>CM075651.1:47502500-50002500 GCA_037953625.1 Crotalaria pallida | reverse complement strand
CTTATTCAATACATAATCTCTTTCAAAACAATTTCATTTAGATGAAACAAAATCATTTACTCTTTCTTTCTCTTAAGACCGAATACACACACACATATATATATACATTTAAACACAAAACTTTTCCAAACCATTTAGTTCATTTGTTTCCTTAATCTCTTAACCAAAACCGAATTGAAAGAAAAAAGTCACAACACAATTTCAAACATATTAACTTAACATTAATCCATAAAACATACTCATTGCTTCATGTCACTTAATGAAAAAGTATCCTAGTCTAATTAGCATGCATTGACAGGAATACCCATCATGGTCAAGACAACATTTTTGGTTCATTTTTCAACATGTAAAAATTAAGATTCATGGATCAAATCATGCACTTTCTTACACAAAATTCTTAAAATATCATTTTCCTTTTTCAAGCATGAAACCGTGTCCTCATTACCACTTCAACCAATTTTCATTTTAAATTTTTTCTTTCATGCACTTTAAAAAGTCTTTGAATCAAGAAGAAATCTTCATGCATGTACCCTTTTTCATGAAAACAAAACATGATATCTTGGTCCTCATGCTTAAACCGAATACTCATCACCAAAATCAGGAATAAAATTCAAATCTTTATCATGCAAGAACATTAGACATAGATCAAAACAAAATCACTTTTTAAAAGCTTGTTTCCTTGGTTTCTTTTACCAAAACCATGACATGCACTAAGAAAAGTTAAAGCTTTTTACCCAAAAATCACATGCATGGCTTCAAGTCATGCATTAAGAAAGATCAAGTCAAAAATCAAGACATGCATTAAGAAAGGCTAAATCTTTTTGTTCAAAGATCACATGGAAAGTCCAAAAACAAAACTTTTTCAAGGATCAAGACAAGATCAAGGCTTTATCAAGGTCAAGTTCAAAAAATCAAACATTTCAACACCTCAAATCAATTTTTCTAAGCATGAGATTAACATGCAACTACTTGAATCAAATTGAAAAAGCATCAAGTCCTAATCTTTTGTTCATGGCCGAATCACATAGCTCTTGATTTAGTGTTTTACAAGTTCATTTGTTCTTAAAAATTCAAGATCAAGGTATAATCAACACCTGCATGAGAAGATCAAAGCAATAAACAAATTTAAACACAAGTTTTAGGTAAAACCGTGACAAAGAAAGATTACAAGTTAAAGATCCAAGCTTTTTAACATAAATCTTCATGATCAATACTTAGAAATGACATGCATGAAGTTCAAACTTCAAGATCACTTCAAAATGAACACATGCATCACGAAACTTTTAAGTTTAAACAAAGTTTATCATAAAGTCCTTTACAATCACAAGATTTTTAGACTTAAAACTCTCAAAACTTAGATAACTACCTTAAACCAAAACTTCTAACTTCAAGCTTCAAGATCTCTCTCTCTCTTCTCCTAGAGTTGGCTTCGGCCTCTTCTTCCTTTTGGTTGAGGGGTGATTTTCTTCTTAGTCATTGAAGAAGGAAGTGGGTGAAGAAGAAGGATCAAGGATATTAGGTCAAGGAACTTGGATTTTCACTCTCTTTCTCCTCCTTTTCTCTCACGGTTTCTCCCTCTCTCTATGTGTTGAGAGCTTGATTTTTGCTCTTCAACAAAGTGTTTGTGAAGTGAAGGAATGAAGGAAATGGAATGAATTGTGTGAAAATGAACTAAGGGCAAGGATATTTATAAGCAAACCGTGAAGTCTCCCTTTTGCCCTTGGCTTGGTTTCGGTTTCATGCTTGGATTTTATTAAAGGGGACAATGAGGAGTAATTTAGGGCTTTAGGTCACTTCATGCTTAATTAATTCTACCACCTCAAATTTTCTATCAACTTAATTTATTTATGGTTCTAATTTACCACATAAAATCCTTGTCTTAAAAATAAAATCCTAGACATGCACATATACACATACACACGTATTACACACATATACATACATAGGAAACAAATCTTTTTCTCATAAAACAACTCATGTTTAGAAACCACAATTCTTTAAAGCATAAAAATATTAAATACACAATCATTCCAAAAAATCAATTTCTAAACTTATAATATCATTCCATGAAAACCATTCCTTTAAAATTCAACATCACTTGAAATCATAAAATAATAAATTCATTTAAGAAAATACTCTTTCCAAAAACACTCTTCTCAAAATATATCTCTTTAGTACTTTAAAACAATACGAGGAATTTGCGGGTCGTCACATATTTTCAACTCATTTTTCCATGAATCATCAAAATGATATCATCAAAGCCAAATATAAACATGCAAGCACTTAAATCATCTAGATCAAGCTTTAAAAAACAACATGCATGCACTTAGATTAATTATCAAAGCATAACATCCTAGTTCCCTACTCTTGGCCGAATTATCAAGCAAGAACAAGGTTATCACTTTGTCAACAATCAAACATGCATTAATCAATATCTTAGCTTTCTCACATAAACATGCAAAACCAAAAATAATCAAAATCAAAATAAACATTTTTCAACTTATTTTTCAAGAAAACATCAAAATAACATTTCAAGATCAAACATCGACATGCATGTACTTAGATCCTACAAATCAAGTCATGAAATCAACATGCATGTACTTGAAATAATTATCAAAGTTCATTCTCCTTATTTTCTAGACTTGGCCAAATTCATCATCATCAAAAATGAACATCTATACAAATTTTTTATAACACAAGAATCATAATCAACACATAAATTACATGCATACCTCCTAAAGATCATCCTCAAACTTAAACTAACCACATGCATTACTAACTACCAAACTAATTTAAAATTTCTTTAAAGAGTTTCAAACACTCAAAGATAACCATTTAAAAAAGAAGTAGAATTAAAGACCTAGATCCACTTCTCTTCAAGAATCAAACTCAAGCTCTTAAAAATATTTTCTATTTTTCTCTCTCTTTTTCTCTCTCTCTCTCTCTTTTTCTAGAGTTTGATGGGCTCTAGAACCTGGTGTTTAGAAATGAAAAGAAGAAGAAGAAGAAGAAGACGTAAAATGAATCAAGGCAACACACACTTATATATAGGCAACCAAAATCAATGGGGTTCATGCATATAATTTCGGGTTCAAGGGCAAATTCAAGGGGCAATTTAGTCCTTACGAAAGTTTGCATGTAAATAGTCTTTTCATACATCAACTCACATTGCATCACATTTTATATTTATTTTTTATTTTTTTTTGCTTGCTTTCTTGAGAAGGAAATGAAATAAAAAAAGCATCATCCATGCATCACATGACACACACATGCACATACATACACATTGCATTTTTAATTTTAATCACACTTTTAGGCAAAATAATTAACTGTGTTTATTGGCTACAATTACATGCCCCATTTCATTTTCTAAAATCATATTTTCATATATAAAAGAGATTTTGAAAAGGAAAAGTTCTTAGAGGTCTTTAACTATTTGTAATGATTTATGCACTCAAAATTCGTATAAAATGCACCCAGAAAATAATTTTTCGTAAATCAACCCAGAAAATTATAAATTTTACATTTTTAAATTCTACATTTCAATACGATCATTTTTTCGTATAAAGATCATGATTTTTCAGACTCACGGTTAAAAAGTTATGACTTTCCAATTTTTGATTCCGCTCTATCTTTTCGTTTTCACTTTCTTTGCAAATCCTTCAATTTCCACACATATTTCTCATTTACTATCCCTGATATTATCAATCTTGATCCTTCCATTCTACTTCCTCACGTTTTATTGGGCTTGATGTTTCTGCAATCACCACCGTACCTACTGTCTTAATCATGCTCCTAACATTAAGACTCCCTAACATTTTTGGGATTGTACCCTTTTTATAGATATATTCACGTTAAGGTCCTTTACAATCTCCAATTTAATCCCCTTCACTAGCAGGCTTAAGCGCTCAAGTTTCTCAACTTCTCCATCAATCTCCTATTTTCTTCACTTGGATCTCCGTTGAAACCTATTACGACACCTGCTTTCATTGCTCCTTCCGCTCAATGGAGTCAATAGGTTTTCTTTTCAAAATTTTCTGAAGACACGAGTCTCCATTCAAGGGTTCAGGGATCATTGCAAACAAAAGGAATCACAATAGAAGATGTTCAGTAAAGAGCGGAAAAGGTTCGAACTATAGGACAGGGCCTCATTGCGAACTCTGATCACTAGCCTTCGTACTAACTATAGACAGATACCAAACGCATTCCAGAAAGGCGTTCGCTTAACTTCGTGCTTCTAATCTTACCTCATCATAATTCTCACACTAATATCCACACAGAGTCACACAAGCAAAGCATGTAAGCCCATGCTTGAGGCTACTTAGGACAACCATTGCTCTGATACCATTATGTAACACCACGATTTATGACTTGGCAAATTGTATTTCATTTATTGAAATATAGTAAAAATTTGGGCTGAATTTTTTTTTTTGAGAAACATGATAACATGGACATGAGAGTCTTTAAGTTCCAAAACTTTTCATTAAACATTTAGTAAAAGGGAGTCTAAATCATGCTCAAAACATCATATATTAGACCCAAATCACTCCCCCAAACTTAGTATTTTACATGTCCCAGTCAAAAGTAAAATAAAAATTCTAAAAGACAAGGCTACCCTCTAAATCAAAATGTATACACCTAATCTAGAACGTCGACTCACAAACTCAGACACTTTTTTTCACAAGCAATTCATACAATTGAAACCTGGTTAGAATAACAAACTCAATAAGAACTCAAGACTAGTGAACACTCTCAACCTCGCAGTGCATATCTCTCATGTGTATCAAGGGTTATATATATATGTATGTAATTCACTCAAGTTCATACAATAACAATGTGTTACCATAAGCTTGACCATAGACCCAAATCTCCACTGAAATTATTGAATGCATTCAAAAATCAAAAGGTCTAAATTAAGGTTGTAATGCGACCATGGCTAAAAGCGTCAGGTGGGATAAAAGAAAGAAGGGATAAAACTAAGGGCTAAAATGCAAAAACAAATTTCCCTCAAAAATAATGAATGTGCAATGAATACTAAGATGACTCACACTTATTCACAATCAATTTCATATTTTTTTTCATTTCATTTTTTTCCTCTACTCTCTTCCTTTCCATTCTTTTTTCATTTATTCATTTTTTCATTTTTTTTCATGGAAGAGAAGTAGACTCACAACACGTTGTACCATTCATTCAGGTTTTTTAATTGTTCCTCTCAATTGCTCATTCAAAATTCCTAAGGTACTCACTAAAATTATACAATCAATGCAGGGTACCAAAGAAAAATCATAATTTCATCAGGCTCAAAGTGGCAACTAAGGGAACATGTCAATGCAATTCATCTGAAGGCCACAAAAACACATCCTAAGTGCCTTAATCATCTTAATGCATGCAAACAATTATCAATCTCAAAATGGTCACCGGTCAAGTTCTAGAACACAAAGCCAAAGTGAACAACACTCATGAAAGAAATAGGGGTCTCAAATCAGAAATAATTCAATAAATCACATACCCCTTCAATGTTCAGGCTCAAAATCTCACTAGGCTAAATGTCAGTTCGCTAATCACAATTTCTCAAAAATTTTGTCAAAATAACAAGATTTAAACAATATTTACAGCTTAATCAATTAGTGTCAAAAATCAATGAGTCTAATCCTAAACTAAGTATTTACACCTATCATCAGAAAAACAGTCCTAAGCTTAGAATAATTACCTACTCCTACCAAGAACACAAACCAACACCAACAATGGGAGAAGAATTCAGATCTGAAAAATTTTTATTTTGTACCACTCCCCCAAACTTAGAGGTTGGCTTGTCCTCAAGCAAACTAATCTAACCTAAACTACAAAATAAAAATTAAAAGCAAAGGCAAGGAATTAGGAAACTTCCCTTTGTAGCACAACATTCTCTCTTGATGCACTATGGACGAGACCTCCCCTAACTTATTCACCTGTGTAACATGAACAACTAAAAACAGTGCTAAAAGCACCTCATTAGTGGTTACATATATAGAAAGCTCCAAACTCTTTACATATTAGCGGTTATCGATGTGAATATGCCATGATGATATGATTTGTTTTATTATTTATGCATGATAAATATTTTATATATGACGATGTTAATGTTGAAACGTATGAATGATTAATCCCGGATGGCAAGTAAGTGAGGCAATGGAAATTATGAAAAGTATTAAGGATGCGAGGAGTTGACGAGTTTTTGGAAATTATGGAACTAAAAGTGCAAGGAAAGAAATGATAAGTCTAATATAATCAGAATCCGAGATGCGTACGTGACGAGCAGCAAAAGGACTAGCAAAATGTGTATCTGCTCGAGGAATTCTTCAAGGTGTACGATTGACGTGACGTGTTTGCCGGGTGGAGGAGCTTCCCGACGTGATCAACGATCGTGACAACTTCGGAACATCGAGAAAGTGTTGATGTGAAGATGCGATTAGAGGTCGAGGATCACCGAAGGGATGAACAAGGGTGACTCGTCTGCACTTAGGATTAGTTAATATATTAATAAGACATTAAAAAATATGAATAACGCAACGAGTTGAGTGTGAAGTAGTGGAGAGGAAGATACCATGTTTATCTGCGGATACTCAGGTGGGTGATTGTGATAAGGGAGGGTGATGACAGTGAAACGTCAAGTAACCTAGAGTGCTTTTCTAGGCAGAACGAGTCTATAAGTGATCGGGGATTAATACCCAAGGGATCGTAGCCTGTTCTGCACCCGGAACTAGAAAGGTACTGTCACCCCCTTGATCAACTTTGGAACGGTGAGAGGGAACCTGAACTAGGCGGGCAGTCCATTGGTGTTGGGCCCTTGCGATGTTGCGTAAAAAGATGATTGTCATGATGGCCGGCCTGTGCGGTTGTGGCTTTGACAAATAAGTACGTTGTGGGATTTCTTATTTGTTCGACCGACGTGGGTTAAGGTTCCTATACTCCTATTTGCTTCCGACTAGGCTTGGGAGGATTGGAGGATATGTATGTGTGCTAACTAAACTCCTCGATGACATTTCTTTAAATTCCCCTGTCATCGTTGGATGCGCTTTGATAAGACTTAATAATGTAAAATGAAATGGTAAAAAGGGATCGTTGGAATAAGAGATTAAAATACCGCACGAATTGTTGAGAAAGGAAAATGGAAAAGTTCAAGTGACAAGAAAGTATGGATAAGACTAAGGATGTGACATTGTGAAAAAAGTGATAAAAAAATGCATGTGAAGAGAGAGAGAATGACACGAATGAAAGTGTAACATCCCAAATTTAATTCCAAGTATAATCTATGTTGGGATGGTATTAGGGTAGAAGAAATGGAGATATAAGTTAGAATTTAGCCAAAAATACATGTAGAACTAGGTTTAAAACATAGAACTTTAGGAAATTTAAAATAAAAGATTTGCAACTCTAAACACAAATTCCACCGTTGGATGTGAAGATTGGTATGTAGGGAAGCTTTATTTAAAATTTGATGAAGATCCAACGGGTAACGAAGAAGTTATGGCCTTTCAAAGTCTAGGTACTGCAAAACTATGCAGCTTAATCGATTAAGCTGCAGCTTAATCGATTAAGTCCAGAAGGGGTGAAAAGTGTTAATCGATTAAACACTGATGCTGAGGAAAAAAATAAAACGAAATCAACACTCTTTTCCCTCATTGTTCGACCTCTTCTTCTTCTTCTCCTCTAGGGCTTCATTCTTTTCCTTCAAAATCATCAAGAAGCAAGGGTGATACTCCCTTCCCATCATCAAACTTCCTCCCTCCTTGCTCCAAGTTCTATCACTCTCTTGTGGATTTTGAGCTCTTAGTGCGCAAACTCAAGCATAGGACACTTGGAATCTCCTTATCCTTAAGTGTTTGAGGTAAGGGGTGGATATTGTGAGCATTGCCTTGTTCTAGGGAGTTGGTTCTAATTAGTATGTAATGATTTGTTAGGGTTATGTGTTAGGGGAGAAAATCAGATTATAAAACCCTAGGATTATTGAATATGAAATTCTAACTAAATAAATATGTAGGATGTTGGATGTAAAGATTAGGAAAAAGGAAACCCAATAACTTGAGAATGAATTATTTGATAAATGAAATTTGGTTAATGATTATAATGAAGTACAAGAAGATTTGGGTAATATGATAGTGAAGATGATATGAATGATTTCTATGACTATGGATTTTAATTGTCATGTTTTGTATAAAGTGATAATTGACTGATGTTGCAAATATATGTAGGTGTTATGGAGTAAATTGATATAGGAAGAAAAAGGAATGGAAACGATTATATGTGATGAATGTGCGTATTTGTATCTAAATGCTAAATGAGTATAAATGTTAAGTGTTAACGATTGTAAAATAAGGTCATGGCTTATGAATTGAATTTGGGGAATATAGGAAAAGGAAGTAAAATGATTATGTGTTGATTATGGTTAGTTGTGACTAAATGTGTTATGATTGATTGAACAAGAAAGTGAATAATCCTTGGCCTCTGAATTGAGGCGCCAAATAATGAGAATGTGGTATATATGTTGGCCTCTGATTTGAGGTGACGATTCTTAAATTATGATGAATTGGTTATAATGAGAATGATGTTTAAGTATAATCTAGGTGGTTGTATGAGGTACCTTCCGGTGTGGAGGTGATGTACCCACCGGCCAAATTGTATGAGGTACTTTCCGGTGTGGAGGTGAAGTACAATGGTATGAGGTACCTTCCAGTGTGGAATAAAGTAATTATGTGACAAGAATAGAAAGTAATGGAAATGGATGTTGAAATGAACAATGAAAATGGAAATTTGGAATGAATTACGAATATGGAAATAATGAAATGAGTATGGTGTGCAATATGTGAATATATGCTTATTTGCTAATTGTGTTTGACCTAGTGGGTTGTTATGTCTAGTTAGAAACTGCTTTCTATTTCATGTTCAAAGCTCACTCCCTTACATTTTACAGGTACGGAGATTGAGCTGGCACAGCCCCCGGCCGAGCAGGAGTACTTTCCCTTACAGGGAGAGTAGGGTGTTATGGGTTTAGAGTACAATATGGACCTAAGCCTCTTATATTATTTTGATGTAAATTTAATATGCATATTTTAAATGAGGCTTAGGATGTTTTGTTTTGACAAAGTTATATGTTTTGATTATGACACTCAAACTTAGTATTTCCGCTAATACTCTGATTATTTTATGCACTCTGATATATTTGGAGCCCTTGGGGCCTTGATATGACACATATATATAATCTGAAAGGCTACTGGTTGTTTAATTGAAATTATTTATCACAGGTTAAATTTTGGATTAGTCCGGAAAACAAACAAAACTCCGTCCATTTGACGGTTGATTTTAATGAAATAAAAAATGAATTTTCAAGTCCGTATTTTATTATAAGGGGGAATTAAGGGTATAAATCATAGGGTGTTACAGAAAGTATCACTATATAATGACGTTGATATTGATTATGATATATATATACATATATTGTTGTGTGTTTGTCTTAATATTGTACCTTCTGTAATTCCACCCGTCGACAAGAAATCGTTCGGGATCGATCACTCTCTCTTCTACCCCATTTCTTCTGCTAGTATTCTATACCACGCAGCGCAGATGGCATATAGCATCAAGATGAAGGCTTGGTGATGCAAGTGTGTTCAATTGTGTTTTGATGAAGACAATGTTATATGCAACCTACAACAACAACAACAACAACAACAAGATGAAGACTAGTTTATCTCTCATTCATATTCTTGTATTATAATCTTTTTATTCTTTTATTATATGAGTGTTGGGTGGTAAACTAGGTTAGTTAATATCAATTTGATTTATAAAAATTTAATATGTTTAGGAATTGAGATTACCTTGATAGAGAATTTAGCTCAAAGATTTATTAAAATTTACAAGTGAAAATTGCAAATAATAGAAAAGGATTTTTACAGTGTTTAATCGATTAAGACACATGTTAATCGATTAATGTTAATCGATTAAGGTATTTTTAATCGATTAAGTGTTGTTACATCTGATTAAATAAAAGCTTTTCTAATACACTTCGAAAAAGGTTACAAATCATAATTTTTCAAGAGCAATTTTTCACTATCTTTCAAACTTTCATGAGCTAATATTCTGTGACAAAATCATTCTCTATCACATTCTTTTGGAATCTCAATTCTTCTACACATTTTATTCTTATTGTGTCATTATTGAGATTCAAGTGCTTGTAATATTCTTAGTTGGATGTATTGGTAACATAGAGGTTACTTTGAAGATTCAACAAACAAGTTTTCAATTGAGGAAATTGGAAAGGATCAAGGTTGAGCAATATCTTGAGCTTTGAAGGTTTCAAGGCTAAAAGCTAAAGAGGATTGGAAGCGACTTTCAATCAAGAATAACGAGAATAAGATTTAAGAGATTGGGTAGACTCTCTACGATTTGGTACATCATAAGAGAAAAGGGTTAGGATTGTGTGTGTGAGTAATTCTAACTAATTGTATACTAATCTTCTTATTTCTTAGTGAAGCAAATCTCCCAAATCAGAGAGGGAGGACTGGATGTAGCTCACTGTGGTTGTGAGTGAACCAGGATAAAATCTTTGCGTGTTCTTTTTACTTTTAGCTCTTTATGTTTTGCAATTAAATTCAATCTTGTGAGAGTTATTGATTTAGGATTAGATTGGGGAATTTAATTACGTTTTCTTTATTTCTGATTAATTGATTCGTAGTTAATTACCTTAGATTTAATTCTTCGTTTCTAGAGTTTCTTGCAATTCTTGAATTGAACTGAACTTTGATTTTCTGCATTTTATCAGTGCTTAATCGATTAGAGCACAGTGTAATCGATTAAGGAAAATTGAACTATCTGACATTAATCGATTAGATTACATCTTAATCGATTAAGGGCAGTGTTTTGGCTTAAAATTTAAGTGTTTTCTGAACCGATTTTGATTACTTTTTAAATTTGGGTATCGACGCTTTAAACTTCTATTCACCCCCCCTCTAGAAGGTTATTTTAGCCGCTTGTTGGTTTCCATCAAGTGGTATCAGAGCTCGGTCGAATAAACCGAGCATAAAAGCTTTTTCGAAAAGATCCTTTGGAAACCATGGGCTCGAATCAAAATCCTTTTGGAGGTGAAGGTACTGCAATAAACCGTCCTCCACTATTTAACGGTGAGGGATACGCTTATTGGAAAGTAAGAATGAAAATTTTTATCCAAGCGATCGATATTGAAATTTGGAAAGCGATTGAAAAAGGTCCTCACATTCCCTCTAGTGTAGTTAAAGGAGTAGCACAATTAACCCCTGAGGATAAGTGGAATGATGATGATAGAAAGAATGTTCAATTTGATTTTAAAGCAAATAATATCATCACCTCCACTTTATCTTATGACGAATTCTTTAGAGTTTCTCAATGTGCTAGTGCTAAGGAAATGTGGGACACTCTTCAAGTGACTCATGAAGGAACTAGTGAGGTTAGACGTGCTAGATTGAATGTTTTGATGCGTGACTATGAATTGTTTCAAATGCTTCCTAATGAATCTATTAATGATATGCAAAAACGCTTTACTCACATTATCAATCATTTACTTGCTCTTGGTATGACTTTTTTGCAAGGTGAACTTACTAACAAAGTGTTGAGATGTTTGGATAGGAATTGACAACCAAAAGTAACTGCCGTTGTGGAATCTAGGAATTTGGATGCTATGGATCTCGCAACACTATTTGGCAAATTACAAGAGCATGAAATGGAGCTTGGGTGTCTAACAATGAATGATGAATCGGACAAAAAGAAGAAGGGTATAGCATTGAAAGCTTCATCAAAAATAGTAGATACTCAAAATGACTCTTCTCAAGATGACGATTCGGATTCAGAATAGGATGATGAGTCACTAGCTCTATGGTGAAGAATTTCAGAAAATTTCTCAAGCGGAAAGGAAATTCTAGAAGATTCAATTCAAAGGAAAGTAAAGAGACTCCACAAAAATCAAAAACTCCAAGAGACAAGATGTAACACCTAGGATTTTTACCCTTAAAACCCTGCTATTAAAAATGTGAATTTGAAATTTCATTTTAATTTAATAAAAATCACCCGTCAAACGGACGGAGTTTTGTTTGTTTTTAGGACTATTCCAAAATTCAACCTGTGATAGACAATTTCAAATAAACAACCAATAGCCAGCAGGGCTTCAGATTATATATATAAATCATATCCAGGCCCAAAGGGCTCCACTTATAGCAGTGGCATAAAAATATTCAGAGTTTCAGCGGAAATACTAAGTTTGAGTATCAAAAACCAAAACATATAATTTTATCAAAGAAAAACATCCTAAGCCTCACTTAAAAACATTTATAACAAATTTACATCAAAATAAGGTAGGAGGCTTAGGTCCATGTTATGATCTAAACCCATAACAACCCTACTCTCCCTGTAAGGGAAAGTACTCCTGCTCGGCCGGGGGCTGTGCCAGCTCAATCTCCGAACCTGAAAAATGTTAAGGGAGTGAGCATTGCACATGAAATAGAAAGCAGTTTCTAACTAGACATAACAACCCACTAGGTCAAACACAATTAGCAAATAAGCATATATTCACATATTGCACACCATACTCATTTCATTATTTCCATATTCATTATTCATTCCAAATTTCCATTTTCATTATTCATTTCAACATCCATTTTCATTATTCATTTCAACATCCATTTCCTTTACTTTTTATTCATTTCACATACTCATTTTATTTCGGTACATCACCTCAAAACAGAGGCCCTCATACTTTTCCTTATTTAAATTATGTGTCCCTCAGGTCAGAGGTCAACACTTTATTCATATTAATTAATTTGGTGTCCCTCAGGTCAGAGGTCAACACACATTCATTTTAATTCATTTTGTGTCCCTCGGGTCAGAGGTCAACACATTATTCACTTTAATTCTTTTCGTGTCCCTCAGGTCAGAGGTCAACACATTAATAATTTATTTCATTCATAAGATGTATCTCATACCAATGTACTTCACCTCCACTTTGGAAGGTACCTCATACAGTTTGGCCTATGGGTACTTCACCTCCACACCAGAAGGTACCTCATACAATTTGGCCTATGGGTACTTCACCTCCACACCGGAAGATACCTCATACCATTGTACTTCACCTCCACACCGGAAGGTACCTCATACAATTTGGCCTGATGGTACTTCACCTCCACATAGGAAGGTACCTCATACCACCACATAGGTTATACTAAAACATCATTTTCATTATAAACAATTCATCACAATTTAAGGATCGTCACCTCAAAACAAAGGCCAACATATATACCACATTTTTTTTAATCAATTAAGAGGCGATTAAGACTTTTCACTCAATCTGACGTTAATCGATTAAATTGCAGCTTAATCGATTAAGCTGCACAATTTTGTAGTATCCAGACTTTGAAAGGCCATAACTTCTTCGTTACCCGTTGGATCTTCCTCAAATTTTAAAGCAAGCTTCCTCACCTATCGTACTTCACATCCAACGGTGGAATTTGTGTTTAGAGTTGTAAATCTTTTATTTTGAATTTCCTAATATAGGGTGTTTATAACACCAAAAACATCGCTTCTAACGCTCTTTTGTTCATCTTTCAACCTCCTTTCTGATGCCAATGCTTCTTGATTCCTTTATGGCATTCAAAGAACTCCGAATCCATCATTTTAAATCCTTTTTCGAATAATCCTTACTTCCAAATCTTATCATTATTCTAATTACTCTTAGAATTAAAATTCGGGATGTTACACAAGATTATTTGTCATACATGTGGGAAAGCTGGGCACATCAAATACCATTGTCCTCAAAAGCCAAAGAAATCCGAAAGTGATAAGAAGAGACCCAACAATCATAAAGCAAAAAAGGCCTATATTGTTTGGGATGAACCTGAAGATGAAATGAATTCTAGCACTTCGGATGATGACGAATCGGCAAATCTTTCTTTGATGGCTAAGGACGATATAGAAGCCTCCACTAGTGATGCGTCTCTTGAGCAATCAAGCTCAAAAGAGGTACTTTCTAATCGCAACTCTGATTTGGATTCTGATGGTGAATCATGCTCTTCCCCCTCATATGATGCACTTTATAATGCTTATGTTGATATGCATAGTGAACTTAAGAAATTTGCTAAAATCAACATAGAAGCTAAGAAAGCCATTTTGAAGCATCAAGAAAAGATTATTGAAATGCAAAAACATATTGATGAGCTTGTGCTTCATAATGAAACTTTAGATCTCATATATTCAAATGCGTCATGTGATTGTTGTATTACTTCTGCTGTGATTTCCGATAATGATGACAAGTTGAATTATGTGGTGTATTTTGTTATCTGATATATATATATATATATTGTTGTGTGTTTGTCTTAATATTGTACCTTCTGTAATTCCACCCGTCGACGAGAAATCGTTCGGGATCGCTCAGTCTCTCTTCTACCCCATTTCTTCTGTTGGTATTCTATACCACGTAGCGCAGATGGCATATAGCATCGAGATCCTCGTGATCCCATTGGACGATGGATGCTTGGAGTTGACTCCCGTTGGCTAGAGATGGAGTGGACCCATCAGTGTGGAGGTCACTGATCCACTGTTCACGCTTGAGGGATTGAACATGCAAGACATGATGAGTAGGCTTGTGTTGACAGATCAAGAGTTCATGATGAATCCAACGTTTCCAGATGATGACGAAGAAATATTTGAAGATGCAGAGAAACCGTAGGAGTTGGCAGGAGTGCCCGGTGATGGGGTGTCCCATAGTATAGGTTTTTAATTATGTTTTGAATATGTAATGCACTCTATTGAGATGTACTTCAAAGGAATGGCTCTACCCTCATGTAACCGTTTTATGGGACAACATGTTTTATAAATTTTATAACTCTGATAAATGTAATGGGAGTTAAAAGTATTATTTGTAAAACAAAATATTTTATGAAAATGGAAGAAAGAGTTTTAAAGCCTGATGTAACATCTCGATTTGAAACTTGATGTGTGATGTGGGACATGAATGCTTTATTTTAAAAAATGATGTTCTAAAAATAAAATGTTTTTAAGAGAATGAATACATGTCCCCGTCACCAATGCGTTAAAAAAATTTTTCCAGATTTTTCACTAAATAAAAATATATTCAAGTTGACTAAATCGGGGTGTTACGGCTATTTGAACACTCTTTTAATATAACTATTTTGCCATGTTTTTATACTATTCAATTAGATTTGATAAGCTACATTTTGATATGCTTTTGAAAATGGTTATAACTATGGTCACACATTTTGATATGCTTTTGAAAATGATAGTACAATATATCAACTTTTCCCACAAATGATGTAAACTATGGATAACTTGTAGTAAGCACCAAGTATTGCATCTTGTATGAATAGAAGTTATGAGTTTCTCATAAAAAAAAAAGATTTGATTTTAATATTTTTTTGTTATATTATAATTTCTGTTTTCTTATATTTATTTCAAAATTCAAGTATTTGTTAATATTAAAGAATGGGATTTAACTTTTATATACATATGACCAATCCTAATATTTTCTGTGTTCTGGAAGAATAAAATTGACGATACCTAATTTATAAATAAAAAATAGTATTTACATAATAAGAATTAAAGTTCACGTGATAAAATTGGGAGGGTGTAAAAAAAAATTAGAATCCATAATGAGTTAATAGTCACATAGGTTCCCGAAAGATACCTATGAAATCAATTAGGTCCCTTGAAGACTAGTGGAATCTTTTAAACCCCAAAGATCATTTTGGAATCAGTTAGGTCCCTAAAAGATTTGTGGAATCTCTTAAACCCATAAAGATCAATTTGGCATCATGTTAGTCGCCCCACGAGAGACCAATATCAGATATATATATATATATATATATATATATATATATGGTTGAAATTGATGAGGATGTGCTTAGTCGTCAACTCAGGATGTATGGTTGTGAAACCATGAGGAGGCTCGTTGCTTCTAATGTACTTATTTCCAAGATGCAAGGTCTTTGTATCGATATTGGTGATGGCTATTTGAACACTCTTTTAACATAACTATTTTTCCATGTTTTTATATTATTCAATTAGATGTGATATGGTACATTTTGATATGCTATTGAAAATGGTTATAACTCTGGTGATGGTCATGGTTGATAGCAGTTTAGGTTTTATATACGATTCCAAGGTTTATGGATCATGCACATGCTTAAATGCTAAATAGGTTTGGTAAAATTTCATGCTTAAATGCTTAACTAGCTTGACCATTAATAGAATTTATTTTGTTTCCAAAAAACAATGGGTTGAAAAATAGACGCGGTCATTGGTTGTCATTATTAAAAAGTGACCACAACAAAACCGTTCGCATATACTTTATATCCACATCTTTACTAGCTCAGCTGATTCGAAAGAAAAAAATTATTGCTCCTCCTCTCCTATTTAAATATAAATTAAAATCCAAGAGGTGTTAAAAAAAGTAATGTTTTTAAAACATCCTTGCAACTTGTTAAATATAGGGAACCTGATAACCAACAATCTCAAATTTAGGTTTAAACCACTCTTCTTAGATATAGGTGACATGTTAATAAAAACTAGACACTTATTTTGTAACAATAATTCCTTATTTTAGAAATTAACTTTGACTTCAGTTGTGACCAGCAAGGAATTACACAACTATAAATATATGTCAAATTATTTGAATACAAATTGAAAAGAAAGGGAAAAAGGTAAAAAGAGAAAACAACAACAACAAAATAAAAGAGACAAGAACGAAATGGCAATTAAGAATAACGTAATTACATTATTGGTATTCTGCCTTATGGTCCTTTCAATTGTTCAATTCGTTATGGCAACAACTTCTGAAGAGGAGCAAACAGAAATCTGCATCAAAGGATGCTCTGACAAAGACTGTGAATGGTGGTGGCCTCACAAATGGTGCAAGGCTGTTTGTGAGATCAAGTGTCATCCAATGCGTGTTGAATGTAAGTCCGTCTAATCTTCCATTTAATTTTACATTTATCAAGGCCTCCCTAGTTGAATTGTGTACTATAACTTGAAATTGTGAATTCTCTCATTTACAACATGTATTGAGCTTAAAAAATTCTTCGTACTATATATGTACTTGGTTTGCTTAAGTGCACCAAATTCTCCTTACCATATGTCAGGTACGCCTTAAAGCAATTATAGTGAAAATAACATATAAGATGACGAACAAAATTGTTTTTAAAGTATTTGTATCCGTACCTATACAGTAACACAAGTCAGGTTAGAAACGAAACGAACTAATTAAATTGATGAACTTGGTTCACCTTGACCTGGTTTTTTTAAAAATAGTTCATTTCGAAACTCAAGTTACAATTAGCTGATTATCAGCTTGAATAATGTTTGTTAATTTATATAATGCTACATTAAAAGGACTTCCCCCTAAATTTTATAGACATAAGAAATAAATTGTCCAAAATTTAAAGCATAAAAATCACGTAATCTTAGATCCATATGACATTTAAATGCTTTCAACACATCCATCACACTATAGTGTAACACCCTACAAACAACTTATCAAAATGATAGTACAATATATCAACTTTTCCCACAAATAATGTAAACTATGGATAACTTGTAGTAAGCACCAAGTATTGCATCTTGTATGAATAGAAGTTATGAGTTTCTCATAAAAAAAAAGATTTGATTTTAATATTTTTGTTATATTATAATTTCTATTTTCTTATATTTATTTCCAAATTCAAGTATTTGTTAATATTAAAGAATGGGTTTTAACTTTTATATATATATGACCAATCCTAATATTTTTAGTGTTTTGGAAGAAAAAAATTGACGATACCTAATTTTTAAATAAAAAATAGTACTTACATAATAAGAATTAAAGTCGCGTGATAAAACTGGGAGGGTGTTAAATAAAAATTAGAATCCATAATGAGTCACATAGGTCCCCGAAAGATACCTGTGAAATCAATTAGGTCCAAAGATGATTTTGGAATCAGTTAGGTCCCTAAAAGATTTGTGGAATCTCTTAAACCCCTAAAGATCAATTTGGCATCATGTTAGTCGCCCCACGAGAGACCTAACATAATCCTACATGGTACGTTAAATGCTTTGTTAACCCAAATGTGACACCTTCGTAATAGTTCGGCCAACAAAGCATTTAACATGCCACGTAGAATTTCATTAGGTCTCTCCTGACGAAATTGGATGGGGCAACTATCATGACTCCAAATTGATTTTTGGGGAGTTTAAGAGATTCCACAAATCTTTCAAGGACCTAACTGATTCCACAAGTATCTTTTGGAGGCCTTTGTGATAATTAACTCAATCCATAAAATATACTTTATTAGTTTATTAGTTTTTGAAGGCCCTTTGTCCATGGCTCTAGGCAGTCGCCTCTCCAACCAAATAAAAACAAGAAGAATAATATTATCAACTACAATAAAGTATTTTTAGGAAATACAAAAGATATTTTAACCTTGAGAAATTATGAATTTAATATTTCAATAATTAATGAACTTAAATTTTTAATTCATTATTTTAATCAATACCCTTAAGGTAATGATTAGCATGAACCTATAAGAAACCTAAAAAATAATTTTTTTATTTGATCAAATTAAGTATTAAATAATTGCCCATATTTTATTTCAATATATTTATTATTATGTACAATATTTTTATATAAAAAAATCATGTTTTTTCTTTCTCTAAACTATGTTTCTAAATTTTGTAACACTCGTAGACGATGTCTGTAATAAAAAATGCAATGATGATTGCTGGTGGCCTGTGAAAGTGTGCGGTGGGTTGTGCAAGTATCGTTGTGGTAAGTTCATTTCTTTTCATAACAAATTAGTGAATGATTTTTTCTTAACTATAAAAAAATGACATATATGTGTGTCCACTCGTGTCACGAGAACTACGGAATGTGTCATTTTTTATGGTTATAAAAAAATTTAGACTAATTGTTTCTTAGGAGTTTAGAGCATAACTCCTTTTATTTAATTATTTTCTTTGTTTATTGTTAACTATACTCTATTTGATGGCAGTGGTAAAAGTCACTTCAGAAAAATAAGGACAATAATGAAATAGAAGAAATTAAAGGAGTATTCGGAGAATACATTGTCTCCCACACTAGACATTAAAATAAAGCAGAATACAAAGTTTTCTCATGTGAAAGGATCACAGCTACTATCATAGTACTCTTCATGTAGAAGAAAAAACTACCGCTGTAAAAGTAACAATTATTCAATGAATATCCTTCTTCTCGTTCCTGCATGTCATTTAACTAAAAAAAAATAATCCCTGTAAAATATTGCAACACTCCTTGTATATCATCATACTTTATAAGAAGAGTATTAAGTTTATGATTTGTTGGACTTGTCATTGTTGGAAAAAGATCAGACAATAAAAATTTTCCTTTCATTAGAAAATTCCTTTTTCCAAAAATTTGCTTAATAATGTATTTGACTAATAAAATCAGAGTTTGCGGAAACATAGTAGTATAATTATATTATACTCTCAAAATATTTCACGTGTAACAAGTCCATGGATACCAACTAAGTATTATTATGAAACTAATTTCATCTTATGATACCTCTTTCAAAATGTGTATCATATAAATTCTACTAAAAATAGAGAGGTTATAGAGCTGGTCACTGGTCCTCTGTCCAAACACCCATCTGGCCGGATCCTCGATATCTGCACAAAGGGTTCCCTACCCACACTATCTATACTCTGCATGCACCTAAGGGACATCTTCCTTCTCTGACTTTTGTGCAAGCTAGATATACGATCAACACCTAATAAGGGCATGGGGTTAGCTATACATATTTGCATAATCAAATGAGAATAAAACTAACATACACAAGTAATCATGTAATCAATCAGGATGCATAACCATATGAGCACACCCGGTTAATCACAATAAGTCTTTCAATGCAGGTGGCATGATGAATGGTTTCTATCCACAACCGAGGCCTCCATCATCTTTGATATCTGTCAATAGATATCTCAGTGTTCCCAGAACACTGGTACGTTCCCAGAACATACTGTGGAATTGCTTTAAGTGAAACTTAGCACTCCCAGAGCGAATATCAATTACCAAAATTGACTAAGTTTATACATCACTTAATATAAAATATTGATCAACACTCCCAGAGTTGTTATCAATATTGTTGGTCAACACGTTCCCAGAACGGCTTCCAACCAGCAAGCCGCACAGTTTAGTACTCCTAGGTACAGGGTCATGTTTCCAGAACAACACCCAATCACCAACCTAATCAATCTCGAACGTCCATCCATTACACCAGTGTGTTCCCAGAACACTAACATACGTTCCCAGAATGTATAGCAAACCATACTTGGAAATGTAAACAAGCACCACTCCCAGAGTGTGCATCACGTTCCCATAACGTGTAGCAAACCATACTTGGAATATAAACAAGCACCACTCCCAGAGTGTGCATCACGTTCCCAGAACGTATAAAAAACCATGTCCTAGACACTGGCCACATTCCCAGAATGTGTCATCAAGTAGGTTGCACAACAATGTGTTCCCAGAACACATCAAAGAAACCATGTCCCAGACACTGGCCACATTCCCAGAATGTGTCATCAAGTAGGTTGCAAATTTGGTACTCCCGGAGTACCCTCCTCATATTCCCAGAATATGATAATCGTTTCTTACCAACCTATCTTCCACTCTCTCTATGCATGAATGCACAACTATTTAGGTTGGATTTTATCTTTACTTTAATTATTGTGATTTAGAAATATCTCAATTTAGATTTTGAATGATTAATTTGAGGTATAACCTTTGGCACAAAAATTCATTCTTGAATTAACTTAAAACATGCCACTAGGCTTAGATTGGGAAAAACTTAACCAATGGTACTCACTTTTCACTTAAAAGACTTAACTTTTATTTTTCAGTTTCAGGTACTAACCGGTTAAAGTCTCAGGCTAACCGGTTAGAATTACAGACCTGAACTTGTTAACCGTTGAAATTCAGAAACCCTTTTTCTTGAATTCTCTACCCAATCCATAAACAAGTTTCAACATTGTTTTATACCTCAAACTCACTGATTTCATCATTCAAAAGTCTAAATCACAATCCCATTCCAAATGAGCACAATTTCCTCTTGAAATTATCTCATTACATTAAGGCATTAACTCCTCAAATTCAATCTGAACCAAACAGTATTTGTCAACATATTTTCAGATTGAGTTCAAGTGAAATTAGAGTATAGATTTGATTAAAAATGGTAAGAACACAGAACCAATTTCAGAAATTCATTTTCTTTGAAAATTTACAGTATCTAACCGGTTACAAATATCGAATAACCGGTTAGATTATGCAGTCTGTACATTGAAAAATGAGGTTTTGCATACCATTCTTTCCAATACTCAAATCTAACCAATTTCAACACTCAAAAGAGTTCACATATGTGACACCCTTCCGGATTACCCAAATATAATATAGTAATTAAGCTTTTATATTGTATGATATATGGACTTGTGAGGATTAAGAAAATATGGAAATAAAATTTTCTTTTAAAAGCGGGTGCACAAATCAACACTTGGAATTCTTGGAGAATAAACCCCAAGGTATTACCAAAACAGTTATATTGAATTCGGCGATTTCTGAAACCTTTTCGAAAGTTGGTAGCATTCATCTTTTGGAACCGTATTTTATATTATAGAAAATAATTGAAGCTACCCTTGCTTTATTTGATAAAACTGATACCATCGAATAGTTTTCACAGCCGAGCCCTTAAATAGATTAAATCAGAGTAAGCGAAATTATCGGACTATGCAATTACTAGTAAGATGAACATAGGTACATATATATATATATATATATATAATAAGAGTCATAAGTACATAGCCCCATATCAAAGCTTTCAAGATCCCAAAATACAAGTCCATAAACAGATCTACATAATAACATGACCAAATCCCTAGAGAACCCCAAAAGTATATCTACAACATATATACATAATCAAAATAAAACTCTAAGGGTGGTCACGTAGATCTGGCAGCATCAGATGTAGTAGTAGTGATAACAGCAGTCTCCAAGAAACATAAGTAGTAAGGTAGTAGCATCATCATCAACACAGCAGCAGCAGCAAGATCTCCTCCACAGCCTCCACACATCGGATCCCCTGATCCTCATCACATACCCTATGCACAAACCTAGGGATCATCGTCCCTCCAATCACTCCCAGTAGAATGCACGACAGGCTCGCTCCCACTCTCGTCCTCCACCGGGTCCTCCTCGATCTCATCCGAGGGAGAGTGTACCCTACCACTGGGTACCGGGTCAGGTGATGGTGAAACCCTGACTGGGCTCCTCGGATCAGAAGGGGGAGTCTCCTCACGGACGACTCTCGAGGTAAAAGGGTGAGAGCGGGTAGGTCAAAAACGGAAACTGTGATAGGAGCGAGCTGGTCGCGTGGGAGGTGGTCCATGGTAAGTGTAAAATGGGGGTACATGCATAGTGTATATGATGGGAATCCTAAATCTACGAGGACGGAATCAGATCAACGGGTTCGGGTGGTAGAAGGTAACCTCTACCTCTCCCTCGAACACCGCGCGATGGTCCTCATAGATCCATGTGCCACTAGGAAGTGGCCGGATCTCGATGCAAGCAATGTAACGAGACATCACCTACAAGGGCATAGGGGTAAGCAATTCTATACACATAATCAATAGAGAATAAATTGTGCAATATGAGTATGTAAATATGTATAAATTAACAACAATCACATATAACACTTAGCAGTTAATTAATGCACTTAGGATACTCACACTTATTTCATTTATCACAATTGATTTGAATGAGTGGCATGATGCATGACTTTAGCTCTCAAGCCTATCTCCATCATACTATGTCACTCTCTGACGTCCATCCCTGACAACCCAGCACTCAACAGTGCGTTGTATTCCTAGGTATACAACAATTCGTACATTCACCTAGAATGTACACGTCAAGCTTGGTATCCATGCCACCCGAGCATATCCCGTCATCCAAACGGACCGTCATCCAAACGGTATAACCATATCGGCATCCACTAAGCCGACCACGTCAACGACGTGTCATCAAGCAAGCGTATTGGCACTCGCAGAGGCCCTCCACATGTTTACCAAAAACATGATATACGTCCTACCATCCAAACTCCAGAATGAATGCATTACTTTACTTAAAGGGAATTGATTGATGTTTTATCCTTTTATTAATACATTACGTGCCTCCTGAGCAACGTATCGTTATTCAAATGAAAATATCGTAACGTCAATCAATTTCCTTTATGTCCAGGATCACTTGGTTTATCGTCCTTTAAGTGTTACAAAATGACTTAGAATTGAAAATGGTATTTTTAAGTATCTGACTAAAAATACTCGAGTGTTTTCCATAATACTCGAGTAGTTTATCATTTTCACGATTTTACTCGAGTAGTTCTTGATTATACTCGAGTCGTTCATGTCTGTTTAGAGATTCAAGTTTTCAGATCTTCAAAAATATACTCGAGTAATTCATGAGATACTCGAGTAGTCCATTACCCAGAATACTCGAGTAGTTCACATATTACTCGAGTTGTTCATTAATTTTTACTCTTGTTGCCTCTGAAACACTCGAGTGCTTAGCCTGGTTCTCAAGTCAGTGCGCCAATTTTCACACTGGTGCATCACGAAATACTCGAGTGTTAAGCCATATACTCGAGTGTTTGCAGACAGAACAGACTGAAACTTGGTTTTTACATACCATTTCAATTTCTAAACATTTTTAACCCAAACATTTTTACATACCATATATTTAACATGTTACCATACTCATTTCATATCAAATAACCAATTTGACAGAGAATCAATAAATCATGCATAAAAACACATTTTAACAACTCAATACTTCAATTTACACAATAAGCACAATACTCATGAAACAAAGTTCATTTAAGCTTGCATGCATGATATAGAACTTGCTCAACACAGTTTTAGAGCAAAGCTTGGTCTCCAAACCAAAGATCCTATTCAATCTAAGCCCTTAGAGCAAGGCTGACTAATCTATGGGTTTTCACAAAGGGTGTAATCTAAAATTCCTATGGAGAGAAGCCTTCTGTAAACCTCTAGTTAGCACCTCCATTGATAAAACAAATAGGAGAGGAGACAATGGATCACCTTGTCTTATCCCTCTAGATCCCTTAAAAACCTCTGAATTCTGCCCATTGATGCAAATAGAATAAGAAGCAGTAGTAATGCAAACCATCACCCATCTCCTAAATTGCATAGGGAACTTGAACGAAGCCCGACCACTAAACGCAATCCTTCCCCCCTAAAATCACAATGGCCTCAAGCCACACATCAAACTCATCTCAATAATTCTCGTCAGCTCATGCTCAGCATAATTCTTTCCAACTTCCTCAAGACTCATTCCCTCTTCTTTCTCAAAAACTCTTTTCGCAAAACCTCTTCAAAAAAATGACTTCACAAAATCTTTTCAAAAGTTTCTTTTCAAAAACTGTTTTCAAAAATCATATTTTTGGGTGAGTGTTAATGGAGGAGCAAGCTCAACTCAACACTAAGCTTCTTCCCAAAAACATGTTTGAGGGATCGCATCTTTACTTTACCACTTCTCACTTCCATAATCACGTTCTCTTTCCAATTTCAACTCTTTATCTCTTCCCTTTACTCACATCGCCTTTCTATCTTTCTCATTCATAATTTATCTTTCCCTCAAATATTTTCATAATTTCTCATCATCCTTATTTTTCACTTCCTTTCTCACTTCCTCATCATCATTTCATATCCCAGGGTAAGATCAAACATCTTTTAGCAAATGAATTAAATCATTCACGTACTAAGCCAAATCAAGATACTCATGCATAATTGACAAAACAGAACATCAGATCATTCCAGTAAACATATCAACTACAGACAACACTTCGGTCTCAGCGACTCATAGGGACAGCCAAACACTCACAACAGACAAACAAACACTTGTTATCCCTCTTCATCGCCTAAGGAGACCGGGTCCAACCTTTGAGATGATTGGACGCCTTAATATGTTGCCTAAGACCACGGCGTCTTAAGGGGAGCTTCTCTCTCACCTGGATGACGACACATCCGACCGCTTTTCAAGACTTCCCGTTGCGAGCTTTGCATCGTTCCCTTCGCGTCCGACACCCGAACTAAACATTTTTCCCGTGCGTTAGAACGTTTTTGATAGATTCTTAATTTTGTTTTAAAAGTACGTTGCTAATATCCGAAGGTTCCCAAATCCAAATTAATTAAAAAGGTTTTCGAGAACGCTTTGAAATAATGAAAATAGTCTTTTATTAAAACAAACTCCTCATCTTAATTTGAAAACACTCTGGTTATAAAATCAGGGTTTTCGTACTTTAAAACAAAATATCAAAAATCCAAGAAAATAAGATTTCGAAACCATACTTTGAAAACCTTTTATGACACAAGATCAAAGGAGATAAAACTTCCAAATTAATTTGAATTGTTTTAAATCACATTTTTAAATAAAACAATTTCAGTTTCTTTTAAAATACAAGCATAGATTTTTCACAAATACAGTTCACAAACAGCAAAACAAATTTAGTTCAGCACAACAGCAGCACACGCATACAAACTCACATAAGGCAAACCACACGGCAATCATTCAAAATCAATCAATTAGATTTTAATCTTAATAAATTAACTAGGTTATATCTAAGAAAATGATTTAAAATTAGTTTCTTAATTATCCTAACAAAACCGAATCATGCATAGAGACTAAAAATCATTTAGTTAGCATCATAAAATTCTCTCCACATAGTCAAATTAAATCAGTTCTATATGTTAAAGCCAAAAGATACAAGGAAGGCACCCACATCATTTTCATCAAGCATACAACATCATGCACCTAGGACATAGCTATAACCAAAAGTCATTTCATGAAAATAATTTTCCAACTTCATACATATGTTTTGGCAGAATCATGCACATCTAATTTTGCAAGAATCAAATGCACACTTAAAAACATAAAATCATAAAATCAACTTCCTTATTTTACCTATGAACCGTGAGCATACAATAGGGTATTTATCAATTTTAATTCCTTTTTAAAACCTAAATCATGGCATGCAAACACCTTCTAAAATCCTCACATACAATGAATCTCATAATGCATATATCCTACATGGGGAACAAAACCTAGCTTCCTATTCCTCCTGGAAGGGCCGAATCTAATGATGCAAGGAAACAAGGTTTTCATACATTTTTCAACATGCATGGATCACAAAAGTCAAAGCACCTCATGTAAGGGTTTCAAGGCTATGTTTCAAAACAACACACCGCCTTTCACACTTAAACCAATTCAAGTTCATCCTTCTTCTCAAAACAAAGCAAAGATTTAGTTTTACTTCATGGAATAACATGCATGAACCCTTTTATAAAATAAAAAGCATAGATTTCATTCTTTATTGGATATGGCCGAATGATCCTAAAAATAAAATATGCACATAAATCAACTTGTAAGGCCATAGATCTCAACTTTATTTTCATGTAAACTTAAATAACATATTTGTTCATGAAGAAATCATACAAACACATCATAAATCATCATATAGACAAACAAAATTTAACATGCAAAACTAAAAATCATCATAGCTCACGGTTTTAGCAAGGATTCAACATGCAAGGCTAAATAATTTTTATTTTATCATTTATCAAACTTAGATCACGCATCTATTTGCCAAGTAAGCACATAAACATACATAGATCATGGTTTAAAACAAGAAAATGCACATGCAAGAAGGATCTATGCCAAGCTTCACAAAATATTACACAAAACTTTAGATCTTTTAAGTTTGAGTTAGAAAAATAATTAGACCTATCAAGGAAATATAAACCGAATCACACACACATGGGGCTACCAATATTACAAATTAATTTTAGTTCATGAAAGTTCAAGATCAAAAAGAATAGCACATAAATATACTTTACAAATCATAAGAATAGACATGCAAGAAAAAAGGATCTTCAACTAGAAAGAAGAAACTACACTATTACATTTCTTCGTTAGGTTCTTCGAGTTTTCTACCAAGGAAGGGGTTGATCTTCTAATCTTGACACTCTTTGATCTCTAAGGGACTCCTAGAGCAAGCTCCTAAATTCCTCCTCCTCCTTCTACCTTATGTTCACGGTTTCTTCTCTCTTTTAGGGTTAGGGGTTGGTTTTCTTCTTCTTGATCTTTGAAGAAGAATGTGTTTTGAAGAAGGAAATCAAAAGTGTTTGGGTTGGGAAGTGTGGGTTTTCACCCTTGTTTTCTCTTTTCTCTTCTCGGCCATTCTATCTTTGCTAAGTGTCTCAAGAGCTTTGTGTTGCTCTTGGACTCAAAAGTGTTTATGTTTGGATGGAAAGAAATGAATGAAGGAAATGAAATGTGAACCAAAGCCATTACACACACACGACTTATGTAGGCAAAATCAAGGGCTTGAGATTTTCCTTTTCTAACCTTAGGAGTAATTCGGCCATAAGCAACCAAGAAGGGCGATTTAGTCCTCTCAATTTTGCATGGGTGGAGATTAAGGAAGTCAAGGGAACAAAGTGGGATAGGCTAGGACTCTAGGGTCACCTAGGTTCTAATGGATAGTTAGCTCTTAATTAGGATTTTCCCCCTTAGTTAGCACTTGGTTGGCTTGGTTCCTTACCCCTTAAGCTTTTAGAATCTTAGGTTGACACCCACACACACATGCATACTCACACGTAGCACACTCACACTCACACTTGCATGCACAACCGTGGCACCTTCTCACACACATGTTCTTTTATTTTATTTTCCAATCACATTTTCTTATTCATTTTTCATGCCTTATACGGTCAAACAAACATATGCACATACAACTACATACATTCATACACCTACATACATAACACTCACATGCACATAAATCACATTTTATTTTCCATTATCATTTCTAACTCATGCAAGCATTTCCTTAATCATATTTTCTTATTCATCTTCATGCACTACATATCAAATACACATCTCATTCACACAATTAAATTCACATAACTCACAACACACACACATATCAAGCACTCACCTTATAAAAAAAATATTCTCAAGCCAAATTATTAAATTCCTTTTCTTCAAATACAATTTTACAAAATTCATATCCGAAAATCATTTTCAAAAACCATCCTTTGAATAAAATCACCTTTTAGCAAAGCATTAACAAAATCTTTCACCTTTCATTTATAAAAACGTTCTGTTCATATAAATCCATAAAATACTTTCTGAAAATTCCTTATAAAACCGAATTCCAGGGTTTATTTTAAAAAATTCCGTTCACGCACGTACGGGAAAAATGCGGGGTGTTACATTCTCCCCAACTTAAAGATTTCTCGTCCTCGAGAAATACTGTGTAAAGTCTGTCAAATCCGTGGACGCACTACTCTTTTGAAGAATTTCCTTCTTGCATTGACTCCAGCAATCGTCGCATCTCCGGACACATACCATCTTTTTATCGTTCTTAGAAATAGGTCAGACGGGTTTCTTTCAAAAGTAATCTCTCTGGGTATTTTCAATAACAAATAGGGTGGTTTGAAACAACAGGGTTTTACTAACGACAAGGAACTGAGGGATTCAAGGCATCAAAACAGTGTGCAAAGACAACGAGGTCACAGACAATTGGGGTCAAGACGCTACCACGCTCAGGGTTAAATTCTTATCATCAATTCAAGCCTAGACGATTTATTCCTCAAAACTTCACAGCTTCAACTACTCCCCAACTTAGATTACACATACCCCTATATACCGCGTTTAGGATTACCAGCTTAGCTTATAAACACCCCTATCCTTCACCACTCTTTGATCCATTCCTACAAAATTTCCCAGCACCTAACTTCGTTCTATCCTCTAATTGTCGTACTTCTCACCACATACTTTTCTTAATCAAACTCCTAGAGTTACCATTAAATCTTCCCTTCACTCTAATCCACCACTAAACCTCAAGAAACATGTATTATCTCACTCCTTATCTCTAACGCGGGATCATATAACTTAAACACTCTAAACCTCTTTCTATTTTCTACAGTTCCCCTCCTATTCTAAACTATCAAAATTCCTCAACTCCAAGACCTATCATCCATTATCACATTCAATCCCAACTTGTTACTTAATCTTGAGTCAATCGCTTAAAGATTATAACCACCATTTTCATCACCTTACCCACCTATATCTATCCATTTTACGACCCAAATCCAGACACTTACGACTCTAAATCTTTAACATCACCTTAATTTCCTCCTCACCTTATCGCCATCTCAACCATTATGTTGATTAATTCGTCATCAAAATTCTCAGTCTTAACCACTTTTCATGACTCACCACTCATCTAAGACTCTTACTTCCTTCATCCCTACTAACTCATCTTCATTCTCCTTAATCCTTACATCCTCTACCCAATCTACACTCCATCACTTACTCCCCGGTTTAGGAATATCTACTCGACTGGATACAAGGGTCAGGGTTCAAAACTCTTTTATCAAGACCTCAGGAAGGAACAAATGTCTGGTCAAAAGGAATTTCAGGTTCAGCAAAAATCAAAGTTTCATCAAAAATCATGGTCAGGAGTTTCAGAAAAAGGTTCTTTCAAATGCCATGCCAAAGCAATTTGGCAATGCATAGGGTTTACACAAGAAGGGCTTTAGTATAAAATAGAGTTCCCGTCACAAGACAAGGTCTCAAATAACATAGGGGTCATTACAAACGAAGAGGTTCACACCAAAGAAGACTCGAAAGAAGATCTGAATCACGCATCAACAGCTCATAGCGTCTTTGATCTCTGCTTCAAGTCGTGCTGTAAACGAATCTAACATGCTCCATGAGAACATTCACGCACTCTTAACGTTCCTACTCTCGTCTAATACTAACTCACACACAAAGACATCCAGCAGAGTATGCAAGTCCATGTGTAAGGTTACTTAGTTCAACCTTTGCTCTGATACCATTTCTGTAACACCCCGATTTGGCAACTTGAAAACTTAAAATACATATAGTGAAAATTAGGGCCATTTTTTTTTAAACAAGTGTTACACAAGATGAGAACATTTAGGTTTCCAAAACATAATTACATTCAAAACATCATGTTCTCATGTTGTGCAAACCCCTTCCAAGTTCCAAACCGAGGTGTCACGAGACACCGCACTTTGAAACCCGTTTTCACAACATCATTTAAAACCTAGCCCGTTTACTTATTTCGAAACCTCATTGTTAAAGAAAACTTTAGCCGGGGTGCAGTATGGTAAAGAGAAGGTAACTAAGGACTTACACCGGAATACATTCCTCCAGGGAATTCCTAGCTTCTAGTCAGACCTTCTAACACTCGTCATCTCACTCTGGCCTTGATAGATTCCACTCACGGTTCGCTAGTAGAGTTGTCCTCAATCGTGCCCCAGGGTTTCTCCACCGAGTCGTCTCCTTTTAACACAGATGTGCCTACCTCCAGAACAAGGTGGATCTGGAACCTCAATCTCTTTGCGTCTAGTAGTCGTGCAAATTTTCCAGAGAAAGGGCAGAAGTACAGAAGAAGAGGAGAACAGAAGGAGAGGAGAGAGTAAGCTACCCAAAAAGTTATGTCGACTATGCGGATTTACAATAGGCAAGTATTAAGGAAAAACAATAAGCAACACAAACAACAATAATACCGTTATCACACACTCATATAACTGAACACAAACTTTAACATTTCACAATCACCTTCTTATAATCTTTCACAATTTATCTTAATCCTTCTTCCTCTCATCACACTTTTCCAAATTTCATCACACTTCCGAGAATTCTTTCTTATATACTTGTCTCATAATTCTCATTCGATGCTGGATATTTCTATTGTAAATTTCTTTAAAACATCTTTGTGCTTTTAAGTTTTATTATTTCGGATAGCTTCAATGATGAGGGGGAAACATCATTGAGCTCACACACGTCTACATCTCCTCGGTCCACCACCCAACCTAGTCGGAAGCAAACAGGAGTACAGGACCTTTACCACGCGGGCACGACAGCTGTCCAACACATAAATGGTCCCAGACCAGGAGGCCTTGCCTCAAATCATAATCATATCATTTAATCAATGCACGCCCTCGGCGGCCAACACAAATGCCCCGTTCCAGTCCCTCTCACTGTTCTCGATTTGCAATCAAGGGGGCGACAGTATAATTTCTAGTTCGCGATGCGGAACTTACCACGGTATTAGACCCAGTCCCCACCACGTTAGTGCACCGCATGTGGGATTCGTTCCGCTTAGAAATATACTCTAGACTTCTTGACGTTTCACCGTCATCGTCCTCCCCTTATGCAATCTCGTCCTAAGTATCCGCAGATACTTATCGTTCCTTCCTCTCCACTACTTCGATACGACACTCATACCTCACCGCGTTTATGAATGTCTTTTAAATCTTTTACAGTTTTAGCGTTTTAATTAACGGCTGAATCCTAACAGTCGGCTCGTCCTTGGTGCATCCCTTCAACGAAGCCCGACCACTAAACGCAATCCTTCCCCCCTAAAATCACAATGGCCTCAAGCCACACATCAAACTCATCTCAATAATTCTCGTCAGCTCATGCTCAGCATAATTCTTTCCAACTTCCTCAAGACTCATTCCCTCTTCTTTCTCAAAAACTCTTTTCGCAAAACCTCTTCAAAAAAATGACTTCACAAAATCTTTTCAAAAGTTTCTTTTCAAAAACTGTTTTCAAAAATCATATTTTTGGGTGAGTGTTAATGGAGGAGCAAGCTCAACTCAACACTAAGCTTCTTCCCAAAAACATGTTTGAGGGATCGCATCTTTACTTTACCACTTCTCACTTCCATAATCACGTTCTCTTTCCAATTTCAACTCTTTATCTCTTCCCTTTACTCACATCGCCTTTCTATCTTTCTCATTCATAATTTATCTTTCCCTCAAATATTTTCATAATTTCTCATCATCCTTATTTTTCACTTCCTTTCTCACTTCCTCATCATCATTTCATATCCCAGGGTAAGATCAAACATCTTTTAGCAAATGAATTAAATCATTCACGTACTAAGCCAAATCAAGATACTCATGCATAATTGACAAAACAGAACATCATATCATTCCAGTAAACATATCAACTACAGACAACACTTCGGTCTCAGCGACTCATAGGGACAGCCAAACACTCACAACAGACAAACAAACACTTGCTATCCCTCTTCATCGCCTAAGGAGACCGGGTCCAACCTATGAGATGATTGGACGCCTTAATATGTTGCCTAAGACCACGGCGTCTTAAGGGGAGCTTCTCTCTCACCTGGATGACGACACATCCGACCGCTTTTCAAGACTTCCCGTTGCGAGCTTTGCATCGTTCCCTTCGCGCCCGGCACCCGAACTAAACATTTTTCCCGTGCGTTAGAACGTTTTTGAAAGATTCTTAATTTTGTTTTAAAAGTACGTTGCTAATATCCGAAGGTTCCCAAATCCAAATTAATTAAAAAGGTTTTCGAGAACACTTTGAAATAATGAAAATAGTCTTTTATTAAAACAAACTCCTCCTCTTAATTGGAAAACACTCTGGTTATAAAATCAGGGTTTTCGTACTTTAAAACAAAATACCAAAAATCCAAGAAAATAAGATTTCGAAACCATACTTTGAAAACCTTTTATGACACAAGATCAAAGTAGATAAAACTTCCAAATTAATTTGAATTGTTTTAAATCACATTTTTAAATAAAACAATTTCAGTTTCTTTTAAAATACAAGCATAGATTTTTCACAAATACAGTTCACAAACAGTAAAACAAATTTAGTTCAGCACAACAGCAGCACACGCATACAAACTCACATAAGGCAAACCACACGGCAATCATTCAAAATCAATCAATTAGATTTTAATCTTAATAAATTAACTAGGTTATATCTAAGAAAATGATTTAAAATTAGTTTCGTAATTATCCTAACAAAACCGAATCATGCATAGAGACTAAAAATCATTTAGTTAGCATCATAAAATTCTCTCCACATAGTCAAATTAAATCAGTTCTATATGTTAAAGCCAAAAGATACAAGGAAGGCACCCACATCATTTTCATCAAGCATACAACATCATGCACCTAGGACATAGCTATAACCAAAAGTCATTTCATGAAAATAATTTTCCAACTTCATACATATGCTTTGGCCGAATCATGCACATCTAATTTTGCAAGAATCAAATGCACACTTAAAAACATAAAATCATAAAATCAACTTCCTTAGTTTACCTATGAACCGTGAGCATACAATAGGGTATTTATCAATTTTAATTCCTTTTTAAAACCTAAATCATGGCATGCAAACACCTTCTAAAATCCTCACATACAATGAATCTCATAATGCATATATCCTACATGGGGAACAAAACCTAGCTTCCTATTCCTCCTAGAAGGGCCGAATCTAATGATGCAAGGAAACAAGGTTTTCATACATTTTTCAACATGCATGGATCACAAAAGTCAAAGCACCTCATGTAAGGGTTTCAAGGCTATGTTTCAAAACAACACACCACCTTTCACACTTAAACCAATTCAAGTTCATCCTTCTTCTCAAAACAAAGCAAAGATTTAGTTTTACTTCATGGAATAACATGCATGAACCCTTTTATAAAATAAAAAGCATAGATTTCATTCTTTATTGGATATGGCCGAATGATCCTAAAAATAAAATATGCACATAAATCAACTTGTAAGGCCATAGATCTCAACTTTATTTTCAAGTAAACTTAAATAACATATTTGTTCATGAAGAAATCATACAAACACATCATAAATCATCATATAGACAAACAAAATTTAACATGCAAAACTAAAAATCATCATAGCTCACGGTTTTAGCAAGGATTCAACATGCAAGGCTAAATAATTTTTATTTTATCATTTATCAAACTTAGATTACGCATCTATTTGCCAAGTAAGCACATAAACATACATAGATCATGGTTTAAAACAAGAAAATGCACATGCAAGAAGGATCTATGCTAAGCTTCACAAAATATTACACAAAACTTTAGATCTTTTAAGTTTGAGTTAGAAAAATAATTAGACCTATCAAGGAAATATAAACCGAATCACACACACATGGGGCTACCAATATTACAAATTAATTTTAGTTCATGAAAGTTCAAGATCAAAAAGAATAGCACATAAATATACTTTACAAATCATAAGAATAGACATGCAAGAAAAAAGGATCTTCAACTAGAAAGAAGAAACTAAACTATTACATTTCTTCGTTAGGTTCTTCGAGTTTTCTACCAAGGAAGGGGTTGATCTTCTAATCTTGACACTCTTTGATCTCTAAGGGACTCCTAGAGCAAGCTCCTAAATTCCTCCTCCTCCTTCTACCTTATGTTCACGGTTTCTTCTCTCTTTTAGGGTTAGGGGTTGGTTTTCTTCTTCTTGATCTTTGAAGAAGAATGTGTTTTGAAGAAGGAAATCAAAAGTGTTTGGGTTGGGAAGTGTGGGTTTTCACCCTTGTTTTCTCTTTTCTCTTCTCGGCCATTCTATCTTTGCTAATGTAACACCCCAAAATTTTAATCCTGGATTAATGGAATATTAATTATAAAGTTTATTATAATTAATTAATTCTATTTTTAATCTTTGATTAAAACCTGTGTTTATATTATTAGAATTTATTTTAATAAATATATTTATGCATGAAATAGGTATTTTTGCATATTAGTCCCTGGGTTGGGACCTAGAGGCAATTATAGGAAAGGTTTTGGAGGGAAAGTAAATAAAATAATTATTTTTCAAAATCTGACCAAAACACTCGAGTATTATTCAGATTACTCGAGTAATCTGGGTCAAACTGCACGAGTTAGTGCGTTTGATGAGTCATCATGAACGATTCCGTATCGTTGACACGAAATCGTCTCCTTGCCAACGCCCTGGGTGGCGTGTCGTCACGCATGAACACCCTTCATGTCTATTTAAGCCCTTCATCAACAAGATTGAAGACTTTGTTGATGGAATTGTGAAACTTGCTCAAGTTAGGGTTCTGAAATTGTATTCTTCGATTCTCCCTCTGTGTTAAGTTTCAAATCACAAATTATACACCAATACAAAGCTCACATCACGAGCTTTGTATAGACATAAAGATTGTGAGCTGAGAGTGAGTGTGCTGTTAGAATCGAAGTTGGGAAGTCAAGGTTTGTTTGTTGTCATCAGTTCTGGGAGCTCACTTTGATCTTTGATTGTGGTAAGCTCACGAATCCCTGAGTCTCAAATTCGATTCCTTTAGTTAGATTATGTTGTATAGAGTCTAGAAATCTAATTTTCCCCAATTTTTATCTCTGTTTCATGTGTGAACCAATTCAATTTTGGTGCTGCACTCGAAACTGTCATGCAAGTGAAGCTCAAAGTGATTCCTGGGGTTGGAGAGCTTTCTCTTGGAAATTCTTGGTTGAAACACGTCTGAGAGGTAAGGGGAAGTAAATTTCGTACACTAGATAGAGTTTAAATTCCATTAAATGCATTAGAGAGCCACCAAGAGGCTCTAAGGGCTTAGATTGAATAGGAACTTTGGTTTGGAGACCAAGTCATGCTCTAAAACTGTGTTGAGCAAGTTCTAAATCATGCATGCAAGCTTAAATGACCATTGTTTCATGAGTGTGATGTTTATTTTGCAATTTGAGGTATTGAGTTGCCAAATTGAGTATTTTATGCATTAATGATTGATTCTCTGTCAAATCTGTTAGTTGATATGAAATGAATGTTGTCGCATGTTCAAATTATGATATGTTAACTCTGTTAATCCTTGGAATGGACTGGAAATGAGTAGAAATGAAAATGGTATGTTGAAACTAAGATTTCAGTGTTTTCTGCTGCGAAACACTCGAGTATTAGACCAGGTACTCGAGTAAAACGTTTGTAAAACAATGTAATTTGAGCAAGAACACTCGAGTATTGTGTCTGGTACTCGAGTATCGAGCAAGACCTGAGGACATGTTAAGGCAAACCACTCGAGTAATGCAGGGGTGACTCGAGTATTCTGGAAATCATGATGAACACTCGAGTAACCCATGAACTACTCGAGTAATTTATTGAATTTGAAACCCAAATCCTCAGAAAGTCATGAACACTCGAGTAATTTTAAGAATACTCGAGTAATCTGGAAAAGTTGAAAAACACTCGAGTATGCTGAATTATACTCGAGTAATTTACCCAGAACCTGAGAAACACCATTTTCAATTCTAACTCAATTAGTTAAGGATTTCATAACCATAATCCAAGGGATCTGAACTTAAGAGGAATTGATTAATATGGATACACCGTTTGGATGACGGAATGTGCCTAGGTGGCATGTAATATATTAATCAATTTCCTTCAATCTTTAAAATGATGCATTCATTTGGAGTTTGGATGGTAAGTCGTTTATCATGTTTTGGTAACACGAGGAGGGCCTCTGGGAGTGCCAATACGCTTGCTTGATGACACGTCGTTGACGTGGTCGGCTGAGTGGATGCCGATACGGTTATACCATTTGGATGATGGGCCGTTTGGATGACGGTATGTTGCTCGGGTGGCACGTTATAACATTGCTCGGGTGGCATTGATTCCAAGCTTGTCGTGTACATTCTTGGTGAATGTACGAACTGTTGTATACCTAGGAATACAACGCACTGGTGAGTGCAGGGTTGTCAGGGATGGACGTCAAAGAGTGAAATAGAATGATGGAGATAGGCATGAGAGCTAGATTCATGCATCATGCCACTCATTTGAATTAAGTGTGATAAATGAAACACGTATGAGCATCCTCATTGCATTCAATAACTGCTAAGTGCTAAATGTGATTGTTGTTCATTGTTGCATATTTACATATTCATATTGTACAAATTTATACTCTGTTGATTATGTGTATAAAAATGCTTACCCCTATGCTCTTGTAGGTGATGTCACGTTACATCGCTTGCGTCGAGATCCGGCCACTTTTTAGTTTCATATGGATCTACGAGGATCACCGAGCGGTCTTCGAGGGAGAGGTAGAGGTTATCTTCTACCATCCCAACTCGATGGTCCGGTTTCATCCTCGTAGATTTAGGATTCCCATCCTGTACACTATGCACGTACCCCTCTTTTATACTTACCATGGACCACCTCCCACACGACCAGCTCGCTCATATCATAGTTTTTATTTTCAACCTACCCGCTCACACCCTTTTACTTCGAGAGTCGTCCGCAAGGAGACTCCCCCTTCTGATCAGAGGAGTCCAGTCAGGGTTTCACCATCACCTGACCCGGTACCCAGTGGTAGGGTACACTCTCCCTCGGATGAGATCGAGGAGGATCTAGTGGAGGACGAGAGTGGGAGCGAGCCTGTCATGCATTCTACTGGGAGTGATTGGAGGGACGATGATCCCTAGGTATGTGCGTATGGTGTATGATGCGGATCAGAGGATCCGATGTGTGGAGGCTGTGGAGGATACTTTGCTGCTGCTGTGATGATGATGATGCTACTACCTTTGTTCTTGGAGACTGATGCTACTACTACTACTACATCTGATGCTACCGGATCTACGTGACCACCCTTGGAGTTTATATTTTGGCTATGTATATATGTTGTAAAAATACTTTTGGGTACTCTAGGGTTTTGGTTACACTGCTATGTAGATCTGTTTATGGTCTTGTATGTTTTGGATCTTGGAGACTCTGATGTTGGGCTATGTACTTATGACTTTCATATATATATATAAAACCTATGTTTATATTCCTATCCAAGGCATAGTCCGATAATTTCCGCTTACTCTGATTTAATCTATTTAAGAGTTCGGTTGTGAAAAGTATCCGATGGTATCCGTTTATCAATTAAAGCAAGGGGTAGCTTCATTCATTTTCTATTACATAAATATGATTTCAAGATACGAAGGTTACCCAATTCACTAAAAGATTTTAGAACTTGTCGAACTCGATATAATTGTTTAAAATGATTTCGAATTTCTTCTCCAAGAATTCCAAGTTTTAGTTTGTGCACCCGCTTTTCAAAGAAAATTGTATTTTCACATTTTCTTAATAATCACAAGTCCATATATTATCCACTATTATAGCTTAAGTACTATATTATTTTTGGATAATCAAGAAGGGTGTCACAGCTAAGGGTCTCAAGAGCTTTGTGTTGCTCTTGGACTCAAAAGTGTTTATGTTTGGGTGGAAAGAAATGAATGAAGGAAATGAAATGTGAACCAAAGCCATTACACACACACACGACTTATGTAGGCAAAATCAAGGGCTTGAGATTTTCCTTTTCTAACCTTAGGAGTAATTCGGCCATAAGCAACCAAGAAGGGCGATTTAGTCCTCTCAATTTTGCATGGGTGGAGATTAAGAAAGTCAAGGGAACAAAGTGGGATAGGCTAGGACTCTAGGGTCACCTAGGTTCTAATGGATAGTTAGCTCTTAATTAGGATTTTCCCCCTTAGTTAGCACTTGGTTGGCTTGGTTCCTTACCCCTTAAGCTTCTAGAATCTTAGGTTGACACCCACACACACATGCATACTCACACGTAGCACACACATATAGCACACTCACACTCACACTTGCATGCACAACCGTGGCACCTTCTCACACACATGTTCTTTTATTTTATTTTCCAATCACATTTTCTTATTCATTTTTCATGCCTTATACGGTCAAACACACATATGCACATACAACTACACACATTCATACATACATATTCATACAATAGATTTCAATAGATTTCCAAATTTCCATATCTATGGCTTCAATGAAAATTTTCATTCGGGCTTTCTAATAGGCATAACCCTCACCATTGAATAGTGGTGGTCTGTTTATGGAAGAGCCTTCTCCTCCGAAGGGATTGTTAGTAGCCATTCGGTTTCCTCAAGGATGTTTTCGAAAAAAAGTTTTTACACTTGATCTTTCGACCGAGCTTTGATACCACTTGTTGGAAACCAACAAGAGGCCTAACAATCGAGTAGAGGGGGGGTGAATAGGAGATTGAAGCTAATATGACAATTTTTCAATTTATTGAAACTTATCTGAATGTTGTTCTCGGTTTATAAAAAAAATAGCCGAGCAATATCCGAGCAGACAAGGTTAAATGATTAACCAAATAGATAAACAGATTGGTTAATAGGTTAACCGAGCTGCTTCGAAGCTGAGCTTTGAGAAAAACACTCAAGGTCGAACTACGAGACTAACGATTAGAAACTTGGATGCTCGAAATACAGTGGAAAACACTTAAGCAAATACTGCAACAGGAAAGCAATAAGGAAATAAAATGAACACCCGAGATTTATCCTGGTTCACTCTCACCTTGAGAGCTAGTCCAGTCCTCTCTAAACACCTTTTAGAGAGCTTTCACTAAAAATCGATTTTCTGGGTTACAAAAGGATTTACAAGAGACTACCCCTCTACACCTATCCAGTCAAACGAGTGTACCAAACTCGTGACAAACTACCCACAACAAATCAATGACCAAATAACCTATTTGGAACCTTTTCAACACAGAAAATCTTTCTCGATCAGAGACCTGCTTTTCACTCCAGCAAAAGACAATGATGAATGTAATGAAAATGAATGGCTCCAATTCGAAACACTCTTCGAATACTTATGGAAGATTGAAGTTCAAGAGTGAGTTGTTTTTGAGAAGGGTAGTCACAGAGAAGAGATTAGTTAAACTTAGAGTTTGGATTCAAAAATTTTAAATCTCTAAGTTCTTGAGAAGATTCAAATGATCTTCTTCTCTGTGAGTTTTTGGATTCTGCTCTGTTTTTCGAAGAATAATGAAATTTTTGCTTTTCAAAAAATTGTTCAACAGTCTCTCTAGATCTCTCTGTAACCGTTGAAAACCCCCCCTTTTATAAGCTCTTCTCATTTCCAGCGAAGAAGGAGAGAGAACGAGCTGTACGAAAAGCAATGGGGTTTCCAACGGCTATATTCTGAAAAGCAGAGCAGTGATGGTCACCCTTCACCAACCTTGGACTTTAACTCATTTTGAATTTCAAACTTATTACTTTGTTGGAGTTAAAATCCTAGATTTTCTACCCAGACTCAACGGTAATAAAAAGTACGGACAAGCAGAGCATAGTCTGAAGGTTGAAGAAATAGACCTGAAAATAGAAATAGAATTAATTAGGCTAAATAATCCCAAATTAAACAATATTAAGAATATTAGTCCAATAAACTCTAAATCACTAAATCAAGCTAAACAATGTCAAATGGGCAACAAGTATCAATAATAGGAGTAAAATAATGCAAGGAATAATGGGAAATAAAATGCTCATCAATAATGTACCCAATGTTTACTTAGAATGTTTTTGCATAAGACATATGTAACATCCCAGATTTTTAAACCCTGATTAATAATATGTTAATTGTAAAGATTATTTATAATTAATCCTTTTTATTAATATTCTTGATTACAAAGCGATTTATTATGAATGATAATATTAGATAGCTTTTAATATGAGAAAATCAATATTTTGCACATTAGTCCCTGTCTTGGGGACCTTGAAGTAATTTTAGAAGGGTTTTGGAGGGAAATAAAATAAAATTAATATTTTTCAAAAATTGGCCAAACACTCGAGTATTTTTGAGAATACTCGAGTTTTCTGGTCAGAGTTGCACTCGTGAGTGCGTTTGCTGAGTCACCACTCGGAATACCTCACGAGTTGACACGATAGCAACTCAGGAACACGTCCTTGAACTCGTTTTGTCGTGCATGAGCGTTCAATTGAGCTATATAAGGCCAAGGTTGATGAATCAACCGTTTATTTTGCCAAATCCGTGAGGAATTTCTGAGTTTAGGGTTCTTAACTTCGTGCCTTCGATTCTCTTTGGTCCTTAAGAGTTGATATAGAAATCATACACCATTGTGAAGCACACATTCAGGGCTTCACAAATATACCAAGATTGTGAGCTGAGAGTTCGTAGATTGGAAGAATCGAAGCTTAGAAGTTGGAGTTGTTTGCTGTCTCAGGTTTCCTGGAGCTTACTTTGGAGCTTGATTTTGGTAAGCTCAGGCAACCTCCTCATGTGAATCTTGTTTCTTTAGCTAGTGCGAATTGTAGAGATTATGTAGAGACTAATTTCCCCAATTTTTATGTCTGTCTTATGCATCAACCAATTCAATCTTGGTGCTCTGCTGAAACTGCTCTGTTTCAATGTGAAGTTTGGGGAATTCAGCTTGGAAGCTAAGTTTTGGGTAAAGTCTCTGTTGATTCACGTCTAAGAGGTAAGGGTAAGTCTTTTTATACACTAGATAGAGTTTAATTGCATGCATTTGATTAGAGAGCCACCAAGAGGCTCTAAGGGCTTAGTTTGAATAGGGAAATTGGTTTGGAGACCAACCTATGTTCTAATGTCATTCTGAGCAAGTTCTATATGTTTCATGTGAGCTATATGCAAGTTGTTTTCATGCCAAAAGTGTTTGGAACTGAATTTGGTATGTTGAGTTGTTAAAAATGTGTTTTGTGCATAATTGTGGCTCAAATGTGATTCAGTGTAATAAGTTGTGGTTTCTGTGTTTTAACATGTTCAATATATGGTATATGAACTTTGTTAGTCATTGGATTGGTTGGGAATTGGCTAGAAATGAAAATGGCATGTTAAAACTTAATTTTTGTTGTATTCTGTCTCCAAATACTCGAGTCTTTGACTGGATACTCGAGTATTTAAGACGCACCAATGCGTCTGACCGATGCACCAGTGCGTCTGACCGACAAACTAATGAACCATACTGACGAAAAACTCGAGTCTTGCACGAACTACTCGAGTCTTCTGGGTTAGTGAACGACTCGAGTAGATCATGAACGACTCGAGTATTTTTGAGAAAACCCAAAACAGGAATTTCTGGGAAAACATAATACACTCGAGTCTTTTCATAAACTACTCAAGTGTATAGTGAAGAACTACTCGCGTCCTATGGAATATACTCGAGTCTTTTTGAGCAGAAAACTTAGAAAAGCCATTTTTGATTCTAAACCAATATGTAGCATCTAATGACAATAACCCAAGTAATCCTAGACTTAAAAGAAATTGATTGATGTTGTGGTAATTCCGTTTGGATGATGGGACATTGCTCGGGTGGCACGTTATATACTATCAATTGAGGTAGACCAATCAATTTCTTTAAGATAAGAGCTTGAGTGCCAGATTGTTTATTCATGTTCGGGTGACATGAGCAGGAGCTCTGGAAATACTAAAAGTTGCTACTAGCTCGATGACACATTAAGTGGACAATGTGGGCAGTGTGTGGTATGCTGTTGATTGGATGACTCAACGGTGTGATGCACACAAGTGGTAAGGTTTACGTTTTGGCGACGTGACGTTCATCAGACATGGTCGTTGTTTATCACCTCTGTTGTGTATCACAAGTGATAAGGTTTACGTCCTTAGGCGACGTGACGTTCATCAGATGTGGTGACGTTTTTTATCACACCCGTTGTATGTTGAGAAGTGATAGGTTTACGTCCTTGGGCGACGTGACGTTCACCAGATAGTGTGACATTTTTATCACTTCCGAGCTAGTACGCCATACATTTTGGTAACGTATTCGTGATTTGGAAATGCATTGTTGTATTGGATTGGCGTCCGTGAGGACATTAGAGGGAGAATCTCAGAAAAAGAAGAATGTCAGGCATCATGCCACTTACCCTTAATAAAGTTAAGGTTTTATATTAAGAATGAGTATGAACATTTTATTTGCATTAAGTGTTTGCTAAGTGTTAACTATGGCTGTTAACTGATTTGGGGTTATCTGTATATAATTACGTTACTTCAACATTTAAGCTCTATTGATTATGTGTATAGATTTGCTTACCCCTATGCCCTTGTAGGTGATGTCACATTACATCGCGTGCATCGAGACCCGACCACTTCTTAGTGGCATATGGATCTGCGAGGATATCCGAGTAGTGTATGAGGGTGAGGTAGTGGTTACCTTTGATCACCCTAATCCACTGGTTCGTTCACATCCTCGAAGGTTTAGGGTTCCCATCATATACACTGTGCATGTATCGACTTTTATACTTACCATGGATCATCTCCCACTCGACCAGCTCACTTGTATTACAGTTTTCAATTCGAACCTACCCGCTCATACCCTTTTTCTCTTAGAGTCATTCGAGAGGAGACTTCCCCATCTATTTCAAGGAGTCCTATTAAGGTCACGTTTTCATCAGACCTTGTACCCAGTGGTAGGGTAACTACTCCTTCAAATAAGATCAAGGAGGATCCTGTCGAAGACGAGAGCGGAAGCGAGCTTGTCGTTCAATCTATCGGGAGTCAATGGAGAGGCGATGATCCCTAGGTATGTGCATAAGGTAAATGATGAGGATCAGGGATCCGGTGTGATGGATGCTGTGGAGGAGATTAGCTGCTGATGATGGTGTTGGATGATGATTGCTGCTATTTCTTGGAGACTTCTACTACTACTGCCGCTACCGGTGCTATGAGACCAACTTTGGGAGTTTTATATATTGTGGGAATTTCTTTTGAAAACTCTTGAGTCATGGTCTATTTTGATGTACATATAAATACATAGCCTTATGGACTTGTACTGGGATTTTGGAGATCTTTACCATTGGACTATGCATTACGAACCTTGGTTATATATAAAATCTGCGTTTATATTATGATGTAATTCATAGTCCTATTATTTCCGCTTACTCTGATATTGATTTAAAAGTATTCGGCTATGATATTTTGGAAATGGTATCACTTGGCTAGGCGAAAACTGGATGGCAATACTTAAGTTCCTTTATATGAAATACAGTACATTTATCTTCAAAGAGAATGCTATCCAAGATTTGCGAAATTATCTTTTGAGCAAAGTAAATGCCGAATTCGATTTTAAAAGTAATACGTAAACTATTCTCCAGACATCCTATGTTTTGAATTGTGCACCCGACTTTTTGGAAAATTTAAAAGAAAATTTTAATCCAGTATTTTCTAATATTCTACAAGTCCATATATTCTCAAGTAATAGCCTTTATTTTGTACAAATTAATTTGGTTATTTTGAGGGTGTCACAACATACATGTTTAATTTAGCTTAGAAGAAATCAGTAAGTGTTAGTACATTAGTTAAAGTTCCACCAAACTCAGTGATGCTATTGCCACTGGTAGAAGGTAAGGTTAGAGATGATCACTCTAATTCTTACATCTACTCGGGGACGATAACATCAACGAACATGACGATGATGTCGCTATTGATAGATGTGAGATCGGGACTGATCATCTCGATCTTCGCAACTATTAGTGGTCAATACCATTGACACTTTCCAGCAAAAATCAGGGCTGACAGATAGAAACCTTAAGCTAATGCATCCATTTACTAGTAGTGTAGCTGCGTATAGAACTCGCGAGAGAACCGAGCCGAGCAAACCCTGTAGTAACGTCTTTAGTCCTCATGGAAATCAAAACTAAAATCCCAAAACTCATCAAGAACTCTATTAAGAATCCAGAGCGGTTATTCGCGAGAAAAGCGGAATTAGATGAGTTAGTAGGGTAGCCACGCCGAGACCGACCCAAGTAAACTAGTGATCCGTGCTCACCATTAGGAACTAGAACTCACATTTGAACGAGTAATAGAGTTCGCAAACCCTGAGAAATTCGGTCCAACACTTCGACCACCAACCAGTAACCAATTTAACACGGCCCTCGATCACGAGAGTAATGTAAACCTTTTTTCTTCTTATTCTTCTTAGTTCTGGATCAACTTTGATGCAACAATTTCAATCCTTACCGAATGTGTTCTTGCTTCAACTAACCAAGGTTGGTGAACTCTTGATTTCTCTCTTTGTTTTTCATTTGTGAATATCAAATGTTCATGGAATTCTAGTTATGTTTACTCAACTTGATTTCTCTTTGATTAGGAAAGTTATACCATAATTTGTTGCATTCTACGAGAAACCCTCGAATTGCATGATCTTATACTATTTTTTTTAAAACAAGAGCACAAATCCCTCGTGGAATTCCAAAGAGTACGTTTCCTTTCGTTGTTAGATTCTTATACTCCTCATTGGAAATCGTATGAAGGATGACTAGAAGCTTACACATTCAATTCCCTGCCCCCTGGCATTGACATAGCCAGGTATGTCGATACCAAGCGGGGGAGAACTTAGTGACCAAACCAAGATCTTGTCTAGGTGACAAACGGAAACGAGAAGAATAGTCGGACAAGAACAAGAAGTCGAATGGGTTCGACAGTATCCCAAGTGCAAGAATGAAACCGAAGGGACATAAACACAATATTCGGAAGCCTCGTCAAGAGGTGGCTCTCCAATTATGGAACCGAACCGAAATTCTAATAAGTGGGGGAGAATTGTATCATCCCGAATTTTAATCCCATGAATAAACAAAATAATGAGAGGATTGGATGAACGGTAAATTGTTCAAGAGTAGTTAAGGTGATGGATTAGGATTATTTTAGGGCTATGAAGTAGTTTGATAGCTTTAGCAAAGAATACGATGTTGAATGATGAGAAGACGAATATTAGAACCAGCGTTTTTGGTGTTTTTAATACACCATATTAGGATATTCAAAATAAAATATTTACATCTCTAAACACAAATTCCACCGTTGGATATCAAGGTTAGTATTTAAGGAAGCTTGCTTTCAAATTTGAGCATTATCCGACGGGTAACGAAGGAGATATAGCACTTTGAAGTGCAGGGGAATGAAGAACTAAGTTGCTTGATCGATTAACCAAGGGGTTAATTGATTAAGACCTAATAGCTGGTAAAAATAAAATACACTGGTTAATCGATTAACCATATGGTTAATCGATTAACACACATCAGAATGGAAAAAAATAAAAGGGAATCAAGCCCCCATTTCATCCCAAATTCGTTCCTTTCTCCTCCTTCCATCAAGAACTCTCATTCCATGACCAAGAGACCTTAGGATCTCAAGCATTTGTGGCCAATAATCATCATCCCATCATCACTACCTTCATTCCCACCATTAACATACAAGCTTTCTCTCTCTTTGGGTGTCTCTCTCCATGGCTATCTCTCTCTTTTAGCTCCACCATCTCTAACAAGCTCAAGGTAAGTGGGAGGAAGTGTACTTCTTTCCTTCCCTCTTTTTACACGAACCCATTATCATCATCACTAATCCTTGCTATTTCTTTGGTTGAAATAAAGTGTTAATGTCTCTCTCTCTATAGGTTTTCTTTCTCTTTCAAGAGAAGGAAGAGGACCCATCTACACTCCCTTATTTTGCTCCTAGCCGCTCTCGCCCTCACCGTCACACTCGGTTCTCCTTTTTCTAATTTTGAAGCTTTAAGGCTAGGGTTTGGTACTCCCTCCTCTCTCTTTGTTGGTTAAGGTAAGAGGGTCGTATTACCTCTATTTAGGACGTAATTTCTAGGTTGTATATAGTGATGGCTAGGAATAGAAAAGATTAGTTATGAGAATAAACAATAGGGTAGTGTAGGTTGACAATATGTTAATAATGAAAATAACAAATAAGACCCACTAGGTGAAGCATGAATTAGTGTGTAGGTAGAAATGATAATAATGAATTAAGAATGAAATTATAGAAAATGAACCCACTCGAATGTTGTGATTATATGCATCATATGATGATTGTTGTAATGTGAGGAATTAAAATATAAATGTTAATAATAGGTGTAGTAAGAAAATGAGGACAATGGGACCACTTATATGTTGGATGATGATTTGTATGGAGTATATGGGTGAATTGGGTTGTTGTGCATGTAGGTGAGAGAATGATTGAATGAATGCTTGAATGAATGGTGGGAATAACTTAGAGCTAGGAGAATAAACATAATTAGTGAAACGAAATTATAAGAAACAATGAATAAAAGTAAGTGTTGGGAATTGACTTAGAGTAATTTGATGACCTTAGGTAGTAAGAATAGATTATAATAAGTAAGGAATAAAAGGAAACTATTGCAACTGTGTGTGTAATGAATGTATGAATCGCTTGATGACCCTCAACAGGATAAAATGAAAATGATGGTAAGATACTAAGGAAAGGAATGAGTGAAGTGAATAAATAATAGAGATTAAGGAAGAGCTAAGAAATTAAAAGAACTAAAGAGAACTAAGGAACTAAAAGTGAAGAGAAAAGACTAAGATGAGTTGATGATGAAAAAGAAAATAACATACCGGCACAGGTTGGTTGTGGTGACCCTGTGGCCTAATAATGACAAAAGATAACTGGCACAGGTTGGTTGTGGTGACCCTGTGGCCTAATAAAGGTAAAAGATAACCAGCACAGGTTGGTTGTGGTGACCCTGTGGCCTAATAAAGATAAAAGATAACCGGCACAGGTTGGTTGTGGTGACCCTGTGGCCTAATAAAGATAAAAGATAAACGGCATAGGTTGGTTGTGGTGACCCTGTGGCCTAATAAAGATAAAAACTAATGAAGACAAAGGATAATTGGCACAGGTTGGTTGTGGTGACCCTGTGGCCTAACAGAGATAAAAGATGACCGGCGCAGGTTGGTTGTGGTGACCCTGTGGCCACTAATCGATTAAAACTCAGATTAATCGATTAGATATAAGAGCACCTTCTGGAACTAATCGATTAACCCATGTGTTAATCAATTAATCCTTTGTAAACAATGGGAGTTAATCGATTAACCGAAGTGGTTAATCGATTAACCACTGTCAACTCAGACTTAAAACACTATTTTCAAGTGTTGTCCCTCATTGTTTCTCATTCTCCCACTCGAGTTCCTCTTCTTCTCTCTTCCCCAATCCTTCTCAATCACCAAATAACTCCAATCCATCAAACCATAATCATTCCCCATTAACTCTCTATCTTTTTCCTTCATCAAAAACACAAATTACTTTCTCTTTCACTCAAACCCCCAATTTCCCCTTTCTAAACCCTAACTCTCTCAATCCTCTTCATTCGGTTGGATAATCATCAAGGGAGCTAGAAATTGGTTAAGGAGAAAGGAACCAGAGGCTTAGGAGCTTAATCCCAAGGGCTTGGTGGAGTGAAACTCACCCCCTCTCCTTCTCCTCTTCTCTTCAAAAGGCAAGGGGAGACTCTTTCCACACTTTGAGTTAGGGATAGTTAGAGTTTATAATAGGATTTGAGATTAGTAATTAAATTAGTGTGTGGTAGTAAATAGTATAGACTAGAGTTTAATTAACTGTGATTATTTTAGTTTTTAGTTGATTTTAAAAGTAATGTAAATCTTTATATTAACTTGTTTTATGAATTGTTAAAGTAGGAAGTGAAGAACATTAGGGAGATGACTTAAATTATAGTCCCTGAGACATACCTGAGTATGTCGACTGATTGACTGGTTAACTGCTGATTGGTTGATTGTCGTTGAGTGCTAGATTTTCTTATTGTGACTAAGTGTTTTAATAGTTTAATTGTGAAATTGAAAATGGAATGTAAATGAATTGGAATATATATTGTTTAAAAGAATAAAGAGAAAGGAAAATGGAAATGGTTAAAGTATTGGAACAGAATAGTGGGAATTTAACTCAAGTGTGAAAGTGGATGATATAGAAAAGTGATTAGGTTATATTTTGTTAATCCACCCTCGATTTAGTTATTATTCTTAAGTTTTTATTATGAACTGTTTACTGTCCTTTTAATTCACTATGCTGTGAAATATCTCACCCTTAGTGGTTAACAATTTAGGTACACGTTCAAGAAGCTTGGAAATCAGAGTGCGCAGCGGAACATGTCGGAAGAAAGGAAACTGATTTTTGTACACATGTTCTATATTGTAATTGGTGTGGTGTCCAAGACTGAGAGGACCTCAAGGTTAGGGAAGAATACCTTAAGGAAGCCTCTGTCTAGGGTTCATCTGTGATGTTTGTGGGTATCCTCAGGTGGCAAGGTAGAGAGCCAAGAAGTAACCCTAATCACTGGTGTGTGAAGGTGACAATTAGTGTTAGAGGACATACCTGAGCCCCATGTAGTACGGAGCTACTTATAAGGGGGAGCTGGTTGCCCTAATGGGCTTGCTTGAAACCCAAGTAGGGCCAGCCTGTAATGAGCTATGAGTGGGTGAGCTGTCCTTGTGCATAAGATGTGTACGTCATCCTGTCCTTAGTATCGCAATCTCGGCGTGGTGTCGGACAAGGAAGTCGAACCTTAGTTGGAGCATGAGGTCGGCCCGTGTCTGGTGTCTGTTCGGCCGTTGAGCTTTGAGCTCGGCCAAGTACACAGAGGGCTTCCTAAAGGGTCATCAGGCCCTGCGTGAGGTTTTCGGGGAGCTCAGCTAAGCCGAGTCCACCACATAAGCCCCCCAGCTCGGTCAAGGCTATTAAGGCCTTGTTCCGAGGTCTTGGGTTAGGTCCTTTTCCAAGTCCGCCACATAAGCCCCCCAGCTCGGTCAAGGCCATTTAGGCCTTGTTCCGAGGTTCCAGGGAGTTTGGAAGAAGAGTTGTCGAGAGCTGGATCCAGCTGTCTCTGACGTCCTTTCACTTTGACGGAGCAGATTTGAAAGCTGTCCTTTCACTTGCTCCGACGTGACGTTTGCTTTCTTCGTATCTGACACGTGTCTGAAACCACGTTAAACGACGCGTTGCCATTATTGCAACGTTGCTCGAGGTCTACCGTTCCACGCGCTCTGCGCCACGTGTCTCAGCGTGTATGGTTGCATGCTGGGTTGGGATGTTGGGCCAAGCCCATATTTCGGAAAAGAGGGGGAAAACGGTTTCTCATCTTCAACTTTTCCCTCTTTCATACAAACTGTTCCTCTTTCTCTCACAAACTGTTCCTCTCTCTCTCACAAACTGTTCCTCTTTCTCTCGTACTAAGACTGTTCCTCTTTCTCTCGTACTAAGACTGTTCCTCTTCTCTGCAACTTCCATTTCTTCCTCTCCCATACTGAACCCATTTGATCTTGCCTTGCCCGTAGCACAAGCTCCATTCTCCTTCACGTTTCTACTTTTAAGGTATTACTTCTTGCTCACTTCTTCTTCTTCTTCATTTCTTTTCTCTTTCTTTATTGCTTTTTGGTTCGCATGGGGGGGTCGATAATTTTTTCTTTTGTTTCTGTTTTTATGGAAATGGGGTGGTTTTTCCCCTGGTTATTTTGCGTTTTGTAGTCAAGGATCCTGGGTTTGAGGTTTTGTAGATTTTGGTTTTGGGAGGTAGTCCTAGGGATTTGGCGCTCTTTGGTTTGGAGTGTTTAGGCCTTTTGAGAGTTGTTGATTTTTGTTTTTGTTCTTGTTTTTCAGAAGCCCAGAGGAGTGGATTGGGGAAGTAAAAAGATGGGTAGGAGTAGAGAGTGGTTTCGGAAATGGGTAGGGGTAGTTTCCTTGTCATCCAGCAGCAGTGAGGAGGAGGACGGCTCATCCTCCTCGTCCTGCTTGTTGGAAACCAACAAGCGGGCTTAGCAATTACTAGAGGGGGGGGGGGTGAATAGTAATCTGAATGCAACAGTGACTAATTTTTTAATGCAATTAAGATATAATTGATTTTATGCAGATTTTTCTGAAACAGAGCAAGAACACTCGAGTCTTTTTCAGACTACTAGAGTAAAATAACAAGAACACTCGAGTCTTCTGAAGAATACTTGAGTAAATCGTACAGAGTCCAGAAAATAGTTTCTGAGAAATTTGCACTTTAAATCAATACGAATAAAACCAGTCCAAAGCAGATTAATAGATGAGTAGTAAGCAATTAAATAAAGCTATAACAACTTAAAAACAACCTAATTGCTGCGGAATTACTACTCTAATTAAAAAGCCCCTTTTGAGAAACTTAGGTTTGGTTTTTACATGAAAGTAAAGAAAGCAATAAAAAGAGGACACCACCAATTTTATACTGGTTCACTCTCTATTAAGAGAGGTAATCCAGTCCCCCTAAGAACCTTAGGAGTGTCTACTAAAATCAAATTCTTAGAAATATTACAAGGGATATTGAGATGCCTCACTCAACCTAACCCTTCGAAGAGTGTACAAAACTCTTGAATTTCAACCCCAATTTGAAGTTTGGTGATGAGGACTCCTTCTTCTCAAGCTCCTTGAAACCTTCAAGAGCTCCACCAAGCTAAGAACCTCTTAGACTTTGCTTGAAAACCTCTCAAGACTTGGATGAACCTAAGACCCACTTAGGTACACTTGGTTCCCAACCAAGATTTTGGAACAAGATATGAAAGTGTATGTGGAGAAATACAACAAATGATTTCTACAACAATTAAGCACAATCTCTAACTCTTTGAACAAATAATGACAATGAATGAATGATTGAGTTAGAGAAAATTATCACTTGAGAGAGAGAATGAGCAAAGAGAATGTTAGGCTTATGTCTTGTCTATGTTCTTGTTCTCTAGTACAAAGGCAATTAGATGGAATATATGGAAGAGGGAATGAGAGAGTAAAACAAACTTTTTCATGCCATTTTTGCCCTCTTCCAACGGTTTAAAATTTGCTGTCAGAACCAAAATACTCGAGTCTTTTTGACACTACTCGAGTCTTTTGCCCATCTTTCAATAGAAATGCCCATGTGCTGAACTAACGGTGAAATCTCTGATTTGAGGCTGAAATACTCGAGTCTTTTGGAAACTACTTGAGTCTTTTGATACTCGAGTAATTTTCAGATTACTCGAGTCTTTTGATACTCGAGTCTTTTGCCCAAAGATGATAAAAATTAAGTTTTTCAACAATTAATTTTAATTCTCTTCTCAAGGAATAATTTTATGTAATCCCAACCTTTTTCATGCATTAAAATTATTTATCCTAGGATGAGATTACTTCCTAAGCTACCCACTCTCAATTATAGAAATAAAATTACAATTAAAATAAGATAGAGAATGACTAGCTAATTTGATGCACTTGATCTTCTTGACTTGGTGAGCTTGAATTCTACTTTTAAATCAATGATCTAATTATATTGTCATCATCAAAATAAATCCACCTCGTTGGAGACTTGATTCTACAATCTCCCTGTAGTGGACCGGACCTATAAGCCGACCACATGTCCTCAATGCCGACAAACGACTCAACGGATAAGCTTAAAACTCCCTAGTACATGATAAGGATGGATGACTCACCCTTCTTATCCTCTAAGAGCCACGTCAGCCCTATTGGGCCCAACAGGCCCATAAGGTATCACAACACACCTAACAGGTAATCCCCTATAAGAACCACCATGCTATAGAGGCTAAGGTATGTCTCTCATCCCTACTCCCAAGAACTACGTGTGGCTTGATCCCCTTATCACTGGGGGTACGTAGGATTGGGGTCACCCTCGTCAGCTGCAACAACCCAAAACACACATCGTGGTGTCTCCCTAAGAATGGAACATCACATTGGCGCCGTCTGTGGGAAATCGCTAAATTTGGATTCCCATTACCATGTTCAACACAACAAAGAATATCAAAAAATTCAACGGAATGTACAACCAGGGTCAAGATCTAACAAATAAAAAAATTCAACAAAAAAAAGGTGTTTTTTCTTGATGTCTTTCTTGAATCTGAACGGTGAAAGGTCGATGGCAACAAGCAACCAGAGATCATTCGAAGAGGGAGAAGGGGATTCGAAAGATGACAAAGAAGCCTCGGTCATCCCTAATCACAACGACGGCGGCATCACCATCAAACGCATCTGGTCATCCTCATTCTAACCAACAGGGTACCGTGACCATCGGGACTGGATCTGTGTCGCCACTGTTGAATCCAGGTTCACGATGCTGTGCTGCCGGTGTCGTGAAAATTCGCTGAAGGTTGCGACGGTTCTGTTCTCAACTCGCGGTGTCGCCGCTGCATCTCCCTGGCGCCGTTCACACCGACCCCATCGTGACACCACAAGTTCACACTGTGGCTCCCTTCACACCGCGAACAGAGATCTGGAACAGATCTCGCTTGGCTCAACGATGCTAGTCCGCTCGCCGACGACTGCCCTGTGGGTACGCCTCCGGTCTTCATCACCTCCGGTCTCTCCTCTTGTTTTCTTCACACTATGCTTCGATTCGCATCGAACAAGGCTTGGAGAACTCCAAGCAGCCACCGTCGCAGAACCAGCTGTCCACCGAATCAGAAGTGAAGCTGCAACCGCACCAGCCCTCTTGCCTACCGTGAAGGTCGCCGAACCCGACACCGTCGAACGCCGTAACCTGCACTGCGTGCCCCTACCTGACCTGTGCTTGCCGCCGCCGCTTGCCCCTCCAAGCATCATCGTCCTTGCCAACACTGCTGCACATAGCAGTACCCGTGTTAGGGTTTCAACCCTAATGGGCCATTGGCCCAAACACCAGATAAAAAAAAGGGGGCCAGCAGGCCCACTTCAAAAAAAAAACGTCCAGCAGCCCCGTCCAAAAAGAAAAAAAATAATAAAAAAAAAATAAAAAAGGGGAGGAATGGACTATCAACATCTCTATTGGCCCAACAACAACAACTCGTTCCTAAAAACAGGGAAGTAACATTTTTACTCATATTATGCAATTGTCAATATCACTTATTAGCGCATGGTTAATTTGATTACATGTCATTTATTAATTGTCAATAATTATCATCATTGTGGTTATAAATTATCAACTTGGAAGACTATAACTAATTAATTATTGTTTTCGTACACACATGCAAGGTACACGTATGATGACCGGAGCAGCTGAGTGACCCATTTCAAGATTTTCATCAATGGACATATTATTTTCCGAGCTCTGTTAATACAATTACGTCACTCTATTCGGAACATGGTGATAATGGCAAGGACCCCTCGGGCCAAATTTCCCTCTTTTACCTTGTCCCCGAGTATAGAGAGCCTCGTGCTCGGTTCCCCACTTCGAATACATGTGCCAACTGCGCGCGGACCCTCGACAGCGTCCCCCCATTGGTATCTCATACATTCAGAATAGCGAGAACCATGCATTACCTCGGGTTCATAAGACGACGGTGGAAACCTCGCACCATGTTCCCTAGCTAAGTCGACTGCTCGATGGAGCTCATTTGGAAAGGATTGATAGAAGACTTCAATCCAACATTCCTCACCTCAGCGATTCAGGGAAGGAATTCTCGTTCCTATATTACTCTCTTGTTTAATTGGCATTTTACGTACACATGCTAATTTACTTGATGCAATGCTTTTGATATATGCTCCTAATGTTTTTATGTATTCCTTTAATTTCATTACATATCATTTATCCTATACTCATGATTTTTCATACATGTTGGTATGTGACGCAAACTTCTTTACTGATGAATATCCCTAAACGTCTGTCTTTCCTGTCATTATAGAATGTGGTATTTAATGCGTGCATTGCCTTTTAAGTAACACTAAGTAGTAGTTCCCTACAATTAAACATTGCCATAAATTAATGCTTTTATATGGTTCAATACCATTAACTTCTCTGACATAATTTTTTATACATGTCATTTATCATAATTAGTACGCGTGATATATTTAAAAGCATGCTTCTTTTCATGTGCAATCTTGTATGATTTTTGGGCATTTAATTCCCAATAATCGTCACGATCATGTTTATTTCGTGTGATATTATTAAATCATACTACCTCTATACCGATATTATGCATCGTATCTTTGCCAATAATTGTTATTATCGTTATTTAATTGTTATAAATTGTTAAATAACGACGATTACCAATTATTAATTTTGTTTACACATGAGAGGTACGATTATGATGGTCCATTTCTCTAAAAGGCCCATTTCGAGCTTCCGACCGCCAAAGATATCCTCAAATTAATCTTTGCTAGACTACTCAGTCACGATGGGCATCTAATATTACAGCGCCTTCAACAGGGTACAAACATAACAATCGGATCTGCCGAGTGTAACATCCCAAATTTAATTCCTAGTATAATTGATGATGGGTCAAGCCTAAAGTGAAGGAAGTAATGATATGGAGTTGAAACTAGTGGTTTGAAGGCTTGATTTAGGATTGATAACATAAGATATTAGGAAATTCAAAATAAAAGATTTACAACTCTAAACACAAATTCCACCGTTGGATGTGAAGATTATTATGTAGGGAAGCTTGCTTTAAAATTTGAGGAAGATCCAACGGGTAACGAAGAAGTTATGGCCTTTCAAAATCTGGATACAGCAAAATTGTGCAGCTTAATCGCCTCTTAATCGCCTCTTCATCGCCTCTTAATCGATTAAGCTGAAATTTAATCGATTAAACACTGCTGCTGAGGAAAAAAATAAAACGAAATCAACACCCTTTTCCCTCATTGTTCGACCTCTTCTTCTTCTTCTCCTCTAGGGCTTCATTCTTTTCCTTCAAATCATCAAGAAGCAAGGGTGATACTCCATTCCCATCATCAAACTTCCTTCCTCCTTGCTCCAAGTAAGTATTCAAGCCTTTAATTCCTTTCCTCTCTCTCTCTAATTCGAGTTCTCTCTCTCCTCCCTCTCATGGAGGTTTTCAATTCTAAGCTTAGAACCTTCAAGTTTTCCATGGGGTTTAGTTTGAGCATCATGGAATGAGCAATAATCCTCCTTTTTGTGGCTTTATAATAGGTTCTATCACTCTCTTGTGGATTTTGAGCTCTTGGTGGGCAAACTCAAGCATAGGACACTTGGACTCTCCTTATCCTTAAGTGTTTGAGGTACGGGAGTGGATATAGTGAGCTTTGCCTTGTTCTAGGGAGTAGGCTCTAGTTAGTATATAATGCTTGTTAGGGTTATGTGTTAGGGGAGAAAATTAGATTATAAAACCTTAGGTTATTGAATATAAAATCTTAATTAATTAAATATGCATGATGATTGGATGTTAAGACTAGGAAAAGAAAACCCAATAATATGACAATGAATTATTTGATAAATGAAACTTGGATAAGGATTAAATTGAAGTACATGAGGAATTGGGTAATATGATAGTGAAGTTGACATAAATGAATTCTAAGATTATTGATTTTAATGTTAAAGTCTTGTATTAAATGATAATTCACTGCTATTGCAAATATGTGTATGTGTTATGGAATAAATTAATATAGGAAGAAAAGGGAATGGAAACAATTATATGTGATGAATGTGCGTATTTGTATCTAAATGCTAAATGAGTATAAATGTTAAGTATTTTCAATTGTTAACAAAGGTCATGGCTTATGAATTGAACTTGTGAATATCGGAAATGGAAGCAAATGATTTTGTGTAAACAAAATGTAAAAGGTGATGTTATTATGTGGTGACAAAGAAAATATGTGAGAAGGTGAAATATGTAATTTGAAATGAAGTGTAATATAAATGTTGGACTATGAAAGAGAATACTATTTGGTATGATTGTGATAACTGAGAAAGGAAATGAATAAGGTAATTACATGAATAATTAGTTGTTGAATGTGTGTTGTTGTATTTAAATGTGTTAAAATTGATTGAACAAGAAAGTGAATAATTCTTGGCCTCTGAAATGAGGCGCCAAACATTGAGAATGTGGTATATGCGTTGGCCTCTGATTTGAGGTAACGATTAATGGAAAGATTTGATAATTGAAATAGGGAATGAGTATGGAAAAAGAATGAATGGGAAATGTGTGTAAGTGTATTTGTGATTGTATATGTTAAGTTGTTTGTGTAGGAAGATGAAAGTATGATTTGGCCTCTGATGTGAGGTAATGTGAAATGAAAATGTGATAAGTGCGTTGGCCTCTGATTTGAGGTGACGATTAATGGAAAGTGATGATTAGGCTGACCTCTGTTATGAGGGGCACAAAATGAATTAAAGTAATAAAGTGTCGACCTCTGACCTGAGGGACACAAGATGAGATGAATGTTAATGAGTGTTGACCTCTGACCTGAGGGACACAGGATGAGATGTGTATTGGTGTGTTGACCTCTGACCTGAGGGACACAGAATGAAATAAAGTGTTGACCTCTGACCTGAGGGACACAAGATGAAATGAATGTTATTGGGTGTTGACCTCTGACCTGAGGGACACCGGATGAAATAAAGAACTGAGTGTTGACCTCTGACCTGAGGGACACATAATTTAAATATGGAAAAGTATAAGGGCCTCTGTTTTGAGGTGATAAATGTGTTGAATGAAAATTGTTCATTGGCCTCTGATTTGAGGTGATGTATTGAAATGAAATGAGTATGTGAAATGAATAAAAAGAAAAGGAAATGAATGTTGATTGGATGTTGAAACGAATAAGGAAAATGGATTTTGAACTGAATAATGGAAATGGACGTTGAAATGAATAATGAATATGGAAATGTTGAAATGAGTATGGTGTGCAATATGTGAATATATGCTTATTTGCTAATTGTGTTTGACCTAGCGGGTTGTTATGTCTAGTTAGAAACTGCTTTCTATTTCATGTGCAATGTTCACTCCCTTACATTTTCAGGTACGGAGATTGAGCTGGCACAGCCCCCGGCTGAGCAGGAGTACTTTCCCTTACAGGGAGAGTAGGGTGTTATGGGTTTAGAGTATATTATGAAATTAAGCCTCCTACACTATTTTGATGTAAAATTTGTTATTCATATTTTAAGTGAGGCTTAGGATGTTTTATTTTGACAAAGTTATATGTTTTGGTTATGACACTCAAACTTAGTATTTTCCGCTATTACTCTGATATATTTGGAGCCCATGGGGCCTTTATATGATTTATGAATATCATCTGAAGCCCTGCTGGCTATTAGTTGTTTATTTGAAAATTGTTTATCACAGGTTAAATTTTGGATTAGTCCGAAAAACAAACAAAACTCCGTCCGTTTGACGGTTGATTTTAATATAATAAAAATGAATTTTTAAGTCCGTATTTTAGTATAAGGGGAATTAAGGGTAATTAATCATAGGGTGTTACACCGAGCATGATGACCTATGTTAATTCGAGTCCGAGTATGATGACCCAACTTAATTCAAGTCCTTCACACCGGTTGCCGATCATTTTTTCCTTGGTTTGAGCACCATCGCGACCTTACCTATATGGTAGAACGGTCCGCAGTGCCAACACCCAGTGATCTAATTCGGATCCCAGCATCTCCGAGGAACCACACAATGCTGATTCCACACCCACAACTCGCAAATATTCAATCTTCGCTCAGCGTTCGCCTACACAGATCCGAATCCGACAGTCTCTCAAAGAGGCTTGGATGAACACGATCTAATTGGCGGAAAACAACTCACACCTTAAAGGACTTCTTAACTCGGCACAAGCCTCTTCAGGCTTTATCGAGTAAAGGGGTTGGTTATGCAGTGGAGTAAAAGTTTTCTTCAGCTTTGTTATTATGAGGATCTATCAGCTTGCCTTCCCTAATTACTCGGATTCAAGAGGGGTTCAACATTCTTCAGTCCGACGTTCCTCAATCTGTAACACCCTATGAAATAATTACCCTTAATTACCCCAAAATTAGGATTTAAAATTTCTTTTAAGATGGATATGATATTTGCCAAAATAATACTTCCTTTCATTAATAACAAAAACATCAGAGTTAATAAAGCGAAAGACTTAAAGGCATCAAATTCATAAAGTATAAGTTTAGGTACATTCAGTTCGGTCATTCAAAATACAATCAGTGTTTTAGCTCGGCCCAACTGGCCGAGACCCAATACAAAACAATGTTCTAGCTCGACCCAATTGGCCGAGACCCATCCACCTATCTGACTCTAAATAACTTACTCTCCCTGTGAGGGAGAGTGATTCTGCTCGGCCGGGGACTGCGTCTGCTCGGGATCAGTACTTGAAAAATGGTAAGGAGGTGAGCATTACACAGAACTTAAGTAAGCAGTTTCTAAAATGACCTACCGAACTACCAAGCCAAACACAAATAGTCAAATAGCAAATATATCACAAGTAATCAAACCCATGTATCTCATGCATATATCAACATTTAGCTCGGTCCACATCATACAACAGCTTACCCATTACCTATTAAGTCTACCTCGATTCATTTCGGCCACTAATCTCTTTCCTCGTATTCATTATTCACTATTCCACTTTTACATGGCTTCCAATCTTTTACTCTTCTCGGATGCATACACCCAGTGCATGTCTTACACCATTTAAGTCGGATATTGGAGTGTCCATAACTGCGAGTACCACAATACTCGTCTTATAGCTGCGAGCACCACAATGCTCGGCTTACGCGATCAATGCACGCACCCAGTACGCGTCTGCTATGACCAGGAACACTACCGCCGATCATTCTATGGAGTAAGGAGTGTCCATAACTGCGAGTACCACAATACTCGTCTTACAGCTACGAGCACCACAATGCTCGGCTTACGCGAGCAATGCACGCACCCAGTACGCGTCTGATATGACCAGGAACACTACCCACCGATTCCGTTCTCGGAACCTTGTGTGAGTCATAACTGCAAGCACCACAATGCTCGTCTTACAGCCGCGAGCACCACAATGCTCGGCTTATGCGATCAATGCACGCACCCAGTACGCGTCTGCTATGACCCGACCACACAACCATTTCTCTTTAATTCCCCTTATCTTATTAACCATTACTTTTAGTTCGGCCCACCTCAGTTCACCTCTTTATTTTATTACTCTTTGCATTAATCTCATTATTTACTTAGCTCGTCCTATCTCGGCTTAACCCTTTACCCATTTCCGATTTCCTTTACCCCTATTATCTATCTCATCTACCTATCTCATTATATAACTTATTAGTTTGTCTTTTCGATCCACCCTGGTTACCATTCTTCTCATTCTCCATTCTCACCATCTCTCGGCTCGGCCACAGATACAAATACCAAATATCAAAGCATCATAAACACTTATACCTCAACAACCACATGAACAAAACATTTAGTCAATCCATCATATAAAATACAGCATATGAAATATAGCATGTAATCAAAAGTGATATTCCATCTTCACCTAAAATCCATGTTTCTAGTTCATTCATTAATTCTCCTTTTACCCTTTTTACCATTCCTTAATCTAATACCCACTCTTAGTACCCTTTATGAACACCCTAGAAACCCAAACTCAAGTAGAGGTAACACTTACTCCTTACCTCAAACCGTGTGAGATAAGAGTTGAGAATTTGAGAATGGTTCCTTGTTGCTTGTCCTTGATCTTAGCGCACTTTAATCCTTCTTACTCCAAGCTGCACACGAGCTCCACCAATCTACACACGAACTCCACGGCGGTCCAAGGGCGTCCGAGACGGAAGAGAAGGCGGCGGGGAGGAGGTCTCTGGTTGGTGGAAGAGAGGGAAAATGTTCGTGAGAAGAGGAGAGGAAGAAGATATGTTGGGTTGTTGTTGCTGGACTTTGAGAGAAAAGGGAAAGAGAGACGTAGGGAAGAGAGAGAAGAATAAAAGCAAGAAGTGTTATGGGTTATGTGTTTGGATTTTCTTTTATTCAAATGTGGAAGATATTTGTGTGGCTCTCATTGGAAGCTTCTTGAGGAAGCTTGAATATGTGGACAGGATTCATTGGCTTCTTGAGGAAGCCATGAACAGTACATTGAAAAGGACATAAAGCAGTGATAATGACATAAAGTGGATGCTGGTACATCGTACGGATGGTACGAAACTCAAGGGCTACCAACTCCACATGAGCTGGCACGGAGGAGCTAGGACGTGTCGGCTAGGATACGTCGGCTCGGTATGGAGGAATCGTAGTAGTCCGAGCTTCCATCTCGGATAATAGGGTGAGGTATGCTAAGGTCGGCTAGTCCGGACTGGACAACAGGTTCCGCGTTTGGTTCTCATCCAGCTCGGTTCATATGCACACAATCTCATCTAGCTCGGCCGAGATCGGACCGAGGTCCTATACTTACATCCTAGGTCGGCCTATGCTCATACTACCCTTCTAACCTTGTACAATTTCTAAGGCCTAATCCTATCCTTAAATAAATATTTATATACTAAAATTGTATTATTTAATATTAATTTTCAAGATGTTACATTCCTCTCCCACTTACAGGAATTTCGTCCTCGAAATTTAGTCAGCATTGAACAGTTGCGGATATGACTACTTCATCTTCTCCTCGAGTTCCCAAGTAGTTTCCTCCACATCATTTCGATTCCATACTACCTTGACCAAGGGGATTTCCTTTCCTCTGAGTCGTCTGACTTGTCTATCTTCAACTCGGACTAGTAGGACTTCGAAGGTCAGATTGTCTCTTAGCGGCAGTTCGTCCACTGCTATCACATGCGAGGGATCGTGAATGTATCTCCTAAGTTGCGAGACATGGAACACATCATGGAGCTTAGACAAGTGCGGAGGTAGAGCAATTCGGTACGCTACTGGTTTGACCTTCTCCGATATCTGGTATGGTCCGACAAACCGAGGGGTCAACTTCTTTGATTTGATAGCTCGGCCGATACCCGTTATAGGGGATACCCGAAGGAATACATGATCTCCCTCGATGAAGTTCAAGGGTTTCCTTCTCTTGTCGGCATAGCTCTTCTGTCGGTCCTGAGCGGCTTTCATCTTCCCTTGTATCATTCGGATCTTCTCAGTTGTCTCATGAACAATGTCAGGACCAATCAACAAGTTTTCACCTATCTGGAACCAGCATAGTGGCGTTCCACATTTCCGACCATACAAGGCTTCGAAAGGAGCCATTCCGATAATTGAATGGAAGCTATTGTTGTAGGTGAATTCGACCAACGACCATAGTGTTTCCCAGCTTTCCGACTGTTCAAGCACGCATGTTCTCAGCAAGTCCTCAAGAGTCTGAATGGTGCGCTCGGATTGTCCGTCAGTTTGGGGATGATAAGCAGTGCTAAACCTCAACTTTGTACCCATGGCTTCTTGCAGACTCTGCCAGAATCGAGATAAGAAACGAGGATCCCGGTCCGACACTATGCTGCTCGGAACACCGTGGAGTCTGACGATATCCTTTATGTACAGTTGCGTCAGCTTCTCCAAACTGTACTTCATGCTGATCGGCAGGAAATGGGCACACTTTGTATGTCGGTCCACCACAACCCAAATGGCTTCCTGCCCTGATTTCGTCCTTGGTAGACCCGATACAAAGTCCATCGAAATGCTATCCCACTTCCATTGTGGAATCTCCAAGGATTTGAGTAATCCTCCTGGTTTCTGATGCTCGATCTTGGCTTTCTGACAAGTCAAGCACCGAGACACATAATCGGCCACGTCGGTCTTCAACTTCGGCCACCAAAATAACCTCTTCAAATCTTGGTACATCTTTGTGGCACCTGGGTGAAGACTCATCTTCGTCTTGTGGGATTCTTCCATCAACTCTCTTCGGACTTCAAAGTCCATGGGGATGCAAACTCTGCCTCGAAATCGTACGAGACCATCAGGTCCCATAGTGAAGTTGGGTTCATCCTTGTCAGCTTCTCTTTCGAGTAGTTTCTGGAGTTCTAGGTCGGCAGCCTGCATTTCCTTGATGAAACGCACAAAATCATTGGTTACTTGCCGCATTTCCGGGACAACACTGTTTTCCTTCTTCTGTATGCCGAGGTTAAGGTCACTGAACTCCTGCATCAACTGCATCTCTCGGACCATCATATTGCTCAGATGAAGACTTTTCCTGCTCAATGCGTCGGCCACAACGTTGGCTTTTCCGGGATGATAGTGCAAGTTGAAATCATAGTCCTTCAAGAATTCTACCCATCTGCGTTGCCTCATGTTCAGCTCCTTCTGGTCGAACAGGTAGCCGAGACTCTTGTGGTCACTGAACACTTCAAATTTAGTTCCATATAGGTAGTGCCTCCAAATCTTAAGGGCAAACACCACGGCTTCTAATTCAAGGTCATGGGTGGGGTAATTCTGTTCGTGTTGCCGAAGTTGCCGGGAGGCGTAAGCCACCACCTTTCCCTGCTGCATCAACACACAGCCGAGACCCTGCTTCGAGGCGTCGCAAAATACGTCAAAGGCTTTGGTCGGATCGGGTAAAATCAACACGGGCGAGCTCGTCAACCTTTTGTTTAGCTCTTGAAAGCTCTGCTCGCACACTTCAGACCACTGGTAGGATGCATCCTTTCTGGTTAACGAGGTCAACGGTAGAGCTAGTTTAGAGAATCCTTCAATGAATCTCCTATAGTATCCAGCAAGACCGAGGAAACTCCTAAAACATTACTAGTTCAATATTTAGCTAACAGAAGAGTAAACTAACTTCACAACTTCGAATTTAAAAGCACTTCGTATGGACTTGCCAAACGTTAGTTATCTGCGACCATATCAGCTGCTTAGCCAGAGTGAACAGACCAATAAGACTCAAATACTAAGTAAATACATAGTACTATAATTATTCTGTTATAATCCTAAACTACTACTATGAGCATCAGTCACTCGCTAGGTGAGTAATATTTTGGAGTTTGTATAACTCCAAGGCCGAGGAGAAACTGCTCTGATACCATAAATGTAACACCTAAGATTTTTACCCTTAAGACCCCGCTATGAAAAATGTGAATTTGACATTTCCTTTTGATTTAATGAAAATCACCCATCAAACGGACGGAGTTTTGTTTGTTTTTAAGACTATTCCAAAATTTAACCTGTGATAGTCAAATTCAAATAAACAAACAATAGCCAGCAGAGCTTCAGATTATATATATAAATCATATCAAGGCCCAATGGGCTCCAAATATATCAGAGGCATCAAATATTCAGAGTTTCAGCGGAAAATACTAAGATTGAGTATTGAAAACCAAAACTTATAACTTTATCAAAACAAAACATCCTAAGCCTCATTTAAAAAGATTTATAACAAATTTACATCAAAATAATATAGGAGGCTTAGGTCCATATTATGATCTAAAACCCATAACACCCTGCTCTCCCTGTAAGGGAAAGTACTCCTGCTTGGCCGGGGGCTGTGCCACCTCAATCTCCGTACCTGAAAAATGTTAAGGGAGTGAGCATTGCACATGAAATAGAAAGCAGTTTCTAACTAGACATAACAACCCGCTAGGTCAAACACAACTAGCAAATAAAGCATATATTCACATATAGCACACCATACTCATTTCATTATTTATTCCATATTTCCATTTTCATTATTCATTCCAAATTTCCATTTTCATTATTCATTCCAAATTTCCATTTTCATTGTTCCATTCAACATCCATTTCCTTTACTTTTTATTATTTTCACATACTTACTTTATTTCGGTACATCACCTCAAAACAGAGGCCAATGTACAATTTCATTCAACACATTTATCACCTCAAAACAGAGGCCCTCATTCTTTTCCTTATTTAAATTATGTCTCCCTCAGGTCAGAGGTCAACACCCATTCATTATAATTCATTTTGTGTCCCTCAGGTCAGAGGTCAACACTCTAACATTTTAATTCATTTTGTGTCCCTCGGGTCAGAGGTCAACACTCCAATTTCTTAATCCACGGTGTGTCTCTCAGGTCAGAGGTCAACACACCAATACACATTTCATCCGGTGTCCCTCAGGTCAGAGGTCAACACCCATTCACTTTAATTCATTTGGTGTCCCTCGGGTCAGAGGTCAACACTCATTAACATTCATTTCATCTTGTGTCCCTCAGGTCAGAGGTCAACACTTTATTACTTTAATTCATTTTGTGCCCCTTATAACAGAGGTCAGCCTAATCATCACTTTCCATTAATCGTCACCTCAAATCAGAGGCCAACGCACTTATCACATTTTCATTTTACATTACCTCACATCAAAGGCCAAATCATACTTTCATCTTCTTACACAAACAATTATAACACATACATTTGCTCATTCATACGATATCCACATTCTTAACGCAATTAAATACAATAGAACACATTCAACACCTAATCATTCTCATCATAAACAATTTATCACAAGTTAAGGAATGTCACCTCAAAACAGAGGCCAACATATATACCACATTCTCAATATTCGGCGCCTCATTTTAGAGGCCAAGAATTATTCACTTTCTTGTTCAATCAATTTTAACACATTTAAATACAACAACACACATTCCACAACTAATTATTCATGTAATTACCTTATTCATTTCCTTTCTCAGTTATCACAATCATACCAAATAGTATTCTCTTTCAGAGTCCAACATTTATATTACACTTCATTTCAAATTACATATTTCACCTTCTTACATATTTGCTTTATGACCACATAATAAAATCACCTTTTACTTTTTGTTTACACAAAATCATTTGCTTCCATTTCCGATATTCACAAGTTCAATTCATAAGCCATGACCTTTGTTCACAATTGACAATACTTAACATTTATACTCATTTAGAATTTAGATACAAATACACACATTCATCACATATAATCGTTTCCATTCCCTTTTCTTCTTATATTAATTTATTCCATAACACATACACATATTTGCAATAGCAGTGAATTATCGTTTAATGCAAGGCTTTACAATTAAAATCAATAATCATAGAATTCATTTATGTCAACTTCACTAACATATTACCCAATTCCTCTTGCACTTATTTGTAATCACTATCCAAGTTTCAATTGTCAAATAATTCATTTTCATATCATGGGGTTCTCTTTTCCTAGTCTTTACGTTAAACATCATACATATTTAATTAGTTAGAATTTTATATTCAATAACCTAGGGTTTTATAATCTAATTTTCTCCCCTAACACATAACCCTAACAAATCATTATATACTAACTAGAACCCACTCCCTAGAACAAGGAAAAACCCACCCCCTTACCTCAAACACTTGGAGATAAGGTGATTTTGCTTGCTCCAAGCTTGAAAGCCTTGCCACCAATTGAGTTAGAATCCAAAGGAAGAGGGAGGAACCTAATATAATAGCCATAACAAGAAGAGTTAGCATTTATGCCATAGCCTCTTGCCAAAACTGAAGAAAATGTGAAGCTTCCATGGCCTAGAGTTGAAAACCACCATGGAAGACAAGAGAGAGAAAGGGAAAACAAATTTAGAGAGAGAAAAGAGGAAATCCATGGCATTAAACACTTACTTGAAGTGAAGAAGGAAGAGATTTGTTGATGGAATGATGAAATCCCACTTTCTCTTGGTGGATTTGATGATGGAGAATGGAACCCTAGGGGAGAGAGGAAGAGAGAAACGAATTTGGGAAAGAAAGAGCGTGTGTTTTGCTTTTATTTTTTTCATCAGCAGCAACTCTTAATCGATTAAATTGCAGCTTAATCGATTAAGAGGCGATTAAGAGGCGATTAAGCTGCACAATTTTGCAGTATCCAGATTTTGAAAGGCCATAACTTCTTCGTTACCCGTTGGATCTTCCTCAAACTTTAAAGCAAGCTTCTGTAACATCCCAAATTTAGTTCTTAGTGTAAATTACGTTTTGATAGTCCTAGGATGGAAGTAATTATGATATAAGTTAGAAATTAGCTAATTTGACATGCAAACCCAAGTTTAAAACATAGGATTTTGGAGAAATAGAATAACAAAATTGGTAGCTTAGAACACAATTCCCACCGTTGGATATGAAGGTATGATTTTTAGGAAGTTACTCGTCAAATTTGAGCAAGATCCGACGGCGAACGAAGAAGTTATCTCGAATTGAAGCAGGAAGAAAATAGAAGGAAAATAGTAAAATGAATAAATGGGGTACTGGGCAAAACACTCGAGTCTTTTGGAAAAGACTCGAGTGTTCTGGTAAGTTGGAAAATGGGGCACTCAGGCACTACTCGAGTCTTTTGGAAAAGACTCGAGTGTTTTGTAAAAGACTGGAGTCTTTTGGAAAAGACTCGAGTGTTTTTAAAGAAAACACTCGATTGTTTTTGAAAACACTCGAGTGTTTTGTGCAGACAGCCTCAAAAACGTGTTTCAGCCAACCATCTTCTTCATAACCCAACTCCACTCTCTCTCCTAGGTCACGAACATCTCCTCATTCTCTCTCTAGATTTCACCTCAAATCACCATCTCAATCCATAAATAAGCATTGAGAATCAATCCCCAACACATTTAAACACTTAATCTCCCTTCAATCTCTCAAGTTCCTCCTCTCCTCCCTCCCATTCGAATCCCGCTTCTTTCTCACCAAGATAGGGCTTTGTTTTCATCTTCCTCAAGCTCAACACTCATCTATCATCATCCTCCCTTCCATTGGTAAGTTTCAATACTCTCTCTCTCTAGGGCCATACGAATTTCTCCCTCTTCCCTCACATGGCATACGACTTTCATGTTATGATTTAGCATAAATTATGACTCATTTGTGCTCTATTGTGTCATGGAGGTCAAGAGTCTCTCTCTTTCACTCAATCCCTGGAGCTCTTGATTAAGGAGCTTAGGAGCTAGGGCTTGGAAGGTTTCCCCCATCTCTCTTGATTTAAGGTAAGGGGGTGGATTATAGTGAGCATTGGGTGATCTAAGATTGGGTATCCCTATGGTTATAGTGATTTTCTAGGAGTTATGTGTTTAGGGTATTTAATGGTAGAATCTTGGATAGTAATTTAAGGAATGAAGGACATAAGAGAAAGGAACTTAGGAATCATAATTAATAAGGGAAAGTTAATGTGAACTTTGAATGTGAAAGGATGTTGAGTCATTGATGAAGTAATTAATGTGCCATACATGTATGTTTGGTCATGGTTAAATTGGTATTTATTACTTGGAAATGGAAGATGACAACATGGATAGTGTGCATTATGTGTTTATTGAATCGGAATGAAATATGGTTATAATGGTTGATAACAAAGTACTTAGTGATACTTATTTGAAAAGGGTAATTATAATGGGTAATTTGAAAGGAACTAAATGTTGGGATATGATTGGTTATCTAAGGGAGTCATGCTTATTTGAAAATATGTGGAACTAAGTTTGAGTACTAAAAAGGGTATTAATTAATTGTGAAATGACTATATAAATTGTGAATGGATAAATTGGATTGTGATAATAAAGGAAAATGATCATAAATGTTATTCGTGGAATGTGACCCTAAATGTGTGTATTTGGAAATGTATATGATGATGGATGATAATTGTTTATTTATGAATATATGTGTGATGATTTGGAATGGTTTATATTTATGCATATTGTGATTATTATTGGAATTGTGTTGATGGCTATATTAATGAACTGGACTATGGCTAATTTAAATGGTAAAGGTAACTAATGTGGAAACTGATCAGTGGGGCCCGGAACACTAGGTACCCGGCTAGGTGTTCCAATTACTTGTTAGGGCCAATTACCTGTCAGGCCAATTACCCATCAGGCCAAATCGCCCTGTAGGCGCCGGGTGACCCACAGGATCAATTTTCCACACCAATAATTGAAATAAATAATGGAATGGTAAATATGTACATAGTCCTACAGGTTATGGTCTGGATGGGTGTAAAGTCCTGGGCAGGTGTTTCAAGTCCCTAGACAGGTGTGCCAATTACCTAGCGGGTAACCAAAATCCTAGTGGTGTACAATTAAAAAGGAAAAAGGGAAAGGGTATGCAGATCACTGTTTGTGGTTGCATACACCGTGTGTAGATCTCTGTTTTGGGGTTACACACGATGGTAAGGTGTAGATCTCTGATTTGAGGTTACACTCAATGGAAAGCGTAGATCTCTGATTTGGGGTTACGCATAAAGGAAAAAGGAAATAAAGGAAAATGGAAAAGATAATGGATATAGTCAGAAAATGGAAAAGATAATGGACAATGGAAACGGAATCAAAAACGGAAAGGGAATTGAATTAGTGAAAATGTTAAGGGAAAATGGAAAATGGATAAAGACAATGGAAATGAATAGGAAAAAGGGATAAAGTAAATGGTAATGAACATTAACATTGATTATGGGCATGCTAAAGAAAAGGGGTAATTATGGAATCATGATAAAGAGAAAATAGAAAGGGGTGGAAAGAGGTTGATTGTGAATAGACTTGTAAATGCTATATGTCATTACTTTACTATTTGTGTTTGGCCTAGTGGATTTATTATGATTATATGGAAACTGCAATTTTATTTCATGTGCAATGCTCACTCCCTTACTATCATTACAGGTACAGAGATTGAGCTAGCACAGCCCCCGGCCGAGCAGGAGTGCTCTCCCTCACAGGGAGAGTAGGGTTATGGGGATTTGATACTTTATTTTGATTTCAGCCTCCATATATTTGGATGTATATGAGCTATATATGTTTTCTTTTGGGTGAGGCTAGGATAGTTTCTTTTGTGCAGGGTTTATGATTCTTTTGATGCATAGTTGTTGTTACGGTCTCTTGATTCACACTTAATACTTTGCTGGCACTCTGACACACTATTTTTTACCCTTGAGCCCAAGGGGCAACTATGCGATGCTTATATATTTATATTTGAGCCCTGCTGGCTCTTGTTAATTTCATATAAATGTGTTTATCAGGTTGAAGATTTTGGGAAGTCCAAAAAACAGACAAAACTCCGTCCGTTTGACGGTTGATTTTAATATAATAAAAATGAATTTTTAAGTACTCATTTTTAATACTTGGGTTTTAAGGGTAGAATTTATTAGGGTGTTACATTTATGGTATCAGAGCAGTTTCCCTCGGCCTTTGGAGTATAAACTCATTACTCCTATGGTTACTCACCGAGCGAGTAACCCAAGTACATAGTTTAGTGTCTAAGTAAAGTTGTAGGATATTAATAGTTGTATTTAGTTGTTTCATAATTAACCGGTTTTCCTTCCATGACTCAACAGTATGGCAGGGAGACGGGCGGACAATGACAGAATTGCTGCAATACTTGAAACTCTGGTCCAATTGCAGCAGAACCAAGCCCAAGTTCAACAACAACAGGCTGATAATCTTGCAAATCTGCAGCAGAATCAAGCTCAGAACATTGCTGCAGCTGCAGCAGCTGCTGCAGCCGTACTTCAGCCTCCTCCACCACCACCAGTGGAGATTGATTGGATGGGCCGCTTTAGAAAAAGCGATCCACCGAAGTTTGAGGGGGGTTATAATCCCGATGGAGCTCAAAGATGGCTCCAGGAGATGGAGAAGGTGTTTCGCTCACTGCAGCCACCGGGTGATCAGTAAATGCGACTGGTGGAGTATGTGCTGATGGGTGAGGCGGAACATTGGTGGGACCAACAGAGGAGAGGTTTGGAAGCAGCTCATGAGCTCATTTCATGGGATCTTTTTAAGGTCCGTTTTCTGGGAAAGTACTTCCCGGAAAATGTAAGGAGGGAGAAGGAAGTGGCTTTCCTTGAGCTGAAACAAGGGAACCTCAGTGTTGGAGAGTATGCAGCTCAATTCGAGGACCTCATTCGCTATTCGGGCAGCTACCGAGATGCGGATGAACGCACTAAATGCATCAAGTTTGAAGCTGGTCTCCATCCCAAGATCAAGACTGTGTTTGTCTATCAAGGAATCTCTAATCTCTCTCAACTAGTGAAAATGACCAGTGCTTATGAAGATTCTCTCAAGCAGGAACAGGCAGAGGAGCGAAGCAGGGCATCACAGAAATTGTCTGGTCCTATTAGGGGCAGGGGTCCGATACAGAGATCTGGTCCTTATTCTAATTCTAGACTTTCAGCCCCTAGAGGAGCAGGGCAATCTGCAGCGACACTTGGTCCTGTTCCTACTTGTACACATTGTGGGAAGCCGCACAGGGGTGTATGCTGGGCTCATACTAGGAATGAGGGGCTTTGCTTTTTATGTGGTCAGCCTGGACACTTTGCAAACAACTGTCCTAAAAGCACAATGAAGAAGGAAGTTAATGATATCCGGGTGCAGAAAGTAGGTGGCAGTCAGCCGTTGCAGAAGGGCAAAGTGTATACACTGGATGGAGAAGAGGTGACTGAGGAGGATGAGCTGATCCGAGGTACTTGTTTTGTGAACAACTTGTCCTGTGGTGTTTTGTTTGATTGTGGTGCATCTCATTCCTTCATTTCTATTGATTGCATGAAGAGACTAGGGTTGTCCACGGTAGACATGCCGTATAAGTTATCAGTTTCTACCCCCACAAATTCTTCAGTAGTCACTTCTCAAATGTGTTTGGATTGCCCACTCCGAGTTTTGGAGCGGGAATTCAGAATTAATCTCATTTGTTTGCCTCTAACCAAGTTAGACATTATTCTGGGTATGGATTGGATGACTCAGCATAATGTCTTAATTGACTGTTGTAAGAAAGCAGTTATCTTTAGTGATGCCGCTCTATCTACCATGGAAGTTGATGAAGTTTCTGATGTGAGTCAAATTCCTGTGGTTCGTGAGTTTCCGGAAGTCTTTTCTATGGAGATTCCCGGATTGCCTCCAAGAAGAGAAGTGGAGTTTAGTATTGATCTGAAGCCTGGTACAGGTCCAATTTCTATTGCACCTTACAGAATGGCGCCTCCGGAATTGGAGGAATTGAAGAAGCAGTTGGAGGAGCTACTAGCAAAGGGACTTATCAGGCCAAGTGTGTCACCCTGGGGTGCTCCTATCCTCTTTGTCAAGAAGAAGGATGGTAGCCTTCGGATGTGCACAGATTATAGACAGCTGAATACCGTGACAGTAAAGAACAAGTATCCGCTCCCTCGCATTGACGATTTGTTGGATCAGTTGAGGGGTGCATCAGTGTTCTCTAAGATTGACCTCCGATCGGGATACCATCAAATCCGTATCCGTGAAGAGGACATTCCAAAAACTGCTTTCAGGACGCGTTATGGGCACTTTGAGTATGTGGTGATGCCTTTCGGATTGACCAACGCTCCTGCTATATTCATGGATTACATGAATAGGATCTTCATGCCATACTTGGATTCTTTTGTCATTGTGTTTATTGATGACATCCTGATTTATTCTAAGAGTCCGGGTGAACATGAGCAGCATTTGAGAATTATTCTACAGGTTCTCAAAGAGAAGCAGTTGTATGCCAAGCTGTCTAAATGTAGCTTTTGGTTGGATGAGGTCCACTTTCTGGGACATGTGATTTCTGCACAGGGAGTTGCTGTGGATCCCTCCAAGGTGGAAGCGGTGTTAAAGTGGGAGAGGCCCACAACAGTTACAGAAATCAGAAGCTTTTTGGGATTGGCAGGTTACTATCGAAGATTCATCGAAGGTTTCTCCAAACTGGCTCTCCCATTGACAAAGTTAACCAGGAAGGATGTCCCTTATCAATGGTCACAGCAGTGTGAGAATAGTTTCTTGGAGCTGAAGAAGAGATTGACGAGCTCACCGGTTCTGAGCCGGAATCAACCCAACCCTTTGATGTGTATTGTGATGCTTCAAAGCAAGGTTTGGGTTGTGTACTTATGCAGCAAGGTAAAGTTGTGGCCTATGCATCTAGACAGTTGCGGCAGCATGAGCAGAATTATCCGACTCATGACTTGGAGTTAGCCGCTGTGGTGTTTGCCCTGAAAATCTGGAGACATTACTTGTATGGCACAAAGTTCGAAGTGTTCAGTGACCACAAGAGTCTCCGTTATCTCTTCGATCAAAAAGAGTTGAATATGAGACAGAGGAGATGGATGGAGTTCCTGAAAGACTATGACTTTCATCTTCAATACCATCCGGGTAAAGCTAATGTGGTAGCCGATGCATTGAGTCGCAAAACTCTTCATATTAGCAACTTGATGGTGAAGGAGATGCAACTAATCCAGGAGTTTAGTGATCTTAACTTGAACATGCTGGTGAAAGAGAAGAGTATTGTTCTGGAAATGTTGCAGGCCACTAGCGAGCTCATGGATTTGATAAAGGAAAGGCAAGCAGATGATGAAGAGCTCCAAAAGTTGTTCGAAGGAGCAGCAAGTAAAGAGGAACCTGATTTCATCAAGGGTCCAGATGGAATCATCCGGTTCAGAGGTAGAATATGTGTTCCAATGGACTTCCAGATTCGAAGAGACATATTGTGGGAAGCTCACCAAACAAAAATGAGTTTCCATCCCGGTACAACAAAAATGTATCAGGATTTGAAGAGGATCTATTGGTGGCCAGGGTTGAAGACTGATGTGGCCGACCATGTGTCTCACTATTTGACTTGTCAGAAGGTGAAGATTGAGCATCAAAAGCCAGGTGGTCCGTTGCGATCACTGGATGTCCCTGAATGGAAATGGGATAGCATAGCCATGGATTTTGTGACAGGTCTACCTAGGACTGCAGCAGGTTGTGATGGTGTATGGGTTGTGGTAGACCGTTTGACAAAATGTGCTCACTTTATTCCGATCAATAAGAAGTATACATTAGAGAAGCTGACACAGTTGTATATTCGGGACATAGTGAAGCTTCATGGTGTGCCTTCTAGTATTGTGTCCGATCGGGATCCCCGGTTTCTATCCAGATTTTGGCAGAGTCTTCAGGAGGCCTTGGGTACTAAGTTGAAGTTTAGTACCGCCTATCATCCTCAAACTGATGGGCAGTCTGAGCGTACTATTCAGACTTTGGAGGATCTGTTGAGGGCTTGTGTTCTAGAGCAGGCTGGTAGTTGGGAGCAGTTGTTACCATTGATGGAATTTACTTACAACAACAGCTTTCACTCTAGTATCGGCATGGCACCTTTTGAGGCACTATATGGTAGAAAGTGCAGAACGCCTCTTTGTTGGTTCCAGATCGGGGAGAACTTGTTGACTGGGCCAGAGTTGGTGCAAGAAACAACAGAGAAAATCGCGATGATTAAGGATAAGATGAAGACTTCTCAAGACAGGCAGAAGAGCTATGCAGATAAGCGTAGGAGACCCCTAGAGTTTGATGTGGGTGATCATGTGTTTCTTAGGGTGTCCCCTACCACTGGCATTGGTCGGGCAATTAAGTCAAAGAAGCTGACTTCGAGGTTTGTTGGGCCTTATGAGATTGTAGAGAGAGTTGGACCTTTGGCGTACAGGATTGCTTTGCCTCCACATTTGTCTAGGCTTCATGGTGTATTTCATGTTTCCCAGTGAAGGAAATACATTCATGATCCCTCCCATGTGGTAGCAGCGGACGATTTGCCCTTGAAGGAGAATCTTACTTTTGAAATCCTCCCGATCAGAATTGAAGACAGGCAGATTAAGCAACTCCGGGGCAAGGAGATTCCATTGGTGAAGGTGATTTGGAACAGAAACAACGTAGAAGAGGCTACTTGGGAGCTGGAGAGCAAGATGAAGGAGTCTTATCCTCAGCTGTTCCAGGACAACTGAATTTCGAGGACGAAATTCTTGTAAGTGGGAGAGGATTGTAACATCCCAAATTTAGTTCTTAGTGTAAATTACGTTTTGATAGTCCTAGGATGGAAGTAATTATGATATAAGTTAGAAATTAGCTAATTTGACATGCAAACCCAAGTTTAAAACATAGGATTTTGGAGAAATAGAATAACAAAATTGGTAGCTTAGAACACAATTCCCACCATTGGATATGAAGGTATGATTTTTAGGAAGTTACTCGTCAAATTTGAGCAAGATCCGACGGTGAACGAAGAAGTTATCTCGAATTGAAGCAGGAAGAAAATAGAAGGAAAATAGGAAAATGAATAAATGGGGTACTGGGCAAAACACTCGAGTCTTTTGGAAAAGACTCGAGTGTTCTGGTCAGTTGGAAAATGGGGCACTCAGGCACTACTCGAGTCTTTTGGAAAAGACTCGAGTGTTTTGTAAAAGACTGGAGTCTTTTGGAAAAGACTGGAGTGTTTTTAAAGAAAACAATCGAGTGTTTTTGAAAACACTCGAGTGTTTTGTGCAGACAGCCTCAAAAACGTGTTTCAGCCAACCATCTTCTTCATAACCCAACTCCACTCTCTCTCCTAGGTCACGAACATCTCCTCATTCTCTCTCTAGATTTCACCTCAAATCACCATCTCAATCCATAAATAAGCATTGAGAATCAATCCCCAACACATTTAAACACTTAATCTCCCTTCAATCTCTCAAGTTCCTCCTCTCCTCCCTCCCATTCGAATCCCCCTTCTTTCTCACCAAGATAGGGCTTTGTTTTCATCTTCCTCAAGCTAAACACTCATCTATCATCATCCTCCCTTCCATTGGTAAGTTTCAATACTCTCTCTCTCTAGGGCCATACGAATTTCTCCCTCTTCCCTCACATGGCATACGAATTTCATGTTATGATTTAGCATAAATTATGACTCATTTGTGCTCTATTGTGTCATGGAGGTCAAGAGTCTCTCTCTTTCACTCAATCCTTGGAGCTCTTGATTAAGGAGCTTAGGAGCTAGGGCTTGGAAGGTTTCCCCCATCTCTCTTGATTTAAGGTAAGGGGGTGGATTATAGTGAGCATTGGGTGATCTAAGATTGGGTATCCCTATGGTTATAGTGATTTTCTAGGAGTTATGTGTTGAGGGTATTTAATGGTAGAATCTTGGATAGTAATTTAAGGAATGGAGGACATAAGAGAAAGGAACTTAGGAATCATAATTAATAAGGGAAAGTTAATGTGAACTTTGAATGTGAAAGGATGTTGAGTCATTGATGAAGTAATTAATGTGCCATACATGTATGTTTGGTCATGGTTAAATTGGTATTTATTACTTGGAAATGGAAGATGACAACATGGATAGTGTGCATTATGTGTTTATTGAATCGGAATGAAATATGGTTATAATGGTTGATAACAAAGTACTTAGTGATACTTATTTGAAAAGGGTAATTATAATGGGTAATTTGAAAGGAACTAAATGTTGGGATATGATTGGTTATCTAAGGGAGTCATGCTTATTTGAAAATATGTGGAACTAAGTTTGAGTACGAAAAAGGGTATTAATTAATTGTGAAATGACTATATAAATTGTGAATGGATAAATTGGATTGTGATAATAAAGGAAAATGATCATAAATGTTATTCGTGGAATGTGACCCTAAATGTGAGTATTTGGAAATGTATATGATGATGGATGATAATTGTTTATTTATGAATATATGTGTGATGATTTGGAATGGTTTATATTTATGCATATTGTGATTATTATTGGAATTGTGTTGATGGCTATATTAATGAATTGGACTATGGCTAATTTAAATGGTAAAGGTAACTAATGTGGAAACTGATCAGTGGGGCCCGGAACACTAGGTACCCGGCTAGGTGTTCCAATTACTTGTTAGGGCCAATTACCTGCCAGGCCAATTACCCATCAGGCCAAATCGCCCTGTAGGCGCCGGGTGACCCACAGGATCAATTTTCCACACCAATAATTGAAATAAATAATGGAATGGTAAATATGTACATAGTCCTACAGGTTATGGTCTGGATGGGTGTAAAGTCCTGGGCAGGTGTTTCAAGTCCCTAGACAGGTGTGCCAATTACCTAGCGGGTAACCAAAATCCTAGTGGTGTACAATTAAAAAGGAAAAAGGGAAAGGGTATGCAGATCACTGTTTGTGGTTGCATACACCGTGTGTAGATCTCTGTTTTGGGGTTACACACGATGGTAAGGTGTAGATCTCTGATTTGAGGTTACACCCAATGGAAAGCGTAGATCTCTGATTTGGGGTTACGCATAAAGGAAAAAGGAAATAAAGGAAAATGGAAAAGATAATGGATATAGTCAGAAAATGGAAAAGATAATGGACAATGGAAACGGAATCAAAAACGGAAAGGGAATTGAATTAGTGAAAATGTTAAGGGAAAATGGAAAATGGATAAAGACAATGGAAATGAATAGGAAAAAGGGATAAAGTAAATGGTAATGAACATTAACATTGATTATGGGCATGCTAAAGAAAAGGGGTAATTATGGAATCATGATAAAGAGAAAATAGAAAGGGGTGGAAAGAGGTTGATTGTGAATAGACTTGTAAATGCTATATGTCATTACTTTACTATTTGTGTTTGGCCTAGTGGATTTATTATGATTATATGGAAACTGCAATTTTATTTCATGTGCAATGCTCACTCCCTTACTATCATTACAGGTACAGAGATTGAGCTAGCACAGCCCCCGGCCGAGCAGGAGTGCTCTCCCTCACAGGGAGAGTAGGGTTATGGGGATTTGATACTTTATTTTGATTTCAGCCTCCGTATATTTGGATGTATATGAGCTATATATGTTTTCTTTTGGCTGAGGCTAGGATAGTTTCTTTTGTGCAGGGTTTATGATTCTTTTGATGCATAGTTGTTGTTACGGTCTCTTGATTCACACTTAATACTTTGCTGGCACTCTGACACACTATGTTTTACCCTTGAGCCCAAGGGGCAACTATGCGATGCTTATATATTTAGATTTGAGACCTGCTGGCTCCTGTTAATTTCATATAAATGTGTTTATCAGGTTGAAGATTTTGGGAAGTCCGAAAAACAGACAAAACTCCGTCCGTTTGACGGTTGATTTTAATATAATAAAAATGAATTTTTAAGTACTCATTTTTAATACTTGGGTTTTAAGGGTAGAATTTATTAGGGTGTTACAGCTTCCCTACATACTAATCTTCACATCCAACAGTGGAATTTGTGTTTAGAGTTGCCAATCTTTTATTTTAAATTTCCTAAAGTTCTATGTTTTAAACCTAGTTCTACATGTATTTTTGGCTAAATTCTAACTTATATCTCCATTTCTTCTACCCTAAGACCATCCCAACATAGATTATACTTGGAATTAAATCTGGGATGTTACAGAATATAGTATTTCAATAATATAATCATAATGAGAACCAATGTAAAGCATAATAAGCATGCATTAATTTTAATAAAACAGATAAACATTTAGCACATAAACAAAACAGGTAACCATCTAGCACAAATATCTATATCACCTAACTCGCAGTACTTTCACAATCCATCTATTTGGATTGCGAGCAACCACGTTACGGGATCACAACACTCTCACTCACCTTGATGACGAAACTTCCGAAAACTTTCCAAGATTTCCCAATCGCTAGCCTTGCCACGTTTCCTTCGCGTCCGACACCCGAACTAGAACATTTTTCCCCGTGCATTAGAAACGATTTCGATAAATTCTTAATTTCCGTTTTGAAAACACTTTTTAATTTCTTTCTTGAAAACACATTGCCAATATCCAAATCAAATCTCTAAATAAAAAGGTTTTTCAAGAAAACTTTGAAACAAATTCTAAAATAATCCTTTCATCAAAACAAAAATCCATTCTTTTTGGTTTAAAACATTCCGGTTAAAGAAATCATTTTCTTGAATCATTAATCAAAATTCAAAACTCCAGAAAATAAAATTTTAAAACTATGTCAAATTGATTCATTTAATTTCTAAACCTCACAACATTATCAAACACTGATCAAAGAATGTCATATAAAAATTTCAAATTAACTTAAGTTGTTTAAATCATTCTTTTTCAAATAAAACATTTTCAATTCCTTTAAAATCCAAACATAAGCTTTTCACAAATAAGACTCACAAACAAGATGCAGAACAATTTCAACACATTCAATCAACATAAAGAACAATCACATAAAAGTTTTGTAACACCCCTAATTTTCGTCTCCCAAATAACCAAGAAATTAGTTATAACAATTATTTTATAATTGATTTATATTAGTTTTGAAGGTTTTAGTTTTTGTACATTATGTGTTTTTATATATAAAAATATGAGATATATTTTTATATGGTTATTTTGTACAAAAATGTGAATATTGTAATTTAGTCCTTGGGTTGGGACCTAATTGCAATATTAAAAAGGTTTTTGAAGAAAGAGTAATTAAATTATTAATTTTTGAATTTTATCAGTATGTAACCGGTTAGAAGGGCTCTGTAACCGGTTACACGATGAACTCAGAAACTGGGTTAGTGGATTTTGATGAGTAATCACCCCATTAATCCAGAATTTGCCACGAATCCCACTCAAATCACGGTGAGGAACGCGTGTCGCCTTGCATGCAAGCCTGATCTCTCTATATAAACCCGAATTGTTGATGAATTTGGGTTGATTTTCTGATGGAAGTGCTGAAACTCTGTTTTTAGGGTTCTGAGATTCGTCCTTGTAATTCTCCTTTGTTTCTGAGAGGTAGACAGCGAGTGATACACCATTACAAAGCTTGAATCAAGGGCTTTGTATTGATATAAGGTTTGTGAGTTGAGAGTTCCTGAGCTAGGAGAAATCGATTCACGAAGATGGAGGTTCAAAACTGTCTCAGTTCTGTAGTGGGTTTCTGGAACTGACTTTGAGCTTCGATTTTGGTAAGCTCAAGCCTTCTCTTGTTCTAGACTTGACTTCCTTTCAAAGTTTCTGTTGCATGGTTTTGATAATGACCATTTTCCCTAATTTCCATGTCCATTTCATGTTCCAAATTCCTTGATCAATCTACCCTGTCAAAATGGTTATGGTTTGAGGAGGAGCTTTGGGTGGTTGGTGTTCTACCTCAAATCTCTACTCAAATCTTGTTCAAGCACGAACCTAAGGTAAGGGGGAAGCTTACTATTTGCTAGAATGAGAATAAATTGTGGTAAAATATAGGATGAGTCACCAAGAGACTCAAAGGGCATAAGTTAAAATGGTTAAGTGGCTTGGAGGCCAATCTGAGCAAGGATTGTTAATACCAATGATTATATTCTCTCAATCCAGGTTTATGAGCAAATGTTAAACTTAAATTCAAAGGTGAATTTTATGAGTAAAGCCATACCTCAAGATATCATTCAGAAGTTGTGTTTTCTAAGTAATAATAATGGAATTAATGGGAACATGACCCTGTACTCTGGGAGTACCAAATTGATGCAACCTACATGATGACACATTCTGGGAATGTGGCCATTGTCTGGGACATGGTTTCTTTGACACGTTCTGGGAACGTGATGCACACTCTGGGAGTGGTGCTTGATTATATTCCAAGTATGGTTTGCGATACGTTCTGGGAACGTATGTTAGTGTTCTGGGAACACATTGGTATAATAATAGAATTAAAGGTAAAAGCCAACCTTAATGATTATGCATTCATGCATATAGAATGGAATATGGGTTGGTAGGAACGTTTATCATATTCTGGGAATATGAGAAGGGTACTCCGGGAGTACCAAATTTGTAACCTACTTGATGACACATTCTGGGAATGTGGCCAGTGTCTGGGACCTGGTTATATACGTTCTGGGAACCTATGTTAGTGTTCTGGGAACACATTGATGTGAAACCTACTTGATGACACATTCTGGGAATGTGGCCAGTGTCCGGGACCTGGTTTTTATGCGTTCTGGGAACGTGATGCACACTCTGGGAGTGATGCGTATTGTAACAACCCGATTTTCGTAAACCAAAATAATTAACTTTCAGTCATTAAAGTTGCAAAAATGAGGCCAAATATTTTTTTTTGTAAAACATTAGTAAAGTGTTTGAAAAGGTTAGTGATGTACTCCAACATCCTGTTCGAAAACCGAGTTGTTACCAAAACCAAAACTTGTTCGTTTGGAATTTCAAAAACATTTGTCACTGAAAATAGTTTGATTCTAGTTCAAAACAGTCCTTCATATTGCATCCAAGGTCATTAAACCTTTCTCACATGGTTTTATAAAAAGTGGGGCATGCTCCAGAAAGGGTCAAGTCACATCACTAGTTCATCACTTAGGTAATCCTTAACATCCAAACACTCACAACCATTTAAGGTAACTATACTATTCCTAAACTTTCCTATTGAAAGTAAGTGGTTGTAGCTCCTTCTCCTTCTTGCATCCTCCTCCCGCCCTTGAAGATGATGCCGCTTGCCTAGTTGTTTCCCCCTTGTTGTTGGTCTTCCGCACCACTCCATCTACTGCTGTAGGATTACTCTGCGTCTCGTACCGCATATTCTCTTCGTAGCTCTGAAATCCTCGCACGTTGAATTGCCCCAAGTATTGCTCTAGATTAGCTCCGCTCAGTTGATGCTCCAGATCGGGGATTATGATCTCCCTGTAGCCGGTCCATGCCCAGCCGCTTGGGGTGTGCTTCCAACCTCTCATACTTATTCCACAGGGCAATGTCCATGCAATACTCCATCTGCCCGTTGAGATACCAGCAGCACCGATATGCCAACGAACAGGAGAGAGTAAGCGATCCGAACGACGAATCGTCGACGGTGTGGGATTACGATAGGCAAGATAGAAGGACCATACAAACATACAATACAACACACAAACACATAACAACCAAACAGATTATTGACATCATCATCATTATCATCTTACCTTATTAGCATTATTGTTATACTTTCTCATTCTTCTTTACTTTCACATCTTATAAACATTCTTTCCTTTTCTCATTCATTTCTCTTTCATCACTGTACTCTCTTTTCTTCCATTCTTATCATTTCATAACCTCTGGTGATTGGGGAGTGTTAAAATACCATGAGAGTATTCATTTCAATCTCGGCGATCACTCACGTCTACATCTCCTCGGTCATCCACCCAACCTAGTCGGAAGCAAACAGGAGTATAGGACCTTTACCGTGCGGGCACGACAGCTGTCTCATACACAAATGGTCCCAGACCAGGAGGACTCAGCCTCAATAAATAATATCAATTCATAAACATTCATGGCACACTGCCTCGCAGTGGCAAACAAGATCCCCCACTCCAGTCCCTCTCACTGTTCTTGATTTGCAATCTAGGGGGCGACAATATGTTTCTTGTGGGCCCGCAGAACTTGCCACGACATTAGACCCAGTCCCCACCACGTTAGTGCGCCACATGTGGAGTTCGTTCTGCCTAGAAACATACTCTAGACTTCTTGACGTTTCACCGTCATCATCCTCCCCTAATGCAATCTCCTCCTAAGTATCCGCAGATACTTATGGTATCTTCCTCTCCACTACTTCGCACTCTCATACCTCATCGCGTGTGTCTTTTAAAGTCTTTTATCTTTTAAATGATACACATTTTGAAAGAGGTATCATAAGATGAATTTAGTTTCATAATAATACTTATTTGGTATCCATGGACTTGTTACACTTGATACATTTTGGGGGTATAATATGATTACTTTACTATGTTTCTGCAAACTCTGATTTTATTAGTCAACTTCATTATTAAATCAAGTGTTTGTGAAAAGGAATTTTCAAGGGAAGGGAAAATTCTTATTTTCAGATCTTTTTCCAACAATAACAAGTCCACGTAATCATAAACTTATTACTTTTCTTATAAAGTAAGATGATATACAAGGAGTGTTACAACATGCAGGGCTAAAAATTTAAACTCTTTCATAAACCAAGTTTAGATCTAAAATTTATTCAACAAATAGTTATGGGAACACACATAGATCAAGATCTAACAAAAGATTTAACATGCAAAAACCGAAAATTTCACTTTATTAATAAACAAACTTAGATCATGGATTTTCATGCCACATAATCATATAAACATACATAGATCACGTTTTAGAGCAAGAAAATTAAACATGCAAGGAAGTTTGTTTTAGTTTTCATGAAAATCTTAGCTTTTCTTTAGATCCTTAAAGTTTTAGTTAAGAAAAATATTAGATCCATCAAAGAAAGCCTTAACCGACACATCAAGCAACAAGTCTAACATATTACAAATTATTTGAGTCTTTAAAGTCCAAGATCAACGAATAACAACACATAAAATCACCTTTTAAATCATGAAATAAGACATGCAAGAAAGAAAAGAAAATAGATCTACAACTAAAAAGGGAAAAACTAAACTATTAAAAATCTCCTTCTTTATCTTCAAATCCTACCATGATAAAGGTTGGTCTTCTAGTCTCCTAACACTCAGATTCTCAAAGATGAGACTTGGTTAAACTTGGATCTCCTTCTTCTTCTTCTCCTATCCCCACGGCCTCCCTTCCTCTCTTTCTCTCTATTTCTTTTCTTTCTTTGTCTAAGAGTTTGGTGAGTCTCTTAGAGTAGTGTTTAGTGGTGGTGTGAAGAAATGAAATGGAATAGAAGGAAATGAACTAAGGTTCCAAGTATTTATAAGAAAATTCACTCTCCCTCTTGTGCCCTTCCTTTTGGTTCGGCTATTGCATCATGGGAGGGGTAATTTTGGCCTTACAAAAAGATGCATGGGTGGATTTTATCATATGTAAGGGGACAAGGTAGAGTAGCTTAGGTTCTAGGGGTCACTTTAGGGCTAAGTATTAGTTAGCTAATAGTTAAGGTTTTCTAACTTAGTTTGGTTTGGTTCATGATTCTAGTTTAGTTGGGTTATGACTTATCTTATTACTCACTAAGCTTCTTGAAATTTATTCTCCTAACTTACACATACACACACATACACGTATAACATACTTACACATATATATATACCGTAGCACATACATACACACATACATGCTTCACATTTTTATTTTCCATTCACATTTACTTAGAATATTATAGTCACTAATTCATGCAATCATCTTTTTAATAAATCACATTCACACAATTATTTTCACACATCATACATAAAGCACACACACACATTAAATCAAGCACTTATCACATAAAAATTCAAGCCAAATCAATAAATTCATTTTCTTCAAAGTATAATTTCCAAAATTCGTATTTTCATCAATCTGAAAATAAATTTTTATAAATCAACCCAGAAAATTCTAAAAATCACATTTTCAAAATCTACGTTTTAAGACGATCGTTTTGATATAATGATCGTAAAAATCCGAGTTACGGTTAAAAAGTTACAAATTTTCAAAGTTAACAGTTCAAAAATTCCATTTCTAATAAAAATCACCTTTTAATAAAATCATTGCTTATTTCTTATAAAAATCCAATCAACAAAATCATTCACTTTTCTTCTATAAAAACATTTTGTTTATAAAATTTCATGAAAACCAATACTTTATTTCTTTCTCACATAAAATATTTTTCGGAAAATAGAATCTGAAGGTTCATTTTGTCCAAAATCGTTTACGCACGTATGGGAAAAATGCGGGGTGTTACATTCTCCCCAACTTGAAGATTTCTCGTCCTCGAGAATTACCGTGTAAAGTCTGTCTGATCCTTGGACGCGTAACTCCTTGAAGAAATTCTTTTCCTTGTAATTGCAGCAATCGTCGCATCTCCAAACACGTACTATCTATTTATCGTTCTTAAGAGCAAATCGATCGGATTACTTTCAAAAGTAATATCTCGGGGTATTTTCAATAACAAACATGGTGGGGTAGAAACAATACGGTTTCATGGACAACAAGGGCTGAGAGTTCAAAGGTATCAAAATAGGATTCAAAAACAACAGGGTTACGTTCGTTTGGGGTTAAGACACTACCACACTTCAAGGTTACATTCTACTCATCCATTCAAGCCTAAACGATCTACACCTCAAAAACTTCACATTTCCAACTACTCCCCAACTTAAATGACTCATACCTCTATACACCACACTCATGATTGCCAACTTAACCTCTAAATACTCTTATCCTTCACCACTTTCGGGTCAATCTTACAAAATTTCCCATCACTTAACTTCATTTTATCCTCTTATTGTCTTACTTCTCACTAAACAATTGTCCTCTTCAGACTCCTATGATCACTATTACATCTCCCCTTTACTCTAACAACCACTAATCCTCAAGAAACACGTACTATCTCACCTCATGTTTCAAACACTTGATCATGTAACGTAGACACTCTAAACCTTTTTCCACTTTCCACGATTTTCCTTATATTCTAAACCATCAAAATTCCCCAATTCAAAGTCGTATCATCCATCACCACATCAAATCCTAACTTTTTACCTAACCCTGGGTCAACACTTAAAGATTCTATCCTCCAATTCCACCACCTTATCAGTTTGACTTTACTATATCATTGCTTATTCACCTCCATCTAACCATTTTCCAACTCAATCAAGACACTTATGACCTCAAAATTCTAATTATCACCTTAATTTCTTCCTCGTCTTAACACCATCTAAACCATTATCTTGACCAATCCGGCGTCAAAGCTCTTAATCCTAACCACTCACAGGACTCACGACTCATCTAAGACTCAAAAAGGACACTCCTATTTCCTCCAAGACTCATACTTCCCTTAATTTATACTTACTCATCCTCATTCTCCTTGGTCCTTGCAACTTTTGCCTAGCAACACTTCACAACTAACTCTCTAGTCTAGAACTATCTACTTGATTGATACTAGGTGTCAGAGCCCCAAATTCTCATCAAGATTTTAGGAAAGGGTAAATGTCTGATTAGAATTCAAAAAGAGGAAACTTCGGGTTCATCAACAATCAAGGCTTTGTCAAGAACATGGTCTAAGATTTTCAGAAATGGCTTTCTCAAGCGTCGTGCCAAAGCAATTTGGCAACGCATAGGGTTTACACAAGAAAAGTTCCAACAAGAAAATAAGGGTTCTATTCACAAAGCAAGGTCACACATCAAGAGTTTGAGGGTCATCGCAAACAAGAAGGGTTCACATTAAAAAGGAATTCAACAAAAGAAGATTCGGATCACACATAACCATCCCATGACGACACTGATCACTGCTCCTCGTTCCACGATGGACGAAAACTGACACTGTCCAGGAAAGCGTCGGCATGTTCCTAGTACTTTTATCCTTATCTATCGCTATCTTACTACTAACACACACACATAGTCATACAGCAGAGCATGTAAGTCCATGCATAAGGTTACTTAGTTCAACCATTGCTCTGATACCATAACTGTAACACCCCGATTCGGCAACTTGAAAACTTAACTTAAAATCAAAATAGTGAAAATTAGGGCCATTTTTTTTTCTTTTAAAACATGTGTTACACAAGATGAGAACATTTAGATGTTCAAAACACAGTTACAAATAAAACTCATGTTCTCACATTGCATAACACCTTTCAAGTTCCAAACCGAGATGTCACAAGACACCGCACTTTGAAACTCGTTTTCAAAACATCATTTAAAATATAGCCCGTTTACTTGATTTCGAAACATCCATGTTTAATAAAACTTTAGCCGGGGTACAATATGATAGAGCTAAGGTAACTAAGAACTTACAATGGAATACAATGCTCCAGGGGATTACCTAGCTTCTAGTCATACACCAAAACTGTCTCTCTATCTTCGAATCTTGGCAGCCCAAGTTCTCGATCCGCAAGTAGAGTTGTCGTCATCAGCCATCTCGGAAGTCTCTTCCATACCATCTTCAGGGACAAACTTTTATGTTCCTCCTTGCGGGGCACAGGTAGATCGCTACACACTACGCCATCCACCAGTTGCAATATCAGCAATTGCCGATACGACAACATGGTAGGAGAGAGTCAGTGTTCCGAACACTAACGGGTTGACCTTGCGGTCTCGAGGTAGATTCAATATAAAGGTAGACAGATAGTGCAACAGAACAATAAAACTAAAACAGCATAATATAGACAATTATCATAATGTAAACACATAGCATTTATGAATCACATATAACAAGGCATATCATAATGTTCCAAACAAATAAATATCATCACTCATAGCCACATAATTTATTACGCTTACAACCCAACTTTCTCAATCTTCTTTCAATCATCCTCTCACAAATCTTTTTCATTCTTTTCTCAATCGTTGACTCAAGATTTATTAATTGTTCCAAGAATCATTTCTCGCACTTGTCTTATCATTTTTACTCAATACTTGATATCTTAAATGTACTTTTATTTGAGTATTTGTGTTTCTTAAATCTTAAGCGTTCTAGTTCGCTCAATGATGGGGGAACATCATCATTGAGGAAGTCATACACGTCTACATCTCCTTGGTCATCCACCCAACCTAGTCGGAAGCAAACAGGAGTACATGACCTTTACCATGCGGGCACGACAGCTGTGTCACAATCAATTGGTCCCAGACCAGGAGGACTACAGCCTCAAATCAATTCAATTCATATCATATCATATCATATAATCAACGCACGCTCACAGCGGCAATCTCAAATGCCCCATTCCTGTCCCTCTCACTGTTCAAGATTTGCAATCTAGGGGGCGACAGTATTTTCTAGTGGGCCTGCAGAACTTTACCACGACATTGGACCCAGTCCCTACCACGTTAGTACACCACATGTGGAGTTCGTTCTGCCTAGAAAAATACTCTAGACTTCTTGACGTTTCACCGTCATCGTCCTCCCCTAATGCAATCTCCTCCTAAGTATCCGCAGATACTTATGGTTCCTTCCTCTCCACTACTTCGATACAACACTCATGCCTCACGGCGTTATGAATGTCTTTTAAAGTCTTTTAAGGTTTTAGCGTTTTAATTAGCGGCTTATTCCTAACAGTCGGTTCATCCTTGGCGCATCCCTTCAATGAAACCCGACCACTAATCGCAATCCGTTCCCCCAAATAATCTCAATGGCATCTTGCCTCGAATCTCTTTCTCTTATATCTCATCAACATTATTCTCATCAGCATCATTAGCATCTCTCTCATCATCAAGGTTCAACGGAATCATCATCTGCGTCTTGCTCCTCAGTTGTTACTTGATAGCACCATCAGCGCCGTTCTCCTCGATTGTTGCTCCGCAGCACCATCAGCATCATCATCATCGCCACGCTTCCGCTCGCCTTATCGGGTATTTCTTGTCACCATCTCGAGTATCATCTTTTCATCTAAATTCTTTATCAACTCAGCTATTTATCCTCTTTTATTATTATTTATCTCTTTCTTGCAATTTCTTTCGCATCACAATTTATCCTTTTTCTCTTTCACAATTTCGTTCTCGTCATAACTCAACTCTTTGTCAATCATTTCTTATAATTTTTGTTCGCGTTTTCTTTTCTCTTTAATCTTAATTTATTTTTTTCACAACTTCATTATTATCGTTCATCACAACATCCAGATTTTCCAGACAGAATATAGTGTTTCAACAATATAATCATAATGAGAACCAATGTAAAGCATAATAAGCATGCATTAATTTTAATAAAACAGATAAACATTTAGCACATAAACAAAACAGGTAACCATCTAGTACAAATATCTATATCACCTAACTCGCAGTACTTTCACAATCCATCTATTTGGATTGCGAGCAACCACGTTACGGGATCACAACACTCTCACTCACCTTGATGACGAAACTTCCGAAAACTTTCAGAGATTTCCCAGTCGCTAGCCTTGCCACGTTTCCTTCGCGTCCGACACCCAAACTAGAACATTTTTCCCCGTGCATTAGAAACGATTTCGATAAATTCTTAATTTCCATTTTGAAAACACTTTTTAATTTCTTTCTTGAAAACACATTGCCAATATCCAAATCAAATCTCTAAATAAAAAGGTTTTTCAAGAAAACTTTGAAACAAATTCTAAAATAATCCTTTCATCAAAACAAAAATCTATTCTTTTTGGTTTAAAACATTCCGGTTAAAGAAATCATTTTCCTGAATCATTAACCAAAATTCAAAACTCCAGAAAATAAAATTTTAAAACTATGTCAAATTGATTCATTTAATTTCTAAACCTCACAACATTATCAAACACTGATCAAAGAATGTCATATAAAAATTTCAAATTAACTTAAGTTGTTTAAATCATTCTTTTTCAAATAAAACATTTTCAATTCCTTTAAAATCCAAACATAAGCTTTTCACAAATAAGACTCACAAACAAGATGCAAAACAATTTCAACACAATTCAATCAGCATAAAGAACAATCACATAAAAGTTTCAAAGTATTCAAGGTATTCACAGACATGCAAAATCACATTTCACTTCATTTAAAATCATTAATTAAATTATAATCTTAATAAATTAATTCGATTACTCTTAACAAAATAATTTAGGCTTAATCTTTTTTAATTAACCCAACAAAACCGAATTACACATAGTTAACAATTTCCCAATCACAAATAAATTTTAAAACTAAAAATCATTGATTCAACATTACAAAAATTCCTTTTTACATAATTAGAGCAACTTATTCAAAAACCAAAAGAATCTAAGAAGACACACACACTCATCACTTTCACATAGCATTAGGCATCTAGGAATATAGCCATATCCACAAGTCATTTCATTAAGAAAATCTTTCTGACTTTAAGCATGCATTGGCCGAGTCATACATATATGGTCTTGCAAGAATTTAATGCACACATAAAGACATATAATCATGAAATTATTTTCTTTCTTTTATGATTAAAAACCGTGAGCATACAAGAGAAAAATCAAAAATTTTAATTTCATTTTTAAAACAAGATCAAAGCAACAATTAGAGTCACAAACCATTTCAAAGATTCACACATATTTTCTTTAGAACACTTAATCATTTCATGCATACATTTTTAAAGTTCTTAAATTCAATTAACTTCATCATGCATGCACCCTAAAGTTCTTAAATTCAATTAACTTCATCATGCATCACTTTTTAAACATACAAAAGTCACACATTCACATCAAGACATATAAAGCAACACATTACATCATTTATTCACGTCATATACACAAATAAACTCAAGTTCATCATTTTATCCTAAATAAAAATCAAGATTATACTTTAAATTTCTAAAAATGACATGCATATATTTAAAATCATGAGATCTAATCTTAGAAGAAACATGCATCCACTTTTCACAAAATAAAAACATGAATTTCATTTCCAAGCAAGCATGGCCGAATGGCCTTTTTAAAAAAAATAAGACATGCACATAAATGATCACTTAATAAAATCATGTTTAAAAATCATTTTAAAACTTAGTTTCTTTAATTTTCTCTGAAAACCGAAACATACATAAAAAAAAGAAGACACAATCTTTACTCTTGAAAAATAACATGCAAGACTCGAGATCTTAGCTTTTCATTTATTAAACAAAGATAATCACATACACACTTAGATCAACAACATGCAAGGCTAAAAATTTAAACTCTTTCATAAACCAAGTTTAGATCTTAAATTCATCCAACAAATAATTATGGGAATACATATAGATCAAGATCTAACAAAAGATTTAACATGCAAAAACCGAAAATTTCACTTTATTAATAAACAAACTTAGATCATGGATTTTCATGCCACATAATCACATAAACATATATAGATCACGTTTTAGAGAAAGAAAATTAAACATGCAAGGAAGTTTGTTTTAGTTTTCATGAAAATCTTAGTTTTTCTTTAGATCCTTAAAGTTTTAGTTAAGAAAAATATTAGATCCATCAAAGAAAGCCTTAACCGACACATCAAGCAACAAGTCTAACATATTACAAATTATTTGAGTCTTTAAAGTCCAAGATCAAAGAATAACAACACATAAAATCACCTTTTAAATCATGAAATAAGACATGCAAGAAAGAAAAGAAAATAGATCTACAACTAAAAAGCGAAAAACTAAACTATTACAAATCTCCTTCTTGATCTTCAAATCCTACCATGATAAAGGTTGGTCTTCTAGTCTCCTAATGTCACACCCCGATTTGGCAACTTGAAACCATAACCATTTTAGGTGAAAAGTCAGGGCCATTTTTTTTTAAAACAACACGTGAGTGAGTAGCATGAGTATGAGAACCGGACAATTTTCCCCAAAACTCTCTTCAAAATGAAATAGCCTTCTTCACACATCATGCTAAGTTTCAAGTTCCAAACCGAAGTGTCACGTGACACCACACTTCGCAACTTGAATCTTATCACTCAAATTGTCATAGCCCATTTCATGTTCAAAATCAGAGTTAGTGGTGCCCAACTGAATTAACATTAATTAACATAGATCGGGGAATTACATCATGGTACTCCGGATCTTAGCTTTAGGGCAAATACAAGAAACTTAATACTTCAAGATAAGAAAAGAAACTACCAACGAATCTCCTAAGCTGAAGACGATGATCCGTGGGAGGTGCCTCACTGGGGTCGATGTCGATCACGTCTGCATCTGGAAATTCCTCGTCAACGTCCTCCTCGGGATCTTCCTCGGGTTCACTTTCCTCCATGGCCTCAAACGCATCGTCTGGTAATTCATTCAATGCTTCATCCAGTTACTCTAGTTCCTCTGCCTCAGGGTCTATACGTGCTGGCAAAGGCATTGGATACACACCATGGTAGTCTGTCGTCCACCAACCTGTAGATCCGAAAGCACAAATCGGCATGTACGAGAATCGGGTTCAATCCCTATAAGGGTATGGTCAGGGTCAAAGATGCGAACTTCAGATACTCCACACCATTCCCAACCACGGCGATTTACTTCCCATCTTCCTTCGTCACGGATATCGAATGTGAACTTAACTGGATCCATGAACTAAGGGGTACGAACATAGAAACGGACACATATGCAGAACAGAAGAATTTGAGAGAGTAAGTATTCCCAGACATGTGATGCCAAAAGTGTGGAATTACAGTAGGTAAGATATTAAGATAGACAAACCATAATAACATAAAGATAAGCACATAGACTCTTAGGAATACTTACTTTATTCCAATACCTTGTTCTACTTAATGCTTTATGCATATTAACATCACATTCCATAGAAGACTTCCACTGCGGACTCTGAACTCATCACCGTATAAACTCATTCTTATTCCCATACTTTCACTCAAGAATTATTCTCAACATATTATTATCACATCCATACATAACACTTTCTTTCTTATTTATGTTTTATGAATTAACATCCATCAATGATGCGGGGGATTTTAATCATCATTGAGGAAAATCGCTCTCAAAGTTAGAACACACGTCCACATCTCCTCGGTCATCCATCCAACCTAGTCGGAAGCAAACAGGAGTACAGGACCTTTACCGTGCGGGCACGACAGTTGTCACACAACAAATGGTCCCAAACCAGGAGGACTCAGCCTCAATAATATCAATTCATAATAATCATGGCACACTGCCTCGCAGTGGCAAACAAGATGCCCCACTCCAGTCCCTCTCACTGTTCTCGATTTGCAATTTAGGGGGCGACAGTACTAATTCTAGTTTGCAAAGCAGAACTTGCCACGGCATTGGACCCAGTCCCCACCATGTTCGTGCGCCACTTGTGGAATTGTTTCGCTTAGAATAGCACTCTAGACTTCTTGACATATCACCGTCATTGTCCTCCCCTAATGCAATCTCCTCCTAAGTATCCGCAGATACCTATTGTTTCTTCCTCTCCACTACTTCGGGTTAACTCTCGCAACTCACCGCGTTAATACATGTCTTTTAAAAGTCTTTTAATTATTTAATTAAAAGCTTGATCCTATTGGTCGGCTCATCCTTAGTGCATCCCTTCAACGAGTCCCGACCACTAGTCCTCTCAAAACAATTCTTATCTCAACATCGCACAGAGCTGGGTTCTCTTTGATAGCCAAACTCCTCATCTCATCATCCATCATCAAAACTCTTGTTTCTTCCTCATCTTGAAAATATCTTTTCAAAAATAATGTTTCACCAAAATCTTTTCCAAACTATTGTTTCCAAAAATCCTTTTCCCAAAATAGAGTTTCTCCAAAAATCCTTTCCAAAGTAATGTTCTCACAAACTTTTTCAGAAATAGTGTTTCGCAAATTATTTTCAAAAATACAACTTTCTCAAAAATATTGTTCCAGAAATATCCTTTCATAAAACCTTTTCAAAAGATCGTTTCATGGAAACTCCTTTGAAAATACTGTTTCACAAGTTTCTTTAAAAATCCCTTTTCAAAAACCTTTTCAAAAGTCTCATTTCATAAACCCTTTTTTTTTATCAAAAATATTTCTCTTCCCAATTCTTTATAAAAATTCCTTTTCAAAAACCCTTTTCAAAAATGCATCTTTGTTGAGCGCTAGTGGAGGAGCAAGCTCAACTCAACACTAGTTCCCGGTCTAAAACCAAAAACAAAGGAGTCCATCTCCGATCAAATTCCATCCTGTTTCCACGATTTCATTCCGTTTCACCCATGGCTCGACCTCAGAAAGCATCCACATCAACAATGTTTCCCAAGCTCTGGATCAACTCATTGCTTTCATCACTTATTCTTTTTCCCAACACGCTTTACATCTTTCCTCACTTATCTCTTATTTCTTATACTCTTGATCATTATTATTATTCACAGCGTTGCTACATTTCACATTCGACTAGCAATAAGAAATAGATAAATAGGCAAATAAATAACATACTAACATTCAAACACAAATGAATTAATTACTTACTCATACTGACTCGAGATACTAAGTTTCGACTTTTGAGATGGTCGAAACACTTAATATGTTACCTAAAAACCACGGTGTTTGGGGGAAACTTCTCTCTCACCTCGATTGACGATAATTCTCACGATACGCTCCTTGGTTCCCGATGCGACGCTCGTAACTGCTTCCCGATTGTTAGTGGAACTCAAATAATTCTCTTTTATTAAAGATCGTTCTAAAAAAATTTATGTAGAAAACAAGACATCATTACCAAACTTCTTATTTGAAAATCACTTTTGATTTTAATTCTTAATCAAGTAAAAACATTTCTTTGAAAACATCAATAATTCCTTGGCAATTCAAAAGGCCACATTTATCTTAAGGTTTTCTTATTAAAATCATTTGTTAAAAATCATGAACTTCTGAAATCAATTGAAAAATCTTTTCAAAACAATACTTTTCAATTAACCAAATCATTTTATTTACTTTATTTTCTTTAAAAACCGAATTAAATCAAGAAGGAAACAACACCAAGAATTTAATCAAAAACCTTTTTGAGATTATTGAACACTAAAATCATTCAAACACACACAAGCAAATGTAAAATCATACACCATTCATCTCTCATGTAAATAAGACAAAAATCAAACGTATGCACCTAGTTTCTATGCATGGCCGAATCTCATCCTACATGAGACAAGGTTCATGTTCAAGTCTAATGATCATAATCACATGCACACATGACAAGTACTCTATCCTATATTTAAACATCACAATTTAATAATAATTAAAGAAAAAAGAACACATTAACTTAGAATACTACTAATCATCATATAAATCAACTATTAGGAAGAAATCAATTTATTTCTTTTACTTTCATGTCAAGACCGAATGGAATATAAGGAAAATCACTCAATACAACATCTCTCAAACCATCTTTCTTTTACTCAAAGCTATTTACAATAATATCACATGAGAAAATAAAAATAGCCTAAATAAGGTTTGTTCCTAAACCGAATGGGATCTTGAAAAATTCAATTTTAAGATTGAAATCAAAAGGTTTAAGTCCCATAGGTTTAGAATTCCTTAATCCTAACAATAAAACACACATGAAAAATTAAACAAACTAGCTTTAAACATTTATAAGCACAAACCGTGAGTTTCACAAGAAAATTCAACAAGTTTTAGTCAAATCACAATAACATCAAGAATCATGTCAAGATATTTAGCTTCTAAGAAAACTCATGCATGCACTTAGAATCTCTAAATGGGACAAATTTCAACATGCATGTAAGGAAATGATGATCTAGCATAGTTTCCTAGTCTTCCTAGTCTTGGCCGAATGACTACATGCATAAAGGCAAGACCTCACAAATTTATTTTCACATGCAAGGATCAAACTCAAGATCAAATCATGCAAAACTTTTTGAAGCAATATTAACCGAATCATCATCACACACACACACCAAGTCTTGATTCAATTTCTTCTCACACTAAAAAATATTTTCAAAGCTTGTTGTGGTTATTTCCTTTTGAAAACCGTGAAGAACAAGTTAAGAATTTGAGCACCCAAGTGCAAACAATTAAGATCAAGCCATAAAAATAACATGCAAGGCAACAAGACTTCAAGATCATGGGAAATTAAACACATGCACCACAAAAGAATTAAACTTAAACAAAAGTCCATAAAAGTCCTTTACAAACCAAAATCATTACACTAAACTCTCTTAAATAACTACCTTAGATCAAGACCTCTAACTAAAATCTTCAAATGTCAAATCCTCCTCTTCTCCTCCTAGGGTTGTGCATCGGTCTCCTCCTCTCTAGGTTTGCACTCTTGTTTCCTTCTTTCTCCCTTATGGCCTCTCTCTTTTCTCTCTAAAGTCTCAAGAGTTGGTGTACTCTTGGACTAAGTGTTTGGAAATGGAGTGTTTGAAGATGAAGAATGGCTAACGAACACACACACACATACACGGTTTTAAGAACAAGAGCAAGGGCTTGGAATTCCCTATTTGATCCTCGGTTTAGGGTGTGGTTCATGGGCAATGTGGTCTACTCCAAAGTTTGCATGGGAGATGTCATGTCATCAAGGAGACAAGGTTAATAAAAGTCCTTGCTAGGCATCATGAGTCACACGCCCTAGTCTTCTACTTGTTTCCTATTTGAATTTCTAATTTCTTAATGGCCAAGAAAATAAGCTCTACTTGATTTCCTTATTCCTATATTCGGCCAAACAATACACACACACATGCACATATAATTCCATTTCATTTATCATGCTAAGCATACAAGATTGATTCATGGAATATCCTAAAAATCTAATGCACGTATTCAAGCACACATACACATGCATACCACTTCTTTTCATATCATACTATGCACATAGCATGGAGTCTTGGAATCATACATGCACTTACATATTTAATCATACACATCACACTTTGAGATATCATGTTTCACACTCAAGCACACGTCACATACATATATCATTCCCATATTTGAGGAAACCGCAATTGGTGGTTGAAACAACTAAGGAACCCTAGGAGAACACCTAGAAGGGGGGGGGGTTGAATAGGTGTTTCTGAAACCTTGAAAGATTTTCGAAAGAAACAAATCGAAACAATCAAAACGAATGATTTTTGCAAATTCTTCAGCACTTAATCGATTAAGCTGAACTTTAATCGATTAATCTGCAATTTAATCGATTAAGTTCAGAAAACACAATTTCACTTAATCGATTAATAATCGATTATGACAGTTAAAAACTGAAAAATCACTTTTCAATCGAATACGAAAATCAATCAATCAACACGTATGATCAGAGATTAAGCGGAAAGAATTAACACCTATATTCTTATTGATTACCTAGGTTATGAAAAATGATTTTCCCCAACTTAATTTGAACAATTAAGATTCAATTCAATCAATTATGAAAATCACTCTTTTCTAGGTTTTCAAGCAAGAACACAATGAATTGTCTTGAATGTAAAGAGTAAGGGTTTAGAGATACGACACAGTGATTTATCCTGGTTCACTTTCATCCACTTGAAAGCTACATCCAGTCCCCTCTTCAACCAAGAGAGATTCTTCACTATGAGGAATTAGAGTTCTCAAATTACAAGTAAATGCCTCTCAAGACTCCCTTCTTGATAGCCTACAAAGGATACCACACCCTTGCCTTGTAATCCTATTGATCTTCTCTCTAATCTAACCTCTACCCCTTGTTGATAATCCACACAACAAGTCTTCACTTGCTTGATGATAATCCACACACCAAGGCTTCACTTTGCTTGATTCACAACCAAGACTTCTTCTTCTTCAATGAGAAATTTGCTTGATGATAATCGACACACCAAGTCTTCTTGTTTGTTGTAGATGGCTTGCCTCTTGCAAAGATTACAACACAATTTAAAACACAATGACACTCCTATGAATCTCTTTCAATAGCTATGACAAATCAACATGAGAGATTCAAGAGTTCTTGATCAAAGAATGTGAAAATAGAAAAGCTTTGATCTTTGAAATTGAGAGAGAATAGAGTGGCTTGATTTCTTGTAAAACTTGTATGAAAATGATTCTAGATGATCACAAAGATTAGGAAAAGGTTTTTTTTAGAATACCCAAAAGTTAGAGCGCTTAAAAAACTAATTTTGAAAAGTGAAAATCGTATTTTAAAAAACCAGTACAGCGGTGTTTAATCGATTAGATCTTCACTTAATCGATTAGTAATCGATTAGATTTGTTCTTAATCGATTAAGCCCTGTAGTAACTTGTTAGAAACTTGTTTTCTCAAAACTAAACCTTTCCTTTCAAACCTTTAAGCCACCTATTGATTTTAGGTTAAGTGAAAACTCAAATTATGTTATAATCATGCAATCAAAAGAGATTCACTACCCTCTAAGAAACTCTACCCAAACTCATCAAATAAAAGACTAAGTCTAGAGAGGCAAATGATAAAACAATAACAAAACTCAAACTAGATCTTCAAGTCTTCATGAGCTTGTTCTCTCTTCTTCACTTGATGTTTGTTGTTGCTTGTTGAGCTTGAAACTTGATCAACGCCTTAGTAGCTTGTTCAAAACCTTTTGTCATTATCAAAACATTCTCAATGGAACTTGCAATATTCACATTCACACAATCATGCATTCATTCATTTAAATTAGTTATTTAAATCTCATATATAATTCATCACACAAGCACACATTCACAAATTCCAAAAATATAGTCCATAAGAAACCGAACCAATTAAATTACAAAATTTAGTAAAACCATATATTCGTATAAATCAAAGACTTTCAAAAAAATAATTCATTTAAAACCACAAATCATTTTGATAAAGAAGAAAATTCGTTCTCAAATAACAAAATCACCACTTGGTTTTCATGAAGAATCAAATTTTCAAATAAAATAAATCATTTGCTAAAATATTTGACTGAAAATCTTTCTTAAATCTTGAAAATTCTTTTTAAATAAAACTTCATTTATTTATTTGAGTACAGAAAATGCGGGATGTTACATTCTCCCCAACTTGGAGATTTCTCGTCCTCGAGAAATGATGCACAAAACTGTCTCATTCATGAGTGCGTGGCTCCTCGTAGCAATCCTCTTCCTCACTCTTAGGCGAATTGACTGTCGCGACGCAACGCTCAATCGCTGTTCTCAAGAAGAATTCTGAATTCGGCTTATCAAAACAATCTCTGGGGTCATTCCATTGTCAAATACAATGGTACAAGAATGTGCTCATCGAATTAAATTTTTGAGGTGGTTCAATGTTGCTGAAACAAATGGCAACTCATAGGAAAAAAATGTAATGTTTATGCCAATCCGGACAAAACACTATCACCATGGTTTCGTTCTTAGCTTATCTTTTTCTAACAATTTTTCCAGCCTGATCGGTCTCCTCAAAACCATAAGTCTCTATCTACTCCCCAACTTTAATGACCCTTACCACTGTACATTTCAACTACAGACATAATTCAACTCCAATAACTCTTAATCTTTACCTTAGATTAAACATTCACCCTTATAACTTCATCTTATTCATAACTAATCCTTCCTTTCTTCAAACGACTGCTAATTCTCAAGAAACATATGCTTCACTTCACACCTCCTATCACCTACTGATCATAGTAACTTAAGCATTCTAACTCCTCTTTCCACCCTTCATGTTTCATCTTAAGATCTAAATCCATTGAATCTCCACCAATTCTAGAATCATTGGGCTACTACAAGGTCTTCATTCCTAATAGGTCTCCTCTAATACATAATTCACCGTCACCTTTGTTGACCAAAACAACACATTTTCCTCCTTCATCCTAACTTGATCAACTCTTAGGGGTTCTATTTGTAAAATCCTTCGCTTCATCTACCCAATTTCCCACCATCAATAACAATTCGTCTTCAACCATATCCTTCATCCTTTCTCTAATTCCAACTCTATGACTACCAACTCTCTTTTTTTTTACTCCCTCTGACTTCCTACTACCTCGATACTATCAACACCAAAATCCAGGTAAATTCATACTTGATACCAACCGACTCACACAATCCATCATCAAAACTCTTGTTTCTTCCTCATCTTGAAAATATCTTTTCAAAAATAATGTTTCACCAAACTCTTTTCCAAACTATTGTTTCGAAAAATCCTTTTCCCAAAATAAAGTTTCTCCAAAAATCCTTTCCAAAGTAATGTTCTCAAAAACTTTTTCAGAAATAGTGTTTCGCAAATTCTTTTCAAAAATACAACTTTCTCAAAAATATTGTTCCAGAAATATCCTTTCATAAAACCTTTTCAAAAGATCGTTTCATGGAAACTCCTTTGAAAATACCGTTTCACAAGTTTCTTTAAAAATCCCTTTTCAAAAACCTTTTCAAAAGTCTCATTTCCAAAACCCTTTTTTTTATCAAAAATATTTCTCTTCCCAATTCTTTATAAAATTTCCTTTTGAAAAACCCTTTTCAAAAATGCATCTTTGCTGAGCGCTAGTGGAGGAGCAAGCTCAACTCAACACTAGTTCCCAGTCTAAAACCAAAAACAAAGGAGTCCATCTCCGATCAAATTCCATCCTGTTTCCACAATTTCATTCCCTTTCACCCATGGCTCGACCTCAGAAAGCATCCACACCAACAATGTTTCCCAAGCTCTGGCTCAAGTCATTGCTTTCATCACTTATTCTTTTCCCCAGCACGCTTTACATCTTTCCTCACTTATCTCTTATTTCTTATACTCTTGATCATTATTATTATTCACATCGTTGCTACATTTCACATTCGACTAGCAATAAGAAATAGATAAATAGGCAAATAAATAACATACTAACATTCAAACACAAATGAATTAATTACTTACTCATACTGACTCGAGATACTAAGTTTCGACTTTTGAGATGGTCGAAACACTTAATATGTTACCTAAAAACCACGGTGTTTGGGGGAAAATTCTCTCTCACCTCGATTGACGATAATTCACACGATACGCTCCTTGGTTCCCGATGCGACGCTCGTAACTACTTCCCGATTGTTACTGGAACTCAAATAATTCTCTTTTATTAAAGATCGTTCTAAAAAAATTTATGTAGAAAACAAGACATCATTACCAAACTTCTTATTTGAAAATCACTTTTGATTTTAATTCTTAATCAAGTAAAAACATTTCTTTGAAAACATCAATAATTCGTTGGCTCTTCAAAAGGCCACATTTATCTTAAGGTTTTCTTATAAAAATCATTTGTTAAAAATCATGAACTTCGGAAATCAATTGAAAAATATTTTCAAAACAATACTTTTCAATTAACCAAATCATTTTATTTACTTTATTTTCTTTAAAAACCGAATTAAATCAAGAAGGAAACAACACCAAGAATTTAATCAAAAACCTTTTTGAGATTATTGAACACTTAAATCATTCAAACACACACAAGCAAATGTAAAATCATACACCATTAATCTTTCATGCATATAAGACAAAAATCAAACGCATGCACCTAGTTTCTATGCATGGCCGAATCTCATCCTACATGAGACAAGGTTCATGTTCAAGTCTAATGATCATAATCACATGCACACATGACAAGTACTCTATCCTATATTTAAACATCACAATTTAATAATAATTAAAGAAAAAAGAACACATTAACTTAGAATACTACTAATCATCATATAAATCAACATATTAGGAAGAAATCAATTTATTTCTTTTACTTTCATGTCAAGACCGAATGGAATATAAGGAAAATCACTCAATACAACATCTCTCAAACCATATTTCTTTTACTCAAAGCTATTTCAAATAATATCACATGAGAAAATAAAAATAGCCTAAATAAGGTTTGTTCCTAAACCGAATGGGATCTTGAAAAATTCACTTTTAAGATTGAAATCAAAAGGTTTAAGTCCCATAGGTTTAGAATTCCTTAATCCTAACAATAAAACACACATGCAAAATGAAACAAACTAACTTTAAACATTTATAAGCACAAACTGTGAGTTTCACAAGAAAATTCAACAAGTTTTAGTCAAATCACAATAACATCAAGAATCATGTCAAGATATTTAGCTTCTAAGAAAACTCATGCATGCACTTAGAATCTCTAAATGGGAAAAATTTCAACATGCATGTAAGGAAATGATGATCTAGCATAGTTTCCTAGTCTTCCTAGTCTTGGTCGAACGACTACATGCATAAAGGAAAGACCTCACAAATTTATTTTCACATGCAAGGATCAAACTCAAGATCAAATCATGAAAAACTTTTTGAAACAATATTAACTGAATCATCATCACACACACACACACACCAAGTCTTGATTCAATTTCTTCTCACACTAAAAATTATTTTCAAAGCTTGTTGTGGTTATTTCCTTTTGAAAACCGTGAAGAACAAGTTAAGAATTTGAGCACCCAAGTGCAAACAATTAAGATCAAGCCATAAAAATAACATGCAAGGCAACAAGATTTCAAGATAATGGGAAATTAAACACATGCACCACAAAAGAATTAAACTTAAACAAAAGTCCATATAAAGTCCTTTACAAACCAAAATTATTACACTAAACTCTCTTAAATAACTACCTTAGATCAAGACCTCTAACTAAAATCTTCAAACTTCAAATCCTCCTCTTCTCCTCCTAGGGTTGTGCTTCAGTCTCCTCCTCTCTAGATTGATGGGTAGCTTTTCTTCTTAATTCTTGAAGAGGAATGTGGTTGGAAAAGAAATTGAGGATGTTTGGGTGAAGGACCTTAGGTTTGCACTCTTGTTTCCTTCTTTCTCCCTTACGGCCTCTCTCTTTTCTCTCTAAAGTCTCAAGAGTTGGTGTACTCTTGGACTAAGTGTTTGGAAATGGAGTGTTTGAAGATGAAGAATGGCTAACCAACACACACACATACACGGTTTTAAGAACAAGAGCAAGGGCTTGGAATTCCCTATTTGATCCTCGGTTTAGGGTGTGGTTCAAGGGCAATGTGGTCTACTCCAAAGATTGCATGGGAGAGGTCATGTCATCAAGGAGACAAGGTTAATAAAAGTCCTTGCTAGGCATCATGAGTCACACGCCCTAGTCTTCTACTTGTTTCCTATTTGAATTTCTAATTTCTTAATGGCCAAGAAAATAAGCTCTACATGATTTCCTTATTCCTATATTCGGCCGAACAATACACACACACAAGCACATATAATTCCATTTCATTTATCATCCTAAGCATACAAGATTGATTCATGGAATATCCATTTCATCTAATGCACGTATTCAAGCACACATACACATGCATACCACTTCTTTTCATATCATACTATGCACATAGCATGGAGTCTTGGAATCATACATGCACTTACATATTTAATCATACACATCACACTTTGAGATATCATGTTTCACACTCAAGCACACGTCACATACATATATCATTCCCATATTCACATTCACACAATCATGCATTCATTCATTTAAATTAGTTGATTAAATCTCATATATAATTCATCACACAAGCACACATTCACAAATTCCAAAAATATAGTCCATAAGAAACCGAACCAATTAAATTACAAAATTTAGTAAAACCATATATTCGTATAAATCAAAGACTTTCAAAAGAATAATTCATTTAAAACCACAAATCATTTTGATAAAGAAGAAAATTCGTTCTCAAATAACAAAATCACCACTTGGTTTTCATGAAGAATCAAATTTTCAAATAAAAGAAATCATTTGCTAAAATATTTGACTGAAAATCTTTCTTAAATCTTGAAAATTCTTTTTAAATAAAACTTCATTGATTTATTTGAGTCCAGAAAATGCGGGATGTTACACCTAACACTTAGATTCTCAAAGATGAGACTTGGTTAAACTTGGATCTCCTTCTTCTTCTTCTCCTATCCTCACGGCCTCCCTTCCTCTCTTTCTCTCTATTTCTTTTCATTCTTTCTCTAAGAGTTTGGTGAGTCTCTTAGAGTAGCGTTTAGTGGTGGTGTGAAGAAATGAAATGGAATAGAAGGAAATGAACTAAGGTTCCAAGTATTTATAAGCAAATTCACTCTCCCTCTTGTGCCCTTCATTTTGGTTCGGCTATTGCATCATGGGAGGGGTAATTTTGGCCTTACAAAAAGATGCATGGGTGGATTTTATCATATGTAAGGGGACAAGGTAGAGTAGCTTAGGTTCTAGGGGTCACTTTAGGGCTATGTATTAGTTAGCTAATAGTTAGGGTTTTCTAACTTAGTTTGGTTTGGTTCATGATTCTAGTTTAGTTGGGTTATGACTTATCTTACTCACTAAGCTTCTTGAAATTTATTCTCCTAACTTACACATACACACACATACACGTATAACATAATTACACATATATATATACCGTAGCACATACATACACACATACATGCTTCACATTTTTATTTTCCATTCACATTTACTTAGAATATTATAGTCACTAATTCATGCAATCATCTTTTTAAGAGAAGCACCGTCAACAAATGGAGGAGCTTCTTAAAAACCATGAGGAAGCACTGGCCCAAGTTAAAGACGATGCTCGAAAGGCGGAGGAGGCTGCTAAAGAAGCAGGTCGGCAAGAGGGCCTTGCCGAGGTTGAGAGAGTCCGATCTATGCTGAAGAAAAGGGCTGCTCAAGCACTTAAACACAAGATAGCTGCGGCCGAGGCAACCTTCGATTTTGAGAAAGGGGGGAGCAAGATCTTTTCCAGTGCTGTTGAGCAGATTCAATTCCTGAACAAGGAGATCCGAGTTCGGGTTATCGGCGCCAGTGCTGGGTTTGGGATCGAAAATGGGAAGATGTTTGACTTTGAAAACGATGGAGCCGAGGTGGACCTCGACCAACCTGAAGAGAACCTTCCCAACACCTTGGAGGAGAAACCCGAAGAAGAGTTCGATCCGTCCATGGTCCAGCTTTCCGATATTGAAGATGATGCAGCGTAAGTCCCTTATGCTGGGCAGCTTGTAATTTGTCAATGTTTTTGTATTACATGCTTGACAGTATTGAATCTATTTTATTTTGCTGGTTCTGTATAACATTTCTTTTAGTTTAATGCGAGTTCTATTCTGTTTAACTTGTTGTATCACGTCATTTTTATGCAAGTTTTTTGTTTTAACTTGTTGCATATATACTGTGTCCGAGATCGTTTTTATGCAAGCCTTTTCTTTAACTTGTTGCACAATGCGAGTTTATATTGTTAACTCGTTGCATGTTTGCTATTGATACCTCGGATCCGAATTGCGATTGGTTGTCGGGTCAACAAGGAAACTTGTTCTATTAAAAACGCAAGTCCTTGAGAATTGTTGCATTTTGTTTAGTTGCCTGTTTTGATCGGACTTAGTCGGACCTGAGCTGTGGTCGACTTGTTAAGTGATCGAGTAAAATTGTTTTTAAGAATACAAGTCCTTTTTCGCTTGTTGTGAGCTAGTACGTACGTATATAAAACTGTGGCACTTGAGTAAGGGCAAGTTTGTACTATTTCATTGATAACAAATATGAGTACATTGCCATTTAGGGAATTTAAAAGTGAGTATATAACAATGGAACAAGATGTAAATAAAGGAAGCAGATGTAAAGACTTTAACAGAAACTAAAATGAACTTAAGCTTGAACTTGAGCTGAAGTTGTAGGTGATTTGCTGATGATATCTGAGGTAATCCTAGCTGAAATAGGTTCTCAACTTCGCAACGTTCCAGGAATTCTTGAGCTCGACTCCCTCGAGGGTTTCTAACTTGTATGCCCCAGAGTATGTCTTTGAAACGACTCTGTAGGGCCCCTCCCAATTCTGGGCAAACTTTCCATCCCTTCGATTTTTGAGCCCAATGTCTGCTCTTCATAGTACGAGGTCTCCGACCTCAAAGGACCTGGGTTGCACTGACTTGTTGTATTGTTTTGCCTGTTTTTCTTTCGCTTTATGTTCTCTAACTGAAGCGGCTTCTCGGATCTCCTCGGCCAATACTAGGTCTTCTTTGATCAGATTCTCATTTTCATCCTCGGGCCTGTCCTTCATTCGGAAGGTATGGATCCTTCGTTCGATGGGGATGACCGCGTCACAGCCATAAGTGAGTCTAAAAGGGGTCTCCCCAGTTGAGGTTTGCATTGTGGTCCTGATCGACCAGAGGACCTCAGGTAACAGGTCGGCCCATGCTCCTTTAGCTTGTCCAATTCTCTTTTTGAGGCCATCCACAATGGCCTGATTGGCAACTTCGGTTTGCCCATTAGTCTGGGGGTGTTCGACGAAGGAGAACCGATAAGAGATTCCGAGGTTTTCAGCCAGTATTTGGAAGCTGTTGGCAGAAAATTGGCTCCCATTGTCAGTAATCAGAGTGAGTGGAAGTCCGAAATGAGAGATGACATGTTTTACAAAAAAAATTGGATTCTTGCAGAAGTGATGGTTGCTAATGGTTCGGCCTCAATCCATTTACTAAAGTAGTCTACTGCTACCACAATGAACCTTAGCTGACCTAGAGCTGTTGGGAACTGTCCCACAATATCCATTCCCCACATACTGAAAGGCCAAGGGGAAGCAAGAAAATGGAGTTCCTCAGCAGGTTTCTGGTACACATCACTAAAAAATTGGCACTGGGGACATTTTCTGACATGATCGATGGAATCTGTTACCAAGGTAGGCCAAAAATAACCAGCCCTTAATACTTTCCTTGCTAAGGACTTGCCTCCCACATGGTGGCTTCCCATTCCTCCATGAACCTCGTTCAAGGTTTCTTGTGCTTCCTCGGAGGTGAGACATCGGAGGAGTGGGGAAGACATTCCTCTCGTGTAGAGGATTCCATCAACAATGACATACTCGGCCACTTTTCTGGTCAGCTTCTTCGCTTCCTTCTAGTTGGCGGGGAGTATTCCATGCTCTAAATATGCCCTGATCGAATGCATCCAGTTCGGTGATACAGCAATAGCCATTATTACACTGGGAGCCGAAATCTGTTCTTGAATGAGGCTTCTGTTATTCCCTGCTCCTTTTGTCCTCGCCAGCTTGGAAAGCACATCGGCACGGGAGTTTGAGCAGCGGAGAATGTGGGTGATGGAAAATTTGGCGAAGTCCTGAGCCAGAGTCTTAACTTTATCAAGATATTTTTGCAGAATGGGCTCCTTCGCTTGGTAATTTCCGATGACTTGGGAAACCACCAACTGGGAGTCGCTTAGTATTTGAATTTCAACTACGCCGAGCTCTTTAGCCATACGGAGGCCAGCAAGGACCGCTTTGTACTTAGCCTGATTATTCGAGGTTAAGAACTCGAATTTCAGGGAATATTCGATGCTAAGACCTTCCGTGTTTTCCAAGATCACCCCGGCTCCTGCTCCCTTCTGATTTCTCGAACCGTCAACATATATTACCCAAGTGTCCGAGCTAGAGCTTTGGTTGGGCTCTGTGAACTCGGACACGAAATCTGCCAATACTTGTCATTTAATTGCCCTCCTCGGTTCGTAGGAAATATCGAACTCGGAAAGTTCGATTGCCCACGCCATCATTCTCCCGGCGAGGTCGGGCTTTTGAAGAACTTGCTTAATGGGCTGGGCGGTTCTTACGACAATGGGATGACTCTGGAAGTATTGTCATAGCCGCCGTGCAGCGAGGATCAAACAAAATGCGAATTTTTCAACCTTGGAATACCTAAGCTCGGGACCTTGTAGAGCTCGGCTTATGAAGTAAATGGGAAACTCATTTCTGCCCTCATCTCGGACCAACACCGAGCTGAGGGCCAAATCACCAACAGATAAATAGATTAAAAGACTCTCTCCCTGCAAAGGGCTAGAGAGAACTGGAGGAGAAGCAAGATACTCTTTAAGTGCCAGGAAAGATGCTTCACAGTTTTGATCCCAATTGAAAGTTGTTCCTTTTTTTAAAAGTTGGTACTAGGGTAAAGCCTTTTTTGCGGCTTGAGGGAGAAACCTTGACAGTGCTGCCATTCTGCCTGTTAACTGTTGCACCCCTTTAAGATCGGCAGGACTCCTCATCTCTAAGATAGCTCGGCACTTGTCGGGGTTTGCCTCTATCCCCCTCTCGGATAGCATGAAGCCGAGGAAGGCGCCCGAGGGGACCCCGAAGGTGCACTTTTCTGGATTCAGCCTCATACTATGCGCCCTTACCCGTTCCAGCACCATGGTCAGATCTCGGACGTGGTCCTCCTTTTTCCTGCTCTTTGTAATCATGTCATCAATGTAAACCTCCATGGTGGTGCCAATGATACCATCAAAGACCTTGTTCATCATTCTTTGATAAGTCGCTCCTGCATTCTTTAGACCGAAAGGCATAACAGTATAGCAGTATGTCGCCTTTCCAGTCGTGAATGTGGTCTTATCCTGGTCAGGAGGATACATGGGGATTTGATTGTATCCTGAATAGGCATCTGTAAATGACAACAGTTGGTAGCCTGCCAAACTATCAATGAGCTAATCTATAATCGGCAGCGGGTACTGATCCTTGGGGCAGGCTTTGTTGAGGTCGGTGTAATCCACACACATCCTCCAACTGCCGTTTGCCTTCCTTACCAAGACTGTGTTTGCAACCCACTCAGCATATGGCACCTCTCTGACGAATCCAGCTTCGAGTAACTCAGAGACCTTCTCCTGAATCACTTTTGCTTTTTCTGCTCCAACTCTTCTTTTCTTTTGTGCTACTAGCTTTGCTTTCGGATCCACGCTGAGCTTACGACAGATGAAATTAGGATCAATTCCCGGCATATCAGCCGAGGTCCAAGCAAACAAATCTCGGTTGGCCCTTAACAGGTTGATGACCTCGTCTTGGATTTTCTGAGGGAGGTCGGCTCCCACCTTAACAGTTTTGTTGGGATCGGAAGGATCAATGGGAATTGCCAACCACTCCCCTTGAGGGGAAGGCCTAAGATCATCCTGTTCGGCCCGAACATCCAGTTCAGCTAATAAAACTCTTCCATTGGCCAACGTCGGACCAGTCAGCTCTTGTTCTTGTTTCTTTTTTATTCCCCGTAGACTCGTGTTGTAGCACAGTCGGGCCCTGACCTGGTCGGCTTTAACAGTGATGACCTTGTCGTCTGAACCAACAAATTTCATAGCTAAATGCACCGTTGAGACAACCGCCCCAAAGGCTTGCAGGCAAGTTCTTCCCAATATCACATTATAAGGGGATTCTGAATTGACAACGAGAAACTTAATGATCTCCGTTCGGGCCGAAGGCTGCTTACCTAAGGTCACCGGGAGGTGGATGGCTCCTAGGGGGCGAATCGCCTCTCCCGTGAAGCTAATAAGATTGCCTTCAAATTCGACGAGGTCAGCTGACCTCAACTTTAGTGCTTGAAAGGTGTGGAGAAAAAGAATGTTGGCCGAGGGCCCTTGATCAATGAATACTCGGGATACTTCAAAGTTACCAATTAACGCCGTGATCACCATTGGGTCATTGTGATCCGGGATGATGTCTTCCATGTCCTGATCGGAGAAAATAATGGGGATGTTCTGAGATGGTTTCTTACAGATGGGCTTATGATGAACAGCTAACACTTGATTGACATACCTCTTCCTTTCTGATATTTTCTCACGACCACCGGCGAAACCTCCCGAGATGGTTTCGACTCTGAAGTTTTCCGGTGACTTATCCAAATCCTGCACCACGACCATATTCACTCGTTGTTGTAACGCTCTCTTCACAGAAATAGGAAAATAAGAAAAGGTTTTTTTTTTTGGTCGATTCATTTCGGACTTGTATAGTTTTCCCAAAAATTAGGGTGGAAAAATTTTTCTTTTTAATACACTTGATTTGTAAGTAAAATCAAAGAGTTGAAATCCGGAAAACTATAAGTCATTGGAAAGCAGTCGAGGGTTTTCGAAATAAATATTATTTTCATAAATGAAACCTTTAGTCCCTCAATTGCGAGTTCTTTAAAAGCTGATCAATACCGGATTCCGGAACTCTTTAAAAACTAGCGGAATATTGAAATGCGTAAAGTGAACCTTAGTTGTAGAAAATAAGTTATAAAAGGTCTGATACATAATAGGTACAAGTCCATTGAGAATAAAACACTCTGACAATACCTCACCAAAAGCAATATTAAAATATGTACAACTCAAAAGAAAAGGGTATCATCAGAGCTGGTCATTGGTCCACTACAGCTACTCCATAGTCAGAGATCACCAGTTTCGTCCCACCGAAAGCTGTACAACTCTATCGAATTCCGGATTACTTCCATCATGCACACCCCTAAAGGTTTTGTTTGATAACTAAAGCGGGGGTATGTGCATAACGTAACTAATCGGAATACGAAACCTACGAGGACGAAAGCGAGCTACGGGATTGGGATGGTAGAGAGTGATCTCTACTTCACCCTCAAAAACAACCCGGTGATCCTGATACTCTCAAAAGCCATCAAGGAGCGAGCGGATCTCGATGCAAAGCAGGCATCTGACCATCACCTAAAAGGGCAGGAGAGTAAGCCTAACACAGTCACATTATCGAATAAGCCTAAGCCCTAACATTCACAGCCAGATAAACAGCAGCAATCACCAGTGCAATATTGCATGTACATATGAGCAAACACCAGTTTAGTTATTATCTTTCAAGATTAGGTGGCATGATGCATTTACATGTCTTTCCAACTTCGAGGCCTCTATGTCCACCGGGTACAGATCTGAGGAACGGTGCGTTCAAAACCCGGCACGGCTTACGGCACATCTGCCAGCGTAAACGGCAGGACTTACAGTGTTTCCACCAGCGTAAAAGGCACGACTTACAGTGTTTCCACCAGCGTAAATGGCACGACTTACAGTGTTTCCATCACCGTAAATGGCACGACTTACAGTGTTTCCACCAGCGTAAATGGCACGACTTACAGTGTTTCCACCAGCATAAATGGCACGACTTACAGTGCGTCCACCAACGTAGAAAGGCACGAGTTACGGTGAACCCTGTGCATGCTTTCATAAAATATCAAATTGAATAAGAAGTAAAAGAGATGAGTTGGATTAGAAAAGAGAAAGAGCTGAGATTGGGGAAAATATGTAATGATAATGTTGAGAACGAGCCAGAGCTGGGGAAGGTGATGTTGATTCTGAGAATGAGATACGATTTGGATAGGGCTGGGCTCCTTTGTTTGGTTTTAGTCTGGGACTAGTGTCGAGTTGAGCTTGCTCCTCCATTAGCGCCCAGCAAAGTTGTGATCTTTGAAAGGGTTTTTGAAAAGTAGTTTTTGAAAAGATTTTTATAAAGAGATTTTTGAAAAGATCTTTATGATTGTGAAAGAAGGATTTTGAAAAGATTTGAAAAAGGGTGGTTTATGGAAAAAGGTTTTCGAGAGGAAATTTTGTAAAAAGAAGTCCGTGAAAAAGGTTTGCGAAACGAAATCTTTGAAAAGGTTTTGAAATGGGATTTGTGAAGAAGTTTGAAAAAGAATGTCTTCAAAGGAGTTTTTATGAAACAATCTTGTTGAAAAGATTTGGGAAAGAATGTAATTTTGAGAAAAGTTTTGGGAATCCATCTGATGAGGAAATTTTGGAATGACATTTTGGAAACTATTTGTGAAACAGTATTTTGGGAATGTTGGTGAAAGGAGATTTTGCGGAAGTTTTGGAAATGGTATTTTGAGAAAGTTGAGAAAAGATGATTTGAGAAGGATCTGGAAATGAAATGAGAGTTCGGTGAAGTGACCCCAGCTCTGTGCTATGTGAGAGATGATGAGAGAAAGTTTGTGCAAAGTAGTGGTCGGGACCCGTTGAAGGGTTGCACGAAGGACGGGCCGACCTTAGGTTAATTAAAAAGATAAAAGACTTAAAAGACTCACGCGGCGAGGTATGAGAGTGCGAAGTAGTGGAGAGGAAGAAATGATAAGTATCTGCGGATACTTAGGACGAGATTGCATTAGGGGAGGATGATGACGGTGAAACGTCGAGAAGTCTAGAGTATGTTTCTAGGCAGAACGAACTCCACATGTGGCGCACTAACGTGGTGGGGACTGGGTCTAATGCCGTGGCAAGTTCTGCGGGCCCACTAGAAACATACTACCGCCCCCTAGATTGCAAATCGAGAACAGTGAGAGGGACTGGAACGAGGCATTGTGTTTGCCACTGCGTGGACAATGAGCCTTGTTATTATTAAAATGATTGAGGACGAGATCCTCCTGGTCTGGGACCATTTAAGTATTGTGACAGCTGTCGTGCCCGCATGGTAAAGGTCCTGTACTCCTGTTTGCTTCCGACTAGGCTGGGTGGATGACCGAGGAGATGTAGACGTGTGTGACAATGGCAACGAAATGAGTACCTCGATGATCTTCTAAGTTTTCCCCAATCATCGAAGCTTATGATTCGATAAGTCGTGATAAGAAAAATTGAAACGAGATTGAGAAAGTAGATGAGAAAGAAGGAATGTTAATAAGTTTGGTAAGACAAAGAATATAATGGTAAGAAATATGATGATAATAATGATATGTTTGATTGTTATGTTTTATGTGTGTTGTATACTTGTATGGTCTTGATATCTCGCCTACTGTAATCCCACACTGTCGACGATACGTCGTTCGGATTGCTTACTCTCTCCTGTTCGTTGGCATATCGGGGCTGCTGATATCTCAAAGGGCAGACGGAACATCATATGGAGGTTTCCACTTTAGACGAAATGAAGTTGGAGTTTAAAGAAAATGGGAAAGCAGAGACAAAAGGTGGCTTCGTCTTCGGGAGTGACGAAAGGGCGCAAGAAGAAAGAAGGACTTCATCTGGATGTTTTCCACCGAAGGAAGCGAAAGTAGTGTGTTTAGCTTAAGTTTGTGGATTATGTTTTTGAGTCTAGGATTACCAAGCAATGTGCCACTTATGTAACTGAGCCAAGTTTTAATTTTGTATTGTGGAATACTCTATTTTGGAAGAATAAACAATGTAGTCTTTGGGAAAATATCATGATGATTTGGAAACAAGTCTTCTTATGAAAATGAAAGTCTTCTGAAAATAAATGTTTTAGTAACAACTCGGTTTTCAAAAAGGTGATGAGAACACCAAGGACTTTTCCATCATGTTTTCAAACGCTTCCACAATGTTTTATAAAAAAAATTGTTCTCATTTTTGCAACTTTAATAAGTAAAAGTTAATTATTTTTTGTTTACGAAAATCGGGCTGTTACAGAATGGTATCAAAGCATATGGTAATCCTTAGTGGCCTTAAGCATGGGCTTACATGCTTTGCTTGTGTGTGACTCTGTGTGCTTGCTAGTGTAAGGATGGGAACCTAGGATTAAGTTCTCATAGTGTATGAGACTTTTTTTGTAGTTTAAGGTCGGCTGTGTTAGGAAGCTGATGGTCCAATAATATGGAAGAAAGTAGATCAAGTAGAAGGTGAATAGATTGGGACCCCTTAACCCTTGATGTCTCATTTGTGTTAGAAAAACCTCAATTTGTTGACTTAGACGTACCCTTTCCAAGAGTAGCCGGTGCCTTTGTGAAAATAGGATGCTATTCTTGAATTCCCTGTCTGTTGAATTGATTCAACAAGACAGTTAGTATTGTTAAAATTCGACCTTTTTCTTCTTAAGCCTTTTTATTCATCTGTGACCTCATCAATCCTATTTAGGACTCTTTAACCCAAATTGTGGAGTTAGAAGTACCATTATTACCCGAATAATTTAGGCTTGAGTGATTAAGGAAGGATAAATAGTTTGAGTTAAGGAGGAAGTAAGATCACAGTGGATTTAGTTATAAGTTTGATTAATGTTGGGGAGCTACAAGGAAGGAAAGAGGTGTATATTACTTGTTATTGTAGGATTCTCATGTTTTGATGCTAACAATCTCTCTCCAAGCAACAACATTGGCAACAAGCAAGCTACACCACATGAAGATTAGAATTAGGATTTTTATTAATTCTATTTCAATGTAATCTTTATTTTTATGCAATGCATCTCATTGGTGTGGGTAGCTTAGGTGATTTTAAGAATATTTAAATAATGTTTGATTAAGAGTGAAGATACTTTAAATCTTGATTAAATAGCTCTATTAAAAGTTTGGTGAAAATCCTTTCAGAAAAACCTTGTTTTTATTCAGATTCTGATCAGTTTACTCGAGTAATGAGTATTGGGTCACTCGAGTAATTTATGTCATGACAGGTTAATCGAGTAATGGTTTACACATCACTCGAGTAACTTAATCTGACATGTTTTAATCGAGTGATGTTATATGGTTTACTCGAGTAATTCAATCAGTGTTTGGAAAATTATAAAAGGACTTACTTTTCTCTTTCACAAAAAATACACATTGATTCTTACAATTTTCTATACACTTTCAAAAGCAATTCAAGATCTATTTTTCATCTTTCAAGAGCTATCAAGATTCAACAAAGAACTTTTCATTCTTCACTCTATTTCTCTCATTGTTCAAATATTCTTGAGATCATAATTTTTGTTCTTAGTGGTTGTTGAAGATTTGCAATTTATGATTGCATCATTGAAGTTTCAACACAAGTGAAGAATCTCACAAGGAAGACTTTGAGGATCAAATTAAAGCAAGAAAAGAGGATTGGTTGGAAGCATCTTCAATCAATTAGCAAGGAAATCTAGAATTCTCTAAAGGGGTAGATTAGATCAAAGTGTTTGGTACACACTTTGAGTTGGGTTTTAAGATAGGAGAACTAAGAATCTAGTTGCATCTTAAAACATTGTAAAATCTACATTTGAAGATTTCTAGTGAAGAATCTCTCTTGATTCAAGAGGGGACTGGAGTAGCTTTCAAGTGGGTGAAAGTGAACCAGGATAAATCCTTGTGTCTCTTTTATTTTCATTCCTTGTATTGCATTAATTCATTAACAATTGCATTTTTAGGTTAGAATTGGGGTTTTCTTAATTCTACTCAATTGATCTAAAATTGCATGTTAATATTACTTAAAGTTGTTCATATTAATCATTCATAATTTGTTGAATCATCATAGCATTGTTATTCTTGAAGAACTCCATTGAAAACTGAGTTTTAATTGAATTTTACCCAGTTTACTCGAGTAAAGTTCTTGTCACTCGAGTAATCTGCTTTCAGTTTATGAACAATACTCGAGTAGGTTTTCTGTTACTCGAGTGATTTAAAAATAGCTTTCGTAATACTCGAGTGATTTGCTGAATACTCGAGTGAAATTATTTTTGCATGCGTATTACTCGAGTGAAGTCTTGAGTTACTCGAGTAATCTGACTTGAATTTTTAAGAAAACTTATTTTCATAAAACCATTCTCTTAGGTGAACGAAAAATCTGTAATAAGGCTTCAATATTCTATTCACCCCCCCTCTAGACTATATTGAGCCGCTTGTTGGTTTCCAACAAGTGGTATCAGAGCTCGGACGAAAAATCCGAGCCTTAAAAAGCTTTTTCGAAAAGATCCTTTTACTTGGAAACAATGGGCTCAATTTCAAATCCTTTTGGTGGTGAAGGAACTTCCATTAATCGTCCTCCACTATTCAATGGTGAGGGTTGCGCTTATTGGAAGGTTCGCATGAAAATTTTTATTCAAGCCATAGATATGGAAATTTGGAACGCCATAGAGAATGGATCTTTTGTTCCTCAAACGAAAGTAAATGATGTTGTTTCGATCAAACCTCAATCGAGTTGGGACAATGATGATAAGAAGAAAGTTGCATTTGATTTAAAAGCTAAAAATATCATCACGTCCGCTCTTTCTTATGATGAGTTCTTTCGAGTGTCTCAATGTGTTGATGCTAAACAAATGTGGGACACATTACAAGTCACACATGAGGGCACTTCGGAGGTTAGAAGGGCTAGGCTATATACACTCATGCATGAATATGAAATCTTTCGTATGCTACCTAATGAAAACATAGGTGACATGCAAAAGCGGTTCACTCATATCATAAATCATCTTTCTGCTCTTGGAAAAGTTATTACTAATGGTGAAGTTGTTAATAAGATTTTGAGATGTCTTAGCAGGGAATGGCAACCTAAGGTGACGGCCATTATGGAAGCTAGAGACGTGGATCAAATTGACTTAGCAACTCTACTCGGAAAGCTTCAAGAGCATGAAATGGAGCTTGGACGGTTATCCATGAATGAAGATACCGATAGAAAGAAAAAGGGGATTGCTCTTAAATCAACTTCAAAATCTCTTAAGGCACAAGAGGAAAACTCTCAAGTGGATGACTCGGACTCCGATATAGATGATGAGACCCTTGGCTTGCTAGTTAAAAAGCTTGGTAGGTTCTTTAAGAGAAAGGGAAACTTTAATAAGAATAGACAAAGAGATTCTAAGGACTCTCAACCAAGAAATAAGACTAACAAGGATCACATCAAGTGTCATGGGTGTGGAAAGCTTGGTCACTATCGATCAAAATGCCCAACTCATTCTAAGAATTCGGAAGGTGACAACTCTAAGTTCAACTCATCTAAAGGAAAAAGGGCTTACATAGTATGGGATGAAGAGGAGAGTCAATCAACATCTAGCTCATCGGATGATGAAGAACTTGCAAATCTATGTTTGATGACGAAGCTTGATGAAGAGGAATCTTCAAGCATTAAATCAAGTGACAACGTCAATGAGGTAGATTATCTTTCCGATGCTAGCTCTAGTTCTAATTCTCCTTCATTCAATGAATTGTACAATGTGTATGTAGAGATGCATAAAGAGTTGAAGAAGCTTGCTAAAATAAATGTTGAAAGAAAGAATTTCATAATGAAGCAACATGAAAAGATAATTGAACTTCAAAAAGATTTAGAAGAACTTAAGCTTCAAAATGAAACTCTTGAACTCATTTATGCAAACTCTACATGCAATTGTGAATTGAAATCAAATGAGACTCCATCTTGTGAAAATTGCAAGTCTTTGGAAAAAGAATTTTTTAATTTGAATGATCGACTTGCAGGGCTCATGAAAGGAGATACTTCATTAGATCATTTGCTTTCAACTCAAAGGAACAATAGCAATAGATCCGGTCTTGGCTATACTAAACCTAAGAAACGCAATTATCGCAAAGTTGGTGGATTTTCAAAGAATAAGCTTTCTAAAAACCCAACTTGCCATTATTGTGGGATCTTTGGGCATACCAAAAATAAATGTAATATAAAGAAATTTGGTATACCAAGCGGAGAATATATTTGGATTGTTAAGGGGACTTCTCCCCATGCTAACAACAAAGGACCCAAGACCACTTGGGTACCTAAGTGAACCAAATGATATCTTTCTTATAGGTGTGTCTTCGAACCAAAGAGCACAAATGGTACTTGGATAGTGGTTGTTCGAGACACATGACAGGAGACAAAACGCACTTCATGGAACTTACTCCGAAAAGTGATGGATTTGTGACATACGGCGACAACAACAAGGGCAAAATTCTAGGAGTCGGGAAGATCGGTAACGTATCTAACCTTGTCATAGAAAATGTCTTATACGTAGAAGGCTTAGAACACAACTTGCTTAGTATAAGCCAACTATGCGATATGGGCAATTATGTGACTTTTACTCCGGAATTATGCTTCATTAAGTCTTCCATAGATGATAGTGTTAAGTTTGTTGGTCGTCGCTCTAATAACACTTACTTAATTGATTTGGATGAGATAACTTCACTATTTTCAAAATGTTTCAAATATTTTGATGATGAAATTCGTCTTTGGCATAGACGAATTGCTCATGTGAATGTGAATCAATTAAACAAACTTTTGCGAAAAGATTTAGTGATTGGTTTGCCTAAACTAAACTTTAAGCTTGATGGCATTTGTGACTCTTGTCAAAAGTGCAAGCAAGTTAAAAGTTCTTTTAAACCTAAAAATGTGATAAGCACAACAAAGCCTTTGGAGCTAATTCATATGGATTTGTTTGGCCCTTCACAAATTAAAAGTTTAGGTGGCAATTACTATGGATTTGTTTTAGTAGACGATTTTACCAGATTCACATGGACTTTATTTTTATCCGCAAAAAGTGAAGTTTATAAATGTTTTAAAAAGTTTGCCAAACTCATCCAAAATCAACTAAGTTTGAAAATTGTGTCTATTAGAAGTGACCACGGAGGTGAGTTTGAAAATACTAGGATTGATGCGTTTTGTGATAAGTTTGGTATTGATCATCAATTTTCGGCCCCTAGGACTCCGGAGCAAAACGGAGTTGTAGAAAGGAAAAATAGAATATTAGTGGAACTTGCTCGTACTATGTTGAAAGAATCAAATGTTCCTAAATATTTTTGGGCCGATGCGGTAAAAACTGCTTGTTATGTTCTTAATAGGGTTCTTATTCGTCCGCATTTAAATAAAACACCTTATGAACTTTTAAAAGGGCGAAAGCCAAATATTTCACATTTTCATGTTTTTTGGTGTAAGGTGTTTGTTTTAAATAACGGAAAGGAACCAGTCGGCAAGTTTGACTCCAAAGCCGACGAAGGCATATTCATAGGTTATTCAACCCATAGCAAAGCATATAGAGTCTACAATAAAAGAACAGTAACAGTTGAGGAATCCGTGCATGTTGTATTTGATGAATCTTCGAAAGGAGATTGTGTTGTTTCTTGTGATGATGATAATATAGGTACATTTTTGGATCATGAGAAGTCAACACCACAACAAATGGAAGAGAATCAAATTGAAGATGGAGAGGTGCAAGCACAAGATAAAGACTTAGCACAATAGATTCAATCTCAATTACCAATAGCTTGGAAATCAAACAAAAATCATCCGATTTCTAACATCTTAGGTGACATTGCGAAGGGAGTGGTAACCCGAGGCACTTTAAATAATTTTTGTTATTATGTTGCCTTTGTATCTCAAATAGAACCTAAGAGTATCAAAGAGGCTCTTCAAGATGATCATTGGATTATGGCCATGCAAGAAGAATTAAATCAATTTGAAAGAAACCAAGTTTGGGAGCTTGTGCCAAAACCCGATGATCATCCTGTAATTGGTACTCGGTGGATCTATAAGAATAAGTTAGATGAATCGGGTATTATTGTTAGGAATAAAGCTAGGTTGGTAGCACAAGGTTATAGTCAAGAAGAAGGAATCGATTACGATGAGACATATGCTCCCGTTGCTAGACTAGAAGCTATTCACTTGATGCAAAGCGAATTCGAGATGTCGATGATGGGAGAGCTTACATTCTTTCTTGGCCTTCAAATAAAGCAGCTTAATGATGGCATTTATATTCATCAAAGTAAATATTGTAGAGAGCTTCTCAAACGTTTTGGGATGGATTCGTGCAAATCCGCTTCTACACCAATGAGCGTTGCATGCTACCTAGATCAAGATGAGGCTGGAAAAGCGGTAGAGGTAACGAAGTATCATGGTATTATTGGTAGTTTGTTATACTTAACTGCATCTAGGTCTGACATCATGTTTAGTGTATGTATGTGTGCACGTTTTCAAGCAAAACCGAAAGAGTCGCATCTAACTGCTGTCAAAAGAATTATGAAATACTTAAAGGGTACAACGAATACTGGACTTTATTATCCTAGGGATGCTTTTCTAAAACTTATAGGTTATTCGGACTCTGACTTTTCCGGTTGTAAAGTTGAGCGAAAAAGTACAAGCGGAACATGCCATTTAATTGGTAATTCACTTGTATCGTGGTTTTCCAAAAAGCAAAACTGTGTTGCTTTATCAACCGCGGAGGCCGAATACATAGCTGCAGGTAGTTGTTGTGCACAAATTTTATGGATGAAACAACAATTATCTGACTTTGGTTTAAATTTGACAAAAATCCCTATAAAGTGTGATAACACTTCGGCAATTAGTTTGACTAAAAATCCAGTATTACACTCAAGGACAAAGCATATTGAAATTAGGCATCACTTTTTGAGAGATCATGTTCAAAAAGGTGATTGTGTTATTGAGTTTGTTCAAACTTCGGATCAATTAGCTGATATCTTTACAAAACCATTACCAAGGGACACATTTTATAAGATTCGAAGAGAACTTGGTATTTTTGATGAATCAACTATTAGCTAATTGTATTTGATGCTTTTCAAAATCACCTTCAAGCCTATTTCAATGTGATTTGTACTTTGAGTTGTTGTATCTTATTAAAGTGTTTCTTATTTTTTTTGTGATATGTAGTTATGTGTGTATGTTTTCTATAATATGTTAATTGCTTTATTTGTATGTGTGTTACTTGCTAAATGCTAAGGGTTTCTATGTGGTTGTGCATGAAAAATGTTTTTGCATGAAAAAATTTGAAATTTTTAAATTCTGGACAGTTCACTCGAGAAACAGATATTTCACTCGAGTAATTTTAAATTCTCTTTCGTATTACTCGAGTAATTCTGTTTGTCACTCGATTAATTTTAAAATGACTTTCGTATCACTCGATTAGTTCATCCATCACTCGAGTAAAATTTTTTTAATCTTCGGCATACTCGAGTAACATTTCTTTTCACTCGATTACTGCTCGAATCACTCGAGTAATGCATGAACATCACTCGAGTAACTAACGTGATTTTAAAAACTGAACTGTTGAAAACTGCATCATCTTTCACGTTTCTTTCTCTCTCTTGTTCGTATTTCTCTCTTCTCTCTCATAAGGTTCTTCATCAAATCATCATTTTCAGCCACAAATCTTCACAAATCATACAAATTTCTTCCATATTTCATCATTATATCATCATTTCTACTCATTTCATTCATCATTTTCACCAATTTACCCAAAATCCGAAAATTCCCAAACCAAAACCCTAACCCCAAAACCGAATCTGCACTTTCTGAATCAATGTCTTCTTCCTCACAATTTCAACCTCCTCGAAAGAAAGCAAAGCAAGGAGCAGGCCGTAACGACCCCTGGTTTTCTGGAATCAACCGAGACTTGCGGGAACCGACTTTTATCAATCGCTCTTTTGGTCTTACACGGTATGCTAAGTTTGCTTGGTTGCATAAGGAGCAATTTCCATTTGTAGAGGATTTAGAATTTCAGAATTTGAAGAGGTTTTTAGAATTTGAGACTCATTATTACCCTAGGCTTGTCAGACAATTTTATCAGAATTTTACTAAGCTAGATGGTGAGTATCAAACAATGGTTAGAGGACATCATTTTGTTATAAAGCCTGAAGATTTGACAATGTTGTTTGGTTTAGAAAACAAGGGAACTTTTATTGGTGATGATGACTGTCTGGATTTGGATGTGGATACTAATAAGATTTATACTGATTTGTTGCGTACTGGTGAATCTTGGAGTGATAGGTCTACTAGAACTGTATCACCTTTGCATGCTGTGGATAGAGTGCTCATGTACATTGTTTCTTATTCTTTGATTCCAAAATGCAATCAAAATTATGCGCAATTGGGAGATGATGATCTTATTTTGTTTCACGGGATCAAAAAGAGATATGAGATGAATTGGAATAAAATGTTTTTAGCTCGTATGGAAGCTGCTGCTCAATCTCCTCCTACCCAATTCTTGCCATATCCTATGCATGTTACAAAGATCATGAGGTATTATCGTGTTCCAATCCCTGATGATGAGCCAGCTGTGACGGAAAAGAAAAATAACTGGTGTCTTAATGATTCACACATTAGTTATATGAAAATTGCTTGGCACGGGGAAAGTAGCACTTGGTTATGGAAATCACAGATTAAGGAAATGGCTGAAGCTGCAAAGACTGCAAGAGCTTCAGGTTCTAGGAAAAGGACTTTTCTTGGTGATAGGGCTGGTGCATCTTCTTCTGCTCTTCCTTCTTCTACTGATCCGATGGATACTAATCGCGTTGAGGACTATATCAATTTGGACAATCTTGGTACTCCATTTGATGCACAAGCTGCTCATGAGTCATTGTTTGAGCACATCAATGCTCAATTCGCTCAGTTGGAGATGAGACAGGATGTGAAGAATATTGCCATGGAACATCGTTTAATGGATTATATCTCTGCCCTATTTTCTCACCATTTCCCTCCTTCTCCACCTGATTCCTAGACCTGTGGATGCTGATGATGTTTCATGTTGTTTTCTGTTTCATGTTTCATATGCATATTTCTGACTATGTTCTGTTTCTGTTTCTGTTTCATGTTTATGACTCTGTTGCTACTACGTTTTCGGGCCTTGTGTATGGTCTAGTTTGGTTAGTTTCGTTTGATTATTTGCTATGGTTTCTGTCTTTTTGCTTTACACTATGATTTGCTGCATAGTATTATACTCTGATATTATGGATTATGGTGCTATATTCGTTGTGTGTTTATATTCGTTGTGGCACTATTGTGGTTTATTTTGGTATTGTCTTTATTGTTATTTTTATACCATTGTGAACTACTTACCTTCAACTTTTGGCAAAGGACTTTTCTCAACTTTCTTATCTTTTTAATGATGCCAAAAGGGGGAGAATATTTTGTTGATGTTGTTCTTGTAGGTTAAGTTTTATTATATTTTTCCTAGGTGTTTTACATTTAGGGGGAGTATGTTAAAACTTAGTGATTAACTGAAAAGGAGGTTTGTCATCATCAAAAAGGGGGAGTTTGTAGGATTCTCATGTTTTGATGCTAACAATCTCTCTCCAAGCAACAACATTGGCAACAAGCAAGCTACACCACATGAAGATTAGAATTAGGATTTTTATTAATTCTATTTCAATGTAATCTTTATTTTTATGCAATGCATCTCATTGGTGTGGGTAGCTTAGGTGATTTTAAGAATATTTAAATAATGTTTGATTAAGAGTGAAGATACTTTAAATCTTGATTAAATAGCTCTATTAAAAGTTTTGTGAAAATCCTTTTAGAAAAACCTTGTTTTTATTCAGATTCTGATCAGTTTACTCGAGTAATGAGTATTGGGTCACTCGAGTAATTTATGTCATGACAGGTTAATCGAGTAATGGTTTACACATCACTCGAGTAACTTAATCTGACATGTTTTAATCGAGTGATGTTATATGGTTTACTCGAGTAATTCAATCAGTGTTTGGAAAATTATAAAAGGACTTACTTTTCTCTTTCACAAAAAATACACATTGATTCTTACAATTTTCTATACACTTTCAAAAGCAATTCAAGAGCTATTTTTCATCTTTCAAGAGCTATCAAGATTCAACAAAGAACTTTTCATTCTTCACTCTATTTCTCTCATTGTTCAAATATTCTTGAGATCATAATTTTTGTTCTTAGTGGTTGTTGAAGATTTGCAATTTATGATTGCATCATTGAAGTTTCAACACAAGTGAAGAATCTCACAAGGAAGACTTTGAGGATCAAATCAAAGCAAGAAAAGAGGATTGGTTGGAAGCATCTTCAATCAATTAGCAAAGAAATCTAGAATTCTCAAAAGGGGTAGATTAGATCAAAGTGTTTGGTACACACTTTGAGTTGGGTTTTAAGATAGGAGAACTAAGAATCTAGTTGCATCTTAAAACATTGTAAAATCTACATTTGAAGATTTCTAGTGAAGAATCTCTCTTGATTCAAGAGGGGACTGGAGTAGCTTTCAAGTGGGTGAAAGTGAACCAGGATAAATCCTTGTGTCTCTTTTATTTTCATTCCTTGTATTGCATTAATTCATTAACAATTGCATTTTTAGGTTAGAATTGGGGTTTTCTTAATTCTACTCAATTGATCTAAAATTGCATGTTAATATTACTTAAAGTTGTTCATATTAATCATTCATAATTTGTTGAATCATCATAGCATTGTTATTCTTGAAGAACTCCATTGAAAACTGAGTTTTAATTGAATTTTACCCAGTTTACTCGAGTAAAGTTCTTGTCACTCGAGTAATCTGCTTTCAGTTTATGAACAATACTCGAGTAGGTTTTCTGTTACTCGAGTGATTTAAAAATAGCTTTCGTAATACTCGAGTGATTTGCTGAATACTCGAGTGAAATTATTTTTGCTTGCGTATTACTCGAGTGAAGTCTTGAGTTACTCGAGTAATCTGACTTGAATTTTTAAGAAAACTTATTTTCATAAAACCATTCTCTTAGGTGAACGAAAAATCTGTAATAAGGCTTCAATATTCTATTCACCCCCCTCTAGACTATATTGAGCCGCTTGTTGGTTTCCAACAGTTATTAGAGGAAATCCTGAGGAGAATTTAAGGATTAGGATTGCCATACGTCCTAATCAGAGGTTTAGTCGGTGAAAGTGGTAAGTTTGATTAATGTGTAGGATGAGTCTAAGAAGAAAAGTAAGGGTATTTTGAGGAAGTAAGTACGCCTAAGTAGTAATAAAATCCCTTTGAACTAGAGAAATGATAGACGAAGACCCTAGAGCTACAAGGAGAGCTGTAGAGAGAGTAATTATCGTGAGTTAGTGAGAACCTAAATTGTAGAAAATAGAGAATGTCTGAGAATTTCAGGTGGAATCCTGTGTTTCTGGAGATGTATGCCTTTTGTTTGCTTGCTTTTCCCCTAAGTCCATACCTATGGTTGGACTTTCTGTGACGACGACCAGCTAAAGGAGCGACATTCTCTTCGGTCAGTCCGTTGGACTTGACCCGATTCGACACTTAAACGGTGATATGATTGAGACTTCTTCATCCGAGAGCAACGAACGAGGAGCACTGCAAGGAGGATTATACCTGCAAAAGGGAATATGATCATGAAGAATGAATGAGAGCGTTCTTATGAGAATCACGGTAACGTGACAATTGTGTGACCTGCTGCCCAATCCACAGTGTATTTCTCGGGGACGAGAAATCTTTAAGTTGGGGAGAATGTAACACCCCGCAAATTCCTCGTATTAACTTAAAAACACCAAAGAAATTTATTTCGAGAAAAGTGTTTTGAAAGAGTATTTTCTTAAATGAGTTTCCTAAGTCACGTTTCCAAAAATGATGAATGCTTTTAAAGAAATGGTTTTCGTAAAATAATGTCACGAGAATTAAAGTGGAGTTTTGAGAAATAATATTATATGTTGGACATTTTTATGCCTTAAAGAAATGGTGACTTCTAAACAAGGACATTTTCATAAGAAAGAAATTGTTTTCTAATATATGTGCTAGTTAATATGTATTTGATGTGTGATTGTGTGATTAGATGTTCTAAAATAGAATTAATTAAGAAATGAAATGATATGTGCGTGTACATGTATGATACGTGTATATGTGTGTATGCATAAATGTATAGGTGTTATATGTATATATATGAATACACATGAATATGCTTAGAATTAAACTAGTAAAATAAAGTCATGCATGCATAAGTGTTGATGTGTGTGTGTGACACGTGTGAGAGTGTGTGAGTGTGTGCTACATGTATGCATGCATGAATGGGGGCTAGGACTTTTAAGTTAGGGAGTCATAGACTAGGGTGCGGTTATAAGTAACTAAGTGTAACCAAAATCCTAACTAAACCCCTAACCAAGCCCTAACTAAATATTAAAACCTAATGGAGAACCCCAAAGGTCAACAAACCTAGAATGGCTCCTAAGCACCTAATGTCCCCTATATTGTCTCCTTGGCAATGTTAACCTCCACCCATGCAAAATTATAGAGAACCGAATTTACCCCTCCCTTAAACACACCTTGGCCGAACTTATCAAGGATAAAAGAGGGAATCATGAGTTGCCTATATAAGCCTTTACCCTTAGTTCATCTCACCCATTTTCCCATTCATTTCTTTCATTCCCTTTCACTTTTCAAACACAATTGTTGAGAGCAAGTACCAAGCTCTCAACACAAAGAGGAAAGAGGGAGAGGCCGTGGGTAAGAAGGAGGAAGAAGGAGGGAATCAAGCCCAAAAACCCTAGAGTTTTCTTTCAAGAATCAAGAACTAAGAAGTTAGGAGATCAACCTTAAGCTTGGTGGGTATTTCGAGTGGACAAGAAGAAATTGCAATAGTTTAGATTCTTCTTTTTTCTATGATCTTTCTTTTCTTTCTTTGCATGTTAATTTCTAAAGCTTGAACGATGAGTACAAGTGTGTTTGTACTTGATCATGGATTTTAAAGTTTAAAGAAACTTGTAAGTTTCTAATTAACGGATTCTATAACTCATTTAAGGTCTTCATGAAAGATCTTATGGTTTTTTAAGATAGATCTTAAAGATCTAAAAAGTTTGTTGAGATTTTTGTGAAGCAAACCTTTTTGCATGTTAATTTTTCGTGCTCAAAGGAACTTATGTAATATCAGAGATTCAGCGGAAAAGATTAACACCTATATTCTTATTGATTACCTAGGTTATGAAAATGATTTTCCCCAAATCAATTTGCACAATTAAGATTCAATTCAATCAATTATGAAAAATCACTTTTTCTAGGTTTTCAACCAAGAACACAATTAAAGACTTGAATTGTAAAGAGTAGAGAGTTTAGAGATACGACACAGTGATTTATCCTGGTTCACTTTCATCCACTTGAAAGCTACTCTAGTCCCCTCTTCAACCAACAGAGATTCTTCACTATGAGGAATTAGAGTTTCTCAAATTACAAGTAAATGCCTCACAAGACTCCCTTCTTGCTAGCCTACAAGAGATACCACACCCTTGCCTTGTAACCCTATTGATATCTAATCTAACCTCTTCTCTTTTGCTTGCCGATTACCTCACAACAAGACTTCCAATGCTTTGAGATTCTTCAAAGACTTCCACTTGCTTGCTTCACTACAAGACTTCTAAGTGCTTGATGATATGCCACACCAAGGCTTCCAAATAACTTTGCTTGATGAATAACTTCTTCAAGACTTCCTTTGTTGTAGAGTGTTTGCCTTCTTTGCAATGATTACAACTCAAATGAAAACAAAATAACAATCCTATGAATCTCTTTCAAAAGCTATGAAAATATCAACATGAGAGATTCAAGGTTCTTGATCAAAGAATGTAAAAATGAGAACTTTGATCTTGAGAAAGTGAGAGAGAATAGAGTGGCTTGATTCTTTGTAAAATGAATATCAAAATGATGGAATATGATCACAAAGGTTAGAAATAGGTTTATATAGAATACTCAAAAGTTAGGAATGGTTAAAAGTGCTTTTGAGAAGTGAAAAATGCATTTTAAAAACCATATCTGATCGTGTTACCCGAGTAACAAAGTGGCTAAATCGAGTAACCATGCCTTAATCGAGTAATGCCGCAAGCCTGTAAAAATTTACTCGAGTAAAAGTCAAGATAATCGATTATCAAAAGTTGTTAATCGATTTTCTGTTCAAAATATACAGATAATCGATTATCAAAACCTGTTAATCGATTATTTTGATTAAAAATCACTTAAAACTTGTTTTCTCAAAAACTAAACCTTTTCTTTCAAACCTTTAAGCCACCTATTGATTTTAGGCAAAGTGAATACTCAAAATATGATATAATCATGACTATGATAGAGATTCACTACCCTCTATATAACTCTACCCAAACTCATAAACTAAGAGACTTGTGAGGCAAAAGATAAAACAATAAAACACAAACTACCAAACTAAGTCTTCATGAGTTGGCTCTCTCTTCATAACTTGATGTTTGTTGTTGCTTGTTGAGCTTAAACTTGATCAACACATTTATTTAAGCTTGTTCAAAACCTTTTGGCATTTATCAAAACATTCTTCATGGATCTTACAATCTCCCCCTTTTTGAAAATGACAAACATGTTTTGAAATTATGAAGTTCATTGAAGTTGTTGATGCTTGAACCATTTGATCACTTGGTGAGACTCTTGCTCCCCCTCAATTTATGCTTTTGACATTTGAAATCCAATTGAGTTAAGCTTGATTCTCCCCCTATCTCCAACAACTTTGCTCAACCTACATAAAAACAACAAAAACAACCTTTCTCCAAACATACCATTTCATTTCTCCAAAATGGTCAAAACTTAATATTTCTCCCCTTTTTCAAAACATCATATTTCTCCCCCTTTGGCATTATCAAAAAGAAAGATATACCAATTGAAATATGAGATCTAAGCCAAAATGAGAGATTAATAAGATATAACAACCAAAGCATGATAATCATCTAATGATTACTCAATGATATAAATTATAACAAATTGTATACCAATAGCATGATACCAATTGTAAAACAATTGTAAGAATTTGATACTGTAGTGTCCTTGACACAATGTTTAGAGTATATCCCTAGCTCAAGGGTATGGAAGACCTAAGAGCTAGAAAACGGTATGATGTTACTGTGAGATTTTGTTGGTATGCTAGCTATCCAGTGGGGATAACTAGGGTTTCCCTAATCACGAATGTGTGCTAGTGTATGATTAGGGAGAGAGAACGTACCTGAGCCCCTAGCTGGAGACAGCTATTTATAGGGGGAGCGGTCTTGTACCCTATGGGCCTGTACGGAGGTCCAGTAGGGCTGACGTGTCCCTTTATAGGATAAGGGATGAGTCATTCATCCTTATCCTTTTAGCGGTTAGTCTTATCTGATTAGCGAGCTAGGCTCACGCGCCCTTAGCTTGGACTCTTTAAGGGAAGAGGTCCCTGTGCTCGATCCAGAGTCGCTAGGGTGGGTCCTGTGGCATGCGCTCGGCCCAAAGATGTGTGACCTGGCAGAATGAGTATTCTGGTCGGCCAAGGGTGTTTTAGGGTAGATCGAGGGTCGGTCTACCACATAAGCCCCCTAGCTCGGTAAGACTTTTTGAGTCTTGAGCCGAGCTGAGAGTTCTTCGTATGTGACCTTCAAGGTGCCGAGGGTTAAGCTCGGTAGGGGATAATGAGTTCAGGACATCTCACACTGCCTCGCTGTCCCATTGACTGACTGAAAGGACGTTTGGATGTCCTTCTCCTGACACGTGCTGCCTTGTGTCAGAGGGGTCATGATGGTGCATTCTGCCTTTTGGGTTTTCGAAATGTTTCTTTCCACTAATTGTGCGCCACGTGGCTTCTCCCTGGCTCGATGCAGGCTTTTGGGCTTTTGTAATCAGGCCCAAGTTTTCAAACGTGGGGGAAGTTACCCTCTTGAACTTCAACTGCTCCTTTTTCTTTTCTTTTTCACACTTTCTTCCAAAACATGGACTTCTGGTATTCCTCCTCTTTCTGCAATTCGTCTCCTTGGCTCTTGGACTTCCATTTTTACTCCATCGTTCTCTGCCAGTTTGTCTTGAAGCTTTTTGGCTTCTGTTTTGATTCTCCAGTTCGTTCGTGCCAGTTCTCATCCTCAAACTTCAGGTATTTTGCTTTCTGGTTTTGGTTTTGCAGAAAAAATGGTTAAGGGAAACAAGGCTGTTGCTCGCATGAAGGAGCTTGCAAAAGTAAAGGCAACTGCTGGGTCGGTTGGTTCTCGGAGCGGGGACGTTTCTTCGGAAGCCACTCGCTCGGTGACCGTTGCCGAGGCTTGCCCCTCTGAGGTTGAAGTGATGCAAGACGTCCAACCTTCATCGGCTAAAGGGGTGGAGATTGCTACTGGGGTTCCTTTGGTTCAGGTTGTGGGGGAAAAGTATGATGAGGAGGATCGGGTGCCCCTTGCCAAAAGGGCTAAATTGGATAAAGGCAAAGGCAAGGTTGTGGAGGTGGTGAAGACGAAGGTTGCCGACCTTCAAAGGACCAATCTATGGATTGATATGTCTGACCCAGACGAGGAGAGTGTTTGGGCTAAGAAGCTGAAGGAGAAGTTCGTCGGTTTGGTTTATACGCCGAATGATGAAAAAAGGCTGTCGGATCAGACGGCAAGCACCTTAAGGTGCCATTGTGATCTCTTGGGCAGAAACATGCTGAGGGCTACCAGTTATATGTTTCACCTAAGTAAAAATGCTGAAGATATCAGTGCCACCCTCTCGGTAGCTGAGAAGGAGAAAAGGAAAGCTGCTGCTGCTGAAACTAAAAATCTGCTAAGTCAAGTTAAGCAAAGTGAGGCAAATCTTCAAGCTCTGACAGAAGCAAATGCCGAGCTTCAAAAAAGATTTGATGCTTCTGAGAGAGCTCGGGAGACTGTTCAAAAGGCCCTGGAGGATACGGCGGGAAAGGATGCCGAGAAAGGAAGGTTGCTGCAAGCGGCCCAAGCAAAATTGACTGAAGCTAGGCAAAGGCTTACTAAGCTTGAAGGTGTTGAGGGTTGTTTGACGAGCTCAGAGGTGGAGGTGAATAGGTTGCAAGGGGAACTGGCAAAGGCTCAGGGGGAACTGACCAAAGTTCGTCGGAAGGCCTTAAAGCATAAAGTGCTGGCTCACGAGAACCATTTCAACTGGGATCATTCTGCTGTTGATTCTTTTGTGAATGCTATGAAACAGTTATTGTTCATGAACCCTGGGATCCGAGTGGTTGGGGCTAGTCCATACTATGGGGTTGATGGTGATCGGATGGTTGATTATTCCCACGATGACACTGAAGTGGATTTGTCAGCACCCAACCTGCCGAACCCCCTTGACTTGGAGCAAGACGACGAAGAAGACTTTGATGGGTCGTCCATTGCTTTGTCCGAGGATGAGGATTAGCTCCTTTGAGATGTATTTTGCTGTGTTATTTTGTAATTTGATCTTGTTTTGAATTTCTTTCAAGTATGAAATGGTTGGCTAGACCTAAACATTTCTTTTTGTAATATTGTGCAGTAAGAAGTGAATCTCATTCTGTTTTTCATGTATTTTATCTCGTTATAAACTGTCGTTTAGATTTCGAATCTCCAACCTTTGGCCAAAGTGGGATCCTCGGTCCTCGGCTTGAGGAAACTGTATCGAGTTTTTGGCCGGGCATTTATTAAAGTACTTGCGGCTGTTAGTTTATATGTCCTTGTTAGAAGGTCATGTATAAACACCCAAGTTCGCCTCGGTGGCGAGCCGAGGGGAAATGGTTAGTACATTGACAGTAAGAAGATACGAGAGATAATTGAAACGAAAAACTTCATTAAATTTACTTGATACGTTTGTAAACAGGAGTCAAATACAAAAAGGGATAACTAAGATCATGTTTAAGATAAATGACAATAATTTGGAATGACAGAATTTTAAATGACAGAATTTTAAATGACAAAATTGTAGCTTTGCAGAAAGTGCTGTGATTCCCACTTAGCTATAGTAGGGCTTAAGCTTGGTGGCATTCCAGGAGTTGTTCAACTATTGATTAGTCAGTGTTTCTAGTCTGTAGGCCCCCGAGCCGGTCTTCGAGACGACACGGTAGGGACCTTCCTAGTTTCTTGCCAACTTCCCTTCTCTTGAATTTTTCAGACCAATATCAGCTCGCCTGAGGACCAGGTCTCCCACAGCAAAGCTCCTCGGAACCACCCATTTGTTATATTCTCGGGACTGCCTTTCCTTAGCTTTTTTCTCTCGGTCCGAGGCTATAGATCGGATTTCCTAGCTGAGGGTTAGCTCTTCCTTTAGCAAATCTTCCTTTACCTCTATTGGTCGCTCGGATATACGAAAGGTAGGGATCCGAGTTTCAATAGGTAGCAAGGCCTCACAACCGTAGGTAAGTCGGAATGGGGTTTCTCCTGTTGAGGTGTGTATGGTCGTTCTGATTGACCATAATACCTCGGGAAGGAGGTCAGCCCATGAACCCTCGGCATCCAACAATCTTTTCTTCAAACCGTCAATGATGGTTTTATTCGCAGCTTCAGCCTGCCCGTTGGTTTGTGGGTGCTCGACTAATGAGAAGTGGTGGGTGATATGGAAGTGGTCGACAAGTTCCTGGAAAACCTTAGCAGTGAATTGAGTACCGTTGTCAGTGACCAGGGTGTGTGGGACACCGAAACGAGTGATGATTTGTCTGAGAAAGAACTTCTGAATCTTGGCAGAGGAGATTGTAGCCAATGCCTCGGCCTCAATCCACTTTGTGAAATAATCAACAGCAACTACTACAAACTTCAGTTGCCCTGGAGCTGTTTTGAATTTCCCAATGATGTCCATACCCCACTAAAAGAAGGGCCATGGTGCGATCATTGAGTGAAGCTCTGTCGGGGGATGTTGGAACACCTTTCCGTGAAGTTGACAAGACTCGCATTTTTTAACATGTTCCGAGGCGTCGCTGAGAAGTGTAGGCCAATAGTAGCCCGCTCGGAGCACTTTACGAGCCAATGCTTTTGCACCCACATGGTGACTCGAGAGTCCCTCATGAACCTCGGCCAGTACCAGATCAGCTTCCGCTCGGTCCAGACACCTTAGCATTGGGGAGTCTATTCCCCGTTTGTACAAAATGTCGCCGACCATGGTGTATTGAGCCGCTTGCCTGACTATCTTCTTTCCTTGAGAGGGGTCGGTTGGTAGGATTTTGAATTGGAGATACTGCTTGATGGGGTCCATCCAGCTGGTGGTTAAAGATATAGCTAAGATAACACTCGGCTGATGGACAGTTTCTTGGACTAGGGTTTTGTTGTTCTCTGGCCCTTTAGTACTTGCGAGCTTTGACAGGATATCTGCTCGGCTGTTAGAAGACCTAGGGATGTGGGTGATAGAGAACTGGGGGAAGAGATCTGTGAGGGTTTTGACTTGTTCTAGATATTTCTGGAGGATTGGTTCTTTGGCTTGGAACTCACCTTTAATTTGGGATACTACTAGCTGGGAATCACTGAAAACTTCTATTTCTGACGCCCCCATTTGATGGGCCATTCGCAAGCCGGCTATCACCGCCTCGTACTCTGCTTGGTTGTTCGAGGTGGGGAAGTCGAACTTGAGGGAATACTCCACACAAATGCCTGCTGCATTTTCAAGGATTATCCCTGCTCCTGCCCCCTTATTGTGGCTGGAGCCATCAACATAAATCTTCCATGGTTGGGAGAGGTTGGAATAATAGAATCTGATAGCTCTGAAACAAAATTTGCCAAAATTTGGGACTTGAGAGTTTTCCTTGGCTCGTAGGTGATGTCGAACTCTGATAGTTCCACAGACCAAGAGACCATCCTTCCTGCCAAGTCAGGTCGGTGGAGAACCTGCCTGATCGGCCGAGTTGTTCTAAGTACTATGGGGTGGTTCTGAAAGTACTGCCGGAGCCTCCTAGCAGAAACTACCAAAGCAAAGGCGATCTTTTCAATCTTAGAATATCTTATCTCAGGCCCTTGGAGGGCCTTGCTGACAAAGTAGATGGGACGCTCGGTCCCTGAGTCGTCTTTGACCAAGACCGAGCTAACAGATGTTTCACTCACGGACAAGTACAAAAACAGAGTTTCCCCTTCCCGAGGACTGGTGAGGACGGGAGAGGCCGAGAGGTATTGCTTGAGTTCTGCAAACGCTTGTTCGCAAGAGTCATTCCAATGAAAATTCTTGTTTTTTCTGAGTAGTTGGTACCATGGTAAGGCTTTCTTGGCTACTTGAGGGAGAAATCTGGAGAGGGCTGCCATCCGACCAGTTAGCCTCTGAACTTCTTTGACATTAGATGGGTTGTGCATGTTCGAAATAGCTTGACATTTCTCTGGGTTGGCCTCGATACCCCTCTCCGTGAGCATGAAACCTAAAAAGGCCCCGGCTGGGACCCCGAAGGTGCACTTATCGGGGTTCAGGCGCATGTTGAATTTTCTTATTCTGTCCAAAATAGCTGCGAGGTCCCGGGGATGGTCCTCATTCTTCTTGCTCTTGGCTATCATTTCATCAATGTACACCTCGAGAGTAGGTCCGATCAAACCCGAGAAGACCTTGTTCATCATACGCTGGTAGGTTGCGCCAACGTTTTTCAATCCGAAAGGCATTACCGTGTAGCAGTAAGTTGCCCTTTCAGTGATGAAGGCCGTTTTCTCCTGATCAGGAGGGTACATCGGGATTTGATTGTATCCCGAGTATGCATCCATAAAAGAGAGGAGTTGATAGCCAGATGAGTTGTCCACTAGTTTATCGATGATGGGGAGGGGGTACTGGTCCTTTGGGCACGCTTTGTTCAAGTCGGTATAGTCGACGCACATGCGCCACTTCCCATTTGATTTTTTGACCAGAACGGTGTTGGAGAGCCACTCCGAGTAGCTAACCTCCCTGATGAACCCGGCGGAAAGGAGCTCGGATACCTTCTCCTCTATTACTGCAGCCTTTTCGGTGCCAACCTTTCTCTTCTTTTGGGCGACTGGCTTGGCGGTCGGATGAACGCTGAGCCGATGACATATCAAGTTCGGATCAATCCCCGGCATGTCTGCCGAGGTCCAAGCGAAAAGATCTTTGTTCTTCTTTAAAAGCTCGAGCATTTCTGCTTGTATTTCTTCTGGAAGGTTGGTTCCTAGTTTCACTCTTCTGTCTGGTAGCTTCTCATCCAACACTATGAACTCCCACTCTCCTTGAGGGGTCGGTCTTAAATCATCCAAATTGGACCTGACATCTAGGTCCGTCAAGAGTACACTTCCTTTGTTCAAACTTAACTTTGGTTGAATTTCTTCTGGAATCTTGATCTTTGCCAAACTGGCATTGTAGCACATTCGAGCCTTCTCCTGATCGGCTCGGATGGTAACTACAGTTCTGTCGGAGCCTTCAAACTTCATAGCCAGATGGACAGTTGAGACGACCGCGCCGAAGGCCTGCAAGCATGTCCTGCCAAGGATGGCGTTATATGCCGATAGGCAATCGACGACAAGGAACTTGATGATTTCGGTTCTCGCCGAGGGGTGGTTCCCAAGGGTCACTGGCAGCTGGATGTGTCCTTTGGGAACCACTGCATCTCCAGTAAAGCTGATCAGCTTCCCCTCGAAAGGGGTCAGGTCTGAGGTTTTTAACTTCGGTGCTTCAAAAAGGTTCAGGAACATGATATCTTCAGAGCTACCCTGATCGACAAATATCCTGGAAACCTCATAGTTGCCGATCAATGCAGTGACGACCATAGGGTCGTTATGACCCGGGATCACCCCTTCAAGATCATCATCAGAAAAGCAAATGGGAATACTTTTTGTGGCTCTCTTTCGGATTGGATGGTTGTGGACGGCAAGCACTTGATTGATGTATTTCTTTCTATAGGATCGTTTTTCTCCTCCTCCCGCAAAACCTCCAGCAATGGTGTTGATTCGCAGGTTTTGTGGGGATTGATTCGTCGTGGTCATTTTTACCATGGCCACTCTCTGCTGGTTGGGTGGTTGTTGTTGGTTGGTGTTTTCATCGGCCTGCCTGGTTAAGGATCGGCCATTCCTTTCTGGGGATGGAGTTCTTCTCCGAGCATGTCGGTTGAGTGCTTCCCTGACATACTGCTGTAACTTGCCGTCCCTGATCAACTGCTCGATCACATCCCTGAGCCAAGTACATTCATCTGTGGTGTGCCCATACCCGCCATGATACGAGCAAAATTTGGAGCGATCCTGGCGTTGACTTCTCTTCAAGGGGGGTGGTCTTTCTATTGCTCGGAGATCAGTCTGCATTGTCTCCTGCAGAATTTGGCTTCTTGGAACTGTGAGAGGGGTGTATTGCTCGAATTTCCCTCGGGGAGGTCCAAATCTCCTATCCCCTCGGGGTCCTCTCCTTTGATCCTCTCTTCGGTCATCCCTTCTGTCATCTCTTCTCTCGTCTTTCCTTGGTTTTCCCTGGGAGGACGGCTCTCCTCGCTCGCCTCTGTCTCTGTTCCTTTAGCAATTGCTGAATTCTTCTAAGTTTATGAACTTAGTGGAACGATGTCAAAGCTCCGCCATATCCCTCGGCGGTTTGCCCACTAGCGAGTTTTTGAAATCTCCGTTTCGGAGACCCTGAGTGAAGAGAAAAACTGCAAAGCTGGGTTCCAAGTTAGGAACGGTCCCTGCCTCCGAATGGAAGCGTGAAAGATATTCTCGCAAAGGCTCTTCAGGTTGCTGCATAACGCCTGCTAGTGCGTGGTCGGACTTCGGCTGGACGAAACTAGCAGTGTATCTGTTCAGAAAAACTTTCTTCATTTCTGCCCAGGAGTTGACAGAGTTTCTGGGAAAAGCTGAGTACCATCTTTAGACGGGTGGTTGCAGAGTCATGGAAAAAGCTCTGCATTTCATCAGGTCTCCTCCGTCGTAAAAGTTCATAGCTCCTTCAAAAGACAAAATATGCTCCAGGGGGTCGGTTAACCCGTTATACTTGGAAACACTCGTTGGGCCGAGAAAGGCTGAGGGTGTCTCGTATGCCATGATTCGCGGAGTGAAGGGATGGCCAGGGTAAGCAGTGTGGTCGGTTTCATATGTGGCCTCAAGGGTTGGGTTTATGGGAGGTGGTGGAGGTAGAGCGGTGGTAGGGTGGGGGATCAGCTAAGTTGCAGGGGTTGTTGCTAACGCCCTTTCAATCACCGCCTGCATATGGAGCTGTTGGAGGTCGGCGATGGCCTTTCCCTGCCGCTCTAGGATCTGAGCTTGTTGCTTAATGATTTCTTCCAACTGGCTTTCTCTTTGGCCACGGGAGTAGTCCCTATCCACTCCAGAAACACGAGCATCGATGGATCGGCCCGATCCATGGTTTTGTGTATGATTGGGGTTAACAGGGTTTGGGTTAACAGGGTTTGGGTTAGCAGGGTTTGTTTGCCTGGAATGAACGGTGTAAGGGCCACTATGTGTGTGGGCTGGAATGGAGTGGTTGCTCCGGGCTGGAATTTGTCTTACTGATGGCATGCTGGGATGGGTAGGGTTTCTTCCTTCGAGATCTCTGCCGTTGTCACCGCTGCCTTACTCCAACCTCTGACGGTTTCGCCCTGCTTGGCAGTTTGCGCCATGTGAAGCGGCGTTTCCTCGCGTGTCTACCATTTTGGGGTGGGAATAGCAGTTTATGGATTCCCACAGACGGCGCCAATGTAGTGTCCTTGACACAATGTTCAGAGTATATCCCTAGCTCAAGGGTATGGAAGACCTAAGAGCTAGAAAACGGTCTGATGTTACTGTGTGATTTTGTTGGTATGCTAGCTATCCAGTGGGGATAACTAGGGTTTCCCTAATCACGAGTGTGTGCTAGTGTATGATTAGGGAGAGAGAACGTACCTGAGCCCCTAGCTGGAGACAGCTATTTATAGGGGGAGCGGTGTTGTACCCTATGGGCCTGTACGGAGGTCTAGTAGGGCTGACGTGTCCCTTTATAGGATAAGGGATGAGTCATTCATCCTTATCCTGTTAGCGGTTAGTCTTATCTGATTAGCGAGCTAGGCTCACACGCCCTTAGCTTGGACTCTTTAAGGGAAGAGGTCCCTGTGCTCGATCCAGAGTCGCTAGGGTGGGTCCTGTGGCATGCGCTCGGCCCAAAGATGTGTGACCTAGCAGAATGAGTATTCTGGTCGGCCAATGAGTATTCTGGTCGGCCAAGGGTGTTTTAGGGTAGATCGAGGGTCGGTCTACCACAGATACCGATAGTATTTTCTTAATAGTATAAACAATATCACATTATAAGAAATAATACCAATTGAGAGAACTTTGAGCAATATCCAACAATATCAAATTGAAAATACCAATTGTATAATATCGAATGTTACCAATTTGTAGGATCTTTTCTTCATACCAATTGAAGAAGCAAATGAATGAATAACATATGAAAGTCCTTTTGCTCTTCAATCATACCTACAAAACAATCATGCTTTGCTTTTTGGTATCCAAATGATTTTGGATCCATTTTTGTTAGTATAGGGACTCTCACCCTTTTTCATCCAAACAAAATCTCCTTTAGGTATACCATGCACTTTAATATAACACACATTTGAAGTATGTCCATGAGTACCACAATAGAAACATGTTGGTGCATTTGAAAAATCAACTTTAGAAAAATCAACAACATTTCTATGATATTTACTCTTAGCATTAGTATAACCCAAACCAAACATGTTTGAATTTTCTCTTTGAAAATTTAACAATGTGCACAATCTAATATCACCACTTGTGAAACTTGCAAGTTTATTTTTCAAAATAGCATTTTCATCTTTAAGCAACTTGCAATTCTCACAATCAACCACATTATTCAATCTATTAGAACAATCACAAGAAGAACTAGCATATATAAGATCAAGGGTTTCATTTTCAAGATTAAGCTCATCAACTTGTTTTTGAAGTTCTAAAATCTCTTGTTGATGTTTCAAAATGAGCTTCTTCCTTTCAATGTTTTTCAAAGCTAGTTTCTTGAATTGTTCATGCATTTCTTCATAAGCATTATATAACATTTCATATTTGGAAGAAATTTCGAATTTAGTAAGACTTACATCGCTTTCGTAGCTTTGCTCACTTGATTCATCATTTGAACTTTCCTCTTCTTCTACTAGAGCTATCAAGTTAAGACAAGCGGCATCTTCATCATCCGAAGAACTATTCGATGTGCTTTTCTTGTCATCTTCATCATCACTATTCCAAACTATGTATGCTCTTTTAGATTTTGAATTTTTCTTTTCTTTCTCCTTCTTCTTGAGATACTAAGAGCATGAGTACTTGAGATGACCGGGCTTTCCACATTCATGGCAAACTACACCTTCTTTTGAAGTCTTGGTCTTGTAGTGTGAGGGATCCTTCTCTTTACTTTTGTTCTTGTTCAACCTTCCTTTTCTCCTTAGAATCTTATTGAACTTTCTTAGTAGAAGCTTCATCTCCTCTTCATCCATGTCTGAATCGGAATCTTCATTATCATCATTTTCGGAACTCTCTTCCTTTTTATATGACCTTTGAGCTTTATGAGCGATTCCTTTTCTTTCTTTGTTCTTATCCGACTCTTCATGTATATGCAAACGTTCAAGCTCCATTTCATGTTCTTGAAGCTTTCTGAAAAGTGTTGCTAAGTCCATGGTGTCCAAGTCCTTTGATTCAACAATTGCGGTAACCTTGGGTTGCCATTCCCTACTTAGACATCTTAAAACTTTGTTAACAAGTTCACAATTAAAGAAATTTTTACCAAGAGCAATGAGATGATTAACAATATGAGTAAAACGTTTTTGCATAAAACATATAGATTCATTAGGCAACATACGAAACAATTCATATTCATGCATCAAAGAATTTAATCTAGCACGCCTAACTTCACTAGTGCCTTCATGTGTGACTTGCAAGGTGTCCCACATTTCTTTGGCATTACGACATTGGGAGAATCTAAAGAACTCATCATAAGATAGAGCGGAGGTGATGATATTCTTTGCTTTTAAATCATATTGAATTTTCCTTTTATCATCATCGGTCCACTTATCTTTGGGAGTTAGGGTAAGCACACCTTCTACATCTTTTGAGGGAATATGAGGATCATTTTCAATGGCTTCCCAAATGTTCACATCTATAGCTTCTATAAAGATTCTCATCCTAATTTTCCAATAACCATAACCCTCTCCACCAAACATAGGAGGGCGATTTATTGAAGCACATTCACCACCAAAGGGTACGAATCCCATTGTAGTTTCCTCAAGGATCTTAACGAAAAAGCTCTATGCTCGTGTCTTTCGACCGTGCTCTGATACCAATTGTTGGAACCTACAATCAATTAACATGTAATATCAGAGATTCAGCGGAAAAGATTAACACCTATATTCTTATTGATTACCTAGGTTATGAAAATGATTTTCCCCAAATCAATTTGCACAATTAAGATTCAATTCAATCAATTATGAAAAATCACTTTTTCGAGGTTTTCAACCAAGAACACAATTAAAGACTTGAATTGTAAAGAGTAGAGAGTTGAGAGATACGACACAGTGATTTATCCTGGTTCACTTTCATCCACTTGAAAGCTACTCCAGTCCCCTCTTCAACCAACAGAGATTCTTCACTATGAGGAATTAGAGTTTCTCAAATTACAAGTAAATGCCTCACAAGACTCCCTTCTTGCTAGCCTACAAGAGATACCACACCCTTGCCTTGTAACCCTATTGATATCTAATCTAACCTCTTCTCTTTTGCTTGCCGATTACCTCACAACAAGACTTCCAATGCTTTGAGATTCTTCAAAGACTTCCACTTGCTTGCTTCACTACAAGACTTCCAAGTGCTTGATGATATGCCACACCAAGGCTTCCAAATAACTTTGCTTGATGAATAACTTCTTCAAGACTTCCTTTGTTGTAGAGTGTTTGCCTTCTTTGTAATAATTACAACTCAAATGAAAACAAAATAACAATCCTATGAATCTCTTTCAAAAGCTATGAAAATATCAACATGAGAGATTCAAGGTTCTTGATCAAAGAATGTAAAAATGAGAACTTTGATCTTGAGAAAGTGAGAGAGAATAGAGTGGCTTGATTCTTTGTAAAATGAATATCAAAATGATGGAATATGATCACAAAGGTTAGAAATAGGTTTATATAGAATACCCAAAAGTTAGGAATGGTTAAAAGTGCTTTTGAGAAGTGAAAAACGCATTTTAAAAACCATATCTGATCGTGTTACTCGAGTAACAAAGTGGCTAAATCGAGTAACCATGCCTTAATCGAGTAATGCCGCAAGCCTGTAAAAATTTACTCGAGTAAAAGTCAATATAATCGATTATCAAAAGTTGTTAATCGATTATCAGTTCAAAATATACTGTTAATCGATTATCAAAACCTGTTAATCGATTTTTTGATTAAAAATCACTTAAAACTTGTTTTCTCAAAAACTAAACCTTTTCTTTCAAACCTTTAAGCCACGTATTGATTTTAGGAAAAGTGAATACTCAAAATATGATATAATCATGACTATGATAGAGATTCACTACCCTCTATATAACTCTACCCAAACTCATAAACTAAGAGACTTGTGAGGCAAAAGATAAAACAATAAAACACAAACTACCAAACTAAGTCTTCATGAGTTGGCTCTCTCTTCATAACTTGATGTTTGTTGTTGCTTGTTGAGCTTAAACTTGATCAACACATTTATTTAAGCTTGTTCAAAACCTTTTGGCATTTATCAAAACATTCTTCATGGATCTTACAATCTCCCCCTTTTTGAAAATGACAAACATGTTTTGAAATTATGAAGTTCATTGAAGTTGTTGATGCTTGAACCATTTGATCACTTGGTGAGACTCTTGCTCCCCCTCAATTTATGCTTTTGACATTTGAAATCCAATTGAGTTAAGCTTGATTCTCCCCCTATCTCCAACAACTTTGCTCAACCTACATAAAAACAACAAAAACAACCTTTCTTCAAACATACCATTTCATTTCTCCAAACATACTTGTTTAAAGTTCTCCAAACATACTTGTTTAATTTTTCAAGCTCAAAGGAACTTAAAAACGTCTAATCAACGGATTTCATAACTAGTTTAAAGTTTTTCACAAGAGATCCAAAAGCTTCTAAATCAAAAGGTTTGATTGGGTTTTTGGTAAAGCCCAAAGTAAATCTCTTTATGCGTTGAATACTCTTTCTTAAAATCGTGATTTAAGGATGTACCGGTGTTGCATGTTAACTTGTTGAGGATCTTAATGATTTGAGTACATGCATGTGTTGATTGTGTATTGATCTTGAAATTTTGAGAACAAATAAACTTATAAAACCCTAGATCAAGAGCCCAATGATTCGGCCTTGACTAGATTTATGGATCTTAATGCTTTTAATTTGATCTAAATCATTGCAAGATAACTTTATGATTAGGAAAATTGATTTGAGTGTTTGAAAGTGTTTAATTCTAACTTGATCTATGATGCCTAAGTGCATGCATGTCATTTTTAAGTGGGAAAGATTTGATATTTTCTAAAGGCCATCTCGGTTTTATAAAGAAATCAAAGAGACAAGTTTTGGAAAAAAAAAATTATTTTAACTTGATTCATGCTATGTGATTTTACATGAGAAAGATTTGAAGATGAACCTTAATTTTTGGTGATAAGGATTTTGACCTAGGCTTAGAAATCAAGGAGTCATGTTTTGATTTTCATAAAAGATACATGCATGATTTTCTTGATTCAAAGATTTTGATGTCTGCATGAAAATAAAGACAATGGGAAAGCAGAGACAAAAGGTGGCTTCGTCTTCGGGAGTGACGAAAGGGCGCAAGAAGAAAGAAGGACTTCATCTAGATGTTTTCCACCGAAGGAAGCGAAAGTAGTGTGTTTAGCTTAAGTTTGTGGATTATGTTTTTGAGTCGAGGATTACCAAGCAATGTGCCACTTATGTAACTGAGCCAAGTTTTAATTCTGTATTGTGGAATACTCTATTTAGGAAGAATAAACAATGTAGTCTTTGGGAAAATATCATGATGATTTGGAAACAAGTCTTCTTATGAAAATGAAAGTCTTCTGAAAATAAATGTTTTAGTAACAACTCGGTTTTCAAAAAGGTGATGAGAACACCAAGGACTTTTCCATCATGTTTTCAAACGCTTCCACAATGTTTTATAAAAAAAAAATTGGCCTCATTTTTGCAACTTTAATAAGTAAAAGTTAATTGTTTTTGGTTTACGAAAATCGGGCTGTTACAAAATGGTATCAGAGCTTATGGTAATCCTTAGTGGCCTTAAGAATGGGCTTACATGCTTTGCTTGTGTGTGACTCTGTGTGCTTGCTAGTGTAAGGATGGGAACCTAGGATTAAGTTCTCATAGTGTATGAGACTTTGTTTGTAGTTTAAGGTCGGCTGTGTTAGGAAGCTGATGGTCCAATAATATGGAAGAAAGTAGATCAAGTAAAAGGTGAATAGATTGGGACCCCTTAACCCTTGATGTCTCATTTGTGTTAGAAAAACCTCAATTTGTTGACTTAGACGTACCCTTTCCAAGAGTAACCGGTGCCTTTGAGAATATAGGATGCTATTCTTGAATTCCCTGTCTGTTGAATTGCTTCAACAAGACAGTTAGTATTGTTAAAATTCGACCTTTTTCTTCTAAAGCCTTTTTATTCATCTGTGACCTCATCAATCCTATTTAGGACTCTTTAACCCAAATTGTGGAGTTAGAAGTACCATTATTACCCAAATAATTTAGGCTTGAGTGATTAAGGAAGGATAAATAGTTTGAGTTACGGAGGAAGTAAGATCACAGTGGATTTAGTTATAAGTTTGATCAATGTTGGGGAGCTACAAGGAAGGAAAGACGTGTATATTACTTGTTATTAGAGGAAATCCTGAGGAGAATTTAAGGATTAGGATTGCCATACGTCCTAATCAGAGGTTTAGTCGGTGAAAGTGGTAAGTTTGATTAATGTGTAGGATGAGTCTAAGAAGAAAAGTAAGGGTATTTTGAGGAAGTAAGTACGCCTAAGTAGTAATAAAATCCCTTTGAGCTAGAGAAATGATAGACGAAGACCCTAGAGCTACAAGGAGAGCTGTAGAGAGAGTAATTATCGTGAGTTAGTGAGAACCTAAATTGTAGAAAATAGAGAATGTCTGAGAATTTCAGGTGGAATCCTGTGTTTCTGGAGATGTATGCCTTTTGTTTGCTTGCTTTTCCCCTAAGTCCATACCTATGGTTGGACTTTCTGTGACGACGACCAGCTAAAGGAGCGACATTCTCTTCGGTCAGTCCGTTGGACTTGACCCGATTCGACACTTAAACGGTGATATGATTGAGACTTCTTCATCCGAGAGCAACGAACGAGGAGCACTGCAAGGAGGATTATACCTGCAAAAGGGAATATGATCATGAAGAATGAATGAGAGCGTTCTTATGAGAATCACGGTAACGTGAGAATTGTGTGACCTGCTGCCCAATCCACAGTGTATTTCTCGGGGACGAGAAATATTTAAGTTGGGGAGAATGTAACACCCCGCAAATTCCTCGTATTAACTTAAAAACACCAAAGAAATTTATTTCGAGAAAAGTGTTTTGAAAGAGTATTTTCTTAAATGAGTTTCCTAAGTCACGTTTCCAAAAATGATGAATGCTTTTAAAGAAATGGTTTTCGTAAAATAATGTCACGAGAATTAAAGTGGAGTTTTGAGAAATAATATTATATGTTGGACATTTTTATGCCTTAAAGAAATGGTGACTTCTAAACAAGGACATTTTCATAAGAAAGAAATTGTTTTCTAATATATGTGCTAGTTAATATGTATTTGATGTGTGATTAGATGTTCTAAAATAGAATTAATTAAGAAATTAAATGATATGTGTGTGTACATGTATGATACGTGTATATGTGTGTATGCATAAATGTATAGGTGTTATATGTATATATATGAACACACATGAATATGCTTAGAATTAAACTAGTAAAATAAAGTCATGCATGCATAAGTGTTGATGTGTGTGTGTGACACGTGTGAGAGTGTGTGAGTGTGTGCTACGTGTATGCATGCATGAATGGGGGCTAGGACTTTTAAGTTAGGGAGTCATGGACTAGGGTGGGGTTATAAGTAACTAAGTGTAACCAAAATCCTAACTAAACCCCTAACCAAGCCCTAACTAAATATTAAAACCTAATGGAGAACCCCAAAGGTCAACAAACCTAGAATGGCTCCTAAGCACCTAATGTCCCCTATATTGTCTCCTTGGCAATGTTAACCTCCACCCATGCAAAATTATAGAGAACCGAATTTACCCCTCCCTTAAACACACCTTGGCCGAACTTATCAAGGATAAAAGAGGGAATCATGAGTTGCCTATATAAGCCTTTACCCTTAGTTCATCTCACCCATTTTCCCATTCATTTCTTTCATTCCCTTTCACTTTTCAAACACAATTGTTGAGAGTAAGTAACAAGCTCTCAACACATAGAGGAAAGAGGGAGAGGCCGTGGGTAAGAAGGAGGAAGAAGGAGGGAATCAAGCCCAAAAACCCTAGAGTTTTCTTTCAAGAATCAAGAACTAAGAAGCTAGGAGATCAACCTTAAGCTTGGTGGGTATTTCGAGTGGACAAGAAGAAATTGCAATAGTTTAGATTCTTCTTTTTTCTATGATCTTTCTTTTCTTTCTTTGCATGTTAATTTCTAAAGCTTGAACGATGAGTACAAGTGTGTTTGTACTTGATCATGAATTTTAAAGTTTAAAGAAACTTGTAAGCTTCTAACTAACGGATTCTATAACTCATTTAAGGTCTTCATGAAAGATCTTAAGGTTTTTTAACATAGATCTTAAAGATCTAAAAAGTTTGTTGAGATTTTTGTGAAGCAAACCTTTTTGCATGTTAATTTTTCATGCTCAAAGGAACTTAAAAACGTCTAATCAACGGATTTCATAACTTGTTTAAAGTTTTTCACAAGAGATCCAAAAGCTTCTAAATCAAAAGGTTTGATGGGGTTTTTGGTAAAGCCCAAAGTAAATCTCTTTGTGCGTTGAATTCTCTTTCTTAAAACCGTGATTTAAGGATGTACCGGTGTTGCATGTTAACTTGTTGAGGATCTTAATGATTTGAGTACATGCATGTGTTGATTGTGTATTGATCTTGAATTTTTGAGAACAAATAAACTTATAAAACCCTAGATCAAGAGCCCAATGATTCGGCCTTGACTAGATTTATGGATCTTAATGCTTTTAATTTGATCTAAATCATTGCAAGATAACTTTATGATTTGGAAAATTGATTTGAGTGTTTGAAAGTGTTTAATTCTAACATGATCTATGATGCCTAAGTGCATGCATGTCATTTTTAAGTGGGAAAGATTTGATATTTTCTAAAGGCCATCTCGGTTTTATAAAGAAATCAAAGAGACAAGTTTTGGAAAAAAAATGATTTTAACTTGATTCATGCTATGTGATTTTACATGAGAAAGATTTGAAGATGAACCTTAATTTTTGGTGATAAGGCATTCGACCTAGCCTTAGAAATCAAGGAGTCATGTTTTGATTTTCATAAAAGATACATGCATGATTTTCTTGATTCACATATTTTGATGTATGCATGTAAATAAAAATTTAAATGAAAACTTGGTTTAAGGAAATACTATTTTCTTTGAGTACTGTGTGAAAAGGGTACATGGTTGGATTCATGACCTTTGATGTTTGCATGTTGAAAAAGGGGACGAAAAACCTTATTTTTGGTCAACATAGGGTTCGGTCTATGTATGTAAGCTAGGCTAGGATCTTTTTCAATAAGATGACACAAAAACAATGAGTGTGTTTTGTGAAATCATGATAAATTATTTGAAATTGAGTTGTGAATATTTATTTTCCAATAGGTTTTTGATCTTAAAATAAAGGAGATGAATAAACTAAACGATTTTGGGGAAAGTATTGTGTGTACATGTGTATTCGGTTTAGAGGGAAAGGAAGGGTAAATGAGATTGTTGCATGAGGAAGAAAATAGAATTTAAGTGCTTAAAATGAATTAAGTCGATTTATGAGTTTTTAAACTTGTGATCCTCAAATTGTTTCTCTCGAGGTTGCTCGGTCATAAGGAGAAAATAATTTTAGGGAGCTTAGTTGCATAAAATAAAATGTACATGTTTGGTTTATATCTTGTAAGTGGGTGGATGCTTAAGTGTTTCGCGAATAAGTGTTTAATTTATAATCAAGTTAAATAATTTATTTTGTGTTACTCGTCCTTTATGTATTAATTGATGTTTGAACAATATATGTATGTGTAATTGGTTGTGTTCAAATGTTTGTTTGTGATTTATAACTAAGTAAAACGATTGGTTTTGAAATTAATTGAATTTGGATTAAAATAGTTTCTCATGAAGTAATCCCTTGATGTCCCGAATTAAATAAAATTGTTTCTTAATTTTAAAAGGTGTTTTCAAATGATTTAAAGTAAAGTTTTCAAGAAATAATTAATTTAAGAAAAACCCGAAACAAAAACGATGCATTTTTCGATGTTTTCAAACATGTTTAAGGTGCTGTCCAAAACGGACCATCCCCCAAACTAAATAGTTTAAATAACTTTTCATAATATTTTCAAATGATTTTTGAAAGTACTTAAAGTGTTAAAAACATCCGAGTTGTTTGAAAGAAAAACGAGTCTGTTTTAAAGTCTTTCGACGAGGAATGAGAGGTGTCTAAGTTTTGGAAAAGAATTTCTTAATACAAGTTAATAACATAAGTGTATTTTATTTAGTACGAGGAAAATCTTAAAGACGAGGGATTGGGGCAGCCGGCAGCACAAAGGATCCGAGGTGACGGTACGCACTTGATAGCTGGACCTCGGGTGAGAGAGAAGCTTTCCTAAGACAGTGTGGTGTTTAGGTGATATATTAGGACGTTCCGTATCATCTCAAAGATCGGAACCAAGTGGTTAGAGTCAGTAGTATAAGTGGCAATTGTTTGATTGTGTGGCCACTTATACGAAGGGGACGAAGACCACAATGATGTTGTGTGATGTTTGTGTGATTGGTAGCATGCTTCTGTTTATTTAGTTATTTATTTATTTAATCATGCCAGTTAAAATTAAGTGTTGTTGGTTATTATTGATAATCCGTTGAGGGACGTCTGCTACGTCCTGAGTAAGAGAATGAAAACAAAGAAAATTGAATAAGAAGTAAAAGAGATGAGTTGGATTAGAAAAGAGAAAGAGCTGAGATTGGGGAAAATATGTAATGATAATGTTGAGAATGAGCCAGAGCTGGGGAAGGTGATGTTGATTCTGAGAATGAGATACGATTTGGACGGGGCTGGGCTCCTTTGTTTGGTTTTAGTCTGGGACTAGTGTCGAGTTGAGCTTGCTCCTCCATTAGCGCCCAGCAAAGTTGTGATCTTTGAAAGGGTTTTTGAAAAGATTTTTATAAAGAGATTTTTGAAAAGATCTTTATGATTGTGAAAGAAGGATTTTGAAAAGATTTGTAAAAGGGTGGTTTATGGAAAAAGGTTTTCGAGAGGAAATTTTGTAAAAAGAAGTCCGTGAAAAAGGTTTTGAAATGGGATTTGGGAAGAAGTTTGTAAAACAATGTCTTCAAAGGAGTTTTTATTAAACAATCTTGTTGAAAAGATTTGGGAAAGAATGTAATTTTGAGAAAAGTTTTGGGAATCCATCTGATGAGGAAATTTTGGAATGACATTTTGGAAACTATTTGTGAAACAGTATTTTGGGAATGTTGGTGAAAGGAGATTTTGAGGAAGTTTTGGAAATGGTATTTTGAGAAAGTTGAGAAAAGATGATTTGAGAAGGATCTGGAAATGAAATGAGAGTTCGATGAAGTGACCCCAGCTCTGTGCTATGTGAGAGATGATGAGAGAAAGTTTGTGCAACGTAGTGGTCGGGACCCGTTGAAAGGTTGCACGAAGGACGAGCCGACCTTAGGTTAATTAAAAAGATAAAAGACTTAAAAGACTCACGCGGCGAGGTATGAGAGTGCGAAGTAGTGGAGAGGAAGAAACGATAAGTATCTGCGGATACTGAGGACGAGATTGCATTAGGGGAGGACGATGACGGTGAAACATCGAGAAGTCTAGAGTATGTTTCTAGGAAGAACGAACTCCACATGTGGCGCACTAACGTGGTGGGGACTGGGTCTAATGTCGTGGCAAGTTCTGCGGGCCCACTAGAAACATACTGTCGCCCCCTAGATTGCAAATCGAGAACAGTGAGAGGGACTGGAACAGGGCATTGTGTTTGCCACTGCGTGGACAGTGAGCCTTGTTATTATTGAAATGATTGAGGACGAGATCCTCCTGGTCTGGGACTATTTATGTATTGTGACAGCTGTCGTGCCCGCGTGGTAAAGGTCTTGTACTCCTGTTTGCTTCCGACTAGGCTGGGTGGATGACCGAGGAGATGTAGACGTGTGTGACAATGGCAACGAAACGAGTACCTCGATGATCTTCTAAGTTTTCCCCAATCATCGAATCTTATGATTCGATAAGTCGTGATAAGAAAAATTGAAACGAGATTGAGAAAGTAGATGAGAAAGAAGGAATGTTAATAAGTTTGGTAAGACAAAGAATATAATGGTAAGAAATATGATGATAATAATGATATGTTTGATTGTTATGTAGTATGTGTGTTGTATACTTGTATGGTCTTGATATCTCGCCTACTGTAATCCCACACCGTCGACGATACGTCGTTCGGATTGCTTACTCTCTCCTGTTCATTGGCATATCGGGGCTGCTGATATCTCAACGGGCAGACGGAACATCATATGGAGGTTTCCACTTTAGACGAAATGAAGTTGGAGTTTAAAGACAATGGGAAAGCAGAGACAAAAGGTGGCTTCGTCTTCGGGAGTGACGAAAGGGCCCAAGAAGAAAGAAGGACTTCATCTGGATGTTTTCCACCGAAGGAAGCGAAAGTAGTGTGTTTAGCTTAAGTTTGTGGATTATGTTTTTGAGTCGAGGATTACCAAGCAATGTGCCACTTATGTAACTGAGCCAAGTTTTAATTCTGTATTGTGGAATACTCTATTTAGGAAGAATAAACAATGTAGTCTTTGGGAAAATATCATGATGATTTGGAAACAAGTCTTCTTATGAAAATGAAAGTCTTCTGAAAATAAATGTTTTAGTAACAACTCGGTTTTCAAAAAGGTGATGAGAACACCAAGGAATTTTCCATCATGTTTTCAAACGCTTCCACAATGTTTTATAAAAAAAAATTGGCCTCATTTTTGCAACTTTAATAAGTAAAAGTTAATTATTTTTGGTTAACGAAAATAGGGCTGTTACAGAATGGTATCAGAGCTTATGGTAATCCTTAGTGGCCTTAAGCATGGGCTTACATGCTTTGCTTGTGTGTGACTCTGTGTGCTTGCTAGTGTAAGGATGGGAACCTGGGATTAAGTTCTCATAGTGTATGAGACTTTGTTTGTAGTTTAAGGTCGGCTGTGTTATGAAGCTGATGGTCCAATAATATGGAAGAAAATAGATCAAGTAGAAGGTGAATAGATTGGGACCCCTTAACCCGTGATGTCTCATTTCTGTTAGAAAAACCTCAATTTGTTGACTTAGACGTACCCTTTCCAAGAGTAGCCGGTGCCTTTGAGAAAATAGGATGCTATTCTTGAATTCCCTGTCTGTTGAATTGCTTCAACAAGACAGTTAGTATTGTTAAAATTCGACCTTTTTCTTCTTAAGCCTTTTTATTCATCTGTGACCTCATCAATCCTATTTAGGACTCGTTAACCCAAATTGTGGAGTTAGAAGTACAATTATTACCCGAATAATTTAGGCATGAGTGATTAAGGAAGGATAAATAGTTTGAGTTAAGGAGGAAGTAAGATCACAGTGGATTTAGTTATAAGTTTGATCAAAGTTGGGGAGCTACAAGGAAAGAAAGAGGTGTATATTACTTGTTATTAGAGGAAATCCTAAGGAGAATTTAAGGATTAGGATTGCCATATGTCCTAATTAGAGGTTTAGTCAGTGAAAGTGGTAAGTTTGATAAATGTGTAGGATGAGTCTAAGAAGAAAAGTAAGGGTATTTTGAGGAAGTAAGTACGCCTAAGTAGTAAAAGAATCCCTTTGAGCTAGAGAAATGATAGACGAAGACCCTAGAGCTACAAGGAGAGCTGTAGAGAGAGTAATTATCGTGAGTTAGTGAGAACCTAAATTGTAGAAAATAGAGAATGTCTGAGAATTTCAGGTGGAATCCTGTGTTTCTGGAGATGTATGCCTTTTGTTTGCTTGCTTTTCCCCTAAGTCCGTACCTATGGTTGGACTTTCTGTGACGACGACCAGCTAAAGGAGCAACATTCTCTTCGGTCAGTCCGTTGGACATGACCCGATTCGACACTTAAACGGTGATATGATTGAGACTTCTTCATCCGAAAGCAACGAACGAGGAGCACTGTAAGGAGGATTATACCTGCAAAAGGGAATATGATCATGAAGAATGAATGAGAGCGTTCTTATGAGAATCACAGTAACGTGAGAATTGTGTGACCTGCTGCCCAATCCACAGTGTATTTCTCGGGGACGAGAAATATTTAAGTTGGGGAGAATGTAACACCCCGCAAATTCCTCGTATTAACTTAAAAACACCAAAGAAATTTATTTCGAGAAAAGTGTTTTGAAAGAGTATTTTCTTAAATGAGTTTCCTAAGTCACGTTTCCAAAAATGATGAATGCTTCCAGAGATTGGATCGTTCTTTCCGATTGACCATCCGTTTGCGGGTGATAAGCCGAACTCATTCTTAGCTGCGTTCCTAACGCTCGATGCAAACTCTGCCAGAAGCGAGATACGAAACGAGGATCACGATCGGATACAATACTTGAGGGAATACCGTGCAATCTAACAATCTCTTTGATGTACAATCTTGCAAGCTTCTCCAACGGATATTGCATGTTGATGGGAATGAAATGAGCTGACTTCGTTAAACGATCAACTACTACCCAAATTGCATCGAAACCTTCTCTTGTTCACGGAAAACCACTTACAAAATCCATGGCTATTCCATCCCATTTCCATTCTGGTATGCTCAAAGGTTGCAATTCTCCTCCGGGCTTCTTATGTTCAATCTTCGCCTTTTGGCAAACAAGGCAAGACGCAACATAAGACGCAACGTCTTTCTTCAATCCAGACCACCAAAACATCTTCTTCAGATCTTGATACATCTTCATTGATCCAGGATGCATACTCAGCTTGCTTTTGTGGGCTTCTTCTAGTACAGCTCTTCTTAGTTCTTGATTCGCCGGGATGCAGATTCGATCCTTGAATCTCAAAATGCCATCCGGTCCTAATTGGAAATCTGGTTCCACTCCTTCTATCCCTAGTCTTTTCTTCTCTAGAAGCTCTTCATCCACTTGTTGCAGGTTTTGGACTTGACCCACAAACTCATTTGTGATTTGTAATATTCCTACCTTGATGCAATTTGGTTTGAACTGGACCGCCAAATTCATGTTTCGGAATTCTTCAATCAATTCAGCTTCTTTCATCATCATCGATCTCATATGAAAAGTCTTTCTACTCAACGCATCAGCTACGATATTAGCTTTGCCGGGGTGGTAATGTAATTCAAAGTCGTAATCCTTTAAGAATTCCATCCACCTACGTTGCCTCATATTCAGCTCCTTTTGGTCAAAAAGATACTTTAGACTTTTATGGTCACTGAATACTTGGAACGTATTACCATACAGGTAATGTCTCCATATTTTCAAAGCAAAGACAATAGCAGCCAACTCCAAATCATGAGTATGATAATTCTCCTCATGCACCTTCAACTGTCGCGACGCATAAGAAATAACTCTTCCTTCTTGCATCAGAACACAACCTAGACCTTGTTTTGATGCATCACAGTAAACATCAAAATATTTCTGGGGATCTGTAACACCCCGTAAATTCCTCATGTCAAAGTAAAACACTAAAGATATTATTTTCTTAGAAAACATTTTGAAAAGGAGTATTTTCTTAAATGATTTTTCTAAAATTCACGTTCTCAAGATAAAGAATGATTTTAGAGCAAGGATTTTCTAAAGTAATACCTAAGGTTTAGAAATTTGGTCTTGAGAAAATTTATATGCTTCGTGATTTTATAAAAATGTTTGTGATTTATTTTGTAAGTATGTAATACGGTTTTGGTGTACTTAGGTTTTGAGAAATTTAATTACTAAACAAAAAGATAAAGTGTATATGTAAGTGTATGTGAATGTATACATGTACATGTGTGAATGAGTGATACGTGATGCCTAAATGTGTGAATTTATGTGTATATCTATATAGGTATGTGCCGTTTCAATTGTGCATGTGTATATATTTTAAGTGTGTGTATGTGCATGAATGTAAGTTATGTGTGGATGAAAAATAAAGATCATATGTGCATGTGTATGTATGTGTAGTTCGGCCAAGTAGAAAAATAAAGGAACCAAGGAGAGTGTCATGCCTTATGCATTAAGGAATTGGGAAACTAGATAGAAAAATAGGAGGTGTGAGTCATGAAGGCTAGGGAGAAACTAGGAAGGATTAGTCATCAACCTAAGGAGGACTCTCCTTCCTCCATGCCTCCCACGGCTTGAACCAAGCCATGCAACAATTGGGATGGCCCAAATTGCCCTTTCTTTCACACCTTGAACCGAGGGCAAGATAGGAAACTACTCACCTCTTGCTTTGCTCTAAAAAGCCGTGTATAGGTATGTGTTGGCTTGGATCATTTTTCATTCCTTCATTCATTCCCTTTTTCCACACCAACTCAAACACACTTCTCTCAAGAGCATCATCAAGCTCTTGAGACACTTAGGGAGAAAGAGAAGTGAGGCCTTGAGAGGAGAATAGAGGAGAAGAGTGGAAATTCCCCAAGGCCCTTAACCCAAACTTCTCTAATTTCCTTCTCAACCATCTTAGCCTTCATAGATCAAGGGGAAAACCCATCAACCCTAGAAGAAGAGGGAGAGACCGAGGCAACCATTAAGGGAAGAGGAGAAAAGATTTGAAGATTTAGGATTAGGGATTAAGGTAGAAAGAGCCTTGATTTAATTACTTTGTGTTGTAAAAGAACTTATTTTGGACTTTGATTTAATTTTGTGATGCATGTAACTATTCTTGAACGATCTTGAGGACTAAGTGTCATGCATGTGACTTTTATACTTGGATCTTGAATGTTGATGTGAAAAAGTTTTGATCTCTTGCTTGTAATTTTCTTTGTCACGGTTTGGTTTGGAGTGGTATTTGAAATTTATGAATTGTTTTGATTTCAACATGCATGTTGATTTTGTGGGTTGATGACCCTTGTTTTCTTTGCATGTTCTTCTTGTGCTTTGATCTTGGATTTTGTGCATAAATGAACTTATAAATCACTAAATCAAGAATTGAGTAATTCGGCCATGAATAGGTAATTTAGGTTTGATGTTACTCCTATACTTGCAAAAATTAGTTCTTCACGGTTTGCTTGAAGTATTTGAGTTTGAGTACATGTTTTTGTCTTTCTTCTCTTTTACATGTTTTAATCTATGATTGATTTCTAAGAAACCATAAAACTTGAGTTTTGTGTGTGTCATTTGAGTGTGAGAAGCCTTGACTTCCTATATGCATGTCACGGTTTTGTGAAATAAATACACCTAACAAGCCTTAAGAATAATTTTGGAACCTAAAAAGAATTGGAATCAAGGGTCGTTTGTGAGTATTGATGATTCGGTTAGAATTTTAAAAAGTAAAATGATGCTTTAAGTCTTACATGATGTGAATTTAGATGTTTGCATGTAGAAGATAAAAATTACAAAACTTTGCCCCTAGCATGATGGCATTCGGTCAAGCCTAGAAAATTAAGAAATCATGCTAGATCACTATTTTACTTACATGCATGTTGACACTTGTTCACCTAGAAATTTTAGGTGCATGCATGTGTTTGACTTAAAGGATCGAGATCAAGACATGATTCTTGATTTTATTATGTTAAGCAATTAAATTTTGCTTGCTGAAATTCTTGTGAAGCGCACGGATTTTGTAAAGAAAACAAGCTTTAGAAAATGATCCTTGCGTTAGTCTATGGTCCAAGTGCAAACATGCTGAATATTTGATGTTTGTCTTATCATGATGCTATTCGGTCCATGTGTGTTAAGCTAAGCTAGGATTCCTTTCTCAATGAATAACTTAAGAGGAATGGGTATGCTTTAAGGAAATTATGCTAAAAGGAATTGCTTGAAGCTATGTTGTGAATATTTATTTTCTATTCGGTTCCTTACTTAATGATAAGATAAACAAACAATTTAAATAAATTAAGTGTTGTGTTTGAATGGAGATATGTGTATATGTGTTTATTTGTGTGTTCGGCTAGGATTACAGGAAACAAGAATTTAAATGTCTCAAATGAAATAAGTTGGCTCATGTGATTTAAATTGTACTATTTGATTTACTTTCCTTGCCCCATTCGGTTATATGCCCTAAATAAATGTAGGAAGTTGGATTGCATGAATAAAAGGTACATGGAAATATATGTTGATATAATTGGTTTGAAACCCGATTTCGTTTGGTTTATGAGTACTTGCATTCCTAAATGTTATTTGCACTTGTATGTGGAATGATTTGCTTGAATGTCATGATGTATGCTTGGGTGTCCTAAATTGTTGATGATGAAAGCATGAAATTTCAAAGTAGCAATTTTAAGCTAAAGAGCTATTTGAAGTAAATAATGTTTTTACGATGTTTCCGGAGTTTTATTAAAATGATTTTTGTAAAACTATGTTGATGTCCAAAAGTTAATTGGACGAGCTTTTGATGTTTAAAAACGTTTTCATATGATTTAAAACCAAGCCTTCAAATAACCAATGACCTTAGATATGTTTTCAAAAGTTTTCCAACAAAGAAGGGACAAGTAAGAAATTAAGAAAAGATTCCCTCAAATAAGTTAATAACATAAAGTGTTCTATTTAATATGATGAATGATAAAGAAAAGAGGTTGGGGCAGATGGCAGCACAAGGTCTCGAGGAGAACAAGCATTCAACCGCTGGACCCCAGGTGAGAGAGAGCTTTCCCTAAGACATCGTGGTAGCTAGGTGATTTATTAGGACGTTCCGCATCATCTCAAAGATCGAAACGGAGTGGTTGGAGTCAGTAGTATAAGTGGAAGTTGTTTGCTTTGTGTGGCCACTTATATGAAGGTGACAAGAACCTCAATGTTATTGTGTGATGATTGTGTGTTGACAGCATGCTTTTATTTATCTGTTTAAATTATGTTGCTTATTTCTATAGTGGATGAGTGTATGTTAAGTCTTGAATAAGAAACGAAATGAAATGAAAGAGTTGAGGGAGTGATGAATGGAAAGTGATGGTGTAGTAAGAAAAGAATGATGATAAAAGATAAGAAATTGAGGGAATCGAGAGACGAGAGTTGAGATTGAGAAAGGGATACTGAAAGTGATAATGAGAACGAGCCAGAGCTGGGGAGAGTAATGTGAATGGTTGGGATGAGAAGTGAACTGAGTTGAGCTGAGCTCCTCTGTTCTTGGTTTTAGTCTGGGAACTAGTGTTGAGCTGGGCTTGCTCCTCCACTAGCGCTCAACACAAAATGCATGTTTGAAAAAGATTTTTGAAAAAGGAATCTTCGAAAAGATTTGTGAAGAGGAAATTTTTTATAAAAGATGGGGAAAAGAATTGTTTTTAGAAAAGATTTTTGAAGAGCTTGTGAAACAATATTTTTCAAAGGAGTTTTCATGAAGTGATCTTTTGAAAAGGAGTTTTCTGAAAAGGTATTTTGGGAACAATATTTTGAGAAAAGTTTGCGAATTGACAGTTTGGTGAAGGTTGGTGAAAATTAAAGTTTTGTAAAGATTTTTGGAAATGGTGTTTGGAAGGTAGTAGAATTGATATTTTGAGAAGAGGGAAGATTTGGGAAAACTTAAAATATGATTGAAATTGAGAGATGAGATGTGAATCCGAGCTCTGAGCTATATGTGTGTAGTTGAAAGTGCAAAGATAGTGGTCGGGACTCACTGAAGGGATGCACGAGTGGTGAGCCGACCAATAGGATAACCAACTAAAAGATTCTAAAAGACATTAACAGTGAATACGGTGAGGTTTGAGAGTGCGAAGTAGTGGAGAGGAAGGTACCTCGGATATCAGGGATATTCGGGTTGATGAATGCATTAGGGTAGGCTCGGGCGGTAAAACGTCACGTTGCCTTGAGTACTATTCTGGGCAGAACGAACTCCACATGTGGTGCACTAACGTGGTGGGGACTGGGTCTAATACCGTGGTAAGTTCTGCACTCGGGACCAGAATAGTGCTGTCACCCCTATGGCAGTTCAGGAACAGTGAGAGGGACTGGAGGGGGGCAATGTGTTTTGCCACTGCGAGGCAGTGAGCCATTATTATATGTTTTGAGGACGAGATCCTCCTGGTCTGGGACCATATGTTTTGAGACAGCTGTCGTGCCCGCACGGTAAAGGTCCTGTACTCCTATTTGCTTCCGACTAGGTGGATGGATGACCGAGGAGATGTAGGCTTGAAACGAGAGGGCTAACTATGAGAGGAACGCGTACCTCGATGATCCCTTAACTTCCATGATCATCGATGGTTTTAATCCAATAAAACATTATAAGACAAAGATTTGTATGTAAGAGAGTGAGAGTTTAGAAGTATGAGAAAGAGGTTGAGAATGAGACAGAAATTTTAAAGAGGAAATTGGAAAAGGAATTATGCCCCGGAATAGGAGGAGAGACAGAAGCGGAAAGCTAAGAAGAAAATCAATAATGAAACGGTATAATAGTAATATGTGTATTATTGTTGTTGTGTATGTGTTTAGCATGTGGTTGTGTGTTTTGTGTGTGTCCTATTATATTACCTACCGTAATCCCACACCGTCGACGCTACGCGTCCAGAATGCTTACTCTCTCCTGTTCGTTGTTCTATCGGTGCTGCTGATATCGCAACGGGCAGATGGAGTACACAAGGAGCTCATCACTCGAGAAGAACGGAGACAGAAGCCGAAATGAAAGCAGGAGGGTAGCAACATAGAGGACTCCACCTTCGAGAATAAAGAAAGTACGCAAGGGAAAGGGAAGTCTCTCATGGTTGTCTTCATCAGAGTAACGCAGCGGAAGCGATAGTAGTAAGTTTAGTGCCAAATTATGATTTGTGTTTTGAGTCAAGGATTACCAAGCAATGTGCCGGTTATGTAACTAAGCCAAGTTTTAATTCTATATGGTGGAACACTCTATTTTGAAAGAACAAATAATGTAATCTTTTGGGAAAATGTTTATGATGTTTTCCTTGAAACAAGCCATTTTACGAAGATGAAAGATTTTGGTAACAACTCGATTTTCAGTAAAGAAGGACACACGTATGATGGACACTTCAACTATGCAAAAAAAAATAAATAAATAAATTTGGCCTCATTTTTGCAACTCTAACAAGTAAAAGTTAATTATTTTCGGTTTACGGAAATCGGGCTGTTACAGAATGGTATCAGAACTTATGGTAATGCTTAGCGGCCTTAAGCATGGCCTTACATGCTTCATTTGTGTTACTCTGTGTGTTTGTTAGTATTTGAGTAGGAATAAGAGGATAAGCTTTTGTCTCTTAGGTCATGAGACTAGTCTGTAGCTTAGCACCGACCGTATTAGTTTACGAAACCTTTTAACCCTATAAGAGTAGACCACAAATAGATTCTGAGATTAAGACCCAATACCCTTGAGGTTTCAGTGGTAATTGATAGACTTAGAACTGGGATAGTTATTATCTTGGAAGATATAGGTTTTTATCTCTTAATTTTTGTGTTTGTTGAATTGCTTCAACAAAACATTGTTGTTGTCCAGATTCGAACTTTTTCTTCACGAACCTCTATTAGATTGTAACCTTACCCAACCTATTTAAGTCTCCTTAGTCCGAATTGTGGAGTTGGAAGTGCCATAGTTGCCCCCAAATACTTCAAGGTTTGGATGATTGAGGAAGGAGGGATAGTTTAAGTTAAGTAAGGTTGTAAGATCACCATGAGATAGTTATATGTTGAATCAAAGTTGGGGAGTCACAAGGAGAAAAAGAGGCGTATGTTATCGGTCTTTAGAGGAATTCTCAAGAGAAATTTGAGGATTAGGATTGCCTTACACCCTAATTAGGAAATGAGATGATCAAGGGTGAAGTCTAAGTGGTGATAGGATTCCCTTTTAAGCTAGAAAGTGATGGACGAGAACTCTAGAGTTAGAAGAAGAATTGAAGGAAGGAGTGATTATTGTTAAGTAGTAGGAACCCAAGCTATAGAGAATAATAGATATTTAAGGATTTTCCTATGCTTTTGGAGATGCGTGAATGCTTGTTTGTTTGATTTCCCCTTAAGTCTGTACCAATGGTTGGACTTCCTATGACAACGACTGGCTAAGAGAGCGACATCTTCTTCGGATAGTCCATTGGACTTAACCCGACTCGACACGTGAGCGACGGTACGAGTGGAATCTCTCCACCAGAAAGCGGTCAGCGAGGAACCTCGGAATGACATGAGAATGCTGTTGCCCTGCTGCCCCATTCTACAATGTATTTCTCGGGGACGAGAAATCCTTAAGTTGGGGAGAATGTAACACCCCGTAAATTCCTCATGTCAAAGTAAAACACTAAAGAGATTATTTTCTTAGAAAACATTTTGAAAAGGAGTATTTTCTTAAATGATTTTTCTAAAATTCACGTTCTCAAGATAAAGAATGATTTTAGAGCAACGATTTTCTAAAGTAATACCTAAGGTTTAGAAATTTGGTCTTGAGAAAATTTATATGCTTCGTGATTTTATAAAAATGTTTGTGATTTATTTTGTAAGTATGTAATACGGTTTTGGTGTACTTAGGTTTTGAGAAATTTAATTACTAAACAAAAAGATAAAGTGTATATGTAAGTGTATGTGAATGTATGTAACATCCCTGGCAGGAAAATGGATTGCGACTGTCCCCACATACCAACACGAGTCTTTTCAGCATGATTTGTCCTCACTTGCACACTTCCCGGGAAAACTTCCCAGGAGGTCACCCATCCCAGAATTACCCCAAGTCAAGCACGCTTAACCATTAAGTTTTTATGTGATGGGCTACCGAAAAGAAGATGCATCTTGTTTATATGGGTAGTACTAATCAATTCATTTAAGCCTTCCTATACTATGTAGTCCCATTCCTACACAGTCTCAGGATCACCCTCTCATTCCGGTGTGTCGGTTCATCCATGTACCCCTCCCTTAGAAGCCTGCCAGGAGCTGATCCTTGTCCGTGCCTCTTTGCATCGGCGATCACTCCCCGCCCTCATCAGCCCGGGTCTTACATGCCCACCAGCTTCCGCCTGGTTCGTCCCCGAACCACACCGTACTGGGAGAGGAGCCGCTCTGATACCATTTGGTGTAACACCCTCAAAATAACCCAAGTAATTAATACAAAATGAATACTATTACTTGAGAATATATGGACTTGTAAAATGTTAGAAAATAATGGATTCAAAATTTTCTTTTATATTTTCCAAATAGTCGGGTGCACAAACCAAAACATAGGATGTTTGGAGAATAGTTTACGTATTACTTTTAAAATTGAATTCGGCATTTACTTAGCTCAAAAGGTAATTTCGAAAATCTTGGATAGCATTCTCTTTGAGGATAAATATACTCGATTTCATATAAAGGAACTCAAGTATTGCCATCCAGTTTTCGTCTAGCCAAGCGATACCATTTCCAAAATGTCATAGTCGAATTCTTTCAAATCAATATCAGAGTAAGTGGAAATATCAGGACTATGTAATAGACTTTAGTATAAGCATGGATTTTATTTATATCAAAAGGTACGTAATACATAGTCCGGCGGTAAGGATCTCCAAAATCCCAAAACAAGTCAATAAGGCTATGTATTTATATGTACATCAAAATAGACCATGGCTCCAGAGTTTTTAAAAGAAATTCCCACAATATATAAAACTCCCAAAGCTGGTCTCATAGCACTGGTCGCGGCAGTAGTAGTAGAAGTCCCCAAGAAGTAGCAGCAACCATCAACCAACATCAGCATCAGCAGCTAATCTTCTCCACAGCATCCATCACACCGGATCCTTGATCCTCATCATTTACCTTATGCACATACCTAGGGATCATCGCCTCTCCATTGACTCCCGATAGATTAAACGACAAGCTCACTTCCGCTCTCGTATTTGACAGGATCCTCCTTGATCTTATTTGAAGGAGTAATTACCCTACCACTGGGTACAAGGTCTGATAAAAACGTGACCTTAATAGGAGTCCTTGAAATAGAAGGGGAAGTCTCCTCTCGAATGACTCTAAGAGAAAAAGGGTATGAGCGGGTAGGTTCAAATTGAAAACTGTTAGACAAGCGAGCTGGTCGAGTGGGAGATGATCCATGGTAAGTATAAAAAGTAGATACAAGCATAGCGTATATGATGGGAATTCTAAACCTACGAGGATGTGACCGAACTAGTGGATTAGGGTGATCGAAGGTAACCACTATCTCACCCTCATACACTACTCGGCAATCCTCGCAGATCCATATACCACTAAGAAGTGGGCGGACCTCGATGCAAGCGATGTAACGCGACATCACCTACAAGGGCATAGGGGTAAGCAAATCTATACACATAATCAATAGAGCTTAAATGTTGAAGTAACATGATTATGCGCAGATAACCCCAAATTAGTTAATAGCCACAATTAACACTTAGCTCACGCTTAATGCAAATATGATGTTCATTCACTCATTCAGATATCCAGCGTTAACAAAATTAAGGGTAAGTGGCATCATGCCTGTCATTCTTCCTTTTCTAAGATTCTCCATCTAAGGTCCTCACGGACGCCAATCCAATTCAACAATACATTTCCAAATTACGAATACGTTACCAAAACGTATGGCGTACTAGCTCAGAAGTGATAAAAATGTCACACTACCTGGTGAACGTCAGGTCGCCCAAGGACGTAAACCTATCACTTCTCAACATACAATGGGTGTGATAAAAAACGTCACCACATCTGATGATCGTCACATCGCCTAAGGACGTAAACCTTATCACTTGTGATACACGACAGAGGTGATAAAAAACGTCACCATGTCTGATGAACGTCACGTCGCCTAAGGACGTAAACCTTATCACTTGTGTGCACCACACACTTCTCAACAAACAACGGGTGTGATAAAAAACGTCACCACATCTGATGATCGTCACGTCGCCTAAGGACATAAACCTTATCACTTGTGAAACACAACAGAGGTGGTAAACAACGTCACCATGTCTGATGAACGTCACGTCGCTAAAACGTAAACCTTACCACTTGTGTGCAACACACCGTTGAACCATCAAATCAACAGTATACCGCATACTGTCCACATTACCAAAATGTGTCATCGAGCTAGCCACACGACTCTGCCTGGAACGTGGTCCATAATACCAATATCGATGTGCACATTTCGTCACCAAGACGAACATCCAACGTTCGCAGCAACCAATGCTGGTCACATTACCAAAATGTGACTACAGGCAAGTCATAACCAAATTGGTATTCCCAAAGGTCCTTCACATGTTATCATAACATGGTAAACGATCTAGCATTCAAACTCTTCACTTAAAGAATTGATTGGGATATCTCAATTGTATAACGTGCCACCTGAGCAACGTTATGACGTGCCACCCGAGCAACGTCCCGTCATCCAAACGGAATAGTCACATCATCAATCAATTTCTTTCAAGTTTTAGATCGCTTGGATTATTGTCATTTAAGTATTGATCAATGGTTCAAAATTGAAAATGGTATTTCTAATAGTTTGAGTAAAACTACTCGAGTGTTCTTCAATTTCCAGAAATTCATGTTTCAGTTTTCACCAAAATACTCGAGTGTTCTTCATGATACTCGAGTGTTCTTAATTTTTTCCAAATTACTCGAGTATTCTTAATGATACTCGAGTGTTCTTAATTTTCCAGAAATTCATGTTTTAATTTTGGGTCGAATACTCGAGTTTCAACCCCAATACTCGAGTGTTTGCAGACAGAGAACACTGTAATTTGCATTTTAACATACCATTTTCAATTCTAGCCAATTCTAATCCAATCCAATGATCAACAAAGCTTACATTATGCATGTTAAACATGTTCCAACAAAGAAACCACCACTTATTACATTGAATCAAATCTGAGCAACAATTATGCATAAAACACATTTTTAACAACTCAACATATCAAATTCAGTTCCAACCACTTTTGGCATGAAAACAACTTGCATATAGTTCACATGCAACATATATAACTTGCTCAGAACCATTTTAGAGTGCAGGTTGGTCTCCAAACCAATTTCCCTATTCCAACTAAGCCCTTAGAGCCTCTTGGTGGCTCTCTAATCAAATGCATGCAATTTAAACTCTATCTAGTGAATAGAGAGCTTCCCCCTTACCTCTTAGATGTGAATCAACAGAGACTTTACCCCAAACTTAGCTTCCAAGCTGAATTCCCCAAAATCCACACTGAAACAGAGCAGTTTCAGCAGAGCACCAAGATTGAATTGGTTGATGCATGAAACAGCCATAAAAATTGGGGAAATTAGTCTCTATACACTCTCTACAATTCACACTAACTAAAGAGATAAGATTAACATGGAGAGGTTGCCTGAGCTTACCAAAATCGAGCTCCAAAGTAAGCTCCAGGAAACCTGAGACAGCAAACGGACTCCACTTCCAAGCTTCGATTCTTCCAATCTACTCACTCTCAGCTCACAATCTTGGTGTCTATACAAAGCTCGAGATGTGAGCTTTGTATTGGTGTATAATTTGTGGTTCGAATCAACCCAGAGAGGGAGAATCGATTGAATCAATTCAGAAACCCTAACTCAATCAACACACCCAAACTTTGCCAAATCCTTCACGAATTCGGTGTTGATTGGTTTTTATATACTTCAATGGAGTACATGCACGACGACATGACCTCCATGGACGTGGAAGAGTACTGATTTCGTGTCAACGAGAGAACTCGTTGGTGGTGACTCACCAAACGCACTAACTCGTCAACTCTGACCAGAATACTCGAGTGTTTCCAAAACTACTCGAGTATTTTGACCAGTTTTTGAAAAATATAATTTTATTTTCTTTCCCTCCAAAATCTTTCTAAAATTACTTCAAGGTCCCCAAACAGGGACTAATGTGAAAATATTCATTTTCTCATATTAAAATTCATTAATATCATCTTTCATAATAAATTACATGAAATCAAGACTAAAAATAATTAATTATAAATAAACTTTATAATTAATATTTTATTAATCAGGGGTTAAAAATCAGGGATGTTACAATGTATACATGTACATGTGTGAATGAGTGATACGTGATGCCTAAATGTGTGAATTTATGTGTATATCTATATAGGTATGTGCCGTGTCAATTGTGCATGTGTATATATATTAAGTATGTGTGTGTGCATGAATGTAAGTTATGTGTGGATGAAAAATAAAGATCATATGTGCATGTGTATGTATGTGTAGTTCGACCAAGTAGAAAAATAAAGGAACCAAGGAGAGTGCCATGCCTTATGCATTAAGGAATTGGGAAACTAGATAGAAAAATAGGAGGTGTGAGTCATGAAGGCTAGGGAGAAACTAGGAAGGATTAGTCATCAACCTAAGGAGGAGTCTCCTTCCTCCATGCCTCCCACGGCTTGAACCAAGCCATGCAACAATTGGGATGGCCCAAATTGCCCTTTCTTTCACACCTTGAACCGAGGGCAAGATAGGAAACTACTCACCTCTTGCTTTGCTCTCAAAGCCGTGTATAGGTATGTGTTGGCTTGGATCATTTTTCATTCCTTCATTCATTCCCTTTTTCCACACCAACTCAAACACACTTCTCTCAAGAGCATCATCAAGCTCTTGAGACACTTAGGGAGAAAGAGAAGTGAGGCCGTGAGAGGAGAATAGAGGAGAAGAGTGGAAATTCCCTAAGGCCCTTAACCCAAACTTCTCTAATTTCCTTCTCAACCATCTTAGCCTTCATAGATCAAGGGGAAAACCCATCAACCCTAGAAGAAGAGGGAGAGACCGAGGCAACCATTAAGGGAAGAGGAGAGAAGATTTGAAGATTTAGGATTAGGGATTAAGGTAGAAAGAGCCTTGATTTAATTACTTTGTGTTGTAAAATAACTTATTTTGGACTTTGATTTAATTTTGTGATGCATGTAACTATTCTTGAACGATCTTGAGGACTAAGTGTCATGCATGTGACTTTTATACTTGGATCTTGAATGTTGATGTGAAAAAGTTTTGATCTCTTGCTTGTAATTTTCTTTGTCACGGTTTGGTTTGGAGTGGTATTTGAAATTTATGAATTGTTTTGATTTCAACAGGCATGTTGATTTTGTGGGTTGATGACCCTTGTTTTCTTTGCATGTTCTTCTTGTGCTTTGATCTTGAATTTTGTGCATTAATGAACTTATAAATCACTAAATCAAGAATTGATTAATTCGGCCATGAATAGAAAATTTAGGTTTGATGTTACTCCTATACTTGCAAAAATTAGTTCTTCACGGTTTGCTTGAAGTATTTGAGTTTGAGTACATGTTTTTGTCTTGCTTCTCTTTTACATGTTTTAATCTATGATCGATTTCTAACAAAGCATAAAACTTGAGTTTTGTGTGTGTCATTTGAGTGTGAGAAGCCTTGATTTCCTATATGCATGTCACGGTTTTGTGAAATAAATACACCTAACAAGCCTTAAGAATAATTTTGGAACCTAAAAAGAATTGGAATCAAGGGTCGTTTGTGAGTATTGATGATTCGGTTAAAATTATAAAAAGTAAAATGATGCTTTAAGTCTTACATGATGTGAATTTAGATGTTTGCATGTAGAAGATAAAAATTACAAAACTTTGCCCCTAGCATGATGGCATTCGGTCAAGCCTAGGAAATTAAGAAATCATGCTAGATCACTATTTTACTTACATGCATGTTGACACTTGTTCACCTAGAAATTTTAGGTGCATGCATGTGTTTGACTTAAAGGATCGAGATCAAGACATGATTCTTGATTTTATTATGTTAAGCAATTAAATTTCGCTTGCTGAAATTCTTGTGAAGCTCACGGATTTTGTAAAGAAAACAAGCTTTAGAAAATGATCCTTGCGTTAGTCTATGGTCCAAGTGCAAACATGCTGAATATTTGATGTTTGTCTTATCATGATGCTATTCGATCCATGTGTGTTAAGCTAAGCTAGGATTCCTTTTTCAATGAATAACTTAAGAGGAATGGGTATGCTTTAAGGAAATTAAGCTAAAATGAATTGCTTGAAGCTATGTTGTGAATATTTATTTTCTATTCGGTTCCTTACTTAATGATAAGATAAACTAACAATTTAAATAAATTAAGTGTTGTGTTTGAATGGAGATATGTGTATATGTGTTTATTTGTGTGTTCGGCTAGGATTACAGGAAACAAGAATTTAAATGTCTCAAATGAAATAAGTTGGCTCATGTGATTTAAATTGTACTATTTGATTTACTTTCCTTGCCCCATTCGGTTATATGCCCTAAATAAATGTAGGAAGTTGGATTGCATGAATAAAAGGTACATGGAAATATATGTTGATATAATTGGTTTGAAACCCGATTTCGTTTGGTTTATGAGTACTTGCATTCCTAAATGTTATTTGCACTTGTATGTGGCATGATTTGCTTGAATGTCATGATGTATGCTTGGCTGTCCTAAATTGTTTATGATGAAAGCATGAAATTTCAAAGTAGCAATTTTAAGCTAAAGAGCTATTTGAAGTAAAGAATGTTTTTACGATGTTTCCGGAGTTTTATTAAAATGATTTTTGTAAAACTATGTTGATGTCCAAAAGTTAATTGGACGAACTTTTGATGTTTAAAAACATTTTCATATGATTTAAAACCAAGCCTTCAAATAACCAATGACCTTAGATATGTTTTCAAAAGTTTTCCAACAAAGAAGGGACAAGTAAGAAATTAAGAAAAGATTCCCTCAAATAAGTTAATAACATAAAGTGTTCTATTTAATATGATGAATGATAAAGAAAAGAGGTTGGGGCAGATGGCAGCACAAGGTCTCGAGGAGAACAAGCATTCAACCGCTGGACCCCAGGTGAGAGAGAAGCTTTCCCTAAGACATCGTGGTAGCTAGGTGATTTATTAGGACGTTCCGCATCATCTCAAAGATCGAAACGGAGTGGTTGGAGTCAGTAGTATAAGTGGCAGTTGTTTGCTTTGTGTGGCCACTTATATGAAGGTGACAAGAACCACAATGTTATTGTGTGATGATTGTGTGTTGATAGCATGCTTTTATTTATCTGTTTAAATTATGTTGCTTATTTCTATAGTGGATGAGTGTATGTTAAGTCTTGAATAAGAAACGAAATGAAATGAAAGAGTTGAGGGAGTGATGAATGGAAAGTGATGGTGTAGTAAGAAAAGAATGATGATAAAAGATAAGAAATTGAGGGAATCGAGAGACGAGAGTTGAGATTGAGAAAGGGATACTGAAAGTGATAATGAGAACGAGCCAGAGCTGGGGAGAGTAATGTGAATGGTTGGGATGAGAAGTGAACTGAGTTGAGCTGAGCTCCTCCGTTCTTGGTTTTAGTCTGGGAACTAGTGTTGAGCTGGGCTTGCTCCTCCACTAGCGCTTAGCACAAAATGCATTTTTGAAAAAGAGTTTTCAAAAAGGAATCTTCGAAAAGATTTGTGAAGAGGAAATTTTTATAAAAGATGGGGAAAAGAATTGTTTTTAGAAAAGATTTTTGAAGAGCTTGTGAAACATTATTTTTCAAAGGAGTTTTCATGAAGTGATCTTTTGAAAAGGAGTTTTCTGAAAAGGTATTTTGGGAACAATTTTTTGAGAAAAGTTTGCGAATTGACAGTTTGGTGAAGGTTGGTGAAAATGAAAGTTTTGTAAAGATTTTTGGAAATGGTGTTTGGAAGGTAGTAGAATTGATATTTTGAGAAGAGGGAAGATTTGGGAAAACTGAAAGTATGATTGAAATTGAGAGATGAGATATGAATCCCAGCTCTGAGCTATATGTGTGTTGTTGAAAGTGCAAAGATAGTGGTCGGGACTCACTGAAGGGATGCACGAGGGGTGAGCCGACCAATAGGATAACCAACTAAAAGATTCTAAAATACATTAACAGCGAATACGGTGAGGTTTGAGAGTGCGAAGTAGTGGAGAGGAAGGTACCCCGGATATCAGGGATATTCGGGTTGATGAATGCATTAGGGTAGGCTCGGGCGGTAAAACGTCACGTTGCCTTGAGTACTATTCTGGGCAGAACGAACTCCACATGTGGTGCACTAACGTGGTGGGGACTGGGTCTAATACCGTGGTAAGTTCTGCACTCGGGACCAGAATAGTGCTGCCAGCCCTATGGAAGTTCAGGAACAGTGAGAGGGACTGGAGTGGGGCAATGTGTTTTGCCACTGCGAGGCAGTGAGCCATTATTATATGTTTTGAGGACGAGATCCTCCTGGTCTGGGACCATATGTTTTGAGACAGCTGTCGTGCCCGCACGGTAAAGGTCCTGTACTCCTGTTTGCCCGAGGAGATGTAGGCTTGAAATGAGAGTGCTAACTACGAGAGGAACGCGTACCTCGATGATCCCTTAACTTCCCTGATCATCGATGGTTTTAATCCAATAAAACATTATAAGACAAAGATTTGTATGTAAGAGAGTGAGAGTTGAGAAGTATGAGAAAGAGGTTGAGAATGAGACAGAAATTTGAAAGAGGAAATTGGAAAAGGAATTATGCCCCGGAATAGGAAGAGAGACAGAAGCGGAAAGCTAAGAAGAAAATCAATAATGAAAAGGTATAATAGTAATATGTGTATTATTGTTGTTGTGTATGTGTTTAGCATGTGGTTGTGTGTTTTGTGTGTGTCCTATTATATTACCTACCGTAATCCCACACCGTCGACGCTACGCGTCCGGAATGCTTACTCTCTCCTGTTCGTTGTTCTATCGGTGCTGCTGATATCGCAACGGGCAGATGGAGTACACAAGGAGCTCATCACTCGAGAAGAACGGGGACAGAATCCGAAATGAAAGCAGGAGGGTAGCAACATAGAGGACTCCACCTTCGAGAATAAAGAAAGTACGCAAGGGAAAGGGAAGTCTCTCATGGTTGTCTTCATCAGAGTAACGCAGCGGAAGCGATAGTAGTAAGTTTAGTGCCAAGTTATGATTTGTGTTTCGAGTCAAGGATTACCAAGCAATGTGCCGGTTATGTAACTAAGCCAAGTTTTAATTCTATATGGTGGAACACTCTATTTTGAAAGAACAAACAATGTAATCTTTTGGGAAAATGTTTATGATGTTTTCCTTGAAACAAGCCATTTTACGAAGATGAAAGATTTTGGTAACAACTCGATTTTCAGTAAAGAAGGACACACGTATCATGGACACTTCAACTATGCAAAAAAAAAATTTGCCCTCATTTTTGCATCTCTAACAAGTAAAAGTTAATTATTTTCGGTTTACGGAAATCGGGCTGTTACAGGATCGGGCAGAGTTAACACTGGAGACGATGTTAACTTGTCCTTTAAAGTTTGCAAACTAACTTCACACTTCTCATTCCAAACAAAAGGTTGCTCTTTCCTAGTCAGGCGGGTTAAAGGAAGAGCCAACTTAGAAAATCCTTCGATGAACATCCGATAGTAACCAGCTAGACCAAGAAAACTTCTAACTTCAGTAACAGACTTAGGCTTCTCCCATTTCAGCACTGCTTCTACTTTAGCTGGGTCTACAGCAACACCATCTCTCGAAATCACATGCCCCAAGAAATTGACTTTTTCAAGCCAAAATTCACACTTGGCTAACTTGGCATATAATTTCTTTTCCTTCAAAGTCTCCAAGACAATCTTCAAATGATTGGCATGCTCCTCTGGAGTCTTTGAATAGATGAGTATATCATCTATAAACACCACAACAAAGGAATCCAGATAAGGTCGGAACACTCTATTCATGTAATCCATGAATATGGCAGGAGCATTGGTTAAACCGAATGACATCACCACATACTCGTAGTGTCCATATCCTGACCGAAAGGTAGTCTTCGGAATATCTTCCTCCTTAACCCTGATCTGATGATAACCTGATCTCAAATCGATCTTTGAAAACACCGATGCTCCTCTCAATTGATCCATCAAATCGTCGATCCTTGGCAACGGGTATTTGTTCTTGATTGTAACCTTATTGAGTTGTCTGTAATCAATGCACATCCTCATGGCTCCATCCTTCTTCTTCACGAACAAAACTGGCGCTCCCCAAGGCGACACACTTGGTCTGATGAACTACTTCTCTAACAAATCTTCCACTTGCTTCTTCAGTTCAACTAATTCGGTTGGAGCCATACGATAAGGAGCAATAGAAATAGGACCAGTACCAGGAACTAGATCGATACTGAATTCTATTTCTCGATGCGGTGGCAAACCGGGAACTTCATCAGGAAACACTTCGGGAAAATCTCGAATAATTGGGATTTCCTCTATCTTCGGCTCATCTTTCTTTTCTGCTATGACCACAGAAAACACACAAACGTACCCTTCAGGTTGCACCTCAGGTGACTTTTTACCGGGAAAAACAATCGTTCGAGTCTTGCAATCGATCACCACTTGGTTAGTTGCTAACCAATCCATCCCCAAAATAACGTCGAGCTGGGATAACGGTAGACAGATTAAATCTACTCTAGAGGACAAACTTCCTATATCGATGAAACATCCAAAACATGCTCTTGACGTAGTTACCGGCACATTCGAAGGAGTACACACCTTAAGTCTAAAAGGTGTCTCCGAAACAGGTAAACACAATCGCTTAACGCATTCCTCAGAGATGAAAGAATGCGTAGCACCAGAATCGAATAAAAAGCTACAAGGCATGCCATTGAGAAGATGGTTACCTTGCACGAGATTGTCTGCCTGCTCCGCTTTTGATCCGGACATGGTAAAAACCTTCCCGTTCACCCATGGCTTGTTTCCCGCACCTTGATTGTTCTGGCGCTGGGGTTGATGACAGAGACGAGCGATGTGACCAGTTCTTCCACAGTTGTAGCAAACCGGTGGTTTGTCTCTCCAACACTCCCTTCCAGGATGGAATCTTTGACATTTGTTGCACACTGCGCCAGGGGCTGGAAGACTGGGTACTCCAGCAGATGATGCGCTTCCTTTTCCTTTCTGTGGATAAGGACCTCTCCGGTTCTTGTTACCATACCTATGCTGATTGCGATTTGGGCCAAAGCTTCCTTGTCCCATATCCTTCTTGACACTATTCCTTTCAAAGCTGCGGCAAGTACTAACCAGCGTCGGATAGTGTCGGATCCTTTGCACACTTCCAGCTAATTTGATGTCGGATCTCAGTCCGTTCTCGAATCGCGTACACTTGGAATGTTCATCGGGGTGATACTGGAAGTATGGCGAGTACTTCATCAGCTCTTCAAATTTCTCAGCATACTGGTCAACTGACAGATTTCCTTGCTTTAGGTCGAGGAATTCCATTTCCTTCTGCAGCCTGATGTCATCCGGGAAATACTTCTCGAGAAACTTCTCTGTGAAGATCCCCCAAGTAAACTCTACTTGATCGAACTCCAGGAATTGACGAGTTTGGTTCCACCATGTAGCAGCTTCACCAGTGAGCACGTAAGCAGCAAACGTGACCTTTTGCGATTCCGACAGAGTCAACGTTCTAAAGATTTTATTCATCTCGTCAAGCCAGAACTGAGCTTGCTTGTGACGACGACCACCCGAGAAGCTAGGGGGTTTGCCTTTCCTAAAGGAATCTAAGCCTTGAAACTCCGTTGGGGTTCCATTGCTTGGAGGATGGTTGTGCTGCATATTCTCTAGAACTGCAGCCATACGGGTCAAAGCCTCCGCAATGTTAGCGTTATTTCTTCCGGCCATCTAGTCCTACAGAATCCAAAAGGGAAACTTAATTAAATTCTGTGAATTCTAGTCTTATACTACAAACATCAAAAACATCATGTCATGATATGCAATGGTTAGTGTGTAAGGCCACACTCCAAGGCCGAGAGTCGAACCATTGCTCTGATACCACTAAATGTGACGACCCAACTTTTATTCCAAAGTAAAATATTTATATTTAGAAAATACGACCATATATTATTTTTTTTTTGAAACTAAAAGTCAGTCATCATCCATTATCCAATCTTGCGGAATTATACAAACATCGAGTCATGAAGACAAGTGAAGTAACATCATATTTCATTCATATTAAAAAGGTTACATACCACATTCTTCATTTCAACAAAATACATAATTACTTGATTTAACACTCTAGGCCATTACATTATGTTATATATATTACCACAAAATTCATAATAACCTAGAGCATATGGTTCATGACTCAAAATATAAAATAGTATAGATAAGAGAAAACATGATGGATCATATCATTCACATTCCACCCCACAACTTAACTCAGTCGTCAGTTCCGCACTGACTTCCAGTTGAGTTGTCCATAAAGTCATCCACCATCTGATTCGCATTATCCACCGAATCCTCATCCTCGATGGGGTCCTCCTCTTCCTCTTCCTCCTCCTCTTGTGCCGAATCATCGGGCACGTATATCGGAGTTCGGGATCGAACTCGAGGGGAAGGACTAGGACAAGCAGGAACCTCTAGGATAATTCTTTCTGAGGAGAGTGTTGGACTCAGTGGGATAGTGCGTCTCGGAAAACGTCTTGGTGGTGGTGGAGGGGTTCCATTTCGCATAACAAAATTTGGCGGAATGTGCATGATGTAAACCATTGGAATTCTCGATCTAAGCGGACGCATACGGGAATATGGGTTAGGATGGCGGAAGATAACTTCCACATCCCCCTCATATGTAGCCCTATGGTCCTCAAAATTCCACTCCCATTAGGGAGCGGCCTCATTTCCAAGCAGAATATGTTCCTCGCCATCACCTACACAAGGGACTGGGAGTGAGTCATAGCTAAAAGCAATAACAAATGAGTATAACAGTGGCTAGAAATAACAAACACAAGCTATCATGTAGCAATAATAAATGCAAGTACATATGCTTAAACTGTCTTTTATAATATCTCAATTAGTGTCGTGATGCATGCCTACTCCTCATTCATGCTACGTGGTTTGGCATCCGAGTATCTCAGGCTCGGGATATTCTCAATCCTATGTTTCATCAATCCGGAGCGATTCACATTCAAGCATCAAGATCAATTGGGAACTCGGTCTTCCTAGCATTCTTGTGCTAGGGATATTCTGATTTAACATACACTGAAGTTCCGAATCTAGATCGGAGCAACTGCATGATCGATTTGGGAAATCGGTCTTCCTAGCATCCTTGTGTCAGGGATATTCTGATTTAACATACACCGATGTTCCAAATCTAGATCGGAGCAACTTCTTCTCCATGCATGATAATGCCACACAAACTTTTCATCTTCTTTCTTTATTTTAAATCACATCCTTGAACATCATGTCTCCAATATAGAGACCCAAAGTTCATAATCCTTCTTAATCACAATTTCATCTTTTCTTTTGGCATTAACTGGTGCTAGTGCTTTTCTGAAAATTCCATCAGCGGCCCAACCACTTTGTGATGGTTTTATATGATAGGAGTTTAATCATTTTATTATTAATTAATGCAACAACCCCATTTAGGACTCCCAAAAATATCAACCAAGTGGGTAAAGACTTCCACTGGGACGTGGGAAAAATAATCAACCAAATGGGTGTACGCACTTCCATTGGGACATCCTGTCCGAATACATCAACCACTGAATAAAATTCCAGTAGGACTCATCCAGAATAAAAATCGACCAATGGGAATCAAATAAACTTATACATTTATCCGTTGGGACTCCTGTCCGAATATATCAACCACTGAATAAAATTCCAGTAGGACCCTTTCAGGATAATAATCAACCAACGGGATAAAAGGAAATAATTAGAATTTAATAATATAGGAGATTAGACGAGTTAATCTTTAATGAAATTATAAAAATAAGATTTTTCTGAAAATTCTTTGAATTACTCGAGTAGTTCTTGCCTACTCGAGTCCTTAAGAAATACTCGAGTGTTCTTCAATTTTTCCAGAATACTTGTAACACCCCTAATTTTCGTCTCCCAAATAACCAAGAAATTAATTATAACAATTATTTTATAATTGATTTTGAAGGTTTTAGTTTTGTACATTATGTGTTTTTATTATATAAAAATATGAGATATATTTTTATATGGTTATTTTGTACATAAATGTGAATATTGTAATTTAGTCCTTGGGTTGGGACCTAATTGCAATATTAAAAAGGTTTTTCAAGAAAGAGTAATTAAATTATTAATTTTTGAATTTTACCAGTATGTAACCGGTTAGAAGGGCTTTGTAACCGGTTACACGATGAACTCAGGAACTGGGTTAGTGGATTTTGATGAGTAATCACTTGATTAATCCAAAATTCGCCACGATTACAGCCTTGGATTAGTGGAGAACCACTCGTCGCCCTGCCTGCTATCTTAATTTGTCTATAAATAGTGGAATTGCTGAAGATTCAAGGGTTGATTGCTACAATTCTTGTTGAAGAACGGTAATTAGGGTTCCAAATTCGTTCTGAGCAATTCGTCTTCTTCATTGAGAGTTAGAGAGTGAAACACACCTTTCTGGAAAGCTTAAATCAAGAGCTTTCCAGTGATATACACCTTGTAAGTTGAGTGTTCGTGTGGGTGGAGGAATCAAGCTTGGAAGCTAAGAGTTTGAGTCTGAGTTCTCTGTTGTTCTGGTTCTGAAAGCTGAATTCCATATTCGATTTTGGTAAGCATGGTTAACCTTTAAGTCTCAAACCTCTTTGATTCTCTAGTGCATGTTACCTATATTGAGTTCTAATTGGTTTCCCCAATTTCTTTGGCCAATTGCTATGTCAAATCTTTTGGTTTTTCGACCCTGTCAAACCTGTTGGGGACTGAAAATGGAGATTGTGGATTCTGGGGAGATTTGGCAAATTCCAGTGATTAGATTCATCAAGCACGAACCTAAGGTAAGGGGGAAGCTTACTATTTGCTAGAATGAGAATAAATTGTGGTAGAATATAGGATGAGTCACCAAGAGACTCAAAGGGCATAAGTTGAAATGGTTAAATGGCTTGGAGGCCAATTTGAGCTCAATTGATGTTTTGAGCAATGTTATTTGAATGCATGCAAGCTATGTTGATGTTGATTTCATGACTTACTTGCCGGGGAATATCGGTTCTTGCAAAAGGTCATTAGTAGTTAGTTAGTGTCGTAGTTAGTATCATAATTATTATGGTGTGTTGTGTCTGATTTAGGGTCTAGTAGTCAATTATGATAACTGGTTGAAGTTGCACTGTTTGCTATTTTGCTATTTTGCTGCAATTAGTGTATTTGATTGATTCTGTGGTTGCTAGTTCACATAGTTCTGGGTGGAAGTTTTGCACGAAAATTTGTATCCACACTACTTTTATCATATAAAAAGGTTTTGAAGCACCACGGTCACTCAAATTTGCACCAGTTGTGAGTTCCAGAAAAATTTTCCATGTTTTAGCAGCACTTATTACTATAAACCGTCGCAACTTTTGACCCATAACTCGGAATTTGACGAATTTTATATCAAATCGAAGGGAATTTTCTAAATAATCTGAATTACCACTTTGTGGTAAAAACCCTTCGTTTGGATCCTGAAAAAGGCGTTTTACTATTTCTTTTTTATTTTACAAGTTTTATTTCCATAGTTTTTAGTCCGTGTTTAAACTGTTTGTCTTGGTTCCCTTTTGAATTTTGTCCTCAAACTTTCTGTGATTGATTTTCATGATTTTAGGGTGCTGAAAAAAATAAATAAAAAAATTTTAAAAATTAAAAAAATTTTGTTGCCTATTTTGGTCATGCATGTCTATTGATGGTGTTCTGTTTATTGCATGACTAGGGGTAACCCAAGCTACTTGCATCCCTATAACCTTGAAATTGATAAGACTTATCACAAATTAGTTAGACAAAATAGGAACCAGTCCATAGGTAGTGAGTCTGTTGGGTCTTTACATAGTGAGTCTGCTTCTTTTTCTTCCATTCCTATAAATTCTGATTCTTATTCTGATTCTTATTCTGTTTATTCTGAAAATATGGCTCAAACTCCACCACGTGAGAGGACATTGAGGGAGTTGGCTGCACCTGATTTCACTATTGAAGATTTGTGCATCCAGTATCCCGATGACTAGTATGAGCTTAAGTCTGGACTAATTCATTTGTTGCCCAAGTTTAATGGTCTTGCAGGTGAGGATCCTCATAAACATCTCAAGCAGTTCCACATTGTGTGTGCCACTATGAAACCACATGATGTGCAAGAGGATCATGTTTGTCTCAAGGCATTCCCACACTCTCTGGAGGGGCTCGCCAAGGATTGGCTGTACGATCTGGCCCTTGGTTCTATCACAGGCTGGGATGACCTGAAGAGGGCATTTTTGGAGAAATTCTTCCCTGCGTGCAGAACAACAGCTATCCGAAAGGATATAACAGGCATCAGGCAACAAAGTGGAGAAAGTCTCTACGAGTATTAGGAGAGATTCAAGAGACTGTGTGCGAGCTGCCCCCACCATCAGATCTCAAAGCAGCTGCTTATTCAATATTTCTATGAAGGTCTCAACCTCATGGAGAGAAACATGCTTGATGCTGCAAGTGGTGGTGCCCTAGGAGACATGACACCTTTAGAAGCCAGAGCCAAGATTGAGAAGATGGCTTCCAATTGTCAACAATTCCATGCAAGGGGCAACAGCGATGCAATCGTAGTGAGAGGAGTAAATGATGTTGGCACAAGTTCTGGTAAGGTTGAGAAGCTTGAACAGAAGATAGACTCACTTACAACTTTGGTCACTCAATTGGCCATCATACAGAAGAAGTTGTCTCTGCCTGCTAGATTATGTGGTATTTGCACATCCAGTGAACATAACACAGAAGCATGCCCTTCTTTGCAGAAGCAACCAACGACTGGTGCTGACCAACCTGAGGCATATGCCGCCAACATCTTCAATAGTAGAAACCAGCAGCCACAGAACTTTGATCTCTCTACCAATAGATACAACCCTGGTTGGAGGAACCATCCCAACCTGAGATGGTCTGATAAGCAGCAACCTTCACAGGTTCAATTTTAGAACAATTCTAGACCACCATATGTACCTCCTCCAGTCCAGCAGCAGAGACAACAGCAGCAGCAACAACAGGCTAATTTTGCACCACCAGCTCCTAGTACTGAGCAGCAGCCTTCATTGGAAGAGTTGATGAAGCAGATGACCATGCCAAATCTCCAATTCCAACAGGAAACTAGAGCATCCATTCAATCTTTGACCAATCAAATGGGACAAATGGCAACAACCATCAACATTTTGCAATCTTAGAATTCTAACAAGTTGCCATCCCAAACAGTGATCAACCCAAACCAGAATGTGAGTGCCATCAGTCTAAGGTCAGGGAAGCAGATTGTCACACACACACACCAGAACCTGACCTCAACAGAGATGATCTAGTTTCATCCAAAAAGAAGATCCAAATGGTTGAGGAGAGTGAGCACACAAATAACAGAAAATCCCATCCAGCTCAGCCTTTCTCAAGCACAACACCTGCTGCTGCCCAACAACCACCCCCCATTCCTCTTCCTTTCCCACCAAGGGGGGTGACTCAAAGGAAGAAAATGGAAGAGATTGACAAAGAGATACTTGACACATTCAGGAAGGTGGAAGTCAACATACCCCTTCTTGATGCAATCAAGCAGATTCCAAGGTATGCAAAGTTCTTGAAGGAGCTATGCACACACAAACGGAAGCTCAAGGGCAATGAGAGGATCGACATGGGAAGAAATGTCTCAGCTCTTATAGGTAAACTCATCCCTCATATTCCTGAAAAGTGTAAGGATCCTGGAACTTTCTCTGTACATTGTATCATAGGTAATACTAAATTTGAGAATGCTTTGCTAGATTTAGGAGCATCTATTAATGTTATGCCTATGTTTGTTTTCAAGTCTCTTTCACTTGGACCTCTTCAACCTACGGGTGTGGTTATCCATTTGGAAAATAGATCTACTGCCTACCCCGCAGGTTTGATAGAGGATGTCTTGGTTCGGGTTGGTGAACTTATCTTTCCTGCTGATTTTTATATTCTTGATATGGAAGAGGACACCTTTCGTAGTGCTGTCCCTGTCATATTAGGGAGACCATTTTTAAAAACAGCCCAAACCAAGATTGATGTGCATGCAGGTATACTTTCAATTGAATTTGATGACAGAGTGGTTCGATTATTTATTTTTGATGCTATGAAACATTTTTCTGATGACCACTTTGTCTTTCATGTTGACTTGCTTGAGGATCTAATTGATGAGCATGTTCTTGACTTTTTGCATGATTATGATTTGCCATCTTTCACTGACTCATTTACTTGTTCTGCATGTTCTGATTCCGAAATGTGCACTGCATGCATTGCAATTGACAAGTTTTTAAATTCTGCTATTGCATCTGTTGATTCATATGATATAGATTCAGATTGTGCTAACCCTAACCCCATTTATGTTATGCATGAGTCTATTCCATTTGGTCAAGTGCAAGCGGCAGAATCCATTTCTGCTGCCCCTTTTGTTCCATCTGTGATGCAGGCACCTTTATTGGACCTGAAGCCCTTTCCTCCTTATCTCAAATATGCTTACTTGGAGGATGAGCAGAAACTTCTAGTGATCATCTCTACCTCCCAATCTGTTGATCAAGAGAAGAAGCTGACGGATGTGATTAGAGCAAACAAAAGGGCAATAGGATAGACTTTGGCAGACATACCTGGTATTAGCCCCTCCATGTGCATGCACCAGATTTTATTGGAGGACGGAGAGAAGCCAGTGAGACAACCCCAAAGACGGTTGAACCCCCAGATTCTTGATGTGGTAAAGAAAGAGGTCACCAAGTTGCTGCAAGCTAGTATCATCTACCCCATTTCCGACAGCAATTAGGTAAGCCCGGTTCAAGTAGTTCCCAAGAAGTCTGGGGTGACAGTTGTCAAAAATGATAAGGATGAGCTGATTCCCACTAGAGTGCAGAACAGTTGGAGAGTCTGCATTGACTATAGGAAGCTCAACCAGGCGACCCGCAAGGATCACTTTCCTCTTCCCTTCATTGATCAGATGTTGGAGCGCCTGGCAGGTAAATCTCACTATTGCTTCTTATATGGTTTCTCTGGTTATTTTCAAATCTGTATTGTACTAGAGGACCAACATAAGACCACATTTACCTGTCCTTTTGGTACATTTGCTTATAGGAAGATGCCTTTTGGCCTATGCAATGCTCCTGGCACTTCTCAAAGATGTATGTTGAGTATTTTTAATGACTTACTTGAGCATTGCATAGAGGTCTTCATGGATGATTTTAGTGTATATGGCTCCTCTTTTGATGCATGTCTTGATAGTTTGTCTAAGGTGCTTAATAGGTGCATTGAGACTAACCTTGTCTTGAATTTTGAAAAATGTCACTTTATGGTAGAACAAGGCATAGTCTTAGGGCACATTATTTCGCATAAGGGCATAGAGGTTGACCCTGCTAAGCTGCATGTAATATCACTTTTGCCTTACCCCTCTTGCGTGCGAGATGTGCGTTCTTTTCTTGGCCATGCAGGTTTCTATCCCAGGTTTATTCAGAACTTTAGCAAGATAGCCCTTCCATTATCCAACTTGCTTCAAAAGGATACCGCATTTGAGTTTGGAGACCAATGCAAGAGGGCATTTGATGACCTAAAGAGAGCACTCACCACCACTCCCATCATCCAACCACCTGACTGGACCCTCCCATTTGAGCTCACGACCGATTCCTCGAATTATGCTTTTGGAGCAGTTCTCTTCCAAAGGGTTGGTAAGCTGTCACATGTGATTTATTATGCTTCTAGGACTTTAGATGCAGCACAAGTTAATTACACCACAACTGAAAAAGAGCTGTTAGCCATTGTCTTTGCACTTGATAAGTTTAGATCATATCTGTTAGGTTCTAAGGTTGTAGTGTATACTGATCATGCTGCTCTGAAGTTTCTTTTGAAAAAGACAGACTCTAAACCTAGATTAATTAGGTGGATGTTACTCCTTCAGGAGTTTGATCTTGAGATTCAGGATCGGAGTGGTGCGCATAACCTTGTTGCAGACCACTTGAGCAGAATAGAGAGAGAGGAGGATGCATTTCCTATCTGGGATGACTTCCCGGATGAGTAGCTTTTAGCTTTGCATGTTTCACATCCCCCTCCCCTTACTCCTTGGTTTGCTGATATTGTAAATTATCTAGTTGCATCTGTTTTTCCACCCTTGGCATCCAAGGATCAAAGAGACAAACTTAAGAGCGATGCCAAGTATTATGTATGGGAAGACCCCTATTTGTGGCGTTTTTGCAATGATCAGGTCATTCGTAGGTGCATTCCAGATCATGAGATCCAATCGGTTCTCCAGTTTTTCCATGCTTCACCAGTTGGAGGCCCCTTGGGACTCAAAGGACAGCACGAAAGGTGCTGGATTCTGGATTTTATTGGCCTACCATCTTCAAGGATGAAAGCAACATCTGCAGCTCATGTGAGCAATGTCAAATAGCAGGAGGTGCCCTATCTTGGAGGCAACAGATGCCGCAACAACCTATGTTGTTCTGTGAGGTGTTTGATGTCTGGGGTATAGATTTCATGGGCCCCTTTCCTGTTTCGTTTGGTTTTTATTATGTCTTACTTGTTGTGGATTGTGTATCCAAATGGGTGGAAGCTAAGGCCAGCAGGACTAATGATGCTCAGGTTGTTGTAGATTTTGTCAGGTCTAATATCCTTTGCAGGTTTTGTAACAGCCCGATTTTCGTAACTCAAAACAATTAACTTTTGTTTATGAAAGTTGTCAAAAATGAGACCAAATTTTTTTTATAAGACATTATTGAAGTATTGGAAAACATTAGTTAAAAGATCTTACTGTTCCTCAACAAACTTTTTCGAAAACCGAGTTGTTACTAAAACCAAAACATATTCACTTGGGTTTCCAAAAACATTTAGCAAAAAAAAACAGTTTGGTTCCAACTTAAGTAGTTCCTCCCATAACTTCAAAAGCATTTCAAATATTTCTCACAAGGTTGTGTGGAAAGTAGGGCATGCTTTAGAATAAATTAGGTTACATCAATAGTTCATCACTTAGGTAATCCTTGACTCAAAACATTCACACCAACCTAAACTAATATTCCTACTCTTAACCCTTTCTATTGAAAACAATCGGGTGACGTCCCTCTTTCTTCTTGCGTCCTCTCGTCGATTTCGAAGATGACTCCAGATTCCCTCCATCTAATGTAGTACAGTTCCCCCGCCACTCATACCTTGACTTCTCCTCGTAGCTGCTGAATCCTCGTACTGTGACTTGTCCCAAATGCGGCTCCAGATTAGCTCCACTCAGTTGATGCTCTGGATCTTGGATCACGATCTCCGTGTGGCCGGTCCATGCCCAGCCGCATGGGGTGTGCTTCCAACCTCTTCCATATTTATTACAGAGGGTGATGTCCATGCAATACTCCATCTGCCCGTTGAGATACCAGTAGCACCGATATGCCAACGAACAGGAGAGAGTAAGCGATCCGAACGACGTATCGTCGACAGTGTGGAATTATGGTAGGCAAGGTAATAGGACCACGCAAATAGACAATATAATATACAAGCACACAACAATCCAGCATAACATTCTCATTATTATTTCCATTATTATCATCTTTTATTTCCTTTTTACTTTCATTCCTTATGGGCATTCTTCCTTTCTCTCATTCATTTCCTTTTTATAACTGCATTACTCTTTTCATTCAGTCTTACCACTTCATAATCTTCAATATTCTGGGGAATTATAAGATATCATCAAAGTTCTCATTTCGTTCTCGGCCATCACTCACCTCTACATCTCCTCGGTCATCCACCCAACCTAGTCGGAAGCAAACAGGAGTACAGGACCTTTACCGTGCGGGCACGACAGCTGTCTCACAAACAATTGGCCCCAGGCAAGGAGGACTCAGCCTCAAATCATATAATATCACTTTCATATACTCAAGGCACACTGTCTCGCAGTGGCAATCAAAATGCCCCACTCCAGTCCCTCTCACTGTTCTAGATTTGCAATCTAGGGGGCGACAATATATTTTTAGTGGGCCCACAGAACTTACCACGGCATTGGACCCAGTCCCTACCACATTCGTATGCCACATGTGCTGTTCGTTCTGCCTAGAAACATACTCTAAACTTCTTGATGTTTCACCGTCATCGTCCTCCCCTAATGCAATCTCCTCCTATGTATCCGCAGATACTTATGGTTCCTTCCTCTCCACTACTTCGCACTCTCATGCCTCACCGCGTATGTCTTTTAAAGTCTTTTATCATATAATTAACCTCAGGTCGGCCCATCCTTCGTGCATCCCTTCAATGAGTCTCGACCACTAACTTGGCACAATCTTTCTCTCATCAAGTCTCACCTAGCGTAGAGCTGGGATCACATCAACAAACTCGCAACTCATTTCTCAATCTTTCTCTCAAAGTCTTATTTCATAATCTTTTCTCAAAACAATCTTTTTGAAAATATCATTTCACAAAATCTCCTTTCACGGACTTTCACAAAATATTGTTTTCACAAACTTTTTCTCAAAATGTCATTTCAAAAACTTCCCCAAAAACCTTATTTCAAGAACTTTCTTAAAAATCTCTTTTCACCAAGTTTCTAAAAATCTCCTTTTAAAAACCTTTCACAAATTTTATTTCAAAACATTTCTAAAAACATTTGGTTTACTATTCTCCTCAAAAACTTCTTTTCAAAAACCTTTTCAAAAATTTCTTTTCACGAAATCCTTTTTCAAAAATTTTCTTTCACAACTCTTTACAAAAGTCTCTTTTCAAAAATCTTTTTCGAAAATCTCCTTTCACAAATCTTTTCAAAAATCATATTTTTGCTAAGCGCTAATGGAGGAGCAAGCTCAACTCAACACTAGTCCCAGACTAAAACATAAACAAAGGAGCCAAGCTCCACTCACATCACATCTTGTTCCCATACTCAACATCACTCTCCCCAGCTCTGGCTCGTTCTCAACATTATCATTCACTCTTTCCCCAATCTCAACTTTTTCTTTCTTTTCCAACACATACTTTATTTCCAATCATTATTTCTTTCTCATTCTGTCTTTACTTCACAATCTTATTTATTTATTTCTATCTTCAGAACGTAACAGACGTCTTTCAGTATATTACTTATTTTAATCAAGAGCAACTAATATCATAAAGCAATAAACATAACAGGCTATCAATCACACAACAACAATGTGGTCATTGTCACCTTCATATAAGTGGCCACACACCACAAACAATTGCCACTTATACTACTGACTCCGAACCACTTAGTTCCGATCTTTGAGATGATACAGAACATCCTAATAAATCACCTAACTACCACGGTGTCTTAGGAAAGCTTCTCTCTCACCTGAGGTCCAGCAATTAAATGCATACCGTCTCCTCTGATCCTTTTTGCTGCCGGCTTCCCCAATCCCTCGTCTTTCAAATTCCACGTCTTCAAATTTCTCGTACTAAATAAATACGCTTATGTTATTAACTTGTATTAAGAAAATCTTTTCCGTAACTTAGACACCTTTCATTCCCCGTCAGAAACATAAAAAAATTTAATTGTTTTCTTTCAAACAACTCGAATATTTTTATAATACCTTAAGTATTTTCAAAAACCATTTTGAAAACATTTAGTAAAGTAATTTAAATTATTTATTTTAGTTGTTGGTCCGTCTTGGACAGCACTTTAATTCTGTTCGAAAACACCGAAAAGTTCACCGTTTTTAATCCAGGTTTTTCTTAAATCAAATATCTCTTAAAAACTTTACTTTAAATCACTTGAACACATTTTAAAAGTTAAGAAACCATTTTAAATAATTATGGACAGCAAGGAATTGTTTTATAAAAATCACTTTGATAAACTTCGAAAACATCGTAAAAACACTCTTTGTTTTAAATAACTCTTTTATCCAAAATTAATACTTTAAAACTCAAGTTTTTTACCAGGAAACAAACTTTGGACAGCCATAAACACAATTTAGAAATCTCAAATAAAACAAATGGGATTTTCTTAAAATCCATTAGTTTCAAAGCCAATTACACCTTCACATATTTTTCAAACATCAATAACAAGCAACACTTCACCAAGTATATAACCAATTAAATCAACATCAAGGCAATCATACAACTCACAAATAGTTCATAGAACAAAACACTTAGGCGTATATAGATTCACAAACCACATTGAACTAAAGGTTTAAATCAAGTACATTTATTTTGTTTTATTTTTTTTAAACATCTTAAATCCTTTTCAAAAATCATTATATAAATTTGCTTTCATGCAACTAAATTTCCTAGACTCACCTATATTACATGACCGAACACAATCAAGAAAATAAGTCAAGAAGTACAAATATAAAACATACAAATCAACTTGGTTTATTTTAAGTACTTAATTTCTATTTTCTTTTTCATGCAACAAAATTATTTACTCTTTCTTTTACTTTCAACCGTATGTACATACACCCACATATATTCATTAAATACAAAACTTTTCCAAAATCATTTAATTCATTTATGTCCTTTATTATAAAAACCGATTATAAAATAAACATTCATAACACAATTTCACAAAACATACTTATTACTCCAAGTCAAATCATGAGAAAAGAACCCTAGTCTATTCTACATGCATAGGCCGAATCTTACTATGACAAAACAAGGTTCTTGGTTCATTTTTTTCCAACATGCACAAATTAAGGTTCATGGGTTTTATTATGCACTTTCTTACACAACAAATTTAAAAATCTCATTTCCTTTTTCAAACATAAACCGAATGCACATCACTTCAAAATAAAGTTTTCATTTCAACTCTTTATCATGCAAGAACATAACCAAATTAGAAATTAATTTCCAAGAACTTGTTTCCTTGGTTTCTTTGTAAAACCGTGAGGTTCATTAGGAAAATAAAATCTTTTTAGTCAAAAACTACATGCATGCATCTAGATCTTGTAGATCAAGTCATGAAATCAAACACAATAGTACAAATAGAAGATTAGAAATCACTTTGGGAAAGTAAAGGTCAAAACCGTGATGAATGTTGAAGAAAATCAAGTCCTTTCGTTTAAAAAAACAACATGCATGGCTTCAAGGGCATAATTTTCATAAATCAAAAGAAGATCAAAGCATCTTATTCTTAAATTACATGCAAAGCTTTAAGAACAAAACTTTTTCAAAGGATCAAGGCAAAGTTTAAAGCTTTTAAAGGTCAAAACTCACAAATCAAAGTTTTATCAAAACCGTATCAAAATCAAACATTTCAAATTAACTTTTCTAAACATAAGATTGACATTCAACCACTTAGATCAAATTAAAAAGTACCAAAACCTACTTTTCTACTCATGGCCGAATTACCTAGTTTAAGATCTAGTGTTTTATAAGTTTTTTTATTCTTAAAAATTCAAGATCCAAATATAATCAACACATGCATGAATTCAAATCATCAAGATCGTCAAATAAACACTTAAGTATTTCCTTAAGTCACGGTTTAAGAAAGAAGATTCAACATACAACAAAATTTACTTCAAACATTATAAAAATCTCATCAAACCTTTAGATCTAAAAGATTTAGTTTGAAAAGCTTTAAGATCTTTCATGGAAGACCTTAAACGAGTTATAGAGTCTGTTGATTAGAGATTTACAAGTTTCTTTGAGTCTTAGGGGTCACGGTCAAACATAAAACTTAGAAAATTAACATGTAAAGAAAAAGAAGAAGAAAATTACAAGATCAAAGAAAATTTTAACTATTACAATCTTCTTCCATGGTTTTCGAACTACCCACCACTTCAAGGTCTTCTAGCTTCTATTGTCTTGGTTCTTCAAAGAAAGGCTTAGGTTTTTGGACTTGGTCTCCTTCTCCTTCTTCCTCTTTAGCTCACGGCCTCTCCTCTTTTTCTTTAGGTGTTGAGGGCTTGATTTTTGCTCTCAACAAATGTGTTTGGAAGGGAAATGAAAGAAGTGAAGGGTGGAAATGAGTAATGAAGTGGCCAAGACTTCACCCTCTTGGCCTTATATAGAAAAAAGGCAAAGACATGAGGCTTTCCCTCTTTTGTCCTAGATCAATTCGGCCTTAGGTGTAAATAGGAGGGGCAATTTTGGTTCTTCAAGATTTTGCATGGGTGGAGAATAGCATTTCTAAGGGGACAATGAGGAGTAGATTAAGGAACTAGGTCTCCTTGGCTTAATTACTCTTTAGCTTCTAGTTAGGGTTTTTCCACATGTCTAGTATGGCCATGGTTAGGACTTATTTGGTTCCTAGTCTAATACTTAAGAAAATTCTAGGCTTATACACATACATATACATGCGCCACATACACACATATGCACATACACATACTCACACGCGTTGCATACACATATACATTCATATATGCATTATATTTTTATTTTTCCACTAATTGAATTTCTATTTAATCCTAAGCAGATTCATATGCATCCATGCACACATAACATACACAGATACATATTCGTAGCTCATATACACATAGGCAGTCACACATATACACGTACCATACATATATATGCACACATAGAAAATGGATCCTTTTTCTCATAAAATGACTCACATGTAAAAGTCACAATTTCCTTTAAAACATAAAAATATCAAGTACATAAATCTTTTCTAAAAACTCAATTGCTCAATTCTTAACATTTGTTCATGAAAATCCTTTCTTTAAAATTACTCATTATTTTAAAACGTGAATTAGGAAAATCAGTTAAGAAAATACCCTTTCAAAACACATTTCTTCAAAATAAATCTCTTTAGTATTTTAAATTAATACGAGGAATTTGCGGGGTGTTACAGGTTTGGCATACCTAGAGCCATAGTCAGTGATCAAGGCACACACTTCTGCAATAGATCCATGCGAGCTTTGCTCAAGAAGTATGGGGTTGTGCACAAAGTTTCTACACCCTATCACCCCCAAACGTATGGGCAAGCTGAGATTTCAAACAGAGAGATCAAGCGGATTTTGGAGAAGATGGTGCAACCTAATAGAAAGGGTTGGAGCACACGATTGGAGGATGCTCTGTGGGCCCATCGGACCGCTTAAAAGGCACCCATAGGGATGTCACCTTATCGGGTTGTCTTTGGTAAGGCATGCCACCTGCCTGTAGAGATAGAGCACCGTGCATATTGGGCTGTGAAGCAATGTAACTTAGCTCTTGATCAAGCGGGTGAGGAGAGGAAGCTGCAGTTGAGTGATCTAGATGAGATCCGTTTGGAGGCCTATGAAAACTCCAAGTTCTACAAAGAGAAGACCAAGAAGCTTCATGATAGCTCAATTTCCAGAAAGGAGTTCTTGGTTGGTCAAAAAGTGTTTCTCTACAACTCTAGGCTTGAACTCATGAGTGGAAAGCTCCGCTCTAAGTGGATTGGACCGTTTGTAGTCACCCAGGTGTTTCCTTATGGTACTGTGGAGATCAAGAGTGAGTCCACAGACAAGAGCTTCAAAGTCAATGGCCACCGACTCAAGCCTTTCCTAACCTCTCCTACTTTGGATGATGCACCTGTGGAGGAAGCCTCTTTGGTCGAACCCACCTTTGACCCACCATGACTTAGGGAGTTTTCTTTTCTCCTTCTTTACCACTTTTATTACACTTGTCTATATCTGTCTGATTCTGGTATTTGTGTTCCATTGAGGACAATGTGTGATTTAAGTGTGGGGGGGAGAGTAGTTTAGGTTGCATATTTTTTCTTTGAATTTTTAGGTTTTGCTAAGTTTTGGGCATTTTCTTGCATGTTTTTGCTTCATTTTACTAGAGTCTTGGTATCTTGTGTCTGAATTCATGCATTTCTGTGTGTAAAGTTGCTTTTGATAATTAAGAGGTGGTAACACTGTGATAGAATTGTCCCTTTTGTAGGGATTTGAGCCTTAATTGTGGGTGGATTGCTATATATGCCACCTAATTTTCTATCATGTGTGATTGTACTCTAGATTACTTGCACTCTAGAACTTGACTTGACTCTTGTTGATACTTGATATTCCCATGCACATTTTGAAATGATTTAGCCATTGTTTTTCTTGAATAAGCCACTAGCCATATGATCCTACCTTGAATGAATTTATCCTTTGATAGCCCCTTTGAGCCTTTTTATCCCTTTTCTTTGTTCTTTAGCTCATTACAAGCCAATGACTGAAAAACCATGATTGTCCTAACCGTAAGGAATTTTGGAGCTTTGGAATTGTTTTGGGAATGGGTATTAAGTAAGTGAGGGTGCTTTGTTCTTCATCTCTTGTGAGTTCTTGGTTTTGCCTCTATGGTTGGTGTTGTAATTATGGCTTTATCTCATTATGCCATTTTTGTTTTTTTTTCTTCTCTTTCGTTCATGAAGTTCTCCAATGCAAAAAAAAATTAGAAAAAAAGAAGAAAAAAAGGAAAAAAGAAGAAAAAAAGAGTGAATAAAAGGTTGATTGAGGCATAGAGGATTGGAATTAGAGTTTGTTGTTATGTTTATCATTTCATTCTGGGGTGGATTGTGCTTACTTTTTACTTATTCCCCAATGCTCCTCTATTCCCTTTGTTTTAGCTACATTTCCCATATTTTACCAAACCTTGTCCTTGGCCCCATTAGAACCCTGAAAACACCTTTTGATCTTAAGGTGCATGTGTGTTGATTGTTGATGTTAGAGGCTTGTCAAGCTTATGGTTGTGTTTGTTATTCATGATGTGCCTTGAGTGTAAACACTGGTTAACCCTAAACACTTGAGTGTAAACACTTATGAGTGATACTTGTGAGTTTTTATCATCTTTGTGACTACCCTCTTGATGTCATTGGTTTTCTTAGCATATTTGAAATAATTGGATGATGTTCATGGATGCCTTGATTCTTTGGTCCTTATTCTTTTCGTGTGCTCGATTTTGCCCATTTCTTTGCATTTCCTAGCGTTCATTGTGAAGTATGTAATCTCTTAGGTTTTGCATTTTCTTAGTTTTTAGTATTTTTCCTTACATGATTCACTTTGGTGCATATTAGTTTTCTTAGTCCTATTTCTTAGTTTTGCCCAGGAGTGCAAAAGGATAAGTGTGGGGTATTTGAGGAGCATTATATTTCCCATTATTCATAGCCTTATTTTGCTCTCATTGATGATTTTTGGTGCCTACTTGACATTGTTTAGAATGATTTAGTATTTTAGACTTTATTAGACTATTATTCCGGATTTTAATTAATTTGGATTATTTAGCCTAATTTAATCTATTACTATTTTCAGGTCATATTTGGCACAAGGGCTTTTTGGACATTTTTGGAGTGAAGATTTAATTTTGGAAGAGAAGATATATGATGAAGTGAAGATTGTAATCTATCTTTAGGATTATTTGAGATTTAGTTTATATCTTTTAAGATTTAGATTTTATCTATAGGATATTTTTAGATTTAATTTAGAGATTAGCTTTCCTTAGGATTTGGCCCATGATTTAGGCCCGTTTTGTGATTTTAAAAAGCCAAATTCGTGTAGACCTAGCAGCCATCTTCCATTCCACGTTTTTCTCAATCTCTCTCTTAGAGAAGGCTTAGTTTTGCTCTACATGCTTGTGGTGGCTGCTAGGGTTTCTCTCTCTTTCCTTTTCTACACATTTTTGACTTATTTCATCATGGAAGGCTAAACTCTTAGGTTAAATCCCTTTGGTAATGTATCACATACTCTTGAGGTTTTGATATTAATGCTATTTCGTTTTTATTCACTGTTTTCATGCTTATTGATATGTTATGGTTCACTTCGTTCCATTCTATAGAGATAATCCATGTGTATGAATGCTTAATTTATGCAAACTCGTAAAATCTCCATGCTTTGGCTTTTAATTCTTAATTAGAGGTTAGGGTTTTGGGGTGAGAATTGAATTTTCGCTTAGTATTTAGTTCTCACGAGTTGGACAGTGAAGAGGGAAGAAATTGATCTTTTGTGACCGATGATAGAGTTGTGAACGCAAGCCAAAGGAGTTTATCCACTTTTCCTTATCTGTTACTTCGTTTTTATTTAATTCTGTTTTGATTCTAGATTTCAACATTAAATACAAAACCCCCCTTGTTTTCTATGCATACTATGTGTTCGACCTTTTGCTTGATAAGATATTCCTTGGGAGACGACCTAGGAGTCACTTCCTAGTATTATACTTAAAATGTTTTTATTTGTATCGGGTACGGCCTCGATCACTCATCAAACGCACTAACGAGTGCTTAGTTGACCAGAATACTCGAGTCTTTCCTGAAAGACTCGAGTCTTTTGGCTAAAATTTGAAAAATAATTATTTTAATTCCTTTCCCTCCAAAACCTTTCTAATATTACTTCTAGGTCCTAAACCAGGGACTAATATGCAAAAACCCTATTTTTACATATTATTAATTATTAAAATATTTCTTATGCATTTTCATTTAGCACATGCACACACATAATCACGTATTTAATCTAAATTAATTATAAAAGAAATATTAAATGAATAACTTTCATAATTAAAACTTTTATTACATCAGGGAATGAAAATTTGGGGTGTTACACAAACCAATTTTATTTTGCTGGTTGAAGAACCTCTTCAACTCTTTCACTGCATAGACTTCCTTGACACTTTCAAGGACTTCTTCTCTTCTTCAAACAAACACGAGAGCAGTAGCAGACTATTGGCTCCAAACTTTCGAAACCAATTACTTTTGAATATAACTCGAATTTTATTTTAACTTGAGTAGTTATCTGCACCATTGCAGTGGGTTCAATCACTCGAGTTAATTAGAAAGATCTTCAACGATAATTTTCATAAATTGGAAGCATAGAAACCAATACAACGATGCGGATAATCTTTGAAGTCAAAGTGATTCCCATGTTATATTTTTTCTATAAACACTTTTAATACATACTCCCACTATGATCGTCTTATACATAAGATCCTACATGTAAAGACTTTATTTTTAATTCGGAATTTATTTTTGATCTTGTATATAAGACTTTATTCTAAAGGTTTTATATGTATTGTTTTATTGAGTTTTTCTTTTATTATTACTTCATCCATTTTTATTTATATGTTCTATTTTAAATAAAATAAATTTTTTTAAAAATTGTAATTATTGTTTAGACTTTTAATATATTAATTATGTTTTTTTATTATTATTTTTTACCCTTTATAATTATTAATTTTTCCAACTACTTAAGTAAATAAAAATTTATTATATATGAGTAAAGATAAAAAAATAAAATTTATGACACTTTTAAAAAATAAAATTTCAGGGACCTATCTGACGCCACGGGTATATTTCAGGGACCTATCTGATGCCACGTCAGCTTCCGTTAAACACAAACTGACGGTGTTAGACGGTGGGACTAACGGGACGCCAAAGTGATCTTTCAGGGGTATAAGAGATGCCACATATCTTTCGAGGACCTATCTGATGCCACGGGTATCTTTCAGGGACCTAACTGACTAATAACTCTTTATAATATGTAGTTTCACTCTAAACGGGGAAGGAGAATCGATCAAGCAAATTTAAGAACCCTAACACACGAATTCTTAATGAAATTGGGCAAAATGGGTTGTTGATTCATCAACCAGGAGCTTAAATACACAACTAAAGCATTCATGCAGCTCGACACGATTGTTGGGACGTGTTCATGAGCTGTTTTCGTGGCAATTCTGGGTAATTCGAGTGGGTGGCTCATCAAATCGCACTAACTCGTGCACCGCTGTCTAAAATACTCAAGTCTTGGCAGAAAGACTCAAGTCTTTTGGTTAGTTTTTGAAAAATAAATATTTTATTTCCTTTCCCTCCAAAACCTTTCTAATATTACTTCTAGGTCCTAAAATAAGGACTAATATGCAAAAACCTTATTTTCCCATAAAAATAATCATCTAGTCATTTCTACATATTTTTCTCTTATCAAATACATGTATAATAAAAACCTTTTAATCAAGGATTAAAATAAATGTAATTAATTATAAATAAACTTTATAATTAAACTTTCATTAATCAGGGATTAAAAATCTGGGGTGTTACATTGGTTGTAGCCTTGAGCAACGAGTCTTGCTTTATTTCTTACAATTGCCCCTAATTCATCCATTTTATTTCTAAAAATCTATTTTGTGCCGATTATAGTATGATCATCAGTCTTAGGAACTAAATCCCAAACATCATTTCTGATGAATTGATTTAATTCTTCTTGCATGGAAATAGCCCAATGTTCATCCTCAATCGCATCAAATACAGAGTCAGGTTCAATTTGAGAAACAAATGATACAAAGTTACAAAAGTTTTGAATTGACCGTCGTGTAAGAACTCCTTTCGAAATGTCTCCGAGCACATTTTCTATTATTGATTCTTGTTCGTTTTCCAATTCGGAGGAAGTTCGGATGATTCTTGATTATTGATCGTTCTTCTGCTCGGAGGACGCTCGTCCTTTCATGCTCCGATTCCAGTTGTTGCTAGATCATCCTCTCGAACCTTATTTTCAGTTAAGCTCGGTTCATCCTTATTGAACTCGACAGTTGAGATAACTTGATTTCCTGCGCAACTCCCAGTGTCTCCTTTCAGAGACTCGTCAAATACCACATGGATGGATTCTTCCATAGTGAAACTTCGTTTATTGAAGATTCTAAATGCTTTATTGTGAGAAGAATACCCTAAAAATATACCTTCAACTGCTTTTGAATCGAATTTTCCAAGATGTTCTTTTCCATTATTTAAAATAAAAACATTGCATCCAAAAGCATGAAGATGTAATATATTCGGTTTTCTACCCTTGTAATGTTCATAAGGAGTTTTCTTTAGAACGAGTCTGGTCAGAATACAGTTCATAACGTAACAAGCCGTATTAACTGCACCTGCCCAGAAATAATGCTGTAAATGATATTCGTTCAACATGGTTAGAACAAGCTCTGAAAGAACTCAGTTTTTACGTTCCACAACTCCGTTTTTGTTCGGGAGTTCTTGGAGCAGAATACTGATGTTCAATGCCGATCTTAGAACATAATTTGTCAAATTTGTGGTTCTGGAACTCGCCATCGTGGTCTGTTCGGATTACAATAACTTTTTGGTTGACTTGGTTTTGGACTCGTTTGACATGATTTTTAAAACTTTGAAAAGTATCACTTTTTGATGTTAAAAATAAGGTCCATGTAAATCTAGAGAAGTCATCAACAATCACTAAAACATAATGATTGCCACCAAAGCTTTTTACCTGTGAAGGTCCAGTCAAGTCCATATGAAGTAATTCTAATGGCCTTGTTGTGGGTACCATTGTTTTGGAAGAAAAATTATTTTTATTTTTAATTGGTTTGCACGTCTTACAAGCAGTGCAAACACCTTCAAAATCAAAGTTTAGCTTTGGTAAACCAATTACTAAGTTATTGGATTGTAGTTTCTTCAATCGATTTACATTTATATGTGCTGTCCTACGATGCCATAGTCGATTATCACTTTATTTGCTAACCAAGCAAGTGGATACCAAAGAAGTGATTTCATTTGAATCACCCAAATAGGTATTGTCATATCTTTTACCAACAAATTTAACAGAATTGTCCTTGTCACTTTTAATGATGCAATGAGTGGAGGTAAAAACAACATGATTACCGATATCACAAAGTTGGCTAATGCTTAAAAGATTATGCTCTAGCCCTTTTACAAATAAATCATTATCGATAATCAAGTTGGAGGAATTTCCTATTTTACCTTCACCCAAAATTTTACCTCGGTTGTTGTCTCCGTAAGTGACATAGCCCTTTTCCTTATATGAAAGTTCAATGAAATGCTGATTTTGCATTCATTCGGAGTATGTCCATGAATGCCACAATAAAAACATATTGGCTGTTTGTAATGGTTAATTTTTGAAAATGAACCAACGTTTCTAAAAAATTTCTTTTTGGCATTAGTATAACCAAGACCCGTTTTGTTCGAATTGTTTCTTTGTTCGATAATTAAACAACTTAACATATTATCACGTTTTGAGAAAGTTGCACAAGTCGTTTTCAATTTTTGAATTTTGTTCTTATGCTTGATGCAACTTTTACACTTTTGATTTTTCAGAGACGTGATAGTATGTTCTAAGGAATTATTGCTGCTTTTTAAATTTTCAATGCATTTTTTCAGTTCAAGAACTTGCTCTTTATGGTGTAAAAGATTCTTTTTCAGTTTAACATAAATCATGGCAAGTTTCTGGAATTCATATTGCATTTCAATATATGCAGTATATAATTCTTCATTATCAACAAATTCGGACTCAGTATAAAAATCAGTATCAGAGGTTACCTCGGATTTTTGTTCGAAAGTTGTTCGCTCGGTGAGGCTTCCTCGTCATTTCTACCCATCAAGCACTAGGTTTCTCTTTCCTCATCATTGTCCGAGCTTGATTCGAACATCTCAGATTCTTGATCGACTTTTTTCCGGCTCAGTAAGGCTTGCATATTTTGTCTTCTCGTTAAGCACAGGTTTTCCTCTTCTTTGTCATACCATACCGTTTCGGGAGCATCCCAGACAATGTACGCTCTCTTCGGTTTGTGTTCTTTGCCATTCTTTTTGTCAGCACTGCCTTTCTTTTGAAGCTTGGGACAGTAAGCTCTTATGTGCCCCGGTTCACCACACTCATGGCATTTGATTCTATCTTTCGAGCTCTTATGATGGAAATTTTTGGTCTCTTTGTTTTTAACATTAAAACTTCTTTTGTTTTTGAAAAATTTTCCAAACTTTTTGACCATGAGACCAATGCTTTCCTCGTCCATATCTAAACTCGAGTCATTGTCCGAGGAGTCTTCACTTACTTTTGATGGCTTGGCGGAGGCTTTGAGAGAGATACCCTTTTTCGTTATGTCCGACTCTTCATGCATGGTTAGGCGTCCGAGCTCCATCTCGTGCTCTTGAAGTTTTCTGAACAGAGTTGCTATTTCTAGGGAGTCCAAGTCTTTTGATTCCATGATAGCTGTCACCTTCGGCTGCCATTCCCTGCTCAAACATCTCAACACTTTGTTAATAATTTCAGAGTTTAAAAATGTTTTACCGAGAGCAATGAGATGGTTTATGATATGAGTAAATCGCTTTTGCATGTCACTAATAGATTCATTTGGTTGCATGCGAAATAGATCATCTTCATTCATTAACGTATTCAATCTGGCTCGTCTAACCTCACTGGTCCCTTCGTGAGTAAGTTGTAGAATGTCCCACATTTGTTTGGCATTTTTGCAATGTGAAACTCGGAAAAATTCGTCATAAGATAGGGTTGAAGTGATCATGTTTTTGGCTTTTAAATCATATGAAACTCTCTTTTTGTCATCATCATTCCAACTTGCCCTTGGGATTTCTACAACATCCTCTCCGGTTTTTCATTTGGGAACATGTGGACCATTTTCAATAGAATCCCAAATATCCATATCTATAGCTTCGATAAAAATTGTCATCCGAGATTTCCAATAAGCATATCCATCACCGTTAAATAGTGGTGGACGGTTTATTGAAGAAAAGGATTGTTAGAACCCATGGTTTCATTAGGATCTTTTCGAAAAAGTTTTTACACTCGATCTTTCGACCGAGCTCTGATACCACTTGTTGGAAACCAACAAGCAGCCTAACAATTACTAGAGGAAGGGTGAATAGTAATTTGAAGCAATAGTACCAATTTTTCAAATAAGATTGAAAACAGATGAAATATACTTGCTGGTTTTATAAAAAGACCGATTAAGTGCCGAGCAGAATTTGATCACCGATTATCTATATGGATAATCGATTATCCGAGCTGCAACACACAGAATCGGATTTGCAGCGAATCCCAGCAAATACACTTCAACCAAAAATGAAGTTATGCAAAAACCGATTAAATGACTGACTAATGCAGAAACCAAAAATGCGGAAAGCAGTAAAAGAGGACACAAAGATTTTTATACTGGTTCACTCTCCACCACTGAGAGCTACGTCCAGTCCCCCCTACACCTAGGGAGCTTTTACTCAAAATCAAATAATGGGTTAAAATAGGATTTACAAGAGAGCCTATCTCACTAAACCTATCCCTGTCATAGAGTGTACCAAACTCTTGACCACTACCCCAAACCAATTTGATTTTGCTGGTTGAAGAACCTCTTCAACTCTTCACAAAGGTGACTTCCTTCACACTTTCAAGGACTTCTTCTCTTCTTCAAACAAACACGAGAGCAGTAGCAGAATATTGGCTCCAAACTTCCGAAACCGGTTACATTTGAATATAACAGTGTAAAGGCAACTAGGTTTCAGACTTAGAAAAGATTTACAGAGAAAATTTATCAGATACTGGTTTTTCAAAAGTATATTTGTTGATTCTATTCTCTATATTTTCTCTCTTGATGTTGGAGGAGGCAATTCCTTTTTAATTCACTTTTAAACCCAAGAATCCAGGAGGAAAGAATTTCACCACGTGAGGAATTAATGTTGACGAGATTCCCTCTCCAACAGTAATGATTTGATTTGGTTTAATTTTGAATTAGATCTTTCATTTATTGCCAATCCCTTTAGACAGATTCTGATGATTAGCGAGCTCCGAGCTTCGAGTTGGACAAAGCTTTCACAACGAATGACTTGACGTGAGTCGAGCTTGAGCTTGACCTTTGACATTCGAGCTTTGGTTGAGCTTTGCATTCGAGCTCGAGTTTAACTTTGTTATCCGAGCTTTGGCTGAGCTTTAAAAACTAGCTTGAAAGGGAGCTTGAGATTTGAGCATGAGTCGAGCTTCATCACTTCCGAGTTTGAACTGAAAGATGCTTCCTTAGCAAAGAGTTACGCTATAGACTGAGCAACTTCCGAGCTGAACTTCTGACGTGCTGATGATTTAACATTTCACTCGTCCATAGCGAAGGCCGAGCATCTTCCGAGCTTACATATGAGCTCCTGACTTGCTTCTGGTTCGACTACATTTGCTGAGCATCTTCCGAACACCTTTCGAATTGAGCTTTCTTGCTATCTGAGCTGAGCTAACCACCTGAGTCTACCACTGGTTGATACCTAACGGTATGGTATGTTGCCAGACTCGGAATTTGATTTGCTGTTTTTACTCGTTACGCAATACGTCTTCATCCGCGCAATTTGTCTTCATGAAAAATCAGGATTCCTTGCTGATTCTACAGAAAGTGAAGTTTTATGTTAGTGTTATTGAAAATAAAAACATTTAAAATGCTTTTTCAAAACTAACCCTATAATTGTTGTATAGATTTTAAAAGTGTTGACTTAATAGGGCTATTTTTGGAAAGAAGTAATTAACTATTATTGGAAATTGAAAAAAGGTCTTATAAATAGAACCAAATTTTTTTCTCTCAAAGAATCTTAAAAATAATATCGAAGGGAGTACTCGAAATTGTAGGGCTTGGCCCAATATCCATTTCACTCTGGTTACAACCCTCGTTCAAAGCGAAAACCGTATGATGATTATAAGCTTTTAACATATCACATCCTTACCGATTTCCATACTCCTATCATCTCTCTCTGAAAATTAAACATTGTCATGCTCACCAATTTTCACAATCAAGACTGCTCTCTCTGAAAGTTAGGCGTTGAGAGGCTTGGGGGAATTAATTGGGTAGCTTTTCTTTTAAACTCAACACAGGGCTAATAGTCCACGTCCAGATCGAAAATAGGTGTTTTGCATGGTAGTCCTTGTTGTAGGTCCTAGAAGTAATATTAGAAAGGTTTTAGAGGGAAGGGAAGTAAAATATAAAATTTTCAAAATCTAGTCAAAACACTCGAGTATTTTAGCCAATACTCGAGTATTCTATACAGTGTTGCTCAACGTTAGTGCGTTTGGATGAGTCAATCACCGAGTTACCTCGTGTCGACACGAAATCAATCCAGCTACACGTCCCAACATTCAGGTCGAGTTTCATGGATGCTTAAGTTGTGTATTTAAGCTCATGGTTTATGAATCAACCAGCCATTTTGTCAATTTCGTGAAGAATCCGTGTGTTAGGGTTGATAACTTTCTTTCTTCGATTCTCTCTTATTTCTAAGAGTTAATACACAAACTATACACCATTGTGAAGCCCACATTCAGGGCTTCACTAAGACACCAAAATCATGAGCTGAGAGTTCGTGTGCTGGGAGAATCGAAACTAGAAAGTTGAGGTTCAATTTCTACAGAAAACGAAAACTGAACCTTGGAGCTTACTTTTGTCTTCGATTTTGGTAAGCTCATGCAACCATTTGATCTCAAACTTGTTTCTTTAGTTAGTATGTATTGCAGAGAGTTTATAGAAACTAATTTCCCCAATTTTCATTGCCATTTCATATTTCAACCAATTCGATTTTGGTGCCTACTCAAAACTGTCTGCATGTGATGCTCTTTAGTGGTCTGAGAGTTTTGGAGCAAATTTTCCACAAGTTTCTGTTGATTCGCGTCCTAGAGGTAAGGGGAAAGCTTTTTATACACTAGATTGAGTTTAAAGTATGTGTTTTTGAATAGAGAGCCACCAAGAGGCTCTAAGGGCTTAAATTGAAATAGGAATATCGTTTGGAGACCAATTCATGCACTAAGTTTGATTTGAGCAAGTCATATATGATGCATGCAAACTGTTTGGAACCTGAAATCATGAGTTTATTGAGTATATTGAGTTTCGGTATGTTGAGTTGTTGAATTTTATGATTTTATGCATAATCCATTGAATGTATGAAATCTCTGTGAACTGATGTGTTCTAAGTGTTTGAACATCCTCAATATATGTTATGTCAGTTCTGTTGATCATTGGTTTGAGTTAAAATTGGCTAAAATCGAAAATGGTAAGTTAAAACCCAATTTGGAGTGTTTCTGCTGTAATGAAATACTCGAGTATTGTCTGATGCAGAATCACCAGACTTCAGCACCGTACCCGAGTAGTTGATGAACCACTCGAGTATTCTGGGTTGATGAACTACTCGAGTATCTTATGAACTACTTGAGTATCTTATGAACTGCTTGAGTATTCTGATCTGTGTGATGCAAATTTTTCAATGAACTACTTGAGTATCTTTGCAACTACTCGAGTATTAAGACAAAAACTGTTTAAAACACCATTTTTAATTTAACCACTTTTATCTTAACCTAATATCACTTACAGGAATATCATGGATTGATTATATGACTGAGATATGTCTGATTGGGTATTTCCTAATTTTCTTGGAAATTGTTCATGAACTGAACCTTAATTACTTTGAGATAATGTTGGATATTATCAAGTAATTCCAATACCAATCAATGAGATTATCTGTGATGCATTCATGCATGGTGATTGGATGTTAGATCGATGTCATGTTTTTGTAACATGAGGAGGGCCTCTGGGAGCGCCAAAACACATCTTTCTTGATGACACGTACATGAGATGAAAACGTGGCCAGTATGGTTGAATATTGTTGATGTGATTATTACGTTTGGAACGTGACGTCTACGTGAATTGAATCATTTAGTATCACTACCAAGCTTGAGCGTAATACATTCAGGAGGAATGTATTGAATTGTACCTTGCAAGGGTACCGAGTACGAGAATTGTACACCGAATGTGACAAAGATGGACGTTCGAGAGTGGAAATAGTTTCAATGGAAGATAGGATCAAGTGATAAGGCATCATACATCATACCACCTCATTTAATTAAAGATAAATGACTGATAACCTGAGTTTGAGAATATGTTTTGCACTATTATTTGTCATTGATTGATACTTGTTAATCTATGATTGATGACATGTCTGATTGATATATCTCTGACACTTTATTATTGTTAAGTCTTTACTCTCTTTCTATTATGTGTATGTCTTTCTTATCCCCATGCCCTTGTAGGTGATGTCTTGCTCTCTCGCTTGCATCGAGATCCACCCTTTCCCTAGTGGAGTGTGGGTCTATGAGGACCACTGAGCAATGCTTGAGGGTGAGGTGGAGTTGACCTTCTACCACCCTAATCCACTGGTCCATGTTCATCCTCGTAGATTCAGGAACCCCATTATCTATAGTATGCACGTACCACCCTTTTATACTTATTATGGACCACCTCCTGCTCGTTCTTACCATAGTTTTCGGTTTCGTTCTGTTTACCACTCTCACCCTTTTACCTCTCGAGTTGTCCGAGAGGATACTCCCACACCTGATCTGACGAGCCCAGTCAGGGTTGTACCATCACCTGACCCAGTACCCAGAAGAAGGGTACCATCCCCGTCGGATGAGGTGGAGGAGGATCCTGTCGAGGCAGGGAGCGGAGACGAGCCAGTCGAGCACTCTACTGGTAGCCAGTGGAGGGACGATGACCCTCAGGTATGTGCTAAGTATAGGTAGTGTGGGTCAGGGACCCGATCTGCAGCTGTTGTGGACTCTTTTGATGGATGGATGGATGGATGACTCTCTGGTGATTTTGACTACTATTGCTACTTCTGGATCAGCTCTGGAGCCTTATTTTTTAGATGTGATATATTGCACATACTTTTGGAGAGCTCTAGAGTGTTGATCCCTCTTTTTAGTTTTTATGCTATGGACTTGTATCTTGGACTCAGTTACTTTATTGCTAGGACTATGTACCCTTTTTACATCACTGATATATATATGCTATGTTTATATCCACTACTCATAGTCCAATGATTTTCTGCTTACTCTGATATTGTTTAGAAAGGGATTCGGTTATGCTATTTCCAAAGGATAATAACTTATGTTCTGAAATGACGATAGATAGCTTCACTGATAATATTTAATAATGAAAGCGTACTAAGTATTTAATGTAAAGCGAAAGCTATCTCAAATCTCTATTTCTAAGACTCTAAGTTATATCTTATTAACGTTTATGAATGTCGAATCCAATGTTTAATAAATGTGTATTTTATCTTCCGAGGTCCAAAGGTTGTGTGATCGCACACCCGAATCTATTAGAATTTCAAGGAAAGAAAGAAAAAGAAAAAAAATTATTTCCTATAATTCTAATACTCTTTAACAAGTCCATACTATTTTCGAGTAATAATTATTATTTATTCTTAAATTACTCGGGGTATAAATGAGGGTGTTGAATTTTGGAAAAAGAACAAATAGATTTTAGGACTTTCTTGAAATGCCTAACCAACTCACCTGTTAATCTAGTTTGTACCCTTTGTCAAACATTAAGAAAAAACATTGCAGCATACTCTTGAACAGTGTATGAACCTAGTATCTTCCAAATATTTTTTTCCTTTAATATATCACGCAATTTAAAAAAATTGATGTTGCTTCCATCGAAAGTTTTCATAACATGTCATAGGATTCATTTAATACATTGAAAACCCATTCATGTCTAGTCAATTTCAAAGTCCTTTGAGATCGAGGTATTGACTGGAACCACCTATTATACTCATAGTTCAACCACCCAAAGGTTTTTTTTTCTCGATATATATTAACTTACGATATGTGTGTATATATATGCATGTGTATGATGATGATGATGATAAAAAGAAATCAAGTTCAAATCTTTTGAATATTTCTAGTCTCCAATCTCTTCAATGTTACCAGTCTCAACTTGTTCCGAATATTGCAATCTGTGTAACACATGTAACTAAACAAGAAAAAAATATACAACACTTTTAATAAAAGTATGTGCTTGAATAACTTGAAGGCACATTTTGGATATGAAATATAATAAAATTGTAACGATCTGATTTTTATAAATCTAATAATTATATTTGAATATGTTCTATTTAAATGAAGGTGATGAATGAATAATGATTTATAACTATTTTATTAATATATACATATAAGTATATGGCTATGTTAAGCTAATACATGTATGTATAAGTATTTGTGATAATATTCTTGGTGTATGTATGTGTACATCCATATATACATATAGTTGTGTCAAGCTAGTATACATAGGTGCATTCAAATGTATATATATATGTGCATAGATGGTGTAATTATTTTCTTTTGTGTGTGTTTGTGTGTATATATATTTAAGCGTATATTATAAGGTTTGGTTATGGAAAGATATTAGGAGTCGGTGAATAGGATGAGGTGTATGTGGATTAGATTTTAATGCCTTAGAATTATGTGGTTGTGAATGTGTATTAGGATTCTGTGTAGGTTTGAGTACTGAGAGTTTCCACAGTCCAATTATGCATTCTTAGTGCCTTAACCTTGATAGGGTTTTCAGGTAGGGAACCCTAAGATAGAGTCTTGAGTGTAAGTATAGGCCTTAGGGTTAATGCTTTGAAATTTCCTTCAAACTCGCACTTCGATCGTGTTTCGGAAAGTAATAGGTTTTGTGAGGCAATCGGATGTTATCCGACCTTCTTGGGTATGCCTCGAGGGTGATTAGTTTTAAATCAACGAGGTTAGAGAGTTGCTTTAAGTTGGTCGAGTTAGACCGAGTGTTAGAAAGAGTTAAGTTTAAATTTTTGGTTCTTAACTCGTTTGATTTTCTGTGTTGTGATTCATGTGTTTAATTTTATGAATTGATGATTTTAATGTTTGATATGTGATTGAATGTGTAGGGGGTTTGATTTAGTGTTAGGTATTGTTAGGGACCTTCGAATCGGGTCGAAAAGGGCGACAATCGGTGTTTCGGGCCTTCTGGTGCGCCCGAGCACGAGCCGGTGCATCCCACGCGCACCAGGGTGCATGAATCACGCACCAGACCTGGGGCTTTCTCGCTCCAGCACGTGCATTCTCGCTCAAGCGAGTGCTCCCAGTGGCGCGCATCTGATGCGCGTGTTGGCCGCGCTCAAGCGCGCATTTCCGCGCCCGGGCGAGAATGTGCAGAGAATCCGCACCAGCCAATATAAATGTGCACCAACTCCCTCTTCTCTTCATTTTTCCGCCCCTCTCTCTCTCTCTACTTCACCCCAAACCACCACCAAACACCCTCAACCACCCAAAGCTTCCCTCCAACCTTCCACAATGGCAACCCACTTCCTCCTTCATGGTTTCCTCCTTCTTTCCCTCTATCCTCCATGATTCTCTCTCTCTCCTTCATGACTTTCTCTCTCTCCATGGAACCCACACATTATATACCACTCCAAGCACCCAAACCACTATTTCTAACCTCACCCATTGATTTAATCTTGATTTTGGGTTAAATCCTATACATAAACACTATCCCTTTCTTGATTAAGCTTTCCCTCTCCTCTATTGGTGTTTCTCTCTCATCTAGGGTTTCTCCCTCTCCTCCAATCATGGAAATCAATTGGGAATCGGTCAAGATAGTTGGGAATCCAGCAGGTCGGAGGTAGATTGTTAGTCTTTGGAGCTTCAATTGAGTCTCCTCTCTCTCCAAGGTACGGGGAGTCTCTTTTCCAGACTTTGAGTTAGGGATAGTTAGAGTTTATAATAGGATTTGAGTCTAATAATTAATTTTGGTTATGGGTGACAGATTAGAAGTGATTAGGGGTGATGGGTGTATATTTGGTTAATTGGGTTATATTATTGGAGCTGTTATGTTTAATCCTTTTGTATGTATTAAAGTAGGAAGTGAAGAACCCTAGGGAGCTGATTTATTTTGAGCACTCTGAGACATACCTGAGTATGTCGATTGGAATGTCTCATATTAGTAAAAATTGATTATGCAAACTAAATGCTAAATGTGAAAGTTGTGGTTATATGCTGAATGGGTTTATATGTGATTAAATGTTAAAGGTGCCTATTTGAGATTAGCATATTATTGGGGTTGTACTTAAACAAAATAAAGTGGGACTTTAACTAAGTATTGAAAATGTGATAGGTATGTTAAATTCTAAATGTGAATGTGTATGGATCTTTATATTGAATAATTTATTGTTATTTGTGATAAGAGCTGAATAGGCCTCTGACCTGAGGATGCATACATGTTAAATAGAAGGGTATGTAGGCCTCTGACCTGAGGATGCATACATTATAAAAATGATAAAATAGAGGAGTATGTATGTCACGCTCTTTTTATTGTACTACTTTATTAAAAGGAGTTCTCTTATGTTACTAAAATAGAAAGTATGGACTTGCTCGAGTAGAGATATAATCATAAAACTTCTTCTTTAATTCTTATAGAATAACTTGGTGTTTATTTGTGGTTATTAAAAGCCTTTCCTTAGTCATTTATGAAAACATTTATTATTATAGCGAAATACCGTAATTATCAGAGTAAGCGGAAAATAGTGACCTTGACTTGATAATTCACATTCATAAACTATTTATAGGAAAAGAGTAGGTATATATATATATATATATATATATATATCATCATCCATAAAAGTCACATACAACCAAGTCAAATTCGAGATAGCAGGTGTTACGAAAATACAAGTCCATAATATAAACTAAAGATAAGACCACCTCACTGAGATCTCTCAAAAATATGTACAATATATATATATAGAGCAAAATGTGAAATCTCCAAAGGTGGTCCAGTGATCCTCCTCCATAGCCTGATCTCCAGAGTCTCCAGCAGCTGCTCCACCCGTCCCACATCCTAATCATCTATACTATGCATCACTTGGTGGATCCCCAACTCCCCACTAGCTCCCAGTGGAGTGCTCGACTGGCTCGTCCTCACCATCGCCCTCCTCCGGGTCCTCCTCTACCTCCTCCGACTGAGTGGGTATCCCACCACTGGGCACTGGGTCCGCTGAGGGTGTCCCATGAACCGGACTCATCGGACTAGGTATAGGAGTCTCCTCTCGAATCACTCGAGAAGCAGAGGGGTGAGATCTAGTAGCAACTCGAAAACGGAAAGAGTGGAAGCGACGAGCAGGTCGAGTCGGGGGTGATCCATGATAAGTATAGAAAGGGGGTACATGCAAAGTATAGACAATAGGGATGCGAAACCTACGAGGACGGACACGAGCCAAAGGGTTGGGGTGATACAGAGTCACCTCCACCTCACCCTCAAATGTGGCTCGATGGTCCTCGTAGTACCACACTCCGCTAGGGAGCGGGCGCAACTCGATGCAAGCTAGATAAGGGGTAAGCACATAATTCACATAATCGAATAAGAATAAATAAAACATGTAACAATAGCCAGTTACAAATATCCAATGCAAAGGTAAATGTAGATGAATGTATTCCATTTATATTAATACCATTAATTATGAGTAATGATGCATGTCTCCCAATTCCATTGTCCATTGAACGTTCATTCCAATAATTCGCATACATGACCAACATGTATTGTGGAACTGCACGGATAGTGTGCACACAACGTCACCAAGACGTAACAGCATTCCCAAATGCTGCCAACATTACCAAAATGTGTCATCGAGCCAGTTACCACCGAATTATCCCCAACCTTACACCATGCATGTATGCACATAAAAATTATACACCAAGATTAACCAATAATCTTATTATGTGCATCCAATATTATTCCTTCAGTAGGTTAAACTGTTGTTAATAATTTCCCAGTCCTTTTATTGGAACATGACACTTTTATTTCCATAAGCATAATTGATCTTGATCGATATCCCATTAGGTATGTTAAAAGTAAAATTGTGTTTCCGTCCTGATCCAAAAATACTCGAGTAAACTTCTCCAGACTCGAGTGTTTTCTTGATTTATCAAAGTACTCGAGTGTTCCTCCTGGTACTCGAGTGTTCTTTGTTTCTAGAACTAAATTTACAAAGATTCAACCATGTACTCGAGTGTTCCAGGCAAGACTCGAGTGTTCTTTCGTTTCCAGAAATATACTTTAAAAATTTCCAGAATACTCGAGTGTTTTATATGAATACTCGAGTGTTCTTGAGTCTTCCAGAAAATTAATTTCTCAAACAGGCAAAATACTCGAGTATTACCCATAATACTGGAGTGTTTGCAGACAGACAGCACTAAAATCAAGTTTTAACATACCAATTTCGATTATAGTCCATTTCAGTCCAAACCAAAGATCAATATAGCTTACATTACACATTTTAAACATGTTCCAACACAGAATTAACAACATTTAACACTGAATCACAGATTATCCATAATTATGCATAAAAATGCATTTTCCACAACTTAATATACCAATTCCAATTCTACATATATCCATTCCATTTTCAGCATTGGCACACCTTGCATGTGACCAAATAAACATGTCCAAACCTTCAGTTAAGTCCAGAAAGGCCTCCAAGCCTCAAACCTATTTCAAACTATGCCCATAGAGTCATTCATTGACTCTCAACCTAATTCCACACAATATACTCTTATTCTAGTGAATCAATAGCTTCACCCTTACCTCAAATTCGTGACTCAACTCTGAAATTGCAGAGAAATTGGCTGGAGATTCTCAAACCCAAAAATTCTTTGCATGCAGCCACAGTTTGAACAGAGCACCAAAACCAGAGAATTTAACATACAAAATCGTTTTAAAAATTGGGGAAAATGATTAGAATCAATTCTCTGCAACTTAAACTAGAGGTATAAACGAATTTGAGGGTCATAGGGTCCAAGAGCTTACCACAATCCAAGCTGGAAGTGAGCTCCAAGCTTCAAGTTTCTGAACTTGGCCACAGAAAACGCCTCACTTTCGAGCTTCGATTCCCCTTCCTCAGGCAACCACAACTCTCAAATCTTAGGTCTTTGTAAAGCTCGTGATGTGAGCTTTACAATGATGTGTATCACTCAACTCAACTCTCAGAATCAGAGGAGAACGTGGAAGACGAAATTGAAAACCCTAACTCTATATTTTCAGAGAAAAACCAACCAAATCCTCCATTATCTTCAACCAAAGGCTTAAATAGACATTCACACTCGTCATGCAACTCGACACGAAGGTCCTTAACGTGTACTCATGGTGTTTTCGTGTCAAACTCGGGGATCGTCGTGTGTTGACTCATCAATCGCACTAACGAGTCCTCCACTGACTCGATTACTCGAGTATTTCCAGGAATACTCGAGTGTTTTGGTCAAATTTTCAAAAATATTTATTTTAATGCCCTTCCCTCCAAAGTCTTCCTAATATTGCTTCTAGATCCTCTTCCAGGGACTAATATGTAAAAACCTTATTTTTACATATTATCTTCTTGTTCCAATAACTCTCTACTTTCGCACATACTAATACTAACTTATCATAGACTTAATTTATTTATGAAATATAATTATGATTAAGAAAGAAATTATAAAATAATCTTTCATAAATCACAATTGTATTACATAAGGAAGAGAAAATTTGGGGTGTTACACTACTCCCCCACTTAACAGGAATTTCGTCCCCGAAATTCAGCTTACAAAAATAACTCAGGATAATCCTTGCGCATTTGATCCTCTAATTCCCAGGTTGACTCGAATACATTCCCGCTTTGCCACATAACTTTGACCAACGGAATCTCCTTTCCTCTAAGCTGTTTAGTCCTCCTATCTTCCACTTTCACTGGACCAGCTTTAAAGGTTAGGTTTTCTCGTAAGGTTAAATCATCTGGACGAATTTGAAGGATCGAGGTTGGATCATGCACAAACTTTTTCAATTGAGAGACATGAAAAACATTGTGCAGGTTGGCTAAAGATGGCGGAAGAGCTATTTGGTAAGCTACAGGTCCTATTCGCTTAAGGATTTGATAGGGACCTATAAACTTAGGTGACAGCTTCTGAGGTTTCAGTGCTCTACTCACACCCTTCAGCGGCACAATCCTGAGGAATACATGGTCGCCTTCTGCAAACTCTAAAGGTCTTCTTCTTCGATCCGAATAACTCTGCTGACGACTAACCGCAGTCCTGATCTTTTCTTGAATCATTCTAATCCTTTCGGGTGTCTGTTGCACCACATCCGGACCAATATGTAAATTCTCCCCCACTTGAAACTAGCATAGTGGGGTTTGGCATTTTCTCCCATACAACGCTTCGAATGGTGCCATACCGATACTGGTATGATATCCGTTGTTGTATGTAAATTCTGCGAGTGGTAATATCTGATCCCAACTTCCTCTTTCTTCTAACACACACGCTCACAATATGTCCTCCAAAGTTTGAATGGTCCTTTCGGTTTGCCCATCTGTCTGAGGGTGATAAGCTGAACTCATCTTAAGTCTCGTTCCCAGAGCTTGATGCAAACTTGTCCAAAATCTAGACATGAATCTCGGATCACGATCCGAAATAATACTGGATGGTATTCCATGCAATCGTACCACTTCCCGAATATAAATCTGGGTCAGTTTCTCCAAAGAATAGTGCATATTCACCGGAATGAAATGCGCCGACTTAGTAAGACGATCCACAATTACCCAGATTGCATCATGGTTTGCAACTGTCCTTGGCAATCCAGTCACAAAGTCCATGGAAATGCTATCCCACTTCCATTGTGAAATATCTAGGGGCTGCAACATCCCTCCAGGCTTCTGATGTTCCACTTTAACCTTTTGGCAAATTAAACATGACGATACATATTCTGCTACATCCTTCTTAAGACCAGGCCACCAGAACATGCTTTTCAAATCCTGGTACATCTTTGTCAATCCAGGGTGCATACTCATCTGACTCTTATGAGCCTCATCCAAAATCATCCTCCTAATCTCCAAGTTCTTCGGTATACAAACTCTCGTTTTAAAACGAAGAATTCCATCCGACCTTTCTGAAAAATCTGACTCCTTTCCTTTTTCCATCAATTCCCTCTTTTCTAACAATTTCGGATCTTCACGTTGCAATTCTCGAATTCGAGTCAAGAATTCACTAGAAATTTGCAACATACCCAACACAATCTGACCTAGTTCCACTTGCATCACCAGGCTTAGATCCCGTAACTTTTCTATTAAAACCGCTTCCTTGATCATCATGGAGCTCACATAAATCGCTTTACGGCTCAAAGCATCTGCTACAACATTAGCCTTACCTGGATGGTAATGAAGCTCAAAGTCGTAGTCTTTCAAAAATTCCATCCACCGACGCTGCCTCATATTTAACTCCTTCTGATCAAATAAGTACGTCAAACTCTTATGGTCACTAAACACCCAAAATGTAGTGCCATAGAGATAATGCCTCCATATCTTCAGTGCAAAGACTATTGCAGCAAGTTCCAAATCATGGGTGGGGTAGTTTACCTCGTGAACTTTCAGTTGACGAGATGCATACGCCACAACCTTTCCCTCTTGCATTAGGACACTCCCAAGTCCTTGTCCCGATGCATCACAGTACACTTCGTACTCCTTGTGAGGGTCAGGTAAGATTAACACCGGTGAGGATGTTAATCTTTCCTTAAGCATCAGAAAACTCTTTTCACACTTCTCATCCCATACAAATGGTTGATCCTTCCTAGTCAGCTTGGTGAGGGGTAATGCAATCTTCGAAAATCCCTCAATAAATCTTCTATAATATCCGGCCAACCCTAAGAAACTTCTGACTTCAGTGACCGTCTTTGGTTGAACCCACTGCAAAACTGATTCCACCTTGGCTGTGTCAACTGCTATGCCACCTTCCGAGATCACATGCCCCAAGAACTGGACTTCTTTTAACCAAAACTCACACTTAGAGATTTTGGCGTAGAGTCGCATCTCCTTCAAAATCTTCAACACTACTCGGAGGTGTTCGGCATGTTCTTCCGGACTCTTAGAATATATCAGGATGTCATCAATGAAAACTACCACGAATGAATCCAGATATGGTCTAAAAATCCGATTCATGTAGTCCATGAAAATGGCTGGTGCATTTGTTAATCCGAACGGCATTACAACATATTCATAATGTCCGTATCGAGATCGATTTGTGCGGTTGACTTCATGTTATTTGGTGTGATTTGGTCGATTGGAAGCATTAGGGTTGAGGGAGGGAGAGAGAGCTCGCGGAAGAGGGAAGAGGAAATGGTGAAGAATGAATGAAATTCGTGTTTACTGACTTAAATTTGGTTCTGCAGAGTCGTGGCTATGGATATCGATATCCAACATCGATGTCCTATGTTGGATATAGATGTCCAATGCTAAAAATGACAGCACCATTCTCAATTCAAATGGCCATAACTTCTTCGTTAACCGTTGGATCTTGCTCAAATTTGGAGATAAGCTCCCTAACATACTTATCTTCATATCCAACGGTTGGTTTTGGGTTTTGAGCTCTAAATATTTAAATCATAATTTTTCTCCCTATTTAGAAACTTTAACTATTCTCTAGCTATTCTTGGTTCTAATATCTATCACTTGGTTCTTCCTACCATTCTTCACCTCTTAAGTCTATTAATCTCCTAATTAAACTTGGAAATTAAATTAGGGATGTTACAGAGGATGCAGACACAATGAAAAGAAAATGAAAAGGAAAAAAAAAGAGAAAAGAGAAAAGAGAGTAACCATGAGAAAAAGGAAAAAAGGGAAGTCTATGTAGATCTCTGTTTTGAGGTTACATAAATGATATGGAGTGTATGCAGATCACTAATTTGTGGTTGCATACACTGGGTGCAGATCTCTGTCTTGAGGTTACACATAATGGAAAAAGGAATAAAGGAAAAGGAACTAAAAATGGAAAAGGTAATGTAATAGTATTGGAAAGGATTAAGGAAAGGAAAATGGATAATGGAAAATGGATAAAAAGAATGCATAAATGGAAATGAGAATGTGATGAATTGGTTGATCCCTGACTTGATTTAATTGTTATTCTTAAGCCTATATTATGAACTTTATATTATCTTCTAATTTGCTATGTTGTGAAAAGGTCCTCACCCTTAGTGGTTAACGTTTTAGGTGATTGCTAAGGAGCTTGTGGATCAGAGTGGCGCAGGGGAAGACTGGAAAGAAGGAAACTATATGTTTGTGCTACTTATATTGTAAATGGATGCCCAAAATTATTTGTAAACTTGAATTGGAAAAAGGAATTTTTAAGTACACTATTTTAATTATAGACTTTTACTTACTATTTTTGAAAATAAAATAAGGGTGTTACAAAAATCATCTTTGCTAATAATTTTATTATACCAAGTTACAGTATAAAACAATATAAGACAAAAACTATTACGAAACTAGTTAAATCAAGGAGGTATCATTTTCTTTTTACTCTTTCCATGTGATTTCTCTTTTGCAATAGTTTTGCACTGTTATTATTAGAAAGATAGAAATAAAACTGGAAGGCAATGAAAAACCCTTGTACTACAATTGTTCAACATTTAATTCATAATGAGCTGAGTAAAGTAAGCAAAATCAGAAGCATACATTTGTTACAGTTAATAATCGCTAGCTGAATTCAAATGCTCGTTGGCAACTAGATCAATATGTTGGGATTACTTCTTTCATTTCATAGAAATATAATCATTAACCGTAAAATATTACCACAATCAAAAAAGTCCCAATACATTAAATAAATGTGAGTCGAATACAATAGTAATTATAACAATATGCAAACATCCCCTCTTGTCGATTTCATACATACAAAGCGTATTATGTTTTTACCAATATTTAATTTAATATTTTATCTTATTGTTAAATTATTCAACGGTTTTACTTTTTATTCATTTTTTAATAGGTTTTGTAACATCCCAGCTTTCTACCCATTTGTTATTAGTTATAAAAATGGTAATTATTTTTTTTTTAAAATAAACATTCAACTATAAACCTTGTACGGAAGCAAAAACATTATCTTGAAATAAATATTACAACCATAAAGTAACATCAAATAATATTACAAAACAATAGTTCAAATAAAAGATAGACTCTGAGTTATTTTATTTAGGTTCTAACTATAACCCAGAGTATGGTTCTGAACTCCAAAATGTAGTAAGGGAATAGATGTCGGAATATTAATTCCATATTCTGTGTTGGCTAGTGAGCCATCAACTTGTTACGCCCAATAATTAAGGGAGGCATCACCATTACCTACACCCAAAGGCAGGCAGTAAGTTATAGCTAATCACATTAAAATGAATGATAAGTAACAGCGGCTAAAAATGACAATCACAGATAAATCAGGTAATGAAATAATATGCATATAGATATGTCACACCAATTTATTTCAACAAGTGAAAATTCTTATTAGTGGTATGATGAATGCTATTATTGTCATCAAATCCCGAGGCATCACAGTTTGGAGGAAAGTGGGTCATATTGAGATTCCTTTGCTCGACCTCTCACGACTTACGAGCTTCCTTCGCTCAGCATTCTCGACTTACTGGCTTCGTTTTTAACACCCCGATTTAGAACTTGAATTATTATTTTATTTAAAATAATATAAAATATATGGGTCAAATTATTATTATTTTTTTTACATTGGTGACATGGACATGAACCGCTATTACAAAATGTTTCAGTTTAACCATTTAAATTAAAAGTAAGGCCAACATGTCACACGTCACTTGTCAAGTTCCAAACCAAAATGTTACCAACACCACGCTTTGGAACTCTCACTCTATTTTCACAAATCATCCTTTATTTAAATAATATCAGTTTATAAGTTTATAAAGTCTCAAATAGTTCCATCAGGGTTAATTGTTTTCCAAAACTAGTTAAGTACCGAAAAGAGTTACACAGTGGTTCCAACAATATCAACTAGTGCACATAAGTAGGACACAAAATACAACAAAACTTTAACTAAGAACTAGGACTCTCCTTGGCTACCGACTCCAGCTCAACTTCAGGAGACTCCTCGGAGACAAATTTCGATTCCACTATCTCCTTTGATGTTCGCGTATCATCTAGTTCTTCTTTTTCTGACAATGAAGAATCTCCATATATCTCAGCAGACGACGAACCACCTCCGTAGCACAATGCCTAATCCTCCAGCTATAGTTACCATTTATATACAAGCAGCAGAACATAGCATGTTAGAGAGAGAGTAAACATTCCAAACAAATAAATGTCGACTATGTGGGATTACATTAGGCAATAAATAAATAACACATACAACACAATGGATTAATTTCATTTTACATACTCATTATCATAACCGTTTTAATTAATCATAGTCTCCAGCTTCACTTTTGTATCAATACCTTTAATCTCTCTCTTAGGGACATTTTTTACTACACAATCAACAATAACATCAATCCCAAGTATCAAAGGGTTTGACTTGGGTTTGACTTTTCTCTGCTAGGGTTTTCTTCTCTTGTGATCCCCTCCTTGCCTCGCGGTTGATCTCTGGTCACCGCTGCTTGCCACCATGGCAAAAAAGAAGGGGCGTCCGCCCAAGTCCCCCTCGCCCAAACCATCACCTAACACACCGAACACAAATTCTATCCCGAAAAACCTTGATCTCCTGAACCTTGATGAGGACGATATGGAGGACATAGAAGACTTGAGCCCCAAGAAAGCTGGGTCAATACTGGAAAAGCTTGATGAATTGCATGCTAAAATTAAAGGGAAGGCGATTGTTGAAGAAGAAGGAGAGGGCATGAATAATGACCTGGTAACACTGAATACTATAACAGAAGGCACAAGTACTCAAAGTCCAGTTTCAGCATTTGGTGGTGAACAACCTAGAAGAGCATCAATATGGGACTCGTTTAATATTACTAAACTACGTAATGCAGGAGAAAAGCTGAATTTTGTGGAGTCCACCATCAAAGAAGGGGTTGCAGTAGGGAAGATAGAGGCATCTGATATTGAGAATGAGGAAAAGTTTTGGCAGCAGGCGATCGTTTGCTATGTCCTAGGGGCCAGGCCTCCCTATGCAGTATTGAATGGATATATTAGAAAGATATGGGGGCAACATGGAATTGATAAAGTACTAATGAATGGTGATGGGACTGTGGTTGTCAGATTCAACATAATGGAAGCCAGAAATGCAGTCCTAGAAGTAGGCATTTACCACTTTGATAGAAAGCCTCTAATTATAGCACCGTGGACAGGGAAGCCAGTTTCCAAGAGTTTTCATGAGACGGTCCCAGTGTGGATTCAATTACCAGACCTAAATCGTATGTTTTGGGGTGCTAAGTCTCTAAGCAAGATAGCCAGCCTTGTGGGGACCCCTATAATGGTGGATAATGTGACTAAAGAGAGAAATATAATCAATTATGCAAGGGTTCTGGTGGAGGTCAATCGTTCTATTCTACCAGATGAGATTTTCTTTGAGGATGAGAAGGAGAACATCTTTACTCAGAGGGTAGATTATGAATGGAAACCAGTCCTATGTGCTTTATGTTCCATGTATGGCCATGATAGTAAAACCTGTAGAAAACAAACCAAGAAGGTTTGGGTGGAGAAAAGGAAGCCATCCAGAGAAGATATAGAAAAGGTGGATGATGCCTTGAGGCTAAAGAAATAGATAGAGGATGGGACAATTCCAGAAGCCAACATAGAAATAGCAACTGAAGCTGTTAATGTAGCTTTAAAAGATAATTGTGTTGAGGAGGTTGAGGAGGTTACTATGGTCAAAGAAACCCAACCAGAAAGGATGGATAAGGAGCATGTGGGGCAGAAGGAGAATGATCAAAAAGAAGGCCAATGGACTCCTGTTATGACTAGAAGAAAAGGCCAGGTAAAGGGGAATAAGAGGGATTCCACAGCCCTCATTATTAATGGATAGTATTGGAGCATGGAATACCAGGGGATTTAACCAACCCTTGAAACAAAAAGAGGTTAAAAGGTTGTTGAGTTTATATAATATAGGTGTTTTGGCTATTTTAGAAAATAAAATTAGAGCTAGCTCTTATGATGATTTGAGGATCAAGCTATTTGAGGGATGGGGTTCCTTTATTAACCTAGAGGATCACCCAATAGGGAGGATATGGGTTGTGTGGAGGAAGGACATGTTTCATATAGAAGTGGTAAACCATACAAGCCAATTTGTTCACTGTAAGATAGTACACAGGCCTGATAATATGGTGTTCTATGCTACTTTTGTTTATGGCCATAATGATGCTGATAGAAGAGGTGACATGTGGAAGGATCTGATGGAGATAGGGGTGAGTATGATGGACAAATGGGTGCTGCTGGGTGACTTTAATTGCTGCTTAAACATTCAAGAGAAGATAGGGGGACATCAGCTGGATTATAGTCAAATTGAAGGATTTAGAGATTTTGTGTTTCATTGTCAACTGGAGGATATGATGTATGGTGGCTGCTACTATACATGGAATAATAGACAAGAAGGGGAGGACAGAATCTTGAGTAAACTGGACAGAGTTCTAGTGAATGAGGAATGGTGTAGGGTTTGGCCAGAAGTACAAACTGAGTTTATCAATAATGGCACTTCTGACCACAGCCCTATGGTTGTGAAATGGTCCACTAATGCAATTAGTAGAAAGGGATCATTCAAGTTCCTAAATCATCTGGCTATGGATAGTGAATTTCTTGACATAGTGAAGCAGGCTTCGAGCCTTGAGGATGATGGGTATGCAATATTCAGAATTATGAGGAATTAGAAGAGACTTAAGGCAGGGCTTGGAGAGCTTAATAATAGGAAGTACAGGGATATTGACAAGAAGGAAACTCAAGCGAGGAAAAACTAGATATTGTGCAAGAAATGCTCCAGAATGATCCTATGAATATTCATCTTCAGAAAATGGAGAAAGAGGCTAGGAAGGATCACTATGAGGCTTACCAGGCTGCTGTTGTTTTCTTGAGGCAGAAGTCCAAGCAAGATTGGCTGAGTGAGGGTGACTTGAACACCAAATATTTTCATCAAGCAATTAAAGCAAGAAGGTACAGGAATAGGATTTTGATGATAAAAGATACCAGGGAAGGGATTCATACCAATCAGGATCAGATTGTAGAAGCCTTTGAGGACTTCTATAAGTCTCTTCTATCTGATGGAGGCAGACCTTGGTGTATGACTGAAGAGGAAGTGAAGCAAGGAGCTACCTTATCTACAGGCCAACAGCTGAGGCTTCTTAGGCCTTTTGAAGCAGAGGAGATAAAGCAGTGTGTGTTTCAGATAGGGAATGACAAGACCCATGGCCCTGATGGCTATGGAGCTGCTTTCTATAAGGCAGCTTGGCCAGTGATTGGGGACAATGTAATAGAGGTTGTGAATGAATTCTTTGCTACTGGAAAGATGCTTAAGGAAGCTAACCAGACTCTGCTGGTGCTTATTCCTAAGATTGACTGCCCCAATTATGTAAGTGACTACCGTCCTATAGCTTGTTGCAATGTTATGTATAAGGTTATATCAAAGCTAAATTGTGTTAGATTACAAGAATGCTTACCCTCGCTGGTGAATGAGAATCAAGCAGCTTTCATTAAGGATAGATCTATCCTACATAATATTCTCATAACTCAAGATTTGCTAAGGCTGTATAGAAGGAAAAATGTGTCTCCTAGGTGTATGATGAAAGTTGACCTTAAAAAAGCCTATGACAATGTCAATTGGGATTTCATTAAAAGAAGCATGGAGACCCTAAACTTCCCAGGAAAATTTGTAAATTGGGTGATGGGTTGTGTCAAAACAGTTTCGTACAGGCTAGTGATTAATGGTGCTATTCAGGGGCAGTTCAAGAGCTCTAGAGGTCTGAGACAGGGAGACCCTATGTCCCCCTTCTCTTTGTTATGGTGATGGAAATGTTATCAAGGAAACTGATCTATGCTGCTAAAAACAGAGGATTCAAGTTCCATCCTATGTGCAAACGAATAGGTTTGATTAACTTGGCATTTGCAGATGACTTAATGATATTTTCTAAGGCTGAAGCAAATAGTGTGAAAATGCTATGTGATGCTTTTGGGGATTTTGCTAGAAGCTCTGGTCTTAGTGAAAATCTAAGTAAATCTCAGATGTATATTGCAGGAGCTAGGCCTGACATTCATGAGAGGTTACTAAATATTACAGGATTTAGGAAGGGCACATTTCCATTCACCTACTTGGGTCTCCCAATAACAGCTAAGAAATGGAGTGTATCCACTTGTAATATGCTGGTAGAAAGGATAACTAAAAGGCTCAACATGTGGTCTACTCGCAACCTGTCTTTTCAGGGGCGTGCTCAACTTATCCAATCTGTTCTCATGACTATGCATATATACTGGGCCACTACTTTTATAATTCCTAAAGCTGTGGTTAGAGGAATTGAAAAGGCATGTAGAGGTTTCCTATGGGGCAAGGATCAAAGTGGTAGAGCAAAGGCTAAGGTATCTTGGGATAAGGTTTGCAGGCATAAGAAGTATGGGGGTTTGGGGTTTCAGAACATTGCCCTTTGGAATGTAGCAGCAATTGGGAAGCAAGCTTGGCAAATTCACACTACAAAAATATCTCTATGGCTTAGATGGATACATGCTATATACTTAAAAAGGGATCAATTTGTTACAATTCAGGCAGCACAAGCAAGTAATTGGCACTGGAAGCGGATAATCAAAGCTAGAGATAAATTAAACATAAAATTCGCAGCTTTGATAGCAAATTAGCAGGAGTATACTATAAAGGAAGGGTATGATTACCTAAGTGGTGAGCAACCAGACTTTCCGTTTCATCGTCAGATCTGGAACAGGCTCAGCATCGCGAAGCAATCCTTCATTTTCTGGCTTCTGGTTCATGGAAGCTTGAACACAAAAGATAGGCTTCCATTTCTGCAAACATCAACTGTGTGTTAGCTTTGTGAAAGGGAAGAGGAGACATGAAAGAACTTGTTCTTCACTTGTGAGTGGAGCAGGGAATTGTTGAGCTTGGCAGGGAATTGGATTGGGATTAAGGTAACTCAATTCAGCTTTCCTAATTGGCTAAGGTGGCTCAATCATGGTTTTAACAACACGAAGAAGAGGAAGCTAGTTACAGCAACAGTAGCAGCATGTGTCTATGGTGTTTGGATGGAGCGGAATCGACGGATATTCAGAAGGAAGAAGATGGAACCTCATCATGCTCTGGTCTTGGTTCAAAGTGATCTAGGAGTGAAGCTTGTTAGTTCTTGTAGGGATTGGGCTGCCAATAATGGCCCATTTAGTTTCATTTTTAACCGAATAAGGGCTGGAGTGTAGGCCTGTTGTAGTTTCATTGTTCATTATGTGTTGCTTATTTTTTTTGGGGTATTTTAGAAACCTAGAACCCTTCCTAGAAGGTGGCTAGGGACTAATTTACTGCCATGACATTTGTTTTTTTAAGATCGTTTGTTGGTAATGCAATTTTTTTCTTTACCAAAAAAACATTAATCCCAAGTCCTTTACCTTCCATTATCCAATATTGTGTCCATGCTCGAAGGCTCACCCATGTCATAACACTATCACAAATTCTTTTCTCCACATCAAATATCATAAACCTTATTATGTTCCTAAACTTTTCTTATTATGTCTTATTGAGTCGCATCCATCGATGACAAGGGATTAAATAACGTCATCGAGGAGTTGGTTAGCACACATTCACATCTCCTCCATTTCTCCCGAGCCTAAACAGAAGCAAACGGGACATACAGGAACCATAACCCATGCTGATCGAACTGCCAAGAAATCATCATAATCATTATATCAACATTTCATTTCACAATTTACCATCAGTATCATTAGGCCCCAATACCATTCAACAACCCGCCTCATTCAGGTTCCCTCCCACCGTTTCGAAATTGATCAAAGCGGCGACAGTACTATTCTAGTCTGCAATGTGAAACACGCTACGGTCCCGTGGGTATTAATCTCCGATCACTTATAGACTAGTTCCACCTAGAATGCACTCTAGGTTTTTTGACGTATCACCGTCATCACCCTCCCCTATCATAATCGCTCACTTGAGTATTCGCAGATAAATAGGGTATCTTCCTCTCCACTACTTCACACTCAACTCATCGCATTAATCAATGTCTTTTTTGTAATGTCCCAACTTTCTACCCTTTTAATTACTATCCAAATTGTTACAACAACGATTCAAACAAAGAATCCAAATAAAGGATAGACTCTGAGTTATTTTATTAAGACTCCAGCCTATAACCCAGAGCATGGTTACGAACTCCAAACGTAGCAAGGAAATAGATTCCATGTCCCTATTGGCTAGAGCGCCGCAAGTACTATTCCCTCTCATTAGGGAATGCCTCATCATTACCTACACACAAGGGTAGGGAGTGAGTCATAGCTAAATACAATAACAAATGAGTATGACAGAGGCTAAAAATAACATACACATATCAACATATAGCAACAATAATGCAATTACATATGCACAAGCCCATTTTACACTCATTTAACTCCATTGGTAGCATGATGCATGCCAACTCCATTCCAATGCATCACGGTTCGGTAGACTCAACCTCCATTCGTTGTAATCCTGAGCCAGATATCTACCTTTCCAATGAACCAGAGCGAATTCCATTCCATATGGAGTCACAATTTACTGGGAGCTAGTTTTTATGGCTTTCTACGTTGTGGCTTTCTACGCCCTATCCTGAACTAGCATCAACCAAGTAAAGTTGGAGCAATTCCATTTTCTCCATGCATGATAATGTCACGTATTCAATTATATATTCCATTTCATTCATTATTCTCATCAGCATTCTGGTAGTATCTTGCCTTATATTTCATTATTCAATTCATATCCATTTCCATAGTCCAATTATTTTGAACCAAGTGTCATTGGGATTCTTTAGGACTCTTCTTCCATCAGTGACATAGCCTCCTTGTGATGGTTGACACTACTAGAAAAAACAATTTTAAAATCGGTTGTTTTGGACTTTTAAAATCGGCCGCTGAGGTGATGTGCAAAGCGGTGATGTTAAAAGTGACACTTTTAAAATCGGTCCCATGACCGAGTTAAAAAAGTTTTTTAAAATCGGTCATTTAATGACCGATTTAAAAAGTCTCATTTTTAAAATCAGTCATAGATTTTGACCGAGTTAAAAGGTCTCTTTTTTAAAATCGGCCATAGTATTGACCGAGTTAAAAGGTCTCTTTTTAAACTCGGCTGTTTCCTTGACCGAGTTAAAAAGTTCATCAAAAAAAATCGTTCCTTCACCTTGACTACTTGCTTTCCTGAATCAGATAGTGGAATTTTGCACAAATAGTCGCAATAAACTTCTGAATCACATCTCTGCTCAACCACTTTCTCACATTCATAATCACATTCTCAGATCAATCTCAACTCTTATCTCTTTCCTTTACTCACATCACCTTTATCTCTTTCTCAAATTATCTCATACTTTCTTTTCATTCTCAGCTCATTACTTATTTCTTTCTTAATCGTTTCTCATGTTTCTTGTTCACATCTCTTTTCTCTTTATCTTATTACTTTCACAATTTCATCATCATCATTTCACTACCCACACAATCAAACAATTCTCAACAAAATGAAGTATGCACAATATTTAAACATTTAGTATGCAAACAGAACAGATAAACATTTAGCACGAATATCTACGTTGCCTAACTCGCAGTACTCCCGTAATCCGTCCACTCGAATTACGAGCAACCACGTTACGGGATCACCGCACTCTCACTCACCTGGATGACGACACGTCCAAAGACTCTCTAAGATTTCCAGTCGTTATCCTTGCCATGCTTCCTTCGCGTCCGACACCCGAACTAAACATTTTTCCCCATGCGTTAGAAACGATTTACGTGAATTCTTAATTTTGTTTTAAAACACTTTAAAATAATCCCCTTTTTAAAACACATTGCCAGTGTCCAAAGATTTTAAATCCCAATCGTTCTCTTATAAAATGTTCCCAAGAAATTTTATCAAAACCATCTATTTCTCTTAGTTTAAAACACTTTGGGTTAAAATCATTTTCTTTAAGTATTGAATGAAAAGAAAACAATTCTTTGAAAACCTTTATTAGATCAAATACAAAATCCAAGAAGTTAAAATTTCAAAACCAAAACAATTGATTTATTAAATTTCTAAGCTTCATAACATCATCACACATTGATCAAAGAATGTCAATTGAAGTTTCAAATTAATTTTAAGTTACTTAAATCACACTTCTTTCAAATAACGAATTTTTCCATTACTTTAAAATCCATACATAAACTTTTCACAAACAAGGCATACACACAAACAGCATCCCAGACAATTTCAATACATGCAAACAGTACAAAGAAATGTCACATTTTAAAGTATTTAAAATCATTATAATCTTAATTAAATTAATTAAATTATTCTTTTAGAAAATAATTTAGACTTAACCTCATAATTAACTCATAAAACTGAGTCATACTCATGGTTAAAAAAGAGTTCTAATTACAAATAAATTTTAAAACAAGAATTCATCAAATCAAATTTTACAAAAATCTATTCACAAAATAAAAGGGACTTTTCATTTTCATTTCGAGAATCAGAAAGATCAAAGGAAACACACACATAATAGTTTCAAAGCATTCACAACCTTCACAAACATATATACAGTAAATCACATTTTCACTTATCCACATTCATTAATTAAATCATAACTTTAATACATTAATCCAATTATTCTTAAGAAATAATTTAATTTAGTCCTTTTTAATTAATTTAAGAAAACCGAATCATACAAGTTTAATAATTTCCTAATCACAAATAAATTTCAAAACTCAAATCATTAAATCAACAGTACCAAAATTTTCACAAAATCACATGAACTTATTTATTTAAAATCAGACAGACAAAGGTAAACACATATCATATAGGCATTTAGGAATATAACTACACTTCATTTCATGCAAATAATTGTCCCACCATTTTAAACATGCATAAACCGAATTGTGCATATAAAATTTTGCAAGGATTAAACATACAAATACAAACATACAGTTATGAAATCAATTTCATTCATTTTCAAGCTAAAACCGTGAGCATCCAGGAAAGAAAACCAACAAATTACCAATTCCTTTTTATAACTTAAATAATTTAATCATAACTACTCCAAAAGAATTATTTTATTTTATTTATTCTAAGATCAAACCGTGAGCATGCAATAGGAGAATTAACAATTTTTAATTTCATTTTCATAACAGGATCAACACAATAAATTAAATCACAACCATCACACATATTTTCTTTTGAATTAATTTCTTTCATGCAAGTATCTTTTTGAGTCTTTAAATTCAAGGGAAGTCATCATATATGCAACCTATTGGAGAGACAACTCTAATTTCCTACTCCTCCTAGTTGACCGAAAATCAACATGCATGTGATTAAAATCATTAGGTCCAATCTTAGAACAAACATACATCCATATTTTACAAAATAAAAAGCATAGACCATATTAATTCCAATCTTGGCCGAATGGCCTTCTAAAAAGAGCATGCACAAAATAATCACTTAATCAAATCATGTTTACAATTGGAAAATTATTTTTAAAACTTATTTCTTTAATTCTTCCTTAAAACCGAATTACACAAAAAGATGAAATCATGGTCTTTTCTTAAAAATTCACATGTAACTCAAAGATCTAAACATCTTTTCACTTATCAAACAAAATATTCACATATACGTACTTAGATGATGATTTCAAGCAAGCGAATTAAACATGCAAGGCTAGAACTTGAACTTTTTCACACATCACACATGGATCATAAATTTATTTAGCAAATAACCACAAACATACACATAGGTCACGGATCTAAACAAAAGACTTAACATGCAAGCCAACAAAATTTCAATTTACAAATGAACAAACTTAGATCATGAAGTTATTCATTAAATCTTAACATAGACACATGTGTTTCACGGTTTAAAGCAAGAAACATAGACATGCAAAGAGATTCACTTTAGTTTTCACAAAAATTTTAGCCATTCTTTATATCTTTAAGATTTTAGTTAGAAAAATATTAGATCAAGCAAGAAAACCTTCAACCGAAACATAAAGCATCAAGATCACATATTACAAATTTCTTAGAGTCCTTAAGAGTTCAAGATCAAAATAATAACAACATATAGAATTATTTTTAGAATCACAAAATAAGACATGCAAGAAGAAAGAACAAGGATCTTCAAACTAGGAAAAGAAACTAAACTATTACAACTCTTTCATCTTGATCTTGGGTTCCTACCATGTAAGGTTGGTTCCTCTAGCTCTCATCACTCTTGGTCTACAAAGGTAAGGCTTGGTTCAAGCTTGGATTTCCTTTTCCTTCCTCTCCTAGTTCCACGGCCAAACTCCCTCTTTCTTTCTCTATTTTTTTATTTTTTCTTTCTAAGAGTTGAATGAGTCTCTTAGAAGTTGTGTTTGTGTTGGTACGGTGGAGGAAGTGAAATGGGTGAAAGGAAGTCAAATGAAGAAGTGATTTAAGGCTCCTTGTATGTGTATAAGCCACGACTAATCCCCCTTCTGCCCTTAATAATTTTTTTGGTCCATGTTGAATTGGGAGGGGCGGTCTTGGCATTACAAAAAGTTGCATGGATAAGGGTCTTCTAAGTCAAGGAGACAAAGTGGACTAGGTAGGCTTTTTAGGGGTCATTCTAGGTTGAAACTAGTTAGGGTTTGGTTAGGTTTTAGTTTGATTCTAACTAAGTTTGTTTAGTTGGGCTTTACTTGGTTCCTAGTTCCTTAACCTCCAAGTTTCTAGAATTTTAGTCCTAGCTGTACATACACACGTACAACATACATACACACACATATATACATACACATACCGTAGCACACACATACACACATACATACTTCACATTTTATTTTCTTAATCTTATTTACTTATACTTCCTAATTATTAATCCATACCCTAATGCAATCAATTCATAAATCACATTCACACAATTAATTTGATGCATCACATAGTACACACACATTAAATCAAACACATTTCACATAAAAATTCAAGCCAAATCAAGAAATTCATTTTCTTTAAATCACAATTCTTTTAAACTCGTATTTTCACTGTTCTGAAATAAATATTTTGTAAAACCACCCAGAATATTCTAAAAGTTATGTTTTTAAAATCTAAATTTCAAGACGATCGTTTTGATATAAAGTTTGTAAAAATCCGAGTTACGGTTAAAAAGTTACGAACTTTTCAAGTTAACAGCTCAAAACTTCACTTTAAATAAAAATCACTTTTCAATAAAATCACAACTAATCTCTTAAAAATTAAACCAACCAAATCATTCACTTTTCTTTTTATGAAAATATCTTTGTTTATGAAAATCCTTGAAAATTATCACTTTATTTCCTTCTTACATAAAATACTTTTCCGGAAATCGTTTACGCACGTACGGGAAAAATGCGGGGTGTTACATTCTCCCCAACATGGAGATTTCTCGTCCTCGAGAAATGCTGCGTAGAATCTATCAAATCGGTGGACGCGTGACTCCTTGAAGAAATTCTTTCCCTCTTCTACTGTCGCAATCGTCGCATCCTCGAATATGAACTACCTACTCGTCGACTTTTCAAATGATTCGAATGGATTACTTGCAAAAGTAATCTCTCAAAGGACTTTTAATAACAAACAAGGTAGGGTATAATCAACATGTCTCATTGACAACAAAGATCTGATGGGTTCAAAGGCATCAAAATAGGATTTAGAAACAACAGGGTTACGTTTATTCGGGGTCAAAACATTACTATACCTAGGGCTATGTCCTTCTCATCAGTTCAAGCCTAAACAAACTATTCCTCAAAAATCACATATCCAACTACTCCCCAACTTAAATGACACATACCTCTATACACCACATTCATTATCACAAGCTTAACTTCTAAATACTCTTATCTTTCACCACCTTTTGACCAACTCTTACAAAAATTCCCATCACTTAACTCTACTCTATCCTCTCATTACCTTACTTTTCACCAACTAATTGCCCTCATCATACCTCTATGGTTACTATTAGATCCTCCTCTTGCTTTATCAACCACTAGTCCTCAAGAAACGTACAGCATCTCACTACTTGTTTCTAACACTGGATCATATAACTTAGACAATTCTAAACCTTTTTACATTTTCCAAAATTTTCCTCACATTCTAAACCATTAATTGAACAATCCGACATCAAAAACTCTTATTCCTAATCACCTTTCACCACTTGCCTATGACTTAAAGATACTCCTATTTTCTCCAAGACTCATACATCCTTACCTCTTACTAACTAAACCTCATTCTCCTTAACCTTCGCAACCCTCACCTAACAACACCTCACAACTCACTCTCTATTCTAGGATTTTCTACTGGACTGATACAGGGGGTAAGGGCTTAACATCCTCACTAAGGCTTCAGGATTGAACAACGTTGGGTCAAGGACCAAGGAGAAACTTTGGGTTTATTGATGATCAAGGCTTTGTCAAAAGCAGGGTCTAAGATTTTTCAAGCGCCGCGCCAAAGCAATTTGACACACATAGGGTTGTCACAAGAAAAGTTTAAATCAAGAAAAGAAGGGTTTTAGTCGCAAAACAAGGGCTCATATCTCAAGGGCCATCACAGGCAAAAGGGTTCACATTAAGGATAGACTCATAAAATAAGATCCGAATTCACACGTCGACGTCCATGACTACACGAATCTCTGCTTCCTCGTTCCACTATAGATGAGAACCATCGTAATCCAGAAGAACATCCGCGTACTCTTAACGTTCTATCGCTATCCTAATACTAACTCACACACAGAGACACATAGCAGAGTACGTAAGTCCATGTATGAGGTTACTTAGTTCAACCTCTGCTCTGATACCATTTCTGTAACACCCCGATTCGGCAACTTGAAAACTTAAATTAAAACAGTGAAAATTAGGGCCAAATTTTTTTTTTACATGTGTTACATAGATGAAAGAACGTTTAGACTTTCCAAACATAGTTTAAAAGAAACTCATGTTCTCACATTACGCAACAATCTTCCAAGTTCCAAACCGAGGTATCACAGGACACCGCGTCTTGAAACCCGTTTTCAATCATCGTTTAAAACGAGGCCCGTTTATTTGTTCAAACATCAATACCAAATAAAACAATTGCCGGGGTACAGTATGGTAGAGCTAGGTAACTAAGAACTTACAATGGATTACCTTCCGCCAGGGGAGTTCCTAGCTCCTAGTCATGCACACCGAAACTATCGTTCTATGTTCGTGTCATGGCAGCCCAAGCTCTCGGTCCACAAGTATGGTTGTCGCCCTCAGCCGTCTCCGGAATCTCACGCAGAGAGTCGTCTGGTACCCGCCCCTTCTTGCAGGGTTGCAGATGCTTCGCTACACGCTATACTACCTACCGGTTGCAATATCAACAATTGTCGATACGACAACACGGTAGGAGAGAGTCAGTGTTCCGAACACTAACGGGTTGACCATACGGTCTCGGGTATATTATAAAAACAAAAATTTACAGATAAAGCAACATAACATGCAATGCAATTAGCACATATGATTCATATAGAACAGCACATAACGTCATACTCTAAACACCTCATTCATAACCGATTAATCCATTCACACTCTCATAACACAACCTCAAAATCTTTCTCTTTAGCTTTCACAACTCTATTCCACTTCCTTTCATTATAGTACCACACTTATTTCTCATTCCAAGGATTCTTTCTTATCACTCTTATTCCAGGCTTAATAATTCGATATACTCCTTATTGGAGACATCTTTGTGCTTTTATGTTTTATTATACCGGATAACATCAATGATGAGGGGGACACATCATTGAGCTCACACACGTCTACATCTCCTCGGCCAACCACCCAACCTAGTCAGAAGCAAACAGGAGTACATGACCTTTACCACGCGGGAACGACAGCTGTCACACAAACAAGTGGTCCCTGACCAGGAGGCCCAGCCTCAATAATATCATAAACATGGCACGCTCTCAGCGGCAATCACAAATGCCCCGTTCCAGTCCCTCTCACTGTTCTTGAACTGCCATAGGGGTGACAACACTATTCCGGTCCCGGGTGCGGAACTTACCATGGCATTAGACCCAGTCCCTACCACGTTAGTACGCCACATGTGGGATTCATTCCGCCCAGAATAGTACTCAAGGCAACGTGACGTTTTACCTCCCGAGCCTACCCTAATGCATTCATCAACCCGGATATCCCTGATATCCGGGGTAACTTCCTCTCCACTACTTCGAGACGACACTCATACCTCTCCGCGTTTGTAAATGTCTTTTAAAGTCTTTTAAAATTTTAACGTTTTATTAGCGGCTTAATCCTAACAGTCGGCTTATCCTTGGGGCATCCCTTCAACGAAGCCCGACCACTAATCGCAATATTTCCCCCTAAATATCACATGGCCTCAAGCCTCATATGACTTCCTCCTGATTCTCAAAAACTCATTCTCAACATAATTCTCATCACAACATCAACATGCGTTCCTCGTCTTTCTCAAAACATCATTTCACAAAACCTTTCCGGAAATAGAATTTCATAAAACTTTTACTTTACTAAACATTTTCCAAAAGCCTTCAAAAATCACTTTGCAAAACCCTTTTCAAAAATCACATTTTTGGGTGAGTGTTAATGGAGGAGCAAGCTCAACTCAACACTAAGCTTCTTCCCAAAAACGTGGACGAGGAATCACATCTCTACTCAACCACTTTCTCACTTTCATAATCACATTCTCAGATCAATCTCAACTCTTATCTCTTTCCTTTACTCACATCACCTTTATTTCTTTCTCAAATTATCTCATACTTTCTTTTCATTCTCAGCTCATTACTTATTTCTTTCTTAATCGTTTCTCATGTTTCTTGTTCACATCTCTTTTCTCTTTATCTTATTACTTTCACAATTTCATCATCATCATTTCACTACCCACACAATCAAACAATTCTCAACAAAATGAAGTATGCACAATATTTAAACATTTAGTATGCAAACAGAACAGATAAACATTTAGCACAAATATCTACGTTGCCTAACTCGCAGTACTCCCGTAATCCGTCCACTCGAATTACGAGCAACCACCTTACGGGATCACCGCACTCTCACTCACCTGGATGACGACACGTCCAAAGACTCTCTAAGATTTCCAGTCGTTATCCTTGCCATGCTTCCTTCGCGTCCGACACCCGAACTAAACATTTTTCCCCGTGCGTTAGAAACGATTTACGTGAATTCTTAATTTTGTTTTAAAACACTTTAAAATAATTCCCTTTTTAAAACACATTGCCAGTGTCCAAAGATTTTAAATCCCAATCGTTCTCTTATAAAATGTTCCCAAGAAATTTTCTCAAAACCATCTATTTCTCTTAGTTTAAAACACTTTGGGTTAAAATCATTTTCTTTAAGTATTGAATGAAAAGAAAACAATTCTTTGAAAACCTTTATTAGATCAAATACAAAATCCAAGAAGTTAAAATTTCAAAACCAAAACAATTGATTTATTAAATTTCTAAGCTTCATAACATCATCACACATTGATCAAAGAATGTCAATTGAAGTTTCAAATTAATTTTAAGTTACTTAAATCACACTTCTTTCAAATAACGAATTTTTCCATTACTTTAAAATCCATACATAAACTTTTCACAAACAAGGCATACACACAAACAACATCCCAGACAATTTCAATACATGCAAACAGTACAAAGAAATGTCACATTTTAAAGTATTTAAAATCATTATAATCTTAATTAAATTAATTAAATTATTCTTTTAGAAAATAATTTAGACTTAACCTCATAATTAACTCATAAAACTGAGTCATACTCATGGTTAAAAAAGAGTTCTAATTACAAATAAATTTTAAAACAAGAATTCATCAAATCAAATTTTACAAAAATCTATTCACAAAATAAAAGGGACTTTTCATTTTCATTTCGAGAATCAGAAAGATCAAAGGAAACACACACATAAGATACTCGAGTAGTTCATTACCCAGAATACTCGAGTAGTTCATGCATTACTCGAGTTGTTCATCAAACTTTACCCTTGTTGCATAGCTTACAATCTTTTACTCTTCTCGGATGCATACACCCAGTGCATGTCTTACACCATTTAAGGTCGGATGTCGGAGTGTCCATAACTGCGACTACCCAGTACCCGTCTTACAGCTGCACATACCTGGTATGCGTCTTAAGCGATCAATTCACGCATTCAGTACGCGTCTGCTATGACCAGGAGCACTACCGCCGATCATTCTATGGGGTTAAGGAGAGTCCATAACAGCGAGTACCCAGTACCCGTCTTACAGCGGCGGATCTCGGCGACTTACGCGATCAATACATGCACCCAGTACGCGTCTGCTATGACCAGGACCACATCCCACCGGTTCCGTGCTCGGAACCTTCTGTGAATAATAACTGCGAGTACCCAGTACCCGTCTTACAGCTGCACATACCCAGTATCCATCTGACGCGATCAATGCACGCACCCAGTACGCGTCTGTTATGACCCGAGCACACAACCATTTCTCTTTTATTCCTCTTATCCATTTAACCAATTTATTTCGGACTATCTCATCTCAACCCTTTAAGTTATTCCTTTTTACCTTGATCTCATTATACTCTTAGCTCGGCCTCTCTCGGCGCACCCCTTTAACCATTTCCTTATTCCATTATCTTTTCTCATTATCTGACTCATTACTCTATCTCTCCTAATTTCCATATATACCATTTTCTCAACCCATTCGCAACCTATCCCAGCTCGACCCAGCTCGGCCACAAATATAAATAACAAATATCAAAGCTCATAAACATATATACAACAAATTTCATAAACACTTATACAACATCAACAATAAGGATCAAAGCATTCAACCAATCCATCATGTAAATACCAACATATAGCATATAACAATACTCATCCCTACTTCAAACTCATGTTTCTAATTCGTTTATTTGCTCCCCTTTTTTACCCTTTTTACCATTTCTTATGTAACATTAACCTAGATCCATTCGCTAAGCTAACACCCACTCTTAGTACCCTTTATGAACACCCTAGAAACCCAAACTCAAGTAGAGGTAACACTCACTCCTTACCTCAAACCGTGAGAGATAAAAGTTGAGAGTTTAAGAATGGCTTTCCTTGACCTTGACCTTATGAGCTTCACACCCTTGAGTCCTTGCTTCCTAGCTGCACGCCGGCTGCCACACGACCAGGGAACGCCGAAACGGAAGAGAACGGAGAGGAGGAGGGTTTTCCAGTCGGTAACACGTGGTGGATAAGGGGAGTTGTTATGAGTGAGAAGAGAGAAAGAAAGTATGTTGAGGGTTTGTGTGTGTTGCTGGAACTTCAAATAAAATGAGAGAGAATGAAAAGGCAAAGTGTATTATGTGTTGTGTTTGGGCTTTCTTTTATTCATTTAGGGAAAACATTTGTGTGGTTCTCATTGGAGGCTTCTTGGGGAAGCTAGAATGTGTGGACAGGATTCATTGGCTTCTTGAGGAAGCCATGAATAGTACTTTGAAAGGGACATAAAGCAATGATAGTGACATAAAGTGAGGGATAGTACATAGTACGGTTGGTACGAATCCCAAAGGGCCAACAGCTCATCATGAGCTGGCACGGAGGAGCTAGGACGTGTCGGCTAGGACACGTCGGCTAGGTTTGTAGGAACAACCGTAGTCCGAACTTCCTTCTCGGATGATACTGTGAGGTGCGCAGAGGTCGGCTAATTTGGACTGGAAAACCGGTTCCACATTTGGTTCCCATCCAGCTCGGTTCATATGCACACAATCTCATCTAGCTCGGCCGGGATCGGACCGAGACCATATACTTACATCCTAGTTCTGCCTATGCTCATACTACCCTTCTAACCTTGTACAATTTCTAAGGCTTAATCCTATCCTTAAGTAAATATTTATATACTAAAATTATATTATTTAATATTAATTTTCAGGATGTTACATTCCTCTCCCACTTACAGGAATTTCGTCCTCGAAATTTAGTCGGCATTGAACAGTTGCGGGTATGACTGCTTCATCTTGTCCTCGAGTTCCCATGTAGCTTCCTCCACATCGTTCCGATTCCAGACGACCTTAACCAAGGAGATTTCCTTCCCTCTAAGCCGTCTAACTTGTTTGTCTTCAACTCCGACTGGTAGGACATCGAACGTCAGGTTGTCTCTTAGCGGCAGCTCGTCCACTGCTATCACATGCGAAGGGTCATGAATGTACCTCCTAAGTTGCGAGACATGGAACACATCATGGAGCTTAGACAAGTGCAGAGGTAGAGCAATTCTGTAAGCTACGGGTCCGACCTTATCCAATATCTGATATGGTCCGACAAACCGAGGGGTCAACTTCTTTGACTTGATAGCTCGACCAATGCCCGTTACATGGGATACCCGCAGGAATACATGATCTCCTTCAATAAAATTCAAGGGTTTTCTTCTCTTGTCGGCATGGCTCTTCTGTCGGTCTTGAGCTGCTTTCATCTTTCCTTATATCATTCGGATCTTCTCGGTCGTCTCATGAACAATATCAGGACCAATCAACAAGTTTTCTCCTATCTGGAACCAGCATAGCGGCGTCCGACATTTCCGACCATACAATGCTTCGAATGGAGCCATTCCAATACTTGAATGGAAACTGTTGTTGTAGGTGAATTCGACCAAAGGCAGAAGTGTTTCCTAGCTTTCCGACTGTTCAAGCACACATGTCCTCAGCAAGTCCTCAAGAGTCTGAATGGTGAGCTCGGATTGTCCATCGGTCTGGGGATGATAAGCCGTGCTAAATCTCATCTTTGTTCCCATGGCTTGCTGTAAGCTCTGCCAGAACCGAGACAAAAAGCAAGGATCACGGTCCGACACTATGCTGCTCGGAACACCGTGAAGTCGGACAATGTCCTTTATGTACTGTTGCGTCAGCTTCTCCAAGCTGTACTTCATGCTGATCGGCAGGAAATGGGCACACTTTGTAAGTCGGTCCACGACAACCCAAATGGCTTCCTTCCTTGATCTCGTCCTTGGTAGACCTGACACAAAATCCATCGAAATGCTGTCCCACTTCCATTGAGGGATCTCCAAGGATTTGAGTAATCCTCCTAGTTTCTGATGTTCGATCATGGCTTTCTGGCATGTCAAACACTGAGACACATAATCGGCCACGTCGGTCTTCAACTTCGGCCACCAAAACAACCTCTTCAGATCCTGGTATATCTTTGTGGCTCCCGGATGAAGACTCATCTTCGTCTTGTGGGCTTCTTCAATTAATTCTCTTCGGACTTCAAAATCCAAGGGAACACAAACTCGGCCCCGAAATCATACGAGGCCATCGGGTCCTTTAGTGAAGTCGGGTTCATCCTTCTCTCCTGCTCTTTCTAGTAGCTTCTGGAGTTCTAGGTCGGCAGCCTGTCTTTCCTTGATGAATCCCAAAAAATCATTGGTTACTTGCAACATTTCCAGGACAACACTATTTCCCTTCTTCTCTATGCCGAGGTTGAGATCACTAAACTCCTGCATCAACTGCATCTCTCGGACCATCATGTTGCTCAAATGAAGACTCTTCCTGCTCAGTGCGTCGGCCGCCACGTTGGCTTTTCCGGGATGGTAGTGTAGGTTGAAATCGTAATCTTTCAAAAATTCCACCCATCTGCGCTGTCTCATGTTCAGTTCCTTCTGGTCGAACAGATAGCTGAGGCTCTTGTGGTCGCTAAACACCTCGAACTTCGTACCATACAGGTAGTGTCTCCAAATCTTAAGGGCGAACACTACAGCTGCCAATTCGAGGTAATGAGTGGGGTAATTCTGTTCGTGTTGCTGAAGTTGTCTGGAGGCATAAGCCACTACTTTTCCCTGTTGCATCAACACATAGCCGAGACCCTGCTTCGAGGCGTCACAAAACACGTCAAAGGCTTTGGTCGGATCGGGCAAAATCAACACGGGCGAGCTTGTCAACCTGTTCTTTAGCTCTTGGAAGCTCTGTTCGCACTCCTCAGACCACTGATAGGGCGTATCCTTCCTGTTTAACGAGGTCAAGGGTAGAGCCAGCTTAGAAAATCCTTCAATGAACCTCCTGTAGTACCCTGCAAGACCGAGGAAACTCCTGATCTCGGTTACCGAGTTGGGTCTCTCCCACTTGAGTACAACTTCTACCTTGGAGGGATCAACCGCAACACCGTGCTCGGATATCACATGTCCGAGGAAATGAACCTCTTTGAGCCAAAAACTACACTTAGAGAGCTTGGCGTATAGCTCCTTGTCCTTCAAAACCTGCAATACCGTTCTCAAGTGCTGCTCGTGTTCACTCGGACTTCTGGAGTAGATGAGGATGTCGTCGATGAAGACTATCACAAATGAGTGCAGATAAAGGTCGGAAGATTCTATTCATGTAGTCCATGAAGATGGCAGGGGCGTTGTTAAGTCCGAAGGGCATAACCACGTACTCAAAATGCCCATATCTCGTCCTGAAAGCTGTCTTCGGAATATCTTCATCTCGGATACGGATCTGATGTTATCCAGATCGGAGGTCTATCTTTGAGAATACCGACACTCCCTTGAGTTGGTCTAACAAGTCGTCAATTCGAGGAAAGGGGATATTTGTTCTTCACCGTTACTGCGTTGAGTTTCCGATAATCAGTGCACATTCTGAGGCTACCATCTTTCTTTTTGACAAACAAGATCGGAGCTCCCCAAGGTGATACACTTGGTCGGATTAGCTTCTTGGCCAAAAGTTCTTCTAACTGTTTCTTGAGCTCTTCTAACTCGGGAGGTGCCATTCTGTACGGAGCAATTGAGATCGGGCCAGTTCCCGGAATAAGGTCTATACTGAACTCTACTTCTCTTCTTGGCTGTAAGCCAGGCATCTCGTCCGAGAAAACCTCTGGGAATTCTCCGACCACAGGAATTCCGTCTAAGTTCGGTTCCTCTGTCGTCTCTAACTTCGCAACAGAAGAGCCACTAAAGATTACGATCTTTTCTCGGCAATCGAGCAGGACGTGGTGTTGAGACATCCAGTCCATTCCGAGGATAATATATAGCTTGGTTAGGGGCAAGCAAATCAAATTGACCTTAAACTCTCGGCCTAATACTTGGATAGGACATTCTAGACACATTTGGGATGTAATGACAGAAGAATTGGTTGGGGTAGAAATGGATAGTTTGTAAGGCATTTCCACTGGGGATAGTTTTAGTTTATTCATACAGTCAAGGGAAATGAAAGAATGTGTGGCTCCACAATCAAATAGCACGGCACATGGAATACTGTTTACTTGACAAGTACCTCGGATTAGCTCGTCGGCATCAGTAACTTGTTCACCATCCATAGTGTAAACTTTGCCTCTCTGCATTGGTCGGTTAACACCAGTTTGATGAGCCTTGGTCACATTGACCTCTTCTTTCACAATGTTCTCGGTACACCGAGCTGCAAAATGACCAGGCTTGCCACATCGGAAACAGGATCCTCTCGCCTTGTTCGGATCCAGACTCCAGCATTCTCCCCTGTGCTGCCTTCCATAGTGTTGACAGATCGGATAAGGTCCAGGGACAACCACCATCTGACCACCGCTCCTTGGGGCTGTTGACACTCTGGAGCTCGGATTCACATATGGAGCAAACCTCTGAACAACTCCTTTCCCCCTGATTGGCCCCACTGTTTTCTGTGCCGAACTGCTTCGCTTTCCGTCAGCTTTCCTCTTGAGCCCCTTCTCATAGGTGCTAGCCATGTTCACTAACTGCGAGAGATTGGCCACATTCTGATATTCGAAAGCGAGCCGAATATCATCACGGAGACTAGATTCAAACTTGATGCACTTGGTACGCTCATCAACATCTCGGTAGCTTCCTGAATACCAGATCAAATCCTCGAACTGAGCGGTATATTTCCCAACACTCAAGTTCTTCTGTTCCAGCTTGAGAAAAGCGAGCTCCTTCTCCCTCCTAACATCCTCGGGAAAATACTTTTCGAGGAAGCGAGCTCGGAACAAATCCCAAGTAATGACTTCATTAGCCGCTTCCAGTCCACGGCTCTGCTGCTCCCACCAGTGCTCGACTTCACTCGCCAGCACAAACTCGGCCAGCCTCACCCTGTATTCATAGGGTGGTTGCAGAGATCGAAAGATCTTCTCAATGTCCTGGAGCCACCTCTGAGCTCCATCTGGATTATAACCCCCTTCAAACCGAGGTGGTTCATTCTTCCTAAATCGGCTCATCCAGTCGATCTCGACCGGAGCCGGAGGTTGAGGCTGAAGGGCTGCAGCTGCAGCTGCTGCGGTTGCGGCGATGTTCTGAGCAAGGTTCTCAGCCTGATTTTGCTTAGCCTGTGCTTGGTTCTGCTGTAGCTGAACCAGAGTTTCCAACACAGCAGCAATTTGGTCGTTATCGGCTCTTCTCCCAGCCATGCTGCTCGGATATGGAGAGAAAGCCAATTAACCACCGGCCTATGCTCATACTACCCTTCTAACCTTGTACAATTTATAAGGCTTAATCCTATCCTTAAGTAAATATTTATATACTAAAATTATATTATTTAATATTATTTTCAGGACGTTACAACTACTAGACCCTAAATCAGACACAACACACTATAATAATTATGATACTAACTACGACACTAACTAACTACTAATGACCTTTGGCAAGAACCGATATTCCCCGGCAACGGCGCCAAATTTGATCGAGTTCGTACCCGATACAAATAAAAACAGTTTAAGTATAGTACTAGGAAGTGACTCCTAGGTCGTCTCCCAAGGAATATCTTATCAAGCAAAAGGTCGAACACATAGTATGCATAGAAAACAAGTGGGGTTTTGTATTGATTGTTGAAGTCTAGAATCAAAACAGAATTAAATAAAAATTAAGTAACATATAAGGAAAAGCGGATAAACCCCTTTGGCACGCGTTCACAACTCTATCATCGGTCACAAAAGATCAATTTCTTCCCTCTTCACTGTCCAACTCGTGAGAACTAAATACTAAGCGAAAATTCAATTCTCACCCCAAAACCCTAACCTCTAATTAAGCATTAAAAGCCAAAGCATGGAGATTTTACGAGTTTGCATAAATTAAGCATTCATACACATAAATTAAGCGAACCATAACATATCAATAAGCATGAAAACAATGAATAAAAACGAAATAGCATTAAGAAAAAAACCTCAAGAGTATGTGATACATTACGAAAGGGATTTAACCTAAGAGTTTAGCCTTCCATGATGAAATAAGTCAAAAACGTGTAGAAAAGGAAAGAGAGAGAAACCTTAGTAGCCACCACAAGCTTGGAGAGCAAAACTAAGCCTTCTCTAAGAGAGAGATTGGGAAAAACGTGGAATGGAAGATGACTGCTAGCTCTACACGAATTTGGCTTTTTAAATCACAAAACGGGCCTAAATCATGGGCCAAATCCTAAGGAAAGCTAATCTCTAAATTAAATCTAAAAATATCCTATAGATAAAATCTAAATCTTAAAAGATATAAACTAAATCTCAAATAATCCTAAAGATAGATTACAATCTTCACTTCATCATATATCTTCTCTTCCAAAATTAAATCTTCACTCCCAAAATGTCCAAAAAACCCTTGTGCCATATATGACATGAAAATAATAATAGATTAAATTAGGCAATATAATCCAAATTAATTAAAATCCGGAATAATAGTCTAATAAAGTCTAAAATACTAAATCATTCTAAACAATGTCAAGTAGGGACCAAAAATCATCAATGAGAGCAAAATAAGGCTATGAATAATGGGAAATATAATGCTCATCGATGAGTCATTACTCAACAATTTTCATTCATTGACACGAAAAAAACTCAAGGACATGATAATGGTCATCGTGTCGCCATGCATGATCATTGGAAACAAGTATTTAAGCCAATTGTTGAAGGAAATCGACCATTTTGGTCGAATTGCTCTGAAAATCTTGAGCCTAGGGTTCCTGATTTCGTCTCTTTCGTTCTCATCCATTTGTGAGTGTTGATTTGAGTATTATACACCATTGTAAAGATCACATCACGAGCTTTACAAAGACACCAAAATCGCGAGTTGATGTTTCGTGAGGAAGGAGAATCAAAGCTCGAAAGTAAGGTTCTCTTTGCTGTCAAGTTCAGAAACTAAAGTCTGGAGCTTACTTCAAGCTCGGATTTTGGTAACTTCATGAGTCCTACAAGCTTCAAAATCATTCCTACCCTTAGTCTATGTTGCAGAGAATAGTTCCTAACCATTTTCCCCAATTGTTAAACTGAATTTGCATGTCAAAATCTCTGGTTTTTGGACTCTGTTCGTGTGTGGCTTCATGCAAAGGGTTTTGTGGGTTTAGTGCTTCCAATCAATTTCTCTAGAATAAGTTTAATTTGTTAAATTTTAAGTGTAGAGTCACCATGAGACTCTATGGGCATAGATTGAATTAGATTATGGCTTGGAGGCCTCTTTGAGTTTAAAAGTTGTTTGGAACAAGTTCTATATGTTGCATGCAAGCTGTATCAAAGTTGTTTTCATGCTTAAAGTATTTAGAATTGAATTTGGTTTTTCAAGTTGCTGAAAATATGATTTTATGCATAATTGATTCTTAGATTCAATTCAGTGTAATATGATGTTAATTTTGTGTTGGAACATGTTTGTTGTCACACTCACTCTCTTTGTCCATTATGTAAATCTTTGTTGCTTATAATAAAGATATATGATAATTTATATGGACTTCATTTATGACTATTAAAGAGAATAAATAAAAATTGTTATACAAAGTATTTCAATGAGTTCCTTTCCAAATCTCCTCTGTGCAAAGATATCGTGATACTTTAAAAGAAAAAATAATTTATTCTCAAATAACGGTGTTTTCAGAGTATGCGGAAGTAAAGCATGAACCTTGAGCTATGAAATATCAGACCAGTAAGCATATGAAAATACATACATATATATATATATATATAAGATATAAAATGTAAAAGTAGTCAAGGTACATGATAGTCGAGGTAGCAAAGTTTTGGGTAGTACAAGTCCGTAGTCAAAAGAAAAGACAACCTCTCTGAGATCTCTCAAAATATATACAATATAACTACAGATCAAAAGAAAAAAATCCCAGAGTGGTGGTCTGATGATCCTCATCCACAGCATGATCCTCCTCCTCAGTGTCTCCAGCCAGATGCTCCGTGCATCCCACTTACCAACCATCCATACTATGCATCACACGGTGGATCCCCAACTCCCCACTGACTCCCAGTGGAGTGCTCGACTGGCTCCCCCTCACTCTCTGCCTCCTCAGGGTCCTCCTCCACCTCGTCCGACTGAGTCGGTGCCCTACCACTGGGCACTGGGTCAGCAGAAGGAGTCCTACGATCTGGACTCATCGGACTAGGTAAAGGAGTCTCCTCTCGGATAACACGGGAAGCAGAGGGGTGAGATCTAGTAGCTGCTCTAAAATGAAAAGAGTGAAATCGACAAGCTGGTCGAGCCGGGGGTGGTCCATGATAAGTACAAAACGGGGGCACATGCAGGGTATAGATAATGGGTATGCGGAACCTACGAGGACGAACACGAGCCAAGGGATTGGGGTGATAGAGGGTAACCTCTACCTCCCCCTCAAAGGTGGCTCGATGAACCTCGTAGTACCACACTCCACTAGGGAGCGGGCGCAACTCGATGCAAGCTAGATAGCGTGTCATCACCTACAGTGGGCATAAGGGGTAAGCAATATAGTTCACATAATGGAATAAGCATAATTTTAAGCAGATATACAACATGTATAACAGTGGACCATTTGGTTAAGCTGCAAAAACAGAGCAAGTTTAGCATCAAATACCCATCTTTCTTGAATCCGTTTGGTAAATCCAGGAACTCTTTCGATTTCAAACTTGTTTCTATTTAAAGTTGGCATTTCCTAGTTTCTAAAGCTAAGTTGTTTCATTCTTTTTCATGTCTTATTCATTGTGGAATTGATGGCCAAAGTCAGCCAAGTGAAACAGTTTTTGCACAAGTTCAAAGCCAAGTTTTGATTCAACCCTTTTTCTTTGCAACCAATCCTTTCTTTAGCTTCTCTGAGGTAAGGGAGGATTTACCTAAATACTAGAATGAGTAATTTCAAGATAGAAATGTAGGAACCATTAAAGGTTCAAAGAAGGATGCAACTTGAATTAGGATTCCGACATGGAGGTCAGAGACCCCTAATTTTATGATTCAAACAAGTTTAAATGAACCTAATAAAGCTCACTGTAATGTGTTTCGAAATTAAAATCAAGTGGAAATGAATTTCACATTTTAAAATGGATATTTTCAAGTTTGAATGAAATCTGTGATTTGATGCTATTTGATGTTGTTTCAATTGTGTTTAAGTGTTGTAACATGTTTGTTTTATGTGCTTAAGTTGTTGTTTTGCATATGAATGGAGAAATGAAGCAGGGAACTCGAATTGGTATTGAAAGTGCAGGAAACCGGTGCTTTGCAGCAAAAACACTAGAGTAGTTTAAGGAAGACTCGAGTATTCTGGAAAACTGGAAGAACACTTGAGTAGATCTTTAAAGACTCGAGTATTTTTGCATGAACAACTCGAGTGGTCAATAACTACTCGAGTAGTCTGAATAATTTTTCAGAAAACACTTACTTTCTAAAATTTTATTATAATTAACTCGTTTAATACTATAATATCTTATTCCCGTTGGTTGATGGCTATCCTGGAGGTGTCCTACTGGAATTTTATTCAGTGGTTGATTATTTTCCTACAGGAGTCCCAACGGAAGCGTACACCCATTTGGTTGATATGATCCCTAGATGTCCCAGTGAAAGTTTTACTCACTTGGTTGATGTTTTCTATGGGAGTCCCAATGGGGTCGTTGCAATAAAAATCCACCAATAGGAGGCTAGGCCCTAATGGATTACTAAATAAATGATTATACTCTATTTCTAAAACCATCATAAAAGTGGTTGGGCCGCTGATGGATTTTTCTGAAAAGAAAATTGAAAGTAAGTAAACCCATCGCAAAGTGGCTAGGCCGCTGATGGTCCTTTTTGGAAAGCACCAGCACCAGCTAAAAGAAAAGTTAAATGAAAACCAATGAAATGAGATGCTGATGATAATAATGAAGGAAAAGAAATGGAACTCTGCATGGCATTATCATGCATGGAGTTGCTCCGATTTTGATTATGGAAATCTAGAATAGGATAGAATTTGGATACCATGGCCCTGAAGGTGTTGTGATGATTTGGATATCGTAGCATGAACTGCTATGAAGGCTAGTTTCCCAATCAATTGTGATGCATGGGATATGGATACGCTCCAGTTCGAAGAAAACATATGTTTGAAATTGATACCCGAAAGGATGCCGAACTGTGAAGCATGAATGAGAAGTAGGCATGCATCATGTCACTAATGAAATTAAATATGTTTTAAACAAGTTTGAGGATACACTTTCACTCTTGATGCTATCTGATTACATGTGCTTGTTATCTTTAGCCTCTGTTATGCTCATTTTTTATTGTATTTAGCTATGACTCACTCCTAATCCCTTGTTGTAGGTCATGGCCACGAATATGATGTGCGTGGAAATGAGGCCGCTCCCTAATGGGAAGTGGAATTTTGAGGAGCACCGGGCCACGTATGAAGGGGACGTGGAAGTTACTTTCCGTCACCCAAACCCATGGTCACGGATGCGTCCGCGTCGTACGAGGATCCTAATGATGTACATTATGCACATTCCACCAAATTTTGTGTTTCGCCTTGGAACGCCACCACCACCACCAAGACGTTTTCCGAGACGCACCCTTCCACCAAGTCCATCACCCTCTGAGGAAAGAATTATTTTAGAGGTTCCTGCTCCCTCTCGTCCTTCTACTAGAGCCCGATCTCGGACTCCAGTTTATGTGCCATCTGATCCGGCACATGAGGAGGAGGAGGAGGAGGATCCCATAGAGGATGAGGATCTGGTGGAGGATGCCGATCCAATGGCGGATGATGAATTCATGGAAAACTCAACTGGAAGTCAGTGGGGAATTGATGACTGAGTTGAGTTCTTGATGCTGGAATGTGGATAATGCTACTCATCAGGTTTCTCTTACTTATGCTACTTATGTTTTGAGTTTCGAACCAGCTGCTCTAGGTTGTTATAAGTTTGTTGTAATATATGTAATATATTGTAATGGCCTAGAGTTTCTAAGTTATGTATTTGACTTTATGTAATGTAAGAGGTACTCTTTTGATCAATGAAATGAAGTTGAAAGTTTGATGTTTACCCATCATGATATTTGTAGTTGTTTCCGCATGATTTGAAAATGATGATGATTTGACTTATGAAAAAAAAATGGTCGTATTTTCGAATATAAGTATTTAATTAAGAATATAAAGTCGGGTCGTCACAGCTACTACAGAAGCAACTTATTAGACCAAGTGTATCACCCTGGGGAGCTCCAGTTTTATTTGTGAAGAAGAAAGACGGAAGCCTGAGAATGTATGTAGATTACAGGCAGTTGAATAAGGTGACAGTAAAGAACAAGTATCCTTTGCCAAGGATTGATGATCTCATGGATCAGGTTAGAGGAGCTTCGGTGTTTTCTAAGATAGATCTGAGATCTGGATATCATCAGATCAGAATTAAGGAGGAAGATGTTCCTAAGACTGCTATTCTTGAGACCCATGTTTGTTGAATTGTTTCAACAACGATGTACCTTTTTGGTACAAGGAAATAGGATGTTATTCTTGAGACCCATGTTTGTTGAATTGTTTCAACAACGACAGTCAGTCGGAATCCAAATTCTTTCTTCAGCCTCCCTATTAAACCCTAACCATACCAATCTTTTCTGAGATTTGTTGACCTGATTTGTGGTATTAGGAGTGTCATAGTACCCAAATAGTGTAAGCTTGAATGATCATGGATGGATAAATGACGGATGTTGAGTAAAATGTAGGACAATGGTGAGCTTAGTAGTAGGTTTAATTGAAGTTGGGGAGCCACAAGGAAGAAAGAGAGTATATATTGGCCTTAATTTGAGGTAGTAGTGAGAGAGATTGGATCTCTTTGTTCTATAGTTAGATGTCTAGATGGAGAAAGTGGTAGGTTAGTGAGAACCTAAAGTATAGAAAGTAGTGCGTATCTCAAGATTTTAGGTTAAACCCAATGCTTTTGGAGGTGTATGAATTGTTGTTTGCTTGCTTTTCCTGGGTTTATACCCAAGATGTGCTCATGATGATGGCGATCAGCTAAAGGAACGACATCTTCTTCGGTTAATCTGTGTGACTTAACCCGGTTCGACACATAAGTGGTTTGCGATGGAGCTTTTTCATTCGAGAGCGACACGCGAAGAGTGTTGTGCAGAATCTACTGTCAGTAAAGGAAAGGACGACTCTAAAGCAAAAGTAATAATCATGGGAAGAGTTGCTGTGCCCTGCTGCCCAATCCGCAATGTATTTCTCGGGGACGAGAAATCTTTAAGTTGGGGAGAATGTAACACCCCTCAAAACCCTCATACGGTTTTAATTTCTAAAAAGAATTGTTTTTAAGAAAAGTATTTTTGAAAGAATATTTTCTTAAATAAATGTTTTGATTCACGTTTTCATAGTGAATATTTTAAAGAAATGATTTTTCATGAAAGAATGTTATGATTTTCAAAGTTGAGTCTTGGAAATAATTAGGTGTTTAAAATGATCTTAGGGAAAGGGTGAATTATTTTTCAAGAAATTATTTTATGAAAGTGAGTTTTGTTTCCTATAAATGTGTGCTTGATATTTTTGGTGTTATTATGATTATTTATGTATGTATGTGTATGTACGGTTTTTATATGTGTGTGTTTAGAATTTAAGTAGAGGAAAGAACATGATTATATATGCATGAATGTGTGTGTTAGTATAATGTGTGCATGAATATGTATGTACGGTTTTTACATGCATAGGTGCTTCGAATTTAATTAGTAAATGAACATGATGATATGTGTATGTATTAGGCGTGAAAATGAGTGAATGTATGCATGAATGTATGTGTGAATATATGTGTATATATGAGTGGGAGTATGCATGTATATGTGTGTGCCGTGTAGGGATGTGTGAGTGGAAGCCTAGAAATTTCCTTAAGTGCAAACCAAGTAACCAAGACCTAACTAAGTCCTAACCAAATAGTGGAAACCCTAATGGAGAACCCACAAGTCAAAAACCTAGAATGACCCCTAAGCTCTTATGTTCCCTACATTGTCCCCTTGGATTTTGCTAACCTCCACCCATGCAATCTCATGGAGCACCGAATTTACCCCTTCCAAATGTGCTAGGACCGAAACTCACCAAGGATAAAATAGGAAGCCATGAATTTTTATATAAGCCTTGGCCTTAGCTTCATTTCATTCACTCTTCACTTCATTTCTCTACTTCCTTCATCCAACACAAACCAAACACAAGTCTAGGAGCTTCTCAAAACTCTTAGACTAAGAAAATAGAAATAGAGAAAGAGAGAAAGAGGAAGAAGCCGTGAGTAGGAGAAGAAAGAAGGAGAGGAGATCAAGCCCTTTAATCTAGGAATCCTTTGAAGATCAAGTGCTAGAAGACTTTTTCCTTGGTATAACCGAAGACCCTAGAAGAGTAGAACTAGTTTTTGTTTTGTAACCTTGTAAATTTTCTTTTCATCCCTTGCATGTTTACTTTATGGTTTGATCTAAGCTTGCATGTAATGCTTTTGCTTTAATCTTGATTTTTAAGACCTAAATAAATTTGTAATGAACTAAGTGATGGACTCTATGATTCGGTTGGTGTTGTTTATGATAGATCTTGGTGTTTTTCTTTTAGATCTAAAATTTGGTTGATGATCTTTGTGAACTTAATATAGATCTTCTTGCATGTTTGATTTTGATGCTTAAAATCGTGGGTCATGAGATGTTTATGTGTTTCCTTGGTGAATCTATGTTTGATCTAAGCTTGTTTTTAATTTTGGTCTCTTTTTCATCTAAAGTAATTTTTATCTTTGATTTGTGCCTACATCTTTAATTTTGTTTTGACTACAAGCTTTGCATGTGATTTTTGAAACAACAAGCTTTAATATTTTCTTTGTGTATGTTTCAGTTTTGGTCTCTTTTTCATTTAAATTGATCTTTGTCTTTGAAATATTTTCTTATATTTAATTTCATGACTTGATCTACATGATTTAAATGCATGCATGTTGATCTTGAACTTTGAAAAAGTTATTGTTATGCTCCTTGAGAAATAAATTAAAAGTCTTTGTGTTGATCTATGATTTTTATTTATTTTGGAGGAAAAGTTTAAGATTTGTTCTTGCATGTTAGTTTTAAATGAAATGATCATGTGTTCTTTAGTTGCATGCCTCGGATTTTTGGAAAAAAATTAAGGAAATAAGCTTTAAAATAATTTTCCTTGCATGAACATGATTTGATCTAAGTATTGGTCTTGTGTATGATGCATTCGGTCACGTTTGAATTAAGATTTATGCTTTCTATTTTGTGAAAATTTGATACATGCTTTATGTTCTTGCATGATTTGATTTAAGGAAATAAATTAAAGTTTAAGGGTTTTCTAATGGTTAAGCTCACGGTTTTGTCAAGAGAAAGAAGAAATAATTTCATAAGTTCTTTTTCTTGTGTGTTTGATGATTGCATGAATCTTGTTTTGATATGTGTGTAGTTTCGATTTGTGTATGTTAATTAGGTTAGAATTCTTTTTCATGAAGTAATATAGGGATAATGAAGGTATTTGATAAAATAATTGATTAGGACTAAGTTTTGTGTTTAAGTGAAATTATGTATGTGTGCATTTGGTTTATGGGTTTAGATATGTTTAAATGTTGTGTTCTATGAAAAAGAAATGAATTATATGTGTGTATTCGGTTTGTAAGTTTAAGTATGCCTAGGTGTTTTTATTTTATAAAAAGTGAAATATTTGCTTAAGAATGAATGTTTGTTTAGTAATTAGATTGAATAAGTGATTAATTGTTTATGTGTTTGTTTGATTAAAGTGTGTTATCAATTGTGTGTGTGTGTAGTTGTGAAATTAATTTGGTTTGATCTATTTGAATTTGTAAAGTTCTGTTTTAAGATTTGTTTTACAACAAAAACTTGAGTTTGAAAGAATTAATATTTACCTAGAGAGTATTTGAAACAAAAAGAGTTTTTACGATGTTTTCGGGTTTTATTAAATTGATTTTTGTGAAACACTTCCTTGCTGTCCAAGTGCATTTTAAATTTGTTTTTGATTTCTAAAATTGAGTTGTGAGACTCAAAGTTTGGTTTTCAATTGGTAATTGATTTTAGAAAAACCCGGATTGAAACCGGTGAATTTTTCGGTGTTTTTGAATGAGGTTATGGTGCTGTCCAAGACAGACCAGCGACCTAACCAATTGATTCAAATTGTTTTGTTTGATGTTTTTAAAATGATTTCAAAGTTTTTAAAGAACTAAGAAAAGTTAAAAGTGTTTTGAGGAAATAATCATGTTTTAAGACTTCCGACGAGGAATGAAAAGCATTTTAAGTAATAAAAGTTTTCTTGATAAAAGTTGGTAATGAAAATGTGTTTTTAATTAATTCGAGGGATGTTACAGACAAGGGATTAAGGCAGTGGCAACAACCAAGATCAGAGAAGACTGCACGTATTTAATCGCCGGACCTCAGGTGAGAGAGTAGCTTTCCTAAGACATCGTGGTAGTAGGTGTTATATTAAGACGTTCCGTATCAGCTCAAAGATCGAAACTCAGTGGTTCTGAGTCAGTAGTATAGTGGCAATTGTTTGCTTTGTGTGGCCACTTATACGAAGAGGACAAAGATCACCTTGTTGTGTGTGATGTTTGTGTGCTAATGATGTCTTATTTATATTTGTTTATCTATGCATGCTTGGTTATAATTATGGACATGAGGTAATGAGAAATCTTTTGTAATGACCATAAAAGAGATTAGAATTAAAAGACACAAAGGGAAGAAATATAACCCTTGTTTGGCTTAAGTCCTGAGGAACCAGGCCGCCTTGATAAGACACTAAGAGTGGAGATAAAGATAAGAGGATTGAGATAATGATTGAGAAGAGATGATGAGATGAGAGTGGTAAAGATGTAATGATGTGATGTGAATGAGCCAGAGCTGGGAAGAAATGATGATCTGAAAATGAAAGTGAAGAGTTGATGAGAGTGAAGCTTGATTCTTTAACTTTGTTTTCTTGGATTGAGTCTGGTGTTGAGTTGAGCTTGCTCCTCCACTAGTTCTCAAGAAGAGAAAGTTTTTGGAAAGAAATTTTGAAAAGGTTTTCGAAAATGAAATTTTCAGAAAGGGCTTTTGAAAGGAATTCTTGAAAAGAGTTTGCGAACTAAAAGTTTGAAAAGGGGTTCCCAAAATGAGAAAAATTTTCTAAAACAAATTTCTGAAACGAAGTTGCGAAAATGAGATTTTTGAAAAGAATTTAAGAAAACGGAATTTTTCAAAAGGGTTCCCAAAATGAGAAAAAAATTTCAAAGCAAATTTCTGAAAATGAATTTGCGAAATGAGATTTTCAAAAAGGGATTTTGAACAGAGATTTTTGAAATGAGTTTTCGAAAGAAGATTTTTTTTGGAAAGAGAATCACGAAATGAAATTTTTAGAAAAAGATTTACGATTTGAAGTTTTGGAATGTTTTTTTTTTCGAAATAAGAATTTTGAAGAGGAATGGTGAAGTGAGATTTTGGAAGTTTACGAAAAGAGACGTTAAGAAAAGGTTGTTTGGGGAAAAGTTTTTGTGAGGAGATTCAAGTTGTGATCGTGATTCCGCTCTGTGCCAAGTTTGAGACATGAAAGGAAAAGTTATGCAAAGTTAGTGGTTAGGACTCATTGAAGGGATGCACGAAGGGTGAGCTGACCATTAGGTTAATAAAAGATAAAAGCTTTTAAAAGACATTAACAGCGAATGCGCTGATATATGAGTGATAACCCGAAGTAGTGGAGAGGAAGGAACCATAAGTATTTGCAGATACTTAGGAGGAGATTGCATTAGGGGAGGACGATGACGGTGAAACGTCAAGAAGTCTAGAGTACTTTTCTAGGCAGAACGAACTCCACAAGTGGCGCACTAACGTGGTGGGGACTGGGTCCAATGTCGTGGCATGTTCTGCGTGCACACTAGAGTTGTACTGTCGCCCCTTAGATTGCAAATCTAAACAGTGAGAGAAACTGGAGTGGGGCATCTTGTTTGCCACTGTAGTGAGACAGTGTGCCTTGTTATATATATGAATTGATATGATTATGATTTGAGGCTGAGACCTCCTGGTCTGGGACCATTTGTTGTGTGACAGCTGTCGTGCCCGCACGGTAAACATTCTGTACTCCTGTTTGCTTCTGACTAGGTGGATGGATGGCCGAGGAGATGTAGACTTGAGACGTGAGTGCTAACTACGAACGGACGCGTACCTCGATGATTCTTTAATCCCCCTTAATCATCGATGGGTGTAATTTGATAAGACTTGTTAAGAAAAGATTTGTAATTAAGAAAAATAAAGTTTATGAAGTTTTGATAATGAGGATGTGAAGATTGGAATAAGTGATGGAAACCCTTGAAGAGGGAAAGGGAATGAGTGAAAGATTGAGAATGGTGAAGGAAGAAGTGATCGAGGGAATGATTGAAATTAAAAGATGTTTAAATAAGAATGATAATATGTTAATATAATAAGAATTGTGATGATATGCTTGAGTGCTGTGTGGTGTGCCTTGTTTGTATTGTGTGTGCTATCTTGATATTCCGCCTGCGGTAAATCCACAACGTCGACGACTTGTCGTTCGGTTTGCTAACTCTCTCCTGCCCGTTGGCATATCGGTATTTCTGGTACTCCAACGTGCAGATGGAGTATCGCATGAAGATTGCGACCTGGACTAGACATGGATGTGGCTGGAAGCGTACCCTATCTGGTTGGGTATGGATTGGTGACTCTCAGATCGTGATTCCGGATCCAGAGCATCGACTTAGTGGAGCTAATCTAGGACCGCTGTTGGGACAAGTTTTTGTCCGTGGCTACCGAGACTACGAAGAGAATGTGCGATGTGAAGCCCAGAGGATTTCTTCTACTCCAGTCAGGATGCAATGGGTGCCAAAGAATGGCGGACTAGCATGCAGTTGGGATGGCTTCGTCTTCTGGAGTTAAGCAAGGACGCAAGAAGGAGGATCATGAGTTGCACCCTATAGTTTTTATTAGGAAGGGTCAGAGGTAGGGTCATTAGTTTAAGTTGTTGCAAGTGTGAGTCAAGGACTACCTTAGCAATGTATCACTCTTGTAACTATGGCCTACTTTATTTTGTGAATTGGCCGAATCTTTAAAACTGTTTTGGGAGATTTGAAAGTGAAGGTGCAAAGGTTTTTAAGTAACAACCCGGTTTTCAAGTAAGAACATGAGCATGCACCAACCGCTTTGCAAAAAAAAATGGCCTCATTTTTAGCAAGTTTTTAAATAAATAAAGATTATTTTCGAGAGGTGAAAATCGGGTTGTTACAACATGCGGTATAATGATGGGTGTGTTGTTCTCTGACCGTGAGGAGAGACACGTTATATGGATTTTAATGGAAAATGAAAATGATTTTTGGAAAATTAAAATGTGATGCATTTTGTTATTCATGGCTTGGTTTGATTATGATGCTTAAGTTGCTATTATGTGCTCTTTATTATCTTCTAATTCAATGTGTTGTGAAAAGGTCTCACCCTTAGTGGTTATCATTTTAGGTGAATGTCAAGGAGCTTGAGGAACAGAGTGTCGCAGCGGAAGATTTGGAAAGAAGGAAATTATAAGTTGTGCTACTCATATTGTAATTGAAATACCCAATTTTATATGTAAATTTGATTTATGAAAAGAAAATTTTAAGCTCTCCATTTTAATTATTAAACCGTTTGAATGATATTTTTATATAAAAGCTGGGTGTTACATTTATGGTATCAGAGCAGTTCCTTCCTTCCGACCTGAGGGAAAGTGGTCCCGATCTCGCTGCGAACACTCTTATCTCAAGTTTCTTCTCCAGAGGTGAGACCCTTTTAGGTGAAAATTTTAATGTTTGGTGATTGGTGCAAATGTTTGATAGTTAAGGACAATAGAATGTGATTCTTTGGAAACCTAAGCCGGATCCCTTAGAAATTCAAAGAATTGCATCCTATAAGTGTGGCATGTAACACCCAGCTTTTATTTAAAAATATCACTCAAAAAGTTTAATAATAAAAATAGGGAACTTAAAATTTCCTTTCATAAATCAAGTTTACACGTGAAATTTGGGTGTTTCCAATTACACTATGGGTAGCACAAACAAATAAAGTTTTCCTTCTTTCCAATTCTTCCACTGCGACACTCTGATCCTCAAGCTCCTTGACTTTCACCTAAAATGTTAACCACATAAGGGTGAGACCTTTTCACAACACATTGAATTAGAAGATAGTAAAAAGCACATAATAGCAACTTAAGCATCATAATGAAATCAAGCTATGAATAACAAAATGCTTCCCATTAACAAATTATTCAGTAACAACACATTTTCCTTTTTATTCTGTACATCACCTCAAGCCAGAGGTCAATGAAACAAACATAATCATCATAATACATTTTTCTTTTCTTGTTTTCTTTTCTTCATTTCATTCTTAAGATGAACCTCATCTCATTGTACTTCACCTCCTCACCGGAAAGTACCTCATACAACCTGGCCTATGGGTACTTCACCTCCACACCGGAAGGTACCTTATACCATCGTACTTCACCTCCACACCGGAATGTACCTCATACAATTTGGCCTAAAATATATTTCTTAATTAAGTTATGTGCCCCTCAGGTCAGAGGTCAGCACCCTTTTTACTTTATTTCATTTTGGTGTCCCTCAGGTCAGAGGTCAACACTTAAACATATTAATTCATTTTCCATTTCATTTTTAAGACATATCTCTTAGCATTGTACTTCACCTCCACACCGGAAGGTACCTCATACAATTTGGGCCTATGGGTATTTCACCTCCACACCGGAAGGTACCTCATACCATTGTACTTCACCTCCACACCGGAAGGTACCTCATACAAATTTGCCAATGGGTACTTCACATCCACACCGGAAGGTACCTCATACAATTTGGCCAATGGGTACTTCACCTCCATACCGGAAGGTACCTCATACAATTTGGCCTGATGGTACTTCACCTCCACACCGGAAGGTACCTTATACCACCACATATGTTATTCATATAGATAATAATATTAAAGCATCACCATACACATTTTCACTTAGTTTAATTCCGAACATTCATATTTTTCTTTTCATCACATATCATTATAGTACCAATAATCAAAACCATTGACCGAGTATTCACCTATCAATTCACCTCTGAAAATTAGCATTTATAGCAATTATCCAGCCCTGTCATACATTTAGCACCACACTATACTTTTAGTTACACATAGTCATTTTATTCCCATTTATACCTTTTCCAGTTCATTCCATAACTATATCATTAAAAATTCAATTATAACACATCATCACTCATGTAGTGGACCTAATACTTTTATCAGACAACAATTAACATCAATCAATTCGACATACTCAGGTATGCCTCAGAGTACTTTAATATAAGTCAACTCCCTAGGGTTCTTCACTTCCTACATTACCAACATACGTAAAGGGGGTTTTTAACAAATTTATGACATTAAATTAAACTATGAAATTAAATCAACATACATTCAATTCTTCTTAAACCAACTTATAACTGGTACTATTTTGCTACCCACAACCCAATTCAACTACTTAGCCCAAATCCTATTATATACCCCAACTATCCCTAACTCAAAGTGTGGATAAGAGACTCCCCTTACCTTAGAGAGGGAGAGAGCCCACACAATGCTCCAGGGACTCCAAGTCTACTCCGCATCTACCTTGATTCCAACTCTATAGGCCCAAATTCCACTTGAGTCTTGAGATTGGAGGAGAGATAAAACAAACCCTTGGAGAGAGAAAGAGATGGAGAGTCACGCATGGAGAGAGATGTTGGGAGGAGGATTTTATGATTATAGGCTTAGAAGGAAGGATTTTGGGTGGTTTTATGATGATTTATAGTGATTAAGTGGAGGAGAGGGAGAGAAAACGTATGAGGGAGAAGAGAGAGAAAAGGGGTTTACCAAGTGAGAAAAGGGGTCTAATTCCTCATAGTGAAGAATCTCTCTTGGTTGAAGAGGGGACTGGATGTAGCTTTCAAGCGGATGAAAGTGAACCAGGATAAATCACTGTGTCGTATCTCTAAACCCTTAACTCTTTACATTCAAGTCAATTCATTGTGTTCTTGCTTGAAAACCTAGAGAAAGATTGATTTTCATAATTGATTGAATTGAATCTTTATTGTTCAAATTAACTTGGGGAAAATCATTTTCGTAACCTAGGTAATCAATAAGAATATAGGTGTTATTTGTTTTCGCTGAATCTCTGATCTTACGTGTTGATTGATTGATTTTCGTATGCGATTGAAAAGTGATTTTTCAGTTTCTGATAGATTTAATCGATTAAGCACATTCTTAATCGATTAAGGACTTTTGAACTTTCAGGTTTAATCGATTAAATTTCAGAATAATCGATTAAGACGGTACAAATTTGCAAAAATCATTCGTTTTGATTGTTTCGATTTGTTTCGTTCGAAAATCTTTCAAGGTTTCTTTTACACCTATTCAACCCCCCCCCCTTCTAGGTGTTCTGCTAGGGTTCCTTAGTTGTTTCAACCACCAATTGCGGTTTCCTCAATTGGTATCAGAGCTCGGTCGAAAGACACGAGCATAAGAGCTTTTTCGTAAAGATCCTTTAAGAGAATCGTAATGGGTTCCATGAATCTCTTTGGTGGTGAAGTTTATTCAATAAATCGTCCTCCATTGTTTGCCGGAGAAGGCTATGCATATTGGAAAGTTAGAATGAAAATCTTTATCCAAGCCATAGATAGTGAAATTTGGAACGTAATAGAAAAAGGTTCTCATATCCCCTCTAGTTTAGTTGAAGGTGTAGAACAATTAATCCCCGAGGATAAGTGGAAGGATGATGATAGAAAGAAAGTTCAATATGATTATAAAGCAAAGAATATCATTACCTCCGCTTTATCCTATGACGAGTTCTTTAGGGTTTCCCAATGTTCTAGTGCTAAGGAAATGTGGGACACTTTACAAGTGACTCATGAAGGAACTAGTGAGGTTAGGAGAGCTAGATTGAATGCTTTAATGCGTGATTATGAATTGTTTCAAATGCTTCCAAATGAATCTATTAATGAAATGCAAAAGCGTTTTACTCATATTATTAACCATTTACTTGCTCTTGGTAAGACTTTCTTACAAGGTGAACTTTCTAACAAAGTGTTGAGATGTTTAGACAGGAATTGGCAACCAAAAGTAACGGCTATTGTTGAATCTAAGAATTTGGATGTTATGGATCTAGCAACACTTTTTGGAAAGCTTCAAGAACATGAAATGGAGCTTGGACAATTAAGTATCAATGAAGAGTCGGATAAGAACAAAGGAAGAAAGGGACTTGCTCTTAAAGTCAATAGATCATACAAAAAGAAAGAGAGTTTCGATGATGATGATGGTGAAGATTCCGATTCGGATGTTGATGAAAAAGACATGAAATTTTTGCTAAGGAAGTTTGACAAATTTCTAAGGAGAAAAGGAAGGTTGAACAAAGACAAAGGTAAAGAGAAGGATTCTCCACACTACAAGACCAAGACATCAAAAGAAGGTGTAGTTTGCCATGAATGCGGAAAACCCGGACATCTCAAGTATTTGTGCTCTAAGTATCTCAAGAAGAAGGAGAAAGACAAGAAAAATTCTAAACACAAAAGAGCATACATAGTTTGGGATAGTGATGAAGATAACTAGAAAAGCACATCGAGTAGTTCATCGGATAATGAAGAAGCCGCTTGTATCAACTTGATAACTCTAGTAGATGATGAAGAACAAAGTTCAAATGATGAATCAAGTGAACAAAGCGAGGATAGTAATGTAAGTCATACTAAATACAAAATTTCTTCTAAATATGAATTGTTATATAATGCTTATGAAGAAATGCATGAACAACTTGAAAAACTAGCTTTGAAAAACATTGAAAGAAAGAAGCTCATTTTGAAACATCAAAAAGAGATTTTAGAACTTCAAAAACAAGTTGATGAGCTTAATCTTGAAAATGAAACTCTTGATCTTATATATGCTAGTTCTTCTTGTGATTGTGCTAGTAGAGTGAATATTGTGGTTGATTGTGAGAATTGCAAGTTGCTTAAAGATGAAAATGCTATTTTGAAAAATAAGCTTGCAAGTTTCACAAATGGTGACATTAGATTGCGCACACTGTTAAATTTTCAAAGAGAAAATTCAAACAAGTTTGGTTTGGGTTATACTAATGCTAAGAGTAATTCTCATAGAAATGTTGTTGATTTTTCTAAAGTTGATTTTTCAAATTCTCCAACATGTTTCTATTGTGATACTCATGGACATACTTCAAATGTGTGTTATATTAAAGTGCATGGTATACCTAAAGGAGATTTTGTTTGGATGAAAAAGGGTGAGAGTCCCTACACTAACAAAAATGGATCCAAAACCATTTGGATACCAAAAAGCAAAGCATGATTGTTTTGTAGGTATGATTGAAGAGCAAAGGGCTTACAAGTGTTATTCATACATTTGCATCTTCAATTGGTATCACTTTTGCATCTCAAAAGAAGTCCTACAAATTTGGTACAAGTGATATTGTTAGATATTGACGATTATAGTATCTTCTCAATTGGTATAATTGAATTGTTCTCAAATAGTATTACTTTTCTAAAGTTCAATTGGTATAATTGATATTGATCACTCAATGCTACTAATTTTGATGATTAGATGATTATCATGCTATTTTTGTTGTGATATTTCTTTACACTGATGATATCTCAATTGGTATTATGACTTCTTAGTATTTCTATTGGTTCATAATTCATTGTTATATTTTCTTGCCAATTGGTATCACATTTCAAAGTATAGTACTTGTTATATTTCAAAGTTTATTGGTGTTATATTGTTATTTCTTCACAACATTGATAATGGTATATATTACTTTGAAGAAATAGATGTGAATTTCTCTATTTTGGCTTAGTATTTTATATTTCAATTGGTATATATATTACTTTTTGATAATGCCAAAGGGGGAGAAATGGTATGTTTTGAAAAATTGGAGAAATGATATGTTTTTGTGGAGAAAGGTTGTTTTGTTGTTTTTATGTAGGTTGAGCTAAGTTGTTGAAGATTGGGGGAGAATCAAGCTTCTATCAATTGGATTTCAAATATCAAATGCATCGATTGAGAGGGAGCAAGTTTCTCACCAAGTGATCAAATTGTTAAAGTATCAACAACTTCAATCAAATTCAAAACATGGTTTGTCATTTTCAAAAAGGGGGAGATTGTAAGTTCCAACTTCATCCCTTGTTGAACCTTGTAAGGTTCCTACATTTCTAGCTTGAGATTACTCATTCTAGAAATTAGATAACTCTTCCCTTACCTTAGAGAAGCTAAACAACAGATTAAACAACAAGGAAATTGGCTGGATCAAAAATTCGAATTCTGGGCTTGTGAAAAAGGGTTGAACAGGCTGACTTTGGCCACAGATTTCACCACGGATTTGACATGAAAAAGAGTGAAACAAGTTAGTTTAACAAACTAGGATATACTAACTCCAATCAGGAACAAGTTTGACACAAAAAGGGTTTCTGAAATTACCAAACGAACTCAATGAAGATGAATACTTGATGCTGAAAACTACTCTGTTTTCTCAGCTTTGAACCTCAAACTTTGAAGGTCTGGAACTCGAACTACAGGGGCTTATTTGAAGTGATTCTTGATTCTAATTCAAAGATGGAACTAGAACCTTGAGTTGTGTTTTGGTTTCGAAGGATTTGATTGAGAAACGAAGGAGAAATCAGAGATCAAAGAGTGCTCTGAAAAACTAAAAGTTTGAAACTGAAATTCGGGTTTTGGGATGATTAAGGTGTTGAATGCTTCAACTAAGCACTCATTTATAGCCTAGGAATGCTTCAAATCGAAGTAAAGTCCAGCTCTATGCTTGAAGATTCGAGAAACCGCGTTTTGGTGCGAAAATTAAATGAAAACCGACTTATACACTTTCAGGTTTGTACGAAATACTCGAGTGTTTTCAAATATACTCGAGTGTTTATTTAAAAATTCAAATTTCCAAACAGCTACTTATAATACTCGAGTCTTACCTAAAATACTCGAGTGTTTTTGCTAAAATAGGAAAAATTAACTATTTTAATGATACTAATATTGATAAAATACTTTTATTTCATATATTAAAATATAGGACCTTATATAGGATTTTAGGAAGCTTGTCTCAAAATTTGAGCAAGATCCAACGGTTATCGAAGAAGTTATGGCAATTAGAAGTTAGGACCCCCCGGGTGCGCCCAGGCACGCACCGGTGCGTCCCAGACGCACCAGGTGCATGAATCATGTGTAACATCCCGAAAATTTATATTTAAATAATATAATTTTAGTGTATAAATATCTACTTAGGGATAGGATTAAACCTTAGAAATTGTACAAGGTTAGAAGGGTAGAACGAGCATAAGCCGACCTAGGATGTGAGATTAAGGCCTCGGCCCGATCCCGGCCGAGCTAGATAAGATTGTGTGCATATGAACCGAGCTGAAAGGGAACCCAACGGGAAACCCATTATCCAGTCTGGATTATCCGACCTCAGCGCAACTCATAGCGTTATCCGAAAGGTAAGCTCGGACTGCTGATGTTCCTACAAACCGAGCCAACATATCCTGGCCGACGTATTCGAGCTGACACTGCCTAGCTCCTCCGTGCCAGCTTATGTTGAGCTGTTGCCCTTTGGGAACCGTACCATCCGTACACTGTCCTTATCTTTCACTTTATGTTTCTATCATTACTTTATGTCCCTTTCAATGTACTATTCAGGGCTTCCTCAAGAAGCCAATGAATCTTGGCCATATATTCTAAGCTTCTTCAAGAAGCTAATAAATCCTAGCCATACAAATATTTTCCCTAAATAAATAAAAGAAAGCCCAAAACACCACATAACACACTTTACATTCCTCATTCTCTCCCTCCTACGAATCTCTCTCTTTTCCTCCAAAGCTTCAGCAAACAAAACCCCAACACTTTCTTTCTCCCTCTCTTCTCACAAACCGGAACCCTCCTCCTCTCTGTTCTCTTCTGTTTCGGCGTTCCTGGACCGGCGTAGTGTGGTGGTGGCAGCAAGGAGGACACGGATTCGAGTGGTGTGAAGCTCACAAGGCAAGGGTCAAGGAAAGCCATACTCAAGCTCTCAACTCTTATCTCACACGGTTTGAGGTAAGGAGTGAGTGTTACCTCTACTTGAATTTGGGTTTCTAGGGTGTTCATAAAGGGTGCTAAGAGTGGGTGTTAGACTAGGGAATGGATCTAGGTTAATGAAGGAAGGAAAGGGTAAAAAGGGTAAAAAGGGAACTAAACAATGAACTAGAAACATGTGTACGAAGTAGGGATGAATATTGTTATATGCTATATGTTGGTATGTTGAGTTGGCCGAATGCTTGCTATTGTTGTTGATGTTGTATAAGTGTTTATGAGCTTTGTGTGTAAGACATGCACTGGGTGTATGCATCCGAGAAGAGTAAAAGATTGTAAACTATGTGAAAGTGGAATATTGAGTAATGAATCCTAAGTTAGGGATGGTAATCCGAAGCAAGAGCACGTGAACAGAGGTATGATCCAATAGGAAGTAGGATAAATGGATAATTATGTGAACCAAGTTAAGTTAGAACGTGAAAGGTGAACTGAGACAGTGAGTTGGTATGGTGTGGGATAGTAGTAAGCTTAGTAATGGGTTGAATCAAAGTTGGGGAGTCACAATGAGGATAGAAAGCGTATGTTGGCCTTAGTTTGAGAAGATTAGATCCCTTTAACCTATAAACAGATGATTAGATGAAGGAATAGTAGATGAAAACCTTAGAGTTAGAAGTAGAATTAGAGAAAAGAGAAGGGCCTAAGGAGTAGGAAGTAGTGCATACTTTCGGATTTTAGGATTAAATCCGACATTTTGGAGATGTATGAATCTTTGTGTGTTTAAAATTCCCTGGGTTTATACCCAAGGTTGTGCTTTCCGAAGCAGCGATCAGCTACAGGAGAAGGACGACCACAAAGCAAGAAGGAGGATGTGCTCATGGACATCACTGTGATGTGAGAGTTGTGGTGTCTTACTGCCTAATCCGCAACTTATTTCTCGGGGACGAGAAATCCTTAAGTTGGGGAGACTGTAACACCCCTCAATTTCCTCGTATCTGTTTTAATTCTAAAAAGAATCATTTCCATGAAAAGTGTTTTAGAAACGGTATTTTCTTAAATAAATCTCCTTGTTCATGTTTTCAAGTGGAAATGATTTTTAAAGGAATGGTGAATATCTTTTAACAAGGAATTATTTTCTAAAATGTGTTTTATATATGTGTGTGCCGTATGTGAAGAGTATGTTTTATTTTCTAAATATGTATGTTTGATATTCTAGAGCATTATAATTTTATGTATGAATGGTTTCATTCTTTATGTGTGTGAACATGTGTATGTGCGGTTTTTCTTTTTTCATACTTGCATGCTTAGGATTTAATTAAGTGCATGAATGAAGGTGTTAGGTGTGTATGTGCCGTATGAGTGTAGGTGTGTATATGCATGAAGAGGTATAGGTGTCATGCAAGTGTATGTTTGTGCATGAATAAGTGAAGGTGTGAGTAAATGTGTGTGACACGTGTGGGAATGAGTGAGTAAGTAACCTAGGGATTCCTAAGAGTGGAGACCAAGCAACTAAGTTGCAACCAAGTGACCAAATCCCAATTAAATTCATAACCAAGTCCCTAACTAAGTGAACTAAACCCTAACTAGATCAATGGGAACCAAGAAGTCAACCCCCCTAAAATGAAACCCTAGGCCGTAAGTCCCTATGTTGTTCCCTTGAGTGTTGATAAACTTCACCCATGCAATTTTATGGGAAGCCGAAATTGCCCCTTCCTCTTTGACTCATGACCGAACCAACCAAGGGCAAAAGAGGAAGTCATGAGTTGTTTTTAAGCCTTGGCCTTAACTTGTTTCACCCATTTCACTCTTCATTTCTTCACTGTTCCGTCCAAACACCAACACTAAACACTAAGTCTAAGAGCCCATCAAACTCTTAGACAAAAGAATAAGAAAAATAGATCGAAAGGAGAAAGAAGAAGAGGAGGCCGTGAGTAGGAAGAAGGAGATCAAGCCATTAAACCTAGGAGTTTTTGAAGATCAAGTGTTTAGAAGCCATTCTTCTTGGTATAGCCGAAGATCTAGAAGCCTTAGCATAAGTTCTTAATTTTGTAATTTTATTTTCTTCCTTTGCATGTGTATTTTTCGGTTTGATCTAAGATTGCATGTAATGTTTTTGCTTTGATCTTGATTTTTTCTAGACTTAAATAAATTCGTAATAAGCTAAACCATGGACTCTATGATTCGGATGTAATTTTTATCTTGATGTTCTCAAGTTCAAACTCTTTGATCTAAAGTTTTATGTGTGATCTTTGTGAATCTAGAGTAAGATCTTCTTGCATGCTAGATTTTAATGCTTAAAATCGTAGATCAAAAGGTGTTTATATGTTTAATTTTTAAAACTATGTTTGATCTAAACTTATTTTCAATTTTTGGTCTTGCATGTTGATTCATGATCTTGAACCTTGTATGTGCAATTTTTGGTTTAATCCTAAGAAAGTCTTGATTCATGTCTTGGTCTTTGATTTTGATTTTGACCGTGAGCTATGTAAAGGATTTGTGAATAAAAGTTCTCTTGTTTTCTCAAAGTGTGTCATGGTTTTAGTCTCCTTCTCCGTCTAGAATAGTTTGTCTTGGAGTTATGTTTGGATCTATGATTTTACATGTTTTATTAGAAAATATTAGACTCGATCTTGCATGTCAATTATAAATGAAATGGATATGTTTTCTTGTTGCATGCCTCGGCCTTGAAAGGATATTAGGGAGAACAAAATGATTTTTCTAATTTGACTTGTGTTATATGTTCTTATGTGATCCTTGATTTAATTTAAGTGGAAAGACTATGTGTTCCTTGGATTCATGTTTCGGTTTTAGAAAGTGTAGGGTTAACAAATAATAAATCCTACCGCTACAGGATAAGCATGAGCTCTCTAGTACAGGATAAGGGTGAATAACTCATCCTTCTTATCCTCTAAGAGCCACGTCAGCCCTACTGGGTCGAACAGGCCCATAAGGCACAACAACACAACTTCCCCTAAAGTATCGCCATGCTATAGGGGCTAAGGTATGTTCTCTCATCCCTACTCTCAAGAACTACATGTGGCTTGATCCCCTTATCACTTGGGGTACGTAGGACCGGGGTCACCCTCGTCAGCTGCAACAACCACCAAAACACATCGTGGTGTTCCATCAATACCGGGACACTACATTGGCGCCGTCTGTGGGGACCGGTAAACTTCGATTCCCACCCACCAAAAAAAAAAAAAAAAAAAAGGCTGTCGCTGGTTGCTGTTCGCGGTGCGGTCACGGTGTCGTTCCCGGTGCGGCCACGATGCCGGTGCTGCTCCTTCCGTACCGTTCTCGTTCCCGTACACGGTGCTGTTTGTCTCTTCCCACCGTTGCCACTCACACATGCTCTCCACCTCAGGCTGGCTTGAATCAATACCGCCGCCATACCGCCGCGACACGTTCGTTCTCCATGGATAAAGGCTCACAGAGGTCTCTTCTTCTTCATGCGACGAGTCTCCGAGGTCGCGGCTCGAGATCCATCGCTGTCGCAGACCCGCCGTCACCGTCGCTCCACGGGACAGCCACGCTAGAAGGAACCACCGCCGCGATTGCATCTGCGACCACCGCCGTGCCAACCCACCATAACAACTAGCTTAGAACACCATCTCTGCGTCGCCGTCTAGATCGGGGGCAAGACACACTTGGTAACGCCTCTGCCTCCAACGGAAACAACGAGGCCACCGCCGCAGAACCAGCAAGCAAAGAGTGAGACTGCACCCCTCGCCGTCGATGCCGCCACTGACGCAAGCCTCACCGTTTCTTCTGCTGCCTTCGGTCCCTGTTGGCTGCCGCACCCGCGTCCATGTTGGCTTAGGGTTGCAGCAAGCAGCTGCAGCATGAGGGTGACAAAACCTAATGGGCCACAAGGCCCAAACTAAATAAGGGAAGGATCTAACCCAATGCTCAATTTATTATGACATATTATTTGCTCTTATGACCATGTCTTTTTATAAAACCATCATGCATTTTACATGTATTTTGTATTTTATATACGATAGCTTGTGGTTAACAGCAAATAATATCATGTAGTTTTGCTATTTAGTTTGATTATATGTCATTGATTAATTGCTAATAATTATCATTATTGTTATAAATTGTCAACTCAAACGACAATAACTAATTAATTATTGTTTTTGTACACACATGTAAGGTACACGTATAATGGCCCGAGCAGCTGAGTGGCCAAACTGCCCCAAAAAAAAATGATGAACAAATGAAATGGGCCAGCACTTGAACGGCCCAAATTTTATGAGTGGCAGGGAACTAGTTTTCTTCTCACTATAATATTTAGTATGATTTATCCTATTTTATTGATTCACATGATTATTAGTTAACAACAATATTATTTAATTACCAATAATTATTATTATTGTTTTTATAAATTGTCAAGCTTGGACGACAATCACTAATTATTCTTTTTGTATACATATGCGAGGTACACGTATGATAGCCCGAGCCAGGGAGTAAACGTTCTAAATGGCCCAACCTATACGGGCTTATTTGATACGGGCTAAACAGGCCCAAATTAATTTAAAGAAAATGAAGGTCAGGCCTCGATTCTCAACAAAAGCTCAGTTGAAAAGGATTGGTAGAAGGCTTCAAACCGACATTCCTCACCTCACTGAATCAGGGAAGGAATTCTCATTCCAATATTATTCTTCTATTTATTTAGCACCTTACGTGATTATTTTCACACATGCTGATATTAACTCAGCTGACGCAATATTTCTGAAATGTGCTTTTAATACTTAGTTCCTTTTAAGTCCTTTACATGTCGCTTATTATTTGATATATATATCGCGCATTCTCATTTTTCATGGATAAGCTTTCATCACTTGACTTGTTGTCATTAAATGCTTTGACATATTTATAAATGTCCTTCAATTACAATTATTGCGCATGATATACCTGAAATTATGCGTCTTTTCATGGGCAATCCTGTCTATTTGCACGATATTTAACTATTGTGTTTTCAGTCATGATATTATTATATTATTACGTGTGATATTACTAAATCATACTACCTCTATACCGATATTATACATAGTATCTCTGCCAATAATTGTCATTATTGTTCTTTGATTGCTATAAATTGTCAATTTAACGACGATTACCAATTATTTTACATATGCGAGGTGCGAGTATAATAGCCCACTTCTCTAAAAGGCCCATTTCGAGTAGTGACCTTTTTAAAAAAAGCCCATTCCGAGCTTCAGACCGCCAAAAGATATCCTCAAAATTAATTGGTGCTAAACTGCTCAGTCACTATTGGCGTCTAATATTAGTATCTTCAACGTGCCAAAGCCTGCCACATCCTCGCACCCTCTGCCATGACACCCTTGCCTCTCACGGTTACTTACAGCCAAAAGACATCCTTGTTAACATCCCTCCTCGGGATCCAGCGTTGCTCACACGAGTGCTACACAGTGATTTGCCCATAATGGCGTACAGGGGTTTTGGATGAAAAAGGGTGAGGAATACCGGCTAACCACACATTCTAGTGATAGAAGAAGAAAGGCCTCAATGCCAAAAGGATGCCGGGCATATCAACATTATTCAGAAATAGTCTAACCACGAAGACTAACAGGGAAGGATCTTTCTCATTACCCCATTAATATTATTTCAATTTCATGGTTTAATTGTCATATTCATTATTATTGAATCACTCACCACATGACATGTGTTATCTTAGATAATAATCGTAATTAACAGTGAACTAATTCATACTTCGCTATTAATGTCATTACATATCATTTACTACTTGATATTCTAATAGCTGTTTTTATACATTATGTAAAGGTACAAATTTGATGGTCGGAACTACCGGGCGCAATAGCCCGAGCACGATGGCCAAAAATGATTCGAGTGTTTCACGCATAACCAAGTCAGGATTCCTATCATCCGAAAACATGCACAAGCCGACCACAGGTCTAAATCCACAAGCCCATTGTATTTACTGCTTCAATTAAATAAATGTTCTGTTATTGAATTCATTGTATCACGTACTTTTCCTCATAACCGATTAGCCACCGCTTATGACGCGAACGATTATAAACAGCTCCAACAAGAGCTTATAACTCGTCAAGTACTCCAAAGAAGATTCCCGATTCGAACATGATTTGTTATAACAATCATCGTATACATCGCGGATAGAGGAACCCACCTCGGCTAAAGTGCTGGAGTTCCGAGGTCTTAACACTTGAATTCTTAACAAAAAGAACAAAAAGAAGCACAAAATAATAACGGATATTATAAATATTCACTCATTTCGGATCACGTCCTAACGCACTTGCCTACGATCTCGGTTGGCCGACCAGATCGGCGTGGCTACAAGTGAAAACGGGATTTGCTACCTCGATAACTTGGCCATCGGCCAAATATGTCGCAGGATCGAGGAATGCACCTCGGCCAAGGCAGTCATTTCGACAGCATCCCCCGTAGACGTTACGATCAAATTCATGATATTACTTTTAACACACCCCGATAAGAGAGGTGTATGAATCTCCGAATCGCGATACTCTTCCGAGTAAAAGACCTTGGCTGCGAACATTCTTTTACGTCACCGCCAAGCCTCAGAAAAGAACGACTGATCGACCCAAAAGGGCTCTAAACTTGGCACAGTCTCTATGACTGTTCCCGAGCTAGGGGGCTTGTGTCATGGACCGGACTCCGGTCCGACCTACACTCATAACTTCATCACCCGGAGCACCCCCAAATCCATTCTGGAACTCCCCCCGCGGAAACTCGGTCCGAGATTAGCCTCACCGAGCTTGTGCTCGGTTTGAGATGTTCCTCACTAAGCTGGTGGCGGATCCCCCCCGCGGGACCTCAGTTAGAGATGTTCCTCACCGAGCTTGTGCTCGGTTCGAGATGTTCCTCACCGAGCTTGTACTCGGTTCGAGATGTTCCTCACCGAGCTTGGATTCGGTTCGAGATGAGCCTCGCCGAGCTTGTACTCGGTTTGAGATGTTCCTCACCGAGCTGGTGGCGGATCCCCCCGCGGGACCTCGGTTAGAGATTGGGGTACTCTTTCAGTTTCATCATCCGAGCACAAAAGAGCACTATCAACCATCCGCAACACTCTTCCGAGCGGAAGACCACGCCTGCAAACAATGCTTTATGTCACCGCCAACTCCCAGAAGCTCAGCACAGGCTCTTCAAGCCTATCCGAGCTTGGGGGGCTTGTAGGGTTAACCAATAATAAATCCTACCGCTACAGGATAAGCATGAGCTCTGTAGTACAGGATAAGGGTGAATAACTCATCCTTCTTATCCTCTAAGAGCCACGTCAGCCCTACTGGGCCGAACAGGCCCATAAGGCACAACAACACAACTTCCCCTATAAGTATCGCCATGCTATAGGGGCTAAGGTATGTTCTCTCATCCCTACTCTCAAGAACTACATGTGGCTTGATCCCCTTATCACTTGGGGTACGTAGGACCGGGGTCACCCTCGTCAGCTGCAACAACCACCAAAACACATCGTGGTGTTCCATCAATACCGGGACACTACAGAAAGAAATTAGGAGAATAAGCTTTAAAACAATTTTTCCTTGCATGACTATGTGTTGACCTTATGCATGATACATTCGGTCATGTCTAGATTTAAGACCCATGCTTTTATTTTATGAGAATTTGATATATGTCCTATGTTCTTGCATGATTTTTTATTTGTTTCGAGAAAAGTGAATTAAATTGGTTATTTTTCCCAAATTGTAGCTCACGGATTTATGAGGAAAAAGAATAGAATAATTGCATGATTTATGTATGTTTGATGATTGCATGAATCTTGCTTTGATGTATGCATGATTTCGGTTTGTGCATGATGATTAGGTTAGAGTTCTTTTCCATGACATAACCTAGAAATAATGCATGTATCTTGCAAAATAATTGAGTAGGAATAAGTTGTGTGAAAGTATTTATGTGCATGCATTCGGATTATGGGTCTATATATATATATATATATTTAAATGCTTTCATTATTAAAATGAAGTGTTTCCAAAGTTAATTAGGTGCTTGAGGGATTATGTGTGTGCATGTATTCGGTTAGTATGCTTAAGTAAATTGTTTTATGAAGATGAAATGGTTTTGAATTTGTTATGTGATCTAATGTTTGATTTGTGAAATATTTGCTTAAGAATGAACGTTAGTTTGGAATAAAATTGAATTTGTTATGTGATTAAAATGTGTTGTAACCGTATGTATGCTTAGTTGTGCATTTGATTTGATTTAATTTATTTAAGTTTGTGAGATTGTGTTTGTGACTTGTTTTCTAATAAGAACTTGAGTTTTTAAAGAATTAACTTGAAATAAAGAGTTTTATGATGTTTTCGGGTTTTGTAGAATTGACTTTTGTAAAACGTTTCTTTGCTGTCCAAGATGTTTTAAAATTATTTTCTTGATTTCTAAATTGGGTTGTGAGACTCAAAATTTGGTTTTTATAAAGTAATTGATTTTGGAAAAAAAAAACCCGGATCAAAAACCGGTGAATTTTCGGTGTTTTCGGAACATGGTTAAGGTGCTGTCCCAGACGGACCAGCCACCTAACCGAATGGTTTAAATTATTTTAAATGATGTTTTCAAAGTGATTTTAAAGTATTTAAGAGTTAAGAAAAGTTTGAGTGATTTTGAGAAAACGAGTTTTAATTAAACCGAGGAATGTTACAGACGAGAGATTAAGGCAGTAGCAGCAACCAAGCTCGGAGAACGAATGTGCTCACATAACTACTGGACATCAGGTGAGAGAGTAGCTTTCCTAAGACACCGTGGTAGTAGGTGTTGTATTGAGGCGTTCCGTATCAGCTCAAAGATCGGAACTAAGTGGTTCTGCGTCAGTAGTATAGTGGTAATTGTGTGCTTTGTGTGGCCACTTATACGAATAGGACAAAGACCACATTGTTGTGTGTGATGTGTGATAATGTGTGTTATGTTGTTTATTGATGAATGTGATATTCAAATGTTAATGTGAAATAATTAAGAAAGATAAAAGAGATTTAAAGTAAAAGACACCAATAGAAGAAATAAACCCGGTTTGGCCTAAGCCCTTGCAGAACAAGGCCGCCTTACCTTGATAAGACATTGAGAATGGGAATGATGATAAAAGGATTGGACGGATGATTGTGAATAGTAATGTGATAAGAGATAGTAAGATGAGATTGAAGTGGTGCAACGACGTGTGTGAACTAGCCAGAGCTGAGGAAAGTGATATGGATTGTGGAATGAGAGGTGAACTGAGTAGAGCTGAGCTCCTCCGTTTTTGGTTTTAGTCTGGGAGCTAGTGTTGAGCTGGGCTTTCTCCTCCACTAGCACCCAGCACAAAAGTCATTGAAAAAGAGTTTTGGGAAAAGAGAATTTTCGGAAAAGATTTATGAAAAGAAATTTTTAAGTGGTGAAAATGATTTTGAAAAGGGTTTTATGAAAATGAGATTTTGAAAATGAGCTTTCGAAAGAGAAATTTTGAAATGGGATTCCCAATGTGAGATTTTTGAAAAGGTTTTATAATTTGGAAGGGACTCCCAAAATGAGAAAAAGTTTTCCAAAATAGATTTTCTGAAAGGGGTTGTGAAAGGAGGTTTTGAAAAAGAATTTGAAAGGAGACTTTTGAAATGATTTTGAAAGGAGATTTTGGGAGAAAAGTAAGAAAGGAAATTTTTACAAAAGAATTGATGAACTAAAGTTTTGAAAGAGTTTCTATGAAGTTGTGGAACGGGATTTGTGAAGTGAGATGTTGGAAGTGTTTTGATGTCGTGATGAGAGTTAAGTTGTGATTGTGATCTCGCTCTGTGCTAAGTTGTGAAAGAAAAGCGATGCAAAGTTAGCGGTCAGGACTCATTGAAGGGTTGCAATAACGGTGAGCTAACCATTAGGATTAAATAAGATAAAAGCTTTTAAAAGACATTAACAGCGAACGCGGTGAGGTATGAGAGTTAACCCGAAGTAGTGGAGAGGAAGGAACGATAGGTATCTGCGGATACTTAGGACGAGATTGCATTAGGGGAGGACGATGACGGTGAAACGTCAAGAAGTCTAGAGTACCGTTCTAGGCAGAACAACTCCACAAGTGGCGCACTAACGTGGTGGGGACTGGGTCCAATGCCGTGGCAAGTTCTGCGTGCACACTAGAACTGTACTGTCGCCCCCTAGATTGCAAATCGAGAACAGTGAGAGGAACTGGAGTGGGGCATCTTGTTTGCCACTGCGAGGCAGTGTGCCATGTTTATATTTGTGATTTGAGGCTGAGACCTCCTGGCTTGGAGCCATTTGTTGTGACAGCTGTCGTGCTCGCACGGTAAAGGTTCTGTACTCCTGTTTGCTTCCGACTAGGTGGATGGATTACGAGGAGATGTAGACCTGTGACGTGAGTGCTAACTACGAACGGACGCGTACCTCGATGATCCTTAAATTCCCCTTGATCATCGATGGTTATAATCTAATAAGACCTGACAAGAAATAAGTATGATTAAGAAAAGAAAAGTTGAGAGTGGTTGAGGATGAATGTGGAAAGTGTGAAGTTTGGAAAAGGAAAGGAAATCATTAAAGAGAGAAAAGAAGTAATTTAAAGGCGGGATATCGAGAATAGTAAGTGGATTGAGGAACAAAGAGCAAAAATGGCGAAATAAATAATAATAATAAAATGTGATACCAATCTGTTCGAATGTTTTGCTGTGTGTGCATTGCTTGTATTGTGTGTGTTGTCTTGGTATGCGCCTGCGGTAAATCCACAACGTCGACGATTCGTCGTTCGGTTCGCTAACTCTCTCCTGCCCATTGGTACTTTGGTGCTTCCGTGACACCAATGTGCAAATGGAGTATCACATGGAGGTTGCTATCTGGGCCAAGTATGGATGTAGCTGGAAGCGTATCCCCTCTGGTTGGGTATGGACTGGTGATACCCAGATCACGATTCCGGATCCAGAACATCGACCGGGAGGAGCCAAATTAGGACCTTTGCTGGGACAAGTAATTGTCCGAGGATACCGAGACTACGAGGAGATGCTGCGCTGCGAAGCTCTGAAGGCTTCTTCTACTCCCTCTAGGACGCAGTGGGTACCAAGCAATGGTGGACTGGCAGCAAGGGAGATTGCTTCTCCTTCAGGAATGAAGACAAAACGCAAGATGGATCAGGACCTTCATCCCTTAGTTTTCATTAGGCAAAGCCGTAAGCAGGGTGTTTAGTCTAAGTAGTTGTAAATAGGTGAGTATCAAGGATTATCTGAGCAATATATCACTTCTGTAATGTTGCCCTATTTTTGCTTTGTGAACGGGCCCTAATCTTTTGGTAATGATCTATGAAATGGTTCTGTAAAGATGTGGAGGTAAGTTTCACGTAACGACTCGGTTTTCAGGTGAGAGCGTAAACGTGCACCCACATCATATTAAAAAAGAAAGAAAAAAAAATGGCCTCAATTTTTGGTAACATTTAATTAAGTGATGAAAACTTTCGAAAGGTGAAAATCGGGGCGTTACAGCTGCTGCTGCTGCTGCGGCTGTTGCTACAGTTTCGGCCTGGTTCTGGTTTAGTCGGACCAGATTCTTAAGTATCGCGGTCATCCTATCATCACGGGTACGTCTCCGAGGCATGGTGACTAAGTTCTGAAAAAAGGAACACGTTATTCCACAATTAACTAGAAACTCTTGAATTAAGTGTACCTATTTATCTATTCTAAGACTTGACACTATCACTTGATTACTCGCTGGGTGAGTAATCAATAGGAGTTGTGAGTCCAAACTCCAAGGCCGAGGGAAACTGCTCTGATACCATAAATGTAACATCCTCACTTTTAATAGTTAATTTTAGTTTTTAATAAAATTAGAGTTTTAAAATTCATTTTTGATTTTAATTTCTTATAAAAGATTTTACGAAAATCCGGCAGAGTTTCCTCTGTTTTTCGGACTTCCCAAAAATTTCCTTCTAAAAACCTGTTAGTCCAGAATTGTTTAAAAACATAAACACAACATATTAAAAACCAGTTCAGATACTAACGCCCGATTAGTACCAGTCCCAGGGCATATAACTACACATATTATAAATTACAAAAACAACAGTTTTTAACATAATAAAATTCACTCAGGGTATCACAAATTCACTCCACGTAGAGGAGAGTTTCCAGTTCGGCCCGCAACAGTGTAAGCTCCGCTTCCTTACCTGTAAAATTATATCAAAAAGGGTTGCATTACACAGAACTTAAAAAGATAAATCCTAAAAGAAGACATAGCAAATAACTAAGCCTACATAATTATTAATACATTTTATTCATATTTATTCACATAATAAATCTCTTTTAGTTCTTCACTTATTCTCACATTCTTTTAATTATTGATTCTCTTTTAACAGGTCTCTTACTATTTCTACATTCACTTTTCTTTTCTTTTTCTCTTTCTCTTCCTTTTCGTTTTCTTTATCCTTTCCTTTTTCCTTATGACTGAGTCCAACAGACCATCAGCCCTTTTTCCTTTATTTTGACTGAGTCCAAAAGACCATCAGCCGTTTTCTTTCTATATGACTGAGTCCAAAAGACCATCAGCCGTTTTCCTTTTCTTATGACTGAGTCCAACAGACCATCAGCCGTTTATCTTTTATCATGACTGAGTCCAACAGACCATCAGCCGTTCAACTTTTATCATGACTGAGTCCAACAGACCATCAGTCGTTCATCTTTTATTATGACTGAGTCCAACAGACCATCAGCCGTTCATCTTTTATTATGACTGAGTCCAACAGACCATCAGCCGTTCATCTTTTATTATGACTGAGTCCAACAGACCATCAGCCGTTCATCTTTTATTATGACTGAGTCCAACAGATCATCAGCCGTTCTCTTTTATTTTTTCTTAATTAATTCTCTTTTCTCTTCTTATAATTTAAGTATTTCTTTTATACTTGTCTCAATCTTTTGATCCTTATCTTCGTTTATGACTTATCACATTTTTCTACATTTTCTACTTTACTCTTTTCTTTTGGTTAGTTTCCCTCGATTTTATCCAACTCTGCTTAACTTGGTTCTATATATTTATATTTTAGTTCTCGTTGTTATTTCTCAGTCATTTCTTTGATTTCTTTCTTTTATACTATTACTTAACTTATTATTACTAATTCTTTGTCTCCCTTTTATTTAACTACTCTATTAACTCACATTATTGCTTAACTCATTATCCCTATTTCATTAATTCCATTTTCTTTTACTACCTTATTAGCTCCATTTAGTTTCCCTATTTTATTCCAGCTTTCTATTCTAACTTCCCTAACATCATACTCTCTCTCCGTTTTATCAGCTTTTTATTAATCCACTTATCATCTTTCCTATTCTCTTTTAAATCAAGTTCATTATTTCCTATTTTAATCTCTCTTTTACCCTTTTTGTTCCTTTACTTCCCCTATAGCTTTTACTTTATGATTTCCCTCATTTCGTTATATATTACTATTTTAAAATCCTAAATACGCTCATTCGTTCCAGGACTTATTCTACGCTCATTCCTTTTATTCCCTAAAGTGTGGTTTCTATTAACGATTTTATTTACTTCCTTTATGTCAACGAGGTTTACCCTAAGGTTCATTAACATACTTTTAATTACCCTATTCTCAGCTACCACTATAGCATCCTAGAATTTATTTCTTAAGTAAAGGTAACACGAACACTCTTACCTCGAGCTTTTTTAAATAGAACCTGGATTTTAGCTCGGCGACAATGACGGCGTCGGTGTTGCTCCTCGTTAGCGGGAACGATCGCGGCTGGACCAAGGCAAGAGCTTCGAGCTTCGAGGTTCCCGACACGAGCCCGGCACGATCACGGACCGGTGACAGCGCCGGTGAGATCCGTGGAGAGAGAAAGCTCGAAGAGAGGAGAGAGAGAGACCAAGCTAAAGGGGAAGAGGGAGAGGGAGATTTGATGATGGTGATGAGGAATAGTGATGGTGGCTCGTGGTGGAGGTGGCGGCCTTGGCGGCGGCGGCCGTGGTGGTGGAGAGAGAAGGAGCGGGAGAGCTCAATGGAGAGAGAGAGAAAGAGAGAGAGAGAGAGAGAGTTGATGGTGGAATGTGAGGGAAGGAGGGAAGGGAGAGGTGAAGAGTGGTGGTTGTGGGTGGTGGTGGCTGCCCTGGAGGAGGAGGGCGGAGGAGGGTGGAACGGGGGAAGAAAAATGGGGGTTTGGGGTGGGTTTCCGCCCCAAAACGCATTTTTAATGTTTCAGATCGAAGTAATTTCGCTTAAGTGAAATCTGTTCGCTTAAGCGAACCCAATATGTGTTGCTACTGGACCATTTTCGCTTAAGCGAAATGAGCAGATACTGCTACTTCATTTTTCTATTTTTCAGCTATTTTCTCCCAACTTCAAATAGCCATAACTTCTTCGTTCACCGTCGGATCTTGCTCAAATTTGACGAGTAACTTCCTAAAAATCATATATTCATATCCAACGGTGTGAATTGTGTTTGGAGTCTTAAATCTTTTATTTTGAATTTCATAACGTTGGGTGTTTATAAAACCGAAAAATCGATTTTTAACACTTGTTTGGTCTTCTTTAAATTTGATTTTCGATGCCAATGCTCCTTGACTCCTCTATGGCACTCAAAGAACTCCTAATCCATCATTTTAAATCCCTTCTAGGATAATCCTTACTTCCAAATCTTACTATTATTCTAATTATTATTAGAATTAAAATTCGGGATGTTACATTTCTCCCCCACTTATTAGAATTTCGTCCCCGAAATTCCAGTTGTCCCTTATCTGGAAGGAGTATCCCTTGACATAACTTTCGACCATGTCATTTTAATTCCTCCGGTTCCAATCTTCCCTTTGAGGAATTTCTAAGTTAAGAGTTTTGTGGTATAATTACTCGCCTCAGGTATGGTTTATCTCAGTCACTCAAGAATCCGCGTAAGACACAAAGCCTTAAGAGACTGAGACAATTATTTGCGGTGCTCCAACATAACCTCTTAAGTGAGACTCCACTTCGCGACTTCACTCTTTCCCTGTTCGTTTCTTACTCCGGCGGTACTTCCTTTCCGTTCGTTTAGCGATTTCAATTTGGTATAGGGGTTCCTATGGGTCGATTCCACTTAAGGGTCAAGGTCAGGGTTTAAATCTATTACCCAATTGTCTGATGGTCCGAGAAGGTATTGATTGATTCTTAGCTTAATTCTCGTTCCATTCTCCGCAAACCTCTTCGACAGTTAACGCGGAGCATTTGGGGTGAGTTATTCATTAGCCCTACGGGTTATGGCATGATCATCGGACATTGAGTCCGGCTCGATGCAATCTTCCTTACGCTTCGTTACCGTTCTGCATTCCACCTTATTACTCGGATAGGATCCACAATTATCTTGTTGTTAAAGGTTCATCTTCCAGTTCTACGTACTATCTCTATCTACGTAAGATTGTCGATTTTTCTTATTATTAAAGTTCCATCTCCCATTCCTTGGATTGAAATCCTCCCCCACTTAGCATCAACATACTTGGTTATATCAATGCTTGGGGTATGCACATTCGTTATTCAGAATCGAGTACATGGGTTCTCGGTCGGTATCCAATGTTAGAAGGGACACGTGGATGGTTATCCATCGGTAGGCATAGAACTATATTGGGTTCCTACGTCTTGGTGAATTCTCATGTATACATATGAGACGCTTGAAACTTGAAGAGAGTGAAGATGAAAAGAAGAAACACGAAGCACTCAAGGATGGGTTTCATAGTCTTCATAAGACGACCCAGGATGTACTGGATACATGTCAAGCAAGAAGACAATGGAGATTATCCTTAAGTGTGAGTTTTCAGCAGAGAATCATCAAAAGATGCATTTCCTATGAAACTACCGCTGATTTGATTTGGTTTTGGTGAAGGCACATGATGCAATGGCTAAATTTGCTTCCTTTGAGGGAATAGTTTGGAAACTGGATTAAGTTCTTTAGTGAATTCTAATTCCCAATGGTGAGCACAATTCACTAGTTTACTTGGATACCCTACTTATTTATCCAGTTTCGCCTTTCTCGCGAATAACCACTTCGGATTCTTAATAAAATGCTTGATGTGTTTTGGGCTTTTAGTTTGACTTTCCATGAAGTCTAAAGACGGTTACTACGGGTTCGCTCGGCTCGGTTCTCTCACGTGTTCTGTTTGCGGCTACACTACTAGTAAGTGCGTGCACTGGCTTAAGGCTCCTATCTGTCTGTCCTGATTTTTGGTTGGAAAGTGTCAATGATATCGACCACTAATAGTTGCGAAGATCGAGGTGATCGGTCCCAATCTCACATCTATCCATAGCAACATCATCATCATGTTTATTGATGTTATCGTCCCCTAGCAGATGTAAGAATTAGAGTGATCAGTTCTATCCTTACATTCTACCAGTGGTAATACCATCACTGTGTTCGATGAAACTTTAATTAATGTATTATCGTTTATTGATCTCTTTTTAAGTTAAATAAATATATATATGCTTTATGCAAAATATTTTTAAATAAATATTTGGTATATAATTAACACTAAAAATACCTCGGGTAAGTTCATTCATCGATCCGCGTGCTCCCAAGACAGTCTGCAGCACGGTGTCCCGACTGCCCGCAGTGATAACAAAGACCCTCCTTCCTGAGTTGGTTCATATGCCAACACAACCGTTTGTGAGATTTCCCACAGTGTGAACATAAGGGTCTAGCAATTGGAATAGCCACATTATGGTCCGCATCCCTGGGCACCATTGCCATAGTATCAACATCAGCATATGGGTTTGGTTCTTGCGTCGGTCCTTCTCCCCTGATAGAACTTCCAGCACCCTGCCTATTTCTGCTTTGCTTCTCCAGCATCTCCCGTCTCAATCCCTTTTCATAAGTGCTAGCCATGTTTACCAGGTCTGACAAGTTCGCAACATTCTGATACTCAAAGGCGATTTTAATCTCAGTGCGAAGCCCGTCCTCAAACTTAATGCACATAGTCCTTTCGTCAGCATCCTTGTAGCTTCTGGCATATCGGATGAGATCCTCAAAATGTGCAACATATTCTCCAACACTCATGTTCCCTTGTTTCAGGGTCAAGAACGCCAGCTCTTTTTCTCTGCGGACATCTTCCGGGAAATACTTCCCTAAGAACCTGATTCTGAACACATCCCAGGTGATCTCCTGGTTAGCGATCTCCATTTCCCTTCGTACACGCTCCCACCAATATTCAGCTTCTCCTGTGAGCATGTACGCCGCCAAAGGGACTATCTGCTCCCCGGGCGGTGACATTGTGCGGAAAATCTTCTCCAATTCTTGGAGCCATCTCAGTGCTGCGTCAGGATTGTAGCCACCTTCAAACTTGGGCGGATCATTCTGCCTGAATCTAGCTAGCCAATCAATGTCGATTGGGTTTGGTGGTTGCTGGAGTGCGGCTGCTGCTGCTGCTGCGGCTGTTGCTACAGTTTCGGCCTGGTTCTGGTTTAGTCGGACCAGATTCTCAAGTATCGCGGTCATCCTATCATCACGGGTACGTCTCCGAGGCATGGTGACTAAGTTCTGAAAAAAGAAACACGTTATTCCACAATTAACTAGAAACTCTTGAATTAAGTGTACCTATTTATCTATTCTAAGACTTGACACTATCACTTGATTACTCGTTGGGTGAGTAATCAATAGGAGTTGTGAGTCCAAACTCCAAGGCCGAGGGAAACTGCTCTGATACCATAAATGTAACATCCTCACTTTTAATAGTTAATTTTAGTTTTTAATAAAATTAGAGTTTTAAAATTCATTTTTGATTTTAATTTCTTATAAAAGATTTTACGAAAATCCGGCAGAGTTTCCTCTGTTTTTCGGACTTCCCAAAAATTTCCTTCTAAAAACCTGTCAGTCCAGAATTGTTTAAAAACATAAACAGAACATATTAAAAACCAGTTCAGATCCTAACGCCCGATTAGTACCAGTCTCAGGGCATATAACTACACATATTATAAATTACAAAAACAACAGTTTTTAACATAATAAAATTCACTCAGGGTATCACAAATTCACTCCATGTAGAGGAGAGTTTCCAGTTCGGCCCGCAACAGTGTAAGCTCCGCTTCCGTACCTGTAAAATTATATCAAGAAGGGTAGCATTACATAGAACTTAAAAAGATAAATCCTAAAAGAAGACATAGAAAATAACTAAGCCTACATAATTATTAATACATTTTATTCATATTTATTCACATAATAAATCTCTTTTAGTTCTTCACTTATTCTCACATTCTTTAAATTATTGATTCTCTTTTAACAGGTCTCTTACTATTTCTACATTCACTTTTCTTTTCTTTTTCTTTTTCTCTTCCTTTTCCTTTTCTTTTTCCTTTTCTTTATCCTTTCCTTATTCCTTATGACTGAGTCCAACAGACCATCAGCCCTTTTTCCTTTATTTTGACTGAGTCCAAAAGACCATCAGCCGTTTTCTTTCTATATGACTAAGTCCAAAAGACCATCAGCCGTTTTCCTTTTGGTGACTGGTTCCAAAAGACCATCAGCCGTTTTCCTTTTCTTATGACTGAGTCCAACAGACCATCAGCCGTTTATCTTTTATCATGACTGAGTCCATCAGACCATCAGCCGTTCATCTTTTATTATGACTGAGTCCAACAGACCATCAGCCGTTCATCTTTTATTATGACTGAGTCCAACAGACCATCAGCCGTTCATCTTTTATTATGACTAAGTCCAACAGACCATCAGCCGTTTGTAACACCCTTATTTTATGAACAAAATAATATGTAAAAATATATAAAGAAAATGTTGTAATTAAAAACTCATTTTCACAAATTAAGTTTACATTAACTTTGGGCATCCATTTACAATATAGTAGCACCCAAAAATAAAGTTTCTTTCTTTCCCGGTCTCTCGCTGCGCACTCTGATCCACAAGCTCCTTAGCAATCACCTAAAATGTAAACCACATAAGGGTGAGACCTTTTCACAACACAGTAAATCAAAGGATAATATAAAGCTCATAATATAAACTCAAGAATAACAATCAAATCAAGTCAGGGATCAACCAATTCATTCCATTCCCATTTCCTTATACATTCCCTTTTTATCCATTTTCCATTATCCCTTTTTCCTTTCCTAAATCCTTTCCATTACCATGTTCATTATTTATTCCCTTTAATTCCTTTATCAATTCTATTTTCATTTTCTTTATTCATTTTCCATTATGTGTAACCTCAATCAGAGATCTACACCTTACCATCGCGTGTAACCCCAAACAGAGATCTACACACGGTGTATGCAACCACAAACAGTGATCTGCATACACTGTGTATGCAACCACAGACAGTGATCTGCATACACTCCATCTCGTTTATGTAACCTCAAACAGAGATCTACATAAACTTCCCTTTCCCTTTTTACCTTTCCATTATTCATTTTCCATTAATGTGTGTAACCCCAAGCAGAGATCTACACACAGTGTAAGCAACCACAGACAGTGATCTGCAAACACTTCCATTTTTACCGTAATAGGCAAGAAGAGTAGAACTAACAAACTCAAAGACAAAAACTAAAATAGTAAGTGAAGATTTAAATGGGATAAAAAGAAAAGGGGATTAGAAAGTGGAACACGGAATATATGTGGAATCAAATATGGGAAGAGGAACAAAATAGTGAATTAGATATAAAAGGAAAATAGATAATCGGTAAAAGAAATTAACAAAAAGGATACTAAAACAAAAAGAGTGAGTTGTTAGGGAAGTTAAATAAAATGTTGTAATAAGATATGGAAACTAAGCTAAATTAAGAAGGGTATCTAATTAAAGTTGAGTAATGAAATAGGAATAATAAGTAAATAAAAGTGGGAGACAAAAGAATTAATGGAATAACTAAGAATTTGAAAAGGAGAGTTTAAGATATAACGACTATATCAAAGCTAAGTGGAGTTAGACGTAAACTAGAATAATTAATAAAAAGAATAAGGAAAAAGGAAAAGGAAGAGAAGAAGAAAAAGAAAAGAAAGAGTAAAGGAAATTAAATAAGAGCTAGGAAACGAGAATTAAAATATAATGTATATGGCGTTATCAAGCAGAACTAGTTAAAGATGAGAAACATTTAAATATAACAAGATAAAAGAAGGGTTAAGAAATTAAAAGAATTAAAGAGAACTAAGGAAACTAAAAGTAAAGAGAAAAGACCAAGACGAATTAATGATGAGAAAGAAAATGAATGAAAATTGTCGTAGGATGGTCGTGGTGACCCTATGGCCTAATAAATATAAATGATAATTGTCGCAGATGGTCGTGGTGACCCTGTGGCCTAATAAATATAAATGATAATTGTCGCAGGATGGTCGTGGTGACCCTGTGGCCTAATAAAAATAAATGTTAATCGGCGCAGGATGGTCGTGGTGACCCTGTGGCCTAATAAATATAAATGTTAATCGGCGCAGGATGGTCGTGGTGACCCTGTGGCCTAATAAATATAAATGATAATTGTCGCAGGATGGTCGTGGTGACCCTGTGGCCTAATAAATATAAATGATAATTGTCGCAGGATGGTCGTGGTGACCCTGTGGCCTAATAAAAATAAATGTTAATCGGCGCAAGATGGTCGTGGTGACCCTGTGGCCTAATAAATGTAAATGTTAATCGGCGCAGGATGGTTGTGGTGACCCTGTGGCCTAATAAATATAAATTTTAATCGTCGCAGGATGGTCGTGGTGACCCTGTGGCCTAATAAATATAAATAATAATCGTCGCAGGATGGTCGTCGTCACCCTGTGGCTTAATAACTATAAATTATAATCGTCGCAGGATGGTCGTGGCGACCCTGTGGCCAATTGATAAATGTAAAAGAAAAAGAAAAGACAATGTAAAAGAAAAAGAATGGAAACGAAAGAATGAAAAGGGAAATGATATATATAAATGAATGTTGGGTTAAAAGTGGAATAAATTGTGGAAAAGTGATAAGAGAATTAAAAAGTTAAAAGAAAGTGAGAATAAGTGGAGAACTAAAAGAAAATTAATTATATGGACATTCATGAGTAACAGATATTAATAATAGGGTAGGCTTAGTTTATTGCTATGTTTCTTTTAGGATTTATATTTTTAAGTTCTGTGTAATGCTACTCTTCTTGCTATATTTTTGCAGGTATTGAAGTGGAGCTTACATGGAATATGGCCGAGCAGGATTTGCATTCCACTACGTGGAATGTTTATTGAATATTATGAGTGGACGATTGTTTTTTTTGTAATTTATAATATGAAATAGTCCACGCCCTGAAACTTGTACTATTTGAGCGTTAGGATCTGTTATGACTATTAAACTGTTGTGGTTTATCTTTTTAAATATTTTTGGACTGACAGGTTTTAAGAAAAAAAATTTTGGGAAGTGCGAAAAACAGAGGAAACTCTGTCCGTTTTTCCGGAAACATATTTTTAAGTATTTTAATTTATAAAGAAATTTTCAATTACCATTTTTATAAAATCTTAAATTAACTAATAAAAGTGAGAGTGTTACACGTTTCACCGTCATCGTCGTCCCCTCATGCAATCTCCTCCTAAGTATCCGCAGATACCTATGTTTCCTTCCTCTCCACTACTTCGATACGACACTCATACCTCACCGCGTTTGTAAATGTCTTTTAAAGTCTTTTAAAGTTTTACAATTTAATTAGCGGCTTAATCCTAACAGTCGGCTCGTCCTTGGTGCATCCCTTCAACGAAGCCCGACCACTAATCGCAATCTGTTCCCCCTAAATCTCAAAGGCCCTTGGCCTCAAATCATTTTTATCTCAATTCACACTCTTTCTCATCTCATCAACTTTCTCAAAACTCCATTCCTCGACTTTCTCAAAAGCGTCTTTTCGCAAAACTTTTCGAAAACATAGTTTCATAAAACTCTTCGAAAAACAACCTTTTGCAAACTTTCTCAAAAGTACTTTTCCAAAAACTTTCACAAATGTTCACAAAAGTAATGTTTCCAAAACTTTTTCAAAAACATATCTTTTCGAAAACCTTTTCCAAAATTTCCTTTCACAAATCCTTTCAAAAATCGTTTTCAAAAAATCACATTTTTGGATGAGTGCTAATGGAGGAGCAAGCTCAACTCAACACTAGGCTTCTTTCCAAAAACATGAACGAGGAATCACATCTCTACTTTACGTTCTCGATCAAATCTCATCTCTTTTTCAAATATTGACTTTCTTTCTTTCACTCTTTATCTCTTTTGCATTCCATTCACAATACTTTTTATCTCTTTCTCCATCATCCTCATACTTTCTCATAAGGCTTAACCCAGCACATAATTCTTTCTCAATTATGTCTTACATCTCTTATTCACATCTCTCTTTTCTCTTTACAATCTTATCTCATTACTTTCACGGTTTCACTATTATTGTTGTTTCACTATCCAGACATAATCAAACAATTTCTAAACAAAGTAAAGTATGCACGACAAATAAACATTTAGTAAGTAAACAAAACAGGTAGACATTTAGCACAAATATGTGTAACATCGAATTCGCAGTACTCTCACAATCCCTCTAGTCGGATTGCGAGCAACCACGTTACGAGATCACCGCACTCTCACTCACCTGGATGACGAATCATCCAAAAGCTTTCCAAGGTTCCAAGTCGCTAACCTTACCACGTGTCCTTCGCGTCCGACACCCGAACTAGACATTTTTCCCTGTGCGTTAGAACGTTTCCGATAAATTCTCAATTCCATTTTAAAAACTCTTTGAAATAATTCCTTTCTTTAAAGTACATCACCAATATCCAAAGATTCCAAAACCAATTAGATTTCTAATAAAAGATTTTCAAGAAAACTTTTAAAACAGAATTCACTCTTATTAATTTAAAACACTTTGGTTTTGAAAAATCATTTTCCTGAATCATTTATCAAAGTTCAAAACTCCAGAAAATAAAGTTTTAAAACCATATTAAGTTGATTCATTAAATTTCCAAAATTCACACATCATCAAACACTGATCAAAGAATATAAAAATTCCAATTCAATTTAAGTTATTTAAATCATACTGCTTCAAATAAAACATTTTCCAAATCCTTTTGAAACCCAACATAGATTTTTCGCAAACACAGTTCACAAACAGATGCAAAACAATTTCAATCAAATACATTCAATTTGTACAAAAACAGCATATCAAAGCATTCACAAACACACAGAACGCAAGAATAACATTTTTAATCATTCACAACTATTAATTAAGTTATAACCTTAACATATTAATTTAATTATACTTAATCTTTTCCTTAATCTAATACAAACCGAATCACACATTCTTAACAATTTCTAGTTACAAATAAATTTTAAACTAAAAACCATGAAATTAATTTTACCACAAATCTTTTCACATAATCACATGAAACCTCAAAGAATTAAAAGAAACACACATTATGCACCTAGGAACATAACTATCATCATGGCCATTTTATGAAAATAAATTTTTTCTACCATCTAAACGTACATTGGCCGAACCCTATATGCAAAGTTTGTAAAGATTTTAATGCACAAATAAAAACATACAATCATGAAATTATTTTCTTTACTTTAGTGCTAAAAACCGTGAGCATGCAGTAAAGAAAATCAACAATTTTAATTTATTTTCAAGGCTTTAAATCAAATAATAACTTAAATCATAAACTACTTCAAAAAGTCCTTTTATTGTCTTTTAATTCCAATTACCTCATGCATGTACCCTTTTAAACCTTAAAGTCAATTAACTTTTTCATGCATGCAACCTATATGAGGGACAAGCATAGCTACCTATTTTTCCTAGTTTGACCGAAGCAACATGCCTTAAGACAAGGATTTTAATTTACTTTTTAAACATACAAGGTCATGCATTCACATCAAAACATGTAAAACACACATTATATCATTTATTCACATCAACCTTCACAAAATAAGCTTCAAGTTAATCATTTTATAAAATCAAGGTTATACTTTAAATTCCAAAAAAAATAACATGCATGTACTTTAAATCATTAGATCTAGCTTTATTATACACATGCATTAACTTCTTACAAAATAAAAAGCATGGATCTTAAATCAAACACTAAATTAAATTATGCATATGACTAACACTAGATCTAAACATTTTCATACTTCAAAATCATTTTAAAACTCACTTCTTTACTTTTCCTTTTGAAAACCGAATCATACAAAGAAAAAAAATACAACCTCTACTTTGAAAAATAACATGGACACACTCAAACCAAATAAGAACATCATTAGACCAACATGAAAGACTAGAACTTTAAACTTTTTCACAAATCAAGTTTAGATCTTAAATTTATTCAACAAAAGATTATAGAAATATGCATAGATCATGATTTAGTAAAAGATTTAACATGCAGCACCAAAGAATTAAATCTTTTACAAATTAAGTTTAGATCATGAGATGATTCATCAAGTAAACATGAAAACACACACATAAGTCACGGTTTCATAAAGATTCAACATGCAAAGCCAAATAATTTCACTTTATTAATAAACAAATTTAGATCATGGATTTTCTTGTCAAATAATTACATAAACACACATGGAACACAGTTTAGAACAAGAAAATTAAACATGCAAGAAAGATTCATTTTAGATTTTCACAAAAATCTTAGTTTACTTTAGATCTTTAAGATTTTAGTTAAAAAAATGTTAGATCCTTAAGAAAAACTCAATCGAGACATCAAACACAAGATTTAACATATTACAAATTAGTTTAAAGTCCTCATAGTCCCCTATCAAGCAAGATCAACACATAACAACAACATGCAAGAAGAAATAAGAAGTGGATCTTCAAACTAAAAAGAAAAAGCTACACTATTACAAGTCTTCTTCTTGAGCTTCAAGTCCTACCATGGAAAGGATGGGTTCTTCTTGCTTCTAACATCCTTGATCTACAAGGGACAAGGCTTGATCTAGTTGAAATCTCCTCTTCCTCCTCCTACATCACTCTCGGCCACCTCTCCCTCTTTCTCTCTATTTTCTTTTCTTTTCTTTCTCTAAGAGTTGAATGAGTCTCTTAGAGTTGTATTTGTGTTTGTGTTGGTGTGAATAAGAAACGAAGTGAGTGAATTAGAGAAGTGAAATGGGTGAATGAACTAAGGCTCCAAGTACTTATAAGCAAATTTCATTTTCCTCTTGTGCCCTTGGTTGATGGTTCGGCTATAACACAAAGGGAAGGGCGTTTTTGGGCTTCCAAGTCTTTGCATGGGAGGTGTTCATCAAAGTCAAGGGGACAAGGTAGGTTAGGCTAAAACTGTAGGGGTCACTTTAGGCTTAACTATTAGTTAGCAAATAGTTAGGGTTTAGTGATTTGGTTGGGTTCTAGTTTGGGTTTGGTTATGGCTTAGCTTACTCATTAAGTTTCTAGAAAATTATACTCTTAGCCTACACATACACACACATATACGTACATACATACACACAATACACACCGAAGCATACACATATACACATACAATTTACATTTTATTTTCTTAGTCTTATTTATTTAAATTCATCAATTCACACAACAAGGCAATTAATTCAAAATACATTCATACAATCATTCTCATGCTTCACACAGTACACACACATCAAACCAAGCACCCATCTCATAAAATTCTCAAGCCAAATTATTAAATTCATTTTCTTCAAGATATAAATCTCAAATTCGTATTTTACAAACTCTGAAAATAAATTTTTTTAAAACCACCCAGAAAAAAATTAAAATTACATTTTCAAAATCTACGTTTTAAGACGATCGTTTTGATATAAAGATCATGAAAATCCGAGTTACGGTTAAAAAGTTACAAATTTTTCAATTTAACAGACCCAAAAACTTAATTTCAAACAAAATCAGTTTTTAGGAAAAATTCACAATTCATTTATAAACTTAACAAAATCATTCACTTTTCATTTATAAAAACCTCTTGTTTATAAAAATCCTTGAAACACTCTTCATTTCTTTCTCACGTAAAACACTTTTCCAAAAATCTTTTATAAATCAAAACTTCATGGTTTATTTTTAACAAATTTCGTTCTCGCACGTACGGGAAATATGCGGGGTATTACAGTAATTGTGTAAATAGTTTGTGATAATATGTGTTGGAGTCATGAGTCGTAGTTTTAGATGAGGTGTATATATGTTGCTTTAGGGAGTTTGTCTTTTGTTTAGAATTTTTATTTTACTTTTGCTTGGGACATGTAAAATGCTAAGTTTGGGGGAGTGATTTGGGTCTAATATATATAACTTTTGGACTTCATTTTACCCTCTTTTACTTTGATTTGGCTTGTTTTCTTAGCAAACTTAGGATCTTTTTATTAGTTTTTAGGAATTTTAGTAGTTGTAGTTTCCCATGAACTTTTTGATCGTTTGTTCAGTGTTTCAGGTGATTTTGGAGCTCAAATGCAAAAATTAATTATGGAATTGGAAAGAACACTTAAAGATCTTGATGTAGGAAAAAGAACGGAGAAAAAGGGAGCCAAAACAGTGCCACGCGCCTGGGGCGCGCCAACTGAAGAAACAGAGCAGCAGCAGAGGTGTGCACCTGGGGTGCGTTACCGTGTGCGCCTGGGGCGCGCGTGCAGCAGAAAAAGCCCAATTGGGCCAAAACTTCTTAAGTTGATTGGATTCTACTTAGAGATATTTTGTAATTATAAATTAGTGATTTAGAATTAGGTTAAGCAGTCAACTGGAGGAAAAAAACAGAAATTAGATTAGAAGAGGGAGATTGCATCAATTTGGAGCATTTGAAGATTGAAGAATTTGGGGTAATTTGTCTATGAATTTCCCTATTATGTCTTCTATTCTTCTTATTTCTATGTGTAATTAAAACCCTCGTGTTAGGAACAAGGTGGATTTGTATGGCGTAGCTTATTTCAATTTATGATTTAGAGTTTTCCTGTTTTTAATTCATCATTTAATTGTGTTTTTATTTCATACATAAACCCGCCCAATTTATGTTTTGGATTTCTTAATTCACAGCGAGAGTTGGGATTTTGAATAGCCTTGCAATTAACGGTATAATCAGTTTAGTTATAGAGATATGATTAAATGATTATTGACTTGGTAATTCCCTTGTGCTGAATTTGATATTTTCTAATATTGTAATTTGTTGAGAGATCAATGATTAAGTATTTAGAGAATAAGAGTAATGTTAGAGAGATCTAATTATTGCTATTTGAGAGGAATTGTCCACGAATTAAAGGAAAATCTAAATTATAATTGAATAAGTGAAACCTACAATGAAACCAATGTTCCTAACCAGTTTCTCCCATAGTTTCTCAAGTTTTATTTAATTTCAGCATTAAATTAGTTTAGTTAATTTATTAATATCAAATCTGAATTTTAATTTAAATCAACTTTTTAGTTATAGGATTTATTTTTTAATTACATTAAGGTGAAAATATACTAAAAACACAACTCCCTGTGGGACGATATTCGGTCTTCCATAGACTATATTACTCGTTGACCCAGTCCACTTGCTGGCACATCAACAACCCCCCTTTATGTATGTTGTAAATGTAGGAAGTGAAGAACCCTAGGGAGTGGACTTATTTTACAGCACTCTGAGACATACCTGAGTATGTCGATTAAATTTTGTTATCTGTTGTCTGTGGAGAATTGCTATGTTCACTATGTGTGTTAAATGAGTATAATTATGACTAAGTGTTAAATAATGAGACAAGTTAATAGTGTCGGCTAAGAGGTGATGTAAATAACTAATGGTTATAAGAATAAAACATGAATGCTTGAATGAGAAGTGTAATATAATCGTTTATTTAAGAATGAGGGATGTATATAATCGTTTGTTTAGGGATGGTGATGTTTATTGAAAATGTATGGGACTGATTTCTTTAGTGCTAATTAATGGTATAAGTATTAGTTGGGAAAGAGTATGAGTTCTTGAATTGCATGGGTGAAGTAGTGTTGGAAATGCATTGGAGGGTTGATTATTTGCTGTTATGTGTTTATGAATAGCCTTGACGAATAGTTTTGGAACATAATGATGTTAATTATTCGTTGTTATGTGATGTGGAAATTGAGAATGATGTGAATGCATGAATGTGGATGATTGTTATCTATTATATATGGCTAATTGAATTATGTGCTTTATGGTGAATGTGTTTGGGTTGGTAAGGAAGGTTGAATTGATCATTGGGACATTGGGACACTAGGTGTTCCTGCTAGGTGTACAAATGCCCCATCAGGGCAAAATGCCCCATCAGGCTAAAATGCCCCATTAGGTGAAAATGCCTCGTTAGGAGTCAATTTACCCAATTGATCAATTCAACGAAAACTAAAAGATTGGAAACTGTGAAAAAGACTAATGTATGTGATTTGAATATGCTAAGAAATGTGATAAGTATGAGAATAAGATTATATGTATTAGTCCTAACGGGTGAGGCCTAGTGGGTGAAAGTCCTGATGGGTGTCATAGTCCCTAATGGGTGTACAAATGCCCTAGCAGGAGCAACCAATTCCTAGTGGTACAAATTAAAAGAAATGTTGGTATGTTGTCCTCTGACCGTGAGGAGACATGCGATGTTATATTTGGTATGTTGTCCTCTGACCGTGAGGAGACATGCAGTATAACGATGGGTGTGTTGTTCTCTGACCGTGAGGAGACACACGTTATATGGATTTTAATGGAAAATGAAAATGATTTTTGGAAAATGAAAATATGATGCATTTTGTTATTCATGGCATGGTTTGATTATGATGCTTAAGTTGCTATTATGTTCTCTTTATTATCTTCTAATTCAATGTGTTGTGAAAAGGTCTCACCCTTAGTGGTTATCATTTTAGGTGAATGTCAAGGAGCTTGAGGATCAGAGTGTCGCAGCGGAAGATTTGGAAAGAAGGAAATTTTAAGTTGTGCTACTCATATTTTAATTGAAATACCCAATTTTATATGTAAATTTGATTTATGAAAAGAAAATTTTAAGCTCTCCATTTTAATTATTAAACCGTTTGAATGATATTTTTATATAAAAGCTGGGTGTTACACTTACTCTCTCCTGTTCGTTGGCATATCGGTGCTGCTGGTATCTCAACGGGTAGATGGAGCATCGTATGGAGATCACCACGTGGAATAAGTATGGAAATGGTTGGAAGCACACTCCATATGGCTGGATATGGACCGGCTACACTCAGATAGTGATTCTGGGTCCGAAACATCGATTGAGCGGAGTTAATTGGGGCCGCACTTGGGACAAGTCACTGTACGAGGATATAGGAGCTACGAAGAAAAGGTGCGATATGAGACTGAGAGAAACTCTACCACTCTAAATGGAGTGGAGTTGGAGTCCAGTGGCAATGGAGGAACAGCAACACAGATGGCATCATCCTCAGGAGCGAAGAAAGGACGCAAGAAGAAGGAGAAATGTAACAACCTATTTTATTTTACCTATTTTGAAAATATGGATTTGAAAATTTCTTTTTAATTAAAATACTTATTATAATTTTTCCGGAAAATTGGACAGAGTTTCCTCTATTTTATGGACATTCCCAAAAATTATAATTGACCTGCAACCTGTTCAAAACAGTTTCAACAACAACCAGACATCCAGGATAAATATACATATATAATTTAACTCTTCTCCCAATATCTGGGGATAAAATACTAAGATGAAAATGATTAGATTTCCGAGGAACCAAATAAAGAGCCCGGGCCACCAAATATACAACTGAGATTAAAAATACAATTTTAAAATAATTCTTAAAAATACATAGTAATCCATAATATGGCCCGGTACGACTCAACAATAATAAAAATAAATTACTCACACTTCCCGTGGGGAAGTGTGCTCCTGCTCGGCCCAAATAACAGCTATGCTCCTGACCTGTACCTTTGGTGGTTGTAAGGGTGAGAATTGCACAACTAGTAAAGCATAATACGAGCCAAGTCATTCACATTTAGCAATTAGTCAAATAATACATCATAATCACACCCAAGCACCTATTCACTACAAACACAATCGACTCCGATTATTAGCACCTTCTGACACATGTCCTTACCTAATCTATTTCGCCACTTACCTATTTACACTAAAATCTCACTCTCTACACTTTACCCCGAATCTCTAATTTTCTCTTCTATCCTCTCTATCCTTCTCACTCACACCTATTCTACTCATTTTTCTCACATCTCCTTTACTCCCCCGTCCATCCTCTTATTTCCTTATATTTATTTATTTATCCTTTTTATTATTTTTCCTTTATGTTTTAGGGCGTCATGGGACTCCTGCCACTGCGTATCCTCCGTCTACTCAGGGATACGTCTTACCGATGCGCCAGGCTCTGTCTGGTCGTCTTACTCAACCAATGCGTGCGGGTTCCAACTACCACACGTCTTCTAAGGTCCAATACCCATAGACCCCGGAGTCGTTGGGCTCCTGCCACTGCGTTCCCCGTTTGTCGAGGATACGACTTACCGATGCGTACGGATCCCCAAAGGCCGCACGTCTTACTCAACCCATGCGTGCGGGTTCCAACTACCACACGTCTTCTAGGGTCCAGTACCCACAACCCCTTCTCTTTTATTATCTTTCCTATTCCTTTTATAGTGTCGTGGGGCTCCCGCCACTGCGTTCCCCGTCTGTCGAGGATACGACTTACCGATGCGTACGGATCCCCAAAGGCCGCACGTCTTACTCAACCCATGCGTGCAGGGTCCAACTACCACACGTCTTCTAGGGCCCAGTACCCACCGACATAGAAATGGGTGATGCGAATACCCCACTGCGTTCCCCATCTGTCGAGGATACGACTTACCGATGCGTACGGATCCCCAAAGGCCGCACGTCTTACTCAATCCGTGCATACGGCCCGCCTGTCATCGTCATGACACCAGCCATACGTCTAATAGGATCGATATTCGCATACCCGAGTGCTTTCTTTATTCTCTTTTCATTTCTCTTTTATTTTATGTTTTTTTCCTTTTTTATCAATTTTAGTCCGCCCTCGCCTAACACCTTTTTCTTCTACTATCATTTTTCCTCTTTTTCTCCCTAAACTTTCCTCTATGTTCTATTCCTTCCTAACTTAGCACCTACGCAAACCAAACTCACTTTACCTCTTTGAACACAACAAACATATAAATTACAATCATAAATTAAATATTCCGTTAACAATTACAATTCTTATTTAATTATCATGCATATAATCCTTAACATCAAATAGCACTTTCTCAGGTACTTATACATATATACATAAAATTAACATATGATTCAAAGAATTCATCACTTAAGCATTTAACACATTTCAAATAGCATTTATCTCATATTATCTCATTAAAATAAATTCTAAATTCCCTAATCACACATAAGCAATTAACCTTGCTCCAGATTATACAGTACTAGTATCTCACCCACCGAGACGGCAAATAAACCCCTTACCTTAAAATAAATAAGATAGAGTGAACCTTACCCGGGTTAGGAGTCCTAATGCAGGAGGGTTGTCGATTGAGTCCAATGTCCGCAATGGTTAGTTGGAGAGGTGCCAGAGTCCACCAGTACACGAAATAGAGTAGCTTTATGAGCTCTCCTCCTATCCTATATGGTTCAAAGCTTCTAAGAGTATGGAGGCCCCATATTTCTCTTGAAACATTGAGGCAAGAAACAATAACGATAATAATAATAAGTAATGATAATACTAATGCTCAAATCATAGTAGGAAATGGAAGGATTGAAAGGAAAGAGGGAGGCTTGATCAACTTACCCCAAATGCTTGAAGGAGAGAGATGGAGAGTGAGGGATGATGTTGATTGGAAGAGGAGAGGGAGAGCTTGATGGTCTTCAATGGAGGTGATGAGGGAAAGAGATGGATTGGTGTGGGACTCTAACTCATGGAAGAGGGAGAAGGTGAGTGATGATGGATGGTGATGAAACTATCAATTGAAAGAGGGAAAAGAAAGCTTGATGGTTCCTTGAAGCTTTAAAGCTTAAGCTAGGTCATTAATGGAAGAAGAGAGGGAAAGGGAGGGAGCCCTAGCTCCATGGAAGAGGAAGAAGAAGATGGAGGATGGGGGAAGAGAAGGAGGTTCGAGTATGAGGAGGAAGAGGGGTGTTTGGGGTGTATAATGGGGTTTTAGGGTGGGGAAATGTCAGAAATGCCCTTAGAAACGCGTTCTTAGTGTTGCAGATCGCAGCATTTTCGCTTAAGCGAAATCACTTCAGTAAGGCCTCTTAACCATTTCGCTTAAGCGAAACCTATTCGCTTAAGCGAATCCTTGAAGTGTTGAAACTGTGACGTTTTCGCTTAAGCGAAATATTTTCGCTTAAGCGAAATTCACAGGTACTGCTACTTCACTTTTCTATTTTTCAGCTATTTTCTCCCAACTTCAAATAGCCATAACTTCTTCGTTCACCGTCGGATCTTGCTCAAATTTGACGAGCAACTTCCTAAAAATCATACCTTCATATCCAACGGTGGAAATTTTGTTTTGAGTCCTGAATCTTTTATTTTGATTTTCTACCCTATGTTATGTTTTAGCACCGAATTATCTATTTTTCTGGCATGTTCCTAATTTCAATTTAATGCTCCTTTCTTTTCCTAAACCAATATTATTATTATTTATCTTTCCTAAGGCTTGAACACTTATTTTAATCTCTATTTATGATATTATTATTATTATCTCAATTATCCCAACTATTATTAATTTATTTGCACTTAGGTTTAAAACTTGGGATGTTACAAGAAACTTCATCCAATTGTTTTCGACAGGAAGATTTAAGAATAGTGCTGTGAATTTAGGTGTTTCTTGTTATCTTTAAGTTTATGTTAAGTGTGATTGTCTGGAGTCAAGGATTACCGAGCCATGAGCCATTTATGTAATTGAGCTAAGCTTTTAATTCTGTTTGGTTAAGTACTTCTCTTTTGAAAGGTTGAATAATGTAATCTTTTGGGAAACCGTCATGATGCTTTTGAAGCCAAGTCACTTTGTGGAGATGAAAGTTTTATATAGAGAACTGTTTTAGTAACAACTCGGTTTTCGACAAAGAATGCCAAAGTACATTGAAGACATTTCAAATAACGTTTTCAAAAAAAAATAATTTTGGCCTCATTTTTGGCAAATTAATAAATAAAGGTTGATTGTTTTGGGTTACGAAAATCGACCTGTTACACTGCGAGCTTGTGCATTGGAAGAACAAGAAAGTTGGGATCAGATTTTGCCACTCGCTAAATTCACATACAACAATGGATATCATGCAAGTATTGGAATGGCACCGTTCGAAGCATTGTACGGAAGAAAGTGTCAAACCCCGCTATGTTGGTTCCAAGTGGGCGAGAACTTGCATCTTGGTCCTGATGTAGTGCAGAAGACGACTGAAAAGATTCGGATGATTCAAGAGAAAATCAAGACTGCTCAGAGTCACCAGAAAAGTTATGCCTACAGGAGAAGAAGACCTCTAGAGTTTGCAGAAGGCGACCATGTGTTCCTTAGGATTGTACCGATGAAAGGAGTGTGTAGGGCTTTGAAACCTCAAAAGCTTTCACCAGAATTTATAGGACCCTACCAAATCCTTAAACGAGTTGGCCCTGTAGCTTACGAAATAGCTCTACCACCATCCTTAGCCAATTTTCACAATGTTTTTCATGTTTCCCAATTGAAAAAGTATGTGCACGATCCAACCACAATCCTTTAGATTCGCCCTGATGACCTAACCCTGCGAGAAAAGCTAACCTTTAAGGTTGTCCCAGTTAGAATTGAAGATAGAAGGATAAAGCAGCTTAGAGGAAAGGAAATTCCGCTAGTCAAAGTTATTTGGCAAAGCGGAGATGTATATAAAGCAACTTGGGAGTTAGAAGATAAGATGCGTAGAGATTATCCTGATTTGTTTCCGTAGGTTGAATTTCGGGAACGAAATTCCAGTTATGTGGGGGAGTAGTGTAACACCCTAAACTTTCATTCCCTGATGTAATAAAAGTTTTAATTATGAAAGTTATTCATAATTATTTTCTAAAATTTAAAATATTTATTTTATAATTAATTTACATTAAATACGTGATTATGTGTGTGCATGTGCTAAGTGAAAATGCATAAGAAATATTTTAATAATTAATAATATGTAAAAATAGGGTTTTTGCATATTAGTCCCTGGTTTAGGACCTAGAAGTAATATTAGAAAGGTTTTGGAGGGAAGGGAATTAAAATAATTATTCTTCAAATTTTAGCCAAAAGACTCGAGTCTTTCAGGAAAGACTCGAGTATTCTGGTCAACTCAGCACTCGTTAGTGTGTTTGATGAGTCATCACTCAACGATTTTCATTCTTTGACACAAAAACAACTCAAGGACACGATAATGGTCTTCGTGTCGCCACGCATGATCAATGGAAACAAGTATTTAAGCCAATTATTGAAGGAAATCGACCATTTTGGTCGAATTGCTCTGAAAATCTTGAGTCTAGTGTTCCTGATTTCGTCTCTTTCGTTCTCATCCATTTCTGAGTGTTGATTCGAGTATTATATACCATTGTAAAGCTCACATCACAAGCTTTACAAAGACACAAAAATCGTGAGTTGAGGTTTCGTGAGGAAGGAGAATCGACCAAAAGACACAAAAACCCTGAAGTTTGGAACTTACTTCAAGCTCGGATTTTGGTAAGTTCATGAGTCCTACAACCCTCAAATTCATTCCTACCCTTAGTCTGTGTTGCAGAGAATATTTCCTAACCATTTTCCCCAATTGTTAAACTGAATTTGCATGTCAAAATTTCTGGTTTTTGGACTCTGTTCGTATGTGGCTGCATGCAAGGGTTTTGTTTAGTGCTTCTAGTCAATTTCTCTGCAATTTCCTTGTTGATTCACGACCTAGAGGTAAGGGTGAAGCTATACATTCCCTAGAATAAGTTTAATTTGTTAAATTTTAAGTGTAGAGTCACCATGAGACTCTATGGGCATAGATTGAATTAGATTATGGCTTGGAGGCCTCTATGAGTTTAAAAGTTGTTTGGAACAAGTTCTATATGTTGCGTGCAAGCTGTATCAAAGTTGTTTTCATGCTGAAAGTATTTAGAATTGAATTTGGTATGTCAAGTTGTTGAAAATATGATTTTATGCATAATTGATTCTCAGATTCAATTCAGTGTAATATGATGTTAATTTTGTGTTGGAACATGTTTGTTGTCACACTCACTCTCTTTGTCCATTATGTAAATCTTTGTTGCTTATAATAAAGATATAGGATAATTTATATGGACTTGATTTATGACTATTAAAGAGAATAAATAAAAATCGTTATACAAAGTATTTCAATGAGTTCCTTTCCAAATCTCCTCTGTGCAAAGATATCGTGATACTTTAAAAGAAACAATAATTTATTCTCAAATAACGGTGTTTTCAGAGTATGCGGATGTAAAGCATGAACCTTGAGCTATGAAATATCAGACCAGTAAGCATATGAAAATACATATATATATATATATATAAGATATAAAATGTAAAAGTAGCCAAGGTACATGATAGTCGAGGTAGCAAAGTTTTGTGTAGTACAAGTCCGTAGTCAAAAGAAAAGACAACCTCTCTGAGATCTCTCAAAATATATACAATATAACTACAGAGCAAAAGATAAAAATCCCAGACTGATGGTCTGATGATCCTCCTCCACAGCATAATCCTCCTCCTCAGTGTCTCCAGCTAGATGCTCCGTGCATCCCACTTACCAACCATCCATACTATGCATCACCCGGTGGATCCCCAACTCCCCACTGACTCCCAGTGGAGTGCCCGACTGGCTCCCCCTCACTCTCTGCCTCCTCAGGGTCCTCCTCCACCTCGTCCGACTGAGTCGGTGCCCTACCACTGGGCACTGGGTCAGCAGAAGGAGTCCTATGATCTAGACTCATCGGACTAGCTAAAGGAGTCTCCTCTCGGATAACACGGGAAGCAGAGGGGTGAGATCTAGTAGTTGCTCTAAAACGAAAAGAGTGAAATCGACGAGCTGGTCGAGCCGGGGGAGGTCCATGATAAGTATAAAACGGGGGCACATGCAGCGTATAGATAATGGGTATGCGGAACCTACGAGGACGAACACGAGCCAAGGGATTGGGGTGATAGAGGGTAACCTCTACCTCCCCCTCAAATGTGGCTCGATGATCCTCGTAGTACCACACTTCACTAGGGAGCGGGCGCAACTCGATGCAAGCTAGATAGCGTGCCATCACCTACAGTGGGCATAAGGGGTAAGCAATATAGTTCACATAATGGAATAAGCATAATGTTAAGCAGATATACAACATGTATAACAGTGGACCAGAGATAAATACAACATATGCACAAACCAAATTATTCAATAGTAAAAGTCATAAATGGTATGTCATGATGCTGTCACACAACCTTTCCAGTCCTAAGGTTCTCCAACTAATGCTCTCATTCATGTCCATCCAAACAACCCGTATACGTGCCTCGAAGTATTGTGAACGTGCTCGGATATAATCCAAACGACACTACCAAAGTGTACGTTGCGTCACCAAAACGTAACAGCATCGCCTATGCTGCCCACATTACTAAAATGTGTCATCGAGCAAGCCACACGACTATGCCTGGAACGTGGTCCATAATACCAATATCATTATCGATGTGCACATCTCGTCACCAAGACGAATACCCAACGTTCGCAGCAACCAATGCTGGTCACATTACCAAAATGTGACTACAGGCAAGTCGTAACCAAGTTGGTACTCCCAGAGTACCCTCCTCATGTTCCTCGAACATGATAAATGGTATGTTATCACCACATCACACTACTACAAAAAAGTATTTTGAAGGAGGTTATTTAACCTTATAGAGGGCGGTTTCGAACCCCCTTTAAATGTAATTCCGTCAAAAGTACTATTTCAACGAGGGCAGTTCGAAACCGCCCTGTTTTTCTTTCAAAGAGAGCTGTTCGGAACTGCCCTCTTTTTACAGTTCGGAACCGCCTTGTATTTCTTTTAAAGAGGGCATATTAAAACCACCTTTGTTTATCTTAAATAACCTCCTTCTTTACTTTTATTTCTAACCAAATTGCCCGCCCTCTTTTAACAGTTGAGAACCGCCCTCTTTTTCTTTCAAAGAAGGCATATCAAAGCCACCTTTGTTTATCTCAAATAACCTCCTTCTTTACTTTTATTTCTAACCAAATTGTTTTTGAAAATCCGCCCTCTTTTAATTTTTTAATACATTGTTTATTTTATTACTAATGTCTAAACTTTAATTCCCTATTTGCATTATTTTTCAATGACATAAATTAAATAATTGACATACATTTTTTTTGAAAGAGAATTGACATAGATAATAGTTCTAAAAAAACATACAAAACATATTTAATCCAACAAAACGACTTCATTATATAATTAAAGTGTAGCATACATAATAGTCCTGGATTGAACAAAATAGAATTAGAGTACTGGGCAAAATACCACCATTAGAGTACTGGATTGAACAAAATAGAATTAGAGTACTGGACAAAATACCACCATTAGAGTACTGGACTAGACAATTAACTTTAGAGTACCAGAGTAGTGGACAAAATACAAGCATTAGGGTACTAGACAATAAGACATATATAAGCATTAATTAGCTAGAATGAGTATGATGAAGGTTTACATCACAAGATCACTAGCATAACAAAACAAACAAAAATTGATCTTGTGAAAAACCCTTTACTAGTGCTGCAGGCCATCACATGCTTAGAGTTCTTCAAGCAAATAAGAAGCCAACTCTTCTTTCACTTCATCAAGCATTTCACGACTGTATTCTTTATGATTGCAGTCCGGGAAGTACTATAAAATGAAATAAAAAATAAGAATTGAATTAATGATCAAATATTATTATTCTTTGTAAATATATAACAAATAAACCACAAACTAACCTTTGGAGGAATCTTGCTATCGTTAGAGTGGAACTGAACAATTTCCTTCATAAATCGCATCACACAATATCCACAGTCAACGCCATTGGTTTGTTTAGGGACCTATAAAACACATGCATGGGAAGTACATTAATTAGCAAAGCTGTACATGGAAGACAAGAAACACCTAAAGACTTCAAAACAAGAGAAATAACCAATTCCAGGACAGCATAAACAAGAGAAATAACCAATTCCAGGACAGCATAAACAAGAGAAATACTATTTCAAGAGAAAGACAAGTATACTAAATCGAAGACTTTAAAACACCCAAAGGCACCAAACCAGTGTTATCGAAATCGTACGATTCACGATTCAATGGCTGTATATTGATTGAATAATGAATGACATTAAATGCATATTGAGTGAAAACGGTTTTCAATGGCTGCTAAATTGCTGATTGCAATTTTCATGGGATGCATTCTTATATAGGAATAAGAAACGTGCAACCACTCTCTCCTCATTCAAATTTGATTTCCTAGACAATTGTGGCCAATTATAATTGATTGATTATTCCCTATTTAAACCAAATAATGGCTGATGATTTCTTCAATCAGTTTTAATTCCCTTCTTTCTCTATTCCTTCTCAAAAAGGTGCAGGTGCAGCCACTCCCTCTTCTCTGCTCTTTCATTTTGCAGAGTGCAGACCCTGCTTCATTTTGCAAAGTGCAGACCCTGTTTCAGCCACCCTGCTTCTCTGCTCACTTCTCTTTCATTCCTTTTCTGCTCAATTATCTTTCTTATGCTAAATAGATGATGCACATGCACTACTTATGCTAAATGATGAGAGCAGTGATACTGACAACACTGCACCAAACCAGTTCCAGGATAGCATAGGTACCAAACCAGTTCCATGATTCAGTTTGAAAATAACCAAATTAAAAAAAAGAGAAAGTTTATATATATACCTGTATAGTCGACCATGTGAACAAAGTGTTTAGCTGTCTTTTGGTGTAAGTATCTCCATTTGTCCCACGATAAGATATTATAGCTCTAATAACAACACATGAAGTTAATTAAACTAAATTGAAGCAAATATTTGGATAACCACATATATACTTAAATAATAAAAATCAACTCCACTTACTTATTGAAAACCTCCATCTGTTTTTTGTACTTTTCTGGTCTTCCACCATGTAAAGGGTCCAAGAAATAGATAGTCTTTGCAGTGGCATCAATTACGATCAACACCCAATGGAATCTAAGAAAATATTAATAGCAAAAGATCACGAGATTTCATATTATATAATTAGTATATTAAGAATTGACAAGTTACTTACCCCACATTGTAAGGAGCTAGCAACCACTTCCCTTCATCATTCTTACTAGCTTTGAGAATGCTAGCAATATATTGTGAGGCCCCTTGAGGTGAACCGGTGCAATGCGGTGAAAGGAATGCAAACCTCTTTGTCAAACCATTTGGAACCATAAATTTTTCATACAGGTACCTTCAAATAAAGTATAACAAAAATACATGATTATATATAGTAATTAAATAACATCAGCGTATATAGTTTTATGAAGTCCATAAGCAATTTGATTGGTACCTTATGTAAATGCATATAGGTGGGGAATCTATAGGCTCATGAAAAAGGAGGTCCTCCAAGTTTTTTTTGGTCACTATCTCTTTATTCAATCTAGGTCCGAATATACCTTCATCCATGGGTAATGTAAAGGCATCGGTTGTCATCTTTGTCAACAAAGAATACAGTGCCTTACAAAAGGGAGTTTTGATAAGGTTATTTTTCTTGTCACTTGGATTAGTAGCTTGAAGCGCACACTTTCCATGATTCTTTCTAGAAGTTGCAATTGATTCTTTTGTATGCTCAGAATTTTCTCCCTTATTCCTATTGGATTCAGGGGGTTTCTAAAAATTACCAACAAAAGTTAGTAAAATGCAAACATATTATTAGAAAAAGAAATTGTTGTAAATGAGTCATATACCTCAAACAATGGTTCTTTTTTGTGCCCAGAATTTTCCCCTTTAGCATTCCTATTTGACTCACCGGGTTTCTAAAAATTCACAATATAACTTAGTTTAATGCAAACATTTTATTGGAAAAAGAAATAGTTTTAAATGAGTCATATACCTTAAATGGTTCCTTTTTGTGCATAGAATTTTCACCTTTAGCATTCCTATTTGATCCATCATGTTTCTTAAAATTCACAATAGATGTTAGAAACATTGTATTGGGAAAAGAAATCATTGTATATAGCATGATGTACCTCTAATCAAGTGGGATACCTGAGGATTTTCAGCAATGATGAGGTTGGATGGCCATGTAACAAAAGCATTTACTGCATCTCCAACTGTGAACATATTGCCAACCTCATCTTCCACTGGCAATGGTGCATTTTCATCAACTGGAATACTAATTAAAACTTTCACATGGTCCAGAGGCAATGCTCGATTGTGCAATGTCTCACCCTCAATGTTATACACATAACCTTTTGCAACTGGACTTTCATGATCTACTATTAACAGAAGACATGTGTAACACCCCAGTTTTTGGCAACTTGAAAACACTCATCTCTTTAATAAAATATAGTAAAAATTTGGGAAATTTTTTTTTTAAAAGGTGACATGGACATGAGAAGCTTAAGGTTCAAAAACATTTCAGTAACTTAATTGTAATAGAATAACATTCTCATGTCACACATCACATGTCAAGTTCCAAACTGAGACGTTACTTAACATCACGCTTTGTAACTTGGTCTCACAAATCTCCTTTGAGAAAATATTTTCATTTCTTGTTTTATACAACTTTATTCTTACGAAATCCATATTAATTAAAATATCATGTGGGGTACAAAATGATATGACAACGTTAACCAAGTAGTTGCAGGGATACAGTGCTCAAGGGAATTACCTACTACTAATCTTGACCTCTAATCTTCCTCGCTGAAGTCCACTGCCGAAGCCTACAGGGTCGGCCATCTATCCGTTGCAATACCGGAATAACCCGATACGACAACATGATAGGAGAGATCGTCAGTACTCCAGAAGTACAACCATGACAGGATAGAAAAATAATAACTATAGGCATATAATAAAGACTTAGGATCTACTCATTCTCATGCAACAACAACATCTACTCATGCTATGCATATGACAAATATACTCATGTAAGCACATAGGAAACATATTAAATATAACAAAATCCTAAATCATCTTCAACACACATCACATCACTTGGCATCACAAGCCTTCGAGTATTCAAGTCTTATCTCAAATCGTCTCAACCTTTCCATCAAGCAGTTACACTTTTCCTCTTTGAATCTTTTTCCAACTCTTCATAAATTCTTTATGCTTTCACTCTTGTAAATATTTATCATTATTAAGTTTTATCATAATCGGTTAACTCAATGATGGGGGAACATCATCATTGAGGGAGTCACACTCGTCTACATCTCCTCGGTCATCCACCCAACCTAGTCGGAAGCAAACAGGAGTACAGGACCTTTACCACGTGGGCACGACAGCTGTCACACAAACAAATGGTCTCAGACCAGGAGGACTCAGCCTCAAATCATATCATATCCATTCACATATATATCAAGGCACGCTCTCAGCGGCAATCACAAATGCCCCGTTCCAGTCCCTCTCACTGTTCTCGAATTGCCATAGGGGGCGACGGTACTGTTCTAGTCTCGAGTGCAGAACTTACCACGACATAGGACCGATCTGCCCGTACCACATATAGAATTCGTTCCGCCTAGAATAGCACTCAAGGTTTCTTGACGTATCACCGTCCTTACCCTCCCCTATTGCAATCACAACCCGAATATCCGCAGATACTCCGGGGTATCTTCCTCTCCACTACTTCGATACGACACTCATACCTCACCGCGTTTGTAAATGTCTTTTAAAATTTCACGTTTTAATTAGCAGCTTAATCCTAACAGTCGGCTCGTCCTTGGTGCATCCCTTCAACGAAGCCCGACCACTAATCGCAATCCGTTCCCCCTAAACTTCAATGGCCTCATGCCTCAATCACTTTCATCTCATCATCATGATTCTCAATAGCTCACTCTCAGCATATTTCTCATCAACAACATCAACATCTTTTCCTCGTCTTTCTCAAAATCTCTTTTCGCAACACTTTTTTGAAAACATGATTTCACAAAACTCTTGCTTCACCAAAACATTTTCAAAAACCTTATTTCATAAATCCTTTCACAAAACTTTTTCAAAAATCACATTTTTGGATGAGTGCTAATGGAGGAGAAAGCTCAACTCAACACTAGGCTTCTTTCCAAAAACATGAACGAGGAATCACATCTCCGCTCAAACCACACCTCACTTTCATAATCGCGTTCGCTTTCAAATCTCAACTCTGTATATCTTTTACAATTTACTCATCTTATTTCCTTCTCACACTTCTCAAGTCTTACTCATTCTCATTACCACATTCAACTTTTCCATTTAACTTTGAGTCTTACTCTTTCTCATGATTCTTATTATCATTAATCACACTTCCAGATTTTCCATACAGAATATAATAACCAAAAGATATCCAGTCCATAATAAATTCAATCATGCAACATATTTAACAAAACAGGAAAGCATCTAACACATATATGCATCACGTATGATAATGCAGCATGTAACATATTAGACTCGATGTACTCAGTTTAGAACTGAGTCTACGCGTCACGATGAACTAGGCCTACTGCATCTCTCACCTCACATTCCAGCATCTCAAATCGTTGCGGGTCCTTCCCAACTAGTCGGCCGTTCCGCTTCCTAACTTATACGCACCTTGTACTACATAGACGATACTAACGTTACTAGTCTATCTTAAATAATCATCCTACTTAGGATCAAGCGTTTTCGAAAACTCTTTTTTTTATTTCTCGTCGGAAAGTCGCAAAACGTTAAAACTTTTTCAAATCACATTCGACTTTTGGAAATACTTTAAACATCTAAAAATCTTTTTAAAACAATTAACAAAAAAATTTAAATTCATTTGTTTTGGTTGCTGGTCCGTTCCGGACAGCCACTAACCACAAAGTTATCAAAGTGGTATGGATTATTAAACATATAAAAATATCACTTATCAAAGTTAGAAACACACAAATCACAACTTTCAGCATATCATTTTATTCAACAAATTTGTTTATTCATTTATTTTCATGAACATTAAAAATACACTCATACACACAAATTGTAACACCTAAGTTTATTTGCCCTTTTATACCCTTAATTAACAATAGCAACTTGAAAATTTCATTTTAAACTTATAAATTGATTAGGAAAAACATTTAGTTAATTCTGATTCATATGAAAATCTCCCGTTAAACGGACGGAGTTTCGTTTGTTTTTAGGACTTTCCCAAAATTTCTGTTTTCCTGCAACCTGATAAATAACATATTTTCAAATTTCAAAGCCAGCAGGGCTATTCATATATATATATATATATATATATATATATATATATATCAGCTAGTGCATCTTCGTGCACGCATCAGAAACAAGTTTAAAACATCAGAATCTAGTCATCAGAGTTAGCGGAATATAAACAAGTTAGGAAAACAGTTTTTCCCCAAAATAGACCCCTTTCCCAAAAGGAGTCGTCCTGGGCCCCAAAAGCTATTTACATTTATACACAACAAAAAGGATTCACATCATCGGGCCCAGGACATTTCCATGCCCTACATATCTAAAGGTAACCTACTCTCCCTGTGAGTCACAGGGAGAGTACTCCTGCTCGGCCTGATCTTGTGCAAACTCTTCCTCAGTACCTGTGGAGATAGTAAGGAGTGAGTATTACACAATAAATGGGGAGGCAGGTTCCAATTAAGACATAATGCGACACTAAGCCATACACATATAACAATTCAAGCACAACATAATAAGAGTCAAAGTATCACAATTCATTTTCAAGTATTCATTAGTTTCTCAAGTCGATTTCATTTAACACTTTCATAAGTCTTTTGTTTTATATATTTTAGTCATTTTCATATTCTTTTCAATCTGTCCCTGGTCACGACCTACTGCGTCTGCACTCCTGTGCACTCACGACTTACTGCGCCCGGGTATGTTTCTCAATCCCCTGGTCACGACCTACTGCGCTCGCACCACCGCGCGATAGCGACTTACTGCGCCCGGGTAAATGTCTCAATCCCCTGGTCACGACCTACTGCGTTCGCACCACCGAGAGCAATGAGATGGTTTATGATATGAGTAAATCGCTTTAGCATGTCACTAATAGATTCATTTGGTTGCATGCGAAATAGCTCATCTTCATTCATTAACGTATTCAATCTGGCTCGTCTAACCTCACTGGTCCCTTCGTGAGTAAGTTGTAGAATGTCCCACATTTGTTTGGCATTTTTGCAATGTGAAACTCGGAAAAATTCGTCATAAGATAGGGTTGAAGTGATCATGTTTTTGGCTTTTAAATCGTATGAAACTCTCTTTTTGTCATCATCATTCCAACTTGCCCTTGGGATTTCTACAACATCCTCTCCGGTTTTTCATTTGGGAACATGTGGACCATTTTCAATAGAATCCCAAATATCCATATCTATAGCTTCGATAAAAATTGTCATCCGAGATTTCCAATAAGCATATCCATCACCGTTAAATAGTGGTGGACGGTTTATTGAAGAAAAGGATTGTTAGAACCCATGGTTTCATTAGGATCTTTTCGAAAAAGTTTTTACACTCGATCTTTCGACCGAGCTCTGATACCACTTGTTGGAAACCAACAAGCAGCCTAACAATTACTAGAGGAAGGATGAATAGTAATTCAAATCAATAGTACCAATTTTTCAAATAAGATTGAAAACAGATGAAATATACTTGCTGGTTTTATAAAAAGACCGATTAAGTGCCGAGCAGAATTTGATCACCGATTATCTATATGGATAATCGATTATCCGAGCTGCAACACACAGAATCAGATTTGCAGCGGATCCCAGCAAATACACTTCAACCAAAAATGAAGTTATGCAAAAACCGATTAAATGACTGACTAATGCAGAAACCAAAAATGCGGAAAGCAGTAAAAGAGGACACAAAGATTTTTATACTGGTTCACTCTCCACCACTGAGAGCTACGTCCAGTCCCCCCTACACCTTAGGGAGCTTTTACTCAAAATCAAATAATGGGTTAAAATAGGATTTACAAGAGAGCCTATCTCACTAAACCTATCCCTGTCATAGAGTGTACCAAACTCTTGACCACTACCCCAAACCAATTTGATTTTGCTGGTTGAAGAACCTCTTCAACTCTTTCACAAAGGAGACTTCCTTCACACTTTCAAGGACTTCTTCTCTTCTTCAAACAAACACGAGAGCAGTAGCAGACTATTGGCTCCAAACTTCCGAAACCGGTTACTTTTGAATATAACAGTGTAATGGCAACTAGGTTTCAGACTTAGAAAAGATTTACAGAGAAAATTTATCAGATACTGGTTTTTCAAAAGTATATTTTTTGATTCTATTCTCTATATTTTCTCTCTTGATGTTGGAGGAGGCAATTCCTTTTTAATTCACTTTTAAACCCAAGAATCCGGGAGGAAAGAATTTCACCACGTGAGGAATTAATGTTGACGAGATTCCCTCTCCAACAGTAATGATTTGATTTGGTTTAATTTTGAATTAGATCTTTCATTTATTGCCAATCCCTTTAGACAGATTCTGATGATTAGCGAGCTCCGAGCATCGAGTTGGACAAAGCTTTCACAACGAATGACTTGACGTGAGCCGAGCTTGAGCTTGACCTTTGACATTCGAGCTTTGGTTGAGCTTTGCATTCGAGCTCGAGTTTAACTTTGTTATCCGAGCTTTGGCTGAGCTTTACAAACTAGCTTGAAAGGGAGCTTGAGATTTGAGCATGAGTCGAGCTTCATCACTTCCGAGTTTGAACTGAAAGATGCTTCCTTAGCAAAGAGTTACGCTATAGACTGAGCAACTTCCGAGCTGAACTTCTGACGTGCTGATGATTTAACTTTCACTCGTCCGTAGCGAAGGCCGAGCATCTTCCGAGCTTACATATGAGCTCCTGACTTGCTTCTGGTTCGACTACATTTGCTGAGCATCTTCCGAACACCTTTCGAATTGAGCTTTCTTGCTATCTGAGCTGAGCTAACCACCTGAGTCTACCACAGGTTGATACCTAACGGTATGGTATGTTGCCAGACTCGGAATTTGGGTTGCTGTTTTTACTCGTTACGCAATACGTCTTCATCCGCGCAATTTGTCTTCATCAAAACTCAGGATTCCTTGCTGATTCTACAGAAAGTGAAGTTTTATGTTAGTGTTATTGAATATAAAATCATTTAAAATGCTTTTTCAAAACTAACCCTATAATTGTTGTATAGATTTTAAAAGTGTTGACTTAATAGGGCTATTTTTGGAAAGAAGTAATTAACTATTATTGGAAATTGAAAAAAGGTCTTATAAATAGAACCAAATTTTTTTCTCTCAAAGAATCTTAAAAATAATATCGAAGGGAGTACTCGAAATTGTAGGGCTTGGCCCAATATCCATTTCACCTGGGTTACAACCCTCGTTCAAAGCGAAAACTGTATGATGATTATAAGCTTTTAACATATCACATCCTTACCGATTTCCATACTCCTATCATCTCTCTCTGAAAATTAAACATTGTCATGCTCACCAATTTTCACAATCAAGACTGCTCTCTCTGAAAGTTAGGCGTTGAGAGGCTTGGGGGAATTAATTGGGTAGCTTTTCTTTTAAACTCAACATGGGGCTAATAGTCCACATCCAGATCGAAAATAGGTGTTTTGCATGGTAGTCCTTGTTGTAGGTCCTAGAAGTAATATTAGAAAGGTTTTAGAGGGAAGGGAAATAAAATATAAAATTTTCAAAATCTAGTCAAAACACTCGAGTATTTTAGCCAATACTCGAGTATTCTATACAGTGTTGCTCAACGATAGTGCGTTTGGATGAGTCAATCACCGAGTTACCCCGTGTCGACACGAAATCAATCCAGCTAAACGTCCCAACATTCGTGTCGAGTTGCATGGATGCTTAAGTTGTGTATTTAAGCTCATGGTTTATGAATCAACCAGCCATTTTGTCAATTTCGTGAAGAATCCGTGTGTTAGGGTTGATAACTTTCTTTCTTCGATTCTCTCTTATTTCTAAGAGTTAATACACAAACTATACACCATTGTGAAGCCCACATTCAGGGCTTCACTAAGACACCAAAATCGTGAGATGAGAGTTCGTGTGCTGGGAGAATCGAAACTAGAAAGTTGAGGTTCCATTTCTACAGAAAACGAAAACTGAACCTTGGAGCTTACTTTTGTCTTCGATTTTGGTAAGCTCATGCAACCATTTGATCTCAAACTTGTTTCTTTAGTTAGTATGTATTGCAGAGAGTTTATAGAAACTAATTTCCCCAATTTTCATTGCCATTTCATATTTCAACCAATTCGATTTTGGTGCCTACTCAAAACTGTCTGCATGTGATGCTCTTTAGTGGTCTGAGAGTTTTGGAGCAAATTTTCCACAAGTTTCTGTTGATTCACGTCCTCGAGGTAAGGGGAAAGCTTTTTATACACTAGATTGAGTTTAAAGTATGTGTTTTTGAATAGAGAGCCACCAAGAGGCTCTAAGGGCTTAGTTTGAAATAGGAATATCGTTTGGAGACCAATTCATGCACTAAGTTTGATTTGAGCAAGTCATATATGATGCATGCAAACTGTTTGGAACCTGAAATCATGAGTTTATTGAGTATATTGAGTTTTGGTATGTTGAGTTGTTGAATTTTATGATTTTATGCATAATCCATTGAATGTATGAAATCTCTGTGAACTGATGTGTTCTAAGTGTTTGAACATCCTCAATATATGTTTTGTCAGTTCTGTTGATCATTGGTTTGAGTTAAAATTGGCTAAAATCGAAAATGGTATGTTAAAACCCAATTTGGAGTGTTTCTGCTGTAATGAAATACTTGAGTATTGTCTGATGCAGAATCACCAGACTTCAGCACCGTACCCGAGTAGTTGATGAACCACTCGAGTATTCTGGGTTGATGAACTACTCGAGTATCTTATGAACTACTTGAGTATCTTATGAACTGCTTGAGTATTCTGATCTGTGTGATGCAAATTTTTCAATGAACTACTTGAGTATCTTTGCAACTACTCGAGTATTAAGACAAAAACTGTTTATAACACCATTTTTAATTTAACCACTTTTATCTTAACCTAATATCACTTAGAGGAATATCATGGATTGATTATATGACTGAGATATGTCTAATTGGGTATTTCCTAATTTTCTTGGAAATTGTTCATGAACTGAACCTTAATTACTTTGAGATAATGTTGGATATTATCAAGTAATTCCAATACCAATCAATGATATTATCTGTGATGCATTCATGCATGGTGATTTGATGTTAGATCGATGTCATGTTTTTGTAACATGAGGAGGGCCTCTGGGAGCGCCAAAACACGTCTTTCTTGATGACACGTACATGAGATGAAAACGTGGCCAGTATGGTTGAATATTGTTGATGTGATTATTACGTTTGGAACGTGACGTCTACGTGAATTGAATCATTTAGTATCACTACCAAGCTTGAGCGTAATACATTCAGGAGGAATGTATTGAATTGTACCTTGCAAGGGTACCGAGTACGAGAATTGTACACCGAATGTGACAAGGATGGACGTTCGAGAGTGGAAATAGTTTCAATGGAAGATAGGATCAAGTGATAAGGCATCATACATCATACCACCTCATTTAATTAAAGATAAATGACTGATAACCTGAGTTTGAGAATATGTTTTGCACTATTATTTGTCATTGATTGATACTTGTTAATCTGTGATTGATGACATGTCTGATTGATATATCTCTGACACTTTATTATTGTTAAGTCTTTACTCTCTTTCTATTATGTGTATGTCTTTCTTATCCCCATGCCCTTGTAGGTGATGTCTAGCTCTCTCGCTTGCATCGAGATCCACCCTTTCCCTAGTGGAGTGTGGGTCTATGAGGACCACTGAGCAATGCTTGAGGGTGAGGTGGAGTTGACCTTCTACCACCCTAATCCACTGGTCCATGTTCATCCTCGTAGATTCAGGATCCCCATTATCTATAGTATGCACGTACCACCTTTTTATACTTATTATGGACCACCTCCTGCTCGACCTGCTCGTTCTTACCATAGTTTTCGGTTTCGTTCTGTTTACCACTCTCACCCTTTTACCTCTCGAGTTGTCCGAGAGGATACTCCCACACCTGATCTGACGAGCCCAGTCGGGGTTGTACCATCACCTGACCCAGTACCCAGAAGAAGGGTACCATCCCCGTCGGATGAGGTGGAGGAGGATCCTGTCGAGGCAGGGAGCGGAGACGAGCCAGTCGAGCACTCTACTGGTAGCCAGTGGAGGGACAATGACCCTCAGGTATGTGCTAAGTATAGGTAGTGTGGGTCAGGGACCCGATCTGCAGCTGTTGTGGACTCTTTTGATGGATGGATGGATGGATGACTCTCTGGTGATTTTGACTACTATTGCTACTTCTGGATCAGCTCTGTTGCCTTATTTTTTAGATGTGATATATTGCACATACTTTTGGAGAGCTCTAGAGTGTTGATCCCTCTTTTTAGTTTTTATTCTATGGACTTGTATCTTGGACTCAGTTACTTTATTGCTAGGACTATGTACCCTTTTTACATCACTGATATATATATATGCTATGTTTATATCCATTACTCATAGTCCAATGATTTTCTGCTTACTCTGATATTGTTTAGAAAGGGATTCGGTTATGCTATTTCCAAAGGATAATAACTTATGTTCTGAAATGACGATAGATAGCTTCACTGATAATATTTAATAATGAAAGCGTACTAAGTATTTAATGTAAAGCGAAAGCTATCTCAAATCTCTATTTCTAAGACTCTAAGTTATATCTTATTAACGTTTATGAATGTCGAATCCAATGTTTAATAAATGTGTATTTTATCTTCCGAGGTCCAAAGGTTGTGTGATCGCACACCCGAATCTATTAGAATTTCAAGGAAAGAAAGAAAAAGAAAAAAATTATTTCCTATAATTCTAATACTCTTTAACAAGTCCATACTATTTTTGAGTAATAATTATTATTTATTCTTAAATTACTCGGGGTATAAATGAGGGTGTTGAATTTTGGAAAAAGAACAAATAGATTTTAGGACTTTCTTGAAATGCCTAACCAACTCACCTGTTAATCTAGTTTGTACCCTTTGTCAAACATTAAGAAAAAACATTGCAACATACTCTTGAACAGTGTATGAACCTAGTATCTTCCAAATATTTTTTTCCTTTAATATATCACGCAATTTAAAAAAATTGATGTTGCTTCCATCGAAAGTTTTCATAACATGTCATAGGATTCATTTAATACATTGAAAACCCATTCATGTCTAGTCAATTTCAAAGTCCTTTGAGATCGAGGTATTGACTGGAACCACCTATTATACTCATAGTTCAACCACCCAAAGGTTTTTTTCTCTCGATATATATTAACTTACGATATGTGTGTATATATATGCATGTGTATGATGATGATGATGATAAAAAGAAATCAAGTTCAAATCTTTTGAATATTGCTAGTCTCCAATCTCTTCAATGTTACCAGTCTCAACTTGTTCTGAATATTGCAATCTGTGTAACACATGTAACTAGACAAGAAAAAAATATACAACACTTTTAATAAAAGTATGTGCTTGAATAACTTGAAGGCACATTTTGGATATGAAATATAATAAAATTGTAACGATCTGATTTTTATAAATCTAATAATTATATTTGAATATGTTCTATTTAAATGAAGGTGATGAATGAATAATGATTTATAACTATTTTATTAATATATACATATAAGTATATGGCAATGTTAAGCTAATACATGTATGTATAAGTATTTATGATAATATTCTTGGTGTATGTATGTGTGCATCCATATATACATATAGTTGTGTCAAGCTAGTATACATAGGTGCATTCAAATGTATATATATATGTGCATAGATGGTGTAATTATTTTCTTTTGTGTGTGTTTGTGTATATATATATTTAAGCGTATATTATAAGGTTTGGTTAGGGAAAGATATTAGGAGTCGGTGAATAGGATGAGGTGTATGTGGATTAGATTTTAATGCCTTAGAATTATGTGGTTGTGAATGTGTATTAGGATTCTGTGTAGGTTTGAGTACTGAGAGTGTCCAGAGTCCGATTATGCATTCTTAGTGCCTTAACCTTGATAGGGTTTTCGGGTAGGGAACCCTAAGATAGAGTCTTGAGTGTAAGTATAGGCCTTAGGGTTAATGCTTTGAAATTTCCTTCAAACTCGCACTTCGATCGTGTTTCGGAAAGTAATAGGTTTTGTGAGGCAATCGGATGTTATCCGACCTTCTTGGGTATGCCTCGAGGGTGATTAGTTTTAAATCAATGAGGTTAGAGAGTTGCTTTAAGTTGGTCGAGTTAGACCGAGTGTTAGAAAGAGTTAAGTTTAAATTTTTGGTTCTTAACTCGTTTGATTTTCTGTGTTGTGATTCATGTGTTTAATTTTATGAATTGATGATTTTAATGTTTGATATGTGATTGACTGTGTAGGGGGTTTGATTTAGTGTTAGGTATTGTTAGGGACCTTCGAATCAGGTCGAAAAGGGCGACAATCGGTGTTTCGGGCCTTCTGGTGCGCCCGAGTACGAGCCGGTGCATCCCACGCGCACCAGGGTGCATGAATCACGCACCAGACCTGGGGCTTTCTCGCTCCAGCACGCGCATTCTCGCTCAAGCGAGTGCTCCCAGTGGCGCGCATCTGATGCGCGTGTTGGCCGCGCTCAAGCGCGCGTTTCCGCGCCCGGGCGAGAATGTGCAGAGAATTCGCACCAGCCAATATAAATGTGCACCAACTCCCTCTTCTCTTCATTTTTCCGCCCCTCTCTCTCTCTCTACTTCACCCCAAACCACCACCAAACACCCTCAACCACCCAAAGTTTCCCTCCAACCTTCCCCAATGGCAACCCACTTCCTCCTTCATGGTTTCCTCCTTCTTTCCCTCTCTCCTCCATGATTCTCTCTCTCTCCTTCATGACTTTCTCTCTCTCCATGGAACCCACACATTATAAACCACTCCAAGCACCCAAACCACTATTTCTTACCTCACCCATGGATTTAATCTTGATTTTGGGTTAAATCCTATACATAAACACTATCCCTTTCTTGATTAAGCTTTCCCTCTCCTCTATTGGTGTTTCTCTCTCATCTAGGGTTTCTCCCTCTCCTCCAATCATGGAAATCAATTGGGAATTGGTCAAGATAGTTGGGAATCCAGAAGGTCGGAGGTAGATTGTTAGTCTTTGGAGCTTCAATTGAGTCTCCTCTCTCTCCAAGGTAAGGGGAGTCTCTTTTCCAGACTTTGAGTTAGGGATAGTTAGAGTTTATAATAGGATTTGAGTCTAATAATTAATTTTGGTTATGGGTGACAGATTAGAAGTGATTAGGGGTGATGGGTGTATATTTGGTTAATTGGGTTATATTATTGGAGCTGTTATGTTTAATCCTTTTGTATGTATTAAAGTAGAAAGTGAAGAACCCTAGGGAGCTGATTTATTTTGAGCACTCTGAGACATACCGGAGTATGTCGATTGGAATGTCTGATATTAGTAAAAATTGATTATGCAAACTAAATGCTAAATGTGCAAGTTGTGGTTATATGCTGAATGGGTTTATATGTGATTAAATGTTAAAGGTGCCTATTTGAGATTAGCATATTATTGGGGTTGTACTTAAACAAAATAAAGTGGGACTTTAACTAAGTATTGAAAATGTGATAAGTATGTTAAATTCTAAATGTGAATGTGTATGGATCTTTATATTGAATAATTGATTGTTATTTGTGATAAGAGCTGAATAGGCCTCTGACCTGAGGATGCATACATGTTAAATAGAAGGGTATGTAGGCCTCTGACCTGAGGATGCATACATTATAAAAATGATAAAATAGAGGAGTATGTATGTCACGCTCTTTTTATTGTACTACTTTATTAAAAGGAGTTCTCTTATGTTACTAAAATAGAAAGTATGGACTTGCTCGAGTAGAGATATAATCATAAAACTTCTTCTTTAATTCTTATAGAATAACTTGGTGTTTATTTGTGGTTATTAAAAGCCTTTCCTTAGTCATTTATGAAAACATTTCTTATTATAGCGAAATACCGTAATTATCAGAGTAAGCGGAAAATAGTGACCTTGACTTGATAATTCACATTCAAAAACTATTTATTGGAAAAGAGTAGGTATATATATATATATATCATCATCCATAAAAGTCACATACAACCAAGTCAAATTCGAGATAGGAGGTGTTACGAAAATACAAGTCCATAATATAAACTAAAGATAAGACCACCTCACTGAGATCTCTCAAAAATATGTACAATATATATATATATATATATAGAGCAAAATGTGAAATCTCCAAAGGTAGTCCAGTGATCCTCCTCCATAGCCTGATCTCTAGAGTCTCCAGCAGCTGCTCCACCCGTCCCACATCCTAATCATCTATACTATGCATCACCTGGTGGATCCCCAACTCCCCACTGGCTCCCAGTGGAGTGCTCGACTGGCTCGTCCTCCCCATCGCCCTCCTCCGGGTCCTCCTCTACCTCCTCCGACTGAGTGGGTATCCCACCACTGGGCACTGGGTCCGTTGAGGGTGTCCCATGAACCAGACTCATCGGACTAGGTATAGGACTCTCCTCTCGAATCACTCGAGAAGTAGAGGGGTGAGATCTAGTAGCAACTCGAAAACGAAAAGAGTGGAAGCGACGAGCAGGTCGAGTCGGGGGTGATCCATGATAAGTATAGAAAGGGGGTACATGCAAAGTATAGACAATAGGGATGCAAAACCTACGAGGACGGACACGAGCCAAAGGGTTGGGGTGATACAGAGTCACCTCCACCTCACCCTCAAATGTGGCTCGATGGTCCTCGTAGTACCACACTCCGCTAGGGAGCGGGCACAACTCGATGCAAGCTAGATAGCGTGCCATCACCTAACATGGGCAATAAGGGGTAAGCACATAATTCACATAATCGAATAAGAATAAATAAAACATGTAACAATAGCCAGTTACAAATATCCAATGCAAAGGTAAATGCAGATGAATGTATTCCATTTATATTAATACCATTAATTATGAGTAATGATGCATGTCTCCCAATTCCATTGTCCATTGAACGTTCATTCCAATAATTCGCATACATGACCAACATGTATTGTGGAACTGCACGGATAGTGTGCACACAACGTCACCAAGACGTAACAACATTCCCAAATGCTGCCAACATTACCAAAATGTGTCATCGAGCCAGTTACCACCGAATTATCCCCAACCTTACACCATGCATGTATGCACATAAAAATTATACACCAAGATTAACCAATAATCTTATTATGTGCATCCAATATTATTCCTTCAGTAGGTTAAACTGTTGTTAATAATTTCCCAGTCCTTTTATTGGAACATGACACTTTTATTTCCATAAGCATAATTGATCTTGATCGATATCCCATTAGGTATGTTAAAAGTAAAATTGTGTTTCCGTCCTGATCCAAAAATACTCGAGTAAACTTCTCCAGACTCGAGTGTTTTCTTGATTTATCAAAGTACTCGAGTGTTCCTCCTGGTACTCGAGTGTTCTTTGTTTCCAGAACTAAATTTACAAAGATTCAACCATGTACTCGAGTGTTCCAGGCAAGACTCGAGTGTTCTTTCGTTTCCAGAAATATACTTTAAAAATTTCCAGAATACTCGAGTGTTTTATATGAATACTCGAGTGTTCTTGAGTCTTCCATAAAATTAATTTCTCAAACAGGCAAAATACTCGAGTATTACCCATAATACTCGAGTGTTTCCAGACAGACAGCACTAAAATCAAGTTTTAACATACCAATTTCGATTATAGTCCATTCCAGTCCAATCCAAAGATCAATATAGCTTACATTACACATTTTAAACATGTTCCAACACAGAATTAACAACATTTAACACTGAATCATAGATTATCCATAATTATGCATAAAAATGCATTTTCCACAACTTAACATACCAATTCCAATTCTACATATATCCATTCCATTTTCAGCATTGGCACACCTTGCATGTGACCAAATAAACATGTCCAAACCTTCAGTTAAGTCCAGAAAGGCCTCCAAGCCTCAAACCTATTTCAAACTATGCCCATAGAGTCATTCATTGACTCTCAACCTAATTCCACACAATATACTCTTATTCTAGTGAATCAATAGCTTCACCCTTACCTCTAATTCGTGACTCAACTCTAAAATTGCAGAGAAATTGGCTGGAGATGCTCAAACCCAAAAATTCTTTGCATGCAGCCACAGTTTGAATAGAGCACCAAAACCAGAGAATATAACATACAAAATCGTTTTAAAAATTGGGGAAAATGATTAGAATCAATTCTCTGCAACTTAAACTAGAGGTATAAACGAATTTGAGGGTCATAGGGTCCAGGAGCTTACCACAATCCAAGCTGGAAGTGAGCTCCAAGCTTCAAGTTTCTGAACTTGGCCACAGAAAACGCCTCACTTTCGAGCTTCGATTCCCCTTCCTCAGGCAACCACAACTCTCAAATCTTAGGTCTTTGTAAAGCTCGTGATGTGAGCTTTACAATGATGTGTATCACTCAACTCAACTCTCAGAATCAGAGGAGAACGTGGAAGACGAAATTGAAAACCCTAACTCTATATTTTCAGAGAAAAACCAACCAAATCCTCCATTATCTTCAACCAAAGGCTTAAATAGACATTCACACTCGTCATGCAACTCGACACGAAGGTCCTTAACGTGTACTCATGGTGTTTTCGTGTCAAACTCGGGGATCGTCGTGTGTTGACTCATCAACCGCACTAACGAGTCTTCCACTGACTCGATTACTCGAGTATTTCCAGGAATACTCGAGTGTTTTGGTCAAATTTTCAAAAATATTTATTTTAATGCCCTTCCCTCCAAAGTCTTCCTAATATTGCTTCTAGATCCTCTTCCAGGGACTAATATGTAAAAACCTTATTTTTACATATTATCTTCTTGCTCCAATAACTCTCTACTTTCGCACATACTAATACTAACTTATCACAGACTTAATTTATTTATGAAATATAATTATGATTAAGAAAGAAATTATAAAATAATCTTTCATAAATCACAATTGTATTACATCAGGAAGAGAAAATTTGGGGTGTTACACTACTCCCCCACTTAACAGGAATTTCGTCCCCGAAATTCAGCTTACAAAAATAACTCAGTATAATCCTTGCGCATTCGATCCTCTAATTCCCAGGTTGACTCGAATACATTCCCGCTTTGCCACATAACTTTGACCAACGGAATCTCCTTTCCTCTAAGCTGCTTAGTCCTCCTATCTTCCACTTTCACTGGACCAGCTTTAAAGGTTAGGTTTTCTCGTAAGGTTAAATCATCTGGACGAATTTGAAGGATCGAGGTTGGATCATGCACAAACTTTTTCAATTGAGAGACATGAAAAACATTGTGCAGGTTGGCTAAAGATGGCGGAAGAGCTATTTGGTAAGCTACAGGTCCTATTCGCTTAAGGATTCGATAGGGACCTATAAACTTAGGTGACAGCTTCTGAGGTTTCAGTGCTCTACTCACACCCTTCAGCGGCACAATCCTGAGGAATATATGGTCGCCTTCTGCAAACTCTAAAGGTCTTCTTCTTCGATCCGAATAACTCTGCTGACGACTAACTGCAGTCCTGATCTTTTCTTGAATCATTCTAATCCTTTCGGTTGTCTGTTGCACCACATCCGGACCAAGATGTAAATTCTCCCCCACTTGAAACCAGCATAGTGGGGTTTGGCATTTTCTCCCATACAACGCTTCGAACGGTGCCATACCGATACTGGTATGATATGCGTTGTTGTATGTAAATTCTGCGAGTGGTAATATCTGATCCCAACTTCCTCTTTCTTCTAACACACACGCTCGCAATATGTCCTCCAAAGTTTGAATGGTCCTTTCGGTTTGCCCATCTGTCTAAGGGTGATAAGCTGAACTCATCTTAAGTCTCGTCCCCAGAGCTTGATGCAAACTTGTCCAAAATCTAGGCATGAATCTCGGATCACGATCCGAAATAATACTGGATGGTATTCCATGCAATCGTACCACTTCCCGAATATAAATCTGGGTCAGTTTCTCCAAAGAATAGTGCATATTCACCGGAATGAAATGCGCCGACTTAGTAAGACGATCCACAATTACCCAGATTGCATCATGGTTTGCAACTGTCCTTGGCAATCCAGTCACAAAGTCCATGGAAATGCTATCCCACTTCCATTGTGGAATATCTAGGGGCTGCAACATCCCTCCAGGCTTCTGATGTTCCACTTTAACCTTTTGGCAAATTAAACATGATGATACATATTCTGCTACATCCTTCTTAAGACCAGGCCACCAGAACATGCTTTTCAAATCCTGGTACATCTTTGTCGATCCAGGGTGCATACTCATCTGACTCTTATGAGCCTCATCCAAAATCATCCTCCTAATCTCCAAGTTCTTCGGTATACAAACTCTCGTTTTAAAACGAAGAATTCCATCCGGCCCTTCTGAAAAATCTGACTCCTTTCCTTTTTCCATCAATTCCCTCTTTTCTAACAATTCCGGATCTTCACGTTGCAATTCTCGAATTCGAGTCAAGAATTCACTAGAAATTTGCAACATACCCAACACAATCTGACCTGGTTCCACTTGCATCACCAGGCTTAGATCTCGTAACTTTTCTATTAAAGCCGCTTCCTTGATCATCATGGAGCTCACATAAATCGCTTTACGGCTCAAAGCGTCTGCTACAACATTAGCCTTACCAGGATGGTAATGAAGCTCAAAGTCGTAGTCTTTCAAAAATTCCATCCACCAACGCTGCCTCATATTTAACTCCTTCTGATCAAATAAGTACTTCAAACTCTTATGGTCACTAAACACCCGAAACGTAGTGCCATAGAGATAATGCCTCCATATCTTCAGTGCAAAGACTATTGCAGCAAGTTCCAAATCATGGGTGGGGTAGTTTACCTCGTGAACTTTCAGTTGACGAGATGCATACGCCACAACCTTTCCCTCTTGCATTAGGACACTCCCAAGTCCTTGTCCCGATGCATCACAGTACACTTCGTACTCCTTGTGAGGGTCAGGTAAGATTAACACTGGTGAGGATGTTAATCTTTCCTTAAGCATCAGAAAACTCTTTTCACACTTCTCATCCCATACAAATGGTTGATCCTTCCTAGTCAGCTTGGTGAGGGGTAATGCAATCTTCGAAAATCCCTCAATAAATCTTCTATAATATCCGGCCAACCCTAAGAAACTTCTGACTTCAGTGACCGTCTTTGGTTGAACCCACTTCAAAACTGATTCCACCTTGGCTGGGTCAACTGCTATGCCACCTTCCGAGATCACATGCCCCAAGAACTGGACTTCTTTTAACCAAAACTCACACTTAGAGATTTTGGCGTAGAGTTGCATCTCCTTCAAAATCTTCAACACTACTCGGAGGTGTTCGGCATGTTCTTCCGGACTCTTAGAATATATCATGATGTCATCAATGAAAACTACCACGAATGAATCCAGATATGGTCTAAAAATCCGATTCATGTAGTCCATGAAAATGGCTGGTGCATTTGTTAATCCGAACGACATTACAACATATTCATAATGTCCGTATCGAGATCGAAATGCAGTCTTAGGGATGTCTTCCTCCTTGATTCTGATCTGATGATATCCACATCTTAGATCGATCTTAGAAAACACCGAAGCTCCTCTAACTTGATCCATGAGATCATCTATCCTTGGCAAAGGATACTTGTTCTTTATAGTCACCTTATTCAACTGTCTATAATCCACACACATCCTAAGGCTTCCATCTTTCTTCTTGACAAACAACACTGGAGCACCCCATGGGGACACACTTGGCCTAATAAGTTGTTTTTGTAGTAATTCCTCAATCTGGTTCTTAAATTCGACCATCTCAGGTGGTGCCATTCTATAAGGAGCAATAGAAATGGGACCAGTTCCTGGAATCAACTCGATTCCAAACTCAATCTCCCTCTTGGGTGGTAATCCTGGCATCTCTTCGGAAAACACTTCTGGAAATTCCCTTACAATCGGAATCTCTTCCACAGATTTTTCTCCTTTCTCCGGCTCAACCGCAGAGACCAAACAGAGATACTTCTCCAAAATTGGGTCTTTGAACAAAAGCGTCTTCTTAGCACAATCAATAACTACGTGGTTGCTAACCATCCAGTCCATACCCAAAATCACATCCAATTGGGACAAAGGTAGACAGATCAAATCTAACTGAAAGACTCGGTCTGCTATCCTAATTTTACAATTAGGACACATCTTTGAGGCGATTATAGGAGAGTTAGTAGGGGTCTCTACCCTAAGATAATAGGGTGATTCAGACACAGGCAATTTCAAACGATTCACACATTCAAATGACACAAATGAATGAGTGGCTCCTGAATCGAATAAAATTCTACAAGGTTGATCATTGAGTAGATAAGTACCTTGCATGAGTCCTGGAGTCTGATTCGCTTCAGCACCACTAAGGGTGAAAACTCTACCTTGAGTCACCGGCTTGTCTGTAGAACCTCTTTGAGCATTCTTGGGTGGTTCCTTGCAATCGCGAGAAAAATGACCAGGTTTCCCACAGTTAAAGCACCCACTGTGAGACCAGCAGAACTTTCCAAAGTGATGACGCCTGCATTTCTCACAATAAGGAGCATTATTGTAAGAGGTGTTTCGATCATCAGACATCTTGCCCTTCCCCCTATTCTTATGAGAATAAGGGCCTTTATTACGGTGGTCATGCCCCTTCCGTCTCTGTGGACCATATCCCGAATGCTCCTTCTTTCCTTCCACAATCTGTACTGCCTCCGCCCTTTTATCATCCTCATACATCCTACACATATCAACCAGCGTAGGGAAACTTTGAATCTTTTGATAACTGAACACCGACTTCAATTCGTGTCTCAGTCCTCCCTCAAACATGATACATTTACTCCTCTCATCCGGATTCATCTGATAGTAAGGGGAGTATTTCATTAGTTCTTCAAATTTCGCAGCATATTCACCTACACTCATGCTGCCTTGTTTGAGTTGTAGAAACTCAACCTCTTTCTTTCTCCTTAAATCCTCAGGAAAATACTTCTTGAGAAATTCTCCCATGAATACTTCCCAAGTTACCTCTCTTCCTTCATGAGCGAGTAACTGGGCAGTATGATTCCACCAGTGTTATGCTTCTCCCTCCAGCATGAAAACAGCATAAGCTATCCTCTGGGCATCGGAGCATTCTAAAGTTCTAAAGATCTTGTCCATCTCCAAGATCCACTTGTTAGCTTCCTCTGGTTTAAATCCACCAGCAAACTTTGAGGGATTGCAACTCCTGAAATCCGACAAAGTTTTGGCTTCTTCAGCTACCACACCCGCTGGAGGTGGATTAACAGGCTGAAGTTGATGTTGCTGCTGCTGATTCTGCTGCAAATTCTCCAACACTGTAGCCATCCTTTCTAGCAGTTCGTTCGTTTGGTTTCTATATCGTGATGCCATAGTGAACCTGTACTATGGACCTAGGTCATTAAAGAGCTGTCTAGGCTTGAGGTCTATCAAGTTCTATTCTAAACTATCACTAATAGAACTAAGCCATATGAAATAAATCAAATAGCTAAGAAACTTTACCCAGCTGTAGGAACTTCTGGCAGGTTATGCTTGAGAGGATCAAGAATCAGGACCATTATGCTCTGATACCACAAAAGGTGTCACGCTCTTTTTATTGTACTACTTTATTAAAAGGAGTTCTCTTATGTTACAAAAATAGAAAGTATGGACTTGCTCGAGTAGAGATATAATTATAAAACTTTGATCGAGGCCGTACCCGATCAAAATAAAAGGTGTTTATTCTGTAGTACTAGGAAGGTGATCCTAGGTCGTTTCCCAACGAATATCGGTCTAGGCAAAGTATCAAACACGTAGTGTGCAGTAAAATGGGGGGGTTTTTGTGTGTGACAAATGTGAAGAACAAAACATAAACAGAATATAAAAACTAAGAAAATCAGAAACAAAAGCGGGCAAACCCCTTTGGCTACGTACACTACTCAATCCTAGCTCACTAAAGATCGATTCCTCTCCTCTCCTCTGTCCAACTCGTGATAACCAAATACTAAGCGAAAATTCAGTTACCACTCCAAACCCTAACTTCTAATTAAGCATCAGAAACCAGAATTGGAGTTTTTACGAGTTAATACAAATTAAGCATTTATATTCATGTATTATCTCTACGAAATGGAATTAAGCAAACCACTACACATCGATAAACATGAAAACAGAGAAGAGAAAATGAAATTGCATTAATAACAAGAGCTCAAGAGTAGATAATACAATACCAAAGGGATTAACCCTTGAAGTCTAGCCTTCCATGGCCATAAATGAAGAAAAACGAGTAGAAATGGGGAAGAACAAAACCCTAGCAGCCACCACCACTTGGGAGAGCCAAGAGAGAAGTTCTAACCTAGAGAGAGAGTGAGAAATCTGAAATGGGAGTGTGTTTTTGGGGGGTTACACGAATTTCCCCTCTTAAGACACAAAATGGGCCTAAAACATGGGCCCAAATCCTAAGAAACACTATTCTGAACATTACAATTAAAAAGGGACCTAAATGCAAATTACAATCTTCACTTCAATACTTCAATCTTCATTTCCAAACTTCCCAAAGTGTCCTTGTGCCAACTATTACCTGAAAATAGAAATAGAATTAATTAGGCTAAATAATTCCAAATTAAACAATATTCGGAATATTAGTCCAATAAACTCTAAATCAATAAATCAAGCTAATCAATGTCAAATGGGCAACAAGTATCAATAATAGGAGTAAAATAATGCAAGGAATAATGGGAAATAAAATGCTCATCAAATACCCCCACACTTATCCTTTTGCACTCCTGGGCAAAACCAAAAGATAGGACTATGAAGATCAATATGCACCAAAGTGAATCATGCAACAAGATGACTACAACTAAGAAATGCTAACCTAAGAGATTACATACTTCACAATGAATTCTAGGAAATGCAAAGAAATGGGCAAACTCAAGCACACAAAATGGTTAAGGATCAAAGAGTCAAAGCATCCGCGAACATCATCCAATTACTTCAAGTATGCAAAGAAACTAATGACATCAAGAGGATAGTCACAAAGATGATAGAAACTCACAAGGATCACTCAAAAGTGTTTACACTCAAGTGTTTGGGGTTAATCATTATTTACACTCAAGGCACATCATGAAAAACAAACACAACCATAAGCTTGACAAGCCTCTAACATCAACCATCAACACACATGCACAAAATGATCAAAAGGTCTTTTAAGGGTTGTAATGGGGCCAAGGACAAGGTAGGATAAAAATATGGGAATGCAGCTAAAACCAAGGGAATAGAGGAGCAATGGGGAATAAGTAAAAAGTAAGCAAAATCCACCCCAAAATCAACTACCACTAATTCCAATCCTCTTTGCCTCAACAACCTTTTATTCACTTTTTTTTTTTTTCTTCTTTTTTTTTTCTTTTTATTTTTGCATTTTTTTTTTTTGTATTTTTGTCTTCTATTTTTTTTTTTTTTTTGTTTTTGAGAGATATACAAAAAGAAAAGAAGAAACAACACAAATGGCATGAAGATGAAGCCATAACTATAACAACCAATGAGGCAAAACCAAGAACTCAACCAATTAAAGCATAAAGCACACTTCTTACCTAATACCCATTCCCAAAACAATTCCAAAGCTCCAAAATTCCCTAAGGTTAGGACAATCATGGTTTTTCAGTCATAGGCTTGTAATGAGCTAAAGAACAAGGAAAGGGATAAAAAGGCTCAAAGGGGCTAGCAAAGGATACATTCATTCAAGGTAGGCTCATATGGCTAGTAGCTTATTCAAGAAAGAAAGTGCCTAAATCATTTCAAAATGTGCATGAGCAATCAAGTATCAACAAGAGTCAAGTCAAGTTCTAGAGTGCAAGTAATCCAGAGTGCAATCACACATGAAAGAAAATTAGGTGGCATATATAGCAATCCACCCACAATTAAGGCTCAAATCCTCACAAAAGGGACAATTCTATCACAGTGTTACCACCTCTTAATTATCAAAAGCAACTTTACACACAGAAATGCATGAATTCAGACACGAGATACCAAAACTCTACTAAAATGAAGCAAAAACATGCAAGAAAATGCCCAAAACTAAGCAAAACCTAAAAAAAAAATCAAAGCAAAATATGCAACCTAAACTACTCTCCCCCCACACTTAAATCACACATTGTCCTCAATGGAACACAAATAGCATAATCAGACAGATATAGACAAGTGTAATAAAAAGAGTAAGGAAGGAGAAAAGGAGACTCCCTAAGTCATGGTTGTTCAAAAGTGGGGTCGACCAATGAGGCCTCCTCCACAGGTGCATCATCCAAAGAAGGGGTGGTTAGGAAAGGCTTGAGTCGGTGGCCATTGACTTTGAAGCTCTTGTTCGTGGACTCACTCTTGATCTCCACAGTGCCATAAGGAAACACCTGGGTGACTACAAACGGTCCAATCCATTTAGAGCGGAGCTTTCCACTCATGAGTCCAAGCCTAGAGTTGTAGAGCAAAACTTTTTGACCAACCAAGAACTCCTTTCTGGAAATGGAGTTATCATGAAGCTTCTTGGTCTTCTCTTTGTAGAATTTGGAGTTCTCATAGGCCTCCAAGCGGATCTCATCTAGCTCACTCAACTGCAGCTTCCTCTCCTCACCCGCTTGATCAAGAGCTAAGTTACATTGCTTCACAGCCCAATATGCACGGTGCTCTATCTCCACAGGCAGGTGGCACGCCTTACCAAAGACAACCCGATAGGGTGACATCCCTATGGGTGCCTTGTAAGCGGTCCGATGGGCCCATAGAGCATCCTCCAATCGTGTGCTCCAATCCTTTCTATTAGGCTTCACCATCTTCTCCAAAATCCGCTTGATCTCTCTATTTGAAATCTCCGCTTGCCCGTTGGTTTGGGGGTGATAGGGTGTAGAGACTTTGTGCACAACCCCATACTTCTTGAGCAAAGCTTGCATGGATCTATTGCAGAAGTGTGTGCCTTGGTCACTGACTATGGCTCTAGGTATGCCAAACCTGCAAAGGATATTAGACCTGACAAAATCTACAACAACCTGAGCATCATTAGTCCTGGTGGCCTTAGCTTCCACCCATTTGGATACGTAATCCACAGCAAGTAAGATATAATAAAAACCAAAAGAAACAGGAAAGGGGCCCATGAAATCTATACCCCAGACGTCAAACACCTCACAAAACAACATAGGTTGTTGCGGCATCTGTTGCCTCCAAGATAGGGCGCCTCCTGCTCTTTGACACTGCTCACACGAGCTGCAGATGTTGCTCGCATCCTTGAAAATGGTAGGCCAATAAAATCCAGAATCCAGCACCTTTCGTGCTGTCCTTTGAGTACCAAGGTGGCCTCCCACTGGTGAAGCATGGCAAAATTGGAGAACCGATTGGATCTCCTGGTCTGGAATGCACCTGCGAATGACCTGATCACTGCAAAAACGCCATAAATAGGGGTCATCCCATACATAATGCTTGGCATCGCTCTTTAATTTGTCTCTTTGAGCTTTGGATGCCAAGGCAGGAAAAACAGAAGCAACTAGATAATTAACAATGTCTGCAAACCAAGGAGTTTGGGGAAGGGGATGGGAAACATGTAAAGATAAAAGCTGCTCATCCGGGAAGTCATCCCGGATAGGAAATGCATCCTCCTCTCTCTCTATCCTGCTCAAGTGGTCTGCGACAAGGTTATGCGCACCACTCCGATCCTGAATCTCAAGATCAAACTCCTGGAGGAGCAACATCCACCTAATCAACCTAGGTTTGGAATCTGTCTTTTTCAAAAGATACTTCAGAGCAGCATGATCAGTGTACACTACAACCTTAGAACCAAGCAAATATGATCTAAACTTGTCAAGTGCAAAAACAATAGCCAAAAGTTCTTTTTCAGTTGTTGTATAATTAACCTGTGCTGCATCTAAAGTCCTAGAAGCATAATAAATCACATGCGACAGCTTACCAACCCTTTGGGAGAGAACTGCTCCCAAAGCATAATTTGAAGCATCAGTCATGAGCTCAAATGGGAGGGTCCAATCAGGTGGTTGGATGATGGGAGTGGTGGTCAGTGCTTTCTTCAATTCATCAAATGCCCTCTTGCATTGGTCTCCAAATTCCCATGGGGCATCCTTTTGAAGCAACTTGGAAAGAGGAAGGGCAATGTTGCTAAAGTTCTGAATAAACCTGCGATAGAAACCTGCATGACCAAGAAAAGAACGCACCTCTCGCACGCAAGAGGGGTAAGGCAAATGTGATATTACATGCAGCTTAGCAGGGTCAACTTCTATGCCCTTGTGCGAAACAATGTGCCCTAAGACTATGCCTTGTTCTACCATGAAGTGGCATTTTTCAAAATTCAAGACAAGGTTAGTCTCAATGCACCTGTTAAGCACCTTAGTCAAATTATCAAGACATGCATCAAATGAGGAGCCATAAACACTAAAATCATCCATGAAGACCTCTATGCAATGCTCGAGCAAGTCAGCGAAAATACTCATCATACATCTTTGAAATGTGGCAGGAGCATTGCATAGGCCAAAAGGCATCTTTCTATATGCAAATGTGCCAAAAGGACAGGTAAATGTGGTCTTATGTTGGTCCTCTGGTGCAATACAAATTTGAAAATAACCAGAGAATCCATCTAAGAAGCAATAATGAGATTTACCTGCCAGGCGCTCCAACATCTGATCAATGAAGGGGAGAGGGAAATGATCCTTGCGAGTCGCCTGGTTGAGCTTTCTGTAATCAATGCAGACTCTCCAACTGTTCTGCACTCTAGTGGGAATCAGCTCATCCTTCTCATTTTTTACAACTGTGACACCAGACTTCTTGGGGACAACTTGCACCGGGCTCACCCAAGTGCTATCTGAAATTGGGTAGATGATACCCGCTTGGAGCAGCTTGGTGACCTCTTTCTTTACCACATCAAGAATCTGGGGGTTCAATCGTCTTTGGGGTTGTCTCACTGGTTTAGCCCCATCCTCCAACAAAATGCGGTGCATGCACATGGAGGGGCTAATTCCAGGAATATCCGCTAAAGTCCATCCAATTGCCCTCTTGTTCTTTCTTATCACATCCAGCAGTTTCTCCTCTTGATCAACAGAAAGTGAGGTAGAGATGATCACTGGGAGTTTCTGCTCATCCTCCAAGTAAGCATATTTGAGATGAGGAGGGAGGGGCTTCAGGTCCAATGAGGGTGCCTGCATAATAGATGGAACTAAAGGGACAGCAGAAATGGATTCTGCTGCCTGCACCTGAACAAGTAAATCAGACTCATGCATAACAGATATGGGGTTAGGGTTAGCATAATCTGAGTCTATAACATATGAATCATCAGATGCAGTAGCAGAGTCTAAAAACTGGGCTATTTCAGTGCATGCGGTGCACCATCCAGAGTTAGTGCATGATGGACAAGTAAATGAATCAGTGAAAGATGGCAATTCAAAATCATGATGCAAAAAGTCAAGCATATGCTCATCTATCAAATCATCGAGCAAGTCCATATGGAAAACAGAGTGATCCTCAGGAAAATGTTTCATAGCATGGAAAATGTCAAATCGGATCACACTGCCATCAAACTCCATGGAAAGTGAACCTGAATGCACATCGATCTTGGTTCGGGCTGTTTTCAAAAATGGCCTCCCCAAAATAATAGGAACAACATTACGGGGAGAGTCATCTTCCATATCAAGTATGTAAAAATCAGCAGGGAAGATCAACTCTTCAACCCGAACCAAGACATCCTCTATCAAACCTGCGGGGTGGGCAGTACTTCTATTTGCCAATTGAATCACCACACCCGTAGGTTGAAGAGGTCCAAGAGAAAGAGACTTAAAAACAGACATAGGCATGACATTTATTGATGCTCCTAAATCTAGCATAGCATTTTCAAACTTAACATTGCCTATGATGCAAGGTATAGAGAAAGTTCCAGGATCCTTACATTTTTCAGGAATGTGAGGGATAGGTTTACCTATGAGAGCGGAGACATTCCTTCCCATGCTTATCCTCTCATTGCCCTTGAGTCTTCTCTTATGAGTGCACAACTCCTTAAGGAACTTCGCATACCTTGGAATCTGTTTTATTGCATCAAGAAGGGGTATGTTGACTTCCACCTTCCTGAATGTGTCAAGAATGTCCTTGTCCACCTCTTCCACCCTTTTGTTTTGAGGCACTCTTGGTGGGAATGGAAGAGGAACAGGAGGAGGTTGTAGGACAACAGCAGGGCTTGTGGTTGAAGTCGAGGAGGGTTGAGTTGGATGATTCTCTTTGGTGCTAGCATGCTCACCTTCATCTACCACTTGGCTCTTCCCTTTAGAGGAAGCTAGAGCATCATTGTTGAGGTGAGGTTGTGGTGTGGGTGTGAGAATCTGCTTTCCCGACCTCAGGTTGATGGCACTCACATTCTGATTCTGAGGGTTGATCACAGTTTGGGATGGCAACTTGTCAGAATTTTGAGATTGCAAGTTGTTGAGAGAAGTTGCCATTTGACCCATCTGATTTGTCAAAGTCTGAATGGATGCCTCTTGTCTCTGAATGGATGCTCTAGTCTCTTGTTGAAATTGGAGGTTTTGCATGGTCATTTGCCTCACCAACTCCTCCAAGGTAGGTTGGTTGGATGGAGGGGCTGATGGTGCAGGATGAACCACTTGCTGCTGTTGTTGGTGCCTTTGCTGCTGGATTGGAGGAGGTACATATGGTGGTCTACTTGGTCCAGCGGTGTTCTGAAATGGAACATTAGGAGGAGGTTGTTGTTGTTGATCAGACCACTTCAGATTGGGATGGTTCCTCCATCCAGGGTTGTATCTATTGGAAGAGAGGTCATGATTATGTTGTTGTGGGCCTCTATTGTTGTATATGTTTGCTGCATAGGCCTCGGGTTGGTCACCACTTGTCATCGGCTGTTGCTGCTGAAGGGAAGGGCATGCATCTGTGGGGTGCTCAATGGATGTGCATATGCCACACACTCTAGCAGGAAGTATCATCTTTTTCTGATTGACAGCCAATTGTGTGACCAATGTTGTGAGAGAATCAATTTTCTGCTCAAGCTTCTCAACCTTGCCCGAGTCTGCACCAACATCATTTACATCCCTCACAACTATTGCATCACTGTTGCTTCTTGCATGGAATTGTTGACAATTGGAAGCCATCTTCTCAATTTTGCTCCTGGCTTGTAAGGGTGTCATATCTCCCAATGTACCACCACTTGCAGCATCTACCATGTTTCTTTCCATGAAGTTGAGACCTTCATAAAAGTACTGGATGAGAAGCTGCTCTGAGATCTGATGGTGAGGGCAGGAAGCACACAACCTCTTGAATCTCTCCCAATAATCATAGAGACTCTCTCCATGTTGTTGCCTGATACCAGAAATTTCCTTTCTGATTGCAGTGGTCCTATTTGCAGGGAAGAATTTTTCCAGAAATGCCCTCTTCAAGTCATCCCAGCTTGTGATGGAACCAGGGGCCAAGTCAGATAACCAATCTTGTGCTAGACCCTCTAAGGAATGTGGAAATGCTCTGAGACAAACATGATCCTCTTGCACATCATGTGGTTTCATTGTGGTGCACACTATATGGAATTTCTTGAGATGCTTATGAGGATCCTCACCTGCAAGACCATGAAACTTGGGCAACAAATGGATTAGTCCTATTCTAAGCTCAAAAGGAACATCCTCATCAGGATACCGGATACACGAGTCTTCAATAGTGAAGTCAGGTGCAGCCAGCTCCCTAAGTGTCCTTTCCCTTGGTGGGGGTTGAGCCATGTTATCACAATGTATAGAATCAGATTGAATAAAAGTAGAAGGAATAGAAGAAATAGAAACAGAATCAGAATTAGATGGACTATAAGATGACTCTGACTCACTACCTAATGACTGATTCCTATTTTGTCTAACTAATCTGTGATAAGTTCTATCAATTTCAGGGTTATAAGGATGCAAATAACTTGGGTTGCCCCTAGTCATGTACTGAACAGAACAGCATCAACCATAGCATACTGTAACAGATATGCATGACCAAAATCGGCAACAAAATTTATTATTTTTTAAAATTTTTTTCTTTATTTTTTTCAGCACCCTAAAATCATGAAAACATATCACAGAAAGTTTGAGGACAAAATTCAAAAGGGAACCAAGTCAAAGAATTAAAACAGTGACCAAAAACTAAGAAAATAGAACTTGTAAAATAAAAAAGAAACAGTAAACAGGCTTTTTCAGGATCCAAACGAAGGGGTTTTCTGACGAAGTAGAAAAATCAGATTATTCAGAAAATTCCCTTCGATTTGATATAAAATTCGTCCAATTCCGACAACCTGATCAAAAGTTATGCCTATTTATAGTAAGTGCTGCTGAAACTTGGAAAATTTTTCTGGAACTCACAAACAGTGCATATCTGAGTGTCTGTGATGCATCAAAACACTAATATATGATGAAACAAGTGTGGATACCAATTTTCGTGCAAAAATTCCACCCGCAGCTATGTTGAATGGCACTCACAGAATCACTAGAATAGCATCAGTTGTGCAGAACAGCAAATCAGCAAACATGGCAACTTTCAATCAGTTATCAGAATGCTTATTCACACACTAACTACACTAACTAATCTAATTAACTACTGTATGATCTTTGGCAAGAACCGATAATCCCCGGCAACGGCGCCAAATTTTGATCGAGGCCGTACCCGATCAAAATAAAAGGTGTTTATTCTGTAGTACTAGGAAGGTGATCCTAGGTCGTTTCCCAGCGAATATCGGTCTAGGCAAAGTATCAAACACGTAGTGTGCAGTAAAATGGGGGGGTTTTTGTGTGTGACAAATGTGAAGAACAAAACATAAACAGAATATAAAAACTAAGAAAATCAGAAACAAAAGCGGGCAAACCCCTTTGGCTACGTACACTACTCAATCCTAGCTCACTAAAGATCGATTCCTCTCCTCTCCTCTGTCCAACTCGTGATAACCAAATACTAAGCGAAAATTCAGTTATCACTCCAAACCCTAACTTCTAATTAAGCATCAGAAACCAGAATTGGAGTTTTTACGAGTTAATACAAATTAAGCATTTATATTCATGTATTATCTCTACGAAATGGAATTAAGCAAACCACTACACATCGATAAACATGAAAACAGAGAAGAGAAAATGAAATTGCATTAATAACAAGAGCTCAAGAGTAGATAATACAATACCAAAGGGATTAACCCTTGAAGTCTAGCCTTCCATGGCCATAAATGAAGAAAAACGAGTAGAAATGGGGAAGAACAAAACCCTAGCAGCCACCACCACTTGGGAGAGCCAAGAGAGAAGTTCTAACCTAGAGAGAGAGTGAGAAATCTGAAATGGGAGTGTGTTTTTGGGGGGTTACACGAATTTCCCCTCTTAAGACACAAAATGGGCCTAAAACATGGGCCCAAATCCTAAGAAACACTATTCTGAACATTACAATTAAAAAGGGACCTAAATGCAAATTACAATCTTCACTTCAATACTTCAATCTTCATTTCCAAACTTCCCAAAGTGTCCTTGTGCCAACTATTACCTGAAAATAGAAATAGAATTAATTAGGCTAAATAATTCCAAATTAAACAATATTCGGAATATTAGTCCAATAAACTCTAAATCAATAAATCAAGCTAATCAATGTCACATGGGCAACAAGTATCAATAATAGGAGTAAAATAATGCAAGGAATAATGGGAAATAAAATGCTCATCAAACTTCTTCTAAATGTGAATGTGTATGGATCTTTATATTGAATAATTGATTGTTATTTGTGATAAGAGCTGAATAGGCCTCTGACCTGAGGATGCATACATGTTAAATAAAAGGGTATGTAGGCCATTGACCTGAGGATGCATACATTATAAAAATGATAAAATAGAGGAGTATGTATGTCACGCTCTTTTTATTGTACTACTTTATTAAAAGGAGTTCTCTTATGTTAATAAAATAGAAAGTATGGACTTGCTCGAGTAGAGATATAATTATAAAACTTCTTCTTTAATTCTTATAGAATAACTTGGTGTTTATTTGTGGTTATTAAAAGCCTTTCCTTAGTCATTTATGAAAACATTTCTTATTATAGCGAAATACCGTAATTATCAGAGTAAGCGGAAAATAGTGACCTTGACTTGATAATTCACATTCATAAACTATTTATAGGAAAAGAGTAGGTATATATATATATCATCATCCATAAAAGTCACATACAACCAAGTCAAAGTCGAGATAGCAGGTGTTACGAAAATACAAGTCCATAATATAAACTAAAGATAAGACCACCTCACTGAGATCTCTCAAAAATATGTACAATATATATATATAGAGCAAAATGTGAAATCTCCAAAGGTGGTCCAGTGATCCTCCTCCATAGCCTGATCCCCAGAGTCTCCAGCAGCTGCTCCACCCGTCCCACATCCTAATCATCTATACTATGCATCACCTGGTGGATCTCCAACTCCCCACTGGCTCCCAGTGGAGTGCTCGACTGGCTCGTCCTCGCCATCGCCCTCCTCCGGGTCCTCCTCTACCTCCTCCGACTGAGTGGGTATCCCACCACTGGGCACTGGGTCCGCTGAGGGTGTCCCATGAACCGGACTCATCGGACTAGGTATAGGAGTCTCCTCTCGAATCACTCGAGAAGCAGAGGGGTGAGATCTAGTAGCAACTCGAAAACGGAAAGAGTGGAAGCGACGAGCAAGTCGAGTCGGGGGTGATCCATGATAAGTATAGAAAGGGGGTACATGCAAAGTATAGACAATAGGGATGCGAAACCTACGAGGACGGACACGAGCCAAAGGGTTGGGGTGATACAGAGTCACCTCCACCTCACCCTCAAATGTGGCTCGATGGTCCTCGTAGTACAACACTCCGCTAGGGAGCGGGCGCAACTCGATGCAAGCTAGATAGCGTGCCATCACCTAACATGGGCAATAAGGGGTAAGCACATAATTCACATAATCGAATAAGAATAAATAAAACATGTAACAATAGCCAGTTACAAATATCCAATGCAAAGGTAAATGCAGATGAATGTATTCCATTTATATTAATACCATTAATTATGAATAATGATGCATGTCTCCCAATTCCATTGTCCATTGAACGTTCATTCCAATAATTCGCATACATGACCAACATGTATTGTGGAACTGCTCGGATAGTGTGAACACAACGTCACCAAGACGTAACAGCATTCCCAAATGCTGCCCACATTACCAAAATGTGTCATCGAGCCAGTTACCACCGAATTATCCCCAAACTTACACCATGCATGTATGCACATAAAAATTATACACCAAGATTAACCAATAATCTTATTATGTGCATCCAATATTATTCCTTCAGTACGTTAAACTGTTGTTAATAATTTCCTAGTCCTTTTATTGGAACATGACACTTTTATTTCCATAAGCATAATTGATCTTGATCGATATCCCATTAGGTATGTTAAAATTAAAATTGTGTTTCCGTCCTGATCCAAAAATACTCGAGTAAACTTCTCCAGACTCGAGTGTTTTCTTGATTTATCAAAGTACTCGAGTGTTCCTCCTGGTACTCGAGTGTTCTTTGTTTCCAGAACTAAATTTACAAAGATTCAACCATGTACTCGAGTGTTCCAGGCAAGACTCGAGTGTTCTTTCGTTTCCAGAAATATACTTTAAAAATTTCCAGAATAGTCGAGTGTTCTTGAGTCTTCCAGAAAATTAATTTCTCAAACAGGAAAAATACTCGAGTATTACCCATAATACTCGAGTGTTTGCAGACAGACAGCACTAAAATCAAGTTTTAACATACCAATTTCGATTATAGTCCATTCCAGTCCAAACCAAAGATCAATATAGCTTACATTACACATTTTAAACATGTTCCAACACAGAATTAACAACATTTAACACTGAATCACAAATTATCCATAATTATGCATAAAAATGCATTTTCCACAACTTAACATACCAATTCCAATTCTACATATATCCATTCCATTTTCAGCATTGGCACACCTTGCATGTGACCAAATAAACATGTCCAAACCTTCAGTTAAGTCCAGAAAGGCCTCCAAGCCTCAAACCTATTTCAAACTATGCCCATAGAGTCATTCATTGACTCTCAACCTAATTCCACACAATATACTCTTATTCTAGTGAATCAATAGCTTCACCCTTACCTCAAATTCGTGACTCAACTCTGAAATTGCAGAGAAATTGGCTGGAGATGCTCAAACCCAAAAATTCTTTGCATGCAGCCACAGTTTGAACAGAGCACCAAAACCAGAGAACTTAACATACAAAATCGTTTTAAAAATTGGGGAAAATGATTAGAATCAATTCTCTGCAACTTAAACTAGAGGTATAAACGAATTTGAGGGTCATAGGGTCCAGGAGCTTACCACAATCCAAGCTGGAAGTGAGCTCCAAGCTTCAAGTTTCTGAAATTGGCCACAGAAAATGCCTCACTTTCGAGCTTCGATTCCCCTTCCTCAGGCAACCACAACTCTCAAATCTTAGGTCTTTGTAAAGCTCGTGATGTGAGATTTACAATGATGTGTATCACTCAACTCAACTCTCAGAATCAGAGGAGAACGTGGAAGACGAAATTGAAAACCCTAACTCTATATTTTCAGAGAAAAACCAACCAAATCCTCCATTATCTTCAACCAAAGGTTTAAATAGACATTCCCACTCGTCATTCAACTCGACATGAAGGTCCTTAACGTGTACTCATGGTGTTTTCCTGTCAAACTCGGGGATCGTCGTGTGTTGACTCATCAACCGCACTAACGAGTCCTCCACTGACTCGATTACTCGAGTATTTCCAGGAATACTCGAGTGTTTTGGTCAAATTTTCAAAAATATTTATTTTAATGCCCTTCCCTCCAGAGTCTTCTTAATATTGCTTCTAGATCCTCTTCCAGGGACTAATATGTAAAAACCTTATTTTTACATATTATCTTCTTGCTCCAATAACTCTCTACTTTCGCACATACTAATACTATCTTATCATAGACTTAATTTATTTATGAAATATAATTATGATTAAGAAAGAAATTATAAAATAATCTTGCATAAATCACAATTGTATTACATCGGGAAGAGAAAATTTGGGGTGTTACAATGTAGGCCTCTGACCTCAGGATGCATACATGTTAAATAAAATGGCATGTATGTAGGTCTTTGACCTGAGGATGCATATATGTTAAATAGAAGGGTATGTAGTCCTCTGACCTGAGGATGCATACATTATAAAAATGATAAAATACAGGAGTATGTAGACCTCTGACCTGAGGATGCATACAGAGTAAAAAAAATGGCATGTGTGTAGGCCTCTGACCTGAGGATGCATACATGTTAAATAAGATCGGTATGTGGGCCTCTGACCTGAGGATGTAACATCCTACCTTTTTATTATAAAGTTTAATATAAGAAATAGTGAGTCTTATAAAAATTTTGACAGGGTTTACTTTAAAAATGGATCTTTCCATTATAATTCAATATACCTGTAAGGTTTCCAGAGATTATTTATTCACATAAAACAGATATTACAACTTCCTCAGTATAAAAGAGTAATCTTTGTACAATTATTAATAATTGGAATTGGAATCAAATATATTGAAATACCCTTTATATAACATAATTAGTTTGCTACATATGATTACAGTTCCTAATGGTTGCATCATCGTGACCCTTAGGTCATGTTTAGATATTACACTCCGTCATTGGAGTGTAAAGCTCCCCGGTGGCGGAATATCCAAATTATCTCCATTGTGGGTACCTAAAAATGTCAACTAAGAGGGTGAGACATTTAAACAGAAATTAAAGAAAACACATAATAGCAATAATATAATATAAGTATATACACATCACACCAATATATGATTCCATATAAATAAAGTTTCCAAATTATAATCCAAAAATGCACAAATGCATATGATGCAATTCAACTCCATAGTACATAATAATCCATATACCCTTTTCCATTGGTTTCCATTTATCCATATGCCCATAATTCCATATTTCTATATTTGCATAATTCCTCACATCGCCCTCCACACAATTGGGAAAAATCAACTAGGAGTAAGTGTTCCCCAACCAATGCTTGCACAGTACTTCACGTGACCGTCCTTCGTACAATTTGGGTTGTTTACCCAAATTGGCTATAGCGGGAACCACTTTTCACTAGTCATGATGTGTATAAGTGACCGATAAAAACTATTATAGTGTGCACAAGACCAATCCCCGACTTATCCAGTACTTTACGTGACCGTCCTTCGTACTGGCTTAGGTCCCCTGGTAGATCAAAGTCCTCTACAATAGTTTTCCGCGATTGTTTCAATAACACAATCTAGTCACTACGACACTCTCGTCTGTCGATTCTATGAACCTTCACGTACCCGTCCTTCAGTCCATAGAATGTTCTCGTATCTTTCCCAATTCCTAACGTCCTTCCTCACTTCTTAATGCACGTGTTTCTACTTGTTTTAATTTAATTTGAATAGCCACGCCTTTATATAATTATTTCCTTTTGATATGTCCTCTAACTTAGGATATTTCTATAAAACAATACCATGAACCTTAATCATTCACAAAACAACATAATAGCCAGATTATAATTCATTCTTCCAATTAAAGTTGTAAATCAAACATATAATCAAACATAATCATTATCAGACAATTTAGCTTAAGTCATAAATCAAAAACAAAACATAAGCATCAACCAATCACTTTAACATAAAACCCTAGTGTAAGAAACCACACATAACTCATGCAAATTACAAAACCAATTATGTATATAGTTATATTTCTATGATTATCACTATATCCTTTCTCTAATTTAAGCCAAATGTCTCCCCCCTTACCTCTTGAAGAGAAGAGGAGAAATTGGGGTTCACATGGAACCCACTTACCCACTCCAAATCCTACCTCCTTAGCACTCCAATCCTTGCTTCCAACATATTCTAAGCTCCCTTTATTGATCTTAAGACTCTATGTGGTGGATTGAAGGAGATAGGGTTTTGGTTCCCAATTTGGGGATTTTAGAGGAAGTGATGGAAATATGTGATTTGGAGGAGGAAAACACATATACATGTGATGGGGAGATGATTTGTGCGGTTGACTTCATGTTATTTGGTGTGATTTGGTCGATTGGAAGCATTAGGGTTGAGGGAGGGAGAGAGAGCTCGCGGAAGAGGGAAGAGGAAATGGTGAAGAATGAATGAAATTCGTGTTTACTGACTTAAATTTGGTTCTGCAGAGTCGTGGCTATGGATATCGATATCCAACATCGATGTCCTATGTTGGATATAGATGTCCAATGCTAAAAATGACAGCACCACTCTCAATTCAAATGGCCATAACTTCTTCGTTAACCGTTGGATCTTGCTCAAATTTGGAGATAAGCTCCCTAACATACTTATCTTCAAATCCAACGGTTGGTTTTGGGTTTTGAGCTCTAAATATTTAAATCATAATTTTTCTCCCTATTTAGAAACTTTAACTATTCTCTAGCTATTCTTGGTTCTAATATCTATCACTTGGTTCTTCCTACCATTCTTCACCTCTTAAGTCTATTAATCTCCTAATTAAACTTGGAAATTAAATTAGGGATGTTACAGAGGATGCAGACACAATGAAAAGAAAATGAAAAGGAAAAAAAAAGAGAAAAGAGAAAAGAGAGTAACCATGAGAAAAAGGAAAAAAGGGAAGTCTATGTAGATCTCTGTTTTGAGGTTACATAAATGATATGGAGTGTATGCAGATCACTAATTTGTGGTTGCATACACTGGGTGCAGATCTCTGTCTTGAGGTTACACATAATGGAAAAAGGAATAAAGGAAAAGGAACTAAAAATGGAAAAGGTAATGTAATAGTATTGGAAAGGATTAAGGAAAGGAAAATGGATAATGGAAAATGGATAAAAAGAATGCATAAATGGAAATGAGAATGTGATGAATTGGTTGATCCCTGACTTGATTTAATTGTTATTCTTAAGCCTATATTATGAACTTTATATTAACTTCTAATTTGCTATGTTGTGAAAAGGTCCTCACCCTTAGTGGTTAACATTTTAGGTGATTGCTAAGGAGCTTGTGGATCAGAGTGGCGCAGGGGAAGACTGGAAAGAAGGAAACTATATGTTTGTGCTACTTATATTGTAAATGGATGCCCAAAATTATTTGTAAACTTGAATTGGAAAAAGGAATTTTTAAGTACACTATTTTAATTATAGACTTTTACTTACTATTTTTGAAAATAAAATAAGGGTGTTACAAAAATCATCTTTGCTAATAATTTTATTATACCAAGTTACAGTATAAAACAATATAAGACAAAAACTATTACGAAACTAGTTAAATCAAGGAGGTATCATTTTCTTTTTACTCTTTCCATGTGATTTCTCTTTTGCAATAGTTTTGCACTGTTATTATTAGAAAGATAGAAATAAAATTGGAAGGCAATGAAAAACCCTTGTACTACAATTGTTCAACATTTAATTCATAATGAGCTGAGTAAAGTAAGCAAAATCAGAAGCATACATTTGTTACAGTTAATAATCGCTAGCTGAATTCAAATGCTCGTTGGCAACTAGATCAATATGTTGGGATTACTTCTTTCATTTCATAGAAATATAATCATTAACCGTAAAATATTACCACAATCAAAAAAGTCCCAATACATTAAATAAATGTGCGTCGAATACAATAGTAATTATAACAATATGCAAACATACCCTCTTGTCAATTTCATACATACAAAGCTTATTATGATTTTACCAATATTTAATTTAATATTTTATCTTATTGTTAAATTATTCAACGGTTTTGCTTTTTATTCATTTTTTAATAGGTTTTGTAACATCCCAGCTTTCTACCCATTTGTTATTAGTTATAAAAATGGTAATTATTATTTTTTTTTTAAAATAAACTTTCAACTATAAACCTTGTACGGAAGCAAAAACATTATCTTGAAATAAATATTACAACCATAAAGTAACATCAAATAATATTACAAAACAATAGTTCAAATAAAAGATAGACTCTGAGTTATTTTATTTAGGTTCTAACTATAACCCAGAGTATGGTTCTGAACTCCAAAATGTAGTAAGGGAATAGATGTCGGAATATTAATTCCATATTCTGTGTTGGCTAGTGAGCCATCAACTTGTTACGCCCAATAATTAAGGGAGGCATCACCATTACCTACACCCAAAGGCAGGCAGTAAGTTATAGCTAATCACATTAAAATGAATGATAAGTAACAGCGGCTAAAAATGACAATCACAGATAAATCAAGTAATGAAATAATATGCATATAGATATGTCACACCAATTTATTTCAACAAGTGAAAATTCTTATTAGTGGTATGATGAATGCTATTATTGTCATCAAATCCCGAGGCATCACAGTTTGGAGGAAAGTGGGTCATATTGAGATTCCTTTGCTCGACCTCTCACGACTTACGAGCTTCCTTCGCTCAGCATTCTCGACTTACCGGCTTCGTTTTTAACACCCCGATTTAGAACTTGAATTATTATTTTATTTAAAATAATATAAAATATATGGGTCAAATTATTATTATTTTTTTTACATTGGTGACATGGACATGAACCGCTATTACAAAATGTTTCAGTTTAACCATTTAAATTAAAAGTAAGGCCAACATGTCACACGTCACTTGTCAAGTTCCAAACCAAAATGTTACCAACACCACGCTTTGGAACTCTCACTCTATTTTCACAAATCATCCTTTATTTAAATAATATCAGTTTATAAGTTTATAAAGTCTCAAATAGTTCCATCAGGGTTAATTGTTTTCCAAAACTAGTTAAGTACCGAAAAGAGTTACGCAGTGGTTTCAACAATATCAACTAGTGCACATAAGTAGGACACAAAATACAACAAAACTATAACTAAGAACTAGGACTCTCCTCGGCTACCGACTCCAGCTCAACTTCAGGAGACTCCTCGGAGACAAATTTTGATTCCACTATCTCTCCTTTGATGTTCGCGTATCATCTAGTTCTTCTTTTTCTGACAATGAAGAATCTCCATATATCTCAGCAGACGACGAACCACCTCCGTAGCACAATGCCTAATCCTCCAGCTATAGTTACCATTTATATACAAGCAGCAGAACATAGCAAGATAGAGAGAGAGTAAGCATTCCAAACAAATAAATGTCGACTATGTGGGATTACATTAGGCAATCAATAAATAACACATACAACACAATGGATTAATTTCATTTTACATACTCATTATCATAACCGTTTTAATTAATCATAGTCTCCAGCTTCACTTTTGTATCAATACCTTTAAAGATCATAAAATTCGGAGTTACGGTTAAAAAGATACGAATTTTCAAAGTTAGTCAATCTATTAAAGTTCACAAGGAAATTTACTTCCCAAAGAAATCCCAAATAATAAAACCATCCAATTTGAGCTCATGAAAATATTTATTTTCACACAAATACATCTATTGCTGATAAAACATATTTCAAAAATTCATTTAAAACAGACAAGGAATTTGCGGGTCGTCACATCTTAGGTTTGAGCCTCAATGATGTAGTAGGACTTCTTATAAGGAGAAGCCTCATTAGAAACCTAACCGAAGTTGTGTTATAAGTGGGGGAAAAAATCCCCAAAGTCATAACCATCTCTTTGTTTAGGATAAGATCCGTCCTATTATTTGAGCATATAGCTCTACATCTCTGTTTATTTCATTAAAGCGAGCCGAATTTCGGGGACGAAATTCTTATAAGTGGGGGAGTATTGTAACATCCCCAAATTTAACACAAAACCCTAACTTCTTCAGTCCATCTCATAGAGTCTTCTCATCATTAAAGGAGTCTTGGAAAGTGTTAAGGGCATGGAATAAGAGACTTAGAAGCTGGGTTTGGAGTTTGATGCTGGTGCTTCAAGGTTTTCCCATTTTCTCCTCTTCTCTCCAAGAGGTAAGGGGTGTGGTTTGGTTTAGTATTAGAGAAGGGATTTAATAATAGTAATAGGGACATAAGTAGGTATATTTAGATGTTTGGTTGAAATTAAGATTAAGGGGGAAATAGTTTAGTATAGAAAATCATAAGTGATTGTATGTTATGCATGTAATTTTTATGATTAATGCCTTAAATCTTATGTTAGCTTTATAATTGTTGTTATTCTATGTTTTTGTGATGTGCTTGAAAATTATAGAATTAAAGTATTAATAGTTATGCATACTTAGGGTCAAGTACTTTCCAATTGAGCTAAATCAAACTAACGCTATTTTCTAAAGAATAAAAAGGGTTTAAACCTCAATTGGAGAGCACTTGCACATTGCATCATTCATGGTGTAAAGGGGACGTTAGGAGTAGGGGGAAAAACATACGTCGTTTCGATTGATGAGGGCAAAAGTAAATTACTGGAATTACTGTGGAGAACTTTGATCCTGCAAAGGACATGGGTTTGATTCCCGTGTTGGGGATTGGTTCTATGAGAACCATAGTGATTCCATTACTTTGGCTCATTTTGGCCAGTCGAGGGTGATTTCTGCTAAAGCCAATTTGGACGAATCAAACCAAATTGTATGACGAACCCTAAAGGGGTGAAGTACTGTGCAAGCTAGTATGACGAACCCTAGAGGGGTGAAGTACGATATGACGAACCCTAGAGGGGTGAAGTACTATGGGTTGAGAAATGCTTACTCCTGGTTGGTTTTTCCCCAGAGTGGAGGGTGTATGTGAGGATGTTAAAGTGTTAATGAAAAGGGAAAAGTTAAAGTGTTAATTTTAAAGTGAAAGTGCGGAAGAAATTGCATAAATAAGTTAATTCATTAAATCTGATCAAATTGTTCAAGTTAATGAAATGAAATGAATTGTGTAACATCGGATTCAAGAATCAAAATCTTAAAGTGTGACATGCATAGCATAATCATGTGATTGTATATTAAAGTATTATACTATAAGTGTGAATCGATTTTAGATTGATGATTGTTATTGCAAATTCCCTTTATGAGTTTCTTGATGTTATGCATATGCTTATTTATGATTTATTACTGTTTTTAAATGTTTTCTTTAATCTAAATTCAAATTACTCACCCTTACTATTGACCATTTCAGGTACACATCGGAGAAAGACGTTCATAGCTTCTATGCCGAGATAGTACACTCTCGACAAAAGAGAGTATATTATTGGTGGAGACCCCTTTTGGTTTCATCCCTATTGCAACCATTCTAGGATCCTATGGTGTAAATTGTTTTCATTAATTAAAATTTGTATTTAAGTCTTAACTTTTATTTCGAGTTAAGTTCAACTTGATATTGTAAAAATGATTGTATAAGTATTTAATAATAATGTATTAGTGGTTGGGAAGGATATTGATATATCCTCTTTTAAATGAACTCTAAAGTATGCCACAACCACTACGATGTAATTATAGATTTGTTTATATAAAACTGTTCTGGACTTGACAGGTATAACCTTTTATTTGGGGAAAAGTCCATATTTTAAACGAAACTCCGCTGAAATCATTAAATTTAACTAATGTATTTTAAAATAAAAAGGTAGGATATTACATGAGATACACATCGTAGCTCCAAATATCCAAAGGGAGTGTCGTCGTGCCCCCGAGGTACTCTCGATGCCACATACAGGTCTCGCACTCTAAGTGCGTCTATCTGTCGTCTGACGTCCAAAGGTCCAATACAACTCCCATTGTCTCCACTTGTAGCCATCTGAATAACACAAACCTAGTACAGAAAAACAGAAGAAAGGAGAGAGTAAGCATTCCAAACGATGCATCGTCGACGGTGTGGGTTTACAATAGGCAAGATATTAAGACAACACAAACATAACAAAATAACATATATGCAGCACAACATTCATGATCATGATCATCATCAATTATTATTTTACCAATACAAAATTACTTTCACATAACAATATCATCATTCTACTATTCTCAAGATCATTTCTCATTAATTACAAATGTTTCCTCCTTGTCATTTATCTTTTCTTAATTAAGCATTATGAATTCGTATCCTTTAATGATGCAGGGAATTCACCATCATTGAGGAAGTTGGTTAGCACACACGACTACATCTCCTCATATCCATCCAAAACCTAGGTCGGAAGCAAACAGGAGTACAGGACCATCCCCACGAAGGTTGGCTGTCAAAACATATCGTAATCATCAATTTCATCATGTAATTCATAATCAAAATCATTAGGGCCAAACAACAACACGGACAGCCACCTCGTTCTGGTCCCTCTCCACTGTTCACGAATTTCCAAAGGGGTGACAGCACCATTCCAGTTGGTCGTGCAAGACTTGCCACGGTTATTCGGGACCGACCTACCCATACCACATATGGAATTCGTCTAGCCCAGAATAGTACTCAAGGCATCATGACGTTTTACCGCCCTAGCCTACCCTAATGCAATCATCTCCTGAGTATCCGTAGATAACCCAGGGTATCTTCCTCTCCACTACTTCACCCTCGTACTCGCCACGTTATTCAATGTCTTCTAAAAACCTATAATTAACTTTCAGACTTATTAACTTGGTCGACTCATTCTTAGTCCATCGCTTCAATGAGCCTCGACCTCTAACAGATTCTTTTCTTTTCCCCAACAATAGCATTGTACAAGGCTTCGAGTTCCAGCAACCGTTCGGCACCACGGCCAAAAGTAGCTCACGTGGTTGACTTAAAGTCCGAGCCTCACAGGTGTTCCACAAGAAGTGACTTGATACAAGCATCGTTCTATCATCATATTCTCATATCACAAGCGTTCCCAATTAACCTTCTCAATTTTTGGAACTAAACTTATCTCTTGCATCACATTACTCTTTGATCATCTTCTTTGCCATCACAGCTCAGCTCATTTTTCATAATACAATCTCTTTGAATCATCATTCATCTCATTCTCATAAGAACAACGTTTCGATCTTTCTTTCTCAACCTTGGGGATTCAACTTATCGAATTCAACACATTACTCTTTTACTCAAATCCTTTCCTCATAACACATGGAAACATTCCATACAATCTTAAATCATCAATCTCATAACTTTTCCATAGTCTTTCTTATTAGTCTTATCTTAAGCAACATAATTCTTTCCTTTATAATTGGTCTTGATTCTTGTCATAATTTCATAAGTTCCATTATTTACTTAAATACAAATTGGAATCATGACGTAGCAGACGTCTCTCATCATACTACTCATAATCAATAACAGATATCATGTTCATCATGCATAAATATAATAAAAACATGATATCATCAAAATATTATCATACTGAGCACATCATATCATAATATGTGGTCTTTGTCTCCTTCGTATAAGTGGCCACACAATTAAAACAATTGCCACTATACTACTGACTCAGAACCATGAAGTTCCGACCTTTGAGATTGTAACACCCCAAATTTTTAGTCCCTGATTAATAAAATCTTAATTATAAAAGTTTATTCATAATAATTTCCTTTAATTATAATTATTTCTTTTATATTTAATTTTGAATAAATATATGTTCAAGTGTGTGCTTATGTGGAAAGAAAAGGTATGAAAAATATTTCTATATTTGATAATATGTAAAAATAGGGTTTTTGCACATTAGTCCCTGTTTTAGGACCTAGAAGCAATATTAGAAAGGTTTTGGAGGGAAAGGAATTAAAATAATCATTTTTCAAAATTCAGCCAAAATACTCGAGTAGTCTGAAAAAGACTCGAGTATTCTTGTCAGTGTTGCACGAGTTAGTGCATTTGGTGAGTCATCACTCAATGATTTCCTCGAGTTGACACGAATCCCACTCAGAAACCCAGCCTTGATGTCGTGTCGACATGCATGAACATCAACTCTATGTATTTAAGCTTGTTGGTTGATGAAGATCAACCATTTTGGTCAATTTGCTCTGAAAATTCGAAGCTAGGGTTCCTGATTTAGTCCCTTGCGTTCTTGTTCGATTCTGAGTGTAAGTGTGAGTGTTATACACCTTTGTAAAGTGTAACACCCTCACATTTATTTAGTTAAATTAGAGTTTTAGGAAAAAAGGTACTTGAAAATTTCTTTTGAAATTAAAATACTTATGAATATTTTTCCGGAAAAACGGACAGAGTTTCCTCTGTTTTTCGAACATTACCAAAATTTCCTGTTTTGTACTTGTTCAGCCAGATTAATTTAAACAAGAAAACTTATAGATTATATAACCATTTTAAAACTAAAGCCCGGCTTTACAAAATAATACAAGTTTCAGGGCTTACTTAGCAAATTGTAGTTAATCCAAAATACTAATTAAAATATAGATATCTATGTCCACTCATGCTATTATAAATACACTCCACGTGGTAGAGTGAATCCTGCTCGGCCCGTGACGATGTAAACCTCGCTTCAGTACCTGAAAAAAATAACTGCAAAAGGGGTAGCAATTACGCAGAACTTAGGAGAAATAAACCCTCAATAAAATAGTGATGAACTAAGCCTAACCAACTTATGGCAATAATAACATTCACAACAACACTCATTTCATTAACTTCTCAATATTCAACTCTTCTTATCTTTTTCTTCATTCTCGTATTCTTCTTTCTCTTTTCCTTTTAACACTTTCTCTTCATCTCTTTCATTCCTTCTTACTTTATTCTTCTATTCTTTTAATGACGATTGGTCCTACTGGACACCAGCCACCAATTTAATCTTTTTAATGACGACTGGTCCTACTGGACACCAGCCACTTAGTATTTTAATGACGACTGGTCCTACTGGACACCAGCCACCAATTTAATCTTTTAATGACGACTGGTCCTACTGGACACCAGCCACCAATTTAATCTTTTAATGACGACAGGTCCTACTGGACACCAGCCGCTTAGTCTTTTAATGACGACCGGTCCTATTGGACACCAGCCGCTTAGTCTTCTTTTATTCTACCCATATTCTCATTTTTCATGCTTTTCTCTTTCCTTTACTTGTTTTCTTACTTTTCCACTGTTTACATAAATTATCTAACATTTTTAACTCAATTCTCCACTCTTTGCTTTCATTTATTTATTCGTGATTCAATTCATACCTTTACCATACGATACACACAATTACTCATATTCTTTTACATGTTCCCAAATTACTTAGCTTAAGCCTCACATATTCACTTGCACAATACAACATGCACCTCATTTATCACTTAAACCCACATAACAATTATCACCTTCAATAATTCACAAGTAACATTCAAGAACTCATAACCACATTACGCACATACCACACTTATCATAATCATTTTTCACATATCATTATCACATACCTTCATATTCTACCTCACGCTCCCTTTCATTCAAATTAATCCCTTTCATTCAAATTAATCCTCACGTCAACTTGATCTACTAATTATCAATACATTTTAATAAATCTAACCAACTCACACAACATACACTTAGCATACCAATTTCAAGTTTACATATACTTAAATTTTCCCCAGGCTCATACTTATACTTTAAAATCTTCCCTTTATCACTTAATTATTATACGATGCAACACATATCCCATTTATCATTCAAGCATAGGTACATTCCAAGAATTTCATATTTGTCATTTAAGCATACATCATAATCACTATATCAATTCAATCACAAGTATCCGTTTAGGTTTTCCTTTCATTTGTTTTCATATTTTACGTTAGGTCTATATTAACTACCCTAGATTTCACTCACCAACACACCCACATACCCAATTATTTTGTTGTCTTAGTTCAATAGTCTTTTATCAAATCATTCGCTATCTTTTTACACATACTCAATTCATAATTAATCTATCATTCCTAACTCTATATTAACTCTCCTTCCACATTAATAACCAATATCACACACACATCACCATAAACACATATATTCACAATTTCATATTCTCATATAATTCATCAAACATTAACTTCCAATAATCATAGCATGCCTTTAAAATTATAATTAATTAATGAGAGGTTCTATTTTTCCCTAAACTATTATCCTTTGTTATTACTAATTACCCTAAGGCTCATTAATATACGTATTCTTCTACACTTAGTCATCACTACCAACATCCCAGAATTTATCCCCTAAGCCAGGTAAGAGTCCCCTCTTACCTCTGGGTTCCAATAGAATCTGATTTGCGGCTCAGCGAGGGGAAAGATCCTGTTTCGGCTTATCCCGATTCCACGCAAATTCGCCAATCTGACCCGGCTCACGTCGAATAGGTCCAAACCCAACAGTGAAAACTACGGCTTACCCGACCGACGTCGGTTCGATTCACGGCACAGCACCAAGCAAAGAGTTAAACCCCAATCTTCGATCCCGGTGATGGTGACGTTAACGTTGATGGCGGTTGATCTAGTGCGGCGGTGGCTGATTCGTGAGCGATGGTGGCAGGGAATAGCGGCAGTGACAACCTGTAGTGGCGGCGGCGGATCGCGACACGGTGGGTAGGGAGGAGCTTGGTGCGGCGGTTTGGAACTCACAACTAGAGGAAGGTGACTTCGTAAGCTCCGTCGCGTCTGGGCTCGCGATTCGCGAGCAGCACCAACGGTTTAGCGGCGATAGCGGTTCACAAGGGAGGAGGGAGAAAGCGCGATGGAGAGGCTGAGAGATTGAGAATGCGACGGAAGTGGTGGCTGGTCCAGGCAGTGGTGCGGTCTAGAGAGAGAGGGAGGGAGATGGCTGGGAGAGAGAAACGGGGAAGGGGAGGGTGGTTAGGGCCGGCGGTCTCCACAGCTAAAAGAAGAAGAAGTTGGGGAAGGAGGGCTTCGAACCCCCTTCCTCTTTTATTATTTTTTTCTTTCTTTTTTTTATTACATTATTATTATTATTATTATTATTCTTTTTTTTCTTTTTTTTCTATTTATTTATTTATTAATTTTTTGTAAATAAAAATCAACATTATTATTATTTTTTTTAAGGGAAACTAATACTAAAATTTAAATATCATACTATCAAATATAGGGATATCATAAAGTTTATAATTGATATTACTTACGAAGTACTTAAATATTGGTATATCCACATTAAGGAAAATATTAAAAGTATATCCTTCAATGAAGTAGATTATTTTTAAGAGCATCTAAAAATAGAATTTAGTCATCAAATCAAATAAGTAAATATATTTTTACGAATGTTACAAAGTCGAATAGTTAAAAACACTAAATATAATTCCTTATTGAATATATAAAAGTTTAGTAAAGTATTCAAAATATTTAGCATCATTTTAATTTTAATATGTTAATTTTCTTTAAAAGAGTTCACTTTAAAATATAATTAAATATTCTTTCGTAATTAACATAATACATTTTAGGAAAATACCCAACACTTAAATGATAAATTCTAGGGAACATTTATTTAATTCAATCAAACTTATAATTTATAACGTTAAAGAAATCACGGTGTTCCAATTCTGATATTTCCTAACACCTTTGTAATACTAAAGGGACCTTAATCTGCTATTTCTAAACTTCATTATTGTTATTATTATTATTCTAAATCTTTTATTATTATAATTATACTAGGGCTAAAAATTAGGGATGTTACAATTCTCCCCCACTTATGAGAATTTCGTCCCCGAAATTTCTTTTCAGTGCCAAAATATGGAGAACCATCTCTTGGCGGGGTTTACAATTTTCATATTGTTCGAGTTCCATCTCTCATTCCTTGGATTAAAATTCTCCCCCACTTAGCATCGACATACTTGATTATATCCATGCTAGGGGATAAGCTCGGTCGTTACTAAGAGTCGAGGACACAGATTTTCGACCGATATTCGGGATTGGGAATCGTGTCGGGTTGACTATCCGTTGGCAGCATTAAAGTATGCGGGATCCCTACGACTTGGTGAATTCTTGTGTATGCATCTAAGTTCTTCCCTACGACTTGGTGAATTCTTGTGTTTAATCTATACAAAAATATTTTAAATAATAAGTTTGTATATTATTGGCATAAAAGTACCTTGGACATATTCACTCATTCCCTGATCTTGTGCGCTCGGAGCAGTTAGCCTCAAAGTGTCCCGGTTGCCCACATTTGTAGCAGAGGCCCTCCTTCTTGTGTTGTTTCAATAGTAAACACAAACTTTTATGATTTTTTCCACATAGTGGACATGGCAGCCTAATTCTTGGGGGGTCCACATTCAGGGCTTCAGCTCTTGATACTACTGCTCTAGTGTCATTGTCAACATATGTGTCTGATTCCTGAGCCAATCTATTGTCTCTGCTACGACCTGCGGGTTGGTGCATGCCTTTGTTGCGTTTCTCAACTGCACGTTGTTTCCGACTCTTTTCATAAGTACTAGTCATGTTGATCAACTGAGACAGGTCGGAGATGTTTTGATACTCAAAAGCCATCTTGATTTCAGAACGAAGTCCGGTTTCAAACTTGATGCACTTGGTTCTTTCCTCAGCATCTCTATAACTTCCTACATATCGGGTCAGGTCTTCAAACCTAGCAGCATACTCCTCAACGCTCATATTTCCTTGCACTAGCTGCAGAAAGGTTATCTCCTTCTCTCTACGAACATCCTCAGGAAAGTATTTACCCAGAAAACGGGTTTTGAACAAATCCCAAGTGATTGCCTGATTGTTCGCCTCCAAACCCCTCCGCATTTGTTGCCACCGGTGTTCTGCTTCACTAGTCAACATGTATTGTGCCAGAAGAACCTTTTGTTCCTCCGGTGGTGCCATAGTATTCAGGATCTTTTCAATCTCTTGCAACCACAGTTGAGCCCCATCGGGATTGAACCCTCCTTCGAACTTTAACGGTTCATTCTTCCTAAATCGTGCTAACCAGTCAATAGCAATTGGAGCTGGTGATTGAGGATTCATTGCTGTTGCTGTTGCTGCTGCTATGTTATTCCCCTGATTCTGTTGCATCTGTACAATTTGTTCCAGAATAGCGCGGATCCCGTCATTATCGATCCGTCTACCAGCCATACTGTTTAGTCATGGACAAGGTCGACAATTAATGCTTAATAAAATAAATAATGGTATAAACATCCTATAATTGAATTCTAGACTCTAAACTATAATCCTCAATTACTCGCTCGGTGAGTAATCATTGGAGTAGCTCATAACTCCAAAGGCCGAGGGAAACTGCTTTGATACCATAATGTAACACCCTCACATTTATTTAGTTAAATTAGAGTTTTAGGAAAATTGGTACTTGAAAATTTCTTTTGAAATTAAAATACTTATGAATATTTTTCTGGAAAAACGGACAGAGTTTCCTCTGTTTTTCGGACTTTACCAAAATTTCCTGTTTTGTACCTCTTCAGCCAGATTAATTTAAACAAGAAAACTTATAGATTATACAACCATTTTAAAACTAAAGCCCGGCTTTACAAAATAATACAAGTTCCAGGGCTTACTTAGCAAATTGTAGTTAATCCAAAATACTAATTAAAATATAGATATCTATGTCCACTCATGCTATTATAAATACACTCCACGTGGTAGAGTGAATCCTGCTCGGCCCGTGACGATGTAAACCTCGCTTCAGTACCTGAAAAAAATAACTGCATAAGGGGTAGCAATTATGCAGAACTTAGGAGAAATAAACCCTCAATAAAATAGTGATGAACTAAGCCTAACCAACTTATGACAATCATAACATTCACAAAAAACACTCATTTCATTAACTTCTCAATATTCAACTCTTCTTATCTTTTTCTTCATTCTCGTATTCTTCTTTCTCTTTTCCTTTTAACACTTTCCCTTCATCTCTTTCATTCCTTCTTACTTTATTCTTCTATTCTTTTAATGACGACTGGTCCTACTGGACACCAGCCACCAATTTGATCTTTTAATGACGACTGGTCCTACTGGACACCAGCCATTTAGTCTTTCGTCTTTTAATGACGACTGGTCCTACTGGACACCATCCACTTAGTCTTTTAATGACGATTGGTCCTACTGGACACCAGCCACTTAGTCTTTTAATGACGACTGGTCCTACTGCACACCAACCACCAATTTAATATTTTAATGACGACTGGTCCTACTGGACACCAGCCACCAATTTAATCTTTTAATGACGACAGGTCCTACTGGTCACCAGCCGCTTAGTCTTTCAATGACGACCGGTCCTATTGGACACCAGCCATTTAGTCTTCTTTTATTCTACCCATATTCTCATTTTTCATGCTTTTCTCTTTCCTTTACTTGTTTTCTTACTTTTCCATTGTTTACATAAATTATCTAACATTTTTAACTCAATTCTCCACTCTTTGCTTTCATTTATTTATTCGTGATTCAATTCATACCTTTACCATACGATACACACATTTACTCATATTCTTTTACAAGTTCCCAAATTATTTAGCTTAAGCCTCAAATATTTACTTGCACAATACAACATGCACCTCATTTATCACTTAGACCCACATAACAATTATCACCTTCAATAATTCACAAGTAACATTCAAGAACTCATAACCACATTATGCACATACCACACTTATCATAATCATTTTTCACATATCATTATCACATACCTTCATATTCTACCTCACGCTCCCTTTCATTCAAATTAATCCTCACGTCAACTTGATCTACTAATTATCAATACATTTTAATAAATCTAACCAACTCACACAACATACACTTAGCATACCAATTTCAAGTTTACATATATTTAAATTTTCCCAGGCTCATACTTATACTTTAAAATCTTCACTTTATCACTTAATTATTATACGATGCAACACATATCCCATTTATCATTCAAGCATAGGTACATTCCAAGAATTTCATATTTGTCATTTAAGCATACATCATAATCACCATATCAATTCAATCACAAGTATCCGTTTAGGTTTTCCTTTCATTTGTTTTCATACTTTACTTTAGGTCTATATTAATACCCTAGATTTCACTCACCAACACACCCACATACCCAATTATTTTGTTGTCTTAGTTCAATAGTCTTTTATCAAATCATTCGCTATCTTTTTACACTTACTCAATTCATAATTAATCTATCATTTCTAAGTCTATATTCACTCTCCTTCCACATTAATAACCAATATCAGACACACATCACCATAAACACATATATTCACAATTGCATATTCTCATATAATTCATCAAACATTAACTTCCAATAATCACAGCATGCCTTTAAAATTATAATTAATTAATGAGAGGTTCTATTTTTCCCAAAACTATTATCCTTTGTTATTACTAATTACTCTAAGGCTCATTAATATACGTATTCTTCTACACTTAGTCATCACTACCAACATCCCAGAATTTATCCCCTAAGCCAGGTAAGAGTCCCCTCTTACCTCTGGGTTCCAATAGAATCTGATTTGCGGCTCAGCGGGGGGAAAGATTGTAACACCCCGATTTGGCAACTTGAAAACGTAATCGTTTTTGGGTGAAAATTAGGGCCATTTTTTTTAAAGTAAAGTGAATAATGTGCAAAATGAGAACACCTCTATTTGCTAAACATTGTTTCATGTAAAACCCAGGTCCTTAAGTTGCACCAACTCTTTCAAGTTCCAAATCGAGATGTCACAAGGCACCACGCTTCGAAACTCGTTTTCTCAAAATATCATTCAACTAGAATGGCCCATTTGATTTCATTCCAAAACATCAGTTCTTATATTAAACTTGTTAGGGTTTACAGTAGAACATCGCCAGGTCGTTAAGAACTCATAGTGGAAATACATCACACATTAGGGAATTACCTAATTCCTAGCCTTGAGTCTTCTCTAACATTTGGACTCGGATACAGCTCGATCACTCATCTTCATCATCATCCGCTAGCAGCTCCTTTGGGCTAAAGAAACAGCTCTCCTAGCTAGAATAATCCTCAGGGTCATCCTCAGACCAAAGGTCAGGATCCTCCTCCTCGACCTCCTCGGCAACCTCCACTGTGGGGTCGTCCAACTCACCATCTGCCTCCTCCTCTGAAGCAGCAATCTGCTCATCCAACTCTGCTCTTCTACGCGGAATCGATATGAAGAACTTCACGTAGACAGACATAGTACTATTGTCACCTCTCCGTGGAGTCGCTCCTATTTCCCGCATCAACTGATACCTCACAATATTGGCCATCTAGAGTCCGTACAATTTTATACCAAATAGAACAGAAGTGATAGAGAGAGTGAGCAACCCAAAACGGCAATGTCGACTATGTGGGATTACATCAGGTAAATATTAAGACAAAAAGAAAATAAAATACATAAGAACGTAAATCCAACAATAACAAAGTAAATCAAGACAACACACTACAATTATCAGGATACACATGCAAAATCACTCGATCATGTATTCCATCATTTCACAAATGTATTAAAATCACATTCTCCACCTTGATATTTCTCCTTCCTTTCACCCTCTCACGCTTTACACATACTTCAAATGCTCATCTCACCAAAACTCGTTCGTCTTATTCATCACGTGATATCAGTATCATCTTCAACACTACTATCACTTTTATTATCATTACGCTTATCTTTGGAACATCTTGGTTACTTAAGTCTTATCATTTCGATTAGCATCAATGATGAGGGGGAAACATCATTGAGCTCACACACGTCTACATCTCCTCGGTCAACCACCCAACCTAGTCGGAAGCAAACAGGAGTATAGGACCTTTACCACGCGGGCACGACAGCTGTCTCAACAAATGGCTCCAAGCCAGGAGGTATCAGCCTCAATCACAAATAATATCATTAATCAGGCTCACTATCTCACAGTGGCAAAACACAATGCCCCGTTCCAGTCCCTCTCACTGTTCTCGATTTGCAATCTAGGGGGCGACAGTACTTATTCTAGTTTCGAAAGCAGAACGTGCCACGACATTAGACCCAGTCCCCACCACGTTAGTGCGCCACTTGTGGGATTGTTCCGCCTAGAAAAGTACTCTAGACTTCTTGACGTATCACCATCATCGTCCTCCCCTAATGCAATATCCTCCTAAGTATCCGCAGATACCTATGGTTCCTTCCTCTCCACTACTTCGGAACGACACTCATGCCTTACCGCCTTTATAAATGTCTTTTAATAGTCTTTTAGAGATTTTAAATTACGGCTTAGTCCTAATGATCGGCTCATCCTTGGTGCATCCCTTCAATGAGACCCGATCGCTAATCGTACGCATCTAATCCCCCTAAAACTCATATACTATCACGTGCATCATCACAACATCATTGCATCATCTTTCTCTTTCTCAAATCACAGCAACATTGCTCTCATCAACATGAGCATCACTCTTTCAAGTCAACTGTCACTCAGCGCGCCATCATTGTCCTCTCCGTCAGCTGTGGATCAATAGCATCCTCCGCATCCCTTACTTCGATAACTCTGCAGCGTCGTTAGTATATTTTCGGATCAGCTCGACCTCGCAGCAGTGTTAGCTCCACTCATCATCACCACGCTTCTGCTCGCTTTGTCGAACATTTCTCATAGTCATCTTAGCATCATATCCTCGTCACCATTCTTCCTCGACTAATCACGTCTTTCACATTTATCGTTTTCGTCTCTTATTTCTTCAATTACTACTCTATAGTCTTAGTCTTTATTGTTTACTCACACGGTTCCCATCCATATCATATTAAGTAACAAATAAACAAATCATAAAATAATTAAATAACACAACATGAACAATTATAAAACATATCATCATTTTATAAACCAATCTCAGTCGTTCAGGTGGATAGCTAAACCAATCAAACAAGCGCTATCACATACACCACCACGCTAAATGAGATTGGAGTCCAATCTTTGAGATGATTGGACGCCTTAATATGTTACCTAATCACCACGGCGTCTTAAGTGAAAGCCCCTCTCTCACCTCGATGACGAACGTCCTAACGCTCTCCAAAGTTTCTCGATCATCTCTCCTCGCCTCATATCCTCGCGTCCATCGCTCGAACTAAGACATTTTCCCGTGCGTTAGAAACGATTTGATACACTCTTTTAACTTGTTTTGAAAACAATTTCTCTTTTGATAACTTGTTATCATTATCTAGGATTTTCAAATTCAATTCAAATTCATGATTAAAATCGTTCTTGATAAAAATTCTGAAAAATCATTTAGAAACACTCCTTTCGATAAGCTCTCTTTCATTATTTAAAACATTCATCATTCACTTATTGCAAAACACATGTAAGCTAAAGAAAACAATTAATTGAATTACAACACTAACACACACAAATTCAGTTATGTATAGGAAGATAATTTAGTTTCATTTCTTAATTAAATCATACCAAAACCGAATTGTCTATACTCAACATTTCCTAATTACTAATAATTTCTAAACCTTAAAGTCTTAGGATTATGAAAATTGATTCAATTAATTCTACCTATTCCTATGCTCTTAAACCGAAAAGAATAAAATAAATTAGCACATCATTGTATCAAACATATGATAACACAAACATAGAATTTAATCACTTTCATTAGTCATTTAATAAAAATCATTCTAAGCACCTACACATGCATTAACCGAATTATTCAAGTAACATCTTGCAAAATATAACACCATCGAAGACATAAAACAATGGAATCATTTTATTTCTTTCAAGACTAAAACCGAAAAGAATCGTAGGAAAGCTTAACAATTCCTAAATTCATTTTCTCACTTAATCCAAGACAACAATCAAAACCACAAATCCTCTCATGTATGCATCTTTATGCTCCTAAATGAGACTAATCTTAGTTTATATGCAATCTAAATAATGATTAAGCACACTTTTTCTTATTCTCCTACTTCAAGGCCGAATACTAGCATGCATAAAACAAGAATCTAAGTTCATTTTTCAATGCACTAAAGACATTTAAAGCAAACCATATTACATCAACATGCATAAACCATCATGAGATCCCTTAGATTTTTATTAAAACTCAAGCTTATAATTTTTTCTAAAATAAGGACTTGAATTATAACATAATCTTCCAAAATAATAGCATGCATGGACTTAAAATCATTAAATCTACTCCTAATACAAACATGCACTCAAAATCAAGCACCAAAACATTTTTACCACTCATGGCCGAATGGCCTTCACACTAACACCACATGAATAAAACAAATCTTTAAATCAAATCATGCTCATAAGAAGAAAAATCATTTTAAAGACCATTACCCTATTAATTTCTACTAGGCCGTGATACACATAGAGGAAAAACTCAATTTCTTTACTTGAAAATTGACATGCAAACCTCAAAGTCCTAATTTGAGTTAACACACGTGGATTAAAACATGCACATATATAAAATCAACCAAAAATCATTACAAATCGACATGCAAAGCTAAAAATCCTTATTTTCTTCTCAAATAAACTTAGATCATGAAATTGTTAATCAAACATCCACATAAACACATAGGTCACGGTTTGAGCACAAGAGATCAACATGCAAGGCATAAATTCCTCACTTTGTCACCAATCAAACCTAGATCATAAATTATTTACCAAATCCTTTCAATAAGATCCTCATAGGTCACGGTTTTGAAGAAGAAAATTAACATGCATGGGGTTTTAATTTTAGTTTTCACAAAATCTCAAGTAGTGATTTAGATTCTTTAGGAGTTTGTTTAGAAAATCATGATGGTCTACCTAATGAAGCCCTAACCGAAGCTTTAAGAGTCCATAAGTTCACAGATTTACAAACTAATGTAAAAGTCCATAGTTGCACTCACCTCTCAAGCTATGAAAATAAACGTGCAATGAAAAGAGAAGAAAGAAAAATTACATGACCAAAAGAAAATCCTAATTCTCATGGTTTTCTTCTTAATCTCCTTATGACCTACCAAGAAAATAGGTCTTCTACTTCAAAGGCTCTAGGTCTTCAAAGAAATTTCAAGGACTTGGTCTAGATCTCCTCCCTTCTTCTTCGAGTCCCTCACGGCCACACTCTCTCTTCTTCTCTCTCTTTTTCTTCTAAGGGTTTGTTGGTCCCTTAGAAAGTGTTTGAGTTGTGTTTGTGAAGGAAATGAAAGAAAGTGAAGAAAGGAACTAAGGCTTGGTTGATTTAAGGGCACCGAAGTTGCCTCCTTTACCCTTGGAATGGGTTTCGGCCAAGGCATCAATTAGAAGGGCAATTTTGGGTTTACAAAAGTTTGCATGGGAGGGGTTCAATCAAAGGGGACAAAGGGAATAGGCTATAGCTTAGGTCTCATCATGCATGGTCATTTCAAGGTTCCTATTTTCTACTCATGCAATCCACTTGGTAGCTTCTAAGCCTTCCAAGTATCTCCTTCCCAATTTGAAAATCTACCCCCAACACACAGACACACTCACCGTAGCAACCACACACACATGCACATACATCATGCAAAATTTTTTTTTCATTTTCATTTTCTATTTTAAGACATCATCAACTCAAGAATCATATGCATGCATTCACACACATAGTAAAACCGTAGCACCATATGCACACACACACACATCCTATATTTCCTAATCACATTTATTTAAGATACTTATAATCACTAATTCACACAAATATGTAAGTATGTTCAAGGATCATATGTACACATACATTTATTTTTCAAGTAATGGTCACACATTAAAACAAACACACATCACATTAAACATACATTATAAATCAATTTTACATCATGGTAATTAATTTAATTTCCTACAAGAACATATTTTATTGTAAAGAAATTTAGCCCTTTTCAAGTAAAACAATTTTCTACACATAACAAACATAATTAAAAATCTCAAAAATCAAACTTCCATGCAAATGAGAAATTTTCAAAAGACAAAATTATCCATTATGATTTCATAAAAATTCGTCCTTCACAATTTTCAAAAATAATTTTGTAAATTAAATTAAAAATTTTAAAAGATCCCACTTTCAAAGTTCACAAATCCAAAAATGCAAATTTATTTCATAAAGAAATTCACTTTTTAATAAAATCAGAAATCCTCTTTAGAAAATCCTTTTTGGGAAAAAAAATTCAAGGTTTATTTTCATCGAATTCGTTTTCGCCCGTACGGGAAAATGTGGGGCGTTACAAAGATCCTGTTTCGGCTTATCCCGATTCCACGCAAATTCGCCAATCTGACCCGGCTCACGTCGAATAGGTCCAAACCCAACAGTGACAACTACGGCTTACCCGACCGACGTCGGTTCGATTCACGGCACAGCACCAAGCAAAGAGTTAAACCCTAATCTTCGATCCCGATGATGGTGACGTTAACGTTGATTGTAACACTCTCACTTTTATTAGTTACTTTTAGGTTTTATTAAAATTGGAGATTTAAAATTTCTTTTTAACACATAAATTTCTTCAAAAGGTTTTACGAAAATCCCTCTGTTTTTTGGATTTCCCAAAAATTTTCTTCTAAAAACCTGTCAGTCCAGAATTGTTTAAAAACATAAACAACAACGATTTAATAGTTATAACAGATCCTAACGCCCAAATAATACAAGTTGCGGGGCAAGCTACTAATTCATATTATAATTTACAAAAAAAGTAATTATCCACTCAAAATATGTAAAATACATTCCACGTAGTGGAACTTGAAATCCTGCTCGGCCGGCACTGGTGTATGCTCCACTTGTGTACCTGAAAAATATTAACCACACAGGGGAAGCATCACACAGAACTTAAAAAAGAGATTTCTAAGCAGATATATACGACACACCAAGACCATTCAATCCTATACTATACTACTTAATTCATGCTTCTCTTTTCCAGCTAACCTATTTCTTTTTCTTCCTTTCCCATAACCACTCTATTAGCCATTTTTCCTTTCCATTATCATTTTCATTTCCTTCCCCATTTTTATTCCCTTTTTATTCCATTTTCATTACCCTTTTCCCTTAATCAATGATATGTCCCTATCCGTTTCCGTTATCCCTTTTTCCTTTTTCTAACTCTTTCCATTACCTTGACCATTATTCATTCCCTTTAATTCCTTTACCGCTTTCCATTTTTTATTTATTTCCTTCATTCATTTTCCATTATGTGTAACCTCAATCAGAGATCTACACACCGTGTCTGCAACCACAAACAGTGATCTGCAAACGCTGTGTATGCAACCACAGACAGTGATCTGCATACGTGTATACAACCACAAACAGCGATCTGTATACACCCATCTCGTTTATGTAACCTCAAACAGAGATCTACATAAACTTCCCTTACCTTGTTATTATTTGGCCACAGGGTCAATACAACCACCTGCGCCGTGCCACAAGATCAATACAACCACCTGTGACAGGTACCATATTTATTTGGCCACAGGGTCAATGCAACCGCCTGCGCCGTGCCACAGGGTCAATACAACCACCTGTGACATATACCATTTTTATTTGGCCACAGGGTCAATACAACCACCTGCGCCGTGCCATAGGGTCAATACAACCACCTGCGACATTTACCATTCTTATTATCTCTTTATTATCGTATTAGTTTTATCCCTTTACTTTTAGTTCCTTAATTCTATCTAATACTTTTAGTTTCCTAACACTTCCTTATCCTCTATTATTGTCTCACTTAGCTCACGCCTTCCCTTAACGACTTATTATTATTTCCTTGCCATCTTATACTTTAGTACTTTTCGTTACTAATTACACTCATACTAACTCTTAGTTGTTTACCTATTCTTTTTCTTTTCTTTTTCTTCTTTTCTTCCTTATAATTCTGTTTATTTATTTCTTTCTTGTTATTCCATTTATTTCATTACTAATTGCTTTAACTCTTCTTTATCTAACTTTTCTTTTCCTAATTGTCTTCCTTATTACATATCCTATTATTACATCATTAGTCCTATTCTACTCGGTGGTCACATTATATTCTCTTTACTCTCATTTGTTCATTTCTAAATTTATTTCCCTATTCACCATTTCTATTCTTTTGCCACACCCTACCGATCTAATTGATTAGTTACTCTATTACCTATCTTTTTATTCATCACTATTTGTTTCCCCTATTTATTCCATATATCTTTCTTCATTATTAGCGGGTTACTCTAAGGTTCACTAGCAATTAACATTTCCCCCGATCCTAGCGATAGATATAACTACCCAGAAATACACCCCTTAAGGACTGGTAACGAAACCCCTTACCTCAATCGGTGATAGTGAGGGGTAACCTTAAGCTGGCGCTTTACTCCCCGACTCACGCTTTAGCTCGGCTCCAACTGGATCCTAAGCTTCCTTAATCCTTGATTCCAAGCACGGTGGGGACAATCGATCTCGATCACGGTGACGGTCTTGCTCTTCGACACCGGGAGGAGAGAGAGAGAAAGCTCGTGGGAGAGAGAGAGGGATCGAAGTCAAGGGAAGAGAAACAAAGGGGAGAGGGAGAGGTCTTGATGGTGGTGGTGGGGGATAGTGATGGTGGCTCGTGGTGGAGTGGCGGTGGCGGCCGGAGATGGCGGCGGCCGGTTGGTGAAGGGTGAGAGGGGAGGAGAGAGAGCCAAGTGAGAGAAAGAGAGAGATCTATGGAGTGGAGGAGAGGGAAAGAGAGAGGAAGAGAAGGCTATGGTGGTGGTGGTGGCTCTGGGTGGCGGTGATGGTGGCCGTCGGAGTCGGAGGAGGGAGGGAGGTCGAGTGGAGAGAGAAAGTGGGGTTGGAATGGCGGTTTCAACCCCCAAAACCCGAATTTATTGTTTCAGGTCGAGGGCATTTCGCTTAAGCGAAATCAGTTCGCTTAAGAGAACTCGAATCGTGCTGCCACTGAAGCTGTTTCGCTTAAGCGAAATGAGCAGCTACTGCTGTTTCATTTTTCTATTTTCCTTCCATTTTCTTTCGAACTTCAAACCTCCATAACTTCTTCGTTCACCGTCGGATCTTGCTCGGATTTGACGAGTAACTTCCTAAAAATCATACCTTCATATCCAACGGTGGTAATTTTGTTTTGAGTCCTAAATCTTTTATTTTGATTTTCTAACCTACGTTATGTTTTAACACCGAATTATCTATTTTTCTGGCCTGTTCCTAATTCCAATTTAATGCTCCTTTCTTTTCTAAATCATTATTATTATTATTAATCTTTTCTAATGCTTGTGCACTTATTTTAATACCTATTTATGGCTTTATTTATATTATCCCTATTATCCCAGATTATTATTAATTCATTTGTATCTGGGTTTAAAATTTGGGATGTTACATTTCTCCCCAACTTATTAGAATTTCGTCCCCGAAATTCTGTTCAATTCCTTCAAATGGAGAACCATCCCATTGGTAAGCTTCGGACCACGGTTTTCACTTCCCTTCGGTTTTTACTTTCCGCTCCGTATGCGGTTAGGGTCATACCTATTCCAACGTCTGCCTTCTAGCACCACGTACTAACTCTATCGGTGTAGCATCGTCAGTTTTCTTATTATTAAAGTTCCATCTCCCATTCCTTGGATTGAAATCCTCCCCCACTTAGCATTGTCATACTTGATTATATCCATGCTAACGGGTATGCTCATTCGCAGCTCAGAATTGGGTACACAAGTTCCTGACCGGTATCCAAGGCTGAGAAGAGGACGCGTGGGTGACTATCTATCGGTAGGCATAGAACTACGCCGGGCTTCTACGACTTGGCCAATTCTCACCTTTGCATCTGAGATGCTTGAAGCTTGAAGGGAGTGAAGATGAAAAGAAGAAACATGAAGTACTCAAAAATGAGTCTCATGGTCTTTGCAAGATGACCCAGGATGGACTGGATACATGTCAAGCAAAAATAAAATGGAGATTATCCCCCAAAGTGTGCCTTTTCCGCAGAGAGCCATCGAAGGATGCGTTTTCTACGGATTTGCGGTTAATTGATTGGTCTCGGTCACTCGGGGTCCTATCAAATGCACCGAGTCCCAAAAGACTTAGAATATCACTTGCGGTGTTCCAACGTAACGTCTTGATTGAGATTCCCACTTTGTGACTTCACTTTTATCCCGTTCACCTTTTACTCCTTCAAGTGAGTCTAGCAAAGTCACTCTTAAAATCAATCTTCACCGCGCTTGCATTCTACTTCGATGCTACTTTCTTCACATTCATTTAATAATTCCAATTCGGTACAAGAATTCCTAGAGATTGATTCCAATTGAGGGTCAAAGTCAAGGTCTAGTTTTACCTCTAGTTTAACCCTCATTCGCTTCTCCGCAGAGCGTTTGGAATTATCTGTTTGGTACTCCTATAGCTTATGGTATGGTTACGAGTTATTGTCGCTCGGATAAGATCCGAATTGAGTCGTCAAGTCTCCCCCACTTATTATCAACATACCTGAGTAAGTCGAAGGCAGGGAGGAAACTGAGTTGATTCCAGGAATTGGTTAGCTGGGTTCTTAATTGGTTGGCGAGGTGGTACATGGAATTATGTTGATCGCCAATCGGTCTTATCGGTGTGGTTTCTAATTTTATGTGATATGATGACTCTTCATACCTACGCATACGACTAAGTTATCATACGAGTTAGAAGGGTGATTCGATCAAGTAGTTGGATGTCCTCAGTGGAAATATAGAATATGAGTGTCTTAAATGGGGTTGGTTTGCAAATCGCTGTTCACGAGTCTTAGTAAAGATTCTATAGGATTAAGGTTCAGTCGGCCTTTCGACAGAGATGGAATTCCTAGACGGTTTATTCGGGTCTTAACTAGATGATTGCAATAATATAACATGTTAATAAACACGAAGATCGAGGTGGTCAGTCCCAATCTTACATTTATCAACTGTAGATCACTGCATTATTAAATGATAGTATTATCTTTTAACAGGTGCAAGAGAAAGGATGACCAATCCTGACCTTACACTCTATTAGAGGACGACACTATCACAATTGAGCTTGGTGAAATTCCTAACTAAGGTTTTAACATTTATCGACTCCTTCTAGATTGCACTACTCACACTTATTCTAGGCAAAGACGCTAAAGTAATCAGTTGATGCAGCATTAACATGAAAAGTACCTTGGATAAGTTCATTCCTCGTTCTACGTGCCCATAGGACAGTTTGCAGCACGGTGTCCGGGTTGCCCGCATTGGAAGCAGAGACCTTCCTTTCTACGCTGTTCAAGCATCCAACACATACGAGTATGGGATCCTCCACAATGTGGACATGGTGGCCTGGTCCTTGGAGCGGTCGCACTCTGACCCGCATTCTCTGGCACTACTGCTCTGGTGCGGTTAACAGCGTACGGTCCTGATCCTTGAGCCAGTCCCTTACCCTTGTTGAGACCTACTTCATTTGGTATATTCTTGCTCCTTTCCTCTGCTTCCTGCTGATTCAAACTCTTATCATAAGCGCTAGTCATATTCACCAGTTGAGAGAGGTTAGCTATACCCTTGTGCACAAAGATAGTCCGAATTCTGGCATTGAGACCTGTTTCAAATTTAATACACTTGGTGCGTTCGTTTGCGTCCCGATAACTGCCAGAATAGCGAATCAGATCTTCAAATTGTGCCGCATACTCACCGACATTCATACTTCCCTGCTCCAGCTGCAGAAAAGCGATCTCCTTTTCCCTACGAACATCCTCAGGAAAATACATTCCCAGGAAGTGAGCCTTAAACAGATCAAAAGTGATATCCTGATTGGCTGCCTCCAATTCTCTTCGCAATCGTTCCCACCAATACTCTGCTTCATCAGTCAACATATACTACGCTAGCAACACAGTTTTTTCAGTAGGTGGTGCCATGGTGCGAAGGATCTTCTCAATTTCCTTGAGCCATCGCTGAGCTCCATCAGGAATATACCCTCCTTCGAACCTAGGTGTTTCGCATTTTCTAAATCGAGTCATCCAGTCAATTTTGACAGGAATGGATGGTGGATTCAATGCTGCTGCTGCTGCGGCTGTGGCTGCTGCGATGTTTTCAGCTTGGTTCTGCTGCATTCGGGCCTGATTCAGATTCAGTTGAATCAGGTTCTCCAATATAGCAGCCACCCGAGCATTTTCGGCACGTCGCCCAGCCATACTATTAGGTCATGAAGGGAACAGCCAGTTAAGGACTAAATACTTAATCAATGACCTAAATATCCTATTCCTAGACTAAGACTCTTTCTGAACGAATCAGTTACTCGCTTGGTGAGTAACCATCGGAGATGTGAGTCCACACTCCAAAGGCCGAGGAAAACTGCTCTGATACCAAAATGTAACACTCTCACTTTTATTAGTTACTTTTAGGTTTTATTAAAATTGGAGATTTAAAATTTCTTTTTAACACATAAATTTCTTCAAAAGGTTTTACGAAAATCCGGCAGAGTTTCCTCTGTTTTCCGGACTTCCCAAAAATTTTCTTCTAAAAACCTGTCAGTCCAGAATTGTTTAAAAACATAAACAACAACGGTTTATTAGTTATAACAGATCCTAACGCCCAAATAATACAAGTTGTGGGGCAAGCTACTAATTCATATTATAATTTACAAAAAAAAGTAATTATCCACTCAAAATATGTAAAATACATTCCACGTAGTGGAACTTGAAATCCTGCTCGGCCGGCACTGGTGTATGCTCCACTTGTGTACCTGAAAAATATTAACCACACAGGGGAAGCATCACACAGAACTTAAAAGAGAGATTTCTAAGCAGATATATACGACACACCAAGACCATTCAAACCTATACTATACTACTTAATTCATGCTTTTCTTTTCCAGCTAACCTATTTCTTTTTCTTCCTTTCCCATAACCACTCTATTAGCCATTTTTCCTTTCCATTATCGTTTTCATTTCCTTCCCCATTTTTATTCCCTTTTTATTCCATTTTCATTAGCCTTTTCCCTTAATCAATGATATGTCCCTATCTGTTTCCGTTATCCCTTTTTCCTTTTTCTAACTCTTTCCATTACCTTGACCATTATTCATTCCCTTTAATTCCTTTACCGCTTTCCATTTTTTATTTATTTCCTTCATTCATTTTCCATTATGTGTAACCTCAATCAGAGATCTACACACCGTGTCTGCAACCACAAACAGTGATCTGCAAACGCTGTGTATGCAACCACAGACCGTGATCTGCATACGTGTATACTGTAAGATCCATGAAGAATGTTTTGATAAATGCCAAAAGGTTTTGAACAAGCTACAAATGTGTTGATCAAGTTCAAGCTCAACAAGCAACAACAAACATCAAGTTATGAAGAGAGAGCCAACTCATGAAGACTTAGTTTGGTAGTTTGTGTTTTAATGTTTTATCTTTTGCCTCACAAGTCTTTTAGTTTATGAGTTTGGGTAGAATTTATTAGAGGGTAGTGAATCTCTTTTGATTGCATGATTATATCATATTTTGAGTATTCACTTTGCCTAAAATCAATAGGTGGCTTAAAGTTTTGAAAGAAAAGGTTTAGTTTTTGAGAAAATAAGTTTTAAGTGATTTTTAATGTTAATAATCGATTAACAGATTTTGATAATTGATTAACAGTGTATTTTGAACTTATAATCGGTTAACAAACTTTTGATAATCGATTATCTGCCATTTTACTCGAGTATTTTTGGTCTCACTCGAGTGAAATTTATCAGACTTTCGTATTACTCGATTAACACTTATTTTACTCGAGTAAACAGGGTCTGTAACTGTTTTAAATACGTTTTTCACTTCTCAAAAGCTATTCTAAGTTGCTCCAACTTTTGGGTATTCTATATAAACCTTTTCCTAATCATTTCTATCAACTAGAATCATTTTGATACACAATTTTACAAAGAACCAAAGCCACACTATTCTCTCTCACTCTCTCAAGGTCAAGGCTTTCATTTTTACATTCTTTGATCAAGAACCTTGAATCTCTCATGTTGATATTTCATAGCTTTTGAAAGAGATTCATAGGATTGTTATTGTTTTTCATTTGGGTTGTAATCATTGCAAGAGGCAAACATTCTACAACATTGGAAGCCTTGATTTTGTGAATCAAGCAAGTTTCATTGGAAGCCTTGGTGAGGCATTTCATCAAGCACTTGGAAGCCTTGTGAGTGAAGCAAGCATTTGGAAGTCTTGTGAGTGAAGCAAGCATTTGGAAGTCTTGTGAGTGAAGCAAGCAATTGGAAGTCTTGTTGTGAGGATATCGGCAAGCAAGAGAAGAGGTTAGATTAGATATCAATAGGATTACAAGGCAAGGGTGTGGTATCTCTTGTAGGCTAGCAAGAAGGAAGTCTTGTGAGGCATTTACTTGTAATTTGAGAAACTCTAATTCCTCATAGTGAAGAATCTCTCTTGGTTGAAGAGGGGACTGGAGTAGCTTTCAAGTGGATGAAAGTGAACTAGGATAAATCACTGTGTCGTATCTCTAAACCCTTAACTCTTTACATTCAAGTCTTTAATTGTGTTCTTGATTGAAAACCTAGAAAAAGTGATTTTTCATAATTGATTGAATTGAATCTTAATTTTGCAAAATTGATTTTGGTAAAACCATTTTCATAACCTAGGTGAATCAATAAGAATATTGGTGTTGATTGTTTCCGCTTAATCTCTGATATAATATTTGTTAATTGATTGATTTTCATTGGTTTTAATCGTTTAGATTTGTTTCTTGCGAAAATCTTTCAAAGTTTCTTTAACACCTATTCAACCCCCCTTCTAGGTGTTCTCCTAGTGTATCCTAGTTGTTTCAACCACCGATTGTAGGTTTCCAACAATTGGTATCAGAGCTCGGTCGAAAGACACGAGCATAGAGCTTTTTCGTTAAGATCCTTAAGGAAACTACAATGGGTTCTACGAATCTTTTTGGTGGTGAAGGTGCTTCAATTAATCGCCCTCCTATGTTTGGTGGAAAGGGTTATGGTTATTGGAAAATTAGGATGAGAATCTTTATAGAAGCTATAGATGTGAACATTTGGGAAGCCATTGAAATTGGTCCTTATATTCCCTCAAAAGATGTAGAAGGTGTGCTTACACTTACTCCCAAAGATAAGTGGACCGATGATGATAAAAGGAAAATTCAATATGATTTAAAAGCAAAAAATATCATCACCTCCGCTCTATCTTATGATGAGTTCTTTAGAGTCTCCCAATGTAAAGATGCCAAAGAAATGTGGGACACCTTGCAAGTCACACATGAAGGCACTAGTGAAGTTAGGCGTGCTAGATTAAATTCTTTGATGCATGAATATGAATTGTTTCGTATGTTGCCTAATGAATCTATATGTTTTATGCAAAAACGTTTTACACATATTGTTAATCATCTCATTGCTCTTGGTAAAACTTTCTTGAATTGTGAACTTGTTAACAATGTTTTAAGATGTCTAAGTAGGGAATGGCAACCCAAGGTTACCGCAATAGTTGAATCAAAGGACTTGGACACCATGGACTTAGCAACACTTTTCGGAAAGCTACAAGAACATGAAATGGAGCTTGGACGTTTGCAAATGCATGAAGAGTCGGATAAGTACAAAGAGAGAAAAGGAATTGCTCTTAAAGCTCAAAGGTCATATAAAAAGGAAGAGAGTTCCGTTGATGATGATGTTGATAATGAAGATTCCGATTCGGACATTGATGAAGAGAAGATGAAGCTTCTACTAAGAAAGTTCAATAAAATTCTAAGGAGAAAAGGAAGGTTGAACAAGGACAAAAGTAAAGAGAAGGATCCCCCACACTACAAGACCAAGACTTCAAAAGAAGGTGTAGTTTGCCATGAATGTGGAAAGTTCGGTCATCTCAAGTACTCATGCTCTAAGTATCTCAAGAAGAAGGAGAAAGAGAAGAAAAATGCAAAATACAAAAGGGCATACATAGTTTGGAATAGTGATGATGAACAAGACAAGATAAACATATCAAATAGTTCTTCGGATGATGAAGATGCCGCTTGTCTCAATTTGATAGCTCTAGTAAATGAAGAGGAAAGTTCAAATGATGAATCAAGTGAGCAAACTGACGAAAGCGATGTAAGTCTTACTAAATCCGAAATTTCTTCAAATTATGAAATGTTATATAATGCTTATGAAGAAATGCATAAACAATTTAAGAAACTAGCTTTGAAAAACATTGAAAGGAAGAAGCTCATTTTGAAACATCAACAAGAGATTTTAGAACTTCAAAAACAAGTTGATGAGCTTAATCTTCAAAATGAAACTCTTGATCTTATATATGCTAGTTCTTCTTGTGATTGTGCTAGTAGATTGAATATTGTGGTTGATTGTGAGAATTGCAAGTTGCTTAAGGATGAAAATGCTATTTTGAAAAATAAGCTTGCAAGTTTCTCAAATGGTGATATTAGATTGCGCACATTGTTAAATTTTCAAAGAGAAAATTCAAACAAGTTTGGTTTGGGTTATACTAATGCTAAGAGTAAATCTCATAGAAATGTTGTTGATTTTTCAAAGGTTGATTTTTCAAATGCACCAACATGTTTCTATTGTGGTACTCATGGACATACTTCAAATGTGTGTTATGCTAAAGTGCATGGTATACCTAAAGGAGACTTTGTTTGGATGAAAAAGGGTGAGAATCCCTACACTAACAAAAATGGATCCAAAACCATTTGGATACCAAAAAGCAAAGCATGATTGTTTTTGTAGGTATGATTGAAGAGCAAAAGGACTTTCATGTGATATTCATTCATTTGCTACTTCAATTGGTATCAAGAAGAAAATCCTACAAATTGGTAACATTTGATATTTTACAATTGGTATCATGATATTGGTATACAATTTGTTTGATATTGATTACTCAATGATACTAATTTTAATCATTAGATGATTATCATGCTTTGGTTATATTTTTTCTATTTTGGCTTAGATCTTATTTCAATTGGTATTTTTTTAGTTACAATTGGTATATATTTCTTTTTGATAATGCCAAAGGGTGAGAAATATGATGTTTTGAAACAAAGGGAGAAATTTTTATATGTATGTTTGGAGAAAGGTTGTTTTGTTGTTTTTATGTAGGTTGAGCAAAGTTGTTGAAGATAGGGGGAGAATCAAGCTTACTCAATTGGATTTCAAATGTCAAAAGCATTAATTGAGGGGGAGCAAGAGTCTCACCAAGTGATCAAATGGTTCAAGCATCAACAACTTCAATGAACTTCAAACGATTTCAAAACATGTTTGTCATTTTCAAAAAGGGGGAGATTGTAAGATCCATGAAGAATGTTTTGATAAATGCCAAAAGGTTTTGAACAAGCTACAAATGTGTTGATCAAGTTCAAGCTCAACAAGCAACAACAAACATCAAGTTATGAAGAGAGAGCCAACTCATGAAGACTTAGTTTGGTAGTTTGTGTTTTAATGTTTTATCTTTTGCCTCACAAGTCTTTTAGTTTATGAGTTTGGGTAGAATTTATTAGAGGGTAGTGAATCTCTTTTGATTGCATGATTATATCATATTTTGAGTATTCACTTTGCCTAAAATCAATAGGTGGCTTAAAGTTTTGAAAGAAAAGGTTTAGTTTTTGAGAAAATAAGTTTTAAGTGATTTTTAATGTTAATAATCGATTAACAGATTTTGATAATTGATTAACTGTGTATTTTGAACTTATAATCGATTAACAAACTTTTGATAATCGATTATCTGCCATTTTACTCGAGTATTTTTGGTCTCACTCGAGTGAAATTTATCAGACTTTCGTATTACTCGATTAACACTTATTTTACTCGAGTAAACAGGGTCTGTAACTGTTTTAAATACGTTTTTCACTTCTCAAAAGCTATTCTAAGTTGCTTCAACTTTTGGGTATTCTATATAAACCTTTTCCTAATCATTTCTATCAACTAGAATCATTTTGATACACAATTTTACAAAGAACCAAAGCCACACTATTCTCTCTCACTCTCTCAAGATCAAGGCTTTCATTTTTACATTCTTTGATCAAGAACCTTGAATCTCTCATGTTGATATTTCATAGCTTTTGAAAGAGATTCATAGGATTGTTATTGTTTTTCATTTGGGTTGTAATCATTGCAAGAGGCAAACATTCTACAACATTGGAAGCCTTGATTTTGTGAATCAAGCAAGTTTCATTGGAAGCCTTGGTGAGGCATTTCATCAAGCACTTGGAAGCCTTGTGAGTGAAGCAAGCATTTGGAAGTCTTGTGAGTGAAGCAAGCATTTGGAAGTCTTGTGAGTGAAGCAAGCAATTGGAAGTCTTGTTGTGAGGATATCGGCAAGCAAGAGAAGAGGTTAGATTAGATATCAATAGGATTACAAGGCAAGGGTGTGGTATCTCTTGTAGGCTAGCAAGAAGGAAGTCTTGTGAGGCATTTACTTGTAATTTGAGAAACTCTAATTCCTCATAGTGAAGAATCTCTCTTGGTTGAAGAGGGGACTGGAGTAGCTTTCAAGTGGATGAAAGTGAACCAGGATAAATCACTGTGTCGTATCTCTAAACCCTTAACTCTTTACATTCAAGTCTTTAATTGTGCAAAATTGATTTTGGGAAAATCATTTTCATAACCTAGGTGAATCAATAAGAATATTGGCGTTGATTGTTTCCGCTTAATCTCTGATATAATATTTGTTAATTGATTGATTTTCATTGGTTTTAATCGTTTAGATTTGTTTCTTGCGAAAATCTTTCAAAGTTTCTTTAACACCTATTCAACCCCCCTTCTAGGTGTTCTCCTAGTGTATCCTAGTTGTTTCAACCACCGATTGTAGGTTTCTAACATATACAACCACAAACAGCGATCTGTATACACCCATCTCGTTTATGTAACCTCAAACAGAGATCTACATAAACTTCCCTTACCTTGTTATTATTTGGCCATAGGGTCAATACAACCACCTGCGTCGTGCCACACGGTCAATACAACCACCTGTGAGGTCCCTCATTTTTATAAATAAATAAAATATGTATTTTTATAATGATTATTAATAAAGGAATATATTTTATATAATGATAAGGATGCCTTACGAAAATAATCTAGTAAAAATGATTTATTTTAGATTACGTAGTATTTTAACATAAAGGAAAATATTTTTAATAAACACCCAATAGTTTATTGTTAAATTAGAAAAGAATTACTTTATTAAGGAAAATTATTTTATGTGAAGTATTTTGAGGAATAAACACAAAGGAAACATACTTTGGAAATAAAAATGAGTTTTGGCAAGAAAGGATTAAATAGAATATTTGAAAAAGTAATATTTTAGTAAAATACCACTCAAAGATCGGGCAATATCTCCTTCATTAACCGTTGGATCTTGCTCAAATTTTGATATAATGTTTTTAACTATTTTATCATTACATCTCACGGTGGAAATTTTGTTTTGAGGAGTAAAACTATTAAAAATCAATTTTTCCGCCCAGCAGTTATCATATTTTGAATATCTGAATTTTAGCAGTGACTAACCGGTTAGTAAAGTCAGTAACCGGTTAGTGACACTGAAACTGCAATTTTAAGGCGGTTTAAGGACTTTTTAGCGAGCTTTCTTCACCCCTAAGTCTTCCCAAGCCACGTGTGACCTTCCTAGAAGTCCTAGGACACGTGCAAAGGTCTGGGACAAGCTGAGGAGGCTTGGAGCTTTCTTCTCGATGAAGAATTCTCCATTTTTCATCTCTATAAATAGATGGAGTTGCTTCTGCCATTGGCTATGCTTTCCTTTCGTTTTCCAGAGCCAAAACCTGCCCAAATTCATTCTAAAGTCGTGCAAGTAACTTGCCTTGAGTTGCTGCACATATAGCTTGAGTTTTGTGTGAGAGAGCTTGTGAAATTCTTGTGTTTTTCCTTTGTTTCTTGCTGGAGTTTAAGCTGCTGTTGCTGCTATCCTTGGCTGCAGTTGTAGCTGCTGTTCTATGTGGTTTAGAACTAGTTATATGTTATCCAAATTCGTGCAACTTACTCACCTTGGGTGGCTGCACATCAAGCTTGAGTCCGGTGAGAAAAGAGAGTGAAATCAAGGCCTTTTCGTTGTTGTTGTGGCTGCTGCTATGGTGGATGTTGCTGGCTGATGTTGTGGTTGTTGTTGCTGCAACCTCAAAGGGCATTCTTAGCTACTAAGTCTTGTCCAAGGTATGGGAGAAGTCATTCATATTGCTAGGATTATTGATTGTGAGGTTTGATTATGTGTTTGTGTATGTTAGAACCATGACAAGGATTGATTGGTTTGGAGACCAATACAACCCATGGTTCTCTGTTTTATATGCTGCTATTCATGGATTAATTAAGCAAATGAATTGAATGGAATTACAGGATATGATGATGAACTTAAATGACTAAAATGATGTGATAATGAGTTATGAGCTAATGCTAAAATTGTAGGAAGTGAGGAAGTAACATGTTTATGGATTTCCGGAGTATAAATTTGTATGATGTGCAATTGTGTCTTAGTGAATTCATGGCTGTAACATGTCTAGCATCATGTAAAGAATGTGTTATTTTGATTGATAATGAATAAGGAAGAAACATAAAAGGAATTGAAGTTGAAAGGTGCAGAATTCTGCTCTCAGGTTTGCAGCTCTGCATAAACTAACCGGTTAGTGATCTCAGTAACCGGTTAGTGGCTGACAGAATGCACCAATTAATTGTGTATCATATAACAACCATGGAGGGTAATTGTTACTTACATTAGGACTGATGATTGAACTAGTAATTGGGAGAAAATAAGTTAGTAAAAGAGGGAATTGGATATGGTGTGATAATGTGTTTTAATTGGAAATTAAGTTAATGAACTTAGAACTTGAAAGAACATGAAGTATCTCATCTTAATATAAATTAATTAAGATTAGTAAGATCATAACCTGAGCACAATGAACAGTTAAGTAAGTCTTTTATTCATGAATTAGGAATTCTATGAAGAAGAATGAATTAATGTTAGATTATTAAACTTTATATTTACTTTGTGACTTGAAGATGTCTTGAACCTAAATTAGTAGGATTGATGTCCAAGGGTAATATAATTAAGATCATACTTTAGTGATGCCTTGAAAACATACCTAAGAGGCTGCATAAAGAATTAGGAATAAATTTGTCGTAGCTTGAAATGATTTGGACATAGAATCTCTGTTATTCAATCCCTGACTACAGGATCTAACCGGTTAGGAGTTCCTGTAACCGGTTAGAGACTGACATCATGTGTTAAATAACCAAGTTTAGTATACTAATCAGGAAGCATAGTAATAGCCATGGTATGAACTAATAATGGAACGTATAAATTAGAGTAAGTAAGTTAATGAATAATGGTAATTGTTATAATATAATAATAAGATTTGCTAAACTTAGGATGTACAAAGTGGGTTTTAATATGGCTAAAGCTTATAATAACCTTAGAGTCATGACTTAGGCATTGCATAAGTATAAAAGTAAATTAGAAAAAGGTTAGAAATGTTTGAAGGAGGAATAGAAATGGGTTTATTCTCAGGTCTGTTCCCTCTAAACGGTTAGTAAGTGATGGTAACCGGTTAGGATCTGAGAGAAGGAAATAATAGATAAGGTTACTTAAGAATACAAACATGTAACTAATAAATATGAATTGAGTAGAATGATGAATAAGGAGTTAGGAAAGACAATATTTGAGTTTAGTACCATTCAAAGAAACGATTTGTGTTTGAATAAATAAAGAATCATTATTTTTCTATGTGAACCTTAATGTGAGTGATGCAGTAATGTTTAAGAATTGAATTGTTAATAATTTCTTGGCTCGGCATGAATAATACTTGGCTTGGTTTATGATGCATGAAAAGGATTAATGATTTATGATCTGAGTATTTGAAGTATCCGGCAGAGTACTGCCAAGAATGCTGATGAGAATAATGAAAGAATAAAATGAGACTCTTACGTGGCATTGTCATGCATGGAGTGGCTCCGATTTCGATTGTGGAATCTAGAATAGGATAGACGGATACCACGACCCTGAGAAAGCTGTGATGCCATAGCCCTGAAGATGCTATGATGATTTGGATTCCGTAGCATGAGAATGCTATGAAGGCTAGTTCCCAATCAATCGTGATGCATGGTGATATGGATCCGCCCCGGTTCGATGAAAACATAGGTTTGAAATGAATACCCAAAAGGATGTCGAACCGTGAGGCATGAATGAGGAGTAGGCATGCATCATGAAACTAATAAAATCTAATGCGTGATAAAAAAAATGGTTTGAGCATGTGTACTTGCATTATGATTATGTGTGTGAATGTTTGTGCTTGAACCAATCCTTAATCTGCTTATGCGATATGACAAGTGACTTACTCCCATCTGCCATGTCTATGTATGTGGTAGGTTCTTTCGAAGGACAGGAATAAAGCCACTCCTTCTGGAGTGAGAATTCATAGAAGAGAACAGCCAGGATGACGCTTTGTTATCCGAATCCTTTTGCACAAGGATTGAGTTGTGAAGACCAATGCTCTGGGTGTAAACAGGGGTTTTGGGATTTTATATAAGTATATTATTTTACACCCAGACAAATTTGTAAAAGAAATATTATTCGAAGTAAAAGCATTTTAGTATTCACACTCTGTTAAGAAAAGTTTTTGTTAACTCGCATTTTCAGTTACCTAAAAAAAAATAAAAAAATAAAACAATTTTGGGATGTTACACCACCTGTGACATGTACAATATTTATTTGGCCACAGGGTCAATGCAACCACCTGCGCCGTGCCACAGGGTCAATACAACCACCTGTGACATATACCATTTTTATTTGGCCACAAGGTCAATACAACCACCTGCGCCGTGCCACAGGGTCAATACAACCACCTGTGACATTTACCATTCTTATTATCTCTTTATTATCGTATTAGTTTTATCCCTTTACTTTTAGTTCCTTAATTCTATCTAATACTTTTAGTTTCCTAACACTTCCTTATCCTCTATTATTGTCTCACTTAGCTCACGCCTTCCCTTAACGACTTATTATTATTTCCTTGCCATCTTATACTTCAGTACTTTTCGTTACTAATTACTCTCATACTAACTCTTAGTTGTTTACCTATTCTTTTTCTTTTCTTTTTCTTCTTTTCTTCCTTATAATTATGTTTATTTATTTCTTTCTTGTTATTCCGTTTATTTCGTTACTAATTGCTTTAACTCTTCTTTATCTAACTTTTCTTTTCCTAATTGTCTTCCTTATTACATATCCTATTATTACATCATTAGTCCTATTCTACTCAGTGGTCACATTATATTCTCTTTACTCTCATTTGTTCATTTCTAAATTTATTTTCCTATTCACCATTTCTATTCTTTTGCCACACCCTACCGATCTAATTGATTAGTTACTCTATTACCTATCTTTTTATTCATCACTATTTGTTTCCCCTATTTACTCCATCTATCTTTCTTCATTATTAGCGGGTTACTCTAAGGTTCACTAGCAATTAACATTTCCCTCGGTCCTAGCGATAGATATAACTACCCAGAAATACACCCCTTAAGGACTGGTAATGAAACCCCTTACCTCAATCGGTGATAGTGAGGGGTAACCTTAAGCTGGCGCTTTACTCCCCAACTCACGCTTTAGCTCGGCTCCAACTGGATCCTAAGCTTCCCCAATCCTTGATTCCAAGCACGGTGGGGACAATCGATCTCGATCACGGTGACGGTGTTGCTCTTCGACACCGGGAGGAGAGAGAGAGAAAGATCGTGGGAGAGAGAGAGGGATCAAAGTCAAGGGAAGAGAAACAGAGGGGAGAGGGAGAGGTCTTGATGGTGGTGGTGGGGGATAGTGATGGTGGCTCGTGGTGGAGTGGTGGTGGCGGCCGGAGATGGCGGCGGCCGGTTGGTGGAGGGTGAGAGGGGAGGAGAGAGAGCCAAGTGAGAGAAAGAGAGAGATCTATGGAGTGGAGGAGAGGGAAAGTGAGAGGAAGAGAAGGCTATGGTGGTGGTGGTGGCTCTGGGCGGCGGTGATGGTGGCCGTCAGAGTCGGAGGAGGGAGGGAGGTCGAGTGGAGAGAGAAAGTGGGGTTGGAATGGGGGTTTCAACCCCCAAAACCTGAATTTATTGTTTAAGGTCGAGGGCATTTCGCTTAAGCGAAATCAGTACGCTTAAGCGAACTCGAATCGTGCTGCCACTGAAGCTGTTTCGCTTAAGCGAAATATTTTCGCTTAAGCGAAATGAGCAGCTACTGCTGTTTCATTTTTCTATTTTCCTTCCATTTTCTTCCGAACTTCAAACCTCCATAACTTTTTCGTTCACCGTCGGATCTTGCTCAAATTTGACGAGTAACTTCCTAAAAATCATACCTTCATATCCAACGGTTGAAATTTTGTTTTGAGTCCTAAATCTTTTATTTTGATTTTCTAACCTACATTATGTTTTAACACCGAATTATCTATTTTTCTGGCCTGTTCCTAATTCCAATTTAATGCTCCTTTCTTTTTTAAATCATTATTATTATTATTAATATTTTCTAATGCTTGTGCACTTATTTTAATACCTATTTATGGCTTTATTTATATTATCCCTATTATCCCAGATTATTATTAATTCATTTGTATCTGGGTTTAAAATTTGGGATGTTACATTGATGGCGGTTGATATAGTGCGGCGGTGGCTGATTCGTGAGCGATGGTGGCAAGGAACAGCGGCAGTGACAACCTGTAGTGGCGGCGGCGGATCGCAACACGGTGGGTAGGGAGGAGCTTGGTGCGGCGGTTTGGATCGCGATTGCGTTAATTAGATCGTTTGATAATCTGGAAACCTAATCAAGTCTTGGCTTAAAAATTTCTGTGATCAAAACCCTTATCACAGTTGGATGTGATAAACTCCTTGGACACTACAGAACGGGAAGTTCAGTTAAGGCTAGAGAGATTAACAACCACCGGGATAGGACAAGCATTTGTATCCCCAACGGAAATCTCTCTCAAACTTGACTATCTGACTAAGTCTGATAGTGACGATAATTTTCCCTATCTTTGAGTTCATCTAACTTAAAGGTAAATCGTATAGTCTTCCTAAGAAAGATTATATCTGAGAGGGATGATTTTATTGCTAATAGTTTAAATATTAGGACTGATCACCCTAATGTTTACAACTGTTCAGGAATAAAGTCATACAAATATCTCCTTACTCGTGCTCGAGTGATCAGAGTGCGCAGCAGAGGAAGTTTTCCTTGAAAAGTTTATTTGTAAAATGTTTATATTGTGAAAAGTGTGTATTTGAAATAATATTTTGCGAAATATTTTATGACGGAAAATTTTGGTAGATGTATAAGGAAAAATTTTTAAGTGGGGGAGGAATTTCCAAAAAAATCATGAGGGAAAATGATAAAAGAACCATCTTTTATATATATCTTTCGCAAAGGTTTTAAGAATGAATTTCGGGGACGAAATTCCTTTTAAGTGAGGGAGTACTGTAACACCCCTAATTTCGTCTTCCGAATAAATATGTTAGTATAATGGTTTTATAAATAAATAATAATTCCATGGTTGATTTTAGGTTTGCATTATATGTATATCGATATATATAATGTGAAAATATTTTATGATGAGGTTTTTCCATAAAATATAAAATTTGGCAATTAAATCCTTGGGAAGGACCTAAAAAGAATAAGGGAAGGTCTTTTGGAGTTAAAATTAATTAAACAAAGTTTTTAGTGATAACTGGCCAAAATACTCCAGTATTTAGCTGAATACTCGAGTATTCTGGGTTTGACAGCTCAAGATTGTGCGTGATAGCTGTCCATCCATGGAAGAGCCACGAATTCAGCTCTCTTGCTCTGGTGTTGCCACGCCATCTAGTCCAGACATGCCTAGGACTCGTGTCTTTATGCATGGAGTCTTCCAATCTTCTTCAACAAGGGAGAGGAATTGATATAGGGCCAACAAATTCAAGATTAGGGTTCTTAACTTGAGGAGCTCAATTCTCGCTCGTCCCAGAGTCATACTACACAAACCATATACCGTTTCGAAGCTCACATCCAGAGCTTTGAAAAGCACCAAAAATCATGAGTCAAGGTTGAGTGTGTGGGGAGTAATGATTTCTGCAAGATGGAGCTTAAAATCTACCAAAACCAGAACTATGTTCAGACCCGTCAACTTCATGGCTTCGATTCTCTCTCATCCTTGAGAGTTAGGTCATGAGTGAGATACCATTGGAAATCTCTTTCAACGAGCTTCGATTTGATACCAAGTTTGTTAGATTTCAGTCCCTGGTTGAAAAGTTATGCTCCTGCGAAGTTAGGTGTTGAAATCTGCCAAACCAAATGTTCAGATTCAAGGAGCTGACTTTGAGCTTCAATTGTGGTAAGCTCAAGCTTCCTTTTGGTCTGAAACTTATTGGTTTTCAAAGTTCATGTTATAGAGAACATAGTCTAACCAATTTCCCCAATTTTTATGCATGATTCGAATGTCAATTAATGAGGTTTTGAACCGCTGCTGAAACTGTCATGCAAGTTCGGGTTGGAAGTGGTTAGAGCTTTTGGTTGTTGTTCTCTATCGAGCTTTTGTTCAAGCATGACCCTAAGGTATGGGGGAAGCTTACCATTTGCTAGAATGAGAATAAAATGTATTAGAAAGTAGGATGAGCCACCATGAGGCTTAAGGGCATATCTTTGAATTAGAGAAATGGCATGGAGGCCAATCTAAGACATGCTATATGTTTGAGCAAGTTTGTTATGCTGCATGTGTGTTGTATGCAAGTTATTTTCATGCCGAAAATGATTAGAATGGAATTTGGTATGCCAAGTTGCTCAAAATGTGGTTTTTATGCATAAGTGGTGCTATTATGTGATTCAGTGTAATATGTTGTTAATTTTATATTGGAACATGATTAATATGTGCAATATAGGCTTTGTTGATCATTGGTTTGGTTTGGAATTGACTATAGTTGGAAATGGTATGTTAAAACTTAATTTGCAGTATTGTCTGTCTACAAATACTCGAGTATTAAGGATGATACTCGAGTATTTCGATTATTTTGGAAAAGTTGAATTTCTGGAAAATCAAGAACACTCGAGTACTCATGAAGAACACTCGAGTATTTTGATGAATTTAAAAATATATTTCTGGAAAATAAATAACACTCGAGTGTCATGAAGAACACTCGAGTATTTTAATGAATCTGTGAAACACTCGAGTCTTGGAAAATTCACCCGAGTCTTGGAAAATTCACTCGAGTCTTTTGGGCCAAGGACAAAGAAGTAATTTTCTTTTAACATACCTAAAGTAATGTCAATTAAGATCAACTATGTTTATGGAAAGGAATCATGTTCCAATAAAAGAAGGGAAATATTATTAACAACATTGTATTTCACTGATGGAATAATACTGGTTGCACATAATAAGATTAATGGATAATCTTAAACGTAAAATTTGTGTGCATTCATGCATGATGATAAGACGATAAGGTACCACTTGTCATGAAGAGGGTACTCTGGGAGTACCAAATGAACACGATAAGTTTGATGACACGTTCTAGGAATGTGGGCAATATTCGAGGAATGTTGTTGATTTCGTTCTGAGAACGTGGACGTACATTCGGATTGGGACGTATGATACCAAGCTTGATTATTAATGTTATTCGTTCGTGGAACGTGAAAATGTACTTTAAGAGTACCAAAGGTGGTATGACAAGCTTGATAACACATTTTGAGAACATGGGCGACATTCAAAGAATGTTTTTGAGATTAAGGAGAATGCGTTTTGAAAACGTGCACGTACAATCCGAATGGGACGTATTGGTTATGAGCCAAACTTGTCGTTACATTGGTACATTTATTGCATGTTGCACATATGGAGATTAAGGAATAACCTTAAATGGAACGTTGGTATGTATTTATGCATGGTGACATGTAACATATCATTTTTTTTGCATGTTCGAGGAACATGAGGAGGATAATCTGGGAGTACCAATTAGGTTACAACTTGCCTGTAGTCACATTTTGGTAATGTGGCCAGCATTGGTTGCTGTGAATGTTGGATATTCGTCTTGGTGACTAAAGGACTATTATAGTCACATTTTGGTAATGTGACCAGCATTGGTTGCTGTGAACGTTGGATATTCGTCTTGGTGACGAAAGGATTATTGTAGTCACATTTTGGTAATGTGGCCAGCATTGGTTGCTGCCAACGTTGGATATTCGTCTAGGTGACGAGATGTGCACATCAATATTGGTATTATGGACCACGTTCCAGGCAAAGTCGTGTGGCTTGCTCGATGACACATTTTGGTAATGTGGGCAGCATAGGAGATGCTGTTACGTCTTGGTGACGCGACGTACACTTTGGTAGTGTCGTTATGGATTATGATCCGAGCAAGTTTACTATACGTCCAAGGCACGTATACGGGTTGTTTGGATAGTCATGCATGAGAGCATTGATTAGAGAATCTCGTTACTTGAGAAATAGTAAGCAAGCATCTGGACATATCATTAATGGGTTTGATTATCAACTAACTTGGCTTGGTCATAAGTTGTGCATATAACTTGAATTTTTGGTGCTCGAGTATATGCATTGGGATTATGATGAATTTCTTACTTGTGCATACTAGTACTTTATTCTCATTTGATTATGCGAATGAGTATAGCTTACCTCCCTGCCCTTAATAGGTGTTGGCCAGGTACTTAGACTTTCTAAAGATCAGTGATCATGAGATAGAGACTCCTTGTGCAACTCTTGAAGACCCGACCAAAAAGGATTATTGGACGAAGGACCATTGACTAGCTCTGAACGTCTCCAACTTTTGATAGAAATCGTAACTTTATGATTTGAGAGATGTATCAGAGTAAAGCTTAAATTTCATTACTTGGTTATATTGGTGGTACTCAAAGAGTTTTTACACCTGATTTTAGGAATCAATGACCTTCCTCATGATTTATAAACTCTGTGAAAATATAAATAAAACATTTTAATATATTCCGCTGACTCTGATTTTATCATTTGAGTTCGGTAATGGAAGAAGTATTGTTAAAGTCAATTTTCTGGGATAACCTTATAACTAAGCTATTTTCGAAGGCTATTTCGTGCAAACAAGGTTATCTCAAACTGATTTTAAGATGTTCAGGAAATAATTACTCCTTCCACGGAATTCCCTTCCAGATGCATGGTTTAAACTTGAGTACCACATATAAGGAAAAATTTTCATACTCTTTTTTTACCAATATAGTCAATAAGAAAATAAAATTCTTTTGATTAAACGAGGGACGTTACATCTTCAGCATAGCTTAATTGGTTTTTGCTATTTTTGAGGTACATATAATCCTTAAGGTACCTTTTGGAAGGGAATTAAGAGTCAAGAGATATTTGATTTGATCAGAAATAGCATTGAAGGAATGGGTGTATATATGCAAATGTTAGATGAACGTGAAGCCTCCATTGAAGCTTTCAACAAACCAGGAAGTGAGAAATTTGTCTTCTTGTTATCTACTCAGGCTGGAGGTCTTGGCATTAATCTTGCTACTGCTGATGTTGTCATTTTGTATGACGGTGTCTGGTAAGTGTGTGTCCAATTGTTGTGGTTGCATCCATCTGTTTTGCTTCTGTACCATGATTAATTCTTGATGATTGGTTTTACAACAGGAACCCAAAAGTTGACTTGCAGGCTCAAGATCGTGCTCATAGGATAGGTCAAAAAAAGAAGTTCAAGTTTTCCGGTTTTGCACAGAGGTTTGCAGTTTTATTCTTTATTTTTTCTTTGTTATTCACCATGTACTTGTTAATATCTCATTTCATCTTGGTAATTAATTATACAGTACACAATAGAGTAGAAAGTTATTGAAAGGGCTTACATAAAGCTTACACTCCATGCTTTGGTGATTCAGCAAGGGCGATTGACTGAGCAGAAGAGTGAGGATTTTCAGGATTTTTGTTGTTTCTTTCCTTCAAGATGTATGGATCATCTAATATAGTTCCATTGGTTAATGTGTTTAGTGGTAAATAAAGATGAGTTGCTACAAATGGTTAGATTTGGGGTTGAAATGGTGTTTAGCTCCAAGGATAATACTATTACAGGTGAGGATATTGATAGAATTATTGCTAAAGGAGAGGAGGCAACCCCTAAGCTTGATGCCAAGATAAAAAAATTTACTTAAGATGCTATCAAATTTAAGATGGATGATAGTATGTTACCTATGAATTTAATCCTTAGCATTGAAAACTATAATGGCCTGATTTTAACAAGTTTTTGCATCCTGTTGAGGAATTTGATATGGCTTTTTCACTTATCTGCCATTTATTTGTTGAGTTGCTAATACTTATATTTCCTTTTTGTAGCTGCTGAGTTATATGATTTTGACGATGAGAAGGTAAGAAAGACATTTATTATGTCTTTGGCAACTTTGATTGGTTCTTTTTATTTTTGCTTTGCAACTCCTCATAGTTCCATGTTACTATACATTCACATACATTTTTCCTATGTTTAATAAAAGGATGAGAACAAAGTTGATATCAAAAAAATTGTGAGCGATAACTGGCTTGAACCACCAAAAAGAGAGCGGAAGCGCAAGTAAGCATTGCTTTTTACATTCTATCCATTCAGATTTATTTAGTAGTGTTTTAATGATAAGATATATATATATATATATATATATGGACCTTTTTGTCTGCACTTTCTTATTCACAGCTATTCAGAGTCTTACTTCAAGCAAACATTTTCCCAAGGTGGTCCTACTAAACCAAAAGAGCCTCGTATTCGTAGGATGCCCCAGTTGTAAGCTTCTACGCCTTGATGTGTTCTTTATAACATAGTCCTTTTATTATGACTGATGGTCATTTGTTTTTCTCCTCTAGGCAAGATTTTCAGTTTTTCAACACACAGGCTGAGTGAGCGGTATGAAAAGGAAGTGCGCTATCTCATGGCACGTGTTGGTTATTGTTTTATTGGTTTAGATTGACAAATAGGTATTATTTAGTGCTTATTATTTTATAAAATTTCAGCAAGCACATCAGATTAGTTTTCTCAAGTATTGTTCATGATCACTTCAGCCCATCTAATTGAATTTCTCACTAACAAGTTAAAATATAGGTGCAGTTACATAATTGAGATTGGTTTTCATTTTTACTGGATGAAAGTTACTAATTTATAGCGTAAAGCTTTTGGTTATGCAAATGGCATGATCATTTGAAGTTGACACAACTGGAGCAAGATCTCCAATGAGCTTGGAGCCACTAATTAGGGGGAGACACCTTTTTTGAGATTATAGTGACACAACAAACTGCCATGGCCAAGGCAACTGAGGCATGTGGCTCTGCACTATTGGGTTCTATGTTGGAGGAAATTGAGGGTGTTCTTCCAAGCCATGAATATGCTTCGGTGAGATTAATCTTACTCTTGTTTCCTGTTTTTCTTTATCTATTGCATGTGGTGCTACTTGTTCTAATATTTCAGAACAAACTATTAAGAACTCATATCAAAACCTAGAATCTGTGTGTTGTTCCGTTTTGAGTGCTGGAAATTGAATTTGATATATGGTGCTGAATAATTATCATTTTTGGACACTGTTATGTTGATTTAAATTGTTAAAATCATGTGAAAATCTATTTAGTTCCCTTCCATTTATTTAGATTGTGATTTTATTGATTTGGTTTTGTTATACTTTGTTAAATTTCACTTTAATTGAACAATTTGATTTTAATTGATTTAATTTGACTGTAATTAGTTAATTCTCTGTTTAGATACTCTCCCTGAAGCCTAGTATGTGTTTAGAACTATTGTTGTAGAGGTCTAATTTTATAAATGATATGGGTTTGATTTGGGATTTGGTTTGTAAGGAATATTTGATATAGAGTCCATGTGCGATTGGTATCAATGAACTGTTTTATCTTCATACACCTGCTTTCCAGAGAATTGTTTGAAAATTTGATGCTATGTTATACATTGCAGTATCATAAATTTGTAAGCCTCTTGGTTTAAGGATCGTAAGAACCTTTTCTAGTTTTATAATGCTTCTCGCACGTGGGGATTGACTTACTGCTGCGTAAGAGTTTCTACTCTCGCTTCTGTAACATCCTCACTTTATTTAGTTAATTTTAATTTTTAATAAAATCAGAGTTTGAAAATTCATTTTATTGTTTGATTTCTTATGAAAGGTTTTACGAAAATCCGGCAGAGTTTCCTCTGTTTTTCAGACTTCCCAAAAATTTCCTTCTAAAAACCTGTCAGTCCAGAATTATTTAAAATCATAAACTCAACAGAATAAAAACCAGTTCAGATCCTAACGCCCGATTAGTACCAGTTTCAGGGCATATAACTACACATATTATAAATTACAAAAATAACAGCTTTTAACGTAATTAGAAATAAAATCCCCTCTTGGTATCATAAATTCACTCCACGTTGTGGAGAGTTTCCAGTTCGGCCTGCTACAGTGTAAGTTCCGCTTCCGTACCTGTAAAAATATAACAAGAAGGTAGCATTACACAGAAGTTAAAAAGATAAATCCTAAAAGAAGACATAGCAAATAACCAAGCCTACATAATTATTAATATATTTTATTCATAATTATTCATATAATTAATCTCTTTTAGTTCTTCACTTATTCTCACGTTCTTTTAATTGTTGATCTTTTAACAAGTCTCTTATTATTTCTACATTCACTTTTCTTTTTCTTTTTCTTCTTCTCTTCCTTTTCCTTTTCTTTATCTTTATCTTTTCCTTTTTCCTTATGACTGAGTCCAACAGACCATTAGCCATTTTCCTTTATTTGACTGAGTCCAAAAGACCATCAGCCGTTTTTCCTCTATATGACTGAGTCCAAAAGACCATCAGCCGTTTACCTTTATCTGACTGAGTCCAAAAGACCATCAGCCGTTTTTCCTTTATATGATGACTGAGTCCAAAAGACCATCAGCCGTTTTCCTTTATCTGACCGAGTCCAAAAGACCATCAGCCATTTTTCCTTTTCTTATGACTGAGTCCAACAGACCATCAGCCGTTTATCTTTTATCATGACTGATTCCAACAGACCATCAACCGTTTTCCTTTTCTTTATGACTGAGTCCAATAGACCATCAGCCGTTCTCTTTTATCCTTTCTTAATTATTTCTCTTTTTTCTTCTCGTAATTTCAGTATTTCTTTTATACTTATCTCTATCTTTTGGTCTTTGTTTTCGTTTATGACTTATCACATTTTTTCTACATTTTCTACTTTTCTCTTTTTATTTTTGTTAGTTTCCCTCGATTTTATCCAACTCTACTTAACTTGGTTCTATATGTTATATTTTAGTTCTCGTTATTATTTCTTAGTCATATCTTTGGTTCCTTTATTTTATACTATTTACTTAACTTCTTATTTCTAATTCTTTGTCTCCAGTTTATTTAACTACTCTATTAACTCACATTATTACTTAACCCCTTATCCCTATCTCATCAATTCCATTTTCTTTGACTATCCTATTAACTCCACTTAGTTTCCCTATTTTATTTCAGCGTTCTATTCTAACTTCCCTAACATCATACTCTCTCTCCGATTTATTAGCTTTTTTATTAATCCACTTATCGTTTTTCCTATTTTCTTTTAAATCTAATTCATTATTTTGCGCCTATTGCTCTAATCGCTCCTACACGTATTTATTATTCGCTATACTAGTCCCTCCTTTACCTCACTTTACTCTTCGGGTACTATTTTACCCATTATCTTTAATTCATTAATTCTATTCTCTCTTTTGCCTATTTCGTTTACTCTTTTGTCCTTCTACTTCCCCTATGGTTTTATTTTTATGATTGCTCACGTTTTTGTTTTATTCTAACTATTTTAATATTCTAAATACGCTCATTCGTTCCGGGCCTTCTTCTACGCTCATTCCTTTTATTCCCTAAAGTGTGGTTTCTATTAACAATTTTATTCACTTCCTTTATATCCACGAGGGTTACCCTAAGGTTCAATTACATACTTTTTAATTACCCTATTCTCAGCTACCACTATAGCATCCTATAATTTACTTCTTAAGTAAAGGTAACGCGAACCCTCTTACCTCGGGCTTTTTAAAATAGAACCTGGATTTTATCTCGGCGAGATGACGGTGTCGGTGTTGCTCCTCGTTAGTGGGAACGATCGCGACTGGACCAAGGCAAGAGCTTCGAGGTTCCCGACACGATCCCGGCACGGCCACGGTGGCGGTAACGGCGCCGGAGGGGAAGGAGAACGGCGGCGGGGAAGGAGAGAGATGGGGACCCAAGTAAGAGAGAGAAAGAGAGAGAGAGGTATATGATGGTGGTGGTGGTGGCTGGAGGAGGGCGGTTCCGGCGGCGGCTGGTCGTGGTTGGTGGTGGTGAAGAGAGAGAGAGTGAGATTGTGAGGGAAGGAGAGAGAAAGAAAGAGAGGCAGAAAGAGAGAGAGAGGGAGGCGGGTTGAAGGAGGAAAAGCCACGGGGTGGCGGCTCAGGGCGGCGGCGGTGGTGCTGGACGGAGGGAGGAAGCAAGAGAATCGGAGGGAGAGAGAAAGAGGGATTGGAATGGGGGTTTCGACCCCCAAAACGAGTTTTTAATGTTGCAGACCCGGAAAATACTTGAGTGTTTCCCAAAATACTCGAGTATTTCACAAAATACTCGAGTCAAATGATCAGATACTGCTAGTTTGCTTTTCTATTTTTCAGCTATTTTCTCCCAACTTCAAATAGCCATAACTTCTTCGTTCACCGTTGGATCTTGCTCAAATTTGACGAGCAACCTCCTAAAAATCATATCTTCATAGCCAACGGTGGAAATTGTGTTTGGAGTCTTAAATCTTTTATTTTGAATTTCCCAAGTTAGCGAATTTAAAACACCGAAAACATCGCTTTTAACCCCCCTTTGGTCTTCTTTAAATTCGCTTTCCGATGCCAATGCTCCTTGACTCCTCTATGGCACTCAAAGAACTCCTAATCCATCATTTTAAATCCCTTCTAGGATAATCCTTACTTCCGCATCTTACTATTATTCTAATTATTATTAGAATTAAAATTCGGGATGTTACAGCTTCAATTTTAAGATGATGATCTTATTAGAGAGAGGAAAAGAGTGAAATTAGGGACGAGAAACGCTTTACAAACCATAAACTTGATTCTATTATAGCTGATTATTTATAATCGATTATTGAAATAAATATTTATTTGCAAGTAACCAAACATACTTGCAGAAGATTGAATCAAGTGTCGTGTTTTAACTTTTTAACTTCGGACTAATTCAACACATAATAACTAACATTATAATATTATATACAACTAACGATTTTCATTGGAATGTGATCCATACAACTGAGGAACAAAAAAAAATGCCATCGAAGTGCTTAATACTGACTTTTTTAGTTTTTTTTTTGCAGTTACATATATGAAGTCACTATATTGAAAGATTATGTCAATGAATGATGTTGTCTGACTTTTGTAGCCTTTGATTAGATTTGCAAATGAATAATAAGCAGCTTGTTGTGTATTAGGCACTAGTGATTACTCACTGGAAATTATTTTCTGTGTCATTTGCTGCAGACTGATTGGGAGGGTGGCTTTTTCCCTCTTACAATGCACTTTAGTGAAGACTACCCTAGCAAGCCTCCAAAGTGTAAATTTCCTCAAGGTTTCTTCCACCCTAATGTTTATCCATCTGGATCTATTTGCTTGTCTATACTTAATGAGGATAGTGTAAGTACCGCTCTCTTGATAATTGCAAGACTGCTTGTGTAACACCCCAATTTGGACATAGAATTTTTAGCAAAAATTCGCGCCATTTTTTTTTATATAAAACAATGTTTATTTTCTAACATCTTAATAAAAAGGATTTTCATCATCTGAGTTTAACTTTCGAAATAACTTAATTTACAAAATATCCTTGTGACACCCTGTAACACCTTCGCTAATTTACCCATAATTACCCATATATTAAATTTGTGTACTTGAAAATTCCTTTTTAGTTAATTAAAATCTACCGCCAAACGGATGGATTTTCCTTTGTTTCAGGGACTTTCCCAAAAATAATTTAACCCTACACCTGATAAACTTCAAATATAACATATCATTTCCAAAAGCCAGCAGGGATTGGAATAAACAGAACATCAGTCATCAGAGTATCAGCGGAAAATACTAAATACATCCAGTATGATGCACAACATATAACTATGTCAAAGATAATATCCTAAGTCTCTCCCAAGAAGATATACATTCCATATTCATCAAAAGAATAAAGGAGGCTTAAGTCTAATAAAACCCAATACCCAAATAACCCTACTCTCCCTGTGAGGGAGAGCACACCTGCTCGGCCGCGGCTGTGCTAGCTCAAGCTCCGAACCTGAAAAATGTTAAGGGAGTGAGCATTGCACATGAAATAGAATTGCAGTTTCCTTATAGGTATAACAAATCCACTAGGCCAATCACAAATAGTAACATAACAAAATATAACACTTTGCAAGCATATTCACAGTAAACATTGTTCAATATTACCATTCCTTATCACAATTCCATATTCACTGTATATTTAGCATGTCCATAGCCATTTTCAATATTTATTTCCATTTCCTTTATCATTTTCTGTTATTCCTTTTCCATTAGTGTGTGTAACCCCAAACAGAGATCTACACACAAAACGTATGCAACCACAAACAGTGATCTGCAAACATTTCTCCTTTTTCCTTTTTAATTATACACCACTAGGATTTTGGTTACCCGCTAGGTAATTGGCACACCTGTCTAGAGACTTGGGACACCTGCCCAAGACTTTACACCCATCCAGACCATAACCTGTAGGACTATGTACATTTTTACCATTCCATTATTTATTTCAATTATTGGTGTGGAAAATTGATCCTGTGGGTCACCCGGCGCCTACAGGGCGATTTGGCCTGATGGGTAATTGGCCTGGTAGGTAATTGGCCCTAACAGGTAATTGGAACACCTAGCCGGGTACCTAGTGTTCCGGGACCCACTGATCAATTTCCCCTTCAGTTCACCTTTACCATTTTTAATTATCAACAATCCAGTCCATTAATTATAAACATAATCACCATACCATCAATAATCACAAATAAGCATAAGTGTAATCCATTCCAATTCATATAAATACATAAAGATTGCCATTTCCCAAATAATCACAAATAAGCATTGTATCTTCAATAATCATAATCATAATCTATTCCAATTTCAGCAAACACACATAATGCACAATATCCATATTGTCACTTTACAATTTCAATAAATAAATATAATCTAGGCATGACCATACATATAATTCACAATAATCATTTTACCAATTATTCCACATAAATTCACATTCAAGGTTCACACTACATATCACTTTCTATTTATAATTTTCTAAGTTCATTATTATGCATTCATCTTTCTTATATTAACCATGCCCTAAATCACTACCTAGGGTTTTATCCTTAACTTTTATAAACACATAACTCCTAGAAAATCACTATAACTATAGGGATACTCATTTCTAAATCAAACCAACACCCACCCCCTTACCTCGAACACTTGGAGATAAGGTGATTTTACTTGCCCTAAGCTTGAAAGTCTTGCCACCCAATGAGCTATGATCCAAGGGAAGAGGGAGGAACTTAATATAAGTGCCATAGCAAGTAAAGATTAACATTCATGTCATGGGTCATGCCAAAACTCAAGAAAAGTGGAGCTTCCATGGCTTAGAATCAAAAACCACCATGGATGGAGGAGAGAGAAAGGGGAGGACGAATTAGAGAGATAAAAAGGAAATTCATGGCATTAAACACTTACTTTAAGTGAAGAAGGAAGAGATTTGTTGATGAAATGAAGAAATCCCACTTGCTCTTGGTGGATTTGATGATGAAGAAAGGAACCCTAGGGGAGAGAGGAAGAGTGGATCGAATTTGGTACAAAAAGAACGTGTCTTTGCTTTTATTTTTTTTCTCAGCAGGTCAATTTAATCGATTAAGAACCGATTAAGAGGCAATTAAGGTTTTGCACACTATCTGACCTTAATCGATTAAACTACAGGTTAATCGATTAAGCTGCATAATTTTGTAGAATCCCGTACTTTGAAAGACCATAACTTCTTCGTTACCCGTTAGATCTTGCTCAAATTTGAAAGCAAGCTTCCCTACACACTAATTTTCACATCCAACGGTGGAATTTGTGATTTGAGCTACCAATCCTTTATTTTAAATTTCCTAAGGTTCTATGCTTAAAGCTTCAATTTTACACTCCTAATTACCCTATTTCTCACTTAATATAACCACTTCTTCTACTCTAAGACTATCACAACATAAGCTACACTAAAAAAATTAAGTTTGGGATGTTACACTCCCTTGTTTTATATCTTGAAAATAATAAATATTTCCAAACATAGAATACTTGCTATCCAAAAATTTCGGTCCAGAAAATTTTTCCTTATTAATGTATACTTGCTCAATTATAAACACCTTTAACCTTGACGAATCATTTGAATTCGGCTTAATAGCACATTAGCTACGAAAATCTCTCGAGACAACGTCTTTTTAATATAATAAAACATATTCGTAGCGTTGATTAAAAACATAATAATTGTCTCTTGAGTTTAATCGGATTTGTAGAATATAAACTTATTTGCCGAATCCTTTTTAACCAAAATCAGAGTATGCGGAAGTAAAAATAATACTTGTGGGGCACTACTGAGGTAAAATATCACATAGATATATATATCAAGTAGCAAATAACAAAGTCGAGATAGCAAGTTTTAGTGAAACATATACATAACCAGCTGCTCAAAAATAAACCTCACTCTACGACCTCTAAAAAATATGCACAATATATAACAAGATCAAAATAGAAGTCCCAGAGCAGGTCATCCATGTCCACAGCAGCTCCTCTGATCCTCTGCAGCTCTATCCCTAGACCTAGGATCCAAAACATCTATGTTATGCAAGCTCCTAGGAACCCGCAGGTCCACCTCGAGTAGAAACAGTAGGCTCGACAGGCACCTCCTCCTCGTCCTCATCCTCAAAGGGATCCTCCTCGACCTCGTCCGACTGTGCAGAGACCCCACCACTGGGTCTAGGATCTGTAGAAGCAGTCCTCTCAAAATCAGCCAGACAAGGAGAAGGAGCCTCCTCAGTAACAACTCTATGTGATGAGGGATGAGTACGAGTGGCAGATCTAAAACGAAAACTATGAAATCGACGCACTGGTCGAGCCGGGGGTGGTCCTCTATATGAGTAAAAGGGTGAAACATGCATAGTATAGACTATAGGGATCCAAAACCTACGAGGTCGCACCCGAACCAAAGGGTTAGGGTGGTAGAGAGTAATCTCCACCTCCCCCTCAAAGGTGGTTCGGTGCTCGTCGTAAGTCCATATACCACTAGGGATAGGACGTATCTCGATGCAGGCTAGAATTCTGGCCATCACCTAAACAGGGCATAGGGAGTAAGTATACACATATACATAATCAATAAAGACTAAAATTCCAAACACAAGTATATCATGGACATACAATAATGCAAGTACATATGAGCACACACAATTTTCAACATTATATCTCTTATAATGTAAGTGGCATGATGCATGATTTCCATCCACAATTGAGGCCTCCAATACTAGTCCATCATGGACGTCCATCCAATACACCAATGTGTTCCTGGAACACTAACATACGTTCCCAGAACGTATGATAAACCATACTTGGAAAAACAAACATCACTCCCAGAGTGTGCATCACGTTCCCAGAACGTATAAAAACCATGTCCCAGACACTGGCCACATTCCCAGAATGTGTCATCAAGTAGGTTACACAAATTTGGTACTCCCAGAGTACCCTCCTCATATTCCCGGAATATGATAATCGTTTCTTACCAACCTATTTTCCATTCTCTATGAATGAATGCACAATTACTAAGGTTGGTTTTTATCTTTAATTTAATTATTGTGACTTAGAAATATTTAAAATTCTCTTTTGAATGATTTATTTGAGGTATAACCTTTGGCATGAAAATTCATCCTTGAATTAACTTAAAAACATGCCAATAGACTTGGATTGGGAAAAACTTAACCAATGATGTCAAACTTTTCACTTAAAAGACTTAACTTTTATTTTTCAGTTTCAGGTACTAACCGGTTACAGTCTCAGGCTAACCGGTTAGAATTACAGACCTGAACCTAATAACCATTGAAATTCAGAAAAAACCCTTTTCTTGAATTCTCTACCCAATCCATAAACAGGGTTTCAGCATTGATATATACCTCAAATCCCACTGATTTCCTCATTCAAAAGTCTAACTCACCATTCAATTCCAATTTAGCATAATTTCCACTTGAAATTATCCTTTAACATTAAGGCATTGACTCATCAATTACAATCTGAAATAAACAGTGTCCATTGACATGATTCCAGAGTGGTTTCAACTGAAATTAGACCATGGACTTGAGTGTAAATGGTAAAAACACTGGGCCAATTTCAGAAAATCATTTCCTTTGAAAATTGACAGTATCTAACCGGTTACAAACTTCGAATAACCGGTTAGATTCTGCAAAATGTACACTGCAAAAAGGGGTTTTACATACCATTTTCTACCATACTCAAATCTAACCAATTTCATTCATAAATAGAGTTCACATATCTTACAATAAACATGTAAAACCACAGAAAACATATTCATTTTGCATGCATTCCATTTCGAACACCAAATTGCATATAATTCCACATAAACACAACTTGATATCACATAACTCATAATAAGCCTTTAGATTATGATTCAATCATCAAAATCACTTGCATGCAGATTATCAAACTTGCTCAAAAAGAATTGATCCACAGAAATGGCCTCCAAGCCTTTTAACCTATTCACATAATGCCCTTTTGAGTCTTTGTTGACTCAAATCCTAAAACACATAATTTTTGTCTTAATCTAGTATAGCCAAAACTACTAGATTGGACCTGTAAGTTATTTTTTGGTTGCGATTTCATCCCTTAACTTTTTTTCGTTTCAAAGAAACCCGTAAGTTTGTAACTTGTTTCAAATAAATCCTTCCATCCAATTTTGTCTTAACACCGTTAATGGGAGCCTCCTATGTGGCAACCATTGGTCTTACGTGGCTAGAACTGAACGTTACACCCCTAAAATGATGACATATGAGGCCAAAACAGAAAACCAAAACAGTTAGGGATGGCCCAATAAGCTTCTATTTTGGTCTCATACGACATCGTTTTGGGGTGTAACGTTGATTTTTAGCCTTGTAAGACCATTGGTTGCCACATAGGAGGCTCCTATTAACGGTGTTAAAACAGAATTGGACAGAAGGATTTATTTGAAACAAGTTACAAACTCCCGGATTTATTTGAAACGAAAAAAAGTTAAGGGACGAAATCGCAACCAAAAAATAACTTACAGGACCAATCTAATAGTTTTGCCTCTAGTATAAGGTAAACTTCTCCCACACTTTAGGATAGTGTTTGATGAGTAATGACACTGAGATTGAAGAAAAATCCACAGATTCCACCAAAAATCCTTAGTTCTGCTCTTACCCACGATTTCAGCAATAGGGTCCAAATACCAGGGATTTTGACATAGAGATTGACAAAACAAATTAGGGAAAATAATTAGGACTTGCTCTAGGTAACATGCACTAAAGGATCGAAGTGATTTGAGGCTTAAAGGTTACCTGTACTTACCAAAATCAGAGCTTAAACCTAGCATCCAGAAACAAGAACAACACTAGACCAGTTTGTCAAGCTGCAAATTCAGAGATCGATTTCTCCTTCCACACACACTTTTGGCTTACAAATTTTATATCAACACGAAGCTCTGGATGTAAGCTTCGTGTTCGTGTATCACTCAAAGTCCCACTCCCCACACAGAAGAAGAATCAAACCAGACGAATCAAGAACCCTGGAACAGAAGATTTCCCAACCAACACTCGCCAAAAACCCTGATTTTGATCTAAATCCCAGCTTTTATAGTGAAATTGGCTTCTCATGCAGGGCGACACGTGTTTACCACTATGGATCGAGTGGGATTCGTGGCAATTAAGGGGTAATTGCAGTGATTACTCATTAAAATCCACTAACCCAGTTTCCGGGTTCATCGTCTAACGGTTTCAGGGCATTACTAACCAGTTACATCAGTGTAAAATTTAAAAATTAATATTTTTTAAAACCTTTCCCTCCAAGAACCTTTCTAATATTAAATTTAGGTCCTAATCCAAGGACTAAAATGCAATATCCATATTTTTGTATATATTTACCATATAAAAATACCTTCACCTATTTTTATATTTCAAGGCTAATTAAATACAAAACATACACTTGGAAAATTTATATAAATTAATAATAAAACTTTATTTTTTATTAATTTCCTTATTATCCGGGAGACGAAAATTAGGGGCGTTACTACTCCCCCACTTAAAAGGAATTTCGTCCCCAAAATTCTAACTTACATAAACAACTCAGGGTATTCCTGACGCATCTTATCCTCTAACTCCCACGTAGCTTCAGACACGTCGACATTTTCCCAGATGACCTTGACTAAAGGTATCTCTTTTCCCCTAAGCTGCTTAACTTCACGATCTTCTATCCGGACCGGTCTGGCTTCAAAGGTAAGGTTCTCCTTCAAAGTTAGATCATCAGGTTGAATTTTCAAAACAACTGATGGATCATGCACATATTTCTTTAACTGGGAAACATGAAAGACATTGTGCATGTTTGACAGAGAGGGTGGTAAAGCTATTTGATAGGCAACAGGACCGACTCTCTTGAGGATTTGATATGGACCTATACACTTAGGTGAAAGCTTTCGGGTTCTAGAGGCTCTACTGATTCCTTTCATCGGAACTATCCGAAGAAACACATGGTCGCCTTCCGAAAACTCTATTGGTTTTCTCCTCTTATCAGCATAGCTCTTCTGCCGACTCTGAGCTGCTTTCATATTTGCCTGAACCATCTTAATCTTCTCAGTTGTCTGCTGCTCAATTTCTAGTCCAACCACTAAGTTCTCCCCGGTTTCTGATGCTCTACCTTTGCTTTCTGACAAATTATACATGATGCCACATACACCGCAACATCCTTTTTCAAACCAGACCACCAAAACATTTTCTTCAAATCCTGATACATTTTGGTTGATCCAGGATGCATACTCATCCGATTCTTATGTGCTTCATCAAGAATCAATCTCCTAACCTCCTGATCTTTTGGTATGCAAATCCTTGTTCTGAAACGAAGGATTCCATCCAACCCAATCTTGAAATCAGGTTCCTTCCCCTCCGAACCTAATCTCATATTTTCATTCAACTCTTCATCTAGTTATTGCAACTCCCGAATTCTTTCCAAGAATTGATTTGTGATCTACAGCATTCCTAACTTGATGCTCGATGGTTCCACTTGCATCAACAAGCTCAAGTCTCTGAACTGTTCAATCAAAGCTGCTTCCTTCACCATCATTGCACTTATGTGGATTGCTTTCCGGCTCAAAGCATCCGCAACCACATTTGCTTTACCGGGATGGTAATGGAGTTTAAAGTCATAATCCTTCAAAAACTCCATCCACCTCTTTTGCCTCATATTCAACTCTTTTTGGTCGAACAGATATTTCAAACTCTTATGGTCATTAAATACTTGGAAAGTAGTGCCATAGAGATGATGTCTCCATATCTTTAAGGCGAACACGATCGCAGCTAACTCCAAATCGTGCATCGGGTAATTCACTTCATGATTCTTCAACTGTCGTGATGCGTAAGCCACTACTCTTCCTTCTTGCATCAACACACATCCATGTCCTTGCTTAGATGCATCACAGTAAACCTCAAAACTCTTATGAGGGTAAGGTAAGATTAACACAGGAGACGATGTTAACCTTTCCTTTAACTCTCGGAAACTACTTTCACACCTGTCATCCCACACAAACGGTTGATCTTTCCGAGTCAACTTGGTTAAAGGCAATGCAATCTTAGAAAATCCTTCTATAAACCGACGATAGTATCCAGCAAGCACTAAGAAACTTCTCACCTCAGTCATAGTCTTAGGCTGTTCCCATTTCAACACTGAACTCACCTTTGCTGGATCCACCGCAATTCCTTCCTTAGAGATCAATGCCCAAGAAACTTTACTTCATTCAACCAAAACTCACATTTCGCAAGTTTGGCGTACAACTGCTTCTCCTTCAGGACCTTCAACACAATCCTGAGATGTTCTTCATGCTCCTCCGGACTCTTAGAATAAACCAAAATATCATCTATAAACACCACTACAAACAAATCCAGGTATGGTCTAAAGATCCGGTTCATATAATCCATGAAAATAGCAGGTGCATTAGTTAATCCAAACGACATCACAACATACACATAATGACCGTATCGAGATCGAAATGCAGTCTTGGGTATATCTTCCTCCATTATCCTGATCTGATGATAGCCCGATCTTAGATCAATCTTTGAAAACACTGCAGCTCCTCTAACTTGATCCATAAGGTCATCAATCCTCGACAAAGGATATTTATTCTTAATGGTGACCTTATTCAACTGTGTGTAGTCCACACACATTCTCATACTTCCATCCTTCTTCTTTACAAACAGTAGTGGAGCTCCCCAAGGCGAAACACTTGGCCTGATCATCTGTTTCTGCAACAACTCCTCTATCTGCATTTTCATTTCTACCATTTCCGGTGGTGCCATTCTATAAGAAGCAATAGAGATGGGACTAGCTCCAGGAACTAAATCAATCCCAAACTCTATTTCTCGCTTCGGAGGTAATCCTGGTATTTGTAACATCCTCATTTTTATTAACCTAATAAATATAATTATGAATATTTTATTTACATAAGGAAAATGAATTATAACTATTTCTTAAGTATTTGCATATATGTATAGTAGTATGTTGAGTCAAAATATGTATATGTATAAGTGTTTGAAACCGTTTTCTTAGCATATGTATATATTTGTATAAATATATCATTGTGTAGGTATTAGTATTTGTAACTATATCCTTGTGTACATTTATATGTATGTATGTATAGGTATATGTATTTAGGTTAAGTTAGGATATAGGTTTATATATATGTATATATGTGGTTGTGCTTGTGTGCATTCCTAGGTGTAAGTAATTGTGCTTGTTTCTCTGTGTGTATGTGTGTATTCATTGTGTGATCGTATCGTTAGGTGTGGATAGGGAAGTGTTCTAGAGTCGGTAGTTATAGTCGGAGAGTGATTGGGATAGAATTAGATGGACGTGGTTGGGATCGTGCAAGTAGGTTTGTGTAAGAACGGGTGCCAAGGAGTTCCAGAGTCCTTGTGAGTGCTTTTAGGGTTTCGATCTCGATAGTGTAAGTGGATTAAGGATTCCAGGATAGAGCCTTGTGTATAAGAAGAGATCCTAGTGTCTATGCTCGGAGAATTCCCTCGAACTCACACTTCAATTGAGTCCCGAATCCGATAAAGGTGCGAGGCAATTGGGATCAATTCGATCCTATTGGTTATGCCTCGAGGGTGATTGGTATTAGGAGTAAGTGGTCATAGGGTTTGTCTTAGATCGATCGGGTTAGGTCGAGTGTTTAAGAAGAGGTTAGGCATAACATTCGATCGTTTGTTCGTCTTGTCTTGTTGTGATTGTGATTTGTATGTTGGTTATTATTAACTGATGATTGAAGTGTTTGATTTGTGTTTAGAGGTGTTTAGAAGGTGTTTGGATAATGGTATTACGATAGGATAAGTTAGGGTGCATTAGGATCGGCTTAGAACCCATAGAAAGCTTGAAAGAAAGGAAAACATAGGGCATTAATCGATTAAGAGGTCCCTTAATCGATTAATTTTTAAGCCACTTTCAGGAACTAATCGATTAAGACTTAGCTTAATTGTAACATCCTCAATTTAGATTTCAGTATGATGTGTTTTAAGCTAAGTATTTATGATGATTCCTTCGTATAGAAATAGGTTTGAGTAGAAATCCAAGCATAGGTTAGTTTAGGAACTTAAGGAAATGAAGGAGAGTTAGGAATCATGAAAGTTTGGAGTTTTGTTTAAGATAATCGATTACATTGATGTTTGTAATCGATTACATGCTCTCAGGTATGAGTACACAAAATGTTGCAGCATAATAATCGATTATCAGGGTCAAAATAATCGATTATTTTATATAGTAATCGATTACATCATAGGGTTTAATCGATTATGAGTGGTCAGGAAATTGTATGGGAAATGTTGCATCAAAGGGAGTAATCGATTACCTAGGGGCAGTAATCGATTACTACTTGAAAAGTCTGAAAAAAAAATAGAAGTAGGGACCACATAACTCGTGGGTTACTTTGGAAGCAACCAATCTCAGCCACACAAATTCCATGGTGGCCAAGACATGTGGTTAAAAAGGAAAAGAAAGAAAAAGATAAGTTCATTCATCATCATCAACATCACAAAGCTTTCCCTCTTTTTCTTTCTTCTTCTCCAACGAGTTTCTTCTCCTTCTTCATAGAGTTTTTCTTCTCATCCTTGAGCAACCAAGAGCAAGTGAGTTTCCATCAATTCCATTACTCCTAGATAAGTCTCCTTATTTCCCTCTTGGTTTTACTCTTCTTTATTTCTCTCAAAAACCCCCCAACCTCCACCAAGAAATAAGTTTAGCTATCAACTCAAGAAAAGCCTTATCTTCATCATAGGAGCTTGGAAATCAATAGGAATCAAAGGAAGGAGTGCTAAGAAACTTGGTCTTAGGATTTTCGTGGTTATTTCTTGAAGTTTCAAAGTCTCCTCTACCCTTCAAGAGGTAAGGGGTTTAAATTGGGTTTAGATTGGGGGAAATATTTGAAACTAGTAATAAGGACTTAATTAGGTATATTTAGGTGTTCTATTAAGATTAGAATTAGGAGTGTATGGATCAGCTAGAAAATCCCAAGTTAGGGTTAGGTTATATTTTCTATTTTGTTGTTTATGCTTTGAATTTGTTATAAGTTGTCCAATATTGTTAATTGATATGATATTGTGTGTATTGATATATTTATAAATAATAAGGTAAAGTAGTAATAGTTATGCATCAAATAGGGCAAAATACTTTCCAATTTAGTTTGAACCAAACTAATGTAATTTTCTAAAGTATAAATGGGTTTACAATTAAATTGGAAAGCACTTGCAAATTGCATTATTTATAGAGTACAGGGGACGTTAGGAGTAGGGGAAAAACATACGATTCTATTCGTGAGGACTAAAGTAAATCACTGGGATTATTATAGGGAACTTTGATCCTGCAAAGGACATGGGTTTGATTCCTGTGTTGGGGATTGGTTCCATGCGAACTATAGTAATTCCATTACTTTAGAGTTCTTCTTGGCCAGTGAGAGTGATTTCTGCTAGAGCCAATTTGGTCAATCAAGCCAAATTGTACGTTGAACACTACCCTTGAGGAGTGTGACGTAATGTGCAAGCGGGTGAGCGACATTCCTAGAGGATGTGAAGCACCCAATCAGAGGTTGAGAAATGCTTACTCCTGGTCGGTTTTTCCCCAGAGTGGAGGGTGTATGTGAGGTTGTTGAAATGTTATTGAAAAGGGAAAAGTTAAAAGTAAAGTTAAAGTTAAAGTTAAATTGGAAATGTTAAAGTGAAGGTGTGAAAGAAATACATAAGGACTAATTCGTTGAATCCGATTGAATTGTTAAAGTTAAGAAAGTGGAAATAAATTGTTTAACGTCGGATTCATGAATTAGATCCCTACAGTGTGGCGTGCATAGCATAACCATGTGTTTGTACATATACGCATTACATTAAAAGTATGTATCATTTATATATTGTTAAGTGCCTTTGTAATTGTCTTTTTGATTGATTAATGATTATGTGAATGCCTAGTCATTACTTATTGTTATTTTCACTTGTTTTCCTTAATCTAAATTCAAGTTTACTCACCCTTACATGTTGACAATTTTAGGTACCCCTGATGAAGATCCAGTTTCTATCCCCTCCGCCGAGGAACCTTACACTCCGACTGATGGAGTGTAGTTGCATTACCTAGTCATGCCAGCTGCATACTCTATGTTTTATATTTTGTCGCACATTTTATACTTTACTTTTTATGTAAAAATGTATAGTTTCGATAATGGTTGTGGGGATGTATACTCATCCATATTTTGATGTAAATTGCACTCACTCAATCACAACCTATCTTTTTGGAGTGTACCAAAAACTCTTGGGACTTGATGGACTTTGTAAAATGAAGGCATGTATAATAATGTTACTACTTGGATGTTTATATTTGCATATACAAATTATTCTGGAATTCTGACAGGGCATATTTTATATATGGGAAGTCCGATTTATAAATGGAACCATGCAAAAAAAATTTTCTTATTATTTTCCTATAATTGCATTAGAGTTATGGTACTTAAGTGTAGGTGTTACATTTTATGGTATCAGAGCATTAGTTGCATTCCTCGGCTGTGGAGTATGGCTTTCCTACTCCCGAGGTGCTACTCCACATGAGAGTATCATCAAAGTAGTTAATAAATAGTTCATTTTCATTTCTTAAGTAATTAGTAGCTAGTTCTATTTTTGATTTTCTTAGCGGATGTGATTCTTACTAATCGCTTTGTGATTCCAGATCTAGAATGGCAGCTCGACAAAATCGAGTATTCGAAAGAATATCCGAGGTCTTGGAGGACCTATCCCGGACCAATGCCAATCAAACCAACATTTTGGAGAATTTGGTTCAGGCCAATGCCCAACAGGCCCAAAATTTTAATAATCATCAGTCTCTTCAACCCCAGCCACCAGTGCAAGCTCATGGTATTGCTGATTTTAAGAAGTTGGACCCCCCAAGGTTTGTGGGTGGGTTTGATCCAACAGGAGCACAGCAATGGCTGAAAGATATAGAGAAGATCTTCAAATCCTTGCCATGTACAGATGAGGAGAAGGTGGCGTATGCCTCATTCATGCTTTCTGGTGAGGCGCAGGCATGGTGGGAGGACACTAGTCATTTCCTGGAGGCAGAAGGAAAGCATATTACATGGGAATTGTTTAAGGAGAGGTTCTTGGGCAAGTTCTTTCCGGAAGATGTCAGAAGAAAGAAGGAGATTGAGTTTTTGGAATTGAAACAAGGGGGTATGTCGGTGGGGCAGTATGTCTCCAAATTTGAAGAGCTGATTAAGTTTTCTCCATATTACCAGCACCATCCCGATGAGGGTTCTAAATGTGTAAAGTTTGAGAACGGTCTTCGGCCCGATATCAAGTTGGCTCTTGGGTACCAGAGGATCAGAAATTATCCACAGCTGGTTGATATGTGCAGGATGTATGAAGGGGATTTGTTAGTGAAGGAAGCAAATGACAGGAGTATAAGAGCAGCTCAGAGGGTTGTTGGTCCAGTGAGGGACAAAGGTAAGGGACCTTCCATCCAGAGGAACTACCCTTACCCAAATTCCAGGGGTGGAGATAACAGGGTTAAGGGAGTTGCGGGGAAAGCAGCAGTCCCTGTTGCAGGCAAGTCAGTTCCTGTTGCTGTTCCTGGTGTTGTTCCATCTTTTCCACAATGCCAACATTGTGGAAAGCGCCATGGGGGTACGTGCTGGAGGTTGTTGTATCCAGGTCAAGTGGGCCCATGTTTCTTGTGCAGACAGTTTGGACATCGTGCTGCTAATTGTCCAAACCAAGGTCAAGGAAGGGATGTTCCAATGGGACAGACAGGTCAAGCTCAGCCTGCGGTTTACGGCAAAGTGTATGCTATGAGTGGTGTGGAGGCAGAGCAGTCAGAGGAGCTGATCAGAGGTACTAGTCTTCTTAATGGAATGCCTTGCCGAATTTTATTTGATAGTGGTGCAACTCATTCATTTATATCCCTAGAATGTGTTAGTAGATTAAATTTACCTGTTATGGAAGCTCCTTTTAAACTCATAGTAACTACCCCAACTAACCCTTCAGTCATTACATCCCAAATGTGTCCTAATTGTACCCTCCAAGTATATGACCACACATTTCACATAAACCTCATATGCTTACCTTTGACCCAACTAGATATAATTTTAGGTATGGACTGGATGTCAGAAAACCATGTCCTAATAGATTGCCACAAAAAGACCATAATCTTTAATCTACCCAAAGAACCAAAGTTAAATCTCACTGCTATAGAAACCCACAAAGAACCATTAATCCACCAGATCCCAATAGTGAATGAGTTCCCAGAGGTTTTTCCAGATGAAGTTCCTGGTTTACCACCAGTACGTGAGGTGGAGTTTTGTATTGACCTGGTGCCAGGAACTGGACCTATTTCTTTGGCTCCGCATAGAATGGCTCCAGTTGAGTTGGAAGAATTGAAGAAGCAGATAGAAGATATGCAAGAAAAGAAGTTCATCAGGCCTAGTGTCTCGCCCTGGGGTGCACCGGTTCTTTTTGTCAAGAAGAAGGACGGAAGCCTCAGGTTGTGTGTAGATTACAGGCAGCTGAATAAGGTGACGATCAAGAACAAGTATCCTCTCCCACGCATCGATGATTTGATGGATCAATTGCGTGGTGCAGCGGTGTTTTCTAAGATCGATCTTCGATCTGGTTACCACCAAATCCGGGTGAAGGAAGAGGATATACCCAAGACTGCTTTTAGATCACGGTATGGCCACTATGAGTATGTGGTAATGCCGTTCGGTCTAACCAATGCCCCCGCAGTTTTTATGGACTATATGAACCGTGTTTTCCGACCTTACTTGGATTCCTTTGTAGTTGTCTTTATTGACGATATTCTTGTATACTCAAAGGATCCCAGTGAGCATCGGGAGCACCTCAGGATAGTCTTAAAGACTTTGAAGGAGAAGCAGTTGTATGCAAAGTTTGCCAAGTGTTAATTTTGGCTTGAGAAGGTTAATTTCTTGGGTCATGTGATCACTAAAGAGGGCATTGCAGTGGATCCTGCCAAGGTTGAGGCTGTGTTGCAATGGGAAAGACCTAAATTAGTGACGGAGGTTCGGAGTTTCCTTGGATTGGCAGGCTATTATAGGCGGTTTATCTAGGATTTTTCCAAGATAGCTTCGCCATTAACCAAGTTGACAAGAAAGGAGACAGCTTTTGTTTGGGATCAGAAGTGTGAGCTGAGTTTTCAAGAACTCAAGGACAAGTTAACTTCTTCTCCTGTTCTTGTTCTTCCGGATCCGAAGAAGAGTTTTGATGTTTATTGTGATGCTTCTAGCCAGGGTCTAGGATGTGTTCTCATGCAAGAAGGAAGAGTAATTGCTTATTCTTCCCGGCAGTTAAGGCTGCATGAGGAGAACTATCCTACGCATGATTTGGAACTTGCAGCTATCGTTTTTGCTCTCAAAATATGGAGGCACTATCTCTATGGAACGAGATTTGAAGTGTATAGCGATCATAAGAGCCTTAAGTACTTGTTCGACCAGAAGGAGTTGAACATGAGGCAGCGGCGTTGGATGGAGTTTCTTAAAGATTATGATTTCACCTTGCACTACCATCCTGGAAAGGCTAATGTGGTTGCTGATGCGCTTAGCCGAAAAGCCCTCCATATCAGTTGTATGATGGTCAAGGAATTGGAGTTGATTGAGGATTTTCGGAATCTCAATCTTGGTGTCCAATTCAAGAAAGAGAGCATAAGTGTTGGGAGATTGCAGATAACCAACACATTTTTGGATGCGATTCGACAGAAGCAGCTTGAGGATGTTGAATTGCAAGAAAGAAAAAGAGTAGCCGCAAGCAAGAACGAGCCTAATTTTCATGAAGGTGCAGATGGAGTTCTTAGATTCCGGAATAGAATCTATGTTCCATCCAATCCAGAGTTGAAAGAAGCTATTCTGGAAGAGGCACACAAGAGCAAATTAAGTTTGCATCCAGGAACGACGAAGATGTATCAGGATTTAAGGAAATTGTTCTGGTGGCCAGGCATGAAACGAGATGTAGCAGGTTATGTGGCTAGATGTTTAACCTGTCAGAAGTCCAAGATAGAGCACCAGAAACCTGGAGGTGTATTGCATCCTTTGCAGATTCCAGTGTGGAAATGGGACAGTATATCAATGGATTTTGTCTTAGGGTTGCCAAGGACCACAGCTGGATTGGTTGCAGTGTGGGTGATCGTGGACAGATTGACAAAGTCTGCCCATTTCCTTCCCATAAATATGAAGTATTCTATGGAGAAGCTGGCACAGTTATATGTTAAGGAGATTATCAGGTTGCATGGGGTGCCTTCTGATATCATCTCAGATCGTGATCCAAGGTTCCTTTCACGATTCTGGCAGAGTCTTCAGCAAGCTTTAGGGACAGAATTGAAACTCAGTTCTGCCTACCATCCTCAGACAGATGGACAGACTGAACGAACTATTCAATCCCTAGAAGATTTGCTTAGGACTTGTGTTTTGGAACACCAGAAGAGTTGGGAGCAACTGTTGCCTTTGGTAGAGTTTACTTATAATAAATCCTACCATTCTAGCATAGGAATGGCTCCTTATGAAGCATTATATGGTAGAAGATGTCGGACTCCCCTATGCTGGTTCCAAGTGGGGGAGAGACAGTTGATGGGTCCTGATGTTGTCCAAGACACAACGGAGAAAGTGAAGATGATTCAGGAAAGAATGAAGGCAGCACAGGATCGACAGAAGAGTTATGCGGATAAGCGGAGGAAGCCTTTGGAATTTGAAGTGGGTGAGCATGTTTTTCTTAAGGTGGTTCCTACCACAGGTGTTGGAAGGGTGTTGAAACCCAAGAAGCTCACTTCCAGATTCATTGGTCCGTATCATATTCTGCAAAGGGTCGGATCAATGGCGTACAGAATAGCTCTTCCTCCTCAGTTATCCAATTTGCATGATGTGTTCCACGTTTCCTAGCTTCGCAAGTATGTGTTTGATCCTTCTCATGTCATCCTAGAAGAAGAAGTTCCGGTGAGGGAGAACCTGACTTTTGAGATGCAGCCAGTTAGAATTGAGGATAGAAGGATTAAACAACTTCGTGGCAAAGAGATTCCATTGGTAAAGGTGATTTGGAATCGCAAAAATATAGAAGAAGCTACATGGGAGTTGGAGGATAAGTTCAAAACTTCTCATCCCCTTTTATTTCAGGAAGCTTGAATTTCGAGGACAAAATTCCGGTAAGTGGGGGAGAATTGTAACATCCTCAATTTAGATTTCAGTATGATGTGTTTTAAGCTAAGTATTTATGAGGATTCCTTCGTATAGAAATAGGTTTGAGTAGAAATCCAAGCATAGGTTAGTTTAGGAACTTAAGGAAATGAAGGAGAGTTAGGAATCATGAAAGTTTGGAGTTTTGTTTAAGATAATCGATTACATTGAGGTTTGTAATCGATTACATGCTCTCAGGTATGAGTACACAAAATGTTGCAGCATAATAATCGATTATCAGGGTCAAAATAATCGATTATTTTATGAAGTAATCGATTACATCATAGGGTTTAATCGATTATGAGTGGTCAGGAAATTGTATGGGAAATGTTGCATCAAAGGGAGTAATCGATTACCTAGGGGCAGTAATCGATTACTACTTGAAAAGTCTGAAAAAAAATAGAAGTAGGGACCACATAACTCGTGGGTTGCTTTGGAAGCAACCAATCTCAGCCACACAAATTCCATGGTGGCCAAGACATGTGGTTAAAAAGGAAAAGAAAGAAAAAGATAAGTTCATTCATCATCATCAACATCACAAAGCTTTCCCTCTTTTTCTTTCTTCTTCTCCAACGAGTTTCTTCTCCTTCTTCATAGAGGTTTTCTTCTCATCCTTGAGCAACCAAGAGCAAGTGAGTTTCCATCAATTCCATTACTCCTAGGTAAGTCTCCTTATTTCCCTCTTGGTTTTACTCTTCTTTATTTCTCTCAAAAACCCCCCAACCTCCACCAAGAACTAAGTTTAGCTATCAACTCAAGAAAAGCCTTATCTTCATCATAGGAGCTTGGAAATCAATAGGAATCAAAGGAAGGAGTGCTAAGGAACTTGGTCTTAGGATTTTGGTGGTTATTTCATGAAGTTTCAAAGTCTCCTCTACCCTTCAAGAGGTAAGGGGTTTAAATTGGGTTTAGATTGGGGGAAATATTTGAAACTAGTAATAAGGACTTAATTAGGTATATTTAGGTGTTCTATTAAGATTAGAATTAGGAGTGTATGGATCAGCTAGAAAATCCCAAGTTAGGGTTAGTTTATATTTGCTATTTTGTTGTTTATGCTTTGAATTTGTTATAAGTTGTCCAATATTGTTAATTGATATGATATTGTGTGTATTGATATATTTATAAATAATAAGGTAAATTAGTAATAGTTATGCATCAATTAGGGAAAAATACTTTCCAATTTAGTTAGAACCAAACTAATGTAATTTTCTAAAGTATAAATGGGTTTACAATTAAATTGGAAACCACTTGCAAATTGCATTATTTATAGAGTACAGGGGACGTTAGTAGTAGGGGAAAAACATACGTTTCTATTCGTAAGGACTGAAGTAAATCATTGGGATTATTATAGGGAACTTTGATCCTGCAAAGGACATGGGTTTGATTCCTGTTTTGGGGATTGGTTCCATGCGAACTATAGTAATTCCATTACTTTAGAGTTCTTCTTGGCCAGTGAGAGTGATTTCTGCTAGAGCCAATTTGGTCAATCAAGCCAAATTATACGTTGAACACTACCCTTGAGGAGTGTGACGTATTGTGCAAGCCGGTGAGCGACATTCCTAGAGGATGTGAAGCACCCAATCAGAGGTTGAGAAATGCTTACTCCTGGTTGGTTTTTCCCCAGAGTGGAGGGTGTATGTGAGGTTGTTGAAATGTTATTGAAAAGGGAAAATTTAAAAGTAAAGTTAAAGTTAAAGTTAAATTGGAAATGTTAAAGTGAAGGTGTGAAAGAAATACATAAGGACTAATTCGTTGAATCCTATTGAATTGTTAAAGTTAAGATAGTGGAAATAAATTGTTTAACATCGGATTCATGAATTAGATCCCTACAGTGTGGCGTGCATACCATAACCATGTGTTTGTACATATACGCATTACATTATAAGTATGTATCATTTATATATTGTTAAGTGCCTTTGTAATTGTCTTTTTGATTGTTTAATGATTATGTGAATGCCTAGTCATTACTTATTGTTATTTTCACATGTTTTCCTTAATCTAAATTCAATTTTACTCACCCTTACATGTTGACAATTTTAGGTACGCCTGATGAAGATCCAGTTTCTATCCCCTCCGCCGAGGTTCCGCCGAGGAACCTTACACTCCGACTGATGGAGTGTAGTTGCATTACCTAGTCATGCCAGCTGCATACTCTATGTTTTATATTTTGCCGCACATTTTATACTTTACTTTTTATGTAAAAATGTAGTTTCGATAATGGTTGTGTGGATGTATACTCATCCATATTTTGATGTAAATTGCACTCACTAAATCACAACCTATCTTTTTGGAGTGTACCAAAAACTCTTGGGACTTGATGGACTTTGTAAAATGAAGGCATGTATAATAATGTTACTACTTGGATGTTTATATTTGCATATACAAATTATTCTGGAATTCTGATAGGGCATATTTTATATATGGGAAGTTCGATTTATAAATGGAACCATACAAAAAAAAATTTCTTATTATTTTCCTATAATTGCATTAGAGTTATGGTACTTAAGTGTAGGTGTTACATTAATCGATTAGATCTTTGAGCACCTTCTAGCATTAATCGAGTAACGCAGGTGTTAATCGATTGATCCTTTGTAAATTATAAGGAGTTAATCGATTAAACAAAGTGGTTAATGGATTAACCACTGTAAAATCTGAAATAAAACACGATTTTCAAAGTGTTTCCCTCATTGTTTCTCATCCTCCCACTCGAGTTCTCCTCCCTCTTTCTTCCCTAATCCTTCTCTTTCACCAATTAACACCAAACAACTCAATTCCATCAACACATAATCATTCCCCATCAACTCCCTATCATTCTCCATCAACCAAAACGCCAATTTCCTCTCTTTCTCTCAAATCCCCAATTTCCCTTTCCAAACCCTAACTCCCTCAATCTTTCTCATGGAGTTGAGCAATCCTCAAGGGAAGCTAGCAATCGATTAAGGGGCAAGGAACTTGGAGCTTAGGAGCTTAATTTCAAGGGCTTGGTGGAGCTCTCTCTCTCTCTCCTTCTCCTCTGCTCTTCAACCGGTAAGGGGAGATTCTTTCCACACTTTGAGTTAGGGATAGTTAGAATTTATAAAAGGATTTGGGGCTAATAATTAAATTAGAGTGTAGGTAGCAATTAGTGTTTGATTAGAGTTGTTCTTGTATTTTTAATTAACTTTGATATTTTTTTATAAATGTTTATATTAAGTGATTTCATTGTAAATTGTAAAGTAGGAAGTGAAGAACCTAGGGAGCTGACATATTTTACTGCACTCTGAGACATACCTGTATTTGTCGCCTGGTTGTTGGTTCTCTGTTGGTTTGTTGTTTGTTATTGATTATAGATTAATTATTGAATAACCTAAGTGCTATATGTTCCTAATTGTGATTTAGTGTTTAATTGATAGATTGTGGAATTGAAAATGGAATGTGAATAGAAAGTTTCAGAGAATAAAGAATAGGGAAAGTGTAATGGTAAATGGATAAGAGTTGGAATCGAATAGTGGATTAAAATGAATAATGGAAGTTTAAAATACATATGAATGAAAAGGGGATTGTGTGTGTGATTGTATATTGCTGCTTCTATCTTTAATTTGTGAATGAATGTTTTATTTTTATAAAAGGATGTTCTAAAAAGAAAATGTTTTTAAGAGAATGAATACATGTCCCCGTCACCAATGCATTAAAAAAAAATTTCGAGATTTTTCACTAAATAAAAATATATTCAAGTTGACTAAATCGGGGTGTTACAGCTATTTGAACACTCTTTTAACATAACTATTTTTCCATGTTTTTATACTATTCAATTAGATTTTATATGCTACATTTTGATATGCTTTTGAAAATGGTTATAAATATGGTAACACATTTTTATATGCTTTTGAAAATGATAGTACAATATATCAACTTTTCCCACAAATGATATAAACTATGGATAACTTGTAGTAAGCACCAAGTATTGCATCTTGTTTGAATAGAAGTTATGAGTTTCTCATAAAAAAAAGATTTGATTTTAATATTTTTTTGTTATATTATAATTTCTATTTTCTTATATTTATTTCAAAATTCAAGTATTTGTTAATATTAAAGAATGGGTTTTAACTTTTATATACATATGACCAATCCTAATATTTTCTGTGTTCTGGAAGAATAAAATTGACGATACCTAATTTATAAATAAAAATTAGTATTTACATAATAAGAATTTAAATTCACGTGATAAAACTGGGAGGGTGTAAAATAAAAATTAGAATCCATAATGAGTTAATAGTCACATAGGTTCCCGAAAGATACTGTGAAATCAATTAGGTCCCTGGAAGATTAGTGGAATCTTTTAAACCCCAAAGATCATTTTGGAATCAGTTAGGTCCCTAAAAGATTTGTGGAATCTCTTAAACCCCTAAAGATCAATTTGGCATCATGTTAGTCGCCCACGAGAGACCAATATCAGATATATATATATATATATATATGGTTGAAATTGATGAGGATCTGCTTAGTCGTCAACTCAGGATGTATGGTCGTGAAACCATGAGGAGGCTCGTTGCTTCTAATGTACTTATTTCCATGATGCAGCGTCTTTGTATTGATATTGGTGATGGCTATTTGAACACTCTTTTAACATAACTATTTTTCCATGTTTTTATATTATTCAATTAGATGTGATATGGTACATTTTGATATGCTTTTGAAAATGGTTATAACTCTGGTGATGGTCATGGTTGATAGCAGTTTAGGTTTTATATACGATTCCAAGGTTTATGGATCATGCACATGCTTAAATGCTAAATATGTTTGGTAAAATTTCATGCTTAAATGCTTAACTAGCATGATCATTAATAGAATTTATTTTGTTTCCAAAAAACAATGGGTTGCAAAATAGACGCGATCATTGGTTGTCATTATTAAAAAGTGACCACAACAAAACCGTTTGCATATACATTATATCAACATCGTTACTAGCTAAGCTGATTCGAAAGAAAAAAATTATTGCTCCTCCTCTCCAATTTAAATATAAATTAAAATCCAAGAGATGTTAAAAATAGTAATGTTTTTAAAACATCCTTGCAACATGTTAAATATAGGGAACCTGATAACCAACAATCTCAAATTTAGGTTTAAACCACTCTTCTTAGATATAGGTGACATGTTAATAAAAACTAGACACTTATTTTGTAACAATAATTCCTTATTTTAGAAATTAACTTTGACTTCAGTTGTGACCAGCAAGGAATTACACAACTATAAATATATGTCAAATTATTTGAATACAAATTGAAAAGAAAGGGAAGAAGGTAAAAAGAAAAAACAACAACAACAAAATAAAAGAGACAAGAACGAAATGGCAATTAAGAATAACGTAATTACATTAATGGTATTCTGCCTTATGGTCCTTTCATTTGTTCAATTCGTTATGGCAACTACTTCTGAAGAGGAGCAAACAGAAATCTGCATCAAAGGATGCTCTGACAAAGACTGTGAATGGTGGTGGCCTCACAAATGGTGCAAGGCTGTTTGCGAGATCAAGTGTCATCCAATGCGTTTTGAATGTAAGTCCGTCTAATCCTCCATTTAATTTTACATTTATCAAGGCCTCCCTAGTTGAACTGAGTACAATAACTTGAAATTGTGAATTCTCTCATTTACAACATGTATTGAGCTTAAAAAATTCTTCATACTATATATGTACTTGGTTTGCTTAAGTGCACCAAATTCTCCTTACCATATGTCAGGTACGCTTTAAAGCAATTATAGTAAAAATAACATATAAGATGACGAACAAAATTGTTTTTAAAGTATTTGTATCCGTACCTATACAGTAACACAAGTCAGGTTAGAAACGAAAGGAACTAATTAAATTGATGAACTTGGTTCAGCTTGACTTGGTTTTTTTAAAAATAGTTCATTTCGAAACTCAAGTTACAATTAGCTAATTATCAGCTTGAATAATGTTTGTTAATTTATATAATGCTACATTAAAAGGACTTCCCCCTAATTTTTATAGACATATGAAATAAATTGTCCAAAATTTAAAGCATAAAAATCACGTAATCTTAGATCCATATGACATTTAAATGCTTTCAATGCATCCATCACACTATACTGTAACACCCTACAAACAACTTATCAAAATGATAGTACAATATATCAACTTTTCCCACAAATGATGTAAACTATGGATAACTTGTAGTAAGCACCAGGTATTGCATCTTGTATGAATAGAAGTTATGAGTTTCTCATAAAAAAAATATTTGATTTTAATATTTTTTTGTTATATTATAATTTCTATTTTCTTATATTTATTTCAAATTCAAGTATTTGTTAATATTAAATAATGGGTTTTAACTTTTATATATATATGACCAATCCTAATATTTTCTGTGTTTTGGAAGAAAAAAATTGACGATACCTAATTTTTAAATAAAAAATAGGACTTACATAATAAAAATTAAACTCGCGTGATAAAAGTGGGAGGGTGTTAAATAAAAATTAGAATCCATAATGAGTTAATAGTCACATAGGTCCCCGAAAGATACTTGTGAAATCAATTAGGTCGAAAGATGATTTTGGAATCAGTTAGGTCCCGAAAAGATTTGTGGAATCTCTTAAACCCCTAAATATCAATTTGGCATCATGTTAGTCGCCCCACGAGACACCTAACATAATCCTATATGGTACGTTAAATGCTTTGTTAACCCAAATGTGACACCTTTGTAACAGTTCGGCCAACAAAGCATTTAACATGCCACGTAGAATTTCATTAGGTCTCTCCTGACGAAATTGGATGGGGCAACTATCATGACTCCAAATTGATTTTTGGGGAGTTTAAGAGATTCCACAAATCTTTCAAGGACCTAACTGATTCCACAAGTATCTTTTGGGGGCCTTTGTGATAATTAACTCAATCCATAAAATATACTTTATTAGTTTATTAATTAGTTTTTGGAGGCCCTTTGTCCATGGCTCTAGGCAATCGCCTCTCCAACCAAATAAAAACTAGAAGAATAATATTATCAACTACAATAAAGTATTTTTAGGAAATACAAAAGATATTTTAACCTTGAGAAATTATGAATTTAATATTTCAATAATTAATGAACTTAAATTTTTAATTCATTATTTTAATCAATACCCTTAAGGTAATAATTAGCATGAACCTATAAGAAACCTAAAAAATAAATTTTATATTTGATCCAATTAAGTATTAAATAATTGCCCATATTTTATTTCTATATATTTATTATTATGTACAATTTTATTATATAAAAAAATCATGTTTTTTCTTTCTCTAAACTATGTTTCTAAATTTTGTAACACTCGTAGACGATGTCTGTAATAAAAAATGCAATGATGATTGCTGGTGGCCTGCGAAAGTGTGCGGTGGGTTGTGCAAGTATCATTGTGGTAAGTTCATTTCTTTTTATAACAAATTAGTGAATGATTTTTTATTAACTATAAAAAATGACATATATGTGTGTCCACTCATGTCACGAGAACTACGGAATGTGTCATTTTTTATGGTTATAAAAAATTTAGACTAATTGTTTCTTATGAGTTTAGAGCATAACTCCTTTTATTTAATTATTTTCTTCATTTATTGTTAACTATACTCTATTTGATGGCAGTGGTAAAAGTCACTTCAGAAAAATAAGGACAATAATGAAATAGAAGAAAATTAAAGGTGTATTCGGAGAATACATTGTCTCCCACACTAGACATTAAAATAAAGCAGAATACAAAGTTTTCTCATGTGAAAGGATCACAGCTAATATCATAGTACTCTTCATGTAGAAGAAAAAACTACCGCTGTAAAAGTAACAATGATTCAATGGATATCCTTCTTCTCGTTCCCGCATGTCATTTAACTAAAAAAAAATAATCCCTGTAAAATATTATCCAATTTTTTTTATTGAATTTATTATTTTAACAGTTGTTCGCTAACATTTATATCCCTCAACTTGAACACTTGTTATCCATCTTATTTTAATTCTATTTTTTTTTTATTTCTGAGTAATTGCTATATCTTCCAGTTTTATATTTAAATTATTTTTTTTTACTTTTCATAGAATGTTAACATTGGCTTATCTCATTATCTGTATATAGTAATAATAATAATAAAATATTAAGAAAAATTATTTTTACGTTTTTCATGGTGTGTGATGAAAAAGCATTTATGATAATATATTATTATTATTATTATTATATCCTCATCATCAACATATTCCAAAACAAATGAGTAATTAATTTCTTTATTTTTTGACCGGTACTCCCTCTGGTCCTTTATGTAAGTCTCTTTTTAGAAAAATCACACCAAGAAAGTGTTGGAAACCAACAAGCGGCCTAACAATTACTAGAGGGGGGTGAATAGTAATTCAAATCAATAGTACCAATTTTTCGGATAAGATTGAAAACAGATGAAATATACTTGCTGGTTTTATAAAAAGGCTGATTAAGTGCCGAGCTGAATTTGATCACCGATTATCTATACGGATAATCGATTATCCGAGCTACAGCACACAGTATCGACTTTGCAGCAGATCACAAAAAATACACTTCAACCGAAAATGAAGTTATGGAAAAACCGATTAAATGACCGACTAATGCAAAAACCAAAAATGCGGAAAGCAGTAAAAGAGGACACAAAGATTTTTATACTTGTTCACTCTCCACCACTGAGAGCTACATCCAGTCCCCCCAACACCTTAGGGAGCTTTTACTCAAAATCAAATAATGGGTTACAATAGGATTTACAAGAGAGCCTATCTCACTAAACCTATCCCTGTCACAGAGTGTACCAAACTCTTGACCACTACCCTAATGTGTGACACTCTCTCTCAAGATTACATATACATATCATAATGTATAGAATACGGACTTTAGTTGTAAATAAAATATAGTAAGTAAAAGTCTGTCCCTTAAATACAATAAAGTTTATAAAGTGATTGCCCATCGAGTCTGTAGGGTCTGCCGACCGTATAAGGACTAAGTCTTAAGGGATTCTTCAAGGACCCTTTCCTCGGTTTACTCAGCACAAACGTCCCTCGCTCGGACTTGTTGGCTCCGAGCGCGCTAAAGGACCAGGCTCGGACTTGATGGGGCCGAGCCTCACAAACGGTTTTCAACCCATCGGCTCGAGACTCTAGGGCCGAGACATAACGTCGGCTGGTAGATGGACTCAGTCTTTACCAAGGCTTCCTATCCCTTCCGCAAATCTCTCCTAGATTCTCGCTAACAGCCTAGACATGAGATCTTGAGCTGATCTTATCCAGATTCTAAGAGCATAAACTTCCGGTATTATCTCATAGAATCCTAGCTCAGCTCAACCCTGATACAAGGCCCATACGGCCCATATCAGCCTCCTCCAAACCCTATAAATAGCTCATAACAGCTAGGGTTTCAGGTACGTACTCTCATCCCTAAGTTGACACTCTGCACACACCTGTTCACTGGCGAGACCCTGCTTTTCCCAACTAGAACTGCAGAAACACCATAAAGTCACATATTAACACTTGATCCTCTCTTGGGCTCCTGGTTCCATAATCTTGAGCACTTAGAGGGTTAAGGACATAGTGTTCCAGGACACTACAGAGTCGAAAAGATTATGAGTTGAGATTGTATATCGTAGATTACAAAATATATTTTCATGATAAGGTAGTGTTATCTCGAACTCATATGTAAAGTCCTTTAGGATTAATTAAAAATAACTTAATATCAGAGTATGTGGAAATAAGGTAAGTTATGAACCTTGGATTTGTAAAGTCAAACTGAGATAACTGCATATATATATATATATATATATATATATATATTTGTGTGAAAAATAACATAGGTCTATCATTAGTACATCAAAGTCCAAGGTCCAAGAGGTAGTAGCAAAAGATCAAGGTACAAGCCCATAAAATAAAACTAACGTAAAGAAAAAACAACCTCACTGAGATCTCTCAAAAATATATACAATATAAATACAGAGCAAAATATGAAATCCCAGTGGTGGTCTGATAATCCACCTCCATAGCATGATCCTCCTCCTCAAGTCTCCAGCATCAGCTCCACACGTCCCACATACCAACCATCTATACTATGCATCGTCCGGTGGATCCTCAACTCCCCATTGGCTCCCAGTGGAGTGCTCGACTAGCTCTCCCTCGCTCTCTGCCTCCTCGGGGTCCTCCTGTACCTCGTCCGACTGAGTCGATGCCCTACCACTAGGCACTGGGTCAGCTGAAGAAGTCCCATGTGTAACACCCCGATTCGGCAACTTGAAAACTTCCATTTAATATAGTGAAAATTAGGGCCATTTTTTTTGTAAAGTATGATCATGAGAACATTTAACTTTTTAAATGACAGTTACAATTAAAACCACATGTTCTCATATTCATAAACCTTTCAAGTTCCAAACCGAGATGTCACAAGACACCGCACTTTGAAACCCGTTTTCAAAATATCATTTAAAACACGTAGCCCGTTTAATTGTTTCAAAACATCAATATAAAATGAATCCTTTGCCGGGGTATAGTATGATAACTAGAGCGAGGGTAACCAAGGACTTACACTGGAATACATTCCGCCACGAGATTCCTAGCTTCTAGTCAGACACTCTAACACTAGCCGTCTAAGTCCTCGATCCACAAGTAGAGTTGTCCGCCTTACTGCCCAGGAATTCCTCCACCGAGACATCTCACTTCGGCGAAGATGTTCTTATCTCTCGAACAAGCTGGATCTGGAACCTCAATGTCCTTCGCATCTAATAACCGTGCAAATTTTCGAGAGACAGGATAGAAGAACAGGAGAAGAGAAGAATAGGAGAAGAGGAGAGAGTAAGCTACCCAAACAGTTATGTCGACTGTGTGGAATTACAATAGGCAAATACTAAGGAACAACAATAAGCAGCACAACAACAACAACAATATCATATCATATATATATATAAACAAACACGATCTTATACTTAGCTTTTCATAGTCACATTCTCAACCCTTCCTCATAAATTTCCACAATTCACTCAATCCCTGTCCATCAGGAGTTCCAAACTCATCACTCATTCCAAGAATCCTTCCTTATACACGTCTTATAATTCTTATTCAACACTTGATATCTTTCTATACTATTCTTTGAAACATCTTTGTTCTTTAAGTTTTAGCATTTCGGTTCGCTCAATGATGGGGGAAACATCATCATTGAGGGAGTCACACACGTCTACATCTCCTCGGTCATCCACCCAACCTAGTCGGAAGCAAACAGGAGTACAGGACCTTTACAACGCGGGCACGACAGCTGTCACACAACAAATGGTCCCAGACCAGGAGGACTCTGCCTCAAATCATAATCAATTCATATAACATCAATGCACGCTCTCAGCGGCAATCACAAATGCCCCGTTCCAGTCCCTCTCACTGTTCTAGATTTGCATCAAGGGGGCGACAGTATAATTTCTAGTTCGCGATGCGGAACTTGCCACGACATTAGACCCAGTCCCCACCACGTTAGTGCGCCACTTGTGGAGTTCGTTCCGCCTAGAAATATACTCGAGGCTTCTTGATGTTTCACCGTCCTTGCCCTCCCCTCCTGCAATCTCCACCTGAGTATCCGCAGATACCCATAGTATCTTCCTCTCCACTACTTTGATACGACTCTCGTACCTCACCGTGTTTATAAATGTCTTTTAAAATCTTTTAATGTTTTTAACGCTTTAATTAGCGGCTGAATCCTGACGGTCGGCTCATCCTTGGTGCATCCCTTCAATGAAGCCCGACCACTAATCGCAATCCGTTCCCCCTAATCTCAATGGCAACCTTGCCTCACATCACTTTCTCATGCATCTCAGCATCAATCATTATTCTCATCATCATTTCCCACCAGCATCATTAGCATCTTTTCTCATCCTCTTTGCTCAGCAACATCATCATTAGCATCGTTCTCCTCGGTGGTCGTTCAGTAGCACCACCAGTGTCGTCCTCCTCATTTGTAGCTGAGCATCATCAGCATTGCTCTCCGTCACCACGCTTCCGCTCGCCTCGTCGAGTAATTCTTGCCACTATCTCGAGCATCATCTTTTCATTTCCGTTCACGTTAAGATTTATCTCATTCTTAATTGTTTTCAACCTTCCTTTCGCATTTCACTCCTTTTCTCAATCTCATTTCTTTACTATCATTTCATGCTTCAGGGTGCAATCACCCTTCTTCTAACACATAATTAAACCATTCACATACTAACTAAAATCAAGTAACTCAATGCATGAATAACAAAACAAAGCATCATACCATCTTAATAAAAATATTGACTAAAGACAACACTTCGGTCTCAGCGACTTGTAGGGATAGACCAACACTTAACTAACAACGACAACCGACAAACAAACACTCACTATCCCTCTTCCTCGCCTAACGAGACCGGGTTCAACCTTTGAGATGATTGGACGCCTTAATATGTTGCCTAAGACCACGGCGTCTTAAGGGGAGCTTCTCTCTCACCTGGATGGCGACACATCCGAAAGCTTTTCAAGACTTCCCGTTGCGAGCTTTGCATCGTTCCCTTCGCGTCCGTCACCCGAATTAGACATTTTTCCCGTGCGTTAGAACGTATACGATAGATTCTTAATTTCGTTATGAAAATGTGTTGGAATAATTCTTTTTCTTGAAAACACATTGCCAATATCTAAAGATTCCAAAACCAAATCAGATTAATAAAAAGGGTTTTTCAAGAAATCTTTAAAACAATTAAGATAGTCTTCTTATGAAAACAAATTCATTCTTCTTAGTTTGAAAACATTCCGGTTATAAAATCAGTGTTTTCATACCTTTTAAAACAAAACACCAAAAATCCAAGAAAATAAGATTTCAAAACCATACATTGAAAATCTTTCAAGACACAAGGATTAAAGAAGATAAAAATTCCGAATTGATTTTAAGTTGTTTTTAAAAAAAATCACACTTTTTTTTTAAATTAAACATTTTCAATTATTTTAAAATCCACACTTAAATCCTCACACATACATTTCAAAAACAATTTCAATTCAACATCACAGCAGCACACACACACAAACTCACATAAGGCAAACCACACTTCAATCATTCAAAACCCATCAATTTAATCTTAATCTTAATGAATTAATTTAATTATACTTAGGCCTTGTGACTAATTCACTAAGGACCGAATCATTTGACTAATAGTTTCTAATCTCTAATAAATTTTAACAACTTGAAATTACCATTACAAAATTTCTTTTTCACATAATCAAATCAAATCATTTATTTTTATTTCTAAGATCAAAAGATGAAAGAAAGACACACACCTAGGACATAGATATGATCACAAGTTATCTCATGCATATGCTTTTGGCCGAATTATGCATACAGGGTTTTGCAAAGATTCAATGCACACATAATCATGAAATCATTTTCTCTCCTATGACCTAGAAACCGTGAGCATACAATTAGAGAAATTATCAATTTTAATTCCTTTTTAAAACCTAAACAATTTAAATCACAACGCATTTCAAAGATTCACTTACATTTTCTTTTCAAAAACCTAATCATGTAATGCAAACCTTTTAAAACTCTTGTATTCACTTAGTCTTATGATGCATGCACCCTAAATGAGAAACAAACCTAGCTACCTACTTTTCCTAGGATGGCCGAATGTCATCAAACAAAAGTCAAGGTTTTCACTCATTTTTCAACACACATAATTTCACAAAAGTCATATGATCACATCAAGACATATAAGATTTCAAAGCAACTTTTCAAATATCTTCAACATACATATTATAAACTCAAGTTTATTATTTCTTCTTAAACTAAAATTAAAGGTCTTATTTGACTTTATGAAAACAGCATGCAACAAGATTTTTCCCAAACATTTTTATAAATTAAACTCATGATTATAACTTTTCTTAAAAATAAAGTTCTTATTTAATCTTTCATGAAAACAACATATAGAAACATGAAATCACTAAATCTAATCCTAAAACAAACATGCATTAACAAAATAAAAGCATAGATCATATCTTGCAAGCATGGCCAAATGGCCTCATAAAAAGAATAATACATGCATAACATCAAACATTAGATCCAATCATGTTTGCACTCAAAAATCATTTTAAAACTTGATGTCTTTAAATTTTTGCCTTAAAACCGAATTACCCATCTAATGAAAAATATGATCTTTAGAGGAAATAAATTTCATCATGCATGTAAATTCAATAATGATCAAACATGGTTTTCTACTTTCTCTAGGTTTGGCCGAATGACAAAATGCACAAGGGTAAGATCTTTGGGTTCTATTTACACATGCAAAACTTTAGAACAACATTTTCTTTTCAAACATCAACGAAATCATCATTACTCACACAAAATCATGTTTAAAAAAAATCCTTTTTGTACCAAAAATCATTTTTAAAACTTATTATTATAATTTTTTCTCTTTAAGATTGTAACATGCATCAAAAGAAAATTAAGACTTTCTTCTCAAAACAAACATACAAGGTTCAAACTTCATGCATTTGGAAGTTCAACCATAGATCAAGGTAAAAACATAAACTTAAACACAAATCTCAACCAAACCGTGAAGAAGAACTTTTACAAGTTAAAGATCAAAACTTTCAAACACAATTATTCAAGATCAATGCATAAAAATAACATGGAAGGCATTTAAGCTTCAAGATCATAAGAAAATGAGTACATGAATCACGAAATCAAAGTTCAAACAAAGTCCACCATCGAGTTCTTTACAACACAAAAATTATTACATTAAACTCTTTCTTAAACAATTACCTTAAACAAAATCTCTAACTCAAATCTCCTCTCCCCCTCCTAGGGTTGCTTCGGCCTCCTCTTTCTTAGGGTTAAGGGTTGGTTTTCTTCATAATCTTTGAAGAGGAATGTAATATCCTCACTTTAATTAGTTAATTTTAAATTTTAATAAAATCAGAGTTTGAAAATTCATTTTTATGTTTGATTTCTTATGAAAGGTTTTACGAAAATCCGGCAGAGTTTCTTCTGTTTTTCGGACTTCCCAAAAATTTCCTTCTAAAAACCTATCAGTCCAGAATTATTTAAAAACATAAACACAACAGATTAAAAACCAGTCCAGATCCTAACGCCCGATTAATACCAGTCTCAGGGCATATAACCACACATATTAACACCCCGATTCGGCAACTTGAAAACTTCCATTTAATATAGTGAAAATTAGGGCCATTTTTTTTTGTAAAGTATGATCATGAGAACATTTAACTTTTTAAATGACAGTTACAATTAAAACCACATGTTCTCATATTCATGAACCTTTCAAGTTCCAAACCGAGATGTCACAAGACACCGCACTTTGAAACACGTTTTCAAAATATCATTTAAAACACGTAGCCCGTTTAATTGTTTCAAAACATCAATATAAAATGAAACCTTTGCCGGGGTACAGTATGATAACAAGAGCGAGGGTTGTAACATCCCAAATTTAATTCCCAGTATAATTGATGATGGGTCAAGCTTAGAGTGAAGGAAATAAAGATATCGAGTTAAAAATAGTGGATTGAAGGCTTGTTTTAGGATTAATAACATAGGATATTAAGAAATTTAAAATAAAAGATTTAAAACTCTAAACACAAATTCCACCGTTGGATGTGAAGATTAGTATGTGAGGAAGCTTGCTTTAAAATTTGAGGAAGATCAAACGGGTAACGAAGAAGTTATGGCCATTCAAAGTCTGGATGCTGCAAAATTGTGCAGCTTAATCGATTAAGCTGCAATTTAATCGATTAAGGCCAGAATGGGAGAAAAAGCTTAATCGATTATTAATCGATTAAGCACCGCTGCTGAGGAAAAAAATAAAGGCAAAACACACGTTCTTCTCTTGCCAATTTCGTTTCTCTCTTCCTCTCTCTCCTAGGTTCCATTCTCCATCATCATATCCACCAAGAGCAAGTGGGATTCCTTCATTCCATCAACAAATCTCTTCCTTCTTCACTCCAAGTAAGTGTTTAATGCTATGGATTCCTTATTTCTCTCTCCATAAATTCGTCCTCTCTTTTCTCTCTCCTCCATCCATGGTGGTTTTCAAATTCTAAGCCATGAAGCTCTACTTTTCTTGGAGTCTTGGCATGAGCCATGGCATAAATGATGATCTTTTCTTTTTATGACTCTATATTAGGTTCTATCCTCATCTTGTGGTTTGGTGTCTCTTTGGTGGAAAAACTCAAGCTTAGGGCTGTGAGACCCACAATTTTACCCAATTTATTTGTGATTTTGTAATTGAAATTAGGAAATTATGCTTGATTTTTGATACCTGGATTTAATTAAAAATCATATGAAATATATATATATATATATATATATATGAATATATATATATACGTGACATATATGTATATATTATATATATACCAATGTTTTCCCTAGCCTATTTAAATGAAATATTTTAAGGTAAAGTATTTGATTTAAATGATTTTTAGAAGATGAATTGTCTTTTGATGGATTAGAGTATCCTATCTTTAGAAATTCATATCTTTTAAACCATACGTCGAAAAATTACAAATGATATGTCAAAACGATCGTATGGAAATCTAGATTATGAAAATGTAAAGCTTTAATTTTTATTTTATAGTTTTCGAAATTTTATCACTGCTACAATAGTAAACGAATTTTTGAGTTTTAAGAATGAATGTATGGTTTTAATTGATTAAATAACCTTTTGACTCAAGTATAATTATTTTTTTTAAAATAAAAATACATTTCTGAAGTGGTATAATGTACTATCATTTAAATAAAGTGTATTTTCATATTTTTCTTATTTTAAATTATTTGAAAAACTTAGGAAGTGTATTTTGAAGGAAATGACCTTAGGACTTCCAAAATTCATAACTTTCAAACCATAAGTCCAAAAATTATAAACTTTATATGAAAATGATCGTATTAAAATGTAGAATCTTAATATATAAAACTAAAATTTTTATTTTAATAGTTACGAAAATTTTTGTACAGTAGGTAGAAAATCAAATTTTGATAGTTGATATGATTGGATAATTATGTAGGCACCTCCTCAATGAACCAATGAAAAATTTTCTCTCCTATTTTAATATATATTAACCGTCCAAAATAAGGAGGAAAGAGGGGAAGAATAGTTCTGAAGTTTGTGAGAATAAACCATGAAATTAAAATGCTTTAGGAATCAACAAAATCCCATTTAATGCTAGTTCATGTTCCAAGTAGTGTTTGAAAATTTTTGACTAAGACTTGATGAAGGGGGGCCGAATATTGCTCTGAAAAATGGAGGGGAAATGCATCCTCAACACCTATAAATAGATAGCCTTAGTTCCCACATTTTTCACACACAAAACTTTGATAGTTTTACAAGAGAAAATAAAATAAAATTCTAAGAAGAATAGAGGGAGAGAGGGACGAGTAAGCTAAGGAAGGAGGGAGGAATTGCTTGTTGCTTGAAGTTTTCTAAAAAGCTTAAGGAGTAGATGTAACCCAAAATCACTTATTTATTTAATCTGTTTTTAAGTTGTTTTGTTATTATTGAATAAAAAACTTCTAAATTCTTCTATAGTTGAAGTTCTAAATTTTCCTTTTCATTTTAAAGTTATTTTTGAATATGTGAAGTTGTTCTTAAGTCATATGAATTAAGAATGAGAAAAGGGACACAAAAAGGGTGTTTAAAGGGATTTATCTCCCCTTTTCTTTAATTCTTAAGATGGCTAAAAGTTTTGATGAGTTTGAATAATTTAATTTCTGGGTTTATTTTAATTCTTAGAACATAAGGATTATGGAGAATTTTGTATGAGCAAATAAGTTTTTATTCATTGTCTTTTAATTGTTTTTGGTTTCTTTGTTTTAAGGAAATGAAAAAGAAATAAGTAAATAGCAATGGAAAAACTAATAATTTCTAATATATATATATATGGACGGTGACCTATATCAAGTTGAGGATTGATTTGTGTATTTTAGTGTGTGTATTGTATTGTTGTTTAATAAAATTTAAGAGAATGGAAATGAATAAAAAGATTAAAATGGATTTTTATTTTTGCTTTTCTTTTCTTCTTCTTTTCTGGACCGTGTAGATATACATATAATTTGTATGATAATTGTTGTTATTTCATGTGTATTTGAGTTATAATTAAGTCCCTAAAAAGAATGAAAACAAATAAGTATTTTTCCTTAAAGTAGAAATGAAATGAAAATGATTTAAAGGAACTAAAAATGATTTTTGGAAATAAAATGAATAATTCTGGAAATTTTAATGTTCTTGAAGTGTATGAAATTATAGTTTATAGGAATTTGGTTTAATTGTTATTGTTTGATTTTATGTTATTCCTTTTGTTTGATTTAAATTAAATAAGAACAATGAGCAAATGAATAAAATAAATTTTCTGAAAAAAAAATTAAAAAGGATAGACCGTGAGGTCTATTGTGTTATTTTGAAATTATTTTTGTAATTTGTTTGTTGTTTGATGTGTAGTTAAATTATAGTTGATTGTTTAAAAGAAATAGGAACAACTAGTAGTTGTTATAAACTTATAAGAACATGTATTTTTGATTAATTGTATGAGTATGTGTTGATGTGTTTAAAAATGTTAGTTGCTGGAAAAAAAAGAATTATTTTCTAAAAGAGATCTATTTTATATTTTGTTAATGATTAAAACTCTTATTTTTAGTATACAAAATGATGTAATTATATTATATAGATGCTTTAGGAATTAAAAATGTTTTTCTGATATTTTCTATGCTGGTCGAAATTTAGAGGAAGAAATAAAGTTAATTAAATTTTTCTAATTGATTTGATGATTGCTTTAGTGTGTTTATGGAATGTATTATATGTTTTTATGGAAAAGTTAATTTTGAAAGTCTAATTTTAATTCTGGAAATTTAAGTTTTATTTTGAAAAATTAATTAGTCAAGACCCAAATGATTATTTTTAAGGGTATTAATGATACTTTGTTTGTATGTGCAAAAAAAATGTAGAAACAAATAGAAATGAGTATTTGTAATTGATTAATTTAATTTAATAGAAAATATTAAGTTGTTGTCCAGAAATTATATATAATGAAAAAGTAATATTTTATTTGAAATATTAGTGTTTTAAAGTTTTTAGCATAAGTAGGAATTGTGCATGATTGTGTATGATTGTTTGGATTGTTTTCTTGAACTTGTTTAAGTGATGCAACTTTTCTGTGGCTGTACAGCAGATGCAACTATTTTATTTTGTCTAATTTTGTCATTTTATTATAGTAGAATTTGTAATAAGAATTTAGGAAGAAACGGCATGTGTTTTCGATTTTCTGTTTAAGAGAAATTGAATTTTTAAGTTTAAGTATGCATGTTGTCCAAAAATCTAAATTAGTTGCATCAATGATAGAAATTGTTTTGGATTAAATCAATATGTGAATTTTATGCTAAGACTTTTTATATATAGAGTTAAAAAGGAAATATAAAAGTGACTTTCTAAATGTATGCCTTAATGTTCTAGTTGTTTACTAAACTGTTGTCTTACTGATGCTTGTATGATAATTGTGGAATGTCTTGTAAAAGTGATTTTTGAGTTTGTATTGTATACTGTCCAAATTTAATAAATTGATTTAAGTAATTATAAAAATGATTTTAATGTATGTGTGTATGTTTGGGTATGGTTATCATATTGTTTGAAATTAGTAAATAAGAAGTGGGTTGTATTTTGATGTAAAAATATAATGTTAAGAATTTTTTTAGGCAAGTTATAATATTTCATTAGATAAGTAAATGCATGCTATAAATATTGTTGCCTAATTGATACGATACTTCTCTAAATAATCTATATGTAACTATTTTTGTAAGCTATAAGTATTTTTGAGTTATAATTCTTAGTTCTTTGAAAATAGAGGTTAGAACTTTAATTTGATGAAAATTGTGAGTAAGTGCAATTTGTTTGAGTGGCTGTCCAGATTTGTTTTATATTGACCTTAGTAGTATGTTTATAAGATTTAAGGTATATTGAAATAATTTAAGTGTTGCCCATAATTGAATAAGTGTGGAAAAATATTACTTTCTTAAGCTTAATTTCATTTTTAGAACTTTGTGTGAATCTTTTAGTAGGAAATTGAAAAGAATGAATTTTGGGTAACTGTGAAGAGATGCAACTTTATTTTGTGCTACTGTCCAAAATCTTAGTTTGAGTTGCATCAACTTTAGAACTTGTTTTGACTTGATAAGTGAATGAGTTTATATTTTAGAATGATTGTTGATGTGTTAAGTGTTTGTATTGATTTTTTTAAAAATGTGTTTCTGGCTGTCCAAATGATTAAAATATTATATCAAGTTTAAGTTATTTGTTTAAGTGACTTATAATGGTAGTTGTTATATAAGCATTTGGAATTGAATTATGATTTAATGAAAGTATAAGTAGTCTCTTTAGATGTAATTGATTAAGTTCTAAATTTTGTATTAAATTTATATGTCTTAGGATGTATATATGGTTGTGTATGAATGATAGAATATGTTTATTTCAATTTTTAGAATTGATACAACTAGATTTTGGTGGCTGTCCAGCAAGCAAAATTATTTTGTTTAAATTATATTTAATCATATTTTTATACTAGAACTTGTAAAGAAATTTTAGGAAAAAATGGCATGACTTTCCGATAAACCATTTGTGAAAAAAAGTGATTTTTCAAGACTTGTAGGGTATGTTGTCCAAAATTCTAAATTGTTGCATCAACTATAAAGCTTGTTCTGGAATGAATTAGTATGAGGATTTTTATGATAGGACCCTTAATATAAGTGTATAGATTATAAAAGAAATTATAAAAGTGATTCTGTGAAAGTATGATTTGATGTTATTTGTTTAAATAAAGTGTTGTTTTATTTGTATAAATCTGTGGATGATAATGGTTGAAAAAGTGATTTTGATCTAATGATTGGTTTTAAAGATTTTATTTAGTAATGTTTAAGAGGCCTTGATGTTTGGAGAAGGAATGATTTACTTTTCAAGTGTTGTATATTCTAATACAAAGTCTTCTAATTTCAAAGGTTATTTAAGAAAGTGGTATTTGTTAAAAGTATGTTTTCCAAAAATCAAGGATTTATTTTAAATTACCTGATGCCTCAAAAAGGACATATGTTTTAAAAAAAGAATTTATGTTTTAAGGTACCTTGGTACTTCGGGTTCAGTCCTTACATTAGTGAGTAGATAGTATAAGGTACTTGCTTGATATTGATTGTATGTCGTTCATCATTTAAGAAATAAAAGGAATTAAAAGTAAACGAGCTGCTGGAGCTGTGAACGCAAAAGGTTGAAAACAGAGTAAGCGTGGAGCTCAAGTAAGAGAGCAACCTTCCTAAGACATAATGGCACCGAGGTAGCATTAGGACGTTCCGTATCATCTCAAAGGTCGGAACTAGGAATCTATAAGTTGAGTAGTAAGACGGCAAATGTGTGTGTGTTCCGCCGTCCTTACGAAAAATACGATTCCTCAATATTAATCGTATATCGGTTAATAATTGTTATATCATGTTGTATATCCTAAAGTTGTATATGGTATATTGCCCTAATCATTTGGAAAGGATAAAGTGTTAAGTGTTGAGATCACAAATATGTTGGGATTATTTTGGGATAAGGATTTATCCTATGGAAGTGTGCTCAAGGTATATTGAATTGTTGTTCCTATGAAAAGGACTTGAAATATTTGGAAGTATGATTGTGAAAATAAATTATGAGAAATGATTATTTGAATCTTGTGAAATTTGAGGATCGTTGTTAGTGTACGGTGATGGTGCAACCGGCACAATGACTTTATTATATCCCCTTAAGCGACTGGCCACGTGAATGACTTTGCCGTGGTTCATGTCTTGTGGAATCCACTGTACTTTAGGGACGTGTTTGCTATGGTCCCTTAGAGGTCGAGACCCGTTAGAAGCGCGGCTTAGAATGGGTCGACCAAACTTAGGATTAAGAAAAGATTTCTAAAAGACTTTAAAAGACTTAAAAGACTTTAGGACCCAATCCTTTCTAACTACGCTCATAGTGAAGTAGTGGAGAGGAAAGATACCGGATACTTGGAGGTCGGGCATTCCGCCAAGTGGTGATTGCGATAGGGGAGGGCAATGATGGTGATTCGTCAATAAGCCTAAGAGCACTTCCCTAGGTGGAACAATGCTACAGTGATCAAGGGCACCTGCTGGTCGTTGATCGTAGCGAGGACTGCACGTACAACTAGGGATTGCGCTGTCGCCCCCTTGAGCAAATCTTAGATGGTGTAGAGGGAATCCGAATGGGACTAGAAGCCATCGTCTTTTTATGAACTTATGAACTGATACTTGATTTTATTTTGCTGACCAACTGGCGTGGTTTCAGCTTGATTTTATTTTGCTGACCAACTGGCGTGGTTTCAGCTGGTACGTACCCTTTGGCTTCGATGTCAGCATGGTTAGGATTCCTGTGCATCCCATCTGCTTTCCGAATTAGGTTGTGGTTGGATATTGAAGGAGGAGATGTATCATGTGTGCTAACCTACCCTTGCCTCAATGATTTCCCTCCCTAAATCATTGACGGTTGTATTATGGAAAGACCTAGTGGAAAGACTATGAGTATGGAACTTTAAGAAAAGATATTAATGCGATGAAAAGAGGAAGTTATAAAAAGTTATAAGAATAAAGTGGTAATTATGAGCTGTGAATGAGGAAATGTTATAGTTATTGCATATATTTGTGTCCTAATGTGATCCCTTAGAGTAAGTCCATGCCGTCGACGACCATTCGTCCGGATCGTTGACTGTAACACCCCAATTTGGACATAGAATTTTCACTAAAAATTTGCGCCATTTTTTTTTATAACATTATCTAAGTCAATTCGGTTTAATTCTTTTACCAAAAAGATTTTCATAAATACAATATAATTTATTTGGTTTACAAAAATGTTTTGGTACTTAGACGTGCGCTATTCCCAAAAAGAGATGTTAACATCCAACACATTTCCAAAAACTCATTTTCTCAATGTCATATTTAGTCGATGGTTAACTTGCGGAAAAATAGTTTAATTACTTTATGAACATGATATATAACAAAGAAACTTCTTTTATTTCATTTAAAATAATCCATATTACAACTGGGGTTACATTCGGGATAGAGTAATCATGTCCTACCCATCCAAAGATGGAATACAAAACAAAAACTATCCTAGACTATTAGTCTTCATTTTCCTCCACCGTAACTGTCTGGAATATTCTTGATTGCTGCTTCTGCTTCCTCCTCGTATGTACGTCGTCTCGTGATCCTCTTCCGACTTGAGTAACCGCTACTCGAGATAGTACATGATCTGTCACCTGTGAACATTGTTACCCAATGTCCACAGGAAAGGGAAATAGAGAGAGTAAGCACTTCCGAACGATATGATCGTCGACGGCGCGGGCTTACAATAGGGGAATATTAAGATCATGCAAGCATATCATAGCGTACATCATTATTATCATTACCTTATTCCATTTAATACCATAAAGTCCTTTCCAAAAAGGGTATACCTCATAACTGTTATAATTAATTATCTTTAAGCTCTAAGTTTTATTATCGTAACCACCGGAAATTCGAAAAGGGGTACCACCACCGAGGCTCAAGGGTTTGGTAGCACACACGTTACATCTCCTCCATCATTCCATCCACATCCTAGTTCGGAAAGCAGATGGGACGCACAGTAACCCTAACCATGCTGGCATCGATGTCGAAGGGTACGCACCAACAAGTGCCCAACAACCGAAGTAAAATCATTTCATCAATACAGTTTCCAAAATACAGCGACATCTAGCCCCATTCGGGTTCCCTCTCACCATCCAAGACTTGCTCAAGGGGCGACAACGCTATCTCTAGTTGATCGTGCAGTTCCTCGCTACGACATTGCCTACAACCGAAAGACAAGTCCTTGTAGTCTTGTCCCGCCTAGAGGAGCACTCGAGGCTTCTTGACGTTCACCGTCCTTGCCCTCCCCTATCGCAATCACCACTTGAAAGTACACCGGCCTCCAAGTATTCGGTATCTTTCCTCTCCACTACTGCACTCTCAACGCGTAGGTTTTGGAGAGGGGTTCCTAAGGCTTCTCAGTCTTTTAAGTCTTTTAAGTCTTTTAAGTCTTTTAAGTCTTTTCTTAAACCTAAGTTTTGGTCGACCCATTCTAAGCCTTCCTGCTAACGGGCCTCGACCTCTAAGGGAAACATCAAACACCCTTCTACAGTACAGTGGAATCCACAAGACTTAGACCACGGCACAGTCATCCACGTGGCCAGTCACTTAAAGGGAATATTTCCAAAGTTATTGTGCCATTTGCACCATCACTGTACACTAATATCGCTTACAAATTTCATTGATCATTCTCATATTTTCATATTAATATTTACAAAATATGCCAATTCCTTTTCATGGAACAACCGATCGAAAAACACAAAGAACTCTTTTCATAGGAACCACCGAACATTAATTTTCTTTCCATAAGATGAACCTTTATTTCCAAAATATAATATACAATACAAAAATATACAACATAGCATAAGCAATTAGCAACCGACATACAATAAATATCGAGGAATCGTGTTTTTCGTATAAACGGCACAGATACACACTCAATTGCCGTTTTACTACTTGACCGATAGATTCCTAGTTCCGACCTTTGAGATGATACGGAACGTCCTAATATTATCCTACATGCCACTATGTCTTAAGAAGGCTTCTCTCTCACCTGAAGTTGAAGCTACACAACTAGTGTCCTCTTGCTTTGAAGTCACGTCACCCAAATCCGAACGAAAGCCTTTACCAAATAATATTTACAAAATAATTTCATAAATAACTACACAATTACAAGTAAGCAAACCACAAGACCTATGTCCTTAACAACAATTTCCTTTATCACTTTTAGGAAATCCAAAAGACTTGAACTAAAAACTTCCAATACTTAAAATAAATCATACTTTACAAAATCAAAACCTTTAAAACGTCAATGGAAAATTTTTAGAACTAATTATTAAATCAAAAGAGATTATTAACTCAAAATCAACAACAACTACCACTCCAGGATTAACATAAGCCATTTAAAACAAATAACTTAAACTTGATGCAACCTTTTTAATCATTTGGACAGCCAAGAAATACTTTTTTAAAATCAATACAAACACTTAACACATCAACCATCATTCTAGATTATGACCTCATTCACTTATCAAGTCAAAACAAGTTCTATTTTAAATATCATGCAACTATATAAAAATCATCTCTGCACAGTAGCACGAATAAAGTTGCATTACTTCACAGTTACCCAAAAATTCATTCTTTTCAATTTCCTACTAAAAGATTCACATCCAAATTCTAAAAATGAAATTAAGCTTAAGAAAGTAATGTTTTTTTCCACACTTATTCAATTATGGGCAGCACTTAAATCATTTCAATTCACCTTAAATCTTATACTACTAAGGTAAATATAAAACAATTCTGGACAGCCACTCAAACAAATTGCACTTACTCACAATTTTCATCAAATTAAAGTTCTAACCTCTATTTTCAAAGAACTAAGAATTATAACTCAAAAATACTTATAACTTATAAAAATAGTTACATATGGATTATTTAGAGAAGTATCGTATCACTTAGAAAACAATATTTATAGCATACATTTACTTATCTAATAAAATACTATAACTTGCCTAAAAATTCTTAACATTATATTTTTATATCAAAATACAACCCACTTCTTATTTACTAAATTCAAACAATATGATAACCATACCCAAACATACACACATACATTAAAATCATTTTTATAATTACTTAAATCAATTCATTAAATTTGGACAGTATACAATACAAACTCAAAATCACTTTTACAAGACATTCCACATACAAGCACCAGTACGACAACAATTTAGTAAACAACTAGAACATTAAGGCATACATTTACAAAGTCACTTTTATATTTCCTTTTTAACTCTATATATAAAAAGTCTTAGCATAAAATTCACATATTGATTTAATCTAAAACAATTTCTATCATTGATGCAACTAATTTAGAATTTTGGACAGCATACATATTCTAACTTAAAAATTCATTTTCTCTTAAACAGAAAATCGAAAACACATGCCGTTTCTTCCTAAATTCTTATTACAACTTCTACTATAATAAAACGACTAAATTAAAACAAAATAAAATAGTTGCATCTACTGTACAGCCACAGAAAAGTTGCATCAATTCAATTAAGGTTCAAGCAAACAATCCAAAACAATTCAGATACAATTCCTACTTATGCTACAACTTTAAAAATACTAATATTTCAAATAAAATATCACTTTTTCATGCATCCTAAATTTCTGGACAGCAACTAAATATTTTTATAAAATCAAAGCAATTAATCAAAACACTTATTTCTATTGATTTCTATATCATATTTGCACATACAAACAAAGTATCACTAACATTCTCAAAAATAGTCATTTGGGATCTTAAATAAATAAATTTTTCAGATTTAAAAATAAATTCCCAGAATAAAAATGAAACTTTCAAAATTAATCTTTTCCATATAAACATATAATATATTCTATAAACACACTAAAGCAATCATCAAATCAATTAGAAAAATTCAATAAATTTAATTTCTTTTTCTAAGAACTTCGACTAGCATAAATAAAAATTAGAAAAATATTTTCAATTCCTAAAGCATCCCTATAATATAATTACATCATTACGTACACTAAAAACAAAACAATACAAGAGATCTATTCCTTAACAAAATATAAAATAGACTTCTTTTAAGAGAATAAAATAAAACCAAAAAATAAAATAAAATAAAAGAAAATAAAATAAAACCAAAAATCTATTTTAATCCTTTTTATTCATTTCCATTTTATTAAACAACAACACAATACCCATACTAAAATACACAAATCAATCTTCCATTTTTCTAATATACAACATGCCTCATATATATATATAAATACCAGAAATTAAAAATTTTCTATTATTACTTACTTATTGATTATTATTCATTAACACAAAGAAATAAAACAATTAAAAAGACAATGAATAAAAACTTATTTAACCATTCAAAATTTCTATACTTCATATGATATTAGAAATAAAATAAACCCAGAAATAAATTAACCAAACTCATCAAAAACATTTAGCCATCTTAAGAATTTAAGAAAATGGGAGATGAATCCCTTTAAACACTCTTTTTGGTGTCCCTTTTCTTATTCTTAATTCATATGACTTAAGAACAATTTCATATATTCAAAAGTAATTTTAAAATGAAAATAAAAATTTAGAACTTAGCTATAGAAGAAATTGAGAAGGTTTAAACAAAACTAAAAACAAAACAACTTAAAATAGATTAAATAAATAAGTGATTTTGGGTTACCTCTACTCCTTAAGCTTTTTAGAAAACTTCAAGCAACCAGGCAAACTCTCCTTCCTCCCTCCTAGCTTACACGTCCCTCTCTCTCTTTTTCTCTCTTAGAATTTTATTTTTTTCTCATGTAAAACTATCAAATGTTTGTGTGTGAAAAATGTGGAACTAAGACTATCTATTTATAGGTGTTTGGAGATGCATTTCCCTTCATTTTCAGAACTAAAATTCGTGCCCCCTTCGTCAAGTTTCATTCAAAAATTTTCAAACACTACTTGGAACATGAACTAGCATTAAATGGGATTTTGTTGATTCCTAAAGCATTTTAATTCAAGGATTATTCTCACAAACTTCAGAACTATTCCTTCCCTCTTTCCTCTAATTTTTGGACGGTGCATATATTAAAAATAGGATAGAAAAATTCTCATTGGTTCATTGTGGAGGTGCCTACATAATTACCCAATCACTTAATTATTTAAAATTAGATTTTCTACCTACTGTACAAAAATTTTCGCAAACAGTAAAATAAAAATTTTATTTTTACATATTAAGATTCTACATTTCAATACGATCATTTTCATATAAAGTTTGTAATTTTTGGACCTACGGTTTGAAAGTTATGAATTTTTGAAGTTCTAAGATCATTTCTTCAAAAATACACTTTCTAAGTTTTCCAAAAATTTAAAAATACTAAAAATACGAAAATACATTTAATTTGAAAAATAATACATTATACAACTTCAGAAATATATTTTTATTTTCAAAGTAAAATATACTTGAGTCAAAAGGTTATTTAATGCATTAAAACCATTCATTCAAACTTAAAACTCAAAAATTCGTTCACTTCTGTAGCAGTGATAAAATTTCGAAAACTATAAAATAAAAATCAAAGCTTTACATTTTCATAATCTAGATTTCGATACGATCGTTTTGACATATCATTTGTAATTTTTCGAGGTACGGTTGAAAAGATATGAATTTCTAAAGATAGGATACTCTAATCCATCAAAAATCATTTCATCTTTTAAAATCATTTAAATCAAATACTTTACCTTAAAAATATTTCATTTAAATAGGCTAGGGAAGACATTGGTATATAATATATATACCTATATATGTTACGTGTATACATATATATTTTCATATATATATATTTTTATATAAACCCAGGTATCAAAATCAAGCATAATTTCCTAATTTTAATTATAAAATCACAAATAAATTGGGTAAAATTGTGGGTTTCACATTGACTCTCTCTCTTCTTTTCTTTCCTGTGGACATTGGGGACAATGTTCACATATGTCAGATCATGTAGCATTACAAGTTATGGTTGCTTAAGTTGGAGAAGGATCGATAAATGGAGCATCATTACGAGGAGGACGGAAAAGCGGCAGCCGAGGAGTCTTTCAGATACTTGTGATGAAGGATAGCAATGAAGATTAGTAGTCTAAGTTAGTATAGTCTCTGTTTATGTATTCCATCACTAGATGGGTAGGACATGATTACTCTATCCCGAATGTAACCCGTGTTGTAATAAATGATTATTTGAAATGAAATAAAAGAAGTTTCTTTTGTTATATATTATGTTCATAAAGTAATTAAACTATTTTTCCGCAAGTTAACCATCGATGACGTTTAGAAAATTAGTTTTTGGAAATGTGTTGGATGATAACATCTCTTTTTGGAAATAGAATTTTATGATGCAAGTACTAAAGCATTTTTGTAAACCAAATGAATCAAATTGTATTTATGAAAATCTTTTGGTAAAAGAATTAAACTGAATTGATTTTAATAATGTTAAAAAAAAAATGGCGCAAATTTTTAGTGAAAATTCTTGATCCAAATTGGGGTATTACAAGAGCAAGCTAAATCTCCCTATCTCTAAGGATTTGAGGTAAGGAGTGAGTGTTACCTTAATTTAGGGATGAGTTTCTAGTATGTATATAATACTTGCTAAGAGTTAAGTGTTAGTTAGGACATGAAACCATAGGGTAGTAAACATGAGTAATGAATAGAGCTTGGAAATAAAGGATTTTTATTGATCATGATATTGTGTACATATGTGTTATTTTTATAAATATGTGTATGATTGAACTTAAGTGTGTAATTGTGGAATTGTTTGTGATGTTGACAAGTAGTTTAACAATGTTTTGATGGCAATATGATTAAATGAATAGTTGATTATGGAAATAAATGAATGAAGATAGTGTTGACGATGCTTGGGAAATGTATTGATTAAGAGTTAGAAGAAAGAGGATTGAAGGAGTAAATAGGGAACTAATGAGTGAATAAATAAAGGAAACTTATTGCGAAGGTCAAAAAGACCCAGAGCGATCAATTAAAATTAATTAATGCGAAGGTCGTATGTACCCAGCGCGATATGCGAAGGTCATATGTGTCCAGCGCGATAAGAAATTAATTAATGCGAAGGTATATGTACCCAGCGCTATATGCGAAGGTCATATTACCCAGCGCGATAATGAAACATAATAATGCGAAGGTATATGTACCCAGCGCGATATGCGAAGGTCATATTACCCAGCGCGATAGTGAAACATAATAATGCGAAGGTATATGTACCCAGCGCGATATGCAAAGGTCATATAACCCAACGCGATAATGAAACATAATAATGCGAAGGTATATGTACCCAGCGCTATATGCGAAGGTCATATTACCCAGCGCGATAATGAAACATAATAATGCGAGGTCATATCGACCCAGCGCGATCATTTTATTTAATTAATGCGAGGTCATATCGACCCAGCGCGATCAATTGTATTTAATTAATGCGAGGTAATCGACCCAGCGCGATCAGCGAGGTCGACACCGACCAGACGCGATAAAAGGTTAAAACTGAGGGGAATTGAGTAGACCTAAAGCATAGTAAATTAATGAATAAGAATGAGTTGAATTGGGAGATAACAAGATAAAGAAATTATGAAGCTGTTGATATTGTTTGTGCTACTGTTACAAGATGTGAATGACTATATGTATTACTTGAACTATATGTGTTTGGCTTGGTCGGTTATTATGTCATATAAGAAACTGCTATTCCTACTTTATTGTGTAGTGCTCACCTCCTTACCATTTTTCAAGTACTGAGCTGGAGCATACACCAGTTTCGGCCGAGCAGGATTACTATCCCTCACAGGGAGAGTAGGGTTGGGTTTAGATGTTTTTGTTTTTGACCTAAGCCTCCGTATTATTTGATGTATATGTGATGTATATGCTTTTTGGGTGAGGCTTAGGATAGTTTCATTTGTGCATGGTTATGATTCATTTTTGGGCATAGTTGTGCTTATGGCCTCTTGATTTACATACTTAACCTTTTGCAGGCACTCTGACAAACTGATACTGACGTTCTACTCTTGAGCCCATAGGGCAACTTTGTGATTGCATATCTATTTATATTTGGGCCCTGCTGGCTACTGTTGATATTATATACATGTGTTTATCAGGTTGAAGTTTTGGAAAAGCCCGAAAAACAAGCGAAACTCCGTCCGTTTGACGGTTGATTTTCATAAATTAAAAAGGAATTTTCAAGTTCATAATTTTTAATAGCGGGGTTTTAAGGGTAAAAATCCTAGGTGTTACAAGGGTAACCAAGGACTTACACTGGAATACATTCCGCCAGGAGATTCCTAGCTTCTAGTCAGACACTCTAACACTAGGAGTCTAAGTCCTCGATCCACCAGTAGAGTTGTCCGCCTTACTGCCCAGGAATTCCTCCACCGAGTCGTCTCACTTCGGCGAAGATGTTCTTATCTCTCGAACAAGCTGGATCTGGAACCTCAATGTCCTTCGCATCTAATAACCGTGCAAATTTTCCAGAGACAGGATAGAAGAACAGGAGAAGAGAAGAATTGGAGAAGAGGAGAGAGTAAGCTACCCAAACAGTTATGTCGACTGTGTGGAATTACAATAGGCAAATACTAAGGAACAACAATAAGCAGCACAACAACAACAACAATATCATATCATATATATATATAAACAAACACGATCTTATACTTAGCTTTTCATAGTCACATTCTCAACCATTCCTCATAAATTTCCACAATTCACTCAATCCCTGTCCATCAGGAGTTCCAAACTCATCACTCATTCCAAGAATCCTTCCTTATACACGTCTTATAATTCTTATTCAACACTTGATATCTTTCTATACTATTCTTTGAAACATCTTTGTTCTTTAAGTTTTAGCATTTCGGTTTGCTCAATGATGGGGGAAACATCATCATTGAGGGAGTCACACACGTCTACATCTCCTTGGTCATCCACCCAACCTAGTCGGAAGCAAACAGGAGTACAGGACCTTTACCACGCGGGCACGACAGCTGTCACACAACAAATGGTCCCAGACCAGGAGGACTCTGCCTCAAATCATAATCAATTCATATAACATCAATGCACGCTCTCAGCGGCAATCACAAATGCCCCGTTCCAGTCCCTCTCACTGTTCTAGATTTGCATCGAGGGGGCGACAGTATAATTTCTAGTTCGCGATGCGGAACTTGCCACGGCATTAGACCCAGTCCCCACCACGTTAGTGCGCCACTTGTGGAGTTCGTTCTGCCTAGAAATATACTCGAGGCTTCTTGACGTTTCACCGTCCTTGCCCTCCCCTCCTGCAATCTCCACCTGAGTATCCGCAGATACCCATAGTATCTTCCTCTCCACTACTTCGATATGACTCTCGTACCTCACCGTGTTTATAAATGTCTTTTAAAATCTTTTAATGTTTTTAACGCTTTAATTAGCGGCTAAATCCTGACGGTCGGCTCGTCCTTGGTGCATCCCTTCAACGAAGCCCGACCACTAATCGCAATCCGTTCCCCCTAATCTCAATGGCAACCTCGCCTCACATCACTTTCTCATGCATCTCAGCGTCAATCATTATTCTCATCATCATTGTCCACCGGCATCATTAGCATCTTTTCTCATCCTCTTTGCTCAGCAACATCATCATTAGCATCGTTCTCTTTGTAACATCCCAAATTTAATTCCAAGTATAATCTATGTTGGGATGGTCTTAGGGTAGAAGAAATGGATATATAAGTTAGAATCTAGCCAAAAATACATGTAGAACTAGGGTTAAAAACATAGAACCTTAGGAAATTCAAAATAAAAGATTTACAACTCTAAACACAAATTCCACCGTTGGATGTGAAGATTAGTATGTGGGGAAGCTTGCTTTAAAATCTGAGGAAGATCCAACGGGTAACGAAGAAGTTATGGCCTTTCAAAGTTTAGATACTACAAAATTGTGCAGCTTAATCGCCTCTTAATCAATTAAGCTGCAATTTAATCGATTAAATCGTGCTGCTGCTGAAAAAAAATAAAAGCAAAACACACGCTCTTTCTTTCCCAAATTCGTTTCTCTCTTCCTCTCTCCCCTAGGTTTCCATTCTTCATCATCAAATCCACCAAGAACAAGTGAGATTTCTTCATTTCATCAACAAATCTCTTCCTCCTTGCTCCCAGTAAGTATTCAAGCCTTTGATTCCTTCCCTCTCTCTCTCTCTAATTCGAGTTTTCTCTCTCCTCCCTCTCATGGAGGTTTTCATTTCTAAGCATAGAACCTTCAAGTTTTCCATGGGGTTTAGTTTGAGAATCATGGAATGAGCAATAACCCTATTTTTTGTGGATTTATAATAGGTTCTATCACTCTCTTGTGGATTTTGAGCTCTTGGTGGGCAAACTCAAGTATAGGACACTTGGACTCTCCTTATCCTTAAGTGTTTGAGGTAAGGGGGTGGATATAGTGAGCTTTGCCTTGTTCTAGGGAGTAGGTTCTAGTTAGTATATAATGCTTGTTAGGGTTATGTGTTAGGGGAGAACATTAGATTATGAATCCCTAGGTTATTGAATATGAAATTCTAATTAATTAAATGTGCATGATGATTGGATGTTAAGGCTAGGAAAAGGAAACCCAATAATATAAGAATGAATTATTTGATAAATGAAATTTGGTTAATGATTATATTGAAGTACATGAGAAATTGGGTAATGTGAAAGTGAAGTTGACATAAATGATTTTTATGATTATTGACTTATTTGTAAAGTTGTGAATTAAATGATAATTAATTACTATAGCAAATATATGTATGTGTTGTGGAATAAATTGATATAGGAAGAAAGGAAATGGAAACGATTAAATGTGATAAATGTGCATATTTGTAGCTAATTGTCCAATAAGTAAAAATGTTAAGTATTATCAATTGTGAATAAAGATCATGGTTTATGAATTGAACTTGTGAATATAGGAAACAGAAGTAAAACAATTATGTGGAAATAAAAAGTAAAAGATGATATATGCAAAATTAAAATGAAGGGCGAATCTAAAGGTTAAGCTATAAAAGAGAACACTATTTGGTATGATTGTGATAACTGAGAAAGGAAATGAATAAGGTAATTACATGAATCATTAGTTATGGAATGTGTGTTGTTGTATTTAAAGGTGTTACAATTAATTGAACAAGAAAGTGAATAATTCTTGGCCTCTGAATTGAGGCGCCGAACATTGAGAATGTGGTTTATGCGTTGGCCTCTGATTTGAGGTGACGATTAAAGGAAAGATTTGATAAATGATATAGGGAATGAGTATGGATAAAGAATGAATGGGAAATGTGCGTAAGTGTATTAGTGATTGTATGTGTTAAGTTGTTTGTGTAAGATGGTGAAAGTATGATTTGGCCTCTGATGTGAGGTAATGTGAAATGAAAATGTAATAAGTGCGTTGGCCTCTGTTTTGAGGTGACGATTAATGGAAAGTGATGATTTGGCTGACCTCTGATATGAGGGGCACAAAATGAATGAAAGTAATAGAGTGTTGACCTCTGACCTGAGGGACACCGGATGAGATGTGTATTGGTGTGTTGACCTCTGACCTGAGGGACACAGAATGAAATAAAGTGTTGACCTCTGACCTGAGGGACACAAGATGAAATGAATGTTATTAGGTGTTGACCTCTGACCTGAGGGACACTGTAACACCCTAGGATTTTTACCCTTAATTCCCCTTTAATAAAATACGGACTTAAAATTTTCTTTTTAATTATATTAAAATCAACCGTCAAACGGACGGAGTTTTGTTTGTTTTTCGGACTAATCCAAAATTTGACCTGTGATAAACAATTTCAAATAAACAACTGATAGCCAGCAGGGCTTCAGATTATATTTCTAAATCAAATCAAGGCTCCACGGGCTCCAATGATATCAGTATGCAAAAATAAATCAGAGTATTAGCGGAAATACAACTTTTAAGCATTAAAACCAAAAGTTTTAGCTTTAGCAAAACAAAACATCCTAAGCCTCATTCGAATTATGCATATAAAATTTACATCAAAATAATATCAGAGGCTTAGGTCCATACTATACACTAAACCCCTAACACCCTACTCTCCCTGTAAGGGAAAGTACTCCTGCTCGGCCGGGGGCTGCGCCAGCTCAATCTCCGAACCTGAAACTGTAAGGGAGTGAGCATTGCACATGAAATAAAATTGCAGTTTCGATATAATCATAATAGATCCACTAGGCCAAACACAAATAGTAAAGTAATGACATATAGCATTTACAAGTCTATTCTCTCCCTCTTTAAGGGAGAGAATGTGAGGTTGATGATAGTCCTTGATAATAGTTGAGATTGGAGCCTCAAATCCTTGAGGAGAAGGAAGAACAAAGCTTCTTCTTGGAGAGAGAGAGAGAAATCCGTGAGAGAGAGAAAAAGGAGAGGGATTGATGGAGGAGATGATGTTTGTATGTGATGAAGATTGATTTATAGTGATTTATTATGGATTAGAGTGGAGAAATGAGAAGGAATTTAGAGAGAGAAAGGGGAAGAATTCGTGCCCTAAGAGAGAGAAAGAAAAGGAGAAGTGAGTGAGGAAGAAGGCCAAAACGCGTTTTAAGGCTGTCTGCACAAAACACTCGAGTGTTTTCAAAAACACTCGAGTGTTTTCTTTAAAAACACTCCAGTCTTCATCACTCCAGTCTTTAAAAACGCGTTTTAACTTTGTCATCCGAGCTTTGGCCGAGCTATACAAACTGGCTTGAAAGGGAGCTTGAGATTCGAGCATGACTCGAGCTTCATCACTTTGTATTGGTTTATAATAGAGTTATTAGTCAGTTAGGTCCCTGAAAGATACCCGTGGCATCAGATAGGTCCTCGAAAGATATGTGGCATCTCTTATACACCTGAAAGATCACTTTGGCGTCCCGTTAGTCCCGCCGTCTAACACCGTCAGTTTGTGTTTAACGGAAGCTGACGTGGCATCAGATAGGTCCCTGAAAGATACCCGTGGCGTCAGATAGGTCCCTGAAATTTTATTTTTTAAAAGTGTCATAAATTTTATTTTTTATCTTTACTCATATATAATAAATTTTTATTTACTTAAGTAGTTGGAAAAATTAATAATTATAAAGGGTAAAAAATAATAATAAAAAAACATAATTAATATATTAAAAGTCTAAACAATAATTACAATTCTTAAAAAATTGTATTTTATTTAAAATAGAACATATAAATAAAAATGGATGAAGTAATAATAAAAAAAAACCTCAATAAAACAATACATATAAAACCTTTAGAATAAAGTCTTATATACAAGATCAAAAATAAATTCCGAATTAAAAATAAAGTCTTTACATGTAGGATCTTATATATAAGACGATCATAGTGGGAGTATGTCTTAAAAGTGTTTATAGATAAAATATAACATGGGAATCACTTTGACTTCAAAGATTTTATGCATCGTTGTATTGGTTTCTATGCTTCCAATTTATGAAAATTATCGTTGAAGATCTTTCTAATTAACTCGAATTTTATTTTAACTTGAGTAGTTATCTGCACCATTGCAGTGGGTTCAATCACTCGAGTTAATTAGAAAGATCTTCAACGATAATTTTCATAAATTGGAAGCATAGAAACCAATACAACGATGCAGATAATCTTTGAAGTCAAAGTGATTCCCATGTTATATTTTTTCTATAAACACTTTTAATACATACTCCCACTATGATCGTCTTATACATAAGATCCTACATGTAAAGACTTTATTTTTAATTCGGAATTTATTTTTGATCTTGTATATAAGACTTTATTCTAAAGGTTTTATATGTATTGTTTTATTGAGTTTTTCTTTTATTATTACTTCATCCATTTTTATTTATATGTTCTATTTTAAATAAAATAAATTTTTTTTAAGAATTGTGATTATTGTTTAGACTTTTAATATATTAATTATGTTTTTTTATTATTATTTTTTACCCTTTATAATTATTAATTTTTCCAACTACTTAAGTAAATAAAAATTTATTATATATGAGTAAAGATAAAAAAATAAAATTTATGACACTTTTAAAAAATAAAATTTCAGGGACCTATCTGACGCCACGGGTATCTTTCAGGGACCTATCTGATGCCACGTCAGCTTCCGTTAAACACAACCTGACGGTGTTAGACGGCGGGACTAACGGGACGCCAAAGTGATCTTTCAGGGGTATAAGAGATGCCACATATCTTTCGAGGACCTATCTGATGCCACGGGTATCTTTCAGGGACCTAACTGACTAATAACTCTTTATAATATGTAGTTTCACTCTAAACGGGGAAGGAGAATCGATCAAGCAAATTTAAGAACCCTAACACACGAATTCTTAATGAAATTGGGCAAAATGGGTTGTTGATTCATCAACCAGGAGATTAAATACACAACTAAAGCATTCATGCAGCTCGACACGATTGTTGGGATGTGTTCATGAGCTGTTTTCGTGGCAATTCTGGGTAATTCGAGTGGGTGGCTCATCAAATCGCACTAACTCGTGCACCGCTGTCTAAAATACTCAAGTCTTGGCAGAAAGACTCGAGTCTTTTGGTTAGTTTTTGAAAAATAAATATTTTATTTCCTTTCCCTCCAAAACCTTTCTAATATTACTTCTAGGTCCTAAAATAAGGACTAATATGCAAAAACCTTATTTTCCCATAAAAATAATCATCTAGTCATTTCTACATATTTTTCTCTTATCAAATACATGTATAATAAAAAACTTTTAATCAAGGATTAAAATAAATGTAATTAATTATAAATAAACTTTATAATTAAACTTTCATTAATTAGGGATTAAAAATCTGGGGTGTTACATTGGTTGTAGCCTTGAGCAACGAGTCTTGCTTTATTTCTTATAATTGCCCCTGATTCATCCATTTTATTTCTAAAAATCCATTTTGTGCCGATTATAGTATGATCATCAGTCTTAGGAACTAAATCCCAAACATCATTTCTGATGAATTGATTTAATTCTTCTTGCATGGAAATAGCCCAATGTTCATCCTCAATCGCATCAAATACAGAGTCAGGTTCAATTTGAGAAACAAATTATACAAAGTTACAAAAGTTTTGAATTGACCGTCGTGTAAGAACTCCTTTCGAAATGTCTCCGAGCACATTTTCTATCGGATGATTCTTGTTCGTTTTCCAAGTCGGAGGAAGTTCGGATGATTCTTGATTATTGATCGTTCTTCTGCTCGGAGGACGCTCATCCTTTCATGCTCCGATTCCAGTTGTTGCTAGATCATCCTCTCGAACCTTATTTTCAGTTAAGCTCGGTTCATCCTTATTGAACTCGACAGTTGAGATAACTTGATTTCCTGCACAACTCCCAGTGTCTCCTTTCAGAGACTCGTCAAATACCACATGGATGGATTCTTCCATAGTGAAACTTCGTTTATTGAAGATTCTAAATGCTTTATTGTGAGAAGAATACCCTAAAAATATACCTTCAACTGCTTTTGAATCGAATTTTCCAAGATGTTCTTTTCCATTATTTAAAATAAAAACATTGCATCCAAAAGCATGAAGATGTAATATATTCGGTTTTCTACCCTTGTAATGTTCATAAGGAGTTTTCTTTAGAACGAGTCTGGTCAGAATACAGTTCATAACGTAACAAGCCGTATTAACTGCACCTGCCCAGAAATAATGCTGTAAATGATATTCGTTCAACATGGTTAGAACAAGCTCTGAAAGAACTCAGTTTTTACGTTCCACAACTCCGTTTTTGTTCGGGAGTTCTTGGAGCAGAATACTGATGTTCAATGCCGATCTTAGAACAGAATTTGTCAAATTTGTGGTTCTGGAACTCGCCATCGTGGTCTATTCGGATTACAATAACTTTTTGGTTGACTTGGTTTTGGACTCGTTTGACATGATTTTTAAAACTTTGAAAAGTATCACTTTTTGATGTTAAAAATAAGGTCCATGTAAATCTAGAGAAGTCATCAACAATCACTAAAACATAATGATTGCCACCAAAGCTTTTTACCTGTGAAGGTCCAATCAAGTCCATATGAAGTAATTCTAATGGCCTTGTTGTGGGTACCATTGTTTTGGAAGAAAAATTATTTTTATTTTTAATTGGTTTGCACGTCTTACAAGCAGTGCAAACACCTTCAAAATCAAAGTTTAGCTTTGGTAAACCAATTACTAAGTTATTGGATTGTAGTTTCTTCAATCGATTTACATTTATATGTGTTGTCCTACGATGCCATAGCCAATTATCACTTTATTTGCTAACCAAGCAAGTGGATACCAAAGAAGTGATTTCATTTGAATCACCCAAATAGGTATTGTCATATCTTTTACCAACAAATTTAACAGAATTGTCCTTGTCACTTTTAATGATGCAATGAGTGGAGGTAAAAACAACATGATTACCGATATCACAAAGTTGGCTAATTCTTAAAAGATTATGCTCTAGCCCTTTTACAAATAAATCATTATCGATAATCAAGTTGGAGGAATTTCCTATTTTACCTTCACCCAAAATTTTACCTCGGTTGTTGTCTCCGTAAGTGACATAGCCGTTTTCCTTATATGAAAGTTCAATGAAATGCTGCTTATCCCCAGTCATGTGCTTTGAGCAACCGCTGTCCAGATACCACCTATTTTCCCTTGCTCGGAAGCATACCTACAAAACATATATTTTACTTGTTTGTTTCGGGTACCCAAACTGTTTTGGGTCCCTGATGATTAGCAAGAGGGTCTAACAATCCAAACATATGAGCCTTTGGCCACACCATAACGCCTGATTTTGCATTCATTCGGAGTATGTCCATGAATGCCACAATAAAAACATATTGGCTGTTTGTAATGGTTAATTTTTGAAAATGAACCAACTTTTCTAAAAAATTTCTTTTTGGCATTAGTATAACCAAGACCCGTTTTGTTCGAATTGTTTCTTTGTTCGATAATTAAACAATTTAACATATTATCACGTTTTGAGAAAGTTGCACAAGTCGTTTTCAGTTTTTGAATTTTGTTCTTATGCTTGATGCAACTTTTACACTTTTGATTTTTCAGAGACGTGATAGTATGTTCTAAGGAATTATTGCTGCTTTTTAAATTTTCAATGCATTTTTTCAGTTCAAGAACTTGCTCTTTATGGTGTAAAAGATTCTTTTTCAGTTTAACATAAATCATGGCAAGTTTCTGGAATTCATATTGCATTTCAATATATGCAGTATATGATTCTTCATTATCATCAAATTCGGACTCAGTATAAAAATCAGTATCAGAGGTTACCTCGGATTTTTGTTCAAAAGTTGTTCGCTCGGTGAGGCTTCCTCGTCATTTCTACCCATCAAGCACTAGGTTTCTCTTTCCTCATCATTGTCCGAGCTTGATTCGAACATCTCAGATTCTTGATCGACTTTTGTCCGGCTCAGTAAGGCTTGCATATTTTGTCTTCTCGTTAAGCACAGGTTTTCCTCTTCTTTGTCATACCATACCGTCTCGGGAGCATCCCAGACAATGTATGCTCTCTTCGGTTTGTGTTCTTTGCCATTCTTTTTATCAGCACTGCCTTTCTTTTGAAGCTTGGGACAGTAAGCTGATATGTGCCCCGGTTCACCACACTCATGGCATTTGATTCTATCTTTCGAGCTCTTATGATGGAAATTTTTGGTCTCTTTGTTTTTAACATTAAAACTTCTTTTGTTTTTGAAAAATTTTCCAAACTTTTTGACCATGAGACCAATGCTTTCCTCGTCCATATCTAAACTCGAGTCATTGTCCGAGGAGTCTTCACTTACTTTTTCGTTATGTCCGACTCTTCATGCATGGTTAGGCGTCCGAGCTCCATCTCGTGCTCTTGAAGTTTTCTGAACAGAGTTGCTATTTCTAGGGAGTCCAAGTCTTTTGATTCCATGATAGCTGTCACCTTGGGCTGCCATTCCCTGCTCAAACATCTCAACACTTTGTTAAAAATTTCAGAGTTTAAAAATGTTTTACCGAGAGCAATGAGATGGTTTATGATATGAGTAAATCGCTTTTGCATGTCACTAATAGATTCATTTGGTTGCATGCGAAATAGCTCATCTTCATTCATTAACGTATTCAATCTGGCTCGTCTAACCTCACTGGTCCCTTCGTGAGTAAGTTGTAGAATGTCCCACATTTGTTTGGCATTTTTGCAATGTGAAACTCGGAAAAATTCGTCATAAGATAGGATTGAAGTGATCATGTTTTTGGCTTTTAAATCGTATGAAACTCTCTTTTTGTCATCATCATTCCAACTTGCCCTTGGGATTTCTACAACATCCTCTCCGGTTTTTCATTTGGGAACATGTGGACCATTTTCAATAGAATCCCAAATATCCATATCTATAGCTTCGATAAAAATTGTCATCCGAGATTTCCAATAAGCATATCCATCACCGTTAAATAGTGGTGGACGGTTTATTGAAGAAAAGGATTGTTAGAACCCATGGTTTCATTAGGATCTTTTCGAAAAAGTTTTTACACTCGATCTTTTGACCGAGCTCTGATACCACTTGTTGGAAACCAACAAGCAGCCTAACAATTCTAGAGGAAGGGTGAATAGTAATTCGAAGCAATAGTACCAATTTTTCAAATAAGATTGAAAACAGATGATATACTTGCTGGTTTTATAAAAAGACCGATTAAGTGCCGAGCAGAATTTGATCACCGATTATCTATATGGATAATCGATTATCCGAGCTGCAACACACAGAATTGGATTTGCAGCGGATCCCAGCAAATACACTTCAACCAAAAATGAAGTTATGCAAAAACCGATTAAATGACTGACTAATGCAGAAACCAAAAATGCGGAAAACAGTAAAAGAGGACACAAAGATTTTTATACTGGTTCACTCTCCACCACTGAGAGCTACGTCCAGTCCCCCCTACACCTTAGGGAGCTTTTACTCAAAATCAAATAATGGGTTAAAATAGGATTTACAAGAGAGCCTATCTCACTAAACCTATCCCTGTCATAGAGTGTACCAAACTCTTGACCACTACCCCAAACCAATTTGATTTTGCTGGTTGAAGAACCTCTTCAACTCTTTCAGAAAGGAGACTTCCTTCACACTTTCAAGGACTTCTTCTCTTCTTCAAACAAACACGAGAGCAGTAGCAGACTATTGGCTCCAAACTTCTGAAACCGGTTACTTTTGAATATAACAGTGTAAAGGCAACTAGGTTTCAGACTTAGAAAAGATTTACAGAGAAAATTTATCAGATACTGGTTTTTCAAAAGTATATTTGTTGATTCTATTCTCTATATTTTCTCTCTTGATGTTGGAGGAGGCAATTCCTTTTTAATTCACTTTTAAACCCAAGAATCCGGGAGGAAAGAATTTCACCACGTGAGGAATTAATGTTGACGAGATTCCCTCTCCAACAGTAATGATTTGATTTGGTTTAATTTTGAATTACATCTTTCATTTATTGCCAATCCCTTTAGACAGATTCTGATGATTAGCGAGCTCCGAGCTTCGAGTTGGACAAAGCTTTCACAACGAATGACTTGACGTGAGCCGAGCTTGAGCTTGACCTTTGACATTCGAGCTTTGGTTGAGCTTTGCATTCGAGCTCGAGTTTAACTTTGTTATCCGAGCTTTGGCTGAGCTTTACAAACTAGCTTGAAAGGGAGCTTGAGATTTGAGCATGAGTCGAACTATATCACTTCCGAGTTTGAACTGAAAGATGCTTCCTTAGCAAAGAGTTACACTATAGACTGAGCAACTTCTGAGCTGAACTTCTGACGTGCTGATGATTTAACATTTCACTCGTCCGTAGCGAAGGCCAAGCATCTTCCGAGCTTACATATGAGCTCCTGACTTGCTTCTGGTTCGACTACATTTGCTGAGCATCTTCCGAACACCTTTCGAATTGAGCTTTCTTGCTATCTGAGCTGAGCTAACCACCTGAGTCTACCACTGGTTGATACCTAACGGTATGGTATGTTGCCAGACTCGGAATTTGGGTTGCTATTTTTACTCGTTACGCAATACGTCTTCATCCGCGCAATTTGTCTTCATCAAAACTCAACATTCCTTGCTGATTCTACAGAAAGTGAAGTTTTATGTTAGTGTTATTGAAAATAAAAACATTTAAAATGCTTTTTCAAAACTAACCCTATAATTGTTGTATAGATTTTAAAAGTGTTGACTTAATAGGGCTATTTTTGGAAAGAGGTAATTAACTATTATTGGAAATTGAAAAAAGGTCTTATAAATAGAACCAAATTTTTTTCTCTCAAAGAATCTTAAAAATAATATCGAAGGGAGTACTCGAAATTGTAGGGCTAGGCCCAATATCCATTTCACTTGGGTTACAACCCTCGTTCAAAGCGAAAACCGTATGATGATTATAAGCTTTTAACATATCACATCCTTACCGATTTCCATACTCCTATCATCTCTCTCTGAAAATTAAACATTGTCATGCTCACCAATTTTCACAATCAAGACTGCTCTCTCTGAAAGTTAGGCGTTGAGAGGCTTGGGGGAATTAATTGGGTAGCTTTTCTTTTAAACTCAACACAGGGCTAATAGTCCACGTCCAGATCGAAAATAGGTGTTTTGCATGGTAGTCCTTGTTGTAGGTCCTAGAAGTAATATTAGAAAGGTTTTAGAGGGAAGGGAAATAAAATATAAAATTTTCAAAATCTAGTCAAAACACTCGAGTATTTTAGCCAATACTCGAGTATTCTATACAGTGTTGCTCAACGTTAGTGCGTTTGGATGAGTCAATCACCGAGTTACCCCGTGTCGACACGAAATCAATCCAGCTACATGTCCCAACATTCGTGTCGAGTTGCATGGATGCTTAAGTTGTGTATTTAAGCTCATGGTTTATGAATCAACCAGCCATTTTGTCAATTTCGTGAAGAATCCGTGTGTTAGGGTTGATAACTTTCTTTCTTCGATTCTCTCTTATTTCTAAGATTTAATACACAAACTATACACCATTGTGAAGCCCACATTCAGGGCTTCACTAAGACACAAAAATCGTGAGCTGAGAGTTCGTGTGCTGGGAGAATCGAAACTAGAAAGTTGAGGTTCCATTTCTACAGAAAACGAAAACTGAACCTTGGAGCTTACTTTTGTCTTCGATTTTGGTAAGCTCATGCAACCATTTGATCTCAAACTTGTTTCTTTAGTTAGTATGTATTGCAGAGAGTTTATAGAAACTGATTTCCCCAATTTTCGTTGCCATTTCATATCTCAACCAATTCGATTTTGGTGCCTACTCAAAACTGTCTGCATGTGATGCTCTTTAGTGGTCTGAGAGTTTTGGAGCAAATTTTCCACAAGTTTCTGTTGATTCACGTCCTAGAGGTAAGGGGAAAGCTTTTTATACACTAGATTGAGTTTAAAGTATGTGTTTTTGAATAGAGAGCCACCAAGAGGCTCTAAGGGCATAGTTTGAAATAGGAATATCGTTTGGAGACCAATTCATGCACTAAGTTTGATTTGAGCAAGTCATATATGATGCATGCAAACTGTTTGGAACCTGAAATCATGAGTTTATTGAGTATATTGAGTTTTGGTATGTTGAGTTGTTGAATTTTATGATTTTATGCATAATCCATTGAATGTATGAAATCTCTGTGAACTGATGTGTTCTAAGTGTTTGAACATCCTCAATATATGTTATGTCAGTTCTGTTGATCATTGGTTTGAGTTAAAATTGGCTAAAATCGAAAATGGTATGTTAAAACCCAATTTGGAGTGTTTCTGCTGTAATGAAATACTCGAGTATTGTCTGATGCAGAATCACCAGACTTCAGCACCGTACCCGAGTAGTTGATGAACCACTCGAGTATTCTGGGTTGATGAACTACTCGAGTATCATATGAACTACTTGAGTATCTTATGAACTGCTTGAGTATTCTGATCTGTGTGATGCAAATTTTTCAATGAACTACTTGAGTATCTTTGCAACTACTCGAGTATTAAGACAAAAACTGTTTAAAACACCATTTTTAATTTAACCACTTTTATCTTAACCTAATATCACTTAGAGGAATAACATGGATTGATTATATGACTGAGATATGTCTGATTGGGTATTTCCTAATTTTCTTGGAAATTGTTCATGAACTGAACCTTAATTACTTTGAGATAATGTTGGATATTATCAAGTAATTCCAATACAATTCAATGAGATTATCTGTGATGCATTCATGCATGGTGATTGGATGTTAGATAGATGTCATGTTTTTGTAACATGAGGAGGGCCTCTGGGAGCGCCAAAACACGTCTTTCTTGATGACACGTACATGAGATGAAAACGTGGCCAGTATAGTTGAATATTGTTGATGTGATTATTACGTTTGGAAAGTGACGTCTACGTGAATTGAATCATTTAGTATCACTACCAAGCTTGAGCGTAATACATTCAGGAGGAATGTATTGAATTGTACCTTGCAAGGGTACCGAGTACGAGAATTGTACATCGAATGTGACAAGGATGGACGTTCGAGAGTGGAAATAGTTTCAATGGAAGATAGGATCAAGTGATAAGGCATCATACATCATACCACCTCATTTAATTAAAGATAAATGACTGATAACCTGAGTTTGAGAATATGTTTTGCACTATTATTTGTCATTGATTGATACTTGTTAATCTGTGATTGATGACATGTCTGATTGATATATCTCTGACACTTTATTATTGTTAAGTCTTTACTCTCTTTCTATTATGTGTATGTCTTTCTTATCCCCATGCCCTTGTAGGTGATGTCTCGCTCTCTCGCTTGCATCGAGATCCACCCTTTCCCTAGTGGAGTGTGGGTCTATGAGGACCACTGAGCAATGCTTGAGGGTGAGGTGGAGTTGACCTTCTACCACCCTAATCCACTGGTCCATGTTCATCCTCGTAGATTCAGGATCCCCATTATCTATAGTATGCACGTACCACCCTTTTATACTTATTATAGACCACCTCCTGCTCGACCTGCTTGTTCTTACCATAGTTTTCGGTTTCGTTCTGTTTACCACTCTCACCCTTTTACCTCTCGAGTTGTCCGAGAGGATATTCCCACACCTGATCTGACGAGCCCAGTCGGGGTTGTACCATCACCTGACCCAGTACCCAGAAGAAGGGTACCATCCCCGTCGGATGAGGTGGAGGAGGATCCTGTCGAGGCAGGGAGCAGAGACGAGCCAGTCGAGCACTTTACTGGTAGCCAGTGGAGGGACGATGACCCTCAGGTATGTGCTACGTATAGGTAGTGTGGGTCAGGGACCCGATCTGCAGCTATTGTGGACTCTTTTGATGGATGGATGGATGGACGACTCTCTGGTGATTTTGACTACTATTGCTACTTCTGGATCAGCTCTGGAGCCTTATTTTTTAGATGTGATATATTGCACATACTTTTGGAGAGCTCTAGAGTGCTGATCCCTCTTTTTACCCTTTGTCAAACATTAAGAAACGTTATATACTAAGTATTTAATGTAAAGCGAAAGCTATCTCAAATCTCTATTTCTAAGACTCTAAGTTATATCTTATTAACATTTATGAATGTCGAATCCAATGTTTAATAAATGTGTATTTTATCTTCCGAGGTCGAAAGGTTGTGTGATCGCACACCCGAATCTATTAGAATTTCAAGGAAAGAAAGAAAAAGAAAAAAAATTATTTCCTATAATTCTAATACTCTTTAACAAGTCCATACTATTTTCGAGTAATAATTATTATTTATTCTTAAATTACTCGGGGTATAAATGAGGGTGTTGAATTTTGGAAAAAGAACAAATAGATTTTAGGACTTTCTTGAAATGCCTAACCAACTCACCTGTTAATCTAGTTTGTACCCTTTGTCAAACATTAAGAAAAAACATTGCAACATACTCTTGAACAGTGTATGAACCTAGTATCTTCCAAATATTATTTTCCTTTAATATATCACGCAATTTAAAAAAATTGATGTTGCTTCCATCGAAAGTTTTCATAACATGTCATAGGATTCATTTAATACATTGAAAACCCATTCATGTCTAGTCAATTTCAAAGTCCTTTGAGATCGAGGTATTGACTGGAACCACCTATTATACTCATAGTTCAACCACCCAAAGGTTTTTTTCTCTCGATATATATTAACTTACGATATGTGTGTATATATATGCATGTGTATGATGATGATGATGATAAAAAGAAATCAAGTTCAAATCTTTTGAATATTGCTAGTCTCCAATCTCTTCAATGTTACCAGTCTCAACTTGTTCCGAATAATGCAATCTGTGTAACACATGTAACTAGACAAGAAAAAAATATACAACACTTTTAATAAAAGTATGTGCTTGAATAACTTGAAGGCACATTTTGGATATGAAATATAATAAAATTGTAACGATCTGATTTTTATAAATCTAATAATTATATTTGAATATGTTCTATTTAAATGAAGGTGATGAATGAATAATGATTTATAACTATTTTATTAATATATACATATAAGTATATGGCTATGTTAAGCTAATACATGTATGTATAAGTATTTATGATAATATTCTTGGTGTATGTATGTGTGCATCCATATATACATATAGTTGTGTCAAGCTAGTATACATAGGTGCATTCAAATGTATATATATATGTGCATAGATGGTGTAATTATTTTCTTTTGTGTGTGTTTGTGTATATATATATTTAAGCGTATATTATAAGGTTTGGTTAGGGAAAGATATTAGGATTCGGTGAATAGGATGAGGTGTATGTGGATTAGATTTTAATGCCTTAGAATTATGTGGTTGTGAATGTGTATTAGGATTCTGTGTAGGTTTGAGTACTGAGAGTTTCCAGAGTCCGATTATGCATTCTTAGTGCCTTAACCTTGATAGGGTTTTCGGGTAGGGAACCCTAAGATAGAGTCTTGAGTGTAAGTATAGGCCTTAGGGTTAATGCTTTGAAATTTCCTTCAAACTCGCACTTCGATCGTGTTTCGGAAAGTAATAGGTTTTGTGAGGCAATCGGATGTTATCCGACCTTCTTGGGTATGCCTCGAGGGTGATTAGTTTTAAATCAATGAGGTTAGAGAGTTGCTTTAAGTTGGTCGAGTTAGACCGAGTGTTAGAAAGAGTTAAGTTTAAATTTTTGGTTCTTAACTCGTTTGATTTTTTGTGTTGTGATTCATGTGTTTAATTTTATGAATTGATGATTTTAATGTTTGATATGTGATTGAATGTGTAGGGGGTTGGATTTAGTGTTAGGTATTGTTAGGGACCTTAGAATCGGGTCGAAAAGGGCGACAATCGGTGTTTCGGGCCTTCTGGTGCGCCCGAGCACGAGCCGGTGCATCCCACGCGCACCAGGGTGCATGAATCACGCACCAGACCTGGGGCTTTCTCGCTCCAGCACGCGCATTCTCGCTCAAGCGAGTGCTCCCAGTGGCGCGCATCTGATGCGCGTGTTGGCCGCGCTCAAGTGCGCGTTTCCGCGCCCGGGCGAGAATGTGCAGAGAATCCGCACCAGCCAATATAAATGTGCACCAACTCCCTCTTCTCTTCATTTTTCCGCCCCTCTCTCTCTCTCTACTTCACCCCAAACCACCACCAAACACCCTCAACCACCCAAAGCTTCCACAAAGCGGAACACTTAAATGCATCAAATACATAGGGTATAGGTTTATGTACTTTCAGTTCGGCCAATCAAAATACAAACATTGTTTTAGCTCGGCCCAACTGGGTAATTCCGAGGCCAAAATATACAAAAAGTGTTCTAGCTCGGCCCAACTGGCCGAGACCCCACAAATTCTCCTACTCTAAATAACTTACTCTCTCTGTGAGGGAGAGTGATCCTGCTCGGCCGGGGACTACGTCTGCTCGGATTCAGTACCTGAAAAATGGTAAGGAGGTGAGCATTACACAGAACTTAAATAAGCAGTTTCTAAAATGACATACCGAACTACCAAGCCAAGCACAAGTAGCCAAATAGCATATAAATGACAAGTAATCAAACCCATATATCACATGCATATATCATCATCAGTTCGGTTCACCTCGTACAACATCAATTAGCTCGGCTCACATCCTACCAATTCCCCTTATACTCTTTCCATAAATCTTACACTCGGCATCTCGCCCACTATCTTCCTACCTCGGATTACCATCTCTATCCCAGACTCATTACTCATTATTCCACTTTTACATAGCTTACAATCTTTTACTCTTCTCGGATGCATACACCCAGTGCATGTCTTACACCATTTAAGGTCGGATGTCGGAGTGTCCATAACTGCGACTACCCAGTACCCGTCTTACAGCTGCACATACCTGGTATGCGTCTTAAGCGATCAATGCACGCACCCAGTACTCGTCTGCTATGACCAAGAGCACTACCGCCGATCATTCTATGGGGTTAAGGAGAGTCCATAACAGCGAGTACCCAGTACCCGTCTTACAGCGGCGCATCTCGGCGACTTACGCGATCAATACACGCACCCAGTACGTGTCTGCTATGACCAGGACCACATCCCACCGGTTCCGTGCTCGGAACCTTGTGTGAATAATAAATGCGAGTACCCAGTACCCGTCTTACAGCTGCACATACCCAGTATGCGTCTGACGCGATCAATGCACGCACCCAGTACGCGTCTGTTATGACCCGAGCACACAACCATTTCTCTTTTATTCCTCTTATCCATTTAACCAATTTATTTCGGCCTATCTCATCTCAACCCTTTAAGTTATTCCTCTTTACCTTGATCTCATTATACTCTTAGCTCGGCCTCTCTCGGCTCACCCCTTTAACCATTTCCTTATTCCATTATCTTTTCTCATTATCTGACTCATTACTCTATCTCTCCTAATTTCCATATATACCATTTTCTCAACCCATTCGCAACCTATCCCAGCTCGACCCAGCTCGGCCACAGATATAAATAACAAATATCAAAGCTCATAAACATTTATACAACAAATTTCATAAACACTTATACAACATCAACAATAAGGATCAAAGCATTCAACCAATCCATCATGTAAATACCAACATATAGCATATAACAATACTCATCCCTACTTCAAACTCATGTTTCTAATTCGTTTATTTGCTCCCCTTTTTACCCTTTTTACCATTTCTTATGTAACATTAACCTAGATCCATTCCCTAAGCTAACACCCACTCTTAGTACTCTTTATGAACACCCTAGAAACCCAAACTCAAGTAGAGGTAACACTCACTCCTTACCTCAAACCGTGAGAGATAAAAGTTGAGAGCTTAAGAATGGCTTTCCTTGACCTTGACCTTGTGAGCTTTACACCCTTGAGTCCTTGCTTCCTAGCTGCACGCCGGCTGCCACACGACCAGGGAACGCCGAAACGGAAGAGAACGGAGAGGAGGAGGGTTTTCCAGCCGGTAACACGTGGTGGATAAGGGGAGTTGTTGTGAGTGAGAAGAGAGAAAGAAAGTATGTTGAGGGTTTGTGTGTGTTGCTGGAACTTCAAATAAAATGAGAGAGAAACGAAGGAGAAAGAGAGAATGAAAAGGCAAAGTGTATTATGTGTTGTGTTTGGGCTTTCTTTTATTCATTTAGGGAAAACATTTGTGTGGTTCTCATTGGAGGCTTCTTGGGGAAGCTAGAATGTGTGGACAGGATTCATTGGCTTCTTGAGGAAGCCATGAATAGTACTTTGAAAGGGACATAAAGCAATGATAGTGACATAAAGTGAGGGATAGTACATAGTACGGTTGGTACGAATCCCAAAGGGCCAACAGCTCATCATGAGCTGGCACGGAGGAGCTAGGACGTGTCGGCTAGGACACATCGGCTAGGTTTGTAGGAACAACCGTAGTTCAAACTTCCTTCTCGGATGATACTGTGAGATGCGCAGAGGTCGGCTAATTTGGGCTAGAAAACCGGTTCCGCATTTGGTTCCCATCCAGCTCGGTTCATATGCACACAATCTCATCTAGCTCGGCCGGGATCGGACCGAGGCCATATACTTACATCCTAGGTCGGCCTATGCTCATACTACCCTTCTAACCTTGTACAGTTTCTAAGGCTTAATCCTATCCTTAAGTAAATATTTATATACTAAAATTATATTATTTAATATTAATTTTCAGGATGTTACATTCCTCTCCCACTTACAGGAATTTTCGCCCTCGAAATTTAGTCGGCATTGAACAGTTGCGGGTATGACTGCTTCATCTTGTCCTCAAGTTCCCATGTAGCTTCCTCCACATCGTTCCGATTCCAGACGACCTTTACCAAGGAGATTTCCTTCCCTTTAAGCCGTCTAACTTGTTTGTCTTCAACTCCGACTGGTAGGACATCGAACGTCAGGTTGTCTCTTAGCGGCAGCTCGTCCACTGCTATCACATGCGAAGGGTCATGAATGTACCTCCTAAGTTGCGAGACATGGAACACATCATGGATCTTAGACAAGTGCGGAGGTAGAGCAATTCTGTAAGCTACGGGTCCGACCTTATCCAATATCTGATATGGTCCGACAAACCGAGGGGTCAACTTCTTTGACTTGATAGCTCGACCAATGCCCGTTACATGGGATACCCGCAGGAATACATGATCTCCTTCAATAAAATTCAAGGGTTTTCTTCTCTTGTCGGCATAGCTCTTTTGTCGGTCTTGAGCTGCTTTCATCTTTCCTTATATCATTCGGATCTTCTCGGTCGTCTCATGAACAATATCAGGACCAATCAACAAGTTTTCTCCTATCTGAAACCAGCATAGCGGCGTCCGACATTTCCGACCATACAATGCTTCGAATGGACCCATTCCAATACTTGAATGGAAACTGTTGTTGTAGGTGAATTCGACCAAAGGCAGATGTGTTTCCTAGCTTTCCGACTGTTCAAGCACACATGTCCTCAGCAAGTCCTCAAGAGTCTGAATGGTGTGCTCGGATTGTCCATCGGTTTGGGGATGATAAGCCGTGCTAAATCTCATCTTTGTTCCCATGGCTTGCTGTAAGCTCTGCCAGAACCGAGACAAAAAGCAAGGATCACGGTCCGACACTATGCTGCTCGGAACACCGTGAAGTCGGACAATGTCCTTTATGTACTGTTGCGTCAGCTTCTCGAAGCTGTACTTCATGCTGATCGGCAGAAAATGGGCACACTTTGTAAGTCGGTCCACCACAACCCAAATGGCTTCCTGCCTTGATCTCGTCCTTGGTAGACCTGACACAAAATCCATCGAAATGCTGTCCCACTTCCATTGAGGGATCTCCAAGGATTTGAGTAATCCTCCTAGTTTCTGATGTTCGATCTTGGCTTTCTGGCATGTTGTTATGTCCTAGACACAATGTTCAGAGTATAACCCTAGCTCAAGGGTATGGAAGACCTAAGAGCTAGAATACGGTCTGATGTTACTGTGTGATTTTGTTGGTATGCTAGCTATCCAGTTGGGATAACTAGGGTTTCCCTAATCACAAGTGTGTGCTAGTGTATGATTAGGGAGAAAGAACGTACCTGAGCCCCTAGCTGGAGACAGCTATTTATAGGGGGAGCGGTGTTGTACCCTATGGGCCTGTACGGAGGTCCAGTAGGGCTGACGTGTCCCTTTATAGGATAAGGGATGAGTCATTCATCCTTATCCTGTTAGCGGTTAGTCTTATCTGGTTGGCGAGCTAGGCTCACGCGCCCTTAGCTTGGACTCTTTAAGGGAAGAGGTCCCTGTACTCGGTCCAGAGTCGTTAGGGTGGGTCCTATGGCATGTGCTCGGCCCAAAGATGCGTGACCCGGCAGAATGAGAATTCTGGTCGGCCAGTGAGTATTCTGGTCGGCCGAGGGCGTTTTAGGGTAGACCGAGGGTCGGTCTACCACATAAGCCCCTTAGCTCGGTAAGACTTTTCGAGTCTTGAGCCGAGCTGAGAGTTCTTCGTATGTGACCTTCAAGGTGTCGAGGGTTAAGCTCGATAGGGGATAATGAGTTCAGGACAGCTCACCCTGCCTCGCTGTCCCATTGACTGATTGAAAGGACGTTTGGATGTCCTTCTATGACACGTGCTGCCTTGTGTCAGAGGGGTCATGATGGTGCATGCTGCCTTTTGGGTTTTCGAGATGCTTCTTTCCATTAGTTGTGCGCCACGTGTCCTTTTAGTGGTGCGATGTAGGCTTTTGGGCTTTTGTGATTAGGCCCAAATTTTGAAACGTGGGGGGAAACCACCCCTTCAACTACTCTTTTCCTCCTTTTTTCATACTTTCCTTCAAACTCAGACTTCTGACACTCCTCTTCTCTCTGAAATTCGTCTCATTGGCTTTTGGATTATAATTTCCCTACGCCGTTATTCTTCTGTTCTTGATTCCCCAGTTCGTTCGTGCCAGTTCTCATCTCCAATTCTCAGGTATTTTGATTTTCTTCTTCTGTTCCTGTTTTTCGCTCTTCTTTCCTTCTCTGCTGAATCATATTCTCCGTAGGTTCTGGGTTTTTGGTTGCAGATTTTGTTCCTGTGTTTTAGTTTTCTGGGCTTATTTCTGGGTAAGTTTAGATTTCATTATGAGTATTAATTGGCTTCAGTATGAGGAGTGGTCTAGGATTCTGGGTTTGAGTGATCTTGAGGATTCTTCCTCTTCTTCTTCTTCTTCTTCGTCTTCCGATCTGGAGGTGCTGGACTTTCTACCTTCACCCTTCCGCCATCGCATGGTAGATCCGATGGCCGAAGTACCACTATCAGTAGATTACCCTCGGAACCTTGAGGAGGAGGAAGGTAGGAAACTGTTGTATCAAGCGGCGGAAGAGCGGGCCCAACTATCCCGCCGCCCTTCGAACCGTTCCTGGGAGAAACCCTTCTGGGGAAAAGCTGTTAGGGTTAGGGGAAGGTGTAGCAGGCTCGGCTATAGGACTAATAAACCTAGGGCTAGGTTGTTTAAAAATCTTGATTTTATAGATTCTGACGCCGAGTATTCCCTTTCCCCAGGTATGGTTCGAAGGTGCATCACACATCCTCAGGAGTTCCTTGTGCCTCCGAACTCTGTAGATTATGACTGGGTTGACTTGGCGGTGCTTGGAACCCCGTCGGCTTTGGTCAACAGTAATCTAAGTCATATCCGAGCCCACATACTCCCCTGCCCCACGGATAAAACTGGGACATCTTATGCAATAAGCTCACCGGCAGCCAACGACCGAGTGTGTACGGCGATCGCCGCGGGTCGCAAAGAGTTTTTCATGTATGAAGAAGTTGTCATTCGACTGGGGGTAAAGTTGCCCTTTACTGAAATAGAAATAGAGCTGTTGCGTCGGTTACGCTTGTCTCCTACCCAACTACATCCTAGCGGTTGGGCCTTCATCCGAGCCTTTCAAAAGTTTTGCGAAGCTCAAAAGTTGACTTGCTCGCTCCGAGCGTTTCTATGGTTGTATATACCGCAAGTGAACATCTTCGAGAAGGGGTCGCGCCAAAGATTGTGGGTGTCGTTGAAAGCACGCAACGGTCATGCCCTCTTCGATAAATTCACAGATTCATGGAAGACTTTTAAACCTTTATACTTTAAGTATCAATTCGTCGGAAACGGGGACTGTTGGTTTATGGAGGGTGATCAGCCTCGGTTTCTGTTGTCTTCGTCACCCGAGTTTTTTAACCGCAATCCCAAACTTTATCAGTATCAATATGAGTCCGAGCTATCTGTAGCCGAGAGGATCACTTGTGATACCTTCTTTTCCTATCTTAGACGGAATGGTCCAGTAGATATCAAGAAGATCATTCTTTTTCCCCAGGAGCTTATAAAAGCCGAGCTTGGTAATTTTTTTTATTTTTTTATTTTTTTTTTTTAACATTTGGATTCTTGGTTTTGCAGAAAAAATGGCTAAGGAAAACAAGGCTGTTGCTCGTATAAAGGAACTTGCTAAAGCAAAGGCGTCTGCTGGGTCAAGTGGTTCTCGGAGTGGAGACATGTCCTCGGAAGCCACTCGCTCGGTGACTGTCGCCGAAACTTGTCCCTCCGAGATCGAGGTGGTGCAGGTTGTTCGTCCTTCACCGACAAAGGGGGGGGATATAGCTACTGGAATCCCGCTGGTGCAAGTGGAAGGAAAGGAGGATGAAGAGGATCGGGTGCCTCTTGCCAAAAGGGCTAAGTTGGATAAAGGCAAAGGCAAGGCTGTGGAGGTGGTGAAGGCGAAGGTTGCCGACCTTCAAAGGACCAATCTGTGGTTCGATTTGTCTGACCCGGACGAGGAGAGTGTTTGGGCAAGGAAGCTAAATGAGAAATTCATCGGCTTGGTTTATATGCCGAACGATGAAAAAAGGTTGTCGGATCAGACGGCAAGCACCTTAAGGTGCCATTGTGACCTTTTGGGCCGAAACATGCTAAGGGCCGCCAGCTATATGTTTCATTTAAGCAAGAATGCGGACGACATCAGTGCCACCCTCTCGTCGGCTGAGAAAGAGAAGAGGAAAGCTGCTGCTGCTGAAACTAAGAATCTGCTAAGCCAAGTGAGGGAAAGTGAGGCAAATCTCCGAGCTCTAACGGAGGCAAACGCCGAGCTTCAAAGAAGATTTGACGCTTCGGAGAGAGCTCGGGAGACTGCTCTAAAGGCTCTGGAGGATACGGTTGGAAAGGATGCTGAGAAAGGAAGGTTGCTGCAGGCGGCCCAGGCGAAGCTGACTGAAGCTTGTCAAAGGGTTAACGAGCTGGAAGGTGTTGCTGGTCGTTTGACGAGGTCGGAGGCCGAAGTGACTAGGTTACAAGGGGAACTGGGCGAAGTGCAGAGGGAGTTGATCAAAACTCGTCGGAAGGCTTTGAAGCATAAGGTACTGGCTTGCAAGAACCACTTCAACTGGGATCATGGTGCTCTCGACTCTTTTGTGAATGCTGTCAAACAGTTAATGCTCTTGAACCCTGGAATCCGAGTGGTTGGGACTAGCCCATATTATGGGGTTGATGGTGATCGGATGATCGATTATCGTGATGATGCTGAAGTGGATTTATCAGCACCTAACCTGCCGAACCCCCTGGAGTTGGAGCAAAGTGAAGAAGACTTTGATGGGTCATCCATTGCCTTGTCCGAAGATGAGGATTAACTCCCTGGAGATGTATTTTGCTGTGTTTTGCTGTGTAATTTGGTAATTTGAACTTATTCTGTTCTTGTAAGAAATGAATCTTATTTTGCAACATTGTTCTTGTAAGAAGCGAATCTTATTCTGTTCTTTATGATCTAGTATCGTGTTTTATCTCGTTATAAATTGTTGTTTTAGATTTCGAATCTCCGACCTATGGCCTAGGTGGGATCCTCGGTCTTCGGCATTATAGAACTGTTTTTAGTTTTTGGCCGGGCATCTCATTAAAGTACTTGCAATTGTTAGTTTATATGTCCTTGTTAGAAGGTCATGCATAAACATCCAAGTTCGCCTCGGTGGCGAGCCGAGGGGAAATGGATAGTACGTTAACAGTAAGAGAATACGAGAATTTAAAAGCTCCATCGAATTTCCTTGATCCGTTTGTAAACGGGAGTCAAATACAAAAAAGGATAATTAAGATCATGTTAAAGATAAATGACAGGAATTTAAAATGATAAAATTTCATCTTTGCAGACAGTGTTGTGGCTTCCATTTAGCTATAGTATGGTTTGAGCTTGGTGGCATTCCAGGAGTTGTTCAACTGTTGGTTGGTTAGTGTTTCAAGTCTGTAGGCCCCCGAGCCTGTCTTCGAGATCACTCGGTAGGGACCTTCCCAGTTCGTAGCCAACTTCCCTTCTCTTGAATTTTTCCGTCCAATGTCAGATCGTCTAAGGACCAGGTCTCCCACAGCAAAACTCCTCGGAACCACCCATTTGTTGTACTCTCGGGATTGTCTTTCCTTAGCTTTTTTCTCTCGGTCCGAGGCTAGGGATCGGATTTCCTCGCTGAGGGTTAACTCTTCCTTTAACAAATCTTCGTTTACTTCTATTGGTCGCTCGGATATACGGAAGGTAGGGATCCGAGTTTCAATAGGTAACAAAGCGTCACAACCGTAGGTAAGTCGGAATGGGGTTTCTCCTGTTGAGGTGTGTATGGTCGTTCTGATTGACCATAATACCTCGGGAAGGAGGTCAGCCCATGAACCTTCGGCATCCAACAATCTTTTCTTCAAACCGTCGATGATGGTTTTGTTTGCAGCTTCAGCCTGTCCATTGGTTTGCGGATGCTCGACGGATGAGAAGTGATGGGTAATATGAAAGTGATTGACAAGTTCTTGGAAAACCTTAGTAGTGAATTGGGTACCGTTGTCGGTGACCAGGGTGTGTGGGACACCGAAACGGGTGATGATTTGTCTGAGAAAGAACTTTTGAATTTTGGCGGAGGAGATTGTAGCCAACGCCTCGGCCTCAATCCACTTTGTGAAATAGTCAACTGCGACCACTACAAATTTTAGCTGCCCCGGGGCTGTTTTGAATTTTCCTATGATGTCCATGCCCCACTGATAGAAGGGCCATGGTGCAATCATGGAATGTAGCTCCGTTGGGGGGCGCTGAAAAACATTTCCATGGAACTGACAGGAATCGCACTTTTTAACATGTTCCGAGGCGTCGCTGAGGAGTGTAGGCCAGTAGTAGCCCGCTCGGAGCACTTTGCGGGCCAATGCCTTCGCACCCACATGGTGGCTCGAGATTCCTTCATGAACCTCGGCTAGTACCAGATCAGCTTCCGCTCGGTCCAGACACCTTAGCATTGGGGAGTCTGTTCCCCGTTTGTATAAAATGTTGCCGACCATGGTGTATTGAGCCGCTTGTCTTACTATCTTCTTTCCTTTGGAGGAGTCGGTAGGTAGGATTTGGAACTGGAGATACTGCTTAATGGGGTCCATCCAGCTGGTCGTGAGAGACACAGCTAAGATAGCACTCGGCTGGTGAACAGTTTCTTGGATTAGGGTTTTGTTATTCTCTGGTCCTTTAGTACTGGCGAGCTTTGACAGGATATCTGCACGGCTGTTAGAAGACCTAGGGATGTTGGTGATGGAGAATTGGGGAAAAAGATCTGTGAGAGCTTTGACTTGTTCTAGATATCTCTGAAGGATTGGTTCTTTGGCTTGGAATTCACCTTTGATTTGAGATACAACTAGCTGGGAATCACTGAAAACTTCAATTTCTGACGCCCCCATTTGATGGGCCATGCGCAAGCCGGCTATCACCGCTTCGTACTCTGCTTGGTTGTTCGAGGTGGGGAAGTCGAACTTGAGGGAGTACTCCACACAAATGCCAGCTGCGTTTTCAAGGATTATCCGTGCTCCTGCCCCCTTATTGTGGCTGGAGCCATCAACATAAATTTTCCATGGCTGGGAGGGGTTGGAATAAGTAGAATCTGATAGCTCTAAAACAAAATCTGCTAAAATCTGGGACTTGAGAGTTTTTCTTGGCTCATAGGTGATGTCGAACTCAGATAGTTCAACAGACCACGACACCATCCTTCCAGCCAAGTCTGGTCGGTTGAGGACCTGCCTGATTGGCTGAGTTGTTCTGAGTACTACGGGGTGGTTCTGAAAGTACTGCCGGAGTCTCCTAGCAGCAATCACCAAAGCAAAGGCGAGTTTTTCAATTCTGGAATATCTTATCTCAGGCCCCTGGAGGGCCTTGCTGACAAAGTAGATGGGACGCTCGGTTCCCGAGTCGTCTCTGACCAAGACCGAGCTAACAGATGATTCACTTACGGACAAATACAAAAACAAAGTTTCCCCTTCCCGAGGACTGGTGAGGACGGGAGGGGCCGAGAGGTATTGCTTGAGCTCTGTAAACGCTTGTTCGCAAGAGTCGTTCCAATGGAAGTTCTTGTTTTTTCTGAGTAACTGGTACCATGGTAAAGCTTTCTTGGCTACTTGAGGGAGAAATCTGGAGAGGGCCGCCATCCGACCAATTAGCCTTTGAACTTCTTTGACATTAGATGGGCTGTGCATGTTCAGAATAGCTTGACATTTCTCCGGGTTGGCCTCGATCCCCCTCTCCGAGAGCATGAAACCTAAAAAGGTCCCGGCTGGGACCCCAAAGGTACACTTATCAGGGTTCAGGCGCATGTTAACTTTTCTGATTCTATCAAAAATAGCCACGAGGTCCCGAGGATGGTCCTCCTTCTTCTTACTCTTAGCTATCATATCATCAATGTACACCTCAAGAGTAGGTCCGATCATTCCCGAGAAGACCTTGTTCATCATACGCTGGTAGGTTGCGCCAGCGTTTTTCAACCCGAAAGGCATTACCGTGTAGCAGTAAGTTGCCCTTTCAGTGATGAAGGTCGTTTTCTCCTGATCAGGAGGGTACATCGGGATTTGATTATATCCTGAGTATGCATCCATGAAAGATAAGAGTTGGTAGCCAGATGAGTTGTCCACTAATTTGTCGATGATGGGGAGGGGGTACTGGTCCTTTGGGCATGCTTTGTTCAAATCGGTATAGTCGACGCACATGCGCCACTTCCCATTCAATTTCTTGACCAGAACGGTGTTGGAGAGCCATTCCGAGTAGCTAACCTCCCTTATGAACCCGGCGGAAAGGAGCTCGGATACCTTTTGCTCTATCACTACCGCCTTTTCGGTGCCAACCCTTCTCTTCTTTTGGGCGACCGGTTTGGCGGTCGGATAAACACTGAGCCGATGACAGATCAAGTTCGGATCAATCCCCGGCATGTCTGCCGAGGTCCAAGCGAAAAGATCTTTATTCTTCTTTAAAAGCTCGAGCATTTCTGCTCGTATTTCTTCTGGAAGGTTGGTTCCTAGTTTCACTCTTCTGTCTGGTAGTTTTTCATCCAAAACAATGAACTCCCACTCTCCTTCAGGGGTAGGTCTTGAATCATCCAAATCGGACCTAACATCTAGATCCGTCAAGAGTACACTTCCCTTGTTAAAACTTAACGTTGGCTGGATTTGTTCTGGAATCTTGATCTTTGCCAAACTAGCATTGTAACACAGTCGAGCCTTCTCCTGCTCGGCTCGGATGGTAACTACAGTCCTGTCAGTACCTTCAAACTTCATAGCCAGATGGACCGTTGACACGACCGCGCCGAAGGCCTGCAAGCATGTCCTGCCGAGGATGGCATTGTATGCTGAAGGGCAATCAACTACAAGGAACTTGATAATCTCGGTTCTCGCCGAAGGGTGGTTCCCGAGGGTCACTGGCAGCTGGATGTGTCCCTGGGGAACCACTGCATCCCCAGTAAAGCTGATCAGCTTTCCCTCGAAGGGGGTCAGGTCCGAGTTTTTTAATTTTAGTGCTTCGAAAAGGTTTAGGAACATGATATCTGCCGAGCTACCCTGATCGACGAATACCCTGGCGACCTCGTAATTACCGATCAAAGCAGTGATGACCATAGGGTCGTTATGACCCGGGATCACCCCTTCAAGATCATCATCAGAAAAGCTAATGGGAATACTTCTTGTGGTTCTCTTTCGGATTGGATGGTTGTGAAGTGCATGGACTTGATTGATATATTTCTTTCTGTCGGACCGTTTCTCTCCCCCTCCCGCAAAACCTCCAGCAATGGTGTTGACTCGTAGGTTTTGCGGGGATTGATCCGTCGTGGCAACCTCTACCATGGCCACTCGCTGCTGATTGGTTTGTTGTTGTTGGTTTGTGTTTTGATCGGCTTGCCTGGTTGACGGCCGACCATTCCTGTCAGGGGATGGAGTTCTTCTTCGAGTATGTCGGTCAAGTGCTTCCCGGACATACTGCTGTAACTTACCGTCCCTGATTAACTGCTCAATCACATCCCTGAGCCAAGTGCATTCATCTGTCGTGTGCCCATACCCACCATGATACGAGCAAAATTTGGAGCGATCTTGCCGCTGGCTTCTCTTCAAGGGGGGTGGTCTTTCTATCGCTCGGAGGTCAGTCTGCATTGTTTCCTGCAGAATTTGGCTTCTTGGGACTGTGAGAGGGGTGTATTGCTCGAATTTCCCTCGGGGAGGTCCAAATCTCCTTTCCCCCCGGGGTCCCCTCCTTTGATCTTCCCTTCTGTCATCCCTTCTCTCGTCTCTTCTTGATCTCCCCTGGGAGGATGGCTCTCCCCGCTCGCCTCTGTCTCTGTTTCTTTGCCATTTGCTGAATTCTTCTAAGTTTATGAACTTAGTAGAACGATGTCTTAGCTCCGCCATATCCCTCGGCGGTTTTCCCACAAGTGAATTTTTGAAATCTCCGTTTCGGAGACCCTGAGTGAAGAGAAAGACTGCAAAGCTTGGTTCTAAGTTAGGCACGGTCCCTGCCTCCGAATGGAAACGTGAGAGATATTCCCGTAACGGCTCTTCGGTCTGCTGCATAACGCCCGCTAGCGCGTGGTCGGACTTCGGCTGGACGCAACTAGCGGTGTACCTGTTCAGAAAAACTCTCTTCATCTCTGCCCAGGAGTTAATAGAGTTCCTGGGCAAGGCTGAGTACCACCTTAAGACGGGTGGTTGGAGAGTCATGGAGAAAGCTCTGCATTTCATCATGTCTCCACCGTCATAAAAGTTCATAGCTCCTTCAAAAGACAAGATATGCTCCAAAGGGTCGGTTAACCCGTTATATTTGGAAACACTCGTTGGGCCGAGAAAGGCTGAGGGTGTCTCGTATGCCATGATTCTCGGAGTGAAGGGATGGCCAGGATGAGCAGTGTGGTCGGTTTCATATGTGTCCTCTAAGATTGGGTTTATGGGGGGTGGTGGAGGTAGAGTGGTGGTTGGGTGGGGGATCAGCTGAGTTGCTAACACCCCTCCGGCCACCGCCTGCATATGGAGCTGTTGGAGATCGGCGATGGCCTTTCCCTGTTGTTCTAGGATCTTAGCTTGTTGCTTAATGATTTCTTCCAACTGGCTCTCCCTTTGACCACGGGAGTGATCCCTATCATCTCCAGAAACACGGGCGTCGATGGATCGGCCTGATCCATGGTTTTGGGCATGATTGGGGTTAAGAGAATTTTGGTTCTGGGGGTTTGTTTGCCTGGAATGGACGGTGTAAGGACCACTGTGCGTGCGAGCTGGAACGGAGTGGTGGCTCCGGGCTGGAATTTGTCTTACTGATGGCATGCTGAGATGTGGAGGGTTTCTCCCATCGAGATCTCCGCCGTTGTCGCCACTGCCTTCTTGCAAATTCTGATGGTTTCGCCCTGCATGGTGGTTTGCACCACGCGATGTTGTGTTTCCTCGCGTCTCTACCATTTTGAGGTGGGAATAGCAGTTTACAGTTTCCCACAGACGGCGCCAATGTTATGTCCTAGACACAATGTTCAGAGTATAACCCTAGCTCAAGGGTATGGAAGACCTAAGAGCTAGAATACGGTCTGATGTTACTGTGTGATTTTGTTGGTATGCTAGCTATCCAGTTGGGATAACTAGGGTTTCCCTAATCACAAGTGTGTGCTAGTGTATGATTAGGGAGAAAGAACGTACCTGAGCCCCTAGCTGGAGACAGCTATTTATAGGGGGAGCGGTGTTGTACCCTATGGGCTTGTACGGAGGTCCAGTAGGGCTGACGTGTCCCTTTATAGGATAAGGGATGAGTCATTCATCCTTATCCTGTTAGCGGTTAGTCTTATCTGGTTGGCGAGCTAGGCTCACGCGCCCTTAGCTTGGACTCTTTAAGGGAAGAGGTCCCTGTACTCGGTCCAGAGTCGTTAGGGTGGGTCCTATGGCATGTGCTCGGCCCAAAGATGCGTGACCCGGCAGAATGAGAATTCTGGTCGGCCAGTGAGTATTCTGGTCGGCCGAGGGCGTTTTAGGGTAGACCGAGGGTCGGTCTACCACACATGTCAAACACCGAGACACATAATCGGCCACGTCGGTCTTCAACTTCGGCCACCAAAACAACCTCTTCAGATCCTGGTACATCTTTGTGGCTCCCGGATGAAGACTCATCTTCGTCTTGTGGGCTTCTTCCATTAATTCTCTTCGGATTTCAAAATCCAAGGGAACACAAACTCGGCCCCGAAATCGTACGAGGCCATCGGGTCCTTTAGTGAAGTCGGGTTCATCCTTCTCTCCTGCTCTTTCTAGTTGCTTCTGGAGTTCTAGGTCGGCAGCCTGTCTTTCCTTGATGAATCCCACAAAATCATTGGTTACTTGCAACATTTCCAGGACAACACTATTTCCCTTCTTCTCTATGCCGAGGTTGAGATCACTAAACTCCTGCATCAACTGCATCTCTCGGACCATCATGTTGCTCGAATGAAGACTCTTCCTGCTCAGTGTGTCGGCCACCACGTTGGCTTTTCCGGGATGGTAGTGTAGGTTGAAATCGTAATCTTTCAAAAATTCCACCCATCTGCGCTCTCTCATGTTCAGTTCCTTCTGGTCGAACAGATAGCCGAGGCTCTTGTGGTCGCTAAACACCTCGAACTTCGTACCATACAGGTAGTGTCTCCAAATCTTAAGGGCGAACACCACAGCTACCAATTCGAGGTAATGAGTGGGGTAATTCTGTTCATGTTGCCGAAGTTGTCTAGAGGCATAAGCCACTACTTTTCCCTGTTGCATCAACACACAGCCGAGACCCTGCTTCGAGGCATCACAAAACACGTCAAAGGCTTTGGTCGGATCGGGCAAAATCAACACGGGCGAGCTCGTCAACCTGTTGTTTAGCTCTTGGAAGCTCTGTTCGCACTCCTCAGACCACTGATAGGGCGTATCCTTCCTGTTTAACGAGGTCAAGGGTAGAGCCAGCTTAGAGAATCCTTCAATGAACCTCCTGTAGTACCCTGCAAGACCGAGGAAACTCCTGATCTCGGTTACCGAGTTGGGTCTCTCCCACTTGAGTACAGCTTCTACCTTGGAGGGATCAACCGCAACACGGTGCTCGGATATCACATGTCCGAGGAAATGAACCTCTTTGAGCCAAAAACTATACTTAGAGAGCTTGGCGTATAGCTCCTTGTCCTTCAAAACCTGCAATACCGTTCTCAAGTGCTGCTCGTGTTCACTCGGACTTCTGGAGTAGATGAGGATGTCGGCGATGAAGACTATCACAAACGAGTGCAGATAAGGTCGGAAGATTCTATTCATGTAGTCCATGAAGATGGCAGGGGCGTTGGTAAGTCCGAAGGGCATAACCACGTACTCAAAATGCCCATATCTCGTCCTGAAAGCTGTCTTCGGAATATCTTCATCTCGGATACGGATCTGATGGTATCCAGATCGGAGGTCTATCTTTGAGAATACCGACGCTCCCTTGAGTTGGTCTAACAAGTCGTCAATTCGAGGAAAGGGGATATTTGTTCTTCACCGTTACTGCGTTGAGTTTCCGATAATCAGTGCACATTCTGAGGCTACCATCTTTCTTTTTGACCAACAAGATCGGAGCTCCCCAAGGTGATACGCTTGGTCGGATTAGCTTCTTGGCCAAAAGTTCTTCTAACTGTTTCTTGAGCTCTTCTAACTCGGGAGGTGCCATTCTGTACGGAGCAATTGAGATCGGGCCAGTTCCCGGAATAAGGTCTATACTGAACTCTACTTCTCTTCTTGGCTGTAAGCCAGGCATCTCGTCCGAGAAAACCTCTGGGAATTCTCCGACCACAGGAATTCGGTCTAAGGTCGGTTCCTCTATCGTCTCTAACTTCGCAACAGAAGAGCCACTAAAGATTACGATCTTTTCTCGGCAATCGAGCAGGACGTGGTGTTGAGACATCCAGTCCATGCCGAGGATAATATCTAGCTTGGTTATGGGCAAGCAAATCAAATTGACCTTAAACTCTCGGCCTAATACTTGGATAGGACATTCTAGACACATTTGGGATGTAATGACAGAAGAATTGGTTGGGGTAGAAATGGATAGTTTGTAAGGCATTTCCACTGGGGATAGTTTTAGTTTGTTCATACAGTCAAGGGAAATTAAAGAATGTGTGGCTCCACAATCAAATAGCAGGGCACATGGAATACTGTTTACTTGACAAGTACCTCGGATCAGCTCGTCGGCATCAGTAACTTCTTCACCATCCATAGTGTAAACTTTGCCTCTCTGCAATGGTCGGTTAACACCAGTTTGATGAGCCTTGGTCACATTGACCTCTTCTTTCACAATGTTCTCGGTACACCGAGCTGCAAAATGACCAGGCTTGCCACATCGGAAACAGGATCCTCTCGCCTTGTTCGGATCCAGAATCCAGCATTCTCCCCTGTGCTGCCTTCCATAGTGTTGACAGATCGGATAAGGGCCAGGGACAACCACCACCTGACCACCGCTCCTTGGGGATGTTGACACTCTGGAGCTCGGATTCACATATGGAGCAGACCTCTGAATAGCTCCTTTCCCCCTGATTTGGCCCACTGTTTTCTGTGCCGACCTGCTTCGCTTTCCGTCAGCTTTCCTCTTGAGCCCCTTCTCATAGGTGCTAGCCATGTTCACTAACTGCGAGAGATTGGCCACATTCTGATATTCGAAAGGGAGCCGAATATCATCACGGAGAACAGATTCAAACTTGATGCACTTGGTACGCTCATCAACATCTCGGTAGCTTCCTGAATACCAGATCAAATCCTCGAACTGAGCGGCATATTTCCCAACACTCAAGTTCTTCTGTTCCAGCTTGAGAAAAGCGAGCTCCTTCTCCCTCCTAACATCCTCGGGAAAATACTTTTCGAGGAAGCGAGCTCGGAACAAATCCCAAGTAATGACTTCATTAGCCGCTTCCAGTCCACGGCTCTGCTGCTCCCACCAGTGCTCGGCTTCACTCGCCAGCACAAACTCGGCCAGCCTCACCCTGTATTCAAAGGGTGGTTGCAGAGATCGGAAGATCTTCTCAATGTCTTGGAGCCACCTCTGAGCTCCATCTGGATTATAACCCCCTTCAAACCGAGGTGGTTCATTCTTCCTAAATCGGCTCATCCAGTCGATCTCGACCGGAGCCGGAGGTTGAGGCTGAAGGGCTGCAGCTGTAGCTGCTGCGGTTGCGCGATGTTTTGAGCAAGGTTCTCAGCCTGATTTTGCTGAGCCTGTGCTTGGTTCTTCTGCAGCTGAACCAGAGTTTCCAACACAGCAGCAATTCGGTCGTTATCGGCTCTTCTCCCAGCCATGCTGCTCGGATATGGAGAGAAAGCCAATTAACCACCGGATAGTCAAGTAAATATATATATATATATATATATAAAAATATATATTCATATACATCTATAAGCTCTATTGCCTAACTTAGATGTCTAGACTTTTCTTATTAGTCACTCTCTTGGTGAGTAACCACTGGAGTCCTTTGCAACTCCGATAGACCGAGGAGAAACTGCTCTGATACCAAAAATGTAACACCCTATATACTAATTACCCTTAAATACCCCAAAAATTAGGATTTAAAAATTTCTTTTTAAAGAATATGATATTTTCAAAAATAATATTTCCTTTCATAATAACAAAAACATTAGAGTTGACAAAGCGGAAGACTTAAATGCATCAAATACATAGGGTATAGGTTTAGGTACTTTCAGTTCGGCCAATCAAAATACAAACATTGTTTTAGCTCGGCCCAACTGGGTAATTCCGAGGCCAAAATATACAAAAAGTGTTCTAGATCGGCCCAACTGGCCGAGACCCCACAAATTCTTCTACTCTAAATAACTTACTCTCCCTGTGAGGGAGAGTGATCCTGCTCGGCCGGGGACTGCGTCTGCTCGGACTTAGTACCTGAAAAATGGTAAGGAGGTGAGCATTACACAGAACATAAATAAGCAGTTTCTAAAATGACATACCGAACTACCAAGCCAAGCACAAGTAGCCAAAAAGCAAATAAATGATAAGTAATCAAACCCATATATCACATGCATGTATCATCATCAGTTCGGTTCACCTCGTACAACATCAATTAGCTCGGCTCACATCCTACCAATTCCCCTTATACTCTTTCCATAAATCTGACACTCGGCATCTCTCCCACTATCTTCCTACCTCGGATTACTATCTCTATCCCGGACTCATTACTCATAATTCCACTTTTACATAGCTTACAATCTTTTACTCTTCTCGGATGCATACACCCAGTGCATGTCTTACACCATTTAAGGTCGGATGTCGGAGTGTCCATAACTGCGAGTACCCAGTACCCATCTTACAGCTGCACATACCTGGTATGCGTCTTAAGAGATCAATGCACGCACCCAGTACGCGTCTGCTATGACCAGGAGCACTACCACCGATCATTCTATGGGGTTAAGGAGAGTCCATAACTGCGAGTACCCAGTACCCGTCTTACAGCGGCGCATCTCGGCGACTTACGCGATCAATGCACGCACCCAGTACGCTTCTGCTATGACCAGGACCACATCCCACCGGTTCCGTGCTCGGAACCTTGTGTGAATCATAACTGGGAGTACCCAGTACCCGTCTTACAGCTGCACATACCCAGTATGCGTCTGACGCGATCAATGCACGCACCCAGTACGCGTCTGCTATGACTCGAGCACACAACCATTTCTCTTTTATTCCTCTTATCCATTTAACCAATTTAGTTCGACCTATCTCAGCTCAAACCTTTAAGTTATTCCTCTTTACCTTGATCTCATTATACTCTTAGCTCGGCCTCTCTCGGCTCACCCCTTTAACCATTTCCTTATTCCATTATCTTTTCTCATTATCTGACTCATTACTTTATCTCTCCTAATTTCCATATATACCATTTTCTCAACCCATTCGCAACCTATCCCAGCTCGACCCAGCTCGGCCACAGATATAAATAACAAATATCAAAGCTCATAAACATTTATACAACAAAGTTCATAAACACTTATACAACATCAACAATAAGGATCAAAGCATTCAACCAATCCATCATGTAAATACCAACATATAGCATATAACAATACTCATCCCTACTTCAAACTCATGTTTCTAATTCATTTATTTGCTCCCCTTTTTACCCTTTTTACCATTTCCTTTCTAACATTAACCTAGATCTATTCCCTAAGTAAATATATATATATATATATTCATATACATCTATAAGATGAGGGTTTGTGTGTGTTGCTGGAACTTCAAATAAAATGAGAGAGAAACGAAGGAGAAAGAGAGAATGAAAAGGCAAAGTGTATTATGTGTTGTGTTTGGGCTTTCTTTTATTCATTTAGGGAAAACATTTGTGTGGTTCTCATTGGAGGCTTCTTGGGGAAACTAGAATGTGTGGACAGGATTTATTGGCTTCTTGAGGAAGCCATGAATAGTACTTTGAAAGGGACATAAAGCAATGATAGTGACATAAAGTGAGGGATAGTACATAGTATTGTTGGTATGAATCCCAAAGGGCCAACAGCTAATCATGAGCTGGCACGGAGGAGCTAGGACGTGTCGGCTAGGACACGTCGGCTCGGTTTGTAGGAACAGCCGTAGTCCGAACTTCCTTCTCGGATGATACTGTGAGGTGCGCAGAGGTCGGCTAATTCGGACTGGACAACCGGTTCCGCGTTTGGTTCCCATCCAGCTCGGTTCATATGCACACAATCTCATCTAGCTCGGCCGGGATCGGACCGAGGCCATATACTTACATCCTAGGTCGGCCTATGCTCATACTACCCTTCTAATCCTAAGGCTTAATCCTATCCTTAATTAAATATTTATATACTAATATTATATTATTTAATATTAATTTTCAGGACGTTACAACTACTAGACCCTAAATCAGACACAACACACTATAATAATTATGATACTAACTACGACACTAACTAACTACTAATGACCTTTGGCAAGAACTGATATTCCCCGGCAACGGCGCCAAATTTGATCGAGGTCGTACCTGATACAAATAAAAACAGTTTAAGTATAGTACTAGGAAGTGACTCCTAGGTCGTCTCCCAAGGAATATCTTATCAAGCAAAAGGTCGAACACATAGTATGCATAGAAAACAAGTGGGGTTTTGTATTGAATGTTGAAGTCTAGAATCAAAACAGAATTAAATAAAAATGAAGTAACATATAAGGAAAAGCGGATAAACCCCTTTGGCACGCGTTCACAACTCTATCATCGGTCACAAAAGATCAATTTCTTCCCTCTTGACTGTCCAACTCGTGAGAACTAAATACTAAGCGAAAATTCAATTCTCACCCCAAAACCCTAACCTCTAATTAAGCATTAAAAGCCAAAGCATGGAGATTTTACGAGTTTGCATAAATTAAGCATTCATACACATGGATTACTCTATAGAATGGAACTAAGCGAACCATAACATATCAATAAGCATGAAAACAGTGAATAAAAACGAAATAGCATTAAGAAAAAAACCTCAAGAGTATGTGATACATTACCAAAGGGATTTAACCTAAGAGTTTAGCCTTCCATGATGAAATAAGTCAAAAACGTGTAGAAAAGGAAAGAGAGAGAAACCTTAGTAGCCACCACAAGTTTGGAGAGCAAAACTAAGCCTTCTCTAAGAGAGAGATTGGGAAAAACGTGGAATGGAAGATGACTGCTAGCTCTACACGAATTTGGCTTTTTAAATCACAAAACGGGCCTAAATCATGGGCCAAATCCTAAGGAAAGCTAATCTCTAAATTAAATCTAAAGATATCCTATAGATAAAATCTAAATATTAAAAGATATAAACTAAATCTCAAATAATCCTAAAGATAGATTACAATCTTCACATCATCATATATCTTCTCTTCCAAAATTAAATCTTCACTCCCAAAATGTCCAAAAAACCCTTGTGCCAAATATGACATGAAAATAATAATAGATTAAATTAGGCTATATAATCCAAATTAATTAAAATCCGGAATAATAGTCTAATAAAGTCTAAAATACTAAATTATTCTAAACAATGTCAAGTAGGGACCAAAAATCATCAATGAGAGCAAAATAAGGCTATGAATAATGGGAAATATAATGCTCATCGATGAGTCATTACTCAACAATTTTCATTCATTGACACGAAAAAAACTCAAGGACATGATAATGGTCATCGTGTCGCCATGCATGATCATTGGAAACAAGTATTTAAGCCAATTGTTGAAGGAAATCGACCATTTTGGTCGAATTGCTCTGAAAATATTGAGTCTAGGGTTCCTGATTTCGTCTCTTTCATTCTCATCCATTTCTGAGTGTTGATTCGAGTATTATACACCATTGTAAAGATCACATCACGAGCTTTACAAAGACACCAAAATCGCGAGTTGAGGTTTCGTGAGGAAGGAGAATCGAAGCTCGAAAGTAAGGTGCTCTTTGCTGTCAAGTTCAGAAACTAAAGTCTGGAGCTTACTTCAAGCTCGGATTTTGGTAACTTCATGAGTCCTACAACCCTCAAATTCATTCCTACCCTTAGTCTATGTTGCAGAGAATAGTTCCTAACCATTTTCCCCAATTGTTAAACTAAATTTGCATGTCAAAATCTCTGGTTTTTGGACTCTGTTCGTGTGTGGCTTCATGCAAAGGGTTTTGTGGGTTTAGTGCTTCCAATCAATTTCTCTAGAATAAGTTTAATTTGTTAAATTTTAAGTGTAGAGTCACCATGAGACTCTATGGGCATAGATTGAAGTAGATTATGGCTTGGAGGCCTCTCTGAGTTTAAAAGTTGTTTGGAACAAGTTCTATATGTTGCATGCAAGCTGTATCAAAGTAGTTTTCATGCTTAAAGTATTTAGAATTGAATTTGGTTTGTCAAGTTGCTGAAAATATGATTTTATGCATAATTGATTCTCAGATTCAATTCAGTGTAATATGATGTTAATTTTGTGTTGGAACATGTTTGTTGTCACACTCACTCTCTTTGTCCATTATGTAAATCTTTGTTGCTTATAATAAAGATATAGGATAATTTATATGGACTTCATTTATAACTATTAAAGAGAATAAATAAAAATCGTTATACAAAGTATTTCAATGAGTTCCTTTCCAAATCTCCTCTGTGCAAATATATCGTGATACTTTAAAAGAAACAATAATTTATTCTCAAATAACGGTGTTTTCAGAGTATGCGCAAGTAAAGCATGAACCTTGAGCTATGAAATATCAGACCAGTAAGCATATGAAAATACATACATATATATATATATAAGATATAAAATGTAAAAGTAGCCAAGGTACATGATAGTCGAGGTAGCAAAGTTTTGGGTAGTACAAGTCCGTAGTCAAAAGAAAAGACAACCTCTCCGAGATCTCTCAAAATATATACAATATAACTACAGAGCAAAAGATAAAAATCCCAGAGTGGTGGTCTGATGATCCTCATCCACAGCATGATCCTCCTCCTCAGTGTCTCCAGCCAGATGCTCCGTGCATCCCACTTACCAACCATCCATACTATGCATCACACGGTGGATCCCCAACTCCCCACTGACTCCCAGTGGAGTGCTCGACTGGCTCCCCCTCACTCTCTGCCTCCTCAGGGTCCTCCTCCACCTCGTCCGACTGAGTCGGTGCCCTACCACTGGGCACTGGGTCAGCAGAAGGAGTCCTACGATCTGGACTCATCGGACTAGGTAAAGGAGTCTCCTCTCGGATAACACGGGAAGAAGAGGGGTGAGATCTAGTAGTTGCTCTAAAATGAAAAGAGTGAAATCGACGAGCTGGTCGAGCCGGGGGTGGTCCATGATAAGTACAAAATGGGGGCACATGCAGGGTATAGATAATAGGTATGCGGAACCTACGAGGACGAACACGAGCCAAGGGATTGGGGTGATAGAGGGTAACCTCTACCTCCCCCTCAAAGGTGGCTCGATGAACCTCGTAGTACCACACTCCACTAGGGAGCGAGCGCAACTCGATGCATGCTAGATAGCGTGTCATCACCTACAGTGGGCATAAGGGGTAAGAAATATAGTTCACATAATGGAATAAGCATAATGTTAAGCAGATATACAACATGTATAACAGTGGACCATTTGGTTAAGCTGCAAAAACAGAGCAAGTTCAGCATCAAATACCCATCTTTCTTGAATCCGTTTGGTAAATCCAGGAACTCTTTCGATTTCAAGCTTGTTTCTAATTAAAGTTGGCATTTCCTAGTTTCTAAAGCTAAGTTGTTTCATTCTTTTTCATGTCTTATTCATTGTGGAATTGATGGCCAAAGTCAGCCAAGTGCAACAGTTTTTGCACAAGTTCAAAGCCAAGTTTTGATTCAACCCTTTTTCTTTGAAACCAATCCTTTCTTTAGCTTCTCTGAGGTATGGGAGGAGTTACCTAAATACTAGAATGAGTAATTTAAAGATAGAAATGTAGGAACCATTAAAGGTTCAAAGAAGGATGCAACTTGAATTGGGATTCTGACTTGGAGGTCAGAGACCCCTAATTTTATGATTCAAACAAGTTTAAATGAACCTAATAAAGCTCATTGTAATGTGTTTCGAAATTAAAATCAAGTGGAAATGAATTTCACATTTTAAAATGGATATTTTCAAGTTTGAATGAAATCTGTGATTTGATGCTATTTGATGTTGTTTCAATTGTGTTTAAGTGTTGTAACATGTTTGTTTTATGTGCTTAAGTTGTTGTTTTGCATATGAATGGAGAAATGAAGCAGGGAACTCGAATTGGTATTGAAAGTGCAGGAAACTGGTGCTGTTGCAGCAAAAACACTAGAGTAGTTTATGGAAGACTCGAGTATTCTGGAAAACTGGAAGAACACTGGAGTAGATCTTTAAAGACTCGAGTATTTTTGCATGAACAACTCGAGTGGTCAAGAACTACTCGAGTAGTCTGAATAATTTTTCAGAAAACACTTACTTTCTAAAATTTTATTATAATTAACTCGTTTAATACTATAATATCTTATTCCCGTTGGTTGATGGCTATCCTGGAGGTGTCCTACTGGAATTTTATTCAGTGGTTGATTATTTTCCTACAAGAGTCCCAACGGAAGTGTACACCCATTTGGTTGATATGATCCCTAGATGTCCCAGTGAAAGTTTTACTCACTTGGTTGATGTTTTCTATGGGAGTCCCAATGGGGTCGTTGCAATAAAAATCAACCAATAGGAGGCTAGGCCCTAATGGATTACTAAATAAATGATTATACTCTATTTCTAAAACCATCATAAAAGTGGTTGGGCCGCTGAATGATTTTTCTGAAAAGAAAATTGAAAGTAAGTAAACCCATCGCAAAGTGGCTAGGCCGCTGATGGTCCTTTTTGGAAAGCACCAGCACCAGCTAAAAGAAAAGTTAAATGAAAACCAATGGAATGAGATGCTGATGAGAATAATGAAAGAAAAGAAATGGAACTCTGCATGGCATTATCATGCATGGAGTTGCTCCGATTTTGATTGTGGAAATCTAGCATAGGATAGAATTTGGATACCATGGCCCTGAAGGTGTTGTGATGATTTGGATACCGTAGCATGAACTGCTATGAAGGCTAGTTTCCCAATCAATTGTGATGCATGGGATATGGATACACTCCAGTTCGAAGAAAACATATGTTTGAAATTGATACCCGAAAGGATGCCGAACTGTGAAGCATGAATGAGAAGTAGGCATGCATCATGTCACTAATGAAATTAAATATGTTTTAAACAAGTTTGAGGATACACTTGACTCTTGATGCTATCTGATTACATGTGCTTGTTATTTTTAGCCTCTGTTATGCTCATTTTTTATTGTATTTAGCTATGACTCACTCCTAATCCCTTGTTGTAGGTCATGGCCACGAATATGATGTGCGTGGAAATGAGGCCGCTCCCTAATGGGAAGTGGAATTTTGAGGAGCACCGGGCCACGTATGAAGGGGACGTGGAAGTTACTTTTCGTCACCCAAACCCATGGTCACGGATGCGTCCGCGTCGTACGAGGATCCCAATGATGTACATTATGCACATTCCACCAAATTTTGTGTTTCGCCTTGGAACGCCACCACCACCACCAAGACGTTTTCCGAGACGCACCCTTCCACCAAGTCCATCACCCTCTGAGGAAAGAATTATTTTAGAGGTTCCTGCTCCCTCTCGTCCTTCTACTAGAGCCTGATCTCGGACTCCAGTTTATGTGCCATCTGATCCGGCACATGAGGAGGAGGAGGAGGATCCCATAGAGGATGAGGATCCGGTGGAGGATGCCGATCCAATGGCGGATGATGAATTCATGGAAAACTCAACTAGAAGTCAGTAGGGAATTGATGACTGAGTTGAGTTCCTTATGCTGGAATGTGGATAATGCTACTCATCAAGTTTCTCTTACTTATGCTACTTATGTTTTGAGTTTCGAACCAGCTGCTCTAGGTTGTTATAAGTTTGTTGTAATATATGTAATATATTGTAATGGCCTAGAGTTTCTAAGTTATGTATTTGACTTTATGTAATGTAAGAGGTACTCTTTTGATCAATGAAATGAAGTTGAAAGTTTGATGTTTACCCTTCATGATATTTGTAGTTGTTTCCGCATGATTTGAAAATGATGATGATTTGACTTATGAAAAAAAATGGTCATATTTTCGAATATAAGTATTTAATTAAGAATAGAAAGTCGGGTCGTCACAGCTACTACAGAAGCAACTTATTAGACCACGTGTATCACCCTGGGGAGCTCCAGTTTTATTTGTGAAGAAGAAAGACGGAAGCCTGAGAATGTATGTCGATTACAGGCAGTTGAATAAGGTGACAGTAAAGAACAAGTATCCTTTGCCAAGGATTGATGATCTCATGGATCAGGTTAGAGGAGCTTCAGTGTTTTCTAAGATAGATCTGAGATCTGGATATCATCAGATCAGAATTAAGGAGGAAGATGTTCCTAAGACTGCATTTCGATCTCGATACGGATATTATGAGTATGTTGTAATGCCGTTCGGATTGACTAATGCACCAGCTGTTTTTATGGATTACATGAACCGAATTTTTAGACCATATCTGGATTCATTCGTGGTGGTATTCATTGATGATATCCTAATATATTCTAAGAATCTGGAGGAGCATGCCGAACATCTCCGAATAGTGTTGAAGATCTTAAAGGAGAAGCAGCTATATGCCAAACTCTCCAAATGTGAGTTTTGGCTGAGCGAAGTTAAATTTTTCGGGCATGTAATTTCAGAAGAAAGTATAGCAGTAGACCCAGCTAAAGTTGATTCAGTTCTACAGTAGGTTCAGCCTAAGTCAGTCACTGAAGTCTGAAGTTTCTTAGGACTGGCCGGCTATTATAGGAGATTTATTGAAGGATTCTCCAAAATCGCACTACCTCTTACAAAGTTGACTCGGAAAGATCAACCATTCATTTGGGATGAGAAGTGCGAGAAAAGTTTCCAGATGCTAAAGGAAAGATTAACATCCTCGCCAGTGTTGATCTTACCTAACCCTCACAAGGAGTATGGGATGTATTGTGATGCATCGAAGCAAGGGCTCGGAAGTGTATTGATGCAAGAAGGAAAGGTTGTGGCATATGAATCTCGTCAATTGAAAATCGACGAGGTGAACTACCCCACCCATGATTTGGAACTTGCTGCAATAGTGTTTACTCTGAAGATCTGGAGGCATCATCTCTATGGCACTATATTCAGAGTATTTAGTGACCATAAGAGTTTGAAGTATTTGTTTGATCAGAAGGAATTGAATATGAGGAAGCATCGGTGGATGGAGTTTTTGAAAGATTATGATTTTGAGCTTCATTACCACCCTGGTAAGGCCAACGTGGTGGCAGACGCTCTGAGTCGTAAAGCGATTCATGTGAGTGCAATGATGATTAAAGAAGCCGCATTGATTGAAGAGTTTCGGGATTTGAGTCTGCTAATGCAAGTAGAACCAACCAGTATTAAGATGGGTATGCTGCAAATTTTTAACGAATTCTTGGCTCAAATTCGTGAATGGCAACAAGAGGACGAAGAACTTATGGAGAAAAGAGATTTGATGATAGGAGGAAAGGAGCCACATTTCTTAGAAGGATCGGATGGAATTATTCGTTTCAAAATGAGAATTTGCATTTCGAAGAATCCGAAAGTTAGGAGATTAATCTTGGATGAAGCACATAAGAGTCAGATGAGTATTCATCCAGGATCAACTAAGATGTACCAAGACTTGAAGAGCATGTTTAGTGGTCGGGTTTAAAGAGAGATGTAGCGGATTATGTAGCTTCTTGTTTAATCTGTCAGAAGGTTAAGATGGAACACCAGAAGCCTGGAGGAAAATTTCAACCCTTGGATATCCCGCAATGGAAGTGGGATAGTATTTCTATGGATTTTGTGACAGGATTGCCAAGGACAGTTGCAAACCATGATGCAATCTGGGTAATTGTGGATCGTTTGACTAAGTCGGCGCATTTCATTCCGGTAAATATGCGCTATTCTTTGGAAAAGTTTACCCAGCTTTATATCAAGGAAGTGGTACGATTGCATGTGTAACACCCGTCAAAATCCTCGTATTGTTTTAAGCATTAAAAAGATTTATTTTTGAGAAAGTGTTTTTGAAAGAATATTTCCTTGAATGAATTTCTTGTTTCATGATTTCAAAGTGGTGAATGATTTTAAAAAGGAATGGTTTTCATGAAATGATACCATGAGTTTTAGAAATTGAATTTTTGGAATGGTTGTGTATTTAATATTTTTATGCTTTAAAGAAATTGTGATTTCTAAACATGAGTTATTTTATGATAAAAAGATGTATTTCCCATGTATGTATGTGTATGTATGTACGGTATTGCTATATGTGTATGCTTAGAATTATATGAGAATTAAAATTAGTGGAAAAATATGATAATACATGTATGTTTGTAAATGTGTGCTACGTGAGTATGTATGCATGTGGGAAAGCTTAGGATTTTATTTTTTTTGGACAAGAAGCTAATAGAATAATTAGAACCATAAGGAAATTAAGTAAGTGGGAAAAATGAAGTGGTAGAAATAAACGACACATGAAATGACCCTAAAGCCTAAAATTGCTCCTTATTGTCCCCCCATGATAAAATCCACCCATGCAACTGTGACACCCTTCCGAATATATCAAGTATAATATAGTAATTAAACTATGATAAAGGATAATACATATGGACTTGTAAGTATTAGAAAATTATGAAAGTAAAATTTTCTTTTAAAGCGGGTGCACAAACCAAAACTTGGAATACTTGGAGAAGAACTTCTAACTCGTTTCAAACAGTTGTGTCGAATTCGGCAATTTCTAAAACCTTTTCATGAATTGAGTAACATTCGTGTTTCGAAATCGTATTTATATAATAGAAAGTAAATGAAGCTACCCGTGCTTTGATTTGTGAAACTGATACCATGTAGCCGAACTCGTTTAATGATTAAATCAGAGTAAGCGAAAATTATAGGACTATGCATCTAATAGAAATATACACATAGGTTATATTTATATGTGTGAAAAGAGTCATGAGTACATAGTCCCAGTAACAAAGTCTCCAAGATCCAAACAAGTCCATAACATATCTACATCATAGTGTAACCATAGCCCTAGAGGTGGTCACGTAGATCTGGCAGCATCATCAGTAGTAGTAGTGATAGTAGCAGTCTCCAAGAAGCAAAAAGATAACAGCATCATCATCAACACAGCAGCAGCAGAAAAATCTCCTCCACAGCAACGCCACATCGGAACCTCAGATCCACATCATACACCATATGCACATACCTAGGGATCGTCATCCCTCCAGTCACTCCCAGTAGAATGCACGACAGGCTCGCCTCCGCTCTCGTCCTCTACTGGTTCCTCCTCGATCTCATCCGAAGGGGAGTGTACCCTACCACTGGGTACATGGTCGGGAGATGGTGTGACCCTAATGGGGCTCCTCGGATCAGAAAGGGGAGTCTCCTCGCGTACGACGCTAGAAGAAAAAGGGTGTGAGCGAGTAGGTCGAAAACGAAAACTGTGATAAGAGCGAGCTGGTCGTGTGGGAGGTGGTCATGGTATGTGTAAAACGGGGGTAGGTGCATAGTGTATATGATGGGAATCCTAAATCTACGAGGACGAAATCGAATCAACGGGTTCGGATGGTAGAAGGTAATCTCTACCTCCCCCTCGAACACCGCGCGATGGTCCTCATAGATCCATATGCCACTAGGAAGTGGCCGGATCTCGATGCAAGCGATGTAACGAGACATCACCTACAAGGGCATAAGGGTAAGCATTTCTATACACATAATCAACATAGTATAAATTTGTACAATATGAATATGTAAATGTGCAACAATGAACAACAATCACATTTAGCACTTAGCAGTTATTGAATGCAGATAGGATGCTCATACTTGTTTCCTTTATTACACTTAATTTAAATGAGTGACATGATGCATGAGTTTAGCTCTCAAGCCTATCTTCATCAAACTATATCACTCTCTGACGTCCATCCCTGACAACCCAGTACTCAACTGTGTGTTGTATTCCTAGGTATACAACAATTCGTATATTCACCTAGAATGTACACGACAAGCTTGGAATCCTTGCCACCCGATCATATCCCGTCATCCAAACTGACCGTCATACAAACGCTATAACCATATCGGCATCCACTAAGTCGACCACGTCAACAACGTGTCATCAAGCAAGCGTATTGGCACTCCCAGAGGCCCTCCACATGTTTACCAAAAACATGATATACGTCCTACCATCCAACTCCAGAATGGATGCATCACTTTCTAAGCTTAAAGGAAATTGATTAATACATTACTGGCCACCTAGGCGTATTTTATCTTTAAAAAGAACCATCACCAAACGGTACACTTATATTAATCCATCTCTTTTAAGTCCAGATCCTTTGGATTATTATAGTTAAATTCTTATTCGACTAAGTCAGAATTGAAAATGGTGTTTCTCAGGTTCTGGTGAATTACTCGAGTATAATTCAGCATACTCGAGTGTTTTTCAACTTTTCCAAATTACTCGAGTGTTCTTAGGGTTACTCGAGTGTTCATGACTTTCTGGGGATTTGGGTTTCAAATTCATTAAATTACTCGAGTAGTTCATGGGTTACTCGAGTGTTCATCATGATTTCCAGAATACTCGAGTCACCCCTGCATTACTCGAGTGGTTTGCCTTAACATGTCCCCAGGTCTTACTCGATACTCGAGTACTAACACAATACTCGAGTGTTCTTGCTCAAATTACATTGTTTTACAAACATTTTACTCGAGTACCCTGTCCAATACTCGAATGTTTCAAAGCATAACAGACTGTAATCTTAGTTTTAACACACCATTTTCAGTTCTACTCAATTTTAGTCCAATCCAGGGATCCACAAAGTTCATATATCATAAATAGAACATGTTACAACACTCATTTCATAACAAATTACAGATTTGACAGAGAATTAGTCATTAATACATAAAATACACAATTTGACAACTCAACACCTCAAATTGCATAATAAGCACAATATTCATGAAATAGTGTTCATTTAAGCTTGCATGCATGATTTAGAACTTGCTCAACACAGTTTTAGAGCATGACTTGGTCTCCAAACCAAAGTTCCTATTCAATCTAAGCCCTTAGAGCCTCTTGATGGCTCTCTAATGCATTTAATGGAATTTAAACTCTATCTAGTGTACGAAATTACTTCCCGTTACCTCTCAGACATGAATCAATCAGAGAATCCTCAAACAAAAGCTTTTCAACTCCAGAAACCACTTTGAGTATGACATGTAGAACAGTTTGAGTGCACCACCAAAATTGAATTGGTTCACACATGAAACAAAGATAAGATATGGGGATTTTAGATTTTCTAGACTCCATGCAACATATACTAACTATAGAAATCGAATTTGAGACTCAAGGACTCGTGAGCTTATCAGAAATCGAATTCAAAGTAGGCTCCAGATAACAGCTTGACCAAGAACAGCTCTACTTCCAAGCCTTGAATCTTCCACCATACTCACTCAATCCTCATGATTTTGGTGTTTATACAAAGCTCGTGATGTGAGCTTTGTATTCGTGTATAGTTTATGACTCGAATCAAAATAAGGAGAGAGAATCGATCGCTTGAACTCAGGAACCCTAACTTGAATAGCAAACTCGAATTTGACCAAGAGCTTCAACAAATTGAGTTTGATTTGCTTAAATAGACAAAGAGGAAGCTCATGCATGGCGACACGACACAGATGAAGTGTTGATGATGGAGTATTCGTGTCAACGGAGGGGAATCGGTGGTGGTGACTCACCAAACGCACTAACTCGTGCAACTCTGTCCAGAATACTCAAGTATTTCAGAAAATACTCGAGTATTTTACTCAATTTTTGAAAAAAATAATAATTTTATTTAATTTCCCTCCAAAACCTTTCCTATAATTGCTTCTAGGTCCCCAACCCAGGGACTAATATGCAAAAATATTATTTCATGCATTATTATATTTATTAAATACTTTCACATACATTCTCTAACTACATAAACACATATTTTAATCAAGGATTAATAGAGAAATCATTAATTATAATTAATTTATAATTAACATTTCATTAATCGGGGATTAAAATTTTGGGGTGTTACACTACTCCCCCACTTACAAGGAATTTCGTCCCCGAAATTCAACTCATACAAACAGGTCAGGATAATCCTGACGCATCTTATCCTCTAATTCCCAAGATGCTTCCATCACATCACCACAAACCCAGACGACTTTGACCAGACAAATATCCTTCCCTCTAAGCTGCTTGATTCTTCGATCTTCAATGCGAACAGGCACGACGTTAAAGGTTAGGTTCTCATAAATTTCTAGATCATCAGGTTGGATTCTAAGGACAATGGTGGGGTCATGGATATATCTTTTCAGTTGAGACACATGGAATACATTGTGAAGGTTAGCTAGCGACGGGGGTAGGGCTAATTGATAGGCTACCGGGCCGACTCTTTTGAGGATTTGATAGGGACCAATAAACTTAGGTGATAGTTTCTGAGTTTTCAGGGCTCTACTAACACCTTTGGTTGGTACTATTCTAATGAACACATGGTCTCCTTCATCAAACTCTAAGGGTTTCCTTCTTCTATCAGCATAGCTTTTCTGCCTACTCTGAGTCGTCTTCATCTTCTCTTGTATCATCTTGATCTGTTCCGTGGTCTCTTGTACAAAGTCTGGTCCAACCAGAGAATTCTTCCCCACTTGAAACCAGCATAACGGTGTCTGACACATTCTTCCATACAATGCTTCAAATGGTGCGATTCCAATGCTCGTGTGGTAACTGTTGTTGTAAGTAAATTCAACGAGCGGCAACATTTGTTCCAAATTCCATTGACCTTCCAAAACACAGGCTCGTAAGATGTCCTCTAGCGACTGAATAGTCCTCTCCGTTTGACCATCAATCTGAGGATGGTATGCAGAACTTAGCTTCAGTATTGAACCCAAGGATCCATGCAGATCTTCCCAAAACTTCGATGTCAACCTCGGATCACGATCTGACACGATACTTGATGGTACCCCATGTAGACGAACAACTTCCTCGATGTGTAACTAAGTGAGCTTTTCCAAAGAGTAGCACATATTCACGGGAATGAAATGTGCCGACTTGGTCAAACGATCCACGATCACCCAGATTGCATCATGACCAGTAGTTGTCCTTGGCAATCCCGACACAGTCCATGGAGATACTATCCCATTTCCACAATGGAATCTCCAAGGGAAGTAATTCTCCTCCTGGCCTTTGATGTTCCACTTTTGCCTTCTGACACACCAAACAACACGCCACATATTCAGCCACATCCTTCTTCAAACCAGGCCACCAAAATATCTTCTTTAGGTCTTGATACATTTTGGTAGCTCCCGGATGCATACTCATCTTGCTCTTATGTGCTTCATCCAGGATCATCCTTCTTACTTCCAAATCATCAGGTACACATATCCTTGCCCTGAAACGAAGAATTCCATCCTTCCCTTCTCGGAACTCCAACTCTATGCCTTCTTCCATCATCTTCTTCTTTTCCATAAGTTTCTCATCCTTGTGCTGCAATTCCCGAATCCTTTGCAGAAACTCATTAGCAATCTGCAACATCCCCATCTTGATACTTGTCGGCTCTACTTGCATTGTCAAACTCAAATCTCTAAATTCTTCTATCAGTGCAACTTCCCTGACCATCATTGCACTGATATGCATTGCCTTTCGACTCAACGCATCAGCCACCACGTTTGCCTTCCCAGGATGGTAATGAAGTTCAAACTCATAATCCTTTAAGAACTCCATCCATCGGCGTTGCCTCATATTCAACTCCTTCTGGTCAAAGAGGTACTTTAAACTCTTATGGTCACTAAACACCCAAAACGTAGTGCCATAGAGGTAGTGCCTCCAGATCTTTAATGCAAACACAACAGCTGCCAACTCCAGGTCATGAGTTGGGTAATTCATTTCATGAACTTTTAGCTGTCTCGAGGCGTAAGCGACGACTTGTCCCTCTTGCATCAAAACACTCCCAAGACCTTGTTTCGATGCATCACAATACACATCAAAACTCTTCTGTGTATCAGGCAGAATTAACACAGGAGAGGATGTCAACCTTTCCTTCAACTCTTGGAAACTCCTTTCACACTTCTCATCCCACGTGAAAGGTTGGTCTTTCCTAGTCAACTTCGTCAAAGGTAATGCGATCTTTGAGAAGCCTTCTATAAATCTTCTATAATACCCAACCAGACCAAGAAAACTTCTCACCTCCGTGACCGACTTTGGTTGCTCCCATTGCAAAACCGAACTAACTTTCGTCGGATCTACGGCTATTCCCTTGTCCGAAATCACATGGCCCAAAAACTTAACCTCCTTCAGCCAGAACTCACACTTTGTATGTTTGGCATACAACTGCTTCTCCTTTAGAATGCTCAACACTATCCTCAAGTGTTCAACATGTTCCTCCGGGATCTTGGAATAAATAAGGATATCATCAATGAACACGACCACGAATGAATCTAAATAGGGTATAAAGATTTGATTCATGTAGTCCATGAAAATAGCCGGTGCATTCGTCAATCCGAACGGCATCACAACATACTCATAATGCCCGTATCGGGATCGAAATGCAGTCTTAGAGACATCTTCTTCTCTAATTCTGATCTGATGGTATCCTGACCTCAAATCAATCTTGGAAAATACCGAAGCCCCACGAACTTGATCCATAAGGTCATCTATCCTTGGTAATGGATACTTGTTCTTGATTGTGACCTTATTCAGCTGCCGGTAGTCGATGCACATCCTCATACTACCGGAGCACCCCAAGGTGACACACTGGGTCGGATCATCTGCTTCTGCAGCAGCTCCTCGATCTGCTTCTTCATTTCAGCCATTTCCGGTGGTGCCATTCTATAAGGAGCGAAAGAAATGGGACCAGCTCCCGGAACTAGGTCAATACCAAATTCAATTTCTCTTCTTGGTGGCAACCCAGGAATCTCATCCGCAAATACCTCCGGAAAGTCTCTGACAACGGGGATCTCCTCTATCCTCGGACCATGTTCTTCTACTTTAGTGTTGAATAGGCACATGTAGCCATAGGGTTTTGGGTCTCTATAGGTCACTACCTTTCTATCATAATCGATGATTACTTGGTTTTGAATTAACCAGTCCATTCCCAAGATCACATCAAATTGTGCCAAGGGTAAACAGATCAAATCTACTTTAGAGGTTTGTCCTAATACTTCTATACAACAGTTAAGACATGCTCTAGAAACAACTACAGGAGCATTGGTAGGGGTTTCTACTTTCAAAGCGTAAGGTAATTCAGACATAGATAAACCCAAACGATCTACACATTCATATGAAACAAATGAATGAGTTGCACCAGAATCAAACAAGACATTACAGAGCTGACCATTGAGCAAGTATTTACCTTGCACCAGATCAGAGGATCGGTTTGCTTCCACACCGCTAAGCGTGAAAACCCTTCCTTGAACCATAGGTCTATCAGCAGCTCCTCTTGAGTTAGCCTTGACCGGTTCCTTGCAGTCGATCTCTTGCAAAATGTCCCGGCTTTCCACAATTGAAACAACCACTTGTTCCCCAACAAACACGGCCATAGTGATGGCGCCTACACTTATCACAAAATGGAGCCTCGTTCCGAAAATTCCTTCCATCCGATCCACCCACTTTTCCTTTGCCTTTCCCTCGGCGGTCATACGGACCCTTACCTCGGTTGTTGAAACCTTTACGTCTCTGAGGTCCATAGTTCTGATTGTCCTTCTTTTCTGAGACTTGCAATTCTTCAGCTTTCTTGTCATCTTCATACATTCTACACATGTCCACTAGAGCAGGAAAGCTTTGAATTCGCTGGTAGCTGAAGATCGACTTCAACTTGGGCCTCAAGCCTCCTTCAAACTTGATGCATTTGCTTCTTTCATCAGGGTTGTTCTGATAATATGGAGAGTACCTCATCAAGTCCTCGAACTTGGCTGCGTACTCACGCACACTCATATTCCCTTGCTTAAGCTGTAAAAACTCCACCTCCTTCTTTCTCCTCAAATCTTCAGGGAAGTATTTGTGGAGAAACTTCTCCATGAATACACCCCAATTCACATCCCTTCCCTCATATAGCAAAAGCTGAACCGTGTGATTCCACCAATTCTCAGCTTCATCTTCCAGCATGTAAGTTGCATAAGCCACCTTCTGAGCTTTCGAACACTCCAAGGTTCTCAGAATCTTATCCATGGTATGAATCCACTTATTAGCCTCTTCCGGTTTAAATCCTCCTTCAAACTTAGGCGGGTTGCAACTTCTGAAATCAGCTAAACTCTTCGCCTCGGTGTTACCCACATTACACTGATGAGGCGGATTAACCGGTTGAGATGGTTGCTGAGATTGTCGCTGCATAGCCTCCAACACCGTGGTGATTCTTTCCAACATCGCATTGGTGTGATTTTGGTTTCTAGTTGCCATAATAGACCTGCGCTATGGACTTATGGTCACATATGTTGAACTACAAAAACTTCAATTACACCACCTATACTAAGGCTATAGCTTAAAATTCTAAATTCACATTCAATTACGTCTTGTGCTCAAAAGAGACAAGATACAAACAAGTCAATTGTATCTAAAGCTCAATAAACAAGATACTAACAGTCAAGATAATGAACATGCCCTGGAGATACCTGCTTGATGTTGATGGCTACCATTCTGAAACTACTTCCACTACTACAGGATCTGACTTTTGCTCTGATACCACTCAGTGTGACACCCTTCCGAATATATCAAGTATAATATAGTAATTAAACTATGATAAAGGATAATACATATGGACTTGTAAGTACTAGAAAATTATGAAAGTAAAATTTTCTTTTAAAGGGGGTGCACAAACCAAAACTTGGAATACTTGGAGAAGAACTTCTAACTCGTTTCAAACAGTTGTGTCGAATTCGGCAATTTCTAAAACCTTTTCATGAATTGAGTAACATTGGTGTTTCGAAATCGTATTTATATAATAGAAAGTAAATGAAGCTACCTGTGCTTTGATTTGTGAAACTGATACCATGTAGCCGAACTCGTTTAATGAATAAATCAGAGTAAGTGGAAATTATAGGACTATGCATCAAATAGAAATATACACATAGGTTATATTTATATGTGTGAAAAGAGTCATGAGTACATAGTCCCAGTAACAAAGTCTCCAAGATCCAAACAAGTCCATAACAGATCTACATCATATTGTAACCATAGCCCTAGAGTACTCAAAAGTATATCTACAAAATATGTACATAGCAAAATATGGACTCTAGAGGTGGTCACGTAGATCTGGCAGCATCATCAATAGTAGTAGTGATAGTAGCAGTCTCCAAGAAGCAAAAAGATAACAGCATCATCATCAACACAGAAGCAGCAACAAAATCTCCTCCACAGCAACGCCACATCGGATCCTCAGATCCACATCATACACCATATGCACATACCTAGGGATCGTCATCCCTCTATTCACTCCCAGTAGAATGCACGACAGGCTCGCCTCCGCTCTCGTCCTCCACCGGATCCTCCTCGATCTCATCCGAAGGGGAGTGTACCCTACCACTGGGTACAGGGTCGGGAGATGGTGTGACCCTAATGGGGCTCCTCGGATCCTTTGGATTATTATAGTTAAATTCTTAACCAACTAAGTCAGAATTGAAAATGGTGTTTCTCAGGTTCTGGTAAATTACTCGAGTATAATTCAGCATACTCGAGTGTTTTTCAACTTTTCCAGATTACTCGAGTGTTCTTAGGGTTACTCAAGTGTTCATGACTTTCTGGGGATTTGGGTTTCAAATTCATTAAATTACTCGAGTAGTTCATGGGTTACTCGAGTGTTCATCATGATTTCCAGAATACTCGAGTCACCCCTGCATTACTCGAGTGTTCTTGCTCAAATTACATTGTTTTACAAACATTTTAGTCGAGTACCCTGTCCAATACTCGAGTGTTTCACAGCAGAACAGACTGTAATCTTAGTTTTAACACACCATTTTCAGTTCTACTCAATTTTAGTCCAATCCAGGGATCCACAAAGTTCATATATCATAAATAGAACATGTTACAACACTCATTTCATAACAAATTACAGATTTGACAGAGAATTAGTCATTAATACATAAAATACACAATTTGACAACTCAACACCTCAAATTGCATAATAAGCACAATATTCATGAAATAGTGTTCATTTAAGCTTGCATGCATGATTTAGAACTTGCTCAACACAGTTTTAGAGCATGATTTGGTCTCCAAACCAAAGTTCCTATTCAATCTAAGCCCTTAGAGCCTCTTGATGGCTCTCTAATGCATTTAATGGAATTTAAACTCTATCTAGTGTACGAAATTACTTCCCCTTACCTCTCAGACGTGAATCAATCAGAGAATCCTCAAACAAAAGCTTTCCAACTCCAGAAACCACTTTGAGTATGACATGCAGAACAATTTGAGTGCACCACCAAAATTGAATTGGTTCACACATAAAACAGAGATAAGAATTGGGGATTTTAGATTTTCTAGACTTCATGCAACATATACTAACTATAGAAATCGAATTTGAGACTCAAGGACTCGTGAGCTTACCAGAAATCGAATTCAGAGTAGGCTCCAAATAACAGCTTGACCAAGAACAGCTCTACTTCCAAGCCTTGAATCTTCCACCACACTCACTCAATCCTCACGATTTTGGTGTTTATACAATGCTCGTGATGTGAGCTTTGTATTCGTTTATAGTTTATGACTCGAATCAAAACAGGGAGAGAGAATCGATCGCTTGAACTCAGGAACACTAACTTTAATAGCAAACTCGAATTTGACCAAGAGCTTCAACAAATCGAGTTTGATTCGCTTAAATAGACAAAGAGGAAGCTCATGCATGGCGACACGACACAGATGAAGTGTTGATGATGGAGTATTCGTGTCAACGGAGGGGAATCGGTGATGGTGACTGACCAAACGCACTAACTCGTGCAACTCTGTCCAGAATACTCGAGTATTTTACTCATTTTTTGAAAAAATAATAATTTTATTTAATTTTCCTCCAAAACCTTTCCTATAATTGCTTATAGGTCCCCAACCCAGGGACTAATATGCAAAAATATTATTTCATGCATTATTATATTTATTAAATACTTTCACATACATTCTCTAACTACATAAACACATATTTTAATCAAGGATTAATAGAGAAATCATTAATTATAATTAATTTATTATTAACATTTCATTAATCGGGGATTAAAATTTTGGGGTGTTACAACAACAATTTGAGTTGCCAAGAATGCCCCTCACACACACACACATGATCGAATTACTCCAAGGGCAAGACGGGAAGTACACGGTTGCCTATATAAGACTAAGCCTTAGTTCATTTTCCATTCATTTTCCTCATTTCCCTTCATTCCCTAAACACAACTTCTAAGAGTCCCATTAAGCTCTTAGAAAAGAGAGAGGGAGAGAGAGAGAGAAAGAGAGAGCGGGGGGCCGAAAGTGAAGAAGGAGGAAGAAGAAGGAGAACCAAGTCCAAAATCTAGGATTTTCCTTGAAGATCAAGTGTAGAGGTTGAAGATCATCTGTTTCTTATTGGGTAACTCGAAGATCTTAGAAGCTTGGAGTTAGTTTTAATTTGTAAAGCCTTGTAAAGTTTATTTCTTCTTGCATGACTAGTTTTATGGTTGATTTATGGTTGCATGTAATTTTAAGCCTTGATCTTGAGTTTTCAAGAGCAAAATGAACTTGTAGAACCCTAAACTATGGACTTTGTGATTCGGCCATTACTAGGAAACTAGGTCATGATGCTTTTTAAATTGATTCAAGTTCTTGCATGTTAACTTTAGGCCTATAAAAGATGATTTGAGTAGTTGAAATGCTTTAATTTTGATTTGATCTTGATAAAGCTTTGATTTTTGGTTTTGGTCTTTAAAAATCTTTGATTTTTGCCTTGATCTTTGAAAAAGTTTTGATCTTGAGTCATGCATGTGATTTTCAAACAAAAAGCTTTGATCTTGAACTTTGCATGTGATCCTTGAACAAAAAGTTTTGATCTTTTCTAATGCATGTCACGGTTTTAGCAAAGAAACCAAAGAAATGAGCTTTTGAAAATGATTCCTAATTTGATCTATGTTTAATGTTCATGCATGATAAAAATTTGAACTTTACTCTTGATTTTTGGTTTTGAATATTCGGCCCAAGCTTAGAACTAAGAGATCATGTTTTGTTTCCATGAAAAAGGCATATGCATGTTAATCTTTACTTGATTTAAGAACTTTAAAAGTGCATGCATAAGATTTGAAGTTAAAAACCTTGCTTAAGTTATGATGATGATTCGGTTATATGCTTGAAAGAGGAAATGATATTTTTTAAAGTTTTTGAGTAAGAAAGAGCACGATTTGGTTTCAGAATCTTGTGTTTTGCATGTTGAAAAATGGACCCAAAAACCTTGTTTTGACCATGATAGGATTCGGCAAATGCATGCTAACTAGGATAGGATTCTTTTTCATGAAGTGACGTAAAAGTAATGAGTGTGTTTCATGTGTTGATTTAAAATGTTTATTAAAAACTTATAGAATTTGGTTTATTTTACTTGTTCAATTCGGTTTGTGAGTATATTTATAACTAAGTGTTTTTGTTTAATAAAAATGAAATGGTTTTGAAAAGTAATTATGTGTTGAATAAGTGAATGAGTGTTTAAATTTTTAAAAAAAGGGTTCACGGTTTTTGGAATTAAAAAGGAGTGAATAATTTCATTATTTAATGTCTTTGGTCTTGAACAAATCTTTGTGTTGATTTACTCTTTTAGGCCATTCGGCCATGCATGTGATGGTAATGAAATAAATTTGATTCTTCGAATAAATTTGCATGCTATTCTTGAACATGATTAGGTTGTTTGAAGTATGTAAAATTGTTTTCTAGTCTATCTCTTTGATTTGAATTTGGTTGCGAATATAGAAAGGGTTAAGTGATTTTATCCTTTGAAAATGAAATCATTTGAATTAATTTAAAGTATGTGAACTTGTAATTTTGGTTTACATTGGCATATTCAATTCGGTCCTTTTTTTTATAAAGTAGGTAAATATGAAAATGAATTATTTGGAAAAAAAAAAGATTGCGAGTTGTATAATTGCTTTGATGTTGATCAAATTGGTTATATGCTTTTAAAGTGTTGCTTGTTGGTTGTGTGTTAAGTTGATGTTTGAAAAATATTCGAGTACGTAAGTAGTTTTGAAAATTAATTAATTTTAAGATAATTTGATTTGATTTATTTGAGATTTTTGAATTGTGTTTATGGCTGTCCAATATTTGTTTTATGATAAAAGCTTGAGTTTTAAAGTGTTAATTTTAAGTTAAAGAATTATTTGAGACAAAAGTGCTTTTACGATGTTTTCGGGATTTATTAAAGTGATTTTGTGAAGCAATTCTTCGCTGTCCCGAATTTTTTAAAGTTGTTTCTTAACATTAAAAATGTGTTCATGTGATTTAAAGTATGGTTTTCCAGTGGTAATTGATTTGAGAAAAAGTCGGATTTAAAACAGTGAATTTTTTGGTGTTTTCGAACGTGATTAAGGTGCTGTCCAAGACGGACCAGAAACCAAATCAAGTGGTTTAATTTATTTTATATGATGATTTCAAATGATTTTGAAGTACTTGAGGTACTAGAAAATATTAGAGTTGTTTTGAGAAGTCGATTATGTTTTAAGTCTTCCGACGAGGAACGAAAAGTGTTTTGAGCTAAGAAAAGATTTTCTTAATACAAGTTTGTAACGTAAATGTGTTTTATTTAATACGAGGAATGTTAAAGACGAGGGATTGGGGCGGCTAGCAGCGACAGGAATTCGAGGAGATCGTGCGCATTTAATCGCTGGATTTGAGGTGAGAGAGAAGCTTTCCTAAGACATCGTGGTATTTAGGTGGTTTATTAGGACGTTCCGTATCATCTCAAAGATCGAAACTTCGTGGTTCGGAGTCAGTAGTATAGTGGCAATTGTTTGTGTTGTGTGGCCACTTATACGAAGGAGACAAAGACCACATTGTTGTTGTGTGATGATTGTATGTTGATGATGTGAAATAGCATGTTTATATTTATTTACTTAATTATGCGTGATGAAATTTAATATTGTTGATTAATATGAGTAGCATGCTGATGGACGTCTGTTACGTCCTGAAAATGAAAATGAAAATGAAATGAGTAAGTTTATGAAAGTAAAAGACACACAGAGAAAGGGGTAATGATAAAAGATATAAGATGGACTAAAAAGAGATAAAGAGTTGAGATTGGGGAAAAAGTGGATGATAATGATGAGGATGAGCCAAAGCTGGGGAGAGTAATGTTGGTTTTGTGAACGAGATGTGATCTGAGTGGAGCTTGGCTCCTTTGTTGATGTTTTATAAAAGAGACTGGTGTTGAGTTGAGCTTGCTCCTCCATTAGTACTCACCGAAATAAGATTTTTGAAAAAGTTTATGAAATGTATTTTGAGAAAAAGTTTGTGAAACGATATTTTTGAGAAAGTTTACGAAAAGAGATTTTGAAAGAAATTGTGAAATAAGATTTCGGGAAACGTTGTGAAATGTTTTTTTGAGAAATTTTGCGAAATGAGATTTTTAGAAATTTTGTGAAAAGAGACTTTTAGAAAGTTTGTGAAATGAGATTTTGAGATAGCTCATGAAAATGTTATTTGAAGTTTGTGAAATGAGATTTTTAACGATTTTGTGAAAAGAGATTTTCAGAAATTTTGTGAAATGAGATTTTTAGAAAGTTTTGAAAGGATATTTTTGGAAAGTTTGTGAAATAAAATTTTTGAAAGTTTGTGAAATGAAACTTTGAGAAAATTTTGTGAAATGAGACTTTTCAGAAAGCTACGAAAGGAGATTTCGAGAAAGTTTATGAAATGAGATTTTCTGAGAAAGTTTATGGAACAATATTTTGAGAAAGATTATGAAATGAGATTTTGTGAAAAATTTATGATTTGAGATTTTGAGAAAGACGATGAAATGAGGTTTTGAGAAAGATTATGAAATGTTATGTCGAGAAAGACTGTGATATGAGAATGTTGAGAAAGATTGAGGATTGAGATTGTTGAGAAAAATTGTGAAATAAGATGCTAGTATGATGATGCGAACCCAGCTCTGTGCTATGTTGAGAAAAGATGAGAGAAAGATTGAGAAAGTAGCGGTCGGGACTCGTTGAAGGGATGCACTAAGGATGAGCCGACCATAGGTTAATAATTAAACACTAAAAGACTTTCAAAAGACACTAACAAATGCGAATGCGGTGAGCTATGAGAGTGATATCGAAGTAGTGGAGAGGAAGGTATCCCGAATATCAGGGATATTCGGGTTGTGAATGCAATAGGGTAGGCTAGGGCGGTAAAACGTCATGATGCCTTGAGTACTATTCTAGGCGGAACGAATTCCATATGTGGAAACCAGACGTGGTGGGGACTGGGTCCTAATGTCGTGGTAAGTTCTGCACCCGAAACTAGAATAGTGTTGTCACCCCTATGGCATTTCAGGAACAGTGAGAGGGACTGGAGTGGGGCATCTTGATTTGCCACTGTACCCGAGTCTTCTACAGTGTGCCTTGATAATTACATGATTGATATAATTTGAATTGATTGATTTGAGACTGTACCTGAGTTTTCTACAGTTCTCCTAGCTTGGAGCCAATTGATTGTTGAGACAGCTGTCGTGCCCGCACGGTAAAGGTCCTGTACTCCTGTTAGCATCGAGCATGGTTGCATTGCATGGTGGCATCTCCACATCACTAAGTCTGTGCCCTTGGTGATAGGGCAGGACTCTCCTCAGCTGGTGCAATAGAAAACACGTCTCCAGGGGTAGTACCTAAAACGATCAACATAAGGGAGTGAGTGGTTTAACATAAATTAAAATAAAGAATTAAGAATAATAATACAGAAAACCAAAGAAGTTTTATTAATATTAGGGTCTTTATTTGAGTCATTATGGTGCAATGTTAGTATACGTTAGTATTATACTCATAAGGTTAATAATGAAACGATGCATGCTCGATGCTCTCAATCCACAATCGAATCCAATGAGTTTCATAATAATAATAATTTCACTTCTTCACAAATTCTTTTTCATTTCCAATTCATTGGATTCAATTAAGGATTATACACTAGAATCTCCAATTCACTCTCTTTCAATCTGTCACTTCTTTTTCCATCACCACATTTCTTTGCTTAATAATTCCATTACTCAACATTCTACTCAATCACCTCACTTCACCCTCCGCTCCAGGGAAAGACCCACCGGGAGTAAGTGTCCCTCTACCAGTGCTTGCACGGTACTGACCATCTATCTCGGTCCAGTACAACTTGGGTTGAAGGCCCAAGTTGGCTATAGCAGGGAACCACCCTCAACCGGTCATGATGTGACTCTGTGACCGATAGAATTATTGTGGTTAATGCAGAACCAATCTCCCGACACGAGTGGCCAGTTCGTGTCCTCCTAGGAGATCCAAGTTCCACCCACAACAATTTCCGCGGTTGTTTCATTAGCACAACCTAGTCACATATCACTCACGTGCCTCCGCGTATGTCTTTCCCAACTTCCTCACCGCCCACCTTATACTCCATTTATGATGCATGTTCCTCATTACTTTCCAATTAAAATCATATTTATCAAAAGTAATGTTTAGAAAGTATTTCATAAGTAAATATCATTTCAATTGGAAAGCCATAAAAATTAAAATTAAAAAACTTGCACATAAGATAACTAGGTGCTAACAAATGTATGACGTTAATCAGTTCATCACCGTTATCTTAGTTTTGAACGGAATGACGAAATTGCTCAAGAATTGACAATTGAGAGACTAGATACGTCGAACTAAAAGAAGGGAAACTAACTTCGCTAAATGAATAAAATTGGAAAACCAAAAGTACAATTAAGCCAAAAAGAACAAAACTAGAACACTAGCATCTGACAACTCTAAAGTGCAAATGACAAATGAAACATTCCAGTCTAATTCTTTTCTTCCCTGTACTTTCTTTGATCTATTTGACACTAATAAATGCCAATATCATTACACGAGTCTTCTAACTCATACAGTGATTAGCAAACAAAAGATGTGGAATCCACATCAAGTTCAACATCTCTAATTTGCCAAAGAAACTAAACAAGGATAACCTCAGCAGTAAATTAGACTTTGCTGGAAAGGGAAGAAGAAGCTCAATAATGTATTCAGAAAACTAACTCAGTTATTGTTCATTACAATAGTTAAGTAAATATAGTTTGCAGCTTGTGACACCCTCTTTTATACTTAATTAAATATTACAATAGTTAAGTATTAATTGGTAAAATATATGGACTTGTTATTATAAAGAAATTAGGAAAATAAAAATTCCTTTTTCAAGGCGGGTGCACAAACCAAAACATGGAATTCTTGGAGAAGAAAATCTACATTGTTTCAAAAACTTGTATTGAATTCGGCGTTCTCTAAAACTTTGTCACAAGCTGGATAGCATCCGTATTTTAAAATCATATCTATGTGTTAGAAAGTAAGCGATGCCATCTTTCCTTTTGTTTTATAAAACTGATACCATTTAATTCTCTTGTAGCCGAATTCTTTAATTAGGTTAAATCAGAGTAAGCGGAAATAGTGGAACTATGCATAATTGTAAGATAAACATAATTTCCATATAGATATATATAAGTCATGAAGTACATAGTCCCATAGTCGTAACTCCAAGATCCATACAAGTCCATAAAATATCTATGTCCAACATAAACCATAACCTAGAGCTCTCAAGAGCATATCTAAAATATATATACATATCAAAATATGAACTCTAGGTGTGGTCACATAGATCTGACAGCATCAAAAGTTGTAGTGATAGTAGTATCGGTCTCCAGGTAGCAAAAGGAAACGTCATCATCATCAACAGCAGCAACAGCAGAATCTCCTCCACGGCATCCCCACATCGGATCCCTTGATCCTCATCATATACCTTATACACATACCTAGCGGTCATCATCCCTCCACTGACTCCCGGTAGAATGTACGACAGGCTTGCCTCCGCTCTCATCATCCACGGGATCCTCCTCGATCTCATCCGATGGAGAGTGTACCCTACCACTGGGTACGGGGTCAGAAGATGGTGTGACCCTGACCGGGCTCCTCGAATCAGAAGGGGGAGTATCCTCACGGACGACTCTCGAGGAAAAAGGGTGTGAGCGGGTAGGTCTGAGACGAAAACTATGATAAGAGCGAGCTGGTCGTGTGGGAGGTGGTCCGTGATATGTGTAAAACGGGGGTACATGCATAGTGTATATGATGGGAATCCTAAATCTACGAGGACGAAATCGAATCAACGGGTTCGGGTGTTAGAAGGTGATCTCCACCTCTCCCTCGAACACCGCGCGATGGTCCTCATAGATCCATGTACCACTAGGAAGTGGCCGGATCTCGATGCAAGCGATGTATCGAGACATCACCTACAAGGGCATAGGGGTAAGCAATTCTATACACATAATCAATAGAGCATAAATACATGAACAATATGAAGGTATAATCATGTAACAATAAATCACAATCACATTTAGCACTTAGCAGATATAAGATGCAAGTAAGATGCTCATACTTGTTTCATTTATCAATCTTAGTTTAAATGAGTGGCATGATGTATGAACTTAGCTCTCAACCTATCTCCATCATTCTATGTCACTCTCTGACGTCCATCCTTTACTTCCCAGCACTCAACAGTGCATTTTACTCCTAGGTGTACAACATTCGTACATTCGTCAAGAATGTACACGACATGCTTGGAATCCATGCCACCCGAGCACGTCCCGTCATCCAAACGGTATAACCATATCGGCATCTCACTAAGCCGACCACGTCGTCCACCATAACGTGTCATCAAGCGAGCGTCAGTTGGCACTCCCAGAGGCCCTCCTCATGTTACAAGAACATGAATACGATCTAACATCCGAACTCCAGAATGTATGCATTATCTTCGGTTAAAAAGGAATTGATTGAGGTATTTCTCTTTTATTAACACATTACGTGCCTCCCGAGCAACGTATCATTTTACAAATGTACATATCCCCATCAATCAATTTCTTTTTAAGTTCAGATCTCTTGGATTATTGTTATTTAATCATTACTCAATTGATTCAGAATTAAAAATGATATTTTAATATTCAGGGTGAACTACTCGAGTGTTCTTAAGAATACTCGAGTGTTCTTCATTTATTTCCAGATTACTCGAGTATTCTTCAGGATACTCGAGTGTTCATGTCTTTCTGGGGATTTGAGTTCAGCTTAATAAAAATACTCGAGTGATTCATGAGTTCGAGTGTTCTTCATCAATCCCAGAACACTCGAGTGACCCCTGCATTACTCAAGTTGTTTACCTTAAGAGATCCCCATGAATCAGTTATTACTCGAGTCCAGGGCCCGATACTCGAGTGTTTTAACACCAAATACACTATTTTACCAAAATTTTACTCGAGTATCAAGCCAAGTACTCGAGTCTTTTCTCACAAAACAGACTGGAAACTTGGTTTTAACATACCATTTTAAATTCTAATCATTTTCAATCACATCCAATGATCAACAGAGTTCATATACCATATATTAAACATGTTACAACACTTAGCACATATCAAATTACAGATTTGACAGAGAATCGATCATTTATGCATAAAACATACAATTTCACAACTTAACACCTCAAATTGCAAAATAATCATCAAACTCATGAAATAGGGTTCATTACAACTTGCATGCATCATAAGAAACTTGCTCTAAACAACCATAGACCATAAATTGGTCTCCAAACCAAAGTTCCTATTCAATCTAAGCCCTTAGAGCCTCTTGGTGGCTCTCTAATGAAAATGATGAAATTCATACTCTATCTAGTGCATAAAACAACTTCCCCTTACCTCTCAGACGTGTACCAACAGAAGATTCCAAAGAAAAAGCTCTCCAACACCAAAAACCACTTTGAGCATCACATGCAAGACAGTTTTGAGTGCATCACCAAGATTGAATTAGTTTACATGGAAGACAGAGATAACAATTGGGGAAATTAGTTTCTATAGACTCTATGCAACACATACTAACTAGAGAAATCGAATTGAGACTCAAAAGACTCGTGAGCTTACCAGAAATCATAATCAAAGTGAGCTCCCAAAACCACTTGACAGAAAACAACCCCAACTTCCAAGCTCCAATTCTTCCACCACACTCACTCAAACCTCACGATTTTGGTGTCTATACAAAGCTCGAGACGTGAGCTTTGTATTGGGGTATAGTTTTTGATTCGAATCAACACAGAGATGGAGAATCGAAGGAAACTATTTCAGAACCCTAACTCACTAACTCTTCAACAATTTGGCAAAATAGCTCTCAATTTGTGTTCAAAGGGTTTAAATAGGCAAGGAACATGTCCATGCACGTCGACACGCATACAAGGACGTGTTGTGGAGGGTGTTTTCGTGTCAAGGCGGCGGTAACTCGGTGTTGACTCATTCAAACACACTAATGCTGAGCAACTCTGACCAGAATACTCGAGTATTCAGAATAATACTCGAGTATTTTGCCCAATTTTTGAAAAATAATTATTTTATTTACTTTCCCTCCAAAACCTTTCCTATATTTGCTTCTAGCTCCCAACCCAGGGACTAATATGCAAAATATCTATTTCATGCATAATTATATTTATTAAATAAATTCACACACATTTTCTAACTTCATAAATACAGATTTTAATCAAGGATTAATATAGAAATCATTAATTATAATTAATTTTATAATTAAAATTTCATTAATCGGGGATTAAGATTTTGGGGTGTTACACAGCTTTGTGCCCTTATTATCCAAGTTATTAAACATGAAGTTCCTCCCAGATGTAAATTTTATTACCAACATCAATTCACTTAGTATTAAAAGCTTATTCTTACATCACAATTCTTGCATATTTAAGTATAATGAGTTTTTACAATTTCTATCACATACTCTTTTCAAAGAATACCAAATATTCTAACATCAAGTTATGAAAATCATAATAACATGTATGGTTATCATAACTCCTAGAGTTTTATGTATTACATCCCTAATTCTTAATCTTAATTTATGAAAACTTCTCCTCCCTTACCTTGCCTTGAGGAGATGAAGTGTTCTAGTTACACAAAGCTTTCTTGAAGCCAAAATGATCCTAGAATCATTTCTCTGGTTTGTCTACTCTTTCTCCCTCAAGAATCCTTGCTTCTAATTCTCCTTCTTCATTTCAAAGTTCTTTTCTTCAATTAATTTAGAAGGAACACCCAAAGTAGTGAGAGCTACGAATTTTAGAGAAGAGAGGGTTGGTTGGTTGATGAAGATGGAAGAGTGGTGCTTGAATTTGAGAGGATGATGATGATGCATGTAGGAAAAATGGGTGATTAGTGAAAGTTTTTGGTTGATTTCTAGGGGTTTTAGATGGTATAATGAAGTGGGGTTATGTGGTTGAGAGAGTATGGGTCGAGAGAGAAGAAGAAGGTTCTGGAAAATGATGAGAATTTGGGGTTGGTGCTGAATTTGTACGGACTGGTGCTGGAGTACTGCTGTCTCGAGCTTGGGCGCGGCGGGGCGCGCGCGTTTCTGGTCTGACGCACCAGAATGGTGCTTCATTCACGCACCAGACTTTTGGCTCCTACGCACCAGGATTCTGGTTCCCTTGCACCAACTGGTGCGTCTCCCTGGTGCCAGCTCCCTACACCGGTGCGTGCGCTCAGGTGCACCGGTGCATTTGGTGCTGCTATTTTTTTTTACCTATTCCAAATCCTATTTAAATTAAAAAAACCTACTAAAATATTAAAACTTTTATTTTACTAATTTTATAATTACTAAATTTTAAAATCACTTAATTAAATTTAATCACTTAAGCTTATAATTACTTAATTAATTCTAGAATGTTACAATAAACATTTAACTCTTAAGTTATTCAACAATTAATTTACAACCAAAGACAAGCAAATCAACAGACATCCAGCAACCAGTCAACATACTCAGGTATGTCTCAGAGTGCAGTAAAATAAGTCAGCTCCCTAGGGTTCTTCACTTCCTACTTTACAATTTACAACGAAATATTTTACTATATTAATATTTATAAAAATATCAAAGTTAATGAAAAATACAAGAATAACTTTAATCAAACACTAATTGCTACCCACACTCTAATTTAATTATTATACCCAAATCCTATTATAAATTCTAACTATCCCTAACTCAAAGTGTGGAAAGAATCCCCCCTTACCGGTTGAAGAGTAGAGCAGAAGGAGAGAGAGAGCGCTCCACCAAGTCCTTGGGATAAGCTCCCTAAGCTCTAAGCCTTTGCTCCATGGTCAATTCCAAGCTCCCCTTGGTGATTGTCCAGCTCTATGTGGAGGATTGAGGGAGTTAGGGTTTTGAATTGGGAATTGGAGATTTGAGGGATTGAGAATGAAATTAGGGTTTCTGTTGGTAGAAAATCATGGAGAGTTGGTGGGGAATGATTATGGGATGATTATGGGAGTATGGGATGAGAGAAGAGAGAAGAGCCGTGAAAGAGGAGAGAAAGAAATGAAGAGCAACACAATAAAATCGTGTTTTTAAGTCTGAACATCAGTGGTTAATCGATTAACCACTTTGGTTAATCGATTAATTAACTCCTTATAATTTACAAAGGATCAATCGATTAACACCTGAGTTAATTGATTAATGCCAGAAGGTGCTCAAAGATATAATCGATTAAGCTATGCCTTAATCGATTAATGCCTGAACGTTGCTAAAAAAATAATCGATTAAGGAGTCTGTTGATTGTCTAGCAAGAGTACCAGGTCGACAAGTAATACAGATAGTAAGTGAGTATCGTTCCACTCGGGGATTGCAAATTGTTTCTAATAACTTTTTCACCAATTCGTAATTATTAATGTAACTTGTTATTGAACTTTAGAAGGAGAAGGAGAATTTAAATAAAAAATAAAATAAACAATAAAAAGATTGAGGAGATAAGATGGTTAGAAAGCAATAGAAAAAGGTTAGGAACTTGGTTTCGTTGTTTGATTCACTTATTTAACTATGAATTAGATTTTCCTATAATTCATGGACAGTTCCTCTCAAATAGCAATAGTTAGATCTCTCTAACATTACCCTTATTCTCTAAATACTTAATCCTTGATCTCTCAACAAATTACAATATTAGAAAATAACAAATTCAGCACAAGGGAATTACCAAGTCAATAATAATTCAATCATATCTCTATAACTAAAATGATTATACCGTTAATTGCAAGGCCTATTCAAAATCCTAACTCTCGTTACGAATTAAGAGATCCATAACATAAAGTGATCAGTTTTACGTATGCAATAAAAACACAATTAACGCATGAATTAAAAACAGGAAAACACTAAATCATAAATTAAAATAAGTTACATCATACAATTTACACCATGTTCCTAACAAGAGGTTTTAGTTACACATATAGAAGTAAAGAAAATAAAAGCAAAGAGAAAACCTCATATCATAGACAATACAGGTTAACTCTCCAAGAGACCTTCAATCCTCACGCAGATCTCTCTTGTAGTGATGATCTCCAATCTTTGTGCCTTACCTCCTTGCTCTCAATAGATGTTACTAACCTCTCTTTCTAATCCTAATTGAATTCTATGATCTCAAAACCTACTGAAAACTATTTACAAATCCTCTATTTAAAGAGTAAAACAAATCCTAAAATAAATCTTAATTAAATCTAATAGATAAGGTCCATGTTTATCTTCTAATTTCTGACCAAGTCTAAGATATGAAGCCAAATTAGACTTCTCTTCTTCTACATTGTTCATAATCTGGTCAAATTGGCCCTCCAACATGTATGTGCGCCCCAGGCGCACGCGACCTCGCGCCCCAGCCGCGCAGGTCTGATGCTTGTTCTTTCTCACACAGGCGCACCCGTCCTCGCGCTCCAGGCGTGCAGGACCTACTCTGGCTCCGTTTTGCTCCGTTCTTTTTCCATTTGCAAGATCTTTTCGTCCTCTTTTCAGGTCCATAAATATTTTCTCAATTTGAGCTCCAAAAGGTACCTGAAACACTAGCAAACGGATCAAAACGTTCAAAGGACCCTAAACTAATAAAAGTAATTAAAATCTACTAAAAAGTCCTAAATTTGCTAGAGAAACAAGCCAAATACATAGTAAAAGGGAGTCCAAATAATGCTCAAATCTATATATATTGGACCTAAATCAGAGTCCCTTAATCGATTAATGCCCTATATTTTCCTTTCTTTCTAGCTTTCTAAGGGTTCTAAGCCGATCCTAATTCACCCTAACTTATCCTATCATAATACTACTATCTAAGCACTTCTAAACACCTCTTAACACACACAAAACATCACAACCATAAATCACAACAATAAACACACAATTCACAAACGCGGAAAGACAAACGAATCGACACTCCGAGATCTAGACTTAACCTATTCTTAAACACTCGATCTAACCCGATCGACTTAAGGCAAAACTCTAACAACTTAACCCTAATGCCAATCACGCTCGAGGCATAACCAATAGGGTCGGATCGATCCCAATTGCCTCACACATTTACTAAGCTCCGGAACTCCGTCGAAACATGTGTTCGAGGGAATTCTCCGAACATAGACCTTAAGGTCTACCTTTTAACTCGAGGCTCTAACCTAGGATTCTTATACAATCACTCTATCGAGACCAACACACTAAAAGCACCTATATGGGCTATGAAATTCTTTGACCCCGAACCTACACCAAGTCCTAGTCGCAAGATCGCAACCACATCACTCTAAGATCTAACCCGATACTCCTCGACTATAACCAACGACTCTCGGACACTACCTTACCCATCCTAACGATGCGATCACACAACAAATACACACATACACACAAAGAAACAAGCACAAACACTTACGCCTAGGAATGCACACAAGCACAATTGCATATATCCTAGCTCAACCCATATATATATACCTATATAAACATACACATGCAATTACACACACACATACATTCATATACTCAAGAATATAATTACAATACTAACTCCTACATATATGTGTATACACATACAAATACCAACACACGCCTAGCTTAGGAAAATATCTACAAACGCTTATACATACGTATACTTATTTTAGTTCAACATACTAATATTCATATATGCAAATACCAAGAAAATAGCTATAATTCATTTTTCCTGATATAAATAAAATATTCATAATTATATTTATTAGGTTAACAAAAATGAGGATGTTACAATTCTCCCCCACTTAAAAGAATTTCCTCCCCGAAATTCATTCTTTGAAAAACATTTAAAAAGAATTGGAGGGAGGTTTCTGTAAAAAAAATTATTTTCTCAAAAACTTTTTAAAGTTAACAAAATACTTAAAGTTTCAAAATCATTTAGTTTTCCATAGTAAAAATCATGATAGTAAAAATAAAGATTTCTCAGAATTTCCACAATCTTAAATTCCGTTTCTGGGGTGCTCCCCCACTGAGGTTTGGGTTATCCTGGTAGACTCAGGCTCGATGTAAAGTGGTTCTACTTAGTAGGTGTTAAGCTTTCTTCATTCTCAGGTACCCAAAAAGTTGTTGGGTTTTAACGAGATGAGGTAATCCTCTCTTGGTTCACTTTCTCACTAATGCTTCCTCTTTCCATAACTTGCATAAAAATCAATCAGAAGTTCTCTGATGATTCTTATGCCATGGTTAGGTTCTAATCTCAAGGTACTTTTTATTCTTGGTGATCTACAACTATGAAGGTTATGGTTTGCAACTCCGTGTTCTTTTGGTTGGTTCCTTAATTTCGGTTGGAGTTGGCACTCTTATTCACAGTTCCCCTCTGGCAATATAAGTTTGGTAAGCTACTAACTGTTTGGTCTCTCTCAATTCTTGAAAAATTGGAGAGCACTAGGATGTGTTACTTATGGGTCAGTCGGTTATTGGACTTAGGATTTTGGTTTTGGGCTTACTATCTCCCTTATGGTACACACTGTTCCATGCTAACCTAGCATACTCACGGGATAGGAAATACAACTCTAATTCTTATGTGACATGGCTCTATTTGGTTTCTTATTGAAAGGTCTTGTTAGTTCTTTGGTTTCACAGTCTACTAAATTGGTTAGTTTTCATTGGTGCTATGGTTCTCCTGTGGACTTTATGGGGGAATTCAAATTGCAGAGCTTCCGAGAAATACTTTGTAAAGATTAAGTAAAGAAAACAAAACTTTACACATAGGTGCATGAATATATTTATATAAAAACGCAAATATGCCATGAAAACATATACATATACATACAGACAAGTACATCATAAAAATATTCATACACACGCCATTTTTCATATCTCCAAATCTTAGTTTGAAAACCCTTTTTCAAAATAATCCGAGAGAATCATGGACATACATTTATACACAATCATAAACGTATAACGAAAATATCTGTCATATACCTAAGCATATCGTGAAAATACATATATATATCTATGTGTTAAAATTCCTATTTTTAAAACTTAGTTCGAAAATCTTTTCCAAAACAATTCAAGAAAACATTTAGTATCCATATACAAGTATATACATATATACATATAAACCTAATTCAACTTATTGTATCAATCTCCCGATCGAACTTAATTCCATGGTTCTGCTTACTTAAAATCCTTTATCTTTCATAAATTCAATTACTACCATTCGGGTTTAAGTTCAACCGATAGAACTTCACACTTAGTTTCCGTTTAGTGTTAAAGTTATTTAGCTCAAGCTAGTAGTGGAATCAATCCCAAATTCAATGGAAAAGTTGTTATGGTTTTCTTAGATTTTAGTCTAACCGATGCCAACTAAGTCACTCGGTTGGATTAAAATCGTGAAATAAATGATTGGGTTTCATGGTTCCACTTCCAATCTTTGTTCGTTTACTTTGACACTAAATCAGTCCACGTCTGACACATTCGAGGACTTCCTGATTGAATTCGAACTGCTTCCCAACTTAGGTAAAATGTGTCTTTTATTCTTTCAAATTTTCAATTAGAGTAGTTCGGCGGTTCGAATCTGATCGATTAGTTCTCGATTTCTATTTCATTCCTGGTGTCATAACTTTTTGAATCGAGATGAGCAATGGAATCGACCGTTAACTTAATTTAAATCTTATTTTTCATTCTCTTTGATTCCAATCTAATCGATGTGAACTTAGTCGCTCGATTGGATTAGGATCGAAGTCATGATTCATTTAAATCGAATGGTTCCATTTCTAATCACCATCCAATAACTTTGACACTGAACCATTTCACAAACATTCGTCCAAGACATACACAATACATAGAGTCAAGCAAAGAAAGAACAAAAACAAACAATTAGGCACTAAGTTTCTATACACAGAAAATTGTTTACTAATTAATGGTAGTGCACAAACTCCTAGATATCGACGACTTCACCTCCCGGTAAATGTAATGTCGGATTGGCCAATTCCCACACTACATTAAATCGGGGGTAGTAGCCCTCGCAATCCAATGAATTCCCGTACTACGATTTCTATTGCCTTGGCATTGTTCGAATTTTTCCCTTGTATAAAACTTTAGCCTTTCCTTAGCCTAACACTTAAAACACTTCTACTCTCAACTATTTTTCTAATGTCACTTAGGTTTGCGGTTTGCAATTGGAAACACTTACAACATTTAAAAATTTCCAAGTTTTCTCCGTTTATAACTTGTTAGTGTTTTCCCCTTGCAAACTTAAACCCGATCGTTCTTAACGTTGATCGCTATATATATATATACTTACTCCGCTAGTAACTATTCCTATACATAATTATCAGCATAAATCATCAACTAATGTTGACGATGCACAAACCAACATTTTAAATAGGATGCACATGCCATGCGGTGCAAATGCAATGCGATGCGGATGCAATGCAAAACAATTCGTTTTCTTTTACTTTCCAATTTAAAACACTTTCACTTTTCATGCAATGCAATGCAATGCAATGCAACCTCACTTCTCCCTCTTGTATATTGTGAAGGAGGGTTCCTCACACAATGTACCAATTTTTAACAATTTTTAACTTTATCACTTTATTGACATTGTACTTCTCGTTCTCCCCGAAGGAGTGTTCCTCATACAATGCCCACTTTTTACTTTAAAAACTTTATTGACATTGTGCTTCACATTCTCCCCGCAGGAGGGTTCCTCACACGATGTCCACTTTTAACAATTTTACTTTATGTGCATTGCACTTCACATTCTCCCCGAAGAAGGGTTCCTCATGCAATGCACCACTTTTAACAATTTTAACTTTTTAACTTTTTAAAACAATTCTCACTTTTCCTCACCACACTTGCCCCTCCACTCTGGGGAAAACCGGCCAGGAGTAAGCATTTCTCAACCCCTAGTTGGGTGCTTCACCTCCACTTAGGAAGGTCCCTCGCTCACCCGCTTGCACAATACGTCACACTCCTCTAGGGTAGTGTTAACAACGTACAATCTAGATTGATTTGCCCAGATTGGCTTTAGCAGAAATCACCCTCACTGGCCAAAACGAGCCAAAGTGATGGAATTACCCCGGTTTGCGTGGAACCAATCCCCAATACGGGAAACGATCCCATATCCTTTGCAGGATCAAAGTTCCCCAAGATAATCCCATAATTCACACTTGCCCTCATCAATCGATAAACGACGTAAGTTTTCCCCGTACCTAAGGTCCACCTTTCTCCATGAATGCACGTGTTTCTAGTTCGTTTTAGGGGTAGTAATTGTTCTTTATTTATTTATATAGATTCATTGGGAGGGCTTTTATAACCTAAAATTTGTGGCCATATGATGCAACATTCACATTAGAGGATGCACACACTTATTCACAAACATTTAGCAACCAATATGCACATATGTTCCTAATTATGCATAACTATTGCATCAAACATATGTGACAACACTTAACATTAACACTTTTCACAAAATTCTATAAATCTCACCTTTTTTCAAGAAACTTGAGATTAGAGTGTTTGCAGCGGAATTGGGATTACTTTCCCTCAGGTCGAAAGGAAGAACTGCTCTGATACCAATTGTAACACCCCTATTTTTCGTATTATAAAAATATATGGAAATAAAAGTTTTGAAAATAATTGAGGAACTTAAAAAGTAATTTCCTTAAATAAAATACATAAATCAGAGTTTGAAACACAACGGATAACTTTAAAAGTTCGTTTACAAATTAAATTCATACAAAAGGTGGGGCACTTAGTTACAATATAGAGTACATATACAAAAAGTCAGTTTCCTTTCTTCCGACTTGTTCCGCTGCACACTCTGATCTCCAAGCTTCGTGAATATGTACCTAAATTTTTATCCACTAAGGGTGAGATCTTTCACAACACAGTGAATTAAAAGGACAGTATACAATTCATAATAAAGACATAAGAATAATAACCAAATTAAAGATAGAGGCAACAACATACAATTACACACACAATTCCATTTTTATTCATATTTATTTAAATTTCCATTATTCAATTCCAACACTTTAACCCTTAACCATTTACACTTTCCCTATTCTTCATTCCCTTAAACTATCTATTCACCTTCCATTTTCGATTTCACAAAATTTAACAACTAAAGCATTAAATCACAATTATAAACATTTAACTCTTAAGTTATTCAACAATTAATTTACAACCAAAGACAAGCAAATCAACAGACATCCAGCAACCAGTCAACATACTCAGGTATGTCTCAGAGTGCAGTAAAATAAGTCAGCTCCCTAGGGTTCTTCACTTCCTACTTTACAATTTACAAGGAAATATTTTACTATATTAATATTTATAAAAATATCAAAGTTAATGAAAAATACAAGAATAACTTTAATCAAACACTAATTGCTACCCACACTCTAATTTAATTATTATACCCAAATCCTATTATAAATTCTAACTATCCCTAACTCAAAGTGTGGAAAGAATCCCCCCTTACCGGTTGAAGAGTAGAGGAGAAGGAGAGAGAGAGAGAGAGAGCTCCACTAAGTCCTTGGGATAAGCTCCCTAAGCTCTAAGCCTTTGCTCCATGGTCAATTCCAAGCTCCCCTTGGTGATTGTCCAGCTCTATGTGGAGGATTGAGGGAGTTAGGGTTTTGAATTGGGAATTTGGGATTTGAGGGATTGAGAATGAAATTATGGTTTTTGTTGGTAGAAAATCATGGAGAGTTGTTGGGGAATGATTATGGGATGATGGATTGAAGTTATTTGGTGTTGATTTGAAGATTGGAAGAGTTTGGGATGAGAGAAGAGAGAAGAACCGTGAAAGAGGAGAGAAAGAAATGAAGAGCAACACAATAAAATCGTGTTTTTAAGTCTGAACATCAGTGGTTAATCGATTAACCACTTTGGTTAATCGATTAACTCCTTATAATTTACAAAGGATCAATCGATTAACACTTGAGTTAATCGATTAATGCCAGAAGGTGCTCAAATATCTAATCGATTAAGTTATGCCTTAATCCATTAATGCCTGAACGTTGCTAAAAAAATAATCGATTAAGGAGTCCCTTAATCGATTAATGCCCTATATTTTCCTTTCTTTCTAGCTTTCTAAGGGTTCTAAGCCGATCCTAATGCACCCTAACTTATCCTATCATAATACTACTATCTAAGCACTTATAAACACCTCTTAACACACACAAAACATCACAATCATAAATCACAACAATAAACACACAATTCACAAACACGGAAATACGAACAAATTGACACTCCAAGATCTAGACTTAACCTATTCTTAAACACTCGATCTAACCCGATCGACTTAAGGCAAAACTCTAACAACTTAACCCTAATGCCAGTCACGCTCGAGGCATAACCAACAGGGTCGGATCGATCCCAATTTCCTCACACATTTACTAAGCTCCGGAACTCCGTCGAAACATGTGTTCGAGGTAATTCTCCGAACATAGACCTTAAAGTCTACCTTTTAACTCGAGGCTATAAGCTAGGATTCTTATCCAATCACTCTATCGAGATAACACACTAAAAGCACCTATATGGGCTATGAAATTCTTTGACCCCGAACCTACACCAAGTCCTAGTCGCACGATCGCAACCACATCACTCTAAGATCTAACCCGATACTCCTCGACTATAACCAACGACTCTCGAACACTACCTTTCCCATCCTAACGATGCGATCACACAACAAATACACACATACACACAAAGAAACAAGCATAGACACTTACGCCTAGGAATGCACACAAGCACAATTGCATATATCCTAGCTCAACCTATATATATATATACCTATATAAACATACACATACAATTACACACACACACATACATTCATATACTCAAGAATATAATTACAATACTAACTCCTACATATATATATATACACATACAAATACCAACACACGCCTAGCTTAGGAAAATATCTACAAACGCTTATAAATACGTATACTTATTTTAGTTCAACATACTAATATTCATATATGCAAATACCAAGAAAATAGCTGTAATTCATTTTTCCTGATATAAATAAAATATTCATAATTATATTTATTAGGTTAATAAAAATGAGGATGTTACAATACTCAGGTGGAGATTGCATTAGGGGAGGACGATGACGGTGAAACGTCAAGAAGTCTTGAGTACTTTCTAGGCAGAACGAACTCCACATGTGGTATACAAACGTGGCAGGGACTGGGTCCAATGCCATGGTAAGTTCTGCAGCGCAACTACAACTAGTAGTGACGCCCCCTAGATTGCAAATCTTGAACAGTGAGAGGGACCGGAGTGGGGCATCTTGACTTGTCACTGTACCCGATTTTTCTACACTGTGCCTTGATATTACATGATTTGATACGATATGATTTGAATTGAGACTGTACCCGTGTTTTCTATAGTTCTCCTGGCTTGGAGCCAATTGATTTGATGAGACAGCTGTCGTGCCCGCATGTAAAGGTCCTGTACTCCTGTTTGCTTCCGACTAGGTTGGGTGAATGACCGAGGAGATGTAGACTTTAGATGTGTCTGCTAACTGTGAAAGAAACGAGTACCACGATGATATTCTAATTCCCCAATCATCGATGGTCGTGATCTAATAAGACATGATAAGAAAAGTACAAGAGTAATAGAAAAGATTTATAATTATGAGAAGCAAAAGTTTATGAAATATTGATAATGAGAAAGGAATAGAGAATGGAAAGTGAAAGATTTACAAGTTGAGAATGAGAAAAGAGTTGAGAAAGAAAGAATGATTATGTTGAAAAGAAAAAAAAAAAGATTGGCAAGATAACGAATGATAACGATAATGATAAAGATTATAATGATGATATACTTGAATATTGTGTTGTATGTATGTTGTGTTGTTATGCTTGTATGGTCTTAATATCTTGCCTATCGTAATCCCACACCGTCGACGATGTGTCGTTCGGATCGCTTACTCTCTCCTGTTCGTTGGCATATCGGTGCTTCTGGTATCTCAACGGGCGGATGGAGCATCGTATGGAGATCACCACGTGGAATAAGTGTGGAAATGGTTGGAAGCGCACTCCATATGGCTGGATATGGACCGGCTACACTCAGATAGTGATTCCGGACCCGGAACATCGATTGAGCGCAGTTAATTGGGGCCGCACTTGGGACAAGTCACTATACGAGGATATAGGTGCTACGAAAGATCCATGAAGAATGTTTTGATAAATGCCAAAAGATTTTGAACAAGCTTAAATGTGTTGATCAAGTTCAAGCTCAACAAGCAACAACAAACATCAAGTGATAAAGAGAGAGCCAACTCATGAAGACTTAGTTTGGTAGTTTATGTTTTATTGTTTTATCTTTTGCCTCACAAGTCTTTTAGTTTATGAGTTTGGGTAGAGTTCTTAGAGGGTAGTGAATCTCTATCATAGTCATTATTAAATCATATTTTGAGTATTCACTTTGCTTAAAATCAATAGGTGGCTTAAAGGTTTGAAAGAAAAGGTTTAGTTTTTGAGAAAACAAGTTTTTAAGTGTTTTTTTTAACTGACTACTCGATTAGCCACTTGTTTACTCGAGTAGAATTTTCCAGTCTTGCGCAAATACTCGATTAACGGGCTGATTACTCGAGTAGAATTTTGAAGCCTTGCGTAAATACTCGAGTAGTATCTTAAAAACTCGAGTAGTGAACAAGTTGTACACTTGTTACTCGAGTAGTGACTTTGTTACTCGATTAACACAAGCTGTAACTGTTTTTAAATGAGTTTTTCACTTCTCAAAAGCACTTCTAATCATTCCTAACTTTTGGGTATTCTATATAAATCTTTTCCTAACCTTTGTGAATCATTATTACAATTACCTATCATTTTCATATCAATTTTTAAAAAGAATCAAAGCCACTCTATTCTCTCTCACTTTCTCAAGATCAAAGCTTTAACTTTTTCATTCTTTGATCAAGAACCTTGAATCTCTCATGTTGATCTTTTCATAGCTTTTGAAAGAGATTAATAGGATTGTTATTTTGTTTTTCATTTGAGTTGTAATCTTTGCAAGAGGCAAGCTATCTACAACAATTGGAAGTCTTGGTTGTGAATCAAGCAAAGTTATATTGGAAGCCTTGGTGTGGCATTTCATCAAGCACTTGGAAGCCTTGTTGTGTTAACAAGCAATTGGAAGTCTTTGAAGCATCTCAAAGCAATTGGAAGTCTTGTTGTGGGTATCGGCAAGCAAGAGAAGAGGTTAGATTAGATATCAATAGGGTTACAAGGCAAGGGTGTGGTATCTCTTGTAGGCTAGCAAGAAGGGAGTCTTATGAGGCATTTACTTGTAATTTGAGAAACTCTAATTCCTCATAGTGAAGAATCTCTCTTGGTTGAAGAGGGGACTGGAGTAGCTTTCAAGTGGATGAAAGTGAACCAGGATAAATCACTGTGTCGTATCTCTAAACTCTCTACTCTTTACAATTCTTGTTATTAATTGTGTTCTTGGTTGAAAACATAGAAAAAGTGATTTTTCATAATTGATTGAATTGAATCTTAATTGTGCAAAATTGATTTGGGGAAAATCATTTTTCATAACTAGGTTAATCAATAAGAATATAGGTGTTAATTGTTTCCGCTGAATCTCTAGTTATGCTTGTGAATTGATTGATTTTTGTATTTGATTGAAAAGTGATTTTTCAATATACAGAGGCATTGATCGATTAGTTCATGTCATTAATCGATTAAGGCTAAAGATTTTTTGTGAAAATCATTTGTTTTAATCGTTTCAATTTGTTTCTTTCGAAAATCTTTCAAGGTTTACCTAACACCTATTCAACCCCCCCTTCTAGGTGTTCTTTTAGTGTTTCCTAGTTATTTCACCCACCAATTGTAGTTCCAACAAAGGTGCGATATGAGACTTAGAGAAACTCTACCACTCTAAATGGAGTGGAGTTGGAGTCCAGTGGCAATGGAGGAACAGCAACACGGAGGGCATCATCCTCGGGAGCGAAGAAAGGACGCAACAAGAAGGAGAAACTTCATCCAATTGTTTTCGACAGGAAGATTTAAGAATAGTGCGTTGAATTTAGGTGTTTCTTGTTATCTTTAAGTTTAAGTTATGTGTGATTGTCTGGAGTCAAGGATTACCGAGCCATGAGCCATTTATGTAATTGAGCTAAGCTTTTAATTCTGTTTGGTTAAGTACTTCTCCTTTGAAAGGTTGAATAATGTAATCTTTTGGGAAACCATCATGATGCTTTTGAAGCCAAGTCACTTTGTGGAGATGAAAGTTTTATATAGAGAACTGTTTTAGTAACAACTCGGTTTTCGACAAAGAATGCCAAAGTACATTGAAGACATTTCAAATAACGTTTAAAAAAAATTGGCCTCATTTTTGGCAACATAATAAATAAAGGTTGATTTTTTTGGGTTACGAAAATCGGGCTGTTACAGAATGGTATCAGAGCTTATGGTAATCCTTAGTGGCCTTAAGCATGGGCTTACATGCTTTGTTTGTGTGACTCTGTGTGTTTGCTGGTGTAAGGATAGGAGTATAAGGTCAAGTTCTGCTTTTCTAGGATGTGAGACTCTGTTTATGGTTTAGTGCCTGCTGTGTTATTCTAAGGAACCTGTTAATTCTGTAGTTTGAAGGAAGTAAGCTGAGTAGAAAATGAATAGATTCTAAGATTGAGACCTCATGACCCTTGATGTTATATCATTGCTTGATAGACCCAAGTTCATTGACCTTGACGTACCTCTTGTACAAGGATAGTTATTACCTTTAAGAGTATAGAATATCATCCTTGGATCCCCGTGTTTGTTGAATTGCTTCAACAAGGATAGTCAGTATTGTTGAAATTCGAACTTTTCTTCATGAGCCCTATTTTTAAACCATAGCCTTACCGATCCTTTCTGAAATCCCGTAGCCTGAATGGTGAAGATGAAAGTGTTATAGTTACCCAGATAGCTTAGGCTTGAATGATCATGGATGGATCACTGGTGAAATTGAATAAAATATAGGACAATGGTGAACCTAGTGGTAAGTTTGATCAAAGTTGGGGAGCTACAAGGAAGAAAAGAGGTGTATGTTACCGGTTATTAAGGGAAATTATGAGAAAAATATGATGAATAGGATTGTCTTACACTATAACCAGAGGTTTAGACGATGAAAGTGATAGGCATGATTGATATTTAGGATGAATTTAATGAGAAAAGTGAGGTTGTTTTGAGGAAGTAAACCCAAGTTGCATTGGAATTCCCCTTAAGTCGGAGGAATGATGGAGGAAAGCCTTAGATTTAGAAGGAGACTTAAAGGAAGGAGTGATTGTTTGTGAATTATTGAGAGTCCAAAGTGGTAGAAAGTAGTGAGAATCTAAGGATTTTGGGTGAAAACTAGTACTCTTGGAGATGTGTGAATTTATGTTTGCTTGATATTCCCTGGGTTTGTACCCAAGGTTGTGCTTTCCGTAACGACGATCAGCTAAGAGACGATATCCTTTTTGGGTTAGTCCGTTGGACTTAACTCGATTCGACACGCAAGTGGTTGTGCTGTGGAGCTTCTTCGTCCGAAAGCGACAAACGAGGAGTACTGCAAAGTAAATAATGCAAGTATGTGTATGTGAGTTGGTTTGGCATGTGTTTGATGAATGATCATGAAAATAATTGTGTGAATTGATGATTATAATGTAAACATGATTAAGAAATAAAAAGGTAATATATGTATGTATGTATGTGTATGCTACGTGTATGTATGTGTATGTGGACAAGCCTAGGATTTTAATTTTAGGACAAGGAGCCTATAGAATAGTTAGAACCAAAAGGAAATTAAATGGGTAGAAAAATTTAAGTAGTGAAGATAAGTATGCATGAAGTGACCTAAAGCCTTAAACTACTCCTAGATGTCCCCTTACTAAAATCCACCCATGCAACAATTTGAAGAACCAAAATTGCCCTTCCTATACACACCCATGACCGAATTAACCAAGGGCAAAAGGGTAAGCTTACGGTTTGCCTATATAAGCCTTGGCACCTAGTTCATTTCACTCATCTCATTCTTCATTTCCCTTCATTTCCAAACACACCAACACTAAGAGAAAAACAAACTCTTAGTGAGAAACTTAGAGAGAGAAAGGGCCGTGAGTGAGGAGGAGGAAGAAGAAGGAATTCAAGCCAAAAACTTAAGACTCTCCTTGAAGATCCAAGAACATAGAAGCTAGAAGATCAACTCTTCTTTAGGTGGGTGATTCGAAGATCTTAAAGGAGTTGTAATAGTTTAGATTTTTCTTTTGATCTTGTGATCTTCTTCTTTTCTTTCTTTGCATGTTGATTTTCATAGTCTTGATGATGAGTGCATGTGTTGTTGTGCAAGATCATGGACTTTTTAACTAAAAGAAACATGTAATAAATTAAACAATGAACTTTATGATTCGGTTAAGATTTATATGATGGATTTTGATGTTTGCATGTTGAAAAAGTGAACCCAAAACCTTGTTTTTGTCATGATGGAATTCGGCCAATGCATGTTAATTAGACTAGGATTCTTTTTCATGAGGTGACATAAAAGTAATGAGTGTGTTTTGTGAAATAATGCTATGTTAAATTGTTTGAAATTGTGTTGTAACTATTTATTTCCCATTCGGTTTTGGTATGAAAAATAGGTAAATGAATTTGACTTTGAATGCATGTATGAGATTTCTAAAGCATGAAAGATAAGAATTTGATGAGGTGCTTGATTTAATAAATTAATTTAAGAAAATGAACTAAAGTTTATTTAATTTTTCAAGAAGGGCACACGGTTTTTAATGAAAAGGGAAGAAGTAATTTCATGATTTTATGTTTTTAGTGTGAACAAATCTTTATTTTGATATATGCATACTTTCGGCCATGAATGATGAAAGTGTTAAGGAAACTTTGTTTTATAAACCTAAAAGATGCAAGTTGATGCTTGAACATGATTTAGTTGTTTGGAGTGTATAAAGTCTATATGTTTGACCTATTCAATTCGGTCTCTTTTTAATAAAGTAGGTAAATATGAAAATGAAATGGTTTTGAAAAGTAATTATGTGTTGAATAAGTGAATGAGTGTTTGATTGTGAAAGTGTTTATTTGAAAATGAATGCTTTGGAAATTTAATGTGATTATTCTTCATGCTAATGGATATTTGAAAAGTGGATAATTTATATGATTTGATTTATCAAGTGTTGTTTGTTGTTGTTGTGTGTTAGTTGATGTTTGGAAAATATTTGAATACATAATTGATTTTGAAATTGATTGATTTTACGATAATTCGATTTGATTTATTTGAAAACATGGGACGTGTTTAGTGGCTGTCCTATGTTCGTATTTATTGATCAAAGCTTGAATTTTAAAGTGTTAATTTAGAGCTAAAGAATTACTCGAAACAAAAGTGCTTTTACAATATTTTCGGGTTTTTATTGAAGTGATTTTGTGAAACAGTTCTTTGCTGTCCTGAATTGTTTGGACTTGTTTCTTAACTTTAAAAGTGTGTACAAGTGATTTAAAGTATGGTTTTCAAGTGGTATTTGAATTTGGAAAAAGCCGGATTGAAAACGGTGAATTTTTCGGTGTTTTCGAATGTGATTAAGGTGCTGTCAAAAATGGACCAGCAACCAAATCAATTGGTTTAAAATATTTTTATTAGATGTTTTCAAATGATTTTGAAGCACATAAAATGCTAGAAAATATTGGAGTCGTTTTGAGAAAATGATTATGTTTGAAGTCATCGAACGAGAAACGAAATGTGTTTGAATTAAGAAAAGATTTTCTTGATACAAGATAATAACGTAAACGTGTTTTATTTAATTCGAGGAACTTTAAAGACGAGGGATTGGGGCAGCTGGCAGCGACGAGGATCCGCAGAGATCATGCACATTTAATCGTTGGACTCGAGGTGATAGAGAAGCTTTCCTAAGACACCGTGGTATTTAGGTGATATATTAGGACGTTCCAGATCATCTCAAAGATCGGAACTTAGTGGTTCGGAGTCATTAGTATAGTGGCAATTGTTTGTGTTGTGTGGCCACTTATACGAAGGAGACAAAGACCACATGTTGTTGTGTGATGAATTTGTATGTTGATGATGTGAAATAGTATGCTTATATTTATTTGTTTAATTATGCATGATAATGTTTAAACTGTTGATTAAAATAAGTAGCATGCTGATGGACGTCTGTTACGTCCTGAAAATGAAAATGAAATGAAAATGTTTGTGAAAATAAAAGACACAAAGAGAAGGATATAGTACCCTATTTGGCCTAAGTCCTTAAAGAATAAGGCAGTCGTGATAAGACATTAAGAAAAGAATTAATGATAAGAGATAAGAGATAAGAGAATGATTGGAAAAGAGATATGAGAAAAGCTTGAGGAAGACTTAAGATGCCATGAAGGTTGAAGGAATTGGTAAGAGATAAGATATGATGCGAATGAAAGTATCGTAATGACGTCAAGCCATAGCTGGGGAAAACAGTGTTGTTGTTGTTTACTAAAAAGAGACTGGTGTTGAGTTGAGCTTGCTCCTCCATTAGTGCTCAGTGAAATGAGATTTTTGAAAAAGTTTATGAAAAGAGATTTTTGAGAAAGCTTATAAAATGTATTTTTAGAAAGTTTGTGCAACAAGATTTTGAGGAAGTTCGAGAAATGAGATTTTGTAAAAGTCTGTGAAATGAGTTTTCGAGAAAAGTTTGTGAAATGAGATTTTAAACGATTTTGTTAAATGAGATTTTCAGAAATTTTGTGAAATGAGATTTTTAGAAAGCTATGAAAGGAGATTTTTAGAAAGTTATTGAAATAAGATTTTTTTTTGAAATGAGACTTTGAGGAAATTTTGTGAAACGAGACTTTTGAGAAAGTTTATGGAACAAGATTTTGAGAAAAATTATGAAATGAGATTTCGTGAAAGATTATGAAATGAGATTTTGTGAAAGTTATATTTGAGATTTTGAGAAAGATGGTGAAATGAGATTTTAAGAAAAATTGTGAAATAAGATGCAAGTATGATGATGCGAAACCAGCTCTGTGCTTTGTTGAGGAAAGATTGAGAGATTAGTGGTCGGGACTCGTTGGAGGGATGCACCAAGGATGAGCCGACCTTTGTTGACGAAAAACTTTCTTCATTTCTGCCCAGGAGTTGACAGAGTTCCTGGGCAAAGCTGAGTACCATCTTAAGACGGGTGGTTGCAGAGTCATGGAAAAAGCTCTGCATTTAAAGGAGTGTATTCCTGAAATTTATTCCTATTCCTCGGAGGAATCCTTCGGTCTCGATCATTCCTATCTTTTCTTCCACCAAAACGTTCATCACGTTTTTGTTTATTTTGACCTTGAGGATCAGCTCGTTGCCTTTCTTCTCTGACTTTCTGCCCCTTGTGGAATTCCTCCAAATTAATGAACTTATTTGACCTCTGTCTTAGCTCGGCCATATCTTTTGGAGGTTCTCCAATCAAAGACTTTCTGAAATCTCCCGACTGTAAACCCTGTGTGAACAATAGTACTGCCACACCAGGTTCTAATCGAGGAACCGAGCTAGCCTCTGCATGGAATCGCGAAAGGTAGTCTTTCAATGACTCATCTTGTTTTTGGGTGACTGCTGCTAAGGTGTGGTCGGACATGGGATGGATGCAACTAGCCGTGTATCTGTTTAGAAACACTCTTTTCGTCTCCTCCCAACAATTAATTGAGTTCCGAGGGAGGGATGAGTACCATCGTAACACTGACGACTCTAGGGTCATGGAAAAGGCTCGACATTTCATCTCCTCCCCTCCACCGTAGTAATTCATCGCTCCTTCATAAGAGACAATATGGTCTACTGGATCTGTTAGGCCGTTGTAGTGTGGTACATTAGAAGGGCCCAAGTAACCTTGAGAAGTTTGGAATGCCATAATATATGGAGTAAAGGGATGACCAGGGTGAAAATCACCCTGATCCTGGTTCATGGTAGGGTTAGTATGGGTATTTTGTGGCGGGGGGAGCTGCATTATCGGGAGTGGTTGTGGGTCCATGGTTTGAGGTATTGTATTTTGGTGTAGTATGGTGGATGGTTGACTCTGTGCAATCCTTGCCATAGCTTGCTGTTGAAGGTTGGCAATAGCCCGACCATGTTGTTCAATTAGAGTCGTTTGTCTGTTTAGGATGTTAATCATCTCTTGCTCCCGAGCTCGAGCAGATGCAGATGTTCCATAGGACCTGCCGATGGAATGGCTATGATGAGAATTTCCAGGAGCAGTTCTTCCTGGATTCAATCTGGTTCTAGGTGTTGTACTTATGTTGTCGGGATTGGGTGGGATAGGAGGGGTACGTTGGGTATTTCGGCCATGATGTGCTCGAGTTCCAGTGGTCCTGGATGTGTTTCGAGTGGTTGGGGTTGTGCTGTTCGAATCACCATGGGTGGAGGGAGGTGGTGTAGGAGGGGGTGGTGGTGGTGGCGGAGGCAGTATGGTTCGTAAAACTTGGAGTGGTTGGGGGTTGCTTCTAGTCCTAGGATGGGAAGATTGTGGTGTTTGGGAGTGAGTAGCGTGATTATTACTACGATTATGGCTGCGATGAGGGGGTGGATGACTTTGTGAATGGTTTGGTGGCTGGGAATTAATCGTTGCCCCATAATGGGAGGTTCGTGGCGGTTGCCCATTATCTACACGATTATGGTTGAGAACATCGCGCAGATCACCCGCAGAATGAGGCTGCGGGTTGTTGTTATCAGCGTTTCTGGGCCTGCCACGGGTGCGGGTGATGCGGTCACGGAGGTCACCAACTTGACTTCTGGTGGTAACCATGGTGGTGGTGGGAATGATATGTTATTCAGTCCCCACAGACGGCACCAATGTCGTGTCCTTAACCAAGATCAACCTTAAAGCTATGGAAGAGCCTTGAAGAATGATCCCAGCTAAGATGTTAATATAGGACTTTTTAGGATTTCTTAATATCCAGTTGGGATAATCAGGTTCTCCCTAGTCAACAACGTGTGTGCTAGTGTCAACTTAGGGATGAGAAGACATACCTTAGCCCCTATAGCATGGTGGTTCTTATAGGGGATTACCTGTGTGTTGTGGGCCGTTCTCATGAGCCTTCTGTTAAAGATGTAGGACTTGGTTGACCCTAGTGCCTGTTGCGTTAGATTAAGGACCCTGATGGTTAAGTTAGTACCCGTGACCCTTGAGGTAGTTTGTTAGACCTAAACCTGTGATCCCGATGTACCTTTTTGGTACAAGGAAATAGGATGTTATTCTTGAGACCCATGTTTGTTGAATTGTTTCAACAACGACAGTCAGTCGGAATCCAAATTCTTTCTTCAGCCTCCCTATTAAACCCTAACCTTACCAATCTTTTCTGAGATTTGTTGACCTGATTTGTGGTATTAGGAGTGTCATAGTACCCAAATAGTGTAAGCTTGAATGATCATGGATGGATAAATGACGGATGTTGAGTAAAATGTAGGACAATGGTGAGCTTAGTAGTAGGTTTAATTGAAGTTGGGGAGCCACAAGGAAGAAAGAGAGTATATATTGGCCTTTATTTGAGGCAGTAGTGAGAGAGATTGGATCTCTTTGTTCTATAGTTAGATGTCTAGATGGAGAAAGTGGTAGGTTAGTGAGAACCTAAAGTATAGAAAGTAGTGCGTATCTCAGGATTTTAGGTTAAACCCAATGCTTTTGGAGATGTATAAATTGTTGTTTGCTTGCTTTTCCTGGGTTTATACCCAAGATGTGCTCATGGTGATGGCGATTAGCTAAAGGAACGACATCTTCTTCGGTTAATCTGTGTGACTTAACCCGGTTCGACACATAAGTGGTTTGCGATGGAGCTTTTTCATTCGAGAGCGACACGCGAAGAGTGTTGTGCAGAATCTACTGTCAGTAAAGGAAAGGACGACTCTAAAGCAAAAGTAATAATCATGGGAAGAGTTGTTCTGCCCTGCTGCCCAATCCGCAACGTATTTCTCGGGGACGAGAAATCTTTAAGTTGGGGAGAATGTAACACCCCTCAAAACCCTCATACGGTTTTAATTTCTAAAAAGAATTGTTTTTAAGAAAAGTATTTTTGAAAGAATATTTTCTTAAATAAATGTTTTGATTCACGTTTTCATAGTGAATATTTTAAAGAAATGATTTTTCATGAAATAATGTTATGATTTTCAAAGTTGAGTCTTGGAAATAATTAGGTGTTTAAAATGATCTTAGGGAAAGGGTGAATTATTTTTCAAGAAATTATTTTATGAAAGTGCGTTTTGTTTCCTATAAATGTGTGCTTGATATTTTTGGTGTTATTATGATTATTTATGTATGTATGTGTATGTAAGGTTTTTATATGTGTGTGTTTAGAATTTAAGTAGAGGAAAGAACATGATTATATATGCATGAATGTGTGTGTTAGTATAATGTGTGCATGAATATGTATGTACGGTTTTTACATGCATGGGTGCTTAGAATTTAATTAGTAAATGAACATGATGATATGTGTATGTATTAGGCGTGAAAATGAGTGAATGTATGCATGAATGTATGTGTGAATATATGTGTATATATGAGTGTGAGTATGCATGTATATGTGTGTGCCGTGTAGGGATGTGTGAGTGGAAGCCTAGAAATTTCCTTAAGTGCAAACCAAGTAACCAAGACCTAACTAAGTCCTAACCAAATAGCGGAAACATAATGACCCCTAAGCTCTTATGTTCCCTACATTGTCCCCTTGGATTTTGCTAACCTCCACCCATGCAATCTCATGGAGCACCGAATTTACCCCTTCCAAATGTGCTAGGACTGAAACTCACCAAGGATAAAATAGGAAGCCATGAATTTTTATATAAGCCTTGGCCTTAGCTTCATTTCACTCACTCTTCACTTCATTTCTCACGACTTGGAGTTAGCTGCGGTGGTTTTTGCTCTAAAGATATGGCGACATCATCTCTACGGAGCAAGGATCGAGGTATTCAGTGATCATAAGAGTCTTAAGTATCTCTTTGATCAAAATGAGTTGAAGATGAGACAAAGGCGATGGATGGAATTTTTGAAGGATTACGACTTTGAGCTACAATACCATCCGGGGAAAGTGAATGTAGTTGTAGACGCTTTGAGTAGGAAATCTCTGCATGTGTCTGCAATGATGATAAAGGAGATGGAGTTAATCGAGAGATTCAGAAATATGAACTTGGAAGTCAGGATGAATCCACGAAGTATGACTTTGGGAATGTTGGTCGTATCGAATGAGTTTATGGAACAAGTCAAGGGAGGTCAATCGAACGACCCAGAGTTACAAACCAAGAAGCAGTTAGTTTCGGAAGGGAAAGAGACTGAGTTTCAAGTAGAAGCTGATGGAATATTAAGGTATAAGGATCGAATTTGTGTGCCACAAGACGAGGAAATAAGGGAAATGATTTTAGAAGAGGCTCATGAGAGTAAGTTGAGTATCCATCCGGGAGCAACCAAGATGTACCGAGACTTGAAGAGGATGTTTTGGTGGTCTGGTATGAAAAGAGAAGTGGCGGAGTACGTGTCAAGGTGTCTGGTGTGTCAGAAAGCTAAGATTGAACACAAGAAACCCGGCGGAGTGTAAAAACCATTGGATATTCCAAATTGGAAATGGGACAGTATTTCCATGGATTTTGTAACTGCTTTGCCTAAGACCCGAAAAGGATTTGACGCTATTCGGGTAATTGTGGACCGATTAACCAAAAGTGCTCATTTCCTACCTGTCAATGTGAAGTAGTGAGACTCCATGGAGTACCTTCAAACATCATATCAGACAGAGATCCGAGATTTATTTCAAACTTTTGGAATAGTCTACATGCTGCACTTGGGACAAGACTCCAGTTGAGTTCAGCTTATCATCCTCAGACGGACGGACAATTAGAAAGGACCATTCAATCACTAGAGGATCTTCTTAGAGCCTGTGTTTTGGAACAAGCAGGAGAATGGGACACTCTGTTGCCACTGATTAAATTCACATACAACAATAGCTATCACTCAAGCATAGGGATGGCTCCTTATGAGGCTTTGTATGGAAGGAAGTGTAGAATGCCGTTATGTTGGTTTGAAACTGGGGAGAATCTTGTTTTAGGTCCGGAAATGGTTCAGCAAACAATAGAAAAGATTAAGATGATTTAGGAGAAGATGAGAAGTGCGCAAAGCCGGCAGAAAAGCTACTATGATCAGAGAAGGACTCCTATCGAGTTTAAGGAAGGCGACCATGTATTCATGCGAGTAGTACCAACTACTGGGATTGGCATAGTGCTTAAAACCCGAAAGCTTACCCCAAAATTCATAGGACCTTACCAAATCCTGAAACGTGTAGGACCAGTAGCTTATGAAATTGCCTTACCCCCAATGTTTTCCAACCTACACAATGTCTTTCATGTGTCACAACTTAGAAAATACATTGGTGATTCTTCTCACATCATCGAACCCGACTCTATACAACTCAAGGAAAATCTTACGTACGAGACCTTACCCTTAAGGATAGACGGTCGGAGTGTAAAGACTCTTCGAGGAAAGGATATTCCTCTGGTTAAAGTTATTTGGGATTCTGTGAATGGTGAGAATGCTACTTGGGAGCGTGAGAGTAGCATGAGGGATTCGTACCCTAATTTGTTTGAAACAGGTACGCCATTTCTCGAGGACGAGAAATTTCTAAGTTGGGGAGGATGTAACATCTGCCCTTGACTCACTTCTTCTACAAGTCCCTAATTAAGAAATTGTTTTAACCTAATTGATTAAAGAATTGATTTAAAATAGTTTTGATTTCATGATGGGTTTTTATGCTTCAAATTTAATTTACTGTTTTGTGATTTTGTGTGTTTGATTGCTTAAGGTTTTAATTAAGATTTTGTTTTCCTAAATTCGTTCATATGATTTTATGGTTTTAAGAAGGAAAATTATTTTACTCTAAGTTTCAAAGAAATCAAAGTCCAAATCACCTTGATCTAGATTCGTCTCTAGAAACCCTAATTAGTATCCTAATCTTTGATTAAACCTTAATCAAGTTCCTAATCCTTGATTAAGCACTTAATCACTCTCTTAGACTCTAAACCCTCAAAGGTTAGTGAGCTAATCTAGAATTAGTTTTCACTAAACCTATGCCAGTATGGATTAAGTTTTTGATTAGTGTCTTAATCCTTGATTAAGCCCTAATCTCTAAGGATTAGTGGACTAAACCTAAATTAATTTTCCTAATCCTACCCTAATCATGATTAGAGCCTAGTTAATGCCTTAAACCTAATTAAGCTAACCTAATCTACCCTAAACACCCTAGGGCCGAATACCTAAGTGCCTTACTTGGCCACCAAGTTGCTTTACTTGGTCCCCAAGTTCTTTGACTTAGTAGCCAAGTCTATGACATCATCAATGTGACCTAAGCATGACCTAAGGGAGGAAAAGAAAAGAAATAGAAAAAGAAAAATAGGAAAACCGTGGGAGTAAAACCAAAAGCCCAAGTCCATTAAAAACCATATACAAACATCAACACACATCCTTCATGTGGTCTCCATTCCATCATTTTCCTTCATTTCTTTCCCACACCAAATACAACACTAAGAGCATCATCAAGCTCTTGGTGAGAGAGTGGGAAAGAGAGAGTGGCCGAATTGTGAGAGGAGAAGAACCAACCCTAAACACTACACAATCTAAGTGAAATCAAGCCAAGATAATGAAGGGGAAATAGGAGAAACCATGGACTTAGGAAAGGAAGGAGAAAACCGTGAGGAGTAAGGAGAACAACCCATGATTTGGGCTTGGTTTTGAAGCTCCTAATTAAGTAAGCATTTTATGTCATGATCTTAAGAGCTTTAAACCTATTTTCTTTGATTCATTTTCGTTTTTCATGATTTCTTTCTAAAGCTTTGATTTGGTTTGAAAAGTGTAATGCATGTTGATTTTTATGTTAGATCTAGAGATTTTACTTACATGCATGTTGATCTCTAAGCCTGATCTTGAAGTTTTTGTTAAGAAAGTATTTTCTCTTATGATCTTAAGTTTTCTTAAATGGTTTTTGAAAAGAACTTGATTTTAAGTTTTCATGAAGGATTTCTCAAAGATCTAGTGTTTTTGTTTGCATGCATGTCAAGATCTATGCTTGAACTATGATACGTTTGATGCTTGAGTTTTTATGAAAAGATCTTTAGAAATGATTGAATTTTCTTAGTGATTTTTCTTGTATTGGTCACGGTTTTGATGATGATGTGGTTGAAATCTTGATTTTCTTTTGTTCGATTTCTTGCATGTCATGATCTTGAAGTTTAGAGATGCTTTAGATGAATGAAATTTATGTGATGTTGTGACCTTTATGTGTTAGCCACGGTTTTACATGTTTGATTGAAAAGGTTAAGATTTTCTTAAGTTTAATTGATGAATATGTGATTTCCATGGACATTGAATTGATTTTAAGTGTTTGAAGTGAAATAAAAATTGTGTAGAGACCTATGCATGCTCACGGTTTTAGGTGGAAATACATGCTAGGATTATGTTTCTACTTGCTTGATGGATTATGTGAAATTGTTGTTGGATTTGAAATTGTTTTTAGATGTCTTGAATCTTTGAAAATGTTTTTGGGAAAACCTAGTCAAGGTCACAGTTTGGACCTTAGACTTTGAGTTAAATTTTCTTGAATATGTACGTATTTATGCCATGAAACTATGTGTTGATTTGTGAAGTGATGATGTATACGGTTTTGATATGCTTAGGAGTGATAATATGAAGTTTTGCTAAGATAGAATTGATTAGGTATAAGTTAATGAAAATAGGTCTAAACATTTGTGTGAAGCATGATTCGGCTTGTATGTGCTTAAGAGCTTGATTTCTTTATTTGATTGAGTGGTATGTGAGCATGTTATGTTTGGCTTGACTTGATGACTTGTGACTATGTGATGTTTGAAATAAGTGAATGTTTGTTTGATTTGTTTATTTGAGCATCATGATGCCCACATGTGATTGTAAGTGTTTGAACTTGATAGATCGTTGATCAAAGTGTTTATTTGATTGTTCTCAAGATGCTTGATTTGCTTATGTGTTAAAGTTGGTTTTGAACCATGGAAAATGAATTTAAGACTTAGAATATGATATTGTCCAGAATTTTCTAAGTTGTAACACTTGTTTTAAAAGTGTTTTCAAAGTGTTTTAAAGTTATGTTTTTATGGGTATTTAATCTAAGATAAAGTTGGTTTGAAAAGTGCGATTTTTCGGTGTTTTTGGAATTGAATTCAATGCTGTCCAAGAGAGACCATCAAAGAAACTTTTTATTTAAATTGATTTATTTGATTATTTTCTCATGATTTTAAAGTATTAAAGCTAGTGTTTGATTTTGGACGAGTTTGAGTAAAAGAATTGATGTTTTGATTTTAAATGAAAACAATGTTTGGATTTTTCTTAAGTTACTTTGAGGATTACCTTAAGAGTAATATTTAAATAAAGTTTAATACTCACGTATCTATCTTATGGGACTTGAAAGAAGTTGGAGTCGGGCAGACGAAGAAGGAAGCAGATCGTTCGGAACTTGTAGATTCGGTAACTGCAAACCCAGGTGAGAGAGAAGTTATCCTAAGACACTTTGGTGTCTAGTGAGTATACTAGGACACTCCGTACTCTCTCAAAGTCGGAGTAAAGGTCTATTGTAGCTAGTAGTATACCCGATAAATTGTGTGCTTGATTGTATCGTGGTATACGAAGACTCAGACCTATACCATCATATGGTATTGAATTGATTGTTATATTTGTTTATGTTGATATATTGTTGCTTATATTATCATTGCATGAGCATAATGCATCATCCCGCCATATAAGATAAGAATAGCAAAGACATTAAAAAACTATAAGAAATCCCCCGACGAATGGAGCGAAGCTCTAAGGGGTGGAACACGCGATGGAACCGGATGATGCTGATGCGCCCGCGTCCGAGGATCGAGCTGACGATATGGCTAGTGAATTAGTGCCTGGACAACGACGATGCTTTTGGACCAGACGCAATGATGGCCGAATTCTACAAAGATAGTTCCATATGGTCGTAGCCATGTGATGAGATAGTCTCCATATGGTTGTAGCCATATGTTGAGAGTGGTTTAAGATAGGTCGGAGCCTATCTATTAAAGATTGATGGATATCCCGCATATGGTCTGAGCCATATGCCGATGGTGATTCTGAGTGGGTCGTAGCCCGCCAGAATGTTGATTGATATTCCACATATAGTCGGAGCTATATGCCGAAGTTGGTTCTGAATGGGTCGTAGCCCGTCAGAATGATTTTGGATATCCCGCATATGGTCGGAGCCGTATGCCGAAAGTGATTCAGGATGGGTCGGAGCCCGTTAGACATATTAGTTGTAACATCCCGATTTCTGAATCCAAGCTTAAATAGGAAAGGTCTAAATTAAGCTAATGATAATCAGAAGAGTAAGCTGGAATGTAGTAATGTACTCGTGGCCAAAGTGTATGTTGGAGTTGAGGAGTATGCCATGAAACTAGAAACCATCAGTACATAAAGACCTCTTGGTGTAATCAATTACTGTGGGGTGTTAATCGATTACAATCAGTCTGTGAAGAGATTAAGCCTTAGCAAAGAACAAGTAGGTTAAGTGTAGCGGCTCGGACCTCAGTCTGAGCAAATTCTATCTTAGCCGACCGAAAAGAGGTTTAGAGTCGTAAATCGACCTTATTCTAAACTATCACCCCTCATCCGACCAATGAACGACGTTCAGAGTCACAAGCCGAACTCATCAGTAGAACCGAGTTGTAGCACTGGACTCATACTAACCGAATAAACATTTAGTGTCATAAGCCGACGCCATTTTCGACTAAACATCTACGTCGGTCTTGTAACTGCTGAGCATGAGCAGTAATCCGACCTCTTGCTTCTAAACTACTTCGAACCGAGCAATCAGCTAGGAGTGCATAATTGCCGAACAATCCGAGCTCATCGTAACGAGCTCATGATGACCGAACCCATTAGTGCAACCGAGCTCATTATCAGCGAGCTCATCAGTATTGCTGAGCTCATACCGAGCTTATAAGATCCGAGTAGCCATCATCCTGCTCATGGTAACCGACCTAGTATGTAGGTATTGAACCTAGGACCGATCCCGGCCGAGCTGAATGGGGTAAAACGCTGAACCTGTTGTCAAGCTCGGACTACTACGATTCCTCCATACCAAGCCGACGTATCCTAGCCGACACGTCCTAGCTCCTCCGTGCCAGCTCATGTTGAGCTGATAGCCCTTGGGTTTCGTACCACCCGTACGTTGTACCAGCATCCACTTTATGTCATTATCACTGCTTTATGTCCTTTTCAATGTACTGTTCATGGCTTCCTCAAGAAGCCAATGAATCCTGTCCACATATTCAAGCTTCCTCAAGAAGCCTCCAATGAGAGCCACACAAATATTTTTCCTAAATGAATAAAAGAAAGGCCAAAACACCACATATCACACTTTGCATTTCTCATTCTCTTCCTCCTACGAATCTCTCTCTTTCTCCTCCAAAGCTTCAGCAAACAAAGCCCCAACACTTTCTTTCTCCCTCTCTTCTCACAAAACGGAACCCTCCTCCTCTCTGTTCTCTGCCGTCCTGGACGTCCCTGGGCCGCTGTGAAGTTCGTGTGTAGCGTGGCGTGGTGGTGGCAGCAAGGAGGAAAAGGATTCAAAGGTGTGAAGCTCCAAGATTAAACATCAAGGAACCATTCTCAAACTCTCAACTCTTATCTCACACGGTTTGAGGTAAGGAGTGAGTGTTACCTCTACTTGAGTTTGGGTTTCTAGGGTGTTCATAAAGGATACTAAGAGTGGGTGTTAGATTAGGAAATGGATCTAGGTTAATGTAGAAAGGAAATGGTAAAAGGGAAAAAGGGGAACTAATAAACGAATTAGAAATTTGAGTTTGAAGTAGGGATGAGTATCATTATATGCTATATGTTGGTATTTACATGATGGATTGGTTGAGTGTTTTATTCTTATTGTTGTTGCTGTTGTTTAAGTGATTATGAACTTTGTGTATAAATGTTTATGAGCTTTGATATTTATGATCCATGTCTGTGGCCGAGCTGAGTGACTTCGGGAATGAGTATGAGAAAATGGTAGAGATGGAAAGTAGGAGAGATAGAGTAATAAGGCAGGAAATGAGTAAGGTTAATGGAAAGAGGGAATGGTTACCGAATTTAGCCGAGAGAGAGGCCGAACTAGAAAGATGGTGAAAGGGATAAGTAGAGAGGTTGAGCCGAGAGAGGCCGAGCTAAGTGAATAATGAGATTAATGCAAAGAGGAATAAATTAGAGGTGAACTGAGGTGTGTCAAACTAAAAGTAATGGTTAATAAGATAAAAGGAATTAAAGAGAAATGGTTGTGTGGTCGGGTCATAGCAAACGCGTACTGGGTTCGTGCATTGATCGCGTAAGCCGAGCATTGTGGTGCTCGCAGCTGTAAGACGAGCATTGTGGTGCTTGCGGTTATGACTTACACAAGGTTCCGAGAGAGGAACCGGTGGGATGTGTTCCTGGTCATAGCAGACGCGTACTAGGTGCGTGCATTGATCGCGTAAGACGAGCATTGTGGTGCTCGTAGCTGTAAGACGAGTATTGTGGTACTCGTAGTTATGGACACTCCTTACTCCATAGAATGATCGGTGGTAGTGTTCCTGGTCATAGCAGACGCGTACTGGGTGCGTGCATTGATCGCGTAAGACGAGCATTGTGGTGCTCGCAGCTGTAAGATGAGTATTGTGGTACTCGCAGTTATGGACACTCCTTACTCCATTGAATGATCGGTGGTAGTGTTCCTGGTCATAGCAGACGCGTACTGGGTGCGTGCATTGATCGCGTAAGACGAGCATTGTGGTGCTCGCAGCTGTAAGACGAGTATTGTGGTACTCGCAGCTATGGACACTCCAATATCCGACTTAAATGGTGTAAGACATGCACTGGGTGTATGCATCCGAGAAGAGTAAAAGATTGTAAACTATGTGAAAGTGGAATAATGAGTAATGAATCCGAGATAGAGATGGTAATCCGAGGAAAGAGAATGTGAACCGAGTTAGACGAGATCGTATAGTGTGAACCGAGCCAGTTAGATGGTATGATGTGAGTCGAGCCGGATGAGATTGTGTGTATGTAAACCGAGCTAAATGAGATAGTATGCATGTGATATAGGGTTTGATTACTTGCTATTTATATGCTAATTGACTACTTGTGTTTGGCTTGGTAGTTCGGTATGTCATTTTAGAAACTGCTTATTTAAGTTCTGTGTAATGCTCACCTCCTTACCATTTTTCAGGTACTGAGCCCGAGCAGACGCAGTCCCCGGCCGAGCAGGATCACTCTCCCTCACAGGGAGAGTAGTTAGTTAGAGTCAGTTAGGTGGATGGGTCTCGGCCAGTTGGGCCGAGCTAAAACACTGATTGAATTTTGAATGACCGAACTGATTGTACCTAAACTTATATTTTATGTATTTAATGCACTTAAGTCTTCCGCTTTATTAACTCTGATGTTTTTGTTATTAATGAAAGGAAATATTATTTTGGCAAATATCATATTCATCTTAAAACAAATTTTAAATCCTAATCTTTGGGGTAATTAAGGGTAAATATTATATAGGGTGTTACATTTTTGGTATCAGAGCAGTTTCCCTCGGCCTTTGGAGTGTGGACTCACATCTCCCATGGTTACTCACCCAGCGAGTGACCGCTAAGTAGTTAAGTGTCTAAATTAGTGTAATGAGGTGTATATGTGTTGTTGATTAGGTTGGCATTAACCTATCGGTTGTCCTAAAGGTAGCCAGTAAGGAAAGGGAATAGCAGCAGCATTGACAAGATCCTGACAACTCTAGAGAACTCGATCCACATAACCAGAGATTAAACTGAAGGGATAGCAAGAGTCACAATTACAAGAGCCAGAGGAAGCAATAGATCGAAAGCTACACGCATCTCAAAACCCAGTACCAGCAGAAATTAACTGGTTGACCAAACTCAGAAGAAACAATCCACCAAGGTTCCTGGGTGGCTATAACCCGGACGGAGCACGTAAGTGGCTCCAAGAGATAGAAGAGGTATTCTGCACGATGCGTCCTCCAGACAACCAAAGGGCCTTGCTAGTGATGTGTGCGTTAGCAGGGGAGGCGGAGCAATGGTGGGCGCAAATGCAACAAATCTTAGAAGTGAAGAGGCAAAGCGTAGCATGGGAAGTATTTAAGAGGAGATTTCGTGCAAAATACTTCTCAGAGGATATTCTAAGGGAGAAAGAGATTGCATTCTTAAATCTGAAGCAAGGCAGTCTCAGCGTGGACGAGTATGCGGTTAAGTTCGAGGAACTGATTAAGTATGCCGAAAGCTATCGGGCTGCCGACGAGAGGACCAAGTGTGTTAAGTTCAAGGCTGGACTTCGAGCCGAAATCAGGCTAGCATTCGGGAACCAAAACATAGCCAACATGTCCCATTTGGTTAATATGGCGAGTATGTACGAGAAAGGCCTCAATAACGAAGCAGCCGAGCAGAAGGGCAAGGATGTTTCAAGGACTAGTAAACCCATCATGAGAGAAACGACTCGGAGTTCGGACCGTCACGAGGGCCCGAGCTCAAAGGCAACGACGGCATCAAGGGGCGATGGTCGGAAAGTGACCGGCCCTGGTCCTTATCCGATCTGTCAATATTGTGGAAAGCAACATAGGGGAAAGTGCTGGATGCTGAATTCAAACAAAGGAAAAGGACTGTGCTATCGATGTCATCAGTCCGGTCACCTCGCGGCCCAATGCCCTACGAACGTCCTGAAGGAGGAAATCAATGCTGATCCGTCTCGGCAGGTCGATGGGAATCGACCACCTCGGAGGGATGATTTTTACACTATGGATGGCAAAGAGGGGGATGATGCCGACGAGCTGATCTGAGGTCTTTGCTAGGTAAACGATTAACCCTTGTGCAGTTTTGGTCCGAGAACGACCCAGCGCGCTCTTCTATTCTTTTGGCTGTGAGAAAGCTAGAGTTGTCTACCGTAGGGACTAATTCGGTCAACACCTCTCGATTGTACTCGGATTGTCCTATCCGAGTATTAGATTAAAATGTATCTTTGTAAACTTTAAGCCCTGTTTTCATTAGCTCTCTAGTAAAGGCTCCCTAAGATGTACCCTATTATAGGATGTAAAAGATTTGATCCAACCCGCTAGAAGATCATGAAGTACCTTACACAGAAACAGCGAATTGTAGGATCCTAGCTAGTCTATAGCTAAACACGATAATGGTGTTGTCATTAACAGGATGTAAAGTTGGGATTGGCCATCCTTACTCTTACATCTGTTAAATGAAAATATTATCAGACCAACCTGGCAACGGTACCCTATTGATAGAAGCCTTTTTCTCGAGACATTATTTATCTTGCCATCCGTAAAAAGCCGGTGTGGTTAGAGATCCTGTACTCCTGATTGCTTCCGAACTAGGTGGATGGATTCCGAGGAGATGTAGACCCGAAAACCCAAAACTATAAACCCTGAAATTCCAACGTTATGGACTCGAGATATGTGGATCAAGAGACTTCGGCTTTGCGAGATGAACTGATTAGGAGATTCCCTTAAGAGAAAGATAAAGTGTTAGATAATGCGACGATTGCATTGCATCCTCATGCATCTTGCATAACTATCTGCTGTATTGTTTGCTTGTATTGCTTGTTATGTTCTGGTATACGTCGATAGTGTAAATCCAAGAAGTCGATGGGAGTAATTCCATTCGGATAACTTACTCTCTCAACTTCTTGTGCACATGTGACGATGAACCTCTGGTTCTAAAAGATGGCGGAGCTGGTAATGCTTCTCCTGGAAGGAACACTTACTGATCGTGAAGCGCTGACGAGAGGGCTACTGCTGGACGACGGAAGCTGCTTTTGGGGACTTACGTTCCGGATCGAGAAGGGGACGCTGCTTAGTAGATTATCATTAGGTTCTAATGGACCCTTGCATGATATGTATATCAAGTGTACCCCTTATCTTTTGAAACGTTTTGATCAAGTAAATGTTTATGTAAGAATGGCACCGATGATCTATGGTGTCCACTTTTGAAAGAATCATTATGGTGCGTTTTCTAAAACTGTTTTCTGAAGGACTGTCATAGTCAGACAGGCAAACTATTTTAAACATATCAAATATGTTTTCCAAATGATCAAAATGTTTTACTTATACATTGAAAGTAAGTTCCCGATATCAAATTGTTTTTAGAAACTTCAGCAAACGTTTTTGAGAGAAAGGTTTCAAAAGTAATACCTTGTTTTGGAAAGCTTGACCGTTGAGTTTTATATTTAAAAAAAAAATTATTTACCCTATTTTTCCTAAATAAATTATTTAGTGATTAAAGTTGTTTGTTTTCGAGTTTTCCAAATCGGGGTGTTACAAGGACGGATGCGCCTCAGGCGTGAGGACAAATGCGCCCCAGGCGCGCAAACCGCGTGAAAGTGACGCTGCTCGGTAATTTGGCCATAACTTGAGCTACCTTTTTCTAAATAAGGCGATCTTGGTATCATTTTAAATATAAGGAAAAGATCTACAACTTTGCCAGAAATAACCTTGCTCAGATTCGTCCATATTCAGGGTCAAAATCAGGGCCAAAGTTGAGTGTCAGATATGAGAAAGCCCAATTGGGCCACTTCCGGATCAGTTTTGCTCCAATTCAATTAGGATTAGTTTCATCTTTTAAATATGCATATTTAGAACTAGGTTAAGTAGCCAACTAGAGGAGAAAACAGAAATTAGAATTGAAGAGGGAGATTGCATTAATTTGGAGCATTTGAAGATTGAAGAATTTGGGGTAATTTGTCTATGAATTTCCCTATTATGTCTTTTCTTCTTCTTATTTCTATGTGTAACTAAAACCCTCGTGTTAGGAACAAGGTGAATTTGTATGGCGTAGCTTATTTCAATTTATGATTTAGAGTTTTCCTGTTTTTAATTCATGCGTTAATTGTGTTTTTATTGCATACATAAACACGCGCAATTTATGTTTTGGATTTCTTAATTCACAACGAGAGTTGGGATTTTGAATAGGCCTTTCAATTAACGGTATAATCAGTTTAGTTATAGAGATATGATTAAATGATTATTGACTTGGTAATTCCCTTGTTCTGAATTTGATATTTTCTAATATTGTAATTTGTTGAGAGATCAAGGATTAAGTATTTAGAGAATAAGGGTAATGCGAGAGAGATCTAATTATTGCTATTTGAGAGGAATTGTCCATGAATTAAAGAAAAATCTAAATTATAATTGAATAAGTGAAACCTACAATGAAACCAACATTCCTAACCACTTTCTCCCATAGTTCTCAAAAGTTTAATTTAATTTCAGCAATTAATTAGTGTAGTTAATTATTGATTTCAAATCTGAATTTTAATTTAAACAAACTTTTTAGTTATAGAATTTATTTATAATTACATTGAGGTGAAAATTTTCTAAAAACACAACTCCCTGTTGGACGATATTCGGTCTTCCATAGACTATATTACTCGTTGACCTAGTCCACTTGCTGGCTAATCAACAAGTTTTTGGCGCCGTTGCCGGGGAGTAGTTTTCTTTAGTTTATTTTTGGTACTTAGTGTAGTTATTAGTAAATTCTATTTTTCTTTTTATTTTTCTGTTTTTCATTGAAATGTACAATAATGCCTTGTATAGAGTCAAGATTTTTTAATTTTGTTTTGAATTCACCGCCTCTTACTTATGATGCAAACACCTCGATTCACGAGATTGAGCAATTGTATTTCAATGCGTATAGGAAATACCTCATATGGGAGGTACAAAAGTATTATAAGATTGAAAAATTAGATAGGAAATCTTTCATAGAGAAGTTAGTACAAGTGTTTTCCATTAAGGAAGACTTGAGTCCTGACCTCTCTGAAAATTTTGAAGAAGAAAAAGAAATTGAGGTGCTTCATGAGAAAGAAGAGGTGAAACAAAACAAAACAGATGGGGATAGAATAATAGTAGAAAAATTTGACTCATCCTTGCGTGCTGAATTTTCTGAACTTAAAAATTGTGTTAAATCCTTAGCAGGTGTGGATGATTCAAAAATTTTCAATTATGTTCGACCCTTGAGTTTGCATGATGTTTTTCCAAATCATCAATATAAGGCATTGTTGTACCATGGGATGAATAAAGATCCTAATGATTTTGTTTTCCTTGTTCATGAAATTTACACTGTAGAGTCTGTAGGGTCTGCCGACCATATAAGGACGACAGTCCTATATAAAGGATTTCCTAAGGCCCTTTCCCTCGGTTTACTTAATACAAACGTCCCACACTCGGACACGTACATTCCGAGCATACAAAAAGACCAGGCTCGGACGTAATGGGACCGAGCCTCAACAACGGTCTTCACCCCATCGGCTTGGGATTCTATAACCGAGACATAACATCGGCTGGTAGGCTGACTCAGTCTCACCAAGGCTTCCTATCTCCTCCGTATGTTTCTCCCAGAATCTCGCAAACAGCCTCTACATGGGATCGTGAGCTGATCCTATCCGGATTTTAAGGGAATAAATCTCCTATATCTCTTCACAGAATCCCGGTTCAGCTCACCTTGATACGAGGCCCATACGGCCCACATCAACTTCCTCCAAACCCTATAAATAGCTCATAACAGCTAGGGTTTCAGGTACGTACTCTCATCCCTAAGTTGACACTCTACACACACCTGTTGACTGGGGAAATCCTGCTCTTCCCAACTGGAACTGCAGAAACACCAAAAAGTCATACATTAACACTTGATCTTCTCTTGAACTCCTGATTACCATAATCTTGAGGGCTTAGAGGATTAAGGACATATAGTGTTCTAGGACACTACACTAGTCTTCCTGCACCATACTGTCTTAGCAGCTGCATCACCCTTACCCTCGGGAATTTCAATCCCTTTGTTGGACTTGCTCAAATTGAACCACTCTCCAGCAGGGCCTTTCCCCTTATCCACCCGAGTCTTCTTGAGAGGACGCTCGGAAGCATCTTGCGGAGATGAGTGAGCTTCTACTTCAATGTTCACCGCGTCAAGAACGCGGTCCCTTTTTATCACCTGATCAACACCAGTAACCCTTACAGTCGGGGGTATCCGTCCTCCTACTCACACAGGGATTGTTGGACGGAGATTTCAAAGATTGTTTGATCGGGGAACCACCTCATAACATGGCAGAACTTAGAGAAAGGTCCAGGAAATATGTCAATCTAGAGGAGTTCCGAAGGATAAGTACTGCGACAAGGGGTACCGAAGGACGACAGGAGCAACGGCCTCGCCAAAACGAGGCTCGTCAGAATGATCGTTTTCGGGAAAGAGGAAGGAAAGATAAGAGGGAACAAGAAAGAGGCGATAAACTGCCTCCTAAAGGATGATACGAAGAGTACACTCAGTTAACGGCCCCGAGGAGCCAAATCCTTCGTGAGACCATGCATACTGAAATGCGCAACATCACTCGGCCACCAGCCTTAAGAAAGGCGGCCCAAAAGGATAAATCGAAGTATTGCGATCACCATGGTGGATGGGGGCATACCACCGACCAGTGTATCCAACTGAAAGATCTAATTGAAGAGATGGTAAGGGATGGCAAGCTTCAGCATTACATCGGGGAAGCCTTGCGCAAGCGTTCTAGAAGGAAGAGCCCCTCGCCTCCCAAAACCGAGCAGAAGAGGAATAAAAGTCCTTCACCACCCGCAAGCGGAGCCCCAATACAACAATCCGAGAAAGCAAATGATTTCCTTATTGGCACTATTGCTGGAGGATTTGCTGGTGGTGGGGAAAAGAAGTGTGACCGCAAGAAGTACGTGGGGCAAGTTCTTTCGGTGGCAAGCCGACCGATTCAGAAACCGAGAAGGAAGAATGTTGTAATCGGTTTTAGTGATGAAGACTTTGAAGACATCCTGCAAGACCATAATGATCCAATGGTCGTCACAGTTCGGATGGGCAACTATGAAGTAAGAAGAATTCTCGTTGATCAAGGGAGTTCGGCGGACATCATGTTCCTTGATCTGTTTGAGAAATTGAAGTTAAAAAGGTCGGATCTTACTCCATTCGAGGGAAGCTTGATTGGCTTCACGGGACACTCAATCGTTCCAATAGGCCATATCCACCTCCCAGTGACAATGGGTGAACCACCTTCTGCCCGAACCGAAATGGTAAAATGGCTCGTGGTCCAGGCTCCCTCGGCCTACAACGCTATTTTTGGAAGAACAGCACTCCAATCTTTCGGTGCCGTTGTTTCAACAGTACATTTGGCCATGAAGTTTCCGGGCTCGGATAACAAGGTAGTAACAGTACGGTCTGATCAGGAGTTGGCCCGAAAATGCTACAACATCAGTTTGGCAAAACTAAAACTAGACGTGGACAAAATTATGAAGGAACCATTAAGTAAAGGAAGCGTCAACTTGACCGATCTTGACGTCAGAGAGGAGGATGAAACTCGACCAACTCCGCAAGGGGACTTTAAAAAAGTTAGCCTCGGTCCCGAGCCATCTCACTGCGTCAAGATAGGGGTCGGCCTGTCGGGGAAACTAGAAAAGGAGCTTACTGAGCTTCTAAGAGAAAATAAGGATCTGTTTGCATGGACCTCGGCAGACATGCCGGGAATCGATCCTAACTTCATCTGCCATAAGTTAAGTGTATATCCTGGCGCCAAGCCAGTATGTCAGAAGAAGAGAAGGGTCGGGAAAGAGAAAGCGCAAGCGACTGACGAGAAGGTAGCTGAGCTTTTGGAAGCTGGATTTATTAGGGAGGTGGTATACACCGATTGGTTGGCCAATCCGGTGCTAGTTAAGAAGTCCAACGGGAAATGGAGGATGTGCGTGGACTACACAGATCTGAACAAGGTATGCCCGAAGGATCAGTACCCACTGCCAAGCATCGATAAATTGGTGGATAGTTCGGCTGGCTATCAAAGATTGTCCTTTATGGATGCTTACTCTGGATACAATCAGATCCCGATGTATCCTCCAGACCAGGTAAAAACCTCGTTTATCACAGAGAACGCTACTTATTGTTATAATGTTATGCCGTTCGGATTGAAAAATGCTGGGGCAACTTACCAGCGCATGATGAACAAGGTTTTTGGTCCTCTAATCGGACCGAGGATGGAAGTTTATGTAGATGACATGATTGCAAAAAGTTTAAAAGAGGAGGATCATGCGGGAGATTTGAAAGAAATCTTAGGAAGAGTGAGACAGTTTGATATGAGGCTGAACCCGGAAAAGTGCACATTCGGAGTTCCGGCAGGATCATTCCTCGGGTTTATGCTTACAGAGCGAGGAATAGAGGCAAATCCGGACAAGTGCAGGGCCATTTTGGAAATGAACAGTCCCTCGAACATCAAGGGGGTTCAGCAGCTAACGGGTCGTGTAGCAGCTTTTTCAAGGTTTCTATCTCAGTCAGCAAGAAAGGCCCTTCCGTGGTACAAGTTGTTGAGGAAAGATAAGGAAAAGATGTTCGAGTGGGACGAAAAATGTGAAAAGGCCTTTACTGATCTTAAACATTATCTGGCATCACCTCCCATCCTGTCCAGCCCGAGCCATGGCGAAACTCTCTTCCTTTATTTGTCGGTCGGAGATTCTACGGTTAGTTCAGTTTTGGTCCGTGAAGAATCGGGTAAAGAGTCTCCAGTTTATTTTGTGAGTCGAGCTCTCCAGGGATCAGAAATCAGATATCAAAAAGTGGAGAAGTTGGCCTTCTGCTTAGTGATAACTGCGAGGCGATTGCGCCAATATTTCCACAGTCACCGCATCACGGTCAGAACAGCTCAACCAATCCGACAAATATTGCAGAAACCTGATTTAGCCGGAAGGATGGTGACTTGGGCTATCGAGCTTTCTGAGTTTGAAATAACTTTCGAACCGAGAAAGGCGATGAAGTCTCAAGCCTTGGCTGATTTCCTTACCGAGTTCACTGAGCCATTGACGAGCTCAAACTCGGATTGGAACATCTATGTGGATGGATCGAGTAATAAGCTGGGTGCAGGAGCAGGAATAATATTAGAGAACCCCGAGGGAGTCACCCTCGAATACTCTTTGAAGTTTGGATTTTCAACATCCAACAATCAGGCGGAGTACGAAGCTGTTTTGGCAGGTTTGAGAATGGCAAAAGAGGTGGGAGCCCGAGAGGTGAAGATTCTCAGTGACTCCCAATTGGTGGTTTCACAGGTCAAGGGTGAATATCAGGCGAAGGAGCCAATCCTTCAAAAATACTTGGAAAAAGTAAGATTCTTGTCATCTGAATTTGTGAAAGTTGAAATCTGCCACATACCGAGGGAAAGCAATAGCCGAGCGGATATTCTTTCCAAACTCGCCTCAACCAAAAACTCTGAAAATAACAAGAGCTTAATTCAGGAAATGGTGCATGGACCTAGCGTTGTCCTCTCCATATCGTTAGATTCAAGCTGGATTAGCCCAATTACAAGCTATTTGGAACAAGGGACCTTGCCGAATGACCAGATGGAAGCTAGAAAACTCACTAGAAAGGCATCTCAATTCGCACTGGCGGAGGGAGTACTTTTTCGCCGAGGGGTCAACGGACCAATGCTCAGGTGTCTCGATCCCATCGAAGCAAAACTAGCATTAGAAGAAGTTCATGGAGGAATAGGCAGCCACCACGTTGGAGGGAAATCACTGGCCAGAAAAGTCCTAAGGGCAGGATACTACTGGCCTACCCTTCAGCAGGATGCGATTGACCACGTGAAAAGGTGTGATAAATGCCAATTCCACAGTGACGTTTATCAAAAACCAGCCGAAGAACTTCACTCTCTTTCATCTCCTTATCCCTTTTACCAATGGGGAATGGATTTGATCGGACAGTTCCCAACGGCACCAGGACAGTTGAAGTGGGTGATTGTCGCCATAGACTATTTTACAAAGTGGGTTGAGGCTGAGCCGTTGGCAACCATATCCTCGGCAAAGGTACAAAATTTTTTTGAAAGGCAAGTGGTAGCTCGATTTGGGGTGCCGCAGATATTAGTAACTGACAACGGAACCCAGTTTGCAGCAAGGGCATTCCAAGATCTGGTCAATGCATTGGGAGTTAAACACTACAGATCCTCGGTGGAACATCCTCAAACTAACGGTCAGGTAGAATCGGTGAACAGGTCCATCATTCAAGGAATCAAGAGGAGACTCGAAGGGGCGAAAGGAAATTGGGTGGAAAATTTGCACGAGGTACTTTGGTCGTATCGTACCACCATCCAAACCTCGACTGGAGAAACGCCGTATCGGCTCACTTATGGCTGCGATGCAGTCATCCCCATTGAGAAAATCATCCCTTCTTTCCGAGCTTTGCAGCAGCCAAACCCTGTCAACAACACTTTACTCTGCGAGGATCTGGTTTTGTCAGAAGAGGTGAGAGATTTGGCCGCCGAACGAGAGAAGCACGCTAAAAGGATGCAGGCGAAGGAGTATAATCGCTCGGTTAGCTCTAGAGAGTTCGAGGTGGGTGACCTCGTCTTGAGGAGGGCTGATATTGGTCTTAAGAATGCTAAGGACGGGAAACTAGCCCAGAGCTGGGAAGGACCATATCGAGTCACCTTCAAAAGTGGGATAGGAGCCTATAAACTTGAAACTCTCTCGGGGGCCCCTATAAACAATTCATGGAATGCAGCAAAGCTCAAAGGATATTACAATTCCCTTTTCCATAGTTTCTTAATTTTATGTTTTATTAATTCTTTTTAGAATTGTTAGATTTATTTATTACTGTTAATGATGGAATAAGCTCGGTGGAACTCCGAGCCCATTGTACTTCCTGCTTTTGGTTAATAAAAAGACTGTTATTGAATTCATTGTATTACGTACTTTTCCTCATATTCGATTAGCCACCGTGTATGACGCGAACGATTATAAACAGCTCAAACAAGAGCTTATAATTCGTCAAGTATTCTACCGAGACTCCCGAATTAAACATGGTTTTTGAAAATCATTTAACATCGCGGATAGAGGAACCCACCTTGGCTAAAGCGTTGGAGTTCCGAGGTCTTGACACTTGAATTCTTAACACAAAATATAAAAAGAAGCAAACAGTCGACTGTGAATACTATAAACGTTCATAATGTTTCGAACGAAGAGGCATAGAAAAAATTCAAACCCACTACTGGGGCGGTTACAAAAACCCACCGCCAAAAAAAAAAAAAAAAAAAAAAAACTACTCTAAATAGGACAATACGATGCTGTCAGCGTTGAAGGTATCTTCTTCTTCCTCACCATCGGCATCCTCGGTTCCTTCCCCTTCAGAATCTTCGGCCAAATGGTCTGGAAGGTCGGCGTTTTTCAGATCTATAGGGACTCCACTCGGGCCGACAATTTGTCCTTTTTTCACAGCAAAATTAGGATCAGCACCCTTAGTCACGAGCCCAGGATTCAGAATGCGGAGTTGCTCGGCGGTGTTGTAAAAAGAATCTTCAATTGCATGGTCCCAATTGAATAGATTCTCCTTAGCTGCTTTCTTATGCTTAAGCGCTTTCGCGCTCATCTTCTCCAAGGAAGCTCGGAGCCTGAGTATCTCATCCTTAGCATACTCATGTTGCCCCTGAGCCACAGTAGCAGTTTGCTCGGCCATACGAGCTTTTTCATTAGCCACCAGAAGAGCAGCAGCATCCTCTTCAGCCTTCTTCTGAATTTCTTCGGCACTCTTTATTTGGGCCTCGGCAGCTCGAAGTGTTTCCTCAGCCCGAGCTTTGACCTCCTCAGAATCAAGTGCAGTTTTTTGAAGCCTCTCATTCTCGGCAGCCATTTCTTGTATCCTTTTATTTAGACCCTGGACTTGAATTTCCAAGTAATCTTCCCGATCGTTGGATTCATGTCTTCTTTTCTTTTCCTCGGGAGCAAATCCAGCATAGGCGTCATCACCATGACGACCGAGATGATGGAAAATACTCGCACCCCTTAAGAAACTTTTTACCAACGCGGTGCAATTACTTTCCCAAGTCCCAGGAGTCCAAGACTCGATTACTTCAGCGTTTTCAGGAGGGAATATGGTGGAAATAAATGAGTCGGGCATCTTCCTGCACCATACTGTCTTAGCAGCTGCATCACCCTTACCCTCGGGAATTTCAATCCCTTTGTTGGACTTGCTCAAATTGAACCACTCTCCAGCAGGGCCTTTCCCCTTATCCACCCGAGTCTTCTTGAGAGGACGCTCGGAAGCATCTTGCGGAGATGAGTGAGCTTCTACTTCAATGTTCATCGCGTCAAGAACGCGGTCTCTTTTTATCACCTGATCAACACCAGTAACCCTTACAGTGGGGGTGGTATTGCGTATAACAATCGGGCTTTCTGGATGGGTCGGCTTAGAAGATGGACCCTCGATTGGTTGCGCAGATCCTTTGAGTACCGCTAGTTGTGATACTCTAGCGGCCCGAGCTTCACTTTTCTTGGCTTTCGTAGCTTTCTTCCCCATTGCTTCTGTAAAAAAAAAAATAAAAAATAAAAAAAATTAGCACTCAAAAAAAAAAAAAAAAAAAAAAAAAAAAAAAAGTACCCAGCTCCGCTTTCACTTCCTCTCGTGAATTTTTCAGCAGAATTCGTTTGGAATCGATTTGGCCATGGGCTTGAAGATATTCCCAAACGTGATCGCATAGTCGCCTTTCGGCTTTCGTTAAATCCGCCTTATAGTCAAATTGATACAAGGCAGATCCTCGGTTGTAAATATCAGTCGTCCAAGCCAACGGAAACCGAGGCACGACTTTCATCACTCCATCTTCTTCAATCTGTTCCATGAACCAACATGTTTTGACCCCAATGTACTCATATTGGAAAAAGAGAGGTTTGAAGGATTTCCAAGAGTTTGTCACTTTGGCGAAAAAGGGCGTGTCCCCTACGAGCTTTTAGGGACACCCAGAGGCCCTTTGAATCACCAAATTTGTTTACTTGGGGAGCATACAACCAAAATAAAGACCGTACTGTCGCGACCAAATTTTCAACATCACAAAATTGTTGAAACGCTCGGACGAAAGCCCACCCACTTGGATGCAATTGGCTGGGGGCAATTCCTAAATGCGTAAGGACTTCAACCTCGAAGGTGGAGAAGGGCAAGCGGATACCGACCTTGGTTGCCACTTCTTCATAAAAATAAAAATATTGGCGATTTTCCGGTACCTCGAAGCAAATCCGATCGTCAATTCCCAGAGGTCTCAGTACGAAATCCGAGGGACTTCCGTCTGCCTTCGGAGGTGTCAACATAGGCCGAAGATGGTCAAGACTATTTGTTGTCAACAACGAAGGTCTCGTCCCCAGCACTTCCCGATCAAAAACATCATCGTACTGAGCGTGGTTAGGCGGCAGAGGATATTCTTCAGGGTTAGTAACACACCTGCGTTCCACCATATCTGGGGAAAAAGCAAAAGGCTCGGCGTTAGGGTTTTTTATAGCAAGAGTTTTTACTTTTAACTTAAGGCCGAGCCTTGGACTTTTTCCCCCTTCCCCTGGTGGACTTTCCAAAGGTTCTTTCTCCCTGGTATCAAGATCGGGGCTAAGCCTAACTTGGGATCGATGCTCGGCAAATCTGTAAGCTAATAACCACTTATTCTCATCTGCGGGATTCGATGGGTATTCTACAGCTAATGGTTTTGACTCGGGGGATCCCCGGTAAATGGGGGGAGTAGAGGGATGTGTAGAATCGTCAGTATAAAAGTTTCCCTCATCCCCGGAAATCCCAGGAAAACTAGAAGAATCACTATCACTAGAGGGTTCTTCTCCTAATTTCCTGCAGAGTTCACGATAGACTCTTCTCAAATGTCTCCACCCCCTCATGGTTTAAAGGTAAAGAATCCTAAACACAGTTTACCCAGAACAAAAACTCAAAACCAAGAACAGAGACCCAAAACCCAGAAATTCCCTAAACCCAAACTCCCTGCAAAACCCATGACCAAAACCCCTTTACAAAAAAAAAAAAAAAAAACAGAAATCGCACAAACAGTGGATTCAAAGGCGGAGATGTGGAAAGGGGATTGGAAGTGGATAATAGGATTTTGATTTTAGGGGATTCTGAAATGAGGAAAAGGAAAATGAATGTAACTGGTAAGAGGTTGAAAGGATTCGGATTAATAAGGGAAGTGGAAACTTTTCAGTTTCCCTCCATGTTACGCATTTGGGCCGAAAGCCCATCAACCCATGCAACCACTCGCTGGATGGGACGTGGCGGTTACAACAGGTACTTTTTTCAAATTTCAAAAATTGCAATGATTTGGCACGATTTACAAGGAAACGCGCCCTACCTAGAGAAACCAAAACGTCACCTCGGACAGCTGTTGCACATTTGAGCTGACATCTAAAAGATCCAACCCTAAACACATGCTATCTCGTTACAGACTTTGTAAAGTCTTACGAGCTGGGGGGCTTGTAGGGTCTGCCGACCATATAAGGACGACAGTCCTATATAAAGGATTTCCTAAGGCCCTTTCCCTCGGTTTACTTAATACAAACGTCCCACACTCGGACACGTACATTCCGAGCATACAAAAAGACCAGGCTCGGACGTAATGGGACCGAGCCTCAACAACGGTCTTCACCCCATCGGCTTGGGATTCTAGAACCGAGACATAACGTCGGCTGGTAGGCTGACTCAGTCTCACCAAGGCTTCCTATCTCCTCCGTATGTTTCTCCCAGAATCTCGCAAACAGCCTCTACATGGGATCGTGAGCTGATCCTATCCGGATTTTAAGGGAATAAATCTCCTATATCTCTTCACAGAATCCCGGTTCAGCTCACCTTGATACGAGGCCCATACGGCCCACATCAACTTCCTCCAAACCCTATAAATAGCTCATAACAGCTAGGGTTTCAGGTACGTACTCTCATCCCTAAGTTGACACTCTACACACACCTGTTGACTGGGGAAATCCTGCTCTTCCCAACTGGAACTGCAGAAACACCAAAAAGTCATACATTAACACTTGATCTTCTCTTGAACTCCTGATTACCATAATCTTGAGGGCTTAGAGGATTAAGGACATATAGTGTTCTAGGACACTACATACACCTTCATGAATGGGGAAAAATATAAATTTTTTAAGATGATGCATGATGTAAGGAATGAACCTTTTGACCCTGGTGGGTTTAAATTCCTTTTCAAAATTTCCTTATATCATCATCATCCCTGCTCATTCCCATGGGACATGGGAGTAACTTGTTATTCCTATATCACATGGGAGTTGAGCCATAGAATTTGGGATCCTGGTGGATTCTTTATAATTATGTAGTAGTGTAGTCTTTGTTTATTTTTTTTAAGTGAATAAGGAGTTGGAATTGTAGTGGACTTGTAGTAAACCGAGCGCTGCCCGACTTAATCTACCTTAGTCCGACCGCCAAGACGTTGGGACAAGGCCTACGGTCGGAATGAAACACCGAGCAAACTGGGTTCTTACAGAGGTGTAATACGTTTATGAGATTAACCCTGAGCACAGGATTTTCATCCTTATCTCTATCACTTGCAGTCTCATCTAGCTTAACCACTTCTCCTAGATTCCCACGATACTTGGTTAGATATAACAGTAATGGATAAAGACTTATCGCCTAAGGGATTTATGGATATGATCTTATCATGACCTCAACGAATCCTACTCAAATTCTTCCTCTTCAGAAGCCTTATCAGAACGGCCCATGACACACAGGTAATCCCCTATAAGAACCACCATGCTATAGGGGCTAAGGTACGTTTTTCTCATCCCTAAGTTGACACTCACACAGACCTTGTTGACTAGGGAGAACCTGTTTATCCCAACTGGATACTCAGAAATCCTACAAGTCCTACATTAATCTCTTTATTAAGGTCATTCTTTGAGGCTTTTCCATAACTTCAAGGCTGATCTTGATCAAGGACACGACATTGGCGCAGTCTGTGGGAATTGAATAACATATTATTCCCACCACCATCGTCATGGTCACCACCAGAAGTCAAGTTGGTGACCTCCGTGACCGCATCACCCGCATCCGTGGCAGGCCCAGAAACGCTGATAACAACAACCCGCAGCCTCAGTCTGCGGGCGATCTGCGCGATGTTCTCAACCATAATCGTCGAGATAATGGGCAACCGCCACGAACCTCTCATTCTGGGGCAGGGAATAATTCCCAGCCACCAAACCATTCACAAAGTCATCCACCCCCTCATCGTAGCCATAATCATATTAATAATCACGCTACTCACTCCCAAACACCACAATCTTCCCATCTTAGGGCTGGAAGCAATCCCCAACCACTCCAAGTTTTACGAACCATACTGCCTCCACCACCACCACCACCCCCTCCTAAACCGCCTTCCTCTACCCATGGTGATTCAAGTAGCACAGCCCCAACTACCAGAAACACATCTAGGACCACGGGAACCCGAGCACATCATGGGCGAAACACCCAACGCACCCCTCCTATCCCACCCAATCTAGACCACATAAGTACAACACCTAGAACCAGATTCAATCCAAGAAGAACTGCACCTGGAAACTCTCGCCATAGCCATTCCATCAGCAGGTCTTATACAACATCTGCATCGGCTCGGGCTCGGGAACAAGAGATGATCAACATTCTCAATAGACAAACGGCCTTAATCGAACAACAAGGACGTGCTATTGCCGACCTCCAACAACAAGCTATGGCAAGGATTGCCCAGAGCCAACCGACTGCCATACCACCCCAAAACCCAATGACGCAAACCATGGACCCACAACCACTTCCGGTAATGCAACTTCCCCCACCACAAAATATCCATACTAACCCCACCATGAATCTGGATCAGGGTGATTTCCACCCTGGTCATCCCTTTACACCATATATCATGGCGTTTCAAACCCCCCAAGGATACTTGGGCCCTTCTAATGTACCACATTATAACGGCCTAACCGATCCAGTGGACCATATTGTCTCTTATGAGGGAGCGATGAATTATTACGGAGGGGGGGGGGGAGGAGATGAAATGCCGATCCTTTTCCATCACCCTAGAACCGTTAATGTTACGTTGGTATTCATCCCTCCCTCGGAACTCAATAAATTCTTGGGAGGAGATGAAAAGAGTGTTTTTAAACAGATACACGGCTAGTTGCATCCAGCCTAAATCCGACCACACCTTAGAAGCAGTGACCCAAAAACAAGATGAATCATTGAAAGATTACCTTTCGCGTTTTCATGCGGAGGCTAGCTCGGTTCCACGGTTAGAGCCTGGTGTGGCAGTACTATTGTTCACGCAAGGTTTACAGTCGGGGGATTTCAGAAAGTCATTGATTGGGAAACCTCCAAAAGATATGGCCGAGCTGAGACAGAGGTCAAATAAGTTCATCAATTTGGAGGAATTTCATAAAGGACAAAAAGTCAAGGAAGAAAGACAGCGAGCCGACCCTCAAGGCCAGAACAAACAAAAGTGTGACGAACGTTTTGGTGGCAGACAAGATAGGAATGATCGGGACCGAAGGATTCCTCCAAGGAATAAATTTCAGGAATACACTCCTCTAACTGTTCTAAGGAGTCAAATCCTACGGGAAACAATGCAGACCGACTTACGCTCTGCCCAAAGACCTCCGTCTTTATGAAAGGGCGCACAGCGTGATAGGTCAAAGTACTGTGACTTCCATAAAGGTTATGGCCATACAACCGACGAGTGTATCTGGTTGAGGGATCTAATCGAAGAAATGATCAGAGATGGTAAACTACAACAATATATCAGGGATGCAGCCGGCCGAAGAGGCAGGAACAGATCTCAATCGCCAGTAAAATCCAAACGTCAAAGAAGTAGATCTCTAGACGATAGAAACACCGGGAGACAGAAAACCGACCCCACTCCAGCTACTAATACCAACCCTACTAAAAATGAATTCTTAGTTAACACTATTGCGGGAGGTTTTGCTGGAGGTGGAGAGAAGAAGGCCGACAGAAAGAAGTACATTAACCAAATTTTTGCAGTCAGTCAGAAACCCATAGCCAAGAGATCAACAAAAAACGTTCCCATTATTTTTGATGACGACGATTTGGATGGAATCCTTCCAGGACATAATGACCCCATGGTGATCACTGCTCTTATTGGTAATTACGAGGTAAAACGAGTCTTTATCGATCAAGGGAGCTCGGCGGACATTATGTTTTTCCCTCTGTTCAAAGCTCTTAAACTCAGGGAGTGCAATCTGACTCCTTTTGAAGGTGAATTAATTGGTTTCACAGGAGACATCATTGAGCCTAAGGGATACATCCAACTTCCTGTACCGAGATAGTCAAATTTTTGGTGGTTGATAGTCCAGCGGCTTACAACGCCATTCTTGGGAGAACTTCTTTGCAAGCATTCGGGGCGGTAGTGTCAACAGTTCATTTATCTATGAAGTTCGTCGGAACTGATGACAGGGTGGTAACAGTCGAGGCCGAACAGGAGGCAGCGAGAAAGTGTTACAACGCCAGTTTGGGGAAAGTTAAAAACAAGGATCAGAGCAATTTGGAAAGTGTCTCTTTGGGTAAGGGCAACATTAACTTGGTGGATCTGGATATGCGGGACCAATCCGACAGAAACAGACCAACCCCAAAGGGACAGTGGGAATTCCTGACGTTGTCCGATGATCCCGTTAGACAAGTGAAAATCGGTTCCGAGCTACCCACAAGTGTTAAAGATGAATTGACCACACTGTTGATTCCAAATAAGGATCTGTTCGCTTGGACCTCAGCTGATATGCCGGGAATCGACCCTAATTTTATTTGTCATAAGTTGAGTATCATTCCGGGTTCGAAACCGGTGGCACAACGCAAAAGGAACGTTAGTGCTGAAAAGGCCGCTGCTATTGAAGAAAAAGTTGCTGAATTACTCCGAGCAGGCTTCATTCGGGAAATCGACTATACAGACTGGTTAGCTAACACCGTTTTGGTCAGAAAACCCAATGGAAAATGGAGGATGTGAGTCGACTACACAGACTTGAATAAAGTCTCTCCTAAAGACCAATATCCACTCCCTGTTATTGACAAGCTCGTCGACAGTTCGGCTGGCTACAAACTTCTGTCGTTTATGGATGCTTACTCTGGTTACAACCAGATTCCAATGTTTCCTGCCGACCAAGTTAAGACCGCATTCATCACCGACAAGGCAACTTATTGTTACAATGTCATGCCTTTTGGGTTGAAGAATGCGGGAGTTACCTATCAGAGGATGATGAACAAGGTTTTTCAAGGAATGATCGGATCAAACATGGAGGTATATATTGATGACATTATTGCAAAGAGCAGACAATAGGAAAACCATGCCCAGACCTCAGGACAATACTGGATCGAGTGAGAAAGTATTCCATGAGGTTGAATCCTGAAAAGTGCGTGTTCGGAGTCCCAGCCAGTTCTTTCCTCGGTGTCATGTTAACCGAGAGAGGTATTGAAGCCAATCCAGATAAGTGCAAAGCAATCCTTGAAATAAGGAGTCCAGCTAGTCTTAAAGAAGTTCAACAACTCACGGGCCGAGTGGCGGCACTCTCCAGATTCTTATCCCAGGCTGCTCGGAAAGCTTTGCCATGGTATCAACTCCTTAGGAAAAACAAATATTTCCTTTGGGACGAGCTCTGTGAGCAAGCTTTTGTTCAATTGAAGGAGTATCTTTCCAGTCCACCGGTCCTCCACAGCCCTCTTTCTGGCGAAAACCTCATTCTATATATGTCAGTGGCAGAAGCAGCGGTCAGTTCGGTTTTGGTACGAGAAGATTCGGGAATAGAAGCCCCAGTTTATTTTGTTAGCCGAGCACTTCAAGGATCAGAATTGAGATATCAAAAGCTTGACAAACTTGCGTACTGTTTGGTCACGTCGGCTCGGAGATTGAGACAATATTTCCAGGCACATAGGATATTGGTAAGAATAGCTCAACCTCTCAGACAAGTTCTTCACAAACCCGACCTAGCAGGCAGAATGGTTTCATGGTCTGTCGAATTGTTTGAATTTGACATCACCTATGAACCGAGGAAGGCTATGAAATCTCGAGTTCTGGCTGACTTCGTCACCGAGTTCACAGATATCCCCTCGGATACCTCTCAGAATTTGTGGTCAGTATATGTAGATGGATCGAGCAACAGGAAAGGAGCTGGAGCCGGGGTCATCATTGAAAACCCCGAAGGATTGAGCATGGAATGTTCATTGAAATTCGAGTTCCAAACATCAAACAATCAAGCGGAGTACGAGGCAGTTCTTGCGGGCCTCAAGATGGTTCATGAGTTCGGAGCAGAGCGAGTGTCAGTTTTCAGTGACTCACAATTAGTAGTTTCACTGATCAAGGGGCAATACTCGGCAAAGGAGCCCATCTTACAAAAATATCTTGAAGAGGTAAAAAGAATCATCTCTAACTTTTCAGAGTTTGACATTTTCCATGTCCCGAGAGATTCCAATTCCCGAGCCGACATATTGTCCAAATTGGCAAGTACGAAAGGGTCGGAAAATAATAAAACTTTGATACAAGAAACGATTCCCCAACCGAGTGTCATTTTAACTATCTCATTATCTCAATCTTGGATGGATCCTCTTCTTACCTATTTTTAACATGGTTTCGTCCCCCAAGATCAGACAGAGGCTCGGAAATTTGTTAAAAAGGCAGCTCAATACACAGTTCTGAATGGAGTTCTGTACAAAAGAGGGTTTGGTTCCCCCATGCTCAGATGTGTCAACCCATCCCAAGCTGAGGAGATACTTGAAGAGATTCACGGTGGAGTTTGCAGCCACCATATGGGTGGAAAATCCCTAGCTAGGAAAATAATTCGAGCAGGTTACTTTTGGCCCACATTGCAAAAGGACGCCATGGAACATGTAAAGAATGTGTTCAATGCTAGTTTCACAGCGACATTTACCAAAGACCTGCTGAGGAGCTACATTCTCTCGGTGCCCCTTAGCCCTTTTATCAATGGGGCATGGACATCATCGGGAAGTTTCCCACCGCACCAGGGAAACTCAAATTTGCGGTAGTGGCTATTGACTATTTCACTAAGTGGATTGAGGCGGTACCGTTAGCAACAATCTCTACGGCCCGAATTCAGGAAATCACTTTCCTTATTTCGCGGTCCGAGGATCCCGCTTTGGCTAAAGTCGGCGATCCGAGTTCTACTCACAATAAATTATACATACGATTGAAACGATCCCTTACCCAATAAATTACAAACTGATCGGGCGGAAATCAGCATTGCACTAAATATAAAGGGTCACGTGAAAACGAAACCCAAAAGTAACGAAAATAATCTACGCAACACAATTTTTACACAAGGCAAATTGATTAACATTCAGTGGGAGTAAAAGTAAATTGTTCATAGCAGTCAAAGAGTACGCTCGAATACAAGGAGCAACAAGGTAAAGAAAAAATGTTCGGAAGGGCTAAATAACGACGCTCGGTTACAAAGAACAACAAAAAATCCTGCATACAAGCAGCAAAAACTGATCTTCAAAGCTTAGAATCACTCCTCAATATCAGACAAAACAGTGTTGGAATCATCAAACTCAGGGGCTTCGGTCAAATCAACGAGAGGATTTGGCAGATCCTCAGCTTGTAAATCGACTTCGGCCTTGGTCTCAATATCAATCAGCTTCCCATTGTCGACAGTATGAAATGGATGAGATCCGACCACCCTGAATTCAGTCTCAGGATTCAGAAATTGAATTTGCGTAATGGCCGAGACAAAAGAATCATCAACACTCTTGCTCCAGTTGTAAAAGTTTCTTTCCGCCTTTTTCTTGTGAAAAAGAGCCTTCTCCTTCAATTTCCGAGAAACAACAGCAGACCTCTCAACTTCAGATCTCAACTCATCCATCTTCTGTCGGTTCTCTTGCAATTCTTTCTTCATTGCCTCCTCGACCTCCTTCCTCTTGTCCTCAGCAGCTTTTTGGGAAACTTTCAAAGAATCCCTCTCTCTGACTAGCTCAGATTTTTCAGCCTTCAAATTCTCTAACTCATTTTTCACTCGGACCAGTTCGTCCGAGAGGCTAGCCTCTTAAGCAGCAGACATAGCACGAGCCTCTTTCTGTTCAACGTTCAAACCAGAAAAAAGATCACCTGCTTGCTTGGCCAAAAAGTAAGTAAGGTTGGCGCTACGAAGAAGATACTTCGTCAGAGTCATGTTGCATCAAGACCACTCGTCGGTGGTGAGAGTTCCAAACCGAGAACAGTCAGATTCAGAGCAGACATATTTGGCGAACCGTTCATCAAATTGTTGATCCCATATGGATGTTTCTGATGGGTTCGCAGCAGAAGATGGAATAGCAGCAGCTTTAACACTTGGCCCCTCAACCCTCGGACTCGCACTGTCAGACACTTTCTCTTTTCCTTTATCCAGCCGGCGGCGGCGAATTTGTTGTTGAGGGGGAGAAGTAACTTGAACTTGGCCACTAGGGCCCAATGAAACTGTAGCAGCAACAACAACTACATTAGAAGTTGGCCGAGGGGATGCCTCGGTTGGTGAAGCTGTAGGTGTGGAAGTACTTAAGCTTGGGGTACTTAAGCTTGAAGACCCGGAAGCCACGCTCGTTGCAAGTGTCTTCCTCTTCTTTCCCCCTTCAAGTAACGTAGCCATTCGTGAAGCCATTTTCTCTGCAAAGAAAACTTATTAAGATCCAAATAAATCACAAATATAGCAGCAAAGAGAAAATAAACAATTTACCAAGTTTAACTTTGACATCCGACGAAGGGATGTTCACGATATCCTTCGTCTTTATCATCCCATTCTTTTGCAAATAACTCTCAAAAGCTCGCCATACCTCTTTCTAGAATTCAGCAAGCTCTTTCCAATCCGATGCATATGATGCGATCGATCGGTTGAAAAAACTTGCACTCCACTGAAGAGGGAACCGTGGGAGTAGTCGCCTCTCCCCAAGACGAGTAAACCAGCAGGCACCATTGCCAACAAAATTATATTTGAAAAAGTAAGGTTTGAACCCCTTCCATGATTCAGAGAATTTAGTGAAAAGAGCATATCCATGGCAGGACTTTAAAGAAACCCAAGGGCGCCCCGCCGAACCTCTCTCAAAAGTATTGCACTGGGGGGCAAACAGATAGAAAAAAAGGGGAAGAGTGCAAGACCACTCCAGGGCCGAACAAACTTGCCGGAACCCCCTCACAAAAGCCCAAGCATTCGGATGCAGTTGGGAAGGGGCCACTCTCAAAGTACTCAAGACACCTATTTCAAATTCAGTAAAGGGCATTCTAATCCCTAGCTGAGTAATCACCTCTTCGTAAAAATAGAAACCAAAACTACCCTCTGGAATTTTGGTGCAAACCCACTAGTTCAAACCCATCGGACTAACAGAATAAAGATTCCCAGTGTTATCTCCAGGACATGGTAAAATTATAGCCCGAGTTTGTTCTAGTGACTCTTCCGTTGAAAGCTCGGACCGAATATCGAGAACCTCTTGGTCCACCCAATCGTACTCAGCTGCATCTGGTGGAATTGGGTAGAGTTCAGGATTAGTGATACACTTTCTCTTCATACCTGAGGAAAAGGGGGCACACTTGGAGTCAGAAGCATAAAAACTTGGTTATGTCGGATCAAATACTTACGGTTACCATCGGTCGGGGAACACCTCCCTTTCTGGGCAGAATTTCCCCAAACCAACTGAAATGTCTAATACCTCTCTGTTGCTTCCTTAACCTCCTCAGTTCTACCCTCTCGGCAATCCTACAGTGAATCACCCCCTGTCTGAACTCTTTCAAAGATCGAGGAAAACGCATGGCTATCGGTTTAACACAAATTTCTAGGTTTCCTCCTTTATGTGTTCTTGGTACGTCAGAGTTTACAGACTCCTCACTCATGATTAACGCAGCCTCAGTACCAACCCTAAGAAGTTATGTGCAGCAAAACGTAAAGAAAACCTAAGAGATACTACAGTGATCGCTCAGTAAATGTTAAAGGGGGAGAAAGAATTTCGAAAGGCAAGTGGGGGAACCATAACAACAAATTGGGGTTTGTTCGAACCCTAGAAAAATCTATTCAAAAACAAGGGAAGAAGGGCCAGAGTTGATACATAAAAAGAAAATTCTAAGCACATACACACAGCAAATGGCAGAAACAATCGCATGCAAGACAACAAAGAAGAAAGAGAAAAAAGCTAGAAAAAGTAATCAGAAACAAGAAGAGAGGTTCATTACCTGATATCGATGAATGATCAAGAAGCCAAAGGAACACGAAGGTCACGAAGTGAGAAACGCACTCAATGAAGAGAAAGAAAATGAAATAGTAACAAGAGTGCCGTTGAAGAACCCTGGTTTTGATGATCACGGTCACTGGAAAACGATGAATAAGGAAGAGAGAGAGTTCAAGATGTTTCTGAAGTTCTAAATGAAAGTTCTGAATTATGAGGAACCGCCCTTTGAAATTCATCTAAAAAACTTCCCTCCACTATCTCAAAAGACTTGGGCCTAAGTTAGAAAAAGCCCATTTACGGCAAAAGTTAATACGTGGCACCCCCAGCAGGTTTGAAATCATAACGTTCCATTTCCCAGTAAAAGTAAAGGACACGTGTAGACGCAAATAGAGTTGAGGGGTCACGTCTAGGTCAATCAAACGACAGCTCTGGTAGGATCGCTCAAATGGTCGGATATCCTTTTCAACAAAGCTTGGTCGGAAAACAATTCGCTTGTCTTATTAGCTCGGCAGGGCTCAAATCACCCTACCAAGCTTGGGGGGCTTATGTAGTGGACTTGTAGTAAACCAAGCGATGCGCGACTTAATCTACCTTAGTCCGACCGCCAAGACGTTGGGACAAGGCCTACGGTCGGAATGAAACACCGATCAAACTGGGTTCTTACAGAGGTGTAATACGTTTATGAGATTAACCCTGAGCACAAGATTTTCATCCTTATCTCTATCACTTGCAGTCTCATCTAGCTTAACCACTTCTCCTAGATTCCCACGATACTTGGTTAGATATAACAGTAATGGATAAAGACTTATCGCATAAGGGATTTATGGATATGATCTTATCATGACCTCAACGAATCCTACTCAAATTCTTCCTCTTCAGAAGCCTTATCAGAACGGCCCATGACACACAGGTAATCCCCTATAAGAACCACCATGCTATAGGGGCTAAGGTACGTTTTTCTCATCCCTAAGTTGACACTCGCACACACCTTGTTGACTTGGGAGAACCTGTTTATCCCAACTGGATACGCAGAAATCCTACAAGTCCTACATTAATCTCTTTATTAAGGTCATTCTTTGAGGCTTTTCCATAGCTTCAAGGCTGATCTTGATCAAGGACACGACAGGAAGATTAGTGAGCGTAGTACTAGTTGAAGTCTTGCATTGTAGAGTTTCTTTTAGATCGAGTATAAAACCTCAATAGTTTTCCTTCATAGACTGGGTCATAGAAGCTAGGTTCGATCTTAGTGAGTCCTAGAGTTTTAGACATAGTTGTGTAGGCATATAGATGTGCATATAGGAAGCAGTTTCCAAATGGTTTCGAACACTGGAATTTTATATATGTGTATTTACGATTTTAAACTTATTAGGACTATATGTTAAGTCCAAACGTTTTCATGAACCTTTTCTTATGATTTTGGGTAATCCCCAAATTTCAAATTCTTTTTAAGTACTATATATGTATGTATTATTTTAAATCGATTTTTGACTAAGACTATCTTCTACCTTCTATTGAAAATGATTTTAAAAGAATACTATATTAACTTCTATTAACTAATTATCAAAACAAACTTTTCAAAGTAATTGCCTTGTGTTTGCTCACATGGTAATTTTGAAATTCCGTTTTTCCCTAGTATGTGTATATTTTTCAAAGCAACCTTTTTGGAGAAAACCTTACAAGTGACAAACTTGTAATGGAAAACAACAACTTATTTTCTATACCTATGATTAAAAATGTATTTTTCCATCACATGTCTTAAACATATTTCCAATTTTACTATGGATGCATATATATATAGTATTCAACCACCTAAGTTTCTCTATGAATAATTACATTTGTTTTGAAAAGCCGATGCATTTCGTTGTTTCTTTTCGAAACCTTATTTTCATCCGTACACCAATCATGATTCCTTGTGATCCTAAGGGAGTCTTGCCAATTGCAAACCTTTTTAAATCTTTCTATTCTCTTCAATGCAAAACTCCTTTTGGTATGTATGGATTATTTTACTTATAAATGTTAAATTAATACTCTACATTACTCTTTGTTAAAATTCCAAGGAAATCTCTTGCATTTTAATTATATTGGATTCTAAAATGGAAAATTTTAATGTATTTCAATATCTTGATTTTGATTGTATTCTAACTGCTTTTGCTTGATTGTGTTTGGATTTTATTTTGATTGCATGAATTTCTCTTGAATGATTATGTGTTGTGTTGAGTATATGGCGATTGAGGTAGGCGAATAGAATTAGGAGTTTAAAGTTAGAACCTTAAGGTATAAGTGGGACTTTTGGTGAAAGTCTCAATAGAAATCAAGTAGATATAGTAAGAGGAACCTAATCGGAGTCGCATCCTAAGTGGGGGAGTGAATCCCCAAGGTCGTGTCTAACCTTGAGTAGGTTAAGACCTCTTTCTTCAGTTGAGCATATAGCTCTATATCCTCTTGTCTCTTCGTAGTGAGTCGAATTTCGGGGATGAAATTCATATAAGTGGGGGAGAATTGTAACATCCCCAAATTTACTAAGTGGCTAGGTGCATTAGTGAGTAGGATCTCGATGAGGATCGTAGTATTCTTAAGTGTCGATTCCGTTTAGAAACGATAGTTGGTATTAGGATTAGTATGTGTTTAAGTGCTTAGAGTGTAGTATTTAACTTAGAGTGGGTTTGTGTGAAGTAGGAATAAGTTAGAATAGGTTTAGAGTGTAGAGAAGGGAAAATGTTAGGTTAAGAGTGCGATTTAGAAAGGTTATTTAAGAGTTAAGAGCATAGGACTTTAGAAATTTAGAAATATAAGATCCATAGCTCTAAACCCAAATTCCACCGTTGGATGTTAAGATAAGTGTCTTAGGAAGCTTGCCTCCAAATTTGAGCAAGATCCGACGGCTAACGAAAAAGTTATGACACTTTGAAGTTCATAGGAATGGTGGTTGAACCAGTTAATCGATTAAGCATTGAGTTAATCGATTAAGACCCGAATGATGCAAAGGACTTAATCGATTAAGCAGGTGGTTAATCGATTAAGGTCTGAATGCTGTTCTAAGCCAAATTTACATGGGTTAATCGATTAACCAAAGTGGTTAATCGATTAACCACTGTCATTTCAGCTTAAAAACACATTTTTAACTCATTTTTCACAAAAGTTTCCTCTCTCCTCTCACACGGTCTTTCTCTTCTCCCCTCCTAGGGCTTTTGATTTCTCATGCCACCACCCAATAGATCAAAAAATTAAATCCATAAATCAACTCCCTATCACTCCCTAATGCATTCCCCTCTCTCAATTTTCAATTCCATCTCTTTCTCACAAAACCCCCAATTGAACCCTAAACCCCAAAGTGTGCAATTAAGCAATTGGAGTCTCAATCCATCCAAGGAGCTTGGGGAGCCATAGGAATCAAGAGAGGAAGAACATAGGAGCTTGGAGTAGAGTCGGTGTTGGTGCTCCCTCAATCTCTCACCTTCTCCTCTTCTCTTCAAGAGGTAAGGGGTGTACTTTGGGTCTAGTATTAGAGGAAGGGTTTATTTATAGTAATAGAGTTATAATTGGGTATATTATTGATTGGTTAGGTTGATGGTTAGGAGGGTAGAGTATAGTTAGAAACTCTAAGTTTTAGGGATATGTTATATTAATTGATTTTATAAATTTTTAAGTAGGAAGTGAAGAACCCTAGGGAGTTGACTTAAATTACAGTCCCTGAGACATACCTGAGTATGTCGACTGATTGTTGATTGATATTGTTTGTATTAATATTATTAAAGTGTATATAAGTAAACTGTAAATGACATTCATATAGTTATGCATCAAATAGGGCCAAGTATTTCTCAATTGAGTTTAAACCAATTAAATGACATTTTTCTAAAGAACAAAGAGGGTCTTAAATTCAATTGATAAACACTTAGAATATTGGATCATTCATGGTGAAAAGGTGGACGTTAGGAGTCGGGGAAAAACATACGTCGCTTTGCGATTGATGAGGACAAGAGTAAATGTTAGGAATTACTGTGGGGGACTTTGATCTTCCAAAGGACATGGGTTCGCCACTCGTGTCGGGGATTGGTCCGACGCAAACCATAGAAATTCTATTTACTTTGGCTCCTTTTGGCCAGTGATAGTGATTTCTGCTAGAGCCAATCTGGGCGAATCAATCCAGATTGTACGTTGTTAACACTACCCTAGAGGAGTGTGACGTATTGTGCAAGCGGGTGAGCGAGGGACCTTCCTAAGTGGAGGTGAAGCACCCAAACAGGGGTTGAGAAATGCTTCCTCTTGGTCGGTTTTTCCCCAGAGTGGAGGGGGGTTGTGAGGTGGTTGTGTTGTTATTGTTATTGAAAAGGGAAAGTGTTATAGGTACATTGTGTGAGGTACCCTCCTTCGGGGAGAATGTGAAGCACAATGTACCCATGTGTTAAAAGTGTTAAAAGTTAAAGTGTTAAAAGTGTATAGGTACATTGTGTGAGGAACCCTCCTTCGGGGAGAATGTGAAGCACAATGTACCCAATCGTTAAAAGTGTTAGTTGTTAAAGTTAAAGTGTGAAAGTGAAAGGGAAAGTGTGAATGCATTGTAGAGGTGCTCTAATTCTTCGAATCCGATCAAAAGTGTTAAAGTGTTTAAATTGAAAAGAAATGTTTAATATCGGATTCAAGGATTAAACCACCTAAGTGTGACGTTAGCAGGGCATAACCATGTGATTGTGCATTATAGTATTATATTTAAGTATTATACCCTCTATATTCATAGTTATTAAACTGAATAGTGTTGTGGTGCTTTAACTGTTAATTGAATTGTGAATTGTATAATTGTTATTGTTTGTGTATGAATATGCCTCTTTATTGTTTAGTACTGTTTTTAAACGTTTTCTTTGATCTAAATTTCAAAGTACTCACCCTTACAGTGGACATTTTAGGTACACCAAGGAGACAGTATACTCATAGTAGAGAGTATATTGGTATAAGTGACCCAAGGGTCACGGAGTCTGAGTAACCATTGATAGGTCCTGCTTGTAATATATAGATTTTTGTAAACGTAATTGTAATTAATGAATTTTATTTTACTTAAGCATTTGTATACTGAAAGAAATATATCTATATCGTTATTTTTATTAAGTTTTAAAATATTCCATAGTATTATTTATTTGGAACTGAAAGTCATATTTTCATTCGATTTTGAAAAATGTTATGGACTGACAGGTTTAATTACATTCGGGGAAAAGTTCGATTTTCAAAGGAAACTCTGTCAAAATTTTTATAAACCCCGAATATTTTCTTAAATAAAGGTTAATTAAAGTATTTTCTAAAAGTATAAAAAGTAGGATGTTACAACCCGACCCCAAGATAATTATGTCGGCTCTCCTTGGATCTCTCTGGTCTCCATAGAGAAACTCAGCCGAGTCACCAATGCAGAATGATACTACTGGTATCCCTCTTTTCAGGCTTCCAACACTTTCGTCACGGTCCTGATGAAGACCAAGCTTTCCCTTTTCTTCATAGAAATTGACAATGCAGACATCAGGGGACATGGAAGGGAGTATGTTCTCCACTTCACTTACACCGCATTCCTTATCAATCAAAGATTGTGCTTCTTGCATCGCTCCCATAAAAAGTTGAATGAAATACTCCGGAATATTGGGTGGTTCGCTTCCAACAATTACCCTTTTGTGTCCATATACTCGGGTTTGAGGATTCCAGTCTAAGCCGAGGCACATCGTTTTCAGTCGGAGTCTGGCTCCACTTGTAAAGCCTGGTTGATAGAAACCTCTAGGACCTAAGCCCATCTCACGACAGTTCTTTACTACGCCCACCTGTTCTTCATGAGCCATGTGTTGCTTCAGGAGAATCATTCCCGGTCTCAAAATTATACTCTTCTTCTCACCAACTTGTACTCCCACGGGTTGCCCCTTGTCTTCAATATCCGATCTAAGCTTACCCATCGCAGGAGTTTGCCCTTCTTGAAAACAGATGTCATACGGCTTGGATTTCAAAGAATCAGCTGGGGAATTGATCCTATGATCAGTAGCCGAACTGCTAGTAGGAGAATGGAAGAGTTGATTCTCCATGTTGCTACAATGTGGCAACAAAGGATTCTGTTGATGCAGACATGTATATAATTTAGTACATAACTACATAAGGTTTTATAACTATAAACCTAAGTAACTACTATAGAACTTGACACTATCTATTGGTTACTCGCTTGTTGAGTAAACCACATGAGTTATGAGTTCAAACTCCAAAGGCCGAGGAAAACTGCTCTGATACCAAAATGTAACACCCTCACTTTTATTAGTTAATTTTAGGTTTTATACAAAATCAGAGTTTGAAAATTATTTTTTTTTAAAACTTATTTCTTATTAAAGGTTTTACGAAAATCCGGCAGAGTTTCCTTTGTTTTCCGGACTTCCCAAAAATTTATTTCTTTAAACCTGTCAATTCAGAAATATTTAAAAACATAAAACCTAACAGTATAATAAACAGATCAGATCCTAATGCCCGATTAGTACATGTTCAGGGCAGACGACTATTTTATATTATAAATTACGAAAAGCAATTGTCCACTCATAACACTCAATATACATTCCACGTAGTGGAATGAAAATCCTGCTCGGCCATATTCCATGTAAGCTCCACTTCAATACCTGCAAAATATAGCAAGAACGATAGCATTACACAGAACTTAAAAAGATAAATTCTACAAGAGACATAACAATAAACTAAGCCTACCCTATTATTGACAACAGTTACTTATAACTTTCCATACATTTGATTTTCCAATAATTCTCCTCGATTCCTCACGTTCTTTAAATTCTTAATTCGCTATTCCATTTACCTCCTTCACTCATTTATTTTCGTTCTTAATTCTTTAATTATTCCTATATTCTCTTTTCATTCCTCTTTCTTCTTCTCTTCCTTTTCTTTTTCTTTTTCTCTTTCTTTTTCCTTTCTTCATCTTTTTCCTTTTTCGCTTTCCTTATCTTTTCCATTTTATTTCCTTTTCCTTTATTCTTTTCTTTATATTTACGGTGTATGTATGTCTCCACCAAATCGAAGGCCTACATACATACACCATCTACGATGTATGTCTCCACCAAATCGAAGGCCTACATACATCGCTCTTCCCTTACCATTTATATTATTTTATCCATTTTTATTTCCTTTTCCTTTTATTTACGGTGTATGTATGTCTCCACCAAATCGAAGGCCTACATACATACACCATCTACGATGTATGTCTCCACCAAATCGAAGGCCTACATACATCGCTCTTCCATTACCATTTACATTATTTTATCCATTTTTATTTCCTTTTCCTTTTATTTACGGTGTATGTATGTCTCCACCAAATCGAAGGCCTACATACATACACCATCTACGATGTATGTCTCCACCTAATCGAAGGCCTACATACATCGCTCTTCCATTACCATTTACATTATTTTATCCATTTTTATTTCCTTTTCCTTTTATTTACGGTGTATGTATGTCTCCACCAAATCGAAGGCCTACATACATACACCATCTACGATGTATGTCTCCACCAAATCGAAGGCCTACATACATCGCTCTTCCATTACCATTTACATTATTTTATCCATTTTTATTTCCTTTTCCTTTTATTTACGGTGTATGTATGTTTCCACCAAATCGAAGGCCTACATACATACACCATCTACGATGTATGTCTCCACCAAATCGAAGGCCTACATACTTCGCTCCAGTTACGTTGTATTGTCTCCCCCAAATCGAAGGCCTACAATACAACCCCTATTTACGATGTATTGTCTCCCCCAAATCGAAGGCCTACAATACATCACTAACTATGATGTATATCTCCCCCAAATCGAAGGCCTATATACATCACCATATTTATCCAGTATTAGTTATCCATATTATATGTCATTAATTTTCCTACCAATTCCGTTTAATGTTTACCTAATCATTTCGAGCACAAGCATCATCACATATATAACCAAATAGCCATAATTTCACATTCATAATTATCTCCTTGTTTCTCTTATCTCATATCTTTATTTACTTATTATTCCTTTTTATTTACTCTATTTTAATTAACTACCCTTTTTAACATAGCTTATTTTCCATATCTTATCACAACATTTTATTTAACTTCCCTAACAACGTACTCCCTCTTTGCTTTAGTGTCTTTGTATTAACTCCTTTTACTGGTCATCTATTTCCTTTTACATCAAATTCCCAATTTTATTTATATTCCCATATTCGACTCTGCACACATTCCTTATTCCACATTCTAATCCCTCTTTTATCCCATTTGAGTCTTCACTTATTATTTTTCTTATTATCTTCCAGCTTATTAGTTATATTCTTTTTACCAATTACGTCTCACCCTTTTACTCTTTTACTTCCAAATTTAGTTTGTTTATCCTTAAGTTCTCCCTTGTGTTTTAGTGTATACTCTTCTACATTTTCATTCAATATTAACCAATTAATATCCTAAATATTCTTATTCGTTCTGAGCCTTGTCCTACACGTACATATTCTATTCTCTAAGGTGTGGTTTCCATTAATAATTCTAATTACTTCCTTTATGTCAAGGGGGACTACCCTATGGTCCGTTAACATATTACCCTATTACTAGTCACCACTATAGCATCCTAGAATTTACTTCTCAAGCAGAGGTAATACGACCCGTCTTACCTCGGTTGACGAAAGTAAAGAGATAACCTCAACTCCGAGGATGGAGCGGCGATCCGTGAAGCTTTAGCGATCCGGGTGATGAACGGGTCAACAGAGATCGATGCCGATGGCGAGAACAATCACGGCTGGACCTAGGCAAGAGCTCCAAGCTTTGGCGCACTCGACACGAACCCGGCACGATCACGGGTCGGTAACGGCGCCGGTGAGATCCGCGAAGAGAGAGAGAGAAAGCTCGGCCAAAAGGGGAAGGAGAGAGGGATGAGGGTGCTCACCGGGATGGCGGTGGCGGCCGGAGGGAAAGAAGGTGGACGGTGGAGAGAGAAAGGAAATCGATGGAGAGGGAAAGAGAGAGAGAGAGAACCCAAGAGGGAGGAGAGAGAGTGGATCTATGGGGAGGAGGAAGAGCAAGGAGGTGGCGGCAGTTTTGGGGTGGCGGTGGTGGTGCTGGACGGAGGAGGGAGAGAGAGAGTGTGAAGAGAGAGAAGGAGGGGCGGAAATGGGGTTTGGGGAGGGAGCCAGCGCACCATTTTATGGTGCTGGCGCTGATGGGTCACTCGCCGCACGCCTGGGGCGCGGCTTCTTACGCCTGGGGCGCGATAACACCTGTCTGGTGCACCTGATGCGCACCCGCGCGCCTGGGGCGCGGCTTCTCGCGCCTGGGGCGCGAGCCTGTTGACTCTGGGTTGATCGTGCCATAACTCCTTCGTTAACCATCGGATCTTGCCCAAATTTGGAGACAAGCTTCCTAAGGCACTTATCTCCATATCCAACGGTGGAATTCGTGTTTAGAGTTATGGATATTTTATTCCTAATTTTCTTTCACCGAACGAGTTCTAACACTTAAAACCCCGATTTAACTCCCGATTTCGCTTAGATAATTTTGCCCCTCGCTACCAATGTCTCCTACACAATCCCTAATACTCATAATTACTACTCACCTTTCTCCCAAAATTCTTTAAGCACTTAATCTACCCATTCCCTACACTTTAAACCTATTAATTTACTAATTATGCTTGGAATTAAATTAGGGATGTTACAAACATTACAAAAATTTCTCAAACATAATCACTTCTTGAAAAATGATAATTTTCATTTTATAAAATTACCTACCTATTCTTACTAACTAAAACTGAATCATACTCATGAAAATAAAACAAGCTAATTTTCTATTTTTTTTCAAGATAAATTGAAATCACTTAAACTTTTAATCATGATTTAAATTTATAATCATGAACAAACATTGTCAATCAAGCTCAATTAGATAACAACACATAAGATTTAAAACTTGTAACTTATCGTAAATAAGTTAGCCATAATTCTTTCGAAACAATTCATTTCATTCTTGTAAAATATGCATAACTTATTCTCTTGAAATCTACTACTTAAAACGGTACTCTTAATCATAATCAATTCTTTAAAAACACTTAGTCACTAAAAATCAAAATGTGGACAGTACCTTAACAAGTCTAATATTTTTCAATTAATCAAAAAGTAAGTCACCCAAAATCATTTATTTTCTAAAAGATAATCACTCACATCAAATAACTAACACATAACAATAAAAGAATACAGCTAAGACACACACTCTTTGATGTTAAAGTCACATACATAAAAATTAACAACACACATGTATAAATAAATTTTTGAACACTTAAAACACTTAGGGAAATTTCTGGTGTAACACCCCAAAATTTTAATCCCTGATTAATGAAATGTTAATTATAAAGTTTATTATAATTAATTATTTCTAATTTAATCTTTGATTAATAATATGTGTTTATGTATTTAGGGAATGTGTGTGCATTTATTTAATAAGTATAATTATACATAAAATAAATGTAACACCCTTATTTTATTTGCGAAAATAGTAAGTAAAAGTCTATAATTAAAATAATGTACTTAAAAATTCCCTTTCACAAATCAAGTTTACAAATAATTTTGGGCATCCATTTACAATATAAATAGCATAAATATAAGGTTTCCTTCTTTCCATTCTTCCGCTGCGCCACTCTGATCCACAAGCTCCTTAGCAATCACCTAAAATGTTAATCACTAAGGGTGAGACCTTTTCACAACACAGTGAATCAAAAGATAATATAAAGCTCATAATATAAACTCAAGATTAACAATTAAATCAAGTCGGGGATCAACCCATTCATCAGATTCTCATGTCCATTATACAAAACAAACCCATTGGGCATTATCCATTTTTATTTCCCTTTTCTTTTACCATTTTCATTATTCAATTCCCCTTAATTTCCTTATCAATTCCCTCTTTCGTTTCCTTTATTCATTTATAGTTTTCCCTTTTTCTCTCTTTTTCGTGTGTATGCATCCTCAGGTCAGAGGCCTACATACACACCACTTGATGAATGTATGCATCCCCAGGTCAATGGCCTACATACATTCATCCCATTTTATTTTCCATGTATGCATCTTCAGGTCAGAAGCCTACATACATGCCAATTTATGAATGTATGCATCCCCAGGTCAGTGGCTTACATACATTCATCCCATTTTAAACTTGTTATTTAATAAATGTATGCATCCACAGGTCAGGGGCCTACATACATTTATTCCATTTAAACATTTTACTGAATAAATGTACGCATCCACAGGTCAGGGGCCTATATACATTTATTCCATTTAAACATGTATGCATCCTCAGGTCAGGGGCCTGCATACATGCCACAATATAAATGTATGCATCTTCAGGTCAGAGGCCTACATACATTCATATTTTTAATTACCTTTATATTTTAACTTTCACCATTATATAGCTCTTAGCACAATATATAGTCAATTATCCAATACAAATTCCCATACACATTCAAATTCCAGTCCGTTTAGTTTCCATTCACAAATCCAAGTTCACAATCAGAATTTCAATACCATTATATAGCTCACCTATTTCCAAATAACAACACAGACCCATGAATGACAATTATATCACCAAGTATTTGCATTTAGCTTCATATTCCAGAATTAGCATTCAGTTGTCTAATCAATTCTCACAAATATCAGACATTCAGTCGACATACTCAGGTATGTCTCAGAGTGCTCAAAATAAGTCAGCTTCCTAAAGTTCTTCACTTCCTACTTTCATACATATAAAAGGATTAAACATAACAGTTCTAATAATATAACCAAATTAACTAAATATACCATTATCACCCCTAATAACCTCTAATCACTTCTTAATCTGGCACCCACAACCCAAATTAATTATTAAACTCAAATCCTATTATAAACTCTAACTATCCCTAACTCAAAGTGTGGAAAAGAGACTCCCCTTACCTGGAAATCCTAGCAATAACGACAGAGTCGCGTTTACATCCGCGACTTGCTCCATGGTCAAGGTCAATAACAACGTGTTGAATCTATTGGACATATGATAAAACTAATTATAACTTTAAAATATATATATCAAATAAATTCATTTGTATCAAAATAATAAATATATATCATTATACAATAAAAATATATCACTTTTCCCTAAAATATCTCTTTATTTGAAAATATAGGGATAATAAAAATATTGACGGATCGTCAAATAAATTAGGTAGATGGATAGAGGGAGTTGAGGAGGTTATATAACTAAGGAGGATTTGAAATTAGACAGTTGGATCTTGAGTTATTGGACCGGAAAGATTGAAAAAAACCAAAAATGTTTCTTTCCCAATGGTGCGATGTTGCTTCCTCTCTGTCTCGCGTTTCCTTCCTTCTACTCACGTACTTCTTGCTTTTTTTTTTCTTTCTTATACTATTTGTGGACTGTGGCTCTTTCTTTTATTAAGTCTTTGAGCCCCACTCTTGTTTTGTTCTTTAACGTGGTGGCCTTAGGGCCACACGTTCTTCTTTTTTTTCCTTTGCTTTTGGGTTACGGTGGGGCTGGGTAGATTTAGGAATTATAATATATTATATATATTTGTGGGTCAATGTGTGTAAGTATTTTGGATTATAGCTAAAAGTTAGATGATACTAAAAATAAAATATATTTAGGTAAAACAATATTGTATTTTGAATTACTCAAAACTGATTGAAAAATAATAAAGTTACCGGTCCCTCCGGATAGCTATTGCGTAAGAAAAATTATCGAAATTCAAAAGTAAATATATTTTCTAAATATTGATATTAAACTTGATAATATATAATATTTAAAATTTTGAAGTAGAAGATTATTATATATAACTTAAACCGGTAATATATTAAACCAATCCAGAAGCTAAAAATAAAACAGCCTCCGAACACCATTAAAATTTACAGGGACGCTCAAAATATTAAGTTAAACATATATTTCTGAAGAAACTATTTATAAAAATGCCTCTAAGGCTTGCCACTTGAGCTCCCTAACAAAATGTTAATTAAACTAAATAAAAGTACCACTTTATTTTTGAAAAACGTATGATAACAAATTTATACTTATTTTGACTAGAAAACATATTTCAAATATAATGATGAAATCAGAATTTTATTTCGAGACTCGAATCTTGAAAACATCATATTAAATCATTTAATTATTTTACTAAAAGTATTAGAAATAACGGGATGTTACAATTCTCCCCCACTTATTGGAATTTCGTCCCCGAAATTTCGCTTCAAAATCCTTAATTGGAGAACCATCCCGGAAAAAGGGTTGCTAAGCTATGCATCTTACTTCATTTTGGTTCTACTCCCCCACTTAGAATTGGCATACCATTCAGCATGAATACGCAACTAGAACCTTGCACTCATTGAAGAGTACCGACTATGGTTTGATTTGGTTAGTCTCGACGTGGAGACTCTATCCGGTTTGCTAAGGTTTACACTTCTCTCGATTAGATATTTCTGGAGTCTTACTAATAAGACTCCCATAGGGTTCGAAAAGGATGCTACTACGAACTAAGCACTAATACACGCTTGGGTTGATTATAATCTAACTAAACGTCCACCACTTATGTCCTATACCTAGGCCCTAATCAACCACAGACATCATTCCAACAACCATAAATCATATAAGCTTCATTCAAAGTTCAAACATTCACAACAAAAATCCACAACATCACACACTTCAAACAATAACATGACTCAACCCTACTTCTTCCTAAGTTATTCCTTATCTAACTTAGGACCACAACTTGCCTCTACACACACATTCATCACAATCATCCCACATTTGAAAATAAGTTAAAACAGGGTTCGGAGGAAAAGGACCTATATGGTATGCAACCAAAAACACCTTTCATCAATTTAATTCCCTAATATTTTAAAAAATTTGAAAATAGTGTCCCTAAATGCAAAAGAACATCGTAGTAAATTTTCAAGTCAATCAGAGTTCATTAGGTTCGTTTTTGACCCTACAACCACTTAGTCAAAATTTTGTAATGGTCGAGGGTGAACCTACATCAAATTCACTTATAAATAGTAGACAAACTCCAATTGACCTCAAAATATAAAGGGACATCTCTTAAACTTAGCCCAAGGTTGTGTAAAATTGTCAAACCGATCAGAGCACGTTAAATTCTTTTCAGTTAAAACACTAACTTGCTCCAATTGGCTTGAAATGTTACGTGAAACGATAGGTCAACCTTAGGGTGCTTATATCAAATCTTCCAAATCAAACAAATGTCCTAAACCCAAAAACTTAGTTTTCCACATTATATAAAAATCCTGATTTTCCCCAACAGACACCTAACCACAAACACATATATCTTTAGAAAATCCTTGGTTTGAACAATCACTAAGTATGTGGATTTAAAATTTAAAAAGAAGATCCCATACTAGCAGAGCACTTAGAAAAACAATTTAACATATACAAAATCAAGATTCTTTGGAAATTCAATAAAACTTTTAATCATGCACTTTACCACGAAAAGCTACCTCTATCTAATTTCATAAGAACTTAGATGAAGGAGTGAAAGATCACTCAAGATTGGTGAACTCAAAGAAAAAGGGAATATGCCTTGGTCTTGGAAAATTTTAGTTTAGTTCATCTTAAAAGGTTGAAACAATTACATTCCCTTTGACTTCAAGTTTGAGAATTGAGTTTCATTCCGAATTGATTTGAGTCGCATAGGAAGGGTTCCTATTTAATCGAAGTGTGACTTGGTTAAGGAAAACAATTTAATTATTTCACTCTTCGATTACTTAAGAATCCTTGCTTTTCTTACAGTTTCATAAAAATTTTACGTGCAACCGCACGATCCATGTGGAATGATTGTGGTTCGGTGCACCTTCAAAAATTCATTTTAAACACAAAAATTATCAAACAAACACAATCATAACCTCCACAAAAATTGATTTTTCATATATTACTATCAAACACATAAATCAATCAAACATACACAACACAATCAGTTTTTCTCCTGAATACAATTTTCATAAACAACATTTGTAGTCAATGCTTAGTGGAAAGTAGTTTGGACTTTCAAGCATGGGGATGGAAATCGAAAAGCTCTTAATTTCAAAATTGTTTGAAAACATTTTCAAAAGTTTAAACTCATCCCCACCTAAGCATAGACTTTATATGTGCTACTATATACTACCATCAATCTAAACTGAAGTAATGCGAGAACCTTTAGATTGAATTCCAACCCCTTTCAAGATTAAAGAAAACTTCTTCCCATTTATAAAAGTTTATAGTCATACTCGGGGTTCAAGTCCAATCGATAGGAACTCCATACTTATCTTCCGTTTACTATTAAGGTCATCGGAATTGAATTAGCTGTGGAATCCGCTATAAGTTTAATACAAATGCTTTTGTTGTTCTTCATGGATCCTAATCTAGTCGATATGAACTAAATCACTCGGTTAGATTAGTATCGAGTCAATAAATTATTTTGATTTCCATGGTTCCACTTCTAATTTCTTTCTGCCTACCTTAACTCTAAACCATTCCACGTGAAAACATAGTTCGAGAACCTTTTGATGAAATTCGAACCGCTTCTCCAACTTGGACTAAAATTACTTTTATGATTGCAATTCGAGTTAATGTAGTTCAGCGATTCAAATCCGATCGATCAGTACTCGTTTCTTGTTTTCCCGATTGGTATCATAGTTACTTGAATTGAGATTAGCTATGGAATTTGACCATTAATTTAATTTAAACTTTGATTTTGGTTCTCTTAAATACTAGTCTAATCGACATGAATTTAGTCACTCGATTGGATTAGTATCCGAGATCATAACTTATTTATTTCATGCGAATTCATGTCTAATCCCTGTTCAATTAATTTGACACCAATTTACTCAACAAACATACATTGAAGCCACACGCATATGCACATAGCAAAACAATCAAATATAAAAGAACTAACGCAAAAGTTTCACACAAAGAAAATCAGTTACTAATTCACGATTATGCATAAGCTTCTAGATTTCGACGATGTCACCTTCCGATAAATGTAATATCGGATTGGCCAGTTCCGACCCTACATTCCATCAGTGGTAATAGCCCTCGCTATCCAGTTAAAGTTTATGTGCTTCGTTTTGATTAGCAGGATTTCCTTTGTAAGAAACTTCAAGTTTTGATTAACTCAAAACTTAAAATTTTCATCCTTAGACAAAAATTAATTTGCACCCTTTTTAAGTTTCCTGTTTGCAAATGGATGAACACTTGCAATAGGTGATTCCTTGAATCCTTAAGGGATCCGCTTAGGTTCCAAAGAATTCACTTTCCTTTCCACTTTTATACACCCTTTTCCAAATTTTTTTTTTTTACAATTATTAGTATCCCCATTTGCAAACATAAACTCATTCTGCATCATACAAGGTACATTATTCAATCACTTAACATTAACTTTTCCACTTAAAAGGGTCTCACCTTTGGAAAGAAGCTCGAGATGAGAGTGTTCGCAGCGAGATCGGGACCACTTTCCCTCAGGTCAGAAGGAAGGAACTGCTCTGATACCATAAATGTAACACCCTTATTTTATTTGCGAAAATAGTAAGTAAAAGTCTATAATTAAAATAATGTACTTAAAAATTCCCTTTCACAAATCAAGTTTACAAATAATTTTGGGCATCCATTTACAATATAAATAGCATAAATATAAGGTTTCCTTCTTTCCATTCTTTCGCTGCGCCACTCTGATCCACAAGCTCCTTAGCAATCACCTAAAATGTTAACCACTACGGGTGAGACCTTTTCACAACACAGTGAATCATAAGATAATATAAAGCTCATAATATAAACTCAAGATTAACAATTAAATCAAGTCGGGGATCAACCTATTCATCAGATTCTCATGTCCATTATAAAAAACAAACCCATTGGCCATTATCCATTTTTATTTCCCTTTTCCTTTACCACTTTCATTTTCATTTTCATTATTCAATTCCCCTTAATTTCCTTATCAATTCCCTCTTTCGTTTCCTTTATTCATTTACAGTTTTCCCTTTTTCTCTCTTTTTCGTGTGTATGCATCCTCAGGTCAGAGGCCTACATACACACCACTTGATGAATGTATGCATCCCCAGGTCAGTGGCCTACATACATTCATCCCATTTTATTTTCCATGTATGCATCTTCAGGTCAGAAGCCTACGTACATGCCAATTTATGAATGTATGCATCCCCAGGTCAGTGGCCTACATACATTCATTCCATTTTATTTACCAGGTATGCATCTTCAGGTCAGAAGCCTACATACCTGCCACTTGATGAATGTATGCATCCCCAAGTCAGTGGCCTACATACATTCATCCCATTTTAAACATGTTATTTAATAAATGTATGCATCCACAGGTTCGGGGCCTACATACATTTATTCCATTTAAACATTTTACTTAATAAATGTATGCATCCACAAGTCAGGGGCCTACATACATGTAGGGTTAACCAATAATAAATCCTACCACTACAGGATAAGCATGAGCTCTCTAGTACAGGATAAGGGTGAATAACTCATCCTCCTTATCCTCTAAGAGCCACGTCAGCCGTACTGGGCCGAACAGGCCCATAAGGCATCACAACACAACTTCCCCTATAAGTATCGCCATGCTATAGGGGCTAAGGTATGTTCTCTCATCCCTACTCTCAAGAACTACGTGTGGCTTGATCCCCTTATCACTGGGGGGTACGTAGGACCGGGGTCACCCTCGTCAGCTGCAACAACCCCAAACACACATCGTGGTGTTCCATCAATACCGGGACACTACAATACATTTATTCCATTTAAACATGTATGCATCCTCAGGTCAGGGGCCTGCATACATGCCACAATATAAATGTATGCATCCTCAGGTCAGAGGCCTACATACATTCATATTTTTAATTACCTTTATATTTCAACTTTCACCATTATATAGCTCTTAGCACAATATATAGTCAATTATCCAATACAAATTCCCATACACATTCAAATTCCAGTCCGTTTAGTTTCCATTCACAAATCCAAGTTCACAATCAGAATTTCAATACCATTATATAGCTCACCTATTTCCAAATAACAACACAGACCCATGAGTGACAATTATATCACCAAGTATTTGCATTTACCTTCATATTCCAGAATTAGCATTCAGTTGCATAATCAATTCTCACAAATATCAGACATCCAGTCGACATACTCAGGTATGTCTCAGAGTGCTCAAAATAAGTCAGCTCCCTAGAGTTCTTCACTTCCTACTTTCATACATATAAAAGGATTAAACATAACAGTTCTAATAATATAACCAAATTAACTAAATATACCATTATCACCCCTAATCACCTCTAATCACTTCTTAATCTGGCACCCACAACCCAAGTTAATTATTAAACTCAAATCCTATTATAAACTCTAACTATCCCTAACTCAAAGTGTGGAAAAGAGACTCCCCTTACCTAAAAATCCTAGCAATAACGACAGAGTCGCGTATACATCCGCGACTTGCTCCATGGTCAAGGTCAATAACAACGTGTTGAATCTAAACAGGGACATATGATAAAACTAATTATAACATTAAAATATATATATATCAAATAAATTCATTTCTGTCAAAATAATAAATATATATCATTATACAATAAAAATATATCACTTTTCCCTAAAACATCTGTAACATCCCAAACTTAATTTATAGTGTAATATATGTTGTGATGGTCTTAGGGTAGAAGAAATGAGGACATAAGTTAGAAACTTAGCCAATTATGCATGCAACCTTAGGTTTAAAACATAGGAACTTAGGGAAATTAGAATAATAAGATTGGTAGCTTAAAACATAAATTCCGCCGTTGGATGTGAAGTAGGATAGGTGAGGAAGCTTGCTTTAAAATTTGAGGAAGATCCAACAGGTAACGAAGAAGTTATGGCCATTCAAAGTCTGGATGCTGCAAAATTGTGCAGCTTAATCGATTAAGCTGCAATTTAATCAATTAAGGCTAGAGTGGGAGAAAAAAGCTTAATCGATTATTAATCGATTAAGCACTGCTGCAGAGGAAAAAAAATAAAGTCATCCACGCCTTGTTTCTTGCAAAAATTCGAACCCTCTCTCTCTAGGGCACAAAAATTCTCATTCCAATCAATCAAGCCTCAAGGGAATCACTCCAAAATCCATCCCCAAGTCCTTCCTTGTTGCTCCAAGTAAGTGCTTGTGTTTGAGTTCTTCTCTTTCTCTCCCTTAGAAATTCGAATTTCTCTCTCTCATGCTTCCATTGAAGCTTCAATCTTTAATCTTGGGAGCTCTAGCTTGGTATACGAAATTCTATCAAGTTCTTGGGCAAAGCATAACAATTTGTCTCTTTATTCTATTGATTTTAGGTTCCTCCCTCTTCCTCTAAGTTGTGGCTATTACTCAAGTGTGTACCAAAGCACAAACTCTCTCTCTATCTCTAAGAACTTGAGGTAAGGAGTGGGTATAGTGGGTATTACCATACTCTGGGGTATAGTTTACGATATGTATATAATGAGTACTAAGAATTTATTGTTAGTTAGAATATTGCACCATAGGGTAGCTAACAATTATAACTTGTGAATTTAGGATAATAGTGATAATAAAAATAATACACTTGATTTGTGCTAATTGGATTACAAGACATAATTGTGATGATTTGATAATATAAGTGTCTATTGTTGTGTTTTATTGGAATAATGTGCTTGATAATATAATTAAAAAGTGATGTCGTTATAATTGTGATAATTTGATAACATAGTGGTTATTGTTGTGGTTTGTTGGAATAATGTGCTTGATAACATAATTAAGAAGTGATGACTTTGGAAAGAAATAAAAATGAAACATACCCGGACGCAGTAAGTCGTGACCAGCACATTAGTGCGGACGCAGTAGGTCGTGACCAGGGGAGGATGAAAATGAAACATACCCAGACGCAGTAAGTCGTGACCAGTATGTTAGTGCGGACGCAGTACGTCGTGACCAGGGGAGGATGAAAATGAAACATACCCAGACGCAGTAAGTCGTGACCAGTATGTTAGTGCGGACGCAGTAGGTCGTGACCAGGGGGAAGTAATGAAAATGAAACATACCCGGACGCAATAAGTCGTGACCAACACGTTAGTGAGGATGCAGTAGGTCGTGACAAGGGGAAGGTGAAAGAGAAATGTGAATATAATGGAAGAGGAGAGAATGAAAGACTTGGTAAAAATAATGATTAAGAACAAAGTGGAAATAATTGAATTGTGAAACCAATGAATAATTTGAGAATGATTAGCGATGTGTTAGACTTGGTTGTGTTGTGATTTGAATGTTAAATGTGTTTGGCTTAGTATAGCATTATGTCGTAATTGGAAACTGCTTCCCCATTTTATGTGTAATACTCACTCCTTACTATTTCCATAGGTACTGAGGCAGAGTTTGCACCTGACCAGCCGAACAGTAGTACTCTCCCTCACAGGGTTGGGAGAGTAGGGTTGGATTTTAGATGCATTCGTTTTGGCCTAAGCCTCTGTATTATTTGATGTATATGTGCTGTATATGCTTTTTGGATGAGGCTTAGGATAGTTTTATCAGGGCATGGTTTATGATTATTTTGGGCATAGTTGTTGTTATGGTCTCTTGATTTACATACTTAGCATTTTTGCTGGCACTCTGACAAACTGATACTGATGTTTCACTCTTGAGCCCATGGGGTAACTATGTGATGCATATATATTTATATTTGAGCCCTTCTGGCTACTGTTGATGTTATATTTATGGTAGATTTTCATAAATTAAAAAGGAATTTTTAAGTCCTTATTTTTAATATAAGGGGAGTTAAGGGTAATTAATTATAGGGTGTTATATTTATGGTATCAGAGCAGTTTCCCTCGGCCGTTGGAGTTATGAGCTACTCCAGTGATTACTCACCGAGCAAGTAATCCATGATTATAGTTTAGAGTCTAGAATTTATTTATAGGATGTTTATACCATTAATTATTTTATTAAGTATTAACTGTCGGCCTTATCCATGACTAAACAGTATGGCTAGTAGACGGATCGATAATGACGGGATCCGAGCTATTATGGAACAACTGGTACAGATGCAACAGAATCAGGGGAATAACATAGCAGCAGCAGCCGCAGCAGCAATGAATCCTCAACCACCAGCTCCAGTTGCAATTGATTGGTAAGCACGATTCAGGAAGAATGAACCGTTAAAGTTTGAAGGAGGGTTCAATCCCAATGGGGCACAACTTTGGTTGCAGGAGATTGAAAAGATCCTGAGTACCATGGCACCACCGGAGGAACAGAAGGTTCTGCTGGCACAATACATGTTGACTAGTGAAGCAGAACATTGGTGGCAACAGATGCGGAGATGTTTGGAGGCAAACAATCAGGCAATCACTTGGGATTTGTTTAAAACCCGCTTTCTGGGTAAATACTTTCCTGAGGATGTTCGTAGGGAGAAGGAGATAACCTTTCTGCAGCAAGTGAAAGGAAACATGAGCGTTGGGGAGTATGCTGCTAGGTTTGAAGACTTGATCCGATATGCTGGAAGTTATAGAGATGCTGTTGAAAGGACCAAGTGCATCATGTTTGAAACCGGACTTCGTTCTGAAATCAAGATGGCTTTTGAGTATCAGAACATCGCCAACCTGTCTCAATTGATCAACATGACTAGTACTTATGAAAAGAGTTGGAAACAACGGGCAGCTGAGAAAAGAAACAAAAATGTACAGAAGACTAGAGGTCCTATTAGGGGAAAGAGTTCGGTGCAGCGACCAGGTCCTTACTCCCAGCCTAGATCAGGCCAAGTAGTGAGTACCTTTGGTCCTATTCCGACTTGTCCACATTGTGGTAAGCAGCATAGGGGAGATTGTTGGAGATTCGATCCGAGCAAGGGGGGAATAATTTGTTACAAGTGCGGTCAGCCGGGTCACATTATAATGAATTGTCCCAAAAATGCAGTGAAGAAGGAGGTGAATGTCGCCAAGGTACAGAAAGCTGGTGACAATCGGGTGACTCAGAAGGGCAAGGTGTATACTCTGGATGGCGAGGAAGTTACTGATGCGGATGAGTTGATTCGAGGTGTTGGCCATATAAATGATATTGCATGTGGTATTCTTTTTGACTGTGGAGCTACACACTCTTTTATTTCTGTCAATTGCATGGAATGATTAAAGCTATCTGCAGTTGAGATGCCTTTTAAATTGTCTGTGTCTACCCCTAAAAATTCAGCTGTGGTTACATCTTTGATGTGCTTGGATTGCCCTCTTCGAGTACTAGAGCGGGAATTCAAAGTAAACTTGATATGTTTGCCCTTAACCAAGCTGGATATCATTCTAGGCATGGACTGGATGTCCCAGAATCGTGTCCTTCTTGATTGTAGCCAGAAGTCAGTAATTTTCTGTCAAGTCTCGGTGTCGGCTATGGATGATAAGGAAGCATCAGACATCAGTAGAATCCCAGTGGTTTGTGAGTTTCCGGATGTTTTTCCTGCTGAAATTCCCGGATTACCTCCAGCCAGAGAAGTAGAATTTGGCATTGATCTTATGCCTGGTGCCGGCCCGATATCAAAAGCGCCTTACAGAATGGCCCCTCCAGAGTTGGAAGAGTTGAAAAAGCAGTTGGAGGAGCTTTTGGCTAAGGGTTTTATAAGGCCATGTGTTTCCCCATGGGGAGCTCCTATCCTTTTTGTCAAGAAGAAGGATGGAAGTGTTCGTATGTGCACTGATTACCGGCAGTTGAATGCGGTGACAGTGAAGAATAAATATCCGCTTCCACGCATCGATGATTTGTTGGATCAGCTTAGGGGAGCTGCAGTTTTCTCAAAAATTGACCTCCGATCTGGATACCATCAGATCCATATCCGAGACGGGGACATTCCTAAAACTGCTTTTAGAACCCAGTATGGGCATTTTGAATATGTGGTGATGCCTTTTGGTCTCACGAATGCTCCCACCATCTTCATGGATTACATGAACAGGATCTTCAGGCCGTACTTAGACTCATTTGTCATTGTGTTCATTGATGACATTCTTATCTATTCCAAAAGCCCGAAGGAGCATGAAGAGCATTTGAGAACGGTGCTCCAAGTTCTCAAGGACAAGCATCTTTATGCCAAGTTTTCTAAATGTAGTTTCTGGTTGAAAGAAGTGCATTTTCTGGGGCATGTGATTTCCGAGAAGGGTGTCGCTGTTGACCCTTCTAAGGTGGAAGCGGTGCTTAAGTGGGAGAGAACCAAGTCCATTACTGAGATCAGAAGCTTCCTTGGTATGGCTGGGTATTATAGGAGGTTCATTGAGGGGTTTTCTAAACTAGCCCTTCGTTTGACTACTCTTACGCGGAAAGGTGTTCCATTTGAATGGTCCCCAGAATGTGAAGGTAGCTTCCAGGAGTTGAAGAGGCGATTGACTAGTTCCCCGGTGTTGATTTTTCCGGATCCGACTCAATCCTTTGTAGTGTATTGTGATGCTTCAAAACAGGGATTGGGTTGTGTGCTGATGCAGCAAGGTCAAGTCATAGCCTATGCATCCAGGCAGTTGTGGCAGCATGAACAAAACTATCCCACTCATGATCTTGAGTTGGCGGCAATAGTTTTTGCTTTGAAAATCTTGAGGCATTATCTATATGGTTCAAAGTTTGAAGTCTTTAGCGATCATAAAAGCCTTCGCTATCTCTTCGATCAAAAGGAGTTAAATATGAGACAGAGGAGGTGGATGGAGTTTCTGAAGGACTATGATTTCAATCTTCAGTATCATCCAGGCAAGGCCAATCACTACAACATTTTTTAGTTTAGGCAACACTTAAAGTTTCAACGGTTGAAAAACCGTTGCTTATATACGGAATACGCAACAGTTTTTTTTTGTTGCCATTTAATATGAAATAAGCAACGGTTTTTAGTTTAAGCAACATTGAAAGTTTCAACGGATAAAAAACCGTTGCTTATATGTGGAATAGGCAACGATTTTGTTTCGCTGCCTTTTAATATGAAATAAGCAACGATTTTTATATAGAATAAGCAATGGTTTTTTGTGTGTAGCCAATTGACACGAATGAGCAACGGTTTTCATTGTTGATGAGAAGGACCACATTATTATAACCATTGCCTAAAACTTCATGAAAAAACCGTTCCTAAATGAGCTATTGAAGTTAAACATTTTTTATTTATTGATAGAAATAACCGTTCCAGCACTCAATAAACAGTCACAATAAATGAATTATTTTATTATTGGTGATATCTATCAGACCCAAAATTCCTTTCTTCTTCCATTATTATTCAGTTCTGCTACTTCATCGATCAGTTCTTCTTCATGCCTTCTTCTTCCAAAATCATTCTGCGTGCCCTTCCTCTTTGTACCCACACGACGCCGCCGCCACCACACCACGACCCCGTTGTGCTATCTTCGTTGTGCTCTCTTTGCTCTGGTTGCGAACACGTCCTCACTGCTTCTCCCGACGGCGCTGCCTTCACCAAAGCTTAGTCGACGGCGCTGCCTTATCCAATGCTCTCCCGTCGGTTCTGGTTGCGAACATGTCGGCGCTGCCTTCTCTGGTTGCGAACACGTCGCTCTTCCATGAGCTCCACCACCAATAAGGGTTTGCTCATCTCTCACTTTCCACTTTTTTCTTGTACATTTCGATGATGGTTTGGTACTGGATTTTTATTTTCTTTAACCCTAAGTCCTTGGTTTACGATTTTAATTTGCACAAACCCTAAGCCTTTAATTTGTAATTTTGATTTGCACAAACTTTTCCCTTTGATTGCCAATTTCGATTTACATTTCATGGAAACTGATTTGCAATGTTTTGCTCTAGTTTAACCCTTTTAACTTAGTCTTTATACTAGATGCACATTTTATGTTTGATAAAATGCCTAAGTTGCTATTTTTCTTCAATCTGTACTTTAGTTATGATGCTTTATTTCAGATTCAGGTACTAAGACTAGGATTTTTACAAGGCTATGCTACTGATTTTGTTTTGTGTTTTTTTTTTAATTTTTCCCTAACTCTTAATACAATCTTTATTGTTTATTGTCTGCTGTTTTTATTCACATTTTCACAAATTGATAGAGGAAAGAAGTCGTATCACTTGTTTTCGCTTGTACTATTTATCTGCCTCCTCTGTTTTGATATATTTTTCATCCTAATTTTTTTAAAACTACACTTCCATTTGCTTCTCTTTTCTGAATTTGCACTGAATAGTCAAAAGCTCTAGCCTTTTCATATCTGTTCTCATTGTGTTTGTTGTGCAGGTTGGTACGCCACTATTTCAATTTATCAAAGGAAAAGGGTAAAAACTAGTTTAATTGTTTTTTCCATGGTTGAGAAAGAACTAGAGAAAAGCGTGGGCTTAGATAATATATGCTGAAAATGATAATAGTAATGAGTATTAGAAATTTTAAATGGTTTTGACTTGGGAGTTGAAATTCATGTACACCTTATGGGATACAACTACACAAGTCTTGTTCCTATGGAGGCATTATTGATTGACATGTAAATTAGACTATATGCTCGTTTCTTATTCTTAATACTTTTCTCAGGGGATCCACGCAAAAAAAGATAGAAGAGGAGACAGGGGTTAAGATAATATTACCTTCTTCAAAAGAAGAGGATTTTGTTAGTAAGTTTTCGGGTTCACCTGACCATGGACTATCTTCCATGGGTCATCTTTGAAATAGTTATTTTATATTATGCTTTTTTAAATCTTTGATTATTGTTATACTTTGAGATATTTATTTAGTGCTTATATGACATTAGTTAATTAGTATAAATATCTTGAACTCAAAAGGCAGGGGTCTGTGATTGAAGATGTGTTTACTAACTCTATAACCAAAATCCCAATTTGATCTAAAGGCCAGAACATAAGTATGTGACCATGGAGCGTGAGTCTTACATTGGCTGAGTGTGAGACACACAACTTCCTTTAGAGGCTCTTTTCTCATAACAGTTTCCCACCCTTTTGTTATGGCAGCATGTAGTAGTGTCCAGTCTTGTTCCAAGAATTTTCTAGCTTCTTTCCAGTCACCTTTCAATGTTGTTTTGTGTAGGGGTACACATTGAGTGAGGTATCTGTGTCTAGTTTCAAATCAGCACCCTATAAGTTTTCAAATCAGAAAATGCCCTGTAACTAAATATTCTTTAGAATTCTAGAGAATGTTTGGTAACTAAATAGCAAGTATTTAAAAGCACAAAGCTCTGTTGTCCATGTCCTCAAAGAGAAAGTTCAGAAGATTTTCATGTATGTTTTCTCAGATCAATTAATTTTGCTTCCAAATTACTAAATATATATCTACACTAACAGATATCTGAAAGGACAAGGATTTATGCCACCTATTTAATAGAAGTTTAGCTAGCAAAATATTTTGAAAATGGCATAAAAGTTTTATAGATAGTTCAAACTAGTTGAAATTGAAAGCTTTATGAAATTCTATGTAGTTGAAATCTGTTTGTAGCTTTTAGTGATAGTTCGTCTAAAAGTTTTTGTTCTGGTACTTTAAATATACTCTAATAAGCTACTTCCTTCAGTCCTTATAAGCTTCTTTTGAGAATTTTTTTAAGTCTTATTTAATTTTTATTTTTTTATTGATGTTGATGTTTTCTATTTTTAATTACAGATACATATCTTGTAGTGAATGTAGTGGCTGATGCACTAAGTCGCAAGACTTTGCATGTCAGCAATTTGATGGTGAAGGAGATGCAGCTAATCCAAGAGTTCAGTGACCTCAATTTGAACATGCAAGTGAAAGAGAAGAGCATTGTTCTAGAAATGTTGCAGGTTACCAATGACTTGATAGGCCTTATTAGAGAAAGACAAGCTGATGATGCAGAATTACAGAAGTTGTTGGAAGGGGCATCGGGCAATGAAGAGCCCGACTTTGTGAAGGGTTCTGACGGCATTATCCGGTTTAGGGGCCGGATATGTGTTCCCATGGACTTCGAGATCAGAAGGGATATCCTGTGGGAAGCACATCGGACCAAAATGAATTTCCATCCTGGTTCAACAAAAATGTACCAAGATCTGAAGAAGATTTATTGGTGGCCAAAGTTGAAAACCGATGTAGCAGATCATGTATCTCATTGCCTAACTTGTCAGAAAGTTAAGATTGAGCATCAAAAGCCTGGTGGTCCGTTGCGATCACTTGATATTCTGGAGTGGAAATGGGATAGTATAGCTATGGACTTTGTGACAGGTCTACCTAGGACGGCTGCAGGATGTGATGCAGTTTGGGTGGTTGCGGACCGTCTCACAAAGTGTGCTCATTTTATTCTGATTCACAAGAATTACACTCTGGAGAAGTTGACTCAGTTGTATATCAGGGACGTAGTGAAGTTGCATGTTGTTCCTACCAGTATTGTATCCGACCGTGATCCGAGGTTTCTGTCTAGATTTTGGCAGAGTCTTCAGCAGGCATTGGGTACTAAGCTGAAATTTAGTACAGCTTATCATCCGCAGACAGACGGACAATCTGAGCGTACTATCCAGACACTGGAGGATTTGTTGAGAGCATGTGTTCTGGAGCAGGCTGGTAGTTGGGAGCAGTTATTGCCGTTGATGGAGTTTACTTATAATAACAGCTTCCACTCCAGTATTGGCATGGCACCATTTGAGGCTCTCTATGGCAGAAAATGTAGGACGCCTCTGTGTTGGTTCCAAATAGGAGTGAATTTGTTGACAGGTCCTGATATTGTGAAAGAAACAACTGAGAAGATCACAATGATCAAGAACAAAATGAAAACATCCCAGGATCGCCAGAAGAATTATGCTGACAGACGAAGGAGACCTTTGGAATTTGATGTTGGGGATCATGTGTTTCTAAGAGTGTCTCCGGTCACAGGGATTGGTAGAGCAATTAGGTCCAAGAAACTAACTCCTCGGTTTGTTGGACCTTATGAGATTCTGGAGAAAGTTGGTCCGGTAGCTTACAGGATTGCTATACCCCCTCACTTAGCTAGGCTTCATGATGTATTCCATGTTTCACAGCTAAGGAAGTATATTCATGATCCTACTCATGTGGTCACACTGGATGATTTGCCTTTGAAGGAGAATTAGAATTTTGAGGTGTTGCCAGTGAGGATTGAAGATTGGCAAGTGAGACAGTTAAGAGGCAAGGAGATTATCTTGGTAAAAGTCATATGGAGCAGGAACAATGTGGAGGAGGCTACTTGGGAGTTGGAAAGAAAAATCAGACAATCTCATCCACACTTGTTCGATGACAACTGAATTTCGAGGATGAAATTCGAGTAAGTGGGAGAGGATTGTAAAATCCCAAACTTAATTTATAGCGTAATCTATGTTGTGATGGTCTTAGGGTAGAAGAAATGAGGACATAAGTTAGAAACTTAGCCAATTGTGCATGCAACCTTAGGTTTAAAACATAGGAACTTAGGGAAATTAGAATAACAAGATTGGTAGCTTAAAACATAAATTCCACCGTTGGATGTGAAGTAGGATAGGTGAGGAAGCTTGCTTTAAAATTTGAGGAAGATCCAACGGGTAACGAAGAAGTTATGGCCATTCAAAGTCTGGATGCTGCAAAATTGTGCAGCTTAATCGATTAAGCTGCAATTTAATCGATTAAGGCTATAATGGGAGAAAAAGCTTAATCGATTATTAATCGATTAAGCACTGCTGCAGAGGAAAAAAAATAAAGTCATCCACGCCTTGTTTCTTGCAAAATTTCGAACCCTCTCTCTCTAGGGCACAAAAATTCTCATTCCAATCAATCAAGTCTCAAGGGAATCACTCCAAAATCCATCCCCAAGTCCTTCCTTGTTGCTCCAAGTAAGTGCTTGTGTTAGAGTTCTTCTCTTTCTCTCCCTTAGAAATTCGAATTTTTCTCTCTCATGCTTCCATTGAAGCTTCAATCTTTAATCTTGGGAGCTCTAGCATGGTATACGAAATTCTCTCAAGTTCTTGGGCAAAGCATAACAATTTGTCTCTTTATTCTATTGATTTTAGGTTCCTCCATCTTCCTCTAAGTTGTGGCTATTACTCAAGTGTGTACCAAATCACAAACTCTCTCTCTATCTCTAAGAACTTGAGGTAAGGAGTGGGTATAGTGGGTATTACCATACTCTGGGGTATAGTTTACGATATGTATATAATGAGTACTAAGAATTTATTGTTAGTTAGAATATTGCACCATAGGGTAGCTAACAATTAGAACTTGTGAATTTAGGATAATAGTGATAATAACAATAATACACTTGATTTGTGCTAATTGGATTACAAGACATAATTGTGATGATTTGATAATATAAGTGTCTATTGTTGTGTTTTATTGGAATAATGTGCTTGATAATATAATTAAAAAGTGATGTCGTTATAATTGTGATAATTTGATAACATAGTGGTTATTGTTGTGGTTTGTTGGAATAATGTGCTTGATAACATAATTAAGAAGTGATGACTTTGGAAAGAAATAAAAATGAAACATACCCGGACGCAGTAAGTCGTGACCAGCACATTAGTGCGGACGCAGTAGGTCGTGACCAGGGGAGGATGAAAATGAAACATACCCGGATGCAGTAAGTCGTGACCAGCACGTTAGTGCGGACGCAGTAGGTCGTGACCAGGGGAAAGGAATGGAAATGAAACATACCCGGACGCAGTAAGTCGCGACCAGCACGTTAGTGCGGACGCAGTAGGTCGTGACCAGGGGAAGATGAAAGAGAAATGTGAATATAATGGAAGAGGAGAGAATGAAAGACTTGGTAAAAATAATGTTTAAGAACAAAGTGGAAATAATTGAATTGTGAAACCAATGAATAATTTGAGAATGATTAGCGATGTGTTGGACTTGGTTGTGTTGTGATTTGAATGTTAAATGTGCTTCGCTTATTATAGCATTATGTCGTAATTGGAAACTGCTTCCCCATTTTATGTGTAATACTCACTCCTTACTATTTCCATAGGTACTGAGGCAGAGTTTGCACCTGACCAGGCCGAGCAGGAGTACTCTCCCTGTCACAGGGAGAGTAGGGTTGGGTTTTAGATGCATTCGTTTTGGCCTAAGCCTCCGTATTATTTGATGTATATGTGCTGTATATGCTTTTTGGATGAGGCTTAGGATAGTTTTATCAGGGCATGGTTTATGATTATTTTGGGCATAGTTGTTGTTATGGTCTCTTGATTTACATACTTAGCATTTTTGCTGGCACTCTGACAAACTAATACTGATGTTTCACTCTTGAGCCCATGGGACAACTATTTGATGCATATATATATTTATATTTGAGCCCTGCTGGCTACTGTTGATATTATATTAAATGTGTTTATCAGGTCGAAGATTTAGAAAAGTCCGAAAAACAAACGAAACTCCGTCCGTTTGACGGTTTATTTTCATAAATTAAAAAGGAATTTTTAAGTCCTTATTTTTTAATATAAGGGGAGTTAAGGGTAATTAATTATAGGGTGTTACAACATCTCTTTATTTGAAAATATAGGGATAATAAAAATATTGACGGATCGTCAAATAAATTAGGTAGATGGATAAAGGGAGTTGAGGAGGTTATATACCTAAGGAGGATTTGAAATTGAACAGTTGGATCTTGAGTTACTGGACCGGAAAGATTGAAAAAAACCAAAAATGTTTCTTTCCCAATCGTGCGATGTTGCTTCCTCTCTGTCTCGCGTTTCCTTCCTTCTACTCACGTACTTCTTGCTTTTTTTTTTTTTTTTTTGGTAACGATAAAATATTATTACCACAAGAAAAAATCAAAACAAAACGTTAGGCCATTTCAAGGCTAGCCACCTTCTAGGAAGGGTTCTAGTCTAAAAAATGCCAAAAAAATAACTAATGTTAAGCATCAATGTAATTCTATGCAAATCCTATTGACTAAAGCCACATTATTCCATGTCCTAAAATTAGGAAAACAAACATCTATTCTACAAGCTATCTGCCTCTTCAGCTGACCAGCTATATGCATCAGATTATTGGCTTTGTTGGCAAACACCCTTGAATTCCTCTCAATCCATATGCTATAGAGCACCCCAGCGAACAAACCACTCAGCACCTTTCGTCTTCCTCTGTCCTTGAAAGCTCGCAACACCCACCTCGTCCATCTGCTGAATTTCACTGGCCAGAAATCCAACCCAATCCAGAGACAAAGATGTGCCAACAACTCTCTGCTCCAACAACATTCAAAAAACAGGTGATCTCTCGTTTCATTTTCACTATAACACAAGCTGCATGTTTGATTAACTTGCATAAAGCTCGCTAATCGGTCATTTGTTTTCAATTTTTTATGAACAGCGAGCCAGGTGATGAATCTGTGCTTGGGAATTGAAACTAAGCTCCAAATCAGGTTATGCAAGGGGAAAACAATTGGAGGACCAGTGAGCATCTTGTAACCACTGCTTATAGTGTACTCCCCACTTGAATCAAAAATCCATATTCCATTGATTATCCCAGGTTTCAACTGCTCCTTTACCTTTATTATTTGTTTCCAATGCCAGCTGTGTTGATTAGAGGTTTGATAGCTTAGAAAATCTCCATCGTTTAAGTAGATCGTGTTAATCCACTTAACCCATAAGGAATCCTTTTTATCTGCAATCTGCCAAACCTGTTTACCAATGGCAGCCTTATTCCAAACACTTATGTTTCTAAACCCTAAACCCCCATCCTTCTTACTCCTACACACCACATTCCAAGCCACAGCTGCAGTGCTATGACCACCCTCATTAACACCCCACAAAAATTCCCTACACTTCCTCTCCACCTCCTTTATGACTGCTTTAGGAATAACAAAAATAGATGCCCAATAGCAATGAAGGTTCATCAGCACTGAGTTAATTAGGCAGCATTTTCCTTGGTAAGATATGTTCCTGGTCTTCCCAGGTGCCAATTCTCTTAGTTATTTTATCAACTAAGAAATGACAAGTTGACACTGTCCACTTCTTAGCTGAAATTGGTAAACCTAGATATCTGAAAGGAAAAGTTCCTTTCCTAAATCCAGTAATTTGAATCAGCTCCTCCTGTTTGTCTTGAGTTAATCCTGCCATATATAGCTGAGATTTTTCTAGGCTAGCTTGCAAACCTGAGAACATAGAGAAATGCCTCAAAGCCTCAGACAATAACCTTACACTAGCTGGGTGACCCTTGCAAAAGATCATCAGATCATCTGCAAAGGCCAAGCTTACTAGATTAGCCTCTTTTCATAAAGGATGATACCTGAAGTTTCTACATATGGCTGCCTTTTGTAAACATCTTGTAAGAATCTCCATTGCCACGACAAAAATCAAAGGGGACATAGGATCCCCTTGCCTCAAACCCCTTGACCCTGTAATCAAACCAGATAGATGCCCATTAACAGAGATTGAGTAGGAAGCTGAAGAAATGCACACCATAATCCACCTCCTGAACTTCTCTGGCACCTTAAAAGCTGCTAGCATCTCCTCAATAAAGCACCAATCAATAGTATCATAAGCTTTCCTTATGTCTACCTTCATAGTGCATCTAGGGGAAACCCTCTTCCTTCCATACAACCTCAATAACTCTTGTGTAATTAGAATATTGTGAATGATACTCCTGTCTTGCACAAAAGCAGTTTGATTACCTTGAATTACACTAGGCAGCACTTGGTTAAGGCTACTGCAAAGGAGTTTAGTGATGCATTTATAAATCGTATTACAGCAAGCTATAGGCCTATAATCATTTACATAATTAGGGCAGTCAACCTTAGATATCATAGCAAGAGTAGTATGATTCATGGATTTCAGCAGCTTACCAGAGTTGAAAAACTCTTGCACAACCAAAACACAGTCCTTTCCCACAATTTGCCAAGCAGCCTTAAAAAATCCAGAACCAAAACCATCTGGCCCTGGTGCTTTGTCACTATTTATAGAAAAGAAAGCATCCTTTATGTCCTCTACAGTGAAAGGCTTAATCAAGCCTATCTGCTGATCTGGATTAAGAACTTGGCCTTCCTCTATTGCATACTCATTCCACTTTCTCTGAGCTTTCTTACTGAACAATTCTTTGTAGAACTTGACAAACAAATCTGATATTTGATCCTACCCTGTAACAAAATTACCTGCAGCATCCTGGACTCTTAGAATTCTGTTTCTGTACATCCTCTGCTTTATAGCATTATGAAAAAATTTAGAATTCTCATCTCCCCCTTTCATCCAATCCACCTTTGCCTTCTGTTTCAGAAAAGAATAAGCAGCCTTTTGAGTATCCCTCAGCTTTAAAAATACTTCTTTTTCTTCTTGCTGCAACAAAACATCTAAGGGGTTTAAAACTAACTGAGACTGCACACCCAACAGGTGATCCTTAAGCTCAACCTCCTTCTTATCTATGTCAGAGAAACTTCTCTTATTCAAACCCTTAAGAGGAGATTTGAGTAATTGAAGCTTCCTGCTCACCTGATACATCATGAAACCCTCCACATTTGTTTCCCAAACATCCTGAACAATTCCAAGGAACTCATGGTTCTGAGCCCACATGTTGAGAAATTTAAAATAGCTCCCTTTAGTTCTTACTTCCTGATTCCATTTCATCAGAATAGGAGAGTGATCAGAGACCCCTGGAACCAGAAAATGAGCTTCAGAACATGGCCATCTATCACACCAAACATGATTGATTAAACACCTATCCAGTTTACAGCTAACTCTGTGAACCCCCTCCTGTTTATTACACCAAGTGTAAAAGCTGCCCCTGTACCTCATATCTACTAAATTACTCTCTTGTACACAATCTCTGAAATCTTGCATCTGCATAGGATCCACTACACTTCCACCAATCTTCTCATGAACTTCCAAATAAGTATTGAAGTCCCCTATAACAAGCCAAGGTTCACTAATCATATTACCCACTCCTTTAATCACATCCCACAACTCCTTCCTGTCATCAGCCTCATTTGCAGCATAAATGAACGAAACAAAAAACACCATATCAATTATCTTTGAAGACACATGACATAGTACATATTGCTTAGACCTAGCAATAATAACCACATCAAACATATCCTTCCTCCACATAACAAGAATTCTACCTATAGGACAAGTATCAATATTAATGTAATAGCCCCACCCTGCAGCCATACTATTCAGCACCCTGTTGATGGAATCATTCCTCAACTTATTCTCCATTACTCCTATCAACCCTACATTATTTATTCTACAGAAGTCCATGACTTCTTTTTGTTTAGAGGGACAATTCAACCCTCTAACATTCCAGGCTGCAATATTATCCATTTGAAGGTGGCTTTACAGCCTCGGCCTTCATAAATTCATACCTTTCCTGAGCCTTACTTCTTGTCAACACTGTTGTCCATTGGCTATTCTGATCAATGTCCTTATCAATTTCCACTCCTCCTCTTACTGAAGCAGTGCTGATGTTTTTATCCTTCACTACACCCAACCTGCATGCACTTGATTCTCCTTGATGTGTTGTTGATGGTTCAATGAAAGATTCTGGTTGAGTTGTAAGCCTAACTGCACCTCCTCCATCTACCCTGTTGTCCTCAATTAAACCTTCTTCAATGGCCCTATTCGTTTTTAACTGATCATCAATTTCCTCAATATCTTCCTTTGATGGCCTCCTCTTTTCCACCCACTGCTTCTTAACATTTTTCCTGCATGCCTTACTATCATGCCCATACATAGAGCACTTTGCACAAATAACTGGCTTCCATTCATAGTGAACCCTCTGAGTAACAATGTTGCATTTGTCATCCACAAAAAACACCTCCTCTGGTAAAACAGCAGGATCCACCTCAACAAAAACTCTTGCAAAATTAATACGATTCTGTTCTTTTGTGACATGATCAACCATAATTGGTTGTCCTACAAGACTGGCTATTTTCCCCAAAGCAGTGGCTCCCCAAAATTTAAGACTCAAATTTGGGAACTGAACCCAAACAAGAACCCTATCCAGATGAGTCTTAGAAGTTCTTCCTGTCCAGGGTGCAAGAATCATAGGCTTTTTATCAAAATGGAACACCCCAATCTCAAGGATGTTATTCTTGGCCTCTACTGAGTTGAACCTCACGATTATCGTTCCATCATTATTCATCAATATTTTATCTATCCCATAACTTCCCCATATTTTCTTCAAATAACCACTTATCACTGAATAAGGGGGGTTCGCACCAAGAACATAACATACCAGGGCGCTTTGCCAATACTTCACTTCATCATGCACATCAGTACTATCAATCTTTCCAATTGAGACTCCATCCTTTAGGATTGGTTCATGAAAAATCAGCTTCTCTCCTGCATTCCTGAGTTTGCTATTGTCAAAAGAATCCCATACTGATTTTGGCTTCTCAGGTCGCATTGTCTCCTCCTCAGTACTCTGCTTATCTCCCTTCACAGAGCCATCTTCTAGATCCCTTCTCGTTTCCTGATCACACACAGGCTGCTCCTCACCCTGCTGCTCCTCCAAAATCGCCTTCCCCTTAATCTTCTCACGTAACACATCAAGGTTTTTCAAAAGCCTTTCCGCTTGCTTAGGGCTTAAGCTATCTATCTCAGTCAAATCCTCCTCATCAAGTTGTGTAAAATCCAGTTTCTGAGAACCTGGAGATTCAGAACTCGCCTTGCTTTTGGATGATGATGGGGTTTTAGGGGGTCTTCCCCTCTTCTTGGCCATGCACGGCCAACGGTGGCTGCACTAGAATTAGGGCTTCCACGAGAGAGAAGAGAGAAAAACCTTTTCGCAATTTTAAGTTCCTTTTTTTTTTCTTATACTATTTGTGGATTGTGGCTCTTTCTTTTATTAAGTCTTTGAGCCCCACTCTTGTTTTGTGCTTTAACGTGGTGGCCTTAGGGCCACACGTTCTTCTTTTTTCCTTTGCTTTTGGGTTACGGTGGGGCTGGGTAGATTTAGGAATTATAATATATTATATATATTTGTGGGTCAATGTGTGTAGGTATTTTGGATTATAGCTAAAAGTTAGATGATACTAAAAATAAAATATATTTAGGTAAAACAATATTGTATTTTGAATTACTCAAAACTGATTGAAAAATAATAAAGTTACCTGTCCCTCCGGATAGCTATTGCGTAAGAAAAATTATCGTAATTCAAAAGTAAATATATTTTCTAAATCTTGATATTAAACTTGATAATATATAATATTTAAAATTTTGAAGTAGAAGATTATTATATATAACTTAAACCGGTAATATATTAAACCAATCCAGAAGCTAAAAATAAAACAGCCTCCGAACACCATTAAAATTTATAGGGACGCTCAAAATATTAAGTTAAACATATTTTTCTGAAGAAACTATTTATAAAAATGCCTCTAAGGCTTGCCACTTGAGCTCCCTGACAAAATGTTAATTAAACTAAATAAAAGTACCACTTTATTTTTGGAAAACGTATGATAACAAATTTATACTTATTTTGATTAGAAAACATATTTCAAATATAATGATGAAATCAGAATTTTATTCCGAGACCCAAATCTTGAAAACATCATATTAAATCATTTAATTATTTTACTAAAAGTATTAGAAATAACGGGATGTTACAATTCTCCCCCACTTATTGGAATTTCGTCCCCGAAATTCCGCTTCAAAATCCTTAATTGGAGAACCATCCCGGAAAAAGGGTTGCTAAGCTATGCATCTTACTTCATTTTGGTTCTACTCCCCCACTTAGAATTGGCATACCATTCAGCATGAGTACGCCACTAGACCCTTGCACTCATTGAAGAGTACCGACTATGATTTGATTTGGTTAGTCTCGACGTGGAGACTCTATCCGGTTTGCCAAGGTTTACACTTCTCTCGATTAGATATTTCTGGAACCTTACTAATAAGACTCCATAGGGTTCGAAAAGGATGCTACTACGAACTAAGCACTAATACTCGCTTGGGTTGATTATAATCTAACTCCAAAGTCCACCACTTATGTCCTATACCTAGTGTAACACCTAAGATTAATTACCCTTAATTCCCCTTATATTAAAAATACGAGCTTGAAAATTTCTTTTTATTTTATTAAAATCAACCGTCAAACGGACAGAGTTTCGTTTGTTTATCGGACTTTTCCAAAATTTCACCTGTGAAAACATTTATCACATAAACATCCAGTAGCCAACAAGGCTTGCATCAAGAGTATATATATATTTGCATTATATCGAGGCCCAAAGGGCTCAAAATATAAAATCAACATCAGAGTTAAAAGTAGCAGCGAAACACCAAGTTAGAAATATAAGCTCAAAGACCCTAAGCTTTTAGCAAAAGTGATATATCCTAAGCCTCGCTCAAAAAGTATATACAACACATTTACATCAAAATAATATCAGAGGCTTAGGTCCAGTGCCATATCCTATCCCCTAACACCCCTACTATCCCTGTAAGGGATAGTAATCCTGCTCGGCCAAAACTGGTGTATGCTCCAGCTCAGTACCTGAAAAATGGTAAGGAGGTGAGCACTACACAATAAAGTAGGAATAGCAGTTTCTCATATGACATAATAACCGACCAAGCCAAACACATGTAGTTCAGGTATTTCACATAGTCATTCACACTTAGAGTTATTAACACAAACATTTACCAACCATTCTTTCATCTCAAAACCTCCATCTTTTCTTTCAAGCCAAAAAATTATTATTCTCTAATTTATCATGCTACCAGCCTACTTTGATTCCCCCTGTTCTAACTCTTTATCGCGTCGGGTCGGTGCCGACCTAGCATTATTAAGTATAAATGATCGCGCTGGGTCGATAAGACCTTCGCATTATTAAATATAAATGATTGCGCTGGGTCGATAAGACCTCCGCATTATTATGTTTTATTATCGCGCTGGGTGATATGACCTTCGCATACCGCGCTGGGTACATATACCTTCGCATTATATCGTTTTGTTGACGCGCTGGGTGATATGACCTTCGCAAATCGCGCTGGGTACATATACCTTCGCATTATATTGTTTTATTATCGCGCTGGGTGATATGACCTTCGCATATCGCGCTGGGTACATATACCTTCGCATTATATTGTTTTATTTCCTCGCGCTGGGTCACCGTGACCTTCGCAACATGAATTCTAAATGGTCGCGCTGGGTCTTTGTGACCTTCGCTTTTCTTAAATTTTCATTACTTTATTCATTCATAATTCCCTCTCTAACCATCACTTTACTTTTTCCTAACTCTTAGTAAATTCATTTTCCGAGCTCTATCAACACTAATCCCATTCATTTATTTCCACAATCCATTATTCATTTAGTCACATGGCCATCAACACATCATTCATCAACTTAGCATTATTTCCAACAAATTCCACAATATACACTTATTCAAACATACACATAATCAGAAATATTCACATATACACAGCATCATGATTAATTAAATTCCATAATTTCAATTTTATAATCGTTACTAATGTTCACTACCCTATGATTTTATGCCCTATTAACACTTAACTCTTAGCAAGTATTATATACATACTAGAAACTCATCCCTAAATTAAGGTAATACTCACTCCTTACATCAAAATATTAAGAGATAGAGTGTTTGCCCAACTTGTCCTAGCTTAGAAATCTTAAAGCCTTGAGCTTTCTCCACTTAGCTTTCCACCTCAAAAGAGATCTTATGCCAAAGTTGATGAATAACCTATTGTGAGAGTGGTAAAACAAAGGTTACTATTATCATCTTGCTACTTGTTAGAATCCATAAAATAGAGAGATTTCCATGGATTGAAATTGAAGATCCAAAACATGAGAGAGAGATATCGATCTAGATAAAGAGGAAAAGGAATGATTTTCTTTGAACTTAATCACTTACTTGAAGCTTGTTAGGACTATGATTGTTGAGGAGGATGATAGATACTCTTACTCCTTGAGTATTTGTTGAAGAGAATCACAAACCCCAGAGGAGAGAGAAAAGGGCGTGGAGCTTGAGGGAAGAGAGAGAGAGAGTTTCTAACTCATGATACTTGATTGATGAAGGAGATGATGGAACCCCTTGATCTTGGATGAAGGTTGATGAAGCAAAAAATCCCTATAGGAGAAAGAGAGGGATGGATCGATGATGAGAAGAGGGAGAGAGGAAGAGAGCTACATGCTTCTTTTTTTCTTTTTCTTTTTATGGCCAAACTTAATCCTTAAGTTAAATTTGTGTGGCTAGGGTGATTTGCTTGGAGACAAAGCTAAAAACGTGTGGAGGGGAGTGCACGTGGTGCACTCCACTTTTCCCCTTTTTTTGGTACAGACCATAAAGTAATCGATTACCCTAGCCTGGTAATCGATTATTTCTTCAATGCAACATTTCTCAGTACATCCACCAGAGCCTAAGTAATCGATTAACCCCCTGAATTTAATCGATTACTACTCAAAGTAATCGATTACTTTACCGTTGTAATCGATTAATTTGCTGCAACATCTTAAGTGTTTCCACCAGAGGCCTTGTAATCGATTACTGTCATGCAGAGTAATCGATTACCTCGGTGAAAAGTCAGATTCTGACGATTTTCTAACTCCAATTCATCTCCTTAGGCCCCATTCTCACTCAGGCTTGGATTACTACTTAAAATCCTCTCTTAAAACTTGATAACTCTCCTAAAGGCTTGGCATAAATCATATTATACTGAATATTAAACTTAGGGATGTTACAATTCTCCCCCACTTATTGGAATTTCGCCCCCGAAATTCCGTTAAGGTCCTTAAAGGGAGAACCATCCCAAGGTAGGGCCTATAACTCATGCCGTACTTCCTTTATGTCTCGCTTTTATTTAAACGGGATTCTAGGTTAGGTTGCTAAGATCTCCCCCACTTGGCATTGGCGTGCTACTTGAATTGCTGCCAACAAGGAGAGAATTGGGTTCAGGATAACTCTCAAGGATCTTAAACTTGTTTTCTGAAGAGAACAACTAAGGCCATGAGATTTGGATGACTGATTGAAGAAGAGCATCCGATCGTGGTAAAGATTCTCCTCTTCAATAGAGAAACGAATGGGTTAATCAGAATAGAAATTCAAGAAATCGAAGGCATTCTAGGACACGAAACGAGAAGAAAGTCATGGGTAGGTTGTAGCAAAAAGGAAATTTTGATAAAAATCAAAGTTGCTACTTTACTTATGTTTTCTATGCTTACTACTTTCCTTAAAACTTCTTCTAACTTCCTACAAGGTCGGTCTTATAACGAACAACCTCCTCCCTAATTGGTGCGATAAATAAGATATACTTTTCATGTCTTACAAAACTAATACAAAAGAATACCTAACGTGTACCTCCAACCAGCTCATCAGCTTCCGCTACTTCTTCGCTATCGAGGGTGTATAATTTCCCCTTTTTAGGTGGTCTTTCGTTACCATTTCTCTGTGCCTTAACTACGTTCACCTCTTTCTTCATTGTCCTTTGGGGACAAGTGACTGCATAATGACCCGGCTTCCCACAATGATGGCAAAGTGCTTCTTTTCTATTTGGGTTCAGACTCCAACACACTCCCCTATGCATCTTGCCACAATGTTGGCAAGGGGGAATGGGACCATACGCATTCACTGCCTGTCCGGGTGCCATGGGAACTAGTGCCCTACGTGAAGGATATGGTTCTGACTTCAGAATTGGTCCCTTATCCTTAATTGGACCACCACTTCCCTGCACCGTCCTGCTTTTATCTTTCGTCATCTTCCTCTTAAGACCCTTCTCATAAGTGCTGTCCATGTTGACCAAGCGAGCCAAATTGTCGACGTTGTGATACTCGCAGGAGAGACGAATATCACTTCGAAGCCCAGCTTCAAACTTAACGCATTTTCCGCACTCACTTGCATCATGATAATCAGAAAAACGAATAAGGTCTTCAAATCTAGCTGCATAATCCCCGACTGATATGGAGCCTTGTGTCAGCTGGAGGAAGGCAATCTCCTTCTCCCTTCTCACGTCCTCAGGGAAATACTTCCCTAGAAAAAGGTCCTTGAACACTTCCCAAGAAATGACTGGATTCGCTGCCACTAAACCCCTCCTTTGTTGATCCCACCAATGCTCAGCCTCATTGGTTAGCATGAATTCCGCCAGTCGGACGTGTTGCTCCATGGGTGGTTGGATAGAGTGGAGGATCTTCTCGATCTCCTGGATCCATCTCCGGGCTCCATCAGGGTCATTTCCTCCCTCAAAACGAGGTGGATCATTCTTGCGAAACCTAGCCATCCAGTCCACCACTACTGGAGCTGGTTGCATAGTTGCTGCGGCTACTGTAACGGCTGCTGCTGCGGCAGCTGCCATCTGCTCTCCCTGCTGCTGCTGCATCTGTGACATATGCTCCAGAATGGCGGCAAGCCCATCATTAGCAGCCCTTCTTCCGGCCATTCTGCTTAGCCAAATAGAGCAGACAATTAAGACTTAAATTCTAAATGTCTACATAATACTATAATCATACTACTAAATTCCTAGACTTTTACTATAAGCATTCATTACTCGCTAGGTGAGTAATCATGTGGAGTTTGCTTAACTCCAAGGCTGAGGAGAAACTGCTTTGATACCATAATTGTAAGACCTAAGATTAATTACCCTTAATTCCCCTTATATTAAAAATACGAGCTTGAAAATTTCTTTTTATTTTATTAAAATCAACCGTCAAACGGACGGAGTTTCGTTTGTTTATCGGACTTTTCCAAAATTTCACCTGTGAAAACATTTATCACATAAACATCCAGAAGCCAACAAGGCTTGCATCAAGAGTATATATATATTTGCATTATATCGAGGCCCAAAGGGCTCAAAATATAAAATCAACATCAGAGTTAAAAGTAGCAGCGAAACACCAAGTTAGAAATATAAGCTCAAAGACCCTAAGCTTTTAGCAAAAGTGATATATCCTAAGCCTCGCTCAAAAAGTATATACAACACATTTACATCAAAATAATATCAGAGGCTTAGGTCCAGTGCCATATTCTATCCCCTAACACCCCTACTATCACTGTAAGGGATAGTAATCCTGCTCGGCCAAAACTGGTGTATACTCTAGCTCAGTACCGGAAAAATGGTAAGGAGGTGAGCACTACACAATAAAGTAGGAATAGTAGTTTCTCATATGACATAATAACCGACCAAGCCAAACACATGTAGTTCAGGTATTTCACATAGTCATTCACACTTAGAGTTATTAACACAAACATTTACCAACCATTCTTTCATCTCAAAACCTCCATCTTTTCTTTCAAGCCAACAAATTATTATTCTCTAATTTATCATGCTACCAGCCTACTTTGATTCCCCCTGTTCTAACTCTTTATCGCGTCGGGTCGGTGCCGACCTCGCATTATTAAGTATAAATGATCGCGCTGGGTCGATAAGACCTTCGCATTATTAAATATAAATGATCGCGCTGGGTCGATAAGACCTTCGCATTATTATGTTTTATTATCGCGCTGGGTGATATGACCTTCGCATACCGCGCTGGGTACATATACCTTCGCATTATATCGTTTTGTTGACGCGCTGGGTGATATGACTTTCGCAAATCGCGCTGGGTACATATACCTTCGCATTATATTGTTTTATTATCGCGCTGGGTGATATGACCTTCGCAAATCGCGCTGGGTACATATACCTTCGCATTATATTGTTTTATTATCGCGCTGGGTGATATGACCTTCGCATATCGCGCTGGGTACATATACCTTCGCATTGTATTGTTTTATTTCCTCGCGCTGGGTCACCGTGACCTTCGCAACATGAATTCTAAATGGTCGCGCTGGGTCTTTGTGACCTTCGCTTTTCTTAAATTGTCATTACTTTATTCATTCATAATTCCCTCTCTAACCATCACTTTACTTTTTCCTAACTCTTAGTAAATTCATTTTCCGAACTCTATCAACACTAATCCCATTCATTTATTTCCACAATCCATTATTCATTTAGTCATATGGCCATCAACACATCATTCATCAACATAGCATTATTTCCAACAAATTCCACAATATACACTTATTCAAACATACACATAATCAGAAATATTCACATATACACAGCATCATGATTAATTAAATTCCATAATTTCAATTTTATAATCATTACTAATGTTCACTACCCTATGATTTTATGCCCTATTAACACTTAACTCTTAGCAAGTATTATATACATACTAGAAACTCATCCCTAAATTAAGGTAATACTCACTCCTTACCTCAAAATATTAAGAGATAGAGTGTTTGCCCAACTTGTCCTAGCTTAGAAATCTTAAAGCCTTGAGCTTTCTCCACTTAGCTTTCCACCTCAAAAGAGATCTTATGCCAAAGTTGACGAATAACCTATTGTGAGAGTGCTAAAACAAAGGTTACTATTATCATCTTGCTACTTGTTAGAATCCATAAAATAGAGAGATTTCCATGGATTGAAATTGGAGATCCAAAACATGAGAGAGAGATATCGATCTGGATAAAGAGGAAAATGAATGATTTTCTTTGAACTTAATCACTTACTTGAAGCTTGTTGGGACTATGATTGTTGAGGAGGATGATAGATACTCTTACTCCTTGAGTATTTGTTGAAGAGAATCACAAACCCCAGAGGAGAGAGAAAAGGGCGTGGAGCTTGAGGGAAGAGAGAGAGAGTTTCTAACTCATGATTCTTGATTGATGAAGGAGATGATGGAACCCCTTGATCTTGGATGAAGGTTGATGAAGCAACAAAGCCCTATAGGAGAAAGATAGGGATGGATCGATGATCAGAAGAGGGAGAGAGGAAGAGAGCTACGTGCTTCTTTTTTTTCTTTTTCTTTTTATGGCCAAACTTAATCCTTAAGTTAAATTTGTGTGGCTAGGGTGATTTGCTTGGAGAAAAAGCTAAAAACGTGTGGAGGGGAGTGCATCACGTGCACTCCACTTTTCCCCTTTTTTTTTGTACAGACCATAAAGTAATCGATTACCCTAGCCTGGTAATCGATTATTTCTTCAATGCAACATTTCTCAGTACATCCACCAGAGCCTAAGTAATCGATTAACCCCCTGAATTTAATCGATTACTACTCAAAGTAATCAATTACTTTACCCTTGTAATCGATTATTTTGCTGCAACATCTTAAGTGATTCCACCAGAGGCCTTGTAATCGATTATTTTGCTGCAACATCTTAAGTGTTTCCCCTGAATTTAATCGATTACTGCAACATCTTAAGATTCTGACGATTTTCTAACTCCAATTCATCTCCTTAGGCCCCCATTCTCACTCAGGCTTGGATTACTACTTAAAATCCTCTCTTAAAACTTGATAACTCTCCTAAAGGCTTGGCATAAATCATATTATACTGAATATTAAACTTAGGGATGTTACAACTAGGCCCTAATCAACCACAGACATCATTCCAACAATCATAAATCATATAAGCTTCATTCAAAGTTCAAACATTCACAATAAAAATCCACAACATCACACACTTCAAACAACAACATGACTCAACCCTACTTCTTCCTAAGCTATTCCTTATCTAACTTAGGACCACAACTTGCCTTTACACACATATTCATCACAATCATCCCACATTTGAAAATCAGTTAAAACAGGGTTCGGAGGAAAAGGACCTATATGGTATGCAACCAAAAACACCTTTCATCAATTTAATTCCCTAATATTTTAAAAAATTTGAAAATAGTGTCCCTGAACGCAAAAGAACATCGTAGTAAATTTTCAAGTCAATCAGAGTTCATTAGGTTCGTTTTTGACCCTACAACCACTTAGTCAAAATTTTGTAATGGTCGAGGGTGAACCTACATCAAATTCACTTATAAATAGTAGACAAACTCCAATTGACCTCAAAATTTAAAGAGACATCTCTTAAACTTAGCCCAAGGTTGTGTAAAATTTTCAAACCGATCAGAGCACGTTAAATTCTTTTCAGTTAAAACACTAACTTGCTCCAATTGGCTTGAAATGTTACATGAAACGATAAGTCTACCTTAGGGTGCTTATATGAAATCTTCCAAATCAAACAAATGTCCTATACCCAAAAACTTAGTTTTCCACTTTATATAAAAATCCTGATTTTCCCCAACAGACACCTAACCACAAACACATACATCTTTAGAAAATCCTTGGCTTGAACAATCACTAAGTATGGGGATTTAAAATTTAAAAAGAAGATCCCATACTAGCAGAGCACTTAGAAAAACAATTTAACATATACAAAATCAAGATTCTTTGGAAATTCAATAAAACTTTTAATCATGAACTTTACCACGAAGAGCTACCTCCATCTAATTTCATAAGAACTTAGTAGAGCCTTGAAAACCCAGAAACTATCACCTAAGTTTATTGGTCCCTACCAGATTCTTAAAAGAGTCAGTCCAGTAGCCTATCAATTAGCCCTACCCCCGTCATTAGCTAATCTTCATAATGTGTTTCACGTGTCTCAATTGAAAAGGTATGTTCATGATCCCACCATTGTTCTTAGAATCCAACCCGATGACCTAGAAATCCATGAGAAACTAACCTTTGAAGCCATGCCTATTCGCATTGAAGATCAAAGAGTCAAGCAGCTTAGAGGGAAGGATATTTGTTTGGTCAAAGTTATATGGATATGTGGTGATGTGATGGAAGCATCTTGGGAATTAGAGGATAAGATGCATCAGGACTATCCTGAATTGTTTGTATAAGTTGAATTTCGGGGACGAAATTCCTTGTAAGTGGGGGAGTAGTGTAACACCCCAAAACTTTAATCCTTGATTAATGAAATGCTAATTATAAATTTTATTATAATTAATTATTTCTAATTTAATCTTTGATTAAAAATATGTGTTTATGTATTTAGGGAATGTGTGTGCATTTATTTAATAAGTATAATTATGCATAAAATAAACATTTTGCATATTAGTCCCTGAGTTGGGACCTAGAAGTAATTATAGGAAAGATTTTGGAGGGAAAGTAAATAAAATTATTATTTTTCAAAAACAGGTCAAAACACTCGAGTGTTTCTGAAAAGACTCGAGTGTTCTGGTCAGAATTGCACGAGTTAGTGCGTTTGGTGAGTCACCACCAACGATTCCCGTCGTGTGACACGAATACTCCCTCCCCAACACTTCAATGGCGTCGTGTCGTCATGCATGGACTTGCTTCTTGTCTATTTAAGCCATCTAAGCCGAATTGTTGAGGCATTTGGTCAAATTCGGATTTGTTGCTCAAGTTAGGGTTCTTGAATCGTTCTCTTCGATTCTCCCTCTGTGTTTCGATTCGAGTCACAAATTAAACACCAACACAAAGCTCACATCTCGAGCTTTGTATAGACACCAAATTCGTGAGTTGAGAGTGAGTGTGAAGGAAGAATTGGAGCTTGGAAGTGGAGCTTGTTGCTGTCAAACCTTTTCTGGAAGCTTGCTTTGATCCTTGATTTTGGTAAGCTCACGCATTCTATGAGTTCCAAATTGGTTTCTATAGTTAATAGATGTTGCATAGAGTTTAGAAATACTAAATTCCCCAATTTCTATCTTTGTTTCCTATGTCAACCAATTCCATTTTGGACCTCCACTCAAAACTGTCCTGCATGTGATGCTTGAAGAGGTTTTTGGTGCTGTGGTGTTTTCTTTTGCAAATCTCCTCTTGTTTCACGATTTTGAGGTAAGGGGAAAGCTTTCTATTCACTAGATAGAGCTTAAATTGCATGAATTGAATTAGAGAGCCACCAAGAGGCTCTAAGGGCTTAGATTGAATAGGGAAATTGGTTTGGAGACCAACTTGTGCTCTAAATTTGTTGTGAGCAAGTCCCATATGTTGCATGCAAGCTGTCTTGAGTTTAAATTCACAGTTTTATTGAGTATATTGTGATTTGATATGTTAAGTTGTGAATTTGTATGTTTTATGCATAATCTCTCAATTCTCTGTTGAATCTGTTAATTGATGTGTTCCAAGTGTTTAAACATGTTCAATATATGTTATATGAATTCTGTTGATCGTTGGTTTGGACTAGAAATGGTTAGAATTGAAAATGGTATGTCAAAACCAAGTTTCCAATCTGTTCTGTAAGGAAAGACTCGAGTACTTGGCGTGATACTCGAGTAATTTTTGATAAAACATTGTATTTTTGTGTTAGAGCACTCGAGTATCAGGCCCAGAACTCGAGTAATAATTGATGCTCAGAAACATGCTTTGATAAACCACTCGAGTAATACATGAAAGACTCGAGTATTCTGGATTTGGTGAAGAACACTCGAGTACTCATGAAATACTGGAGTAAATTTTTGGAATCTGAGATTTGAACTTCCTAAAAGCATGAACGACTCGAGTAGCCATGAACTACTCGAGTAATCTGGAAAATTTGAAGAACACTCGAGTATTTTGAAGAACACTCCAGTAGTTTTACCCAGAATATTAAGAATACCATTTTTAATTCTGAATCATTTGGTTAATAATTAAATGACAATAATCCAAGGAATCTTAGACATAAAAGAAATTGATTGTTGATATGGTAATTTCATTTGGATAACGACACGTTGCTCGGGTGGCACGTTAGGTTTTATTAAAAAGAAATTCACCAATCAATTCCTTTAAGTTAAGATAATGCATACATTCTGGAGTTTGGATGATAGATCGTTTGTCATGTTTTGGTAACATGAGGAGGGCCTCTGGGAGTGCCAATTGACGACTCGCTTGATGACACGTTATGGTTGACGACGTGGTCAGTACTGTGAGATGCTGATATTATGGATATACCGTTTGGATGACGGGACGTTGCTCGGGTGGCACATATTCCAAGCTTGTCGTGTACATTCTTGGTGAATGTACGAACGTTGTACACCTAGGAGTACAACGCACTGTTGAGTGCTGGACGGAGTAAAGGATGGACGTCAGAGAGTGACATAGAATGATGGAGATAGGCTTGAGAGCTAAGTTCATACATCATGCCACACATTTAATCTAAAATTGATAAATGAAACAAGTATGAGCATATTACTTGCATCCAATATTTGCTAAATGCTAAATGTGGTTGTTGATTATTGTTGCATGTTTATACATTCACATGGTACCTATATTTATGCTCTATTGATTATGTGTATAGAATTGCTTACCCCTATGCCCTTGTAGGTGATGTCACGTTACATCGCTTGCATCGAGATCCGACCACTTCCTAGTGGCATATGGATCTACGAGGACCATCGCGTGGTGTTCGAGGGAGAGGTAGAGGTTACCTTCTACCACCCGAACCTGCTGATCCGATTTCGTCCTTGTAGGTTTAGGATTCCCATCATATACACTACGCACGTACCCCCTTTTTACACATACCATGGACCACCTCTCACACGACCAGCTCGCTCGTATCACAGTTTCCGTTTTCGACCTACCCGCTCACACCCTTTTTCTTCGAGAGTCGTTCGCGAGGAGACTCCCCCATCTGATCCGAGGAGCCCTGTTAGAGTCTCATTATCTCCTGACTCGGTACCCAGTGGTAGGGTACCCACTCCATCTGATGAGATCGAGGAGGATCTTGTGGAAGATGAGAGCGTAGGTGAGCCAGTCGTTCATTCTACCGGGAGTCAGTGGAAGGACGATGATCCCTAGGTATGTGCATATGGTACATGATGAGGATCGAGGGATCCAGTGTAAGGATGTTGTGGAGGAGATACTGCTGCTGCTGTTGATGATGACGATGATGGATGATGTTTACTACTTCTGCTACCTGGAGACTGCTACTTCTACTACTACTACTGCTGCTGCTGCCAGATCTATGTGACCACCTCTAGAGTTCATATTTTGATATGTATATTTTGTAGATAAGCTTTTGAGAGCTCTAGGGTTATGGTTTTATTTTGATATAGATCTGTCATGGACTTGTACTTGGATCTTGGAGATATCACCTTGGAACTATGTATTTTATGACTTCCTTATATATATGTATATTATGTTTATGTTTCAATTATGCATAGTTCCACTATTTCCGCTTACTCTGATTTAACTTATTTAATGAATTCGGCTACGATAGAAAAGAATGGTATCAGTTCCGCAAAAACGAAAGAAGGGATGGCATCGCTTAATTTCTGTAACACACATCTTTTATTTATAAATATTATTAAAAAGGTTTAAAGACTAAAATGGGGAACTTAAAATTTCTTTTCATAAATCAAGTTTACACATGAAATTGGGTATTTCAATTACAATAAGAGTAGCGCACTTATAATTTCCTTCTTTCCATAACTTCTCCGCGGCGACACTCTGATCCCCAAGCTCCTTGACCTTCACCTAAAATGTTAACCACATAAGGGTGAGACCTTTTCACAACACAGTGAATTAGAAGATAATAAAGAGCACATAATAGAAACTTAAGAATCATAATCAAACCAAGCCATGAATAACAAAATGCTTCACTTTCATTTTTCAAAATCAATTTCATTTTCCATTATCATGTTCATTATTTATTCCCTTTAATTCCTTTATCAATTCCATTTTTATTTCCTTTATTCATTTTCCATTATGTGTAACCTCAACCAGAGATCTACACCTTACCATCGTGTGTAACCCCAAACAGAGATCTACACACGGTGTATGCAACCACAAACAGTGATCTGCATACACTGTGTATACAACCACAGACAGTGATCTGCATACACTCCATCATGTTTATGTAACCTCAAACAGAGATCTACATAAACTTCCCTTTTTACCTTTTTACCCTTTCCATTACTCATTTTCCATTAATGTGTGTAACCTCAAACAGAGATCTACACACACAGTGTAAGCAACCACAGACAGTGATCTGCAAACACTTCCATTTTTACCGTACACCACTAGGATTTGGATACCCGCTAGATAATTGGCACACCTGTCTAGGGACTTGGAACACCTGCCCAGGACTTTACACCCATCCAGACCATAACCTGTAGGACTATGTACTTTTACCAATCCATTAATTATTCCAATTATTGGTGTGGAAAACTGATCCTGTGGGTCACCCGGCGCCTACAGGGCGGTTTGGCCTGATGGGTAATTGGCCTGGCAGGTAATTGGCCCTAACAGGTAATTGGAACACCTAGCCGGGTACCTAGTGTTCCGGGCCCCACTGATCAGTTTCCACTTAAGTTACCTTTACCCCTTTCAATAATCGACAATCCAGTCCATTCATTTATAGTTCATAATCACAAACATTCTCCAATTAATCACACACATATACACATAAATGACACTTATCATTCATCATCAAAACAATTCCAGAGATTCTCAAATATACATATAGCAACCATTCCTAATCAATATTTCATAGCATTATAACAGAAATAATCATAACCTTTACACATAGATTTACATTCTACTTCCAGTTCATTTATTTACCATCCACAAATCCATGACCATATTCTTTCACCCTTAACATTAGCCCTTATAACTATTTTCCCTTATTAGCATAAGACCAACTCATAACCTTTAATCCTATTTCAAGCTACATATCATAATCACTACTTTCTTCCATTATTATTATTTCCATTACATTACCTTTCCTTTTATACTTAATCATGTTCATCCCTTACTTTCCAGCATTAAATCAAGTAACACATATAACACTTAAAAATTCACAAATCAGTCGACATACTCAGGTATGTCTCAGAGTGCTTAAATATAAGTCAACTCCCTAGGGTTCTTCACTTCCTACATTTACAACATACATAGAGGGGGTATTTAACAAATTATGACAATTAACTTAAATTATTAAATTAATTCAAATTACATTCATTCTTCTTAAACCAACTTATAACCGGTGCTATTTTGCTACCCACAACCCAATTCAACTAATTAGCCCCAATCCTATTATATACCCCAACTATCCCTAACCCAAAGTGTGGAAAAGAGACTCCCTTTACCTTAGAGAGGGAGAGAGCCCACACAAAGCTCCAAAGACTCCAAATCTACTCCGGATCTACCCTGATTCATATCCTCTAGACCGATCTCCACTCCATTCTTAAAGATTGGAAAAGAGAGAAAGGAGCCCTAGGAGAGAGAAAGGGCTTCATGAAGAGAGAGAAGGCCACCAAGGGAGGAGGTGAAGGTTAAATCATGAGGGAGATAATGAATCTAATGGGTGAAGGTTTACAAAGGTGGATTTGGGTGGTTTATGGTGGTTGATGGTGGTTTTGTGTAGAGGAGAGAGAAAATTGAAAATGGAGAGAGAAGAGGAAGAGAGAGAGCTGTATGAGAGAGAGAAGGGTGAAAGGAGATGAAAATTGATCTTGGATTCATGGCCTTGAGGATTCTTGATGACTTGGTCTAGGAGGAGGAGGAAGAGCTCAACTTCCTCTTGGGGAAGGAGGAAGAGAACGAATTGAGAGGAGGAGAGGGAGAGAGATGGTGGGTGATGAATGAAAATGAGAGTGAAAGAGTTTGTTTTATTTTGTTTGGGCAAACAAATGTGGCTATGAATTAAAGAGGGAGGGGAGAGATTCCTTTTGTGTGGCTATGAAGCCCTCAACGTACACCCTCTTTCTTTTTTTTTTGATCAGACCCTCTGGTAATCGATTATCCTAGCTAGATAATCGATTACTGCTTCAGTGCAACATTTCTTAGTGTTTCAGACAGAGGGCAAATAATCGATTAAGTCACTTGAAGTAATCGATTACTTCACAAAATAATCGATTATTTCCATGAGTTAATCGATTATCAATGCTGCAACATTTAAGTGTTTTCATCAGAGGCCTAGTAATCGATTAACCCCTACAGAGTAATCGATTACTCTAATGAAAACTCCTATTTTGGCCAATTCTACTCTAAGACACTACACCAAACTCCTACCCATGATTTTCATATGGTTTTTATCATAAATTCTAGCTTAGGTTTTCCTAATTAACTTGGAATTAAATTTTGGGATGTTACAATTTCTATAATGTAAATACGATTTCAAAAGTACCGATGCTATCTAGTTTGTGAAAAGGTTTTAGAGAATGCTGAATTCAACACAATGTTTAAAAGGATTGGAAGTATTCTCTCCAAGAATTCCATGGTTTGGTTGTGCACCCGCCTTTAAAGCAAAATTTTATTTCTACATTTTCTAAATACTTACAAGTCCATATCTTTCCAAATAATAGTATGATTATGATATTAATTACTTGGAATAAGAAAAGGGTGTTACACTGAGTGGTATCAGAGCAAAAGTCAGATCCTGTAGTAGTTGAAGTAGTTCCAGAAAGGTAATCATCAACATCAATCAGGTATCCACAGGGCATATTTATTGTTTTGAATGCTTGTATCTTGCCTATTTTGAGAACAAGATACAATTGAATGTTTTGTTTGAGGATATAGTTATAGCCTTAGTATAGGTGGTGTGACGAATGTTTCTTTAGTTCAACATATGTGACCATAAGTCCATAGCGCAGGTCTAGTATGGCAACTAGAAACCAAAATCACACCAACACAATGTTAGAGAGAATTACCGCGGTGCTGGAGTCCATGCAACAACAACAATCTCAGCAATCACCTCAACCGGTTAATCCATCTCACCAGTGCAATGTGGGTAATACCGAGGCAAAAAGTCTGGCAGATTTTAGGAGTTGCAATCCGCCCAAATTTGAAGGAGGATTTAAACCTGAGGAGGCCAATAAGTGGATTCATACCATGGATAAGATTTTGAGAACTTTGGATTGCACGGAAGCTCAGAAAGTGGCATATGCAGTCTACATGCTAGAGGATGAAGCTGAGAACTGGTGGAATCACACGGTTCAGATCCTACACTATGAAGGAAGAGATGTGAATTGGGGTGTATTTATGGAGAAGTTTCTCAATAAATACTTCCCTAAGGACTTGAGGAGAAAGAAGGAGGTGGGGTTCTTGCAGCTAAAGCAAGGAGACATGAGCGTGGGTGAGTACGCGGCCAAGTTTGAGGAGTTGATGAAGTACTCTCCATACTATCAGAACAACCCCGATGAAAGAAGCAAGTGTATCAAGTTTGAGGGAGGCTTGAGGCCTAAACTGAAGTCTATTTTCAGCTATCAATGGATCCAAAGTTTTCCTGCACTTGTGGACATGTGTAGGATGTTTGAGGATGACAAGAAAACTGAAGGGATGCAAGCCTCAGAAAGAAAAGATAACCAGAATTATGGACCTCAGAGGCGCAAGAGTTTCAACAATCGAGGCAAAGGTCCGTATGATCGCCGAGGAAAAGGCAAAGGAAAGGCTGGAGGTAATGATGGAAGGAACTTTCGGGGCGAGGCTCCATTCTGTGACAAATGTAAGCGCCATCATTATGGCCGTTTTTGTTGGGGAACAAGGGGTTGTTTCAACTGTGGGAAACCGGGACACTTTGCGAAGGACTGCAAGGAACCGGTCAAAGCCAATTCAAGAGAGGCAGCTGATAGGCCCGTGGTTCAAGGAAGGGTTTTCACCCTTAGCGGTATGGAGGCAAGCCGATCTTCTGATCTTGTGCAAGGTAATTACTTGCTAAATGGTCAGCTTTGTAATGTTCTGTTTGATTCTGGTGCAACGCATTCATTTGTTTCATATGAATGTGTAGATCGTTTGAGTCTACCTATGTCTGAATTATCATACACTCTTAAAGTAGAAACCCCTACTAATGCTCCTGTAGTTGTTTCTAGAGCATGTCTTAACTGTTGTATAGAAGTGTTAGGGCAAACCTCTAGGGTAGATTCGATCTGTTTACCCTTATCGCAATTAGATGTAATCTTGGGGATGGACTGGTTAAGTCGAAACCAAGTGATCATTGATTGTGATATAAAAATCGTGACCTATAGAAACCTGAAACCCTCTGAATATATGTGCTTGTTCAACACTGAAGTGGAAGGTGATGGCCCGAGGATTGAAGAGATCCTCGTTGTCAGAGATTTTCATGAGGTATTCGCTGACGAGATACCTGGTTTGCCACCGAAGAGAGAGATTGAATTCGGAATTGATTTAGTACCGGGAGCTGGTCCCATTTCTATCGCTCCTTATAGAATGGCACCACCGGAAATGGCTGAGATGAAGAAGCAGATTGAAGAGTTGTTACAGAAGCAGATGATTCGACCAAGTGTGTCACCATGGGGTGCTCCGGTTCTGTTCGTCAAGAAGAAAGATGGTAGTATGAGGATGTGCATTGACTACCGGTAGTTGAACAAGGTCACAATCAAGAATAAGTATCCTTTACCAAGGATCCATGACCTTATGGATCAAGTTCGTGGGGCTTCAGTATTTTCCAAGTTTGATTTGAGATCTGGGTATCATCATATCAGGATCAGAGAAGAGGATATCTCAAAGATAGCATTTCGATCTCGATACGGGCATTATGAGCACGTCGTAATGCCGTTCGGATTGACTAATGCACCAGCTATCTTCATGGACTACATGAATCGAATCTTTAGACCTTATTTAGATTCATTCGTGGTTGTCTTCATTGACGATATCCTTATTTATTCCAAGAGCCCGGAGGAGCATGCTGAACACTTGAGGATAGTGTTGAATGTCCTAAAGGAGAAGCAGCTGTACGCCAAACTTGCAAAGTGTGAGTTCTGGCTGGAGGAAGTTATGTTTTTGGGACATGTGATCTCAAACAAGGGGATACCGGTTGACCCGGCAAAGGTAAGCTCAGTTTTACAATGGGAACAACCGAAGTTGGCCACGGAGGTGAGAAGCTTTCTTGGTTTGGCTGGTTACTATAGAAGATTTATAGAAGGTTTCTCGAAGATAGCACTACCCTTGACAAAGTTAACTCGGAAAGAGCAACCCTTTATCTGGGACGAGAAGTGTGAAAGGAGTTTCCGATAGTTGAAGGAAAGATTGACATCGTCCCCTGTGTTGGTTTTTCCTGATCCACAGAAGAATTTCGAGGTGTATTGTGATGCATCGAAACAAGGACTTGGAAGTGTTTTGATGCAAGATGGAAAAGTAGTCGCTTACGCCTCGAGACAACTAAAAGTTCATGAAATGAACTATCCAACTCATGATCTAGAGCTGGCAGCTGTTGTTTTCGCTCTAAAGATTTGGAGGCACTATCTCTATGGAACTACGTTCCGGGTGTTAAATGACCATAAGAGTTTAAAGTACCTCTTCGACCAGAAAGAGTTGAAATATGAGGCAACGTCGATGGATGGAGTTCTTGAAGGATTATGAGTTCGAGCTTCATTACCATCCTGGGAAAGCAAACTTGGTGGCTGATGCATTGAGTCAAAAAGCAATGCATATCAGTGCAATGATGGTCAGAGAAGCTGCGTTGATAGAAGAATTTAGGGATCAGAGCTTGGCAATGCAAGTGGAGCCGACAAGTATCAAGATGGGAATGTTGCAAATTGCTAGTGAGTTCTTACAGAGAATTTGTGAGTTGCAACAAGAAGACGAGGGGCTTAAGGAAAAGAGAAAGCTTATGGAGGAAGGCAAGGAGTTAGAATTCCCAGAAGGGAAAGATGGAATCCTCGTTTTAGAGCAAGGATTTGTGTGCCTAATGATTTGGAGGTAAGGTAGATGATTCTAGATGAAGCGCATAAAAGCAAGTTGAGTATGCATCTGGGAACTACCAAAATGTATCAGGATTTGAAAAAGATATTTTGGTGGCCTGGCTTAAAGAAAGATGTGGCTAGGTACGTGGCGTGTTGTTTGGTGTGTCATGTAACACCCACTGGAATTATCCCTGAAGTAACAATAATATATATGTGTGTATTCTATTTAAGTACTATTTGATACTAGGGAATTTTTAGGCTAAGTATAATTAGTTATGAATCTAAAATTTGAATATTAGTTGGGAATATTAATGGAATGATATTAGGTGGAAAAGTAATGAATTAAGAATAGTAAAATTCAAGTTTTTTGCCTTTCCAGCCAAGAAGACTCGAGTCCTTTAGCAAAGACTCGAGTATTCCTCGCAGTGGTGCACCAAATGGTGCATCAGACTCGACAGACTCGAGTCTCAGGAAAAAGACTCGAGTAGATTGCCCAGATCCGTAGCTGCTTATGGCGGTTTTAACACATTTTGAATTAAAAACTCATTTTTTAAGACTTCCAAACTCTGAACTTGACCTTACTTCATGGGTAAGTTAGGTAGATGATTTGGGTCTGATATATGTAACACCCCATATTTTTCCCGTACGTGCGTAAACGATTTCGTCGAAATAAACATCAAAGTTTTGTTTTATAAGAAATTTTCAGAAAAATAAATGATGATTTCAATGGAATTTTTATAACCCAAATGTTTTATAAATGAGAAATGAATAATTTTGTTGAGTTTTGAAATGATTTGATTTTTAAGAAATAAGATGTGAATTTTTCCTAAGAGTGATTTTTGTTTGAAATGGAATTTTTGAGATTTTGGGTCTGTAAGCTTTAAAAATGCATATCTTTTTAACCGTAACTCGGATTTTTACAAACTTTATATCAAAACGACCGTCTCGAAACATAGATTTTGAAAATATAAGTTTCAGAATTTTCTGGGTTGCTTTACAAAAATTTATTTTCTGAACAGTGGAATACGAGTTTTTGAAACTTTGTTTTAAAGGGAAAATGATTTTGTTGATTGGGCATGAATTTTTATGTGAAATATGCTTGATTTAATGTGTGTGTACTGTGTGATGTGTGGAACTGATTATGTTAATGTAAATTTTAAAAAAAAAATTAATTGCCTTGTGTGTGTGTAATTGCAATGGAATGAGAATTAATAAAATAAAATTGTATGTGTATGCATGTGTGTATATGTGAGTGCCTTGGTATGAATGTGTGTGTGTGAATGTAGATGCATGGTATGTGTGTGAGGTTGCCACGGTTGTGCATGTGCATTAGGTGTGTGTATATGTGTCAAGCATGTGTGTGTAGAAGACTTAGAGATTAAGACACCAAGGGACTAGATGGAAACCATGGAGTAACTAAGTGGCAAAATCCCTAACTAAAACCCAACTAATAGTTAACTCTAAGTAACCCCTAGTAAGATAGCCCACTCCTCCTTGTCCCCTTGACTTTGGTGGACCTTAGCCATGCAATTATTTGCAAACCCAAAACCGCCCCTCTTCCTTATGCATGAACCGAAAATTTTAAGGGCAAAGAGGGAATTATGAGTTGGTCTACTTATACTATAAGCCTTAGATCATTTCCCATTTTTCTCTCCCTTCACTATTTCATTTCCACTTCCACCGTAGCCACACTAGAAACACAATCTCTAAGAGTCCATTTTGCTCTTAGAGAAAGAAAAAGAATTAGAAAGAAAAAGAAAATAGAGAAAGAGAGGAGAAGATGGCCGTGAGGCCTAGAAGAGAAGGAGGAGGAAGAATCCAAGCTTGAACCAAGCCTTGCTTTTATAGATCAAGAGTGCTAAGAGTTAGGAGAACCAACCTCTCATGGTAGGATTTTTGAAGACCAAGAAGAAATTGTAATAGCCTAGTTTCCTTTTCTTAGATCCTTATTCTTTCTTCTTACATGTTGTCTTCATAGCTTGAAAGTTGAAGTTTATATGTTGTTATTCTTTTATCTTGAACTTTTGAGGACTCTAAGTAAATTGTAATATGTGACCTTGATACTTTGTGTTTTGATTCATGTTGTTCTTGATGGATTTAAGACTTTTTCAATTTAACTCTTAATGATCTAATGTTTTCACACTAGAATCTTAAAGATCTAAAGAATAGCTAAAGATTTTTATGAAACCTAAACTAACTCTCTTTGCATGTCTATTTTCTTGCTTTAAAAACCGTAAAGCATATATGTTTGTGTGATGATTTAAGGAATAAATCCATGATCTAAATTTCATTTATAAAAAAGGGTTAAGTTTTGATGTTGCATGTTACTTTTGTGATGAACTTAGTTGATCTAAGTGTGTGTTTGTAATTATTTTGCTTGATGGATGAAAAATGTTCAAATTTTTAATTTGCATGTTATTTTTTTTTCAAGAAGAAAGAGTATGTTTCCTTCTCTGTACTATTCGGTTTTAAGGAAAAAAATTTAGGTGACAAGTTTTAAATAAAGAACATGTTTAGACCTTTAATTTGCATAATAATTTTTAAGAGTAAAATTGTGTTTTCTTTTATGTATATGTCTCGGTTTTTAAGAAAAAGAATTAAGATTTAAAATGATTTTCAAGTTTAAACATGCTTTGATTGAATGTTTGATTATGTGCATGCTGTATTTTGATGAAGGCCACTCGGCCAAGTTTGGAAATAATATGATCCATGCTTTTCATTTTGTGAAAAATTTGGTGCATGTTGTTTTAGTAATTTTATGAACATGCATGTTATTTCCATGAAAAGGAAATTGAATCTTTTTGGTTTGAGAAATAATTATGAACTTGAATTTATTTTAGGTATGCTAAAAATGTTTGTTGATGCATGCTTGTATGAATAAGTGAAATAAAATGTTACTTAAATATCTTGGTTGTAGTTATATGATTTTGTGACTTTTGTGTGTGAATGAAAAACATTGCCTTTTTGCATGTTGACTTTGAGTCACCCTAGGATTAAGTAGGTAGCTATGTTGTCTCTTATTTTGGTTGCATGCATAATGAGATCAATTGAATTTGATAATTCTAAAAGTGCATGCATGAAATAAATAAATGTATATGTGTGGACTTGTGATTCTAAATATGAAAATGAAATTAAAATTTGATTGTTCTCCTACTGCATGCTCACGGTTTGATCTTAGAATAAAGAAAATAAAATAATTCTTTTGGAGTTGTTATGATTAAATTATTTAGATTTAAGTTATAAAAAGGAATTGGAAATTTGTTGGTTTTCTTTTCTGGATGCTCACGGTTTTAGCTTGAAAATAAATGAAATTGATTCCATGACTATATGTTTGTATTTGCGTTTTTAATCCTTGCAAAATTTTATATGCACAATTCGGTTTATGCGTGTTTAAAATGGTTGGACAATTATTTGCATGAAATGAAGTGTGGTTATATTCCTAAATGCCTATATGATATGTGTTTACCTTTTTCTGTTTGATTTTAAATGAATAAGTTCATTTGATTTTGTGAAAAGATTTTGGTACTGTTGATTTAATGATTTGAGTTTTGAAATTTATTTGTGATTAGGAAATTATTAAACTTGTATGATTCGGTAAAAAGGACTAAATTAAACTATTTCTTGAGAATAATTGGATTAATATATTACAGTAATAATTTAATTAATGAATGTAAATAAGTGAAAATGTGATTTACTGTGTATATGTTTGTGAATGTTGTGAATGCTTGAAATCTGTGTGTGTGTCTGTTCTTTGTACTGCTTGAATGTATTGGAGTTGTAGTGAATACTGTTTGTGAAATTTATTTGTGAAAAAGGTTTTATTTAAGAAGTTTGATTTAAGTAACTTAGATTAATTTGAAACTTTAATTGATTTTCTGTGATTAGTGAAGTATAGAAATTAAATAAATTAATCTGATTGGTTTTGAAACTATACCTTCTTGGATTCTGTATTTGATTTAATAAAGATTTTCAAAGAATTGTTTTTCTTTAACCAAAGTATTTTAAACTAAGAGTAATGGGTTCTGTTTTGAAAAAAAAATTGTTTTAGCAATTGTTTTAAGAAGTTTTCTTGGAAATATTTTATAAAAGGAATGATTTGGATTTAAAGTCTTTTGGATATTGGCAATGTGCTTTTAAAAAGGGAATTATTTCAAAATATTTTTAAAACGAAATTAAGAGTTTACGTAAATCGTTTCTAACGCACGGGGAAAAATGTTCTAGTTCGGGTGTCGGACGCGGAGGAAGCGTGGCAAGGGTAACGATTGGAAATCTTAGAGAGTCTTTGGACGTGTCGTCATCCAGGTGAGTGAGAGTGCGGTGATCCCGTAACGTGGTTGCTCGTAATTCGAGTGGACGGATTACGGGAGTACTGCGAGTTAGGCAACGTAGATATTCGTGCTAAATGTTTATCTGTTCTGTTTGCATACTAAATGTTTAAATATTGTGCATACTTCATTTTGTTGAGAATTGTTTGATTGTGTGGGTAGTGAAATGATGATGATGAAATTGTGAAAGTAATAAGATAAAGAGAAAAGAGATGTGAACAAGAAACATGAGAAACGATTAAGAAAGAAATAAGTAATGAGCTGAGAATGAAAAGAAAGTATGAGATGATTTGAGAAAGAGATAAAGGTCATGTGAGTAAAGGAAAGAGATAAGAGTTGAGATTGATCTGAGAATGTGATTATGAAAGTGAGAAAGTGGTTGAGCAGAGATGTGATTCCTCGTCCACGTTTTTGGGAAGAAGCTTAGTGTTGAGTTGAGCTCGCTCCTCCATTAACACTCACCCAAAAATGTGATTTTTGAAAAGGGTTTTGCAATGAGATTTTTGAAGGCTTTGGGAAATGTTTAGTAAAGTAAAAGTTTTATGAAATTCTATTTCCGGAAAGGTTTTGTGAAATGATGTTTTGAGAAAGACGAGGAACGCATGTTGATGTTGTGATGAGAATTATGTTGAGAATGAGTTTTTGAGAATCAGGAGGAAGTGATATGAGGCTTGAGGCCATGTGAGATTTAGGGGGAAATAATGCGATTAGTGGTCGGGCTTCGTTGAAGGGATGCACCAAGGACGAGCCGACTGTTAGGATTAAGCCGCTAATAAAACGTTAAAATTTTAAAAGACTTTAAAAGACATTTACAAACGCGGAGAGGTATGAGTGTCGTATCGAAGTAGTGGAGAGGAAGGTACCCCGGATATCAGGGATATCCGGGTTGATGAATGCATTAGGGTAGGCTCGGGCGGTAAAACGTCACGTTGCCTTGAGTACTATTCTGGGCAGAACGAACTCCACATGTGGTGCACTAACGTGGTGGGGACTGGGTCTAATACCATGGTAAGTTCTGCACCCGGGACCAGAATAGTGCTGTCACCGCCGGAGACGGCTGACGGCGACAACCATACTTCTGGACCGAGAGCTTGGGCTGCCATGACACGAACATAGAATGATAGTTTCGGTGTGCATGACTAGGAGCTAGGAACTCTCCTGGCGGAAGGTAATCCATTGTAAGTTCTTAGTTACCTAGCTCTACCATACTGTACCCTGGCAATTGTTTTATTTGGTATTGAGGTTTGAACAAATAAATGGGCCTCGTTTTAAACGATGATTGAAAACGGGTTTCAAGACGCAGTGTCCTGTGATACCTCGGTTTGGAATTTGGAAGGTTGCTGCGTAATGTGAGAACATGAGTTTCTTTTAAACTATGTTTGGAAAGTCTAAACGTTCTCACATCTATGTAACACATGTAAAAAAAAAATTTGGCCCAAATTTTCACTGTTTTACTTTAACTTTTCAAGTTGCCGAATCGGGGTGTTACAATATATATATCTTTTGGATTCATTTTACCCTCTTTTACTTTGATTTGGCTTGTTTTCATAGCTAACTTAGGATCTTTTTATTAGTTTTTAAGAATTTTAGTAGTTGTAGTTCCCCTTGAACTTTTTGATCGTTTGTTCATTGTTTCAGGTGATTTTGGAGCTCAAATGCAAAAATTATTTTTGGAATTGGAAAGAGCACGTAAAGACCTTGAAGTAGGAAAAAGAACGGAGCAAAACGGAGCCGGAACATGTCCCGCACTCCTGGGGCGCGTGGACTGGTGCGCCTGGGGCGCGCTTACTGAAGAAAAAGAGGAACAGCAGACTCGCGCGCCGGGGGCGCGAGACCGCGTGCGCCAGGGGCGCGCGTGCATCAGAATAGGCCCAATTGGGCCAAAACTTCAGAAATTGATTCGGATTCTACTTAGGGATATTTTGTAAATATATATTAGGGATTTAGAATTAGGTTAGGCAGCCAACTAGAGGAAAAAATAGAAATTAGAATTGAAGAGGGAGATTACAGCACTTTGAGCAAGTGGAGATTGAAGGATTTGGGGTAATTTGTCTATGAATTTCCCTTATATGTCTTTCATTCTTCTTATTTCTATGTGTAACTAAAACCCTCGTGTTAGGAACAAGGTGAATTTGTATGGCGTAGCTTATTTTAATTTATAATTTAGTATTTTCCGTTTTTAACTCATGCGTTAATTGTGTTTTTATTGCATACGTAAAACTGATCACTTTATGTTTTGGATCTCTTAATTCTTAATGAAAGTTTGAGATTTTGAATAGGCCTTGCAATTAATGGTATAATCAGTTCAAAATATAGAGATATAATTGAATGATTATATGATTTGGTAATTCCCTTGTGCTGAATATCTTATTTTCCAATGCTGTAATTTGTTGAAAGATCAAGGATTAAGTATTTAGAAAGTAAAGGGTAATGTTAGAGAGATCTAATTATTGCTATTTGAGAGGAATTGTCCATGAATTAAAGGAAAATCTAAATTATAATTGAATAAGTGAAACCTACAATGCAACCAACGTTCCTAACCACTTTCTTTCATAGTGCTCAAGTTTTATTTAATTTCTACAATTAATTAGTGTAGTTAATTAATAGTTTCAAATCTGAATTTTAATTTAAACAACTTTTTAGTTATAGGATTTATTTCTAATTACATTAAGGTGAAAATATACTAAAAACGCAACTCCCCGTGGGACGATATTCGGTCTTCCATAGACTATATTACTCGTTGACCCAGTACACTTGCTGGCAAATCAACAAGTTTTTGGCGCCGTTGCTGGGGAGTAGTTTTCTTTAGTTTATTTTTGGTACTTAGTGTATTTATTAGTAAATTCTATTTTTCTTTTTATTTTTCTGTTTTTAATTTGTTTTAATTTAACAGGTGCTGCTTAACCGTTTTTATGCTTTTGCGCTCTGTAGGTAATCGAGGCCTTGTGCAATTTGATCCTGAATTGGAGCTTAGTGTGAAACGGTTGAAAAAGCAAGCAAGACAGATGGCTGAATCACATGGTTCTGGTGGTTCTGGAGCAACAACCCAGCCCACAAGGAAGACTTTGGCTGATTATACCACAGTGGATCCAGATGTCTGCACATCCAGTGTAGTCCGGCCAGCAATTTCAACAGTTGCATTTGAGATTGATACTCAATACATTCATCTCATCAAACTGGATCAATTCTCAGGTGCACCTAATCAGGATCCTACTGAGCACATAGCCAATTTCCTTCAGATGCTGGACTTTTTCAAGATAGAAGGTGCATCAGATGAGGCGATTCGCATGCGTATGTTTCCTCTATCTTTGAGGGACAAGGCCTTTACTTGGATGAGGAATCATCCTCCTGGAAGTGATTTGGGTCCAATATATATAGATTTGAGCATTATTTGGACTCCCTTTTACTATGTATTTGGCTTGTTTCTTTAGCAAATTTAGGACTTTTTAGTAGATTTTAATTATTTTTAGTAGTTTAGGGTCCTTTGAACGTTTTGATCCGTTTGCTAGTGTTTCAGGTACTTTTTGGAGCTCAAATGGATAAAATATATATGGACCTGAAAAGAGAGGACGAAAAGATCTTGCAAATGGAAAAAGAACGGAGCAAAACGGAGCCGGAGTAGGTCCCGCGCGCCTGGGGCGCGGGGACGTGTGCGCCTGAGGCGCACCTGTGTGGAAAAAGAACAATCATCAGACCTGCGAGCCTGGGGCGCGTGGTCGCGTGCGCCTAGGGCGCGCGTGCATGTTGGAGGCCCATTTTGACCAGATTCTGAACAAAGTAGAAGAAGAGAAGTCTAATTTGGCTTCATATCTTAGACTTGATCAGAGATTAGAAGATAAACATGGACCTTATCTACTAGATTTAATTAAGATTTATTTTAGGATTTGTTTTACTCTTTAAATAGAGGATTTGTAAATAGTTTATAGTAGATTTTGAGATTATAGAATTCAATTAGGATTAGAGAGAGAGGTTAGTAACATCAATTGTGAGCAAGGAGGCAAGGCACGAAGATTGTAGATCATCACTACAAGAGAGATCCGTGTGAGGATTGAAGGGCTCTTGGAGAGTTAACCTGTATTGTCTATTATATGAGGTTTTCACTTTGCTTCTGTTTTCTTTATTTCTATATGTGTAACTAAAACCTCTTGTTAGGAACATGGTGTAAATTGTATGGTGTAACTTATTTTAATTTATGATTTAGTATTTAGCTATTTTTAATTCATGCGTTAATTGAGTTTTTATTGCATACATAAACCTGCGCAATTTATGTTATGGATCTCTTAATTCGCAAGGAGAGTTGGGATTTTGAATAGACCTTGCAATTAACGGTATACTGGCTCTATACGAACGACTTATGTGCATGCATTCGGATTATGGGTCTATATATATATATTTAAATGCTTTCATTATTAAAATGAAGTGTTTCCAAAGTTAATTAGGTGCTTGAGGGATTATGGGTCTATATATATATATATATATATTTAAATGCTTTTATCATTCTTAAGTTTTATCAAACGGTTAGCATCAATGATAAGGGGGAAACATCATTGAGCTCGCACACGTCTACATCTCCTCGGTCAACCACCCAACCTAGTCGGAAGCAAGTAGGAGTACATGACCTTTACCGTGCGGGCACGACAGCTGTCTCACAACAAATGGTCCCAGACCAGGAGGACTCAGCCTCAATCAATAATATCAATTCATAATAATCATGGCACACTGCCTCGCATTGGCAAACAAGATGCCCCACTCTAGTCCCTCTCACTGTTCTCGATTTGCAATCTAGGGGGCGACAGTATGTTTCTAGTGGGCCCGCAGAACTTGCCACGACAATAGACCCAGTCCCCACCTTGTTAGTGTGCCGCATGTGGAGTTCGTTCTGCCTAGAAACATACTCTAGACTTCTTGACGTTTCACCGTCATCGTCCTCCCCTAATGCAATCTCCTCCTAAGTATCCGCAGATACTTATGGTATCTTCCTCTCCACTACTTCGCACTCTCATACCTCACCGCGTGTGTCTTTTAAAGCCTTTTAGTCTTTTTAATTATCCTAGGGTCGGCCCGTCCTTCGTGAAACCCTTCAACGAGTCCCGACCACTAACTTTGCACAAACTTTCTCTCATCAATCCTCACATAGCACAGAGCTGGGATCACATCACACTCTCAAATCTCATTTCTCAAACTTTCTCAACATTCTCCATTTCTCGCAATCATTTCCTTTCAACATCTTTTCTCAAAACCATCTTTTCAAAACTATCTCAAAACACCATTTCATAACTTTCACAGAAACATAGTTTTCACCAACTTTTTCTCAAAAGATTATTTCAAAAGACTCTCTTTAATTATCCTTTCAAATACTTCATCAAAAGATTGTTTTCCAAACACTTCCTTCAAAATACATCTTTTCATGAAACTCTTTCAGAAAGATTGTTTCACAAAGCTTTTCTCAAAAACATATCGTTTCACGAAACTTTTAAAAGAAAATCTCTCTTGATAAGCCCTTTCCAAAAATCCCTCTTTTCAAACCTCTTTCCAAAATTTCCTTTCACAAACTTTTCTCAAAATTTTATTTACATAGTTCCTTCACAAAAATTGATTTTCACAAATCTTTTCAAAAAGCTCCCTTTTCAAAAATCTTTTCAAAAATTTCTTTCAAAAATCTTTCTTCAAAAACCTTTTTCAAAAACCGCTTTTCAAAGACCTTTTTCAAACCTCACACCATTGCTGGGCGCTAATGGAGGAGCAAGCTCAACTCAACACTAGTCCCACACTAAAACCGAAAACAAAGGAGCCCAGTTCCACTCAATTCACACCTCATTCCAACAATCAACATCACTCTTCCCAGCTCTGGCTCGTTCTCAACATCAACACTCGTTCTTTCCCCAATCTCAAATCTTTTATTTCTTTCTATTCTCTCTCATATCTTTCATCATGGTTTCTTTCATTTTCATTTTGTCATTCAGGACGTAACAGACGTCCATCAGCCATTTACTTATCATAATCATTAGCGATAAACATTATTAAACATAATTAAATAAAAGCATACTATCAACACACAACATCACACAAGAGCATTGTGGTCTTTGTCACCTTCATATAAGCAGCCACACAAAGCAAACAATTGCTGCTTATACTACTGACTCCAACCACTGAGTTCCGATCTTTGAGATTATACGGAACGTCCTAATAAATCACCTAGATACCACGGTGTCTTAGGAAAGCTTCTCTCTCACCTGAGGTCCAGCTATTAAATGCGTACCGTCGCCTCGGATCCTTTGTGCTGCCGGCTGCTCCAATCCCTTGTCTTTCAAATTCCCCGTACTAAATAAAGTACATTTACGTTATTAACTTGTATTATGAAAATCTTTTTCATAACTTAAACACCTCTCATTCCTCGTTGGAAAACTTAAAAACATAACTGTTTTCAATCCGGATTTTCCTTAAATCAGTTACCATTTAAAAACTTTTTAAATCACTTGAACCCATTTTTAAGGTTAAAAGACAATTCTAAATAATTCGGGACAGCAAGGAATCATTTTACAAAATCACTTTGATAAAACCCCAAAAGTATTCCAAAAACACATTTTACTTTAAATAATTCTTTAATTCAAAATTAACATGTTAAGACTCAAGTTTTTACCATCAAACAAACTTTGGACAGCCCTAAACACAATTAAGAAATCTCAAATAAGTCAAATGAAATTTTCTTAAAACCAATTTATTTTAAGACCAATTACATATCCAAATATCAACTAGCACACAATCATAACAGCACTCTAATGAATTAAATCATGCAAGTAATGGATTAATCCTTTAATTTAATTATAAATCAAACACTTATTTACTTAATTATTTTCTAAACATTTTCATTTTCATAAACAAACACTTAGGCATTCATAAATTCACAAACCACATCGAACCAAAGATATACATCAAGTACATTTATTTTTCTTACTTTAAACAACTTTATCTCTAAACTTCCTTGACTTATTCATATGCATGGCCGAATGGAAACAAGTAAAGCAAATTAAAATTACAAATCTAAGGCACACAAATCAACGTGATTTATTTCAAGCACTTAAATTCTACTTTCTTTTTCATGTAACAAAATTATTTACTCTTTCTTTTATTCTTACCCGAATACACAAAACTTTTCTAAGACCATTTAATTCATTTGCCCCCTTTTCTTTAATTAAAACCGAATATAAATTAAAGGTTCACACACAATTTCAAACATATTAATTTAACCATAGTTCACAAAACATAATCATTATTTTCATGCCACTTCATTGAGAAAGCATCCTAGGCCATTCTAGGTGTATAGGCCGAACCCCAATTTGACAAAACAAGGTCCTTGGCTTACTTTTCAACATGCAAAAACACAAAATTCTTAAATCAAAGGAAATTAATATGCAGGTGCCCATTTTTATGGAGACAAAACATGATTTCCCTAACTCTAGACCTAGACCGAATGCACCATCATCATGAATCAAGGTTTTATTTTCAAATCTTTATCATGCATGCATCTAGAACATAGATTTAGGTGAAGATCATTTTCCAAAAACTTGTTTCCTTTATTTTCTTTTAAAACCGTGTGATCCATGAGGAAAAGAAAATCTTTTCATTCAAAAACCACATGCATGCACCTAGATTTTGTAGATCAAATCATGAAATCAAATATAATAGTACAAATCAAAGATAAAAATTATTTTGAGTAAGGAGAAGTCAAAACCGTGATGATCATTGAAGAAAATCAAGTCTTTGGTTTGAAAACACATATATGGTTTCAAAAGTACAACTTTTCATGAATCAAAACAAGATCAAAGCATTTTCAATATCAAGACAAAGGTTTAAAGCTTTTAAAGGTCAAAACCCAAAAATCAAAGCTTTATCAAAACCAAATAAAAATCAAACATTTCCTCATCTCAAATTTATCTTTTCTAAACATGAGACTTACATGGAACCACTTTGATCAAATAAAAAAGCATCAAGACTTAATCGTTGGGTTATGGCCGAATCTCCTAATTTAAGATCTAGTGTTCTATTAATTCATTTGTTCTTAAAAATTTAAGATCAAGGTTCTTTTAGCACATGCATGAACTCAAAGCATCCAGCTAATGAGGTTCCTGTCGGTTCTATTTCCTCGCTTCCGATGTGTTTAGGTCCATTCTTCTTAGTATTGCCATGTCTATCCTCGGACACTACACATCTCCTCTATCGCGACAGGATTCACCATTTCCTTATTATTAAAGTTCCATCTTCCATTCCTTGGGTTGAAATTCTCCCCCACTTAGCATCAACTTACTTGCCTACTCTGATGCCAGGAAGCAGGAAATCGAACATGTCGACTCCTGATTGCCTTTCATATGACTCTTAATAAAGAGTGAAAGAATCTAACAACAACATAAAATATAATCTTTGGAATTCACGAGGAATTTGCGACTTCGCTTTAAGAAAATAGTATAAGATTATGCGATCCAAAGACTTTTCGCAGAATGTAGCAGCTTATGGCTAGAAATTTCCCGGAACCGGATCGAATAATTAAGACTGGAACTCCAGGAACGATGAATATTCTAGGATAAGAAACAAGGAGAAGATCGCAAGTTCACAGTGTTTAGTAGATTGGAGGGAGAACTCTTTGATCCGTGATCAAAAGTCACTACTTCGAGGTCATGTCAAACCAAGAAGAATGAGGAGGAAGGGATCTACTTGCACGAATTGAGGTACTAATTAAGGCTTTCAGATTTACTATTAAATTCTTAAACGATTTTTGATGGTCAAAGATTGGAGGTTGTAAAGTATTCTTGAGGTTTGAACATTCTATTAAACACTACTTTAGACCAACGACACTCAAGACATACCTTGGGTGTATGTCAGCAATCCCTTACAACCTTCTTCGAGTTAAACCTTAAGGAAAGCTTGAATGAACTTGATACAGAACAAGAAAGCTAATGGAATTTGAAATTTCTATCACCTTAACACTTGCACTTCTTTCGAAATCGAGAGTCATGATGGATTGACGAGTTTGAGAAGGTTGTGGTGTCTGACCGTGTATGGTTTTCTCCATACTGTATGGTGATTGGCGGGTCCAAGAGGGTCGCCATCATGACAAGAATCGGGTAGATACAGGCATTGGAGACTATAACGTGATTAGATACATGTCAAGGAAGAAGATGAAGAAAATCATCCTAAAGAATGCATTTTTACTAGATATTCATAGAAAAAGGCATTTCCTCCGGACTAATGGTTGACTTCGTCCATAGTCCGGCACTTGTGAGTACCAACTTCGATTATTAGGGAAAGGTTCTTTCGGCTAAGCGTCCAGATTTAATCAGCTAGAAATAACGGATTCCGATTATGGTTCCTTACTCCCCCACTTAGCATTGACATACCTGGCTGTGTCAATGCAAATAATAGGCTTGGTCAGTTCTAAGGATCGTCTATCTAACTTTTTGACGGTTCTTCGAGATTGAAGATGGCACCTATTGAGGAGCATTGGGTCATATTTAATTTCTACGATTTGGCGAATTCTCGTGTCTACTTCTAAGTTCTCCCACTTGATGCTTGAGGCTCGAAAAGAATGAAGATGTGAAGAAGAAACACGAAGCACTCAAGGAGAAGCCTAATGATCTTTGCAAGGTGATCAAGGATGTGCTGGGTGACAAGGTCGAGAAAGGTTCATGCCCGTACAGACATTGAGGTTAGCAGCACGACTGGGTACATGTCAAGCAAGAAGACAATGGAGATTATCCCAGAGAATGCACTTTCATTAAGGAATCATTAATAGATGTACTTTCTACATAGCGATGATTCACTTGATCGATCTCGGTGAGGGTACCTCGTGCAGTGGTCCAGCTTTATTCATACGAGGTAACCGAATCGAATAGACAAAACTAGAACTCCATGAACGTCTGATATTCACCAAAGACAAACATAGGGAAAATCAATAGTTCACCAACCTTAGTTGGTTGAAACATGAATGCACTTGGTTAGGATTGAAATCGTTGCATCAAATTTGGTTTAGAACCACAAAGATCAAAATAAGAAGATGGAGGTTTACTTGCATGAATGGAATCATTACTTACGGTTCAACGAAACACGTATAAAGCCTTGAATGACACTTAGTGCCCATGGATCGAGGTAGGCCAACATTCATAGGGGTTTACATCATTTCCAAGACTAAGGGTCAGGTTAAGCTTACTACCTGTTGGTGCTCAATTGCTAAGATCGTCTAGTCTCAGCGTGGAGACTTTATGGAATTATCAGAACTATTTTTTTTTTGGTGGCTGTCCAGGAATTGTGGAAAGATTTCCGATGAGTTTATGGCTAGCAACATCTGATTTGGTTCTTCATGCAATTTAGAAGGGGTTCCTAAGGCCAGCTTGGTTTTCTCCAGGATGCTGCATGAAGGGTTCGAAAGGCACTGTCTGGATGGCTTCCTTGCTCCTAAAGGTGATACTTCTTGGGCAAATTCTATTTCGGATTGGTTTTTGTTTTAGTTAGGAGCTTCCAATGGCATCGACCATGAATAGGTGCGAAGATCAAGGTGATCAGTCCCAATCTCCCATCTATCAATAGCAACATCATTGGAGCAGTTATTGATGATATTATCACTTAAAAGATGCAAGGATCAGAATGATCAGTTCTGACCTAACATTCCATCAAACGACAACACCATCGCCGAATTCAATTAAAGTTAAACCTGTGTTCCAAGGCTTAACGCTATCACTACGCTTCCAAATCTTATCACTTAGTTCCTATAATTATATGTGTTTCCCTATAAATATAAATATATATATATATATGTATCCTATTAATCTGACTTAACTATCTATCAGTTACTCGCTTGGTGAGTAACCCAAAGGAGTTATGAGTCCACACTCCAAGGCCGAGGAAAAACTGCTCTGATACCATGAATGTAACACCCTCACAATTACTTACTTAAATTACGATTTTATAAAAATGGTAATTGAAAATTTCTTTTTAATTTAAAATACTTAAGAATATTTTTCCAGAAAAACGGACAGAGTTTCCTCTGTTTTACGGACTTTTCCCCAAAATTTCCTTTTGTACCTGTCCAGACCAGAATAGTTCAAAAGCTTAATCATAAATATTACAATAAATGAAAACCTAATGCCCACAAATACCCAACTCTGGGCATACACTAATACACACATTTAATTATAAAAATACATTCTTAAACTTAATTAAAATTCACTCTTGGTATCATAAAAGACACCCCTCGTGGTGAGGGTTTCCTGCTCGGCCAGCACTGGTGTATGCTCCACTTGTGTACCTGAAAAATATTAACCACACAGGGGAAGCATCACACAGAACTTAAAGAGAGATTTCTAAGCAGTTATATACGCCTATGCTATACTACTTAATTCATGTTCTTCTTTTCTTTTTTTACTTCCTAACTGTTTCCCAATTCTTTTTCTTTCTAATTGTTTTATTTTAAATAATCCCTAACCTCTAATTATTCTTGTTCCTCATTACTTTCGCTCTTTCCTTTTTATTCCCATTTTCCATTTGTATTTCCATTTAAATTCCATTATTTGGTTAACATGCCGGTTACCTTTTCGTTCCTTTACCCTCTTTTTGGTGACAGGGTCTAACGACCTCCCGCCATTTTAATTTCTATTATGGTGACAGGGTCTAACGACCTCCTGCCATTTTAATTTCTGGTGACAGGGTCTAACGACCCCCTGCCATTTTATATTATGGTGACAGGGTCTAACGACCTCCCGCCGTTTTATATTATGCTGACAGGGTCTAACGACCTCCCGCCGTTTTATATTATGGTGATAGGGTCTCACGACCTCCTGCCGTTTAGATTATGGTGACAGGGTCTCACGACCTCCTGCCGTTTACATTATGGTGACAGGGTCTCACGACCTCCTGCTGTTTTAGATTATGGTGACAGGGTCTCACGAGCTCCTGCCGTTTATATTATGTGACAGGGTCTCACGACCTCCTGACGTTTTAATCCTTTCTCTTTATTATCGTATTAGTCTTATCCCTTTACTTTCAGTGCCTTAATTATATCTAATACTTTTAATTTCCTAACTCTCCCTTATCCTCTATTATCGTCTCACTTCGCTCAATCCTTCCCTTAACGACTTATTATTATTTTCTTGCCATCTTATAGTTAAGTACTTTTTGTTACTAATTATTCTCATACTAACTCTTAGTTATTTACCTTTTCTTTTTCTTTTCTTTTTCTTCTTTTCCTCCCTTGTTTCTTTTTCCTACATCACTCACTCCATTTATTTCTATTAACCTTATTTTATCCTAATTTAGTTCTCAACTCATTCCTACACTTTCTTTATTTAATTCCGGCTCTCCCTAATTAATCTCTAATTTCTCCCTTTTCTCACTTACGCTACTCACTCGTTCTTATAATTCCATTTATTTATTTATTTCTTATTATTCCGTTTATTTCGTTGTTAATTGTTTCAACTCTTCTTTAACTAAATTTTCTTTCCTAATTATCTTCCTTATTACATATCCTGTTATTATATTATTGGTCCTATTCTACTCAGTGGTCTCACTAAATTCTCTTTACTCTCATTTGTTCATTTCTAAATTTATTTCCCTATTCGCCATTTCTATTCTTTTGCCACACCCTACCGATCTAATTGATTAGTTATTCTGTTACCTATCTTTTTATTCGTCACTATTTGTTTCCCCTATTTACTCCATCGATCTTTCTTCATTATTAGCGGGCTACTCTAAGGTTCATTAGCAATTAATATTTCCCCCGGTCCTAGCGATAGATATAACTACCCAGAAATACACCCCTTAAGGACTGGTAAAGAAACCCCTTACCTCAATTGACGAAATTAATAGAAATAACCTCATCAGGCCCAATGGGCATCGATTGGCTAACTAGATTCATGCAGAACGATCCGCCCAAGTTTGAAGGTGGCTACAATCCGGATGCAGCCCAGAGATGGCTCCAAGAATTGGAGAAGATTTTCCGCACGATTTCACCGCCTACGGAGCAGATAGTTCTTTTGGCGGCGTACATGCTCACTGGAGAAGCCGAATATTGGTGGGAGCGTGTACGAAGGGAAATGGAGATCGCTAACCAGGAGATCACCTGGGATGTGTTCAGAATCAGGTTCCTAGGGAAGTACTTTCCGGAAGATGTCCGCCGAGAAAAAGAGCTGGCATTCCTGAATTTAACACAGGGAAGTATGTGCGTTGGAGAATATGCTGCACACTTCGAAGACCTCATCCGGTATGCTGGGAACTATAGGGATGCTGATGAAAGAACTAAGTGCATCAAGTTCGAAGCAGGACTTCGCACTAAGATCAAAGTAGCCTTTGAATTTCAGAACATAGATAATTTGGCCCAACTAGTGAATATGGCTAGTACTTATGAGAAGGGATTGAGGCGGAAGACATCCGAAGATAGGAACAGGATGATACAGTGGGCTGAAGGTTCTAGCAGAGGCAATGTACCGGTTCAGGAATTCGATACACATGCCGACATCAACGCTATGGCAATGGTGCCAAGGGACACCGCTCCAGACGTGAATGCCCCGAGAAACAGGCCACAATATTATTGTGTGGCCATTTATACGAAGGTGACAAATACCACAATATTATTGTGTGTTGTGATGTATGAGAACATGCTTTGTATTTATTTATTTGTGATGCTTAGTGTTATGATGAGTGGACGAGTGTTGGACCTTGTTGTGTCCTTAATAAAAGAAGGGAAATTAAGTGAAAGGATTGAGAAAGTGTGAGGTTGGAAGTGATGATATAATAAAGAATGATGATGAAAGGATAAGAGGTTGAGTGAGAAAGAGAGATCAGAGATGACTGGGAAAGAAATTGAAAGTAAGAACGAGAACGAGCCAGAGCTGGGGAGAGTAATGTGAATTGTTGAAATGAGAAATGGACTGAGTTGAGCCGAGCTCCTCTGTTCTTGGTTTTAGTCTGGGAACTAGTGTTGAGCTGGGCTTGCTCCTCCACTAGCGCTCAGCAAAGTGAATGTGTTTTGAAAAATGGATTTTGAAAGAGGAATTATCAAAGGAAATTTTGGGTTACGAAAATAACTTTTGAAAAGGGTTTGTGAAAAGAGAGTTTTGGAAAAGGTTTTGAAACGGGATTTTGAAGAAGTTTGTGAAACAACATTTTCCAAGAAGTTTTATGACACGAACTTTTGAAAAAGGTTTTATGAAAAGGATATTTTGTGAAAACGATGTTTTTGAGAAAGCCTTTCGGAAACGAGATGTGATGATGGTTTATTTAAAACAGTATCTTTGGTGAAAGTTTTTGGAAATTGGCGATTTGGAAGTTGTGAAATCGAGATTGTGGAAAAGGGAGATTTAGAGGAAATAATGAGAGTATGGTTAAGTGAGAAATGAGATGTGATTCAAGTGAGTGACTCCCAGCTCTGAGCTCTGTGTGATTTTAAAAGAGCAAAGATAGTGGTCGGGACTCACTGAAGGGATGCACTAAGGGTGAGCCGGCCAATAGGTTAATTAAATAAAATACTTTAAAAGACATTAACCACGAATACGGTGAGGTATGAGCGTGCGAGGTAGTGGAGAGGAAGGTACCCCGGATATCAGGGATATTCGGGTTGATGAATGCATTAGGGTAGGCTTGGGCGGTAAAACGTCACGTTGCCTTGAGTACTATTCTGGGTAGAACGAACTCCACATGTGGTGCACTAACGTGGTGGGGATTGGGTCTAATACCATGGTAAGTTCTGCACCCGGGACCAGAATAGTGCTGTCACCCCTATGGCAGTTCAGGAACAGTGAGAGGGACTGGAGTGGGGAATTTTGTTTGCCACTGCGAGGCAGTGTGCCGTGATTATGATAATTCTGTTATTGAGGCTGAGACCTCCTGGCCTGGGGCCATTTGTGTGTGACAGCTGTCGTGCCCGCACGGTAAAGGTCTTGTACTCCTGTTTGCTTCCGACTAGGTGGTTGGTGGCCGAGGAGATGTAGGCTTGTAACGCGAGTGCTAACTACGAAAGAAACGCGTACCTCGATGATCCTTTAACTCCCCTGGTCATCGAGGGTTATAATTCAATAAAACATCTTGAGAAGCGAGTTATTTGAGTGAGAGTGGAAAAGTGTGGGAAATGGAAAAGACTTGAGAATGGAAATGTGGAAAAGAGGGTGAGTTCTATGAAAGAGAGTGGAATAAGGTTAGAGGAATATGAAGGAAATAATAATAATGAGATGAAATTAATATAGATTGTGAATAATGATGATAGTATGTTGCTTGTGATTGTGTGTGTATGTATGTATTGTTTGTGTGTCCTATTATCTTGCCTACCGTAATTCCACACCGTCGACGCTACGTGTCCGGAACGCTTACTCTCTCCTGTTCGTTGGCGCATCGGTGTCACTGGTATTCCAACGGGCAGACGGATCTACACATGGAAGTCGATCTCCGATCTGAGGAGGGTCACGGATGGAGAGCCATACCTCGTGGATGGAATTGGACGGGACACACGCAAGTGGTGGTCGAAGACCCGGAGCATAAGCTGAGTGGAGCCACCGCGAGTCCATGTTTGGGGAGCATGTCCTATGTGGAGAATAGTTCACGTTCGTCGCCTCCGAGGAAGAAGATAGAAAATCCTGTGTGATTATTCGGCATGGAACTTAAGCCCAAACCGGACGAAGAGTCAAGGAAGGTAGTTGCGACGTCATCCGGCCCGAAGGTGTTGATGAAAAGGAGGAAGATAGGACCAATTTACCTTGATAAGATAGGGAAGCAGAAAGAGCCTTAGAGTAGGTTGTTATTTGTCTTTCGTATTCAGGATTACCTAAGTGATGAACTTTTACTGTAACGTGACTCATTCTGATGCATGCCCTATTTTGCAAGAACTCTTTTTATGAAACAGTTTAAAGAAGAAATTAAATTGTTCTCTTCGTAAAACGTTTCGGAACACGAGATGAAAGAGTTTTGGTTTCACGTAACAACTCGGTTTTCGGAAGAGAAGGTTAAAAGATGTTAGTAACTTTTTCAAACATGTTTTCCAGTCCTTCAACAATGTTCAAAAAAAAAATGGCCTCATTTTTGTAACATAAATAAATAAAAGTCAATTATTCCAGTTTTCGAAAATCGGGCTGTTACAAATCCGACATCGTTGATCGTAGAATTTCGCTTAGCATTTCTCGAGGACGAGAAATCTATAAGTTGGGGAGAATGTAACATCCCACGTTTTTCCGACTAGGATAAATAAAACTCGATTAAAGAAAAGTTTTACGATACGGTTTTACAAAAAGTTTTCGATGAGTATTTTACTCGATTTCGAAGTAAAGCGTTGATTTTATGGAATTTTGATAAACAAATACTTTTATGAAGTTAGTAAAAATGATTTTTTTTGAGAAATAATTTTTATTGTTGGTAATTTTGAAAAAGTAAATTTCTTTATGGACTTTCTTAGATGTATTAACTTTGAAAATCCATAACTTTTTAACCGTAACTCCGATTTTTATGATCTTTATAGAAAAACGATCGTATCGAAATGTAGTTTTCAAAAATGTATTTTTCACAATTTTCTGGGTTTGGATCGCGAAAATTATTTTTCAGAGCTGTAAAGGACGAATTTTCAAAGAAATAATCATGAAAAATAGTTTTTGACTTCTAATGAATTTTTCCTTTTGGGATTATCTTTAAGATATTGAATTATGATTTTAGAAAATGAAATAACGGCTATAAGTGCAACCAATAAGTACAGTTTATTATTTAAAGAAATTGTGTTTAATTGTTAATGTGTGTGCTTGATTATTATTCTGTGACTAAGTGTGTGATTGATTGATGAATGTGTGTAGGTATGTGTATGAGTATACATGTGTATTTATGTGTGTTTGTGCTACGTAAGTGTGCGTATGTATAATTGCAATTTTAGAATTAATTGCTTAATTAGGTGAGTTGATAATTATAATTTGATTAAGAAATTAAATTGTGAGACATGTGTGTGTGTGTGCATGTGGGGTGCTACGTGTGGTGTGGGGAAGCATGAAGGGTGTATGTGAGTTGTGTGTGTAGGTGACACATATGTGTGTATGTGTGTGTTTGTGGTGCATTGCTTGATGACTAAGTGGAAGGGAAATTAAATAAAATAAAAGAAAAGAAAATGGAAGTCAAAACTTGGAGACTAAGTAGGTGTTCTAGGATGCCAAGAATACCTCCTCATTGTTGCATGTTGATCGAACCACCCTTAGGCCAAGGAAGGGAAATAAAGTTCCATTCTTAGTTCCTTTCCTCTCAATTCCCATTCACTCCCTTCGTAGCCTTCCTTCTTCATTTCCTCTTTTCATTTCATTCCCTTTCACACTACCAACATAAACACTTGAGTCTCAAAGAGAAACATTAGCTCTTGAGACATATAAAAAAAAAAGAGAACCATGGAGAGAAAGAAGAGGAACCGTGAGGTAGGAAGAAGAAGAAGAGGAGTCCAAAGCTTTAAAACTTATGAGCCCTTTTGAAGATCAAGTATTAGAAGGCCATCTTTTTGGTATAAACCAAAGACCCTAGAAGCATTAGAATTGGCTTTGTTTGTAACCTTGTAATTTTACTTTTTCTTCTCTTGCATGTTTATTTCTATACACATATGTGTGATCCTTTTTGTTAACCATGGACTTCTAAAGATTTAAAATAATTTGTAATATGTGTTTGATAATTCGGTTGGTGGTGATCATGATGGATTTTGATGTTTTATTATAGATTTAAAACCTTGTGTATGATCCTTGTGAATTTGGAGTACATCTTCTTGCATGTTGATTTTGATGCTTAAAACCGTAAATCATGAGGTGTTTGAATGTTTGATTTGTGAATCTATGTTTGATCTAAACTTGTTTGTAAATTTTAAGTTTTGCATGTTGGTTTGTTCATGATCCTTGTTTGAATTGTGAAATTGTTCAAGTTTCTAGTTTTGCATGTTGATTTTTTTTTGTTAGATCTAGTATTTTGGTTTACCGAGAAATTGATTTGTAAGCTTGATGATCAATTTGGTCTTAAAAAGAATTTTTGTGATAATGATTTTATTTTCTTGGTTGATTCATGATCCCATTTTTGGTTTTGTTTGTATATAAAGAAAATTAGCTTTAGTAAGCATGAAAATTTTAATAAAATGACTTTGTTTTCCTTGATGAATATTTCGGTGTAAGCTCATATTTTTAGACATGAATTGTAATTGAAAAATTTGATGAATGCATGTGATGATCTAGTAAAAGGGAATAGGTTTTAGTGATTGTTTTGATTTTATCTTAAAACCTTGATTTTGACTCTTGAATGGTGATGCATGTTTTATTGGGTTAAAGAAAATCGTTTTCATGATATGTTAATTTGGTTTTTGAAGAAAAATAATTGATAACTGGACTCTTGTGTTGATTTACATGTATGTGTGCATTTTTAATTTTCATGAGGAGAAATGGTTGAATAAATTGTTGGACAAAATGTGATGCTGAAAAATTGTGGTTTGTGTGTTTTTGATATTGATAAATGATATGTACGTATGTTCAGTAATTCTGAAATTTTGTCACTGCCTTAAGTAGGCTAAAATAAGCTTCTTTGAATTTTTGTATGATTTTTGGAATTGATTTACTATTTTTATAAGAGCAAACCTTGTAAAAAATTGATTTTGTGAAAATAAGCTTTTCAGTTTAAAGATGAAAATAATTTTCGAACTTGTGCTGCTCTAAATTGTTTGAAAGTTTTATGGTAATTTCTTGGACATCTCTGGATGTTCTCTGTAAAATTTGAAGAGATTTGGAGTTGAATTGATATTTTTAAGAAAGGCAAAACAGTGGACCATTTGGTTCAGATTTTCTGGACTTAGTGATGAATTTAATTGGAAAAATATAACTTTCACAACTCCAAATATTCTGAACATTTTATGAGATAGTCTTAACTGTATAAAGAATACTTATACCAAATTTTGTGCAATTTGGAATTGAACAACTATTTTTAATAATGTCGTTTTTGCCTCTGACCAGCAATAGTACCATGTTGTCCTTCATGCAAAATCTAATTTGAAACCTAGTTTAGGATTGTTTAAATGACTTGAAATTTTTATATGATTAACTTTGGTATGTATGTGAATATCCTGGAAATTTTGAAGATTAAACAAATTGATTTGATTTAGTTTTTGGATTTTGTCTTGTGTGTTTTACTTGAAATCGCACTAAGTGTTTATTTGAATGTTTTTGATGAATATGAAGTTTTGTACTTGATATTATGACTTGGCTGAATTGTATGATAATGGTGATGTATTGAATTGATTGAATGAGTGATTGTTTGATGATAGGTTTAGGTTGTGCTTGAATGAATTATTTAATTAATCAAAGTATTTTGTTTGACTTTGTAATTGGTTTAAAAAGTAATTGGATTGGAAATAGTTTAACTTGATCTAATTGAATAACCTTGGACTTAGTGGTTGCTGCCCTTAATTCATTTCACAATGTTAAGTTTGAAAAATAAATTATTTAAGTGCTTAGTTTATAGTAAAGTATCCCATGAACTAAAGAATGATTTTTCGGTGTTTTCGGGTTTTCTGAAAAATGGTTTATGGACTAGTATACTTGCTGTCCAGATCCTATTTAAATTGTTTTTCAATCTTTAAAACTTATTTGGTTGGTTTAAAGTTTAAGTTTTAAGTGGTGTTTAACTTAAGAAAGATTTGTTTTGAAAAAGTTTTGACGATTTACGATTTACCGACGAGAGGTCAAGAGTAGTAATAGGTAATTCCCTTGAGCCCTGTATCCCTTGCAACTACTTGGTTACATTGTCGTCTCATTCTGAACCCCACTTGGTAATTTATTGAGAATGATTTTTAAGGAAAAAGCTTTTATGAACAAGTTTTGGGAATGTTTTCTCGAAACCGATTTACGAGGTCAAGTTACAAAGCGCGATGTTAATTAACATCTCGGTTTGGAACTTGACTCGTGATGTGTGACATGAGAACGTTACTTTGTTTCAATTAGGTTACTGAAATGTTTTTGAACCATAAGCTTCTCATCTACATGTCACCTTGTAAAAAAAAAAAAATTCCCAAATTTTTACTATATTTTGGTTAAAGAGATAATGTTTTCAAGTTGCCGAAATCGGGGTGTTACAAAGTTGACCCTGCTAAGCTGCATGTAATATCACATTTGCCTTACCCCTCTTGCGTGCGAGAGGTGCGTTCTTTTCTTGGTCATGCAGGTTTCTATCGCAGGTTTATTCAAAACTTTAGCAACATTGCCCTTCCTCTTTCCAAGTTGCTTCAAAAGGATGCCCCATGGGAATTTGGAGACCAATGCAAGAGGGCATTTGCTGAATTGAAGAAAGCACTGACCACCACTCCCATCATCCAACCACCTGATTGGACCCTCCCATTTGAGCTCATGACTGATGCTTCAAATTATGCTTTGGGAGCAGTTCTCTCCCAAAGGGTTGGTAAGCTGTCGCATGTGATTTATTATGCTTCTAGGACTTTAGATGCAGCACAGGTTAATTACACAACAACTGAAAAACAACTTTTGGCTATTGTTTTTGCACTTGAAAAGTTTAGATCATATTTTCTTGGTTCTAAGGTTGTAGTGTACACTGATCATGCTGCTCTGAAGTATCTTTTGAAAAAGACAGATTCCAAACCTAGGTTGATTAAGTGGATGTTGCTCCTCCAGGAGTTTGATCTTGAGATTCAGGATCAGAGTGGTGCGCATAACCTTGTCGCAAACCACTTGAGCAGGATAGAGAGAGAGGAGGATGCATTTCCTATCCGGGATGACTTCCCGGATGAGCAGCTTTTATCTTTACATGTTTCCCATCCTCTTCCCCAAACTCCTTGGTTTGCAGACATCGTTAATTATCTGGTTGCTTCTGTTTTTCCTGCCTTGGCATCCAAAGCTCAAAGAGACAAATTAAAGAGCGATGCCAAGTATTATGTATGGGATGACCCCTATTTATGGCGTTTTTGCAGTGATCAGGTCATTCGTAGGTGCATTCCAGACCAGGAGATCCAATCGGTTCTCCAATTTTGCCATGCTTCACCAGTGGGAGGCCACCTTGGGACTCAAAGAACAGCACGAAAGGTGCTAGATTCTGGATTTTATTGGCCTACCATATTCAAGGATGCAAGCAATGTCTGCAGCTCATGTGAGCAGTGTCAAAGAGCAGGAGGCGCCCTATCTTGGAGACAACAGATGCCGCAACAACCTATGTTGTTCTGTGAGGTGTTTGACGTCTGGGGTATAGATTTCATGGGCCCCTTTCCTGTTTCTTTTGGTTTTTATTATATCTTACTTGTTGTGGATTATGTATCCAAATGGGTGGAAGCTAAGGCCACCAGGACTAATGATGCTCAGGTTGTTGTAGATTTTGTCAGGTCTAATATCCTTTGCAGGTTTGGCATACCTAGAGCCATAGTCAGTGATCAAGGCACACACTTCTGCAATAGATCCATGCAAGCTTTGCTAAAGAAGTATGGGGTTGTGCACAAAGTTTCTACACCCTATCACCCCCAAACCAACGGGCAAGCTGAGATTTCAAATAGAGAGATCAAGCGGATTTTGGAGAAGATGGTGAAGCCTAATAGAAAGGATTGGAGCACACGATTGGAGGATGCTCTGTGGGCCCACCAGACCGCTTACAAGGCACCCATAGGGATGTCACCCTATCGGGTTGTCTTTGGTAAGGCGTGCCACCTGCCTGTGGAGATAGAGCACCGTGCATATTGGGCTGTGAAGCAATGTAACTTAGCTCTTGATCAAGCGGGTGAGGAGAGGAAGCTGCAGTTGAGTGAGCTAGATGAGATCCGTTTGGAGGCCTATGAGAACTCCAAATTTTACAAAGAGAAGACCAAGAAGCTTCATGATAACTCCATTTCTAGAAAGGAGTTCTTGGTTGGTCAAAAAGTTTTGCTCTAAAACTCTAGGCTTGGGCTCATGAGTGGAAAGCTCCGCTCTAAATGGATTGGACCGTTTGTAGTCACCCAGGTGTTTCCTTATGGCACTGTGGAGATCAAGAGTGAGTCCACGAACAAGAGCTTCAAAGTCAATGGCCACCGACTCAAGCCTTTCCTAACCACCCATTCTTTGGATGATGCACCTGTGGAGGAGGCCTCATTGGTCGACCCCACTTTTGAACAACCATGACTTAGGGAGTCTTCTTTTCTCCTTCCTTGCTCTTTTTATTACACTTGTCTATATCTGTTTGATTCTGCAATTTGTGTTCCATTGAGGACAATGTGTGATTTAAGTGTGGGGGGAGAGTAGTTTAGGTTGCATATTTTGCTTTGATTTTTTATAGGTTTTGCTTAGTTTTGGGCATTTTCTTCCATGTTTTTGCTTCATTTTAGTAGAGTTTTGGTATCTTGTGTCTGAATTCATGCATTTCTGTGTGCAAAGTTGCTTTTGTTAATTAAGAGGTAGTAACACTGTGATAGAATTGTCCCTTTTGTGAGGATTTGAGCCTTAATTGTGGGTGGATTGCTATTTATGCCACCTAATTTTCTTCATGTGTGATTGCACTCTGGATTACTTGCACTCTAGAACTTGACTTGACTCTTGTTGATACTTGATTGCTCATGCAAATTTTGAAATGATTTAGGCACTTTCTTTCTTGAATAAGCTACTAGCCATATGAGCCTACCTTGAATGAATGTATCCTTTGCTAGCCCCTTTGAGCCTTTTTATCCCTTTCCTTGTTCTTTAGCTCATTACAAGCCTATGACTGAAAAACCATGATTGTCCTAACCTTAGGGAATTTTGGAGCTTTGGAATTGTTTTGGGAATGGGTATTAGGTAAGAAGTGTGCTCTATGCTTCAATTGGTTGAGTTCTTGGTTTTGCCTCTTTGGTTGTTATAGCTATGGCTCCATCTTCATGCCATTTGTGTTGTTTCTTCTTTTCTTTTTGTATATCTCTCAAAAAAAAAATAGAAGACAAAAAAAAAGATGCAAAAAAAAAATAGAAGACAAAAAAAAAAGAAAAAAAAAGTGAATAAAAGGTTATTGAGGCAAAAAGAATTGGAATTAGTGATTGTTGATTTTGGGGTGGATTTTGCTTACTTTTTACTTATTCCCCATTGCTCCTCTATTCCCTTGGTTTTAGCTACATTCCCATATTTTTATCCTACCTTGTCCTTGGCCCCATTACAACCCTTAAAAGACCTTTTGATCATTTTGTGCATGTGTGTTGATGGTTGATGTTAGAGGCTTGTCAAGCTTATGGTTGTGTTTGTTTTTCATGATGTGCCTTGAGTGTAAATAATGATTAACCCCAAACACTTGAGTGTAAACACTTTTGAGTCATCCTTGTGAGTTTCTATGATCTTTGTGACTATCCTCTTGATGTCATTGGTTTCTTTGCATACTTGAAGTAATTGGATGATGTTCACAGATGCTTTGACTCTTGATCCTTAACCAATTTGTGTGCTTGAGTTTGCCCATTTCTTTGCATTTCCTAGAATTCATTGTGAAGTATGTAATCTCTTAGGTTTTCATTTCTTAGTTGTAGTCATCTTGTTGCATGATTCACTTTGGTACATATTGATCTTCATAGTCCTATCTTTTGGTTTTGCCCAGGAGTGCAAAAGGATAAGTGTGGGGGTATTTGATGAGCATATTATTTCCCATTATTCCTTGCATTATTTTACTCCTATTATTGATACTTGTGGCCCATTTGACATTGATTAGCTTGATTTAGTGATTTAAAGTTTATTGGACTAATATTCCGAATATTGTTTAATTTGGAATTATTTAGCCTAATTAATTCTATTTCTATTTTCAGGTAATATTTGGAACAAGGACACTTTGGGATGTTTGGAAATGAAGATTGAAGCATTGAAGTGAAGATTGTAATTTGCATTTAGGTCCCTTTTTAATTGTAATTTTCAGAATAGTGTTTCTTAGGACTTGGGCCCATGTTTTAGGCCCATTTTCATAACTAAAGAAAGGAAATTCGTGTAACCCCGAAGACTACACTCCCATTTCAGATATCTCACTCTCTCTCTAGGTTAGAACTTCTCTCTTGGCTCTCCATAGCATTTGGTAGCTGCTAGGGTTTTGTTCTTCCCCCTTTCTACACGTTTTTCTTGATTTATGACCATGGAAGGCTAACTTCAAGGGTTAATCCCTTTGGTATTGTATTATCTACTCTTGAGCTCTTGTTATTAATGCAATTTCGTTTTCTCTTCTCTGTTTTCATGTTTATCAATGTGTAGTGGTTTGCTTAATTCCATTTCGTAGAGATAATACATGAATATAAATGCTTAATTTGTATTAACTCGTAAAAACTCCAATTCTAGTTTCTGATGCTTAATTAGAAGTTAGGGTTTGGAGTGACAACTATATTTTCGCTTAGTATTTGGTTGTCACGAGTTGGACAGAGGAGAGGAGAGGAATCTATCTTTAGTGAGCTAGGATTGAGTAGTGTACGTAACCAAAGGGGTTTGCCCGCTTTTGTTTCTGGGAAACGACCTAGGATCACCTTCCTAGTACTACAGAATAAAACCCCTTTTATTTTGATCGGGTACGGCCTCGATCACATAACTTAAATAAAAGGGATTGAAAATCAAATCAATGTGAGACATAACAGAAAGCCCAAGATCATCTTTTTTTCTCTTTGATGCACTATTACCATATGAAATTCCCTTCTTCTGTAGAATCACAAATATAAGCTAAGTGGTCAATTAAATATACATGAAAACTAATAAGCATAACAGCAGCATGCAACAGTAACAGAAATAAACTAATCAACTCTACAAATTAACTTCCACAGTTCCACATAAGAAATTAAAGACCTTCCAAGGCAATCTTTTTCTCGATGGAAGTTGTGCTGGTAAGGTGGGCAGCAAATAATATGTGAGAATAATTTTGCGATAGTTCATTTATGTATTTAGTGCCAAAGTAGACACTGGCCATTTATTTCAACCTTGTTATTGAATATGAAATTCTTTCCAGTAGGATTTTTTCAGTTAAAGAAGATAGGGAGTACCAAAAGTTCAGTTACTGGAAGATTGAATGAATTGAATTACCAACTGCTGCTGCTGCAGTTCGAGAAAAAAGAAGAAGGCTGCTGCTGGTTCGAGAAAACCGGTTCGATCTGGTTCAGTCCTGGCAGAAGAAGGCTGGCGCTGGATCTAGTTCGGTTCGATCTGCTGCTGCTGCTGGACGGTTACGGTGGCACGGTTGCGGATGTGGAGGAGGAGCGGCGGGTTGCTGCTGCTGCTCCGTGGTTGCGGTTCGTTCTCCGCACGTGGGTAGCAGAGAAGGGTACGTGGTTGCGGTTCGTTATACGGTGACGGTGGCGCGACCGCGGAGTGGATCGGAGGAGGGTACGTGGTGGCGCGGCCGCGGAGTGGAGGAGGGAACGTGGTGGCTCTTAGACGAAGAAGAAGGGAATTAGGTTTTGGCTGAAAGAAGAAGGGAGATCAATTAATTTTTTAGACTGGTTGTCTAAATTAACCACTCTCATTTGAACTTAATGTTAATTCCAGACCGGTTCAGCACGGAACCGGTCTTAATAAAAAGTCTAAAGAGACTAGTTCCTTAAGAAACCAGTCTGATTTGTACTAGTGTATGAGACTGGTTCCGTGGAACCAGTCTGATTTTAACAAAAGACCCAAAAAGAGACTGGTTCCTTGTGGAACCAGTCTTATTTAATATATTTCTAGACTGGTTATACAAAGTAACCAGTCTAGTTTTAACAAATATACATTAAGAGATTGGTTCCGCACGGAACCGGTCTGTTTCAACTGGTCTAAAATGTGTTTTTTGTACTAGTGATTGGAGTGCTAGAACGATATTTTATTTACAATCAATTAATTATCGCTTATGGCTTTCTGTGCAAAATGATTTTGATTTAAAACCAAAAAATGTTTTAAATGAATTTGACAAAAAATGTTTTGCCTTGAATATTCAAGCAATGCAGATTTTAAGGAATGCCTTAAACGATGACGCATATGCTAGAATCAAGGGTTGTGTTAATGCTAAGAATATTTGGGATACCTTACACATATGTTATGCTACTGATGATCTTGAAAGTGTAAGTGATCACAGATGTAATTAGGAAACTCTGATAGGGGAAAGCTCAAGGAATGTATTGACTGCTTCCCATGACAAAGCTTTAGATGATTACACCAATAGCATGAGGAATAATTCATCAGATGAGAATGATGATGATTTAGAAAAGCTGTTTGAAATATTCATGGAATCTCTCGAGGAATCAAGCTCTTCAGATAAGGAGTCAGTAGACAGCGAAAGTGCATCACATTCATATACTCCTCACGAGGTAACTTTGATTGATTCGCATTCCCTAAATCCTTATAGTTCTCATAATATTTTGAGAGATGGTTTGAAAAATAATTTTGAAAATAGCACCTCTACAAGAAATGAAAAATGTAATTTTATTGAAAAAACTGTTGAGGATGCTTCTTGTGACTCTCAATGTATCTCAAAATCCGTTTGTTCAAACTCCTCATTTGACAACTTTAATATGAATGTGGAAATTCAAAAGTCCGATGAAGTGGTTGTCAACTGTGATTTTGAATACAAGAATCACGAGTTTGTGTTTTGCAAATATGATCTTAGAAAACTCAAAGCATCTCCCAAAATCATTATTTGTAACTATTGTGGACGTTCGGGTCATATCTCGTATTTGTGTCCTTATAAGAAAAATCAATATATGAGAAATAAAATGAAATGGGTTCCAGAGGTTTCTGAGGAATCTAAATCTAATCCCCCTGGACCCAAAATAAGGTGGGTACCAAAAACTTCTCCTTGTAACAGGAAGGAATATCATATCTTCACCAAGGAAAAATCAAGAAGAATTCAAAGAGACAAATACATCAAATGAAGTCCTTGGATGTCTGAAGACAGATGGAGTGACCAAAGGAGAATAGTCTCAACAAGAACAAAAACCTCAAATGGAAGAAATGGAAAGCTCATATTGATGAAGAATCAAAGAAGGAATCATTGGTCTAGGACAAAATCTCTGTGGCACAAAGTTGTTAATGGAAGAAATCATTAGTCAACGTCTAAATCTCCATGGCACACAAAATTCGAGGTAAACAAGTCATATTCTTATTATAATCATGATTATTCAAGAGTATATTTTGATTATTCCAAGTTATATTAAGTTTTTGGAAAACAAATCATGTGTAATATTTCTGTTCTTGGCACATGATACTCTTACCTTGGAATAATGAAGTATTTCACTCATAACGTGTTACTTAGAGAAAGCTTGAGTAAATCAAGTTGGTATCTAAATACATATTATGATTAATCTTAGAATAATTCATAGTTATTATGAGCATATGATTTGTTATATTTTGTATCTCAGTTATTTCAAATAACTCACATTGTTAATCGTGAGAATTCATCTAACTTGAAGTTGGAGATAGCCAGATCAATTTTTTTTGCAGGGAACAGGGTCTCTTAAACGTAAGTTGACCACAAGCGAATGTCACTAACGGTTCCTGGTATCAGCAATCAATTGTCAAAAGTCATTGGAAGGTGAAATTCAGAAAAAGAGGAATTCTGGATGTTTGTGCAGAAGTAATCGATTACTCTGCAACAGTAATCGATTACCCAGTTGGTTTTTGCATCAGTTCTGATCAGTTTTGGAAATTTAATCGGTTAAAGGATCAGAATAATAGATTAAACCTGCAGCATCATGCAACCCATCTGAGGCTTAATAATCGATTAAAGGAGTTGATTTAATCGAGTATAATTGTTGCATCAGTTCTGACCAGAGGAGGAATAATCGATTAAATGCACATAAGTAATCGATTAATTGAAGAAATAATCGATTAACAAAAGGAAATAATCGATTATCAGCTACATTATCTGAAAAAAAAGGGAAAAAGTGCAGATTCGTGTGGGCCTTTTGACCCAGTTGACCAAGTGTGGACCACATAAGAAAATAACCCTAGCCACATATCTTCTTACACACTCTCTCTTCCCTCAAATAAAAAATTTCGGCCTCCTTCCCTCTCTCTCTCTCTCCCACGACATTCTTCTTCTTCTTCCTCACTTCATCTTCTTCATCCTCCAACCTCCATACAACATAACCTTCATCAAACCCCCATCAAACCCATACCATTCTCACTCATATCTCTTTCTTCTCTCATAAACCTTCATCTTCTTCCCTCTCTCACCCAAAAACCGTCTCTCTCTCTTCTCTCTCTCTCATTCGGTTCCAACCTTCCACCACCATTGAAACCACTAGTTCTTGCTCAACATTGTCAAAACCTTACTCAAAACACTTGGTAAACATGGTTCTCTCAAGTTTTGCATGATTCATGGAACTTGATCTTCATGTTCAGATCCGGTTCTTCTTCACTGGTTCAAGTGTGTTGATGTGTGCAGATTTTGGTTCACCTGGTTCATTGGTTCGGTCGTCTGGTTCATTGGCCTGATTTGGTCTTTGGTTTGCTCTCTTGGTTCAGTTCAGAAAACTTTGAAGCTCTCCGGTTCGGTTGTACTGTTGATTGGTTTGGTTCAGTGTTGTTGAGGTCTCCGGTTCAGATGCTAGTGTACTAATTTGACTGGTTCAGTGTGATCTCTTGCTGGTTCAGTATTCGGTTCAGTGTATCTTCTCCGATTCAGGTTCACAGTTTACTGATCTACTGCTTCAGTTTATCTATGTTCATTATAATGATATGATGATATGTTGTTCATTGATGATATCTTGAAGTTGAAACTGCTGAGTTGAGTATCTGGTAGTCTGGATTATCTATGTTGTGCTGCATACTGTCTGGATAGCCTAGTCTGTTGTCTTGGTTCAGTTGATTCAGAATCCTGCATTTGATATTTTTGTGCTGTGAACATGTCATCTCGTCACACGAAAACAAGGGCGATCATCGAGGAGTCAGATGAGGATGAGCCTTCACCACCTGCTGTTCAGAGAAGGGCTCAACCTTCGTCTAGTAGGGCTCCTAGGCCTTCAAGGACTAGACAAAGTGACGCAGGTCCTTCTGATCCTCCACCTCCGGTTCATCAACCGATTACATTAGAGAAGTTAAACCGTTGGTTCTCTAATCTGACTCAAATTATGGATTACGAAAAGTATTTCGCCGCTTGCTCTGTGATTTCTCCTAGATTTCGTGATGCTGAATCTTTCGATGATGATGATTGTAATCTCCCAGCTATAATGCTCTTGAAAGAAAAAGGTCTTTTTGAATTCAGTACTATTGGAGGAGACTATTATGAAGATTTAGTCAGGGTCTTCTACACCAATCTTGTCTGGAATGCTGATGAAAAGACTCTTTATTCTGAAGTAAAGGGGAGAAGCATCAAAATCAGTTTGAATACTTGGATTAACATCACTCACCTACCCATGGGTGGCATCACATTCACTGGCTCTAGCTCGGATAGTCTATGGGGAGATGAGTATGACAAGAAAACTGCTAAAGAAGAGTTTATTGATGACCGCATCCCATCTGGAAAAGTGTTGACCTTTGGCAATTTGAAGTTTGAATATCGGGTTCTTCACTTCATTATGAATCGTTGTCTTATTCCTAGGCAAGGCAACTACTTCGGGCTGCTTGATTCTGACTATATCATCTTCTGGGCTTGGTTTCACGACAAACCCATTAACTAGGGTTGGTTTGTCCTGAATCACCTGATTGAGACTGCGGGAAAGGTCCGTCGATCTATTGATAATGACATGAAGAATAAGACTTCAAAACTTCCATATGAAACTGTGATAACTAACATCCTCAGGCGTTTTCGAGTTCCTTTGAATGGCGAAGCTCGAACTGCTCCTAACGCTGATATGCGTATGGACACAAATTTCTTGGGCAATATGGGATGGATTAATATGGAGGATAGAGGTTGGATGCCAAAGACTCACCGTCGGGAACGCAAGTCCAATCATAACTATGACCCTGATGATGAACAACAACACCAGCAGCAGCATCAGCCAGAGAGTGCACCAGCTCAAGATTCTGATTTCATTCCGCTACAAGCTCTTTATCCTCCAGATCACATCCCTCCGTACATGCACACTAACACTTGTTGGCCTCCTCAGGTCTAAATCCTCCTTCAAACTTGGGTGGATTACAACTTCTAAAATCAGCCAGACTCTTTGCCTCAATGTTACCCACATTGCACTGATGAGGAGGGTTAACCGGTTGAGGTGGTTGCTGAGCTCGTTGTTGCATCGATTCCAACACCGCGGTAATCCTTTCTAACATCGTATTGGTGTGATTTTGATTTCTAGTTGCCATAATAGACCTGTGCTATATGCTCATGGTCACATATGTTGAACTAAGAAAACATTCCTCACACCACCTATACTAAAACTATAGCTTATACTTTTAAATCCACAATTAATTGTGTCTTGTGCTCGAAAGAGGCAAGATACAAACAAGTCAATTGTATCTAAAGCTCAACAAACAAGATACTAACATTCAGAGTAATGAACATGCCCTGGAGATACCTGCTTGATGTTGATGGCTACCTTTATGCAACTACTTTCACTACTACAGGATCTGACTTTTGCTCTAATACCACTAAGTGTGACACCCTTTCTCCCTCCAAGAGATAAATACTATAATAATTAAGTATTTCTTGGAAAATATATGGACTTGTTATTGTATAGAAAATGTGAGAATAAATTTTTTCCTTTAAAGCGGGTGCACAAACCAACACTTGGAATTCTTGGAGAAGAAGTTCTATATCGTTTCAAACCGTTGAATTGAATACGGCGATTTCGAAAACCTTTTCACAAGCTGAATAGCATTCGCATTTGAAATTGTATTTACATGATAGAAAGTAAAGGAAGCTATTCATTCTTTTCGTTTTGTAAAACTGACGTCATCTAATCCTTTTTTACAGTCGATCTCTTAAGAGAGATTAAATCAGAGTAAGCGGAAACTTTAGGACTATGCATCTAATAGAAATATACACATAGGTTATATATATATGTGAAAAGAGTCATGAGTACATAGTCCCAGTAACACAGTCTCCAAGATCCAAACAAGTCCATAACAGATCTACATCATAGTGTAACCATAGCCCTAGAGTACTCAAAAGTATATCTATAAAATATATACATAGCAAAATATGGATTCTAGAGGTGGTCGCGTAGATCTGGCAGCATCATCAGTAGTAGTAGTAGTTGTAACACCCCAAAATTTTAATCCCCGATTAATGAAATGTTAATTATAATTAATAGTTTTCAAATTAATCCTTGATTAAAATATGTGTGTATGTAATTAGCTTGCATGTGAGAAATTATTTAATAAATAATTTAAATGCCTAAAATGTATATTTTGCATATTAGTCCCTGGTTTGGGACCTAGAAGCAATTATAGGAAAGGTTTTGGAGGGAAAGTAAATAAAATAATTATTTTTCAAAAATTGGGAAAAATACTCGAGTATTTTCTGAAAAACTCGAGTATTCTGGGTCAAATTGCACGAGTTAGTGCGGTTGATGAGTCAACACCGAGTTGCTATCATTTTGACACGAAAACAGTCTCCAAACCACGTCCCAATCTGCGTGTCGAGCTGCATGGGTAGCTTAGCCATGTATTTAAACACTTGGTTGATGCATCAACACCCCATTTTGCCAAATTCGTGGGTTTTGCTTCAAGTTAGGGTTCCTGGATTGTCCTCTTCGATTCTCTTTCTCAAAGTCAAATTGAAACACAAAACATACACGAATACAAAGCTTACATCTTGAGCTTTGTATAGAGAGTAAAATCGTGAGGATTGAGTGAGTGTGTTGAGAGAATTGGAGCTGAGAAGTTGGAGCTTGTTCTGTCAAAGTGTTGCTTGGAGCTTACTTTGATCTTGATTTCTGGTAAGCTCACGAATTCTTGAGTCTCAAATTCGATTCCTTTAGTTAGATTATGTTGCATGGAGTCCAGAAAATCTAATTTCCCCAGTTTAATCTTTTGTTTCATGTACAAACCAATTCCATTTTGGTGTGGTAGTCAAAATGCTCTGCATGTGGCATTTGAAGTTGGTCTGAGAATTTTGGAGCCTTTTTCTTGTCAATACTTGTTTGGAAAACATCTGAGAGGTAGGGGGAAGTAATTATATTCACTAGATAGAGTTTGAAATCCATTAAATGTGTTAGAGAGCCACCAAGAGGCTCTAAGGGCTTAGATTCTATAGGAACTTTGGTTTGGAGACCAATCCATGCTCTAAATCTGTTATGAGCAAGTTTGATATCATGCATGTGAACTTAAATGAACTTTGTTTCATGAATATTGTGCTTATTATGCAATTTGAAGTGTTGAGTTGCTAAATTGTATATTTAATGCATAATGGATTGATTCTCTGTCAAATTTGTTATTTGATATGAAATGAGTATGTCAACATGTTCAATATGTGGTATATGAACTATTGTGATCACTGTTTTGGGTTAAAAATGTTTAGAAATTCAAATGGTATGTAAAAACAAAGTTTCACTCTGTTCTGTCTGCAGATACTCGAGTATTTGGCTTAATACTCGAGTATTTCGGGGCACACCAGAGTGAAAATTGGCGCACCAACTTGGGAATCAGATTGAACACTCGAGTAATGTACGAACTACTCGAGTATTCTGGGTAATGGAATACTCGAGTATCTCATGAAATACTCGAGTATATTTATGAAACCCTGAAACCCTAAATCTCTGAAAAGACATGAACGACTCGAGTATAATTATGAACAACTCGAGTAGAATCTGGAAAATGATTAACTACTCGAGTATTTTGGAAAACACTCGAGTATTTTTAGTCAGATACTTAAAAATACCGTTTTCAATTCTAAGTCATTTTGTAACTCTTAGAGGGCAATAAACCAAGTGATCCTGGACTTAGAGGAAATTGATTGACGTTATGATGTTTTCATTTGAATAATGATATGTTTCTCGGAAGGCACGTAATGTATTAATAAAAGGATAAAACATCAATCAATCTCTTTTAAGTAAGGTAATGCATTCATTCTGGAGTTTGGATGGTAGGACGTATTCATGTTTCGATAAACATGTGGAGGGCCTCTGGGAGTGCCAATACACTTGCTTGATGACACGTCGTTGACGTGGTCGGCTTTGTGGATGCCGATATGGATATATCGTTTGGATGACGATCCGTTTGGATGACGGGATATGCTCGGGTGGCATGGATACCAAGCTTGACGTGTACATTCTAGGTGAATGTACGAATTGTTGTATACCTGGGAATACAACGCACTGTGGAGTGCTGGGTTGTCAGGGATGGACGTCAGAGAGTGACTTAGAAAATGTGGAGATAAGTTGAGAGTTAAAGTCATGCATCATGTCATTCACTTAATGCAATTGATATACCTGAATTAAGTGTGAGCATCCTATGTGCATCTGATACTTGCTAAATGCTAATTGTGATTGTTATTAATTGATGCATTATTATCTTTCATATGTTGCATGATTTATTCTCTATTGATTATGTGAGTAGAATTGCTTACCCCTATGCCCTTGTAGGTGATGTCTCGTTACATTGCTTGCATCGAGATCCGGCCACTTCCTAGTGGCGTATGGATCTATGAGGACCATCGCACGGTGTATGAGGGGGAGGTAGAGTTCACATTCTACCACCCTAACCCGCTGATGCGATTCCGTCCTCGTAGGTTTAGGATTCCCATCATATACACTATGCATGTACCCCCGTTTTATACTTATCATGGACCACCTCCCATGCTACCAGCTCGCTCTTACCATAGTTTTCATTTTCGACCTACCCGCTCTCACCCTTTTACTTCGAGAGTTGTCCGCGAGGAGACTCCCCCTTCTTATCCGAGGAGCCCCATCAGGGTTTCACCATCACCTGACCCGGTACCCAGTGGTAGGGTACACTCTCCCTCGGATGAGATCGAGGAGGATCCGGTGGAGGACGAGAGTGGGAGCGAGCCTGTCGTGCATTCTACTGGGAGTGACTGGAGGGATGATGATCCCTAGGTACATGTATATGGTGTATGATGTGGATCCGAGGATCCGGTGTGTGGAGGAGATGTGCTGGTGCTGCTGTGATGATGATGCTACTACCTTATTACCTATGTTTTTGGGAGACTACTGCTGCTACCACTACTGCATCTGATGCTGATGGATCTACGTGACTATCCCTGGGGCTGTATTTTGATTATGTATATATTGTACATATGTTTTACTCTAGGGTTATAGTATCATAGTTATGTAGATCTGTTTATATGGACTTGTTATATTTTGGAACTTGGTGACTTATCTCATGGACTATGTATGTATGACTCTTTCGTATATATGAAAATCTATGTTTATATTATATCAGCTGCATAGTCCAGTAATTTCCGCTTACTCTGATTTAACTTATAAATGAGCTCGGCTATAAGTATTAATTGACGGTATCAGTTTTATTGAACAAAGTATGGGTAGCTTCAATATATTGTAAAATGTAAAGAAATTTCTAAGGAACGAATGTTATCCTGTTTGAGAAAAGGTTTTAGAAATCGCCGAACTCGATACAAGTGTTTTAAAGGATTTTAGAATTTATTCTCCAAGAGTTCCATTTGATGAATTATGCACCCGCTTTAAAGAAATAGTTCATGGGTTATCTCATGGACTATGTATGTATGACTCTTTCGTATATATGAAATTTTATTTACCATATTTTCTTAGCTCACAAGTCCATATATTATCCAATATAAAGTATAAAATACTATATTATATTTGGGTAATCTGGAAGGGTGTCACACTTAGTGGTATCATAGCAAAAGTCAGATCCTGTAGTAGTAGAAGTGGTTCCAGAAAGGTAGCCATCAACATCAAGCAGGTATCTCCAAAGCACTTATTACCTTGAATGCCGTTATTTTGATTGTTAAAGGTTTGAATACCCTGAACTGTATGTATCTTGTCTCTTTTGAGTACAAGACGCAATTGATTGTAGATCTAATAAGCTTAGGATAGAGCCTTAGTATAGGTGGTGTAATGGAAGTTTCTTTAGTTCAACATATGTGACCGTAAGCCCATAGCGCAGGTCTAATATGGCAACTAGAAACCAAAATCACACCAACGCGATGTTGGAGCGAATCACCACGGTGCTGGAAGCCATGCAACGACAGTCTCAACAACCATCTCAACCAGTCAACCCGTCTCATCAAGGTAATGTGGGCAACGCTGAAGCGAAGACTCTGGCTGATTTTAGAAGCTGTAATCCGCCAAAGTTTGAAGGAGGATTTAAACCGGAAGAGGCCAACAAGTGGATTTACACCATGGATAAGATCTTGAGAACGTTGGCGTGTTCTGATGTTCAAAAGGTGGCATATGCAACCTATATGCTGGAGGATGAGGCTGAGAACTGGTGGAATCACACCATGCAGCTTTTACAATATGAAGGAAGGGAGATAAGTTGGGGAGTATTTATGGAGAAGTTTCTCCAGAAGTATTTTCCTGAGGATCTGAGAAGGAAGAAGGAGGTGGAGTTTCTGCAGTTGAAGCAAGGGAACATGAGTGTGGGCGAGTACGCGACAAAGTTTGAAGAGCTGATGAAGTACTCTCCATACTACCAGAACAATCCAGACGAGAGGAGCAAGTGCATCAAGTTTGAAGGTGGATTGAGGCCAAAGTTGAAGTCAATTTTCAGCTATCAGCGGATTCATAGCTTCCCTGCACTAGAAGATATGTGTAGGATGTATGAAGATGATACAAAAGCTGAGGAGGTGCAAGTTGTGGAAAAGAATGACAATCAAGGATATGGACCACAGAGTCGAAAGGGTTTCAATAATAGAGGTAAAGGTCCATATGATCGTAGAGGGAAAGGCAAGGGTAAAGCTGGTAGTTCTGAAGGAAGAAACTATCGGAATGAAGCTCCATTCTGCGACAAGTGCAAGCGCAATCACTATGGTAGGGTATGTTGGGGAACCAGTGGATGTTTCAATTGTGGAAAGCCGGGGCATTTTGCGAGAGATTGCAAGGAGCCAGCCAAGGCCAATTCAAGAGGAGTTGCAGATAGACCGGTGACTCAAGGAAGGGTCTTCACCCTTAGTGGTGTGGAAGCGAATCGATCCTCTGATCTGGTGCAAGGTAAATACTTGCTTAATGGTCAGTTTTGCCATGTTTTGTTTGACTCCGGTGCAACGCATTCATTTGTTTCATATGAATGTGTAAACCGCTTAGGCTTGATTGTGTCTGAAATGCCTTATGTTCTTAAGGTAGAAACCCCTACCAATGCTCCTGTAGTTGTTTCTAGAGCATGTCTTAACTGTTGTATAGAAGTGTTAGGGCGAACCTCTAAAGTAGATTTGATCTGCTTACCCTTGGCACAATTAGATGTGATCTTGGGGATGGACTGGCTAAGTCAGAACCAAGTAATCATTGATTGTGACAGAAAACTAGTAACCTATAGAAACCCAAAACCATTGGGCTACATGTGTCTATTCAACTCAGAGGTGGAGGAGAGTGGTCCGAAGATGGAAGAGATTCCTGTTGTTCGAGAGTTTCCAGAAGTGTTTGCTGATGAGATTGCTGGTCTGCCACCGAGAAGAGAGATTGAATTTGGTATCGACCTAATTCCCGGAGCTGGTCCCATTTCTATCGCTCCATATAGAATGGCACCACCAGAAATGGCAGAGATGAAGAAGCAGATTGAGGAGTTGCTACAGAAAAAGATGATCCGACCAAGCGTCTCACCTTGGGGTGCTCCTGTCTTATTCGACAAGAAGAAAGATGGTAGCATGAGGATGTGCATCGACTATCGGCAGCTGAGTAAGGTCACCATTAAGAACAAGTATCCGTTGCTACGGATAGATGACCTTATGGATCAAGTACGTGGGGCATCGGTATTTTCCAAGATTGACTTGAGGTCAGGGTACCATCAGATCAGGATTAGAGAGGAGGATATCTCTAAGACTGCATTCCGATCTCGATACGGACATTATGAGTATGTCGTAATGCCGTTCGGATTGACTAATGCACCAGCTATCTTCATGGACTACATGAATCGAATCTTTAGACCCTATTTGGATTCATTCGTGGTTGTGTTCATTGATGATATCCTGATTTACTCTAAGAGCCCGGAGGAGCATGCTGAACATTTGAGGGTAGTGTTAAGCATCCTGAAGGAGAAGCAGCTGTATGCCAAACTTACGAAGTGTGAGTTCTGGCTAAAGGAGGTTAAGTTTTTAGGGCATGTGATTTCAGATAAGGGGATTGCAGTTGATCCGACGAAAGTAAGTTCGGTCTTGCAATAGGAGCAACCGAAGTCTGTCACGGAGGTTAGAAGTTTTCTCGGTTTAGCTAGGTACTACCGAAGATTTATAGAAGGATTTTCGAAGATCGCACTGCCTCTGACGAAGTTGACTCGGAAAGATCAACCATTCCTGTGGGATGAGAAGTGTGAAAAGAGTTTTCGGGAGTTGAAGGAAAGGTTGACATCGTCTCCTGTATTAGTGTTGCCCGACACACAGAAGAGTTTCGATGTGTATTGTGACGCGTCGAAACAAGGTCTTGGGTGTGTCTTGATGCAAGATGGGCAAGTTGTCGCTTACGCCTCGAGACAGCTAAAAGTTCATGAGATGAACTATCCAACTCATGATCTGGAGTTGGCAGCTGTGGTGTTTGCAATAAAGATCTGGAGGCACTATCTCTATGGCACTACGTTCCGGGTGTTTAGTGACCATAAGAGTTTAAAGTACCTCTTTGATCAAAAGGAGTTGAATATGAGGCAACGCCGATGGATAGAGTTTTTGAAGGATTATGAATTTGAGCTCCATTACCATCCTGGGAAGGCTAACGTTGTAGTGGACGCATTGAGTAGAAAGACACTGCATATCAGTGCAATGATGGTTAGAGAAGCTGCACTGATAGAGGAATTTCGGGATTTAAGTCTGACGATGCAAGTGGAACCGACGAGTATCAAGTTAGGGCTGCTACAGATTGCTAATGAGTTTCTGCAAAGGATTCGCGAATTGCAGCACAAGGATGAGAAACTTATGGAGAAAAAGAGATTGATGGAAGAAGGTAAGGAGTTAGAATTCCAGGAAGGGAAGGATGGAATCCTGCGTTTTAAAACGAGGATTTGTATTCCCGATGATTTGGAGGTAAGGAGAATGGTTACGGATGAAGCACATAAGAGTAAGATGAGTATGCATCCAGGCGCTACCAAAATGTATCAGGATCTGAAGAAGGACGTAGCTGAGTATGTGGCATGCTGTTTGGTGTGTCAAAAGGCGAAAGTAGAACACCAAAGGCCAGGAGGAGAGTTACTTCCTTTAGAAGTTCCCGTATGGAAGTGGGACAGCATCTCGATGGATTTTGTATCAGGTTTGCCAAGGACATCTACTGGTCATGATGCAATTTGGGTGATCGTGGATCGGCTGACCAAGTCAGCGCATTTCATTCCCGTGAATATGCGCTACTCATTGGAAAAGCTCACTCAATTGTACATCAAGGAAGTTGTTCGTCTTCATGGGGTACCATCGAGCATTGTGTCTGATCGTGATCCGAGGTTTACGTCGAAGTTTTGGCAAGATCTGCATAGAGCCTTGGGTTCAAGGTTGAAACTGAGTTCTGCATACCACCCCCAGACGGATGGTCAGACGGAGAGGACTATTCAGTCATTAGAAGACATTCTGCGAGCTTGTGCATTGGAAGAACGAGGGAATTGGGAACAAATGTTGCCACTTGTGGAATTCACGTACAACAACAGCTATCACACGAGCATTGGGATGGCATCATTTGAAGCTTTGTATGGGAGAAAGTGTCAGACGCCATTATGCTGGTTTCAAGTGGGGGAGAGTTCTCTGATTGGACCAGATATTGTGAAAGAGACCACGGAGCAGATCAAGATGATACGAGAGAAGATGAGGGCAGCTCAGAGTAGGCAAAAAAGCTATGCTGATAGAAGGAGAAAACCCTTAGAGTTTGCTGAAGGAGACCACGTGTTCATTAGAATAGTACCAACCGAAGGTGTTAGTAGAGCCTTGAAAACCCAGAAACTATCACCTAAGTTTATTGGTCCCTATCAAATTCTCAAAAGAATCGGCCCAGTAGCCTATCAATTAGCTTTGCCTCCGTGATTAGCTAACCTCCATAATGTATTCCATGTGTTCCAATTGAAGAAATATGTCCATGATCCCACCATTGTCCTTAGAATCCAACCGGATGACTTAGAAGTTCATGAGAACCTAACCTTCAAAGTTGTGCCAGTTCGCATCGAAGATCGGAGAATCAAGCAGCTGAGAGGGAAGGATATTCATCTGGTCAAAGTTGTCTGGGTTTGTGGCGATGTAATGGAAGCATCGTGGGAATTAGAGGATAAGATGCGTCAGAATTATCCTGACTTGTTTGTATGAGTTGAATTTCGGGGACGAAATTCCTTGTAAGTGGGGGAGTAGTGTAACACCCCAAAATTTTAATCCCCGATTAATGAAATGTTAATTATAATTTAATTATAATTAATAGTTTTCAAATTAATCCTTGATTAAAATATGTGTGTATGTAATTAGCTTGCATGTAAGAAATTATTTAATAAATAATTTAAATGCCTAAAATGTATATTTTGCATATTAGTCCCTGGGTTGGGACCTAGAAGCAATTATAGGAAAGGTTTTGGAGGGAAAGTAAATAAAACAATTATTTTTCAAAAATTGGGAAAAATACTCGAGTATTTTCTGAAAAACTCGAGTATTCTGGGTCAAATTGCACAAGTTAGTGTGGTTGATGAGTCAACACCGAGTTGGTATCATTTTGACACGAAAGCAGCCTCCAAACCACGTCTCAATTTGCGTGTCGAGCTGCATGGATAGCTTAGCCATGTATTTAAACACTTGGTTGATGCATCAACACCCCATTTTGCCAAATTCGTGGGTTTTGCTTCAAGTTAGGGTTCCTGGATTGTCCTCTTCGATTCTCTTTCTCAGAGTCAAATTGAAACACAAATCATACACGAATGCAAAGCTTACATCTTGAGCTTTGTATAGAGAGTAAAATCGTGAGGATTGAGTGAGTGTGTTGAGAGCATTGGAGCTGAGAAGTTGGAGCTTGTTCTGTCAAAGAGTTGCTTGGAGCTTACTTTGATCTTGATTTCTGGTAAGCTCACGAATTCTTGAGTCTCAAATTCGATTCCTTTAGTTAGATTATGTTGCATAGAGTCCAGAAAATCTAATTTCCCCAATTTAATCTTCTGTTTCATGTACAAACCAATTCCATTTTGGTGTGGTACTCAAAATGCTCTGCATGTGGCATTTGGAGTTGGTCTGAGAATTTTGGAGCCTTTTTCTTGTCAATACTTGTTTGGAAAACATCTGAGAGGTAAGGGGAAGTAATTATATTCACTAGATAGAGTTTGAAATCCATTAAATGTGTTAGAGAGCCACCAAGAGGCTCTAAGGGCTTAGATTCTATAGGAACTTTGGTTTGGAGACCAATCCATGCTCTAAATCTGTTATGAGCAAGTTTGATATCATGCATGTGAACTTAAATGAACTTTGTTTCATGAATATTGTGCTTATTATGCAATTTGAAGTGTTGAGTTGCTAAATTGTATATTTAATGCATAATGGATTGATTCTCTGTCAAATTTGTTATTTGATATGAAATGAGTATGTTAACATGTTCAATATGTGGTATATGAACTATTGTGATCACTGTTTTGGGTTAAAAATGTTTAGAAATTGAAATGGTATGTAAAAACAAAGTTTCATTCTATTCTGTCTGCAGATACTCGAGTATTTGGCTTAATACTCGAGTATTTCGGGGCGCACCAGAGTGAAAATTGGCGCACCAACTTGGGAATCAGATTGAACACTCGAGTAATGTACGAACTACTCGAGTATTCTGGGTAATGGAATACTCGAGTATCTCATGAAATACTCGAGTATATTTATGAAAACCTGAAACCCTAAATCACTGAAAAGACATGAACGACTCGAGTATAATTATGAACAACTCGAGTAGAATCTGGAAAATGATTAACTACTCGAGTATTTTGAAAAACACTCGAGTATTTTTAGTCAGATACTTAAAAATACCGTTTTCAATTCTAAGTCATTTTGTAACTCTTAGAGGACAATAAACCAATTGATCCTGGACTTAGAGGAAATTGATTGACGTTATGATGTTTTCATTTGAATAATGATACGTTGCTCAGAAGGCACGTAATGTATTAATAAAAGGATAAAACATCAATCAATCTCTTTTAAGTAAGGTAATGCATTCATTCTGGAGTTTGGATGGTAGGACGTATTCATGTTTCGATAAACATGTGGAGGGCCTTTGGGAGTGCCAATACGCTTGCTTGATGACACGTCGTTGACGTGGTCGGCTTTGTGGATGCCGATATGGATATATCGTTTGGATGACGATCCGTTTGGATGACGGGATATGCTCGGGTGGCATGGATACCAAGCTTGACGTGTACATTCTAGGTGAATGTACGAATTGTTGTATACCTGGGAATACAACGCACTGTGGAGTGCTGGGTTGTCAGGGATGGACGTCAGAGAGTGACTTAGAAAATGTGGAGATAAGTTGAGAGTTAAAGTCATGCATCATGTCATTCACTGAATGCAATTGATATACCTGAATTAAGTGTGAGCATCCTATGTGCATCTGATACTTGCTAAATGCTAATTGTGATTGTTACTAATTGATGCATTATTATCTTTCATGTGTTGCATGATTTATTATCTATTGATTATGTGAGTAGAATTGCTTACCCCTATGCCCTTGTAGGTGATGTCTCGTTACATTGCTTGCATCGAGATCCGGCCACTTCCTAGTGGCGTATGGATCAATGAGGACCATCGCGCGGTGTATGAGGGGGAGGTAGAGTTCACATTCTACCACCCTAACCCGCTGATGCGATTCCGTCCTCGTAGGTTTAGGATTCCCATCATATACACTATGCATGTACCCCCGTTTTATACTTATCATGGACCACCTCCCATGCGACCAGCTCGCTCTTACCATAGTTTTCATTTTCGACCTACCCGCTCTCACCCTTTTACTTCGAGAGTTGTCCGCGAGGAGACTCCCCCTTCTTATCCGAGGAGCCCCATCAGGGTTTCACCATCACCTGACCCGGTACCCAGTGGTAGGGTACACTCTCCCTCGGATGAGATCGAGGAGGATCCGGTGGAGGACGAGAGTGGGAGCGAGCCTGTAGTGCATTCTACTGGGAGTGACTGGAGGGATGATGATCCCTAGGTACATGTATATGGTGTATGATGTGGATCCGAGGATCCGGTGTGTGGAGGAGATGTGCTGCTGCTGATGTGATGATGATGCTACTACCTTATTACCTATGTTTTTGGGAGACTACTGCTGCTACCACTACTGCATCTGATGCTGATGGATCTGCGTGACTATCCCTGGGGCTGTATTTTGATTATGTATATATTGTACATATGTTTTACTCTAGGGTTATAGTATCATAGTGATGTAGATCTGTTTATATGGACTTGTTATATTTTGGAACTTGGTGACTTATCTCATGGACTATGTATGTATGACTCTTTCGTATATATGAAAATCTATGTTTATATTATATCAGCTGCATAGTCCAGTAATTTCCGCTTACTCTGATTTAACTTATAAATGAGCTCGGCTATAAGTATTAATTGACGGTATCAGTTTTATTGAACAAAGTATGGGTAGCTTCAATTGATTGTAAAATGTAAAGAAATTTCTAAGGAACGAATGTTATCCTATTTTAGAAAAGGTTTTAGAAATCGCCGAACTCGATACAAGTATTTTAAAGGATTTTAGAATTATTCTCCAAGAGTTCCATTTGATGAATTGTGCACCCGCTTTAAAGAAAATTTTATTTACCATATTTTCTTAGCTCACAAGTCCATATATTATCCAATATAAAGTATAAAACACTATATTATATTTGGGTAATCTGGAAGGGTGTCACAGTAGTGATAGTAGCAGTCTCCAAGAAGCAAAAGGTAACAGCATCATCATCAACACAGCAGCAGCAAGAAAATCTCCTCCACAGCATCCCCACACCGGATCCTCTGATCCTCATCATATACCATATGTGCATACCTAGGGATCGTCATCCCTCCAATCACTCCCAGTAGAATGCACGACAGGCTCGCCTCCGCTCTCGTCCTCCACTGGATCCTCCTCGATCTCATCCGATGGAGAGTGTACCCTACCACTGGGTACGGGGTCAGGTGATGGTGAGACCCTGACTGGGCTCCTCGGATCAGAAGGGGGAGTCTCCTCGCGGACGACTCTCGAAGTAAAAGGGTGTGAGCGGGTAGGTCGAAAACGAAAACTTTGATAAGAGCGAGCTGGTCGCGTGGGAGGTGGTCCATGATATGTGTAAATCGGGGGTACGTGCATAGTGTATATGATGGGAATCCTAAATCTACGAGGACGAAATCGAATAAACGGGTTCAGATGGTAAAAGGTGATCTCCACCTCTCCCTCGAACACCGCGCGATGGTCCTCATAGATCCATGTGCCACTAGGAAGTGGCCGGATCTCGACGCAAGCGATGTAACGAGACATCACCTACAAGGGCAAAGGGGTAAGCATTTCTATACACATAATCAACAGAGTATAAATATGTACAATATGAATATGTATGTATGTGACAATGAATAACAATCACATTTAGCATATAGCATTTATTGGATGCAAATAGGATGCTCATACTTCTTTCACTTATCACATTAAATTTAATTGAGTTGCATGATGCATGATTTTAGCTCTCAAGCCTATCTCCATCAAACTATATCACTCTCTGACGTCTATCCCTGACAACCCAGCACTCAACCGTGCGTTGCATTCCTAGGTATGCAACATTTCGTACATTCACCAAGAATGTACACGTCAAGCTTGGAATCCATGCCACCCGAGCATATCCCGTCATCCAAACGGACTGTCATCCAAACGGTGTTACCATATCGGCATCCACTAAGCCGACCACGTCAACAACGTGTCATCAAGCAAGCGTATTGGCACTCCCAGAGGCCCTCCACATGTTTACCAAAAACATGATATACGTCCTACCATCCAAACTCCAGAATGAATGCATTTTATTTTTAAGCTCAAAGGAAATTGATTAGTATATTACAGGCCACCTCGGCGCATTTCATTATCAAAAAGGACCGTCACCAAACGGTATACTTATATTAATCAATTTCTTTTAAGTCCAGATCCCTTGGATTATCGTTGTTAAATCCTTAACCAATTAAGTCAGAATTGGAAATGGTGTTTTTCAGGTTCTGTGTGAATAACTCGAGTATCATTCAGCACACTCGAGTGTTCTTCAATTTTTTTCCAGATTACTCGAGTGTTCCTCAAGATACTCGAGTGTTCATGACTTTCTGAGGATTTGGGTTTCAGATTCATAAAATACTCGAGTAGTTCATGGGTACTCGAGTGACTCATCATGAATTCCAGAATACTCGAGTCACCCCTGCATTACTCCAGAGGTTTGCCTTAACATGTCCTCAGGTATCATTCGATACTCGAGTACTGGGCTTGATACTCGAGTGTTCTTTCTCAAAATACATTGTTTTATTAACATTTTACTCGAGTATCCAACCCACTACTCAAGTGTTTTAGTGTAGAACATACTGAAATCTTACTTTTAACACACCATTTTCAATTCTACCAATTTCTAGTCCAATCCAGGGATCAACAAGGTTCACATATCATATAATGGACCTATTACAACACTCATTTCATATCAAATAACAGATTTGACAGAGAATCAATCATTAATGCATAAAATACGCAATTTGGAAACTCAACACCTCAAATTGCAAAATAAGCATCACCCTCATAAAACAATGATCATTTAAGCTTGCATGCATCATTATAAACTTGCTCCAAACAACTAGAGAGCAAAGCTTGGTCTCCAAACCAAAGTTCCTATTCAAACTAAGCCCTTAGAGCCTCTTGGTGGCTCTCTAATACAATGAATGGAATTTAAACTCTATCTAGTGTACAAAATTACTTCCCCTTACCTCTCAGACGTGAATCAATCAGAGAATTTCCAAAGAAGAGCTTTCCAACCCCAGAAACCACTTTAAGCTTCACATGCAGAGCAGTTTGAGTGCACCACCAAGATTGAATTGGTTCACACATGAAACAGAGATATTCTGGCTCTTCTCAACAGGTTTCCCTGTCCATGGTGCAAGAATAAGGGGTTTCTTGTCAAAGTGGAAAACCCCTATGTCTAACACAGCATTGCGAGCATCAACAGAATTAAACCTCACAATTAGAGTGCCATCATTATTCATGAGAATCTTGTCAATACCATGATGTCCCCATGCCTTCTTTAAGAAACCTTGGATGACAGGGAAGGGGGGTCTTGCACCCAAAATGTAACAGACAAGGGCTTTCTCCCAATACTTCTCTTCTGATTCAATATCATCAACGTTAATTTTCGCAATTGACACACCTTCTTTAACTTCAGTTTGAAGAAACTTCAACTTCTCCCCCGCGTTTCTCAACTTAGAGATGTCAAAGGAATCCCAGATAGAAGGTCTTTTCTCAACAACAACAGGATTCACATACTTCTGCAAGTTATTCACACCATTCTTATCTAATGATGCACTAGACGTAGTTGCACCAGAAATAGGATTTGTTGCACCATTCTTGTTCAAACCATGTACTGCAGGACCAGGATGGTTTATGTTTGAATCATCAACAACAGCCTTTCCTTTCACCTTATCACGAAAAGAAATCAGTTTTTGCAGCATCAAATCGAGTTTCTTGGGCGTCAAGCTATTAAGAAAATCTACGTCGTCTTCATCAGAACCTACGAGATCATCAGTTTCCAAGGCTTTAGAGACATTAGGGGACTTGCTTTGGAGAAGAGGGGAGGGAGACTTTGGAGGCTTCCCTCTCTTCTTGGCCATAACGGCGGCACACGGCGGTCAACGCCGCCGTGAGAGGGAAGAGAAGGAAACCCTAGAGAAACCCTAGTAGAAAAGGGGTGCAGAAAAAAATTTTAGTATACTTAAGTTATTATTTGATTTAAAGCCTTGAAAATAAATTAAAATTGTTGATTTTCTTTACTGCGTGCTCACGGTTCTTAGCCTAAAATAGATAAAATGATTTCATGTTGGTATGTTTTTAATTGTGCATGAAATTCTTGCCAAATTGTGTACATAAGATTCGGCCTATATATGCTTAAATGGTAGGAAAAATTATTCTCATAAAATAATCATGGTAATAGTTATGTTCCTATGTGCATGATGATCTGTGAAAGTGATGTGTGTTCCTAAGATCTATTTGGTTTTTAGAAAAGAAAATAAGTAAGTTGATTTGATTCTGTAAAAGAGGAATTTCTTTGTAATGTTGATTCAATGATTTTATGTTTTTGAAATTGATTTGTGATTAGAAAGTGTTAACTGTAGTGATTCAGTTTTGTTAAATTAATTAGAAGATTAAGTTTAAATTATTTTCTTAAGTGTAATTAAATTAATTTATTAGGATTATAATATAACTAATGATTTCTGAGTGATTAAAAATATGATTTGTATGGTGTGTGCTTGTGAATGCCTTGTATGCTTTAGAACTTGTATGTACTGGTTGTGTGATTGTTTGTGAAATTTATTTGTGAAAAACATATGTTTGAATTTCAAAGAAAATATTTTATTTAAAGGGTATGATTTAAACAACTTAAGTTAATTTGGAATTTTTAAATGATATTGTGTGAACAATGATGCTGTGAAGTTTGGAAATTAAGTGAATCAACTTAATATGGTTTTAAAATTTTGTTTTCTGGAGTTTGAATTTTGTTTAATGATTCTGAAAAATGTTTTCTTTAACCGGAGTGTTTTTTTTAAATGGATTTGTCTTGATAAAAGATTATTTTAATTATTTCAAAGTTTTCTTGAAAATCTTTTATTTGAAATCCGATTTGGTTTTGGAGTCTTCGGATATTAATAATGAATTCTTAAGAAAGGAATTATTTCAAAGAGTTTTTAAAACAGAATTAAGAATTTATCGGAAACGTTCTAACGGACGGGGAAAAATGTTCTAGTTCGGGTGTCGGACGCGAAGGAAACGTGACGAGGTTAGCGACTGGAATCTTTGAAAGCTTTCGGATGATTCGTCATCCAGGTGAGTGAGAGTGCGGTGATCCCGTAACGTGGTTGCTCGCAATCCGAATAGACAGATTGCGAGAGTACTGCGAATTAGGCAAGATAAATGTGTGTGCTAAATGCTTACTTGTTTTATTCACATGCTAAATGTTTATTAGTTGTGCATATTTTATTCTGCTAGAAATTGTTTGAATATGTGTGGGTAGTGAAACAATAATAACGAAACTGTGAAGTGATGAGAGAAGACTGGAAAGAGAAAAGAGATGTGGATAAGAAATAATGAGATAATTTGAAAGGAAACCGAAATGAAGAGAAGAGAGTTATGCGGACGATTGAGAAAGAGATAAAAAGTATTGTGAATTGAATGCAAAAGAGATAAAGAATGAAAGAAAGAAAGTCAATATTTGAGTTGAAAAGAGTTGAGATTTGATCGAGAACGTGGTTGTGAAAGCGAGATGTGATTTGAGTAGAGATGTGATTCCTCGTTCATGTTTTTGGAAAGAAGCCTAGTGTTGAGTTGAGCTTGCTCCTCCATTAGCACTCATCCAAAAATGTGATTTTTGAAAACAATTTTTGGAAAGAAACTTTTGAAAAGATTTTGTGAAAAGAAACTTTTGAAAACAAGTTAGTGTTCTGAACTTGTTTCTTTTGATTCGTCCTCTGTGAGTTGATTTGAGCTACACACCATACACTAATACAAAGCTCACATCACGAGCTTTGTATAAACACCAAAATCGTGAGGATTGAGTGAGTGTAGTGGAAGATTCAAGGTTTGGAAGTGGAGCTGTTCTTGGTCAAGCTGTTGTCTGGAGCTTACTTCGATTTCCATTTCTGGTAAACTCACGAGTCTCTGAGTCCCAAATTCGATTTCTCTAGTTGGTATATGTTGCATAGAGTCTAGAAATCTAAAATCCCCAATTTATAACACAGTTCCTGTTTGGATTCAGTTTCCAAACCTAAACGTGAAGTATTGGGGCACTGATTCTTTGAGAAAAATTGCTAGTATTGTGGGGACCCCTATCATGGTTGATCAAGTGACAAGGGACAGGAATCGCATAAATTATGCTAGAGTACTAGTTGAAGTATGCCCATAGAAGCTGCCTGAAGAAGTGTTTATAGAAGATGAGAAGGGCAATGTGTTGGTGCAGAAGGTAGAATATGAATGGAGGCCAACTTTGTGCACTGTTTGTGGCAAGTTTGGACATGATAGCTCTATGTGCAGAAGGAAAACCAAGAAAGTTTGGGTAGAAAAGAAGAAGCCAATGGATTCTGAAGTGATTGAGATAGTTGATGATCCACAAAAGCTGGAAGTTGAAAAGGAGAAATCTGTTGAAGGTGATGACTTGCCAGACAAGGTACCAGAAACTCAGGATCTGATTCAGCAGAATCCTGCTGCTTCCTCTAGTCAAAGTGCAGGCAAAGTTGTGCAAGATGGTGAGCCAAGTCATAATTTGAATGTTGAGACAGTGAGTAATGATGATGAGGGGCAATGGACCCCAGCAAGAACTAGGACCAGGAATCAGAGAAGGATTGATGCACAGAAGGGTGTTATCCCTTCATTGCAGCCCCATGGATAATATCCTTGCTTGGAACATTCGAGGGATCAACCACCCTCGAAAGCAGAGAGAAATAAAAAGGTTGATAGGCGAGAATAAGGTAGGTTTAGTTGGGATTCTTGAGAATAAGCTGAGAGCTAACTCATATGACCAAGTCAGAAATCAAGTTTGCCTTGGTTGGGGGTCATATATCAACCTGGATCATGTTGATCTAGGTAGAATTTGGGTGTTGTGGAGGCCAAATATGTTTCAAGTGGATATAGTGCAAGCCTCAGATCAGTTAGTCCATTGTGCAGTAAAGGCTGTTGTGAATTATGACTTAATGGTCACCTTTGTTTATGCAGCTAATGTGGAGGAGGTCAGACAACAGCTTTGGGATGATATTGTAGTAATTGCTGCAAACATGAATCTTCCCTCGGTTATCCTGGGAGATTTTAATTGTATTATGAGTATGGATGAGAAGTTAGGAGGGTTGCAGGTGGATTTGAACAGAATTGAAGCCTTTATAGAGTGTGTCCTGCAATGCCAGTTAATTGATATGTTATGCTCAGGTAACAGATTTACTTGGACTAATAAGCAGGATGATGGTGATAGGATTGTGGCCAAGCCCGACAGATCCTTAGTTAATGAGGCTTGGATTCAGCAATGGAGCCAAGCTGAAACTATGTTTATGCCAGAAGGGGTATCTGATCACTCTCCAATTTTGATCAGGTGGAGATCCAGTCCAATGCAGAGAGTCCATGGATTCAAGTTCTTTAATATGCTCACCTTGGATGATGATTTTCTGAGTATTGTTGAGACTAGCTGTAATCAGAATTTCCTTGGAACTGCAATGTATAAGTTGATGAGGAAGCTGAGTGCCTTGCAGGGGCCATTAAAAGACTTGAATGCCATAAAATTTCTTGCCATTGATAGAAGAGAAGAACAATGCAGAAAACAGTTACTTGAGGCTCAAGCTACCTTGGCAGATGATCCATTGAATGTGCATTGGCAGAGATTTGAGAAGGACTTGGCTTGTGAATATGCTAAAATTGCTGAACAAGCACTTAGTTTCCTGAGACAGAAATCAAAAGAAGCTTGGTTGAAGGAGGGAGACCAAAACACCAAGGCATTCCACACTGCAATAACAATGAGGCAGTATAGAAATAGAATACTCTCAGTCAAGGATGATCAGGGTGCTTTACTCACTGACCAAGAGGAGATTGATAGGGTGTTCTTGGATTATTATCAGAATCTGCTGAATGGAGGAGATTGTATATGGACCATTTCTGAGGAGGAGGTTAATCAAGGCAAGTTGCTCTCAGTGGAACAACAGCTGAAACTCATAGCACCAATCACTGAAGCTGAGATCACTCAGAGCTTTATGAGTATGGGCAGTGACAAGTCTCCTGGGCCAGATGGTTATGGAGCTGGCTTCTTCAAGAAAGCCTGGCTTATTGTCTCTGATGATTGCATTGCAACTGTTAAGGAATTCTTTCATTTAGGGAAGCTCCTCAGGGAAGTCAACTGTACTTATCTTGTTTTAATTCCTAAAGTAGATTTCCCTAGAACAGTTAGTGATTATAGACCTATTTCCCTCTGTAACACTGTATATAAAGCCATTTCAAAAAATTTATGTAATAGGTTGCAGGAGGTCTTAAGTGGCTTAGTTGATGAAAATCAATCTGCTTTTGTCAGTGGTAGGTCAATTTGTCATAACATATTAATCACTCAGGAACTGTTAAGGTTGTATAGGAGGAAGAATGTCTCAGAAAGGTGCTTATTCAAGCTAGAAATAGCGATAGAAAACTAGCCATATCGATCTAGTGGTGACAACGAAAAGGCGTTTTTTTAAGCCTGAGGGGCAGTGAGCGGGGTAGGATAAAGTGAAAAAGAATGGTATTTGAACCGGTGTGGGCATAGTCAGGCACATTAGCTATTCAAAGAGGTAAGAACCCTAGTCTGTGGAGATTCTCCCTTTTTCACAACCCCAGGGAAACTCCGAAGACAGGCCTAGATCGTTTGTACAGACAGACTTTTAGGGTGCTAAGATCCAAAGTCGAGAGGGAAACAACCCAGATCGTACGCTAAGGTCCCTAAGCAATCACTTAGTGGAAAAGGTAGTGATCGAGCGATGACAACCAGGAGGTGGGCTTGGAAGCAGCCATCCTTTGAAGAAAGCGTAACTATGAGACTATGATATGAAATAGAATAAGAAGTAATGAAAAAGATCTGATAGTAATAAGAAGAGATATATAAAGTGTGATAATAAAGACGAAAGGAGAATAACGCTACTGCATATGCAAGGACTGGCTCACCCGGAATTGGTAAATCAAAAAATGGAGAGTAAGAGGTATCAAAAAGAGACCCACTCTTTATCGAGACTATTTGAAAGTGCTAAACAAAACTAAGGAATATGAGATGCTAGTCTTATCGGTAGGAAGGAATAGAGTATGGGCTTTACCGCTCTGGTTGAGTGGGAAGGGGGGGAAACCAAGGCCCAGATTCCTTATCGAAGCAAGGAATCGAATAGGGCCTTGACCCTCTGATTGCACTGGCGGGTTCTGGGATTCTCTTTTTTAGACCCTCTCGAAAGCCGGTTTAAACGGGAAGAAAGGGGGGTTTTAAGACCTATCCGGATTCTAACCCCCTATCTGAGAAGGGAAGTTCTGAAGTTTGGGCTTCTGGAATAGGGTCCTACTTGCCAGATGGGTCTTTTGAGTTCTACCGCTCTGACATTGGGCTCTAGGGGAGTAAAAGCAAGAAGTGTCTAACCCCCCGCCCAGACCTGGTCCTACCGTAAACCGATCGCTTCCAACCCTCACCCGAGGGTTGTAAGCTGGTTTACTCTCTGAACTAGCTTTCAGTCAATCCAGACTTAGAAGCTTCACAGCTTCCTCCAAAAACTCTGCAAACCATGCAGAGAAAGATCGGAACATCCCTTAAGGTAGGTCGTGCAAGGCCTATTCCACAATCACCGCCCGGGAGAGACCATTGTGATGGCAATATGTTACCGGTTACCGCTCACTTCCATCCAATGATCCAATCCGGGTCAATGATTCCACTATCCTACATTTTATTTTGTCTTAGCCATGAGTTGGTAATATCCCCATCCCCTCCTGAGAGCACTAAGAACCGAAGGAAGAAGCGGTAGGCACTTATCCGTCCGGTAAATAGAGCACGGAATTAGGATTTAGTAGTTACAAGGGAGTTAGGAAAACAGGCGTAACTCCCAAAACAACCTATATAGGAGGGAGGCCAACACCCACGGGCTAAATGCCCTAGTCCAACCTCGACATGCTTGACTGGAGTTTTGTTCACAAAATGCTGCAATGCTTTAGATTTCCTGACAGATTTATAAACTGGCTTATGGAATGCATCACTACACCAGCTTTCAATTTGATGATCAATGGAGTTAAGAAGAGGAGTTTCAGGAGTAGCAGAGGGCTGAGACAAGGGGATCCAATTTCACCCCTTGTCTTTGTCTTAGCAATGGATATTCTGTCTAGAAAATTGAAGGCAGCAAGCTTGAATCAGAACTTCAGATTTCATCCCCTTTGCAAGGAGGCTAGGCTGGTGAGCTTGGCATTTGCAGATGACTTAATGTTGTTCTGCAAAGGTAATCTCACTAGTGTGGAGATCCTTATCAAGGCATTCAAGGATTTTTCATTGATCTTTGGTTTGTATGCTAATCGTCAGAAGTCAAGCATCTTCATGGCTGGTATGAAGGAAGATCAGATGAACCTTGTGCAGCAAGTAACTGGGTTTCAGAATGGAACCTTTCCTTTCAAGTACTTGGGCTTGCCAATTACTGCAAAGAAATGGTCCAATAACACCTGCAGAGACTTGGTTGATAGAATTACAAGAAGGCTGAGCACTTGGAGGACTAGACACTTATCCTATCAGGGAAGAACACAGTTGATCAACTCTGTGCTATTAACCCTTCACACTTACTGGGCAACAGTCTTCATTATTCCAAAAGGTGTGATTAAGGGTATTGAGCAGAAATGCAGAGAATTCCTTTGGGGAGTTGGTGCAAGTGGCAGACCTAGGGCTGCTATAGCTTGGAGAAATCTGTGCATGCATAGGAAGCATGGAGAACTTGGCTTTCAAAACATCCTCCTCTGGAATAAGGCAGCTCTGGGTAAACAGGTATGGCAGCTAGCACTAAAGAAGGACAATTTGTGGGTGAAGTGGATTAGTAGCATCTAAATAAAGCAAGGGGATTTTTGGTTATGTCAGCATGCTTCTAGCTCAAGTTGGCATTGGAACCAGATTCTGAAGGCTAGGGACTTGTTCAGATTTGGCTATGATAAAGGCATGTGGAGTCAGACTAAGCCATACTCAATCAGGGAGGGGTACAAGTTTTTACTTGGCCCTCAAGTAGCCTTTCCACTCTATAAAGTTATTTGGAATGCCTTTTCAATTCCAAAGCATAATTTCATTATGTGGCTTGTGGTGCAAGATAAGCTCAGAACTAAGGATTTTCTTAGAAGCTTTATGCAGATAGACCCTGGCTGTGTGCTTTGCAACAGCGGCTTGGAATCTAGAGACCATTTGTTCTTTACACGTTCATGGAGTAAGGAGTTGTTAGAATTGGTTGCTAATTGGTGCTGCCTGGACAATTGGTATTACACGTTTCATAATTGGTGTAAGTGGCTGCATCACTCATTCCGAGACAAGACTAGGAGGAGATTTGTGTATGCTGCTATGGCTGCAAGTGTGTATGCAATTTGGACTGAAAGGAATAGAAGGCAGTTTACTCATAAATCTAGAAGGGCTGATCAAGTTTTCTATTTGGTCAAAAAGGAGCTAGCTTTGAGAATTTCTCTTGTATGTCCAAACTTTAGAATTTGGTCTAATAAATTGTTGGTAGATAGGATCTTATTTGAGATTATGTAACTTAGTTTTTTAAGCTCACACCCTACATAGTAGGTGGGGAGCTTCTAAGGACTTTGTTTTGTTTTGAATTTTTCAAGTTGGAATGAAGTTTTCTTCTACCAAAAAAAAATAATAACTTAAGTCATAACTACTTCAAAAGTCATTTTATTGTCTTTTAATTCCAATTACCTCATGCATGTGCTTTTTAAATCTTAAAGTCAATTTACTTCATCATGCATGCAACCTATATGAGGGACAAGTCTAGCTACCTATTTTTCTCTAGTATGGCCGAAAGTCAATCATGCAAAGAGACATGGTTTTCATTCATTTTCAACATTCACAGAAACACAAAATCAAATCAAATCATGCAAGCTTTCAAAAATTATTATTTTTTTTTTAAAAGCAACATACCACATCTCATGCACAAATATATTCAAGATCATCATTTTTCTCAAAACAAAAATAAAGATTTAATTTTATCTTCATGAAAATAATATGTACGAACTTGTTACAAAATAAAAGCATGGGTTTCATCATTTACTGAACATGGCCGAATGGCCTCATAAAAATTCAACACACACAAAATCAAATACTAAATCAAACCATGCTTGAAATCCTTTTAAACCTTACTTCTTTAATTATTTTCTTTAAAACCGAATCAAACATAAGACAAAAACATGATCTTTTCTTTTGAAAATAACATGCATGTACTTTAAATCATTAGATCTTGTAACATCCCTAATTTTAATCCCTAGTATAATTATAAGTTTTATTGAATTAAATATATGTTTCTTAAAAATCAATTATTTAGTTGTCGTGTATTTTTATAAAAATGCATATGTTAATTACGAAAGTATATTTCATTTCTTTTATGTTCTAAAGTAAATCATTTAAAATAGTTATCCTATATCAAAAATATATTTTATATGCTTTACTTTACTTTTGATATATTTTATATGAAAATATTTTATTTGAAATATCTATAAGTTTCTTACTTTATGATTTTTGTTCTAGTATTAATGTTTAGTGTTCAAAATTGATCATTGGTGCTTTGAGTTAAAAAGAAAAAAGAAAGAAAGAAAGAAACGTGTGCGTGTGATGCATTTGGGGGAACCCTAACCCCTCTTCTTACTCCCAAGAGCCGCCGGCCCTAATCCCCAATCACTCTTCTTCTCTAATTTTCCACTTCCATAGCCATGAGCTCTAAGCTCCCTCTCATGTTTTTATTTTTCCCTTCCAAAACCGCTTCTCTCCCTAGTCCCGTCTCTCTCGCGTGCTCCCTCTTTCTCACCTCACGTCAGTCTCTCTCTCCGCTGCAGCTAAAGAATCGCCGCCACCGCCGCTCGCAGCCATCAACCGCGAGCCCCGGATCTCCAGCCGCCACGCGACGCCACTTCTCCCTCAAGTTTGAATCGCGAATCCTTCATGGTCAAGAACAAACCGCCGTCGCTGTAGAGGGTTGTTCCTCGCCGCTGCTGCCATGGAGGTTGTGCCGCCGTCGCCATCGCCGGGGTGTTGAGGTGTTCGACGTTGCTGCAGGTGCTTTGGAGCTCAGCTCGTTCTCTCTTCCTCCTTTGTTCGGAACCATGCCGTTAACGTCATCGACACCGGTCGGGAATGCCGGGGCTGTGATGTTGTGAACCGACCTTGCCTCTATTGCTTCAAAAACCATATGTGAGGGTATATCTCTAATACCTTTTAGCTGCTCTATGTTGTGTTTTAATTTTAAAACTAATACTAATTTTAATGTTATTTGTAAATAATAATATGGTGTTAAATGGTTTTAGTATGCTATTATTATTGTGGAAAGTAAATTGTATTATGATTTAGTGTTTATTTATTTAAAGTATTATTTTAATGATTTTAATTAGTTGTTTGGAATTGTTATAGTACCGGACTAAATGTTATGTCAAATGAATTGTTTTAAAGAGTATTTTATTTAAACGTGTTGGGTTCCTAAGTAAGTGAGTTGTTGTTTAGCTTGGTGGACTTGTCCCTAGGCTGAACAATTCATCAGTTAATTAGGAATCGAATATAATCGACATGCATTAATCCGAGTTTAAACCTATCTTGAACTTTAATTCTAAATTGAAGGAGAGTGTAGCTAATTGGATTTGGAAATGTGACTTGCTTATTTTGGACAAAAATCACCCTCTTTTTAATTCATAATTTATAGTTTTAAGTAGCCAAAGGTACGTGACTTCAACCCATTATGATATTTTTGATGGTTTCGAAAGTTAAGAGCATTTTTCCAAATAAGTTATACTATTCTTAATAAAAAGGGCATGATCTTGAGTTTAAATTTTATTTGGTTTTGATTTATGAACTTGGATCAAATAATGTTATGATTTGGAATCAAATATAATACTTATCAAGTTTCAATATTTTATATTTAGTTTAGTTTAGTTCCGGGGTGCAAAGCTTTAAAGTGTTTACTTTAGGGTGATTTCAAAGTAATTATTATTGTTTGTATGACATAGTTAGATGTCGACGGACTTTAGGATCAGCAGGGATGCGAACATTGAACCACATTATGTTTGGGCATCATTGCACGAAAAGAATCAGGTCTATGGAAACGCAAGGTAAGGAGTGGGTTATAGTGAGTATTACCTTACTCTGGGGTTTAGTTTACAATATGTATATAATGGGTACTAAGAGTTATGTGTTAGTCTAGGTGGTTATACCATAGGGTAGACAATAAGTAGAGTTTATGACTTAGGGAAAATAATTAGATGATGATATGTTTCATTTTAATATTTGGTAGTTAAACTTGTGACTTGGTGATGTTTATAATTTAAGTGCTTATTTTGTTGAATGAGTGAGCTATGGTATGATTAGAAACCAAGGCAAAGAATGGAAATCATATAGGAAGGGTAGTTGATAAATAGTATTTATGAATCAATGATAATGATGATGATAATGATAAAATGTTGAATTGTGCTAAATAAATTATGAGATGTAATGGTGATGAATTTAATAATCTGTTGATTGGTGCTAATTAAACGATAAGATATGATTGTGATGAGTTGATAATGTAAATGTGAACTGTGGTGATTGAGTTGAGTAATGTACTTGTCATAAAGTGTAAGTGGTTGAAAGGAGTAATGAAATGGTTGATATGAATAAGAGGAGATGTTATTATAGAAAATGAATATGAGAATGTTCCTGGATGCTGTAAGACGTGATCGCACATGAGTGTGAACGCTGTAGGTCGTGTCCAGGGAAAGAAATGTAAATACACCCGGACGCAGTAAGACGTGACCGCGCATGGGTGCGGACGCTGTAGGTCGTGACCGGGGGAGAATAAAAATGTACCTGGACGCAGTAAGACGTGACTGCACATGAGTGCGGACGCAGTAGGTCGTGACCAGGGGAATAAGATGAAAGTAACACACCTGGACGCAGTAAGACGTGACCGTGCATGGGTGCGAACGCAGTAGGTCGTGACCGGGGGAGAATAAAAATGTACCTGGACGCAGTAAGACGTGATCGCGCAGGGGTGCGAACGCTGTAGGTCGTGACCTGGGGATAATGGAAACATACCTGGACGCAGTAAGACGTGACCGTGCATGAGTACGGACGCAGTAGGTCGTGACCAGGGACAAAATGAAAAGAGATGTGAATATATTGGAAAAGTATAGACTAAAAGACTTGATAAAAAAACGATGAGTAAGAACAAAGTGGAAATAATTGAATTGTAAAACCAATGGATATGTTGACCATGAATTGTGATGAGTTGAGTTTTATTATATTGTTATTGAATTGTTAAATGTGTTTGGCTTGGTATAGCATTATGTCATATTTGGAAACTGTTTCCCCATTTTATGTGCAATGCTCACTCCTTACTATTTCCACAGGTACTGAGGTTTGAGCTTGCAATTTTATTAGCCGAGCAGGACTACACTCCACCACGTGGAGTGTTGTAAAATTAATTAGAAGAGAGAGTTGTTTATTATGTTAAAATTCAGTTTTCTTTTGATTTGTTATATTACATTCGTGCAAGCCCTGAATATGTTTTATTTGATTAGCAGGGCATGAAAATTAAATTAGTATGTTTATAAATATTTTCTGAACTGTACTGGTTGACAGGTTTATAAAAGTTATTTTTGGGAAAGTCCGATAAACAGAGGAGAGTCTGTCGGATTTTCATTAAGATTTAAAACGAAATTTTCAAGTCCATATTTTTATAAAACTCAATTTAATTAAATATTTGTGAGGGTGTTACAGATCTAGTCATAAAACAAACATGCATCAACTTTTTATAAAAAAAAAAGGCATGAATCCTAAATTAACCCAACATGGCCGAATGGCCTCCTAAAAAAATAACTCATGTACATAATCAAACACTTAATTAAAACGTGCTTATGCTTAGAATCATTTTAAAACTTGATTTTCTTTAATTTTTCTTTGAAACCGAGACTCATACACAAAAAGGAAAAACATGATTTTTCATTACTACTAACATGCAAGCTTAAGATCTTAGCATTATCATAAATCAAGTTTAAATCATGAAGTTATTCATCAACTAGTCATGAAACACATCATAGATCAAGATCTAGCAAAAGATTTAACATGCAAACCAATAAATATTACTTTATAAATAAACAAACTTAGATCATGGATTTTCATGTCAAATAATCACAAACTCACACATAAATCATGGTTTAGAGAAAGAAAATTAGACATGCAAGGAAGTTTGTTTTTGGTTTCATAAAAATCTTAGTTTACTTTAGATCTTCAAGAGTTTAGTTAGAAAACTATTAGATCTAACAAAGAAAACTCAACAGAAACATAAAACATAAAGCTCAACATATTACAAGTTATTTTAAGTCCTTAAAGTCCTTGATCAAGCAAGATCAACACATAATAACAACATGCAAGAAGAAATAAGAAGTAGATCTACAACTAAAAGAGAAAAACTAAGCTATTACAAATCTTCTTCTTCAAATCCTACCATGAAAAGGTTGGTTCTTCTAGCTTCTAACATCCTTGATCTTCAAGGAAAACTCCTAGGTTTTGAGCTTGAATTCCTCCTTCTTTCTCTTCCAATCCCACGGCCTCTCCCTCTCTCACTTTCTCTATTTTCTTTTCTTTCTCTAAGAGTTGAATGAGTCTCTTAGGAATTGTGTTTGTGTGAAGAATGAAAAGGAACGGGTGAATGAACTAAGGCTCCCTCTTTTATAGACTAACCGAATTTCCCTTCCTTGCCCTTACTAATTTTTTACTTCATGTTCAATTGGGAGGGGCGTTTTTGGCATCACAAAAAGATGCATGGGTGATGGTCATCAAAGTCAAGGGGACAAGGTAGCATGGGCTAGGTTTTCGGGGTCATCTAGGTTTAAGGACTTGTTAGTGTTTAGTTAGAGTTTTAGTTACTACTCTAATTTAGTTTGGTTACTTCATGGTCCTAGTTTCTTAACCTTTAAGTTTCTAGAAACATACACGCACACATGTATTTTACACACCTAAATACACACACATACATACATACATATATATACACACAACCGTATTATTCACACATGTACACACATATTTTGCATTTTTATTTTCTTAGTCACATTCATTTATAATTATCTTATTCACATAACAAAGAAATTATTTCTAACAATCACACTCATACAATTAGTCTCATGCATCATACAGTACACACAATTAAATCAAACACATTTCACATAAAAATTCAAATCAAATCAATAAGTTCACTTTCTTAAAACACAAATCCAAAAATTCGTATCTCTTAATTCTGAAAATAAAATTTGCAAAAGCACCCAGAAAAATCTGAAAATTACATTTTCAAAATCTACGTTTCACGACGATCGTTTTGATATAAAGATCATGAAAATCCGAGTTACGGTTAAAAAGGTACAATTTTTTTTTCAAGTTAACAGACCCAAAAACTTAATTTCAAACAAAATCACTTTTTAGGAAAAATTCACAATTCATTTCTTAAAAATCAAATCACAAAATCATTCACTCCTCTTTCATAAAACATTTTGTTTATAAAAATCCATGAAAATCAAACTTTATTTCTTATTTACGTAAAACAATTTTTTTCCAAAAATCTTTTATAAAACCGAACTTCAGGGTTTATTTTAACCAAATTCGTTCTCGCACGTACGGGAAAAATGCGGGGTGTTACATTCTCCCCAACTTGAAGATTTCTCGTCCTCGAGAAATACTGTGTACAGTCTGTCTGATCTGTGGACGCGTAGTTCTCTGAAGTAATTCCTTTCCTCTTTAACCGTCACATCTTCGAACACGTACCGTTCATTCTTCGTTCTTAAGAGCAGATCGAACGGGTTACTTGGAAAAGTAATCTCTCAAAGGACTTTCAATAACAAATATGGAGGGGTAGAAACAATACGGTTTCATTGACAACAAAGGATTGAGGAGTTCAAAGATATCAAAATAGTATTCAAAGACAACAGGGTTACAGACATCCGGGGTCAAGACACCTCCACACCTCAAGGTTGATTTCTTATCATCACTTCAAGCCTAGACGAACTATTCCTCAAAACTCACATTTCCCACTACTCCCCAACTTAGATAACTCATACTACTCTATTCCACACTCCTTATTACAGACTTAACCCTTAAATACTCTTATCTCCACCACTTTTCGATCAATCTTACAAAATTTCCCATCACTTAACTTCATTCTATCCTCTTATTACCTTACTTTTTACCAAATAATGATCCTTATCAGACTCCTAGAGCCACTATTTTATCCACCTTTTGCCCTAACAACCACTAATTCCTCAAGAAACACGCACTATCTCACACTTATTTTAAACACTTAATCACATAACTTAAACAATTCTAAACCCTTTTTCCCACTTTCCACAATTTTTCTCACATTCTAAACCCTTAAAATTTCTTAATTCGAAGACCTACTATCCATTACTATGTCAAATTTTAGCTTTTTACCTAACCTTGGGTCATTCACTTAAGGATTCTAACCACAAATTCGACCATCTTATAACTTCGACTCAACCATATCCTCACTTATTTACCACTATCTAACCATTTACAACTCAAATCAAAACACTTATGACTCTAATTCTAAACATCACCTTAATTTCTACTTCATCTTATCACCACTTAAACCATTATTTTGGACCATCCATCATCAAAATTCTTAGTCCTAACCACTCTACATAACTCACTACTCGTCTAAGACCTCCAAAGATACTCCAAGACTCAACTACCTACTTGACCGGGTAAGGTGTCAGGGTTCAAAAACTCTCACCAAAAGCTTTAGGAAAGAACAATGTTGGGTCAAGGACCAAGGAGAAACTTTGGGTTCATCAACGATCAAGGCTTTTTCAAACACCATGCCAAAGCAATTTGGCACGCATAGGGCTTTCAAAAAGAGTTTCAATCCAAGGAGTGTTCTAGTCACAAGACAAGATCTCAAATAACTTAGGGGTTATCATAATCAAAGGGGTTCACAACAAAGAAGAAACAAAAGATGATCTGAATCATGCATCAACATCCAGTGACGATACCGATCTCCGCTTCCCATCTGACATGTTCCATGAAAACATTCGCGCACTCTTAGCGTTCCTATTCTTATCTATCGCCATCTTAATACTAACGCACACACATTGTCATACAGCAGAGTATGTAAGTCCATGCATAAGGTTCTTAGTTCAACCACTGCTCTGATACCATTCTGTAACACCCCGATTCGGCAACTTGAAAACTTAAATCAAATATAGTAAAAATTAGGGCCATTTTTTTTTAAACAAGTGTTACACAAGATGACAACATTCATACTTTTCAAAACATAGTTACAACTAAAACTCATGTTCTATCTCACTTGCAAAACCTTTTCAAGTTCCAAACCGAGATGTCACAAGACACCGCACTTTGAAACTCATTCTCAAAACATCATTTAAAACATCGCCCATTGATTCGTTTCAAAACATTAGTATCAAATAAAACATTTGCCGGGGTACAGTATGATAGAGCTAGGTAACTAAGAACTTACAGTGGAATACATTCCGCCAGGGGAATCACCTAGCTTCTAGTCATGCACACCAGAACTAACTTTCTATCTTCGCATCATGGCAGCCCAATTCCTCGGTCCACAAGAAGAATTGTCGGGTACTTGCCTTTCCTGGCACTACGCCATCTACCAGTTGCAATATCAGCAATTGCCGATACGACAACATGATAGGAGAGAGTCAGTGTTCCGAACACTAACGGGTTGACCTTGTGGTCTCAGGGTAGATTGAATACAAAAACAACATAACTAAAATATCACCAACATACAAATAGAACATGTATACACATAGCATAGAAAAATCACGTATAACAGAACATATCATAATACTCTAATCACATCAATGCCATCATTCTTAACCAATGATCACATCCTCAGAATCTTTCTTGCGAACTTTCACAACTTTTCTCAAAACTTCTTCCATCATCATTTCCACACATATCTCTTAATCCAAGAATTCTTTCTTTATATACTCATCTTATAATTCTCATTCAATGCTTGATAATTTGATATACTTTTATTGGAAACATCTTTGTGCTTTTAAGTTTTATCATTTCGATTAGCATCAATGATGAGGGAGACACATCATTGAGCTCACACACGTCTACATCTCCTCGGTCAACCACCCAACCTAGTCGGAAGCAAACAGGAGTACAGGACCTTTACCACGCGGGCACGACAGCTGTCACACAAACAAATGGTCCCAGACCAGGAGGCCCTGCCTCAAATCATATAATTCAATTCAAATATCATATCAATGCACGCTCTCAGCGGCAATCACAAATGCCCCGTTCCAGTCCCTCTCACTGTTCTCGATTTGCAATCAAGGGGGCGACAATATATTTCTAGTCTGCAGTGCAGAACTTGCCACGACAATAGACCCAGTCCCCACCACGTTAGTGCGCCACGTGGAGTTGTTCCGCCTAGAAATATACTCTAGACTTCTTGACGTTTCACCGTCATCGTCCTCCCCTCATGCAATCTCCTCCTAAGTATCCGCAGATACCTATGGTTCCTTCCTATCCACTACTTCGATACGACACTCATACCTCACCGCGTTTGTAAATGTCTTTTAAATCTTTTAAAGATTTAACATTTTAATTAGCGGCTTAATCCTAACGATCGGCCCGTCCTTGGTGCATCCCTTCAACGAAGCCCGATCACTAAACGCAATCTATTCCCCCTAAATCTCAATGGCCCTTGGCCTCAAATCACTTTCATCTCATTTCACACTCTTTCTCATCTCATCACTTTCTCAAAACTCCATTCCTCGACTTTCTCAAAAGCGTCTTTTCGCAAAACTTTTCGAAAACATACTTTCATAAAACTCTTCCAAAAACAACTTTTCGCAAACTTTCTCAAAAGTACTTTTTCAAAAACTTTCTCAAAAACATATCTTTTCGAAAACCTTTTTCCAAAATTTCTTTTCACAAAATCTTTTCAAAAGTTTCTTTCCAAAAATTGTTTTCAAAAATCACATTTTTGGATGAGTGCTAATGGAGGAGCAAGCTCAACTCAACACTAGGCTTTTTTCCAAAAACATGAACGAGGAATCACATCTCTACTCAAATCACATCTCGCTTTCACAACCACGTTCTCGATCAAATCTCAACTCTTTTCAACTCAAATATTGACTTTCTTTCTTTCATTCTTTATCTCTTTTGCATTCCATTCACAATACTTTTTATCTCTTTCTCAATCGTCCGCATAACTCTCTTCTCTTCATTTCGGTTTCCTTCCGAATTATCTCATTATTTCATATCCACATCTCTTTTCTCTTTCCAGTCTTCTCTCATCACTTCACAGTTTCGTTATTATTGTTTCACTACCCACACATATTCAAACAATTTCTAACAGAATAAAATATGCACAACTAATAAACATTTAGCATGTGAATAAAACAAGTAAGCATTTAGCACACACATCTATCTTGCCTAATTTGCAGTACTCTCGCAATCCGTCTATTCGTATTGCGAGCAACCACGTTACGGGATCACCGCACTCTCACTCACCTGGATGACGAATCATCCGAAAGCTTTCCTAGATTCCAGTCGCTAACCTCGTCACGTTTCCTTCGCGTCCGACACCCGAACTAGAACATTTTTCCCCGTGCGTTAGAACGTTTCCGATAAATTCTTAATTTCGTTTTAAAAACTCTTTGAAATAATTCCTTTCTTAAGAATTCATTATTAATATCCGAAGACTCCAAAACCAAATCAGATTTCAAATAAAAGATTTTCAAGAAAACTTTGAAATAATTAAAATAATCTTTTATCAAGACAAATCCATTTAAAAAAAACACTCCGGTTAAAGAAAACATTTTTCTGAATCATTAAACAAAATTCAAACTCCAGAAAACAAAATTTTAAAACCATATTAAGTTGATTCACTTAATTTCCAAACTTCAAAGCATCATTGTTCACAGAATATCATTTAAAAATTCCAAATTAATTTAAGTTGTTTAAATCATACCCTTTAAATAAAATATTTTCTTTGAAATTCAAACATATGTTTTTCACAAATAAATTTCACAAACAATCACACAACCAGTACATACAAGTTCTAAAGCATACAAGGCATTCACAAGCACACACCATACAAATCATATTTTTAATCACTCAAAAATCATTAGTTATATTATAATCCTAATAAATTAATTTAATTACACTTAAAAAAATAATTTAAACTTAATCTTCTAATTAATTTAACAAAACCGAATCACTACAGTTAACACTTTCTAATCACAAATCAATTTCAAAAACTTAAAATCATTGAATCAACATTACAAAGAAATTCCTCTTTTACAGAATCAAATCAACTTACTTATTTTCTTTTCTAAAAACCAAATAGATCTTAGGAACACACATCACTTTCACAGATCATCATGCACATAGGAACATAACTATTACCATGATTATTTTATGAGAATAATTTTTCCTACCATTTAAGCATATATAGGCCGAATCTTATGTACACAATTTGGCAAGAATTTCATGCACAATTAAAAACATACCAACATGAAATCATTTTATCTATTTTAGGCTAAGAACCGTGAGCACGCAGTAAAGAAAATCAACAATTTTAATTTATTTTCAAGGCTTTAAATCAAATAATAACTTAAGTCATAACTACTTCAAAAGTCATTTTATTGTCTTTTAATTCCAATTACCTCATGCATGTGCTTTTTAAATCTTAAAGTCAATTTACTTCATCATGCATGCAACCTATATGAGGGATGTAACACCCCTAATTTTCGTCTCCCGAATAATAGGAAATTAATAATAAAAAGTTTTATTATTAATTTATATAAATTTTCCAATTTTATATTTTGTATTTAATTAGCCTTAAAAATAAAAATAAGTTGAAATATTTTTATAGGGCAAAAAAATGCAAAATATAAGGATATTGCATTTTGGTCCCTGAATGAGGACTTAAAGGTAATATTAAAAAGGTTCTTGGAGGGAAAGATTTAAAAATATTAATTTTTAAATTTTGTACTAATCTAACCGGTTAGTAATGCCCTGTAACCGGTTAGACGATGAACCATCATTTCATCTTTCCATTCGTAAATTCTCATCTTTAACAATTTCTTTAGCTGCTGCTGACGCAGTCATAAAAAGGCCATCAGCGGCATAGCCACTTCGTGATGGGTGTACTTATTTTCCATTCTCTTTTCAGAAAAATCCATCAGCGGCCCAGCCACTTTGTGATGGTTTTAGAAATATCGTATGATCATTTATTTAATAATCCGTCGGGGCATAGTGTAACAGCCCGATTTTCGTGAGCCAAAAATATTTACTTTTTTTATCAAAGTTACAAAAATTGAGGCCAGATTTTTTTTTAACATTATTGAAGTGTTGTAAAATATTATTGAAAATTTCTTTAAGTTCTTCCATTCACTTTTCCGAAAACCGAGTTGCTACTAAAATCTTTCTTTTCATAAAAAAACTTGTTTTCAAATCATCATGGTATTTCCACCAAAGACCACATTGTTTGTTCTTCCAAAATAGAGTATGTAACATCCCAAATTTAATTCCTAGTATAATTGATGATGGGTCAAGCCTAAAGTGAAGGAAGTAATGATATGGAGTTGAAACTAGTGGTTTGAAGGCTTGATTTAGGATTGATAACATAGGATATTAGGAAATTCAAAATAAAAGATTTACAACTCTAAACACAAATTCCACCGTTGGATGTGAAGATTAGTATGTAGGAAAGCTTGCTTTAAAATTTGAGGAAGATCCAACGGGTAACGAAGATGTTAGGGCCTTTCAAAATCTGGATACTGCAAAATTGTGCAGCTTAATCGCCTCTTAATCGATTAAGCTGCAATTTAATCGATTAAACACTGCTGCTGAGGAAAAAAATAAAACGAAATAAACACTATTTTCCCTCATTGTTCGACCTCTTCTTCTTCTTCTCCTCTAGGGCTTCATTCTTTTCCTTCAAATCATCAAGAAGCAAGGGTGATACTCCATTCCCATCATCAAACTTCCTTCCTCCTTGCTCCAAGTAAGTATTCAAGCCTTTAATTCCTTCCCTCTCTCTCTAATTCGAGTTCTCTCTCTCCTCCCACTCATGGAGGTTTTCAATTCTAAGCTTAGAACCTTCAAGTTTTCCATGGGGTTTAGTTTGAGCATCATGGAATGAGCAATAATCCTCCTTTTTGTGGCTTTATAATAGGTTCTATCACTCTCTTGTGGATTTTGAGCTCTTGGTGGGCAAACTCAAGCATAGGACACTTGGACTCTCCTTATCCTTAAGTGTTTGAGGTAAGCGAGTGGATATAGTGAGCTTTGCCTTGTTCTAGGGAGTAGGCTCTAGTTAGTATATAATGCTTGTTAGGGTTATGTGTTAGGGGAGAAAATTAGATTATAAAACCTTAGGTTATTGAATATAAAATCTTAATTAATTAAATATGCATGATGATTGGATGTTAAGACAAGGAAAAGGAAACCCAATAATATGACAATGAATTATTTATTAAATGAAACTTGGATAAGGATTAAATTGAAGTACATGAGGAATTGGGTAATATGATAGTGAAGTTGACATAAATGAATTCTAAGATTATTGATTTTAATGGTAAAGTCTTGTATTAAATGATAATTCACTGCTATTGCAAATATGTGTATATGTTATGGAATAAATTAATATAGGAAGAAAAGGGAATGGAAACAATTATATGTGATGAATGTGCGTATTTGTATCTAAATGCTAAATGAGTATAAATGTTAAGTATTGTCAATTGTGAACAAAGGTCATGGCTTATGAATTGAACTTGTGAATATCGGAAATGGAAGCAAATGATTTTGTGTAAACAAAATGTAAAAGGTGATGTTATTATGTGGTGACAAAGAAAATATGTGAGAAGGTGAAATATGTAATTTGAAATGAAGTGTAATATAAATGTTGGACTATGAAAGAGAATACCATTTGGTATGATTGTGATAACTGAGAAAGGAAATGAATAAGGTAATTACATGAATAATTAGTTGTTGAATGTGTGTTGTTGTATTTAAATGTGTTAAAATTGATTGAACAAGAAAGTGAATAATTCTTGGCCTCTGAAATGAGGCGCCAAACATTGAGAATGTGGTATATGCGTTGGCCTCTGATTTGAGGTAACGATTAATAGAAAGATTTGATAATTGATATAGGGAATGAGTATGGAAAAAGAATGAATGGGAAATGTGTGTAAGTGTATTTGTGATTGTATATGTTAAGTTGTTTGTGTAGGAAGATGAAAGTATGATTTGGCCTCTGATGTGAGGTAATGTGAAATGAAAATGTGATAAGTGCGTTGGCCTCTGATTTGAGGTGACGATTAATGGAAAGTGATGATTAGGCTGACCTCTGTTATGAGGGGCACAAAATGAATTAAAGTAATAAAGTGTCGACCTCTGACCTGAGGGACACAAGATGAGATGAATGTTAATGAGTGTTGACCTCTGACCTGAGGGACACCGGATGAGATGTGTATTGGTGTGTTGACCTCTGACATGAGGGACACAGAATGAAATAAAGTGTTGACCTCTGTCCTGAGGGACACAAGATGAAATGAATGTTATTGGGTGTTGACCTCTGACCTATGGGACACCGGATGAAATAAAGAACTGAGTGTTGACCTCTGACCTGAGGGACACATAATTTAAATATGGAAAAGTATAAGGGCCTCTGTTTTGAGGTGATAAATGTGTTGAATGAAAATTGTTCATTGGCCTCTGATTTGAGGTGATGTATTGAAATGAAATGAGTATGTGAAATGAATAAAAAGAAAAGGAAATGAATGTTGATTTGATGTTGAAACGAATAAGGAAAATGGATGTTGAACTGAATAATGGAAATGGACGTTGAAATGAATAATGAATATGGAAATGTTGAAATGAGTATGGTGTGCAATATGTGAATATATGCTTATTTGCTAGTTGTGTTTGACCTAGCGGGTTGTTATGTCTAGTTAGAAACTGCTTTCTATTTCATGTGCAATGCTCACTCCCTTACATTTTCAGGTACGGAGATTGAGCTGGCACAGCTCCCGGCCGAGCAGGAGTACTTTCCCTTACAGGGAGAGTAGGGTGTTATGGGTTTAGAGTATATTATGAACTTAAGCCTCCTACACTATTTTGATGTAAAATTTGTTATTCATATTTTAAGTGAGGCTTAGGATGTTTTATTTTGACAAAGTTATATGTTTTGGTTATGACACTCAAACTTAGTATTTTCCGCTAATACTCTGATATATTTGGAGCCCATGGGGCCTTGATATGATTTATGAATATCATCTGAAGCCCTGCTGGCTATTAGTTGTTTATTTGAAAATTGTTTATCACAGGTTAAATTTTGGATTAGTCCGAAAAACAAACAAAACTCTGTCCGTTTGACGGTTGATTTTAATATAATAAAAATGAATTTTTAAGTCCGTATTTTAGTATAAGGGGAATTAAGGGTAATTAATCATAGGGTGTTACAGAGTATTCCACAATACAAAATTAAAACTTGGCTTAGTTACATAAACATAGCTTGGTAATCCTTGACTCAAAAACACAATTTACAAACTTAACCTAAACACTCTACTTTCGCTTCCTTCAGATGAAGACATTCGGATGGAAATCTCCTCTCTTCTTGTGCCCTCTCTTCACTTCGAAAATGAAATCGTCTCCATTGCTTCTCTGTAGTTGTCATTCAGCTCCATCTAGAGAGATGATCTCCACGCGGTACTCCATCTGCCCGTTGAGACATCAGCAGCACCGATATGCCAACGAATAGGAGAGAGTAAGCGATCCGAACGACGCATCGTCGACGGTGTGGGATTACGATAGGCAAGATAATAGGACCAAACAAACACATAATACAATATGAAAGCACACAACAACCAAACAGAATATTGACATCATCATCATTATTATCTTACATTATTAGCATTATTGTTATCCTTTCTCATTTCTTCTTTACTTTCACATCTTGTGAACATTCTTTCCCTTTCTCATTCATTTCCATTTCACCATTGTATTCTCTTTTCCTCCATTATTATCAGTTCATAACCTCTGTTGAATGGGGGGTGTTAAAATACCATCAAAGTATTCATTTCAATCTCGGCGATCACTCACGTCTACATCTCCTCGGTCATCTCCTCGGTCGTCTACAGGACCTTTACCACGCGGGCACGACAGCTGTCACAACACATAAATGGTCCTAGACCAGGAGGATCTCATCCTCAAATCATAATAATATCAAGGCTCACTGTCCACTCAGTGGCAAAACACAATGCCCCGTTCCAGTCCCTCTCACTATTCTCGATTTGCAATCTAGGGGGCGACAGTATGTTTCTTATAACACTCTCACCATTATTAGTTTTATTAAGTTTTATTGAAAAGTGGACTTGAAAATTTCGACGAAAATCCGGCAGAGTTTCCTCTGTTTTTCGGACTTTCCCAAAATTCCTTCTTAAAACCTGTCAGTCCAGAATTGTTTAAAAACATAAACAAACAACAGTTAATAGTTATAACAGATCCTAATGCCCAAATAATACAAGTTGCGGGGCAAGCTACTAATTCATATTATAAATTACATTAAATAGTTATCCACTCATAATATCTAATAAACATTCCACGTAATGGAATCAAAATCCTGCTCGGCCGGCACTGGTGTATGCTCCACTTGTGTACCTGAAAAATATTAACCACACAGGGGAAGCATCACACAGAACTTAAAAAGAGATTTCTAAGCAGATATATAAGAAACACCAAGACCATTCAAGCCTATGCCATACTACTTAATTCATACTCTTCTTTTCCTTTTTACTTCCTAAACTGTTTACCAATTCTTTTTCTTTTTAATTGTTTTCTTTTAAATAATCTCTAGCCCATAATTATTCTTGTTGCTCATTACTTTCGCTCTATCCTTTTTACTCCTTTTCCTAATCACCCTAATTTCTCTATTCACTCTCTTTCCAAATAACCTATTTCTTTCTCTTCATTTCCCGTCCTCCTATTTTCATCCTTTATCCGTTTTCCATTAATCGTTTATGTTTAGCATTTCCATAATTATTCTCCTTTAATTCCTATATCAATTTCATTGTTCACCTTCTTATTTCATTTCTCAATGTCCACTCTATTATCCATTTTTCCTTTTCATTACCATTTTCCATTTCCTTTTCAATTTTCCTTTTTAATTATTTTCCCCGTTTCCAAATAAATCCCGTTATATCCCCTTACCTTTTTCCTTATTCTTTTCCCTTAAATTTACGCTGTATGTATGTCTCCACCAAATCGAAGGCCTACATACATACACCAATCACGATGTATGTCTCCACCAAATCGAAGGCCTACATACATCGCTTTTCCTTTACCATTTACCTTATTTTTTTCCATTATCCTTTCCCTTTTTCCTTTTTATTTAGGGTGTATGTATGTCTCCACAAAATCGAAGGCCTACATACATACACCAATCACGATGTATGTCTCCACCAAATCGAAGGCCTACATACATCGCTTTTCCATTACCATTTTACCTCTTTATTATTTGGCCACAGGGTCAATACAACCACCTGCGCCGTGCCACAGGGTCAATACAACCACCTGTGACATGTACCATTTTATTTAGGCCACAGGGTCAATACAACCACCTGCGCCGCGCCACAGGGTCAATACAACCACCTGTGACATTTACCAGTTATCAGGCCACAGGGTCAATACAACCACCTGCGCCGTGCCACAGGGTCAATACAACCACCTGTGACATTTACCATTTTTATTTCCTTTTCCTTTTTATTTACGGTGTATGTATGTCTCCACCAAATCGAAGGCCTATATACATACACCATTGACGATGTATGTCTCCCCCAAATCGAAGGCCTACATACATCGCCCCAGTTTCGTTGTATTGTCTCCCCCAAATCGAAGGCCTACAATACAGCCCTAATTTTTACGATGTATCGTCTCCGCCAAATCGAAGGTCTACGATACATCACCATATTTATCCAATATTAATTGTCCATATTATTTGTCATTATTTTGTCTACCAATTCCGTTTAACTTTTACCTGATGTTACCACATACAATTATTCTTTAATTCTCTTTACTCTCATTTGTTCATTTCTAATTTATTTCCCTATTCACCATTTCTATTCTTTTGCCACACCCTACCAATCTAATTAATTAGTTATTCTGTTACTTACCTTTTTGTTCATCACTATTTGTTTCCCCTATTTACTCCATCTATCTTTCTTCATTATTAGCAGGTTACCCTAAGGTTCGTTAGCAATTAACATTTCCCCCGGTCCTAGCGATAGATATAACTACCCAGAAATACACCCCTTAAGGACTGGTAATGAAACCCCTTACCTCAATCGATGACAGTGAGAGGGGTAACCTTAATCTGACGCTTTACTCCCTGACTCACGTTTTAGCTCGGCTCCAACTGGATCCTAAGCTTCCCCAATCTTCGATTCCAAGCACGGTGGGGATAATCGACCTCGATCACGGTGACGGTGTTGGACCAAGGCAAGGGCTTCGAGCTTCGAGGTTCCCAACACGAGCCCGACACGATCACGGGTCGGTAACGGCGCCGGTGTCGTCCGTGGAGAGAGAGAGAGCTCACGGTGAGAGAGAGAGGGTATGAGGGAGAGAGAGAGCAAGGCCAAAGGGGGAAAGAGAGCAAAGGACTTATGAGGGTGGTGGGGTCGTGGTGGTGGTGGCTGGCTGGAAGGGCGTGGTGGTGGTGGCTGGCCGGAAGGAGAGAGAGATAAAGGAAAGAGAGAGGGAGAGAGTGTAGATCTATGGGAAGGAGAAAGAACAAGGAGGTGGGGCGGCCTTGGGGTTTCGGTGGTGGCGGCTGGGGGTACTGGACGGAGGAGGGAGAGGGAGAAGGAGGGAGAAGGGTGCAAGAAATGGGGTTTGGGGGGCCATTTCCGCACCATTTATGGTGCTGGTGCGAGACAGCTTCGCGCCGCGCACCGGTGCGAGGCCTCCTGCTCGCCTGGGCGAGTTTGCTGTTGTGGGGAGGGTCTGATGCGCGTTCGCGCGCCTGGGCGAGCTGTTGGCGCGCCTGGGCGAGCTGTTGGCGCGCCTGGGCGAGGGTTTGTTGACTTTTATGTTGACTACCCCATAACTTCTTCGTTAACCGTTGAATCTTGCCCAAATTTGAAGACAAGCTTCTTAATTCCTTAAACTTCATATCCAACGGTGGAATTTAATTTCTTAGCATCCTATAATAAATTCTTAATTTTCTCTTTTCGGTTGATTTCTAACATCTAAAACGCCGATTTAACTTCCGATTTTCGCCTAGATAATTTTGCCCCTTGCTACCAATGTCTCCTACACAACCCCGAATACTTATAATTACCACTCACCTTGCTCCAAAAATTCTTTAAGCAATTAATCTACCCATTCCTTACACTTTAAACTTATTAATTCACTAATTATGCTTGGATTTAAATTAGGGATGTTACATTTCTAGTGGGCCCGCAAAACTTACCACGGCATTAGACCCAGTCCCCACCACGTTAGTGCGCCACTTGTGGAGTTCGTTCTGCCTAGAAACATACTCTAGACTTCTTGACGTTTCACCGTCATCGTCCTCCCCTAATGCAATCTCGTCCTAAGTATCCGTAGATACTTATCGTTTCTTCCTCTCCACTACTTCGCACTCTCATACCTCACCGCGTATGTCTTTTAAAGTCTTTTAATCTTTTTAATTAATTCTAAGGTCGGCCCGTCCTTCGTGCAACCCTTCAACGAGTCCCTACCACTAACTTTGCACAGACTTTCTCTCATCAATTCTCACATAGCACAGAGCTGGGATCACATCACCATTTCCAACCTCAATTCTCAAACTTTCTCATCATACTCCATTTCTCACCATCATCTCATTCCAACATCTCTTTTCAAAACAATCTTTTCACAACTTTCTCAAAACACCATTTCATAAACTTTCGCAAATCTCTTTTGATAAGCCTTTTCCAAAAATCCCTCTTTTCAAACCTCTTTCCAAAAATTTCCTTTCACAAACTTTTCTCAAAATTTTCTTTTCATAGTTCTTTCAAAAAAATTGATTTTCACAAGTCTTTTCAAAAAAGTTCCTTTTCAAAAATCTTCTCAAAAACTGCTATTCGAAAACCTTTACAAAAAAATTTTCTTTCCAAAATCTTTTCGAAGATCTCTTTTCAAAAACCTTTTCAAAGTTACAACTTTGCTGAGCGCTAATGGAGGAGCAAGCTCAACTCAACACTAGTCCCAGACTAGAGCCAAAACCAAGGAGCCCAGCTCCACTCAAATCACATTTCCTTCACATAATCAACATCACTTTCCCAGCTCTGGCTCGTTCTCATCACTATCATCAATTCTTTCCCCAATCTCAATTCTTTCTTTCTTTTCCAACATATACTTCGTTTCCAATCAATATTCCTTTCTCTTTGTATCTTCTCATTATTATTTTCTCATACTCCTAACTTTACTTTCTCTTTTATTAATTTTATTTCCTTATTCAGGACGTAACAGACGTCCATCAGTATATTACACACATCAAACAACAGCATTAAATTCCAACAGGCATAATCAAATAAATAAATATCAACATGCTATCCACACACACAATCAGCACACAGTAACGATGTGGTCTTTGTCACCTTCGTAATAGTGGCCACACAACACAAACAATTGCCACTATACCACTGACTCCGAACCACTTAGTTCCGATCTTTGAGATGATACAGAACGTCCTAATAAATAACCTAACTACCACGGTGTCTTAGGAAAGCTTCACTCTCACCTGAGGTCCAGCAATTTAATGTGCACCGTCGCCTCGGATCCTTTGTGCTGTCGACTTCCCTAATCCCTCGTCTTTAAGGTTATTCTTCGTACTAAAGAAAACACGCTCTCGTTATTAACTTGTCTTTTGAAAATATTTTCCATAACTTAGACACGTCCCATTCCTCGTATTAAATAAAACATTCTTTGTTTTAAATGACTCTCTTAAAAAAAACCAATGTTTGAAAACTCAAATCTTGTACAACCACGAATACAATGCAACGAGTTCAATAAATTAAACCAATTACACATTCACCTATTTTTCAAACATCAATTATCATATAAGCAACAAGCAACACTTCACCAAGTATATAACCAATTAAACCAGCATCAGGACAATGATACACTCACACAAAACACTCAGGCATATACGTATTGAACCAAGATATAAATTATCTTCTTTAAACAATTGTTTCCTTCCAAAATTATTGTGCGAAATTATTTTTATGCAACTAAATTACCTAGACTCATTTAAACTATGTAGCCGAATGCAGTCAAGGGAAAACAAATTAAGAATCATAATTCAAAACACATAGGTCGATTTGGTTTATTTTAAACACTTAAATTCCACTTTCTTTTTCATGAAACAAGGTTATTTACTCTTCCCTTAACTCCTAACCGATTACACACACATACATCTAATTAAATACCAAACTTTTATCTAATTTATTTAGGTCCTTTATTTTTAATTAAAACCAAATAGAATCTAAATATTCTCAATACAATTTCTAAACACATTAATTTAACAAAAATTTTAAGACATACTCATTACTCTAAGTCAATTCATACGAAAAAGGAATCCTAGTCTACTTATCAACCTAGGCCGGATCTCATCATGGTTGAAACAAGGTTTTTGAGTTCATTTTCCTACATGCAAAACACAAGGTTCTTAAGTCACATGAATTAACATGCATGTGTCCCCTTTTATAAAAACAAACATGATTTCCTAACCCTAGGTCTTGACCGAATGCACATCATCGTGAATCAAATTTTTATTTTCAAATCTTTCACATGCATGCACATAGAGCAGGAATCAAGACAAAACCACTTTTCAAAACTTATTTCTCTTGGTTCTTCTACCAAAACCGAGTTGAACAAAACCATAACACAATTCAAATACATCTCAAAATAAGATCACAAACCTAATCATTTTAACAAGTCAATCACATGCAAGAATAAGTCTAGTTTATTGTTCCTAGTGTAGGCCGAATCATCATTATAGGAAGAACAAAGTCTTTGGTGCAAATTTCCACATGCAAAACCTTAAAATTAAGAAATGAATGAGGATAGATTATGGGTGGCGACTTATGTAGATAAAAGCAAGGACTTGAGATTTTCCTCTTTTGTCCTCAAAAGAATTCGGCTATGGTGCGAGTGGGAGGGGTAGTTTTGGCAACTCAAAGAGTTGAATGGGTGGAGGTTATCAAAATTAAGGAGACATGGTGGAGGAAATCAAGGAACTAGGTTTTCTAAGTTTAGTTACCCCTTGGTTAATAGTTAGGACTTAGTTGCTAGTTTAGTTCCTCATGGCTCTAACTTAGTCTCTAAGCTTCTTATTCCTAAAATACATGAAATCATGGCATGCACATCCACACACACACACGTATCACACACATGAGCACACTTATACGTTACACACATATACCACACACACATTCATGCATTTATCATCATATACTCTTCACTTATTAAATTTCACATGATCCTAGGCATACATACATATATACAAAACCGAACATACATATGCATATATTTGTATAAAGTAAATTATTCATTCATATAAATCACAATAACACCCAAAAATATCAAACACATATTTTAAAAATCAAATCACCATTTCATTAAATAATTTCTTAAGGAATAATTCAATATTTCTTTAGAAGAATTTCAGTCATATAATCATTTCCAAAAATCAACTTTAAAACCATAACATTATTTCTTGAAAAGTCATTCTTTAAAATCATTTACCACTTTTAAAAACATGATTTAGAAAATTTATTTAAGAAAATATTCTTTCAAAAGCACTTTTCTCAAAGTAAACTTCTTTAGTATTTTAAATTAATACGAGGAATTTGCGGGGTTTTACATTCTCCCCAACTTAAAGATTTCTCGTCCCCGAGAAATTTGTTACGAATTGGACAGTAGGGCACAAAGTCTGGTGTTACCGAAATTCCCAGAAGAACGCTCTCATTCTCGCTTCTTGATCGTATTTCCTCGTGACGGTCTAATTCACTTTGCTGTGCTCCTTGTTTGTCGCTTTCAGACGAAGAAGTTTCACTCGTATCATCACTCGCGTGTCGAATTGGGTCAAGTCCAACGGACTAACCGATGAAGGCGCCGCTCCCTTAGCCGATCGTTGCCACATAAAGTCCAACCATAGGTACGGACTTAGGGAAAGCAAAGCAAACAAAGATTCACACATCTCCAAAAACATAGGGTTTATCCTAAAACCCTTAGATATTCTCTATTCTCTACTACTTAGATTCTTACTAACTCACAATAATCACTCCTCCTTCAATTCTTCTTCTAATCCTAGGGTTCTCGCCCATCATTTTCTAGCTTGAGGGAAATCCCGTTACCACTTAGACTTTACCTTTGACCATCTCATTTTTTAATTAGGGTATAAGGCAATCCTAATCCTCAAATCCTTCTCAAAATCCCTCTAATATATGGTAACATACACCTCTTTTCTTCCTTGTAGCTCCCCAACTTTGATAAAACTTATTACTAGACTCACTATGGTCTTACACCCTTACTCAACTTCAACCATTTATCCAACCTTGATCATTCAAGCCTAAGCTATCTGGGTACCATGACACTTCCAGCTCCACAAATCAAGATATTGAATCTTGGAAAGGGGTTGGTAAGGTTACGGTTCAATGGTAAGGTTCATGCAGAAAAGTGTTCAAATTCTAATAATACTAACTGTTTTGTTGAAGCAATTCAACAAACAGGGGTTCCAAGAGTAGCATCCTATTTTCTCAAAGGTACTGACGACTCCTTGGACAAAGGTAAGTCTAGATCAACGAATTGAGGTTTTTCTAACACTAATGAGACATCAAGGGTTAAGGGGTCTCAATCTATTCACATTCTACTTGATCTACTTCCTTCCACATTATTGGGCCACCGGCTTCCTAACGCAACCGACCCTAAACTGCAAAAAAGTCTCATATATTATGAGAACTTAATCCTATGTTCCTATCCTTACACTAGCAAACACAGAGAGTTACACAAACAAAGCATGTAAGCCCATGCTTAAGGCCACTAAGGATTACCATAAGCTCTGATACCATTCTGTAACAGCCCGATTTTCGTGAGCCAAAAATATTTACTTTTTTTTATCAAAGTTACAAAAATTGAGGCCATATTTTTTATTTTTTATTTTTTTAACATTATTGAAGTGTTGTAAAGTATTATTGAAAATTTCTTTAAGTTCTTCCATTCACTTTTCCGAAAACCAAGTTGTTACTAAAATCTTTCTTTTCATAAAAAGACTTGTTTTCAAATCATCATGGTATTTCCACCAAAGACCACATTGTTTGTTCTTCCAAAATAGAGTATTCCACAATACAAAATTAAAACTTGGCTTAGTTACATAATTGGCACATAGCTTGGTAATCCTTGACTCAAAAACACAATTTACAAACTTAACCTAAACACTCTACTTTCGCTTCCTTCTGATGAAGACATTCGGATGGAAATCTCCTCTCTTCACTTCGAAAATGAAATCGTCTCCATCGCTGCTCTGTAGTTGTCATTCAGCTCCATCTAGAGAGATGATCTCCATGCGGTACTCCATCTGCCCGTTGAGACATCAGCAGCACCAATATGCCAACGAACAGGAGAGAGTAAGTGTGACATCCCTTATTTTCCTAACTAAGATAAATAAGTTTTCATTAAAAGAGAATTTTGAGATATTGTTTCACAAATGATTTTCGATGGGTACTTTATTCGATTACGTAATCAATTTTCGATTTTATGGAATTTTGGTAAACAAAGGTTTCTATAAAGTTCAAGCAAATGATTTTATTGAGTTTTGAGTTATTTAATCGATTTAAAGGTGTTTTGATTTCATAATGGATTTATACACTTTGGAATTTAATCCATTTGTGTTATGACTTCGTGTGTTTGTTTTTCTAAGGTTTCCAATGAATTGTATTACTTGAGGTTTTAATTAAGATTTTGTTGATTCATATGGTCTTATGGTCTTAAGATGGAAGACTATTTTTATTAAGTTCCAAAGAAATCAAAGTCCAAACCGCATTGATTTTGAATAATCTCTCAAAACCCTAATTAGTATCCTAATCTTTGATTAAAACCCTAATCGAATTCTTAATCCTTGATTAAGGACTTAATCACTCTCTTAAGACCTAAATCCTAAAGGTTGGTGAGCTAACCTCGAATTAGTCTTCCTTAAACCTATGACTAAGTTTTGATTAGTGCCTTAATCCCTGATTAAGCCCTAATCACCGAGGATTAGTGGACTAAACCTAGATTTATTAACCTAATCCTACCCTAATCATGATTAGACCCTAATTAGTGCCCTAAACCTAATTAAGCTAACCTAATCTACCCTAATTACCCTATGGCCGAATGCCTAGGTGCATCCCTTGGTCACCAAGTTGTTTCACTTGGTCTTCGAGTAGCTTTGCTTAGTCACCAAGCTAGGATGCCTTATAGTCAAACTAATGACATCATCAAGATGACCAAAGCATGACCTAAGGAAGGGAAAAAGAAAAGAAGGGAGCCGTGGAAAGGAGGAAGGAAACCAAAACCATGAAATTGCAATCAAGCCCCCCATGCAAACCCTTGATGGCAAATAAGAAAAAGTAGAGAGGAATAAAAGAAGGGCCAAAACCGTGTGAGAGAAAGGGGGAGTTCATTTTCATTCTTTCATTTCCTCATTCTTCTTTCTTCATCCTTTCTTCTTTCTCACATCAACACCAACAACAACACACACACTAACAAACCGTGAGGGAGTGATCAACACACCCACATCTCTTGTTTCTATTCCTTCATTTCTTTTCCAAACTAAACACAACACTAAGAGGAAATCAAACTCTTGGTGAGAGAGTGAAAGAAAAAGAGAGTGGCCGAATATAGAGAGGAGGAGAACCAACCCAAAATACTTCACAATCTAAGCAAGATCAAGCCAAATTAGTGAAGAGGGAAATAAGAAACCATGGACATAGAGAGAGGAGTGAGTGAGCCGTGAGGAGAGAGGAGAGAAACAAAGAATTGGATTTGATTTTAAAGTTTTTGATTAAGTAAGCATTTCATTTCATGATCTTAAAAGTTTTAAACCTTTTTCTTTGATTCATTTTCGTTTTCATGATTTCCTTTCTAAAACTTTGATTTTTGGTTTGAAAAAGTGTTGATGCATGTTTGTTCTTATGATTAGATCTAGTGATCTCCTTTACATGCATGTTGATCTTTGAACTTGATCTTGAAGTTTTACTAAGAAAGTATTTTCTTCCATGACCTTAAAGTTTTCCTTTTAATTTCTTAGATGGTTTTTGAGAAAGAATTAAATTCTTGAGTTTTCATAAAAGATTTTTCAAGGATCTAGTGTTTTGACTTCATGCATGCAAAGATCTATGCTTGATCTATGATGTACTTGATGTTTGAATTTATAATGTAAAGATCTTTGAAATGATCGGACTTTTCTTGATGGTTTTCCTTTATGTTGGTCACGGTTTGATGATGTTGTGAGTGAAAGCTTGATTTTCTTTTGCTTGATCTTTTGCATGTCATGATCTTGAAGTTTAATGATGAATATAAATTTTGGTGATGCTGTGATTTCTTGTAATAGTCACGGTTTGTAGGTGTGAATGAAAGGGTTAAGATTTTCTTAAGTTTACTTGATGAATAAGTGATTTCCATGAACTATTGAGTTGATTCTATGTGTTAAATGTGAAATCAAAATTGTTAGAGAGATAATGATGCTCACGGTTTCATGTAGAAGAATGCATACTAGGATTATGTTTTTACTTGCTTGATGAACTATATGAGATTGTTGTTGGATTTGGAGTTGTTTTAAGTCTTGAATCTTTGAAAATGTTTTGGTTTGAACAATTTGATTAAGTGCTGAAATTTTGATTTATAAGTGATTTTCTTGTAAGAAACTTTGAGAAACAATAGTTACACTAATTGGATTGCCTTGAAATTTTAATATGTATTCCTTGATGCTATTTAAATGAGTTCTGGAAAATTTGGAGGGATTTGGAATTGTTTTGGTAATTTAAATGAATTTTGGTTGTTCGGTGTTAATTATGGAAGTTTAAGGTTTTTAGCGAAAAAGATTTGAATAAATAGTACTTGTACATGTTTGATGATTCTGAAACTTGGACACTGTTTTAATTAGGTTAAATTGATTATCCCTGAATTTTTATATGATTTTTAGAGTTGGTTTGCTAATTGTAATGGAGTCATTTTGGTGGAAACGATTTCGGAACAATAAGTTTTCAAGGAAAAACCTAAACCGAGTTTTCTGACCTAAACTACTCTAAATTGCTTGAAATTTTATGGTAGCTACTTAACCATGTCGTGTGACTCTCTGTAAAATTTGAGATTATTTGGAGTTGGTTTGATATTTTTACCAATTGAAAAACATTGAACTGTTTGGTTCAGATTTTCCAGACTTAGTGATGAATTTAATTGAAAAAGTATGACTTGCACAACTCCAAATAATATGAAATTTATATGGTATGATATTGATTATGTAAGGAAGCTTTATACCAATTTGCATGAAATTCGGAGTTCAAACACTATTTTTAATAATGGCATTTTGGCCTGAGGTCAGCAACAGTTCTATCTTGCTTTTCATGCGAAATCTAATCTGAAACCTAGCCTAAGGTTGTTCAAATGACTTATAAATTTTATATGATGAACTTTGGCTTATATGTGTATGTTCTGGAAATTTTGGGAATTAAACAAGTTGATTTGGTATGGTTTTGAATTTTATCTTTTGTGCTTTCCCGTAATTGAACAAAAGCTTTATTTAAATGTTTTTGACAAACGTGAATTTTGTGCTTTGTTTTGTGACTTGGCTGGACTTGTATGATGATTATAATGTCTCGAAGTAATTGGATGAATGATTGCTTGATGATATGTTTAGACTATGCACGATTGAGTTTGCAAGATTGATTGTTTACGGTGTTTCGGTCTAGGCTATTAGTTTGAAATTATGATTTGAAAATGTGCTATGTGCTATGTGCTAAATGGTTTGTTTTAGGTGAAACATGCTAATTGAAATTCTTTGTTTGAATGTCTGGGAATTGTTTATTTGATAAAAGAAGTAAAGGAAAATGGGTTATCCGATAAATTACAATGACATAATTGGTCTTTTAAAGTTGATTGATTTTGAAGAGAATTTGATTATTTGAAAAAAAAGTTGGGTTTACTAGTTGCTGCCCTATTTCATTTAATTATGTTATGTTTGAGAATAAATCATTCCAAATGTTCATTTTAACATGAAGTATTAAAGAGATTAAATAACGATTTTTCGGTGTTTTCGAATCTCGGTTGTGGTTGTCCGGAATGGACCAGCAACCAATTTGTTTATTTAAAGTGTTTATATGAGTATGATTCAGTTTATATGCGCCTATATGTTTCATTACTTTATTTGATTGAAAAATTGTTAATCAAGGTGTTTATTTAATTGTTTTCAAGATACTTGGTTTGTCTATGGATTTAAATTGGTTTTTTTGAATAATGAAAAATGAACTTGGGACTTAGCATATGATGTGTTCCACAATTTTTCTAAGATGTAATTCTTGTTTTAAAATGTTTTTAAAGTGATTTGAAGTTGAGTTTTTAATGTAGGATAAAGTTGGTTTGAAAAGTGCAATTTTACGGTATTTCCGGAGTTTCTAAAAGAGTGGCTTATGGACTTGCATCTTTGCTGTCCATATTTATTTAAATTGTTTTTCAATCTTGAAGATGTGTTTTGTTGGTTTTATGTTTGAGTTTTAAATGGTACGTGATTTAAGAAAAGTTGGATTTCAAAGGTGACGTTATTCGGTGTTTTCGGGATCGAGCAAGCTGTTGTCCAAGACGGACCAGCAATCGATCCATTTATTTAAAATGATTTCATTGCTTTTCTATAATGATTTCGAAGTATTTAAAGTATAGTGAAAGTTGGATTTTTATTTGAGAAAGTCTTGAAGTTTTACGATTTTTCGACAAGAAGTGAAAGGAGTTTTCGAAAACGCACTTTTGGATTTTAAGTATGCCGATTATTTAGATAGACTAGTAACGTTAGTGTCTCCTATCTAGTACGAGGTGCGTATAAGTCAGGAAGCTGGAGCAGCTGACAGTTGGGAGAACCCGCAACGATTTCGTACAAAGTAATTGCTGGAGTTGAGGTGAGAGAGAAGCTTCCCTAAGACACCGTGGTATTTAGGTGATCTATTAGGACACTCCGTACTCTATCAAAGTCGGAGTAAAGGTCTATCGTAGCTAGTAGTATACCCGATAAATTGTGTGATTGTTTGTATTGCGGTATACGAAGACTCAGACCTATACCATTACATGGTATTGATTGATTGATATATTTGCTTATGTTGAGATGTATTGCTGTTATATTGTCATTGCATATGCATGGGGCATCATCCCGCTATATAAGATAAGAATAGAAGAGACGTAGAAAATTATAAGAAATTCCCCAACGACTAGAGCGAACCTTTAAGGGGTGGAACACGTGATGGAACCGGATGATGTTGATGCGCCGAGTACGTGGAACGAGCTGATGCTGTGACGACGACGATGTCTTGAGTGTAGATGCAACGATTGCTGAAATATGTTGTGAGTGTATCTATGTGGTCGTAGCCACCTGTTGAAAGTGTATCTATGTGGTCGTAGCCACATGTTGAAAGTGTATCTATGTGGTCGTAGCCACCTATTGAAAGTGTATCTATGTGTCGTAGCCACCTGTTGAAAGTGTATCTATGTGGTCGTAGCCACCTGTTGAAAGTGTATCTATATGGTCGTTGCCATATGTTGAAAGTGTATCTATATGATTGTGGCTACATGTTGAGAATGATTCAGGATGGGTCGAAGCCCGTCAGATATAGTAGTCGAGTCCCACAAGAAGTAACCCGCATATGGTTGGTGCTATATGACGAAGGCGACTTAGGATGGGTCGACATTAGGACAAATCGAGTATAACCGTTACGACTTAAAAAAAACCCTTACCCGAAGTAGTGGAGAGGAAGACACGGTGTTTACCTGCGTGGTAATCACTTGTTGATTAGGATAGGGGAAGGTAATGATGGTGATTCGTCAAGAAGCCTAAGAGGAGTCTGTCTAGGCGGGAAAAAGCTACAGTGACCTGGGTTGACCATCCGAGGTTGGGTAGGTAGTCTGGTGTCGTAGCTGAAGTACTGCGTGTACACTAGATGGATGACTGACACCCCCTTCACTAAATCAGGATCAGAAGAGGGATTCTTGAATATGGTGGAGGTAGACACCCTTTGTCATGACATTTTTTCCCGGGCATTTTATAGTGTATCTTGGTGTTGTCTCCAGGAGCCGGTGTGGTAGAGATCCTGTACTTTTGATTGCTTCCGACTAGGTGGATGGATCCCGAGGAGATGTAGACATGAACCCGAAATCATAAAGCCTGAATCCCGATGTTATGGACTCGAGGTGTGTGAATGAAGAGATTCGACCTTGCGAGACGAACTAATTGAGAGATTCCCTTAAGAGAAAGATAAAGTGTTAGTTAATACGACGATTGCATTGCATCCTCATGCATTTACATAATTATCTGCTGTATTGTTGTGCTGTGAAAATGTATTGTTGTATGCCTTTATTGTCTTAATATTTTGCCTATCGTAAACCCACACCGTCGACGATGCATCGTTCGGAATGCTTACTCTCTCTGTCTTCACCCTTCCCTGTGGACTTCGGTGACGATGTCCACAGGTGACAGAGTAAGTAGATTATCCTGAGAGTCGGTGCCTCAAGTGTTGGTCTATGAAGACACGACCGAGATGGAGTCTCAAAGAAGAAGAAGGTCGAGCTCGACTCGAGGATTCGATGGCGGATGATTCGACTTTGCTGAGGAGTATGATATTGGCGGAAGTCTGCTGTTATATTGTCTATGTTCAAGTGATGTACTCCCTTCGCAGGTACTTAGACATCATTAGCTACATCCACATGTACACCCGAAAGATGTTTTATAAAGCTGGACAATCAACGCTAAGTTTTCTGGTTAACACAAAAGATGTAACACCTAAGTTTATGTACCCTTATATACCCTTAATTAAAAATAGCAACTTGAAAATTCGTTTTTCGACTCATGAATTGATTAGGAAAAACTCTTAATTACTTTTCTTTCATATGAAAATCTCCCGTCAAACGGACGGAGTTTCGTTTGTTTATTGGACTTTTCCAAAAATTCCTGTTTTCCTGCAACCTGATATACAATAATATTTTCACATAACAAAGCCTGCAGGGCTATTCACATATATATATAGCAGCTAGTGCATCTTCGTGCACGCATCAGAAACAGGTTTAAGACATCATAGTATCAGCATAAGAGTTAGCGGAATATGAACAAGTTTTAGGAAATAAGTTTTTCCCCAAAATAGACCCCTTTCCCAAAAGGAGTCGTCCTGGGCCCCCAAAAAGCTATTTACACATATATACAACAAAAATGATTCACATCATCGGGCCCAGGACATTCCCATGTCCTACATCGCTAAAGGTAACCTACTCTCCCTGAGAGGGAGAGTACTCCTGCTCGGCCTGCTCAGGTGCAAACTCTTCCTCAGTACCTGTGATGATAGTAAGGAGTGAGTATTATACATAAAATGGGGAGGCAGTTTCCAAATAAGACATAATGTAACACTAAGCCAAACACAAATAGCAATTCAATCACAACATCAAAATAAGGGACAATTCATCACAATTCGTTTTCAAGTATTCATTAGTTCCTTGAGTCGATTTTATCTCATTATTCTTATGCATTAATCTCATAATGTCTTTCGTTCACATTTCATCATTTATCATCACATTTCTCGACTAGTGTATTCCAGTCACGACTTTATTGCGTTCGCACCCCATGCGCGATGACGACTTACCACGTCTGGACAACACTCCCGGTTAGAACCGGTTTGCATCACTAGGAATTTAACGCTCCTGCCAGGAACTTTGGAACAACCAAGGGTCTCTCGCCCAACCAGGTCTCTATATCACCCAAAAGGCTTCACTTGTTAAGCTATGCTAACATATAGTTTCCACATTCCCATATACATTCAGTTATTTAAATTCATTAACTTTTCACATTCTCAACACATTTTATGTCTTTTATCTTGGCAGTGAATTGAGTCTTGGTGCATCGATGCCTAACAGGGATTTGTACCTAATGGGATTTTATGCCTGGTTGGGAACGTAGCCCTTGGGCATTTTGAAACACCCGGCAGGGGCACCTAGTCTACCAATGCACCAATTCTCAATTCAACTGCACTTTCCATTATTATTTACTTTACTCATTATCGTCATTATTTGCCTTGAATCCTAAACAACTTAATATTTCAGTCATTTCACAACCAAGCATTCAAATCAACAACAATTATCAAATATCAAAATTAAGCATATCAACATCAATATAATTTCCCTAAGTCATGAATTCTATTTTATCAATTATTCTATGTCTTATTCACCTAAACTAACACAAAAATCTTAATATCCATTATATCCATAATGTAAACTCAACCCCAGAGTAAGGTAATACTCACTATAACCCATTCCTTACCTTAAATTAGCAAAGAGTAAATAGAACCTTAGTGAGCCCTAGCTCAAAATCTTGGAAACTTGAATTTCCTAAGTCTAGCTTGCCACCTCAACAAGGAAATGATGAAATGTTGATATACCACCCTATTTGTGAGAGCACAAGAGGAACTATCTTTATCCTTGCCTTGGTTGGAGTTGGAAGGCATGAAACTCAATTCCTATATCATGAAGAGTGCAAGAATCCTAGGGTTTTAGAATAAAATCCATGAACTAAGAGGATTTGAAATGGAAAGGAAAATGACTCATGATATAAGCTAGCTTACCACAAATCAATGGTGGAAATTGAAAAACCAAGGACTAAGAAGGTGGGTGTGATTCGTGTGCCAAGAGAGAGGAAATTATGAAGCTCTAATCAACTTCCATGATGCAACTTGATGAGCTTTGGTTGATTTTGGGTTGAGGTGCCCAAGAATCAAATGTGTTTTGGTGGTTTGATGATTGGAAATGTGATGAAGGTGGAGAGAAATGGATGGAGGTGGTGAGTTGTGTTGGAGTTCAGAGGTGATGAAATGAAGTATGTTTGATGCTTTATTTTTCTTTGCCATGGTGCCTGAGATCATGTGGCCAGCATTGAATTCTTAGCCACCAAGTAGAATTTCAACGCACCGGATTGGACCAGATCTACGCCACGCGCCTGGGCGCACGCCTGGCGCGCCTGAGTGCGCGATCTGCACCAACTTCTGGTTTGGTGCATGGTGGGAGCGACTGGTGCGGTCAGGGGTGATGCTGGCGCGCCAAAAAACGGAAATGGTGCGGCTGGTGCGTGCCACACTCGCCTGGGCGAATGGTGGGCTGGCCTGGGCGGGAATCTCACTGGATGGTGCACCAAAATGAACAGTGACTCGCCTGGGCGAGTTTCAGGGTTTCCAACCTTCGATTCTCCGTAACTTTTTCGTCGACCGTCGGATCGAGTCCAAATTTTTAGACATGCTTCTTTACCCCATAAACTCCACATCCAACGGTGGAATTTATTTTCTTAGCTTCCTATAATGAATTTCTAATTTTCTCTTTTCGGTTGATTTCTAACACCTAAAACGCTGATTTTACTCCCGATCTCGCTTACTTGACCCTGCTCAAGGCCATATATACCTCCTATACAACTCCTAGGACCTATAATCACCACCCACATATCTGGCAAAATTCATTAAATCACTTTTCCAATTTTTCTAAGGTTTTTAGTATTTAATTCACTTAAAGTCAAGATTTAGGATGTTACAATTCTCTCCCACTTACCCGAATTTCGTCCTCGAAATTCGTCAAACAATTGTGGATGAGACTGCCTGATCTTGTCCTCCAGTTCCCATGTAGCCTCTTCCACATCGTTCCTGATCCATATAACCTTAACCAAAGAGATTTCCTTGCCTCTGAGCTGCTTTACCTGCCTGTCTTCAATGCTAACTGGCAGAACTTCAAAAGTCAAGTTCTCTTTCAAAGGCAAATCATCTAAGGTAACCACATGCGAAGGATCATGGACGTATTTCCTTAGTTGTGAAACATGAAACACGTTATGAAGCCTTGACAAGTGAGGGGGTAATGCAATCCTGTACGCCACTGGGCCAACCTTCTCCAGAATCTCATAAGGCCCAACAAACCGAGGAGTAAGCTTCCTGGATTTGATTGCTCTACCAATTCCTGTGATCGGAGTCACTCTTAGGAACACGTGATTTCCAACATCGAACTCCAAAGGTCTCCTTCGCCTATCAGCATAACTCTTTTGGCGATCCTGTGAAGTTTTCATTTTGTTCTTGATCATTGTGACCTTCTCCGTTGTTTCTCTCACAATGTCAGGACCTGTCAACAGATTTTCACCTATCTGGAACCAACACAGAGGCGTTCTACATTTTCTTCCCTAGAGAGCCTCAAATGGTGCCATACCGATACTGGAGTGAAAACTGTTGTCGTAAGTAAACTCCATCAAAGGTAGTAGCTGCTCCCAACTACCGGCTTGCTCCAGAACACATGCTCTCAACAAATCCTCAAGTGTCTGGATAGTACGCTCAGATTGTCCGTCTGTCTGCGGATGGTAAGCCGTACTAAATTTCAGCTTAGTACCCAATGCCTCCTGAAGACTCTGCCAAAATCTAGACAGAAATCTCGGATCACGATCGGATACAATGCTAGTAGGAACACCATGTAACTTCACTATGTCCCTGATGTACATCTGAGTCAACTTCTCAAGAGTATACTTCTTATGGACAGGAATGAAATGAGCACACTTTGTAAGACGGTCTACAACCACCCAAACTGAATCGCATCCTCCAACAGTCCTCGGTAAACCCGTCACAAAGTCCATAGCTATACTGTCCCATTTCCATTCCGGAATCTCGAGTGATCGCAAAGGACCACCAGGCTTTTGGTGTTCAATCTTAACTTTCTGACAAGTTAAGCAATGAGACACGTGATCGGCCACATCAGTTTTCAACTTCGGCCACCAATAAATCCTTTTCATATCTTGGTACATCTTTGTTGCACCCGGATGAAAATTCATCTTGGTTCGATGTGCTTCCCATAGGATATCCCTTCTAACTTCAAAATCCATAGGAACACATATCCGACCCCTAAATCGGATGATGCCATCAGAACCTTTCACAAAGTCGGGCTCTTCATTGCTCGATGCCCCTTCTAATAACTTTTGCAATTCAACATCATCGGCTTGCCTTTCTTTAATAAGACCCATCAAGTCATTAGTAACCCGCAACATTTCAAGAACGATGCTCTTCTCTTTCACTTGCATGTTCAGGTTGAGGTCACTAAATTCTTGAATCAATTCCATCTCTTTCACCATCAGATTACTGACATGCAAAGTCTTACGACTTAGTGCATCAGCCACTACATTGGCCTTGCCCGGATGATACTGAAGATCGAAGTCATAGTCCTTAAGAAATTCCATCCACCTCCTCTGTCTCATGTTCAATCCTCTCTGATCGAAGAGATAGCGAAGACTTTTATGATCGCTAAAGACCTCGAACTTTGAACCATATAGATAATGCCTCCAGATTTTCAAAGCAAAAACCACTGCCGCCAACTCAAGATCATGAGTGGGATAGTTCTGTTCATGCTGTCTCAATTGTCTGGATGCATAAGCTATGACTTGCCCTTGCTGCATCAAAACACAACCCACCCCTTGCTTAGAAGCATCACAATACACCACGAAGGATTGAGTCGGGTCCGGCAAAATTAACACCGGAGAACTAGTCAACCGCCTCTTCAGCTCTTGAAAACTACCTTCACATTCTGGGGACCACTCAAACGGAACACCTTTCCGTGTAAGAGTCGTCAAAGGAAGAGCCAACTTAGAGAACCCTTCAATGAACCTTCGACAATACCCAGCCATACCAAGAAAGCTTCTGATCTCAGTGATGGACTTAGGTCTCTCCCACTTAAGTACCGCTTCCACCTTAGAAGGATCAACAGCAACACCCTTCTCAGAAATGACATGCCCCAGAAACTGCACTTCATTCAGCCAGAAACTACACTTAGAAAGCTTTGCGTAAAGCTGTTTGGATTTGAGAATCTACAGCACTATTCTCAGATGCTCAGCATGCTCACTTGGACTCTTAGAATAGATGAGAATGTCGTCAATGAAGACTATGACGAAAGAATCCAAGTACGGCCTGAATATCCTGTTCATATAATCCATAAAGATGGCCGGAGCATTAGTGAGACAAAAGGACATAACAACATATTCAAAATGTCCATATCTCGACCTGAACGCCGTTTTAGGAATGTCCTCCTCTCGGATACGGATTTGATGGTATCCCGATCGAAGGTCAATCTTAGAAAATACAGCCGCTCCTCGCAATTGGTCCAACAAATCGTCAATGCGAGGGAGAGGATACTTGTTTTTCACCGTCACCGCATTCAATTGTCTATAATCGATGCACATTCGGAGACTTCCGTCCTTCTTTTTAACAAAAAGAATCGGAGCTCCCCAAGGTGACACGCTTGGTCTGATCAAACCCTTAGCCAATAGCTCCTCTATCTGCTTTTTCAACTCTTCTAACTCCGGAGGTGCCATCCGGTACGGGGCTATAGAAATAGGGCCTGCACCGGGCATCAGATCAATGCTAAACTCCACTTCTCTGTTTGGAGATAATCCAGGAATCTCTGAAGGAAAGACTTCTGGAAACTCACAGACTACCGGAATCTGACTGATTTCTGCCTCCTCATTCATCTCCAAGGCAGATATAGAAAGATCACTGATAGTGATTGATTTCTGATGACAATCAATCAGAACATGGTGCCGAGACATCCAGTCCATGCCCAGAATGATGTCAAGCTTAGTTAGAGGAAAATAGATTAAATTGACTTTGAATTCCCGCTCCAATACTCGAAGTGGGCAATCCAAACACATAGTTGATGTGACTACAGAAGAATTGGTGGGTGTAGAAACAGATAATTTATAAGGCATTTCTATTACAGACAACCCTAACTTCTTCATGCAATCGGAAGAAATAAATGAATGAGTAGCTCCGCAATCAAAGAGAATACCACAAGGAATACTATTGACATAACCGGTACCTCTAATAAGTTCATCAGCATCAGTAACCTCCTCGCCATCCAGAGTATAAACCTTGCCCTTTCGAGTCACCCGGTTGTCACCAGCTTTCTGAACCTTAGCCACATTCACCTCCTTTTTAACTGCATTGTTAGGACAACTCATGCTCATGTGACCTGGCTGACCACATCTGTAACAGGTCACAACCCTCTTGCTCGGATCCAACTTCCAGCAATCTCCCCTAAGCTGCTTGCCACAGTGGGGACAAGTCGGAATAGAACCATAGGTGCTCACTACCGGGCCTGATCTAGGCTGGGAGTAAGGACCTGGTCGCTGCACCGAACTCTTGCCCCTGATCGGACCTCCAGTCTTTTGAACATTCTTGCTGCGTTTCTCAGCTGCATGCCGATTCCTGCTCTTTTCATACGTGCTGGTCATGTTGATCAGTTGAGACAAATTGCTGATGTTCTGATATTCGAAAGCCATTTGGATCTCAGAACGTAGTCCGGTCTCAAACTTGATGCATTTGATCCTTTCATCTGCATCCCTGTAACTTCCAGCATACCGGATCAAGTCCTCGAACTTAGCAGCATATTCCCCGACGCTCATGTTTCCTTGAACAAGCTGCAGAAAAGTGATCTCCTTCTCTCTCCGAACATCTTCCGGAAAGTACTTGCCCAGAAAACGACTCTTGAACAAGTCCCATGTAATCACGCGATTATCCGCCTCTAAACCTCTCCGCATTTGCTGCCACCAATGTTCCGCTTCACTAGTCAGCATATACTGTGCTAGCAGAACCTTCTGATCCTCCGGTGGTGCCATAGTGTTGAGAATCTTCTTGATCTCTTGCAACCATAGCTGTGCACCATTGGGATTAAAGCCACCTTCGAACTTTTGCGGATCATTCTTCCTGAACCGCGCCAACCAATCAATAGCCACAGGAGCTGGGGGCTGAGGAATCATTGCAGCTGCTGTTGCTGTTGTTGTTGCTGCTGCTGCAGCTGTGATGTTATTCCCCTGATCCTGTTGCATCTTAGCCATCTGCTCCAAAATAGCTCCGATCCCATCATTATCGATCCGTCTACCAGCCATTCTGTTTAGTCATGCACAAGGCCGACAGTTAATGCTTAACAGCATAGTTAATAATATAAACATCCTATCATTAGGCACTAGACTCTAAACTTATAATTATCGATCACTCGCTTGGTGAGTAATCACTGGAGTAGCTCATAACTCCAAAGGCCGAGGGAAACTGCTCTGATACCATAAAATGTAGCACCTAAGTTTATTTACCCTTATATACCCTTAATTAAAAATAGCAACTTGAAAATTCCTTTTTCGACTCATGAATTGATTAGCAAAAACTCTTAATTACTTTTCTTTCATATGAAAATCTCCCGTCCAACGGACGGAGTTTTGTTGGTTTATTGGACTTTTCCAAAAATTCCTGTTTTCCTGCAACCTGATAAACAATAATATTTTCACATAACAAAGCCTGCAGGGCTATTCACATATATATATACCAGCTAGTGCATCTTCGTGCACGCATCAGAAACAGGTTTAAGACATCATAGTATCAGCATCAGAGTTAGCGGAATATGAACAAGTTTTAGGAAATAAGTTTTTCCCCAAAATAGACCCCTTTCCCAAAAGGAGTCGTCCTGGGCCCCCAAAAAGCTATTTACACATATATACAACAAAAATGATTCACATCATCGGGCCCAGGACATTCCCATGTCCTACATCGCTAAAGGTAACCTACTCTCCCTGAGAGGGAGAGTACTCCTGCTCGGCCTGCTCAGGTGCAAACTCTTCCTCAGTACCTGTGATGATAGTAAGGAGTGAGTATTATACATAAAATGGGGAGGCAGTTTCCAAATAAGACATAATGTAACACTAAGCCAAACACAAATAGCAATTCAATCACAACATCAAAATAAGGGACAATTCATCACAATTCGTTTTCAAGTATTCATTAGTTCCTTGAGTCGATTTTATCTCATTATTCTTATGCATTAATCTCATAATGTCTTTCGTTCACATTTCATCATTTATCATCACATTTCTCGACTAGTGTATTCCAGTCATGACTTTATTGCGTTCGCACCCCATGCGCGATGACGACTTACCACGTCTGCACAACACTCCCGGTTAGAACCGGTTTGCATCACTAGGAATTTAACGCTCCTGCCAGGAACTTTGGAACAACCAAGGGTCTCTCGCCCAACCAGGTCTCTATATCACCCAAAAGGCTTCACCTGTTAAGCTATGCTAACATATAGTTTCCACATTCCCATATACATTCAGTTATTTAAATTCATTAACTTTTCACATTCTCAACACATTTTATGTCTTTTATCTTGGCAGTGAATTGAGTCTTGGTGCATCGATGCCTAACAGGGATTTGTACCTAATGGGATTTTATGCCTGGTTGGGAACGTAGCCCTTGGGCATTTTGAAACACCCAGCAGGGGCACCTAGTCTACCAATGCACCAATTCTAAATTCAACTGCACTTTCCATTATTATTTACTTTACTCATTATCGTCATTCTTTGCCTTGAATCCTAAACAACTTAATATTTCAGTCATTTCACAACCAAGCATTCAAATCAACAACAATTATCAAATATCAAAATTAAGCATATCAACATCAATATAATTTCCCTAAGTCATGAATTCTATTTTATCAATTATTCTATGTCTTATTCACCTAAACTAACACAAAAATCTTAATATCCATTATATCCATAATGTAAACTCAACCCCAGAGTAAGGTAATACTCACTATAACCCACTCCTTACCTTAAATTAGCAAAGAGTAAATAGAACCTTAGTGAGCCCTATCTCAAAATCTTGGAAACTTGAATTTCCTAAGTCTAGCTTGCCACCTCAACAAGGAAATGATGAAATGTTGATATACCACCCTATTTGTGAGAGCACAAGAGGAACTATCTTTATCCTTGCTTTGGTTGGAGTTGGAAGGCATGAAACTCAATTCCTATATCATGAAGAGTGCAAGAATCCTAGGGTTTTAGAATAAAATCCATGAACTAAGAGGATTTGAAATGGAAAGGAAAATGACTCATGATATAAGCTAGCTTACCACAAATCAATGGTGGAAATTGAAAAACCAAGGAGTAAGAAGGTGGGTGTGATTCGTGTGCCAAGAGAGAGGAAGTTATGAAGCTCTAATCAACTTCCATGATGCAACTTGATGAGCTTTGGTTGATTTTGGGTTGAGGTGCCCAAGAATCAAATGTGTTTTGGTGGTTTGATGATTGGAAATGTGATGAAGGTGGAGAGAAATGGATGGAGGTGGTGAGTTGTGTTGGAGTTCAGAGGTGATGAAATGAAGTATGTTTGATGCTTTATTTTTCTTTGCCATAGTGCCTGAGATCATGTGGCCAGCATTGAATTCTTAGCCACCAAGTAGAATTTCAACGCACCGGATTGGACCAGATCTGCGCCACGCGCCTGGGCGCACGCCTGGCGCGCCTGAGCGCGCGATCTGCACCAACTTCTGGTTTGGTGCATGGTGGGAGCGACTGGTGCGGTCAGGGGTGATGCTGGCGCGCCAAAAAACGGAAATGGTGCGGCTGGTGCATGCCACACTCGCCTGGGCGAATGGTGGGCTGGCCTGGGCGGGAATCTCACTGGATGGTGCACCAAAATGAACAGTGACTCGCCTGGGCGAGTTTCAGGGTTTCCAACCTTCGATTCTCCGTAACTTTTTCGTCGACCGTCGGATCGAGTCCAAATTTTTAGACATGCTTCTTTACCCCATAAACTTCACATCCAACGGTGGAATTTATTTTCTTAGCTTCCTATAATGAATTTCTAATTTTCTCTTTTCGGTTGATTTCTAACACCTAAAACGCCGATTTTACTCCCGATCTCGCTTACTTGACCCTGCTCAAGGCCATATATACCTCCTATACAACTCCTAGGACCTATAATCACCACCCACATATCTGGCAAAATTCATTAAATCACTTTTCCAATTTTTCTAAGGTTTTTAGTATTTAATTCACTTAAAGTCAAGATTTAGGATGTTACAATTCTCTCCCACTTACCCGAATTTCGTCCTCGAAATTCGTCGAACAATTGTGGATGAGACTGCCTGATCTTGTCCTCCAGTTCCCATGTAGCCTCTTCCACATCGTTCCTGATCCATATAACCTTAACCAAAGAGATTTCCTTGCCTCTGAGCTGCTTCACCTGCCTGTCTTCAATGCTAACTGGCAGAACTTCAAAAGTCAAGTTCTCTTTCAAAGGCAAATCATCTAAGGTAACCACATGCGAAGGATCATGGACGTATTTCCTTAGTTGTGAAACATGAAACACGTTATTAAGCCTTGACAAGTGAGGGGGTAATGCAATCCTGTACGCCACTGGGCCAACCTTCTCCAGAATCTCATAAGGCCCAACAAACCGAGGAGTAAGCTTCCTGGATTTGATTGCTCTACCAATTCCTGTGATCGGAGTCACTCTTAGGAACACGTGATTTCGAACATCGAACTCCAAAGGTCTCCTTCGCCTATCAGCATAACTCTTTTGGCGATCCTGTGAAGTTTTCATTTTGTTCTTGATCATTGTGACCTTCTCCGTTGTTTCTCTCACAATGTCAGGACCTGTCAACAGATTTTCACCTATCTGGAACCAACACAGAGGCGTTCTACATTTTCTTCCGTAGAGAGCCTCAAATGGTGCCATACCGATACTGGAGTGAAAACTGTTGTTGTAAGTAAACTCCATCAAAGGTAGTAGCTGCTCCCAACTACCGGCTTGCTCCAGAACACATGCTCTCAACAAATCCTCAAGTGTCTGGATAGTACGCTCAGATTGTCCGTCTGTCTGCGGATGGTAAGCCGTACTAAATTTCAGCTTAGTACCCAATGCCTCCTGAAGACTCTGCCAAAATCTAGACAGAAATCTCGGATCACGATCGGATACAATGCTAGTAGGAACACCATGTAACTTCACTATGTCCCTGATGTACATCTGAGTCAACTTCACAAGAGTATACTTCTTATGGACAGGAATGAAATGAGCACACTTTGTAAGACGGTCTACAACCACCCAAACTGAATCGCATCCTCCAACAGTCCTCGGTAAACCCGTCACAAAGTCCATAGCTATACTATCCCATTTCCATTCCGGAATCTCGAGTGATCGCAAAGGACCACCAGGCTTTTGGTGTTCAATCTTAACTTTCTGACAAGTTAAGCAATGAGACACGTGATCGGCCACATCAGTTTTCTACTTCGGCCACCAATAAATCTTTTTCAAATCTTGGTACATCTTTGTTGCACCCGGATGAAAATTCATCTTGGTTCGATGTGCTTCCCATAGGATATCCCTTCTAACTTCAAAATCCATAGGAACACATATCCGACCCCTAAATCGGATGATGCCATCAGAACCTTTCACAAAGTCGGGCTCTTCATTGCTCGATGCCCCTTCTAATAACTTTTGCAATTCAACATCATCGGCTTGCCTTTCTTTAATAAGACCCATCAAGTCATTAGTAACCCGCAACATTTCAAGAACGATGCTCTTCTCTTTCACTTGCATGTTCAGGTTGAGGTCACTAAATTCTTGAATCAATTCCATCTCTTTCACCATCAGATTACTGACATGCAAAGACTTACGACTTAGTGCATCAGCCACTACATTGGCCTTGCCCGGATGATACTGAAGATCGAAGTCATAGTCCTTAAGAAATTCCATCCACCTCCTCTGTCTCATGTTCAATTCTCTCTGATCGAAGAGATAGCGAAGACTTTTATGATCGCTAAAGACCTCGAACTTTGAACCATATAGATAATGCATCCAGATTTTCAAAGCAAAAACCACTGCCGCCAACTCAAGATCATGAGTGGGATAGTTCTGTTCATGCTGTCTCAATTGTTTGGATGCATAAGCTATGACTTGCCCTTGCTGCATCAAAACACAACCCACCCCTTGCTTAGAAGCATCACAATACACCACGAAGGATTGAGTCGGGTCCGGCAAAATTAACACCGGAGAACTAGTCAACCGCCTCTTCAGCTCTTGAAAACTACCTTCACATTCTGGGGACCACTCAAACGGAACACCTTTCCGTGTAAGAGTCGTCAAAGGAAGAGCCAACTTAGAGAACCCTTCAATGAACCTTCGATAATACCCAGCCATACCAAGAAAGCTTCTGATCTTAGTGATGGACTTAGGTCTCTCCCACTTAAGTACCGCTTCCACCTTAGAAGGATCAACAGCAACACCCTTCTCAGAAATGACATGCCCCAGAAACTGCACTTCATTCAGCCAGAAACTACACTTAGAAAGCTTTGCGTAAAGCTGTTTGGATTTGAGAATCTGCAGCACTATTCTCAGGACGTAGCTGCACTTCATCCACTATTCTAAAGGACGTAGCTGAGTATGTGGCATGCTGTTTGGTGTGTCAAAAGGCGAAAGTAGAACACCAAAGGCCAGGAGGAGAGTTACTTCCTTTAGAAGTTCCGGTATGGAAGTGGGACATCATCTCGATGGATTTTGTATCAGGTTTGCCAAGGACATCTACTGGTCATGATGCAATTTGGGTGATCGTGGATCGGTTGACCAAGTCAGCGCATTTCATTCCCGTGAATATGCGCTATTCATTGGAAAAGCTCACTCAATTGTACATCAAGGAAGTTGTTCGTCTTCATGGGGTACCATCGAGCATTGTGTCTGATCGTGATCCGAGGTTTACGTCGAAGTTCTGGCAAGATCTGCATAGAGCCTTGGGTTCAAGGTTGAAACTGAGTTCTGCATACCATCCTCAGACTGATGGTCAAACGGAAAGGACTATTCAGTCGTTGGAAGATATTCTGCGAGCTTGTGTTTTGGAAGGTCAAGGGAGTTGGGAACAAATGTTGCCACTTGTGGAATTCACGTACAACAACAGCTATCACGCGAGTATTGGAATGGCACCATTTGAAGCTCTGTATGGACGAAAGTGTCAGACGCCGTTATGCTGGTTTCAAGTGGGGGAGAATTCTCTAGTTGGGCCAGATTTTGTGCAAGAGACCACGGAGCAGATCAAGATGATCCAAGCGAAGATGAAGACGGCTCAGAGTAGGCAGAAGAGCTATGCTGATAGGAGAAGGAAACCTTTAGAGTTTGCCGAAGGAGACCATGTGTTCATTAGAATAGTACCAACCAAAGGTGTTAGTAGAGCCTTGAAAACCCAGAAACTATCACCTAAGTTTATTGGTCCCTATCAAATTCTCAAAAGAATCGGCCCAGTAGCCTATCAATTAGCTTTGCCTCCATCATTAGCTAATCTCCACAATGTGTTCCATGTGTCTCAGTTAAAGAAATAAGTCCATGATCCCACCATTGTCCTTAGAATCCAACCTGATGACTTAGAAGTTCAGGAGAACCTAACCTTCAAAGCTATACCAGTTCGTATTGAAGATCGGAGAACCAAGCAGCTTAGAGGGAAGGACATCCATCTGGTCAAAGTTGTCTGGGTTTGTGGCGATGTAATGGAAGCATCGTGGGAACTAGAGGATAAGATGCGTCAGAATTATCCTGACTTGTTTGTATGAGTTGAATTTCGGGGACGAAATTCCTTGCAAGTGGGGGAGTAGTGTAACACCCCAAAATTTTAATCCCCGATTAATGAAATGTTAATTATAATTTCATTATAATTAATAGTTTTCAAATTAATCCTTTATTAAAATATGTGTGTATGTAATTAGCTTGCATGTGAGAAATTATTTAATAAATAATTTAAATGCCTAAAATGTATATTTTGCATATTAGTCCCTGGGTTGGGACCTAGAAGCAATTATAGGAAAGGTTTTGGAGGGAAAGTAAATAAAATAATTATTTTTCAAAAATTGGGAAAAATACTCGAGTATTTTCTGAAAAACTCGAGTATTCTGGGTCAAATTGCACGAGTTAGTGCGTTTGGTGAGTCACAGCCAACGATTCCTTTCGTTGACACGAAATCACCTTCAAGCCACCTCCATAGCAGTCGTGTCCCGACGCATGATGCCCCTCTATGCCTATAAAAGCTCATCTTCAACCCTTAGCCAAGAATTTTGCTTGACTTTGTTGAAGTTGAAGAGGTTAGGGTTCTGAAACCATTCCCTTCGATTCTCCTTCTCTGCGTTGATTTGAAACACAAACCAAACACGAATACAAAGCTTACATCTTGAGCTTTGTATAGAGAGTGAAATCGTGAGATTTGAGTGAGTGAGCTAAGAGAATTGAAGACTTGAAGTGAAGCTGTTCTTGCTTGAGTTGGTGTCTGGAGCTCACTTTGATCATCGATTTTGGTAAGCTCGTGAACCCCTGAGTCCAAATTTCAGTTTCCTTAGTTAGTTCATGTTGCATAGAGTTAAGAAATCTAATTTTCCCCAATTTAAATCTTTGTTTCATGTACAAACCAATTCCATTTTGGTATGGTACTTAAAACTGCTCTGCATGTTGAAGTTTCAAGTGATTCTGGGGTTGGAGAGCTTTCTCTGGATTTCTTTCTGTTGATTCACATCTGAGAGGTAAGGGGAAGTAATTATATTCACTAGATAGAGTTTGAAATCCATTAAATGTGTTAGAGAGCCACCAAGAGGCTCTAAGGGCTTAGATTCTATAGGAAATTTGGTTTGGAGACCATTCCATGCTCTAAATCTGTTATGAGCAAGTCTGATATCATGCATGTGAACTTAAATGAACTTTGTTTCATGAATATTGTGCTTATTTTGCAATTTGAAGTGTTGAGTTGCTAAATTGTATATTTAATGCATAATGGATTGATTCTCTGTCAAAATTGTTATTTGATATGAAATGAGTATGTTAACATGTTCAATATGTGGTATATGAACTATTGTGATCACTGTTTTGGGTTAAAAATGTTTAGAAATTGAAATGGTATGTAAAAACCAAGTTTCACTCTGTTCTGTCTGCAAATACTCGAGTATTTGGCTTAATACTCGAGTATTTCAGGGCGCACCAGAGTGAAAATTGGCGCACCAACTTGGGAATCAGATTGAAAACTCCAGTAATGTACGAACTACTCGAGTATTCTGGGTAATGGAATACTCGAGTATCTCATGATATACTCGAGTATATTTATGAAAACCTGAAACCCTATATCCTTGAAAAGACATGAACGACTCGAGTATAATTATGAACAACTCGAGTAGAATCTGGAAAATGATTAACTACTCGAGTATTTTGGAAAACACTCGAGTATTTTTAGTCAGACACTTAAAAATACCGTTTTCAATTATAAGTCATTTTGTAACTCTTAGAGGACAATAAACCAAGTGATCCTGAACTTAGAGGAAATTGATTGACGTTATGATGTTTTCATTTGAATAATGATACGTTGCTCGGAAGGAACGTAATGTATTAATAAAAGGATAAAACATCAATCAATCTCTTTTAAGTAAGGTAATGCATTCATTCTGGAGTTTGGATGGTAGGACGTATTCATGTTTCGATAAACATGTGGAGGGCCTCTGGGAGTGCCAATACGCTTGCTTGATGACACGTCGTTGACGTGGTCGGCTTTGTGGATGCCGATATGGATATATCGTTTGGATGACGATCCGTTTGGATGACGGGATATGCTCGGGTGGCATGGATACCAAGCTTGACGTGTACATTCTAGGTGAATGTACGAATTGTTGTATACCTGGGAATACAACGCACTGTGGAGTGTTGGGTTGTCAGGGATGGACGTCAGAGAGTGACTTAGAAAATGTGGAGATAAGTTGAGAGTTAAAGTCATGCATCATGTCATTCACTTAATGCAATTGATATACCTGAATTAAGTGTGAGCATCCTATGTGCATCTGATACTTGCTAAATGCTAATTGTGATTGTTATTAATTGATGCATTATTATCTTTCATATGTTGCATGATTTATTCTCTATTGATTATGTGAGTAGAATTGCTTACCCCTATGCCCTTGTAGGTGATGTCTCGTTACATTGCTTGCATCGAGATCCAGCCACTTCCTTGTGGCGTATGGATCTATAAGGACCATCGCGCGGTGTATGAGGGGGAGGTAGAGTTCACATTCTACCACCCTAACCCGCTGATGCGATTCCGTCCTCGTAGGTTTAGGATTCCCATCATATACACTATGCATGTACCCCCGTTTTATACTTATCATGGACCACCTCCCATGCGACCAGCTCGCTCTTACCATAGTTTTCATTTTCGACCTACCCGCTCTCACCCTTTTACTTCTAGAGTTGTCCGCGAGGAGACTCCCCCTTCTTATCCGAGGAGCCCCATCAGGGTTTCACCATCACCTGACCCGGTACCCAATGGTAGGGTACACTCTCCCTCGGATGAGATCGAGGAGGATCCGGTGGAGGACGAGAGTGGGAGCGAGCCTGTCGTGCATTCTACTGGGAGTGATTGGAGGGATGATGATCCCTAGGTACATGTATATGGTGTATGATGTGGATCCGAGGATCCGGTGTGTGGAGGAGATGTGCTGCTGCTGCTGTGATGATGATGCTACTACCTTATTACCCATGTTTTTGGGAGACTACTGCTGCTACCACTACTGCATTTGATGCTGATGGATCTACGTGACTATCCCTGGGGTTGTATTTTGATTATGTATATATTGTACATAGGTTTTACTCTAGGGTTATAGTATCATAGTGATGTAGATCTGTTTATATGGACTTGTTATATTTTGGAACTTGGTGACTTATCTCATGGACTATGTATGTATGACTCTTTCGTATATAGGAAAATCTATGTTTATATTATATCAGCTGCATAGTCCAGTAATTTCCGCTTACTCTGATTTAACTTATAAATGAGCTCGGCTATAAGTATTAATTGACGGTATCAGTTTTATTGAACAAAGTATGGGTAGCTTCAATTGATTGTAAAATGTAAAGAAATTTCTAAGGAACGAATGTTATCCTGTTTGAGAAAAGTTTTTAGAAATCGACGAACTCGATACAAGTGTTTTAAAGGATTTTAGAATTTATTCTCCAAGAGTTCCATTTGATGAATTGTGCACCCGCTTTAAAGAAAATTTTATTTACCATATTTTCTTAGCTCACAAGTCCATATATTATCCAATATAAAGTATAAAATACTATATTATATTTGGGTAATCCGGAAGGGTGTCACAATAACAAGTCCGATACTTTTGATCCCAGGTGTTTTAAAAAACACGGAACCGGGATCAATAAAAAACAAGGAACCGGGATCAATAGTATATCTGATCACTGTTGATTTTAAATAATGAACCGGGATCTTTAATATATATGATCACTATTGAGTTTTTTAAAACGAATCGGGATCTTTAGTATGTATGATCACTATTGAGTTTTTTTAAAATGAACCGGGATCTTTAGTGAATATATATATTTTTTTAAAAAAAATTATAATATTTGCTATATCCACATATTTAAATAAATTGTCAACATTTTTTTTTGCAACAAATAAATGTCATAATTATATACATTAGAAACGTAAATATCAATACACATTTAAGATAGATAACTCCCAAACCAAAACAAATGGCTCCATATATACAAAAGGCTAAACAAGCTCGATCATATAGATGCTACCACTACTACATAATGAAGTAATAAAGAAAGGCAAAAATAATAATTCTAATTAGGAATATAATATCCTTAGCTCTAAACCCAAAACCCACCGTTGGATGTTAAGATTACTGTCTTAGAAAGCTTGTCTCAAAATTTGAGCAAGATCCGACGGTTAAAGAAAAAGTTATGACATTTTGAAGTTAGCATGCTCAAGCTGAATTTTACTCGATCAAGCGATAGCCTACTCGCCCAAGCGAAAATGTCACAGAAAATCAAGTCTGGTCCTTCCAGTTTTCGCTCAAGCGAGCATATTTTCGCTTATACAGTTCTGGTTGATAAAAACACGTTTTTCCCTTCATTTCTCACCATTTCTTTCCCTCTTTTCCACGATTTCTCTCCTCTCTCAACCCTAGATTCACTCAATCACCATGGCCACTCAAATTTACAACAAATTAGTGCCACAAATCACTTCCAAATCAATTCCCCATGAATTTCCCTCTCCAAAAACACAAATTACTTCCTCTTTCTCATGAAATCCCAATTCCCTATCAAACCCCAATTTGTGCACTCCGTGGCATAGGGTCTTCTAATCATGCAAGGGAGCTTAGAAAGTGATTAAGAGCAAGGAATAGGAAGCTAAGAGGCATGGATTAGAGCTCGGTGGGGATGCTCCATCAAAACCCCAATTTGGTTCTTGCTCTCCAAGAGGTAAGGGGGTTACTTTGGTCTAGTATTAGAGAAAGGATTTAATTATAGTAATAGACACATAACTAGGTGTATTCAGGTTATTAGTTAAGTTTGAGAATAAGAGGGGTAGAATTAGTTTAGAAGCTCTAAGTATTTAGTTAGGTTAATTGTGTATGTTTATATTGATTATTTAGAAATAGATATTGTTTTTATGATTATAGTTGTTATAAATGTAAATAATATGATAATGTATGGATAATATGTTTATAAAGTATAAAGTTTGCATTCATATAGTTATGCATCAAATAGGGCTAAGTCTTTCCCAATTGAGTTAAAACCAATTCAAGGACATTTTAAAAAGGGCAAAAAGGGATTTAAACTCAACTGCGAAATACTTAGAATATTGGATCATGCATGGAGTAAAGGTGGACGTTAGGTGACAGGGAAAAACATACGTCGTTTTAACGATTGATGAGGACAAGAGTAAATGTTAGGAATTACTATGGAGGACTTTGATCTTCCAAAGGACGTGGGTTCGCAACCGGTGTCGGGGATTGGTTCTACGCAAACCATAGTAATTCTATTTACTTTGGCTCCTTGTGGCCAGTGACAGTGATTTCTGCTAGAGCCAATCTGGGCGAATCAATCCAGATTGTACGTTGAACACTACCCTTGAGGAGTGTGACGTACTGTGCAAGCGGGTGAGCGACATTCCTAGAGGATGTGAAGCACCCAATCAGAGGTTGAAAAATGCTTCCTCCTGGTTGGTTTTTCCCCAGAGTGGAGGGTGTATGTGAGGATGTATATTGTTATTGGAAAAGGGAAAATTGAATTGTTAGAGTACATTGTTAGGAAATGTTATTGTTATTGTTATTGATCAAAGTTAAAGTGAATTGTTATTGTTATTGTTATTAATGAAAGTTAAAGTGAATTGTTATAGTACATTGTTAGGATGAAAGTGAAAGGGAAAGTGTGAATGCATTGTTATAGATGCTTTAATTCATTGAATCCGATCAAAGTGTTAAAGTTAATGGAATGAAAGGAAATGTTCAATATCGGATTCAAGAGTTAAACCATCTAAGTGCGACGATTGGCATAACATAATCATGTGATTGTGCATCATAGTACTATAGTAAAGTATTATACTATAAGTATATATATAACTTACAAATTGATTACTGTTGCAATGTATTATTATTAATTGAAGTGTGAATTGCCTAACTGCTATTGTTTGTGTGTGAATATATCTATTTATGATTTATTACTGTTTTTAAATGTTTTCTTTGATCTAGATTTCAAAGTTCTCACCCTTACAGTGGACATATTAGGTACACATTGGAGACAGGTACACATAAGGACAAGGCCGAGTAAGGTATACTCATTGTAAAAGTATATTGGTAGGGGTGACCTTACGGTCCTATTCCTGGTGCAACCATTCATAGGTTATTATTTTGTAGGGAATTATTTTATAAAGAGTTGTTTAATTGTTTTTAGTGATTTCATTTGGTTTAAACATTTGTATTCTTGAATAATTGTATTTATATCTTTACATTTTACTAAGTTTAAGTAAATCCCCATTGTTGTGAAGGGATTGAATTTATATTTATAATTGTTCAAAACTGTTCTGGACTGACAGGTTTATTATTATTCGGGGAAAAGTCCAATTTTTAGAGGAAACTCCGTCGAAATTTTTATAAACCCCGAACATTCTCCTAATTAAACGTTAATCTTAAATAATAGTTTTAGTAAATAAAAGTAGGGTGTTACATTTATGGTATCAGAGCAATGGTTGCAATCCTCGGCCGTGGAGTATGGATTTTCCTACTCCCAAAGAGTTACTCCACATGAGAGTAGCTAGTAGATAGTTGGTTAAGTAGTGCACTTTAGTGTTTCATGCATGTGTCATTAGTTGAATGGGTATGGTTTAGTAGGGTGAGTCATAGTTTGGTAATCATAGGGATATATCTTCAATTTAAAGTGGGCTAATTCAATTTTTTCAAACTATAACTTTGTTATATTTAGAAATGGACAGAAAGTAGAGACTAAGGGAAAGGAAAACTCCCAACGGGACAGAGCATGAAACTGCTACCACAACGGGAAGGACTAACTCTTAGTTTTGAATTAATCCTGTCTAATTCAAATATGACATGGAATAGAAACTTTTCTTTAAAGAAAATTTCAAAGCCTTCTTTTGGATTGTGTGACGCTCACTTTTTAACTTGAAAATAATTAATATTTCCAAATAGTTTACTACTTGCTATCAAAATTAGGACTAGAAAATTTTTCCTTTTTAATATTATTACATGCTTAATCAAAACCTCTTTTTGGACATAAACCGTTTCATGAATTCGGCTTAGTATTATCTTAGATTTGAAAAAGACTCTCGAGGAAGCACGCCCTTATTTATAGGAAACCTTAGTAGTTATTATTTAAACATATGATTTGCCTCTAGAGTCAGATTTGAGTTTATAATATATATACGTTTCGCCGAATTCTTTATAAATTGAAATCAGAGTTCGCGGAACAAAAATAGTACTTATGGGGCACTGCTGAGGAAAATAAACATCATATATATATATAGATCATACCATCAAATAAAACCCCATCAGTACAGTAGCAAGTGATAAAAAGTCGAGATAGCAAGTTTTGATAAGACATATACAGACCAGCTGCACTAAAATAAAAGCTCACTCTAAGACCTCTCAATATATACAATATATAACAAAGTCCAAAAGCAGAAGTCTCAGAGCAAGTCTTCCATGTCCTCAGCAGCTCCTCAAATCCTCCACAGCTCTATCCCTAGGATCTAGGATCCAAAACACCTATGCTATGCAGGCTCCTAAGAACCAACGGGTCCACCTCTAGCAGAAACAGTCGGCTCAACATGCACCTCCTCCTCGCTCTCATCCTCCACAGGGTCCTCCTCGACCTCGCCCGACGGTGTAGAGACCCCACCACTGGGTCTAGGATCCGCAAAAACAGTCCTATCATACTCAGTCGGACCAGGAGAAGGAGTCTCCTCAGTGACAACTCTATGGGATGAAGGATGGGAACGAGTGGCAGCTCTAAAACGAAAACTATGGAAACGATGCATAGGTCGAGCCGGGGGTGGTCCTCTATAAGTGTAAAAAGGTGGAACATGCATAGTATACACTAATGGAACCCTAAATCGACGAGGTCGCACCCGCACCAGAGGGTTAGGGTGGTAGAGAGTAATCTCAACCTCCCCCTCAAAGGTGGCACGGTGCTCCTCATACGTCCATATACCGCTAGGGATAGGGCGTATCTCGATGCAAGCTAGGTATCTGGCCATCACCTAAACAGGGCACAGGGAGTAAGTATACACATATACATAATGGATAAAGACTAAAATTACAATCACAAATATATCATGGACAGATCATAATGCAAATACATATGAGCACACCAATTTTTCAACATTATAACTCTTATAATGCAAGTGGCATGATGTATGATTTTCTATCCACAACTGAGGCCTCTAAATGTCCATCTTGGACGTCCATCCAATACACCATTGTGTTCCCGGAACACCGACATTAGTTCCCAGAACATAATGCCGAACCATACTTGGATAAAAAGCATCACTCCCGGAGTGTGCACCACGTTCCCAGAACGCCACGTTCCCAGAACGCATAAAAACCAGGTCCCGGACACTGGCCACATATCTATAATGTGTCATCAAGTAGGTTATACTTTGGTACTCCCGGAGTACCCTCCTCATATTCCCAGAATATGATAACGATCCTACCAACCAGACATCCAGTCTATATGTATGAACAACATCAGGGTTGGTTTTATCTTTACATTAATTAATGTGATTTAGAAATATTCCAATTTCTACTTTTGAATGATTTATTTGAGGTACAACATTTGGCATAAAATTCCCCCTTGAATTTTTCTCAAAACATGCCTTTTAAAACCCAGATTGAGTAATACAACTTCAATGGTATTTAAAACTTAACTTTTTATTTTTCATATTCAGGTACTAACCGGTTATAGTTTCAGGCTAACCGGTTAGAATTACAGACCTGAACTGTTTACCATTGCAATTCAGAAAAACCCTTTTTTCTTGAATTCTCTACCCAATCCAAAACACATTTAACATTGTTTTATACCTCAAAAACCATTGTTTCATCATTCAAAAGTCCAAATCACATATCCTTTTCCAATGAACATAATTTCTCTTGAAATTATTCCATCAATTTAAGGCATAAATTGTAATCTTTCCAATCTGAATTTATTGACATTATCACAACCCATATTCAGACCTTGTGTATTGAAATTAAGGCTTAGATTTGAGTAAAACTATGAAGATTTCAGGACTGATTTATAAACTGATTTTTCTTTGAAAATCTGCAGTGTCTAACCGGTTACGAAAATCGTGTAACCGGTTAGATTATGTAGTCAGACCATTAAAACAAGAGTTTTAACAACTCATTTTCTTCCTTTCTCAAATCTAACCAAATTTCAGTATACACCAAGTTCATATGCCTTAAAATAAACATGTTTACACCCAGAAACACATTCATATTGCATGCATCAAGTTTATTGTATTAAATTGCATGAAAATCCACATAAACACAATTTAACACAACAAAACTTAAATCAAGCACTCAAACACAGAATTCAGCATTTATATAGCTTGCATGCATCAAAACCACAGTGAGCAAGAAATTGGCCTCCAAGCCTTTGTGCTTAAAAACACATAATGCCCTTTTGAGTTTTGTGAACTCAAATCCTAAATCATTTAATTTTTAGTCTAAATCTAGTATAGTATAGACTTCTCCCATACCTCTAAGACGATCTTGATGAAGATTTTCACTGGATTTGAAGAGAAACCACAAACTCTCACAATTTCCCCAAGTCTCCACTCAGATTCGGTTTTCCAGCAACAGGGTCCAGAAACCACCAAAATTGACATGGAATTTGGCCAAAGAAATTGGGGAAAATAATTAGAGATTGTTCTAGGCAACATGCACTAACGAATGAGAAAGATTTGAGGCCTAGAGATTACCTGAGCTACTCAAAATCAAGGTTCCAACACAGCTTCCAGAATCAGAAAATTCTGAACTCAGTTTTCCCAACCTTCACTTCATCTGACGATTTCTCCTCACGCAAAGACTCTCAGGTCACAAACTCTATATCAACACAAAGCCCTTGATGTGAGCTTCGTGAATGTGTATCACTCGCTCAACAAAATTTAGAGATGAATGAGAATTTGCCCTCACGATTTTGGAACCCTAACTCAGCCTCTTCAACAAGAATTCAGATGAGCAACCCCTAATCCATCAGAAATCCACCTATTTATAGACAAATTAGACCTCCATGTAGTGCGACGCGTGTGTTGCCACTAAATACATGCAGTAATCGTGGCGATTACGGAGTAATTCGAGTGATTACTCATCAAAATCCACTAAACCAGTTTCTGAGTTCATCGTCTAACCGGTTACAGGGCATTACTAACCGGTTAGATCAGTTCAAAATTTAAAATTATTATTTTTAAATCTTTCCCTCCAAGAACCTTTCTAATATTGCCTTTTTGTCCTCATCCAGGGACCAAAATGCAATTTCCTTATACTTTGCATTTATTTGCCATATAAAAATATTTCCACTTATTTTTATATTTAAGGCTAATTAAATACAAAACATAAACTTAGAAAAATTCTATAAATTAATAATAAAACTTTTTATTATTAATTTCCTATTATTCGGTAGACGAAAATTAGGGGTGTTACACTACTCCCCCACTTAAAAGGAATTTGGTCCCCGAAATTCTAGATTACAAAAACAACTCCGGATACTCTTGACGCATCTTCTCCTCTAATTCCCATGTAGCTTCAGATACGTCAGCATTCTCCAAAATTACCTTGACCAAAGGTATTTCCTTTCCTCTAAGCCGCTTGACTTCACGATCTTCTATCCGAACCGGTCTGATCTCAAAGGTCAGGTTTTCTCTCAGAGTTAGGTCATCAGGTTGGAGTTTCAGAACAACAGATGGGTCATGAACATACTTTTTCAATTGCGAAACGTGAAAGACGTTATGCAAATTGGATAGAGAGGGTGGTAAAGCCAGTTGATAAGCAACAGGACCAACTCTCTTAAGAATCTGATATGGACCTATACACTTAGGCGAAAGCTTTCGGGTTCTCAAAGCTCTACTAATTCCTTTCATCGGAACTACCCGAAGGAACACGTGATCGCCCTCAGTAAACTCTAATGGTTTCCTCCTCTTATCCGCATAGCTCTTCTGCCGACTCTGAGCCGCTTTCATCTTAGCCTGAACCATCTTGATCTTCTCAGTTGTCTGTTGAATCTTTCTGGTCCAACCATCAAGTTCTCCCCCACTTGGAACCAACATAGCGGGGTTTTACAGTTCCTTCCGTACAACGCCTCGAACGGTGCCATTCCAATGCTCGCATGGTAGCTATTGTTGTATGTGAATTCTGCAAGAGGTAACACTTGATCCCAGCTTCCTTGTTCTTCAAGTTCACACGCTCGCAACACATCTTCCAAAGATTGAATTGTTCTCTCCGTCTGGCCATCTGTCTGTGGATGATACGCAGAACTCAATTTCAACCTTGTTCCCATAGCATCATGCAAACTCTTCCAAAATTGCGACGAAAATCTCGGATCTCGGTTTGATACAATGCACGAAGGCACTCCGTGAAGACGAACTACCTCCTTGATATAGATCAGGGTAAGCTTGTTCAAGGAATAACGCATATTTATCGGAATAAAATGCGCCGACTTTGTTAACCTATCCACAAGCACCCAGATTGCATCATGATTTGCTGCTGTTCTCGGCAAACCAGACACAAAATCCATTGAGATACTATCCCACTTCCACTGGGGAATCCTCAGAGGTTGCAACTGTCCTCCCGGTTTCTGATGTTCTACCTTCGATTTCTGACAAATCAAGCACGCCGCCACATATTCTGCCACATCTCTTTTCAATCCTGACCACCAAAATATCTTCTTCAAATCCTGATACATTTTGGTCGATCCCGGATGCATACTCATCTGACTCTTATGGGCCTCATCAAGAATCAGCCTCCTAACTTCTTGATCTCTTGGTACACAAATCCTTGTCCTGAAACGAAGGATTCCATCCTTCCCACACTTGAAATCAGGTTCCTTTCCTTCCGAACCTAGTCTCATCTTTTCCATCAACTCTTCATCTGCTCGTTGCAACTCCCGAATTCTTTCCAAGAACTCGTTTGTGATCTGCAACGTCCCCAACTTGATACTTGATGGCTCCACTTGCATCAACAAGCTCAAGTCTCTGAATTCTTCAATCAATGCTGCTTCCTTGACCATCATCGCACTAACGTGGATTGCTTTCCGACTCAACGCGTCTGCAACCACATTCGCTTTACCCGGATGATAATGGAGTTTAAAATCATAATCCTTCAAGAACTCCATCCATCTTCTTTGCCTCATGTTCAACTCTTTCTGGTCGAACAGATATTTCAAACTCTTATGGTCACTAAATACTTGGAATGTAGTGCCATAGAGATGATGTCTCCATATCTTTAAGGCAAACACGATCGCAGCTAATTCCAAATCGTGCGTCGGGTAATTCACCTCATGATTCTTCAATTGCCTCGATGCATACGCCACTACTCTTCCTTCTTGCATCAATACACAACCCAGTCCTTGCTTAGATGCATGACAATAAACTTCAAAACTCTTGTGAGGATCAGGTAAGATTAACACAGGAGAGGATGTTAACCTTTCCTTCAACTCCCGGAAACTAACTTCGCATCGATCGTCCCACACAAAGGGTTGATCCTTCCGAGTCAACTTGGTCAAGGCAATGCAATCTTAGAAAATCCTTCTATGAATCGACGATAGTATCCAACCAGTCCTAAGAAACTGCTCACCTCTGTCACCGTCTTAGGCTGTTCCCAACTTAGCACTGAACTTACCTTCGCTGGATCCACCGCAATTCCCTCCTTAGAGATTACATGCCCCAGAAACTTCACTTCATTCAACCAAAACTCACACTTCGTAAGTTTGGCATATAATTGCTTCTCCTTCAGGACCTTTAACACAATCCTGTGATGCTTTTCATGTTCTTCCGGATTTTTAGAATAGACCAAAATATCGTCAATGAATACCACCACAAACAAATCCAAATATGGTCTAAAGATCCGGTTCATATAATCCATGAAAATAGCAGGTGCATTTGTCAATCCGAACGGCATCACAACATACTCATAATGACCGTATCGTGATCGAAATGCATTCTTGGGTACATCCTCCTCCTTTATCCTGATCTGATGATAACCCGATCTCAGATCAATCTTGGAGAATACTGCGGCTCCCCTCACTTGATCCATAAGGTCATCAATCCTTGGCAAAGGATACTTATTCTTAATAGTGACCTTATTCAGCTGTCTGTAATCCACACACATCCTCATACTTCCATCTTTCTTCTTTACGAACAATAATGGAGCTCCCCAAGGTGAAACGCTTGGCCTGATCATCTGTTTCTGCAACTGCTCCTCGATTTGCTTCTTCATTTCTGCCATTTCTGGTTGTGCAATCCTATAAGGAGCAATAGAGATGGGACCAGCTCCAGGGACTAAATCGATCCCAAACTCTATCTCTCGCTTCGGAGGTAATCCTGGTATCTCCTCAGAAAATACTTTCGGAAATTCCCTCACTACTGGAATTTCCTCGATCGACATCGACTCTTCTTCTCCAGAGGCCGAGAATAAACACATATAACCCTCCGGTTCAAGGGTCTAATATTGAATTGTCTTTTCGTCACAATTGATGATCACTTGGTTCTTCATCAACCAATCCATTCCCAAGATCACATCCAATTGTAAGTTAGGAAGACAAACCAAATCTACCTGGGATGAACGACCCATAACTTCTACATTACACCCTAAATAGACTTTAGCGGTGTAGATCGGTATTCCCGTAGGGGTATCTATACTAAGATAGCAGGGTGAATCAGAAACAATAAGATTCAGCCTACTCACACATTCAGGGGAAACAAAAGAATGTGTAGCTCCAGAATCAAACATGATTTTGCAAGGTTGATTATTGAGCAGAAAATTACCTTGCACGAGATTCGGGGTTTGGGTTGATTCACTACCACTCAGGGTAAACACCCGTCCTTGTACCACAGACTTTCCAGCAGATCCCTTTGCATCTCCCTTTGCAGATTCCTTACATTCACGGGCAAAGTGACCTTGCTTCCCACACTTGAAACATCCTCCTGTGGACCAACAAAACTGACCATGATGATAACGCCTGCACTTCTCGCAATAAGGAGCATTATCGCGAGGCTTGTTCCGGTTATCCATCACTGCCTTGCCCTTTTTTTTGTTCTTAGAATATGGACCATTATTCCGATGGTCAAACTTCTTCTTCCTTTGGGGTCCATAGTTCTGTCCAACCCCTTTCGCTTGACCTCTTATCAACTCCGCCTTCTTATCATCTTCATACATTCTGCACATGTTCACCAGTGCAGGGAAACTCTGAATCCTTTGATAACTGAAGATAGACTTCAGCTCCGGCCGTAGCCCACCTTCAAACTTCACACACTTACTTCTTTCATTAGGGTTATTTAAGTAATAGGGAGAGTACTTCATTAGTTCCTCAAATCTGGCAGCATACTCCCCTACACTCATATCCCCCTGCTTCAATTGCATGAATTCCACTTCCTTTATCCTCCGCAAATCTTCTGGAAAATATTTATTAAGAAATTTCTCCATAAATACTCCCCAGTTGATTGCCCTCCTTTACAAATTCAGCAATTGGACCGTGTGATCCCACCAGTTTTCAGCTTCCCCATGAAGCATGTAAACTGCATAGGTCACCTTCTGCTCATCAGAACACTCCAGAGTTCGGAAGATCTTATTGATCTCGTACAACCACTTGTTCGCCTCATCAGGTCTATATCCTCCCTCAAATCTTGGTGGATTGCACTTCCTGAACTCCGACAGAGTCTTAGCATCATGATTCGCCATGTTGCCAGCAGATGGGTTACCAGCTCTCTCTTGAGATGATTGATGCCTCTGCTGCTGCTGCATACCTTACAGCACGGTTGTGATTCGTTCTAACATTTCGTTAGTAACATTTCGATTCCGGGTTGCCATAGAAAGACCTGCACTATGGGCTTTGGGTTACTAAAAAGGTCTTTAAGACATAAATGTTACCACTAACTTCCTCAAACATATTCAATCAATATTGAATATCATACTTAGCTGCATCTGCGGGGCAATGAGGAACAGGACCAATGCTCTGATACCACCAAAGGGTGTGACGCTCTCTTTTTAACTTGAAAATAATTAATATTTCCAAATAGTTTACTACTTGCTATCAAAATTAGGACTAGAAAATTTTTCCTTTTTAATATTATTACTTGCTTAATCAAAACCTCTTTTTGGACATAAACCGTTTCATGAATTCGGCTTAGTATTATCTTAGATTTGAAAAAGACTCTCGAGGAAGCACGCCCTTATTTATAGGAAACCTTAGTATTTATTATTTAAACATATGATTTGCCTCTAGAGTCAAATTTGAGTATATAATATATATACGTTTCGCCGAATTCTTTATAAACTGAAATCAGAGTTCGCTGAAGAAAAATAGTACTTATGGGGCACTGCTAAGGAAAATAAACATCATATGTATATATAGATCATACCATCAAATAAAACCCCATCAGTACAGTAGCAAGTGATAAAAAGTCGAGATAGCAAGTTTTGATAAGACATATACAGACCAGCTGCACTAAAATAAAAGCTCACTCTAAGACCTCTCAATATATACAATATATAACAAAGTCCAAAAGCAGAAGTCCCATAGCAAGTCTTCCATGTCCTCAGTAGCTCCTCACATCCTCCACAGCTCTATCCCTAGGATCTAGGATCCAAAACACCTATGCTATGCAGGCTCCTATGAACCAGCGGGTCCACCTCTAGCAGAAACAGTCGGCTCAACATGCACCTCCTCCTCGCTCTCATCCTCCATAGGGTCCTCCTCGACCTCGCCCGACGGTGTAGAGACCCCACCACTGGGTCTAGGATCCGCAGAAGCAGTCCTATCATACTCAGTCAGACCAGGAGAATGAGTCTCCTCAGTGACAACTCTATGGGATGAAGGATGGGAACGAGTGGCTGCTCTAAAACGAAAACTATGGAAACGACGCATAGGTCGAGCCGGGGGTGGTCCTCTATAAGTGTAAAAAGGTGGAACATGCATAGTATAGACTAATGGAACCCTAAATCGACGAGGTCGCACCCGCACCAGAGGGTTAGGGTGGTAGAGAGTAATCTCAACCTCCCCCTCAAAGGTGGCACGGTGCTCCTCATACGTCCATATACCGCTAGGGATAGGGCGTATCTCGATGCAGGCTAGGTATCTGGCCATCACCTAAACAGGGCACAGGGAGTAAGTATACACATATACATAATGGATAAAGACTAAAATTACAATCACAAATATATCATGGACAGATCATAATGCAAATACATATGAGCACACCAATTTTTCAACATTATAACTCTTATAATGCAAGTGGCATGATGTATGATTTTCTATCCACAACTGAGGCCTCTAAATGTCCATCTTGGACGTCCATCCAATACACCATTGTGTTCCCGGAACACCGACATTAGTTCCCAGAACATAATGCCGAACCATACTTGGATAAAAAGCATCACTCCCGGAGTGTGCACCACGTTCCCAGAACGCCACGTTCCCAGAACGCCACGTTCCCAGAACGCATAAAAACCAGGTCTCGGACACTGGCTAGATATCTATAATGTGTCATCAAGTAGGTTATACTTTGGTACTCCCGGAGTACCCTCCTCATATTGTAACACCCCGATTCGGCAACTTGAAAACTTAAACAAAAGTAGTGAAAATTAGGGCAAATTTTTTTTTTAACAAGTGTTATGTAAACATGAGAACATTCAGACCTTCAAAACTAGTTACATTTAAAATTCGCGTTCTCACATTACATAACCTTTCAAGTTCCAAATCGAGATGTCACAGGACACCGCACCTTGAAACCCGTTTTCAAAATATCATTTAAAAAAAATGAGGCCCGTTTACTCGTTCCAAAACATCAGTCCAATTAAAATAATTGTCGGGATACAGTATGGTAGAGCTAGGTAACTTAATAACTTACAATGGATTACCTTCCGCCAGGGGAATTCCTAGCTTCTAGTCATGTACACCGAAACTATAGTTCTATCTTCTTGTCGTGGCAGCCCAAGCTCTTGGTCCACAAGTGTAGTTGTCGCCTAGTACTTGCTTCTTCTCGCAGGGTTGCAGATGCATCGCTACACGCTATACCACCTACCGGTTGCAATACCAACAATTGTCGATACGACAACACGGTAGGAGAGAGTCAGTGTTCCGAACACTAACGGGTTGACCTTGCGGTCTCGGGTAAATTCAAAATGAAGATTACAAATGAAACAACATGCAATGCACATAGCACATATGATTCATATAGAATAAAACATCTCAGCAAACACACCAGCACTATCATGCTCGAACACACCAAAACTCATCATTCATATCCAATTAATTCACTCACACTCTTATGACACATTCTCAAAGTCTTTCCCACGAGTTTTCACAACTCAAATCCATTTTCCTTCCATCATAACTTTCACACTTATTTTCCATTCCAAAAACTCTTTCTTATGAACACATCTCATTCAATGCTTGATAATTCGATACACTTTTGCTTGAAACATCTTTGTGATTTTAAATTTTATTATTACGATAAGCATCAATGATGAGGGGGACACATCATTGAGCTCACACACGTCTACATCTCCTCGGTCACCAGCCAACCTAGTTGGAAGCCAACAGGAGTACAAGACCTTTACCACGCGGGCACGAAAGCTGTCACAACACACAAATGGTCCCTGACCAGGAGGCCCAGCCTCAAATTATAATCACATAATCAATGCACGCCCTCGGCGGCAAACACAAATGCCCCGTTCCAGTCCCTCTCACTGTTGTAGACCTGCATCGAGGGGGCGACAGTATACTTCTAGTCTGCAGTGCGGAACGTGCCACGACATTGGACCCAGTCCCCATCACGTTAGTGCGCCACATGTGGGGTTGTTCCGCCTAGAAATATACTCTAGACTTCTTGACGTTTCACCGTCATCGTCCTCCCCTCCTGCACTCCCCACCTGAGTATCCGCAGATACCCATAGTATCTTCCTCTCCACTACTTCGATACGACACTCATACCTCACCGTGTTTGTATACGTCTTTTAAATCTTTTTAAGTTTTAACATTTTAAATCATCGGCTTATTTCTAACGATCGGCCCGTCCTTGGTGCATCCCTTCAACGAAGCCCGATCACTAAACGCAATCTTTTCCCCCTAAATTCTCAATGGCCCTCGGCCTCAAATCACTTTCATCTCATAAACTCGTCATTCTCATCATTTCATACCCAGCCTCATTCACATCATCTCATCAACATCATCAACATATACTTTCCTCGTCTTTCGCAAAACATCTTTTCACAAAACTTTTTCAAAAACATGGTTAAACAAACTCTCACTTTACAAAACGTTTTCAAAAACAAACTCCTTTCAAAAGACTCTTTCAAAAATAATGTTTTCCAAAAACTTTCACAAAAGTTTTTCCAAAAATTTCTTTTCAAAAACCTTTTTCAAAAATCACATTTTTTGGTGAGTGTTAATGGAGGAGCAAGCTCAACTCAACACTAAGCTTCTTCCCAAAAACGTGTACGAGGAATCAGATCTCTTTCTCAACCATCTCTAACTTTCATTATCACTTTCTCTTTTCCATCTCAACTCATCTCCAGAAAACACTGGTTTCCTTTCTTTCGTTCTTTATCTCTTTTGCATTCCCTTCACAACACGCTTTACTTCTTTCTCAATCATTCTTATACTTTCTCTTATTCACTTCTCTCTTTTCTCTTCATTATGTTCCCTTTAGAGTTTCCTCTTACTCAACACCTCAAAATTCTTATTCACATTCTTTTCTATTTTTTTCAATCTTATCTCGTTACTTTCATGGTTTCATTATTATCGGCTCACCATTCAAACGCACTCAAACAATTTCTAAACCAAATAAGGAATACTCAACGAATAAACATTTAGTATGCAAACAATTAAACACTTAGAATGCAAGTAAGACAGGTAGACATCTAATCACAACATCAATGTTGCCTAATTCGCAGTACTCTCACAATCCTTTTACATCAGATTGCGAACAACCATGTTACGGGATCACCGCACTCTCACTCACCTGGATACCCAAGCATCCGAAAGCATTCCAATGCTTCTTAGCAGCTAACTTTGCCACGTTTCCTCGCGTCCGACATCCGAACTAGACATTTTTCCCCGTGCGTTAGAACGTTTTCGATTCATTCTAAATTTCGTTTTGAAAACTCTTTGAAATAATTCATTTCTTAAAAACTCATTACTCAGGTCCAAAGACTCCAAAACCAAATCAAATTCCAAATAAAAGATTTTCAAGAAAAACTTTAAATTAATTAAAACAAATCCATTCTTTTTAATTTAAAACACTCTGATTATAAAAATCATTTTCTTTAAACATTACATGAAATCCTAAACATACCATCAAACAATCACTTATTTGATCACTTCAAGACATCATGATTATCACACAAGCCAGCCAAGTCATATCATAAAGCATAAAAATTCCTATTCACCAAAATCATTCAAATAGAATCCTAGTGCGATTACAAGTAAAACACGAAAGATAAAAATCCAAAACTAAATCAAATAAATTCATTAAATATTAAAAGTTTCCAGAACATACATATATATGATAAGGTTCATCATATAAAATTTTCAAGTCATTTAAACAACTCTAAGTTAGGTTTCAAATCAAATTTCACATGAAAAACAACATGGCACTGTTTCTGGACTGAGACAAAAACGTTATTACTAAAAATAGTGGTTCAACTCAGAATTGCATAAAAATGGGTACAAGTCTTCCTTATGCAGTCAAGACTATCTCATAAAATGTTCAGATTATTTGGAGTTGTGCAAGACATACTATTCCAATTAAATTTGTCACTTAGTCCAGAAAATCTGAACCAAACGGTTCACTGTTTTTCTTTTAGTAAAAATACCAAATCAACTCCAAATCTCTTAAAATTTTACAAAGATCATCTAAAGAGGTTCAGGAAGCTACCATAAAAATTTCAAGCATTTTCAAGCAGCACAAGTTCGAAAATTATATTTCTCTTTATTAGAGACATGCTGGAGGCTTTAAGGTTTCCTAGTAAATTTGTTAGCTGGGTTATGGTGTGTATCTCAACAGTGACCTTTAGTATTGTGATCAATGGGAAACACTCTCAACAGTTTAGAAATCACAGTGGCATTAGACAAGGAGACCCTATTTCTCCTTTGTTATTTGTCATTGCTATGGAAGGGCTTTCTAGAAGATTACTGGCTGCCACTAAGGAGCAAGGGTTCAGGTTTCACCCTCTTTGTAGAGAATTGAAACTTGTTAATCTCATTTTTGCTGATGATCTTATGACTTTTTGTAAAGGTCACCCTAAGAGTGTTAGAATCATAATGAATGCTATGCTGGAGTTTTCTAAGAATTCTGGGCTTCAGGCTAATCATGACAAGTCTCAGATTAATTTGGCAGGAGTGAAGGAGGCTTTTAAAAGTGAGATTTTGGAATGTACTGGATTTCAGGAAGGTTCTTTTCCATTTAGGTACCTGGGTTTCCCTATATCATCTAAGAAATGGTCAATAGCTACTTGCAAGGTTCTCATTGACAAAGTTTCTGATAGATTGAATAGTTGGAGGACAAGGCAGTCCTCAAGGGGGTTGAGAAGATTTGTAGGAAGTTCATATGTGGTGATAAACAAGCTGGAAATGTTAGTTGGTCTACTGTTTGCAAAGAAAAGAGGTTTGGAGGTTTGGGGTTCAAGAATACTATTCTGTGGAATCAAGCAGGTCTTGGGAAGCAGATTTGGAGCATCTCTAAAAAGGAAGATATTCTTTGGGTCAAATGGGTCAATCAGATCTACTTAAAGAATGAATCCATTTGGGAGGCTCAGCCTCGTCAAGATCAAGGTTGGCACTACAAGCAGCTCCTAAAAATCAGAAATTGCTTGGCTCCAGGTGTTGCTAATGGTATATGGAGCAGTAAGGACTACTCTATTGAATCAGGTTACAGATTCCTTTGTGGGAATGTTGAGAAATTCAAGTTCTACAGAGTGGCTTGGAATTCGGTCTCAATCCCTAAACACAGCTTTATTATGTGGCTTATGCTTCATAATAGACTGAATACCTATGATCGATTGCAGTGTTTCTTAAACCTAAGTTCTATAATGTGCCCTTTGCGTGAGTTGCACCCTGAATCGAGTGATCACTTGTTCTTCAATTGCAATTGGAGTAAGGAGCTGCTTACTCTTCTTGTAAATTGGCTTTGTATTCCATTTATGAGCTGTGCTAGCTCGAAATGGTTGAAATGGGTGAATTATGGAATCAAGGAGAAGACTTACCGGAAAATTGCGTGTGCTCTGCTGGCGGCGACGGTGTATGAAGTCTGGATGGAGCGGTGCCGAAGGGTTTACCAAGGGAAGCATCAGGAACCAGAGAGACGGTGGAGAGTGGTGCTTCGTGAAATTGCGATGAGGATAGCTTCCAAGCTGGGTGATGGTGCTGGATGTCAGAATCGAGTGGTGGTCCAAAGGCTAATGGATTTCACTTAGTTGCTTTTATTAGTCTTTAGTTGAGTTACTTTTTTACCAATGTACCCTTCCTAGAAGGTGCCATTGGTTTTTTGTAAGTGATTAATTTTGCAAGTTGGTATTAATGAAATTTTTTTATTTACCAAAAAAAAAACTTATTTTCTTGAAGTTGTTCTCACAAAGTTGGCTCTCAAAGAAATAGAAAATCAATTCCAAAAATCAATCAAAAATTTAGAGAAGTTCATTTAAACATACTTAGGTTAGTGACAAAATTCCAGAATCATTGAGTGTACATAAATATCATTTATCAATGTCAAAACACACACAAATCACAACTTCAGCACACACTTTTGTTCAACCAATTTATTCAACCATTTCCCTTTTCATGAAAATAAAAAATGCATACATTTCAAAGCTTCTTATATTCAATTAGTCTCATCATACATGCATCTTAAATGAGGAACAACATAGCTACCTATTTTTCTCTAGTATGGCCAAAAATCAACATGCCTTAAAAAAAGGATTTGGAATTTACTTTTTAAACATACAAGTCATACACTCATAAAACAAAACACATAAAATAACACATCACATTCACATCAACCTTCACAAAATAATTCAAGTTCATTGTTTCATAAAAATCAACATTATACTTTAAATTCTAAAAATAACATGCATGTACTTTAAATCTTTAAATCAATTCATAAAACAAATATGCACCAACTTTTTCACAAAACAAAAACATTGGTTCCCTAATTAACCAAACATGGCCGAATGGCCTCCTAAAAATATAATTTATGCACATACTCAAACACTAGATCAAACAATGGAACAAAACATGTTTTTACCCGAAAAATCATCTTAAAACGTGTTTCTTTACTTGTTTTCCTTAAAAACCGAACCAAATACAAAATAAAACATGATTTTTCTCAAAAAATTTAACATACAAGGCAAGGATCTTAATCTTTCATTCATCAAGCAAGACAATTACATGCACACACTCAAAACAACTAAAATCACCCACAAAGTTAACATGCAAGGCTTAAAAATTAAGCCTTTTCCAAATTAAATTTAGAGCATGAAATTATTCATCAAATAAACATGGAAACACACACATAGATCAAGATCTAGCAAGGAGGATTTAACATGCAAGAACCTAAAATTCCACTTTATTAAGAAAAGTTTGGATCATGGATTTTTATGTCAAATAATCACATAAACACAAATATAGGTCACGGTTTAAAGTAGAAAATTAAACATGCAAGACCCAAAACATAATTCTTTTTCAAAATAATTTAGATCATGAATTTTTATGTCTAACATTCACATAACATACATAGATTCACGGTTTAAAGCAAGAAAACTTGACATGCAAGGAGGTTCATTTTAGTTTTCACAAAAATTAGAGTTTTCTCTTAGATCTTTAAAGATTTAGTTAAGAAAATTTTTGATCCATCAAAGAAATACTCAACCGAAACATAAAGCATCAAAACCACATATTACAAATTTTTAGAGTCTTTAGAGTCCTTGATCTAACAAGATCAACACATAATAACAACATGCAAGAAGAAATGAGAAGTAGATTCGTAAACTAGAAAGTGCTACCATGAGAGGGTTATTCTTCTAGTCTTCTAAGGTTCTTGATCTACATAGAAAACTCCTAGGTTTTGGGCTTGAATCTTCATCTCTTCCTTTCCTACATGTTTCGGCCACCTTTCTCTTTTCTCTTTATTTTTTTTTCTTTCTCTAAGAGGTTGATGAGCCTCTTAGAGTATGTGTTTATGTTGGTGGAAGTGGTACGGTGGAAGTGAGAAATGAAGGGCAAAAGTGAAGCTCATCAACACAAGGCATGTTTTATAAAAGCTCATGGTCAAATGGAGAGGTGTTAAGGTGGCTAAGTGGTGAGTTTTGGTGTGGACACCTAATGCTTTGACTTCATGCATGAAACAAGATCTCGACACCTCACTCACTCATGCACTCACACAAGGCACTTCCCAACTTAGTTTAGTTCTTAGTTTCATTTGGTTATGACTCTTAGTTTGGTTTGGTTCATGGCTTCTAGTTTGGTTTGAGTTTCTAATCCCTTAATCTTTAAGCTTCTAGTCCTATCTCATACTCACATACATACACACGGTATACACACACATATACACACATATATAATTTACATTTTTATTTTTCTTAATCCTATTTAATTAAATTCATCAATTCACAAATCAAAACAATAAATTAAAATCACACTCATCCAATTAATTTTTTTTACACAGTACATACACATCAAACCAAGCACATTTCACATAAAAATTTCAAGCCAAGTCATTAGATTTATTTTCTTTAGAACACAAGTTACAAAATTCGTACTTCAAAATCCTGGAAATAAATTTTCGTAAAACCACCCAGAAAAATCTGAGAATTACCTTTTTAAAATCTAAGTTTCGTTACGATCGTTTTGATATAAAGTTTGTAAAAATCCGAGTTACGGTTAAAAAGTTACAAATTTTTCAAGTTAACAGACCCAAAAACTTAATTTCAACAAAATCACTTTTCAATAAAAACACATTTTAACAAAATCATTCACTTCTCTTTTATGAACACATTTCGTTTATAAAAATCCTTGAAAATCACACTCTATTTCTTATTCACATAAAATACTTTTCCCAAAAATCTTTTATAAATCAGGACTTCAGGGTTTATTTTAATAATTTTCGTTCTTGCACGTACGGGAAAAATGCGGGGTGTTACATTCTCCCCAACTTGAAGATTTCTCGTCCTCGAGAAATGCCGTATAAATCCGTGGACGCGTAACTTCTTGACGAAATTCCTCCCCTTTCCAACTGTCGCAACCGTCGCATCTTTGGACGTGAATTATCTACTTGCCGTCTTTTCGATTGAATCGGACGGATTACTTGCAAAAGTAATCTCTCGGGGTATTTTCAATAACAAACAGGGTGGAGTAGAAACAATACGGTTTCATTGACAACAAAGGAATGAGGGATTCAAAGCACAAAACAGTGTTCAAAGACAACAAGGTTATGGACATTTTAGGTCAAGACACCTCCACGCCTCAAGGTTGATTCCTTATCATTACTTCAAGCATAGACGAATTACTCCGCAAAACTCACATTTTCCATTATTCCCCAACTTAGATGACTCACATTTCTCTCATCCATACTTACTAATCCTCATTCTTCTTAGTCTTTGCAACCTTTTACTAACAACGCTTCATGGCTAACTCTCTATTCAAGAATCACCTACTTGACCAGAATAGGGTATTAGGGTTCATCAATCAAACGAAGAACTTCGGGTTCATAAACAATCAGGGCTTTGTCAAAACGATGATCTAGGATTTTCAGAAAAGGCTTTTCCAAACGTCATGCCAAAGCAATTTGGCATGTAAAAGGTTTTCACAAGAAAGTTGTAATCAAAGAAGTGTTCGAATCACGGGACAAGGTCACACAGCAAGAGTGTAGGGATCATCAAAAACAAGATGGGTGCACATGAAAGAAAAGTTCAATGAAAGAAGATTCGAATTACGCATTAACATCGCATGACGTACTGATCACTGCTCCTCGTCTTCGCGGTAGACAAAAACTGACATGCTCCATGAAGACATTCGCGCACTCTTAACGTTCCTATTCTCATCTATCGCAAATCTAATACTAACGCTCACTTAGAGACACATAGCAGAGTATGTAAGTCCATGCAGAGGTTACTTAGTTCAACATAGCTCTGATACCATTTCTGTAACACCCCGATTCGGCAACTTGAAAACTTAAACAAAAGTAGTGAAAATTAGGGCAATTTTTTTTTAACAAGTGTTATGTAAACATGAGAACATTCAGACCTTCAAAACTAGTTACATTTAAAATTCGCGTTCTCACATTACATAACCTTTCAAGTTCCAAACCGAGATGTCACAGGACACCGCACCTTGAAACCCGTTTTCAAAATATCATTTAAAAAAAACGAGGCCCGTTTACTCGTTCCAAAACATCAGTCCAATTAAAATAATTGCCGGGGTACAGTATGGTAGAGCTAGGTAACTTAATAACTTACAATGGATTACCTTCCGCCAGGGGAATTCCTAGCTTCTAGTCATGTACACCGAAACTATAGTTCTATCTTCTTGTCGTGGCAGCCCAAGCTCTTGGTCCACAAGTGTAGTTGTCGCCTAGTACTTGCTTCTTCTCGCAGCGTTGCAGATGCATCGCTACACGCTATACCACCTACCGGTTGCAATACCAACAATTGTCGATACGACAACACGGTAGGAGAGAGTCAGTGTTCCGAACACTAACCGGTTGACCTTGCGGTCTCGGGTAAATTCAAAATGAAGATTACAAATGAAACAACATGCAATGCACATAGCACATATGATTCATATAGAATAAAACATCTCAGCAAACACACCAGCACTATCATGCTCGAACACACCAAAACTCATCATTCATATCCAATTAATTCACTCACACTCTTATGACACATTCTCAAAGTCTTTCCCACGAGTTTTCACAACTCAAATCCATTTTCCTTCCATCATAACTTTCACACTTATTTTCCATTCCAAAAACTCTTTCTTATGAACACATCTCATTCAATGCTTGATAATTCGATACACTTTTGCTTGAAACATCTTTGTTCTTTTAAATTTTATTATTACGATTAGCATCAATGATGAGGGGGACACATCATTGAGCTCACACACGTCTACATCTCCTCGGTCACCAGCCAACCTAGTCGGAAGCCAACAGGAGTACAGGACCTTTACCACGCGGGCACGAAAGCTGTCACAACACACAAATGGTCCCTGACCAGGAGGCCCAGCCTCAAATTATAATCACATAATCAATGCACGCCCTCGGTGGCAAACACAAATGCCCCGTTCCAGTCCCTCTCACTGTTGTAGACCTGCATCGAGGGGGCGACAGTATACTTCTAGTCTGCAGTGCGGAACGTGCCACGACATTGGACCCAGTCCCCACCACGTTAGTGCACCACATGTGGGGTTGTTCCGCCTAGAAATATACTCTAGACTTCTTGATGTTTCACCGTCATCGTCCTCCCCTCCTGCACTCCCCACCTGAGTATCCGCAGATACCCATAGTTTCTTCCTCTCCACTACTTCGATACGACACTCATACCTCACCGCGTTTGTATATGTCTTTTAAATCTTTTTAAGTTTTAACATTTTAAATCATCGGCTTATTTCTAACGATCGGCCCGTCCTTGGTGCATCCCTTCAACGAAGCCCGATCACTAAACGCAATCTTTTCCCCCTAAATTCTCAATGGCCCTCGGCCTCAAATCACTTTCATCTCATAAACTCGTCATTCTCATCATTTCATACCCAGCCTTATTCACATCATCTCATCAACATCATCAACATATACTTTCCTCGTCTTTCGCAAAACATCTTTTCACAAAACTTTTTCAAAAACATGGTTTCACAAACTCTCACTTTACAAAACGTTTTCAAAAACAAACTCCTTTCACAAGACTCTTTCAAAAATAATGTTTTCCAAAAACTTTCACAAAAGTTTTTCCAAAAATTTCTTTTCAAAAATCACATTTTTGGGTGAGTGTTAATGGAGGAGCAAGCTCAACTCAACACTAAACTTCTTCCCAAAAACGTGTACGAGGAATCAGATCTCTTTCTCAACCATCTCTCACTTTTATTATCACTTTCTCTTTTCCATCTCAACTCATCTCCACTCAAACACTGGTTTCCTTTCTTTCGTTCTTTATCTCTTTTGCATTCCCTTCACAACACGCTTTACTTCTTTCTCAATCATTCTTATACTTTCTCTTATTCACTTCTCTCTTTTCTCTTCATTATGTTCCCTTTAGAGTTTCCTCTTACTCAACACCTCAAAATTCTTATTCACATTCTTTTCTATTTTTTTCAATCTTATCTCGTTACTTTCATGGTTTCATTATTATCGGCTCACCATTCAAACGCACTCAAACAATTTCTAAACCAAATAAGGAATACTCAACGTATAAACATTTAGTATGCAAACAATTAAACACTTAGAATGCAAGTAAGAAAGGTAGACATCTAATCACAACATCAATGTTGCCTAATTCGCAGTACTCTCACAATCCTTTTACATCAGATTGCGAGCAACCACGTTACGGGATCACCGCAATCTCACTCACCTGGATACCCAAGCATCCGAAAGCGTTCCAATGCTTCTCAGTAGCTAACTCTGCCACGTTTCGTCGCGTCCGACATCCGAACTAGACATTTTTCCCCGTGCGTTAGAACGTTTTCGATTAATTCTAAATTTCGTTTTGAAAACTCTTTGAAATAATTCATTTCTTAAAAACTCATTACTTAGGTCCAAAGACTCCAAAACCAAATCAAATTCCAAATAAAAGATTTTCAAGAAAAACTTTAAATTAATTAAAACAAATCCATTCTTTTTAATTTAAAACACTCTGATTATAAAAATCATTTTCTTTAAACATTACATGAAATCCTAAACATACCATCAAACTATAACTTATTTGATCACTTCAAGAAATCATGATTATCACACAACCCAGCCAAGTCATATCATAAAGCATAAAAATTCCTATTCACCAAAATCATTCAAATAGAATCCTAGTGCGATTACAAGTAAAACACGAAAGATAAAAATCAAAAACTAAATCAAATAAATTCATTAAAACTTAAAAGTTTCCAGAACATACATATATATGATAAGGTTCATCATATAAAATTTTCAAGTCATTTAAACAACTCTAAGTTAGGTTTCAAATTAAATTTCACATGAAAAACAACATGGCACTGTTGCTGGACTGAGACAAAAATGTTATTACTAAAAATAGTGGTTCAACTCAGAATTGCATAAAAATGGGTACAAGTCTTCCTTATACAGTCAAGACTATCTCATAAAATGTTTAGATTATTTGGAGTTGTGCAAGCCATACTTTTCCAATTAAATTTGTCACTTAGTCCAAAAAATCTGAACCAAACGGTTCACTGTTTTTATTTTAGTAAAAATACCAAATCAACTACAAATCTCTTAAACTTTTACAGACATCTTATAAAGAGGTTCAGGAAGCTACCATCAAAATTTCAAGCATTTTCAAGCAGCACAAGTTCGAAAATTATATTTCTCTTTAAACTGAAAAACTTATTTTCTTGAAGTTGTTCTCACAAATTTGGCTCTCAAAGAAATAGAAAATCAATTCCAAAAATCAATCAAAAATTCAGAGAAGTTCATTTAAACATACTTAGGTTAGTGACAAAATTCCAGAATCATTGAGTGTACATAATTATCATTTATCAATGTCAAAACACACACAAATCACACTTCAGCACACACTTTTGTTCAACCAATTTATTCAACCATTTCCCTTTTCATGAAAATAAAAAATGCATACATTTCAAAGCTTCTTATATTCAATTAGTCTCATCATACATGCATCTTAAATGAGGAACAACATAGCTACCTATTTTTCTCTAGTATGGCCGAAAATCAACATGCCTTAAAACAAGGATTTGGAATTTACTTTTTAAACATACAAGTCATACACTCATAAAACAAAACACATAAAATAACACATCACATTCACATCAACCTTCACAAAATAATTCAAGTTCATTGTTTCATAAAAATCAACATTATACTTTAAATTCTAAAAATAACATGCATGTACTTTAAATCTTTAAATCAATTCATAAAACAAATATGCACCAACTTTTTCACAAAACAAAAACATGGTTCCCTAATTAACCAAACATGGCCGAATGGCCTCCTAAAAATTTAATTTATGCACATACTCAAACACTAGATCAAACAATGGAACAAAACATGTTTTTACCCCAAAAATCATCTTAAAACGTGTTTCTTTACTTGTTTTCCTTAAAAACCGAACCAAATACAAAATAAAACATGATTTTTCTCAAAAAATTTAACATACAAGGCAAGGATCTTAATCTTTCATTCATCAAGCAAGACAATTACATGCACACACTCAAAACAACTAAAATCACCCACAAAGTTAACATGCAAGGCTTAAAAATTAAGCCTTTTCCAAATTAAATTTAGAGCATGAAATTATTCATCAAATAAACATGGAAACACACACATAGATCAAGATCTAGCAAGGAGGATTTAACATGCAAGAACCTAAAATTCGACTTTATTAAGAAAAGTTTGGATCATGGATTTTTATGTCAAATAATCACATAAACACAAATATAGGTCACGGTTTAAAGTAGAAAATTAAACATGCAAGACCCAAAACATAATTCTTTTTCAAAATAATTTAGATCATGAATTTTTATGTCTAACATTCACATAACATACATAGATTCACGGTTTAAAGCAAGAAAACTTGACATGCAAGGAGGTTCATTTTAGTTTTACAAAAATTAGAGTTTTCTCTTAGATCTTTAAAGATTTAGTTTAGAAAATTTTTGATCCATCAAAGAAATACTCAACCAAAACATAAAGAATCAAAACCACATATTACAAATTTTTAGAGTCTTTAGAGTCTTTGATCTAACAAGATCAACACATAATAACAACATGCAAGAAGAAATGAGAAGTAGATTCGTAAACTAGAAAGAAAACTTAAACTATTACAACTCCAAGCTCTTCGAGTCCTACCATGAGAGGGTTATTCTTCTAGTCTTCTAAGGTTCTTGATCTACATAGAAAACTCCTAGGTTTTGGGCTTGAATCTTCATCTCTTCCTTTCCTACATGTTTCGGCCACCTTTCTCTTTTCTCTTTATTTTTTTTTCTTTCTCTAAGAGGTTGATGAGCCTCTTAGTGTATGTGTTTATGTTGGTGGAAGTGGTACGGTGGAAGTGAGAAATGAAGGGCAAAAGTGAAGCTCATCAACACAAGGCATGTTTTATAAAAGCTCATGGTCAAATGGTGAGGTGTTAAGGTGGCTAAGTGGTGAGTTTTTGTGTGGACACCTAATGCTTTGACCCCATGCATGAAACAAGAGCTCGACACCTCACTCACTCATGCACTCACACAAGGAACTTCCCAACTTAGTTTAGTTCTTAGTTTCATTTGGTTATGACTCTTAGTTTGGTTTGGTTCATGGCTTCTAGTTTGGTTTGAGTTTCTAATCCCTTAATCTTTAAGCTATCTCATACACACATACATACACACGGTATACACACACATATACACACATATATAATTTACATTTTTATTTTTCTTAATCCTATTTAATTAAATTCATCAATTCACAAATAAAAACAATAAATTAAAATCACACTCATCCAATTAATTTTTTTTACACAGTACATACACATCAAACCAAGCACATTTCACATAAAAATTTCAAGCCAAGTCATTAGATTTATTTTCTTTAGAACACAAGTTACAAAATTCGTACTTTAAAATCCTGGAAATAAATTTTCGTAAAACAATCCAGAAAAATCTGAAAATTATCTTTTTAAAATCTACGTTTCGTTACGATCGTTTTGATATAAAGTTTGTAAAAATCCGAGTTACGGTTAAAAAGTTACAAATTTTTCAAGTTAACAGACCCAAAAACTTAATTTCAACAAAATCACTTTTCAATAAAAACACGTTTTAACAAAATCATTCACTTCTCTTTTATGAACACATTTTGTTTATAAAAATCCTTGAAAATCACACTCTATTTCTTATTCACATAAAATAATTTTCCCAAAAATATTTTATAAATCAGGACTTCAGGGTTTATTTTAATAATTTTCGTTCTTGCACGTACGGGAAAAATGCGGGGTGTTACACATATTCCCAGAATATGATAACGATCCTACCAACCAGACTTCCAGTCTATATGTATGCACAACATCAGGGTTGGTTTTATCTTTACATTAATTAATGTGATTTAGAAATATTCCAATTTCTACTTTTGAATGATTTATTTGAGGTACAACATTTGGCATTAAATTCCCCCTTGAATTTTTATCAAAACATGCCTTTTAAAACCCATATTGAGTAATACAACTTCAATGGTATTTAAAACTTAACTTTTTATTTTTCATATTCAGGTACTAACCGGTTACAGTTTCAGGCTAACCGGTTAGAATTACAGACCTGAACTGTTTACCATTGCAATTCAGAAAAACCCTTTTTTTCTTGAATTCTCTACCCAATCCAAAACACATTTAACATTGTTTTATACCTCAAAAACCATTGTTTCATCATTCAAAAGTCCAAATCACATATCCTTTTCCAATGAACATAATTTCTCTTGAAATTATTCCATCAATTTAAGGCATAAATTGTAATCTTTCCAATCTGAATTTATTGACATTATCACAACCCATATTCAGACCTTGTGTATTGAAATTAAGGCTTAGATTTGAGTAAAACTATTAAGATTTCAGGACTAATTTATAAACTGCTGCAGTGTCTAACCAGTTACGAAAATCGTGTAACCGGTTAGATTATGCAGTCAGACCATTAATACAAGAGTTTTAACAACTCATTTTCTTCCTTTCTCAAATCTAACCAAATTTCAGTATACACCAAGTTCATATGCCTTAAAATAAACATGTTTACACCCAGAAACACATTCATATTGCATGCATCAAGTTTATTGTATTAAATTGCATGAAAATCCACATAAACACAATTTAACACAACAAAACATAAATCAAGCACTCAAACACAGAATTCAGCATTTATATAGCTTGCATGCATCAATTTAAAGTTGCTCAAAACCACAATGAGCAAGAAATTGGCCTCCAAGCCTTTGTGCTTAAAAACACATAATGTCCTTTTGAGTTTTGTGAACTCAAATCCTCAATCATTTAATTTTTAGTCTAAATCTAGTATAGTATAGACTTCTCCCATACCTCTAAGACGATCTTGATGAAGATTTTCACTGGATTTGAAGAGAAACCACAAACTCTCACAATTTCCCCAAGTCTGCACTCAGATTCGGTTTTCCAGCAACAGGGTCCAGAAACCACCAAAATTGACATGGAATTTGGCCAAAGAAATTGGGGAAAATAATTAGAGATTGTTCTAGGCAACATGCACTAACGAATTAGAAAGATTTGAGGCCTAGAGATTACCTGAGCTACTCAAAATCAAGGTTCCAACACAGCTTCCAGAATCAGAAAATTCTGAACTCAGTTTTCCCAACCTTCACTTCAATTGACGATTTCTCCTCACACAAAGACTCTCAGCTCACAAACTCTATATCAACACAAAGCCCTTGATGTGAGCTTTGTGAATGTGTATCACTCGCTCAACAAAATTCAGAGATGAATGAGAATTTGCCCTCACGATTTTGGAACCCTAACTCAGCCTCTTCAACAAGAATTCAGATGAGCAACCCCTAATCCATCAGAAATCCACCTATTTATAGACAAATTAGACCTCCATGCAGGGCGACGCGTGTGTTGCCACTAAATCCATGCAGTAATCGTGGCGATTACGGAGTAATTCGAGTGATTACTCATCAAAATCCACTAAACCAGTTTCTGAGTTCATCGTCTAACCGGTTACAGGGCATTACTAACCGGTTAGATCAATTCAAAATTTAAAAATTATTATTTTTAAATCTTTCCCTCCAAGAACATTTCTAATATTGCCTTTTAGTCCGCATCCAGGGACCAAAATGCAATTTCCTTATACTTTGCATTTATTTGCCATATAAAAATATTTCCACTTATTTTTATATTTAAGGCTAATTAAATACAAAACACAAACTTAGAAAAATTCTATAAATTAATAATAAAACTTTTTATTATTAATTTCCTATTATTCGGGAGACGAAAATTAGGGGTGTTACAGATTGAAGATGAGTCATCTTTTATTTGAATGGAACTCAGGTTGTACGAAAGTGGTATTGTCTTCAATGCAATGTAGAATCGAGACGGATCCCTCGAATTTTGCATTTTATTGACAGATGGCATCATCAAGTCCTTGAATCCAATCAAATAATTGTTGAATTTATTTTCTATGTCTAAGAATAGGATAGGTATGAGAGGTCATCTAGTTTTGTACACTCCGAGCATTCTTTATCAAAGTGTGCAGCGGAAGTGAATAGGAGTCAACCTATTGTCATTGCCTTTAACTGTAATTACTAAGTGTCATCTTAGTAAGACCAAAGTTGCCTTATACATTTCCACGTTATGTTTTGGTGATAAATGTACTACAGTGTTGAAGTATAAAATTTCTTCGGTAACCAATCTTTCTAAGATTCTATTTTGGAAAAGTATTAGTACTATGATTTGAAATAAATGTCAAGTACACTCATGTTTTGATATTTTTCAAAGTATAGAATTGATTTAAACTCTGATAATTGATTGAATGCCGCAACACTAATTTTCAAGAAAAAATTCAACTTCCAAGGTGAATTCCTAACTAATTGAATGATAGTGTAGTTTATTCTTAAATTGCACTGATTATCGATTGATAGGAATTCAATGAATTTGACATAAGTCAATTTGAAACAAGACTTGAACTTCAAAGCTAAAATGAAAGGAAAAACATTCACTAAAATTTGAAAAGGTGAATGAAACTAAAACTTTTAACCGAAGAATTCATTCCTTTCATTTGAGTTTGATGGTCAGAGAGGATTCTTACTTTCCTTTGCCAAAGGAATCCTCAAAGCTTTTGAATCATTTCCAAGATTAATATGAAATGATTTAAAAAAAAAACTTATAGTAACTATTTGAACTTGTAAGTGCTTGACATATCTTTTACTAAACAATAATTTTGTTTAAGTCTTAAATAAAAAGGGTTTTACCAAAGTAAAAGGTGTTTTCCTTATTTTAAGGAAGATGCCAACTCTTGAAAATTCCTTTATCACCAAGTTCCAAATCTCTTCCATGAAGGTTGGTACTTTATTATTTTCTACTTTAATGTGGAATTGAAGAATGTAAAGTGAAGGTAGCAAGGTGAGTTAAAGGTAACGTAGCTACCCTATCGTTAATGTCTAGTTTAGAACCTAAACCAAGGTGATGGATGTTACCCTTTTTCCTTCAAGTTCACTTAGAACTCCAAGGAATATGTAATTAATATTGAATGAGCTATATTCCAGAAGTACAAACTATTTTCTAACCATTATCAACTCTTCCATGGAATGTAGTTTGTTGAATGTTAAAGTTCTAGTTTTAACATCCATTATAAAAGTCGTAGCACCAAAGTCTAGTTGGTAATAGGAAAGTCTCAACTAGGATTTAAGGGCAAGTCGTAGTTGTGTGATCTTTGAACCTAAGAAACCAACTAGGAAACCTTAAGACATACAAGGAATGGTAAGTGTAGGTTTAGTTGAAGCCTTTATGTTAGAGTTGTCTTTTAGATTGAGTGTTGACCCTCAATAGTTTTAATTCATAGTTTGGGTGGTAGAAGCTAACTTTTTTTTTATCGAGTCTTAGAGGTTAAGACATAGGCATCTAGGTATATAGATGTGCATATAGGAAGCGGATTTTTAAATGTTTTCGAACAATTGAATTTTACATATGTCTATTTACAAATTCTAAACTTATTAGGACTATATGTTAAGTCCAACTATTTTCATGAATCTTTTACTTGTGATTTTTGGGTAGTTCCCAAATTTTTATTCTTTTCAAGTACTTGGTGTACTGTTTCAAATTTATTTTGACAGAGGCTATTTTCCACCTCCTATGGATGGTGATTTCAAAAGCATACTATCTTAATCTTCATTAACTAAGTATCAAATCATTTTTTTTCAAAGATAATTTTCTTGTGTTCTTTGCGGGGTAATTCTTAATTCCCATGTTCCTATTTATCTATATTTTCCAAAGTAACATCTTTCTCAGAGAAAACATTACAAGTGATAAACTTGTAACTTTGATAAATTTGGTTTTGTTTAAATGACAACTTATTTTACATATATATATACAATTGAAGTGTATATAGTTATGTAATACCTTCAATCCATTTTACCTATTTCCATTAGAGTATTTTTCAAAGGATAACCTTTGTATCTAATTTTCACTATAGCCCTTATGTTTCTGATCCTAGCATTATTTTCATAGAACAAAATTGTTAAAGGATGAGATAAATGAATGGAAAGATAGATGATGGACTATGTCCTTGATGGAAATGATAAAGAATTTGATAATGAGGATGGGTAATTAATTATGTTTGCATACATGCATTGATTGCTCCAGTTTGCGAGGGCTTTCCCTTTTATACTATTAACGACGGGCGGAGGAAGCCTGTAAGTCATGAGTGCAAGGCTAAGCCTGTGAGTCCAACAACGCCGGGAGATGGGAACCCGTAAGTCGTGAGTGCAGGGCTAAGCCCGTAAGTCCTATGCAGAGCAAAGCTCGTAAGTCATGAGTGCAGAGCGAAGCTCGTAAGTCCTACCACCTCCAAACCGTGATGCCCCGGGAAATTGTTGTGATCAGCATGCATCATGCCATTAACAATAAGATTAACTGCTTGAATAAAAAGGGGTTTGACATGTGAATATGCATTGATAATTTGTTACTTGAAATACTTGTGTTTGTTGTTTTTAGCCCTTGTTATTTATCATTTGCTTTAACGTGATTAGCTATGACTTACTCCCTTGTTGCCCTTGTAGGTAATGAGGGTCCCGTTGTCATAGAAAGGGGAGTAGGAACGGCAAGGGATATGAGATTCCCTTCCCGACCGTTGGAGTTGAGAACCATGCTCTGAGTTACGAGTAGTGTCTTAAGTAGCTCCGAGTCTAATTGCTATTAAATAAATTAGTTTGAACTATTGTGTTTTGTTACTGGACAGGTTCTGTTGATTTGCTTCCGCACTTGATATTACTTAAAGATTTTACTTCCGCAATTGAATAATAAATTTTTGAAACTATTTGCGAAAAAATTATTCTCTATTTTCATTATAATAAATAAATCAAGGTCAGAGAGTTGGGATGTTACATTACACTACTCCCCCACATAAAAAGGAATTTCGTCCCTGAAATTCTAGCTTACATAAACAACTCAGGATACTCTTGACGCATCTTCTCCTCTAATTCCCTTGTAGCTTCAGACACTTCAGCATTTTCCCATATAACCTTAACTAAAGGTATCTCTTTTCCCCTGAGCTGCTTAACTTCACGATCTTCTATCCGGACCGGTCTGGCTTCAAAGGTAATGTTCTCCTTTAAAGCTAGATTATCAGGTTGAATTTTCAAAACAACCGATGGGTCATGCACATATTTCTTCAACTGAGAAACATGAAAGACATTGTGCAAATTTGACAGAGAGGGTGGTAAAGCTATTTGATAGGCGACAGGACCAACTCTCTTAAGCATTTGGTATGGACCTATACACTTAGGTGAAAGCTTTCGGGTTCTCAAGGCTCTACTGATCCCTTTCATCGGAACTATCTGAAGAAACACATGGTCGCCTTCCGAAACTCTATTGGTTTTCTCCTCTTATCAGCATAACTCTTCTGCCGACTCTGAGCCGCTTTCATCTTTGCCTGAACCATCTTAATTTTCTCAGTTGTCTGCTGCACAATTTCTGGTCCAACCGCTAAGTTCTCCCCCACTTGAAACCAGCATAGCGGGGTTTGACATTTCCTTCCATACAAAGCCTCAAATGGTTCCATTCCGATGCTTGCATGATAACTGTTGTTATATGTGAATTCTGCAAGGGGTAACACTTGATCCCAACTTCCCTGCTCTTCAAGTGCACAAGCCCTCAATATATCTTCCAAAGACTGAATGGTTCTCTCCGTTTGACCATTCGTCCGTGGATGATACGCAGAACTCAATTTTAAGTTTGTTCCCATAGCATTATGCAAACTCTTCCAGAACTGTGAAGCAAACCTGGGATCCCGATCCGACATAGTACTCGAAGGCACTCCGTGTAGACGAACTACCTCCTTAATGTAGATTTGGGTAAGCTTATTCAAAGGATAGCGCATATTTATCGGAAAAAAATGCGCCGACTTAGTCAACCGATCTACAATCACCCAGATTGCATCATGATTTGCTGTTGTCCTTGGCAAACCAGATACAAAATCCATTGAGATACTATCCCACTTCCATTGAGGGATACTTAAAGGTTGCAACTGTCCTCCCGATTTCTGATGCTCTACCTTAGCTTTCTGACAAATTAAACATGAAGCCACATACTCCGCGACATCCTTTTTCAAACCAGACCACCAAAACATTTTCTTCAGATCCTGATACATTTTGGTTGATCCAGGATGCATACTCATCCGACTTGTAACATCTGCCCTTGACTCACTTCTTCTACAAGTCCCTAATTAAGAAATTGTTTTAACCTAATTGATTAAAGAATTGATTTAAAATAGTTTTGATTTCATGATGGGTTTTTATGCTTGAAATTTAATTTACTGTGTTGTGATTTTGTGTGTTTGATTGCTTAAAGTTTTAATTAAGATTTTGTTTTCCTAAATTCGTTCATATGATTTTATGGTTTTAAGAAGGAAAATTATTTTACTCTAAGTTTCAAAGAAATCAAAGTCCAAATCACCCTGATCTAGAATCGTCTCTAGAAACCCTAATTAGTATCCTAATCTTTGATTAAACCTTAATCAAGTTCCTAATCCTTGATTAAGCACATAATCACTCTCTTAGACTCTAAACCCTCAAAGGTTAGTGAGCTAATCTAGAATTAGTTTTCACTAAACCTATGCCAGTATGGATTAAGTTTTTGATTAGTGTCTTAATCCTTGATTAAGCCCTAATCTCTAAGGATTAGTGGACTAAACCTAAATTAATTTTCCTAATCCTACCCTAATCATGATTAGACCCTAGTTAGTGCCTTAAACCTAATTAAGCTAACCTAATCTACCCTAAACACCCTAGGGCCGAATACCTAAGTGCCTTACTGCGCCACCAAGTTTCTTTACTTGGTCACCAAGTTCTTTGACTTAGTAGCCAAGTCTATGACATCATCAATGTGACCTAAGCATGACCTAAGGGAGGAAAAGAAAAGAAATAGAAAAAGAAAAAGAGGAAAACCGTGGAAGTAAAACCAAAAGCCCAAGTCCATTAAAAACCATATACAAACATCAACACACATCGTTCATTTGGTCTCCATTCCTTCATTTTCCTTCATTTCTTTCCAACACCAAATACAACACTAAGAGCATCATCAAGCTCTTGGTGAGAGAGTGAGAAAGAGAGATTGTCCAAATTGAGAGAGGAGAAGAACCAACCCCAAACACTACACAATCTAAGTGAAATCAAGCCAAGATAATGAAGAGGAAAGAGGAGAAACCATGGACTTAGGAAAGGAAGGAGAAAACCGTGAGGAGTAAGGAGAACAACCCAAGATTTGGACTTGATTTTGAAGCTCCTAATTAAGTAAGAATTTTATGTCATGATCTTAAGAGCTTTAAACCTATTTTCTTTGATTCATTTTCGTTTTTCATGATTTCTTTCTAAAGCTTTGATTTGGTTTGAAAAGTGTAATGCATGTTGGTTTTTATGTTAGATCTAGAGATTTTACTTACATGCATGTTGATCTCTAAGCTTGATCTTGAAGTTTTTGTTAAGAAAGTATTTTCTCTTATGATCTTAAGTTTTCTACTTGATTTCTTAAATGGTTTTTGAAAAGAACTTATTTTAAGTTTTCATGAAGGATTTCTCAAAGATCTAGTGTTTTTGTTTGCATGCATGTCAAGATCTATGCTTGAACTATGATACGTTTGATGCTTGAGTTTTTATGAAAAGATTTTTGGAAATGATTGAATTTTCTTAGTGATTTTTCTTGTATTGGTCACGGTTTTGATGATGATGTGGTTGAAATCTTGATTTTCTTTTGTTTGATTTCATGCATGTCATGATCTTGAAGTTTAGAGATGCTTTAGATGAATGAAATTTATGTGATGTTGTGACCTTTATGTGGTAGCCACGATTTTACATGCTTGATAGAAAAGGTTAAGATTTTCTTAAGTTTAATTGATGAATATGTGATTTCCATGGACTTTGAATTGATTTTAAGTGTTTGAAGTGAAATAAAAATTGTGTAGAGACCTATGCATGCTCACAGTTTTAGGTGGAAATGCATGCTAGGATTATGTTTCTACTTGCTTGATGGATTATGTGAAATTGTTGTTGGATTTGAAATTGTTTTTAGAAGTCTTAAATCTTTGAAAAGGTTTTTGAGAAAACCTAGTCAAGGTCACGGTTTGGACCTTAATCTTTGAGTTAAATTTTCTTGAATATATACGTATTTATGCCATGAAACTATGTGTTGATTTGTGAAGTGATGATGTATACGGTTTTGATATGCTTAGGAGTGATAAGATGAAGTTTTGCTAAGATAGAATTGATTAGGTATAAGTTAAAAGAAAATAGGTCTAAGCATTTGTGTGAAGCATTATTCGGCTTGTATGTGCTTAAGAGCTTGATTTCTTTATTTGATTGAGTGGTATGTGAGCATGTTATGTTTGGCTTGACTTGATGACTTGTGACCATGTGATGTTTGAAATAAGTGAATGTTTGTTTGATTTGTTTATTTGAGCATCATTCTGCCCACATGTGATTCTAAGTGTTTGAACTTGATAGATCGTTGATCAAAGTGTTTATTTGATTGTTCTCAAGATGCTTGATTTGCTTATGTTTTTAAGTTGGTTTTGAACCATGGAAAATGAATTTAAGACTTAGAATATGATGCTGTCCAGAATTTTCTGAGTTGTAATTCTTGTTTTAAAAGTGTTTTCAAAGTGTTTTAAAGTTGAGTTTTTATGGGTATTTAATCTAAGATAAAGTTGGTTTGAAAAGTGCGATTTTTCGGTGTTTTTGGAATTGAATTCAATTCTGTCCAAGAGAGACCAGCAAAGAAACTTTTCATTTAAATTGATTTATTTGATTATTTTCTCATGATTTTAAAGTATAAAAGCTAGTGTTTGATTTTGGACGAGTTTGAGTAAAAGAATTGATGTTTTGATTTTAATTGAAAACAAAATATGGATTTTTATTAAGTTACTTTGAGGATGAACTTAAGAGTAATATTTAAATAAAGTTTAATACTCACGTATCTATCTTATGGGACTTGAAAGAAGTTGGAGTCGGGCAGACGAGGAAGGAAGCAGATCGTTCGGAACTTGTAGATTCGGTAACTGCAAACCCAGGTGAGAGAGAAGTTATCCTAAGACACTTTGGTGTCTAGTGAGTTTGCTAGGACATTCCGTACTCTCTCAAAGTCGGAGTAAAGGTCTATTGTAGCTAGTAGTATACCCGATAAATTGTGTGCTTGATTGTATCGTGGTATACGAAGACTCAGACCTATACCATCATATGGTATTGAATTGATTGTTATATTTGTTTATGTTGATATATTGTTGCTTATATTATCATTGCATGAGCATAATGCATCATCCCGCGATATAAGATAAGAATAGCAAAGACATTAGAAAACTATAAGAAATCCCCCAACGAATGGAGCAAAGCTCTAAGGGATGAAACACGCGATGGAACCGGATGATGCTGATGCGCCCGCGTCCGAGGATCGAGCTGACGATATGGCTAGTGGATTAGTGCCTGGACGACGACGATGCTTTTGGACCAGACGCAATGATGGCCGAATTCTACAAAGATAGTTCCATATGGTCGTAGCCATGTGATGAGATAGTCTCCATATGGTTGTAGCCATATGTTGAGAGTAGTTTAAGATAGGTCGGAGCCTATCTATTAAAGATTGATGGATATCCCGCATATGGTCGGAGCCATATGCCGATGGTGATTCTGAGTGGGTCGTAGCCCGCCAGAATGATGATTGATATTCCGCATATAGTCGGAGCTATATGCCGAAGTTGGTTCTGAATGGGTCGTAGCCCGTCAGAATGATTTTGGATATCCCGCATATGGTCGGAGCCGTATGCCGAAAGTGATTCAGGATGGGTCGGAGCCCGTTAGACATAGTAGTCGAGTCCCACAGAAGCATTCCGCATATGGTCGGAGCTGTATGACGGAGATGACTTAGGATGGGTCGACGTTAGGACAGACGAGTATAACCTCACGACTTAAAACCCTAACCCGAAGTAGTGGAGAGGAAGATACACCTGAACTACCCTTGTGGTGTTCAGCTGGATGATTAAGATAGGAGGCTGCAATGACGGTGATTCGTCAAGAAGCCTTGAGAAGTCTGTCTAGGTGGGAAAAACCATAGGGGCCCTGGCTGAACCTGTTGGAGCTGGTCACCCAAGGGTGTGGACGAAGTACCACACGATCACTAGACGGATGACTGACACCCCTCTTGACTAAATCTTGGTCAGTGAGAGGGATGCTCGAACACAGTTGGATGTGCCTTTTTCTCGAGACATTATTTATCTTGCCATCCGTAAAAAGACGGGGTGGTTAGAGATCCTATACTCCTCATTGCTTCCGAACTAGGTGGATGGATTCCGAGGAGATGTAGACCTGAAAACCCAAAACTATAAACCCTGAAATTCCGACGTTATGGACTCGAGATATGTGGATCAAGAGACTTCGGCTTTGCGAGATGAACTGATTAGGAGATTCCCTTAAGAGAAAGATAAAGTGTTAGATAATGTGACGATTGCATTGCATCCTCATGCATCTTGCATAATTATCTGCTGTATTGTTTGCTTGTATTGCTTGTTATGTTCTGGTATACGTCGCTAGTGTAAATCTAAGAAGTCGATGGGAGTAATTCCATTCGGATAACTTACTCTCTCAACTTCTTGTGCACATGTGACGATGAACCTCTGGTTCTAAAAGATGGCGGAGCTGGTAATGCTTCTCCTGGAAGGAACACTTATTGATCGTGAAGCACTGACGAGAGGGCTACTGCTAGACGACGGAGGCTGCTTTTGGGGACTTACGTTCCGGATCGAGAAGGGGACGCTGCTTAGTAGATTATAGTTAGGTTCTAATGGACCCTTGCATGATATGTATATCAAGTGTACCCCCTATCTTTTGAAATGTTTTTATCAAGTAAATGTTTATGTAAGAATGGCACCGATGATCTATGGTGTCCACTTTTGAAAGAATTTTTATGGTCCGTTTTCTAAAATTGTTTTCTGAAGGACTGTTTGTAACATCCCTAATTTTCGTCTCCCGAATAATAGGAAATTAATAATAAAAAGTTTTATTATTAATTTATAGAATTTTTCTAAGTTTATGTTTTGTATTTAATTAGCCTTAAATATAAAAATAAGTGGAAATATTTTTATTTGGCAAATAAATGCAAAGTATAAGGAAATTGCATTTTGGTCCGTGGATGAGGACTAAAAGGCAATATTAGAAAGGTTCTTGGAGGGAAAGATTTAAAAATAATAATTTTTAAATTTTGAACTGATGTAACCGGTTAGTAATGCCCTGTAACCGGTTAGACGATGAACTCAGAAACTGGTTTAGTGGATTTTGATGAGTAATCACTCGAATTACTCCATAATCGCCACGATTACTGCATGGATTTAGTGGCAACACACGCGTCGCCCTGCATGGAGGTCTAATTTGTCTATAAATAGGTGGATTTCTGATGGATTAAGGGTTGCTCATCTGAATTCTTGTTGAAGAGGCTGAGTTAGGGTTCCAAAATCGTGAGGGCAAATTCTCATTCATCTCTGAATTTTGTTGAGCAAGTGATACACATTCACAAAGCTCACATCAAGGGCTTTGTGTTGATATAGAGTTTGTGAGCTGAGAGTCTTTGTGTGAGGAGAAATCGTCAATTGAAGTGAAGGTTGGGAGAACTGAGTTCAGAATTTCCTGATTCTGGAAGCTGTGTTGGAACCTTGATTTTGAGTAGCTCAGGTAATCTCTAGGCCTCAAATCTTTCTCATTCGTTAGTGCATGTTGCCTAGAACAATCTCTAATTATTTTCCCCAATTTCTTTGGCCAAATTCCATGTCAATTTTGGTGGTTTCTGGACCCTGTTGCTGGAAAACCGAATCCGAGTGCAGACTTGGGGAAATTGTGAGAGTTTGTGGTTTCTCTTCAAATCCAGTGAAAATCTTCATCAAGATCGTCTTAGAGGTGTGGGAGAAGTCTATACTATACTAGATTTAGACTAAAAATTAAATGATTTAGGATTTGATTTCACAAAACTCAAAAGGGCATTATGTTTTTTTAAGCACAAAGGCTTGGAGGCCAATTTCTTGCTCACTGTGGTTTTGAGCAATTTTAAATTGATGCATGCAAGCTATATAAATGCTGAATTCTGTGTTTGAGTGCTTGATTTAAGTTTTGTTGTGTTAAATTGTGTTTATGTGGATTTTCATGCAATTTAATACAATAAACTTGATGCATGCAATATGAATGTGTTTCTGGGTGTAAACATGTTTATTTTAAGGCATATGAACTTGGTGTATATTGAAATTTGGTTAGATTTGAGAAAGGAAGAAAATGAGTTGTTAAAACTCTTGTTTTAATGGTCTGACTGCATAATCTAACCGGTTACACGATTTTCGTAACCGGTTAGACACTGCTGATTTTCAAAGAAAAATCAGTTTATAAATCAGTCCTGAAATCTTAATAGTTTTACTCAAATCTAAGCCTTAATTTCAATACACAAGGTCTGAATATGGGTTGTGATAATGTCAATAAATTCAAATTGGAAAGATTACAATTTATGCCTTAAATTGATGGAATAATTTCAAGAGAAATTATGTTCATTGGAAAAGGATATGTGATTTGGACTTTTGAATGATGAAACAATGGTTTTTGAGGTATAAAACAATGTTAAATGTGTTTTGGATTGGGTAGAGAATTCAAGAAAAAAAGGGTTTTTCTGAATTGCAATGGTAAACAGTTCATGTCTGTAGTTCTAACCGGTTAGCCTGATATTGTAACCGGTTAGTACTTGAATATGAAAAATAAAAAGTTAAGTTTTAAATACCATCGAAGTTGTATTACTCAATCTGGGTTTTAAAAGGCATGTTTTGAGAAAAATTCAAGGGGGAATTTTATGCCAAATGTTGTACCTCAAATAAATCATTCAAAAGTAGAAATTGGAATATTTCTAAATCACATTAATTAATGTAAAGATAAAACCAACCCTGATGTTGTGCATACATATAGACTGATAGTCTGGTTGGTAGGATCGTTATCATATTCTGGGAATATGAGGAAGGTACTCCGGGAGTACCAAAGTATAACCTACTTGATGACACATTATAGATATGTGGCCAGTGTGCGGGACCTGGTTTTTATGCTTTCTGGGAATGTGGCGTTCTGGGAACGTGGCGTTCTGGGAACGTGGCGTTCTGGGAACGTGGTGCACACTCCGGGAGTGATGCTTTTTACTAAGGAAGTTTGACAAGTTTCTAAGGAGAAAAGGAAGGTTGAACAAAGACAAAGGTAAAGAGAAAAATTCCCCACACTACAAGACAAAGACTACAAAAGAAGGAATAGTTTGCCATGAATGTGGAAAACCCGGTCATCTCAAGTACTCATGCTCTAAGTATCTCAAGAAGAAGGAGAAAGAAAAGAAAAAATCAAAATCTAAAAGGGCATACATAGTTTGGGATGATGAAGAAGAAAAGAAAAGCACAACTAGTAGTTCTTCGGATGATGAAGAAGTCGCTACTCTCAACTTGATAACTTTAGTAGATGAAGAAGAAAGTTCAAATGATGAATCAAGTGAACAAAGCGAGGAAAGCGATGTGAGTCATACTAAATCTGAAATTTCTTCTAAATATGAATTGTTATATAATGCTTATGAAGAAATGCATGAACAATTTGAAAAACTAGCTTTGAAAAACATTGAAAGAAAGAAGCTCATTTTGAAACATCAACAAGAGATTTTAGAACTTCAAAAACAAGTTGATGAGCTTAATCTTGAAAATGAAACCCTTGATCTTATATATGCTAGTTCTTCTTGTGATTGTGCTAGTAGATTGAATATTGTGGTTGATTGTGAGAATTGCAAGTTGCTTAAGGATGAAAATGTTATTTTGAAAAATAAGCTTGCAAGTTTCACAAGTGGTGATATTAGATTGCGTACATTGTTAAATTTTCAAAGAGAAAATTCAAACAAGTTTGGTTTGGGTTATGCTAATTCTAAGAGTAAATCTCATAGAAATGTTTTTCATTTTTCTAAAGTTGATTTTTCAAATGCACCAACATGTTTCTATTGTGGTACTCATGGACATACTTCAAATGTATGTTATATTAAAGTGCATGGTATACCTAAAGGAAAGTTTGTTTGGGTTAAGAAGGGTGAAAGTCTCTTAACTAACAAAAATGGATCCAAAACCATTTGGATACCAAAAAGAAAAGCATGATTGTTTTGTAGGTATGATTGAAGAGCAAAAGGGCTTTCAAGTGTTATTCTTTGATTTGCTTCTTCAAATCTTGAAGGAAAGTCCTACAAATTGGTAACATTTGATATTGTTAGATATTGACAATTGTATTCTACCTATCCAAACAATTTAGGTTCGGATGACTAAAGGAAGGAGAAGTAGTTTAAGTTAAGTAAGGATATAAGAACCTGGTGGAGTTAGTTGTAAGCTGAATCAAAGTTGGGGAGCCACAAGGAGGGAGTGAAGCATATGACGAGATTTTGAGTAAAACTTAGGTGGTAACAGTATCCCTTTAAGTTAGAAAGAATAGATGAAAAATCCATGGATTAGAAAGAGAGTTGTAAGGGAGATGGAGTAAGTAGAGAGTAGTGAATATTTAAGGATTTTTAGGTAAAATCCTTTCTTTTGGAGACGTATGTTTGTTTGCTTGTTTGGTTTTCCCCCTAAGTCCGTACCTATGGGTGGACTTTCTATGACTATGACCGGCTAAGGAAGAGGCATCTTCTTCGATTGGTCCAATGGACTTAATCTGACTCGACACGCAAAGTGACGGTACGAGTGGAATCTCTCCACCTAGAAGTAGTTGAAAAGGGAACACCAGGTTGACGTGAGCATGCTGTTGCCCTGCTACCCAGTCTTCAATGTATTTCTCGGGGACGAGAAATTCTTAAGTTGGGGAGAATGTAACACCCCGAAAATTCCTCATATTAAATTAAAACAGTAAAGAAATTTATTTTGAGAAAAGAGCAAATCCTTAAATGGTTTTCTTAAAATTCACGATTTAAGATAATGAAGGATTTTAAAATAATGATTTCCTAAACTAAGGAGATTTGATTTCTGAGAAAACTTAGATGCTTAATGATTTTATAAAAATGTTTGTGATTTATTTTGGTGATCACATATATATATATATACGGTTTTAATGTGCATAAATTTAGGAATGCATGAAAATTAATTAAACAAAGAAAATGAACATGTGTGTGATGCATATATGTGTGCCGTGTGAACATGAAGCCATCAAAATGCTAATTATGTGCATGCTTGTGTATGTGATAAGTGTATACATGAAAGTATGCTATATGTGATGAAATAAAATTATATGTGTGTGTGCATGTATGTGTGTTTCGACCATGGTAGGAATAGAAGGAACCAAGAAGAGCCCACTTCCTTAAGCCTTAAGAGAATAAACTTAAAATAGAAAATAACAGGAAAAAGTAGGAGGTGAGTCATGGTACTAGGGAAGGTGACTAATGAAACCTAGTGAGGACCTTTCCCCCTCCATGTGTTCCACGTTTGACCCTCCCATGCAACAAATAAATTAGCCCCAAATTGCCCTTCTTCCAACCCATGGAACCGAGGCTAAAATAGGAAACATTCCACACCCCTTACAACTATCCTTAAAACCGTATGAGTAAGTAGGTGTTGGCTAGTTTCTTTTCATTTCTTTCATTCATTTCTTCCCAATACCAACACAAACACACTTAGTTCAAGAGCACTCTCAAGCTCTTGAAACTCATAGAGAGAAAAAGAAACCTGCGAGAGGAAAAGAGAAGAAGAGGAGAGGAAGATCTCAAATCCTTAACCTAAACTTCTCCAATTCTTTCCTCAACCACCTTCTCCATCAAAGATCAAGAAGAAAATCCATTAATCCTAGGAAGAAGAAGGAGACCGAGGCAACCAAGAGAAGAAGGAGAAGAGAGTTAAAGTTTTAAGATTAGGAATTAAGAAAAGGATTGGGTCAAATGGCAGCACAAGGTTCCAAGGGGAGCATACCTTCATCCGCTGGACGGAAATGAGTGAGCAAGTGAGAAGAGTTTCTGGTTTCTGGATATTAGAAATGAGTAAGCAAGTGAGAAGAGTTTCTGGTTTCTGGATATTAGAAATGAGTGAGCAAGTGAGAAGAAATAAGAATTTCTGGTTTGAGAAGTCTTGGAAATAAGTGAAGAGTGAAGGAAGAGGGATTGAAGGATTCGAACAACTTAGGTATAGCCCTCAAAAACCTTTCAGTTTCCCTCCACGATGCACGTGTGGGCCGAAAGCCCATTAACTCACTCAACCACTCACAGGGTGAGACGTGGCAGTTACTAAAGGCGCTTTTTCAAATTTCAAAAATTATAATGATTTGGCACAACTTACAAGGATACGCGCCGTACCTAGAGAACCCAAAACGTCACCTCTAACAGGCTGCAAGGTTATGGTTGTCGCACACTCCCGAACTAAGACATCCGAAAAGGTCAACCCTAGACACTTGTTACCTCGTCACAGACTTTCCAAAGTCTTACGAGCTGGGGGGCTTGTAGGGTCTACCGACCATATACGGACCCAAGTCTTACTAAGGGGATTCTCTAAGGGCATTTCCCTCGGTTTACTTAGCGTAAGGGTCCTTAGCTCGGACTCATGGACTCCGAGCATACCAAACGGCCAGGCTCGGACTTGATGGGGCCGAGCCTTACAATCGGTCCCCAACCCATCAGGCTCGGGACTCTAGGACTGAGACGTATCCTCGGCTTGTGGATAAACTCAGGCTCACCGAGCCCTCTTATCCCTTCTGCAAATCTCTCCTAGATTCTCGCAACAGCCTAGACATGAGATCTTCAGCTGATCCTAACCAGATTCTAAGCATAATCCTCGGATATTATCTCAACAGAATCCTGGTTCAGCACAGCTCTGATACAGGGCCCAAACAGCCCATATCAACTTCCTCCAAACCCTATAAATAGCTCATCACAGCTAGGGTTTCAGGTACGTACTCTCATCAATAAGTTGACACTCTGCACACACACGTTGACTAGGGAGATCCTGCTTTTCCCAACTGGAATTGCAGAAATACCACAAGTCACACATTAATACCTGATCCTTTCTTGGGCTCCTGGTTTCCATAATCTTGAGCACTTAGAGGGTTAAGGACATCTAGTGTTCAAGGACACAACAACAAAAAATCAAAATCAATTTAAAATCAAAATAAAATAAAATAAGATTTTGTAATAAGTTTTAAAATCAAAAACAAATAAAAAAGATTTAAGAAATAAAATAAAGATTTGATTCTTAAAACAAATAAGGAATGTTTTCAAAAATAAAATCAAATTCGAATTTTGAAAATAAATCAGAATCAATTAAGTATAAACAAATCAGGAAATAAATCAAAATGATTCTGACAAGTTTTTCAATAAAACTTGAAGTAATCGATTACTTTCTGAAGGTAATCGATTATTCCTTCAAAAATAGAAATTCTTAAATTCTTTTGAAAACAAGTAATCGATTAGAACAACAATGATTAATCGATTACATCACCCCTGTTCAATATATGATGCAACTCATTTAATCGATTACTGAGCCTCTGTTATGCATATGATGCAACATCATGTAATCAATTACTACATAACATGTAATGGATTACTATGTCTCAGGAAAATATATGATGCAACAATTTTAATCGATTACTTGAGCCAGGTAATCGATTACTCTCATAAGAAAGTAATGGATTAGCAAAGTTCACTTAATCGATTATAAGCTCTCTGATTTTTCTATGATGCAACAAAGATAATCAATTAACTTAGGCAAGTAATCGATTACTCCTTCTTGCATAACAGAAAAATATTCAGAGTTTTGTAACATCAATTATTTTCACCAAAACTAAGATATAAAAACTGATTTTCACAAAACTTCTTTTTCTTCTCCTTTAAATGAAAAATATTTTAGAAAAACTTATATTGGCCTTTTAACATAATATAAACCTTGACTTCATTACCTTACATGATGTCCTAAGGGAAAAGGCTAAAATCTTCATTTGCTTGAATCTTCAACTTCATTTGCTTGAGTCTTCAACTTGAAGCTTGGACTTGAAGGATGAAGTTCGTTTGATTGCACTTGATAAGAACTTGAGAATCTTGAGTTTGTTATCATCAAAACCATATAAAATATTTGCACTTGAAGTCCTTGGGAAAGCTTGACATCCAACACTCCTCCTTTTTTATGATGACAAACCTGTATTCTGAATGATCTGCATCACAAGTGTTATACAAGCAAATGTATATATAATAAACAAGTACTTATCCCTAGAACACAAAGAATACACAAAGGATACAAAAAGGATACTCTCCCCCTGTATAGATGCATTAGATATAACAGTTAAATGCTTCGCATCCTTGCATCATTCAGAATTCTTCTCCCCCTTTCGTCCACAGCAAAAAGTGGCTTCAGAATTGTTATGATTGAATTTTTCTTCTCCCCCTTTTGTTATTCATCAGATTTGCTATGAAGCTCTAGATTCTTCTCCCCATGAGTAAGCTTGACTTCTCACTTTTCTTTCCATGGGTGTTATCACAGGATCCCTTTTGTTTTGTCAATGACATATGGTTCTCTTCCCTTTTGTCCTCATTCAGCCCATGTCTTTTGTAAAATATCTCTCCCCTTTTGATCAATTTAAAGAAAATGCTAAACTCCCCCTGAAACACTGGGTAGAAGCATTAATAATAACAAGGAGATTTGTTTCATACTTCTACTCCTCCTATTTGACATCAACATAAGGAGTTATGGGAAACACAAAAATTTTGTCCCAATACATAGTTAAAAAGACGCATGATGTCAAGATAGAATGAAGTATCAAACATGTTTTATTATGCAAATTTGAAAAAAAAATTCTCCCCCTTTCTAAAAGAATGATTCGACCAAGCATATTATAAAGGGAGATTAAATGCATCATTAAAACATGTTTATGCTTATTATCATCACAAAAATTTGAGAGTCCTATATGCCATGACAATAAATATTCAATGCACTTCAGCACAAAATATCATGTAGCACAGGTCATAAGTAGAAGCATCACAAAATGATTAAAATAATTAAAAGATCAGTGATACTTATAGTGATGATTGAGAACTTTGGAGTTCCTTCTATTGATAATTTCATCATGTAGCATTCTGAAGGATGTCTCCTGTAACATCCCAAAATCCAATTCCTAGTATAATATATAAGGTGATAAATTTGGAGTAGAAGAAGTGGTGAAATTAAGTGAGAAATTGGGTAAGAGTGAAAAAGGGAAGCTTTAAGCATAGAACTTTAGGAAATTTAAAATACAAGATTCATAGCTCAAAACATAGATTCCACTGTTGGATGTGTAGTAGGATTGGTGAGGAAGCTTGCTTTAAAATTTGAGGAAGATTCAACGGGTAACGAGGAAGTTATGGCGTTTCAAAGTATTGAGTAATGCTTGATTTAGCCAGTTAATCGATTAATCTATGTGTTAATCGATTAATGCCTGAACGTTGTGCAAAAATTAATAGATTAAACTCATGGCTAATCGATTAAGGCCTGAAGGTGTGCAAAAATTAATCGATTAAGGCTCACTGCTGATTTTTGGCCAAATTTCAAAGGGTTAATCGATTAACTTGCCTGTTAATCGATTAACACGGGCTGCTGTTAAAAAAAATAAAAGAGAGCCACATGTGTTTTTCTCCCTATGTTCGGCCCACTCTTCCTTTCTCCCCTAGGGTTCCATTCTCTATCATCTAATCCACCAAGAGCAAGTGGGATTTCTTCATTTCATCGACAAATCTCTTCTTTCCTTCTTGCTCCAAGTAAGTATTCAAGCCTTGGTTTCTTCTCTCATTCGATTTTCCTCTCTCATCCCTCCCATGGAGGTTTTCAATTCTAAGCCATGGAATCTTCGATTATCCCTTGGGGGTTGGCTTGAGAATCATGGAATGAACAATAATCTTCCTTTTTGTGGCATTGTAATAGGTTCTATCACCCCCTTGTGGATTTTGAGCTCCTTGGTGGGCAAACTCAAGCATAGGGCACTTGGAATCTGTAACATCCCATCTTAATATAAAAAATGTATTTTCAATATACTAAAAGTTCAATGTACAATTTTAAAAATTTATTTGGATGTAAAACATGGAATCAATCAATTTGAGGTTGTAGTTCTTTTCCTTCTTCCTTCACCGTCTTGAAAATCTGGTTCTTACTGCTTCAATGCTCAACCTAAAATGTTAAACCACATGGGAGTGAACATCTTTTCACAATAGAATAGAAATTAAGAATTGAAATGAGCAAATGAAATTCATAATACATGATTCTTATATTCGTATAGTTATACATTCCAACCACATTTAATTATAAATTATAGTTATACAATTCACAATAGATTACTCTTATTAAATTTTAGTTGATAATACTTTAATTAGTTTGTTATGGGGGTTGTAATCATTCATTTAATTATAATTTATCATGTAGTAAACTATAGATTTAACTAAACATAATTACTTTATATTAATAATAGTTCTTATTCTTATCATGCAAAGAGATGAATGAAAAGGTGTTGGGTGTTGGGTGTTGGTTGAAATGGTAGAAATCCTCAGGAAAAGAGATGAATTTTAGCCATAGCAATGAGATTGAGGTGGGGTTGAATGGGAAATTAGAAAGCAAGTGTTAGAATTAATGAAAAGGTGTTGGGTGTTGTTAATCTATTGAGTAGGGGTTTGATTTGGATGAGTTAAGGGTGGTTGGTGCATGAAAATTGGTTTTTGGTGCATGAGATTTGAAGCTGGTGCGTGCTAGATGGGTTCTGGCGCGTCTGGAGGAAGTCCGGTGCGTCGGGTCTGATTTCTGGTGCGGCCTGGTGCTTATTTATATGCACCTTGCGCTTGAGCGCGGGATCTGGCGCCTGATCGCGAGCCAGTTTTCTAGAATCCTCTGGCACCTGCGCGCGATTTCTGGTGTTGCGTCTCCATGGCGCTTGAGCGTGCCTGGTGGTGCTGTTTCTGCACTGGTGCGTCTGGGGCGCACCGCCTCATCCCCCGGCGCACCGGTTCGTCCCCGAAAGCCGATTTTTCGCATTTTTAGCTTATTTAAATGGATTTTAACCATTCCTAACACTAAATTAAACCTTCTTAACATTTATTTACATCTCCAATCATAAAATTATACTTGCCTAATGTTGTCTATACGAAAAGTAAACGATTTATAAATTGAAACTTCTACCTTAGCACCCTCCAGAACTTGATTATATAATCTCATTCAATTTCCTCAAATCCTATCCAGCTTTACCAAAATAAATTACGATAGCTTCTCCGTATCAAATGCTTGTTAATTCCTCGATTTTTATTTGATACTTAATCTCATTACTGTTGCTTACTTATCAATCCTAGCTTTATTTGTTTCCTTCTCATCTTATTATTATTATTTCCCTTTGAGACTTGATTGAGTAACAAGTTTTTATTCAAAGTTCCCGAAATCTAATTGATTTTACCGATTTACCGCAACTAAAAAGGATTTCACTAGATTTGATATTTATAGTCCCTATTAAATTCTTATTTTATGTTTAATCTCATATATCAACACTCACCCACACTTACAACACTCCAAATGTTCTCTAATTCTTGCTATATATATTTTCCAAGCATTCTTCATAAATTTTAATCAGACCAAGATAACTACTCACACAGTTTGCATTTTATTCCAAATAACTATACATTATCATTATACAGGAATTAAACATATACTAATTATGAATATTTATTTAAAATTTAGGTTGTTACAGAATCTCCCTACCCTTAAGTGTTTGAGGTAAGAGGGTGGGTTTTGCCTTGTTCTAGGGAGTGGGTTCTAGTTAGTATATAATGATTTGTTAGGGTTATGTGTTAGGGGAGAAAATTAGTACAAGAGGAATTAGGTAATATGATAGTGAAGTTGACATAAATGAATTCTATGATTATTGATTTTAATTGTAAAGCTTGGCATTAAATGATAATTGACTTCTATTGCAAATACGTGTATGTGTTATGGAATAAATTAATATAGGAAGAAACTGGAATGGAAATGATTATATGTGGTGTAAAAGCAAAATTATGACAAGATGATAATATGTATGTTTTGGTGGAATATATTTGTACACTAATTGCTAAATGTGCATAAAGGTGGAAATGGGAAACAAATAATTAAATGTAAATTAAATGTGAAACGATGTTGTTAATTATGTGACGAAATGTTTATAATGAGTATGTGATGTATGGATAAGGTTGACCCTCAAGTGGTAAAATGACTAATAATTATGAGTATAATGCATGACCAATGAGTATGAGAAAATGTGATTAATGGTATTGTGTATGCTTAGTTAATAACATGATGGCTATTTGGAAAGATTTGATGATGGATATGGGAATTGAATGTGGATATCGTATGAATGAGCAAATGTATGTGTTATAATTGTTTGTGTAAGAAGATGAAAGTATGATTTGACCTCTGATGTGAGGTAATGTGTAATGAAAATGTTATAAGTGTGTTGGCCTCTGATTTGAGGTGACGATTAATGGAATGTGATGAATATGCTGACCTCTGATATGAGGGGCACAAAATGAATTAAAGTAATAAAGTGTTGACCTCTGACCTGAGGGACACAAGATGAAATGAATGTTAATGAGTGTTGACCTCTGACCTGAGGGACACCGGATGAATTAAAATAAAAGTGTGTGTTGACCTCTGACCTGAGGGACACGAAAGGAAATAAAATGAATGCGTGTTGACCTCTGCCCTGAGGGACCCCGAATGAATTAAAGTGAATGAGTGTTGACCTCTGACCTGAGGGACACCGGATGATATAATGTATTGGTGTGTTGACCTCTAACCTGAGAGACACACCGTGAATTAAGAAATTGAAGTGTTGACCTCTGACCTGAGGGACACATAATTTAAATAAGGAAAAGTATGAGGGCCTCTGTTCTGATGTGATAATTGTGTTGAATGAAATTGTGCATTGGCCTCTGATTTGAGTTGATGTACCGAAATAAAATTAGTATGTGAAAAGAATAAAAAGGAAAGAAAATGGAAATTTAGAATGAATAATGAAAATAGAAATGTGGAATAAATACTGAATATGGAAATAATGAAATGAGTATGGTGTCCAATATATGAATATATGCTTTATTTGCTAGATGTGTTTGACCTAGTGGGTTGTTATGTCTAGTTAGAAACTGATTTCTATTTCATGTGCAATGCTCACTCCCTTAACATTTTTCAGGTACGGAGATTGAGCTGGCACAACCCCCGGCCGAGCAGGAGTACTTTCCCTTACAGGGAAAGTACGGTGTTATGGGGTTTAGAGTATATTATGGACCTAAGCCTCCTACACTATTTTGATGTAAATCTGCTATAAATACTTTTAAGTGAGGCTTAGGATGTTTTGTTTTGAGAAAATTATATGTTTTGGTTTTTGATACTCAAACTTAGTATTTTCCGCTGAAACTCTAAATATTTGATGCCTCTGATATATTTGGAGCCCATTGGGCCTTGATATGACTTATATTTATAATCTGAAGCCCTGCTGGCTATTGGTTGTTTATTTGAAATTGTTTACCACAGGTTGAATTTGGGAATAGTCCGAAAAACAAGCAAAACTCATTCCGTTTGACGGGTGATTTTTATTAAATTAAAAAGAAATTTCAAATTCACATTTTTAATAAGCGGGGTTCTAATTGTAAAAATCCTAGGTGTTACATCTCCTCTTGTTCAATGTGTTACACTTCTTCCATTTCAAGAGATCATTGACAAATTGCAAGATCACTTTCAAGTTCTTGAATATTGCTAAGTCCTCTCTTCATTTGACAACATTAACCAAGTTTGTAGAGGATGTTGCATACTGATACTTGTAGGAATACCTACAAAACTAATTAGCACATGTATCTCTTGGTATCCAAGATAATTGGATCCATAGGAATTAGTAACACATGAATATAGTGCATGCTGAAAAATAATTTATTCTTCAAAAAAATTTTTGTACAAACATATCAAAGAAAGAATAAATAAAATTTCAGCACCATGATAAACATGTGTATCACAAAGATAAGTAACATAAAATAGTTAAGAAAAAAATAAGAGTGGTGATACTTATCGTTTGTGACGCTTTCTCAAGTTATAATGTTTGTGCACTTGTGGAGTTCTTCCCTAAGGAGTTTCGCCATTCTTTGTTTTTGAGGGAAGTCTTCTCCTTTTTAACATGTTCCCCTTCTTTAGAATTTTTCCTCAAGCATCGTGATGAAAGAGAGATTTAATTCCTTCTTTGTAATTCTTTCATTTAATTTCTTTTGGTATCCAAGGACTTGGATCCTCTATGATTAGTTACATCTCTTCACTAATATCAAAGATATTGTGAAGGCAAAATATGAATAAACAATTTAAAACATATGCACTAATCATAAAAAAATAACACCATGCTTATGTTATAAGTCCATGTCGTACTAAACATGTCCTTACAAATACAAGCATGCCCTCATATATCAATGCAATATCATTACATATAAAGTGTAATCATGTGATAGAAGATAACAACAAAATTTTAATCTCACGTGATGTAACACACTATATGTAACAGGTATCTAGGACTATACCAAAAATAATCATGTTCTAAAAACAATTTTCAAAAAAGGTGTAAAACACACACGATTTAATTCTACTAAGAAGTGATCATGAAAAATTAAAAATATTAAAAAAAATTTAGCACTCATGATCCACCTTAGTATGAATAAAAATTAGAATAGTCCAAATATACCTTTGTATAGTCATTGACATAAGAGGAATAAGAGATAGATACCTTAGGTTTGTTGACCAATGAAGTTCTTGCCTTTACCCCTTGCTTCACCTTTTGATTTTTGACTATATCGGATCTTCCATTTTTCTCATGTGAAGCTTTGGTGTTGGTAGGCATCTATCTCCTTTGATCGACCCATTTAGTTTTTGTCCTCTTAGGTACCATCTTTGTTATTTTCCCTTTTTCTCCTCCACTTGGTTTATGCCATTTATTTTTCCTTGAGGTCCTCAACCTTATGATTTCACCTTTTTGCACGCGAGAAGCTTTGGTTGTGAACATCTTTCTCTTTGGACCAATGACCATTTGACTTCATTGACTTCCCCTTACGTTGTCCAAATGATTCACCCTTTGATTTAATTTCCTACACATTTTTAACACAAAGAGAACCTTTTGGTACCCATTTCATCTTGGGTCCTTGGGGGTTAGTCATAGATTCCTAAGTAGCATTTGGATCCCACACAGATTTATTTCTCATGTTATAATTTTTACGATAAAAGCACATATGAGAAATATGTCCTAAATTACCACATTAATTACATGTAATGGGTTTGGATGATGATATGATTTTTTCAAAATTACTTTCATGAAACTTGGAATTTTTAACTTCACATTGAAAAATTTCATTGTCAAACACTTTGCTTGATTTTTGAATATCAACATCATTTTTAATTTTACATTCAAGCAAGGAAATTGAACAAATGGATTTTTCAATGTTACTATATTCAAAGAGTGCATCCTCAACTTGTTTTTCAATATCAAAGAAATTTTCAAAAATAGTTGAGGAGCTATTTTCTAAAAATATCTCTTTATCAAAAATATCTCCATTTTTTAAAATATCAATTTCATTTTCAATTTGAGATAATTTTTGTAAAGAGTCCAACTTTCTATTTTCCAAAGTTATCAAACCATCATTCAAATCATTATATGAACATTGTAGAGATTTAGAAGAAGGAATAATTAAAATTACCTCATGGTCCTCGTCATCCAAGTAGTCGGATCTTTTAATTTTATCTGCCATTGATTCCGCATCCGAGTCACTTGATTCCTCCAGCGAGTTCATAAAGGTTTCAAATATCTTCTCTAAGTCATCGCAATCACTTGTTGAGTTACTCCCCACGCTTTCACTTTCATCATCAGAATCTTCGTCTAGAGAGTTGGTCCTTTCATGTTCTATAGCAACTTCTTGTTGTTCCTTCTCCTCTTTCCTGTGGACACTTACACTTTCAACAAGATCATTAGTAGCATAGTGTACATGTAAAGTGTCCCAAATATCTTTAGCACATTCAAAATCCTTAATTCTAGCATATGCATCATGGTTCAAAGCATTTTTCAAAACATACATAGCTTGAAAATTCAAGGAAAAATATTTTTCATCAAAACCATGTAAAACAACATTCCATAGACGAATGCTGATAGATTGTAAAAATATTTTCATTCTCGCACTCCAATAGTGAAAATTATTTCCATAAAAAAATGGTGCATCATCGAATGAAAATCTTTCATATTAAAACAAATAAAATATCCCAACGCTGCCAATCAACATGGATCTTTAAACTCAAGCTGTTAAGCCTTTACCAGAGCATGAAGCTCTGATACCAATTGTTAGGATTGGCAGCCGTCACCCAAGAGGGGGGGTGAATTAGGTGTTTACGAAAACATTGGAAAATATTCGCTTTAAAACTTTTTTCAACAAACTTAAAGAGATTTTGCAACGGAAAACAATATAATGTTGAAAAGCGATTGCGCGAAAGCTGATAATAATAATAATAATTATAGAAAAACTAATATTCGTGCGTGGAACACAAATAAATAGATAACAACAAATACCGTTACCGCGTTAATTAATTTAAAACCCTTTAAATTAATTATTATGACAATAGTTGTTATGATGCACAACAAATAAATATAACAACGGAATATAAAAGAGATAGGGGTAGAAGAGATTACACCGAAGATTTTATCCTGGTTCGGCAAAGAAGCCTACTCCAGTCCCCAAGCGACCCGCTTGAGCTTTTCACTAAAAACCGAAGACGCCCCCGCGTCCCCAAATACAACCAGAGCGCCCCACAAGCTACTAGGAACCTCCTTTCGCTAGGGACCTCGATACACAACTAGGAAAACCTTTCCTAGATTTCCAGATAGCCTAACTACTAGGTGACCCACCGTTCATCTAGCACTACCCACACAACAAGGTTCCTCACCCTACAACCACGAACGCCGCACATCCGCACTAGGAGATTCACTCCCTAGTCTCTAAGGGTTACACACCCCTTTACAACACTGGTGATATGGTATGATTGATTGGGTACAAGACCTATGATGCACTCTTGATAGTGCGGATACAACAATATAAAGGCCACTCTAACAAAGATGTGTTCTAAGCAACACTGATAGAACAATTAAGCACTATAGCAATGAAGTCAAAAGAAGTGTTACAAGGCCAATGCAAGGTTTTGTTTTCTTTGAAAAGATGTGAACGTGAAAACCAGAGAAGAATAGAGAAGAAGCAACGTGAATCAGATTTTCTAGAGTTCTTGAATGTAGGAGTCATTCATTTATTTAAAAGAAAAAATTATCTTGAAAAAAGATAAGATTTTAAAAACAAAATCAATTAAAAGGATTTAAAACAACAAATCAAAATCAATTTAAAATCAAAATAAAATAAAATAAGATTTTGTAATAAGTTTTAAAATCAAAAAGATTTAAGAAATAAAATAAAGATTTGATTTTTAAAACAAATAAGGAATGTTTTCAAAAATAAAATCAAATTCGAAATTTTGAAAATAAATCAGAATCAATTAAGTAAAAACAAATCAGGAAATAAATCAAAATGATTCTGACACGTTTTTCAATAAAACTTGAAGTAATCGATTACGTTCTGAAGGTAATCGATTATTCCTTCAAAAATAGAAATTCTTAAATTCTTTTGAAAAACAAGTAATCGATTAGACCGACAATGATTAATCGATTACATCACCCCTGTTCAATATATGGTGCAACTCATTTAATCGATTAACAATAATCAATTAATCAATTACTGAGCCTCTGTTATGCATATGATGCAACATCATGTAATCGATTACTATCTCTCAGGAAAATATATGATGCAACAATTTTAATTGATTACTTGAGCCAGGTAATCGATTACTCTCATAAGAAAGTAATGGATTAGCAAAGTTCACTTAATCGATTACAAGCTCTCTGATTTTTCTATGATGCAACAAAGTTGATCGATTAACTTAGGCAAGTAATCGATTACTCCTTCTTGCATAACATAAAAATATTCAGAGTTTTGTAACATCAATTATTTTCACCAAAACTAAGATATAAAAACTGATTTTCACAAAACATCTTTTTCTTATCCTTTAAATGAAAAATATTTTAGAAAAACTTATGTTGGCCTTTGAACATAATATAAACCTTGACTTCATTACCTTACATGATGTCCTAAGGGAAAAGGCTAAAATCTTCATTTGCTTGAATCTTCAACTTCATTTGCTTGAGTCTTCAACTTGAAGCTTGGATGAAGATCGTGTGATTGCACTTGATAAGAACTTGAGAATCTTGAGTTTGTTATCATCAAAACCATATAAAATATTTGCACTTGAAGTCCTTCGGAAATATTGACTTCCAACAACCATCAACATCCAAGTCGTATACATACTTCCACATACATAATCAAAATAATTTCCTTGCCCCAAGTACCCAAAATACGGTCTCATATTGACCCATGCCCTACATACATAAAACTACTCTCCCTGTGAGGGAGAGTGAACCTGCTCGGCCGGGGAACGTGCATGCTTAAGCTCATCACCTGTAAAAAATTAAGAGGGTGAGCATTACACAAAACTTAGGGAAACAGTTTCTAATATGACATAAAAAGACACTAGGCCACACACACATAGTCAATTATACACATAATCAAATAAGTCAAACCCAAACATACGTCATATACAACTATCATTATCCATATTGATCTTACAATATACACAAATCTTGCAAAATTTCCTTTTTCCCACTGATTCTTACTTATAACTTTTATCATGTCTTATAAACTATTTCATACACATTTTCAATACCATTTATTGGAGTGTGCACCACCCAGCACACCTATTCCTTTCTTCCATTAACTATTGCGTACATCGTCACAAGGATGAACGACTTACTCATTACTTGGAATTTGGTAGTGTACATTATTGCGTACATCGTCGCAAGGATGTACGTCTTACAGCTGCGCACGAGCCACTCTCAATGCATCTTTCGCTATCATTGCGTGCATCATTGCAAGGATGCACGTCTGTCATGACCTGAAGCACATCCTAACCAATTCCGCTAGTAGGACTCTTGTGTGAGTCATTACCGTGTACATCGTCGCAAGGATGTACGTCTTACAACTGTGCACAAGCCACTCTCAATGCGTCTTTCGCGACCATTGCATGCATCGTCGCAAGGATGCACGTCTGTCATGACCTGTCTCACACAACCATTTCTATTTGCTTATCTTTTTACTTTCACTTATTCTCTCTTTACTTTTTCTCTTATACTATTCTTTATCCTTTACTTTATTATTTTTCATTATCTCACTTCCTAACTTTACTCACATCTCTAATTAGTTTGGTTCTTAGTTCACATCCATGGTCCAATAACAGCAGCACCACATTCATACATATAAATCACAAATATCACATTTAGTTCACTTAAACATACTCATCAACATACACATATCGTCTCACCTACGGTTCTATTCTATACACTTGCACCCATTCCTAATGCTCATCATGAACATACTAGAAACCCAACTCTAAGCTAGGGTAAAACCCACCCCCTGATGTGTGTGTAGCATGCATATTATTTTCCTATCAGTTTGTATTTATTTTAATATTTATTTAGGTATTTTATTTTAATTTAGCATGCATTTAGTACATATTTCACTTGGGAAAGGGTTTTGGTGTTTTTGATGTGCAGGTTAAAATTTGGAGGCTTGGGAGAAATTGTATAGAAAAAAAGATTTGGGGGCTTTGAGAAGGAAGATAAGTCATTGGGCCTAATTAATCAATTTGGGCCCAAATTTGGAAAAAGTAGCAGATAACATGTAAAAATATAGAAACCCTTGTAGATTAGATTTGAATTAGAAGAATAGATTTGATGAGAAGATATATATATAATTAGAAAACAAGGATTGAAGACATAGCACAACATATTTCTCTCAAGGAAGATCTGGAAGGCGATGAAAGACAGAAGAAATTCTCCTCCTCTCAACTTTTGGTTATTCCTACTTTAGTATGTCTTATTCTTATTTTTTAATTTGTATCATGAACATGAGTAGTGAGTAGTTCCCTTTTTCTGAGGATTAGGATTAGCCCATGGAGGCATTGACATGACGATTTGATATTTTACCTATTATTTATGCTATATTCTATTTTTATTTAATTTTGGTGTGCTTAATGCTTTTGGTTGTGTAGAGCTCCACAATTACATGATCCCAAATAGTAAGGGAAGTACAGAAAGGTGAACCTTAGTATTAGAAAATACCAAAATTGAACTTAGGAACTTAAATCACAAAAGTAGTTTTAATTCTTGAGGGGATTCCCTGAATTATCATAGAACTTAATGGATTTAATGTACCCTAATTATCACGAAAGTAGAAATTAGGCCTCATTAGGTACGTTGTGTAACATCCCAAACTTCATTTCTACCGTAATCTAGGTTGTGATAGTCTTAGGGAAGATGAAGTTATAATATAAGTTAGAAACTTGGCCAAATATGCATGTAGAATTAGGTTTAGAACATAGATCCTTGGGGAATTTAGAAGAACAAGATTGGTAGCTCAAAACATAAATTCCACCTTTGGATATGAAGTAGGATAGGTGAGGAAGCTTGCTTTAAAATTTGAGGAAGATCCAACGGGTAACGAAGAAGTTATGGCGTTTCAAAGTACTGAATAATGCATGGTTCAGCAAGTTAATCGATTAACTCATTTGTTAATCGATTAGTGCCTGAAGGTGGTGTAAAAATTAATCGATTAACTCATTGGTTAATCGATTAGTGCCTGAAGGTGGTGTAAAAATTAATCGATTAACTCATTGGTTAATCGATTAATGCCAGAAAGTGTGTCAAAAACTAATCGAGTAAGGCTAGCTGCTGATCTTTGGCCAATTACAAGGGGTTAATCGATTAGCTGAGCTGTTAAACGATTAACCCAGTCTGCTGTTGAAAAAAAATAAAAGAAAACCACACGTTTTCTCTCTCTATGTTCGACCTCTTCTTTCTTTTCTTCTCTAGGGCACAAAACTTTTTACTGTAAACAATCAAGACTCAAGTGATTTCACACCAAATCTGAATACTAAATTCCCCAATTTCTATCTTTGTTTCCTAGGTCAACCAATTCCATTTTGGACCTCCACTCAAAATTGTCCTGCATGTGATGCTTGAAGAGGTTTTTGGTGTTGTGGTGTTTTCTTTTGCAAATCTCATGTTGTTTCACGATTTTGAGGTAAGGGGAAAGCTTTCTATTCACTAGATAGCGTTTAAATTACACGAATTGAATTAGAGAGCCACCAAGAGGCTCTAAGGGCTTAGATTGAATAGGGAAATTGGTTTGGAGACCAACTTGTGCTCCAAATTCGTTGTGAGCAAGTCCCATATGTTGCATGCAAGCTGTCTTGAGTTTAAATTCACAGTTTTATTGAGTATATTGTGATTTGATATGTTAAGTTGTGAATTTGTATGTTTTATGCATAATCTCTCAATTCTCTGTCAAATCTGTTAATTGATGTGTTCCAAGTGTTTAAACATGTTCAATATATGTTATATGAGCTCTGTTGATCGTTGGTTTGGACTAGAAATGGTTAGAATTGAAAATGGTATGTCAAAACCAAGTTTTCAGTCTGTTCTGTAAGGAAAGACTTGAGTACTTGGCGTGATACTCGAGTAATTTTAAATAAAACAGTGTATTTTTGTGTTATAACACTCGAGTATCAGGCCCAGAACTCGAGTAATAACTGATGCTCAGAAACATGCTTTGATAAACCAATCGAGTAATACATGAGACACTCGAGTATTCTGGATTTGGTGAAGAACACTCGAGTACTCATGAAATACTCGAGTAAATTCTGGGATCTGAGATTTGAACTTCCTGAAAGCATGAACGACTCGAGTAGCCATGAACTACTCGAGTAATCTAGAAAATTTGAAGAACACTCGAGTATTCTGAAGAACACTCGAGTAGTTTTACCCAGAATATTAAGAATACCATTTTTAATTCTGAATCATTTGGTTAATAATTAAATGACAATAATCCAAGGAATCTTAGACTTAAAAGAAATTGATTGTTGATATGGTAACGTTTGGATAACGAGACGTTGCTCGGGTGGCACGTTAGGTATTATTAAAAAGAAATTCACCAATCAATTCCTTTAAGTTAAGATAATGCATTCATTCTGGAGTTTGGATGATAGATCGTTTGTCATGTTTTGGTAACATGAGGAGGGCCTCTGGGAGTGCCAATTGACGGCTCGCTTGATGACGCGTTATGGTTGACGACGTGGTCAGTACTGTGAGATGCTGATATTATGGATATACCGTTTGGATGACGAGACGTTTCTCGGGTGGCACGTATTCCAAGCTTGTCGTGTACATTCTTGGTGAATCTACGAATGTTGTACACCTAGGAGTACAACGCACTATTGAGTGTTGGACAGAGTAAAGGATGGACGTCAGAGAGTGACATAGAATGATGGAGATAGGCTTGAGAGCTAATTTCATACATCATGCCACACATTTAACTAAAATTGATAAATGAAACAAGTATGAGCATATTACTTGCATCCAATATTTGCTAAATGCTAAATGTGGTTGTTGATTATTGTTGCATGTTTATACATTCACATGGTACCTATATTTATGCTCTATTGATTATGTGTATAGAATTTCTTACCCCTATGCCCTTGTAGGTGATGTCATGTTACATCGCTTGCATCGAGATCCGGCCACTTCCTAGTGGCATATGGATCTACGAGGACCATCGCGCGGTGTTCGAGGGAGAGGTAGAGGTTACCTTCTACCACCCGAACCCGCTGATCCGATTTCATCCTCGTAGGTTTAGGATTCCCATCATATACACTATGCACGTACCCCCTTTTTACACATACCATGGATCACCTCCCACACGACCAGCTTGCTCGTATCACAGTTTCCGTTTTCGACCTACCCGCTCACACCCTTTTTCTTCGAGAGTCGTCCGCGAGGAGACTCCCCCATCTGATCCGAGGAGCCCTGTTAGAGTCTCATTATCTCCTGACCCGGTACCCAGTGGTAGGGTACCCACTCCATCGGATGAGATCGAGGAGGATCCTGTGGAGGACGAGAGCGGAGGCGAGCCAGTCGTTCATTCTACCGGGAGTCAGTGGAGGGACGATGATCCCTAGGTATGAGCATATGGTACATGATGAGGATCGAGGGATATAGAAAGTTCTTACATTTATTTTAATATGAACATTTTCTTCAACACAGATCACTATAAAATAAAATTAATATACTTTTGTAATCAATACAATGTATTTTTATGAAAATACCCAACACCTAATAGTTTGATTTCAAGGAACAATTATTTAACTCGATAAAACTTATAATTATACTAGGGATTAAAATTAGGGATGTTACAATTCTCCCCCACTTATGAGAATTTCGTCCCCGAAATTCCGATTTGTTTAAGAGAATGGATAACCATCACTTAAACAGGGCCATTAACTATGATATCTAACTCTTTCCAGGTTCACTCCCCCACTTATGACGCTCCTAGAGCGATACTCTTTGGTGTTTCTCCAATCTATTTCCGACCCATCAGCCCCAAATTTTCATCTAAAGTTTCATCTAAGATCGAAGAAAACTGTACAGGAACCTGCTACGGGAAGATCAAAGTTTTTTAATTCAAACTTAGATGGTTGGATAAACAAATAGGGATGATAAGGAATGAATCTTTAGATGTATATAGATATGCTTAACTCCCTTACTTTGTGTCTTTCAATGTCAATTCTAAGGATTTCCATGCTAAGCTCTAATTTCGTTTCTAACGTCTTTCCCTTGACTCCCTTATATCTTCCTCACACCTAATGTGACCCATTCTCATTTTGACCTTGAGTTTGGTTACCTTATAAAATATTTCTTCACACATTCAACTTCAGGCGAGAAAGGCCTAATATGTATGTCTATGCAAATTGCATGACAATTGCTCCTATGAAATGCATAACACACTTAGTCATAATCGGGCATCACATTCTTAAACATATCAAGTCCATCTTACCACATATCACAAGTTGATTCATAATGTGCAGCCATGTGTTCAAACATATCCAAACATAGAGTTCATCATTACTAGACAAACAAACTAGCATACGCATATGGTTATGCATTTAGGACATAAAAGGAAAATAAAGCATGTCACATCACCCCTACCTAACACCTTGCATGCTCACAACTTTCACATCCAGAGGCAACATAATACTATCACAAGTACAGCCAAGTAACTGAGAGCTTATACATAACACATTTAGGACATATATAAAACTCAGGTCACATCAACTCATATTTATTTGAAATTTGGCCTACTTCACATGCAAGTATTCAAAGGTAACCTAATCGAAAATTAGTTCAAAAGGAGTTCGGAAGGTATGGTTTTCATTGCTTGCCCGAAAGTCTGAAAACCGGAAAAACTACATAGCTGTAACAAAGATGCATTTTTGAAAAATACCCATTCAATCCCAACTGTTAAGAAAATTTACAGGTAGTGTTCCTACATATAAAAGAATATTGTGGTAAATTCTCAAGTCGATCGGAGACCGTTAGGTTCAGTTTTAACCCTCCGACCACTTTGTCAAAAACACCGTAAACATCGGGGGCTGAACCTAAGTTAGATTTATTTAAAGTAGTAAACAAACTCCAAATGACCTCAAAATTTACAGGGACATCAGATATACTTAGCCAAAGGTTTTGTAAAATTTTAAGACCGATCGGAGCACGTTAGACTCGATTTTTCCCCTGCGTTCACAGTGTCGGAGACACCGGAACTGCCTGGTCTGATTGTGAAAACGCATTTATTTAAAATACTAACTCGCTCCAAGCAGCTTGAAATTTTACATAAAACATGAATTAAACTTCAGGAAGATCACATAAAAATTTCATGTCAATTTGAGCATCCTAAGCCCGGAAACTCAGTTTTACATTTATTAAAAACCTCGATTTCCCGACAAACACTTTACGACCCAAAAATCCAAATAAACAGCAATTCATTTTCAAATCATGTGCAACCTTCCAGAATCAAATATCATGACATAAATAAGCATTCTACTAAATCTCAACGCAAACGGAGTGTCTGAAGGTACTACAGTAGACACCTCTTGACAACCCGAAACTACATTCTCCGAACTCGACAACTAACAACTTATATTTTTCTAAAAATACCAACCGAAGTTATAACAAGCTCTTAATTTCCAGAACACATACATATATATATATATAGTAGCAGCATATCAAAATTCTAGAGTCAACGGAGTAGTGCAACTATCATTTTCTAAAACCACCTACACGTAAAAATTAGTAAGTTCTACAACATTAACCTTCTTTGATATTATCAAATATCATATCAATCATCAAAGTCCAGAACCTAAGCAAATCCTAAACGAGTTTAATAATCATAATAATTCATATATTTGTTTCCATTATTCATTTCCTCTAGACATTTACAAAATTCTAAAATGCTTACCGAAACTTAAGGACTAGATGATTATATCTCCCAATAGATGTATATTTGAGGGGATCAGTCTCAAGTATACACACATCGTGTTGGAGAGTGCCCTAGTGGCAATCGTATTTTCTCTTTTACTTGTACTTATTTCATGTTTATGGATTATTACTATTAATAATAATGAGGCATTTCATTTATTATATTTATGCTTTAATTGTTTAATTAAAATAGATGTAATAAAGTCCTTAGGATTATAATTTCAATGTCATAAGAATATCAAGTACATGACTTGATAGTGAGATCTTATTGATTGATAATTATCCTTAAAGATTTCCTAGTCGAGTATTATAGTTAATAAGGACAACTATAATACATCGAGACTAGTATGTGGCAGACTGATGACTGTATCTCACCGGTCATGGATATGGGATATCAAGTCTTCACGTAAGTATACATTGGGACAATTGTGTACTGGATTGACCCGCCATGAGAATGCTACATGGGTTATTAAGTGAGTGTCATAAGCGATTCTCATAGTGACAATGGTGTACATAGTCCTTCGACCTGAAGTCACTATGGTTCTCAACATGTGGAGTTATGTGCTTTCACACAATCAAACATTATCTTTAACCAGATAATTATAACGGTTGTGATCGGGTATATAACGAATCATGTAGAGGGATATGAGTGACATAGATGAGATTTGTCCTCCCTATTTAATAGGGATTATATCTCTGGGCCCCTTGATTAAGTGAGACGGTAAAATGTATGGCCATACTCAAGTAGGTCAATATGAGATATTGACAAGACTTGTTTATACTCGTCTACTTAGGCATCAAGAAATCATAGGTTATACTATTCATGGGTGACACGTTCCATGCCATGAGTGTAACTATGATATTTGGACAAAGGGATTAAACTTACACATGTTCATTGGTCACAGTAAAAGGTTTAGTCAAATCACAGACATTCCTGTCACTTGGGTAGCAATAATGTGTTGCTAGATACCGCTCATTGCTTGTAAAGTTAAAATGTGATTTTAACATTACTGCCAACGTTATAGGAACCTATAGGGTAACACACTAAGAGCAGATAAAATTGGAGATATTACATTTGGTAAAAATACAATAGTTGTATTTTTATAATATTAAATCTTTCTGATATGATTAAGATATGATTCGTTTTATCTTTATGTATAAGATATAAATTTGATTTTATCTTCTACATATAAGATAGAATTCGAATTTGTCTCCTAAAAAGCCCAACCAGTTGGTCTGATAATATTATAAATATAATATTATTAGCTTTGGGGGAAAAAGATGTGTGAGACACAGAACGGCAACCCTGAGTGATACACAGACTCTCTCTTCTCTACTAGCATTGAGAAGAGAGACGTGACTCCAATTGGGAATTTGTTTGTGTGGATACCAATAGAGGCACAACACATTGATGTGCTCATGATTGATGAAGCGTTCGTGATAAGACTCGTTGGTCTCCTCTTCCCTGCAAAAGGTAATTTTATTCCCTATCTCAAATCATGATTTCACATGGATCCGGGATGGAAATAGAAATTAATTTTTTTTTCCGCTGCGTTTGTCGCATCCTATTTCCTAACAGTGGTATCAAAGCCACTTGCGAAACCATGATTTGATTAGTTTTGATTAAACATGTTTTAATATGATTATGATGAGTTGGGATTAATCAAAAATTAAATAATAAAAAAAAAATTCGCTGTGAGTATTCAGATTGATGTGGCCGCATGAAATTATCAAGAGTTGATGATGCGCCGCATGATACGTTATTTTATCAAGAGTTTGATAAAGGGTTGATTCTCGTGAATTAGTTAGTTGCGTATGAACACAAAGTCCTTCCTGTAGCGCTATTCATGTTCAATATGTTGGCCTGAATACCAATAAGAGTTCACGTGAATCAATATAGAATTGTGCCGTGAATCTATTTGGCCTGGAGTTAACAAGATTCAATTTGGCCTGAATACCAATCAAATTTTACGTGAATCAAATTTGATGCGGAAATTGATTCGTTGAGTTCATATTGTAATTTTTTTTTAATCAAGAGTTGATACGTTATTTTTTTATCAAGAGTTGATAAAATATATATTTTTTTTTAATTCGTAACAAACATAATTTTAATAAAATAATAATGTATTTTATTTAATATGTTGTTTGTTGTATGGTGAATGGTCATGGCCTCTTAGATCGTTTCGCGCCTTGTGTATGTTTTATTTTCTTTTGGTTTATTTTTAAATACGGCCTGCGTGTCGTGCCTCTCTCCATATTCAATATGTATTTCTTTTCTTATCTAAATCCCCTCATAAACGAGGTTTCTATTTGTAATATTTTTATTAAAAATTGCGAAAGACTTGAAGATGAAAAAGGAAAGGAGCTTTAAGGAAGGATCTTGGAGAAGGACCGGTGCATACATTCAAGGAATGCTCTTGGAGAAGAAGCTATGCGTTTAGGATCTTTGTATTAATTCACTCATTGGCTTGGGTGAATTAGTTTTTCTAGGCCATGACCATATCACGTAGTTTATAATTATAGTATGTATGTGATGCATGTTATCGTTATAATGTATGTTAATGTAAGATAAAATAGGTGAGATCACTTAAATATAAAACCCCTCAAACTGAAATATTAAGTTATATGCCTTCCAATGCTTGACACTCGTTTTGATTGATGTCGTTCTGAATGTGGGTCTGCTAAAGTAAAGTATGAGTATCTACATTGGTTAGACACGAAGGAATAAATGTAATATTAGTTATGTCAACCATTGGGTCTAACTTAAATGGATGGTTCAATAGGATTGAAGATCTATAGGCAAAAGAATTGGGTATAAATTAATAAGTTAATTTTGAATAAATGTTATTCACCCAATTGATCCAAGAGTCACATGAGATGTGATTGGGAAAGGGTTCCCTACCTAAATAATCAAATTTTGGGAGATCAGCTAAAGTTTGACTCATAATAAAATGAAATATGGATCTTGGTCCCACTAGAAAATCTTACGCTGAGATTTTCTGAGTCAATATTGAGGGTTATTGATTTGAGCAAAATAGTGGGAGTAATATTTAATGAAAGTCCTTATTAAATATTTAATAAACATGATTTTAATTCTGCTTTTATTTTGTTGTTAGATCACCATGGCTTCAAACAATTCAAATAACTTATCACTGCGATCGGTCCTTGAGAAGGACAAACTGACGGGAATTAATTTCCTGGACTGGTATCGAAACCTAAGAATTGTCCTTAGGAATGAGAAAAAGCTGTATGTGCTAGAGCAACCGCTCCCTGAAGCACCCCCCGCTAATGCACCGGCTGCTGAGCGGAATGCTTTCCGTAGGCATCAAGATGATGCCTTAGAGGTTGGAACTCTCATGCTTGTCACCATGACACCTGACCTTCAGAAGGTTCATGAGAACATGAGTGCGTACGATATGATCGTACACCTTAAGGAGCTCTATCAAGGGCAAGCAAGGCATGAGCATTTTGAGGTAACAAGGAGGGACATTGGAAGAGGAATTGCCCAGATTACCTTAAAGAGAAAGAAATGAAGAAAAGAGGAGCCTCTTCTTCAGGTATTTTTGTTATAGAAGTCAATTTTTCTGCTTCAACATCATGGGTATTAGATACTGGATGTGGATCTCACATTTGTGTTAATGTGCAGGATCTAAAAAGAAGTAGAAGATTAGCTAAAGGTGAAGTCGAACTGCGAGTTGGAAATGGAGCAAGAGTTGCCGCCATTGCTGTTGGAACTTGTAGTTTAACCTTACCTAGTGGATTAGTTTTAGAACTAGAGGATGTTTATTGTGTACCTGCTATTCGTAGGAATATTATTTCAGTTTCATGTTTAGACAAAGTAGGTTTTTCGTTTTCAATAAGGAACAAATGTTGTTCCATTTATTTGAATGAGATGTTTTATGGCAGTGCACAATTAATAAATGGTCTTTATTTGTTAGATCTTGATCATCCAATCTATAACATTAATGCTAAAAGGTTTAAATCAAATGATACAAACCAAACTTTTCTTTGGCATTGTCGTTTGGGCCATATAAATGAGAAACGCATTTCTAAGCTTCATAAAGATGGATTCTTAGACTCATTTGATTTTGGATCTTATGAGACATGTGAGTCTTGTTTGTTGGGCAAGATGACAAAGGGCCCATTTACTGGCAGCAGTGAATGGGCTAATGAACTTTTGGGACTCATACATACAGATGTATGTGGGCCTATGAGTTCAAATTCTAGAGGAGGTTACCCGTACTTCGTCACATTTACTGATGATTTTAGTAGATATGGGTATGTATATCTAATGAAATACAAACATAAAACCTTTGAAAAGTTCAAGGAATTCAAGAATGAAGTACAAAATCAACTTGGCAAAAGTATTAAAGCCCTTCGATCTGATCGAGGTGGTGAATACCTTAGCCAAGAGTTCGATGACTATCTAAAAGAGTGTGGTATAGTATCTCAACTCACTCCTCCTGGAACACCCCGGTGGAATGGTGTTTCAGAAAGGAGAAACCGAACCTTATTGGACATGGTTAGGTGTATGATGAGTCAATCAGACCTTCCTATCTCTTTTTAGGGACATGCTCTGCTTACAGCTGCTTTTACACTTAACTGATCCCCATCGAAAGCGGTTGAAAAGACACCATATGAGATATGGACTGGGAGGCGTCCTAGTATGTCTTTTCTCAAGATTTGGGGTTGTGATGTTTATTTTAAACGTCTACTTTCTGATAAACTTAGTCCCAAATCTGACAAATGCTACTTTGTAGGATATCCCAAAGAAACTAAGGGATACTATTTCTACAATCCCACAGAAGGCAAAGTGTTTGTCGCTCGCACAGGCGTATTTCTTGAAAGAGAATTTCTCTCTAAAGGAAATAGCGGGAGGAAAATAGATCTTGATGAGATTCAAGAATCCCAAAGTAGCCAAGACCAAGCGATGGATGTTGAGCAAGTTCCACTAGATGTTGTGGATATACAACCTGCTCAAGTTACACAAGTTTTGCGTAGGTCAAGTAGGATTCCTCTTCAGCCAGAGAGATATGGATTTCTCTTGACTCAAGAGGATGACATTATGATTTTTGATCAAGATGAACCTACTACTTACCAAGAGGCTATAAACAGCCCTGACATTGAGAAATGGCTTCAAGCCATGAGATCTGAGATGGAGTCCATGCACACCAAGCAAGTTTGGATCTTGGTTGATCTACCTGATGGGGTAAAACCAATTGGGTGCAAATGGGTTTTCAAGAAGAAGACTGACATGGATGGTAATGTACATACCTTTAAAGGACGATTGGTTGCTAAAGGTTTCAAACAAGTTCATGGTATTGACTATGATGAAACTTTTTCACCGGTTGCCATGCTTAAATCCATTAGGATCTTGCTTGCTATTGCAGCATTTCATGATTATGAAATCTGGCAGATGGATGTCAAAACTGCTTTCCTTAATGGAAATCTTTTAGAGGATGTGTATATGACACAACCTGAAGGTTTTGTTGATCCAAAGGATGCTGGAAAGGTTTGTAAGCTGCAACGATCCATTTATGGATTGAAACAAGCTTCTAGGAGTTGGAATATTCGATTCGATGATGCAATCAAACAATTTGGTTTCATCAAGAACGAAGAAGAGTCTTGTGTATATAAGAAGGTTAGTGGGAGCGCAATTGTCTTTCTTGTGTTGTATGTCGATGACATACTAGTCATCGGGAATGACATTCCTACCTTACAGTCTGTTAAGACTTGGTTAGGGAATTGCTTTTCTATGAAGGATTTGGGTGAAGCAACCTATATATTAGTCATCAATATTTATAGAGATAGATCAAGGAGATTGCTTGGCCTAAGTCAAAGTTCGTACATAGACAAAGTGTTGAAACGGTTCAACATGCAGGATTCCAAAAGGGGATCTTTGCCAATGTCACATGGTATAACCTTGTCAAAGGAACAGTGTCCTTCCACTAAGGAAGAAAGGGAACGCATGGATAGAATTCCATATGCATCTGCAATTGGATCTTTCATGTATGCCATGATATGTACTCGACTTGATGTTTCGTATGCTTTGAGCATGACGAGCAGATACCAGTCAGATCCAGGTGAAGGTCACTGGACAGCAGTCAAGAATATCCTAAAGTACTTAAGAAGAACTAAGGATGCTTTCTTGGTATATGGAGGTGAAGATGAGCTGGTTGTAAAGGGTTACACCGACGCTAGCTTCCAGACTGATAAGGACAATTTCAGATCACAATCTGGATTTGTATTTTGTTTGAATGGTGGGGCTATATGCTGGAAGAGTTCAAAGCAAGAGACTGTAGCCGATTCTACAACAGAAGCTGAGCATATAGCTGCATCAGAAGCAACAAAGGAAGCGGTTTGGATTAAGAAGTTCATAACTGAACTTGTTGTTGTTCCTAGTATTGAGTTTCCAGTGGACCTCTATTGTGACAACAATGGAGCCATTGCGCAAGCTAAGGAACCGAGATCTCACCAGAAATCCTAACATATACTTCGGCGTTTTCACATCATTCGAGAGATAATTGACAGAGGAGATGTGAAGATATGCAGAGTTTCAACAGATGATAATATTGCTGATCCACTGACTAAACCTCTTGCCATAAAAAAGCATGAGGGACATGTAAGGGCTTATGGTATTATATACATGAACGATTGGCTCTAGTGCAAGTGGGAGATTGTTGGAGAGTGCCCTAGTGGCAATCATATTTTCTCTTTTACTTTTACTTATTTCATGTTTATGGATTATTACTATTAATAATAATGAGCCATTTCATTTATTATATTTATGCTTTAATTGTTTAATTAATATAGATGTAATAAAGTCCTTAGGATTATAAGTTCAATGCCATAAGAATATCAAGTACATGACTTGATAGTGAGATCTTATTGATTGATAATTATCCTTAAAGATTCCCTAGTCGAGTATTATAGTTAATAAGGACAACTATAATACATCGAGACTAGTATGTGGCAGACTGATGACTGTATCTCACCGGTCATGGATATGGGATATCAAGTCTTCACGTAAGTAAACATTGGGACAATTGTGTACTGAATTGACCCGCCATGAGAATGCTACATGGGTTATTAAGTGAGTGTCATAAGCGATTCTCATAGTGACAATGGTGTACATGGTCCTTCGACCTGAAGTCACTATGGTTCCCAACATGTGGAGTTATGTGCTTTCACACAATCAAACATTATCTTTAACCAGATAATTATAACGGTTGTGATCGGGTATATAACGAATCATGTAGAGGGATATGAGTGATATAGATGGGATTTGTCCTCCCTATTTAATAGGGATTATATCTCTGGGCCCCTTGATTAAGTGAGACGGTAAAATGATAGGCCATACTCAAGTAGGTCAATATGAGATATTGATAAGACTTGTTTATACTCGTCTACTTAGGCATCAAGAAACCATAGGTTATACTATTCATGGGTTACACGTTCCATGCCATGAGTGTAACTATGATATTTTGACAAAGGGATTAAACTTACACATGTTCATTGGTCACAGTAAAAGGTTTAGTCAAATCACATACTCATGTCACTTGGGTAGCAATGATGTGTTGCTAGATACCGCTCATTGCTTGTAAAGTTAAAATGTGATTTTAACATCACTGCCAACGTTATAGGAACCTGTAGGGCCACACACTAAGAGCAGATAAAATTGGAGATATTACATTTGATAAAAATACAATAGTTGTATTTTTATAAAATTAAATCTTTCTGATATGATTAAGATATGATTCGTTTTATCTTTATGTATAAGATATAAATTTGATTTTATCTTCTACATATAAGATAGAATTCGAATTTATCTCCTAAAAAGCCCAACCAGTTGGTCTGATAATATTATAAATATAATATTATTAGCTTTGGGGGAAAAAGATGTGTGAGACACAGAGCGGCAACCCTAGCCGTCATATCAGAGAGTGAGTGATATACAGACTCTCTCTTCTCTACTAGCATTGAGAAGAGAGACGTGACTCCAATTGGGAATTTGTTCGTGTGGATACCAATAGTGTAACAGCCCGATTTATCATAAACCAATAATAATTAACTTTTACTTATGAAAGTTGAAAAAAAATGAGGCCAATTTTTTATTTTTTTTTTGAATCGTACTGGAAAGTCTTTGGTGTAATAAAAGTTCTTTCACTGAAACTCGAGTTGTTACTAAAACATTTATTCTCATAAAACTTTCACGTTTACAAAAGAACTTGTTTTCAAAAAAAACAAAGTAATTTATTACAGTAGATTAAAAGTATTTACAACGGTTTACAAAAGATTGCATTACTTCATCTTTCCAGAATGAGGATACTTTCATAGAATTTAAAATTGGCTTGGTTACGTAAATGGTTCCTTGCTCGGTAATCCTTAACTCACACATCATAACCATAAACTAAATTCACTACTTTCGCTTCCGCTGCGCTACTCGGATGAAGACGCCCGGATGAAGCTCTCCATTCTTCTTGCACCCTTTCTTCGCTCCCGAGGATGAAATCATCTCTATTGCCACATGGGGGTTGCCACTCCGTTCCATCTTCAACTCTTCTCCGGTGATGACCTTCAGACGATGCTTCGTTTGTCCGTTGAGATATCAGCAGCCCCAATATGCCAACGAACAGGAGAGAGTAAGCGATCCGAACGACGCATCGTCGACGACGTGGGATTACAATAGGCAAGATACTAGGACAATACGGATAGGACAGGAAATGTACATACAACATGACAATCAAGCATAACATTATGATTATCATTATTCTTATCATTACTTCTTTATCTTTCCAACCTCGTTATCTTCAACATAATATCTCAATTCAGTTCTTGACTTCAACCTTTCAGGGAACTTCACTTCATAATATCATCCATCATTTTATTACTTTTAAACCTTGGTTTTCAAGTCTTATCAAATCACAACCTTGGATGATTGGGGAAACTTAAAAGATCATCGAGGTACTCGTTTCGTTGTCATCTTCACACACGTCTACATCTCCTCGGTCATCCACCCAGTCCTAGTCGGAAGCGAATAGGAGTACAGGACCTTTACCACGCGGGCACGACAGCTGTCTCAACAAAGATGGTCCCAGACCAGGAGGATCTCGTCCTCAAATCATATAATCAGGCTCACTGCCTCGCAGTGGCAAAACACATTGCCCCGTTCCAGTCCCTCTCCACTGTTCTCGAAATGCCATAGGGGTGACAGCACTATTCTGGTCCCGGGTGCAGAACATACCACGGTATTAGACCCAGTCCCCACGACGTTAGTGCACCACATGTGGAGTTCGTTCTGCCCAGAATAGTTCTCAAGGCAACGTGACGTTTTACCGCCCAAGCCTACCCTATTGCATTCACAACCCGAATATCCCTGATATCCGGGGTACCTTCCTCTCCACTACTTCGCACTCTCGTACCTTACCGCGTTCATGTCTTTTAATATCTTTTATCTTATCAATTAACCTAAGGTCGGCCCATCCTTCGTACATCCCTTCGATGAGTCCCGACCACTAACTTTGCACAGTCTTTTCTTATCAGAGTGTGACGCTCTCATTTTAACTTGAAAATAATTAATATTTCCAAATAGTTTACTACTTGCTATCAAAAATTAGGACTAGAAAATTTTTCATTTTTAAAAGTTATACTTGCTCATACATAAACCTTTTGTAATATAAACCAGTTTTGAATTCGGCTTTATAATATCTTAGCTTCGAAAAGATTCTCGAGATAACATTTCCTTATTTATAGAAAACATTATTTGAAGTCATTATTAAAACATATCATTTGCCTCTCGTGTGGTTTTGAATACACCCAAAAACATAAACTTATCGCCGAATCCCTTGTAAATTAAAATCAGAGTTCGCGGAAGTAAATATAATACTTATGGGGCTCTACTGAGGAAAATAAGACATCATATATATATATATATCATATCATAATATAAAACCCCATCAGTACGGTAAGTATCAAGTAACATCAGTCGAGATAGCAAGAGTTTATAAAAACATATACAACCCAGCTGTATGAAATAAAACCTCACTCTAAGACCTCTCAAAATATATACACTATATCACATGGTCTCAAAATAGAAGTCTCAGAGCAGGTCTTCAGTGTCCTCAGCAGCTCCTTAGATCCTCCACCGCTCTATACCTAGGATCTAGGATCCAAAACACCTATGCTATGCAGGCTCCTATGAACCAGCGGGTCCACCTCCAGCAGAAACAGTCGGCTCAACATGCACCTCCTCCTCGCTCTCATCCTCCACAGGGTCCTCCTCGACCTCGCCCGACTGTGTAGAGACCCCACCACTGGGTCTAGGATCTGCAGAAGCGGTCCTATCATAATCAGTCGGACCAGGAGAAGGAGTCTCCTCGGTGACAACTCTATGGGAAGAAGGATGGGAACGAGTGGTAGCTCTAAAACGGAAACTATGAAAACGACGCATAGGTCGAGCCGGGGGTGGTCCTCTATATGTGTAAAAAGGTGGAACATGCATAGTATAGACTAATGGGATCCTAAATCGACGAGGTCGCACACGCACCAGAGGGTTAGGGTGGTAGAGAGTGATCTCAACCTCCCCCTCAAAAGTGGCACGATGCTCCTCATACGTCCATATACCGCTAGGGATAGGGCGTATCTCGATGCAGGCTAGGTATCTGGCCATCACCTAAACAGGGCACAGGGAGTAAGTATACACATATACATAATTGATAAAGACTAAAATTACACTCACAAGTATATCATGGACAGATCATAATGCAAATACATATGAACACACCAATTTTTCAACATTATAACTCTTATAATGCAAGTGGCATGATGTATGATTTTCTATCCACAACTGAGGCCTCTTAATTTCCATCTTGGACATCCATCCAATACACCCTTGTGTTCCCGGAACACCGACATTCTTCCCAGAACGTAATGTCGAACCATACTTGGATAATAAGCATCACTCCCGGAGTGTGCACCACGTTCCCAGAACGCATACGTTCCCAGAACGCATAAAAACCAGGTCCCGGACACTGGCCACATATCTATAATGTGTCATCAAGTAGGTTATACTTTGGTACTCCCGGAGTACCCTCCTCATATTCCCAGAATATGATAACGTTCCTACCAACCAGACTTCCAATCTATATGGATGCACAAATATTGGGGTTGGTTTTATCTTTGCGTTAATTAATGTGATTTAGAAATATTCCAATTTCCATTTTGAATGATAAGTTTGAGGCATAATATTTGTCATAAAATTCTCCTTTAAATTTTCTCAAAACATGTCTTTTATCTTAGATTGGATAAACAAAGTCAATGGTATTCAAAAACTTAACTTTTTATTTTTCAGATTCAGGTACTAACCGGTTACAGTTTCAGGCTAACCGGTTAGAATTACAGACCTGAACTGTTCACCATTGCAATTCTGAAAAACCCTTTTTCTTGAATTCTCTACCCAATCTATACACCACTTAAACCTTGTTTTATGCCTCAAAATCACAGTTTCCATCATTCAAAATTAAAATCACATTTATTTCCAATCCTACATAATTTTCTCTTGAAAATTACTTTATGAATTTAAGGTATAACTCTTTACTTCCAATCTAAGTCATAACCCTTTTGTTCAGATTATTTATAATGGATTTACAGTATAGATTTGAGCAAAACTCCCAAACACCTAAGGACTGATTTATTAAACAAATTTTCTTTAAAATTCTGCAGTGTCTAACTGGTTACGAAAATCGAGTAACGGGTTAGATTATGCAGTCAGTCCTTCAAATTGAAGGTTTTAACACACCATTTCCTTTAATTCTCAAATCTAACCACAATCCATCATTCAATGAAGTTCATATACCTTAAACCAATATGTTTCATCACAGAAATCATATTCAAAGTGCATGCTTCAAGTCTTTGCATCAAATTGCATAAAAATCCACATAAACACAATTTAACACAACAAAACTCATTCTAATCATTCAGATCCAGAATTTAACATTCATACACTTTGCACGCATCAATATAAACTTGCTCAAACAGAATTGAGCCAAGATTTTGGCCTCCAAGCCTTTGTGCTTAAAAACACATAATGCCCTTTTGAGTTTTGCCAACTCAAATCCTAATTCATTTGACATTTAGTCTAAATCTAGTATAGTGAAGACTTCTCCCATACCTCTAAGACTGAAGTTGATGAAGACCTGACACAGAAATTGAAGGAAACCCCCAGATTTCACACAAACCCCAGTTCTGCTCTCAGCCACGAATTTCACCAACAGGGTCCAAAGATCAGAGGATTTGACACAGAGATTGACCAAAGAAATTGGGGAAAACAATTAGAAATCGTTCTAGGCAACATGCACTAACGAATGAAAAAGATTTGAGACCTAGAGGTTACCTGAGCTGATCAAAATCAAGGCTCCAATACAGCTTCCCGAATCAGAAAATTCCGAGCTCAGTTTTCCCAACCTCAACTTCAAATTGTGATTTCTCCTCACACAAAGACTCTCAGCTCACAAACTCTATGTCAACACAAAGCCCTTGATGTGAGCTTCGTGAATGTGTATCACTCGTTCAATAAAACTCAGAGATGAAGGAGAATTTGCTCCCACAAATTAAGAACCCTAATTCCGCTTCTCAACACCAAACCAAGAAGAATCAACCCCCAAACTTCAGAAATCCCTCAATTTATAGGCAAATTACACTTGCATGCAGAGCGACGCGTGTGTTGCCACTAATCTCAGGCAGCAATCGTGGCGATTACGGAGTTAATCAAGTGATTACTCATCAAAATCCACTAAACCAGTTTCTGGGTTCATCGTCTAACCGGTTACAGGGCATTACTAACCGGTTAGCTCAGTTCAAAATTTAAAAATTAATATTTTTAAATCTTTCCCTCCAAGAACCTTTTCAATATTACTTTTAAGCCCTCATTCAGGGACCAAAATGCAATATTCTTATATTTTGCATTTATTTGCCATATAAAAATATTTCAACTTATTTTTATATTTTAGGCTAATTAAATACAAAACATAATCTTGGAAAATTCTATAAATTAATAATAAAACTTTTTATTATTAATTTTCTATTATTCGGGAGACGAAAATTAGGGGTGTTACACAGAGCACAGAGCTGGGTTCACATCATCCCACTTTCATCTCAACAATCCCATATCATCATCTTTCCAAAATCTCAAACCATAGACTTCCTCAAAGGTCTCAGTTTGCGAAATTTCCTCAAAGTATCATTTTACAAACTTTTCAAAAATTCTAACTTCACCATCCTTCTAAAAATTTTCCTTCATCACTTTTTCAAAATCTCCTTTCACCAAAATGAAAATAAAAAATTCCTTTCGCAAGCTTTCTAAAAATAGTATTTCACAAGTTCTCTAAAAATTTGATTTCGTAAATCTTTCAAGAATCTTGTTTTTGAAAAACCCTTTCAAAAATTCTCGTTTCAAAATCCCTTTTTCAAAAATCCCATTTTCAAAAACCTCTTCAAACTCTCTTTCCATAAACCTTTTCATAGTCACTTTCCATAAACTTTATTTCAAAAACTTTTCGAAAACTCATTGTTTCCGTGAGTACTAGTGGAGGAGCAAGCTCAACTCAACACCAGTCTCACTTCCACAATGTCACAAAGGAGCCCCGCTCCACTCACATCACATCTCATTCCAATAAACAACTCCACCTCACTTTCTCCAGCTCTGGCTTAACCTCATTCTCATCATCAAATCTGTCCCCAATCTCAACGCTTTATTTCTTTTCCCATAAATCTCATATTCTTTAATCTTACTCATTTCATTTCGGTTTTCAGGACGTAACAGACGTCCATCAACGTGTTATTCATATTAATCATCATACATAATTAAATAAATAAACATACAAGCATACTAATTCACACGGTAATCACACAACAATAATGTGGCCTTTGTCACCTTCGTATAAGTGGCCACACAACACAAACAATTGCCACTTATACTACTGACTCCGAACCACTAAGTTCCGATCTTTGAGATGATACGGAACGTCCTAATATATCACCTAAACACCACAGTGTCTTAGGATAGCTTCTCTTTCACCTGAGGTCCAGCAGTTTAAATGTGTACGCTCTCCTCGGATCCTTGCCTCTACCAGCTGCCCCAATCCCTCGTCTTTAAGATTCCTCTTACTAAATAAAATACGTGTACGTCATTAACTTGTATTAAGAAAATATTTTCTTAACTCAAACACGTTTCGTTCCTCGTCGAAAAACTTAAAACACGATTGCTTTTTCAAAACAATTCCCATGTTTTCTAACACTTTAAATTCTTTAAAACCATTTGAAAACATCTTTTAAAACAATTTAAACCATTTGATTTGATTACTGGTCCATCTTGGACAGCAAGGAGTCTTTCCACAAAATTAATCTAATAAAAACTCGAAAACACCATAAAAGTACTTTTCGCTTTAAATAATTCTTTATCTCAATTTAGTACTTCAAAACTCAAGTTTTTATCGTAAAACAATTCTTGGACAACCATAAACACAATTCAAAATCTCAAATTAATTAAATGGATTTATCTTAAAATCAATTAATTTTTAAAACCAATTACGGAGTCAAATACTTTTCAAACATCAACTAGCACACAACCACAACAACACTTAGATGAATTAAGTCATGTAATTACTTACTTAATTATAGACCAAATATTCGTTTTCAACAAACACTTATTTACTTAATTATTTTCTAAACATTTTCATTTTCATTTTCATATTTACCTACTTATTAAAAGAAACCGAATTGAATAAGTCTAACATATGAACTTCATGCATCTCAAGAACGAAATCATGCTCAAACATCAACTTACAAAACATACTCATTTTATATATATTATTTCATGAAAAATATTCTTAGTCCTTCTTGAACATACATTGGCCAAATACATGCACAAGTACAAGTAAAGATTTGTCCAACATCAAAATATGACATCATAAAATCACTTCTTCCTTTTTCATGTCAAAACCGTGAGTTTAGTCTTGGAAAATTTATAAAAATTTTAATTTACTTATTTATTTATTTATTTATTTATATTTTTTTAACACAACCATTTGTCAAAACAATTCCAATCTTTTCTCACGTTTGAACTTATTCAAAATCATTTGAAAACTCATATTAATATAATTTAAATAATTATTTTATGTGGCTGTATGAAATCAGTCCAGCCACCATTTTAATTCCTTAAACACCGGAAAAACCAATATTTTTCATTCTAACCTTTCGTTACTTCAATTAGTACTTGAAATCCACAATTTTCATCATTTGAAAACACTTTTGAATTTGAAATACCTTAGGAATAAATCTTGGGCAGCAAGGAAATAAAATTAAAACCATTAAAAATACTCATTCACTTATTCCCTTACACAAAACCGAATTGAAAAGAAAAAAAAACACCACAATACAATTTAAATCATTTACTTAACATTAAATCACAAAACATACTCATGAATTCAAGTCACTTTATGAGAAAAAGAATCTAGCCTACTAAACCTACTTGGGCCGAACACCATCATGACACAAACATGGTTTTGATGCACTTTTTCAACATGCCAAACCTTAAAATCTTCAAATTAAATCATGCACTTTGAAAAACACTTGAATCAAGAAGAAAACCACATGCAAGAGTCTTTTTCATGAGAAACAAATCATGATCTCCTAGTCCTATGCTTTGGCCGAATATCCAACCCCAAAAGTCAAGAGAGAAGTTCAAATCTTTGACATGCATGAACAATAGACTTAGATCAAACAAAACCACTTTCAAAAGTTGATTTCCTTTGATTTTCTTGCTAAAACTGTGACATGCAAATAAAAGATCAAGACTTTTTGTTTCAAGAATCACATGCAAAGACTTAGATCAAACTTTTTCAAAGATTGAAGCAAAGATCAAAGCTTTTTCAAGATCAAAACCAAATCAAAGCATTTCAACTACTTAAATCAACTTTCATAAACATACAACTTGTAACATCCTAAACTTTGATTTAAATGAAATAATTATTAAAAACCTTCGAAAAATTGGAAAAGTGGCTTAATGATTTTCGCTAGATATGTGAGTGGTGATTATAGGACCTAGGAGTTGTATAGAAGGCATTTATGGCTTTGGGCAAAGTCATATAAGCGAGATCGAGAGTTAAATCGGCGTTTTCGACGTTAGAAATCGACCGAAAAGAGAAAATTAGGAATTTATTATAGGATACTAAGAAATTAAATTCCACCGTTGGATATGAAGTTTATGGGGTGAAGAAGCTTGCCTAAAAATTTGGACCCGATCCGACGGGTAACGAAAAAGTTACGGCGAATCAAAGTTGGGAACCACTGGTGCATGCCCAGGCGCACCAGTGTGCACCAGGTGCACCAAACCCGTGGAAAATTCGCCCAAGCGCGCACCAGCCTCGCCCAGGCGCGCCCCTGACGCGCAACGTGCGCACCAGCCAGAAAATGGCGCGCCAGAGTCTCCCATCCCCCGCACCAGACGCACGCGTTTCCGCACCAGCACCAGCCTGGTGCGTGCCCCGCGCTCAGGCGCGACCCGTCCACGCTCAGGCGCGCACGCGGATCTGATCCGCACCAGCTCTATAAGAGCTGCGCACCAGACCCCCTTCTCTCTTCATTTCTCCGCCCCAGACCTTCTCCCTTCACCCACCTCCGTCCAGCAGCCCCCAAGCACCCCTCCAGCCACCTCCATCCACCGCCAAGCCCACCATCATCACCATGGACGCCTCTCTCTCTCCTCCCTCTTAGTCTCTTTCCCTCCTTTTCTCTCTCTCTCCTCCTTTTCCTCCACCACCACACCACACCATAGCCACCACCACGAACCACCCACCACCACCACCATCAAGAGCTCTTCTTCCTCTCCCTTTCCCTATTGATTGAGTTCCCTTACTCTCTTCCTCCTCCCTTTGTGTTTCTCTTTCCTCTAGGGTTTTCTCTCTCCTCACCGGATCTCACCAACGCCGACACCGATCGTGATTCGCACCGGGCTTGTGTTGGGTGCTCCGAGGCTTTAAGCTTGGGCCGCGATCGTTCGCAAACAACGAGGTGCAACACTGTCACCGCGATCGGGATCGATTGTCCCCGCCGTGGTTGGAATCAAAGGTCGTGGAAGCTTAGGATCGAATTGGAGCCGAGCTAGAGCGTAAGCCGGGGAGTAAAGCGTCAGGCTAAGGTTACCCTCTCACTGTCATCGATTGAGGTAAGGGGTTTCATTACCAGTCCTTAAGGGGTGCATTTCTGGGTAGTTATATCTATCGCTAGGACCGGGGAATGTTAGTTGTGAATGAACCTTAGAGTAGCCCGCTAAATAATGAAGGAAGATAACTAGGAAAGAAAATTTAGTTAAAGAAGAGTTAAAGCAATTAGCAACGAAATAAACGGAATAATAAGAAAGAAATAAATAAACAGAATTATAAGAACGAGTGAGTAGCGTAAGTAAGAAAATGGAGAAATTAGAGATTAATTATGGAGAGCCGGAATTAAATAAATAAAGTGTAGGAATGAGTTGAGAACTAAATTAGAATAAAATAAGGTTAATAGAAATAAATGGAGTGAATAAGTAACTAGCCATTAGAGGAAGGAAATAAACGGGAAATAAGAAAGAGAGAGTTAACGGAAAAAGAAATAATATAATTGGTTTAAATGCATGAGCTAGGTATTTTTAAATATGAGTGATGTAGGAAAAATAAACAAAGGAAGAGAAGAAGAAAAAGAAAAGAAAGGGAAATGAAATTTATTAAGGGTGAGTGGCGAGAATTGAAATATAATGTATAGGGCTAAATCAAGCAAAGTTAATTGGGAACGAGAATTATTAGTGAGTTGAATATATTTAGAATAAACAAAAATAAGGAAAAGGGTCAAGGGGAGTAAACACATAATAGGGATTAAAGATGGATTAATGAATTAAAAGAATTAAAGAGAATTAAGGGACTAAATGTAAAGAGAAAAGAATAAGACGAGTTAATGATGAGAAATAAAGAAAATGATAAATGTCACAAGTGGTTGTATTGACCCTGTGGCACGGCGCAGGTGGTTGTATTGACCCTGTGGCCTAGATAAAATGATAAATTTCCCAGGTGGTTGTATTGACCCTGTGGCCTATTATGATTGGCACGGCGCAGGTGGTTGTATTGACCCTGTGGCCTATTATGATTGGTAAACGGCGCAGGTGGTTGTATTGACCCTGTGGCCTACTATGAATGGTAAACGGTGCAGGTGGTTGGATTGACCCTGTGGCACGGCGCAGGTGGTTGTATTGACCCTGTGGCCTATTATGATTGGTAAACGGCGCAGGTGGTTGTATTGACCCTGTGGCCAGATAGTAAATGTGAAAAAGGAAAGAGCAAAAGTAATAAAGGAAAATGGAAAGGAAAAAGAGTAATGAGAATGACATAAAAGGAAGTTTAAAATGGAAATACAAATGAGAATAAAAAGGAAAATAACGAAAGTAATGGGTAACATGGATAAATAGAGATTAAGGATTATCTAAAAGAAAACATTTAGAAAGAATAAGAATTGGGAAACAATCAGGTGGTAAAAAGGAAAGAAGAACATGAATTGTGTAGCATAGCATAGGCTTGAATAGTTTTGGCGTGTCGTATATATCTTCTTAGAAATCTCCTTTTTAAGTTCTGTGTGATGCTTCCCATGTGTTGTTAACATTTTTCAGGTACGCAAGTGGAGCATACACTAGTGCTGGCCGAGCAGGATCTTCATTCCACTACGTGGAGTGAATATATATATACATATGTTTGAGTGGACCAGTATTTTGTAATTTAAGTATGTAATAGTTGTTCGCCCTGAACTTTGTATCCACCGGGCATTAGGTTTTGTTATAACTATTAAACTGTTGTTGTTTATGTTTTAAACAATTCTGGACTGACAGGTTTTAGGGGAAAAATTTTGGGAAGTCCGGAAATTAGAGGAAACTCTGCCGGATTTTCGTAAAACCTTTTTAAGAAATTTAAGTATTAAAACGAAATTTTAAAACTCCGATTTTTATAAAACCTAAAAATTGCTAATAAAAGTGAGAGTGTTACACAACTAACATGCAAGAACTTGAATCAAGGTAAAAATCATCATGACCTAGTTTCCTAGTCATGGCCGAATTCCAAAGTCCATAGTTTAAGGTTCTACAAGTTTGTTTTACTCTTGAAAAATCAAGATCAAGGATTAGAAATTACATGCAATCATAGATCAAACATAAAAATAAACATGCAAGAAGAAATGAAGATTACAAAGCTTTAGAAGGTAGAACTACTCTAACAACTCTAGGATCTTCGAAATACTTCAAGAAAAGGAAATGGTTTTCAACCTTCTTCACTTGATCTTCAAGAGAAACCTAATACTTTGGGCTTGATCTCCTTCCTTCTTCCTCCTTCCCCACCCACGGCCAACACCCTCCTTTTCTCTCTCTCTCTTTTCTTCTCTAAGAGCTTAAAGGAAACTCTTAGGATTTGTGTTTGGTTGTGAAGGAAGTGAATGGGAAAAATGAGAGTGAATGAACTAAGGCCAAAAATATTTATAGGCAATTCGTGAAGTCCCTATTATGCCCTTGGTTTGGTTTTGGTTAGTGTGTGGTAAGGAGGGGCGATTTTGGCATTCCCATTTGTTGCATGGGTGAAGTTTATCAAAACTAAGGGGACAAGGTAGAGTGGCCTAAGGTTTTAGGGGTCATTTTAGGCTTAAGGACTAGTTCGCTTCCAGTTAGAATTTGGTTACTTGGTTGATTCTAGTTCTAACTTAGTTTAGTTTGGTTTCTTGTTCAAGAAATGCAATCCTAGGCTTATACGTACACATACATACCACACCTATACACGTACACACATATACACACAATTATACGGACATACACATATACACATATACATACATATTGCAATCACACTCAATCACACAATTAGTCATGAAATAATTTCTCCTTCAATCAACAAATATAAGTATTAACACTTAAACACACTTTCTCTTTGACTAATAAACTGTACCATTTGGCTGTAATTATGACCCTCATTTTATTTTCAAAAATCATATTTTAATATATTAGAGATATTCTCTAAAGGAAAAATTCATTTGAAGTCCTTAACTATTTTTACTAAGTTATTCTTTCAAAATTCGTCCTTTAAGTACCCTAAAAATACATTTTTGCAAACCAACCCAGAAAATTATAAAAGTTACATTTTTGAAAGGAGATTTCTAATATGCAATCTAAAATTGGATTGTTGCTATGCAACCTTCTCTTAAACCAATAAGAAGTTGTCATTTAATTCACCTTTGCTTAAGACTATTTGAATGGTCTTCATCCTAGTTTCCTTCTATGCTATGTTCGAACTCCAATCTTCCTTAAGTTTAGCATAATCATGACTATCCATTGTCTTCACAAGTGGCTTGACATCAGAGTTTGCCGCGTTGATTGCTAGAACTCGCAACGCCTAATAACTCAGAGTTTGGCTTGGCAACAGGTGAATTAAGTAACAGCTTCTTATTGGTTTAAGAGAAAGTTGCAAGGTGAATTAAATGACAACTTCTTTTTGGTTTAAGAGAAGGTTGCATAGCAACAATCCAATTTTGGATTGCATGCTAGTAACTCCCTTTTTGAAATCTACATTTTAATACGATCGTTTGCATATAAAGATCATAAAATTCGGAGTTACGATTGAAAAGATATGGATTTTTAAAGTTAACAAACCCAAAAATTTTTTTTTTTTGGTAAATAAAAAAATTTTATTAATACCAACTTGCAAAATTATTCACTTACAAAAAACCAATGGCACCTTCTAGGAAGGGTACATTGGTAAAAAAGTAACTCAACTAAAGACTAATAAAAGCAACTAAGTGAAATCCATTAGCCTTTGGACCACCACTCGATTCTGACATCCAGCACCATCACCCAGCTTGGAAGCTATCCTCATCGCAATTTCACGAAGCACCACTCTTCACCGTCTCTCTGGTTCCTGATGCTTCCCTTGGTAAACCCTACGGCACCGCTCCATCCAGACTTCATACACCGTCACCGCCAGCAGAGCACACGCAATTTTCCGGTAAGTCTTCTCCTTGATTCCATAATTCACCCATTTCAACCATTTCGAGCTAGCACAGCTCATAAATGGAATACAAAGCCAATTTACAAGAAGAGTAAGCAGCTCCTTACTCCAATTGCAATTGAAGAACAAGTGATCACTCGATTCAGGGTGCAACTCACACAAAGGTCACATTATAGAACTTAGGTTTAAGAAACACTGCAATTGATCATAGGTATTCAATCTATTATGAAGCATAAGCCACATAATAAAGCTGTGTTTTGGGATTGAGACCGAATTCCAAGCCACTCTGTAGAACTTGAATTTCTCAACATTCCCACAAAGGAATCTGTAACCTGATTCAATAGAGTAGTCCTTACTGCTCCATATACCATTAGCAACACCTGGAGCCAAGCAATTTCTGATTTTTAGGAGCTGCTTGTAGTGCCAACCTTGATCTTGACGAGGTTGAGCCTCCCAAATGGATTCATTCTTTAAGTAGATCTGATTGACCCATTTGACATTTTTAACTATTTCTATTCCTTAATTCTCATTCTAGTTTACATCTCATACATACTTACTTTCCTTTGTTTATTATCCAATTATATTCAATTCATTATGCGATACCCATTTAGCACACAAACATCACAATTCAACCACTTATATGATTCACTTATTTCTATTTAAATCAATCAGAGATACAGAACAATAATCATTTATAATCATTCACAATTAACAACCAGAGTTCCTGTTCTTCAAATAAACATACATGATAACATATAGCACTTAGCTTGCATATTAAATCACAAGTATCAATTTATAGTTCATTTTATTTACTTTCTTACTTTATACTTAATTTAAATTAATTACCGAATGATCAGTTATAAGCACACCCACATATTCTTAGCAAGTATTATATACTAATTAGAAAATACTCTCTAAAGCAAGGTAAAACACCCCTTACCTTTAGACGCTTTAACTCTTAATTTCGTCAAATACCTAATCATTCCGCATGATGACGTCCATTGATTTCTACGCTGCGGCTGGTTCTGCATTTCTTTCATCATCCCCAGCAGGGAAGACAACCGCCCCGATTCACGACGATCCGGTTTACCCTGATCCAACCACGGTTGCAATAGTCCAATACGGTTCATGGCCGAATCGGTTTAAACCACACCCACACAGCCCTAAAAGCTTCAAGTTCCTTCATGGCAGCAACGGTGTCTACGATCGGCGTCGGTGAGTGGCGGTGCACGACGACTAGCGGCGGTAGCAGAGGCAACCAACGGTGGAGGAGTGCAGGGAGCAACATTGTCAAGCCCGTCACAGCAGCTCTAGCGGTGGGGGTTCAGGTTCGGTGATGCAAGGACCCGTGGTGGCGATCCGATCTTGGGCAGCAGCGGCGGATCGCGACATTGGTGGAAGCAACATCAGAGAACAGTGGCGACGGCTCAGGTTTTGATCATGGTGGCTGTTCAGTCTTCACTCCTTAAGCGGTCTCGGGTACGGCGATGAAGGCCTCGATTCGCAACTCGCGAATCTCCCTCCAGCAACAATGGTGATGCGACACAGGGACCCCATGGAGGAAGACGAAAACGGAGATGGTGGCACTGCACTTAGGCGACGGCGGTGAGCGAGCTTCGTGTTGACACCGCAGCTCAGTCGGTGGCGGCGATTGCTGGGTGGCGGCGATTCGCATCAGGACTCGTGATTGGTGGGAGAGGGAACGCAAGTGGCGGCGGCGCGCGGTGGCGTGGCTTCGAGCGCACAAGAGAGAGACAGGGAGGACGGAGGATAGCAGTGGAGGTGAGAGGGAGATATGGGTTAGGGCCGACGCCTCATAACAGGGAAGAAGAAGGAGTTGGGGAGGGAGGGTTTCGAACCCCCTTCCTCATATTATCTTTTTTTTATTATTATTATTATTACATTATCATTATTATTATTATTATTACTATTATTATTATTATTAGTATTATTATTATTATTATTATTTTTTCTTTTTATTTTTCTTTTTATTTATTATTATTATTACTATTATTATTATTATTTTTATTTATTATTATTATTATTATTATTATTATTACTATTACTATTAGTATTACTTGTGCTAGTATGGTTTTAAAACACTAATACCATTTTTCTTTATTTGTTTATTGTAAATCTCAAAAAAAATACTAATGATAAAATGTAAGCATTTAGCAAGTACTTATATAAAACTATAAAGTTAAGAATCTTAAAATTCTTAAAACATGTTCAACATTTAAAATGTCAAAATATATTAAAGTATAGAAAGCATGGTTTTCAAATAGTATAATTATTTTTAACATTTTAATTGAACTAATCAGTTAGCCATATCAATAATCAATTAGTCAGTGCTGCTTTTCTTTTTATTACTCTTATTATGTTTGGAATTAAAAATGGGGATGTTACAATTCTCCCCCACTTATAAGAATTTCGTCCCCGAAATTCGGGTTACTTCGTAACGCGGAGAACCATCCAGCTAATGGGGTTCCTGTCGGTTCTATTTCCCTGCTTCCGATGTGTTTAGGTCCATTCTTCTTAGTATTGCCATGTTTGTCCTCGGACACTACGTATCTCCTCTGTCGCGACAGGATTTACCATTTCCTTATTATTAAAGTTCCATCTTCCATTTCATGGGTTAAAATCCTCCCCCACTTAGCATCAACTTACCTGCTTACCCCGATGCCAGGAAGCAGGAAATCAAACGTGTCGGCTCCTGATTGTCTTTCATACGACTCTTAATAAAGAGTGCAAAAATCTAACATAATAAAAAAAATATAATCTTTGGAATTCACGAGGAATTTGCGACTTTGCTTTAAGGAAACAACATAAGATTATGCGATCCAAAGACTCCTCGCAGAATGTAGCAGCTTATGGCTAGAAATTTCCCGGAATCGGATCGAATAATTAAGACTGGAACTCCAGGAACGATGAATATTCTAGGATAAGAAATAAGGAGAAGATCGTAAATTCGCAATGTTTAGTAGATTGGAGCGAGAAATCTTTGATCCATGATCGAAAATCTCTATTTCGAGGTCATGTCAAACCAAGAAGAATGAGGAGGAAGGGATCTACTTGCACGAATTGGGGTACTAATTAAGGCTTTCAGATTTACTATTAATTTCTTAAACGATTTTCGATGGTCAAAGGTTGGAGGTTGGCAAGTATTCTTGATGTTTAAACATTCTATTAAACACTATTTTAGACCAACGACACTCAAGACATACCTTGGGTGTATGCCAGCAATCCCTTACAACCTTCTTCGAGTTAAACCTTAAGGAAAGCTTGAATGAACTTGATACAGAACAAGAAAGCTAATGGAATTTTACATTTCTATCACCTTAAGACTTGCACTTCTTTCGAAATCGAGAGTCGTGATGGGTTGACGAGTTTGAGAAGGTTGTGGTGTCTGACCGCGTATGGTTTTCTCCATACTTTATGGTGATTGGCGGGTCCAAGAGGGTCGCCAACATGACAAGAATCGGGTAGATACAGGCATTGGAGATGATAGCATGATTAGATACATGTCAAGCAAGAAGATGAAGAAGATTATCCTAGAGAATGTATTCCTACTAGATATTCATAGAAAATTGCATTTCCTCCAGACTAATGGTTGACTTCGTCCATACTCTGGCACATGGGAGTACCAACTTCGACTATTAGGGAAAGGTTCTTTCGGCTCAGTGTCCACATTTAATCAGCTAGGAGTAACGGATTCCAACTATGGTTCCTTACTCCCCCACTTGGCATTGACATGCCTGGCTGTGTCAATGTCAAATAATAGGCTTGGTCAGTTCTAAGGATCGTCTATCTAACTTTTTGACGGTTCTTCGAGATTGAAGATGGCACCTGTTGAGGATCATTGGGTCATATTGAATTTCTATGATTTGGCGAATTCTCGTGTCTACTTCTAAGTTCTTCCACTTGATGCTTGAGGCCCGAAAAGAGTGAAGATGTGAAGAAGAAACACGAAGCACTCAAGGAGAAGCTTAATGATCTTTGCAAGGTGATCAAGGATGTGCTGGGTGACAAGGTCGAGAAAGGTTCATGCCCGTACAGACATCGAGGTTAGAAGCATGACTGGGTACATGTCAAGCAAGAAGACAATGGAGATTATCCCAGAGAATGCACTTTCATTAAGGAATCATTAATAGATGTACTTTCTACAGAGCGATGATTGACTTGATCGATCTCGGTGAGGGTACCTCGTGCAGTGGTCCAGCTTTATTTGTACGAGGTAACCGAATCGAGTAGACAAAACTAGAACTCCATGAACGTCTGATATTCACCAAAGACAAACATAGGGAAAATCAATAGTTCACCAACCTTAGTTGGTTGAAACACGAATGCACTTGGTTAGGATTGAAATCGTTGCATCAAATTTGGTTCAGAACCACGAAGATCAAAATAAGAAGATGGAGGTTTACTCGCACGAATGGAATCATTACTTACGGTTCAACGAAACACGAATAAAGCTTGAATGACACTTAGTGCCCATGGATCGGGGTAGGCCAACACTCTTAGGGGTTTACATCATTTCCAAGACTAAGGGTCAGGTTAAGCTTACTACCTGTTGGTGCTCAATTGCTAAGATCATCTAGTCTCAGCGTGGAGACTTTATGGAATTGTCAAAACATTTTTTTTTCTTTTTATGGCTAGCAACATCTGATTTGGTTCTTCATGCAATTTAGAAGGGGTTCCTAAGTGATGAGCATTTTATTTCCCATTATTCCTTGCATTATTTTACTCCTGTTATTGATTACTCCTATTATTGGACTAATATTCCGAATATTGTTTAATTTGGGATTATTTAGCCTAATTAATTCTATTTCTATTTTCAGGTAATATTTGGCACAAGGACACTTTGGGAAGTTTGGAAATGAAGATTTAAGTATTGAAGTGAAGATTGTAATTTGCATTTAGGTCCCTTTTAGTTGTAATTTTCAGAATAGTGTTTCTTAGGACTTGGGCCCATGTTTTAGGCCCATTTTGTGACTAAAAAGAAGGGAATTTCGTGTAAACAAGGGCATACTCTCCCATTTTAGATTTCTCACTCTCTCTCTAGGTTAGAACTTCTCTCTTGGCTCTCCCAAGTGGTGGTGGCTGCTAGGGTTTTGTTCTTCCCCATTTCTACTCGTTTTTCTTCATTTATGGCCATGAAAGGCTAGACTTCTAGGGTTAATCCCTTCGGTATTGTATTATCTACTCTTGAGCTCTTGTTATTAATGCAATTTCGTTTTCTCTTCTCTGTTTTCATGTTTATCAATGTGTAGTGGTTTGCTTAATTCCATTTCGTTGAGATAATTCATGAATATAAATGCTTAATTTGTATTAACTCGTAAAAACTTCAATTCTGGTTTCTGATGCTTAATTAGAAGTTAGGGTTTGGAGTGACAACTAGATTTTCGCTTAGTATTTGGTTGTCATGAGTTGGACAGAGGAGAGAGGAATCGATCTTTAGTGAGCTAGGATTGAGTAGTGTACGTAGCCAAAGGGGTTTTCCCGCTTTTGTTTCTGATTTTGTTAGTTTTAATATTCTGTTCATGTTTTGTTCTTCACATTTGTTATACACAAACCCCCCCCCCCATTTTACTTCACACTACGTGTTTGATACTTTGCCTAGACCGATATTCGCTGGGAAACGACCTAGGATCACCTTCCTGGTACTACAGAATTAAACCCCTTTTATTTTGATCGGGTACGACCTCGATCAAAATTTGGCGCCGTTGCCAGGGATTATCGGTTCTTGCCAAAGATCATACAGTAGTTAGTGTGTGAATAAGCATTATGATAACTAATTGAAAGTTGCCCTGCTTTGCTGTTTGTTCTGCATAACTGATGCTATTTTAGTGCTTCTGTGAGTGTCATTCAACATAGCTGTGGGTGGAGTTTTTTCACGAAAATTGGAATTGGACGAATTGTATATCAAAACGAAGGGAAAAATTCAATAAAGAGATAAGTTGGCGGAAGTAGAGAAAATCTGGACCCCAAAATCCTTCGTTTACTATTTCTTTTTTATTTTACAAGTTTTATTTTCTTAGTTTCTGGTCCCTGTATTAATTGTTTGACTTGGTTCCCTTTTGAATTTTGTCCTCAAACTTTCTGTGATATGTTTTCATGATTTTAGGGTGCTGAAAAAAATAAAGAAAAAAATTTTAAAAAATAAAAAATTTTTTTGCCTATTTTTGTCATGCATATCTGTGACAGTTTGCTATGCTTAATGGTATTCTGTTCAGTACATGACTAGGGACAAAATATGAATCAGTCATTAGATTGTGAGTCAGAGTCATCTTATAGTCCTTCTAATTCTGCTTATGTTTCTGCTTACTCTATTCCTTCTTCTTCTGTTCAATCTGATTCTGCTTTTGTTAATTGTGATAACATGGCTCAACCCCCACCAAGGGAAAGGACACTTGGGGAGCTGGCTGCACCTGACTTCACTATTGAAGACTCGTGTATCCGGTATCCTTATGAGGATGTTCCTTTTGAGCTTAGAACAAGACTAATCCATTTGTTGCCCAAGTTTCATGGTCTTGCAGGTGAGGATCCTCATAAGCATCTTAAGAAATTCCACATAGTGTGCACCACAATGAAACCTCATGATGTGCAAGAGGATCATGTCTATCTCAGAGCATTCCCACATTCCTTAGAGGGTTTGGCCCAGGATTGGTTATCTGACTTGGCCCCTGGTTCCATCACATGCTGGGATGACTTGAAGAGGGCATTTCTGGAAAAATTCTTCCCTGCAAATAGGACCACTGCAATCAGAAAGGAAATCTCTGGTATCAGGCAACAACATGGAGAGAGTCTCTATGAATATTGGGAGAGATTCAAGAGGTTGTGTGCTTCCTGCCTCACCATCAGATCTTAGAGCAGCTGCTTATTCAATATTTCTATGAAGGTCTCAACTTTATGGAGAGAAACATGGTAGATGCTGGAAGTGGTGGTACATTGGGAGATATGACACCCTTACAAGCCAGGAGAAAAATTGAGAAGATGGCTTCCAACTGTCAGCAATTCCATGCAAGAAGCAACAGTGATGCAATAGTTGTGAGGGATGTAAATGATGTTGGTGCAGACTCGGGCAAGGTTGAGAAGCTTGAGCAGAAAATTGATTCACTTACAACATTGGTCACACAATTGGTTGTCAATTAGAAAAAGATGATACTTCCTGCTAGAGTGTGTGGCATATGCACATCCATATACCACCCCACAGATGCTTGCCCTTCCCTTCAGCAGCAACAACCGATGACCAGTGGTGACCAACCCGAGGCCTATGCGGCCAACATATACAACAATAGAGGCCCACAACAACACAATCATGACCTCTCTTCAAATAGATACAACCCTGGATGGAGGAACCATCCCAACCTGAAGAGGTCTGATTAACAACAGCAACCTTCTCCTAATGTTCCATTTCAGAACATCGCTGGACCGGGTAGACCACCATATGTACCTCCTCCAATCCAGCAGCAAAGGCAACAACAACAGCAGCAAGTGGTTCATCCTGCACCATCAGCCCCTCCATCCAACCAACCTACCTTGGAGGAGTTGGTGAGGCAAATGACCATGCAGAACCTCCAATTTCAACAAGAAACTAGAGCATCCATTTCAGAGACAAGAGGCATCCATTCAGACTTTGACAAATCAGATGGGTCAAATGACAACTTCTCTCAACAACTTGCAATCTCAAAATTCTGACAAGTTGCCTTCCCAAACAGTGATCAACCCTCAGAATCAGAATGTGAGTGCCATCAACCTGAGGTCAGGAAAGCAGATTGTCACACCCACACCACAACCTCACCTCAACAATGATGCTCTAGCTTTCTCTAAAGGGAAGAGCCAAGTGGTAGATGAAGGTGAGCATGCTAGCACCAAGGAGAATCATCCAACTCAACCTTCCTCAACTTCAAACACAACCACAAGCCCTGCTATTGTCCTGTAACCTCCTCCCGTTGCTCTTCCATTCCCACCAAGAGTGCCTCAAAACAAAAGGGTGGAAGAGGTGGACAAGGACATTCTTGACACATTCAGGAAGGTGGAAGTCAACATACCCCTTCTTGATGCTATAAAACAGATTCCAAGGTATGCGAAGTTCCTTAAGGAGTTGTGCACTCATAAGAGAAGACTCAAGGGCAATGAGAGGATAAGCATGGGAAGGAATGTCTCCGCTCTCATAGGTAAACCTATCCCTCACATTCCTGAAAAATGTAAGGATCCTGGAACTTTCTCTATACCTTGATCATAGGCAATGTAAGTTTGAAAATGCTATGCTAGATTTAGGAGCATCCATAAATGTCATGCCTATGTCTGTTTTTAAGTCTCTTTCTCTTGGACTTCTTCAACCTTAGGATGTGGTGATTCAATTGGCAAATAGAAATACTGCCCACCCCGCAGGTTTGATAGAGGATGTCTTGGTTCGGGTTGAAGAGTTGATCTTCCCTGCTGATTTTTACATACTTGATATGGAAGATGACTCCCCCCGTAATGTTGTTCCTATTATTTTGGGGAGGCCATTTTTGAAAACAGCCCGAACCAAGATAGATGTGCATTCAGGTTCACTTTCCATGGAGTTTGATGGCAGTGTGATCCGATTTGACATTTTCCATGCTATGAAACATTTTCCTGAGGATCACTCTGTTTTCCATGTGGACTTGCTTGATGAGTTGATAGATGAGCAAATGCTTGACTTTTTGCATCATGATTTTGAATTGCCATCTTTCACTGATTCATTTACTTGTCCATCATGCACTAACTCTGGATGGTGCACCGCATGCATTGAAATAGCCCAGTTTCTAGACTCTGATACTGCATCTGATGATTCATATGTTTTAGATTCAAATTATGCTAACCCTAACCCCATATCTGTTATGCATGAGTCTGATTCACTTGTTCAGGTGCAAGCAGCAGAATCCATTTCTGCTGTCCCTTTAGTTCCATCTATTATGCAGGCACCCTCATTGGACCTGAAGCCCCTCCCTCCTCATCTCAAATATGCTTACTTGGAGGATGAGCATAAACTCCCAGTGATCATCTCTACCTCACTTTCTGTTGATCAAGAGGAGAAACTGCTGGATGTGATAAGAAAGAACAAGAGGGCAATTGGATGGACTTTAGCGGATATTCCTGGAATTAGCCCCTCCATGTGCATGCACCGCATTTTGTTGGTGTATGGGGCTAAACCAGTGAGACAACCCCAAAGGCGGTTGAACCCCAAGATTCTTGATGTGGTTAAGAAAGAGGTCACCAAGCTGCTCCAAGCGGGTATCATCTACCCAATTTCAGATAGCACTTGGGTGAGCCTGGTGCAAGTTGTCCCCAAGAAGTCTGGTGTCACAGTTGTCAAAAATGAGAAGGATGAGCTGATTCCCACTAGAGTGCAGAACAGTTGGAGAGTCTGCATTGATTACAGAAAGCTCAACCAGGCGACTCGCAAGGATCATTTCCCTCTCCCCTTCATTGATCAGATGTTGGAGCGCCTCGCAGGTAAATCTCATTATTGCTTCTTAGATGGTTTCTCTGGTTATTTTCAAATTTGCATTGCACCAGAGGACCAACATAAGACCACATTTACCTGTCCTTTTGGCACATTTGCATATAGGAAGATGCCTTTTGGCCTATGCAATGCTCCTGCCACATTTCAAAGATTTATGATGAGTATTTTTGCTGACTTGCTCGAGCATTGCATAGAGGTCTTCATGGATGATTTTAGTGTTTATGGCTCCTCATTTGATGCATGTCTTGATAATTTGACTAAGGTGTTTAACAGGTGCATTGAGACTAACCTTGTCTTGAATTTTGAAAAATGCCACTTCATGATAGAACAAGGCATAGTCTTAGGGCACATTGTTTCGCACAAGGGCATAGAAGTTGACCCTGCTAAGCTGCATGTAATATCACATTTGCCTTACCCTTATTGCGTGCGAGAGGTGCGTTCTTTTCTTGGTCATGCAGGTTTCTATCGCAGGTTTATTCAAAACTTTAGCAACATTGCCCTTCCTCTTTCCAAGCTGCTTCAAAAGGATGCCCCATGGGAATTTGGAGACCAATGCAAGAGGGCATTTGATGAATTGAAGAAAGCACTGACCACCACCCCCATCATCCAACCACCTGATTGGACCGTCCCATTTGAGCTCATAACTGATGCTTCAAATTATGCTTTGGGAGCAGTTCTCTCCAAAAGGGTTGGTAAGCTGTCGCATGTGATTTATTATGCTTCTAGGACTTTAGATGCAGCACAGGTTAATTACACAACAACTTAAAAAGAACTTTTGGCTATTGTTTTTGCACTTGACAAGTTTAGATCATATTTGCTTGGTTCTAAGGTTGTAGTGTACACTGATCATGCTGCTCTGAAGTATCTTTTGAAAAAGACAGATTCCAAACCTAGGTTGATTAGGTGGATGTTGCTCCTCCAGGAGTTTGATCTTGAGATTCAGGATTGGAGTGGTGCGCATAACCTTGTCGCAGACCACTTGAGCAGGATAGAGAGAGAGGAGGATGCATTTCCTATCCGGGATGACTTCCCGGATGAGCAGCTTTTATCTTTACATGTTTCCCATCCCCCTCCCAAAACTCTTTGGTTTGCTGACATCGTTAATTATCTGGTTGCTTCTGTTTTTCCTACCTTGGCATCCAAAGCTCAAAGAGACAAATTAAAGAGAGATGCCAAGTATTATGTATGGGATGACCCCTATTTGTGGCGTTTTTGCAGTGATCAGGTCATTCGCAGGTGCATTCCAGATCATGAGATCCAATCGGTTCTCCAGTTTTGCCATGCTTCACCGAGGCCACCTTGGGACTCAAAGGACAGCACGAAAGGTGCTGGATTCTGGATTTTATTGGCCTACCATCTTCAAGGATGCAAGCAACATCTGTAGCTCATGTGAGCAATGTCAAAGAGAAGGAGGCACACTTTCTTGGAGACAGCAGATGCCTCAACAACCTATGTTGTTCTGCGAGGTGTTTGATGTCTGGGGTATAGACTTCATGGGCCCTTTTCCTGTCTCTTTTGGTTTTCATTATATTTTGCTTGCTGTGGACTATATGTCCAAATGGGTGGAAGCTAAAGCCACCCGGACTAATGACTCTGCGGTTGTTGTGGATTTTGTTAGGTCTCACATATTTTGCAGGTTTGGCATACCCAGAGCCATAGTCAGTGATCAGGGCACCCACTTCTGCAACAGATCCATGCAAGCCTTGCTCAAGAAGTATGGGGTTGTGCACAAAGTTTCCACACCATATCACCCCAAACCAATGGGCAAGCTGAGATTTCAAACAGAGAGATTAAGAGGATCTTGGAGAAGATGGTGCGCCCGAATAGGAAAGATTGGAGCACAAGACTGGAGGATGCTCTTTGGGCACATCGGACCGCCTACAAGGCACCCATAGGGATGTCTCCCTATCGGGTTGTCGTTGGTAAGGCATGCCACTTACCTGTGGAGATTGAGCACCGTGCGTACTGGGCAGTGAAACAGTGCAACTTGGACCTTGATCTGGCAGGTGAGCAAAGGAAGCTTCAGTTGAGTGAGTTGGATGAGATCTGATTGGAAGCCTATCAGAACTCTAAGTTCTACAAGGGGAAGACCAAAAAGCTCCATGATAGCTCAATTTCTAGAAAGGAGTTCTCGGTTGGCCAGAAAGTGTTGCTCTACAACTCTCATAGGCTTGTAGTAAGCACCAAGTATTGCATCTTGTATAAATAGAAGTTATGAGTTTCTCCTAAAAAAAAGATTTGATTTTAATATTTTTTTGTTATATTATAATTTCTATTTTCTTATATTTATTTCAAAATTCAAGTATTTGTTAATATTAAAGAATGGGTTTTAACTTTTATATATATATATATGACCAATCCACGACATTAGACCCAGTCCCCACCACGTTAGTGCGCCACATGTGGAGTTCGTTCTGCCTAGAAAAATACTCTAGACTTCTTGACGTTTCACCGTCATCGTCCTCCCCTAATGCAATCTCCTCCTAAGTATCCGCAGATACTAATGGTATCTTCCTCTCCACTACTTCGCACTCTCATACCTCACCGCGTGAGTCTTTTAAAGTCTTTTAATCTTTTAAATTATCCTAAGGTCGGCCCGTCCTTCGTGCAACCCTTCAACGAGTCCTGACCACTAACTTTGCACAAACTTTCTCTCATCCTTTCTCACATAGCACAGAGCTGGGATCACAACACTGAATTCTCATCTCATCTCCCAATCCTTCCACATTCTCAATCTCTTTCAAAACAATCTTACTTTCCTCAAAACACATCTCATGAACTTTTTGGAAAATCTTATATCTCAAGCTTTCACAAAATATCCTTTCAAAAACTTTCGCATAACAATCTATTCTCACCAACATTCACAAAAATATTGTTTCAAAAATAATTTCTCAAAATGTCATTCCAAAACTTTATCGAAAAGGTTGATTCACAAAACTTTCCTCAAAATTGTGTCCTTTCATAAAACTTTTTCAAAAAGATCGTTTCATAAAAATTTCCTTTGAAAACATTGGTTTACAAACTTCTTCAAAATCTCATTTCAAAACCTTTTCAAAAATTTCGCTTCCCAAATCTTTTTCAAAAAACTTCTTTTTACAATTCTTTACAAAAATTTCCTTTCAAAAACCCTTTCCAAAAGTCTCCTTTTTACAAATCTTTTCAAAAATTCCTTTTCAAAAACCCTTTTTCAAAAACACATCGTTGCTGAGCGCTAGTGGAGGAGCAAGCTCAACTCAACACTAGTTCCCAGTCTAAAACCAAAAACAAAGGAGCCCAGCTCCACTCAAACCATATCGCATCTCAAACAACATCACTCTTCCCCCAAGCTCTGGCTCGTTCTCAACATCATCATTCACTGTTTCCCCAATCTCAGTTCTTTATTTCTTTCTATTCTTTCTCATGTTTTTCATCATTATTCCTTCCTTATTGTGTCTTTACTTTCAATTTCATTACTTTCTCAACTTATTCCTTCCATTTTCATTTCTCATTCAGGACGTATCCATCAGCATATTACTTCTTTAATCAACAACAATTAATGTCATTAAATATAAATAAAACAATAACATAACATGCTACTAATCACACAAACATCACACAACAACAATGTGGTCATTGTCACCTTCGTATAAGTGGTCACACAACACAAACAATTGCCACTTATACTACTGACTCCGAACCACTTAGTTCCGATCTTTGAGATGATACAGAACGTCCTAATAAATCACCTAACTACCACGGTGTCTTAGGAAAGCATCTCTCTCACCTGAGGTCCAGCTATTTAATGCGTACCGTCTCCTTGGATCCTTGTGCTGTCGGCTGCCCTAATCCCTCGTCTTTCAAATTCCTCGTACTAAATAAAGTACATTTACGTTATTAACTTGTATTATGAAAATCTTTTTCATAACTTAAAAACCTCTCATTCCTCGTTGGAAAACTTAAAAACATAACCGTTTTCAATCCGGGTTTTTCTTAAATCGGTTATCATAAAAAATTTTACTTTTGTATCACTTGAACCCATTTTTTTAAAGTTAAAAGACAATTCTAAATAATTCGAGACAGTAAGGAATAACTTTGATAAAGCCCCAAAAATATTTCAAAAACACTTTTTACTTTAAATAATTCATTAATTCAAAATTAACATGTTAAGACTCAAGTTTTCACCATCAAACAAACTTTGGACAGCCCTAAACACAATTTAGAAACCTCAAATAAATCAAAATGAAATTTTCTTAAAACCAATTTATTTTAAGACCGATTACACACCCAATATCAACTAGCACACAATCATAACAACACTCAAATGAATTAAATCATGCAAGTAATGGATTAACCCTTTTAATTTAAATATAAATCAAACACTTATTCACTAAATTATTTTCTAAACATTTTCATTTTCACAAACAAACACTTAGGCATGCATGAATTCACAAACCACATTGAACCAAAGATATAAATCAAACACATTTATTTTTCTTACTTTAAACAACTTTATTTCTTTCAAAAATCACTATGTACGTTTTATTTCATACAACTAAACTTCCTTGACTTATTCATATACATGGCCGAATGGAAACAAGTAAAGCAAATCAAAATTACAAATCTAAAGCACACAAATCAACTTGATTTATTTCAAGCACTTAAATTCTACTTTCTTTTTCATGAAACATATTTATTTACTCTTTATTTTGTTTCCAACCGAATGCACATATACACACACATATATTATTTAAACATGATACTCTTCCAAAATCATTTAGTTCATTTATTTCTTTTATTTCTAATCCCAAAACCGAATAGAAAGTTAATAATCACAACATTATTTCAAATAGTTAAATCTTAACATAATCCCACAAACATACTCATTTCTTTTAGGTCATTTCATGAGAAAAGGAGTCTAGCCTACTAAACCTACCTAGGCCGAACACCATCATGACAAAAACATGATTTTGGTTCACTTTTTCAACATGTAAACCTTAAAATTCTCAATCCAAATCATGCACCCTAAAAATTTCTAAAGGGTGAAGAAATTTTCATGCATGTATCTTTTTCATGAAAAACAAAACATGAACCAAGTTAGAATCCTTTTCCAAAAACTTATTTCTTTAGTTTCTTTGTAAAATCGTGAGGTCCATGAGGAAAAGAAAATCTTCTCATTCAAAAACGTCATGCATGCACCTAGACCTTGTGGATCAAGTCATGAAATCAAATATAATAATACAAATCAAAGATAAAAATTATTTTGAGTAAGAAGACGTCAAAACCGTGTGGAATGCTAAAGAAAGTTAAGTCTTATTGGTCTAAAAACAACATGCATGGCTTTAGAACAAAATTCTATAATGATTAAAGCAAGGATCAAGACATTTTCAAAAATCAAAGTAAAATCAAAGTTTCATCAACATCCCATCACAACCGAAACACGTCATTAACCCAATTTAACTTGTAAAGGCATAAAATTAACATGCAAAGACTTAGATCAAATTAAAAAGCCTCAAGACCTAATTTTCTACTCATGGCCGAATTACTTAGCTTAGGATCTAGTGTTTTTTACAAGTTCATTTATTCTTAGAAATTAAGGATCAAGGCATAACTGTAACACCCTACATAATAATTACCCTTAATTACCCCAAAATTAGGATTTAAAATGTCTTTTAAGATGGATATGATATTTGCCAAAATAATATTTCCTTTCATTAATAACAAAAACATCAGAGTTAATAAAGCGGAAGACTTAAAGGCATCAAATTCATAAAGTATAAGTTTAGGTACATTCAGTTCGGTCATTCAAAATACATCAAATTGGTATGTTTTAATATTAACTATGAAGAGTATTTTCTATAGTTAAGGAAATGTTATCTCGAGAGCCTTTTCGAAACTAAGATATTGTTAAGCCGAACTTTCAAAAAAAATGGTTTATGTTCAAAAAGGGTTTATGAACGAGCAAGTACAGGTTCTAAAAAGGAAAAATTTTCTAGCCCAAATTTTGATAGCAAGTATTCAATTATTTGGAAATATTAATTATTTTCAAGTTAAAAAGAGAGCGTCACACCCTTTGGTGGTATCAGAGCATAGGTCCTGTCCCTCATGGCCCGAAGATGCAGCTAAGTATGGTGTTCAATGTTGATTGAATATGTTTTGAGTAAGTTAGTAGCATTTATGTTTTAAAGACCTTTTTAGTAACCCAAAGCCGATAGTGCAGGTCTTTCTATGGCAACCCCGAATAGAAATATTACTAATGAAATGTTAGAACGAATCACGACCGTGCTAGAAGGCATGCAGTAGCAGCAGAGACAACAATCATCTCAAGGGCGAGCTGGTAACCCATCTGCTGGCAATATGGCGAATCAGGACGCTAAGACTCTGTCGGAGTTCAGAAAGTTCAACCCACCAAGATTCGAGGGAGGATATAAACCTGACGAGGCGAACAAGTGGTTGTATGAGATTAACAAGATTTTCCGAACTCTGGAGTGTTCTGATGAACAGGAGGTGACCTATGCAGTGTACATGCTTCACGGAGAAGCTGAAAAATGGTGGGATCACACTGTCCAATTGCTGAATTTTGAAAGGAGGGCAATCAACTGGGGAGTATTTATGGAGAAGTTTCTTAATAAATATTTTCCAGAAGATTTGCGGAGAAAGAAGGAAGTGGAATTCATGCAATTGAAACAGGGGGATATGAGTGTAGGAGAGTATGCTGCCAAGTTCGAGGAGCTGATGAAGTACTCTCCCTACTACTTAAATAACCCTAATGAAAGGAGTAAGTGTGTTAAGTTTGAAGGTGGACCGGAGCTGAAGTCTATCTTCAGTTATCAAAGGATTCAGAGTTTCCCTGCACTTGTGGATATGTGCAGAATGTATGAAGATGATAAGAAGGCTGAGTTGATTGGAAGTCAGGTGAAGGGGGTTGGACAGAACTATGGACCACAGAGGAAGAATAAGTTTGATCATCGGAATAATGGTCCATATTCTAAGAACAAGGGTAAGGGCAAGGCGGTGATGGGTAACAAGAACAAGTCTCGCGATAATGCTCCTTATTGCGAGAAGTGCAGACGTTATCATCATGGTCAGTTTTGCTGGTCCACAGGAGGATGTTTCAAGTGTGGAAAGCAAGGTCACTTTGCTCGTGAATGCAAAGAATCTGAAAAGGGAGATGCAAAGGGATCTGCTGGCAAGCCTGTGGTGCAAGGAAGAGTATTTACCCTGAGTGGTAATGAAGCAACCCAAACCCCGAATCTCGTGCAAGGTAACTTTCTGCTTAATAACCAACCTTGCAAAATCATGTTTGATTCTGGAGCTACACATTCTTTTGTTTCTCCTGAATGTGTGAATAGGCTGAATCTTGTTGTTTCTGATTCACCCTGCTATCTTAGTATAGATACGCCTACGGGAATACCGATCTTCATCGCTAAAGTCTGTTTAGGGTGTAATGTAGAAATTCTGGGTCGTCTTTCTAAGGTAGATTTGGTTTGTCTTCCTAAGTTACAATTGGATGTGATCTTGGGCATGGATTGGTTGATGAAGAATCAAGTGATCATCAATCGTGAGGAAAAGACAATTCAATATAGGACCCTTGAACCGGAGGGTTATATGTGTTTATTCTCGGCTTCTGGAGAAGAAAAGTCGATGCCGATCAAGGAGATTCCGGTGGTGAGGGAATTTTCGGAAGTATTTCCTGAAGAGATACCAGGATTACCTCCGAAGCAAGAGATAGAGTTTGGGATTGATTTAGTCCCTGGAGCTAGTCCCATCTCTATTGCTCCTTATAGGATGGCACCACCAGAAATGGTAGAAATGAAGAAGCAGATAGAGGAGTTGCTGCAGAAACAGATGATCAGGCCAAGCGTTTTGCCTTGGGGAGCTCCATTACTGTTTGTAAAGAAGAAAGATGGGAGTATGAGGATGTGTGTGGATTACAGGTAGTTGAATAAGGTCACTATTAAGAACAAGTATCCTTTGCCAAGGATTGATGACCTTATGGACCAGGTTAGGGGAGCTGTAGTGTTCTCCAAGATTGATCTGAGATCGGGGATAAAGGAGGAGGATATACCCAAGACTGCATTTCGATCTCGATACGGTCATTATGAGTATGTTGTGATGCCGTTCGGGTTGACTAATGCACCTGCTATTTTCATGGATTATATGAACCGGATCTTTAGACCATGTTTGGATTTATTTGTGGTGGTATTCATTGATGATATTCTGGTCTATTCTAAAAATCCGGAAGAGCATGAAGAGCATCTCAGGATTGTGTTGAAAGTCCTGAAGGAGAAGCAATTATATGCTAAACTTACGAAGTGTGAGTTTTGGTTGAACGAAGTGAAACTTTTTGGGGCATGTAATCTCTAAAGAAGGAATTGCGGTGGATCCAGCAAAAGTAAGTTCAGTGCTAAGTTGGGAACAGCCTAAGACTGTGACGGAGGTGAGAAGTTTCTTAGGGCTGGCTGGATACTATCGTCGGTTCATAGAAGGATTTTCTAAGATTGCACTGCCTTTGACTAAGTTGACTCGGAAAGATCAACCGTTCGTGTGGGACAATCGGTGCGAAGTTAGTTTCCGTGAGTTGAAGGAAAGGTTAACATCGTCTCCTGTGTTAATCTTACCTGATCCTCACAAGAGTTTTGAAGTGTACTGTGATGCATCTAAGCAAGGACTGGGTTGTGTATTGATGCAAGAAGGAAGAGTAGTGGCTTATGCATCGCGACAATTGAAGAATCATGAAGTGAATTACCCGACACACAATTTAGAATTGGCTGCGATCGTGTTTGCCTTAAAGATATGGAGACATCATCTCTATGGCACTACATTCCATGTATTTAGTGACCATAAGAGTTTGAAATATCTATTCGACCAGAAAGAGTTGAACATGAGGCAAAGAAGATGGATGGAGTTTTTAAAAGATTATGACTTTAAACTCCACTATCATCCGGGTAAAGCAAATGTGGTTGCAGATGCTTTGAGTCGGAAAGCAATCCACATAAGTGCGATGATGGTTAAGGAAGCAGCGTTGATCGAGGAATTCAGAGACTTGAGCTTTTTGACACAAGTGGAGCCATCAAGTATCAAGTTCGGGATGTTGCAGATTACAAACGAGTGCTTGGAAATAATTCGGGAGTTGCAACGAGCAGGCGAAGAATTGATGGAAAAGATGAAACTAGGTTCAGAGGGAAGGGAACCTGATTTCAAGATTGGGCAGGATGGAATCCTTCGTTTTAGGACAAGGATTTGTATACCAAGATATCAGGAAGTTAGAAGACAGATTCTCGACGAAGCCCATAAGAGTCGCATGAGTATGCATCCTGGATCAACCAAAATGTATCAAGACTTGAAAAAGATGTTTTGGTGGTCTGGATTGAAAAAGGATGTTGCGGAATACGTAGCGGTGTGCTTGATTTGTCAAAAAGCTAAGGTAGAACATCAGAAACCGGGAGGACAATTGCAACCTTTGACGATTCCCCAGTGGAAGTGGGATAGCATCTCAATGGATTTTGTGTCTGGTTTGCCAAGGACAGCAACAAATCATGATGCAATTTGGGTAGTTGTAGATAGGTTAACCAAGTAGGCGCATTTTATTCCGATAAATATGCGTTATCCTTTGAACAAGCTTACCCAGATCTATATCAAGGAGGTAGTTCGTCTTCACGGAGTGCCTTCGAGTATTGTGTCGGACCGAGATCCCAGATTTTCGTCGCAATTCTGGAAAAGTTTGCATGAGGCTATGGGAACAAGATTGAAACTGAGTTCTGCGTATCATCCGCAGACGGATGGCCAGACGGAGAGAACGATTCAATCTTTGGAAGATGTGTTGAGAGCTTGTGCACTTGAAGAACAAGGAAGTTGGGATCAAGTGTTACCTCTTGCAGAATTCACATACAACAACAGCTATCATGCGAGCATTGGAATGGCACCGTTCGAGGCGTTGTATGGAAGGAAGTGTCAAACCCCGCTATGTTGGTTCCAAGTGGGGGAGAACTTGATGGTTGGACCAGAAATGATATAGCAGACATCTGAGAAGATTAAGATGGTCCAGGCAAAGATGAAAACGGCTCAGAGTCGGCAGAAGAGTTATGCGGATAAGAGGAGGAAACCATTAGAGTTTTCAGAGGGCGATCATGTGTTCCTTCGGATAATTCCGATGAAAGGAATCAGTAGAGCTTTGAGAACCCGAAAGCTTTCACCTAAGTGTATAGGTCCATACCAAATTCTTAAGAGAGTTGGCCCTGTTGCTTATCAGCTAGCTTTACCACCCTCTTTATCCAATTTTCACAACGTCTTTCACGTTTCGCAACTAAAGAAGTACGTGCATGACTCATCGGTTATTCTGAAACTCCAACCTGATGACCTTACTTTGAAGGAAAACCTGACCCTTGAGACCAGGCCAGTTCAGATAGAAGATCGTGAAGTTAAGCAGCTCAGGGGAAAGGAAATACCTTTAGTAAAAGTCATATGGGAAAATGCTGACGTATCTGAAGCTACGTGGGAATTAGAGGAAAAGATGTGTCAAGAGTATCCGGAGTTGTTTTTGTAAACTAGAATTTCGGGGACGAAATTCCTTTTAAGTGGGGGAGTGGTGTAACGCCCCTAATTTTCGTCTCCCGAATAATAGGAAATTAATAATAAAAAGTTTTATTATTAATTTATAGAAATTTTCCAAGTTTATATTTTGTATTTAATTAGCCCTTAATTTAAAAATAAGTTGAAACATTTTTATAGGGCAAATAAATGCAAAATATAAGGATATTTCATTTTGGTCCCTGGATGAGGACTAAAAGGTAATATTAAAAAGGTTCTTGGAGGGAAAGATTTAAAAATATTAATTTTTAAATTTTGTACTAATCTAACCGGTTAGTAATGCCCTGTAACCGGTTAGACGATGAACCCAGAAACTGGGTTAGTGGATTTTGATGAGTAATCACTTGATTAATCCCGAATTCGCCACGATTACAGCCTGAGTCAAGTGGAAAACCACGCGTCAGTGTGCATGTAACCTTTGTTGATTATATATAGGTGAATTGCTGAAGGATTGGGTTGTTGTTGCTCTGATTTTGGGGGGAGGCTTTGTTCTAGGTTTTCAGAATAATTCCTTGTGATTCTCTTTTGTTGTTGAGTGTTGAGAGACGAGTGATACACCATTGCAAAGCTTACATCTTGAGCTTTGTAAAAACACCAAGTTTGTGAGCTAAGGGTTCGTGTGGAAGGAGAAATCAAGCTTGGAATTTAGAAGTTGGAAACTGAGTTCTGTACTTTTTCTGTTCTGGAAGCTGAGTTCCAGATCCGGTTTTGGGTAAGTACAGCCACCATTAAGCCTCCAATCTTTTCTATTTTCTAGTGCATGTTACCTATTTTGAGTCCTAACTGTTTTCCCCAATTTCTTTGGCCATTTGCTATGACAAAACTTCTGGTCTTTGGACCCTGTTGGAGAAATTCGTGGCTGAGAGCAGAGCTGTGAGTTTGTGAGAAATCTGTGGATTAATCTTCAAGTACAGTGGTAATTCTCATCAAAATCGACTTAGAGGTATGGGAGAAGTCTACCTTATACTAGATTTAGACCAAAATTCAAGTGATTTGGGTTTTGAGTTAACCAAACTCAAAAAGGGCATTATGTGCAATATGGCACAAAGGCTTGGAGGCCAAAGTTCTGCTCAATGGTGTTTTAAGCAACTTTATGTTGATGCATGCAAAGTATATTGATACTGAATTCTGGATTTAAATGCTTATGATAAGTTTTGTTGTATTAAATTGTGTTTATGTGAATTTTTATGCAATTTGATGCAAAAAGCTGATGCATGCACTTTGAATTTGGTTTCTGTGATGAAACATGTTTCTTTAAGGTATATGAACCCTGTTGAATGATGAATAATGGTTAGATTTGAGAATTAAAGAAAATGATGTGTTAAAACCCTTATTTTGAAGGACTGACTGCATAATCTAACCGGTTACTCGATATTCGTAACCGGTTAGACACTGCAGAATTTCAAAAGAAAATCATTTTATAAAACAGTCCTGAAGTTTCACTAATTTTACTCAAATATATACCTTAAATTCACTGGAAAGAACCTGAAAGTGAGGTGACAATACTCTCTTGGTTCAGATTTAAGGGTAAGGGGTTTATACCTTAATTCAATGAAATAATTTCAAGAGGAAATTATGCTTTATGGAAAACAAAATGTGATTTGGACTTTTGAATGATGGAAACTGTGAATTTTGATGCATAAAACAATGTTTAACTTGTTTATGGATTGGGTAGTAAATTCAATAAAAAGGGTTTTTCCGAATTGCAATGGTAAACAGTTCAGGTCTGTAATTCTAACCGGTTAGCCTGAAACTGTAACCGGTTAGTACCTGAATCTGAAAAATAAAAAGTTAAGTTTTTTTGAATACCATTGATTTTGTTTTACCCAATCTAAGTTTTAAAGGCATTTTTGAGAAAATTCAAAGGAAAATTTTATGCCAAAGAGTATGCCTCAAATAAGTCATTCAAAAGGGAAATTGGAATATTTCTAAATCACATTAATTAATGTAAAGATAAAACCAACCCTGATATTTGAGCATCCATATAGAGTGGAAGTCTGGTTGGTAGGAACGTTTATCATATTCTGGGAATATGAGGAGGGTACTCCGGGAGTACCAAATTATAACCTACTTGATGAAACATTATAGATATGTGGCCAGTGTCCGGGACCTGGTTTTTATGCGTTCTGGGAACGTATGCGTTCTGGGAACGTGGTGCACACTCCGGGAGTGATGCTTATTATCAAAGTATGGTTCGGCATTATGTTCTGGGAACAAATGTCGGTGTTCCGAGAACACAAGGGTGTATTGGATGGACGTCCAAGATGGACTTTAAGAGGCCTCAGTTGTGGATAGAAAATCATACATCATGCCACTTGCATTATAAGAGTTATAATGTTGAAAACTGGTGTGCTCATATGTATTTTCATTATGATATGTCCATGATATACTTGTGGTTGTAATTTTAGTCTTTATCAATTATGTATATGTGTATACTTACTCCCTGTGCCCTGTTTAGGTGATGGCCAGATACCTAGCTTGCATCGAGATACGCCCTATCCCTAGCGGTATATGGACGTATGAGGAGCACCGTGCCACTTTTGAGGGGGAGGTTGAGATCACTCTCTACCACCCTAACCCTCTGGTGCGAGTGCGACCTCGTCGAATTAGGATTCCCTTAGTCTACACTATGCATGTTCCACCTTCTTATACATATAGAGGACCACCCCCGGCTTGACCTATGCGTCGTTTCCATAGTTTTCATTTTAGAACTGCCACTCGTTCCCATCCTTCCTCCCATAGAGTTGTCACTGAGGAGACTCCTTCTCCTGGTCCGACTGACTTGGATAGGACTGCTTCTGCAGACCTTAGACCCAGTGGTGGGGTCTCTACACAGTCGGGCGAGGTCGAGGAGGAGGTGCATGTTGAGCCGACTGTTTCTGCTAGAGGTGGACCCGCTGGTTCATAGGAGCTTGCATAGCGTAGATGTTTTGGATCCTAGATCCTAGGAATAGAGCTGTGGAGGATCTGAGGAGCTGCTGAGGACACGGATGACTTGCTCTGGGACTTATATTTTGGATTTTGTTATATATATATTGTATATATCTGAGAGGTCTTGGAGTGAGCTTTTATTTTATGCAGCTGGTCTGTATATGTTTCATCAAAACTTGCTATCTCGACTTTTTATCACTTGCTACTGACTGTACTGATGGGGTTATGTTATGACTATTATATATATATGATGTTTTTCTTTACCTCAGCAGTGCCCCATAAGTATTATTTTTACTTCCGCGACATCTGATTTCTATTAAGAAAGGATTCGGCTATAAGTTTATGCTTTATATATTCAAATTCAACTCGAGAGGCAAATGGTATGTTTTAATATTAACTATGAAGTGTATTTTCTATAGTTAAGGAAATTTTATCTCGAGAGCCTTTTCGAAACTAAGATATTGTTAAGCCGAACTTTCAAAAAAAAAAAAGGTTTATGTTCAAAAAGGGTTTATGAACGAGCAAGTACTGGTTCTAAAAAGGAAACATTTTCTAGCCCAAATTTTGATAGCAAGTATTCAATTATTTGGAAATATTAATTATTTTCAAGTTAAAAAGAGAGCGTCACATAACTCGCAAAAATATTTACAAAAGCAAGTTTCCCTCAAAAACCATGAATGAGCAATGAATACAATAAAGACTCACACTCACATCAGGAACATTTTATTCTTCCTTTCTTTTTCAATTTTTTCTTTCTCTTCTATTCTCTTCCTTTACATTTGTTATTTTTATTTTTTTTTTCTTTGAAAGAGAAATAGAACTCATACACTTTTCACCAATTACTTTCACTTTTTCTTTCTATATTCCTCTCAATTGATCATTCAAAATTCCCAAGGTACTAACAAAGAATATGCAATAAATGCAAGGTACCAAATAAAAATCATAATGTCTCATAAGGCTCAAAATAGGCAACTAAGGGAAAATTATCAATGCAAAACATCTGAAGGCCACAAAAACACATCCTAGGTGCCTCAATCATTTTAATGCATGGAATCAATCATTAATTTTGAAATGGTCACCGGTCAAGTTCTAGAACAACAATACCAAAGTGAACACACTCATGAAAGAATAGGGGTCTCAAAATCATAATATTTCAATAAAATTCATACCCCTAATATAAGGCTCAAATCCTCACAGGGCTAAAGTCAGTTCACTAATCACAAGTTCTGAAAGCATTTGTCAAAATAACCAGTTCACAATTATATTTACAGCTCAATCATATAGAGTCAAAAGTCAATGAGTCTTAGTCCTAAACTAAGTATGTACATGCATCATTAGAGAAAAATTCCTAAGGTTAGAAAAATTACCTACTCTTGCTAAGGACACAAGCCAATACCAATATGGGAGAAAAATTCAGATCTGAAAATTTTTTATTTTGTATATACTCCCCCAAACTTAGATGTTGGCTTGTCCTCAAGCAAACTAATCTAGCCTAAAACTACAAAATAAAAATTAAAACTACCTAAGAAAAAAACTGGACAATATTTTTGTGAGGTACAGGTCCTAGGGTGCAATATTAAAAAATTAAGGCTATTGGGGTCCAAATCCCAAAAATACTAATCTAATCCTAAAAAAAATGTATCCCTAAAAAATAGAAAATAAATAAAACGAAAATAAATAAAAAAAATTAAAAAATTCTATTCTAAAAAAAATCCTAAAAAGATAAATCTAATCCTAAAAAATTAAAACAAATTCCTAAAAAGATATAACAAATTCCTAAAAGATATAAAACTAATCTAATCCTAAAAGATAAGATAAAAAAAATATCTGTTGCTAAAAAAATAAGATAAAAAAAATAAATCTAATCCTAAGAGATAAGATAAAACTAATTCTAAGAGATAAAATGGTAGAATCAGAATTTGACCCCAAAACTGAACTTTTGCACCCCAAGCGACCGCGTGCGCCTGGGGCGCACGAGGTCTGTACCACAAAATTTATTTGTTTTTTTTTAACAACAACTACCTAAGAATTGAAACCTATACTACTGCTTATGTACAAAACAAATCCACCAGGATCCCAAATTCTATGGGTCAAATCCCATGTGATGCAACAATAATGAGTTATGCCCACATCCCATGGGAAAGACCTTGGGTTTTCTTTTCTTCCATCATCCGTCATAAAGTTGTTAACTCCATTAGTCAGGAAGATTACTTTCTCATGCTTCCCATTGCCCAATAATGGTTCAGATTGCTCTAGATAATTTTCATAAAAGTACTTAGGCTGAATATAATAGAAAAATTCTGAATCACCCAAGCATGAACTAGATCTAATTAAATTCTTTATAACAACAAATTCCTCATGCAAGGGTGGTTCAATTTTTTCTACAATTTTCAAACCTTCGATTTTTATTTTTCGATCCTCTTCCTCAAACTTATCATGCACAATTTCTTTTTCAGATTTTTGCTCCTCCAAAGGGATTTGATCATTGGTCACATCCATCACTACAACTTCCTCCTATTTTTTAGGAGAGTCAAAAATTGTTGATAATGCTTGTAACTCCTTAGATAAATATTTTGAAATTTGCTCAAGTGCTATTTCTATGTTCTCAAAACTTTTTCTATTTTCTTCATTTATATAATTAATTTCCTGAACATTACTACTAACTTTTTGAGCTAATTTCTCTTGGTTAATTTCCCATGACTCTTTATCCATAGGGGGAGGAATTGGCTCAACACAAGGGAATCTAAAATTATTTTTGCAATCTTTAGCATAATCCTCAGCAGCTTGAGCCAATCTCTCTAGAGCTATTTCCATTGGGGTTTTACTAGGAGGAGGAGGCTCCACATGAGAAAATTGAGAATAGTATCTTTCCTTTTTCATATCATTAATCTGTTGATTCATTATCTCTATATCTATTTCCCATTGGGCCTTCCTAGGAGTTATATTTTGTGCAACATAGTATGGAGGATAAGGATAATATGGAATAAATCTATCACAATCTGAATCACTATTACAACTATATTCATACATGAGAAAGTACAAATTACACAAATTATTACAAAAAGTACCGAAAAGAAATTAGAATCGAATTTTAATCCCCGGCAACGGCGCCAAAAACTTGTTGATTGTCTAGCAAGAGTACTAGGTCGATAAGTAATACAGATAGTAAGTGAGTATCGTTCCATTCGGGGATTGCAAATTGTTTCTAATAACTTTTCACCAATTCGTAATTATTAATGCAACTTGTTATAGAATTTTAGAAAGAGAAGGAGAATTTAAAATAAAATAAAATAAAAAGATTGAGGAGATAAGATGTATAGAAAGCAATAGAAAAAGGTTATAGAGTGTTCATAAAGGGTACTAAGAGTGGGTGTAGATTAAGAGTGGGTGTTCGTAAAGGGTACTAAGAGTGGGTGTAGATTAGGGAATGGATATAGGATAATATGAGAAAGGAAAGGTAAAAAGGGTAAAGGGAACTAATAAATGAACTAGAAACATGAGTTTGAAGTAGGGAGGAATTTTGTTTAATGCTATATGTTGGTATTTACATGAACTTATTGTTGTTGTATAGGTGTTTATGAACTTTGTTGTATAAATGTTTATGAGCTTTGATATTTGTTATTTATATTTGTGGCCGAGCTGGGCCGAGCTGAGAGAGGGTGAGAATATGTATGAGAAAATGGTAGATATGGAAAGTAGGAGAGATAGAGTAATGAGTCTGGTAATGAGAAAGATTAAGAGGTTGAGCCGAGAGAGGCCGAGCTAAATAGATGGTTAGAAAGATTAAGAAGTTGAGCCGAGAGAGGCCGAGCTAAATAGATGGTTAGAAAGATTAAGAAGTTGAGCCGAGAGAGGCCGAGCTAAATAGATGGTTAGAAAGATTAATAAGTTGAGCCGAGAGAGGCCGAGCTAAATAGATGGTTAGAAAGATTAAGAGGTTGAGCCGAGAGAGGCCGAGCTAAGAGAATAATGAGATTAATGTAAAGAGGAATAATTTAAAGGGTTGAGCCGAGGTGGGCCGAACTAAAAGTGATGGTTAAAAGGATAAGAGGAATAAAAGACAAATGGTTGTGTGATCGGGTCATAAGCATACTGGGTATGTGCATTGATCGCGTCAGAAGCATACTGGGTATGTGCAGCTGTAAGAAGGGTACTGGGTACTCGCAGTTATGATTCACACAAGGTTCCGAGCACGGAATCGGTGGGATGTGTTCCTGGTCATAGCAGACGCGTACTGGGTGCGTGCATTGATCGCGTAAGTCGCCGAGATGCGCCGCTGTAAGACGAGTACTGGGTGCTCGCAGTTATGGACACTCCTTACTCCATAGAATGATCGGAGGTAGTGCTCCTGGTCATAGAAGACGCGTACTATGTGCGTGCATTGATCGCGTCAGACGCATACCGGGTATGTGCAGCTGTAAGACGGGTACTGGGTACTCGCAGTTATGGACACTCCGATATCCGACCTTAAATGGTGTAAGACATGCACTGGGTGTATGCATCCGAGAAGAGTAAAAGATTGTAATCTATGTAAAAGTGGAATAATGAGTAATGATTCCGAGATAGAGATGGTAATCCGAGGTAAGAGAGTAGTGACCGAGATACCGAGGTATGACTAATAGGTAATGGGTAAACTGGTTTCTAATGTGAGCCGAGCTAGATGAGATTGCATGATGTGAATTGAGCTGAATGATGATGTATGCATGTGGTGTGATTACTTGTTATTATATGCTAACTGTCTACTTGTGTTTGGCTTGGTGGTTCGGTATGTCATGTTAGAAACTGCTTATTTAAGTTCTGTGTAATGCTCACCTCCTTACCATTTTTCAGGTACTGAGTCCGAGCAGACGCAGTCCCCGGCCGAGCAGGTTCACTCTCCCTCACAGGGAGAGTAAAACATTTAGAGTTGGATAATTACTGGGGTCTCGGGCAGTTGGGCCGAGCTAAAACATTTCTTTTGTATTCTTGTATCCTGGCTGTCCGAGCTGAATGTAATGAACTTTATGCTTTTCTGCTTGATGTATTAAGTCTTCCGCTTTATAACTCTGATGATTTGGTGTTAATGAAAAGAAATATTATTTTGGCAATTATCATATTCGTTTTAAAAGAAATTTTAAATCCTAATTTCCGGGTTTAAGGGTAATTATTAGATAGGGTGTTACAGAACCTGCAGCCAGACCAGAATTTCTTTAAGGTTTAATACCATTTTTAATTCCCAATCCAATCTAATACTCAAGGCAGATTAGGGATACTTCAGATACCTCAACTTAATTTTGTTATTATATCGAGAGCCTCATAGAATCAATTCCAATTGACGTATTCTTCCAAAACCAAATCCACAACATCCCTTTCATTATGATATGGAACTTAATTTAAAATATTAAGTCCATTAACACTCTTAGTTCATAATAGATAAATTACAGTTAAGTTTGATTGAAAAAGTGTATTGAAAATGTTGTAAGACCTTGGATTAAATTTCTGAACTTCATTTTTCCTGCCTGACATATCCTAACTGGTTACTAAGCAGTTCTAACCGGTTAGAAACTGCAGAACAGTACACTGATTTAAGGTTTTACATACCATTTCCTATTCCATTATATCTCCAATCAAATTCAACCATATACAGAGCTTCAATTCCATGAAATAAACATGTTCTAACACTTGATTACATCCAACACACATGCATTTCAAATACACACCTTAAATTGCATGAAGAATGCATAAATGGCAACTTAACATACCAAATTCACATATACTGGAATTTAACATCAATCTATCATATATTTAACTTGAACTCATCAATTAAAACTTGCTCTATGTCCTGGAACAAGTTAAATTGGCCTCCAAGCCTTTGTTCTCTATAGCCTATGCCCTTTACGAGTCTCATGGTGACTCAACCTATGGTTTCACATAATCCAATCTCATTCTAGAAAATGATAGCTTCTCCCTTACCTCTAAGTTTCACTTGTTGAGTATCAACACTGGTTCCTTAAAGAAGAACACGAATTCCTTAAGCTATGCCCTCATGCATGACAGTTTCAACAGGGTTCATACATTAGAGTTTTTGACATATGAAATGGACAAACAAATTGGGGAAAATGATTAGACTTTATCCTATGCAACATGCACAAGCTTAAGAAACATATTTGAGACTCAGAGAGTGCATGTACTCACCAAAATCAAACCCTAAAGAGAGTCCCACGAATTCAGTTCTGGTTCTGGACAGACTTGATCCTCAAACTTCCAAAGCTCAAAACTTCTTCTATACTCATTCTCAATTCACATTCTATATGTCAATACAAAGCTTGAAGATAGAGCTTTGTAATGGTGTATCACACTCGATCTAATTCTCAAAGGTTAAAGAGAATTGAACAGAACAAAGAAGGAACCCTAATCAGGACACAACATCAACACTCAACTTAGGAACCATCAATTTGATCCTCAAATCGTGTATTTATAGGGAAACTTGATGAACATGCAAGGCGGCACGTACTCCTCACTATGAATCGAATTGTTTTCGTGGAAAAACTTGATTTAATCAAGTGGTTACTCATCAAAATCCACTAATCCAGGTTCTGAGTTCATCGTGTAACCGGTTACAAAGCCTTTCTAACCGGTTACATACTTATAACATTTCAAAATTAATAATTTAATGGCTCTTTTTCCAAAATCCTCTTTTTTTTTAATATTGCAATTAAGTCCCAACCCAAGGACTAAATTACAATATTCACATTTTTGTACAAAATACCCTTTATAAAAATATATCTTATACTTTTACATTTCAAAACACATAATGTATAGAAACTTAAACCTTCATAAATAATATGAAAAAAATTATAAAATCATTGTTGTAATTTATTTCTTTTGTTATTTGAGAGACTAAAATTAGGGGTGTTACACTACTCCCCCACTTAAAAGGAATTTCGTCCCCGAAATTCATCTTATTTAGCTTCTCTTAAAAAAAATGTCTTTTAGGGTTCTCCTCCACTTAAAAGAGTTGCAATATAATACTTGTATTTTGAAATATTTCCAAACTAAACAATAAGGATTCTTCGTGCAAAATTCTTAATGTAAAAGAACTCTTTCAAAGAAATACCTTTTTGAATAATACGCTTCACATAACATTCTTCAAATAAAACATTTTTCGATTAACTTTCCAGTAAAACTTTTTGTGCCACGTGCTCTGATCGCTCGAGCACGACTGAAGAAACATTTGTATGACTTTGTTACTTAATAGCTTGAGATATTAGGGTGATCAGTCCTAAGATTCAAACCATTAATAACAAAATCACCCCTTTCAGATATAATCTTTCGCAAGAAAGACCATACGACATGTCTTTAAGTTAGATGAACTTAAAGATAGGGTAATTATCACTATCAGACTTAGTTAGATAGTCAAGTTCTAGAGACATTTTCGTTGGGGAGACAAATATTTGTCTTAGCCCGGTGGTTGTTAATCTCTCTAGTCTTAACTGATCTTTCTATTTTTGCAGTATCCACACATATTTATCACATCCAACTGTGACAAAGGTTTTTGATCACAGAAAAATTGTGTAACATCCCTAATTTTAATCCATAGAATAATTATAAGTTTTATCGAATTAAATATATGTTTCTTAAAAATCAATTATTTAGTTGTGTATTTTTATAAAAATACATTATGTTAATTACGAAAATATATTTCATTTCTTTTATGTTCTAAATTAAATTCATTTAAAATAGTTATCCCATATCAAAAATATACTTATATGCTTTACTTTACTTTTGATATATTTTATATGGAAATATTTTATTTGAAATATTTATAAGTTTCTTACTTTATGATTTTCATTCCGGTGTTTAAAAAAAATTATTATGGGTATTTTGAGTTTTAAAATAAAAGAATAAGTAAATAAATATGTGTGAGTATAGGTTTAAAAAAAAAAGAAGAAGAAAATCTTGTGCTGTGTGTGATTATGTTTCAATAGGGCAAAACCCTATCTTCTTCTTCTCCTTCTTTGTGTGCAGCGCTGACCCTAGACCCCCCTTCCTCCAAAACCTTCAGCAGCCACCCAGACCAAACCACCACCGCCCTATTCTCTCTCACTCCCAGCCAAGTCTCCCTCCATATCATGCGATTCCTTTCTCTCTCTCATGCATCTCTCTCTCAGTCACTCTCTTTCTCTCTCCCTGGGCAGCGTTCGCCGCCTCTTGCAGCCACGAACCGCCACCTTGCGATTTCGGTTCCTCCGGTCGCAAATCGCACCCTCCTTCTCCTCCAAGTCGCGAATCGCGAATTTCTCTTGGCAAGCACGAACAATCGCCGCCGCCGCCTCGTTGGTTTTCCTGCAGCAGCGGTTCAGATCGCGAACATGAGGCCATGGAGCAGTCACGACCGTCGCACCTCCTGTCATCGGCGTTGGCTTTAGATGCGGATCAAACCTCCAACCTTGCTCTCGCTACGTGTCTGTTTAGGGTTCATTTCACACCCGTTTGACGGTGAACCGGACATGGGTGAAGCCTATGAACCCAACCAATCCTCCCTTTGTTCCTTCAAAAGTTGATTTGAGGGTAAATCCCTAATACTTTTCTAATTTCTCTATGTTGTGTTTTAATTTTTATATTAATACTAATTTTAATATTATTGTTAATAATTATTTAGTATTAAACTGTTTTGGAAATTAAATTTGTAATTATAGTTTATATTGATTTTAATTATAATGTTATTAATAATGATTTTTAATTAGTACGTTGATTTATGTTAGAGCAGAATTAACTGTTATGTCGAACGATTAATTTTAAGAGTACTTTTGTTAAATGTGTTGGGTTCCTAAGTAAGTGAGTTGTCGCTTAGCTTGGTTGATTTGTCGCTGAGCTAAACGATACCTCAATTAATTAGGAAACTGATATAGTCGACATAATGTTAATTCGAGTTAGGACGTTGAACATTAATTTCAAACTGAAAGGAAGTGAAACTGTTTTAATGTTATAATTATGAATTGGACTTATTTTTGAATCAAGAACACTTTCTTTTGGTTAGGAATTAATAGTGTCAAATAACAACCTTTGATTTTGTGGTTCCAAAACTAAAACTAATTAACTTTAATGAATTTCTGGTGATTATGTTAGCTTCGGAAGTTAAGCGTATTTTCAATAAAAAGCGATACTATTTTATTGAGAAGACAATGATTATAATTTGAAATCTTATGTTATTTTGGTTCGTAAATTATAATTAAATGATTTTGTGATTGGAAGACTTACGAAATACTTTACTTTGAAATATATTAATTATTGTGATTTCACATTGAGTCGCTTTTGGCGCATTAAAATGATTGTTATATGATCTAATAATATAGTTAGACTACGAAGGAGCTTTAGGACAACGCGAGCGATAGCAAAGGGCCACGACCTGTTCGAGAATTGGTATACGAAAAGGAGTATGTTTATGAAAAGCTAAGAGTTAAAGCAATTACAGGTAAGAGGGGTTGTATTACCTTTATTTGGGACATAGATTCTAAGGATGTTATAGTGGTAGCTGGGTGTAGTTAATTAATTTGGAAAGTAAACCCTCTGTATATGTGTTATAAAAGCAGGAGTGAAGAACCCTAGGGAGCTGACTTATTATGGTACTCTGAGACATACCTGAGTATGTTGACTGAATTGTTGGTTATGTGTTGATTGTTAGAGGTTGTGGAGAATGCATAACTAATTTAAATGCTAAATGTGAATGATTGTGCTTACTTGTGTATAACTGCTTAATTGTGAATGTATAATGTTATTGGAAATAAGTAGTGTATGATGATGCTGGATATTGGTTATAAATGTTAATTGTCGAAGGTGAATTTATATGCGATTATTGGTAAAGATGTTGTGATGATGGGTGATAAAATGTTATTCATGAGTATATGTGCTGTTAATTGGAAATTGGTAATATATATATGTGCTGATGATGGAATTCTGGTTGTTAACTGAAGATAAATGAGCTGGTTTGATAATTAAATTAAAATGGTAAACTTTATCTATTTATTGGAATTGGAATGGGATGATCAGAATGGATGATGAATATGCATACTTGCGATTAGAAATGGTATGGTGATTATGTTTATAATAAATGGACTAAATTGTTGATAATGAAAAATGATAATGGTAACTAATGTGGAAACTTATCAGTGGGGCCCGGAACACTAGGTACCCGGCTAGGTGTTCCAATTACCTGTTAGGGCCAATTACCTGCCAGGCCAATTACCCATTAGGCCAAACCGCCCTGTAGGCGCCGGGTGACCCACAGGATCAGTTTTCCACACCAATAATTGGAATAATTAATGGATTGGTAAAAGTACATAGCCTACAGGTGATGGTCTGGATGGGTGTAAAGTCCTGGGCAGGTGTTCCAAGTCCCTAGACAGGTGTTCCAATTACCTAGCGGGTAATGCAAATCCTAGTGGTGTATGGTAAAAAGGAAAAAGGGAAGTTTATGTAGATCTCTGTTTGAGGTTACATACATAATTTTAGGGTGTATACAGATCACTGATTTGTGGTTGTATACACTGTGTGTGTAGATCTCTGTTTTGGGGTTACACACAAAGGTAAGGTGTAGATCTCTGATTTGAGGTTACACCCAATGGAAAGCGTAGATCTTTGATTTGGGGTTACGCATAATGGAAAAAGGAATAAAGGAAAATGGAAAAGATAATGCATAATGGAAAAAGGAATAAAGGAAAATGGAAAAGATAATTGATTTGTTATATTTTTGCAGGTACCGAAGGAGCATACACGAGTCTGGTCGAGCAGGAAATACATTCCATCATGTGGAGTGTAGGGTAGTTTTGAGGAGACCACTGTTTGGTCATATACTTTGTATTATGGGAGGTTTTAATGTATTTTCTTTTATTTTACATTTGGAAACTAGGAGTCTTGAGATTTAGACTCATTTTCTGGAAATGTTGTAATTTACGAACTGAACTCTATTTTGGGCCCTGCTGGCCTCTGATGAATATAAATATGTTTTTCTGAAAGTAAGCAGGTTAAACTAAAATTTTTGCAAAATCCAATAATTAAAGGAAACTCCGCCCGATTGATGGCAGATTTTTATAAATCAAAAAGGAAATTTTAAGTTCACTATTTTAATTAACGGGTATTTATGGGTAGATAAAGTGTGGTGTTACATTTTTGGTATCAGAGAAGTTTTCCTTGGCCTATTGGAGTAACTTATTACTCCTGCAGCTTACTCACCAAGCGAGTAGCTTAGAGTTAGAACTAGAGTTTTTTTTAAGGTGTAGTTGAGTATCATTGCTAGCATGATAATAGGAATAGTTACGGAGTATAGTGCGGTTTGTAACACCCTATATAATAATTACCCTTAAACCCGGAAATTAGGATTTAAAATTTCATTTAAAACGAATATGATAATTGCCAAAATAATATTTCTTTTCATTAACACCAAATCATCAGAGTTATAAAGCGGAAGACTTAATACATCAAGCAGAAAAGCATAAAGTTCATTACATTCAGCTCGGACAGCCAGGATACAAGAATACAAAAGAAATGTTTTAGCTCGGCCCAACTGGCCGAGACCCCACTAATTATCCGACTCTAAATGTCTTACTCTCCCTGTGAGGGAGAGTGAACCTGCTCGGCCGGGGACTGCGTCTGCTCGGACTCAGTACCTGAAAAATGGTAAGGAGGTGAGTATTACACAGAACTTAAATAAGCAGTTTCTAACATGCCATACCGAACTACCAAGCCAAACACAAGTAGTCAAATATCACATAAATAACAAGTAATCAAACCATATATCACATGCATATATTATCAATTAGCTCGGTTCACATCGTACAATCTCATCTAGCTCGGCTCACCTCATACAATCACCCTTAGCTCGACTCACATCATGCAATCACACTTAGCTCGGCTCACATCAGCCACTACTCACTTACCTCGGAATACCACCTCTATCTCCAATTCATTACTCATTATTCCACTTTAACATAGCTTACAATCTTTTACTCTTCTCAGATGCATACACCCAGTGCATGTCTTACACCATTTAAAGTCGGATGTCGGAGTGTCCATAACCGCGAGTACCCAGTACCCGTCTTACAGCTGCACATACCCAGCATGCGTCTTACGCGATCAATGCACGCACCCAGTACGCGTCTGCTATGACCAGGAGCACCACCGCCGATCATTCTATGCGGTTAAGGAGAGTCCATAACCGCGAGTACCCAGTACCCGTCTTACAGCGGCGCATCTCGGCGACTTACGCGATCAATGCACGCACCCAGTACGCGTCTGCTATGACCTGGACCACATCCCACCGGTTCCGTGCTCGGAACCTTGTGTGAATCATAACTGCGAGTACCCAGTACCCGTCTTACAGCTGCACATACGCAGTATGCGTCTGACGCGATCAATGCACGCACCCAGTACGCATCTGCTATGACTCGATCACACAACCATTTCTCTTTAATTCCTCTTATCTTATTAACCATCTCTTTTAGTTCAGCCCACCTCGGCTCAACCCTTTAAATTATTCCTCTTTACATTAACCTCATTATTTTCATAGCTCGGCCTTTCTCGGCTCAACTTCTTAATCTTTCTCATTACCAGACTCATTACTCTATCTCTCCTACTTTCCATATCTACCATTTTCTCATACCCATTCTCACCCTCTCTCAGCTCGGCCCAGCTCGGCCACAGATATAAATAACAAATATCAAAGCTCATAAACATTTATACAACAAAGTTCATAAACACCTATACAACAACAATAAGAATAAAAGCATTCAACCAATCCATCATGTAAATACCAACATATAGCTTAAAAAAATATTCCTCCCTACTTCAAACTCATGTTTCTAGTTCATTTATTAGTTCCCTTTACCCTTTTTACCTTTCCTTTCTCATATTATCCTATATCCATTCCATAATCTACACCCACTCTTAGTACCCTTTGTAACAGCCCGATTTTCATAAACCAAAATAATTGACTTTTATTCATTAATGTTGCAAAAATGAGGCCAATTTTTTTTTCTAAAACATTGATGAAGTGTTGAAAAGTATTATTGAAAAAAATCTCTTTAAGATCTTCAATTCGCTTTTTCCGAAAACCGAGTTGTTACTAAAACCTTTCCTTTCATAAAACATTGGTTCCACAAAACAACTTGGTTTCAAATCACCTTAACAGTTTTCAAAAACTTTACACAAGTCCACTTTGCATAAAGATGTGCTTCACAAATCAAATTATAACTTAGCTCAATTACACAATGGCTCATGGCACCGGTAATCCTTAACTTCAAACACACACAACAGCCTAAGCTACTATACTATGCTTAAACTTTCCTAGTAAAAGCGAGTGGGTGGAGCTCCTTTTCCTCTCTACGTTCTCTCCTCGTTCTCGAAGATGATGCCGCCTGTGTGGTTGTTTCCTCCTTACTCTTGGACTCCAACATCACTGCACCTATTACGGTAGAGTTCCTCTGCTTCTCATACCGGACCTTTTCCTCATAGCTCTGAAAGCCCCGAACGGTGACTTGTCCCAAGTGCGGCTCCAAATCGGCTTCGCTCAATTGAAGCTCCAAATCTGGGATCACGATCTCCGTGTAACCGGTCCATGCCCAGCCTTGTGGGGTATGCGTCCACCCTCTTCCATACTTATTCCACATGGAAATATCCATACAATACTCCATCTGCCCGTTGAGATACCAGCAGCCCCGATATGCCAATGAACAGGAGAGAGTAAGCGATCCGAACGACGAATCGTCGACGGTGTGGAATTACGATAGGCGAGATAATAGGACCATACAACATACAATACAGCATACAACATGTAAACACACCAAAATCAAGCATACTATCAATACTATTATCATTATTATCTTCCATCCTTATCAGCATTATCATTTTGCTTTATCTTATCAACTTACTTTCCTTCTTACAAACAATCTTTCTTTTTCTCTCATTTCCTTTCATAACGGTGCTTCCCTTTTCATTCAGTCTTATCACCTTGCAACCTTTACTGATTGGGGAGCTTTAAGATCTCATCAAAATATTCATCTCGTTCTCGGCTATCACTCACGTCTACATCTCCTCGGTCATCCACCCAACCTAATCGGAAGCAAACAGGAGTACAGGACCTTTACCGTGCGGGCACGACAGCTGTCTCAACAATAAATGGTCCCAGACCAGGAGGACTCAGCCTCAATCAATAATATCAATTCATAATAATCATGGCACACTGCCTCGCAGTGGCAATCAAGATGCCCCACTCCAGTCCCTCTCACTATTCTCGATTTGCAATCTAGGGGGCGACAGTATGTTTCTAGTGGGCCCGCAGAACTTGCCACGGCATTAGACCCAGTCCCCACCACGTTAGTGCGCCACATGTGGAGTTCGTTCTGCCTAGAAACATACTCTAGACTTCTTGACGTTTCACCGTCATCGTCCTCCCCTAATACAATCTCCTCCTAAGTATCCGCAGATACTTATGGTATCTTCCTCTCCACTACTTCGCACTCTCATACCTCACCGTGTGAGTCTTTTAAAGTCTTTTAACCTTTTAAATTATCCTAAGGTCGGCCCGTCCTTCGTGCAACCCTTCAATGAGTCCCGACCACTAACTTTGCACAAACTTTCTCTCATCCTTTCTCACATAGCACAGAGCTGGGATCACAACACTGAATTCTCATCTCATCTCCCAATCCTTCCACATTCTCAATCTCTTTCAAAACAATCTTACTTTCCTCAATACACATCTCATGAACTTTTTGGAAAATCTTATATCTCAAGATTTCACAAAATATCCTTTCGAAAACTTTCGCATAACAATCTATTCTCACCAACATTCACAAAAATATTGTTTCAAAAATAATTTCTCAAAATGTCATTCCAAAACTTTATCGAAAAGGTTGATTCACAAAACTTTCCACAAAATTGTGTCCTTTCATAAAACTTTTTCAAAAAGATCGTTTCATAAAAATTTCCTTTCAAAACATTGTTTTACAAACTTCTTCAAAATCTCATTTCAAAACCTTTTCAAAAATTTCGCTTCCCAAATCTTTTTCCAAAAACTTCTTTTTACAATTCTTTACAAAAATTTCCTTTCAAAAACCCTTTCCAAAAGTCTCCTTTTTACAAATCTTTTCAAAAATTCCTTTTCAAAAACCCTTTTTCAAAAACACATCGTTGCTGAGTGCTAGTGGAGGAGCAAGCTCAACTCAACACTAGTTCTAAGTCTAAAACAAAAAACAAAGGAGCCCAGCTCCACTCAAACCATATCGCATCTCAAACAACATCACTCTTCCCCCAAGCTCTGGCTCGTTCTCAACATCATCATTCACTGTTTCCCCAATCTCAGTTCTTTATTTCTTTCTATTCTTTCTCATGTCTTTCATCATTATTCCTTCCTTATTGTGTCTTTACTTTCAATTTCATTACTTTCTCAACTTATTCCTTCCATTTTCATTTCTCATTCAGGACGTATCCATCAGCATATTACTTCTTTAATCAACAACAATTAATGTCATTAAACATAAATAAAACAATAACATAACATGCTACTAATCACACAAACATCACACAACAACAATGTGGTCATTGTCACCTTCGTATAAGTGGCCACACAACACAAACAATTGCCACTTATACTACTGACTCCGAACCACTTAGTTCCGATCTTTGAGATGATACGGAACGTCCTAATAAATCACCTAACTACCACGGTGTCTTAGGAAAGCTTCTCTCTCACCTGAAGTCCAGCTATTTAATGCGTACCGTCTCCTTGGATCCTTGTGCTGCCGGCTGCCCCAATCCCTCGTCTTTCAAATTCCTCGTACTAAATAAAGTACATTTACGTTATTAACTTGTATTATGAAAATCTTTTTCATAACTTAAAAACCTCTCATTCCTCGTTGGAAAACTTAAAAACATAACCGTTTTCAATCCGGGTTTTTCTTATATCGGTTATCATAAAAAAATTTACTTTGTATCACTTGAACCCATTTTTTTAAAGTTAACAGACAATTCTAAATAATTCGAGACAGTAAGGAATAACTTTGATAAAGCCCCAAAAATATTTCAAAAACACTTTTTACATTAAATAATTCATTAATTCAAAATTAACATGTTAAGACTCAAGTTTTCACCATCAAACAAACTTTGGACAGCCCTAAACACAATTTAGAAACCTCAAATAAATCAAAATGAAATTTTCTTAAAACCAATTTATTTTAAGACCGATTACACACCCAATATCAACTAGCACACAATCATAACTGTGACATCCCTTATTTTCCTAACTAAGATAAATAAATTTTCATTAAAAGAGAATTTTGAGATATTGTTTCACAAATGATTTTCAATGGGTATTTTATTCGATTACGTAATCAATTTTCGATTTTATGTAATTTTGGTAAACAAAGGTTTTTATAAAGTTCAAGCAAATGATTTTAATGAGTTTTGAGTTATTTAATCGATTTAAAGGTGTTTTGATTTCATAATGGATTTATACACTTTGGAATTTAATCCACTTGTGTTATGACTTCGTGTGTTTGTTTTTCTAAGGTTTTCAATGAATTGTATTACTTGAGGTTTTAATTAAGATTTTGTTGATTCATATGGTCTTATGGTCTTAAGATGGAAGACTATTTTTATTAAGTTCCAAAGAAATCAAAGTCCAAACCGCATTGATCTAGAAGAATCTCTCAAAACCCTAATTAGTATCCTAATCTTTGATTAAAACCCTAATCGAGTTCTTAATCCTTGATTAAGGACTTAATCACTCTCTTAAGACCTAAATCCTCAAGGTTGGTGAGCTAACCTCGAATTAATCTTCCTTAAACCTATGACTATGTTTTGATTAGTGCCTTAATCCCTGATTATGCCCTAATCACCGAGGATTAGTGGACTAAACCTAGATTTATTAACCTAATCCTACCCTAATCATGATTAGAACCCTAATTAGTGCCTTAAACCTAAATTAGCTAACCTAATCTACGTAAACCACCCTAGGGCCGAATGCATACTTTGTCACCAAATAGCCTTGCTTAGTCACCAAGTTGCATGACTTATAGTCAAACAATGACCTCATCTACATGACCTAAGCATGACTTAAGAGAAGAAAAAGTGAAGAAAGAGGAAGGAACCGTGGGGGACTTTAGAGCAAGACTTGGCCTCCAAGTTTTGTAACTTAATCCCCAAGTAGTTGCAAAGAAGACCTCCATGCAAGCCCTTGATGACAAATAAGAAAAGTTGAGATAGATAGAAGAAAGGGGTCAAAACCGTGAGAGAGAGAGTGAGTTGTTGCATTCTTCATTCTTCACTCTTCACCTTTTCTTCTCACCAACACAAACCACAACAACATACACCAACAAACACTCTCATTTCTTTTCCAAGACCAAACACAAACACTAAGAGAAAATCAAACTCTTAGTGAAAAAAAGAGAGAGTGGCCGAATAGAAAGAGGGAGAACCAAACCTTAGACTCTTCATAACCTAAGCTAGATCAAGCCAAGAGAGTAAAGAAAAGAAAGAGAAACCATGGACCTAAAGGGAAGAGTGAGTGAGCCGTGAGGAGAGGAAAGGAAAACCAAAGAGAAATTCAAGATTTGGACTTGACTCTTTAAAGCTTTTGATTAAGTAAGAACCTTGTTTCATGATCTAAAAAGTTTTAAACCTTTTCCTTGATTCATTTTCGTTTCTCATGATTTTCTTCTAAAACTTTGATTTTGTTTGAAAAGTGTTGATGCATGTTTGTTTTTGTCTTAGATCTAGTGATTTCCTTTACATGCATGTTGATTTTTCAACTTGATCTTAAAGTTTTGTTAAGGAAAGTGTTTTTCCTCATGATCTTGGGTTTTCCTCTTTGATTTCTTAAAAGTGTTTTGAAAAAGAACTTGATTTTTAAGTTTTCATGAAAGACTCTTCAAAGACCTAATATTTTTGGTTGCATGCATGTTTAGATCCATGCTTGATCTATGATGAACTTGATGTTTGAGTTGTGATATAGAGACCTTTGAAATAATTGAACTTTTCCTTGATGATTTTCTTTATGATGGCCACGGTTTTTTGTTGTTGTGAGTGAAAGCTTGACTTCTTTTGTTTGATCCCTTGCATGTTGTGAAATTGAGATTTAGTGATGCTTTAAGTGAATAAAATTTATGTGATGATTGTGATCCTTATGTGTTAGCCACGGTTTTGCATGCTTGATTGAAAGGACTAGAATTTTCTTAAGACTAAGTGATGAATGTGTGATTTCCATGAACCTAGTGTTGATCTTAAGTGTTAAATGTGAAATAAAAATTGCTTAGAGACCTATGTGTGCTCACGGTTTCATGTGTGAAAATATGCTAGGATTATGTTTGTACTTTCTTAATACATTATGTGAAATTGTTGTTGGATTTGAAGTTGTTTTTAGAAGCCTTGAATCTTTGAAAATGCTTTTGAGAAAACCTAGTTAAGGTACGGTTTGGACCTTAGCTTTTGAGTTAAATTTTCTTGAATAAATATGTGTTGACATCATGAAACTATGTGTGTATGAGTGTATTATTGATTTTCATAAAAATAAATGAATGAACAAACTTGTTGAATAAAATGATGTTGTGCTGAAATGGTGATGTGTGTGTTTCTAACTTTGATAAATGATATTTATGTGTGTTCAATGTAACACCCCTAATTCTCGTCTCCCGAATAATAGGAAATTAATAATAAAAAGTTTTATTATTAATTTATAGAAATTTTCCAAGTTTATATTTTGTATTTAATTAGCCTTAAAAATAAAAATAAGTTGAAATATTTTTATAGGGCAAATAAATGCAAAATATAAGGATATTGCATTTTGGTCCCTGAATGAGGACTTAAAGGTAATATTAAAAAGGTTCTTGGAGGGAAAGATTTAAAAATATTAATTTTTAAATTTTGTACTAATCTAACCGGTTAGTGATGCCCTGTAACCGGTTAGACGATGAACCCAGAAACTGGGTTAGTGGATTTTGATGAGTAATCACTTGATTAATCCCGAATTCGCCACGATTACAGCCTGAATCAGGTGGAAAACCATGCGTCAGTGTGCATGTAACCTTTGTTGATCTATATATAGGTGAATTGCTGAAGGATTGGGTTGTTGTTGCTCTGATTTTGGGGGGAGGCTTTGTTCTAGGGTTTCAGAATCATTCCTTGTGATTCTCTTTTGTTGTTGAGTGTTGAGAGACGAGTGATACACCATTGCAAAGCTTAAATCTTGAGCTTTGTAAAAACACCAAGTTTGTGAGCTGAGGGTTCGTGTGGAAGGAGAAATCAAGCTTGGAATTTAGAAGTTGGAAACTGAGTTCTGTACTTTTTCTGTTCTGGATTTAAATGCTTATGATAAGTTTTGATATATTAAATTGTGTTTATGTGAATTTATATGCAATTTGATGCAAAAAGCTGATGCATGCACTTTGAATTTGGTTTATGTGATGAAACATGTTTGTTTAAGGTATATGAACCCTATTGAATGATGAATAATGGTTAGATTTGAGAATTAAACAAAATGATGTGTTAAAACCCTTATTTTGAAGGACTGACTGCATAATCTAACCGGTTACTCGATATTCATAACCGGTTAGACAGTGCAGAATTTCAAAAGAAAATCATTTTATAAAACAGTCCTGAAGTTTCACTAATTTTACTCAAATCTATACCTTAAATTCACTGGAAAGAACCTGAAAGTGAGGTGACAATACTCTCTTGGTTCAGATTTAAGGGTAAGAGGTTTATACCTTAATTCAATGAAATAATTTCAAGAGGAAACTATGCTTTATGGAAAACAAAATGTGATTTGGACTTTTGAATGATGGAAACTGTGATTTTTGAGGCATAAAACAATGTTTAACTTGTTTATGGATTGGGTAGTAAATTCAAGAAAAAGGGTTTTTCTGAATTGCAATGGTAAACAGTTCAGGTCTGTAATTCTAACCGGTTAGCCTGAAACTGTAACCGGTTAGTACCTGAATCTGAAAAATAAAAAGTTAAGTTTTTTTTAATACCATTGATTTTGTTTTACCCAATCTAAGTTTAAAAGGCATGATTTGAGAAAATTCAAAGGAGAATTTTATGCCAAAGAGTATGGCTCAAATAAATCATTCAAAAGGGAAATTGGAATATTTCTAAATCACATTAATTAATGTAAAGATAAAACCAACCCTGATATTTGTGCATCCATATAGACTGGAAGTCTGGTTGGTAGGAACGTTTATCATATTCTGGGAATATGAGGAGGGTACTCCGGGAGTACCAAATTATAACCAACTTGATGCCACATTATAGATATGTGGCCAGTGTCCGGGACCTGGTTTTTATGCGTTCTGGGAACGTATGCGTTCTGGGAACGTGGTGCACACTCCGGGAGTGATGCTTATTATCCAAGTATGGTTCGGCATTATGTTCTGGGAACAAATGTCGGTGTTCCGGGAACACAAGGGTGTATTGGATGGACGTCCAAGATGGACTTTTAGAGGCCTCAGTTGTGGATAGAAAATCATACATCATGCCACTTGCATTATAAGAGTTATAATGTTGAAAACTGGTGTGCTCATATGTATTTGCATTATGATCTGTCCATGATATACTTGTGATTGTAATTTTAGTCTTTATCAATTATGTATATGTGTATACTTACTCCCTGTGCCCTGTTTAGGTGATGGCCAGATACCTAGCTTGCATCGAGATACACCCTGTCCCTAGCGATATATGGACGTATGAGGAGCACCGTGCCACTTTTGAGGGGGAGGTTGAGATCACTCTCTACCACCCTAACCCTCTGGTGCGAGTGCAACCTCGTCGATTTAGGATTCCCTTAGTCTACACTATGCATGTTCCACCTTCTTATACATATAGAGGACCACCCCCGGCTCGACCTATGCGTCGTTTCCATAGTTTTCATTTTAGAACTGCCAATCGTTCCCATCCTTCCTCCCATAGAGTTGTCACTGAGGAGACTCCTTCTCCTGGTCCGACTGACTTGGATAGGACTGCTTCTGCAAACCTTAGACCCAGTGGTGGGGTCTCTACACAGTCGGGCGAGGTCGAGGAGGACCCTGTGGAGGATGAGAGCGAGGAGGAGGTGCATGTTGAGCCGACTGTTTCTGCTAGAGGTGGACCCGTTGGTTCATAGGAGCTTGCATGGCATAGGTGTTTTGGAACCTAGATCCTAGGGATAGAGCTGTGGAGGATCTGAGGAGCTGCTGAGGACACGGATGACTTGCTCTGGGACTTCTATTTTGGATTTTGTTATATATATTGTATATATCTGAGAGGTCTTGGAGTGAGCTTTTATTTTATGCAGCTGGTCTGTATATGTTTCATCAAAACTTGCTATCTCGACTTTTTATCACTTGCTAATGACTGTACTGATGGGGTTATGTTATGACTATTATATATATATATGATGTTTTTCTTTACCTCAGCAGTGCCCCATAAGTATTATTTTTACTTCCGCGAACTCTGATTTCTATTAAGAAAGGATTCGGCGATAAATTTATGCTTTATATATTCAAATTCAACTCGAGAGGCAAATGGTATGTTTTAATATTAACTATGAAGAGTATTTTCTATAGTTAAGGAAATGTTATCTCGAGAGCCTTTTCGAAACTAAGATATAGTTAAGCCGAACTTTCAAAAAAAAAATGGTTTATGTTCAAATAGGGTTTATGAACGAGCAAGTACTGGTTCTAAAAAGGAAAAATTTTCTAGCCCAAATTTTGATAGCAAGTATTCAATTATTTGGAAATATTAATTATTTTCAAGTTAAAAAGAGAGCGTCACACCCTTTGGTGGTATCAGAGCATAGGTCCTGTCCCTCATGGCCCGAAGATGCAACTAAGTATGGTATTCAATGTTGATTGAATATGTTTTTAGTAAGTTGGTATCATTTATGTTTTAAAGACCTTTTTAGTAACCCAAAGCCCATAGTGCAGATCTTTCTATGGTAACCCGGAATAGAAATATTACTAATGAAATGTTAGAATGAATCACGACCGTGCTGGAAGGCATGCAGCAGCAGCAGAGACAACAACCATCTCAAGGGCGAGCTGGTAACCCATCTGCTGGCAATATGGCGAATCAGGACGCTAAGACTCTGTCGGAGTTCAGAAAGTGCAACCCACCAAGATTCGAGGGAGGATATAAACCTGACGAGGCGAACAAGTGGTTGTATGAGATTAACAAGATTTTCCGAACTCTGGAGTGTTCTGATGAACAGAAGGTGACCTATGCAGTGTACATGCTTCACGGAGAAGCTGAAAACTGGTGGGATCACACTGTCCAATTGCTGAATTTTGAAAGGAGGGCAATCAACTGGGGAGTATTTATGGAGAAGTTTATTAATAAATATTTTCCAGAAGATTTGCGGAGAAAGAAGGAAGTGGAATTCATGCATTTGAAACAGGGGGATATGAGTGTAGGAGAGTATGCTGCCAAGTTCGAGGAGCTGATGAAGTACTCTCCCTACTACTTAAATAACCCTGATGAAAGGAGTAAGTGTGTTAAGTTTGAAGGTGGACTAAGGCCGGAGCTGAAGTCTATCTTCAGTTATCAAAGGATTCAGAGTTTCCCTGCACTTGTGGATATGTGCAGAATGTATGAAGATGATAAGAAGGCTGAGTTGATTGGAAGTCAGGTGAAGGGGGTTGGACAGAACTATGGACCACAGAGGAAGAAGAAGTTTGATCATCGGAATAATGGTCCATATTCTAAGAACAAGGGTAAGGGCAAGGCGGTGATGGATAACAAGAACAAGTCTCGCGATAATGCTCCTTATTGCGAGAAGTGCAGACGTTATCATCATGGTAAGTTTTGCTGGTCCACAGGAGGATGTTTCATGTGTGGAAAGCAAGGTCACTTTGCTCGTGAATGCAAAGAATCTGAAAAGGGAGATGCAAAGGGATCTGCTGGCAAGCCTGTGGTGCAAGGAAGAGTATTTACCCTGAGTGGTAATGAAGCAACCCAAACCCCGAATCTCGTGCAAGGTAACTTTCTGCTTAATAACCAACCTCGCAAAATCATGTTTGATTCTGGAGCTACACATTCTTTTGTTTCTCCTGAATGTGTGCATAGGCTGAATCTTGTTGTTTCTGATTCACCCTACTATCATAGTATAGATACTCCTATGGGAATACCGATCTTCACCGCTAAAGTCTGTTTAGGGTGTAATGTAGAAATTCTGGGTCGTCTTTCTAAGGTAGATTTGGTTTTTCTTCCTAAGTTACAATTGCATGTGATCTTCGGCATGGATTGGTTGATGAAGAATCAAGTGATCATCAATTGTGAGGAAAAGACAATTCAATATAGGACCCTTGAACCGGAGGGTTATATGTGTTTATTCTCGGCTTCTGGAGAAGAAGAGTCGATGCCGATCGAGGAGATTCCGGTGGTGAGGGAATTTTCGGAAGTATTTCCTGAAAAGATACCTATAACACCCAGCTTTTATTTAAAAATATTATTCAAAAGGTTTAAAGATTAAAATGGGGAACTTAAAATTTCTTTTCATAAATCAAGTTTACACATGCAATTGGGTATTTCAATTACAATAAGAGTAGCGCAACATAAAATTTTCCTTCTTTCCATAACTTCTGCTGCGACACTCTCTGATCCTCAAGCTCCTCTTCATTCACCTAAAATGTTAACCACATAAGGGTGAGACCTTTTCACAACACAGTGAATTAGAAGATAATTAAAGAGCACATAATAGAAACTTAAGCATCATATTCAAACCAAGCCATGAATAACAAAATGCTTCACTCTTATATATATTAATAGTTTTTCCCACACATATCTATACTCATTTTCATTTCCTTTACTTTATCTTGGTCTCACATTGCCGTAGCTTAAGTGAGCACCAAGCCCTTAGCCTCACATTGCCGTAGCTTAAGTGAGCACCAAGGTGCAACCTTATACTTTGCCTGAGATCTCACATTCTCGTAGCTTAAGTGAGCACTGGGACTCGTACTTATAATTAGTCCTTAACTTTACAATTTCCTTTTATCATCATTGATATTTATTCTTTTAGTTTGTACCACTAGGTAATTTGGTTGCTCCTGCTAGGGCGTTTGTACACCCATTAGGGACTTTATTCACCCATCAGGACTTTCACCCACTAGGCCTCACCCGTTAGGACCGATACATATAATCTTTGCTCATACTCATTAAATTCCTTAGCATATTCAATTTACATACTTTAGTCCTTTTCACATTTTCCAGTCTTTTAGTTTTCGTTGAATTGATCATTTTGGGACATCGACTCCTAACGGGGCATTTACACCTAGTGGGGCGTTTTAGCCTGATGAGTACCTAGGCCCTAATGGGGCGTTTGTACACCTAGCAGGAACACCTAGTGTCCCAATTTCCCAATGATCAATTCAACCGTCCATATCAATCCAAACACATTCACCACAAATCACACAATTCAATTAGCCATTTATGACAGGTAACAATCATTCACATTCATGCATTCACATCATTCTCAATTTCATCATCACATAACAAAACATAATTAACATCGTCTATATTCCAGTCATATTCGTCAATGTAATTCACCCACACCTACATTCCAAACTAAGGCTAAAACCCAATTTTCAAGCATCCTAAATAAACATGTTCATCATTACTTAAACAATTATCATTAGCCATGAAATATCCTTATGACCACTAATCCTATTTCCTACTTATTAGGTTGTATTGTTTATCATAACATAATTAATCCTTACTCATAAAATACTCATTTCACGTACATTTCCCTTAAGCATCATCAATCTGAAATAGAAGATTATAATACACTTCTTATTCAAGTATTCAGGTATTATCCCTATATCCATTAGTTATTGCTCCACCTCATAGCCAACATTATTAATTTACCTCATTAGTTAACACTTAGCCATTTATATACTCATTTTACACACATTGCAAACATAACAACGATCAACAAACAACATATATTCACAAAATCAGTCGACATACTCAGGTATGTCTCAGCATGCTTAAATATAAATCAACTCCCTAGGGTTCTTCACTTCCTACATTTACAACATACATAAGGGGATTGTTAGCAATTTTATGACACTTAAATTAAATCATTAAATTAATCCAAATCACTTTCATTCTTCTTAAACCAATTTATAACTGGTGCTATTTTGCTACCCACAACCCAATTCAACTACTTAGCCCAAATCCTATTATATACCCCAACTATCCCTAACTCAAAGTGTGGAAAAGAGACTCCCCTTACCATAGAGAGGGAGAGAGCCCACACAAAGCTCCAAAAACCTCGAATCAACTCTGGATCTACCTTGACTCCAACTCCTTAGCCCAAATTCCAGTTGAATCTTGAGATTGGAGGAGAGATAAGGGAGCCCTAGGAGAGAGAAAGGGCTTCATGAAGAGAGAGAAGACCACCAAGGGAGGAGATGAGGGAAAAGTCATGAGGAAGGAGATGATCCTCATGGGTGAAGGTTTGGAAGGGTGGATTTGGGTGGTTTATGGTGGGTGATGGTGGTTTGTGTGGAGGAGAGGGAAAAACCAAAATAAAGAGGTTAGAGAGGGAGATGGATCTTGTTGATGATGGATAACAATACCTTAGGATTTTGAGGAGGAGGAAGAGCTCAACTTGCTCTTGGTGGAGAAAAGGGAAACTCGTATAGGGGAGGGAGGAAGAAGAGAGAAAAACGAGGGAGAGAAGAAGGAGAGAGAGAGATGCGATCGAATAGGATAAGGGAGGAGGGAGATGGGTGGCTGAAATAGGGATAAGGGGGGTGGAAATTACGTTTCTACCCGAAGACTTTATTTTTATTTTCTGCATCAGACCTGAAATAATCGATTACTTACAAAGAGTAATCGATTATTTCCTCCAATTAATCGATTATCTTTGCAGCATCATACAAAAACCAGAGCACTGATAATCGATTAATGGCCCCCAAATAATCGATTAACACCTGAGATAATCGATTACTTCCTTAAGAGTAATCGATTAAAAATGCTGCAACATTTAAGTGTTTTCACCAGAGGCCCTGTAATCGATTAACCCCTACAAAGTAATCGATTATTCTGGTGGAAACTCCTATTTTGGCCAATTCTAACTCTAAGACACTGCACTTAACTCCTATCCATGATTTTCTTATAGTTCTTATCATAAATTCTAGCTTAGGTTTCCTAATTAACTTGGAACTAAATTTTGGGATGTTACAATTCTCCCCCACTTATTGGAATTTCATCCCCGAAATTCCGCTCACAATCCTTAATTGGAGAACCATCCCGAAAAAAGGTTTGCTAAGCTACGCAACTAACTCATCTTAGGTTTACTCCCCCACTTGGGATTGGCATACCATTCAACATGAATGTGCCACAAGATTCTTGCACTCATTGAAGAGCACCGATTATGGTTTAATTTGGGTCAACCTCTAGGCTACGGTTCTAACAGATTCCTATGGTCAGCTGGCTTCCCACCGGAATCCTACTTCGAAGGTTGGACAGGGCACTAACACTCTCTAAATACTATTACCTTAATGGGGTTACTTATACTCTAACTCTACAATATATTACTTATAATCTAAACTCTAATCAAACACATCCATCATTCACATATTTTAAAAAGCGTTTAAAAGGGGTTCGGGGAATAGGACTTACATATTTCACAACTAAAAATGCGTTTTATAAATTCAATTTCCCAAGGTTTTTGAAGATTTGGAAGACAGTGTCCCTGTACCTACAAGAACATTATAGCAAATTTTCAAGTTCAATCAGAGTTCATTAGATTCACTTTTGACCCTATGACCACTTTGTAAAAGATTTGTAATGGTCGGGGTGAACCTATGTCAAATCCATTTAAAAACAGCAAACAAACTCCAATTGGCTTCAAAATTTGACAGGACATCACCTATACCTGACCCAAGGTTGTGTAAAATTGTCAAACCAATTAGACCACATTATATTCATTTTGTTTAAAAACAATGACCTGCTCCAATTTGCTCGAAATGTTACATAAAACAATAATTCAACCTTAGGGTGCTCATATCAATTCTTCCAAGTCAAACAAATAGCCTAAACCCAAAAACTTGGTTTTTCATTTCATGTAAAAAACCCTGATTACCCAAAAGAAAACACTTAACTACAAACACATAAATCTTTTAAAACCTTTGGTTTGAAAAATCACTAAGTATGGGGATTCAAAATTTAAGAGAAGGATCCTATACAATTGGTTTATTTAGGAAACAATAACACATTTATAAAAACAAAATTCTTTTGCAAATTAGGTTCCTCTCTTGATGAGGAACAATTAATTTCATTCGAAAATTCTCTAAAATTTTTAATTATGCACCTTACCATGATGAGCTACCTTCATCTAATTTCATGAGATCCTAGATGAAGGAGAGACAAATCACTCAAGATGGATAAACTCAAGCAAGAGGGAATGTGCCTTGAATCTTGGAAAAATTTAATTTTAATTCATCTTCAAAAGTTGAGACAATTATATTCCCTTTTTACTTCAAGTTTAAAATTTGAGTTTTCATTCCGAATTTATTTGAGTCGCATAACAAGGGTTCCTATTTGATCGTTGTGTGACTTGGTTACAAATAGTTAAGTTAATTCACTACTCGATCATTTAGAAATCCTTGCTTTTCTTACTAGTTCTTGAAAATTTGTTGTGCGACCTCACATTCCTTTTAGAATGATTGTGGTTCGGTGCTAACCTTTGAAATTCATTTTAAACACTCACAAGCATCAAATACAAATTTCACTTTACACAAAGACATATCAAGCACACATATCAATCGAGCATACACAAACAAAATTCAATTTCATCAAAAACACAATTTCCAAAAACAACACTTTTAGTCAATGCTTAGTGGAAAGTAATTTGGGATTTTAATCATAAAGAGGGCAAGTGAAAAGTTATTAATCCCAATTTATTTTGAAAACATGTTCGAAAGTTTAGGTTTACTTCCACATAAACATAGACTTTTTCATATACACCTATGCACTACCAATGATGTAATCAAAAGTGAGGTAGGAACCTCTATATTGAATTTTAACCCCATTCTCAACTAAATAAACTCTTTTCGTTAAGAAATTTTATGGTAACTCGGGGTTCCAATTCGATCATTAGAAGCTTCAACTTAACTTTTGATTAATATTAAAGTCACCGGAAATCAAATTAGTGATGGAATCAACCACGAATTCAATAAAATGTTTTTGTTGTTTTCATGAATTCTAATCTAACCGGTGCAACCTTGTCACCCGAATAGATTCACTACACCAAAATATGGATTTAACAACGCCCATTTAACAACATTTTTGAGAAGGATGTTGTTGAAAGTTCACACGGAAGTATTAACAACGCCGCCCTTATTTTGTGTTGTCTATGAAAAATAAATGACAACACTCTCTTCACCAGGCGTTGTCAATATCTTTCTATTCTAGCACATTTGTATAAGACAACATTGTTTTAAAAAGATGTTGTCTTTTCTCTTCACATATAACAACACCATCTTTACTGGGCATTGTTAATTTGTTTCCACTCTATATATCATAATTATATTATTTACAAAAGTTTTTTTCATATAATTTAAAGTAATTACCCTATGTGAAAAATATATTTTTTATACTTTACTTTGATATATTCAATATTAAATTATTTTTAATGCTTCCAAATTTCTAACTTCATGATTTGTCTATATGTACTCTGTAACACCCTAGATAATAATTACCCTTAATTACCCCAAAAACTAGGATTTAAAATTTCTTTAAAAAAAAGGAATATGATATTTACCAAAATAATATTTCCTTCCATTAATAACGAAAACATCAGAGTTAATAAAGCGGAAGACTTAAATGCATCAAATACATAAAGTATAAGTTTAGGTACATTCAGTTCGGTCATTCAAAATACAATCAGTGTTTTAGCTCGGCCCAACTGGCCGAGACCCAATACAAAACAATGTTCTAGCTCGGCCAAACTGGCCGAGACCCATCCACCTATCTGACTCTAAATAACTTACTCTCCCTGTGAGAGAGAGTGATCCTGCTCGGCCGGGGACTGCGTCTGCTCGGGCTCAGTACCTGAAAAATGGTAAGGAGGTGAGCATTACACAGAACTTAAGTAAGCAGTTTCTAAAATGACATAACGAACTACCAAGTCAAACACAAGTAGTCAATTAGCAAATAAATCACAAGTAATCAAACCCTATATCACATGCATACTATCTCATTTAACTCGGTTACATACACACAATCTCATCTAGCTCGGCTCACATCATACACTCTAATTTAGCTCGGCTCACATGATTATCCAGCAGCTCTATTACCTATTAGTTATACCTCGGTTCACATTCTCTTACCTCGGATTCAGTACTCATTATTTCACTTTCACATAGCTTACAATCTTTTACTCTTCTCGGATGCATACACCCAGTGCATGTCTTACACCATTTACAGTCGGATATCGGAGTTTCATCCATAACTGCGAGTACCCAGTACCCGTCTTACAGCTGCGCATACCCGGTATGCGTCTGACGCGATCAATGCACGCACCCAGTACGCGTCTTCTATGACCAGGAGCACTACCGCCGATCATTCTATGGAGTAAGGAGTGTCCATAACTGTGAGTACCACAATACTCGTCTTACAACTGCGAGCACCACAATACTCGGCTTACGCGATCAATGCACGCACCCAGTACGCGTCTGCTATGACCAGGAACACATCCCACCGATTCCGTTCTCGGAACCTTGTGTGAATCATAACTGCGAGTACCCAGTACCCGTCTTACAGCTGCACATACCCAGTATGCGTCTGACGCGATCAATGCACGCACCCGGTACGCGTCTGCTATGACCCGATCACACAACCATTTCTCTTTAATTTCTCTTATCCTGTTAATCATCTTTTAGCTCGGCCTCTCTCGGCTCCACTCTTTAATTTATTCCTCTTTACATTAATCTCATTATTTGCTTAGCTCGACCTCTCTCTCGGCTAAATTCGGTAACCATTCCTTCTTTCCATTAACCTTACTCATTTTCTGCCTTGTTACTCTATCTCTCCTACTTTGCGTCTACCATTTTCTCATACCCATTATCGAAGTCACTCAGCTCGGCCGCAGACATGAATCATAAATATCAAAGCTCAGTAAACATTTATACCACAGCAACGCCAATAAGAATGAAACATTCAACCAATCCATCATGTAAATACCAACATATAGCATACAACAATACTCATCCCTACTTCAAATTCATGTTTCTAATTCATTTATTAGTTCCCTTTTTACCCTTTTTACCATTTTCTTTCTACATTAACCTAGATCCATTTCCTAATCTAACACCCACTCTTAGTACCCTTTATGAACACCCTAGAAACCCAAATTCAAGTAGAGGTAACACTCACTCCTTACCTCAAACCGTGTGAGATAAGAGTTGAGAGCTTTAGTATGGCTTTCCTTGACCTTGGCCTTGTGAGCTTCACACCACTCGAATCTGTGTCCTCCTTGCTGCCACCACCACACTACGCCGGTCCAGGAACGCCGGAACAGAAGAGAACAGAGAGGAGGAGGGTTCCGGTTTTGTGAGAAGAGAGGGAGAAAGAAAGTGTTGGGGTTTTGTTTGCTGAAGCTTTGGGAGGAAAAAAAAGAGATTCGTAGGAGGGAGAGAATGAGGAATGTAAAGTGTGTTATGTGGTGTTTTGGGCTTTCTTTTATTTATTTAGGGAAAATATTTGTGTGGCTAGGATTTATTAGCTTCTTGAAGAAGCTTAGAATATATGGCCAAGATTCATTGGCTTCTTGAGGAAGCCATGAATAGTACATTGAAAGGGACATAAAGTAATGATAGAGACATAAAGTGAAAGATAAGGACAGTGTACGGATGGTACGGTTCCCAAAGGGAAACAGCTCAACATAAGCTGGCACGGAGGAGCTAGGAAGTGTCAGCTCGAATACGTCGGCCAGGATATGTTGGCTCGGTTTGTAGGAACATCAGCAGTCCGAGCTTACCTTTCGGATAACGCTATGAGTTGCGCTGAGGTCGGATAATCCAGACTGGACAATGGGTTTCCCGTTGGGTTCCCTTTCAGCTCGGTTCATATGCACACAATCTTATCTAGCTCGGCCGGGATCGGGCCGAGGCCTTAATCTCACATCCTAGGTCGGCTTATGCTCGTTCTACCCTTCTAACCTTGTACAATTTCTAAGGTTTAATCCTATCCCTAAGTAGATATTTATACACTAAAATTATATTATTTAAATATAAATTTTCGGGATGTTACATACTCCCTCCATCCTTTATTATAAGACCCATTTGGATATTTTTATTTCTATCAAGATTGATAAATTTTATACAAAATTTAATATGTTATTCCAAAAATACCCTTTTACCAATAATTTGAATTTAGTAAAATTTTTGATTTTTCAATACTTACTTTACCTCTATCACCTACAACATTAAAACTACAAATTTTGCAAAATTTTTGCATTTTCCAATATAATTTTAATTATGTTTTCTCCTTAAAAATTAGATTATTATCGAATCTCCCCTAGCCCTTCACTGCAGTCTTCAGCTCCTCTAACTATGCAGATGTGTAGTTGATTTTGGATGTTTGTGCAGGTGCTGGAACCATGTTCCAATGAGAAATTATTCGAAATCCCAGTCAGTTATGAGAGGATGTTTCCATATGGGAGATGTTTCTGGTAATGATACAAATACCTTGTTAATTAACTATTAATTTCAATAGATAATGATTTAGTATTTTAGTTAGAGGACTGTTGTGAAGAAACTAATTGGATTGATAATTTTATAGGTAAATCTAAATCGAGTTATTGCCAGGAAGACGAGAAGGGTGTAAATAGTAATTTGGTGGATTGAAGGGCACGACATTGAGTTGAGTTGTATGTGTGTTTATATTTTTGTTGACAGTTTGTGTTTGACCTTCTATCTTAACAGTTTGCGATTAAGTTTGAGGAATGCCAATTTGCAAGCAAAGGTGCACATGAGGAAAGCTGCTCAAGAAGAGGTAATGTTCTTGAATGCCAATTTGCTCTATGCTACCTTCTACATGATAGGTTTCTATACTCAGCTGGTTTCTGTAATAGGAATTAGAATTACTAGTTGGCACTTGAAAATATGATGTTTTGCAATTCTTGCATCATAAGCTTGTTGACATGTTTGAACTGGTCTTGCATGATTGAGGGAGCATTAAACAACTCAAGATGGCAACACTACAGCATTTTTAACTTTCGGCAACGCCACAAAACCGTTGCTTAAAGTACAAAAACCGTTGATGAAAGTTTAGACAACGGTTTTTCAACTGTTCTCTAGGTGAATGTTGTCTATTGTCAATGGCAACGGTTTTTTGCATTTGGCAACACTTTTGTAAAACCGTTGCCCTTTGACTTATAAACAGCAACGGTTTCGTCTCTCATAATATGCAACGGTTTTATTAAGAAAACCGTTGCCCTTTGGCTTATAAATAGCAACGGTTGTATTAATCTATCTCATATGCAACACTGCTGAAACCGTTGCCTTATGTTTTAGCAACAGATATATAACTATTGCCAACTTCACATAGGCAAAAACCGTTGCCCTTTCGCTTATAAACAGCAACGGTTTTATTAATCTATAGCATATGCAACACTGATGAAACCGTTGCCTTATGTTTCAGCAACAGATATATAACTATTTCCAACTTCGCATAGGCAACACTTATTTTACTTTAATTTCACTCTATATGCAACACTTTTAATAAAATTAAATGCAGTAGTGTGTGTATATATATAATGAAATTAAATTATAATCACCATACATACCAAAATAACATAAGATTATATTCTTCTATAATCCAAAGAGTACAAGACCAAATTAAATACTTGCTAATTAACAACATAATTTTTTGAAAGTTCAAAAGAAAATAACTAAAAGCTATAAATATATATACGCTTGCCAATGACATCATCCAAATTCATCTTCAGCTTGGTCTTCCTCAACATTCAAATTTTGCTGCAATATAGAAAAAAATATACATGTTAAAAATAGAGAATTAAACATTATTACAGCAATATATATATATATATATGGATACTGGTTTAAACTATGATTCCAATCAGTTTAAACTATGATTCCAATATCATTCCAATCAGTGTAAACTATGATTCAAAGAGTCTAAATCAATTTCAAAATTTTTCTAAGGAAGTATATAGCATATGAACTTTCTTAGTCTCTCTTACAATAAATTTTTTAATACTACATAGCATATGAGCTTCCTTCCATGCAGAGCAAAAATGAGACAACATCTATCATCATAAGAAAATAACAATATATAAGGAAATGACATTTGAAAGGGCTGACAGATATTCACTAACTTATTCTGACGTAATCAATGATATAATTGTTACTGTGCTAATTACTATCTGGCAAAGTGACACAGGTTGCTCATATCTGGGAGACTAGGAACAGGAAAAAATTTGGGATACATCCAAATTATTCTCATCAAATTTAAATGTATTTGTTCCCTTATGCTTCAGCTGCTACTAAACCTATCCACCAAGACATGACATTCCATCCTGACAAGTAAATGACCCAGAAATTCTCAATCCCAAATTTGAAATCAACTTATTTGAACTCTTTGAGAAGTAATGTTACCACAAGAGCTCTAACGATATCCCCATGATGGAAAGATTGGTGCATGTCTACTTTATCTATCTCAGTTGCTCTAACATCTTGTTGCCTGTCAACAAAAATTATAAACACATGAACATTTTCAAACATGAAGTACATAATACAGAGATATCCACGGATTTATAAAGAACTTTAACCAAAAGATAAAGGAACCCCAAGTATAAAAGATCATTTAAAGACTACAATTCCTCCAACTCTTCACTACCTTCTTTTTCCATGTGATTGCTAAATCCCAAATGATAACTTTTAAGGTAGATGAATAAGGATTTCTATGGAAGAATAAGAATCCAATTATATAGCAGGCAATGACATGCAGTGAAACAAAGATTTGAAAGAAAAAGATATTAGCACCTAGTCCATCCGTAAGTTTTGCTGCCACAACGTAATCCATATTATTCTAACATACAAGAAAAAACGGTTTTCTTTATCCATATTATTCATCTATATGATTGAATTTCCAACTTAACATCCACTTTGTCCATTTCTTATAAAAGCATTGCCGCAGACCCTTAAGAATATGCATGAGAACTCTTTTCCGCCATCTCAATTCTCAATGCATTATTCAAGATGCCAGCTACCAGAAGATATTAAAACATTTTTAATCTCCTGTTTAACAAAAATTAAAACTAACTACAACTATCTCAAAATAAAATCATACAAGCATGTCAAATTACAAAAGTTAATCATATCCAACTAAAACTAACAAGTATAAACTACACTAGAAAGAAATCAAAATGATGTTCAAAGACAGAGTAGCCAAATTAATGGCAATCTCATTAAAAAAGATGGGAAATAAGTTGAATACAGGACATTCTTAACAAAGATGGGAAATATAATATCATTAAAAAAAATAACCTAAGGTTACTTCAAGACATGCAAGGGACTGGAATAAAAAATATTACATTCAAACCACACACTAATCAAGACAATGACACTATCAAGCACATATATCATAGTCTCAATTTTCGCCTGCCATCAGTCATAGAAACTAACCCAGCCCCAATGAGGTTTTATTTTTATATGAATCAGCATAAATTTTATAGATATTTCAACCATTACATCATAACATTAAAATTTAAATCCACAGTAATTTATAGAGGTGTCCCACTAAAAAAGTACAACCACATATAGCCATCATTTCTCAAGCACCAAACAATTCTTTTGTCACAAGACTTTTGAGATGCATACAGGAACATGAGAAAAACCATTTTGACTAAAACCTCAATAAAATCATTTTGACTAAACCAACAGTCTTAATCAATAACAGTACTTTGCAAGAGTAGATATAAGATTCTCTTAATCAAACACAATCATATTTTTATTTAAAACAATTTGCTTTGAGTTTATGACAAGTAGAAATCAATACCCATATTCATTCTCTGAACCTTGAACAAATGTAACAATAGGCACCAAATTAAAATTCAATCAAGCACTCTCTGTATTTTGTACTAGTGATGAAACCAAGAGATAGCTGTGAAAGAATTGCAATTCAAAAACATAGAAAATATACTAGAAGCAAGAACGAAACATATTAAAATTTCGCAGCACCGAGATAGACTTTTGCTGCAACAAGGCTAAGTGCTCATAGGACAACACTGTGTGAATTCAATGCTCCTAATTATGTGGATTATGTTTTGATAATGACAAAATAATTAACAAATCATGCCTTGAAGATATTGCAACATCAACATCAACAAGAAGTCAAGAAAAGAAGACAAGTGCCCAATCATTCTCAATCAAATATTAATTGTAAATTTCTAATTTATGTTGAGAGTGGTTGAGAGTGGGTAGAAATAGTTAGTCTCTTCTAGGAATAAATTTTTATATGTTTATTAAGTTGAGATTGACCAAAAATTAATACTTGAGAGGAAAAATAAAATTGAAAAATAATTTTTCCCATATCTGATCAAAATACTCGAGTATTTTGAAAAAGACTCGAGTATACACTCGAGTATTTGTAAAAAACTCGAGTATTTTTGCCAGGTCAGCAAATATGACCGTTAGTCTTGTTCGTGCACCAATTCACTCGTGACCGACCAAAAAGACTCGAGTATTTACAAAAAGACTCGAGTATTTTTGTCCAGTCAGCAAAAAAAATGAACGTTGGAGAGACTCAAAAACTCAATTGAGGGCATTTGAGTCTCATCCAACCCCAAGAGAGAATTCAGAACCTTATTGTAAAATTTCTCTTTGAATTTGTGCAAGAACAAACAAGACAACAACACATTATTGATCACAAGCTTTCATAATTTCCTTTTCTCAAGTGTTAATTCCCAAAAAGCTCAACTTCTCAATCATATTGTCATTTTATTCCAAGTTGAGTTTTAGGCCTCAATTCTTACATTGAGCTGTGCTTATTTGTGCTAATCCATTGTGAGATTAGTAATACACATACAAAAAGCTTGATTATTCAAAGTCTTGGATTGTTCCCAAGCAAACCCTAAGTGGCTTAGGGTGTTGGAAGTCTTGAGAGGTTCTCAAGCACAAGACTAGGAGGTTCCTAGCCCGGTGGAGTTTCTTGAAGGGAGTTCAAGGAAGCTTTGTGAAGAGTTCTTCAATCACCGGAATCAAATTGGGGTAGAAATCAAGAGTTTGGTACACTCTTGAAAGGGTTAGGTTGAGTGAGGCCATTCTCAAGCAATCCTTTGTAATTTCTAACAATTTGATTATAGTAGAAACTCCTAAGTGATTAGGAGGACTGGATGTAGCTCATTGTTGGAGTGAACCAGGATAAAATTGCTTGAGTGTTGGTTTATTGCTTTTAATCTACTTTCTAGCTCAATAGACTTAAGTCATTTCAATCAATTAGAATTTATACAATTAGGTAGCAAGTTCAAGGAATCTTTGTGTTAAAAGTTATTTAGATTACTTGCTATTCTGTTGGATAAGTTCCTGTTTATTATTGAATTGATTTGAGTTAAATTGGTGAATTTTCGTTTCTGGTTTTTCTGCTATCTGATAGTAAAAACTCGAGTATTTAGTAAAAGACTCGAGTTGTTCATCCTGAAAAACTCGAGTATTTCACAAAAGACTCGAGTCTTTTGCTTCTGATTCCAGAAAATTCAGTCTAAGCTCCATTCTTCAATTATCAATCGAAATATTTGGTATTAGTGCTTCAAAATACTATTCACCCCCCCTCTAGTATTTGCTTAGCCCGCTTGTTGGTTTCCAACAAGTGGTATCAGAGCTCGGTCGAAAGATCGAGTGTAACAACTTTTTCGAAAAAGATCCTTTTGGAAACTTAATGGGCTCTAGCAATAACTTTGGTGGAGAAGGAGCTTCAATAAACCGTCCTCCACTATTTAATGGTGAAGGATATGTTTATTGGAAAACTCGCATGAAAGTTTTTATTGAAGCAATCGATATGGATATTTGGGATGCAATTGAAAACGGTCCTTTCATTCCCAAAAAGAAAATAAATGATGAAATTGTTGAAATTCCAAGGAGTAGTTGGAATGATGATGAAAAGAGAAAAGTTTCATTTGATTTAAAAGCTAAAAACATCATCTTTTCGGCCTTATCCCATGATGAATTTTATAGAGTTTCCCAATGTAAATCGGCAAAAGAAATGTGGGATACTTTGCAAGTCACACATGAGGGAACAAGTGAGGTTAGAGATGCAAGATTGAATTCTCTAACTCACGAATATGAATTGTTCCACATGTTGCCAAATGAAACCATTAGTGACTTGCAAAGGCGATTCTCTCACATTGTTAATCATTTGATTTCCTTGGGAAAAGTATTTCGCAATGGTGAAACTACTAACAAAATTCTAAGATGTCTTGATAGGAGTTGGCAACCCAAGGTAACCGCCATCAAGGAATCTAGAGACATAAATAGCATGGACTTAGCCACTTTGTTTGGCAAACTCCAAGAGCATGAGATGGAGCTTACAAGACTTGGGATGCATGAGGAATCGGACAAAAAGAAAATGGGCATAGCACTCAAAGCTTCAACTAAAGCTACAAAAGAAGTTGAAGAATGCTCTACAAGTGGAGATTCCGATGGTGAACCAAATCAAGAAGAATTTGGGATGTTTGTGAAAAGATTCAACAAATTTTTCAAAGGGAAGAAAGGTGGATCTTCATCCAATTTCAAGAGAACCAAAGACTCCAAACAAAGAGAAAAGAGTACCAATGATGGAGTTAAGGGTCATGAATGTGGAGGGGTTGGTCACATAAGAATGGAATGTGCCACATTCTTGAAGAAGAATGACAAGAAGACCCAAGAGACCAAAGGGAAGCGTGCATACATTGCTTGGGATGCACCGGAGAAGAGCAATGAATCATCTTCAAGTAGCTCCGGTGATGAAAATGCAAACCTTTGTCTCATGGCCAAGAACAATCATGAGTCCTCATCAAGAGCTAATCATGGCATGAGTGAAAGTGATGATGAGGTAACCTCTAGTTCTTCTTGTTCCTCTTCAAACTCCATTTCATATGATGATTTGCAAGAAGCCTACAATGAAATGTTAATTCAATTTTAAAGGCTTGCTAAAATTAATAAGGAAAAAGGAAAGAAAATTTTGGAGTTTCAACATGAAATTGATGAATTGCAAAAATCTATAAATGAGTTGAAACTTCAAAATGAATCCTTGGAACTTATTAATTCTAGTCATCAAAGTGATTGTGCAAATCATGAGGAGATTATCACTCCATGTGAGAGATGTGATGAACTTGAAAAAGAAGTGAAAGAATTGAAAAACAAACTCACAATCTCACATAGTGATAGAAACCTCAACCGGTTGTTGAACTCTCAAAGACATAATCACAACAAAACCGGTTTAGGATATGTTCATAAAAAGGACAAAAAGTACAAGGTGGTTGGAACATTTTCTAAGAAAAACTCATCAAAGAGACCAACTTGTACTTATTGTGGAAAAGTTGGACATATCAACATTGAGTGCCATATTAAGAAGTTTGAAATGAATAAGGGCACTTATATGTGGATTAAGAAGGGAGAAAGTCCCAACACTAACCCTAAGGGACCCAACATTGTTTGGGTACCCAAAATGAAAAGGTGATTTCATTTTGTAGGTGTGTCTTCGAACGGGAAAACAATTGTGGTATCTTGATAGTGGATGTTCGAAGCACATGACGGGAGATAAGCGGCACTTCATTGAGCTTACTCCAAAGGAAAAGGGTTATGTCACTTATGGGGACAACAACAAAGGCAAAATCCTTGGTATTGGTAAAATCGGAAACTCTTCAAACTTGATTATTGATAATGTGCTCTATGTTCAAGGATTAGAACATAATCTCTTGAGCATAAGCCAATTATGTGATGTTGGTAATCATGTAGTTTTTACCTCTACCCATTGCCTCATTAAAAGTGACAAAGATGAATCAATCAAATTTGTTGGTAGAAGGTCAAATAATACTTACTTAGTTGATTTGAACAAAGTCACTTCTTTGGTCTCTACTTGTTTAGTGAGCAAAGAAAATGACACTTGGTTATGGCATCGTAGGACCGCTCATATTAATGTAAACCAATTGAAGAAAATACAATCTAAAGATCTAGTAGTTGGTTTACCAAAGCTAAATTTTTCTATTGAAGGTGTTTGTTCTTCTTGCAAGAAATGTAAACAAACTAAAAACACCTTTGGATAAAAAATGGTGATGTCCACATCAAGGCCATTAGAAATGTTTCATATGGACTTGTTTGGACCATCACAAGTAAAAAGCTTTGGTGGCAACTATTATGCATTGGTGATTGTTGATGACTTCTCTAGGTTTACTTGGACTTTATTTTTAACTACTAAGAGTGAGACCTACAAATCTTTTAAACATCATGTCAAACTTTTGCAAAACCAAGTAAATCAAAAAGTAATTATTATTCGAACCGATCATGGTGGTGAATTCGAAAACCACAAATTTGATAGTTTTTGTGCTAAAAATGGTATTGAGCATCAATTCTCCGCACCAAGGACTCCGGAACAAAACGGAGTGGTAGAGCGGAAAAATAGGGTGCTAGAGGAACTTGCTAGAACCATGTTAAATGATTCTCAAGTACCTCAATATTTTTGGGCCGATGCCGTCAATACGGCTTGTTATGTTTTAAATCGTATTTTGATAAGGCCCTCTTTGGATAAAACCCCCTATGAACTTTACAAGGGAAGAAAGCCAAATATATCTCATTTTCATGTCTTCGGATGCCAAGTTTTTGTTTTAAATAATGGAAAAGAACACCTTGGCAAGTTTGATTCCAAATCCGATGAAGGCATATTTTTAGGCTATTCTTCTCATAGTAAAGCTTATAGAATTTTCAATAAAAGAACTTTAACTATTGAGGAATCAATTGATGTGGTTTTGAATGAGTCTTCAAAAGAAGATAGTGTTTTATGTGATGCTAGTGAAGATGGCATTGTCTTTTCAAAAGAAGAAAAAGAGAGAGAGAATTCAAAAGTTGATGAAGGAGAAGTAAGGGAAGAACTTCCTCCAACTTGGAAATCGGTCAAGGCTCATCCTATAGACAAAGTCATAGGAGATATGTCAAAGGGAGTACTTACTCGTAGGTCTATTCAAAACATTTGCCACTATGTCTCATTTGTTTCTCAAATTGAACCCGATTCAATTAAAAAGGCCATTGAGGATGATCATTGGGTTCTTGCTATGCAAGAAGAATTAAACCAATTTGAAAGAAATGAAGTTTGGGATCTAGTCCCTAAACCCGATGATCATACCATAATTGGTACTAAATGGATTTATAGAAACAAACTTGATGAATCCGGGTTGATTATAAGAAACAAAGCTAGACTAGTAGCTCAAGGGTACAACCAAGAGGAAGGTATCGATTATGATGAGACCTTTGCTCCGGTTGCACGTCTTGAAGCAATCCGAATTTTACTTGCTTATGCTTCAATCATGAAATTCACTTTATATCAAATGGATGTTAAAAGTGCTTTCTTGAATGGGTTTATAAATGAAGAAGTGTATGTCAAACAACCCCCCGGTTTTGAAAATAGTGAATTTCCAAACCATGTTTATAAATTGAAAAAGGCACTCTATGGATTGAAACAAGCTCCTAGAGCTTGGTATGATCGATTGAGTTCCTTTCTATTAGAAAACAAGTTTCAAAGAGGGAAGGTTGATAATACATTATTTATTTATAAAACCAAGGATGACATTTTGTTAGTACAAATCTATGTTGATGATATCATTTTCGGTGCTACTAACGTGTCTCTTTGTAGAAAGTTTTCAAATTTGATGAAAAAGGAATTTGAAATGTCAATGATGGGAGAACTCAAGTTCTTCCTAGGCTTACAAATAAAGCAAGTCAAGGAGGGGATATTTGTGCATCAAGGGAAATATTGCAAAGAGCTCCTTGAGAAATTCGGATTGGACAAGTGCAAGGAAGCCTACACTCCAATGAGCACATCATGCTACCTAGACAAGGATGAACAAGGTACACCGGTTGATGTTAGTAAGTATAGGGGTATGATAGGTAGTCTCCTATATCTCACTGCATCTACACCGGATATTATGTTTAGTGTATGCATGTGTGCTAGATTTCAAGCTAATCCTAAAGAATCTCACCTATCCGCAGTTAAACATATATTTAAGTATCTAAAAGGAACAATTAACACTGGTTTGTGGTATCCTGCTGATGCCAATCTTAGTTTAGTTGGTTACTCGGATTCCGACTTCGCGGGATGCAAGCTTGATCGCAAAAGCACCAGTGGTACTTGCCGTTTCTTGGGAAGTTCATTGGTGTCATGGTTTTCTAAAAAGCAAGCTTGTGTCGCTCTTTCTACCGCCGAAGCGGAATATATCGCAGCCGGTAGTTGTTGTGCTCAACTGTTATGGATGAAACAACAATTATCGGATTTTGGTTTGAAACTTGAAAATATTCCGATTAGATGCGATAACACGAGTGCAATCAATTTGACTAAGAATCCGGTGTATCACTCAAGAACTAAACACATTGAAATAAGACATCATTTTTTAAGAGATCATGTACAAAAGGGTGATTGCACAATTGAATTTGTTAGTACCACAAATCAATTAGCCGACATTTTTACAAAACCTCTACCAAGGGACACCTTTTATCATATTAGGAGAGAACTTGGTATTTTAGATGAAGCTAATATAGGCTAATTGCATTGTGTGTCATTTTTGGAAAATCACCATATTAGTCTTACTCTAATGTGTTATTGATTCTTAGTTAAATTGTCCTTGATGATATTTGAAATTGTATATGTTAATTGTGTGTGATTCTGTACTGTATTCCAAGTTGGTAGTGAAGCATTTGTATTTGATTTGTGTTTGGTCTTTTAAAACTGAGTTTTTACTTTCTTTTCTGTCAAAATACTCGAGTTTTTCCAAAAACACTCGAGTATTTTAATTCAAAATTAAATCAGTTTTAAATTGAAAAAGTTTTTAATCAGGGTCTGATAAAAATACTCGAGTGTTTCTAAAAACACTCGAGTCTTTATTAAAATACTCGAGTGGTTTTCAAAACACTCGAGTCTTTCGAAACCCCCAATTTTTGAACTTTCAGACCAAACTCGAGTATTTTCCAAAAACTCGAGTATTTTGCGTTTTCCTGAAAATTGAACTTTCGGACCAAAGTCGAGTTTTTCAATTTTTACTCGAGTTTTCTGGGGAAATCTGGGCTGAGTCACGACCGACTCGAATATATTTTCAAAAACTCGAGTATATCCTAAAGAACAACTCTAGTATTTATGAATATATTCGAGTATTTTGAACTGTTTATATATACTCTCAGACTCAAGTTTTTTTTGCGATCCTCTTCTCTCCCGGTCTTCTCATATCTCTCTCCTCAAAACTCAGATTTTCCTCAAAGTTTTGTCAAATCTTACTAGTTTTTCATCCTCTAAACTCTTCTCTCGGTTTTATCCTCCTCCAGATGCTCCAGCTCCTTCGATGTTTTGATGATGTTGACCTTTGGATTTTATCTTAGTTTTCATTCTGTTTTTATCATATTGGTCTTTGTTACATTTTCTGTATTTTGAGAACTTGGTGTTTTGAGACTTTGGGTTTCTTATTGCACCTTTGATTTGGACCATTTATGATGTTTTTATGTTAATGAATTTGGTCTTCATTATGATGTTTGTGCAAAGCTTCAGGGGGAGCTCTTTATCGTTATTATATCTCCGTTTTATTTGCATAGTTGGTTATGGGGTTTTCCGATTATGCACCTCTCCTCCCTTGATCTTTTTCTAAATTGTTACATCTTTTTGGCGTATGACAAAAAGGGGGAGAGATATTACACTTGTCTTGTCTTGATATTGTTGCACCTAAAATCTCTAATTATGGTATATACTCTGATAATTGTTAAATTCTCTAATACCATAGGCTTGGTGCTAAAATTAAATTGTCATAACATCTTGCTCAAGCTGAATTTTTAGATAGGTGAAAAGTATCATATAGTGAGGGGGAGTTGCATCTGCAAGTGGATCAAACTTAACAAATGGATCAAGTGTTAATTATTTTGTCATCACCAAAAAGGGGGAGATTGTGAATTCAATGCTCCTAATTATGTGGATTATGTTTTGATAATGACAAAATAATTAACAAATCATGCCTTGAAGATATTGCAACATCAACATCAACAAGAAGTCAAGAAAAGAAGACAAGTGCCCAATCATTCTCAATCAAATATTAATTGTAAATTTCTAATTTATGTTGAGAGTGGTTGAGAGTGGGTAGAAATAGTTAGTCTCTTCTAGGAATAAATTTTTATATGTTTATTAAGTTGAGATTGACCAAAAATTAATACTTGAGAGGAAAAATAAAATTGAAAAATAATTTTTCCCATATCTGATCAAAATACTCGAGTATTTTGAAAAAGACTCGAGTATACACTCGAGTATTTGTAAAAAACTCGAGTATTTTTGCCAGGTCAGCAAATATGACCGTTAGTCTTGTTCGTGCACCAATTCACTCGTGACCGACCAAAAAGACTCGAGTATTTACAAAAAGAGTCGAGTATTTTTGTCCAGTCAGCAAAAAAAATGAACGTTGGAGAGACTCAAAAACTCAATTGAGGGCATTTGAGTCTCATCCAACCCCAAGAGAGAATTCAGAACCTTATTGTAAAATTTCTCTTTGAATTTGTGCAAGAACAAACAAGACAACAACACATTATTGATCACAAGCTTTCATAATTTCCTTTTCTCAAGTGTTAATTCCCAAAAAGCTCAACTTCTCAATCATATTGTCATTTTATTCCAAGTTGAGTTTTAGGCCTCAATTCTTACATTGAGCTGTGCTTATTTGTGCTAATCCATTGTGAGATTAGTAATACACATACAAAAAGCTTGATTATTCAAAGTCTTGGATTGTTCCCAAGCAAACCCTAAGTGGCTTAGGGTGTTGGAAGTCTTGAGAGGTTCTCAAGCACAAGACTAGGAGGTTCCTAGCCCGATGGAGTTTCTTGAAGGGAGTTCAAGGAAGCTTTGTGAAGAGTTCTTCAATCACCGGAATCAAATTGGGGTAGAAATCAAGAGTTTGATACACTCTTGAAAGGGTTAGGTTGAGTGAGGCCATTCTCAAGTAATCCTTTGTAATTTCTAACAATTTGATTATAGTAGAAACTCCTAAGTGATTAGGAGGACTGGATGTAGCTCATTGTTGGAGTGAACCAGGATAAAATTGCTTGAGTGTTGGTTTATTGCTTTTAATCTACTTTCTAGCTCAATAGACTTAAGTCATTTCAATCAATTAGGATTTATACAATTAGGTAGCAAGTTCAAGGAATCTTTGTGTTAAAAGTTATTTAGATTACTTGCTATTCTGTTGGATAAGTTCCTGTTTATTATTGAATTGATTTGAGTTAAATTGGTGAATTTTCGTTTCTGGTTTTTCTGCTATCTGATAGTAAAAACTCGAGTATTTAGTAAAAGACTCGAGTTGTTCATCCTGAAAAACTCGAGTATTTCACAAAAGACTCGAGTCTTTTGCTTCTGATTCCAGAAAATTCAGTCTAAGCTCCATTCTTCAATTATCAATCGAACCCCTTTAGTATTTGCTTAGCCCGCTTGTTGGTTTCCAACACACTGAGCATGCATCTGCCACAACAAAACCAAAAAAAAGTCACTATAGCAATAAAAATTCATTTAATTTAACAATGAACCTCATATGCTTGGAAACTCATCCTAAATGTTATATTTTACAGTAGGGCAAGAAATTAAAAAATTAAAGGCACCATGTTGGTTCTCTAGCTATTACCTAATAAGGAACTACTTTTTCTAAAGACAATATGGCTTGCGATCTGGGAATTATTGAACAATAATCTAACAATAACAGATGATTTCAACTTTTAGCAGCTACTTATATCTAGGTAGTATCTAAATTAATACTAGACAGTAGCTAACTAAACTGCAAATATTTCATAAGCAAAATGACAAAGAAACGTGTTAGCTATAGGGACAATAATGATACTCAAGGTTTGTCGTATCCTATTCAATCAAAACTTTACACATGAAAATGGCTCCCCAATGCCCAAACTTCAAAGTTTTTTTTGTTACAATGGTGGCAATGAAGTTTCAACCTAGGACCTCATGCAAACTACCCGAACCTCTTACAACTAGCCCAATCCTAGTGGCTTAACTTCAAAGTTCTCAAAATTATGCAGCAGTTTGGGTTAGTTTTATAATACATGAAACTGACTAAAAATTCTCCTATATATTTTTTTGTTAACTTCAACGGCATCATTTACTAAATATAATAAATTCCACTCGCAAGTTACAGCAGGGCCAAAATAAAATACTAGCAAGTAGCAACTAGCAACCTGATTGAAAAAAAAATATCATGTACCTAGAAGACATGTTGAAAGGCATTATATGTAAATTGTGATGGGAAAAATCAATGTGAGAGGGGTCAGAGACATTCTCCGTGAGAGTATCATAGCCATAGAATAGAACACGTTGAAAATTCAATGTGGCAAACTCTGGTTTTTCAAAGTCATCAGGCAACCCAAACAGACAATATTTTACAACAGGCCAATAAAAAAACATTTATAGTTAGCCAATGAAACTAAGTTTGATGAGCATATAATCAATTAAACTAACCATTAAACTAATTAGAATTAAATTGAATCAATTACAATGGAGATTTCGAGGCATTAGCTTTCTCCCAACCATTCTCATCGGAGCAAACAAAGAGCAAACCTTGAGATATCAAGGTAGGGAACCTAGTAGCACATGCTCTACAAGAGCAAACAATGCGAACTTCGGGAAAGACATAGCTTGAGGGATCTTAAAACAGGTTCCGCACCTATCTAGACCACCCATGATAAGAACACTGCATCATCTTCATCAACCCTTCCTGCAAAAACCAAATACCTATATTTTTATCAAAAAAACTATTCCAGTAGTAATACTTATTGAAGTTAACTTGATATTTAACAAAACTCACCAAAACCATTTACGATTGCTAGCAAGATTCAAAGTGGTCCACCCTTCGGCAGGACTTAAGCCACTTCATTGAAATTCCATTTGAACCTAATTAAAAAAATTCTTTTAAAGAAAACCTTACTGTTAAAACATGATATTAAGCAAAAGGATGAATAATTACACAAGCTAGCTATCCTAAAACCAATTCAGACTACAAATAGAACATCATCACATTGTCATCACTCTCTTCACATTTTTCTTCTTTCATTATAATCAGAGATTTTTTTCTTTTATTTTATTTTAAGGAACATGTTTCTCTTGCATACATCAACATCAGAGACATAGTGAACCAATTAAGGAATACAAACAAAGTTGTTAGGGTTTCAATTAAAACAAAAAGAAAAAAAATCATCCATAGAACAAGCAATAGAACCGTGAGTTGAAGAGTTGAACCTGTAGTTGGACGAGGAGTTGAAGAAGATCGAAGGTGAGGCGACGGTGGCTTAGATCGAGGATCGAGGGTGAGGCGGCTGTGGCTTAGATCGAGGATCGAGTTGAACCGTGAGTTGAAGGAGAGTTGAACCGTGAGCTGAAGCTGCAACCGTGAGTGGAGGGTGAGGCTTGTTGGTGTGGTGACGGTGGCCGCCGGTGGAGGGCTTGGGATCGGTGGTGAGATAGAGGTCCTGAGGAATAGAGTGTGAGGAAGAGAATGAGGGTTACGTCAGAGTAGAGTGGCTCGAAGAAGACGGTGACGGCTCGGAGAATAAGAGGGTTTTGGCTTGGGAGAGAGTATGTAGTGTGTCGAGAAATGAAGAGAGTTTTGGCTGAAAGAAATGAAACTAGCTTGGGTTTTAACTTTTAACTTATCATTTTCAGCAACGGTTTTCTTCCCCTAAAAAAACAACGGTTTTCTTTGGAAAAAAAGGCAACGGTTTTATTTTTAAAAAAAGCAACGGTTTTTCTTATCAAGTTTTAGGCAACAGTTTTGTTTAGATAAAAGCAACGGTGTTCTTACCATGTTTTAGGCAACGGTTTAAAAACGTGGCCTTTTCCATCAATAATTAAAAAATCGTCGCCTACGTGGAAGGATATGTTGATATGAAGTAGTTCGCAACAGATATGAATAAAAACCGTTGCTAATTCGTATCAGTTGGCTACACACGAAAAACCGTTGCTTATTCCATGTATAGGCAACGGTTTTTTAACCATTGAAATTTCAGTGTTGCCTAAAGCCAAAAATGTTGTAGTGCAACCACTCTTCTAGTCCCACTGCATAATAGAAGCTACAACTTCCTTAATTAAAGAAACATATATTTTTTTATAATTTATTATTAAGTCTCTGATCATATATGAATTGACTTCCATAGCATCATGTAACCTCTTTTTTTACGTTTGAATTTGTAAATATATATGATTGGTTATTATTTTTATTTTATAGTTTTCCTTTCTGATTAATTTATTATGTTATTTGTGAATAGGTACTGTGGCATATAAAAAAGATCCAAGTCCAATTAAGCTCAATTTGGGTGTTGGTGCTTACTGAACCGAGGTAACTTCAACAATTTCCTTATTACGTAGTATTCTTTCATTTTCTTTTTGAATCACATTAGCATCATTATTAACGTTTTGTTTTATGCCAAAATAGTGATTAGTTTGTTTGATTACATTTGACACGCTATGCTATGATTGAAATTGCACTCACCAATCTCATGTGAATGTATGTAGTAATAATTTAGATAAATATACTCTGTCACAATGAATTAATTACACTCATTGTTTATTGTTTGAGTTTTACTGATGCTGTGGCTTTTTTGAAAAAAATTATCTATACCAGGAAGGAAAACCTCTTGTTTTGAATGTGGTGAGGAAAGTTGAACAGAAAAACTTCTGAGTGAAATGTACGTACGTTGCGCTCTATGCTTTCATTCTTCTCTTTCAGGATGAAATTGTTATTATATGTTAATGTTATAATTGATCTGATCACGGCATCATGCTTTTCTGTTTTGCATCATTTTTTAGGTCGTGCAACAAGGAATATCTTCCTATTGTTGGGGTTGCTTGTTTTTAATAAATTGAGTGCTAGGCTCATTTTTGGTGCTGATAGGTTAATAATAATAGAACGTAGAAACACAATGTTGCTGAAATAACTACATTTTTTTTCCTCTTTGCTGTAGTTGGTTTTGTTCAATCTGTTGTGATTTATTGCCCGTAAATATTTCTTTCCTGCTCAGTAGTTTCTAATTGTTTATATGCTTACGTTTTTTTTGGTTATAGCCCTGCTATTCAAGAGAACAGGGTCACTACAGTTCAATGCTTGTCTGGTACTGGTTCACTGAGAGTTGGGGGTGAATTTCTGGTCGTGATTAGAATAAGCACTTTTTGTTGTTTAAGTGCTATAGTTGGGATGCTGCTAGAATCGGAGTAAAGCAATTAAAGACGGTTACGTGTTCCTTAAGTTGTTTGTTTCTGCTATGTTGTTTGTTTGTAGAGTGATGAAGCAATTTTTTTAATGGTATATTCCTTACTTTTATCATTTGGTATGTCCTCCATCCCCTTTTTCAGTGTCTTAGCCCTGCTGGTGAGTACAATCTCCGGCTAGGAATTATTAAAGAGCTGAACCCAGGCATGGTTGCAACTTATTTAGGCAGGTTGTGGCTCACTAGCAAATTTTGCTTGCTCTTTCTCTTACCTCATTCTTGTTTTAGTTGTTTGTTCTCTATTTAATTTGTTTCTTTTACTTCACTTTATTTCTCTTTCTCAGTAATATTAAACATTATTTAGGACTTAGTGATGACAATGAAATATCTCTGTCACAGTTTGTAACAGTTTTATTTATCTTGAAGATAGACCAGCTGGCAGCAAGAAATGAGAGGGAGTGTTCAAATAGCTAAGATTGTCATGGAAGAAAGCTCACATGCTATGTAGTGTTGGAAATTTTATTGTAAGAGGGACTAAGAAAGCTCATATGATATGTACTTTTTTAGTAAAACTTTGAAATTGATGTAGACTAAGGTAGTTTTCGATTTTGTTTGTGGAAAGTATGTCATGTACTTATTTACTCTATTTGTAATGAAATTATTATTCAAAAAAAAATTATTATGTTGACCTTAATTTTTTTCTTTAGTTCTTAATTTACTTATTTCTAATTTTTATTATTTTTTAGAAAGTTTCACGATTAGAGGAAAAAATATTATAAATAATTGGTGTTGATTTAGCCACAAATTCATTTGTGGTTATATATATATTTTTAAAATTTACTTTCTTACTTAGCCACGGTTATAACTGCAACTAATAAAGAAAAACTGTAGCAAAATGAATATAAGACAACACCGTTTTAAAATGGTGTTGTTAATGCTTTAGTTTCAACAGTACCGTTTTAAAACAGCGTTGTCCATGTTTTAGTTTCAACAATGCCTTGTGAAAACAGTGTTGTCAATGCCTTACTTTCAACCGCGCTATTTAGAGATGGTGTTGTCAATACCTTTGTTTCAACAACGTCATATCAAGACAGTGCTGTCAATGCTTTCGTTTCAACAACACTGTTTATTTGCGCTGTCGTTCTTTTAACAACGACGGCTTTGACAACGCCCGAAATTCGTTGTTGAAAAGCCAAAATTGGCGTTGTTGATCCTTAATTCTGCTGTAGTGATTAGAATTGAGGTAGTAAATCATTTTGATTCTCATGGCACCACTTCTAATTTTTGTCCGCTTACTTTAACACTACACCATTCCAAATATAAGCATATTTCGAGAACCTTTTGATGGAATTCAAATCACTTCTCAATTTGGGCAAAAAAAGTTTGTTTTTATTTTTAACTCAAATTAATATGATTCAGTGGTTTAAATCCGATCTATTAGTTCCCGATGCCTATTTTCATTTGATGCCACAATCACTTGAATCAAGTTTAGTTACAGAACCGCTTAATAATTTAGTATAAACCTTATTTTCGTTTCTCTTAAATATTAATCGAATCAACGTGACCTTAATCACTTGGTTGGATTAGTATTCGGGATTCACAATTTATTTATTCCATGCGGTTCCATTTCTAATCCCGATTCAATTACTTTAACACCAAATTACTCAACAATTACACTTTAAAATCACACACAAAACATTTAGCAAAACAAACAAACATAAAAGAATTAACACATAAGTTTTATACACAGGAGATCCATTACTAATTCACGATGATGCACAAACTTCTAGATTTCGACGACGTCACCTCCCGACAAATGCAACATCGGATTGGCCAGTTCCGACACTACATTCCATCAGTGGTAATAGCCCTCGCTATCTAGCTTAAGTTTATGCACTTCGTTATTAATTAGTAAGATTTCCTTTGTAAGAAACTTTAACTTTTAATTAACTCAACTTAGACTTTGCATCCCTTAAACAATAATCAATTGCACTTTTGAAGTTTTTCTACTTACAAACGTGCCACACTTATAGGATGTAATTCTTTGAATCCCTAAGGGATCCGGCTTAGGTTCCCAAAGAATCACATTCTATTCTCTTTTACTATCAAACATTTTCACTTAAAAGGGTCTCACCTCTGGAGAAGAAGCTTGAGATGAGAGTGTTCGCAGCGAGATCGGGACCACTTACCCTCAGGTCGGAAAGGAAGGAACTGCTCTGATACCATAAATGTAACACCCAGCTTTTATTTAAAAATATTATTCAAAAGGTTTAAAGATTAAAATGGGGAACTTAAAATTTCTTTTCATAAATCAAGTTTACACATGAAATTGGGTATTTCAATTACAATAAGAGTAGCGCAACATAAAATTTTCCTTCTTTCCATAACTTCTGCTGCGACACTCTCTGATCCTCAAGCTCCTCTTCATTCACCTAAAATGTTAACCACATAAGGGTGAGACCTTTTCACAACACAGTGAATTAGAAGATAATTAAAGAGCACATAATAGAAACTTAAGCATCATAATCAAACCAAGCCATGAATATCAAAATGCTTCACTCTTATATATATTAACAGTTTTTCCCACACATATCTATACTCATTTTCATTTCCTTTACTTTATCTTGGTCTCACATTGCCGTAGCTTAAGTGAGCACCAAGCCCTTATCCTCACATTGCCGTAGCTTAAGTGAGCACCAAGGTGCAACCTTATACTTTGCCCAAGATCTCACATTGCTGTAGCTTAAATGAGCACCGGACTCATACTTATAATTAGTCCTTAACTTTACAATTTCCTTATATCATCATTGATTTTTATTCATTTAGTTTGTACCACTAGGTAATTTGGTTGCTCCTGCTAGGGCGTTTGTACACCCATTAGGGACTTTATTCACCCATCAGGACTTTCACCCACTAGGCCTCACCCGTTAGGACTGATACATATAATCTTTGCTCATACTCATTAAATTCCTTAGCATATTCAATTTACATACTTTAGTCCTTTTCACATTTTCCAGTCTTTTAGTTTTCGTTGAATTGATCATTTTGGGACATCGACTCCTAACGGGGCATTTACACCTAGTGGGGCGTTTTAGCCTGATGAGTACCTAGGCCCTAATGGGGCGTTTGTACACCTAGCAGGAACACCTAGTGTCCCAATGTCCCAATGATCAATTCAACCGTCCATATCAATCCAAACACATTCACCACAAATCACACAATTCAATTAGCCATTTATGACAGGTAACAATCATTCAAATTCATGCATTCACATCATTCTCAATTTCATCATCACATAACAACACATAATTAACATCGTCTATATTCCAGTCATATTCGTCGAGGTAATTCACCCACACCTACATTCCAAACTAAGGCTAAAACCCAATTTTCAAGCATCCTAAATAAACATGTTCATCATTACTTAAACAATTATCATTAGCCATGAAATATCCTTATGACCACTAATCCTATTTCCTACTTATTAGGTTGTATTGTTTATCATAACATAATTAATCATTACTCATAAAATACTCATTTCACGTACATTTCCCTTAAGCATCATCAATCTGAAATAGATGATTATAATACACTTCTTATTCAAGTATTCAGGTATTATCCCTATATCGATTAGTTATTGCTCCACCTCATAGCCAACATTATTAATTTACCTCATTAGTTAACACTTAGCCATTTATATACTCATTTTACACACATTGCAAACATAACAACGATCAACAAACAACATATATTCACAAAATCAGTCGACATACTCAGGTATGTCTCAACATGCTTAAATATAAATCAACTCCCTAGGGTTCTTCACTTCCTACATTTACAACATACATAAGGGGATTGTTAGCAATTTTATGACACTTAAATTAAATCATTAAATTAATCCAAATCACTTTCATTCTTCTTAAACCAATTTATAACTGGTTCTATTTTTCTACCCACAACCCAATTCAACTACTTAGCCCAAATCCTATTATATACCCCAACTATCCCTAACTCAAAGTGTGGAAAAGAGACTCCCCTTACCTTAGAGAGGGAGAGAGCCCACACAAAGCTCCAAAAACCTCGAATCTACTCCGGATCTACCTTGACTCCAACTCCTTAGCCCAAATTCCACATGAATCTTGAGATTGGAGGAGAGAGAAGGGAGCCCTAGGAGAGAGAAAGAGCTTCATGAAGAGAGAGAAGACCACCTAGGGAGGAGATGAGGGCAAAGTCATGAGGAAGGAGATGATCCTCATGGGTGAAGGTTTGGAAGGGTGGATTTGGGTGGTTTATGGTGGGTGATGGTGGTTTGTGTGGAGGAGAGGGAAAAACCAAAATAAAGAGATTAGAGAGGGAGATGGAGCTTGTTGATGATGGATAACAATACCTCAGGAGTTTGAGGAGGAGCAAGAGCTCAACTTGCTCTTGGTGGAGAAAAGGGAAACTCGTATGGGGGAGGGAGGAAGAAGAGAGAAAAACGAGGGAGAGATGTAACATCCCAAACTTAATTTATAGTGTAATCTATGTTGTGATGGTCTTAGGGTAGAAGAAATGAGGATATAAGTTAGAAACTTAGCCAATTGTGCATGTAACCTTAGGTTTAAGACATAGAACTTTAGGGAATTTAAAATAAAAGATTTACAACTCAAAACTTAAATTCCACCGTTGGATATGAAGGTTAGTAGGTAGAGAAGCTTGCTTTAAAATTTGAGCACGATCCGACGGGTAACGAAGAAGTTATGGCATTTTGAAATGCCAAGAAAAAAAGAAAACTGGCCAGACTACTCGAGTAGTTCCAAACTAATCGATTAGTACACTAACTAATCGATTAGTTCACTGACTAATCGAGTAGTTGGTGGAAACAGAAAGTCCAGAAAATCAGGACTACTCGAGTAGTCCACTGACTACTCGAGTAGTGCGACTAGTTACTAAAAAAATAAAAGAAAGAAAGGATAAGAACAACACCATAATGTTTCTCTCTTTCCTCTATCAAAGCTTCGAACTTTCCTTTCTCTCTCTAGGGTTTTCCTTCTCCATCACCAAATCATCCAAGAGCAAGTGGGATTTCTTCAATCCTTCATCAAATCTCTTCCTTTGTAAACTCCAAGTAAGTAATCAAGTGTGGGTTCTTCTCTTTCTCTCTCACGATTCATTTCTCTCTCTCTCCTCCATCCATGGTGGTTTTGATTTTAAGCCATGGAAACTCCTCCTTACTTGGATTTTTGGCATGATCTATGATTTGAATGATAATATTTTCTTGCTACGGCTCTTGATTTAGGTTCTCCCATTCTCTTGTTGGTCATAGCTCCTTGGTGGGGAAAGGTTCAAGTTAGAACAAACCCAATCTCCCTATCTCTAGAAGTGAGGTAAGGAGGTTTGTGTTACCATATTCTAGGGGGTAGATTGTATTGTGTATATAATGGATTGCTAAGAGGTTGTGTGTTATTCAAAGAATAGAAACCCTAGGATTGATAACATGGTATAAAAGAATTTAAATGTATTATGTGGTGATTAAATGCGATTATTGTATTTTGTGATGATTAAATGTGATTATTGATACTTGGTTGATGTGGTTTGATGTTTTGCTAAATTATGTTGGACTTGGAATTATAATGTGATATTGAGTAAGATAATTGAAATGAAGATGATTGTATTGTTGGTAGTGCCCTGTGAAATTGGAATTTAAACGCATAATGAGTTTATAAAATTGAGAAATTAATGAAAGGGAGATTTCAAGGAAAATGAAGTGAGTGAAATGGGTTGTTAAAATATTAAAGGAAAAAGAGTGTAAGATCCAGATCTTGTAAGACGTTGTCCTTAGGAGACTGTACGCATAGATCGCGTAAGACGCACATTGTGCGCAGCTGTAAGACGTTGTCCTTAGGAGACTGTACGCAGTTATGGACACACACACACACACCATATATTAACAAAGGTATAATTTGGATTGTGCGAATCCAGATCTTGTAAGACGTTGTCCTTAGGAGATTGTACGCATAGATCGCGTAAGACGCACATGATGCGCAGCTGTAAGACGTTGTCCTTAGGAGACTGTACGCAATGATGGACGCACCTTCTAATTTTGGGAATCCAGGTCTTGTAAGACGTTGTCCTTAGGAGACTGTACGCATAGACCGCGTAAGACACACATTGTGTGCAGCTGTAAGACGTTGTCCTTAGGAGACTGTACGTAGTGATGGATCCCCGTGATAAATTCTAAAAAGCTATGTAAAATATTCAAAGAGTATGAAAAGAGAATTGTGTTCTTGTATATGAGATCGATGAAGATGTATGTTTGTGTATCTTGGGAAGAGTATGTAATTATGGAATCAAAATGTGGGAGAACTATTTTAATACGGAAAAGAAATAATTGAATTGTTTGGAAATGCTTATTGGTTTATATGCACTACATGACTAGATGTGTTTGGCTTGGTGGTTCAGTATAGCATGATAGAAACTGCTTCCCTATTTTATTGTGTAATACTCACCTCCTTACCATTTTTCAGGTACTGAGTTGGAGTATACACCTGGATCGGCCGAGCAGGATTACTCTCCCTCACAGGGAGAGTAGGGTTGGGATTTAGATACATTTATTTTGACCTAAGCCTCCGTATTATTTGATGTATATGTGTTGTATATGCTTTTTTTTGGTGTGAGGCTTAGGATAGTTCCATTTAAGGCAGGGTTTATGATTTATTTTGAGCATAGTTGTGGTTATGCCCTTTTGATTTACATACTTTGCATTTTTGCTAGCACTCTGACAAACTGATACTGATGTCTTACTCTTGAGCCCATGGGGCAACTATGTGATGCATATATACCTATATTTGAGCCTTGCTGGCTACTGTTGATATTATATAAATGTGTTTATCAGGAAGAAGATTTAGAAAAGTTCGAAAAACAAACGAAACTCCGTCCATTTGACGGTTGATTTTCGTGAATTAAAAAGGAATTTTTATGTCCGTATTTCAATATAAGGGGAATTAAGGGTAATTAATTATAGGGTGTTACATTTATGGTATCAGAGCAGTTTCTCCTCGGCCTTGGAGTTATGCAAACTCCACATGATTACTCACCTAGCGAGTAATGGATGCTCATAGTAAAAGTTTAGGAATTTAATAGTATGATTATAGAACTATGTATACATTTAGTATTTAAGTCTTATTGGCCTGTTCTCTTTGGCTAAGCAGTATGGCTAGAAGAAGGGCTGCTAATGATGGGATGGCAGCCATTCTGGAGCATCTGTCACAGATGCAGCAGTAGCAGGGAGAGCACATGGCAGCTGCCGCAGCAGCAGCTCTGGAACCAGCTCCAGTTGAGGTTGACTGGATGGCTAGGTTCCGCAAGAATGATCCACCTCGTTTTGAGGGGGGAAATGACCCTGATTGAGCACAGAGATGGATTCAGGAGGTTGAGAAGATCCTCCGCTCTATTCAGCCACCCATGGAGCAGCATGTTCGACTGGCAGAATTCATGCTAACCAATGAGGCTGAGCATTGGTGGGATCAACAAAGGAGGGGATTGGTGGCAGCCAATCCGGTTGTTTCTTGGGAGGTATTCAAGGATCTCTTTTTAGGGAAGTATTTCCCTGAGGACGTGAGGAGGGAGAAGGAGATAGCATTTCTCCAACTGACTCAAGGCTCTATGTCAGTTGGGGATTATGCAGCTAGATTTGAAGATCTCATCCGATTCTCTGACTATCGGGATGCCAGTGAGCGCGGCAAATGCGTCAAGTTTGAGTCTGGACTCAGGACCGATATTCGCCTCTCTTGCAAGTACCACAATATTGACAACTTGGCCCGCTTGGTCAATATGGCAAGCACATATGAAAAGGGTCTTAAGAGGAAGATGGCTGAAGATAAAAGCACGGCAGTGCAAAGAAGTGGTGGTCCTATAAGGGGCAAGGGTGCGGTGCAGCGACCAGCTCCCTATACTCAATCAAGGTCAGGCCCTCTAGGGAGTTCTCCTGGTCCTATTCCGCCCTGTCTTCATTGTGGCAAGCAGCACAGGGGTGTATGTTGGAGTCAGAATCAATCGAATATCACTTGTTTCAAGTGTGGACAGCCCGACCATGTTTCAATGAATTGTCCAAAGAATGCTGTTAAGAAGGAAGCCAATGTGACTAGGGCGCAGAGGGTTGGTGATTGCCGTCCACTACAGCAGGGAAAGGTGTACACTCTTGATGGAGAAGAGGTGACTGATGCTGATGAGCTGATTCGAGGTATTGGCCATGTTAATAATATTCCATGTGGTATTCTCTTTGATTGTGGAGCTACACACTCCTTTATCTCTGTCAATTGCATGGAGAAGCTAAAATTGTCTACTGTTGAAATGCCTTTTAAATTGTTTGTGTCTACCCCTACAAATTCAGCTGTGGTTAGATCTTTGATGTGCTTGGATTGCCCTCTTCGAATATTAGAGCGGGAATTCAAAGTGAATCTAATATGTTTGCCCTTAACCAAGCTGGATATCATTCTAGGCATGGACTGGATGTCCCAGAACCGTGTCCTTCTTGATTGTAGTCAGAAGTCAGTAATTTTCTGTCAAGTCTCGGTGTTGGCTATGGATGATGAGGAAGCATCAGATATCAGTAAAATCCCAGTGGTTTGTGAGTTTCCGGATGTGTTTCCTGCTGAAATCCCCGGATTACCTCCAGCCAGAGAAGTAGAATTTGGCATTGATCTTATGCCCGGTGCCGGCCCGATATCTAAAGCGCCTTATAGAATGGCCCCTCCAGAGTTGGAAGAGTTGAAGAAGCAGTTGGAGGAGCTCTTGGCTAAAGGGTTCATAAGGCCAAGTGTATCCCCGTGGGGAGCTCCTATCCTTTTTGTTAAAAAGAAGGATGGAAGTGTCCGTATGTGCACTGATTACCGGCAGCTAAATGCGGTGACAGTGAAGAATAAATATCCGCTCCCCCGCATCGATGATTTGTTGGATCAGCTTAGGGGAGCTGTAGTCTTCTCAAAAATCGACCTCCGATCTTGATACCATCAAATCCGTATCCGAGAGGGGGACATTCCAAAAATTGCTTTTAGAACCCGGTATGGGCATTTCGAATATGTGGTGATGCCTTTTCGCCTCACAAATGCTCCTTCCATCTTCATGGATTACATGAACAGGATCTTTAGGCCGTACTTAGACTCATTTGTCATTGTATTCATTGATGACATTCTTATCTATTCCAAGAGCCCAAAGGAGCATGAAGAGCATTTGAGAACGGTTCTCCAAGTTCTCAAAGACAAGCATCTTTATGCTAAGTTTTCTAAATGTAGTTTCTGGTTGAATGAAGTGCATTTTCTGGGGCATGTGATTTCTGAGAAGGGTGTTGCTGTTGACCCTTCTAAGGTGGAAGTTGTGCTTAAGTGGGAGAGACCCAAGTCCATTACTGAGATCAGAAGTTTCCTTGGTATGACTGGGTATTATAGGAGGTTTATTGAGGGGTTTTCTTAACTAGCCCTTCCTTTGACTACTCTTACGCGGAAAGGTGTTCCGTTTGAATGGTCCCCATAATGTGAAGATAGCTTCCAAGAGTTGAAGAGGCGATTGACTAGTTCTCCGGTGTTGATCTTGCCAGATCCGACTCAATCCTTTGTAGTGTATTGTGATGCTTCAAAACAAGGGTTGGGTTGTGTGCTGATGCAGCAAGGACAAGTCATAGCATATGCATCCAGGCAGTTGAAGCAGCATGAGCAGAACTATCCCACTCATGATCTTGAGTTGGCGGTAGTAGTCTTTGCCCTGAAAATTTGGAGGCACTACCTATATGGTTCAAAGTTTGAAGTTTTTAGCTATCATAAAAGCCTTCGCTATCTCTTCGATCAAAAGGAGTTGAACATGAGGCATAGGAGGTGGATGGAATTTTTGAAGCACTATGATTTCAGTCTTCAGTATCATCCGGGCAAAGCCAATGTAGTGGCTGATGCACTAAGTCGCAAGACTTTGCATGTCAGCAATCTAATGGTGAAGGAGATGCAGTTAATCCAAGAATTCGGTGACCTCAACTTGAACGTGCAAGTGAAAGAGAATAGCATTGTTCTAGAAATGTTACAGGTTACTAATGATTTGATTGGTCTTATTAAAGAAAGATAGGTCGATGATGAAGAGTTACAAAAGTTGTTGGAAGGGGCATCGGCCAATGAAGAGCCCGATTTTGTAAAGGGTTCTGATGGCATTATCCGATTTAGGGGTCGAATATGTGTTCCCATGGACTTCGAGATCAGAAGGGATATCCTATGGGAAGCACATCGAACCAAAATGAATTTCCATCCTGGTGCAACAAAAATGTACCAAGATTTGAAGAGGATTTGTTGGTGGCCAAAGTTGAAAACCGATGTAGCAGATCATGTATCTCATTGTCTAACTTGTCAGAAAGTTAAGATTGAGCATCAAAAGCCTGGTGGTCCGTTGCGATCACTTGATATCCCGGAGTGGAAGTGGGATAGTATAGCTATGGACTTTGTGACAGGTTTACCTAGGACTGCTGCAGGATGTGATGCAGTTTGGGTGGTTGGGACCGTCTCACAAAGTGTGCTCATTTTATTCCAATTCACAAGAAGTACACTCTGGAGAAGTTGACTCAGTTGTATATCAGGGACATAATGAAGCTACATGGTGTTCCTACCAGTATAGTATCCGATCGTGATCCGAGGTTCCTATCTCGATTTTGGCAGAATCTCCAGTAGGCATTGGGTACCAAGCTGAAATTTAGTACGGCTTATCATCCGCAGACAGACGGACAATCTAAGCGTACTATCCAGACACTGGAGGACTTGTTGAGAGCATGTGTTCTGGAGCAGGCTGGTAGTTGGAAGCAGTTACTGCCGTTAATGGAGTTTACTTATAATAATAGTTTCCACTCCAGTATTGGTATGGCACCATTTGAGGCTCTCTACGGCAGAAAATGTAGGACGCCTCTGTGTTGGTTCCAAATAGGTGAGAATCTGTTGACAGGTCCTGATATTGTGAAAGAAACAACTGAGAAGATCACCATGATCAAGAACAAAATGAAGACATCCCAGGATCGCCAGAAAAATTATGCTGATAGGTAAAGGAGACCTTTGGAATTTGATGTTGGGAATCATTTGTTTCTAAGAGTGTCTCCGGTCACAGGGATTGGTAGAGCAATTAGGTCCAAGAAACTAACTCCTCGGTTTGTTGGACCTTATGAAATTTTGGAGAAGATTGGTCCAGTAGCTTAGAGAATTGCTATGCCCCCTCACTTAGCTAGGCTTCATGATGTATTCCATGTTTCACAACTAAGGAAATACATTCATGATCCTACTCATGTGGTCACTTTTGATGATTTGCCTTTGAAGGAGAATTTGACTTTTGAGGTGTTGCCAGTGAGGATTGAGGATAGGCAAGTGAGACAGTTAAGAGGCAAGGAGATTAGCTTGGTAAAAGTCATATGGAGCAGGAACAATGTGGAGGAAGCTACTTGGGAGTTGGAAAGCAAGATCAGACAATCTCATCCACACTTGTTCGATGACAACTGAATTTCGAGGACGAAATTCGGGTAAGTGGGAGAGGATTGTAACATCCCAAACTTAATTTATAGTGTAATCTATGTTGTGATGGTCTTAGGGTAGAAGAAATGACGATATAAGTTAGAAACTTAGCCAATTGTGCATGTAACCTTAGGTTTAAGACATAGAACTTTAGGGAATTTAAAATAAAAGATTTACAACTCAAAACTTAAATTCCACCGTTGGATATGAAGGTTAGTAGGTAGAGAAGCTTGCTTTAAAATTTGAGCAAGATCTGACGGGTAACGAAGAAGTTATGGCATTTTGAAATGCCAAGAAAAAAAGAAAACTGGCCAGACTACTCGAGTAGTGCCAAACTAATCGATTAGTACACTAACTAATCGATTAGTTCACTGACTAATCGAGTAGTTGGTGGAAACAGCAAGTCCAGCAAATCAGGACTACTCGAGTAGTCCACTGACTACTCGAGTAGTGCGACCAGTTACTGAAAAAATAAAAGAAAGGAAGGATAAGAACAACACCATAATGTTTCTCTCTCTTTCCTCTATCAAAGCTTCGAACTTTCCTTTCTCTCTCTAGGGTTTTCCTTCTCCATCACCAAATCATCCAAGAGCAAGTGGGATTTCTTCAATCCTTCATCAAATCTCTTCCTTTGTAAACTCCAAGTAAGTAATCAAGTGTGGGTTCTTCTCTTTCTCTCTCACGATTCATTTCTCTCTCTCTCCTCCATCCATGGTGGTTTTGATTTTAAGCCATAGAAACTCCTCCTTACTTGGATTTTTGGCATGATCTATGATTTGAATGATAATATTTTCTTGCTACGGCTCTTGATTTAGGTTCTCCCATTCTCTTTTTGGTCATAGCTCCTTGGTGGGGAAAGGTTCAAGTTAGAACAAACCCAATCTCCCTATCTCTAGAAGTGTGAGGTAAGGAGGTTTGTGTTACCATATTCTAGGGGGTAGATTGTATTGTGTATATAATGGATTGCTAAGAGGTTGTGTGTTAGTCAAAGAATAGAAACCCTAGGATTGATAACATGGTATAAAAGAATTTAAATGTATTATGTGGTGATTAAATGCGATTATTGTATTTTGTGATGATTAAATGTGATTATTGATACTTGGTTGATGTGGTTTGATGTTTTGCTAAATTATGTTGGACTTGGAATTATAATGTGATATTGAGTAAGATAATTGAAATGAAGATGATTGTATTGTTGGTAGTGCCCTGTGAAATTGGAATTTAAACGCATAATGAGTTTATAAAATTGAGAAATTAATGAAAGAGAGATTTCAAGGAAAATGAAGTGAGTGAAATGGGTTGTTAAAATATTAAAGGAAAAAGAGTGTGTGATCCAGATCTTGTAAGACGTTGTCCTTAGGAGACTGTACGCATAGATCGCGTAAGACGCACATTGTGCGCAGCTGTAAGACGTTGTCCTTAGGAGACTGTACGAAGTTATGGACACACACACACACACACCATATATTAACAAAGGTATAATTTGGATTGTGCGAATCCAGATCTTGTAAGTCGTTGTCCTTAGGAGATTGTACGCATAGATCGCGTAAGACGCACATGATGCGCAGCTGTAAGACGTTGTCCTTAGGAGACTGTACGCAATGATGGACGCACCTTCTGATTTTGGGAATCCAGGTCTTGTAAGACGTTGTCCTTAGGAGACTGTACGCATAGACCGCGTAAGACACACATTGTGTGCAGCTGTAAGACGTTGTCCTTAGGAGACTGTACGCAGTGATGGATCCCCGTGATAAATTCTAAAAAGCTATGTAAAATATTCAAAGAGTATGAAAAGAGAATTGTGTTCTTGTATATGAGATCGATGAAGATGTAAGTTTGTGTATCTGTGGAAGAGTATGTAATTATGGAATCAAAATGTAGGAGAACTATTTTAATACGGAAAAGAAATAATTGAATTGTTTGGAAATGCTTATTGGTTTATATGCACTACATGACTAGATGTGTTTGGCTTGATGGTTCAGTATAGCATGATAGAAACTGCTTCCCTATTTTATTGTGTAATACTCACCTCCTTACCATTTTTCAGGTACTGAGTTGGAGTATACACCTGGATCGGCCGAGCAGGATTACTCTCCCTGTGAGGGAGAGTAAGGTTGGGATTTAGATTCATTTATTTTGACCTAAGCCTCCGTATTATTTGATGTATATGTGCTGTATATGCTTTTTTTTGTGTGAGGCTTAGGATAGTTCCATTTAAGGCAGGGTTTATGATTTATTTTGAGCATAGTTGTGGTTATGCCGTTTTGATTTACATACTTTGCATTTTTGCTGGCACTCTGACAAACTGATATTGATGTCTTACTCTTGAGCCCATGGGGCAACTATGTGATGCATATATACCTATATTTGAGCCCTGCTGGCTACTGTTGATATTATATAAATGTGTTTATCAGGTTGAGGATTTAGAAAAGTTCGAAAAACAAACGAAACTCCGTCCGTTTGGCGGTTGATTTTCATGAATTAAAAAGGAATTTTTAAGTCCGTATTTTAATATAAGAGGAATTAAGGGTAATTAATTATAGGGTGTTACAAGAGAAGAAGGAGAGAGAGAGAGATACGATCGAATAGGATAAGGGAGGAGGGAGATGGGTGGCTGAAATAGGGATAAGGGGGTGGAAATTACGTTTCTGCCCCCAGACTTTATTTTTATTTTCTGCATCAGACCTAAAATAATCGATTACTTACAAAGAGTAATCGATTATTTTACCCCAATAATCGATTATTTCCTCCAATTAATCGATTAATTTTGCAGCATCATACAAAAACCAGAGCACTGATAATCGATTAATGGCCCCCAAATAATCGATTAACACCTGAGATAATCGATTACTTCCTTAAGAGTAATCGATTAAAAATGCTGCAACATTTAAGTGTTTTCACCAGAGTCCCTGTAATCGATTAACCCCCACAAAGTAATCGATTATTCTGGTGGAAACTCCTATTTTGGCCAATTCTAACTCTAAGACACTGCACTTAACTCCTATCCATGATTTTCTTATATTTCTTATCATAAATTCTAGCTTAGGTTTTCCTAATTAACTTGGAATTAAATTTTGGGATGTTACAATACCAGGATTACCTCCGAAGCGAGAGATAGAGTTTGGGATTGATTTAGTCCCTGGAGCTGATCCCATCTCTATTGCTCCTTATAGGATGGCACCACCAAAAATGGTAGAAGTGAAGAAGCAGATAGAGGAGTTGCTGCAGAAACAGATGATCAGGCCAAGCGTTTCGCCTTGGGGAGCTCCATTACTGTTTGTAAAGAAGAAAGATGGGAGTATGAGGATGTGTGTGGATTACAAGCAGTTGAATAAGGTCACTATTAAGAACAAGTATCCTTTGCCAAGGATTGATGACCTTATGGACCAGGTTAGGGGAGCTGCAGTGTTCTCCAAGATTGATATGAGATCGGGTTATCATAATATTAGGATAAAGGAGGAGGATATACCCAAGACTGCATTTCGATCTCGATACGGTCATTATGAGTATGTTGTGATGTCGTTCGGGTTGACTAATGCACCTGCTATTTTCATGGATTATATGAACCGGACCTTTAGACCATATTTGGATTTATTTGTGGTGGTATTCATTGATGATATTCTGGTCTATTCTAAAAATCTGGAAGAGCATGAAGAGCATCTCAGGATTGTGTTGAAAGTCCTGAAGGAGAAGCAATTATATGCCAAACTTACGAAGTGTGAGTTTTGGTTGAACGAAGTGAAGTTTTTGGGGCATGTAATCTCTAAAGAAGGAATTGCGGTGGATCAAGCAAAAGTATGTTCAGTGCTAAGTTGGGAACAGCCTAAGACCGTGACGGAGGTGAGAAGTTTCTTAGGGCTGGCTGGATACTATCGTCGATTCATAGAAGGATTTTCTAAGATTGCACTGCCTTTGACTAAGTTGACTCGGAAAGATCAACCGTTCGTGTGGGACGATCGGTGCGAAGTTAGTTTCCGTGAGTTGAAGGAAAGGTTAACATCGTCTCCTGTGTTAATCTTACCTGATCCTCACAAGAGTTTTGAAGTGTACTGTGATGCATCTAAGCAAGGAATGGGTTGTGTATTGATGCAAGAAGGAAGAGTAGTGGATTATTCATCGCGACAATTGAAGAATCATGAAGTAAATTACCCGACACACGATTTAGAATTGGCTGCGATCGTGTTTGCCTTAAAGATATGGAGACATCATCTCTATGGCACTACATTCCATGTATTTAGTGACCATAAGAGTTTGAAATATCTGTTCGACCAGAATGAGTTGAACATGAGGCAAAGAAGATGGATGGAGTTTTTAAAAGATTATGACTTTAAACTCCACTATCATCCGGGTAAAGCAAATGTGGTTGCAGATGCTTTGAGTCGGAAAGCAATCCACATAAGTGCGATGATGGTTAAGGAAGCAGCGTTGATCGAGGAATTCAGAGACTTGAGCTTGTTGACACAAGTGGAGCCATCAAGTATCAAGTTGGGGATGTTGCAGATTACAAACGAGTTCTTGGAAAGAATTCGGAAGTTGCAACGAGCAGACGAAGAATTGATGGAAAAGATGAAACTAGGTTCAGAGGGAAGGGAACCTGATTTCAAGATTGGGCAGGATGGAATCCTTCATTTCAGGACAAGGATTTGTATACCAAGAGATCATGAAGTTAGAAGACTGATTCTCGACGAAGCCCATAAGAGTCGGATGAGTATGCATCCTGGATCAACCAAAATGTATCAAGATTTGAATAAGATGTTTTGGTGGTCTGGATTGAAAAAGGATGTTGCGGAATACGTAGCGGCGTGCTTGATTTGTCAAAAAGCTAAGGTAGAACATCAGAAACCGGGAGGACAATTGCAACCTTTGAGGATTCCCCAGTGGAAGTGGGATAGCATCTCAATGGATTTTGTGTCTGGTTTGCCAAGGACAGCAGCAAATCATGATGCAATTTGGGTAGTTGTAGATAGGTTAACCAAGTCGGCGCATTTTATTCCGATAAATATGCGTTATCCTTTGAACAAGCTTACCCAGATCTATATCAAGGAGGTACTTCGTCTTCACGGAGTGCCTTCGAGTATTGTGTCGGACCGAGATCCCAGATTTTCGTCGCAATTCTGGAAAAGTTTGCATGAGGCTATGGGAACAAGATTGAAACTGAGTTCTGCGTATTATCCACAGACGGATGGCCAGACGGAGAGAACAATTCAATCTTTGGAAGATGTGTTGAGAGCTTGTGCACTTGAAGAACAAGGAAGTTGGGATCAAGTGTTACCTCCTGCAAAATTCACATACAACAACAGCTATCATGCGAGCATTGGAATGGCACCGTTCGAGGCGTTGTATGGAAGGAAGTGTCAAACCCCGCTATGTTGGTTCCAAGTGGGGGAGAACTTGATGGTTGGACCAGAAATGATATAGCAGACATTTGAGAAGATTAAGATGGTCCAGGCAAAGATGAAAACGGCTCAGAGTCGACAGAAGAGTTATGTGGATAAGAGGAGGAAACCATTAGAGTTTTCAGAGGGCGATCATGTGTTCCTTCGGATAGTTCCGATGAAAGGAATCAGTAGAGCTTTGAGAACCCGAAAGCTTTCGCCTAAGTGTATAGGTCCATACCAAATTCTTAAGAGAGTTGGCCCTGTTGCTTATCAACTAGCTTTACCACCCTCTTTATCCAATTTGCACAACGTCTTTCACGTTTCGCAACTAAAGAAGTACGTGCATGACCCATCGGTTATTCTGAAACTCCAACCTGACGATCTAACTCTAAAGGAAACCCTGACCTTTGAGACCAGACCAGTTCAGATAGAAGATCGTGAAGTTAAGCAGCTCAGGGGAAAGGAGATACCTTTAGTAAAGGTCATATGGGAAAATGTTGACGTATCAGAAGCCACATGGGAATTAGAAGAGAAGATGCGTCGAGAGTATCCGGAGTTGTTTTTGTAAACTAGAATTTCGGGGACGAAATTCCTTTTAAGTGGGGGAGTAGTGTAACACCCCTAATTTTCGTCTCCCGAATAATAGGAAATTAATAATAAAAAATTTTATTATTAATTTATAGAAATTTTCCAAGTTTATATTTTGTATTTAATTACCCTTAAAAATAAAAATAAGTTGAAATATTTTTATAGGGCAAATAAATGCAAAATATAAGGATATTGCATTTTGGTCCCTGAATGAGGACTTAAAGGTAATATTAAAAAGGTTCTTGGAGGGAAAGATTTAAAAATATTAATTTTTAAATTTTGTACTAATCTAACCGGTTAGTAATGCCCTGTAACCGGTTAGACGATGAACCCAGAAACTGGGTTAGTGGATTTTGATGAGTAATCACTTGATTAATCCCGAATTCGCCACGATTACAGCCTGAATCAAGTGGAAAACCACGCGTCAGTGTGCATGTAACCTTTGTTGATCTATATATAGGTGAATTGCTAAAGGATTGGGTTGTTGTTGCTCTGATTTTGGGGGGAGGCTTTGTTCTAGGGTTTCAGAATCATTCCTTGTGATTCTCTTTTATTGTTGAGTGTTGAGAGACGAGTGATACATCATTGCAAAGCTTACATCTTGAGCTTTGTAAAAACACCAAGTTTGTGAGCTGAGGGTTCGTGTGGAAGGAGAAATCAAGCTTGGAATTTAGAAGTTGGAAATTGAGTTCTGTACTTTTTCTGTTCTGGAAGCTGAGTTCCAGATCTGGTTTTGGGTAAGTACAGCCACCATTAAGCCTCCAATCTTTTCTATTTTCTAGTGCATGTTACCTATTTTGAGTCCTAACTGTTTTCCCCAATTTCTTTGGCCATTTGCTATGTCAAAACTTCTGGTCTTTGGACCCTGTTGGTGAAATTCGTGGCTGAGAGCAGAGCTGTGAGTTTGTGAGAAATCTGTGGATTAATCTTCAAGTACAGTGGTAATTCTCATCAAAATCGACTTAGAGGTATGGGAGAAGTCTACCTTATACTAGATTTAGACCAAAATTCAAGTGATTTAGGATTTGAGTTAACCAAACTCAAAAAGGACATTATGTGCAATATGGCACAAAGGCTTGGAGGCCAAAGTTCTGCTCAATGGTGTTTTGAGCAACTTTATGTTGATGCATGCAAAGTATATTGATACTGAATTCTGGATTTAAATACTTATGATAAGTTTTGTTGTATTAAATTGTGGTTATGTGAATTTTTATGCAATTTGATGCAAAAAGCTTATGCATGCACTTTGAATTTGGTTTCTGTGATGAAACATGTTTGTTTAAGGTATATGAACCTCGTTGAATGATGAATAATGGTTAGATTTGAGAATTAAAGAAAATGATGTGTTAAAACCCTTATTTTGAAGGACTGACTGCATAATCTAACCGGTTACTCGATATTCGTAACCGGTTAGACACTGCAGAATTTCAAAAGAAAATCATTTTATAAAACAGTCCTGAAGTTTCACTAATTTTACTCAAATCTATACCTTAAATTCACTGGAAAGAACCTGAAAGTGAGGTGACAATACTCTCTTGGTTCAGATTTAAGGGTAAGGGGTTTATACCTTAATTCAATGAAATAATTTCAAGAGGAAATTATGCTTTATGGAAAACAAAATGTGTTTGGACTTTTGAATGATGGAAACTGTGATTTTTGAGGCATAAAACAATGTTTAACTTGTTTATGGATTGGGTAGTAAATTCAAGAAAAAGGGTTTTTCTGAATTGCAATGGTAAACAGTTCAGGTCTGTAATTCTAACCGGTTAGCCTGAAACTGTAACCGGTTAGTACCTGAATCTGAAAAATAAAAAGTTAAGTTTTTTTTAATACCATTGATTTTTTTTAATACCATTGATTTCTAAATCACATTAATTAATGAAAGATAAAACCAACCCTGATATTTGTGCATCCATATAGACTGGAAGTCTGGTTGGTAGGAACGTTTATCATATTCTGGGAATATGAGGAGGGTACTCTGGGAGTACCAAATTATAACCTACTTGATGACACATTATAGATATGTGGCCAGTGTCCGGGACCTGGATTTTATGCGTTCTGGGAACATATGCGTTCTGGGAATGTGGTGCACACTCCGGGAGTGATGCTTATTATCCAAGTATGGTTCGGCATTATGTTCTGGGAACAAATGTCGGTGTTCCGGGAACACAAGGGTGTATTGGATGGACGTCCAAGATGGACTTTTAGAGGCCTCAATTGTGGATAGAAAATCATACATCATGCCACTTGCATTATAAGAGTTATAATGTTGAAAACTGGTGTGCTCATATGTATTTGCATTATGATCTGTCCATGATATACTTGTGATTGTAATTTTAGTCTTTATCAATTATGTATATGTGTATACTTACTCCCTGTGCCCTGTTTAGGTGATGGCCAGATACCTAGCTTGCATCGAGATATACCCTATCCCTAGCGGTATATGGACGTATGAGGAGCACCGTGCCACTTTTGAGGGGGAGGTTGAGATCACTCTCTACCACCCTAACCCTCTGGTGCGAGTGCAACCTCGTCGATTTTGGATTCCCTTAGTCTACACTATGCATGTTCCACCTTCTTATACATATAGAGGACCACCCCCGGCTCGACCTATGCGTCGTTTCCCTAGTTTTCATTTTAGAACTGCCACTCGTTCCCATCCTTCCTCCCATAGAGTTGTCACTGAGGAGACTCCTTCTCCTGGTCCGACTGACTTGGATAGGACTGCTTCTGCAGACCTTAGACCCAGTGGTGGGGTCTCTACACAGTCGGGCGAGGTCGAGGAGGACCTTGTGGAGGATGAGAGCGAGGAGGAGGTGCATGCTGAGCCGACTGTTTCTGCTAGAGGTGGACCCGCTGGTTCATAGGAGTTTGCATAGCATAAATGTTTTGGATCCGAGATCCTAGGGATAGAGCTGTGGAGGATCTGAGGAGCTGCTGAGGACACGGATGACTTGCTCTGGGACTTCTATTTTGGATTTTGTTATATATATTGTATATATCTGAGAGGTCTTGGAGTGAGCTTTTATTTTATGCAGCTGGTCTGTATATGTTTCATCAAAACTTGCTATCTCGACTTTTTATCACTTGCTACTGACTGTACTGATGGGGTTCTGTTATGACTATTATATATATATATATATGATGTTTTTCTTTACCTCAGCAGTACCCCATAAGTATTATTTTTACTTCCGCGAACTCTGATTTCTATTAAGAAAGGATTCGGCGATAAGTTTATGCTTTATATATTCAAATTCAACTCGAGAGGCAAATGGTATGTTTTAATATTAACTATGAAGAGTATTTTCTATAGTTAAGGAAATGTTATCTCGAGAGCCTTTTCGAAACTAAGATATTGTTAAGACGAACTTTCAAAAAAAAAATGGTTTATGTTCAAAAAGGGTTTATGAACGAGCAAGTACTGGTTCTAAAAAGGAAAAATTTTCTAGCCCAAATTTTGATAGCAAGTATTCAATTATTTGGAAATATTAATTATTTTCAAGTTAAAAAGAGAGCGTCACATTCAATGATTCTGAAACTTTGTCACTGACTTAAGTATGTTAAAATGAACTTCTCTGAATTTTTATATGATTTTTAGAGTTGGTTTGTTAATTGAAATGGAGTCATTTTGCTTGAAATTTTTATGGTAGCTCCTTAAACATGTCGTGTGACTCTCTGTAAAATTTGAGATTATTTGGAGTTGGTTTGATATTGTTACCAATTGAAAAACAGTGAACCGTTTGGTTCAGATTTTCCAGACTTAGTGACGAATTTAATTGAAAACGTATGACTTGCACAACTCCAAATAATCTGAAATTTTTATGGGATGATCTTGATTGTGTAAGGAAGCTTTATACCAATTTTCATGCAATTCGGAGTTGAAACACTTTTTTTAATAATGGCATTTTGGCCTGAGGTCAGCAACAGTTCTATCTTGCTTTTCATGCGAAATCTGATCTGAAACCTAGCCTAAGGTTGTTCAAATGACTTAGAAATTTTATATGATGAACTTTGGCATATATGTGTATGTTCTGGAAATTTTGGGAATTAAACAAGTTGATTTGGTATGGTTTTGAATTTTATCTTTTGTGCTTTCCCGTAATTGAGCAAAAGCTTTATTTAAATGTTTTTGACAAACGTGAATTTTGTGCTTTGTTTTGTGACTTGGCTGGACTTGTATGATGATTATAATGTCTCGAAGTAATTGGATGAATGATTGCTTGATGATATGTTTAGACTATGCACGATTGAGTTTGCAAGATTGATTGTTTACGGTGTTTCGGTCTAGGCTATTCGTTTGAAATTATGATTTGAAAATGTGCTATGTGCTAAATGGTTTGTTTTAGGTGATACATGCTAATTGAACTTCTTTGTTTGAATGTCTGGGAATTGTTTATTTGATAAAAGATGTAACGGAAAATGGGTTATCCGATAAATAACAATGACGTAATTGGTCTTTTAAAGTTGATTGATTTTGAAGAGAATTTGATTATCTGAAAAAAATGTTGGGTTTACTAGTTGCTGCCCTATTTGATTTCATTATGTTATGTTTGAGAATAAATCATTACAAATGTTCATTTTAACATGAAGTATTAAAGAGATTAAATAACGATTTTTCGGTGTTTTCGAATCTCGGTTGTGGTTGTCCGGAATGGACCAGCAACCAATTTGTTTATTTAAAGTGTTTATATGAGTATGATTCAGTTTATATGTGCCTATATGTTTCATTACTTTATTTGATTGAAAAATTGTTAATCAAGGTGTTTATTTAATTGTTTTCAAAATACTTGGTTTGTCTATGGATTTAAATTGGTTTTGAATAATGAAAAATGAACTTGGGACTTAGCATATGATGCTGTCCAGAATTTTTCTAAGATGTAATTCTTGTTTTAAAATGTTTTTAAAGTGATTTGAAGTTGAGTTTTTAATGTAGGATAAAGTTGGTTTGAAAAGTGCAATTTTACGGTATTTCCGGATTTTCTAAAAGAGTGGCTTATGGACTTACATCTTTGCTGTCCAGATTTATTTAAATTGTTTTTCAATCTTGAAGATGTGTTTTTTTGGTTTTAAGTTTGAGTTTTAAATGGTACGTGATTTAAGAAAAGTTGGATTTCAAAGGTGACGTTATTCGGTGTTTTCGGGATCGAGCAAGCTGTTGTCCAAGACGGACCAGCAACCGATCCATTTATTTAAAACGATTTCATTGCTTTTCTATAATGATTTCGAAGTATTTAATGTATAGTGAAAGTTGGATTTTGATTTGAGAAAGTCTTGAAGTTTTACGATTTTTCGACAAGAAGTGAAAGGAGTTTTCCAAAACGCATTTTTGGATTTTAAGTATGATGATTATTTAGATAGACTAGTAACGTTAGTGTCTCCTATCTAGTACGAGGTGCGTATAAGTCAGGAAGCTGGAGCAGCTGACAGTTGGGAGAACCCGCAACGATTTCGTACAAAGTAATTGCTGGAGTTGAGGTGAGAGAGAAGCTTCCCTAAGACACCATGGTATTTAGGTGATCTATTAGGACACTCTGTACTCTCTCAAAGTCGGAGTAAAGGTCTATCGTAGCTAGTAGTATACCCGATAAATTGTGTGATTGTTTGTATTGCGGTATACGAAGACTTAGACCTATACCATTACATGGTATTGATTGATTGATATATTTGTTTATGTTGAGATGTATTGCTGTTATATTGTCATTGCATATTCATGGTGCATCATCCCGCTATATAAGATAAGAATAGAAGAGACATAGAAAATTATAAGAAATTCCCCAACGACTAGAGCGAAACTTTAAGGGGTGGAACACGTGATGGAACTGGATGATGCTGATGCGCCGAGTACGTGGAACGAGCTGATGCTGTGACGATGACAATGTCTTGAGTGTAGATGCAACGATTGCTGAAATATGTTGTGAGTGTATCTATGTGGTCGTAGCCACCTGTTGAAAGTGTATCTATGTGGTCGTAGCCACATGTTGAAAGTGTATCTATGTGGTGGTAGCCACCTGTTGAAAGTGTATCTATATGGTCGTTGCCATATGTTGAAAGTGTATCTATATGATTGTGGCTACATGTTGAGAATGATTCAGGATGGGTCGGAGCCCGTCAGATATAGTAGTCGAGTCCCACAAGAAGTATCCCGCATATGGTTGGTTCTATATGACGTAGGCGACTTAGGATGGGTCGACATTAGGACAAATCGAGTATAACCGTTACGACTTAAAAAAACCCTTACCCGAAGTAGTGGAGAGGAAGACACGGTGTGTACCTGCGTGGTAATCACTTGTTGATTAGGATAGGGAAAGGTAATGACGGTGATTCATCAAGAAGCCTAAGAGGAGTCTTTCTAGGCGGGAAAAAGCTACAATGACCTGGGTTGACCATCCGAGGTTGGGTAGGTAGTCTGGTGTCGTAGCTGAAGTACTGCGTGTACACTAGATGGATGACTGACACCCCCTTGACTAAATCAGGATCAGAAGAGGGATGCGTGAACACGGTGGAGGTAGACACCCTTTGTCATGACATTTTTTCCCGGGCATTTTATAGTGTATCTTGGTGTTGTCTCCAGGAGCCGGTGTGGTAGATATCCTGTACTTCTGATTGCTTCCGACTAGGTGGATGGATCCCGAGGAGATGTAGACATGAACCCGAAATCATAAAGCTTGAATCCCGATGTTATGGACTCGAGGTGTGTGAAGGAAGAGATTCGACCTTGCGAGACGAACTGATTGATAGATTCCCTTAAGAGAAAGATAAAATGTTAGTTAATACGACGATTGCATTGCATCCTCATGCATTTTACATAATTATCTGCTGTATTGTTGTGCTGGGAAAGTGTATTGTTGTATGCCTGTATTGTCTTAATATTTTGCCTATCGTAAACCCACACCGTCGACGATGCGTCGTTCGGAATGCTTACTCTCTCTGTCTTACTTTCAAAACAAGGTATTACTTTCAAAACCTTTTTCTCAAAAACGTTTGCCCAAGTTTCCAAAAATAGTTCTATATTGAAAACTTAATTTCAACAGATAGGTAAAACATTTCATTTGTAGAAAACATAACTGATTTACTTAAAATAGTTATCTGTCTGATTACGACAGTCTTTCGGAAAACAGTTTAAAACAGGTCTTAAAGATTCCTTCAAAAGTAGTCACCATAGATCAGCGGTGCCATTCTTACATAAGCTTTTACCATAGCAAAAACATTTCAAAAGAAAAGGGGTACACTTGATATACATATCATGCAAGGGTCCATTGGGAACCTAATTATAACTACTAAGTAGCGTCCCCTTCTCGATCCGCAACGTAAGTCTTCAAAAGCAGTCTCTGTCGTCCAGTAGTAGCCCTCTCGTCAGCGCATCACGGTCAGTAAGTCCTTCTTTCGGGAGAAGCATCACCAGTTCCGCCATCTTTAGAACCAGAGGTTCATCGTCACATGCGCACAAGAAGTTGAGAGAGTAAGTTATCCGAATGGAATTACTCCCATCGACTTCTTGGATTTACACTAGCGACGCATACTAGAACATAACAAACAATACAAATAGTATAGACAGATAATTATGCAAGATGCATGAGGATGCAATGCAATCGTCGCATTATCGATCACTAAATCTTTTCCTTAGGGGAATCATTTAATCAATTATTCTTACAAGGTCAAATCTTTTTGACAGCTCTTCTCGCAAGGTCGAAGTCTGTTTGTCCACATATTCAAGAGTTCATAGTATCGGGTTTCAGGCATTACGGTTTCGGGTTTAGGTCTACATCTCCTCGGGTTCCATCCACCTAGTCGGAAGCAATCAGAAGTACAGGATCTCTAACCACACCGGCTCCTGGAGACAACACCAAAATATAATATAAAATGCTCGGGACAAATGTCATGACAGGGGTGTCTACCTCCACCGTGTTCAAGCATCCCTCTTCTGATCCTGATTTAGTCAAGGGGGTGTCAATCATCCGTCGAGTGATCATGCAGTACTTCAGCTACGACAGCAGACTACCTACCCAACCTCGGATGGTCAACCCAGGTCACTGTAGCTTTTTCTCGCCTAGACAGACTCCTCTTAGGCTTCTTGACGAGTCACCGTCATTGCCTTCCCCTATCCTAATCATCAAGTGATTACCACGCAGGTAAACACCATATCTTCCTCTCCACTACATCGGGTAAGGGTTTTAAGTCGTGGGGTTATTCTCGATTACCCTAATGTCGACCCATCCTAAGTCATCTCCGCCATACAGCACCGACCATATGCGGATTACTTCTGTGGGACTCGACTACTAAGTCCGACGGGCTCCGACCCTTCCAGAATCATTCTCAACATATGGCTACGACCATATGGAAACATTCTCAACACATGGCTACAACCATGTAGATACACTTTCAACATATGGCTACGACCATATGGAAATCAATTCAACACATGGCTACAACCATGTAGATACACTCTCATCATATGGCTACGACCATATGGAAATCAATTCAACACATGGATACAACCATGTAGATACACTCTCATCATATGGCTACGACCATATGGAAATCAATTCAACACATGGCTACAACCATGTAGATACACTCTCATCATATGGCTACGACCATATGGAAATCAATTCAACACATGGCGACAACCATGTAGATACACTCTCAACAATCTTCCACAGTCATTGCATCCATGTTCAAGACATCATCGTCACATTCACATCATCAGCTCGATCCACATACTCGGCGCATCAGCATCATCCAGATCCATTGCGTGCTCCATCCCTTAGAGTCTCGCTCTAATCGTTGGGGAATTTCTTATAGTTTTCTAATGTCTTTACTATTCTTATCTTATATCGCGGGATGATGCATTATGCTCATGCAATGACAATATAACAACAATATATCTCAACATAAACAAATATAGCAATCAATCAATACCATGTAATGGTATAAGTCTGAGTCTTCGTATACCGCGATACAAACAAGCACACAATTTATCGGGTATACTACTAGCAACGATAGACCTTTACTCCGACTTTGAGAGAGTACGGAGTGTCCTAGCATACTGTAACACCTTAGCTAAATTACCCATAATTTACCCCTATAATAAATTAGCGTAGTTAAAAATTCCCTTTTTAATTAGTTAAAATCCACCGTCACACGGACGGAGTTTCCTTTGTTTTTAGGACCTCCCAAAAATAATGTAAACTTGCACCTGATAAACATAATTCATATATCATTCCAGAAGCCAGCAGGGCTTAATATCTACAGTGTGTCATAGCACGCCAGTATCACATAGTCATCAGAGTATGAAGCGGAAACATAAACATAAGTTTGTTATATACAATCCATCAAAACACCCCTAAATATATATCTAAGGGGCTGCTCTGGGCCACCCAAAAGGATTATTTACATTTTTTTACAACCCAAAAAGTGATATCACATCATCATAGTGATGAATGGGCCCAGGACATTTCCATGTCCTATAGTACTAAATCTACTCTCCCTGTAAGGGAGAGTGCACCTGCTCGGCCGGGGGCTGCGCTAGCTCGATCTCAGAACCTGAAAAATATTAAAGGAGTGAGCATTGCACATGAAATAGAAATGCAGTTTCCAAATAGACATATCGACTCACTAGGCCAAACACAATTATCATATAATTCACATGTAACACTCATTTTATGTCATCTTACTTTATAAAAAAAGTAAGAAGTTTATGAAAACTTGGACTTGTTATCGTTGGAAAAAGATCTGAAAATAATAATTTTCCCTTCCCTTGAAAATTCTTTTTCACAATCACTTGATTAGTAATGAGGTTGACTAACAAAATCAGAGTTTGCGGAAACATAGTAAAATCATCCTATTGTACCCCAAAATATATCAAGTGTAACAAGTCCATTAATACCAAATAAGTATAATTATGAAACTGAATTCCTTTTATGATACCTTTTTCCAAAATATGTATCATATAAATTCTATTAAAAATAGAAATGTTATAGAGCTGGTCACTGGTCCCTTGTCCAAACATCCTTCTGGTCGGATCTTCGATATCTGCACAACGGGTTCCCAACCCACGGTTTCTACACTCTGCATGCACCTAAGGGACATCTCCCCTTACTAATTCTTGTGCAAGCTAGATGCACGATCAACACCTAATAAGGGCATGGGGGTTAGCTACCCATATTCGCATAATCAAATGAGAATAAAACTAACATCCACAAGTTAACATGTAGCAAATCATGATACATAATCATATGAGCACACCCGGTTAGTCATAACGATTCTTTCAATGCAGGTGGCATGATGCATGATTTCCTTCCACAACTGAGGCCTCTAAAAGTCCATCTTGGACGTCCATCCGATACACCGTTGTGTTCTCGGAACACTGACATTCGTTCCCAGAACGTAATGCCAAACCATACTTGGATGATAAGCATTCACTCCCAGAGTGTGCATCACGTTCCCAGAACGTGTAGCAAACCTTACTTGGATAAATAAGCATCACTCCCAGAGTGTGCATCACGTTCCCAGAACGCATACGTTCCCAGAACGTATAAAAACCAGGTCCCGGACACTGGCCACATATCTATAATGTGTCATCCAGTAGGTTGCTTATCAAAGTGTTCCCAGAACACCAACATACGTTCCCAGAACGTATAAAACCAGGTCCCAGACACTGGCCACATATCTATAATGTGTCATAAAGTAGGTTATAATTTGGTACTCCCGGAGTACCCTCCTCATATTCCCAGAATATGATAAACGTTCCTACCAACCAACTTCCATTCTATATGAATGCACAATCATCAAGGTTGGTTTTATCTTTAATTCTATTATTATCCCAATGTGTTCCCAGAACACTGACATACGTTCCCAGAACGTATCGCAAACCAAACATGGAATGAAATCAAGCACCACTCCCAGAGTGTGCATCACGTTCCCAGAACGTGTCCAAGAAACCATGTCCCAGACAATGGCCACATTCCCAGAATGTGTCATCAAGTTGGTTGCATCAGTTTAGTACTCCTAAAGTACAGGGTCAAGTACCCGAACATCACAAACTATCCTTGCCAACCTATCTCATTACCTTTCTCTATGCATGTATTGCATGCATAATTACTAAGGTTGGTCTTTCCATTAATTACTGTGATTTAGAAATATTCCAATTTCTCTTTTGAATGATTTATTTGAGGTATAGTCTTTGACACAAAAATTCTCCTTTGAAATATCCCAAAACATGTCATTAAACTTAGATTGGGTAAAACAAAGTCAATGGTATTCAAAAACTTAACTTTTTATTTTTCAGATTCAGGTACTAACCGGTTACAGTTCCAGGCTAACCGGTTAGAATTACAGACCTGAACTGTTTACCATTGTAATTCAGAAAACCCTTTTTCTTAAATTCCTTACCCAATCCATAAACCAGTTTAACAATGTTTATACCTCAAAATCACTGTTTATATCATTCAAAAGTCTAAATCACCTTTCATTGTCCAATGAGCATAATTTCCTCTCGAAACTATCTCATTACCTTAAGGTATTAACTCTCAATTTTCAATCTAAATTATTACAATAAAATCAACTTATTTTCAGATTGTTTTCCATGAAATTAAGGCCTAGATTTGAGTAGGATTTATAAGACCAAAATGCTGATTTTATAATCTTATTTTCTTTTGCATTTTAACAGGGTCTAACCGGTTACGAATATCGAGTAACCGGTTAGATTATGCAGTCTGATACTAAAACATGAGTTTTAACAAACCACTTCACTACTCAAATCTAACCAAATTTAAACCTTTAACAGAGTACATATACCTTAAATAAATATGTTTAAACACAGAAACATATCTATCTTGCATGCAATTCAATTTGGATACACAAATTGCACATAATTGCACATATTTCACAACTTAATGCATCAATTCACATAATATCCAATTAAGTCATGAAATCAACATCAACATAGCTTGCATGCATCCAGATAACATTGCTCAAAACAGCAATTGAGCTCAAATTGGCCTCCAAGCCATCTATCCATTTCAACTTATGCCCTTTGAGTCTCTTGGTGACTCATCCTATATTCTACCACAATTTATTCTCATTCTAGCAAATAGTAAGCTTCCCCTTTACCTTAGGTTCGTGCTTGATGAATCTAATCACTGGAATTTGCCAGATCTCCCCAGAATCCACAATCTCCATTTTCAGTCCCCAAACAGGTTTGACAGGGTCCAAAAACCAGAAGATTTGACATAGCACTTGGCCAAAGAAATTGGGGAAAATAGTTAGAATTCAAAGAGGTTTGAGACTTAAAGTTTAACTATGGTTACCAAAATCGAATCTGGAATTCAGCTTCCAGAACCAGAACAACAGAGAACTCAGACTCAAACTCTTAGCTTCCAAGCTTGATTCCTCCACCCACACGAACACTCCACTTAAAAGGTGTATATCAGTGGAAAGCTCTTGATTTAAGCTTTCCAGAAAGGTGTGTTTCACTCTCTAACTCTCAAAGAAGAAGACGAATTGCTCAGAACAAATTTGGAACCCTAATTACCCTTCTTCAACAAGAATTGCAGCAATCAACCCGTGATTCTTCAGCAATTCCACTATTTATAGACAAATTAAGATAGCATGCAAGGCGCCACGCGTCTCCCACCATGAATCGAGTGGGATTCGTGGCGAATTCTGGGTTAAAACGCGTGATTACTCATCAAACGCACTAACCCAGTTTTCTGAGTTCATCGTGTAATCGGTTACACAGCCCTTCTAACCGGTTACATGCTGATAAAATTCAAAAATTAATAATTTAATTACTCTTTCTTCAAAAACCTTTTTAATATTGCAATTAGGTCCCAACCCAAGGACTTAATTACAATATTCATATTTTTGTACAAAATAACCATATAAAAATATTTCCCATATTTTTATATATAAAAACACACAATGTTCAGAAACTAAAACTTTACAATCCAACATAAATCAATTATAAATTAATCGTTATAATTAATTTCTTGATTATTTGGGAGACGAAAATTAGGGGTGTTACACTACTCCCCCACTTAAAAGGAATTTCGTCCCCGAAATTCATCGACACGCATTACCAGGCTCGCATTGGACTTCCATTTTCTTTTCTTTTTCTTTTTGATCGACACGCCTTACCAGGCTCGCATCGATGCCGATACGCCTTACCAGGCTCGCATCGGACTTCCATTTTCTTTTCTTTTTCTTTTTGATCGACACGCCTTACCAGGCTCGCATCGATGCCGATACGCCTTACCAGGCTAGCATCGGACTTCCATTTTCCTTTTTAATCGACACGCCTTACCAGGCTCGCATCGGACTTTTATTTCCTTATCTTTCTTTCTCTTTCTCTTTTTCCTTTTTCTTATGACTGAGTCCAACAGACCATCAGCCGTTTATCTTTTATTCTTTCTTAATTATTTCTCTTTTCTTTTATTATAATTTAAGTAACTCTTTTATGCTTATCTCAATCTTTTACTCTTTATTTTCGTTTATGACTTATCACATTTTCCTTCGCTTTCTACTTTAATCTCTTTCTTTTTACTAATTACCCTCACTTTTATCCAGTTTTACTTTGTGGCTTATCATCATATTATTTATTTTAACTCTATTTCAGTATTTCTCTTTCCTTTCCTTTTTCTTCTTCTCTTCCTTTTCTTTTTCTTCTATTTGTTAATTATCCTAATGTTTATCTAACTTTACTTAGCTTTGGTATACTCATTATATTTTAATTCCCGTTTGCAAATTCTTAATTCCATAATTCCTCTCTCACACACTATTATTTACTCATTCTCTTATTTTCCCCATGATAACACTCTACTCTGTTTGTCCACCGCTATTACACTCCATCTTCTTGTATTATTATCTTTTCATTAAATTCTTTACCTATTACCTACTTATATTTACAATTTAGTTTAGTATTTTATTCCTATTCCATTATTACCCGACAACTCTTAACTAAGTTCCCTCCGCGCTTCCTTATGGTTTTCGTGTTTTAATTCCTCTTTTGCCTTACATTTAGTTTTAATAATCCTTCTCTCCTCACCTATCAAAATTACCCTATATCCTTTTACTCTCACGTTTCATTGGTTCTCCCTAACAATTCTCCTTGGTTTTATTTTATACTTTTCTACATTTTCATTCTATGTTAACTCTCTTAATATTCTAAATACACTCACCCATTCCAAACTTTATTCTACGCACATACATTATATTCCCTAGTGTGTGGTTTCCTTTATCAATTCTAAGTACTACATTTATATCAACGAGGGTTACCCTACGGTTCATTAACATACTTTTTAATTATCCTATTCTCAGCTACCACTATAGCATCCTAGAATTTACTTCTTAAGTAAAGGTAACGCGAACCCTCTTACCTCGGGTTTTTTAAATAGAACCTGGATTTTAGCTCGGCGACGATGACGGCGTCGATGTTGCTCCTCGTTAGCGGGAACGGTAGCGGCTGGACCAAGGCAAGAGCTCCGAGCTTCGAGGTTCCTGACACGAGTCCGGCATGATCACGGGTCGATAACGACGCCGGTGAGATCCGTGGAGAGAGAGAAGGCTCGTGGGTGTGAGAGCAATGAATGAGGAAGACCTATGGGGGTTGTGGCCCGTGGTGGTTTGATCGGCGGCTACGGTGGCGGCTCCGATCGGAAAGAGAGGGAAAAGAGAGAGATCGAAGAGAGAGGAGAGGAGGAGAGAGCAAGGGTCAAAGGGAGAGAGAGAAAGGGGTGGGGTTTGTGAGGGTGGTGACTGTGGAGGTGGTGGCAGTGGCGGCTCTGGGCGGCGGCGACCGTGGTTGGTGGTTGTGGAGAGAGAGTGTGAGGAGGGAGATTGTGAGGGAAGGAGAGAGAGAGGAAGAGTAGATCTATGGAGGGGGAGGGAGACTTGAGGGGCGACGGTTTTGGGCGGCGGTGGCTCCGGTGAAGGTCGTGGAGGAGGGAGGGAGAAGGAGGATCGGAGGGAGAGAGAGAAACAAAGGGGGAGAGTGAGTGAGGAAGAAGGTCCCTCGCGATTTAAAGCCACGCAGACCATTTTCGCTTAAGCGAAATTCGTTCGCTTAAGCGAAATTCGTTCGCTTAAGCGAACTAGCCTATGTAGTGGACACGAACTCTTTTCGCTTAAGCGACCAGTTTCGCTTAAGCGAAATGGCTTCAATGGTAAAGTTTCACTTTTTCGCTTAAGCGACGGATTTTCGCTTAAGCGAAACCTTCAGGTACTGCTACTTCACTTTTCTATTTTTCAGCTATTTTCTCCCAACTTCAAATAGCCATAACTTCTTCGTTCACCGTCGGATCTTGCTCAAATTTGACGAGCAACTTCCTAAAAATCATACCTTCATATCCAACAGTGGGAATTGTGTTTGGAGTCTTAAATCTTTTATTTTGAATTTCCCAAGTTAGCGAATTTAAAACATCGAAAACACCGCTTTTAGCCCTCGTTTGGTCCTCTTTAAATTCGCTTTTTGATGCCAATGCTCCTTGACTCCTTTATGGCACTCAAAGAACTCCTAATCCATCATTTTAAATCCCTTTTAGGATAATCCTTACTTCCAAATCTTACTATTATTCTAATTATTATTAGAATTAAAATTCAGGATATTACAGATATTCCCTCATTACTTTTCTTCATTCTAGGACCGAGTTCTCATAAATCTTAAATATGATGAATTCTTCAATTTAACTATTTGTGCAATTGCTCCATTTTTCTGAAAATGATGAAATTGTGTGATGGTATTCAAATATATAATTGCATGCGTTATTTGATGATGTTAAAATGGGTATGGTATATAAGAGAAAAAAAATTATGTTTATTATGAGTTTTGCAAATTTGCCTTGCATATCATATGAAAATTGTGTTTGATGGAATAGGAAATTCAGTGTGTTTCGATTAGATATAATGTGAAAAGATTTTTCAACATTTCATCATGTTTTAATGCAATTACAAAATATGGATTTCTGAAATCTGCAAAATTTTTAGTCTTGACTGGTTCAAGTTAAAGTACGTAACCAGTTACTCTGAATATCTAACCGGTTAGAACACTGTATCAAACCAGTTGCAGCAGTTTTTAAAACACGACTTTTATTATTCCTCTCCCTCCTAAAACACGATTTTCGCTTCCTGTTCTTCTCCTCTCCAAGACCCTAACCCACAAAGCCTTATTTCTCATCAATTTCTCTTCAACTAATCATCACATTATCGGTTCTCATCATCTTCTCACACGTTCCTATCATTATTTGGTGTTCATCTCCCTATTTCATCTTCCCCATTTCTCTCAGAACCCTAAAGCGAAAAGGCCATGTCTTCCAATCCTCCTTCTCGTCGCTCTAGGGTTAAGACTACTGCTACAAGACCCCCTACGAGACCTAGAATCGAGTATTATAGTGATGAAAAATGTGAGGAAAGGTTTGAGAGTTTTAGTGACAGGGGCTTTGGGCTCAAGAGATGGATGAACTTCAGATGGTGTGCAAACAACAACTTTCAATTTCAGGAGCTTTATGAGTATCAGGGATTAAGAACTTTTCTGGAATTGAAGGGCTCAATTTTTCCAAAACTGATTAGAGAATTTTATGCCAACTTTAGAGAGTATGAAGGGGGCCATCAGTCCAAGGTGAATGGGGTGATATTTGACATTACCCCCGCTGATTTTCTGATTGTTGGTGGACTTCAATAAGAGGGTACCTATCATGGTGATCGGGAGGATAATAGGCTTAGTACATGCAACATCGAGGATGTTTATAGGACTAGTTTAAGAAGCCCTGATTAGTACTTAACCGGTCCACGTAAGTCCGTAGGGAACATGACTGTAGAGAATAGGATGATTCTCTATATCCTCACCTATTTGTTGACACCTAGAACTACATCCAACCACTCTCAAGCCATGGCGACTGATCTTAGGTATATGTTTGCTATCAATAACCGAATCCAAGTGAATTGGGTTCGTGTGATATGTGCTTACATGTCACAAGCCTCTGCCTCAACAAGTGGGTGTCTTCCTTACCCTTTCTTTGTGAGTCGCCTCATCGAGTACAAAGAAATTCCCATTCCGGAGGATGAAGAGTTTGAACCTAGTGAGGGTTTGACTTGCATCAATGATAGGGTTCTTCACTCTATGGGAATTCGTCAGCATGAGGCAGACAAGGTTTGGAAATGGAATGCTGACATTAAGGCTTTAGATGCTGCAGCAGCCGCCGAAAGAGAGAAGCAGAGGCAAGAAGAAGAAGGTACAGGGGTTGTGCCTGAGGATGTGGCTATGGAAGATAGAGTTCCAGCTTCGGGTGGTGGTGAAAATCCGATGCATTCCACTCAGCCTCATTCCACCTTTGATGTTGATGGAACTTCCGGTCATGCGGAGTGTGACGCTCTCTTTTTAACTTGAAAATAATTAATATTTCCAAATAATTGAATACTTGCTATCAAAATTTGGGCTAGAAAATTTTTCTCCTTTTTAGAACTAGTACTTGCTCGTTCAAAAACCCTTTTGAACATAAATCATTTTTGAAAGTTCGGCTTAAAAATATCTTAGTTTCGAAAAGGCTCTCGAGATAACATTTCCTTAGCTATAGAAAATACTCTTCATAGTTAATATTAAAACATACTATTTGCCTCTCGAGTTGAATTTGAATATATAAAGCATAAACTTATCGCCGAATCCTTTCTCAATAGAAATCAGAGATCGCGGAAGTAAAAATAATACTTATGGGGCACTGCTGAGGTAAAGAAAAACATCATATATATATATCATAGTCATAACATAACCCCATCAGTACAGTCAGTAGCAAGTGATAAAAAGTCGAGATAGCATGTTTTGATGAAACATATACAGACCAGCTGCATAAAATAAAAGCTCACTCTAAGACCTCTCAGATATATACAATATATATAACAAAATCCAAAATAGAAGTCCCAGAGCAAGTCATCCGTGTCCTCAGCAGCTCCTCAGATCCTCCACAGCTCTATCATTAGGATCCAGGATCCAAAACATCTACGCTATGCAGGCTCCTATGAACCAGCGTGTCCACCTCTAGCAGAAACAGTCGGCTCAACATGCACCTCCTCCTCGCTCTCATCCTCCACAAGGTCCTCCTCGACCTCGCCCGACTGTGTAGAGACCCCACCACTGGGTCTAAGGTCTGCAGAAGCAGTCATATCCAAGTCAGTCGGACCAGGAGAAGGAGTTTCCTCAGTGACAACTCTATGGGAGGAAGGATGCGAACGAGTGGCAGTTCTAAAACGAAAACTATGGAAACGACGCATAGGTCGAGCCGGGGGTGGTCCTCTATATGTATAAAAAGGTGGAACATGCATAGTGTAGACTAAGGGAATCCTAAATCGACGAGGTCGCACTCGCACCAGAGGGTTAGGGTGGTAGAGAGTGATCTCAACCTCCCCCTCAAAAGTGGCACGGTGCTCCTCATACGTCCATATACCGCTAAGGATAGGGCGTATCTCGATGCAAGCTAGGTATCTGGCCATCACCTAAACAGGGAACAGGGAGTAAGTATACACATATACATAATTGATAAAGACTAAAATTACAATCACAAGTATATCATGGACATATCATAATGCAAATACATATGAGCACACCAGTTTTCAACATTATAACTCTTATAATGCAAGTGGCATGATGTATGATTTTCTATCCACAACTGAGGCCTCTAAAAGTCCATCTTGGACGTCCATCCAATACACCCTTGTGTTCCCGGAACACCGACATTTGTTCCCAGAACATAATGTCGAACCATACTTGGATAATAAGCATCACTCCCGGAGTGTGCACCACGTTCCCAGAACGCATAAAAACCAGGTCCCGGACACTGGCCACATATCTATAATGTGTCATCAAGTAGGTTATAATTTGGTACTCCCGGAGTACCCTCCTCATATTCCCAGAATATGATAAACGTTCCTACCAACCAGACTTCCAGTCTATATGGATTCGCAAATATCAGGGTTGGTTTTATCTTTACCTTAATTAATGTGATTTAGAAATATTCCAATTTCCCTTTTGAATGATTTATTTGAGGCATACACTTTGGCATAAAATTCTCCTTTGAATTTTCTCAAAACATGCCCTTAAACTTAGATTAGGTAAAACAAAGTCAATGATATTCAAAAACTTAACTTTTTATTTTTCAGATTCAGGTACTAACTGTAACATCCCTCGTTTCTTAAAAAGAATTTCACTTATTATTGAAACGTGTTGGAAAAGTCTGAGTATGAAAATTTTTCCTTGAATGTGGTACTCAAATTTAAACCATGTATTGGAACTAAATTCGGTAGAAGGAGTAATTATTTGCTGAACATTTTAGAATCCTTTTGAGATAACCTTTGTAGTACAAAATAGCTTTTGAAAATACTTAGTTATTAGGTCATCCCAGGAAATCCAACTTTAACAATACTTCCTTCGTGCCGAACGATAAAATCAGAGTGAGCGGAATAGATTAAAATAGTTCATTGACTCATAAATTCAGGTATATAAATTCGATTTGTACCACAGTTATATTAAAGTATGAAAACTAGGTTTCCTCTTGGATACATCTCTCAAAATATATACATTGTTTCCATTATCAAAAATAGAGACGTTCCAGAGCTGGTCACTGGTTCTTCATCCCTTCTTTCATCTGGTTGAGTCCTCAGAGTTGTACAAAAGAGTCTCTATCCCATGATGACTTAGTACTTCATGAACTTAAGGGTCATCCAATTCCTTTAATCTCTAGGTAGTCTAGGTACCTGGTCAAAACCTATTAAGGGCAGGGGGTAAGCTTATACATTCGCATTATCAAATAAGAATAAAGTCCTAACATCCACAAGTAAGCACCCATCATGATAGAAATGCATAAACATGAGCACCCGCCATTTCATTTATTTATCTTTCCAAGTAGGTGGAATGATGCATGCTTCCCATCTCTCGAATCCTGAGATTCTTCAACTAATCACTCAGATGAACGTCCTTCCATAACACCATGGTATTCCCAGAATACAAATAATACGTTATCAAACGTATGGCGTACTTGCTCGGAAGTGATAAAAACGTCAAACAATCTGGTGAACGTCACGTCGCCCAAGGACGTAAACCTATCACTTCTCAACATACAACGGGTGTGATAAAAACGTCACCACATCTGATGAAGTCACGTTGCCTAAGGACGTAAACCTTATCACTTGTGATACACAACAGAGGTGATAAAAAACGTCACCATGTCTGATGAACGTCACGTCGCCAAAACGTAAACCTTATCACTTGTGTGCAACACATCGTTGAACCATCAAACCAAAAGTATACCACATACTGCCCACATTGTCCACCTCAATGTGTCATCGAGCAAGCAGTAACATTTGGCACTCCCAGAAGCCCTCCTCATGTTCCAAGAACATGACACAACGATAACTCATCACCGTTCATTGTGCATGAATGCATGCAAGAATCCCTTAAGATTATTCATTAATCTCATTATATACAATATGTAATGAATTCATCAATGAGATATATCAACTTCCATTCTTAGGATGATGAGACCTATCAAAGGAAGTATCACATTATTTTCAGACCAAAAGAGAGCTTGAGCTTCCACAATTGAAGCTCAAAGTCAGCTCTCTGAATCTGAAATTCTAGTTTGGCAGATTTCAACACCTAACTTCACAGGCCCATAACTTTTTGACCAGGGACTCAAATCTAACAAACTTGGTATCAAATCGAAGCTCGTTGAAAGCGCTTTCAAATGGTATAACAAGCGTGAGGTAAATCTCAAGGAGGAGATAGAATCGAAGCCACGAAGTTGACGGGTCTGAACAGAGTTCTGTTTTTGGCAGATTTGAAGCTCTAACTTGCAGAGCTCATTACTCTCACCACACTCAAGCTTAGCTCGCAATTTATGACTCTTTTCGAAGCTCTGGATGTGAGCTTCGAAACGGTGTATGATTTGTTCTAGGAGACTCAGGGACGAAGACGAATTGAGAGCTCGAAGTTTAGAACCCTAAAACTCGATTTTCAGATCAGCTTCAGCAAAAATCCCTCAATTCTCTCAACCATGGCGTTATATGGATCGATTGAGTGCCCATGCACAGTGACACGAGTCCATGGACGTGTTGCTGAGTTGCTAATGTGTCAACTCGTGAGGTATTCGAGTGGGCGACTCACCAAACGCACCAACTCGTGCAACGCTGTCCAGAATACTCGAGTATTCTCAAAAATACTCGAGTATTTTGACCAGTTTTCACTAAAAACTTTTTTTAATTAATTTTAACCCCAAAAGACCTTCCATTATTGTTTTTAGGTCCTTCCCAAGGACTTAATTGCAAAATATAATATTTTATATGGAAAAACCTCATCATAAAATATTTTCACATAATATATATAGATATACATATAATGCAAACCAAAAATCAAACACGGAATTATTATTTATTAAAAAAAACATTTTACTAACATATTTATTCGGAAGACGAAATTAGGGGTGTTACACTACTCCCCCACTTAAAAGGAATTTCGTCCCCGAAATTCATTTTTTTAAAATTCCACATTTTCATAACAAATTGTTTTGAGGTTATTATTTTCAAAAAATATTAGGGAGAACTCTCCCCCACTTAAAAGGAATTTTCCTTTTAAACTCTCTGCCCCCAAAATGTCACATAAAAATTTTCAAATGAAACTTTCTCAGATAAACTTTTGCGTTTCCGACACCCACCAAAATCCTTCAAAAAGGTTTGTCTTATGCTTTCTTGAAATTATTTCTCAATGAAACCCTTTTTATTAAAACTTTTCTAAAACCCATGCCCCGAGCACATATTGAAACATTTGCAACGAACCTTTCAAAGAAAACTTTCTCCGCTGCGCACTCTGATCACTCGAGCACGAGTAAGGAATTAATTATATGACTTTATTCCTTAACAGTATAAATATCAGGGTGATCAGTCCTAACATTTAAACTATTAGCAATAAAATCATCCCTTTCAGATATAATCTTTCTCAAGAAAGACTATACGATTTATCTTTAAGTTAGATGAACTTAAAGATGGGGTACTTGTCGCCATCAGATTTAGCTAGATAGCCAAGTGCTAGAGTTATTTCCATTGGGGAGACAAATACTTGTCCTATCCTGGTGGTTATTAATCTCCCTAGTCTTGACTGATCTTTCTCCTTCTGTAGCGCCCGAAGATATTTATCACATCCAACTGTGATAAGGGTTTTGATCACCGAAATTCAAACCAAAGATCTGCTCAAGTTTTAAAATTACGAAACGGTTTAACTAACGCAATCGAAGACATTGATTACGTTAATTCAGATCAGAGGAATGATAAACTCAGATTACCTATATCCGAATCTAACTCGCATCCTAGCAGGATGGAAAACTCTTCCATTATTGATTTGCTGGTTGACCATTTCCTTCTTGCATTTCTTCATCAAATAATCCGGCGAATAAGACTTAATTTCCTTGCGACTGAAATCAAATATCTCTTTCAGATATCACAACTCAGCCCATGATGATGTGCCTCACCTTCCCACCTTAAAATTGACAAATGATTTCTTTCCATTGGCTTTTCAGTTACTTTCATGTAATTGAGATTTCTCTAACCCCTTATGCATGAAATTCTGGTTCCCATAGTTAGTTCACTTATTCCTCAATAGTTGATATCTGGTTTGGAATTCAGACATTACTCATTCAAGACTCCGCATGTTTGATCCTTCCATCAAAATTGCAATGAAATATACTTCCTCAATCTTTTGAACTTGGTAATGTTTTCCCCGAGATTCATATTACCCTACCTTATTTACAAAAATTCAATCTCCTTTCTCTAATTTTCCAAAGATTTCATCCTTGAATAATTCTCAAGTGTCATGCCATTCCTTTGCTTCCAATATCAGATTTACATAGTTCCACTATGTTTTAGCTTCACCACTTAGCATATTAGTGTATAACCTTTACTCATCCATTTAGCTTAATTCCATAATTAACCTTCAATTTCCGAATCATCCGTACTCCAAATTCTTGTCCCTAAAACGTCCACTATGGAACCTAGGTTTCTTCCCTTTCGAAATCAATCTCTTATTTGTCCTTAGCTCTTCAGTTCTTTGTTGCAATTCACGAATTCGAATAAGGATTTCTATTGTGATTTGTAACCTTCCCTTCTTACTTCTCGTCGGTCTACTTGTATCATCAAACTCGTATCTATTCGACTTCTTAAGACCACTTTCTTAATCCCTGTAGAGCTCACATAAATTGCCTTTCGGCCCATTGTAATTGCTTTCATCTTCTTCTTCGTCACGACGACGACAGAGTTTCCAATCACGGGCCTTTAAAATTCTGTCCGTCGGCGTTGTCACTTGTTCAAATCCTACTGATTGAACAATTACTTCGACTCTCCATGGTCATTAACACTTAAAGCATAGTGACACGGGAAAAAGGCCTCAAGCCCTCAGAGCAACCATGATCGTTACAAAACTTAAGTCATGCATCGAGTGAATCACCTTTTGTGTATTCCATCGCTTTGATGCATACACATCTACCTTCCTTTCTAAAAACTATCTCTTTCCAAGTCCTGGCCTCGACACATGAAAATGCACTTCAATACTTTTGCATGAATCGAGTAGGAGTAACACAGGAGGGAATGTTAACCTTCTCTTCAATGACTGAAAATTCTTGTTGTTCTTCTCAGTCCATATAAAAGGCCATTCCTTCCGGGTTACCTTGGTTAAAAATATTTGACTTTATAAAGTCCACTTAAACACCCCCAATGGAATTCAATCAATCCCTTCCCAAAATCACATCCAAGCGTGATAAGGGATAATAGATCAAATCTAACTTAGGGTCGCGATCAATTATCTCAACACTATAATCTAAGCAGATTTTAGAAACAAATTTGGGTAATTTCATAGGGTTTCTAATTTTAAAACAGCTAGGTGAATCCGACTTCAACCTATTCACACATTTACAATAAACAAAAGAATGGGTAACTCCCGGATCGAACACAATCATGCAAAGTTGGTTTTGAAATAAATGGTTACCTTGCGCGAGATCAGGTGATTGGTTAACTTCTACTCTATTCAGGGTAAACACTTTTCCTTGAGTCATTGGTTTGCTAGCAAGTTCGATGTGGTTACTTTTCACAGATTTTCTGCAGTAACGTGCAATATGACCCAGCTTCCCACAGTTGAAGCAAGTACTTGTTGCCCAACAGATTCTTCCATAATGATGATGTTTGCACTTCTCACAGTAAGGGGCATTGCTGCGAGTCTTAACCCCATTCCCATCTTCAACTCTACCTTTGCCTCTTTTCTGGTTGAAATATGGATCCGTTTTCCGATGATTAAATCCTTTCTTTCTTTGTGGTCCATAACTCGGCTGGTTACTCTTTGCCTGATCAGTTGCTACTTCAGCCTTCTTGTCATCCTCATACATCCGACACATGTCAACCAACGTAGGAAAACTTTGGATCTTCTGATAACTGAAAACAGATTTCAGTTCAGGCCTCAGGCCACCTTCAAATTTGATGCATTTGCTTCTCTCATCCGGATTGTTTTTATAGTATGGAGAGTACTTCATCAATTCCTCAAACTTAGCTGCGTACTCGCCCACACTCATATCTCCTTATTTTAATTGTAGGAATTCAACTTCCTTCTTCCTTCTCAAGTCCTCTGGGAAATATTTATTGAGAAACGTTTCCATAAACATCTCCCAATTGACGTCCTTTCCCTCATAGTGTAAAAGTTGAACCGTGTGATTCCACCAATTCTCAGCCTCTCCTTCTAACATATAAACTGCATATGCCACCTTTTGAGCTTCCGTGCAGCCTAATGTTCTAAAAATCTTATCCATAGTATGAATCCACTTGTTAGCCTCCTCTGGCTTAAATCCTCCTTCAAACTTAGGTGGATTACAATTTTGAAAATCCGCTAAACTCTTAGCCTCAACATTACCGACATTACATTGATGTGGCAGATTAACTGGTTGTGGTGGTTGCTGATGTTGTTGTTGTTGCCATTGCTGCATTGATTCCAACACAGCCGTGATCCTCCCCAGCATCGCATTAGTATGATTTCGGTTTCTTGTCGTCATATCAGACCTGCACTATGGACGTGTGGTCATATATGGTGGACTTAAGAAACACTCATCACACAACTTATACTAAAGCTGTAGCTTCAAACGGTACATCCAACTCGTATCTATTACTTGATCAAAGTAGAATATAAATCTCATCCTGTGGATACTTTGCTCGATGCTGATAACTACCTTTCTAGAACTACTTTAGCCATTACAGGATCTGACTTTTGCTCGAACCCGACACTTCACGAGAGAATATCCGGGAGATTCTTCGTAACCATAATCTCTTTAATTCCCCTCTTCCTTTATCCCACTATGAGAACAACACTCAAACATCTTGGGTTTCGGATTCTCGCCCCTCTATCACAATTAATTATCACTTGATTCTTGGGTATCCAATCCAAGTCCAAGATCACACCTAATTGTGAAAAATGAGTAGACCAAGTTTACTTTAAAGAGATAGCTCAATAGAATAGCTCAATCATACGAGAGAAACAACTACAAGAAAACTTGTAGGAATTTATCTTGAGGTAGCAGGGTAGATCAAACACAAGAAAACGCAATCGATTCTTGTCCTCACCAAGGGTTAATTAACTTCAGAGTTACAACTCTGTAAAGCAATCCACCAGGGAAAATAACCTCCTAGTACTAACTTCGGGGTTTGTTAGTTTTTATACTAGAAGAAAATACCCTCCCTAGAGGATATTAGCTCGCCTCTAGATCCTTTGGAATCACCTCTTGTTGATTCCTTGATGCCATAATGGATCAACACTATGAGCTTAAGGTTGGAATTGACCTAAAAGAAGTACATCACTATCATACTCCAACTTAGGCTACAATAAACACTATAGACAGGTACTTGGTCACATACCCAGAGTCAAGGGATAGAACCTTTTACTCCAATTAGAAGTATGTAAGAGCATACTTCACAAGAAACTCTACAATTCTTGAGGACCAACGTATTGAACCGCACACCCAAGGACCAAGAGTCAGGACCATTGCTCTGATACCATAAAATGTAACATCCCTCGTTTCTTCAAAATAATTTCACTTATTATTGAAACGTGTTGGAAAAGTCTGAGTATGAAAATATTTCCTTGAATGTGGTACTCAAATTTAAACCATGTATTGGAACTAAATTCGGTAGAAGGAGTAATTATTTGCTGAACATTTTAGAATCCTTTTGAGATAACCTTTGTAGTATAAAATAGCTTTTGAAAATACATAGTTATTAGGTCATCCCAGGAAATCCAACTTTAACAATACTTCCTTCGTGCCGAACGATAAAATCAGAGTGAGCGGAATACATTAAAATAGTTCATTGACTCATAAATTCAGGTATATAAATTCGATTTGTACCACAGTTATATTAAAGTATGAAAACTAGGTTTCCTCTTGGATCATCTCTCAAAATATATACATTGTTTCAATTATCAAAAATAGAGACGTTCCAGAGCTGGTCACTGGTTCTTCATCCCTTCGTTCATCTGGTTGAGTCCTCAGAGTTGTACAAAAGAGTCTTTATCCCATGATGACTTAGTACTTCATGAACTTAAGGGTCATCCAATTCCTTTAATCTCTAGGTAGTCTAGGTACCTGGTCAAAACCTATTCAGGGCAGGGGGTAAGCTTATACATTCGCATTATAAAATAAGAATAAAGTCCTAACATCCACAAGTAAGCACCCATCATGATAGAAATGCATAAACATGAGCACCCGCCATTTCATTTATTTCTCTTTCCAAATAGGTGGAATGATGCATGCTTCCCATCTCTCGAATCCTGAGATTCTTCAACTAATCACTCGGATGAACGTCCTTCCATAACACCATGGTATTCCCAGAATACAAATAATACGTTATCAAACGTATGGCGTACTTGCTCGGAAGTGATAAAAACGTCACACTATCTGGTGAACGTCACGTCGCCCAAGGACGTAAACCTATCACTTCTCAACATACAACGGGTGTGATAAAAAACGTCACCACATCTGATGAACGTCACGTCGCCTAAGGACGTAAACCTTATCACTTGTGATACACAACAGAGGTGATAAACAACGTCACCATGTCTGATGAACGTCACGTCGCCAAAACGTAAACCTTACCACTTGTATGCAACACACCGTTGAACCATCAAACCAACAGTATACCACATACTGCCCACATTGTCCACCTCAATGTGTCGTCGAGCAAGCAGTAACATTTGGCACTCCCAGAGGCCCTCCTCATGTTCCAAGAACATGACACAATGATAACTCATCACCGTTCATTGTGCATGAATGCATGCAAGAATTCCCTTAAGATTATTCATTAATCTCATTATATACAATATGTAATGAATTCATCAATGAGATATATCAACTTCCATGCTTAGGATGATGAGACCTATCAAAGGAAGTATCACATTATTCCCTTTGAGTGTCATTAGGTTTAAATGGGAGTGGTTCGATTAAAAATGGTGTTTTCTCCACATTTTAGTAAAAAGACTCGAGTAGTAGCTTCAATACTCGAGTAGTTCTTCAATTTCATGAAAATGTGTATCAGACTGCCCAGAATACTCGAGTATTTCACAAAATAATCGAGTAGTTTACAGATCAGAATACTTGAGTATTTCACAAAATACTAGAGTATTTTTCAGCCCAAAATACTCGAGTGTTTTACCAAATACTCGAGTATTTTTGACAGCACATACACTACAACTTGGTTTTAACATACCATTTTCAATTCTAATCAATTCTTACTTAAGCCAATGATCAACAGAACTTTGTTTATACATTTAAAACTTGTCTCAACACCGAGATCGCATCAATTCACAGAAAATCATAATCATTCATCAATTATGCATGAAAATCACATATTATGCAACTTAAAGTACCGATTTCAATTCTACTCATTTTTGGCATAATTTCAGCATTGATTAAGCTCACATGCAACCAAATAAACTTGCCTTAGCATGTAGCATGCCTCAGATTGGCCTCCAAGCCATATTCCTATTTCAATCTATGCCCTTAGAGTCTCATGGTGACTCCTCCTACTTTCTAATGCAATTTACTCTTATTCTAGCAAATGGTAAGCTTCCCCCATACCTTAGGGTCGTTCTTGAACAAAAACTCCACAGAGAACAGCAACCAAATGCTCTAACCACTTCCCACCCGAACTTGCATAACAGATTCAGCAGGGGTTCAAAACGACATCGATCGACATTCGAATCATGCATAAAAATTGGGGAAATTGGTTAGACTATGTTCTCTATAACATGAACTTTGAAAACCAAAAATTTTCAGACCAAAAGAGAGCTTGAGCTTCCACAATTGAAGCTCAAAGTCAGCTCTCTGAATCTGAAATTCTAGTTTGGCAGATTTCAACACCTAACTTCACAGGCCCATAACTTTTTGACCAGGGACTCAAATCTAACAAACTTGGTATCAAATCGAAGCTCGTTGAAAGAGCTTTCAAATGGTATAACAAGCGTGAGGTAAATCTCAAGGAGGAGATAGAATCGAAGCCACGAAGTTGACGGGTCTGAACAGAGTTCTGTTTTTGGCAGATTTGAAGCTCTAACTTGCAGAGCTCATTACTCTCACCACACTCAAGCTTAGCTCGCAATTTATGACTCTTTTCGAAGCTCTGGATGTGAGCTTCGAAACGGTGTATGATTTGTTCTAGGAGACTCAGGGACGAAGACGAATTGAGAGCTCGAAGTTTAGAACCCTAAAACTCGATTTTCAGATCAGCTTCAGCAAAAATCCCTCAATTCTCTCAACCATGGCGTTATATGGATCGATTGAGTGCCCATGCACAGCGACACGAGTCCATGGACGTGTTGCTGAGTTGCTAACGTGTCAACTCGTGAGGTATTCGAGTGGGTGACTCACCAAACGCACCAACTCGTGCAACGCTGTCCAGAATACTCGAGTATTCTCAAAAATACTCAAGTATTTTGACCAGTTTTCACTAAAAACTTTGTTTAATTAATTTTAACCCCAAAAGACCTTCCATTATTGTTTTTAGGTCCTTCCCAAGGACTTAATTGCAAAAATATAATATTTTATATGGAAAAACCTCATCATAAAATATTTTCACATAATATATATAGATATACATATAATGCAAACCAAAAATCAAACACGGAATTATTATTTATTAAAAAAAACATTTTACTAACATATTTATTCGGAAGACGAAATTAGGGGTGTTACACTACTCCCCCACTTAAAAGGAATTTCGTCCCCGAAATTCATTTTTTTAAAATTCCACATTTTCATAACAAATTGTTTTGAGGTTATTATTTTCAAAACATAATTAGGGAGAACTCTCCCCCACTTAAAAGGAATTTTCCTTTTAAACTCTCTGCCCCCAAAATGTCACATAAAATTTTTCAAATGAAACTTTCTCGGATAAACTTTTGCGTTTCCGACACCCACCAAAATCCTTCAAAAAGGTTTGTCTTATGCTTTCTTGAAATTATTTCTCAATGAAACCCTTTTTATTAAAACTTTTCTAAAACCCATGCCCCGAGCACATATTGAAACATTTGCAACGAACCTTTCAAAGAAAACTTTCTCCGCTGCGCACTCTGATCACTCGAGCACGAGTAAGGAATTAATTATATGACTTTATTCCTTAACAGTATAAATATCAGGGTGATCAGTCCTAACATTTAAACTATTAGCAATAAAATCATCCCTTTCAGATATAATCTTTCTCAAGAAAGACTATACGATTTATCTTTAAGTTAGATGAACTTAAAGATGGGGTACTTGTCGCCATCAGATTTAGCTAGATAGCCAAGTGCTAGAGTTATTTCCATTGGGGAGACAAATACTTGTCCTATCCTGGTGGTTATTAATCTCCCTAGTCTTGACTGATCTTTCTCCTTCTGTAGCGCCCGAAGATATTTATCACATCCAACTGAGATTTCTCCTTCAGTTACTTTCATGTAATTGAGATTTCTCTAACCCCTTATGCATGAAATTCGGGTTCCCATAGTTAGTTCACTTATTCCTCAATAGTTGATATCTGGTTTGGAATTCAGACATTACTCATTCAAGACTCCGCATGTTTGATCCTTCCATCAAAATTTCAATGAAATATACTTCCTCAATCTTTTGAACTTGGTAATGTTTTCCCCGAGATTCATATTACCCTACCTTATTTACAAAAATTCAATCTCCTTTCTCTAATTTTCCAAAGATTTCATCCTTGAATAATTCTCAAGTGTCATGCCATTCCTTTGCTTCCAATATCAGATTTACATAGTTCCACTATGTTTTAGCTTCACCACTTAGCATATTAGTGTATTTACTCATCCATTTAGCTTAATTCCATAATTAACCTTCAATTTCCGAATCATCCGTACTCCAAATTCTTGTCCCTAAAACGTCCACTATGGAACCTAGGTTTCTTCCCTTTCGAAATCAATCTCTTATTTGTCCTTAGCTCTTCAGTTCTTTGTTGCAGTTCACGAATTCGAATTAGGATTTCTATTGTGATTTGTAACCTTCCCTTCTTACTTCTCGTCGGTCTACTTGTATCATCAAACTCGTATCTATTCGACTTCTTAAAACCACTTTCTTAATCCCCGTAGAGCTCACATAAATTGCCTTTCAGCCCATTGTAATTGCTTTCATCTTCTGCTTCGTCACGACGACGACAGAGTTTCCAATCACGAGCCTTTAAAATTCTGTCTGTCGGCGTTGTCCCTTGTTCAAATCCTACTGATTGAGCAATTACTTCGACTCTCCATGGTCATTAACACTTAAAGCATAGTGACACGGGAAAAAGGCCTCAAGCCCTCAGAGCAACCATGATCGTTACAAAACTTAAGTCATGCATCGAGTGAATCACCTTGTGTGTATTCCATCGCTTTGATGCATACACATCTACCTTCCTTTCTTAAAACTACCTCTTTCCAAGTCCTGGCCTCGACACATGAAAATGCACTTCAATACTTTTGCATGAATCGAGTAGGAGTAACACAGGAGGGAATGTTAACCTTCTCTTCAATGACTGAAAATTCTTGTTGTTCTTCTCATTCCATATAAAAGGCCATTCCTTCCGGGTTACCTTGGTTAAAAATATTTGACATTAGAAAGTCCACTTAAACACCCCCAATGGAATTCAATCAATCCCTTCCCAAAATCACATCCAAGCGTGATAAGGGATAATAGATCAAATCTAACATAGTGTCGCGATCAATTATCTCAACACTATAATCTAAGAAGATTTTAGATACAAATTTGGGTAATTTCATAGGGTTTCTAATTTTAAAAAAACTAGGTGAATCCGACTTCAACCTATTCACACATTTACAATAAACAAAAGAATGGGTAACTCCCGAATCGAACACAATCATGCAAAGTTGGTTTTTAAATAAATGGTTACCTTGCGCGAGATCAGGTGATTGGTTAACTTCTACTCTATTCAGGGTAAACACTTTTCCTTGAGTCATTGGTTTGCTAGCACGTTCGATGTGGTTACTTTTCACAGATTTTCTGCAGTAACGTGCAATATGACCCAGCTTCCCACAGTTGAAGCAAGTACTTGTTGCCCAGCAGATTCTTCCATAATGATGATGTTTGCACTTCTCACAGTAAGGGGCATTGCTGCGAGTCTTAACCACATTCCCGTCTTCAACTCTACCTTTGCCTCTTTTCTGGTTGAAATATGGATCCGTTTTCCGATGATTAAATCCTTTCTTTCTTTGTGGTCCATAACTCGGCTGGTTACTCTTTGCCTGATCAGTTGCTACTTTAGCCTTCTTGTCATCCTCATACATCCGACACATGTCAACCAACGTAGGAAAACTTTGGATCTTCTGATAACTGAAAACAGATTTCAGTTCAGGCCTCAGGCCACCTTCAAATTTGATGCATTTGCTTCTCTCCTCCGGATTGTTTGATAGTATGGAGAGTACTTCATCAATTCCTCAAACTTAGCTGCGTACTCGCCCACACTCATATCTCCTTGTTTTAATTGTAGGAATTCAACTTCCTTCTTCCTTCTCAAGTCCTCTGGGAAATATTTATTGAGAAACGTTTCCATAAACATCTCCCAATTGACGTCCTTTCCCTCATAGTGTAAAAGTTGAACCGTGTGATTCCACCAATTCTCAGCCTCTCCTTCTAACATATAAACTGCATATGCCACCTTTTGAGCTTCCGTGCAGCCTAATGTTCTAAAAATCTTATCCATAGTATGAATCCACTTGTTAGCCTCCTCTGGCTTAAATCCTCCTTCAAACTTAGGTGGATTACAATTTTGAAAATCCGCTAAACTCTTAGCCTCAACATTACCGACATTACATTGATGTGGCAGATTAACTGGTTGTGGTGGTTGCTGATGTTGTTGTTGTTGCCATTGCTGCATTGATTCCAACACAGCCGTGATCCTCCCCAGCATCGCATTAGTATGATTTCGGTTTCTTGTCGTCATATCAGACCTGCACTATGGACGTGTGGTCATATATGGTGGACTTAAGAAACACTCATCACACAACTTATACTAAAGCTGTAGCTTCAAACGGTACATCCAACTCGTATCTATTACTTGATCAAAGTAGAATATAAATCTCATCCTGTGGATACTTTGCTCGATGCTGATAACTACCTTTCTAGAACTACTTTAGCCATTACAGGATCTGACTTTTGCTCGAACCCGACACTTCACGAGAGAATATCCGGGAGATTCTTCATAACCATAATCTCTTTAATTCCCCTCTTCCTTTATCCCAGTATGATAACAACACTCAAACATCTTGGGTTTCGGATTCTCGCCCCTCTATCACAATTAATTATCACTTGATTCTTGGGTATCCAATCCAAGTCCAAGATCACACCTAATTGTGAAAAATGAGTAGACCAAGGTTACTCTAAAGAGATAGCTCAATAGAATAGCTCAATCATACGAGAGAAACAACTACAAGAAAACTTGTAGGAATTTATCTTGAGGTAGCAGGGTAGATCAAACACAAGAAAACGCAATCGATTCTCGTCCTCACCAAGGGTTATTTAACTTCAGAGTTACAACTCTGTAAAGCAATCCACCAGGGAAAATAACCTCCTAGTACTAACTTCGGGGTTTGTTAGTTTTTATACTAGAAGAAAATACCCTCCCTAGAGGATATTAGCTCGCCTCTAGATCCTTTGGAATCACCTCTTGTTGATTCCTTGATGCCATAATGGATCAGCACTATGAGCTTAAGGTTGGAATTGACCTAAAAGAAGTACATCACTATCATACTCCAACTTAGGCTACAATAAACACTATAGACAGGTACTTGGTCACATACCCAGAGTCAAGGGATAGAACCTTTTACTCCAATTAGAAGTATGTAAGAGCATACTTCACAAGAAACTCTACAATTCTTGAGGACCAACGTATTGAACCGCACACCCAAGGACCAAGAGTCAGGACCATTGCTCTGATACCATAAAATGTAACATCCCTCGTTTCTTCAAAATAATTTCACTTATTATTGAAACGTGTTGGAAAAGTCTGAGTATGAAAATATTTCCTTGAATGTGGTACTCAAATTTAAACCATGTATTGGAACTAAATTCGGTAGAAGGAGTAATTATTTGCTGAACATTTTAGAATCCTTTTGAGATAACCTTTGTAGTACAAAATAGCTTTTGAAAATACTTAGTTATTAGGTCATCCCAGGAAATCCAACTTTAACAATACTTCCTTCGTGCCGAACGATAAAATCAGAGTGAGCGGAATAGATTAAAATAGTTCATTGACTCATAAATTCAGGTATATAAATTCGATTTGTACCACAGTTATATTAAAGTATGAAAACTAGGTTTCCTCTTGGATACATCTCTCAAAATATATACATTGTTTCAATTATCAAAAATAGAGACGTTCCAGAGCTGGTCACTGGTTCTTCATCCCTTCGTTCATCTGGTTGAGTCCTCAGAGTTGTACAAAAGAGTCTCTATCCCATGATGACTTAGTACTTCATGAACTTAAGGGTCATCCAATTCCTTTAATCTCTAGGTAGTCTAGGTACCTGGTCAAAACCTATTCAGGGCAGGGGGTAAGCTTATACATTCGCATTATCAAATAAGAATAAAGTCCTAACATCCACATGTAAGCACCCATCATGATAGAAATGCATAAACATGAGCACCCGCCATTTCATTTATTTCTCTTTCCAAATAGGTGGAATGATGCATGCTTCCCATCTCTCGAATCCTGAGATTCTTCAACTAATCACTCAGATGAACGTCCTTCCATAATACCATGGTATTCCCAGAATACAAATAATACGTTATCAAACGTATGGTGTACTTGCTCGGAAGTGATAAAAATGTCACACTATCTGATGAACGTCACGTCGCCCAAGGACGTAAACCTATCACTTCTCAACATACAACGGGTGTGATAAAAAACGTCACCACATCTGATGAACGTCACGTCGCCTAAGGACGTAAACCTTATCACTTGTGATACACAACAGAGGTGATAAACAACGTCACCATGTCTGATGAACGTCACGTCGCCAAAACGTAAACCTTACCACTTGTATGCAACACACCGTTGAACCATCAAACCAACAGTATACCACATACTGCCCACATTGTCCACCTCAATGTGTCATCGAGCAAGCAGTAACATTTGGCACTCCCAGAGGCCCTCCTCATGTTCCAAGAACATGACACAACGATAACTCATCACCGTTCATTGTGCATGAATGCATGCAAGAATTCCCTTAAGATTATTCATTAATCTCATTATATACAATATGTAATGAATTCATCAATGAGATATATCAACTTCCATGCTTAGGATGATGAGACCTATCAAAGGAAGTATCACATTATTCCCTTTGAGTGTCATTAGGTTTAAATGGGAGTGGTTAGATTAAAAATGGTGTTTTCTCCACATTTTAGTAAAAAGACTCGAGTAGTAGCTTCAATACTCGAGTAGTTCTTCAATTTCATGAAAATGTGTATCAGACTGCCCAGAACACTCGAGTATTTCACAAAATACTCGAGTAGTTTACAGATCAGAATACTTGAGTATTTCACAAAATACTAGAGTATTTTTCAGCCCAGAATACTCGAGTGTTTTACCAAATACTCGAGTATTTTTGACAGCAGATGCACTACAACTTGGTTTTAACATACCATTTTCAATTCTAATCAATTCTTACTTAAACCAATGATCAACATAACTTTGTTTATACATTTAAAACTTGTCTCAACACCGAGATCGCATCAATTCACAGAAAATCATAATCATTCATCAATTATGCATGAAAATCACATATTATGCAACTTAAAGTACCAATTTCAATTCTACTCATTTTTGGTATAATTTCAGCATTGATTAAGCTCACATGCAACCAAATAAACTTGCCTTAGCATGTAGCATGCCTCAGATTGGCCTCCAAGCCATATTCCTATTTCAATCTATGCCCTTAGAGTCTCATGGTGACTCCTCCTACTTTCCAATGCAATTTACTCTTATTCTAGCAAATGGTAAGCTTCCCCCATACCTTAGGGTCGTTCTTGAACAAAAACTCCACAGAGAACAGTAACCAAATGCTCTAACCACTTCCCACCCGAACTTGCATAACAGATTCAACAGGGGTTCAAAACAAAATCGATCGACATTCGAATCATGCATAAAAATTGGGGAAATTGGTTAGACTATGTTCTCTATAACATGAACTTTGAAAACCAAAAAGTTTTAGACCAAAAGAGAGCTTGAGCTTACCGCAATTGAAGCTCAAAGTCAGCTCTCTGAATCTGAAATTCTAGTTTGGCAGATTTCAACACCTAACTTCACAGGCCCATAACTTTTTGACCAGGGACTCAAATCTAACAAACTTGGTATCAAATTGAAGCTCGTTGAAAGAGCTTTCCAATGGTATAACAGGCGTGAGGTAACTCTCAAGGAGGAGAGAGAATCGAAGCCACGAAGTTGACGGGTCTGAACAGAGTTCTGTTTTTGGCAGATTTGAAGCTCTAACTTGCAGAGCTCATTACTCTCACCACACTCAAGCTTAGCTCGCAATTTATGACTCTTTTCGAAGCTCTGGATGTGATCTTCGAAACGGTGTATGATTTGTTCTAGGAGACTCAGGGACGAAGACGAATTGAGAGCTCGAAGTTTAGAACCCTAAAACTCGATTTTCAGATTAGCTTCAGCAAAAATCTCTCAATTCTCTCAACCATGGCGTTATATGGATCGATTGAGTGCCCATGCACAGCGACACGAGTCCATGGACGTGTTGCTGAGTTGTTAACGTGTCAACTCGTGAGGTATTCGAGTGGGTGACTCACCAAACGCACCAACTCGTGCAACGCTGTCCAGAATACTCGAGTATTCTCAAAAATACTCGAGTATTTTGACCAGTTTTCACTAAAAACTTTGTTTAATTAATTTTAACCCCAAAAGACCTTCCATTATTGTTTTTAGGTCCTTCCCAAGGACTTAATTGCAAAATAGAATATTTTATATGGAAAAACCTCATCATAAAATATTTTCACATAATATATATAGATATACATATAATGCAAACCAAAAATCAAACACGGAATTATTATTTATTAAAAAAAAACATTTTACTAACATATTTATTCAGAAGACGAAATTAGTGGTGTTACACTAACCGGTTAGAATTACAGACCTGAACTGTTTACCATTGAAATTCAGGAAAAACCCTCTTTCTTGAATTTGCTACCCAATCCATAAACAAGTTAAACATTGTTTTATGCCTCAAAAATTACAATTTTATCATTCAAAGGTCTAAATCACTTTTCACTTTCCAATGAACATAATTTCCTCTTGAAATTATTTCATTAACTTAAGGCATTAGTTCCAATCTTTGAAATCTGAACCTTGACATTATAACAACTCATGTTCAGATCAGGTATAATGAGATTAAAGCATAGATTTGAGCAGAAACCACTAAAATTTCAGGACTGATTAATGAACTGACTTTTCTTTGAAATTCTGCAGTGTCTAACCGGTTACGAATATCGAGTAACCGGTTAGATTATGCAGTCAGTCCATTAAAACAAGAGTTTTAACAATTCATTTTATTCTTTTCTCAAATCTAACCAAATCTCAATATTCACAGAGTTCATATGCCTTAAGATAAACATGTTTATACCCAGAAACACATTCATATTGCATGCATCAAGTTTATGATATCAAATTGCATGAAAATTCACATAAACGCAATTTAATACAACAAAACTTATAATAGGCATTCAAATTCAGAATTCGGCTTCCATATACTTTGCATGCATCAATATAAAGTTGCTCAAAACCACAGTGAGCAAAACATTGGCCTCCAAGCCTTAGTGCCATATTGCACATAATGCCCTTTTTGAGTTTTGTTAACTCAAATCCTAAATCACTTGAATTTTAGTCTAAATCTAGTATAAGGTAGACTTCTCCCATACCTTAAGACTGATTTTGATGAAGATTGACACAGAACTTGAAGAAAACTCCACAAATTTCTCACAAACTCACGGCTCTGCTCCCAGCCACGAATTTCACCAACAGGGTCCAAAGACCAGAAGTTTTGACATGACAAATGGCCAAAGAAATTGGGGAAAACAATTAGGACTCCATTAAACTTGGTGTCTTTACAAAGCTCAAGATGTAAGCTTCGCAATAGTGTATGGCTCTCAATCTCACTCTCAGTAACAAGGGAGAATTTCTTTGGACGAAACAGAAACCCTAATTCACTCACTCAACACGAAATCAGTTGCATCAACCCTCCATTCTTCAGAAATTCATCTATTTATAAGCAAATTGAATGAACATGCAGGTTGACGCGTGGTTCTCCACTAATCCAAGGCTGTAATCGTGGCGAATTCGGGATTAATCAAGTGATTGCTCATCAAAATCCACTAACCCAGTTTCTGGGTTCATCGTCTAACCGGTTACAGGGTATTACTAACCGGTTAGATTAGTACAAAATTCAAAAATTAATATTTTTAAATCTTTCCCTCCAAGAACCTTTTTAATATTACCTTTAAGTCCTCATTCAGGGACTAAAATGCAATATCCTTATAAAAATATTTCAACTTATTTTTATTTTTAAGGCTAATTAAATACAAAATATAAACTTGGAAAATTTCTATAAATTAATAATAAAACTTTTATTATTAATTTCCTATTTTTCGGGAGACGAAAATTAGGGGTGTTACACTACTCCCCCACTTAAAAGGAATTTCGTCCCCGAAATTCTAGTTTACAAAAACAACTCTGGATACTCCTGACACATCTTTTCCTCTAATTCCCACGTCGCTTCAGATACGTCAGCATTTTCCCATATGACCTTTACTAAAGGTATCTCCTTTCCCCTGAGCTGCTGAACTTCGCGATCTTCTATCTGAACTGGTCTGGTCTCAAAGGTCAGGTTTTCCTTTAGAGTTAGATCGTCAGGTTGGAGTTTTAGAATAACTGATGGATCATGCACGTACTTCTTTAATTGCGAAACGTGAAAGGCGTTGTGCAAATTGGATAAAGAGGGTGGTAGAGCTAGCTGATAAGCAACAGGGCCAACTCTCTTAAGAATTTGGTATGGACCTATACACTTAGGCGAAAGCTTTCGGGTTCTCAAAGCTCTACCGATTCCTTTCATCGGAACTATTCGAAGGAACACATGATCGCCCTCTGAAAACTCTAATGGTTTCCTCCTCTTATCCGCATAACTCTTCTGCCGACTCTGAGCCATTTTCATCTTTGCCTGGACCATCTTAATCTTCTTAGATGTCTGCTGTATCATTTCTGGTCCAATCATCAAGTTCTCCCCCACTTGGAACCAACATAGCGGGGTTTGATACTTCCTTCCATACAACGCCTCGAACGATGCCATTCCAATGCTCGCATGATAGCTGTTGTTGTATGTGAATTCTGCAAGAGGTAACACTTGATCCCAACTTCCTTGTTCTTCAAGTGCACAAGCTCTCAACACATCTTCTAAAGATTGAATCGTTCTCTCTATCTGGCCATCCGTCTGTGGATGATACGCAGAACTCAGTTTCAATCTTGTTCCCATAGCCTCATGCAAACTTTTCCAGAATTCCGACGAAAATCTGGGATCTCGGTCCGACACAATACTCGTAGGCACTCCGTGAAGACAAACTACCTCGTTGATATAGATCTGGGTAAGCTTGTTCAAAGGATAACGCATATTTATCGGAATAAAATGCGCCAACTTGGTTAACCTATCTACAACTACCCAAATTGCATCATGATTTGCTGCTGTCCTTGGCAAACCAGACACAAAATCCATTGAGATGCTATCCCACTTCCACCGGGGAATCCTCAAAGGTTGTAACTGTCCTCCCGGTTTCTGATGTTCTACCTTAGCTTTCTGACAAATCAAGCACGCCGCTACGTATTCCGCAACATCCTTTTTCAATCCAGACCACCAAAACATCTTTTTCAAGTCTTGATACATTTTGGTTGAGCCAGGATGCATACTCATCTGACTCTTATGGGCTTCGTCGAGAATCAGTCTTCTAACTTCCTAATCTCTTGGTATACAAATCCTTGTCCTGAAACGAAGGATTCCATCCTGCCCAATCTTGAAATCAGGTTCCCTTCCCTCTGAACCTATTTTCATCTTTTCCATCAATTCTTCGTCTGCTCGTTGCAACTCCCGAATTCTTTCCAAGAACTCGTTTGTAATCTGCAACATCCCCAACTTGATACTTGATGGCTCCACTTGTGTCAACAAGCTCAAGTCTCTGAATCCCTCGATCAACGCTGCTTCCTTAACCATCATCGCACTTATGTGGATTGCTTTCCGACTCAAAGCATCTGCAACCACATTTGCTTTACCCGGATGATAGTGGAGTTTAAAGTCATAATCTTTTAAAAACACCATCCATCTTCTTTGCCTCATGTTGAACTCTTTATGGTCGAACAGATATTTCAAACTCTTATGGTCACTAAATACTTGGAATGTAGTGCCATAGAGATGATGTCTCCATATCTTTAAGGCAAACACGATCGCAGCCAATTCTAAATTGTGTGTCAGGTAATTCACTTCATGATTCTTCAATTGTCGCGATGCATAAGCCACTACTCTTCCTTCTTGCATCAATACACAACCCAGTCCTTGCTTAGATGCATCACAGTACACTTCAAAACTCTTGTGAGGATCAGGTAAGATTAACACAGGAGATGATGTTAACCTTTCCTTCAACTCACGGAAACTAACTTCGCACCGATCGTCCCACACGAACGGTTGATCTTTCCGAGTCAACTTAGTCAAAGGCAGTGCAATCTTAGAAAATCCTTCTATGAACCGACGATAGTATCCAGCCAGCCCTAAGAAACTTCTCACCTCCGTCACGGTCTTAGGCTGTTCCCAACTTAGCACTGAACTTACTTTTGCTGGATCCACCGCAATTCCTTCTTTAGAGATTACATGCCCCAAAAACATCACTTCGTTCAACCAAAACTCACACTTCGTAAGTTTGGCATATAATTGCTTCTCCTTCAGGACTTTCAACACAATCCTAAGATGCTCTTCATGCTCTTCCGGATTTTTAGAATAGACCAGAATATCATCAATGAATACCACCACAAATAGATCCAAATATGGTCTAAAGATCCGGTTCATATAATCCATGAAAATAGTAGGTGCATTAGTCAACCCGAACAGCATCACAACATACTCATAATGACCGTATCGAGATCGAAAGGCAGTCTTGGGTATATCCTCCTCCTTTATCCTGATCTGATGATAACCCGATCTCAGATCAATCTTGGAGAACACTGCAGCTCCCCTAACCTGGTCCATAAGGTCATCAATCCTTGGCAAAGGATACTTGTTCTTAATAGTGACCTTATTCAACTGCCTGTAATCCACACACATCCTCATACTCCCATCTTTCTTCTTTACAAACAGTAATGGAGCTCCCCAAGGCAAAACGCTTGGCCAGATCATCTGTTTCTGCAGCAACTCCTCTATCTGCTTCTTCATTTCTACCATTTTTGGGGGTGCCATCCTATAAGGAGCAATAGAGATGGGTCCAGCTCCAGGGACTAAATCAATCCCAAACTCTATCTCTCGCTTCGGAGGTAATCCTGGTATCTCTTCAGGAAATACTTCCGGAAATTCCTTCACCACCGGAATCTCCTCGATCGACATCGACTCTTCTTCTCCAGAAGCCGAGAATAAACACATATAACCTTCTGGTTCAAGGGTCCTATATTGAATTGTCTTTTCCTCACAATTGATGATCACTTGGTTCTTCATCAACCAATCCATACCCAAGATCACATCCAATTGTAACTTAGGAAAACAAACCAAATCTACCTTAGAAAGACGACCCAGAATTTCTACATTACACCCTAAACAGACTTTAGCGGTGAAGATCGGTATTCCCGTAGGGGTATCTATACTAAGATAGCAGGGTGAATCAGAAACAACAAGATTCAACCTATTCACACATTCAGGAGAAACAAAAGAATGTGTAGCTCCAGAATCAAACATGATTTTGCAAGGTTGGTTATTAAGCAGAAAGTTACCTCGCACGAGATTCAGGGTTTGGGTTGCTTCATTACCACTCAGGGTAAATACTCTTCCTTGCACCACAGGCTTGCCAGAAGATCCCTCTGCATCTCCCTTTTCAGATTCTTTGCATTCACGAGCAAAGTGACCTTGCTTTCCACACTTGAAACATCCTCCCGTGGACCAGCAAAACTGACCATGATGATAACGTCTACACTTCTCGCAATAAGGAGCATTATCGCGAGACTTGTTCTTGTTATCCATCACCGCCTTGCCCTTACCCTTGTTCTTAGAATATGGACCATTATTCTGATTATCAAACTTCTTCTTCCTCTGTGGTCCATAGTTCTGTCCAACCCCCTTCACCTGACTTCCAATCAACTCAGCCTTCTTATCATCTTCACACATTCTGCACATATCCACAAGTGCAGGGAAACTCTGAATCCTTTGATAACTGAAGATAGACTTCAGCTCCAGCCTTAGTCCACCTTCAAACTTAACACACTTACTCCTTTCATCAGGGTTATTTAAGTAGTAGGGAGAGTACTTCATCAGCTCCTCAAACTTGGCAGCATACTCTCCTACACTCATATCCCCCTGTTTCAATTTCATGAATTCCACTTCCTTCTTTCTCCGCAAATCTTCTGGAAAATATTTATTAAGATACTTCTCCATAAATACTTCCCAGTTGATTGCCCTCCTTTCAAAATTCAGCAATTGGACAGTGTGATCCCACCAGTTTTTAGCTTCTCCGTGAAGAATGTAAACTGCATAGGTCACCTTCTGTTCATCAGAACACTCCAGTGTTCGGAAAATCTTGTTAATCTCATACAACCACTTGTTCGCCTCGTCAGGTTTATATCCTCCCTCGAACCTTGGTGGGTTGCACTTTCTGAACTACGACAGAGTCTTAGCGTCCTGATTCGCCATATTGCCAACAGATGGGTTACCAGCTCGCCCTTGAGATGGTTGTTGTCTCTGCTGCTGCTGCATGCCTTCCAGCACGGTCGTGATTCGTTCTAACATTTCATTAGTAATATTTCTATTCCGGGTTGCCATAGAAAGACCTGCACTATGGGCTTCGGGTTACTAAAAAGGTCTTTAAAACATAAATGCTACTAACTTACTCCAAATATATTCAATCAACATTGAATACCAAACTTAGCTGCATCTTCGGGCCATGACGGACAGGACCTATGCTCTGATACCACCAAAGTGTGTGACGCTCTCTTTTTAACTTGAAAATAATTAATATTTCCAAATAATTGAATACTTGCTATCAAAATATGGGCTAGAAAATTTTTCTCCTTTTTAGAACTAGTACTTGCTCGTTCATAAACCCTTTTGAACATACATCATTTTTGAAAGTTCGGCTTAACAATATCTTAGTTTCGAAAAGGCTCTCGAGATGAAATTTCCTTAACTATAGAAAATACTCTTCATAGTTAATATTAAAACATACTATTTGCCTCTCGAGTTGAATTTGAATATATAAAGCATAAACTTGTCGCCGAATCCTTTCTCAATAGAAATCAGAGTTCGCGGAAGTAAAAATAATACTTATGGGGCACTGCTGAGGTAAAGAAAAACATCATATATATATATATAATAGTCATAACATAACCCCATCAGTACAGTCAGTAGCAAGTGATAAAAGTCGAGATAGCAAGTTTTGATGAAACATATACAGACCAGCTGCATAAAATAAAAGCTCACTCTAAGACCTCTCAGATATATACAATATATATAACAAAATCCAAAATAGAAGTCCCAGAGCAAGTCATCCGTGTCCTCAGCAGCTCCTCAGATCCTCCACAGCTCTATCCCTAGGATCTAGGATCCAAAACATCTACGCTATGTAGGCTCCTATGAACCAGCGGGTCCACCTCTAGCAGAAACAGTCGGCTCAACATGCACCTCCTCCTCGCTCTCATCCTCCACAGGGTCCTCCTCGACCTCGCCCGACTGTGTAGAGACCCCACCACTGGGTTTAAGGTCTGCAGAAGCTGTCCTATCCAAGTCAGTCGGACCAGGAGAAGGAGTCTCCTCAGTGACAACTCTATGGGAGGACGGATGGGAACGAGTGGCTGTTCTAAAACGAAAACTATGGAAACGACACATAGGTCGAGCCGGGGGTGGTCCTCTATATGTATAAAAAGGTGGAACATGCATAGTGTAGACTAAGGGAATCCTAAATCGACGAGGTCGCACTCGCACTAGAGGGTTAGGGTGGTAGAGAGTGATCTCAACCTCCCCCTCAAAAGTGGCACGGTGCTCCTCATACGTCCATATACCGCTAAGGATTGGGCGTATTTCGATGCAAGCTAGGTATCTGACCATCACCTAAGCAGGGCACAGGGAGTAAGTATACACATATACATAATTGATAAAGACTAAAATTACAATCACAAGTATATCATGGACAGCTCATAATGCAAATACATATGAGCACACCAGTTTTCAACATTATAACTCTTATAATGCAAGTGGCATGATGTATGATTTTCTATCCACAACTGAGGCCTCTAAAAGTCCATCTTGGACGTCCATCCAATACACCCTTGTGTTCCCGGAACACCGACATTTGTTCCGAGAACATAATGCCGAACCATACTTGGATAATAAGCATCACTCCCGGAGTGTGCACCACGTTCCCAGAACGCATAAAAACCAGGTCCCGGACACTGGCCACATATCTATAATGTGTCATCAAGTAGGTTATAATTTGGTACTCTCGGAGTACCCTCCTCATATTCCCAGAATATGATAAACATTCCTACAAACCAGACTTCCAGTCTATATGGATGCACAAATATAAGCGTTGGTTTTATCTTTACCTTAATTAATGTGATTTAGAAATATTCCAATTTCCCTTTTGAATGATTTATTTGAGGCATACACTTTGGCATAAAATTCTCCTTTGAATTTTCTCAAAACATGCCCTTAAATTTAGATTAGGTAAAACAAAGTCAATGGTATTCAAAAACTTAACTTTTTATTTTTCAGATTCAGGTACTAACCGGTTACAGTCTTAGGCTAACCGGTTAGAATTACAGACCTGAACTGTTTACCATTGAAATTCAGGAAAAACCCTCTTTCTTGAATTTGCTACCCAATCCATAAACAAGTTAAACATTGTTTTATGCCTCAAAAATTACAGTTTTATCATTCAAATGTCTAAATCACTTTTCACTTTCCAATGAACATAATTTCCTCTTGAAATTATTTCATTAACTTAAGGCATTAGTTCCAATCTTTAAAATCTGAACCTTGACATTATAACAACTCATGTTCAGATCAGGTATAATGAGATTAAAGCATAGATTTGAGCAGAAACCACTAAAATTTCAGGACTGATTAATGAACTGACTTTTCTTTGAAATTCTGCAGTGTCTAACCGGTTACGAATATCGAGTAACCGGTTAGATTATGCAGTCAGTCCATTAAAACAAGAGTTTTAACAATTCATTTTATTCTTTTCTCAAATCTAACCAAATCTCAATATTCACAGAGTTCATATGCCTTAAGATAAACATGTTTATACCCAGAAACACATTCATATTGCATGCATCAAGTTTATGATATCAAATTGCATGAAAATTCACATAAACGCAATTTAATACAACAAAACTTATAATAGGCATTCAAATTCAGAATTCAGCTTCCATATACTTTGCATGTATCAATATAAAGTTGCTCAAAACCACAGTGAGCAAAACTTTGGCCTCCAAGCCTTAGTGCCATATTGCACATAATGCCCTTTTTGAGTTTTGTTAACTCAAATCCTAAATCACTTGAATTTTAGTCTAAATCTAGTATAAGGTAGACTTCTCCCATACCTTAAGACTGATTTTGATGAAGATTGACACAGAACTTGAAGAAAACTCCACAAATTTCTCACAAACTCACGGCTCTGCTCCCAGCCACGAATTTCACCAACAGGGTCCAAAGACCAGAAGTTTTGACATGACAAATGGCCAAAGAAATTGGGGAAAACAATTAGGACTCCATTAAACTTGGTGTCTTTACAAAGCTCAAGATGTAAGCTTTGCAATAGTGTATGGCTCTCAGTCTCACTCTCAGTAACAAGGGAGAATTTCTTTGGACAAAACAGAAACCCTAATTCACTCCTTCAACATGAAATCAGTTGCATCATCCCTCCATTCTTCAGAAATTCATCTATTTATAAGCTAATTGAATGAACATGCAGGTTGACGCGTGGTTCTCCACTAATCCAAGGTTGTAATCGTGGCGAATTCGGGATTAATCAAGTGATTGCTCATCAAAATCCACTAACCCAGTTTCTGGGTTCATCGTCTAACCGGTTACAGGGCATTACTAACCGGTTAGATTAGTACAAAATTCAAAAATTAATATTTTTAAATCTTTCCCTCCAAGAACCTTTTTAATATTACCTTTAAGTCCTCATTCAGGGACCAAAATGCAATATCCTTATATTTTGCATTTATTTGCCCTATAAAAATATTTCAACTTATTTTTATTTTTAAGGCTAATTAAATACAAAATATAAACTTGAAAAATTTCTATAAATTAATAATAAAACTTTTATTATTAATTTCCTATTATTCGGGAGACGAAAATTAGGGGTGTTACACGGAGGGGTCTAATGTTTATTTATCTATGGAAGAAAGGCTGAATGCTGGGATAGATGCTGGTTTTTCTAGGGTTAAAGGGCGCCTTGATAGGGTGGATGAACAATTTGCGAATTTAAATATTCGCTTGGATTCTTTTGGCACCAATATGGAGAGCATACATTTTCTTTTGCGCTCATTTGGGCGTTTCCAGGGTTCCTTTACTGCACCTCCTGCATCTCCTCCACATGAAGATTAGTGGCTTAGAATCTTAACTCTTCTGTCTTGGGTCTGGATTATGTAATCATTGTAGTTTATGTTTCAGTCTTTTAGTCTTGTAATTTTGGTCTCAGCATGTTCCTGGTGGGGTTCCCCTGTATTTTGGCTGAGTTTGTTAACTTTTATGTACTTACAACTTATGGCTCATGCTTTGTACTAATATTCCTTTTGTTTTTCTATCAAATGAGCCTTTACTTTGATATATATATAGCTGTTCATTATCTAAAATTTGCATGACTGATATTCTGAAATTTCAGAGTTGCACTTGGTCTTTATAGTTTGCTTATTTGGTTTATAGAATGTGCAATAGATTAAGGGTTTGGTATGATTTTGTGATATGATATGCCCATTGTGTTTTCAAAATCACAAACAATAATTTTCAAAGTATCGGGAATAGTTTTCAGTTGCTAAAATCAGCCAAATCTGATTCTGCTTTGTTACTGCAGTTTTCTGCATAATGTAACCGGTTACAAAACCAGCTAACCGGTTAGATTATGCAGCAGGATAACTGAAGTGAGGCAAAACGAGCCCAAAACAGATTTAAACCCAGTTCTAATATCTTAATAGTACAGTTTGAACACATATTGAGAACAACTACAAGAGGGTTAGTATGAGTTCCTATTTTAGGTGACAGAATAAGTGAGATATCGAGCAATTTTGATCGCTATATTAACCCTTCAGAACAAAAGAATGAATAGCTTTAGAGTTTAACAAACTCAACAAGATTGGGCATTACGAAGATGATTGTGTTGTACCCAGTCTGAGAAGTTGGTTAGTCGTTACACTATTGAGGATAAACACTCCTCCCCAAAATCATTGACTTGACTGCTATTCCTAAGGATTCCCTCGTCACAGGTTCTTTGTGACCATAGTAAACCAATACTTTGGACTTAATGTTGCAACACGTCTAAAGGGAAGCAATACAACTCTCATGGTTTCACTTAGGCTACATAAAACACTTCCAATAACAGTCTAGACCGCTTACCTAAGGCCACCAACTAAAACCTTTGATCTAAATAGAACTATGTGAAAACATACTTTACAGATAACATCACAGCTATCGACAACCAACGTATTGGACCACACACCCAAGGACCAAGAGTCAGGACCATTGCTCTGATACCATAAAATGTAACGCTCATTGTATACTTGTTTTAATATAAAATAAATGAGTATACCTAAATATAATTGACTTTTTTGTGTTGGAAAATCGTGGTGTAAAAATTTTCTTTATTGAAACTTACTCATGATATTCGGATTTAATCTTATATTTGTAGAACTGAGTTTAATAAGTATTCGGAAAACCGTCAAGATTATTGTGATAGGAAGTAAGAATTTCCAAATCATGAGATTACTTGGTAACTTATTAAGAAGATAGAATTATCTCGGGAGGTTATATTTACCAAAGTTTGAGTGATACCGAACACAAAGTATTAAAATCAGAGTTAGTGGAAACATAATAGCTTATTATTTTGTATATCTGAAAGAGTTAAGTACAATAAATCTATGAAGGTCAATTGAGTATTAATATAAAAACTTAAAATTCATACTCTGTCACATCCCTCAAAATACGTATGATATAAGTAATATTCACATTGAGACGTTTCAGAGTTGGTCAGAGTCCTTTGTCCAATTGTCCATTCCGACAGGTCCTCGATAGCTGCACACCAGAATAACAATTCACCCTTTTCTATATTCTGCGTACACCTAAGGGTCTCCTACCCTCAATAATATTTTTGAGCAAGCGGGTTATTTGATCATAACCTAATAAGGGCACGGGAGTAAGCATACACATTCGCATAGTAAAATGAGACAGATATAAAGAAGATTTAACAATCACAAGTACTCAATTATCAAACAAGAATGCAAGTACATATTGGCACACCCAGTTTATCAAGCTATTATTCTTTCGTATTAGTAGCATGATGCATGCTTCTATCTCACAATCCTGAGGCCTCCAATACTAATCAATCTCGGACGTCCATCCAATACACCAATGTGTTCCCAGAACACTGTCATACGTTCCCAGAACGTATGGCAAACCATACATGGAAAATAAACAAGCACCACTCCCAGAGTGTGCATTACGTTCTCAGAACGCATAAAAACCATGTCCCAGACACTGGCCACATTCCCAGAATGTGTCATCTAGTAGGTTGCATCAAATTGGTACTCCCAGAGTACCCTCCTCATGTTCCCAGAACATGACAAACGATTTTCGCCAACCTATTTCATCACCTTTCACCATACATGAATGCATACAATATTTTCTCAATTTGGTTGGCCATTAATTGATGTCTCAATTTCCATTCTCAACACATAAAGCCTATAACATTACTAAGAATTCCATACTTTCTTAGTAACATAGCTTAATTTGAGGTTCTATGAATTATCCCATGAAGTCACACTTTAGTATTTAAGGTAATTAAATTAGTTTTAGATTGGAGGAGGTTAATTAAAATGGCACAAGAAATATTAAGTTATAATTCAATTGATTTGTCACTGCTGTCAGTCGCTAATCGGTTACAACAAATTCTAACCGGTTAGAACCTGCAGCCAGACCAGAATTTCTTTAAGGTTTAATACCTTTTTTAATTCCCAATCCAATCTAATACTCAAGACAGATTAGGGATACTTCAGATACCTTAACTTAATCTTGTTATTATATCGAGAGCCTCATAGAATCAATTCCAATTGACGTATTCTTCCAAAATCAAATCCACAACATCCCTTTCAGTATGATATGGAACTTAATTTAAAATCTTCAGTCCATTAACACTCTTAGTTCATAATAGATAAATTCCAGTTGAGTTTGATTGAAAAAGTCTATTGAAAATGTTGTAAAACCTTGGATTAAATTTCTGAACTTCATTTTTCCTGCCTGACAGATCCTAAACGGTTAGAAACTGCAGAACAGTACACTGATTTAAGGTTTTACATACCATTTCCTATTCCATTATATTTCCAATCAAATTCAACCATATACAGAGCTTCAATTCCATGAAATAAACATGTTCTAACACTTGATTACATCCAACACACATGCATTTCAAATACACACCTCAAATTGCATGAAGAATGCATAAATGACAACTTAACATACCAAATTCACAATTACTAGAATTTAACATCAATCTATCATATATTTAATTTGAACTCATCAATTAAAACTTTGCTCTAACTCCTGGAACAAGTTAAATTGGCCTCCAAGCCTTTGTTCTCTATAGCCTATGCCCTTTATGAGTCTCATGGTGACTCAACCTATGGTTTCACATAATCCAATCTCATTCTAGCAAATGATAGCTTCTCTCATACCTCTAAGTTGCGCTTGTTGAGTATCAACACTGGTTCCTTAAAGAAGAACACGAATTCCTTATGCTCTGCCCTCATGCATGACAGTTTCAACAGGGTTCATAAATCAGAGTTTTTGACATATGAAATGGACAAACAAATTGGGGAAAATGGTTAGACTTTATCCTATGTGTGACGACCTGCAAATTCCTCGTATCGTTTTAAGTGCTACAGAGATTTATTTTTGAGAAAGTATTTTTGAAAGAGTATTTTCTTGAATGAATTTCTTATTTCATGATTTCAAAGTGGTGAATGATTTTTAAAGGAAATGGTTTTCATGGAATGATACTATGAGTTTTAGAAATTGAGTTTTTGGAATGGCTGTGTATTTAATATGTTTATGCTTTAAAGAAATTGTGACTTTTGAACATAAGTTATTTTATGAGAAAAAGATTTGTTTCCTATACATGTATGTGTATATGTGTGCTACGTGTATGTGTGTGTATGTGGGTAAGCTTAGGATTTTAATTTTAAGACAAGGAGCTTATAGAATAATTAGAACTATAAGGAAATTAAGTTGGTAGGAAAATTTGAAGTAGTAGAAATGAATTAGACATGAAGTGACCCTAAAGCCTTAAACTACTCCTAGATGTCCCCTTTCTAAAATCCACCCATGCAACAATTTGAAGAACCAAAATTGCCCTTCCTACATGTAACACCCCGTCTAGATACCTCATGGTTGTTTTAAATAATAAAGAGATCATTTTGAGAAAGTGTTTTAAAAAGAGTATTCTGAAAGGATATTTCTTGGATTGAATTTCTTTTATGATTTCAAGTGATAAAGGATTTCAAAGAATGGTTTTAATGAGAAAATACTATGAGTTTTGAGTCAAATTTTTGTTGAAAGTAAGTAAGTGTTTGATAATTTGTATTTTAAGGAAATTATGATTTTTGTGCAAGAATGATTTTGTGAGAAAGCAAAATTATTTTTCCATGTGTGTATGTGCATGTATGTGTTCGGTTATGTGTGTATGTACATGCATGATAGAAGTTGATTTTTCTAGAAACCTAAAGAAGTAGACTAGCTTCATATAAGATAGGTTTAGTGGAAAATGTGGTTAAGGAAATTGACCAACCAATAGGATATGATATTAGAACCTAATCTTACTCTCTTTGTCTCATGACATGACCTAAGCCATGCAAATATTTGGAAAGACAAAATTTTCCCTTAAGCCACACACTCTTGACCGAATTTCCAAGGGCAATTGGGTACGATCACGGTTTGTCTATTTAAGCCCACAACCTTAGTTCATTTCCAACAATTTCCTTCACTTTCATTTCATTTCCTTAAACACCATTCTAAGAGATCCCTTAAGCTCATAGAAAGAGATAGAGAGAGATAGAGAGAGAGTGAGACCGAGAAGATTGAAGGAGAAGAAGAAGGGATTAAGACCAAAACTAGGCTTTTCTTGGAGATAAGTGGAGAAGGTTGTAGATCATCTCTTTTCCTTGATGTCTTTCGAAGATCCTTGAGTTGTTAGAGTAGTTTTCATTTTCCAAGCTTTGTAAGGTTCATTTGTTGTTGCATGTCTATTTTTCTAGTAGATCTATGTTTGTATGTAAATTCTAAGCCGTGATCTTTAATTTCCAAGAGCCAAACAAACTTGTAGAACCCTAAACTATGGACTCTATCATTCGGCCATGTCTAGGAAACTAGGTCATGATGACTTTTGTTTTGATTTATGTTCTTGCATGTTAGTTTGATGCTTGTGAAAGATGATCTAAGTGGTTGAAATGCTTTGATTTTGATTTTGATTTTCATAAAGCTTTGATTTTGGTTTTTATCTTCAAAAAGGTTTTGATCTTTGGTTTTTATCTTGAAAAAGAGTTGATCCTTGTTTTGATCTTTAGATAGTTTTGATCTTGAAGCTTGATATGTGATTTTTGAACTCAAAGAGTCTTGATTTGTGTTTGCATGTCACGGCTTTGGTGAGAAAGTAAAGGAAATCAACTTTTTAAAAATGGTTTTGCTTTGATCTATGCTTAATTGCAATTGTGAGTTAAAGATTTAAGTTTTTCTCTTGATTTTGTTGGTTGAGTATTCGTCCAAGCTTTGAACCAAAAGATCATGATGTGTTTTCTATAAAAAGGTTCTTGCATGTGTTTTCTCTTTGATCTAAATATTTTTAAAGTGCATGCAAAGGACAAATAAAAATGAAAATATGTTTGAAGTGACAAAGAGGTCACGGTTTTGTGTAGAAAAAGGGAATGGTATTTTCCAAAACCATGTGTTTAAAAGTGCATGATTTGATTTGGTATTTTTAGGATTTGCATGTAGAAAAAGTGCATCAAAGACTTTGCTTTACTATGATGATGATTCGGCCTATACTAGGTTTAGTAGGCTAGATTCCTTTTGCATGTGATTGACTTGGTGAAATGAGTGTGTTTTGTGATTTTATTCTTTAAATTGTGTTGTGATGATTTTTATTCCATTCGGTTTTTATAAAAGAAAATAAATGAATGAATTTAATTATTTCCAAAAGTATTTCCATGGTTTTGATTTATAGTTCTTTGCTGTCCAAAATTTTATTTCAAGGTATTTCAATTTTAAAAGTGTTTTTGAATTATGAAAAATGTGAATTTCAAGTACTATTTGAGATAACAAAAGTTAGAATGAAAATTAGTGATTTTTAAATGTTTTACAAATTAAAAGGTGGCTGGACTTATTTCATACAGCCACATAAAATAATTTTCTTATTTGTTTTCACCTGAGTTTTCAAATGATTTTAAAGGATTTCTAGCACCAGAAAAGATTGTGTTTTGTTTTAGAGAAACGATTATGTTTTAAAGAAAATAAGAGATTTCCCATTTTAAGTGATGAAACCAAGTAATGATTTTTAATCGAAAGAGATTTTGACAAAAGTGTATTTTATTTACTCTGAGGTATCCACTAGACGGTGGGAACGACTTGCAAGGAGAAGCTAGAGATTTCCGATGACAAAGCGTTTCGTTTGCTGGGATAAGAGGTGAGTGAGAGTGCAGTGAGCCCGTAACGTGGTTGCTCGGATGGTGATGGAATGAGACTTACGCGATATATTACGTGCTATATGTTTATGTTTTATTAAATTTGATGCATGTTTATTTCTGTTTGTGTTGGTTCTTTTTGCGATTTTATTGTTGAAAATATTATATTCTGTTTAGTAAATCTGGATGTTGTGATGAATGGTAATAAGAATCATGAGAGAAAGTAAGACTTGAAGTTAAGTGGAGGAATAATACGTGATGAGATCCAAGGAAGTTTCATGGAGCAGTAATGCACCAGATGTGGAGATGGCACTCGTGGAGCTGAGATCGTGCTGGGGGATTCAAGACGGAGGATGATCGTCAAGCGGCTATTAAGAGAGATTAAGAGAATTCCTAAGGGAACGATTTGATGGAATTGCGCCAAGTGGCTTGTGTAAGTGAAAGAAATATGTGAAAGTCTGGGGAACAGATATAACCCATAGTGGTCGGGTCTTGTCGAAGGGATGGACTAAGGACAAGCCGACTGTAGGTTAACTAAAAGACATTAAAAGACTGTAAAAGATTTAACATAAGCGGTGAGCTATGAGAGTGCGAAGTAGTGGAGAGGAAGATACCATGGGTATCTGCGGATACTCAGGAGGAGATTGCATGAGGGGAGGGCAAGGACGGTGAACGTCAAGAAGCCTGGAGTATATTTCTAGGCGGAACGAATCCCACAAGTGGCATACGAATGTGGTAGGGACTGGGTCCAAAGCCGTGGTAAGTTCTGCACAGCTAACTAGAAATGATACTGTCACCCCCTTGATTGCAAGTCTATAGCAGTGAGAGGGACTGGAACGGGGCATTGTGATTTGCCACTGTTTCTATAGTTAGCGTTAATTGATTGATATTATATGAATTGAATTGAATGATTCAGACTGTACTGAGAGTTTACAGTTCTCCTGGCTTGGAACCAATTGTGAGACAGCTGTCGTGCCCGCATGGTAAAGGTCCTGTACTCCTGTTAGCTTCCGACTAGGATTGGATGGAGACCGAGGAGATGTAGACGTGTGTGTTTTCCTCAGTGATGGTTTTTCCCCTACCTCATTGAGTGAACCGAATTATAATAAGACGTAATATTCCAAGAGTATAAATCTAAGTGAATGTGGAAATGATTGAAAAAGATTGTGATGGGCATGGATGCTTGAAAGAGTGGTGCTACTAAGTGAAAGGAGATGTGACTTTGGATAGTATGTTATTCTTTGCTTATATGTGATATAATGTTTATTTGTTGAACTTGTTTAATTGTAGTAATGATGTTATGCATATATTGTGTTACTTGTTCACGCTATTCTGTTTTGGTTATTTATTTCCCTCTGCCTATTTCTATACTCTAATTATCCTGTCTTGTTCTGTACATCTGTCATTTGTCTTTCTTTCTATTGAGTCTACCTTGAGACCTCACGATCAACTCGTTAGTGTTCGGAACACTGACTCTCTCCTACCTGGTTGTCGTATTGGCATTCGCCTGTATTGCAACGGGTAGGTGGCGTATCGTGTAGCAATCCACATGTGGCCTCTTCAGGGAGGAGCATGGGAGGTTGTTCCTGAAGGATGGATTTGGAGAGATGAAACTCGGTTGGAGATTGATGATCCAAGGCATATTCTGCGAGGGACGAGTCTGGACGTGCACGTAGGGCAGGTCACTCTTCGTGACTATCAAGATGGCGGATCGAGGGAGCATCACGAGTATGATGGTGATCCCGCACCGTTGGCTGCTGTGATTCCTCAACCGATGGAGGAAGAAAACGCTAGTGACTCTGGTCACGAGGCGGAAGCGGATTCTAGTGAAGATATGGAGACCGATGCTAGTTCAGCTGAAGAGTGATGTCCAGTGATCTGTGTCTAGATGATGTAGTGTGTCTAGGATCTAAGTTCCCAATCGAGGATTACGTTGTGAAGTACCATGGATGTAATTCAGCTACTTTCTTAATTATGGTTTGTAACCTTTTTGTAATCATGGCCTGATTTTGGAAAACTCGTGGAGGGAGACTCCAGTACATATGGCTTATGTTTTAATTATAATGATGGTGTTTAGTCGTGGAGAAGTTTTATAAGTGATAACTCGATTTTCAAAGGGTAACGTTAACCACTAGTGAAATCATGTTTTCAAAAAAATGGCCTCATTTTTACTACAAATTAACAGCAAATCGGTTATGGTTTTAGAAGTGAAAATCGGGCTGTTACACTACACACACATGACCGAATATCCAAGGGGCAAAGAAGGAATTCCACGAATTGTCTATATATATATATATATAGCTAGCCCTTAAGTTCATTTCCTTCATTCACTTCTTCATTCCAATTCATTTCTTTCATTTCCCTTCATTTCCAAACACACCAACACTAAGAGCAAAACAAACTCTTAGTAAGAAACTTAGAGAGAGAAAGGGGTCGTGAGGGAGAAGGAGGAAGAAGAAGGAGTTCAAGCCAAAAACCTAAGACTTTCCTTGATCCGACCAAGTGTGTCACCTTGGGGTGCTCCGGTTTTGTTTGTCAAGAAGAAAGATGGTAGTATGAGGATGTGCATCGACTACCGACAACTGAATAAGGTCACCATCAAGAACAAGTATCCATTGCCGAGGATAGATGACCTTATGGATCAAGTTCGTGGAGCTTCAGTATTTTCTAAGATCGATTTGAGGTCAGGATACCATCAGATCAGGATAAGAGAAGAGGATATCTCTAAGACTGCATTTCGATCTCGATACGGACATTATGAGTATGTCGTGATGCCGTTCGGATTGACTAATGCACCAGCCATTTTCAAGGACTACATGAATCGAATCTTTAGACCTTACTTAGATTCGTTCGTGGTTGTGTTCATTGATGATATTCTCATTTCCTCTGAGAGCCCGGAGGAGCATGTCGAACACTTGAGGATAGTGTTGAGCATCCTAAAGGAGAAGCAATTGTACGCCAAACTTACAAAGTGTGAGTTCTGGCTGAAGGAGGTTAAGTTCTTGGGGCATGTGATTTCGGACAAGGGAATAGCCGTCGATCCGACGAAAGTGAGTTCGGTTTTGCAATGGGAGCAACCAAAGTCTGTCACGGAGGTGAGAAGCTTTCTTGGTTTGGCTGGTTATTATAGAAGGTTTATCGAAGGTTTCTCGAAGATTGCACTGCCTCTGACGAAGTTGACTCAGAAAGATCAACAATTCCTATGGAATGAGAAATGTGAAAGAAGTTTTCAAGAGTTGAAGGAAAGGTTGACATCATCTCCTGTATTGGTTCTGCCCGATACACAGAAGAGTTTTGATGTGTATTGTGACGCGTCGAAACAAGGTCTTGGGTGTGTTTTTATGCAAGAGGGACAAGTCGTCGCCTATGCCTCGAGACAGCTAAAAGTTCATGAAATGAACTATCCAACCCATGATCTGGAGCTGGCAGCTGTGGTGTTTGCATTAAAGATCTGGAGGCACTATCTCTATGGCACTACGTTTCGGGTGTTCAGTGACCATAAGAGTTTAAAGTACCTCTTTGATCAAAAGGAGTTGAATATGAGGCAACGCCGATGGATGGAGTTTTTGAAGGATTATGAGTTTGAAATCCATTATCATCCTGGAAAGGCCAATGTTGTGGCAGATGCATTGAGTAGGAAGGCAATGCACATCAGTGCAATGATGGTCAGAGAAGCTGCACTGATAGAGGAATTCCGGGATTTGAATCTGACGATGCAAGTGGAGCCGACAAGTATCAAGATGCCGATGCTGCAGATTGCTAATGAGTTTCTACAAAGGATTCGGGAATTGCAAGGCAAGGATGAGAAGCTCATAGAAAAGAGGAAGTTGAGGGGAGAAGGCAAGGAATTGTAGTTTCAAGAAGGAAAGGATGGAATCCTTCGTTTTAAAACAAGTATTTGTGCTGCTGATTTAGAAGTAAGAAGGATGATTCTGGATGAAGCTCATAAGAGTAAGATGAGTATGCATCCGGGAGCTACCAAAATGTACCAGGACTTAAAGAAGCTATTTTGGTGGCCTGGTTTGAAGAAAGACATCGCTGAATATGTGGCCTGTTGTTTGGTGTGTCAAAAGGCCAAGGTGGAACATCAAAGGCCAGGAGGAGAGTTACTTCCTTTGGAGATTCCGTTGTGGAAATGGGATAGCATCTCGATGGATTTCGTGTCAGGATTGCCAAGGACATCTACTGGTCATGATGCAATCTGGGTGATAGTGGATCGTTTGACCAAGTCGGCGCATTTCATTCCCGTGAATATGCGCTATTCGTTGGAAAAGCTCACCCAGTTGTACATCAAAGAAGTTGTTCGTCTGCACGGTGTACCATCAAGCATTGTATCTGATCGCGACCCGAGATTTACATCGAAGTTTTGGGAAGATCTGCATAGAGCCTTGGGTTCAAGATTGAAACTGAGTTCTGCATACCATCCTCAGACTGATGGCCAAACGGAGAGGACTATCCAGTCATTGGAGGACATTCTACGAGCCTGTGCTTTGGAAGGACAAGGGAATTGGGAACAGATGTTGCCACTCGTGGAATTCACTTACAACAACAGTTACCACACGAGAATTGGAATGGCACCATTTGAATCTTTGTATGGGAGAAAGTGCCAGACGCCGTTATGTTGGTTCCAAGTGGGGGAGAATTCTCTGGTTGGACCAGATTTTGTGCAAGAGACCACGGAACAGATCAGGATGATACAAGAGAAGATGAGGGCAGCTCAAAGTAGGCAGAAAAGCTATGCTGATAAGAGAAGAAAACCATTAGAGTTCGCCGAAGGAGACCATGTGTTTGTTAGAATAGTACCAACCAAAGGTGTTAGTAGAGCCTTGAAAACTCAGAAACTATCACCTAAGTTTATTGGTCCCTACCAAATCCTCAAAAGAGTCGGCCCAGTAGCTTATCAGTTGGCTTTGCCTCCGTCATTAGCTAACCTTCATAATGTATTCCATGTGTCTCAACTTAAAAGATATGTCCATGACCCCACCATTGTCCTTAGAATCCAACCTGATGACTTAGAAATTCATGAGAACCGAACCTTCAAAGCTGTGCCAGATCGTATTGAAGATCGAAGAATCAAGCAGCTTAGAGGAAAAGATATTCGTCTGGTCAGAGTCGTCTGGGTGTGTGGCGATGTCATGGAAGCATCGTGGAATTAGAAGATAAGGTGCGTCAGGATTATCCTGACTTGTTTGTATGAGTTGAATTTCGGGGACGAAATTCCTTGTAAGTGGGGGAGTAGTGTAACACCCCAAAATTTTAATCCCCGATTAATGAAATGGTAATTATAAATTAATTATAATTAATTATTTCCATATTAATCCTTGATTAAAATATGTGTTTATATTGTTGGTATATGTGTGTGAATTGATTTAATAAATATAATAAATGCCTAAGATGAGTATTTTGCATATTAGTCCCTGGGTTGGGACCTAGAGGTAATTATAGGAATGATTTTGGAGGGAAAGTAAATAAAATAATTATTTTTCAAAAATTGGGAAAAATACTCGAGTATTTTCTGAAAAACTCGAGTATTCTGGGTCCAATTACACGAGTTAGTGCGTTTGGTGAGTCGGCACCAACGATTCTCGTGTGTTGACACGAAATCGTCTTCTTCAACACGTCATGTGCTTCGTGTCGAGCTGCATGATTGTTCAATCGAGCTATATAAGCTGTGGTTGACGAATCAATTCCTCTATTTGCCAAATTCGTGGGTTTTGCTTCAAGTTAGGGTTCCTGGATTGTCCTCTTCGATTCTCTTTCTCAGAGTCAAATTGAAACACAAATCATACACGAATACAAAGCTTACGTCTTGAGCTTTGTATAGAGAGTAAAATCGTGAGGATTGAGTGAGTGTGTTGAGAGAATTGGAGCTGAGAAGTTGGAGATTGTTCTGTCAAAGTGTTGCTTGGAGCTTACTTTGATCTTGATTTCTGGTAAGCTCACGAATTCTTGAGTCTCAAATTCGATTCCTTTAGTTAGATTATGTTGCATAGAGTCCAGATAATCTAATTTCCCCAATTTAATCTTCTGTTTCATGTACAAACCAATTCCATTTTGGTGTGGTACTCAAAATGCTCTGCATGTGGCATTTGAAGTTGGTCTGAGAATTTTGGAGCCTTTTTCTTGTCAATCCTTGTTTGGAAAACATCTGAGAGGTAAGGGGAAGTAATTATATTCACTAGATAGAGATTAAATTTCATTAATTGTGTTAGAGAGCCACCAAGAGGCTCTAAGGGCTTAGTTTGAATATGAACTTTGGTTTGGAGACCAATCCATGCTCTATGACTGTGATGAGCAAGTTCTATATCATGCATGCAAGCTTAAATGAACTTTTTTTCATGAATATTGTGCTTATTTTGCAATTTGAAGTGCTGAGTTGCTAAATTGTATATTTCATGCATAATGGATTGATTCTCTGTCAAATTTGTTATTTGATATGAAATGAGTATGTTAACATGTTCAATATGTGCTATGTGAACTATTGTGATCACTGTTTTGGGTTAAAAATGTTTAGAAATTGAAATGGTATGAAAAAACCAAGTTTCACTCTGTTCTGTCTGCAGATACTCGAGTATTTGGCTTAATACTCGAGTATTTCGTGGTGCACCAGAGTGAAAATTGGCGCACCAACTTGGGAATCAGATTGAACACTCGAGTAATGTATGAACTACTCGAGTATTTTGGGTGATGGAATACTCGAGTATCTCATGAATTACTCGAGTATATTTATGAAGACCTGAAACCCTAAATCTCTGAAAAGACATGAACGACTCGAGTATAAATATGGACAACTCGAGTAGAATCTGGAAAATGATAAACTACTCGAGTATTTTGAAAAAAACTCGAGTATTTTTAGTCAGATAATCAAAAATACCATTTTCAATCCTAAGTCATTTTGTAACTCTTAGAGGACAATAAACCAAGTGATCCTGGACTTAGAGGAAATTGATTGACGTTATGATGTTTTCATTTGAATAATGATACGTTGCTCGGGAGGCACGTAATGTATTAATAAAAGGATAAAACATCAATCAATCTCTTTTAAGTAAGGTAATGCATTCATTCTGGAGTTTGGTTAGTAGGACGTATATCATGTTTTTGGTAAACATGTAAAGGGCCTCTGGGAGTGCTAATACGCTTGCTTGATGACACGTCGTTGACGTGGTCGGCTTAGGAAATGCCGATATGGTTATACCGTTTGGATGACGGTCCATTTGGATGACGGGATATGCTCGGGTGGCATGGATACCAAGCTTGTCGTGTACATTCTAGGTGAATGTACGAATTGTTGTATACATAGGAATACAACGCACTGTTGAGTGTTGGGTTGTCAGGGATGGACATGAGATAGTGACATAGTATGATGGAGATAGGCTTGAGAGCTAAAGTCATGCATCATGCCACTCATTTAAATTAATGATGATAAATGAAATAAGTGTGAGCATCCTATGTGCATTCACTAACTGCTAAGTGTTATATGTGATTGTTGTTATTTGATGCATGTTTACATATTTGTATTGCACAATTTATTCTCTATTGGTTATGTGTATAGAATTGCTTACCCCTATGCCCTTGTAGGTGATGTCTCGTTACATTGCTTGCATCGAGATCCGACCACTTCCTAGTGGCACATGGATCTATGAGGACCATCGCGCGGTGTTCAAGGGTGAGGTAGAGGTTACCTTCTACCACCCGAACCTGTTGATCCGATTCCGTCCTCGTAGATTTAGGATTCCCATCATATACACTATGCATGTACCCCCGTTTTACACTTACCATGGACCACCTCCCACGCGACCAGCTCGCTCTTACCATAGTTTTCGTTTTCGACCTACCCGCTCTCACCCTTTTACTTCGAGAGTCGTCCGCGAGGAGACTCCCCCTTCTGATCCGAGGATCCCAGTCAGGATTTCACCATCACCTGACCCGGTACCCAATGGTAGGGTACACTCTCCCTCGGATGAGATCGAGGAGGATCCGATGGAGGACGAGAGTGGGAGCGAGCCTGTCGTGCATTCTACTGGGAGTGATTGGAGGGACGATGATCCCTAGGTATATGCATATGGTATGTGATGAGGATCAGTGGGTCCGATGTGTGGATGCTGTGGAGGAGACTTGTTGCTGCTGCTGTGTTGATGATGATGCTACTACCTTACTACTTATGTTTCTTTGAGACTGCTGCTATCACTACTACTGCATCTGATGAGGCCAAATCTACGTGACCACCCTTGGAGTTTATGTTTTGGTTATGTACATATATTGTAGATATACTTTTGGGGTACTCTAGGGCTTTGGTCATATCACTATGTAGATCAGATTATGGACTTGTATTTTGAGATCTTGGAGACATGATGATGAGACTATGTATCTATGACTTTAACTATATATAAAACCTATGTTTATATTACTAGTGACTGCATAGTCTGATAATTTCCGCTTACTCTGATTTAATCCCTTTAAGAGCTCGGCTATAAACATTATTTGATGGTATCAGATTTATCGAACAAAGCAAGGGTAACTTTAATTACTTGTATGATACAAATACATTTCAAAAGAGCGAATGTTACCCTATTTGTGAAAAGGTTTTAGAGATCGCCGAACTCGATACAAATGTTTTGAAATGGTTTAAAGTTTATTCTCCAAGAATTCCAAATGACGATTTGTGAACCCGCTTAAAAAGAAAATTTTATTTTCCATATTTTCTTAACACTCACAAGTCCATATATTATCCAATATTAAAGTTTAATTACTATATTATATTTGGGTAATTTGGAAGGGTGTCACACTGAGTGGTATCAGAGCAAAAGTCAGATCCTGTAGTAGTGGAAGTAGTTCAGAAAGGTAGCCATCAACATCAAGCAGGTATCTCTAGGCAATTACATTACTTTGAATGTTTTTATTTTGTTTGTTGAGGTTTAAATACCCTTGATTTGTTTGTATCTTGTCTCTTTGAGTACAAGACGCAATTGATTGTAGATTTAATAAGTTTAAGATAGAGCCTTAGAATAGGTAGTGTAATGGAAGTTTCTTTGGTTCAACATATGTGACCATAAGCCCATAGCGCAGGTCTAATATGGCAACTAGAAACCAAAATCACACTAATACGATGCTAGAAAGGATCACCACGGTGCTGGAAGCCATGCAACGACAGTCTCAACAACCATCTTAACTGGTCAACCCGTCTCATCAAGGTAATGTGGGTAACGCTGAAGCGAAGACTTTGGTTGATTTTAGAAGCTGTAATCCGCCAAAGTTTATAGGAGGATTTAAACCGGAAGAGGTCAACAAGTGGATTCACACCATGGATAAGATCTTGAGAACGTTGGAGTGTTCTGATGTTCAAAAGGTGGCGTATGCAACCTACATGTTAGAGGAGGTAGCTGAGAACTGGTGGAATCACACGATGCAGCTTCTGCAATATGAAGGAAGAGAGGTAAGTTGGGGAGTATTCATGGAGAAGTTTCTCCAAAAGTATTTCCCTGAGGACTTGAGAAGGAAGAAGGAGGTAGAGTTCTTGCAGCTGAAGCAAGGAAACATGAGTGTGGGTGAGTATGCAGCTAAGTTTGAGGAGCTGATGAAATACTCTCCATATTATCAGAACAATCCAGATGAGAGGAGTAAATGCATTAAGTTTGAAGGAGGCTTGAGGCCAAAGTTGAAGTCGATCTTCAGTTACCAGCGGATTCAAAGCTTTCCTGCACTGGTTGACATGTGTAGGATGTATGAAGATGATACCAAGGCTGAGGAGATGCAAGTCTCGGAAAAGAAGGACAATCAAGGCTATGGACCTCAGAGGCGTAAAGGTTTCAACAACCGAGGCAAAGGACCGTATGATCGCCGAGGGAAAGGCAAAGGAAAAGCCGGTGGTTCTGATAGAAGAGATTATCGGGGCGAGGCTCCATTCTGTGACAAGTGCAAGCGCAATCACTATGGCCGTGTGTGTTGGGGGACAAGTGGTTGCTTTAACTGTGGAAAGCCGGGACATTTTGCAAGAGACTGCAAGGAACCGGCCAAGGCCAACTCAAGAGGAGTTGTTGAGAGACCCATGGCTCAAGGAAGAGTTTTTACTCTTAATGGAGTGGAAGCAAGTCGGTCTTCTGATCTGGTGCAGGGTAAATACTTGCTTAATGGTCAGTCTTGATTAAAAACCATGAACCATGATGCTTTTAAGAGATGATTTGATGAATAAATGAATAATCTAAACTTGGTTGATAATAAAGTTGAGATCTTTGGCTTTGCATGTTAGTTTGATGATGAACTCAGTTGATTTAATTGCATGCATGTGTTAATTATACCTTGATCTTGAATTTTTAAGAGTAAATGAACTTATAAAACACTAGATCATGAGCTCTATGATTCGGTCATGACTAGGAAACAAGGTCATGATGCTTTTTAATTTATTCTAAGTCATTGCATGTTAACTTTAGGCTTATAAAAGTTGATTTGAGTTGCTAAAATGCTTTGATTTTGATTTGATCTTGATAAAGCCTTGATCTTTGGTCTTGATCTTTAAAAAACCTTCATTTTTTTTTATCTTTAAAAAGCTTTGATCTTGAGCTTTGCATGTGACTTTTGAACAAAAAGCTTTGATCTTTTTAAGTGCATGTCACGGTTTTGGTGAAGAAACCAAAGAAATGAGCTTTTGAAAAATGATTCTTAAGTTGATCTATGTCTAATGTTCTTGCATGCTAAAGATTTGAATTTTACTCTTGATTTTTGGTGATGAGTATTCGGTTTAAGCATGAGGACCAAGAGATCATGTTTTGTTTTCATGAAAAAGAGTACATGCATGTTAATTTCTTCTTGATTCAAAGATTCTTAAAGTGCATGATTTGATCCATGGATTTTGATGTTTGCACGTTGAAAAAGTGAACCCAAAACCTTGTTTTTGTCATGATGGAATTCGGCCAATGCATGTTAATTAGACTAGGATTCTTTTTCATGAAGTGACATAAAAGTAATAAGTGTGTTTTGTGAAATAATGCTAAGTTAAATTGTTTGAAATTGTGTTGTAACTATTTATTTCCCATTTGGTTTTGGTATGAAAAATAGGTAAATGAATTTGACTTTGAATGCATGTATGAGATTTCTAAAGCATGGAAGATAAGACTTTGATGTGGTGCTTGATTTAATAAATTAATTTAAGTTAAGAAAATGAACTAAAGTTTATTTAATTTTTCAAGAAGGGCACACGGTTTTGAATGAAAAGGGAAGAAGTAATTTCATGATTTTATGTTTTTAGTGTGAACAAATCCTTATTTTGATATATGCATATTTTCGGCCATGAATGATGAAAGTGTTAGGGAAACTTTGTTTTATAAACCTAAAGATGCAAGTTGATGCTTGAACATGATTTAGTTGTTTGGAGTGTATAAAGTCTATATGTTTGACCTATTCAATTCGGTCTCTTTTTAATAAAGTAGGTAAATATGAAAATGAAATGGTTTTGAAAGCAATCATATGTTGAATAAGTGATTAAGTGTTTGATTGTGAAAGTGTTGTTTGTTGTTATGTGCTAGGTTAATATTTGGAAAATATTTGAGTACGTAATTAGTTGAAATTAATTGATTTTAAAAGAATTCGATTGGATTTATTTAGAAGTGTTGGTTATGTCGGGTGGCTGTCCTAAGGTTTGTTTTCTTGATAAAGTTTGAATTATAAAATGTTTGTTTTGCACTAAAGCATGTCTTCAAACAAAAATTACTTTTACGATGTTTTCGGGTTTTATTAAAGTGGATTTGCAAAATAATTCCTTGCTGTCCAGAATTGTTTGAAGTTGTTCCTTAACTCACTACAACATTTTTAACTTTTGCAACGACACAAAACCGTTGCTGAAAATACAAAAACCGTTGCTGAAAGTTTAGGCAACCGTTTTTCAACTGTTCTCTAGGTGAGTGTTGCCTATTGTCAATGGCAACGGTTTTTTTGCATTTGGCAACAATTTTGTAAAACCGTTGCCCTTTGACTTATAAACAGCAACGGTTTCATCTCTCATAACATGCAACGGTTTTATTAAGAAAACCGTTGCCCTTTGGCTTATAAACAGCAACGGTTTTATTAATCTATCTCATATGCAACACTGCTGAAACCGTTGCCTTATGTTTTAGCAACAGATATATAACTATTGCCAACTTCACATAGGCAAAAACCGTTGCCCTTTCGCTTATAAACAGCAACGGTTTTATTAATCTATAGCATATGCAAAACTGATGAAACCATTGCCTTATGTTTCAGCAACAGATATATAACTATTTTCAACTTCACATATGCAACACTTATTTTACTTTCGCTCTATATGCAACACTTTTAATAAAATTAAATGCAGTAGTATATATATAATGAAATTAAATTATAATCACTATACATACCAAAATAACATAAGATTATATTATTCTATAATCCAAAGAGTACAAGACCAAATTAAATACTTGCTAATTAACAACATAATTTTTTGAAAGTTCAAAAGAAAATAACTCAATTATAAATATATATATATATATATATATATATGCTTGCCAATGACATCATTCCAATTCATCTTCAGCTTGGTCTTCCTCAACATTCAAATTTTACTGCAATATGGAAAAAAAATATACAAATTAAAAATAGAGAATTAAACATTATTACAATATATATATATATATATATATATTAGGATACTGGTTTAAACTATGATTCCAATATCATTCCAATCAGTTTAAACTATGATTTATATTAAAACAGATAAAACTTCTAAATAAATGTATCAAACACAAGCATATCCAAGGGCAATATGACAGATGGTAAAAGGATACTGGTTACAAACATTCCAGTCTCACACATGGTGGCACATGCACCACAAGTTGATGGGAAAGTCATCACCTGCCCAGAACAAAACAGCATGCTCTCATGCTCTCCTAATGATTGTGTAATGTGTTCAAGTCTTATAGTAAGCGTTTCAATCTAAAACTGGATAAGAGCAAAAATTCTGAATTATGAGAAATGCTTGTCTATATTATATGAGCTTTCAATTTCTCTTTTTTATGCATATCTGTGCTCTAGCTTTAACATCAAAACATAATAATTCAGTCTTTAAGTTCTACCTAGCTCTTTTTTCTGTAGCTGTAGCACATAAAGCTAAGTCATATTGGTACTAACCAATTGTAGGTCCTACCACCAGTTCCCTTATAAGAAACAGAGGAATGAAAAAAACTAGAAACAGCAAAAAGACCAGCAACAGAAAAAACCAGAAATAGGAAAACAAGAAAAAAAACTAGCAGCAATTTAGCAGTATGATTTCAAGCTCTCCAAAGGATTTCACATCCATTCAAACAAAGATATAAGTGGTTTTTTGTTGTTTTGACCCTTTAACCGCAGCCAAGCCTTCGTCTTTTTCTTGTCCTCGAGAAACAGATATCATACAAGTTACTATAACATGTTAAAATTTAAGCTTTAGGCTTGAGACATAAGGAAAACGGAGATGGCACAAAATGTAAAATTAATACCAATACCACAGCTTGGTAAAGGGGAATAGATTTAACTTAGTTCAGTGTTTTATAAATACTGTATAGCTTATAGAGATACAATTACCTTTAAAAATATGGGGGAGAAAAACTGAGAGAAAAACGGTCGTTGTTTATGCTTTTTCAAGTCACCATCAACCTGAGAATTACACACAATGAATATGACTTAGAAGTAGAACAAAAAAATTATTAGAGTTCGAATATTAGAGTTTCCACACAAGATTTTAAGTGCCTTTTTCAATGTTCGAATATTTTTAAAGCAATTTATTTGTAATCCAGTAATCAAGAGTCTCTCTAGGTTTCTGTTGTGGTAGTAGTAAGGATTTTCAAAAGAATCTTTTAAACACTGAATATAATCATAAAAATTAAACAAAATAGATGCACAAAATCAAAAAGAGCAGGAGATGTGACAGACAGAGGATCAAGACAAGTCAAACATAGATGAATATTGCTTTTACCTTATTGCTATTTTTTGTAGCTTAATTGGTAGCCTTCCAATTTTTATCCTAATCACAATACATGATTGCAATCACGAAAGGGAAAAATAATTAAAATAAAAAATAAGAAATCAAATAGAAGTTAATAAACCTACCAATTCTGCTTTAACTTCAGCAAATTATTCTGCATCTCTGTCCCAATGAAATCATAAAAGTGTTAGTATAAAAGTATCTATTGATATGCCAACTAATGTTTATTAGAAAAGAATCAGCAAGTGGATATGATAAATAATAAATCATCACCCTTCTCCAAATATAGCATCTTTCAAGGACCACAATCCAAAACCCAAGAATAACAATGTTGTAATGTGATAACTCCATTTACGAGAGATGTGTAAAAGTACATGAAATCACTAAGTAAGAAAATTAGAGAGCAATAACCTCTCTGATATATTTATATGATAATGATAGTGAAATATTAATATCTAGTATCAATGGATAGCATTTGTTAAGAACCTAATAGTAATAATAACAACTGTGAAGTTTTAGCACAAGTAAAGAATGCTAACCAAAGCATGGCCTTATATGACTAATGGGCTAATATCAAGTTGTAAAACAAACCGTCTCCTTTGATCCAAGCTACTGTAACTGCTACGATATTCCAGAAAAGACATATAACCAAACCTGCATATTTTTACAAAGTTCAAAACATAATACAGCAACCTGAATTAAAGTAAGACGAATGCTGATAAAAGGATATTTGTAAAAGAAATATCTAAAAATAGAGGGAGGGCGAATTTTCACGTTTTAGAGTTCTATTTTATTGAGAGAGATCGAAAGAACAGAAGACACATCTCAATTAAAAAACCAAAATATGGAAAGGAAAAGTCTAAAAAAATTTGGATTTGCAAAAGTCTTTTACTTTCTTATGAAATTCACTAAAGCAAACATTAATAAATAGATATCAACACAAATCTAAGAAAACGATAAATGACAACAAACAAAGTACGCACACAAAGTCACAGCCAGACATGCAAGGATGCATATAACGAACAAAATCACAGTTATGGTTTTTAGCCTTTGTGTACAACTTGTATATTATTACTGAAATCACTAGCTGAACTATGAAGTACACATCAAAGGAAGCAAAATAGATCTACATTTAATACAAATGATCGGAAAACAAGTAACAGGTTCTGACTGCTAACACAACTTATAACAAAAAACTAAACCTTCAACATACCCAAAAATGTTGTAAATGCAACATACTGGATCCTTTGAAGATGTAGTGGTATTTCATTTGCAATGTCATGATGAATGAGGGGTAAAAAAGGTGGCCAGTTCTTTTCCTCTATAACTACTCCAGCTGCAAACAAAAGAAAGTGTAAGCCACCAAAGTAAAGGTGTTATTGTCGTTGGCTTCAAAGAGTACAGATGAACTTGTAATACCTCGTGCTATAGCTTCTTCCCTTTGTTTTAGCTCCTACAAAACATCATGAGATCATGAATTACCTGACTAACACAAGGTATTATATGTTCAACAGCCAGGTTAACTCATACCATAGTCAAAGTGAACATATTTGGCATTAAAAGTATCATATAACTCATTATTGAGGTACTAACTTAAAGCTTAACAGAAGTACTACCTATGTAGTCATGCACTAATACTGAATTGTTAAGATGTTTAAAGACAAGTGACCATGTATCACATAAGTAACATAAGCTAACCAGGTCCTGATATTTATTAACTAGGAGCTGATAAAATCATTATTGATTATTGGCACCTATATGTAATAACAGCAAAGCAAGTTACTAACTTATAGAAGTGAATTGTGTTCTAATTCTAAAGCTGTCAAACAAGAGAGCAGGATGAATAACCTGTTCCTTTCTTTTCAATTCAGCCTCTTTAGCTTGAAGTTGCTTCTCCTTTGCTTTGATTTCCTGAAGTTAAAATGTTCATAATTAAATATTTGTTCAACAATACAAAGACAACATAGTTTCCACTATTATTTCAACATTTTCATAATCCACTCTACCTTTGAGCTTTCAAGAGGAATGTCAACAGTGACCCTCGATCATAAGGCTCTGGAGGGAGGGGTGAGAGCTTAGGTTTTGCTGGGCGGACACTTCTAGAGGTCTGAAAATGTAAAAAAAAGTAATGAATAAATAAGGAAATGTGATTTTCTGTCCCTTATACGCACAATATACACACACAAACACATCACAGAATTTTAGGGAAACAAGGACAAAATAGATGCAAACCATTTAGAAATGGCAAAAAAGAGAGAAAAACAGTAAAATCATATCTACAGCAAGAAAAGATAGACATAATAAAACTATCAAAGGTAAGCATTATAAATTAGTAAAAAAGTGAAGGACTAGAGCCTGTTAAAGTAAAGATTAATGCCATTTTTCTTTGAAGCTTTCATTAGGCATATCTGAGCTAATTGATGCCAGATAAAAACTCATTCAATCCTGTTTCAGTTAAATTCTCTTCTTCCTTGTAAAACAAACACAAACATGGTTACTTGTTGTGTTTATTTAGTTTGCTTTTGAAAAATCACAAAAGAACATGATCTGGAACCCAAGCAAGCAAGAACACCAATTTCCTCTCCCAAAAAAAATTCACATCCACCATAAGGATTGCCGTGGCCCTTTTCTTTTAGCTCCTCCATCCTAATATTATTAATGAAAGTGCACAATGTCTTGCATACATCAACATCAGACACATAGTGAACCAATTAAGGAATACAAACAAAGTTGTTAGGGTTTCAATTAAAACAAAAAGAAAAAAAAATTGTCCATAGAACAATCAATAGAACAAGCAATAGAACCGTGAGTTGAAGAGTTGAACCTGTAGTTGGAGGAGGAGTTGAAGAAGATCGAAGGAGAGGCGGCGGTGGCTTAGATCGAGGATCGAAGGTTAGGCGACTATGGCTTAGATCGATGATCGAGTTGAAGGAGAGTTGGACCGTGAGCTGAAGCCGCAACCGTGAGTGGAGGGTGAGGGCTTGTTGGTGTGGTGACGGTGGCCGTCGTTGGAGGGCTTGAGAGCGGTGGTGAGATAGAGGTCCCGAGGAATAGAGTGTGAGGAAGAGAATGAGGGTGACGGAAGAAGAATAGAGTGTCTCGAAGAAGATGGTGACGACCGAGGAAGAGAGCCGAGGCCGCCGGTGGAGGGTGACGGCTCGGAGAAGAAGAGGGTTTTGGCTTGGAAGAGATTAGTGTGTCGAGAAATGGAGAGAGTTTTGGCTTTTGAGTCTGGAGGGATTTAGAGCTTGAAACATACATGTGCTGCGTAGTGCGTAGGAACTTAGGAAGAAATGAAACTAGGTTGGGGTTTTAACTAAACTTGGCATTTTCAGCAACTGTTTTTTTCCTGCAAAAAAGCAACGGTTTTCTTTGGAAAAAAAAAGGCAACGGTTTTTTTTTTATCAAGTTTTAGGCAACGATTTAATTTTTTAAAAAAGCAACAGTTTTTCTTATCAAGTTTTAGGCAACGGTTTTGTTTAAAAAAAAGCAACGGTTTTCTTGCCAATTTTAGGCAACGATTTAAAACGTGGCATTTTCCATCAACAATTAAAAAACCATCGCCTATATAGAAGGATATGTTGATATGAAGTAGTTCGCAACAAATATGAATAAAAACCGTTGCTAATTCGTATCAGTTGGCTACACACGAAAAACCGTTGCTTATTCCATGTATAGGCAACGGTTTTTTAACCGTTGAAATTTCAGTGTTGCCTAAAGCCAAAAATGTTGTAGTGACTTTAAAAATGTGTTCATGTGATTTAGAGCATGGTTTTCAAGTGGTATTTGAATTAGGAAAAAGCCGGATTGAAAACGGTGAATTTTTCGGTGTTTTCGAACGTGATTAAGGTGCTGTCCAAGACGGACCAAAAACCAAATCAAATGGTTTAAATTATTTTATATGATGTTTTCAAATGGTTTTGAAGTATTTGAAGTACTAGAAAATGTTAGAGTTGTTTTGAGAAAACCAGTATGTTTTTAAGTCTTCCGACGAGGAACAAAATGTGTTTGAGTGAAGAGAAAATTTTCTTGATACAAGTTAATAACGTAAACGTGTTTTATTTAATTCGAGAAATTTTAAAGACGAGGGATTGGGGCAGATGGCAGTGACAAGGGTCCGAGGAGATCGTGCGCATTTAATCGCTTGACTTGAGGTGAGAGAGAAGCTTTCCCAAGACACCGTGGTATTTAGGTGATTTATTAGGACGTTCCGGATCATCTCAAAGATCATAACTTAGTGGTTCGAAGTCAGTAGTATAGTGGCAATTTTTTGTGTTGTGTGGCCACTTATACGAAGGAGACAAAGACCACATTGTTGTTGTGTGATGAATTTGTTTGTTGATGATGTGAAATAGCATGCTTATATTTACTTGTTCAATTATGCATGATGATATTTAAATTGTTGAATAATATGAGTAGCATGCTGATGGACGTCTGTTACGTCTTGAAAATGAAAATGAAATGAATAAGTTTGTGAAAATAAAAGACACAAAGAGAAGGATATAGTACCCTGTTTGGCCTAAGTCCTTATGGAATAAGGCAGCCTTGATAAGACATTAAGAAAAGAACTAATGAAAAGAGATATGAGTAAAGCTTGAGGAAGACTTAAGATGCCATGAAGGTTGAAGGAATTTGATAAGAGATAAGATATAATGTGAATGAAAGTATCGTAATGACGTCAAGCCAGAGCTGGGGAAAACAGTGTTGTTGTTGTTTACTGAAAAGAGACTGGTGTTGAGTTGAGCTTGCTCCTCCATTAGTGCTCAGTGAAATGAGATTTTTGAAAAGGTTTATGAAAAGAGATTTTTGAGAAAGCTTATAAAATATATTTTTAGAAAGTTTGTGAAACAAGATTTTGAGGAAGTTCGAGAAATGAGATTTTATAAAAGTCTGTGAAATGAGTTTTCGAGAAAAGTTTGTGAAATGAGATTTTAAATGATTTTGTGAAATGAGATTTTCAGAAATTTTGTGAAATGAGATTTTTAGAAAGTTATGAAAGGAGATTTTTAGAAAGTTTGTGAAATAAGATTTTTGAAAGTTTGTGAAATGAGACTTTGAGGAAATTTTGTGAAACGAGACTTTTGAGAAAGTTTATGAAGCAAGATTCTGAGAAAGTTTATGGAACAAGATTTTGAGAAAGATTATGAAATGAAATTTCGTAAAAGATTATGAAATGAGATTTTGTGAAAGTTTATGATTTGAGATTTAGAGAAAATTTGTGAAATAAGATGCAAGTATGATGATGCGAACCCAGCTCTGTGCTCTGTTGAGAAAAGATTGAGAGATTAGCGGTCGGGACTCATTGAAGGGATGCACTAAGGATGAGCCGACCTTAGGTTAATAACTAAACTTTAAAAGACATTTACAAATGCGAATGCGGTGAGCTATGAGTGTGATATCGAAATAGTGGAGAGGAAGAGACCATGAGTATCAGGGATACACAGGTGGAGATTGCATTAGGGGAGGACGATGACGGTGAAACATCAAGAAGTCTTGAGTACTTTCTAGGCAGAACGAACTCCACATGTGGTATACGAACGTGGTAGGGATTGAGTCCAATGCCGTGGTAAGTTCTGCAGCGCAACTAGAACTAGTACTGACGCCCCCTAGATTGCAAATCTTGAACATTGAGAGGGACTGGAGTGGGGCATCTTGATTTGCCACTGTACCCAATTTTTCTACAGTGTGCCTTGATATTATATGATATGATTTGATTTTATTTGATTTGAGACTGTACCCGAGTTTTCTACAGTTATCCTAGCTTGGAGCCAATTGATTGTTGAGACAACTGTCGTGCCTGCACGGTAAAGGTCCTGTACTCCTGTTTGCTTCCTACTAGTTTGGATGGATCACCGAGGAGATGTAGACTTCAGACGTGTGTGCTAATTTCGAAAGAGCGTGTACCTCGATGATATTCTAATTTTTCCCCCAATCATCGATGGTCGTAATTCGATAAGACTCGATAAATAAAGTTTAAGAGATATGAAAAGATTGATAATTGTAAGAGCAAAGCCTTTTGGAATGTTGAAAATGAGATCTAAGTTGAGAATAAAAAGTGAGGGAAGATGAATGAAACCCTATGAAGAGGGAAGTGAATGAAAGTGAAAAATTTGAAAGCTTAGAATTGATAATGAGTTGGCAGGATAATGAATGATGATAATGATGATGATATATTTGATTGCTATGTTCTATTTGTATGCTTTGTTATGCTTGTTTTGTCTTGATATCTTGCCTATCGTAAACCCACACCGTCGACGATGCGTCGTTCGGATCGCTTACTTTCTCCTGTTCGTTGGCATATCGGTATCGCTGGTATCTCAACGGGCAGATGGAGCACCGCTTAGAGATTACTACATGGCGTCGTCAGGGCAGTGGTTGGAAACCCACATGCTATGGATGGGTGTGGACGGGATGTATGCAGACGGTGATCGCAGATCCTGAACACAAGCTGAGCGGATCGACAACGGGATCGTGTTTGGGAAGTGTCTCTATGCTGGGATTCCATAGCAATGAACCACCTTCACGGGACAAAGCTAAGGAGAAATCTTTGAAGTTGTTTGGTGTTGAGCTAAAGCCAAGTTCCGAAGGAGAGTCAGCAACGGAGGTAGCATCATCTTCCGGTACGAAGAAATTATCAGAAAAGAAACGGAAGCCGCATCCGGTTGTCTTCATTAGCAGGAATCGAAAGTAGTGTGATTAGTTAAAATCTATTGTTAGCATTTTGAGTCAAGGATTACCGAGCCATGAGCCATTTATGTAATTGAGCTAAGCTTTTAATTTTGTCTGGCTAAGCACTTCTCTTTTGTAAGGTGGAACGATGTAACCTTTTTGAAACTGTTCTGAATATTTTTGAAACCATGCAATGGACTATGATACTTTTGAACCAAGCCACTTGTGGAGATGAATGTTCATGTAAAAGATTGTTTTAGTAACAACTCGGTTTTCAGTAAAGGATTGTAAGAACATGTTTACAAAAAAAAAATAAAATTTTGCCTCATTTTTGGCAACTTAAGGAATAAAAGCTTATTATTTTTGGGTTACGAAAATCGGGCTGTTACACTATGCAACATGCACAAGCTTAATAAACAGATTTGAGACTCAGAGAGTGCATGTACTAACAAAAATCAAACCCTAAAGAGAGTCCCACGAATTCAGTTCTGGTTCTCGACAGACTTGATCCTCAAACTTCCAAAGCTCAAAACTTCTTCTATACTCATTCTCAATTCACGTTCTATATGTCAATACAAAGCTTGAAGATCAAGCTTTGTAATGGTGTATCACACTCGATCTAATTCTCAAAAGTTAAAGAGAATTGAACAGAACAAAGAAGGAACCCTGTGCCATTTACCTTTTATTTTTATTAGGCCACAGGGTCACCACGACCAACCTGCGTCGTTTACCTTTTATTTTTACTAGGCCACAGGGTTACAACGACCAACCTGCGCCGTTTACCTTTTATTTTTATTAGGCCACAGGGTCACCACGACCAACCTGCGCCGTTTACCTTTTATTCTTATTAGGCCATAGGGTCACCACGACCAACCTGCACCATTTACCTTTTATTTTCTTTCTCATCATTAATTCGTCTTAGTCTTTTCTCTTTACTTTTAGTTCCTTAGTTCTCTTTAATTCTTGTAGTTTCTTGACCCTTCTTTTATCTTTTTCTATTTAAGTGTTTCTCTTTACTAATGTTATTCTTAGTTTTAATTAACTCTTAGCTTGGTCATATACTCTATATTTTAACTCTCGTTATTAGTTATTAGTTATCTCTTTTTATTTATGATATTTTCTCTTCTTTAATTTCTTTATAATTATCCTTTTCTCTCTTGCCTTTTATTATTAATTTGTTATCTCATTCGTCATTCAACACACATTTATCATAGAAGCATACACCACAATTTTCACACTTTATATTTTTAATTCCCTAAGTTTATGCCATGACATTTTTAACTCTTTCTATTCCTTAGTTCTCATTCTAATTTACATCTCATACATACTTACTTTCTTTTATTTATTATTCAATTATTCAATTCATTATGCGATACACATTTAGCACAAAAACATCACAGTTCAACCACTTATATGATTCACATATATCTCTTTAAATCAACAAGACATAAAGAACAATAATCATTTATAATCATTCACAATTAACAACAACAGTTCCTGTTCTTCAAATAAACATACATGATAACATATAGCACTTAGCCTGCATATTCAATCACAAGTATCAATTTATAGTTCATTTCATTTATTTTCTTACTTTATATTTAATTTAAATTAATTACCGAATAATCAGTCACAAGTATACCCACATATTCTTAGCAAGTATTATATACTAATCAGAAAATTCTCTCTAAAGCAAGGTAAAGAACCCCTTACCTCAATTGACGAAATTAATAGAAATAACCTCGACTTCGAGGCTTGCCGACGAGAAAGAGCAGTGATCCGTGAAGCTTTAGTGACCCGGGGTGATGAACGGGTCGATGGCGGTCGACGTCGGTGAGTGGCGGTTCAGTTCGATCATAACCCGCAACGATCAACACCACGAACCTCCGGTGGCAGCAAGTGCAAACAAACCAGGAAGGGACGGTAGCGCGAGATCGGTGGCACAACAGGAAGGGTGATTCGCGACTGAAGGGAGAAGGGACACACGCGGCGGTGGCGGTTTCGACGGCGAGGACGGACGGCGGTGGCTCAAATCGAATTGTAAGCTAAAAGTGTGTGTGGAAGAAGAAATCAATCCCTGAAGTTGAAGTTTGAAAACTGGTTCAGTGTTATTCTTGTTTCTGAAACTAGGTTTGAGCTCTGATTTTGGTAAGCTCCTGCTATTCCTTGGTCTGAAATCTTTCCTAATCTCTTTAGCATGTTGCAGAGATTAAGTCCTAACTATTTTCCCCAATTTTGATGCATGTTTTCTATGTCAAATTCTCTGATTTTGGGAACCCACCGAAACTGTGTTGCATGTCCAGCAGAGAAGGGGGAATTAGTGGATTTTGGTGTTCAAACTCAGTTCTCTGTGAAGTCTTTGTTCTCAATCGATCTAGAGGTAAGGGGGAAGCTTACTATTTGCTAGAATGAGAATAAATTGTGGTAGAATCTAGGATGAGTCACCAAGAGACTCAAAGGGCATAAGTTAAAATGGTTAAGTGGCTTGGAGGCCAATCTGAGCTCAATTCTTTGTTGAGCAAGTCTAAATGGATGCATGCAAGTGATTTAAGGTTTAAAATCAGAAATTAATTGTTGATTATGAGTTTTGTGGTATTAATTGATGTTTGTATTGATTTTTATGCAAATTGATACCATAAGCTTGATGCATGCAAACTAAGTTGATGTTTGTGTGCTTTGTGTGGCCACTTATACGAATAGGACAAAGACCACATTGTTGTGTGTGATGTGTGATGATGAATTTTTTATGTTTGTTATCTATTTTTTCTGATACTATATTTATAGTTGAGTATGGGATAATGTGAAGTAATTGGTAATGAAATAAAAGAGATGAGAATTAAAAGACACCAAGAAGTGATAACCCTTGTTTGGCTTAAGTCCTTGTGGAGCAAGGCAGCCTTAGCTTGATAAGACACAAAGAGTAGAGATAATGATTGAGAAGAGATGATGAGATGAGAGTGGTGAAGATGTAATGATGTGATGTGAATGAGCCAGAGCTGGGAAAGAATGATGATGTGGAAATGAAAGGGAAGAACTGATGAGGGTGGAAACTTGATTCTTTGGTTTTTTTTTCTTGGATTGAGACTGGTGTTGAGTTGAGCTTGCTCCTCCACCAGCTCTCAAGAAGAGAAAGTTTTTGAGAAAAACTTTTGAAAAGAAATGTTTGAAAAAGGTTTCTAAGAAGGAGATTTTGGGAAAGAAATTATGAAAAGGATTTTTTTTTTTAAAAGAGTTTGCAAATTGAAATTTTTGAAAACGAGCTTTTGAAAATGTATTTTAAAAAGGGATTCCCAAAATGAGATTTTTGAAAAGAGTTTACAAAATGTATTTTTGAAGGGGTTCCCAAAATGAGAAAAATTTTCCAACATTGATTTTCTGAAGTGATTGTAGAAAGAGGTTTTGAAAAAGGATTTCGAAAGGAAAATTTTTGAAATGAGTTTCCTCAAGGAGATTTTGGAAAAAAAAAAGATTTATGAAATGAAATATTTTTAGAAAAGGTGGTGAACTGAAGTTTTGGAAAGGGTTTTACGAAATGAAATTTTGAAGAGGAGTGGAGAAGTTGTGAAGTGAGATTTTTCTATGAAGAGAGAGATGTGTATAAAAGGAGGTATTGAGAAAAGTTTTTGTGTTGAGATATTAACAACGAACGTGGTGAGGAATGAGAGTTAACCCGAAGTAGTGGAGAGGAAGGAACGATAAGTATCTGCGGATACTTAGGACGAGATTGCATTAGGGGAGGACGATGACGGTGAAACGTCAAGAAGTCACGAGTACTTTTCTAGGCAGAACGAACTCCACAAGTGGCGCACTAACGTGGTGGGGACTGGGTCTAATGTCGTGGCATGTTCTGCGTGCACACTAGAGTTGGACTGTCGCCCCCTAGATTGCAAATCGAGAACAGTGAGAGGAACTGGAGTGGGGCATCTTGTTTGCCACTGTAGTGAGACAGTGTACCTTGTTATGAATTGATATGATTATGATTTGAGGCTGATTCCTCCTGGTCTAGGACCATTTGTTGCGTGACAGCTGACGTGCCCGCACGGTAAAGGTTCTGTACTCCTGTTTGCTTCCGACTAGGTGGATGGATGGTCGAGGAGATGTAGACTTGAGACGTGAGTGCTAACTACGAATGGACGCGTACCTCGATGATTCTTTAATCCCCCTTAATCATCGATGGGTGTAATTCAATAACACTTGTTAAGAAAAGACTTAAAATTAAGAAAAGTAAAGGAAGTTTGGTGATGAGAATGTGAAGTGTGGACAAGTGATGGAAACCCTTGAGAAAGGAAAGGAAGTAAGTGAAGGATTTGAGAATTGAGATTGATAAAGTGATTGAGGAATGAGTGAAAAAGAAAGGATGTTTATATAAGACGTTAATATGCTAATAAGATAAAAGAATGTTGATAATAATTAAGAATGATAAGGAAATCTCAAAGTTGTTAATATGATGTAGTGCTTGAGTGTTGTGTTGTGTGTGCCTTGTTTGTATTGTGTGTGCTGTCTTGATATCCCGCCTGCCGTAAATCCACAACGTCGATGACTCGTCGTTCGGAGCGCTAACTCTCTCCTGCCCGTTGGCATACCGGTGTTTCTGATTAGTGAAGCTCAGAAGATTGCTTCTGCTTCAACTAGGATGCAGTGGATGCCCAAGAATGGTGGGCCAGTAGCGACAGCAGTGACATCCTCTTCTGGAGTTAAGAAAGAGTGCAAGGAGGATCGGGAGCTTCACCCGATAGTTTTCATTAGGAAGAGTCGTAGGTAGGGTAATTAGTTTAAGTTGTTATAAGTGTGAGTCAAGGATTATCTTCGCAATGTAACACTGTTGTAACTATCCCCTACTTATTTTGTGAAATGGCCGAATCTTTAAAACTATTTTGAAAGATTTTGGAAGGGAAGGTGAGGAACGGTTTTTAAGTAACGACCCGGTTTTCAAGTAAGAACGTGAGCATGCACCAACCGCTTTGCAAAAAAAAAATAAAAAAAAATTTCTTATAAAAAAAATGGCCTCATTTTTAGCAACTTTTTAAATATATGATGATGGTTTTCGGGAGATGAAAATCGGGGCTTTACAGTTTTTACTTTGATTTAAGTTTTTCCTCTTGGTTTTGTTAATTGGTTTTCGGTTAAGCCTTGAAAATCAAAGAGATCATGATTGTTCTTATAAAAGGTTCATGCATGTGCTAATTGAACTTTGATCTTGAATTACTAAGGGTAAATAGATTTACAATACATTAGATCTAAAATCTTGTGATTCGGTCATGACTAGGGAACTAGGTCATAATGCTTGTTATTTTGATTTAGGTTCTTGCATGTTTGTTTTATGTTTATGAATGTTGATTTGAGTAGTTTAAATGTTTTGATTTTGGTCTTGATCTTGAAAAGGCTTTGATCTTTGGTTTTTATCTTTAAAAAGTTTTGATCCTTATGTTGTATGTCATGGTTTTGATCTTTCTCTACTCAAAATGATTTTTATCTTTGATTTGTGATTGGTTCCATGACTTGATTTACAAGATTTAGGTGAATGCATATGGTTTTGGGTAAAATGATTTCATTTTTTTTATAAACCTCACGGTTTTAGAAATAAACCAAGGGGACAAATTTTTGGAAAATGCATTCTTAACTTGACTCATGATTTATGATCTTCCATGTTGATCTCTCTTTGATTCAAAGACTTTTAAGAAAATTATAATTAAGATGAGAACTTGATTTAAGGACAAGATATTTTTTTAGACTTGTGTGTGTGAAAAGGGTGCATGGTTTAATTCATGAATTTTGATGTTGCATGTTGAAAAGTGAACTAAAAACCTTGTTTTTGTCAAACTTAGATTCGGCCTAGGCATGGGAATAGGCTAGGATTCTTTTCAATGAAGTGACATAACTACAATGAGTATGTTTTGTGAAACTATGTTAAAATAAATTGTTTAAAATTGTGTTATGGATGTTTAATTTCTATTTGATTTTGGATTAAAAATTAAAGGGAATAATTGGGTTAAATAATTTTGGAGAAGTTTTGTGTAATTGAATATGAGTATGTGTGTATTCGGTTAAGGATAAAAGGACGAATAAATAATTTTGTTTCATGAAAAAGAAAGTAGAATTTAAGTATTTGAAATAAATCAAGTTGATCTATGTGTTTAGATTCATGGTTCCTAACTTGTTTCCCTTCATTCTATTCGGCCATATGGTAAGGATAGGTCTAGAAAGTCTAGTTGCATGACCTTAAATCTATGTAATGATTGTTGAAAAGGATTTAAATTGTTGAAAGTAGGAAAAATAAATATAAAAATGTTTGGTTTAAATTTTGATGCAATTTGGTGTGCGAATATATGCATGATTGAGTGTTTGTTTTGTGAAATTAAATTATTTGTGAGTTGTATGATTTCTGTAATGATTGACTAAATTGATTATGTGTTTCTAATCACTTAATAAAGTGTTAATTTTAAGTTAAAGAAATTGTTTGGAAATGGAATAGCATCATGATATATTAAGTTGTCTTGGTTGATTTCAAATGTTTGTTGTGAAAGTGTTTGTTTGAAAATGAATGTTTAATTTATAATTAAGTAGAACAATTGGTTTTGAAATTAATTGAAATCGGATTTTGATCAAAATGATTTTTGTGAAGTGACCCTTCGCTGTTCCGGACTATTTAAGATTGTTTGTTAACCTTAAAAATGTTTTCATGTGATCTAACGTAAGGTTTCAACCGATACTTGATTCCAGAAAAACCCGGATTGAAAACAGGACATTTTTCGGTGTTTTCAAACGTGTTTTAGGTGCTGTCCAAGTCGGACTAGCAACCAAGTAAATTGGTTTGAATTACTTTACATGATGTTTTCAATGATTTTAAAATACTTAAAGCATTAGAAAAATGTTAAAATAGTTTAAGAGAAATCGGTTATGTTTTAAATCTTCCGACGGGGAGTGAGAGGTGTTTAAGTTACCAAAAGATTTTCTTAACACAAGTTAATAACATACGAGGAACTTGAAAAGCGAGGGATTGGGGCAGTCAGCAGCACAGAGGATCCGAGATGACGGTACGCAATAAATAGCTGGACCTCAGGTGAGAGAGAAGCTTTCCTAAGACACTGTGGTAGTTAGGTGACTTATTAGGACGTTCCGTATCATCTCAAAGATCGGAACTAAGTGGTTCGGAGTCAATAGTATAGGGGCAATTGTTTGATTGTGTGGCCACTTATACGAAGATGACAAAGACCACATTGTCATTGTGTGATGAGTGTGTGACTGTTGATATGCTTTTATATTTTATTTCATTATGCTTGATAATGTTTACTGCTCTTATTTAATATGAGTAATTTGCTGATGGACGTCTGTAACGTCCTGAATAAGACATTTGAAAATGAAATGATTAAGTTAAGAAGACACAAAGGAAAAAGGAGTAACGAGTGGAAATAAGATATGTGTTGGAAAAGAGAAAGAATTGAGATTGGAGGAAAGGAATGAAATGATAATGCTGAGAACGAGACAGAGCTGGGAGAGTGAGATCAATATGAGATGTTATTTGAGTGGAGCTGGGCTCCTTGGTTTTTGGTTTTAGTCTGGGACTAGTGTTGAGTTGAGCTTGCTCCTCCATTAGCGCCCAACAAAGTTGTGATTTTGAAAAGGTTTTCGAAAAGAAATTTCTGTAAGGATTTGTGAAAGGAGACTTTTGAAAAAGTTTTTTTTCAAAGGAAATTTTTTGTAAAGAAGTGTGAAAAGAAGTTTTTGGAAAAAGGTTTGGGAAGCAAAATTTTCGGAAAGGTTCTGAAATGAAATTTTGAAGAGGTTTGTGAAACGATGTTTTTAAAGGAATTTTTATGAAACGATCTTTTTGAAAAGTTTTATGAAAGGACACAATTTGAGGAAAGTTTTGTGAATCAACTTTTGATGATGTTTTTGGAATGACATTTTGAGAAATTATTTTTGTAACAATATTTTTGGGAATGTTGGATGAGAATAGATTGTTATGTGAAAGTTTTCGAAAGGATATTTTGTGAAAGTTTATGATATAAGATTTTCCAAAAAGTTCATGAGATGTGTTTTGAGGAAAGTAAGATTGCTTTGAGAAAAGATGTTGAAATGAGTTGATTGCGAGAAATGGAGAATACTGAGAAAGTTTGAGAAATGTGATTGGATATGGTGATGTGATCCCAGCTCTGTGCTATGCGAGCTTTGATGAGAGAAAGGTTGTGCCAAGTTAGTGGTCGGGACTCGTTGAAGGGTTGAACGAAGGACGGGCCGACCTTAAGATAATTAAAAGATAAAAGACTTAAAAGACATGCGTGGTGAGGTATGAGAGTGCGAAGTAGTGGAGAGGAAGTAACGAAAAGTATCTGCGGATACTTAGGACGAGATTGCATTAGGGGAGGACGATGACGGTGAAACGTCAAGAAGTCTAGAGTATGTTTCTGGGCAGAACGAACTCCACATGTGGCGCACTAACGTGGTGGGGACTGGGTCTAATGCCGTGGTAAGTTCTGCGGGCCCACCAGCAACATACTGTCGCCCCCTAGATTGCAAATCGAGAACAGTGAAAGGGATTGGAGTGGGGCATTTTGTTTGCCACTGCGAGGCAGTGTGCCATGTTTATTATGAATTGATATTATTGAGGCTGAGTCCTCCTGGTCTGGGACCATTTGTTGTGACAGCTGTCGTGCCCGCACGGTAAAGGTCCTGTACTCCTGTTTGCTTCCGACTAGGTTGGGTGGATGATCGAGGAGATGTAGACGTGAGTGATAGCCGAGAACAAAATGAATTCCCCAATGATATCTGATGATTCCCAAAGTAGAGGAATGATATGAATTGATAAGATTGGAAAGGAAAAGATTTCGAGTACGAAATGGAAAAAGGATTGAGAAAGAAAGAAGAAATAAGATAATTGAAATTAAATTAGAAAGAAATTGAAGGATGATAAGAAAGACGATAAGACTGATAATAGGGATAATGATATCATAATTGTTGTGTGTTCGTATGCTGTATGTTGTGTGGTGTGTTTGTATATTGTATTGTATGTTCGTTTGGTCCTTCTATCTAGCCTATCGTAAACCCACACTGTCGACGATTCGTCGTTCGGAACGCTTACTCTCTCCTGTTCGTTGGCATATCGGTGCTGCTGATGTCTCAACGGGCAGACGGAGTACCGCGTGGAGATCATCTCTCTAGATGGAGCTGAATGACAACTGCAGAGCAACGATGGAGACGATTTCATTTACGGGTGAAGAGAAGGCACAAGAAGAGAAGAGATTTCCATCCGGAGGTCTTCATCAGAAGGAAGCGAAAGGAGAATGTTAGGTTAAGTTTGTGAATTGTGATTTGAATCAAGGATTACCAAGTTATGTGCCAATTATGTAACTAAGCCAAGTTCTAATTCTATGTTGTGGAATGCTATAATTTGGAAAAACAAACAATGTAGTCTTTTGGAAAATATCAGGATGGTTTGGAAACAAGTCTTTTTGTGAAAATGAAAGTTTTATGAAAATGAATGTTTTAGTAACAACTCGGTTTTCATAAAGGGTGATGAGAACACCAAGGACTTTTCCACAATGTTTTCAAACGCTACAACAATGTTTTGAAAAAAAAAACGGCCTCATTTTCTGCAACCTTAATGAATAAAAGTCAATTATTTTGGTTTACGAAAATCGGGCTGTTACAACATATGCATAACAACATATGCTCATACAAATATTAAAACTTCCCAAAAGAGATTAGGGTTTGACTAGGGTTGACTTTCCTCTCTTCTCTCTCTTCTCCCTCACGGTTGTCCTTGGCCATGCCTTGCCGTTCATGGCAAAGAGGAGGGGTAGACCTCCGAAATCGCCCTCGTCTTCAGCAAAGAAAGCCACAAATGATCCTGATGATGATGATGGAACACGTAGAAAGCTTGATGTTACACTCATTGATGATGAAGAACTAGAGGAGATCGATAACTTGACTCCTAAGAAAGCGAAGATGCTATTAAAGAACCTTGATCTCCTATGTGAAAAGGTTAAGGAGAAGGCAATGTATGATGGAGATACCTCAGTTAAGGACACAAATGCAGTGAAAAACCCTGAACCGGGGGATGGTGCAACAAATCCTAATCCTGCAGCAAACGTGAAACAGCCTTCTATATGGGATAACTTTGATGTCTCGAAACTGAGAAATGCTGGAGATAAGCTGAACTTTGTAGAACCTGTCATGAAGGAAGGAATTAAGATTGGCAAGATCGAGGCCGAGGATGTAGAAAGTGAGATACTTTTCTGGAAGAATGCACTAATATTTTATGTATTAGGTGCAAGACCACCTTACTCAGTTTTGAGTGGTTACATTAAAAAAGTCTGGGGACATCTTGGCATTGACAAGATTCTTATGTGCACTGATGGCAAGATGGTGGTGAGATTTTCAACAGTGGAAGCTATGGATGAAGTGCTGCAAGTTGGCATCTATCACTTTGATAGAAAGCCACTTATTATTGCACCATGGTCAGCTGGATTTGGCAGCAAGGCTCATATTCATAGGCTCCCAGTGTGTATTCAATTGCCTATTATGAGTTTGAAGTTTTGGAGTCAGAATGCCTTGAGCAAAATAACTAGTCTAATAGGGACACCAATTATGGTGGACCAAGTCACTAAGGAGCGCAACAGAATAAACTTTGCTCGCATACTAGTAGAGGTTGATCCTAAAATGTTTCCTGATGAGGTTTTCTTTGAAGATGATCATGGTAATATTGTTGCTCAGAAAGTATCCTATGAATGGAAGCCAGTAATTTGTGCAAATTGCTCAAATTATGGCCATGATTCCAAGTCATGTAGGAAGAATGTAAGGAAGCAGTGGGTGGTGAAAAAGAATCCCATGGCTGAAGGTGTTGAAAAGGGAGATAAGGAAGAGCCAGTAGTGATGGTAGAGTCAAGTGCTAAAGATTAGACCTCACAGAATGAGGGGACTGTGGTGCCTAACTCAGTTGCAAGCTTGGAAGGTAATAAAAGCCCTGAAGCAGTGAATTCTGAGGTTCAGGTTGACAGTAACTTGCAGAACAAGGCGACTGGTTCTGGTAATGTCAGGCAGGTTGAGATTGATGATGAGCAGGCCTGGATTACAGTTAGAACAAGAAGCAAAGCTAAGAATGATGGAATTCATGTGAGGAACTCAAACTTGGAAAATATTGCCTCTAAGGCCAATGGATAATTTGCTGATTTGGAATATAAGGGGGTTTAACAACCCTCTTAAGCAAAGAGAGTTAAAGGCTCTGTGCAGGGAGAATAAGGTGGGTTTTTTAGCTATAATAGAAAATAAATTGAGAGCCAATTCTTGGAAGGCCACTCTAGAGAACTTTGCTCCAGGCTGGGGGTATGCCAGCAACATTGAGGATCATCCGGTGGGCAGGGTGTGTGTACTATGGAAACCTGACATGTTCTCAGTCAATGTTGAGAGAGCTACTAGTCAGATTATTCATTGTCATGTTATGCTCCCTAATTCTCAGGTATTATTTTTTGTTACTTGTGTATATGCTGCAAATGACTTGGTTAGCAGACAAGAATTATGGCATGATCTGAATGAGTTAAAAGACAGTATTAACGCACCATGGTTAGTGTGTGGAGACTTTAATTGCTGTCTTAGTGATCAGGAGAAGTTAGGTGGCAACCAAGTAGATTGGGATGCTATTGAAGAATTCAATTATTGCCTCAGATATTGTGAACTGCAGGATATGAGGTATACTGGTAATTTCTATACCTGGTGCAACAAACAATTTGATAATGACAGGATCTATTGCAAGCTAGATAGAACCCTGGTCAACTATCAGTGGATTCAGAGATGGCCTAACATGGAGACTGATTTTATGAATTCAAGTATCTCAGATCACAGCCCTGCTCTTATCAGGAATAACACTAAGACAGAACAATTTGAAGGAAGCTTTAAATTCTTCAATCACTGCACTCAGGCACATGATTTCATTGACAAGGTTAGAGAGGCTTGGAACTCTGACATAGTTGGCCATGCCATGTACAGAGTTAGCAGGAAACTGCATCTACTCAAAAAGCCATTGAAAGAGTTGAACAGGAGGGATTTTGCAGGAATTGACTTAAAGGAGAGGCAACTGAGGCTAGCTTTGGATGAGGTTCAAGATAGACTTAACCAGAATCCACTTGATATTGGTATTCAACATGAAGAGAGGATTGCCTATGCTAATTATACTAAATCCTTGTCAGCAGCAGTGGCTTTCTTGAGGCAGAAGTCAAAAGAAAACTGGATTAGTGATGGGGATCAGAATACCTCATTTTTTCACAAGTCAATAAAACTAAGGCAATATAAGAATAGAATCCTAAAGATTTCTGATGATGAGTGGCATATTGTTCACAATCAGAAGGAGATCATGGAGGTTTTTGTAAAATACTATGAGGATTTTTTTGCAGAGAAGGCTAATCAGTGGACCATGACTGATGCAATTAAAGGGTTTGGAAGCACAATTAATGCAAATGAACAGCTCAACCTGCTAAAACCTTTTTCTAGAGAGGAAATCAAAGAAAGCTTCTGGACTATTGATAAAGACAAGTCCCCTGGGCCAGATGGGTTTGGGGCTGGTTTTTTCCAAGCTGCATGGGAAATCATAGGAGATGAACGTTGTATGGCCATTGAAGAATTTTTCAATTCTGGAACCTTACTCAAATCCTGGAATGCTACCTCTTTGGTGCTTGTCCCTAAAATTGACAATCCTGCTCATGCCAAAGACTATCGGCCTATTGCATGTTGCAATACCCTATATAAGTGTGTTTCTAAGCTATTATGCTCAAGGCTGAAAAAGGTGCTTCCAAAGCTAATCAATGAAAACCAGACAACATTTGTTGAAGGTAGGAGCATAGTGCATAATGTGCTCATTTCTCAGGATCTGATGAGGCACTATGGAAGGAAAAACTCCTCATCTAGATGTTGCTTCAAGATAGATCTCATGAAGGCCTATGATACATTGAATTGGAAATTTATCAAGAATATGCTCAGTGACTTGAACTTTCCTGATAAGTTCATTCAATGGATTATGGTATGTATATCAACAGTTTCCTTCAATGTGGTAGTGAATGGAGCCAAATCTGCAAATTTCAGAAGCAAAAGTGGCATTAGACAAGGTGATCCTGTCACACCCTTGCTTTGTATATTATGAAATATAGTTTCTCTATTGTTTATTGAATAGAGTATATGGACTTGCGTCAGTATAGAAGTAATAAAATCTTTGTTATGGAACAATTGGTGAAAATAATCCTTTCTTTCATAAGTTGGGTTTTCATTACGACTATTAAAAGCTTCCCAACTCAGTACTAAAATTACAATTATCAGAGTAAGCGGAAAATAGGGACCTTGACTTGATAATTCACGTTTAATGCCATTTATATAAAGATATATATATATATATATGTGTGTGTGTGTGTATAAACATAACCATACATATCATAATGTAGTAGTACTAGCATACATCAAAGTCAAGTCGAAGTAGCAAGAGTTTATAAAATACAAGTCCATAATATAAAGCCAAAAGAAAAGACTGTAAGTTCCATTGAGAATGTTTTGATAATGACAAAAGGTTTTGAACAAGCTACAAAGGTGTTGATCAAGTTCAAGCTCAAAAAACAACAACAATCATCAAAGGAAGAAGAGAGAACAAGCTCATGAAGACTTGAAGATCTAGTTTGAGTTTTGTTATTGTTTTATCTTTTGCCTCTCTAGACTTAGTCTTTTATTTGATGAGTTTGGGTAGAGTTTCTTAGAGGGTAGTGAATCTCTTTTGATTGCATGATTATAACATAATTTGAGTTTTCACATAACCTAAAATCAATAGGTGGCTTAAAGGTTTGAAAGGAAAGGTTTAGTTTTGAGAAAACAAGTTTCAAACAAGTTGCAGTATGGTCTAATCGATTAAGACCAATTCTAATCGATTACTAATCGATTATGCCAAAGTCTAATCGATTAAACGCTGTTGTACTGGTTTTTTAAAATACGATTTTCACTTCTCAAAATCAATTTTTAAGTGCTATAACTTTTGGAGATTCTACATAAACCTTTTCCCAATTATTGTGATTATCTAGAATCATTTTCATACAAGTTTTACAAGAAATCAAGCCACTCTATTCTCTCTCAATTTCAAAGATCAGAGCTTTTCTATTTTTATATTCTTTGATCAAGAACTCTAGAATCTCTCATGTTGATTTTGTCATAGCTATTGGAAGAGATTCACAGGAGTGTCATTGTGTTTTCAATTTGTGTTGTAATCTTTGCAAGAGGCAAGCCATCTACAACAAACAAGAAGACTTGGTGTGTCGATTATCATCAAGCAAATTTCTCATTGAAGAAGAAGAAGTCTTGGTTGTGAATCAAGCAAAGTGAAGACTTGGTGTGTGGATTATCATCAAGTAAGTGAAGACTTGTTGTGTGGATTATCAACAAGGGGTAGAGGTTAGATTAGAGAGAAGATCAATAGGATTACATGGCAAAGGTGTGGTATCCTTTGTAGGCTATCAAGAAGGGAGTCTTGAGAGGCATTTACTTGTAATTTGAGAACTCTAATTCCTCATAGTGAAGAATCTCTCTTGGTTGAAGAGGGGACTGGATGTAGCTTTCAAGTGGATGAAAGTGAACCAGGATAAATCACTGTGCCGTATCTCTAAACCCTTACTCTTTACATTCTTGTTGTTCATTGTGTTCTTGGTTGAAAACCTAGAAAAAGTGATTTTTCATAATTGATTGAATTGAATCTTAATTGTTCAAATTAACTTGGGGAAAATCATTTTCATAACCTAGGTAATCAATAAGAATATAGGTGTTAATTGTTTCCGCTGAGTATCTGATCTTACGTGTTGATTGATTGATTTTCGTATTCGATTGAAAAGTGAATTTTCAATTTCTGATAGATTTAATCGATTAATATTAATCGATTAAGGGTTTTTATACTTTCTGATCTTAATCGATTAAATTGCAGATTAATCGATTAAAGTTCAGCTTAATCGATTAAGTGCTGACAAATTTGCAAAAATCATTTGTTTTAATTGTTTCGATTCATTTCATTCGAAAATATTTCAAGGTTTCTTTTACACCTATTCAACCCCCCTTTCTAGGTGTTCTCCTAGGGTTACTTAGTTGTTTCAACCACCAATTGCGGTTTCCTCAAAGACCACCTCACTGAGATCTCTCAAAAATATGTACAATATATATATAGAGAGAGCAAAACATGAAAATCCCAGCAGTGGTCCAGTGATCCTCCTCCATAGCATCATCTCCAGCGTCTCCAGCAGCTGCTCCACCTATCCCCCATCCTGATCATCTATACTATGCATCACCTGGTGGATCCCCAACTCCCCACTGGCTCCCAGTGGAGTGCTCGACTGGCTCGCCCTCACTCTCAGCCTCCTCAGGATCCCCCTCTACCTCGTCCGACTGAGTGGGTGCCCTACCACTGGGCACGGGGTCAGCTGAAGGAGTCCCATGAACTGGACTCATCGGACTAGGTATAGGAGTCTCCTCACGGATCACTCGAAAAGCAGAGGGGTGAGATCTAGTAGCAGCTCTAAAACGAAAAGAATGAAAGAGACGAGCTGGTCGAGTCGGGGGTGGTCCATGATAGGTATAAAAAGGGGGTATATGCAAAGTATGGATAATAGGGATGCGAAACCTACGAGGACGGACACGAGCCAAAGGGTTAGGGTGATATAGAGTCACCTCTACCTCACCCTCAAATGTGGCTCTGTGGTCCTCGTAGTACCACACTCCACTAGGGAGTGGGCGCAACTCGATGCAAGCTAGATAGTGTGCCATCACCTATAATGGGCATAAAGGGGTAAGCAATATAATCCACATAATCAAATAAGAATAAATAAAGCAAGTAACAATTACAAGTCCCAAATATCCATATGCATATGCAAATGAACAAGTGTAATCCATACATAATAGTCCCATTAAGTATGTGTAATGATGCATGTCTCCCATTTCCATTGTCCATTGAACGTTCAATCCAGTAATTCACATACAAGACCAACATGTATTGTGGAGCTGCTCGGATAGTGTGCACACAACGTCACCAAGACGTAACAGCATTCCCAAATGCTGCCCACATTACCAAAATGTGTCATCGAGCCAGTCACCACCGAATTATCCCCAACCTTTCACCATGCATGTATGCACATAAAATTAAATGCTAAGATTAACCAATAATCTTATTATGTGCATCCAATATTATTCCTTCAGTGAATTAAACTGTTGTTAATAACTTCCCAATTCTTTTAATGGAACATGATATTTTTCCCCATAAGCAGAGTTGATCTTAATCGACATTACATCAGGTATGTTAAAAAGAAAGTTGTTTTTCTGTCCCTGATCCAAAAAGACTCGAGTGAACTCTCCTGGACTCGAGTGTTCCTCAGTTTTACCAAAATACTCGAGTGTTCTTCATGGCACTCGAGTGTTCTTCGTTTCCAGAACTTGATTTTTAAGGTTCATTCCTATACTCGAGTGTTCATCATTTTTCCAGAAATACATTTCAAATTTCATCAGAATACTCGAGTGTTCTTCGTGAATACTCGAGTGTTCTTGAGTTTTCCATAAAATTAATTTTCAAAAATAGGCAAAATACTCGAGTATCATCCATAACACTCGAGTGTTTGCAGACATACAACACTGAAATTTGAGTTTTAACATACCATTTCCAATTATAGTCAATTCCAGTCCAATCCAATGATCAAAATAGCTTATATTACACATATTAAACATGTTCCAATATAGAATTAACAACAATTAACACTGAATCACAGAATATCATTCATTATGCATAAAATCCATTTTTTTCACAACTTAACATACCAAATTCAATTCTAGGTATATTTATCACAAATACAGCTTTGGTACACCTTGCATGTGACCTAACAAACATGTCCAAACCAACATTTGAACCCAGAATGGCCTCCAAGCCTCAAAACTAATTCCAACTATGCCCATAGAGTCTTTGGTTGACTCTCATCCTAATTTCACATGATTTAAACTTATTCTAGTGAATTAGAAGCTTCACCCTTACCTCTAAGTCGTGAATCAACACTGAGATTGCAGAGAAATTAGCTGGAAATGCTAATCCTCAAAAACCCTTTGCATGCAACCATATATGAGCAGGGTACCAAGACCAGAGATTTTGACATGCAAAAACGTTTTAGAAATTAGGGAAAATGGTTAGGATTGATTCTCTACAACTTAAACTAGAGGTATGAACGAATTTGAGGGTCACAGGGTTCGTGAGCTTACCACAATCAAAGCTGTAAGTAAGCTCCAGACTTCAGCTTCCAACTTTGGCAGCAAAAACACCCTTGCTTTCGATCTTTGATTCTCCCTTCACACAGACACTCAGCTCACAACCTTTGTATCTTTGTAAAGCTCGTGATGTGAGCTTTACAATGGTGTATCACTCTCAAATCCACTCTCAAACACGATCGAGTAATTAAAGCACGAAATCAGGAACCCTAACTTTGAAACTTCAGAGCAAAATCAACCAAAATCCTTCACCTCCTTCACCCAAGCGCGTAAATAGACATGCCCAGCGTTCATGCAACTCGCCACGACATCCATTAACGTGTGCTGAAGGTGTTTTCGTGTCAACCAGAGGAATCGTCGTGTGTTGACTCATCAAACGCACTAACGAGTTCTCCACTGACTCGATTACTCAAGTGTTTCCAGGAATACTCGAGTATTTTTGCCAATTTTTCAAAAATATTTATTTTAATGCCCTTCCCTCCAAAATCTTCCTAATATTGCTTCTAGATCCTAATTCAGGGACTAATATGCAAAAACATTATTTTTACATATTATACTTTATTAAAACACTTTTTCCATCTCACACTGGCATCAATACCAACACATAATTAATCCAAATTAATTATGAATATATATATATATAATTAAGGAAAATAGTTATGAAATAACCTTTCATAATTAAAATTTTCATTACACCAGGGGATGAAAATTTGGGGTGTTACAGATCCCATCTCACCACTGTTATTTGTCTTAGCAATGGAGGTCTTGTCTAGAAGGTTGCAGGCTGCAACTCACCATCCTCACTTCAGATTTCATCCAATGTGTAGAAGTTTAAGACTGGTAAACTTGTGTTTTGCTGATGACCTCATGATCTTTTGTAAAGGTCATATAAAGAGTGTTGAGGTGATAATGGAGGCTCTACATGATTTCTCTGCAAATTCAGGTATGAGGGCTAGTCCAGAAAAGTCACAGGTGTTCCTTGCAGGGGTAAATGACATTCAAAAAAATCTAATACTGGCTAGCACTGGCTTCAAATTGGGCAGTTTCCCTTTTAGGTACCTTGGTGTACCCTTGTCTTGCAGGAAGTGGTCCACTGCTACTTGCAGGTCTTTATTAGAAAAAGTGAGCAAGAGAATAAAGACATGGCAGACAAGAAATTTGTCTTATCAGGCAAGGTCAGTCCTTATTAACTCAGTGCTCCTATCACTGCATAGTTACTGGGCTCAGATATTCATTATACCTAAACCAGTGCTGAGAGAGGTGGATAAGGTATGCAGAGAATTTTTGTGGGGTTCTCAAGCTGCTCCAATCAGCTGGGCCAAGATATGCACTGAGAGGAAGTTTGGTGGATTGAATTTCAAGAATTCAGTACTGTGGAATCAAGCTTCTATAGGTAAACAATTGTGGCAGATTGCAAAAAAAGAAGATACACTTTGGGTGAACTGGATCAATACGATTTACTTGAAGGATAACAGCATATGGTCCTTACAGGTAACTCAAGAAATGGGCTGGCATTTCAAACAGATTTTAAAAGTAAGAAATCTTCTGCAAACAGGTTTTACAAATGATAGCTGGATGCATAATCCAGATGGTAGTTATAGCATAAAATCTGGATATAGATTCTTGCAGGGAAATTTGCAGAAATTTACACTTTATAGACAGGTTTGGAATAATGCCTCTATTCCTAAACACTGTTTTATTATGTGGATGGCTGTGAATGATAGACTTAAGACCAAAGAAAGGTTGAGCAGATACATGAATGTGGGCTCTTTGCTATGCCCCTTATGCAACTCTCATACAGAGACAAGGAACCATCTGTTTTTCAAATGTGTTTGGAGCAAGGAACTGTTGAATTTGCTAGCTGACTGGATGTGTGTGACTGAGAAGTATTACAGGTTTGCAAACTGGACCAAATGGCTTAGGAAATGCTCAAGACTCAAGCTGGATAGGAAGCTGGTTTCAACTTATATGGCAGCAGCTGTTTACTTTATATGGAGGGAGAGAAATGGAAGATTGTTTGGCAATAAAACTCAGACTTTGCAGCACATATATAGAGTGGCAATCAGAGAATTGGCTTATAGACTAGCTTTTGTTTTTCCAAAATTTAGACAATGGCAGAATACTACTTTAGTTAATAGAATAATGGAGCAATTGTGATTATGTTGAAATTCTTCGAGGCTTTAGTTACCTTAGAACCCTTCCTAGAAGGTGGATAAGGGACTAAGGTTCTCTTTCTATGTATGAGATTATTTTTGATTCGGTTTGGTAATAAATCTTTTTATTTACCAAAAAATCAATCATCCAAACTAAACAACAAAACTTCAGATCAATTATCACAACCACACTTTCATAATTATAACCGAATTTGTCACAAACATTACAAAAATTTCTCAAACATTATCACTTCTTGAAAAATGATAATTTTCATTTTATAAAATTACTTACCTATTCTTACTAACTAAAACTGAATCATACTCATGAAAATAAAACAAGCTAATTTTCTATTTTTTTTTCAGGATATTTTGAAATCACTTAAACTTTTAATCTTGATTTAAATTTATAATCATGAACAAACATTGTCAATCAAGCTCAATTAGATAACAACACATAAGATTTAAAATTAGGGCGGATGCCCATGGGGCCCGCCCGCTCGCAATTTTTTGCGGGCCGGGCATTGATTTTGTGCCCAGCAAAAAAAAATGCCCGCCCGCCTTGCCCATTTTTTAGCGGGCATTCTTGGGCGAGCGGCGGGCAGCCCACGGGCCACCCATTAATTTTTAAAATAAAAAGCATATGTCATATGTTTCCTAATTTCTAAGTACTGATTACGTTAAAAAAAAATTGATTGTCATTCTGATACAGCAAAAATTTTAATTGATTGCTAAATTTTTATTTAACTGCTTGACCGATTGTTTTGCTTTTAGCCTTTCATTGATTGTTTTTATGTGTTTTTTTTTAGTATTTTGAGTAATTTATAGCCTTACGTTAGTTACGTACCGTTAGCATTTTTCAATTTTTGGCCTCTTTATGAGTTTTTTTTTCAATTTTTAAATTTTTTTTAATTAAAGCGGGACGCCCACAAGCCCGCTCGCCCGCCCAAGCAGGCGGGAAGGGCCTCAATTTTTCGCCCACGAAATTTTAATAGGCGGGCATGCCCGCCGACCAAAATCGCGGGCACGCTCCCATGCCCGCCTGCCCGCCCAAATTGCCAATGCTATAAATAAGTTAGCCATAATTCTTTCGAAACAATTCATTTCATTCTTGTAAAATATGCATAACTTATTCTCTTGAAATCTACTACTTAAAACGGTACTCTTAATCATAATCAATTCTTTAAAAACACTTAGTCACTAAAAATCAAAATGTGGACAGCACCTTAACAAGTCTAATATTTTTCACTTAATCAAAAACTAAGTCACCCAAAATCATTTATTTTCTAAAGGCTAATCACTCACATCAAATACCTAACACATAACAATAAAAGAATACAGCTAAGACACACACTTTATCATGTTAAAGTCACATACATAAAAATTAACAACACACATGTATAAATAAATTTTTGAACACTTAAAACACTTAGGGACATTTCTGGGCAGCAACTTATACTTATTATAAAATCATTTAAATAAATTAGATTAAGTTCACACTTCACATTATTATTAACTAATATCATTCCTTTACACATAATCTCCTAACTTAATCATCATTCCAACTAAATTACCTTATAATAATCAAGCTAAAACAACAACAAATACACATGTCACCATGCTACTTAAACACCAATCAAAGTTAAATATACTAATTATATTATTAATCTCAAATCAAATTACACTTAAGGAAATAAAACAAATTAAGCTCCCTAATTAAATCCTATAAGTCCGAATATTATCAAGAAGAGACACAAAACACTAATTAATCTTATCATTACTTAAATCAAACCAATCACTTAAGATTTCAACATGCCTGCAACAAAATTCATAGTTTTAGTTTAAGATCATTTGTTTACTAACATGTATGACAAGCTCATCATCATCAATGTTCATTTTCAACACACAATAATTCTTAACCCATTTAATCATGACATGGCCCGTAACATCCCAGATTTTTAACCCCTGATTAATAAAAGGATAATTATAAAGCTTATTTATAATTAATCATTCTTATTCTTGATTTCAAAGAACTTTGTTATGAATGATAATATTAGAGAGTTTTAATATGGGAAAATAAATATTTTTCACATTAATCCCTGTTTGGGGACCTTGAAGTAATTTTAGAAAGATTTTGGAGGGAAAGAAAATAAAACAATTATTTTTCATAATTTGCCCAAAAGACTCGAGTATTCCCTAAAAGACTCGAGTGAATTGTACAGAGTTGCACTCGTGAGTGCGTTTGCTGAGTCACCACTCTGAATACCTCACGAGTTGACACGATTGCAACTCAGCAACACGTTCTTGGACTCGTTTCGTTGTGAATGAGCATTCAATCGAACCATATAAGGCTATGGTTGACGAATCAACTGTTCATTTTGCCAAATCCGTGAAGAATTTCTGAGTTTAGGGTTCTTAACTTCATTCTTTCGATTCTCTTTGATTCTTAAGTGTTGATATACAAATCATACACCATTGTGAAGCTCACATTCAGGGCTTCACAAATATACCAAGATTGTGAGATGAGAGTTCGTAGATTGGAAGAGTCGAAGCTTAGAAGTTGGAGTTTGTTTGTTGTCTCAGGTTTCCTGGAGCTTACTTTGGAGCTCGATTTTGGTAAGCTCAGGCAACCTCTCCATGTTAATCTTGTCTCTTTAGTTAGTACGAATTGTAGAGAGTTTATAGAGACTAATTTCCCCAATTTTTATGGTTGTTTCATGCATCAACCAATTCAATCTTGGTGCTCTGCTGAAACTGCTCTGTTTCAGTGTGGAGTTTGGGGAATTCAACTTGGAAGCTAAGTTTTGGGTAAAGTCTCTGTTGATTCACGTCTAAGAGGTAAGGGGGAAGCTCTCTATTCACTAGATAGAGTTTAAATTGCATGCATTTGATTAGAGATCTACCAAGAGGTTCTAAGGGCTTAGTTTGAATAGGGAAATTGGTTTGGAGACCAACCTGCACTGTCAAATTGTTCTGAGCAAGTTCTACATGTTGCATGTGAGCTTTATGCAAGTTGTTTTCATGCCAAAAGTGTTTGGAACTGAATTTGGTATGTAGAATTGTTAAAAATGTGTTTTTATGCATAATTGTTGCTCAGATTGGATTCGGTGTAATAAGTTGTGGTTTCTGTGTTGGAACATGTTTAATATGTATAATGTAAGCTCTGTTGATCATTGGATTGGATTAAAATTGGCTAGAATTGAAAATGGTATGTTAAAATGCAAATTACAGTGTTATCTGTCTGCAAAACACTCAGTATTTGGGATGACACTCGAGTATTCGACCAAAACTGAAACATGAATTTCTGGAAAATGAAGAATACTCGAGTATCATGAAGAACACTCGAGTAATTTGGTAAAATCTCAAGAACACTCGAGTACTCATGAAATACTCGATTAAATTTTGACAATCTGGGATTTGAACTGACTGAAAGTATGAATGACTTGAGTATTCATGAACTACTCGAGTAATCTGGAAATTTGAAGAACACTCGAGTATTCTGAAGAACACTCGAGTAGTTTTACCTAGAATACTAGAAATACCATTTTCAATCCTGGACCGTTTGGTTAATACTTAAATGACAATAATCCAAGCGATCTAAGACTTAAAAGAAATTGATTGAGGATATGTTTATTCCGTTTCGATGACGGGACGTTGCTCGGATGGCACATCATAACGTTGCTCGGGTGGCACGTTATGTATTATCAATTGAGGTAGACCAATCAATTTCTTTAAGTTAAGAACTTGAGTGCCAAATTATTTACTCATGTTCGGGTGACATGAGGAGGACCTTTGGAAATATTAAAAGTTGCTACTAGCTCGATGACACAATAAGGTGGACAATGTGGGCAGTATGTGGTATACTGTTGATTTGATGTTTCAACGGTGTGATGCACACAAGTGATAAGGTTTATGTCCTTAGGCGACGTGACGTTCATCAGATATGGTGACGTTGTTTATCACCTCTGTTGTGTATTACAAGTGATAAGGTTTACGTCCTTAGGCGACGTGACGTTCATTAGATGTGGTGACGTTTTTTATCACACCCGTTGTTTGTTGAGAAGGGTGTGATGCACACAAGTGATAAGGTTTACGTCCTTAGGCGACGTGACGTTCATCAGACATGGTGGCGTTGTTTATCACCTCTGTTGTGTATCACAAGTGATAAGGTTTACGTCCTTAGGCGACGTGACGTTCATCAGATGTGGTGACGTTTTTTATCACACCCATTGTATGTTGAGAAGTGATAGGTTTACGTCCTTGGGCGACGTAACGTTCACCGGATAGTGTGACGTTTTTATCACTTCCGAGCTAGTATGCCTTACGTTTTGGTAACGTACTCATGATCTGAGAATGAACTGTGGTATTGGATTGACATCTATGAGGACATTAGATGGAGAACCTCATAAAAAGAAGAATGTAAGGCATCATGCCACTTACCCTTAATTAAGTTAAGGCTTGATACCAAAAATAAGTGCGAACATCTTATTTGCATTAAGTGTGTGCTAAGTGTTAATTGTGGCTATTAACTGATTTGGGGTTATCTGTGCATAATCATGTTACTTCAACATTTAAGCTCTATTGATTATGTGTATAGATTTTCTTACCCCTATGCCCTTGTAGGTGATGTCACGTTACATCGCTTGCATTGAGATCCGACCACTTCTTAGTGGCATATGGATCTGCGAGGATTTCCGAGTAGTGTATGAGGGTGAGGTAGTGGTTACCTTTGATCACCCTAATCCATTGGTTCGGTCACATCCTCGTAGGTTTAGGGTTCCCGTCATATACACTATGCATGTACCGACTTTTATACTTACCATGGATCATCTCCCACTCGACCAGCTCGCTTGTATTACGGTTTTCAATTCGAACCTACCCGCTCATACCCTTTTTCTCTTAGAGTCCTTCGAGAGGAGACTTCCCCGTCTATTTCAAGGAGTCCTATTAAGGTCACGTTTTCATCAGACCTTGTACCCAGTGGTAGGGTAACTACTCCTTCAAATAAGATCAAGGAGGATCCTGTCGAAGACGAGAGCGGAAGTGAGCTTTTCGTTCAATCTATTGGGAGTTAATGGAGAGGCGATGATCCCTAGGTATGTGCATAAGGTAGATGATGAGGATCAGGGATCCGGTGTAGATATCAGAAGATTCAAAGTTTTCTACGTTAGTAGATATGTGTCGAATGTATGAGGATGATAAGAAGGCCGAAGTATTAGCTGATCAGGCAAAGAGTAACCAGCACAATTATGGACCACAAAGAAAGAAAAGATTGGATCCTCGGAATAAGGGTCCATATTGTGATCAGAACCGAGGCAAAGGAAGAGATGAAGTTAAGGATGGAGTTAAACCTCGCAGTAATGCTCCTTACTGTGAGAAGTGTAAGCATCATCATTATGGCAGGATTTGTTGGGCAACGAGTAATTGCTTCAACTGCGGAAAGCAGGGTCATGTTGCACGTTATTGCAGAGAATCTATGAAAAATAACCACACCCGACTTGCTAGCAAACCTAAGACTCAAGGCAAAGTGTTTACTCTGAATGGAGTAGAAGCTAATCAATCTCCTGATCTCGTGCAAGGTAACCATTTATTTCAAAACCAACTTTGCATGATTGTGTTCGATTCGGGAGTTACCCTTTCTTTTGTTCAATATATATGTGTAAGTAGGTTAAAGTAGAGTTTCCCTAACTGTTTTAAAATTTGAGACCCCACGAAACTACCCAAATTTGTTTCTAAAAGTTTGTGTAGATTATAGTGTCGAGATATTTGATCACGGCACTAAGTTAAATTCGATCTATTATCCTTTGTCCCATTTGAATGTGATTTTGGGGAAAGGATTGATCGAATCCTATTGTTAAGTGGACTTTCTAAAGTCAAAAATCTTCAACCAAGGTAATCCGGAAGAAGTAGCCTTCTACATGAAATAAGAAGAACAACAAGAACTCTCAGTCATTGAAGGGAAGAATAGTATTTCCTCCTGTGTTACCCTACTCGATTCATGCCAAAGTATTGGAGCATACTTTCATGTATCGAAACCCGGACATGGAAGGAGGAAGTTTTATGAAAGGAAGGTGGATGTGTATGCATCAAGGTGATTGAATACATACAAGGTGATACACTCGATGCATGACTTGAGTTTTGCAACGATCATGGTTGTTTTGAGGACTTGAGGCCTCTCCTCGTGTCACTACGCTTTAAGTGTTAATGACCCTGGAGAGTCGAAGTAATTCTTTAACCGAGAGAAGGAGTTGAACAAGGGACAACGTCGACAGACAGAATTTTAAAGGCTCATGATTGGAGACTCTGTCGTCGTCATGACAAAACAAATGAGGAAGCAATCAAAATTGGGCCGAAAGGCAACTCATGTGAGCGCTATGGAGTTTAAGGAAGTAGTTTTAAGAAGTCTAATAAATTCGAGCATGATGTTACGAGTAGACCGACGAGAAGTAAGGAGGGGAGGTTGCAAATCACAATAGAATTCCTAACTCGAATTCGCGAATTGCAACAAAGAACTGAAGACTTAAGGACCAACAAGAGATTGATTTCAAAAGGGAAGAAACCTAAGTTCCATAGAGGATATTTCAAGGGTACGAATTTGGATTCCAGACGATTTGGAAGTTGAAGGTTAGTTATGAGATCAAGCAAAATGGATGAGTAAAGGTTATACCACTTATATGATAAATGGTGAAACTAAGACATAGTGGAACTATGAAAAATTTGATATTGGAAGCAAAGGATTGGCATCTCACATGGGGAATTTCTCAAGGATGATGTTTTTGAAAGATTAAGGAGATTAAATTGTTGGAAATAAGGTAGGGCAATATAAATTCGGGGAAAACATTATCAAGTTCAAAAGATCGGAGAAGTATGTTTCATTACCAATTTTGATAGAAGGTTCGAACATGCGGAGTCCGAAAAGAATGATGTCTGAATTTCAAACCAGTTATCAACCGTTAAGGAATAAGGGATTCTTGACATTTGTGAGCAGGTGTGGAATTGGTATGGATGATGAGGAAAGCACAGGAAGCTTATAAGTGAATTAGCTATGGGGACCAGAATTTCATGCATAAGGAATTAAGGAAACCGCAATTGCATGGAAGGAATCTGAAAAGTCGATGGAAAGAAAGTATTTGAGAAGGTAAGGTGCCTCATCATGGATTGAATAGTAATGAACGAAAAGGAATATTTGATTTCGGTCACAAGAAAATGAAGTTTTACTCATCGGATTGCTTGAAGGAGAAATACGAAAATGGAATGGCCAGCCAGCAAATCAAGAGTGGGAGAGTTTTCTATCCTGCTAGGATGCGAGTTAAGATTTGGATATAGGTAGATTGAGTTATCCCTTCACCGATTTGAATTAACGTAGTCAAGTGTTTTCGGTTGCGTTAATTAAATCGTTTTGTAATTCGAATATCTGAGAAAGTCTTTAACTTGAATTTCTGTGATCAAAACCCTTATCACAGTTGGATGTGATAAATGTCTTTGGAAACTACAGAGAGAGAAAGATCAGTTAAGACTAGAGAGATTAACAACCACCGGGATAGGACAAGTATTTGTCTCCCCAACTGAAGTTTCTCTAGGACTTGGCTATCTGACTGAGTCTGATAGTGACAATAATGTTCATTATCTTTAATTTCATCTAACTTAAATGTAAATCGTATTGTAACACCCCGCATTTTTCCCGTACGTGCGTAAACGATTTTTAACGAAAGAAACATTGAAATGATGATTTTTAAGTATTCTTCGTAAGAAGGAAATAAAGTGTTGATTTCTATGGATTTTTACAAACAAAATATTTTATATAAGAAAAGTGGATGATTTTGTTGAGTTTGAAAATGATTTGCTAAAATTGTGATTTTTATCAAAAGATGATTTTGTTAAAAATGAAATATTTTGGGTCTGTTATCTTTAAAAATCCATAACTTTTAAACCGTAACTCGGAATTTGATGATCTTTATATGAAAACGATCGTTTTGAAACCTAGAATTTGAAAATGTAATTTTTAGAATTTTCTGGGCTGTTTTATAAAAATTTATTTTCAGATTATAAGAAAAACGAATTTTAAAGAAATTGTGTTTTGTGATGTGTTTTGACATGAACTCTATGTGATGTGTGTTTGATGTAATGTGTGTGCATCATGTGATGGTTATGAATGTGATTTCCTAAAATTAATTGCATTAGCATATGAATTAATAAATTAAAGTAAATATGACTAGAAAATAAAAGAATAATAATCATGTATGCATGTGTGAGACATGTGTGTGAATGTGAGAGTGCCACGGTTGTGTGTGTGCATGTAGGTGTGGGTGTATGTGTCATATGTGTGTGTTTCTACGTGTGTGTGTGTGTGTAAGCTTAGTGAGTAAGCAATTAAGAACCAAACTAGAACCAAGCCAACTAAACTAGAAGGAAAACCCTAACTATTAGCTAACAACCCCTTAGACCTAGATGCCCCCTAGTAAGCTAGCCCATTCCCTTTTGTCCCCTTGACTTTGGCAACCTTAGCCATGCGAACACTACAAGAATTTACGTGGACAGCTACGGAACGTTTCGTAGCAATTCCGTAGTAGTTCGCTAGCAATTTCGACATTGCTACAGATTAGCCACGGAACAACAACAACACGAGGCGTAGCGTAAAACAAGTCGCTATTTTGCTACCGAATATTTCCGTAGCTATGCCGCAGCTAAGAAGTGAAATTTTGTAGCAAATCCGTTGCAACATGGCAGCTGATTAGTTGGTCACTTTTGAAGGAAAAAAGTTAGTTTTCCTTAGCAAATTAGCTAGAAAAAGTTAGTTTTCCTGATTTTCCACACATGTGCAAGGACAGTGCTTAATTTATGTTTTTTTCTTTATATAACTTTTATATTTAAATGATTTTTTTTAAAAAAAAAAACTCTGTAAATTTCCCCCTGCACCCAAACAATGGTATCCTACTGTCCTTAACCTAGAAAAAGAAAATATTTCAATCTATGTAGAACACAAGGCAACCTCATACTAGAATCTGCACCGCATAGTTCAATTAGGCTTCTATATACACTTGCATAGCCCAAACATATTTTCTATGTTCCAAACAATTTCATCAGTTGAAAATTGAAATACTGAAAGAGAAACATAATTTGTTTGTACAAATACTATCAACAACAGATAAGTAATTCTTTTAAAAAAAATCCAAATTGCATTCACTATTCTACTACCACGGGCTGAAAAACAGACAGCAAAACACATTTATTCAGAGAGCAAAGCCACAAATAATGTCTTACCATGAAGGTGGTCTAGTGTTGAGACAGCAAAACACATTTATTCAGAGAGCAAAGCCACTTGATAGTTTCCTCTTTCTATTCTATTAGTATTATTTTATCATATTTGTGCAAATATATATTAATTATTACATGTATCTGCAAAAATATATCATAGCGGGGGATTAATTAAGTGATAGAATTAGGAAATAGACCGCTGTAGCATAGGGGGGGATTAATTAAGTGATAGAATTAGGAAATAGACCGCTGTAGCCGAAAAAGGAGTGAAATTGGAGGCAGGGATGTGAGGGAAGGATGAAATTGAGGTTAGGGATTTAGGGATTCGGAGAGATTGACGAGGAAGCAGCGAAGGAGAGAAGGATGACGGAGGAGGCCGTGAGGGAGGTGGCGGTGAAGGAGGGAGGCGGCGATGGCGGTGAGTTCCTTCTCCCTCTCTACTTCTGCTTCTGAGTTCTTTCTCTCTTCGAAAGACAATAAAATGAAAAGTATGAAAAGAGAACACCAAAAGATTAGGGACATGTAAAAAGTTAGGCGGGATGGCAAAAATTTCCCGGTTTTTCACAAAACATATAAAACATAAAATATCTTAAAATTAGCTACAGAATATTTCCAAGTAAACTTATCAGCTACAGAATTTTATATTGATAGTATTATTTCCTAGCTAAAGTGTAGTTGTTCCGTAGTTGTTTAGCTGATAATAAGTGTTTTTCATATTATCTAAAAATAACTACGGAAATTAATTTCGTATCTAATCCGTAGCTAATTTGCTATGAAATTGCTACAGAAATATTCTCTAGCAAAATTCCCTAGCTGTTCCGGAAAATTCTTGTAGTGGAAATTTTGTAGAGACCAGTTCGCCCTCCTCATTTGTGCATGAACCGAAATTCCTATAAGGGCAAAAGAGGGAGAACTCGTGGCTTATTTATGTATGAAGCCTTGGTTCATCTCATTTTACCCATTCTCATTTTCACTCTTCCAACCTCAAACACACTCTAAGAGTCATCCAAACTCTTAGAGAAACCTAGAAAGAAATAGAGAAAGAGAAAGAAGAAGGAGGTCGTGAAGCCTTAGGAGGGAGAAGGAGGGAGATCCACCTTAGATCAAGTCATTTTCTTTGATGATCTAAGTGCTAGAAGCCTAAAGAGACCAACCCCTTCTTGCTAGGAAACTCGAAGAACAAAGAGGAAGAATGTAATAGCCTAGTTTTCCTTTTTAGTTCGTAGAACCCTTTCTTTTTCTTTTGCATGTTTGTTTTTATGATTTGTAAAGTGAATTTATGTGCTATTTCTTCTTGATCTTGGACTTTCATGGACTAAAGTAATTTGTAATAAGTGTAACTCTATGTATGTGATTCGGTGGTGGTTTTCTTGTTAGACCTAAATATTTTTCTAACTAAAACCAAAAGATCTAAAGTTTTGTTTAAGTTTTTGTAGAACTTGACATAGATCATTCTTGCATGTTAAATTTTGTTTGATCCATGATGTGTTTGTGTAATTTATTACCCAATAAATGTATGATCTAAGTTTAGTAAAATTATTTGGCCATGCACGTTGAATTTCTTGCTTAAACCGTGAGTTAGGTGACATTTTAAGAAATGCTTTCTTAAATGAATTTGTGATTTGAACTTGCTTTGAGATCTTTTGTTTTGCATGTAAAATTTTCTTACTTAAATGATGATCTATGCTGTGTTTGTATAATTTCTTAATAAATAAAGATATGATCTAAGTTTATTTGAAAACGAGTTGAGATCTTTTACTCTACATGTTGATTTGATGATGTTCTTGTTGATTTATGTGCAAACATTTCATGATTCATGTCCTTAAAGCATGCATGTTAATTTTAAGAAGAAAAATCATGTTTTCATTTGATGCATGATTCGGTTTCAAAAGAGAAAGTTTAAGAAACAAGTTTTAAAATAGTTCTTGAAGTGTGAACATGATTTAGCATAAGTGTTTGATTTTTATGTGCTTTATGTTGTGTGTAGGCCATTCGGCCATACTTGATATAAATGAATCTTATGTTTTTTATTACGTGAGATTTAATGCATGTGCATGATAGGACTAGATCTAATAATTTTAAGTGCATGCATGTTATTTTTAAAAGTTTAAAGTGTAACCTTGATTTATATTTGAAATTAAGTGATGAACCTAAGTTTTATTCTTTAATGAGAATCTTGTTTTGATAAAGTGATGCATGTTGATATGGATAAATGATGTGTTTGATGTCTTGATTTGATTTTTGTGATTTTTGGTGTGTTGAAAAGTAAATGAAACCTTGCGTTCTTGCGTAAGTAGCATTAGGCCATGAGAGATAGAAATAGGAAACCATATTATTGTTCAGATTGCATATATAATGAAATTAATTTAATTTAAAGGTTTAGTATGTGCATGCATGAAATAATTGAATATGTGTGAAACTTTGAAAAGGTTTGTAATTTAATTTGTTGATTGATTTAAGTTAATAAAATAAATTAAGATTGATTAAATTTTCTTTTAATGCTCTCGGTTGAGTCTAAAAAGAAAGAAAATAATTTCAATTGCTTTGTGTTTTTATATATGCCTCAATCTTTGTGAAATTGCACCCATATGATTCGGTCACCGCATGCTAGTGTAGTTAGGAAAATTATTTTCATGAAATGATCCTTGTAAATGACTATGCTTTATATGTGTGATGTATAATTTGTTTTGATCATCTCGGTTTTGTTAAAGATAAAATAAATAAATTGATTTAATAATTAAAAAGGGATTTTTATGTTTAATGTGGCTTGTTTTATGAAGTTGTGAATGTTTTGATAAGAAAATTATTTTCTAAGTTATCTTGAAAACTTTTTAATTTGATTTGTATTTAAAAGCTTTTTGAACAAAAACAATGTGTTTTCAAAAAGAAATGATTCCAAATTATTTTCAAACAAATTAAGGAATTCATTGAAAACGTTTCTAACGCACGGGGAAAAATGCTATAGTTCGGACGACCGACGCAAAGGGAACGAGACGGGATTAGCGATCGGCAAATCTTGGAAAGCTTTCGAAAGCCTACGGTATTGAGGTGAGAGAGGGGTTTCCCTTAAGACGCCGTGGTATTTAGGTAACTTATTAAGAGGTCCAATCATCTCAAAGGTTGGACTCCAATCTCATTTAGCGTAGTGGTGTATGTGATAGAAATTGTTTGATTATTTGTTTGGCTATCCACCCGAACGACTGAGATTGGTCTATTGAGTATGATGTGGTGTTTTCTGATTGTTGATGTTTGAATTATTTATTTATCCTGCTTTGCAAATGATCTACTTACTGGTTAAGTAATTATGTTGTGATTTGAGAAATATTTGTGTGCTGAATAATGTGTGATAAGAATGAAATTGTAAAAGTAAGAAATGTGATTAAAAGAAGAGTGATAAAGAAGGTTGTATAATTGAGAAATAATGACGAGCAGTTGGAATGGCAAAGAGATAAAGAGATGAGACTGAGATTGAGATGAGTTATGGAAGCGAGTTGAGATATGGAATTGAGATGTGGTTGAGTGGAGAAGTAATTCCTCTGTTTTTGTTTTTGGAAAGAGCCTAGTGTTGAGTTGAGCTTGCTCCTTCATTAGCACTCACCCAAAAACATGCCTTTTTGAAAAATGGTTTTTGAAAGGAGGTTTTTGAAAAGAAATTTTGGAAAAAGGTTTTCGAAAAGATATTTTGAGGAGGTGTGAAACAATGTTTTCAAACGAGTTTTATGAAACAATCTTTTTGAAAAGATTTTTGTGAAAAGTGATGTTTTCGAAAAGTTTTTGCGAAAAGATGCTTGTGAGAAAGATGAGGAAATGAGTTTTGAGAAAGTGAGGGATTATGTAATGAAATGAGAAAATAAAGAGTGTGATGTGAGATGCTGAAATGAGATGTGATGAATTGGGGAACGGATTGCGATTAGTGGTCGGGCTTCGTTGAAGGGATGCACCAAGGACGAGCCGATTGTTAGGATTAAGCCGATAATAAAACTTTAAAATCCTTAAACCTTCAAAAGATTATTAAAAGACATGAATAACGCGGTGAGGTATGAGTGTGTTGTCGAAGTAGTGGAGAGGAAGATACTATGGGTATCTGCGGATACTCAGGTGGGGATTGCAGGAGGGGAGGACGATGACGGTGATACGTCATGAAGTCTCGAGTACCTTTCTAGGCAGAACGAACTCCACATGTGGTGCACTAACGTGGTGGGGACTGGGTCTAATACCGTGGTAAGTTCTGCACTCGAGACTAGAATTGTACTGTCGCCCCCTCGATGCAAATCTAGAACAGTGAGTTTTGTATGCTATTTATTCCTTTATCTTAATAATTGCCTATTGTAAATCCACATAGTCGACATTACATGTTTTAGGTAACTCACCCTCTCCTATGTTGCTGTTGGTATTGGGAAAATTTTTGTATGGTCCTTAGATGGAAAACATAGCGACGTTCTAGCGTATTCAGGGGATAGGAGCATCTCCATTAAAGGGAGACTACTGAGGATGACGCTGCTTGCGACCTGAGGATTTGACGTACCTAGAATCAGAGTAGAGCAGCGGATGCGTTAGCATAGACAACTAGAAGCTAGGTAATTCCCTTACAGAGTTGTGTAATTCCATTGCAAGTTACTTAGCATCCTGGCTCTATCTTGCTGTAACCCCAACTAAATTTATCTTCAGTACCTATGTCTTGGAATTAAGTTGAATGGACTATTAATTAGAAAAGAAGTTTTTGAAAAACAAGTTTCAAGGTGCGGTGTCTTGTGACATCTTGGTTTAGAACTTGAAAGGTTTTATGCATTATGAGAACATGATTTTTAAACAGTAACTTTGTTTCGAAAACCTAAGTGTTCTCATATTGCATAACACTCAAAAAAAATAAAAAATTGGCCCAAATTTTCGCGATAAACAGTTGTGGTTTTCAAGTTGCCAAATCAGGGTGTTACACATATAGTCTTTCTTGAGAAGGATTATATCTGAGAGGGATGATTTCATTACTGATAATTTAAATATTAGGACTGATCACCCTAATGTTTACAACTATTAAGAAATGAAGTCATACGAATATTTCCTACTCGTGCCCGAGTGATCAGAGTGCGCAACGGGACGGGGTTTGTAACACCCCGCAATTTCCTCGTATTGAATTAAAAAACTAAATAGATTTATTTTTGTGGAAAGTGTTTTAGAAAGAGTATTTCCTTAAATAAATTGCTTAATTCACGTTTTCAAAGTGTTGAGTGATTTTAAAGAAATGATTTTTCATGAAATAATGTCACGATTTTTAAAGTTGATTTTTGGAAACGATCATGTGTTGAAATTCTTTTAAAGAAATAGTGAATTTTTCCATAAGAAATTGTTTGATGAAATGGTGATATGTTTTCTGAAAATATATGGTTGATATTTTTGGTGTTATTCTAATTTTGATGCATGAATAATTTATTCTCTGTGTGTACATGTGTATGTAGGTACGACCTTATATGTATGTATGCTTAGGATTATGAGAGTTTTAATTAGTGAGAAGTATATGCATGTGTGTATGTGTAACGTGCAAATGCATGAATATAAGTGTGATTGGTATGTGTGTGCATGAGTATGTGTATGTGAATGTATGTGTGCATGCATAACTATATGAGTGTGCCGTGCATGTATATGTGTGTAGAGAAAGCCTAGAAATTTCTTTAAGTGCTAGCCAAGCAACTAAGTGGTATCTAAGTCCTAACCAAATGGTGGAAACCCTAAGGAGAGCCAACTAACCATTACACCTAGATTGACCTTAAGCACCTAATGTCCCCCTACATGTCCCCTTAAGCAATGTTAATCTCCACCCATGCAACTTATTGGGTTGCCAAAATCGCCCCTCTCTTGAACACACCTTGGCCGAATTTACTTAGGACAAAAGAGGAAAAATCTAATGCCATTACCCTTGCCTATATGTAGCCGAATGGGTGAGAGTGTTGGCTACCCATTTATTCATTTTTACTCCTCACTCCTTTTCATTTCCCTTCACCTTTCTAAACAAACTTGTTGAGAGCAAAATCAAGCTCTCCACACACACATAAAGAGAAGGAAGAAACCGTGAGCTAGAAGAAGAAGAAGAAAGAACCAAGCCAAAAACCTAAGCTCTTTCTTGAAGATTCAAGATCCAAAAGTCAGGAGATCGATCTTTTCTTTAGGTGGGTGGACCGAATGAGCAAGAAGAAGTTGTAATAGTATAGATTTTAATTTCTTTTGATTTTGTAACCCTTCTTTCTTTTCTTTCTTTACAAGTTCTATTTATGGTTGATCATGAACTCCTAGGACTCAAAGAAACTTGTAAACTTCTAATCAACGGACTCTATAACTCGTTTAAGGTTTTCCATGAAAGATCTTAAAGTTTTTCATGAATAAAATCCTAAAGATCTAAAGGTTTGTTGTGATCTTTGTAAAGTTTTCAGTAAATTTCCTTGCATGATTATTTCTCCTTCTTAAAATCGTGAGTCATAATGTGTTTAAGAGTTTATTTGATAAATGAATCTTTGCATGTTGATTTGATGTTGATCTTGATGTTTTGTGTACTTGCATGTGTTATTTACACTTGGACCTTGAAATTTTAAGAACAAATGAACCTGTAAACACTAGATCCTAAACTAGGTAATTCGGCCATGTCTAGAAAATTAGGTTGTAATGATTTTTATTTTGTTTTGGGTTCATGCATGTTGGTTTGATGCTTGTTAAAGATGACCTAAGTGATTTAAATGCCTTGATTTTTACTTGGATTTTTCTAAGCTTTGATCTTTGATTCTCTTTTCAAAAAGACTTTGATCTATTGTTTGATCTTGAAAAAGATTTGATTCTTGCCTTGATTTTCCATAACTTTGATCTTGAAGTTCTGCATGTGCCTCTTTTACTCAAAAGTTTTGTTTCTTGATTTGCATGTTACGGTTTTGATGAGAACACAAAGGAAAAAAACTTTTTCAAAATGGTTTTGCTTTGATCTAAACCTATGTGTGTTTGAAAGTTAAAGATTTAAGTTTTTCCTTTTGATTTTGTTAATTGATTTTCGGTCAAGCTTTGAAAATCAAAGAAAACCATGATTTATCTTCCTAAAATATTTATGCATGTGACTCTCTTTTGTTTTAAATGATTTTAGAAGCACATGCAAAAGAAAATGAAAATGAAAATGTATTTGAGTGACTAAGTGGTCACGGTTTTGAAAGAAAAAGGAGTGGTATTTTTCTAAAAACCATGTGTTTGAAATGCATGTTTTTAATTTGTTGAAAAAGTGTATCAAAAACCTTGTTTTGTCAAAACAGGGTTCGGTCTATACACGTAGAATGGTCTAGGATTCTTTTTCAATAAAATGACATGAAAATGATGATTATGTTTTGTGAATTATGGTTAAATTAATATGTTTGAAATTGTGTCGTGCACCTTTAATTTATATTCGGTCTTAATTAAAGACAAAGGGGAGCAAATGAACTAAATGGTATTAGAAAAGTTTTGTGTATTCGGGTAAGAATAAAAGAAAGAGAAAATAATTTATTGCATGAAAATGAAAATAGAATTTAAGTACTTGAATTAAATCAAGTTGATTTATGTGTTTTGTTTTGTAATTCTTAACTTGTTTTATTTGATTACATTCGGTCATATAAAGTTAGAAAGTTTAAATGCATGAAATCAAATGTACATGATGATTTTTGAAAGGAATAAAATTATTTAACAAGAGGAAAATAAATATTAACATGTTTGGTTTGCAACCTTGATTCAACTTGGTTTGTGAATGCATGCATGACTAAATGTTTTGTTTTATAAAAATAAATTATTTATGAGTTGTATGATTGCTTTGATGATTGATTGAATTAGTTATATATTTCTAATTAAGTGTTGCTTGTATGTTGTGTTGATATGTGGAAAATAATTGAGTGTATAATTAATTTCGAAATTTATTGGTTTTAAAATAATTTGATTTGATTTGTTTAAGAATCTTTTGAATTATTTTCATGGCTGTCCCAAGTTGTTTTGTGATAAAGATTTGATTTTTTAAAGTGTTAATTTTGAATAAAGAAGTTGTTTTAAACGAAAAGCGTTTTTACGGTGTTTTCGGGGACTTTATCAAAGTGATTTTTTTTAAAAAAATGACCCTTGCTGTCCAAGATTGTTTGGACCTGCTTCTTATGATTAAAAATGTTTTCATGCAATTCAAAGTGTGGATTTAAGTGATAAGTGATTTAAGAAAAACCCAGACTGAAAACAATAAATTTTTCGGTGTTTTTGAACATGTTTATGGTGCTGTCCAAAACGGACCAGCAACCAAACCAAATGATCTAAACTGTTTTATTAAATGTTTTCAAATGATTTTAAAATATATAAAGTGCTAGAAAACACGGAAAGTGTTTTGATAAAACAAGAGTGTTTTATTTAATACGAGGAATGAGAGGTGTTTAAGTTACGGAAAAGATTTTCTTAATACAAGTTAATAACATAAGCGTATTTTATTTAGTACGAGGAATTTGAAAGACGAGGGATTGGGGCAGCCGGCAGCGCAAGGATCCAAGGAGACGGTACGCATTAAATAGCTGGACCTCAGGTGAGAGAGAAGCTTTCCTAAGACACCGTGGTAGTTAGGTGATTTAGTAGGACGTTCCGTATCATCTCAAAGATCGGAACTAAGTGGTTAGAGTCAGTAGTATAAGTGGCAATTGTTTGATTGTGTTGCCACTTATACGAAGGTGACGAAGACCACATTGTTGTGAGATGTTTGTGTGAATGATAGTGTGCTTTTATATATTTATTTAATGATGCCTTATGTTATTTACTGCTGTTAATGAAAATGAGTAATATGCTGATGGACGTCTGTTACGTCCTGAAAATATAAATGAAATAATAAGACTGTGAAGCAAAGACAGAATGAGAAAGAAATAATGATTGGAAATAAAACATGTGTTGCAAAAGAAAGAAAGAGTTAAGAGTGGGGAAGGTGTGAATGACGATGTTGATAACGAGCCAGAGCTGGGGAGAGCGATGTTGTGTGTTGGATATGAGATGTGATTTGAGCGGAGCTCGGCTCCTTTGTTTTTGGATTTAGTCTGGGATCTAGTGTTGAGTTGAGCTTGCTCCTCCATTAGCGCTCAGCAATGTTGTAACTTTTGGAAAAGGCTTTTGAAAAGCGGTTTTTGAAAAGGTTTTGAAAAGAGATCTTCGAAAAGATTTTGAAAAGAGATTTTTAAAAAGATTTTCGAATAGCAGTTTTTGAAAAGATTTTTGAAAAGGAACCTTTTGAAAAGAATTGTGAAAATCAGTTTTTGTGAAAGAACCATGTAAAGAAAGTTTTGAGAAAAGTTTGTGAAAGGAAATTTTTGAAAAGTGTTTTGTGAAAAGATGTCCTTTGAAGGAAGTGTTTGGAAAACAATCTTTTGATAAAGTATTTGAAACGATAATCAAAGAGAGTCTTTTGAAATAACATTTTTGAGAAAAAGTTGGTGAGAAATATGTTTCTGTGAAAGTCATGAAATGGTGTTTTGAGATAGTTTTTAAAAGATGGCTTTGAGAAAGGATTTCGAAATGAGATGAGTATGCGAAATGGGAAATGTTGAGAAAGTTTGAGAAATGAGATTGGAAATTGTGATGTGACCCCAGCTCTGTGCTATGTGAGAAATGATGAGAGAATGGTTGTGCCCAGTTAGTGGTCGGGACTCATTGAAGGGTTGCACGAAGGATGGGCCGACCTTAGGATAATTAAAAAGATAAAAGACTTAAAAGACTTACGCGGTGAGGAATGAGAGTGCGAAGTAGTGGAGAGGAAGAAACGATAAGTATCTGCGGATACTTAGGACGAGATTGCATTAGGGGAGGACGATGACGGTGAAACGTCAAGAAGTCTAGAGTATGTTTCTGGGCAGAACGAACTCCACATGTGGCGCACTAACGTGGTGGGGACTGGGTCTAATGCCGTGGTAAGTTCTGCGGGCCCACCAGCAACATACTGTCGCCCCCTAGATTGCAAATCGAGAACAGTGAGAGGGACTGGAGTGGGGCATCTTGTTTGCCACTGTAGTGAGACAGTGTGCCATGTATATGAATTGATATGATTATGATTTGAGGTTGAGTCCTCCTGGTCTGGGACCATTTGTGTATGAGACAGCTGTCGTGCCCGCACGGTAAAGGTCCTGTACTCCTGTTTGCTTCCGACTAGGTTGGGTGGATGACCGAGGAGATGTAGACGTGAGTGATCGCCGAGATTGAAATGAATACTTTGATGGTATTTTAACACTCCCCAATCACCAGAGATTATGAAAGGATAAGAATGGAGGAAAAGAGAGTATAGTGATGAAATGGAAATGAATGAGAAAAGGAAAGAATGTTTATAAGATGTGAAAGTAAAGAAGAATGAGAGAGTATAACAATAATGCTAATAATGTAAGATGATAATGATGGTGATGTCAATAATCTGTTTGATTGTTGTGTGCTTGTGTGTTGTATTGTGTGTCTATGTGGTCCTATTATTTTGCCTATCGTAATCCCACACCGTCGACGATTCGTCGTTCGGATCGCTTACTCTCTCCTGTCCGTTGGCATATCGATGCTGCTGATGTCTCAACGGGCAGACGGAGTACCACGTGGAGATCATCTCTCTAGATGGAGCTGAATGACAACCGCAGAGCAGCGATGGAAACGATTTCATTCTCGGAGTGAAGAGAAGGCACAAGAAGAGAGGAGATTTTCATCCGGATGTCTTCATCAGAAGGAAGCGGAAGTAGAATATTTAGGTTAAGTTTGTGAATTGTGTTTTTGAGTCAACGATTACTGATGCCATGAGCCATTATGTAATTGAGCTAAGTTTCAATTTGACTTGTGGAGTAGATTCTCGTGTGCTTTTAATTCATGTGAAGTTTTTGAAAACTATTAAGAAGATTTTGAACCAAGCTTTTTATGGAAACGAATGTTATATGAAATGAACGGTTTAGTAACAACTCGGTTTTCAAGAAGGGTGTTCAGAACACCAAGGAATTTTCATTAATGTTTTCAAACACCTTCACAATGCTTAATAAAAAAAAAATTTGGCCTAATTTTTGCAATCTAAATGGATAAAAGTTAGTTATTTTGTGTTACGAAAATCGGGCTGTTACAGAATGGTATCAGAGCAATGGTAATCCTTAGTGGCCTTAAGCATGGGCTTACATGCTTTGTTTGTTTGTTTGGTTGTTTGATGTGTGACTATGTGAGCTTGCTAGTGTAAGGATAGGAGCATAAGATTAGGTTCTCGTCTTTCTAGGATTTAAGACGTTGATTGTGATTTAGTGTCGGCCAAGTTAGTTTAAGGAACCTGTTCATCTAGTAGATTGAGGAACGTGGAATAAGTAGAAGCGAATAGGATGAGATCTCTTAACCTTTGATGTTTCCTTAGTGTTTGATAAACTCACAGTTGTTGGCCTAGACGTACCCTTGTTCAAAGAGTAGTCGGTACCTTTGAGGAAATAGGATGATATTCTTGAATCTCCTGTTTGTTGAATTGCTTCAACAAAACAGTTGGTATTGTTAAGATTCAAACTTTTTCTTCATGAGCCCTACTATCCACCCGTAGCCTTACCGACCCTATTTAAGACCATTCAGTCCGAATTGCGGAGTTAGAAGTGCCATGGTTACCCAAGTAATTTAGGCGTGAACGATTAAGGGAGGATGAACAGTTTAAGTTAAGTAAGGATGTAAGATCACAATGGATTTAACTATAAGTCTGATCGAAGTTGGGGAGTCACAAGGAAGGAAAGAGGTGTATGTTACCTGTTATTAGAGGAAATTTTGAGGAAAGATTGAGGATTAGAATTACCATATACCATAATCAGAGATTTAGATGGTGAAAGCGATAGGTTTGACTAGTGAACTCAATAAGGAAAGTGAGGATGTTTTAGGAAAGTAGAGCCAAAATTGCCATGGAATCCCCCTTAAGCCGGAAATATGATAAACAAAAAAAACTTAGAGATAGAAAGAGAACTGAAGGAAGGAGTGATTAGTGTGAGTCAGTAAGAACCTAAGTTGTAGAGAATAGTAAACATCTAAGGGTTTTAGGCTAAACCCTGTACTTTTGGAGATGTTTGGATTTTGTTTGCTTGATTTTCCCTAAGTCCGTACCTATGGTCGGACTCTCTGTGACGACAATCAGCGGAAGGAACGACATCTTCTTCGGTTAGTCCGATGGACTTAACCCGATTCGACACGCAAGCGGTTGTGCGAGTGAAACTTATTCGTCTGAAAGCCACAAACAAAGAGCACGACAGAGTGAATTAGACCAGCAAAAGGGAATACAACCGCGAAGTGAGAACGAGAGTGTCCTTATGAAAATCACAGTGACGTAAGAATTCTGTCCTACTGCCCAATCCACGACACATTTCTCGGGGACGAGAAATCTTTATGTTGGGGAGAATGTAACACCCCGCAATTTCCTCGTATTGAATTAAAATACTAAATAGATTTATTTTTCAGGAAAGTGTTTTAGAAAGAGTATTTCCTTAAATAAATTGCTTAATTCACGTTTTCAAAGTGTTGAGTGATTTTAAAGAAATGATTTTTCATGAAATAATGTCACGATTTTTAAAGTTGATTTTTGGAAACGATCATGTGTTGAAATTCTTTTAAAGAAATAGTGAATTTTTCCATAAGAAATTGTTTGATGAAATGGTGATATGTTTTCTGAAAATATATGGTTGATATTTTTGGCATCATTCTAATTTTGATGGATGAATAATTTATTCTCTATGTGTGTACATGTGTATGTAGGTACGGCCTTATATGTATGTATGCTTAGGATTATGAGAGTTTTAATTAGTGAGAAGTATATGCATGTATGTATGTGTAACGTGCAAATGCATGAATATAAGTGTGATTGGTATGTGTGTGCATGAGTATGTGTATGTGAATGTATGTGTGCATGCATAACTATATGAGTGTGCCGTGCATGTATATGTGTGTAGAGAAAGCCTAGAAATTTCTTTAAGTGCTAGCCAAGCAACTAAGTGGTAACTAAGTCCTAACCAAATGGTGGAAACCCTAAGGAGAGCCAACTAACCATTACACCTAGATTGACCTTAAGCACCTAATGTCCCCCTACATGTCCCCTTAAGCAATGTTAATCACTACAACAAAATAGCTAAAAGATCCCGGTTCCGGATGCCTATTGATCCTAGTTCCGAACTGGGATTGTATCCCCTGGTATAACAAGTCTGACTCTTATGATCCCAGTTGTTTTAGAAAACACGGAACCGGGATCAATAAAAAACAAGGAACCGGGATCAATAGTATATATGATCACTGTTGATTTTTAATAATGAACTGGGATCTTTAGTATATATAATCACTGTTGGTTTTTTAAAATGAACCGGGATCTTTAGTATATATGATCTCTGTTGAATTTTTAAAATGAACCGGGATCTTTACTATATATATATATATATATTTTAATTTATAATATTTGCTATATCCATATATTTAAATAAATTGTCAACATTTTATTTTGCAACAAATAAATGCCATAATTATATACATTAGAAACATAAATGTCAATACACGTTTAAGATAGATAACTCCCAAACCAAAACTAATGGCTCCATACATACAAAAGGCTAAACAAGCTCGATCATAGATGCTACATAGCCACATTCAAAAATATATATAGTGCCCTAAATTCAAAACTCAGCTAAGGTAACTCGTCAAGAACATATGTTGCCCATTCGTCCTTGACTTCGTTAGCTTCAACAAAGCCTCTCTGAAAGTAAATAAAAAATCTTTTTTAGTAAAACATCAGTAAATTTGAAAAACACAATTAAAAAACTTAATTAACTAAGCAAAGTTTATATATTCAGTATTAAATTATAAGAAGTCAGTGGTAAATTGGCAATCACCCCAATTTGGCCTGTAATTCTTTCTCAGCTTGTCTGATTTTGGTCTCACGTTCCTGCTTTTTCGTCCTCATCTCCATTAACTCATCACATATTATCTATTAGAAGCAAAATAAGACGTAACTTAGAATTTAAGTCATTAGACTAGAAGTGAAATAATTAATAATCTAGAACCAAATATCATATTCAAGGGTCTGTCACATTCTACCTTGACTTGGTTTTTTATACTTAGTTTCAAGCTTCCTGTGATTTTCCTTGTCAATTCAAATTGTTTGATTTCTTCAAGGAGTCTATCATAATTCTTCGGCTTGTAATGATAATGATGATGTTCATACTTTCACTGAATCTGTAACAACTTTTTGAAGTTCACAGAAACACAAGATCGAAGAAAAGGTTCAGTACATTATGCAGAAGTGAATTATTAATGTTGATGCCATTTCTTCAAAAAAAAAAGCTATAAGAAGAATTTTCAAATTACAATTTCACCAAGCTCTGTCAGAGGTGAAGTTGAAGGAGCATCCTTGTGCTTGGTCACATTCAGTACAATCTTGATAAAGCAATTGGAAATCCCAAGGAGCGGGACATTAGATTAGCTTAGCTCCTCTTAATATTGCAAGGGTAATAAAAAATTAGTAACAGAGATAAATAAAGGTAAGAGCAGGTTATAAACTTGTTTGAGCTTGTCTTTAGTTAATAAACTTGTTTGTGCTATCCCTATTTTGCTATCACTAATGCCTTAAAACTCAACTCATTCTTATTCTTTGATATCTGAGCAAATGCTTGTGATACAAAAATGCAGGGTAAAGTGCAAGGGGGTTACCTCCATAGATAATTCTTACAAATGCAGCAACATTAGGACTGACATTGTCATGAATCCACTTCCTCAAATCAACATGGACCTATTCCAACCACCCAACACACATTGTCAATACATCACAATAATACAACATGCAACTTACTTTCACAATACTAGTTTGACACAATTACATGACTGAATTAATGTAACTGCTGACCAAAACTGTTTAATTGGGCAAGAGCAAAGAACAAAAAGGTTTCAGACAAAGTCACAGAGGCATAGAGTTAGAGCTACACAAATCTAAAAGATATGAAAAGCTTTTTCTTTTAAAAGCTTTAGGCCTTGAATATCCTTCAGCCACTCTTGAATTGAAAATATCAAATAGCATGGATGGGACAATCTAGACAGATGAACATAAAAAAAAATCACCAAACATTCTTAGGTAATGTCCTTCCATCTAGAGTTTTTTCACTATAGCCTCTGCCTTCGATGAGTCCACATTTTCCTGAAATTGAATCCAAAAACATGATTTTTAAGATAGTTTTGACCAATTAGGTTTGGAGTGTATATGGTATTGCAACAAAAAACAACACAGGTTGGTTAAGAGACTCAAAAGAAAATATAGCATTGTAAATTAAATGCAATGCAAAAAAATACTTAAAAAGATATGTAATTTAAAGATTAAAATTGTAAGGTCCCTTCAAATACTAAACACAATATAAATTAAGACACAAAGCATAAGCAAGTCTGACAGAATCAGTAGACAAAGTAAGCCAATAGGCGGCCCCAACCACCTCTCAAACCTACTCAGGTTGTGAAAGCTTAAATCAAAACCAAACATGAAATTCTAAATCCCCCATATACAAAATCAATCCCTTATATTTTCTCATACATTCATACTAGCTTGTTCAATTCTTTTAAAAAAAATACCCTCTTTATGCAAGACAAGAAATTTATCCAACTATCCTCAATCCTCACATACTTGCTGGTCAAATTCAGAATATTATAACCAAGGACATACATTGCATTAAGGTAATACAATCTCAGATATCCTAAACTCTACATATAAGGATGTTACAACACATGATACTTCTTGAAGCCTCAAACATCTGTCATATAAGGGGATGAGTGGTCTAAGAAGCAAAGCAAACTAGAAAGTGCTTTGGGCTAGTTAAAGCACAACTATCATCCTGTATTAGTGATTCCTTACTAAGCATCTGCGAATTTGATCAAGGCAAAACAAAATTCCAGAGTCAAATTCAATATATAAACAATCCACAAAAAATGATAACAGAGGTGAGGAACACCTACCTAAGTTCTGAAAGCTTCAAGTGAGCTTCAGCATAATCAGCAAAGAAAGCCCTATAATATATTAAACACTAGGAGTTTAATATAGTTAGTAGTTAACAACTGTCAATTTTCAAGATCATATAGTTAGTAGTTTGAAAACTTCACAGTGATTAAACACAACCAAAATATATTAAACATCAGAAAGTCATGTGAAGGCATAACCAGCCATATAAATTTTAATTTAAATCATATAAAGTAACTTGTAATTTTTGTGTGCATAATTTTTGTGTGCACAAGGTGCATAAACTGTAAGGATCGAGCAACAATAAATACCTTGTTTATCAACAGATCAGGAAAAGGAGATGGATTTTGTGGTCAGCAAAGCTGCTAGCAATATCATAAGAAGAGTTACAAGGGGCCAAGAGTAATTCTAAGAAGGCCTGCCTCAGATAATGTAACTGCATGGGCAATAATATATATATAGATATGTTTAAGGTTCTCAAAGTACATATAGATGGGAGAGCACCATGCTATATATTCAAACAAGATATGGTTAGAGCCTTTTGCTTACCTCTCTCTTGAAGGTGAGTACTATGACCGGGCGAATTTGACCAATTGCCACAAAGAAAAGGGTTTCCGATGAAACTGTGTAAATAGAAAGTTGTACAATCAGTCCAAAAGAATATGCCTGTGCTCAGTTACACTTCATTGTTTTGGAATAACAAGGCAATAAAAACAATTGTTAGCCGTAAATGACCGATTTCTCGTTAAAGGGGAACATGGAAAAGTTGTTGCTCATGGGAATAACACCGACTAGTTTGTAATAGGACACATTACTACAAAATTTACCATTGGTATTAAACTAGTTAGGTAAGAGTGACATGGTACGTCCTAATGAATATCATGGCAAATTATCCAAACATATAAAGACTAAACTTACAGCAGAGAAAGGCTAAGGCAATCTACAAGTGATGTCACATCCCCAGTTAATTTGCTGTTCTTGAGCCTCCTATATATCAGTTCAAACCAAGAAAATTAGAAATTAGAAATCTCAACGAAGGCAATGAGGAACAAGCAACGTAAATGCCACATTTTATTAGCAAATCACTAAAATACAAAAAGTACAATGGTAAATCTCATAACTCATAACCATTAATTTCCAGAATCTAACATCAAAAATAATGGAAGAAGTAAAAAAGGTTGAATTTTGAACCAAGAAAAGTGGGTTTCAGAGGAAAAGAGAAAAAAAAATAGTACCTTGAAGCTTGAAGAAGAGGAACAGTCGACGGAGATGAGGACTCGATGTTTCATTTTTAAAAAAATAAAAAATTATTTATGTTATAATATTGATCCCGGTTCCGTGTTTTTTATAACCGGGATCAATAAATTCATGGTATTTTTTAACTATCATTTGTCTATTAATCCCAGTTCCGGAACGGAACCGGGATTAATATCTGGGAACTTTTTTGCGATTCTGTAGTAGTGAATCTCCACCCATGCAACTTATTGGGTTGCCAAAATCGCCCCTCTCTTGAACACACCTTGGCTGAATTTACTTAGGACAAAAGAGGAAAAATCTAATGCCATTACCCTTGCCTATATGTAGCCGAATGGGTGAGAGTGTTGGCTACCCATTTATTCATTTTTACTCCTCACTCCTTTTCATTTACCTTCACCTTTCTAAACAAACTTGTTGAGAGCAAAATCAAGCTCTCCACACACACATAAAGAGAAGGAAGAAACCGTATGCTCAAAAACCGTGGTATAAGCTCAAAAAACCGTGGCCTATTCTTTACACCACGGTTATTAATGCGTAGTGGTTTCTGCCGTGGGCTATTTTAATAGGCCACGGTTTTTTTACTTTAGGCCACGATTTCAGAAAACCGTCGCCTAAAAACTTTAACAGACCACGGTTTTTTGTAATGCATTGAGGCCACGGTTTTTCTTCTATTTTTAGACCACGGTTTTCTCTACATGGTTTTCGCCACGGCTTTTTTCCTCCTTTTAGCCACGGTTTTTTAACTGTGGTTATTTCTTTAAACCACGGTTTTCCTCCGATTTTTTGCGACGGTTTTCTTTACATTTGTTTTGTTCACTGATTTTTTTTACATCCTTTTGGCCACGGTTTGTTAAATGTGGTTAGTTCTTTAAACCACAGTTTTCATAACCAATTTTAGACCACATTTTTTTATGCATTGCTATTAGTTTAGATCACAACTTTAGACCACATTCCTTGTACACAATACTAATACACTGACTCCACGATTTTTTAGAACCTATTAATAACAAGAGAATGCAATTTTTTTATAAGAAAAGAAATTCATTCCTTAATAAAAAGTACAACGAATATGTAACACCCCTAATTTTCGTTTCCCAAATAACTGAGAAATTAATTATAACAATTATTTTATAATTGAATTTTGGAGGTTTTAGTTTTTGTACATTATGTGTTTTTATTATAAAAATATGAGATATATTTTTATATGGTTATTTTGTACAAAAATGTGAATATTGTAATTTAGTCCTTGGGTTGGGACCTAATTGCAAAATTAAAAAGGATGTTGAAGAAAGAGTAATTAAATTATTAATTTTTGAATTTTATCAGTATGTAACCGATTAGAAGGGCTGTGTAACCGGTTACACGATGAACTCGGAAAACTGGGTTAGTCCGTTTGATGAGTAATCACGCGTTTTAACCCAGAATTCGCCACGAATCCCACTAATTGCATGTTGGAGGACGCGTGTCTTCCTGCAAGTCAACGAATTCCTCTATAAATTGAAGGAATTCTGAAGGATTGGAGGTTGATGCACTTGATTTCTGGTGGAGAGGCTGAAATTAGGGTTCCAGATTCGTGTTGAACAATTCGTCTTCTTCGTTGAGGGTTAGAGAGGGAAACACACCTTTCTGGAAAAGCTTAAATCGAGAGCTTTCCAGTGATATACACCTTGTGAGCTGAGGGTTCTTGTGTGAGGAGGAATCAACTTTAGAAATTGGAGCTGGGAAACTGAACTCTGTCTTGTCTTGGTTCTGGAAGCTGAGTTCGAGCTTTGATTCTGGTAAGCACAGATAATGTTTAAGCTTCAAATCACTTTTATTTTCTAGTGCATGTTACCCCGATCAAGTTCTAATTGTTTTCCCCAATTTCTTTGGCCAATTGCTATGTCAAATTTTCTGGTCTTTGAACCCTGTTGATGGAAATCGTGGCTGAGAGTAGAACCTAGGATTTGTGGGGAATCTATGTTGGAGCCTTTCTCTCTGCAATGTTTTGGATCAAGCACGAACCTAAGGTAAGGGGGAAGCTTACTATTTGCTAGAATGAGAATAAATTGTGGTAGAACATAGGATGAGTCACCAAGAGACTCAAAAGGGCATAAGTGAAATGGTTAAATGGCTTGGACGCCAACTTGAGCTCAATGGTTATTTTGAGCAATGTTATCTGGATGCATGCAAGCTATGTTGAAGTTGATTTCATGACTTAATTGAATATTATGTGAATTGATGCATTAAGTTGTGAAATGTGTGCAATTATGTGCAATTGGTGTATCCAAGTTGAATGCATGCAATATGAATGTGTTTCTGGGTGTAAACATGTTTATTTTAAGGCATATGAACTTTGTGCATAATGAAATTTTGTTAGACTTGAAAAAGGAAGAAATTGAGTTGTTAAAACTCTTGTTTTAATGGTCTGACTGCATAATCTAATCGGTTACACAATTTTCGTAACCGGTTAGACACTGCAGATTTTCAAAGAAAATTGGTTTATTAATCAGTTCTGAAATCTCAATGGCCTTTGCTCAAATTTAAGCTTTAATTTCATTATACATGATCTGAACTTGAATTGTGAAAGTTCTGATTTGAAAGATCAAATTTAATGCCTTAAGTTAATGAAATAATTTCAAGAGGAAATTATGTTCATTGGAAAAGGAAATGTGATTTGGACTTTTGAATGTTGAAACAATGGATTTTGAGGTATAAACATTGTTAAACTGGTTTATGGATTGGGTAGGGAATTTAAGAAAAAGGGTTTTCTGAATTACAATGGTAAACAGTTCAGGTTTGCAAATCTAACCGGTTAGCCTAGAACTGTAACCGGTTAGTACCTGAATCTGAAAAATAAAAAGTTAAGTTTTTGAATACCATTGACTTCGTTTTACCCAATCTAAGTTTAATGACATGTTTTGGGATATTTCAAAGGAGAATTTTTGTGTCAAAGACTATACCTCAAATAAATCATTCAAAAGAGAAATTGGAATATTTCTAAATCACAGTAATTAATGGAAAGACCAACCTTAGTAATTTTGCATGCAATACATGCATAGAGAAAGGTAATGAAATAGGTTGGCAAAGATAGTTTGTGATGTTCGGGTACTTGACCCTGTACTCTAGGAGTACTAAACTAATGCAACCAACTTGATGACACATTCTGGGAATGTGGCCATTGTCTGGGACATGGTTTCTTGGACACGTTCTGGGAACGTGATGCACACTCTGGGAGTGGTGCTTGATTTCATTCCAAGTTTGGTTTGCGATACGTTCTGGGAACGTATGTGAGTGTTCTGGGAACACATTGGTTTAATAATGGAATTAAACATAAAAACCAACCTTGATGATTGTGCATTCATATAGAATGGAAGTTTGGTTGGTAGGAACGTTTATCATATTCTGGGAATATGAGGAGGGTACACCGGGAGTACCAAATTATAACCTACTTGAGGACACATTGTAGATATGTGGCCAGTGTCTGGGACCTGGTTTTATACGTTCTGGGAACGTATGTTGGTGTTCTAGGAACACTTTGATAAGCAACCTACTGGATGACACATTATAGATATGTGGCCAGTGTCCGGGACCTGGTTTTTGTACGTTCTGGGAACGTATGCGTTTTGGGAACGTGATGCACACTCTGGGAGTGATGCTTATTTATCCAAGTATGGTTTGCTACACGTTCTGGGAACGTGATGCACACTCTGGGAGTGAATGCTTATCATCCAAGTATGGTTTGGCATTACGTTCTGGGAACGAATGTCAGTGTTCCGGGAACACAACGGTGTATCGGATGGACGTCCAAGATGGACTTTTAGAGGCCTCAGTTGTGGAAGGAAATCATGCATCATGCCACCTGCATTGAAAGAATTGTTATGATTAACTGGGTGTGCTCATATGATTATGCATCATGATTTGCTACATGTTAACTTGTGGATGTTAGTTTTGTTCTCATTTGATTATGCGAATATGTATAGCTAACCCCCATGCCCTTATTAGGTGTTGATCGTGCATCTAGCTTGCACAAGAATCAGTAAAGGGAGATGTCCCTTAGGTGCACGCAGAGTATAGAAAGTATGGATTGGGAACCCGTTGTGCAGATATCGAGGATCCGACCAGAAGGATGTTTGGACAAAGGACCAGTGACCAGCTCTATAACATTTCTATTTTTAATAGAACTTATATGATGCATATTTTGGAAAAAAAGTATCATAAGAGGAATTTAGTTTCATAATTATGCTTATTTGGTATTGATGGACTTGTTACACTTGATATATTTTGGGGGTACAATATGATGATTTTACTATGTTTCCGCAAACTCTGATTTTGGTAGTCAACCTTTATCATCGATCAAGTGTTTCTGAAATTAAATTTTCAAGGGAAGGGAAAATTTTTATTTTCAGATCTTTTTCCAACGATAACAAGTCCAAGTTTTCATAAACTTCTTACTTTTCTTATAAAGTAAGATGATATACAAGGAGTGTTACATTTCTATGGTATCAGAGCAATGGTCCTGACTCTTGGTCCTTGGGTGTGTGGTCCAATACGCTGGTCATCGATATCTGCAATGTTCCTGGGAAGTATGCTTCCATATACTTCCAAACTAGAGCTAAGGTTATGGGTAATGGCTCTAGATAAGTAGCTTATTCTGCTATTAAGAAGTGTTCTATGAAGTCTAAGTAGAGGTATGATAGTCGTATGCTTCTCTTTAGACATGTTGAAAACCCAAAACCACAGTGTCGGTTTATTATGTTTTCATAGAACTGGTGATGAGGAAATTTTAAGGAGTTGTAGTTGAGTCCTCGACTCTGAAGAGGAGTGTTTACCCTCACTCGTGTTAAAGTTAATCCACTTTTAGACCGAGTGTAGGGCAGTGATCTTCTTAAAGATCAACCTTGCTGAGTTTGTTCAACTCTAAAGCTATCCTTTCTTTTGTTCCTTTCGGATAAGGGTAGCGATCGAAGTTGCTCAATGCCTTACCCAATCTGTTATCTCAAGTGGAGACTCCTACAAATCTTCTTGTAGTCATTTCCAAGGTACGTCTGGATCGTTCTATTAAGGTATTAGACTTTGTCTATCTACCTGTGTCATGATTACATTTGATCTTAAGCACGGTTTGGGAGCCGAGGGATCAAGTGATCATGATTAATGACGATAGAACAACCCTGTATTGGGATTTCCAAGCTTCGAATCTGGAATCCAATGGATCCATGTGTCTGCTTCTGGGCAGCAGTGAAGAAAATAGGGGGTTAAAGAAATCTGGATTTCAAAAAATGATGTTAGGTTCACCCTGAGCATAGAGATGGAGTTTGGAATCAAGTTAATTCTTGAACCTGATTCTCTCTCTACTACCCTTACGATATGGTATTATCGGGAATGGTCAAATGGGAGAAACACGTAGAGAAGTTGCTAAAAGAATTGGTTGAACCAGGTTAAAGGAGTCTAAGTGTTTTCTAAGATTGATTGGCGGTTGAATTAACTCCAAATCAGGATTTGGGGAAGGGATACACTTAAGACTGCATTTTGACCTCGATACGGACATTATGAGTAGAAAATAATGTCGTTCGGATTGACTAATGCACCTGTTCTTTATGGATTATAAGAACAGGACCTTTAGATTATATTTGGATTCGTTTGTGGTTATCCTGAGAATCCAGAGGAGCATGAGGAACATCTCGGGAGTGTGTCGAGAATCCTGCAAGAGGAGTAGTTGTGTGTTAAGCTCGCCAAAGATGAGTTTTGGTTGAGCGAAGTTACGTTCGCAGGGCATGTGATCTTTAAAGAAGAATTGTGATGGATCCAGCAAAGGTAAGTTTATTGTTTAAATAGGAACAGCCTAAGACTGTGACTGAGGTGAGAAATTTTCTTAGGGCTGGCTGGATACTATCACCGGAGCATTTAAGGGCTTTCTAAGATCGAATGGCCTTTGATCAAGTTGATTTGGAAAGATCAACTGATGATATTGAATGAGAGGATGTTGTTTATTTATGGTGGGGTGGTGATGGATTCTACCCCAACATAATATGATTAGTCCAAAAGGAATTATGGAAAAATGTGAGTAGAATATGATTTAAATCATTTCAGTGATGGATTCGGTTGGAATCAAGGTATTAGATTATGAATAAATCCTATTTTGAGTTGGATTGGATGAGATAAATAAAATGGTTTTGAAATTCTTTGGTTTCTAAAACTATACTTCATAACCGGTTAGAATTTCTTGTAACCGGTTAGAAGCTGAAAGTTTAAAATAAAAATTTAAGTCCTTTGTGAAGGAACTTTTGGTATCAATAAACATTTTCCTCCAATCCAAACTCAATGTTAACCACCTAAGTAAAATTTAAGAAAGGATTTAGTGTGGTAAAATAACTTAATACCTTGATTCATCATTGAAATTGATTTGAGGGGATTGAATCATAATACTTATGGATTAATCAAGAATTGAAATTAAGGAGTACTCCAATCGGAGAAGGTAGAAAATTGAGCTGGATAATGCAAAGGAGTCAATAGATACTAAGATAAGAAGGTTGTGATTCATGAACAAGTTTGGAGTTCGAAAGTATGAATGACAATAAGAAGAGGGAGAGTTGAATGTAAGATAAAGGCGATGGATGGAGTTTCTAAAAGATTATGAATTTGAGCTCCATTATCATCCTGGCATAGCAAACGTAGTTGCAGACGATCTGAATTGCTAGCCCAATGATGGTTAAGGAGGTTATCCTGATCGAGGAATTCAGAGACCTAAGTCTGGTAACCCGAGAGGAACTCTCTAAGTATTAGATTGGGAATGTTGCCAATCATCAACAAATTCTTGAATCGGATCCGTGAATTACAACCAGAGGATGAGGAGCTGGAAGGGATGAATGAGATTTAATCCTTAGAATTAAAGTCGGTGATTATGGATATTAGACAATATAGTATGGAGGCAAGGAATTTAGGAAGTGTTGTCTAAGACAACCAAGACGAGAAATTCGAAGGGATGAACATCAAGAATAGATTATGTTTGAACTCAAGTTAGGTATCAACTATCAAGGAATAAGGAATTTCTCGAGGTTGGTAAGCATGTATGCGGACTATGGGAAAGTACATGAATTTCTTGCGAGAAATGTTTGAGTTTAGGGTAAGAGAAAGATTGACGAAATGAAGACCCAACTGGAGGAAGAGGAAAAGTAAATGGGAGAATACCAACCACGGAAATATCAAGGTTAAGGGATCCTCGATTGAAGAAAGAGGACTAAGGAGGACATAGGGAAGGGAACATTTGTCCATCTCAAGGTGAAAACTGTGAGGCACATCACTTTGAGTTTAGTTGTGATGTACCTAAGGGAATAGTCAATTCCGATTGTAGGAAGCTGGAGTATTACTCACCGAATTGTCTTGAAGGAAAAGGTGAAAAAAAAAAAGAATGGACGAATCCAGCACGAGAAGAATTCACCGGCCGAGATGAGAGTTGGGTGTCATCCTGGCGTAGGCAACCCAAGCCTATCTCTTCCTTTGATCTGAGTTAACGTAATCAAATGTTTTCGACTACGTTAATCTAATCGTTTGAAAGTATCAATATTCTGTTGGAAGTTCAACTTCAATCTTTCTGTGATCAAAACCTTTATCACAGTTGGATGTGATAAATCGCTGTGGACGCTACAGAAATAGAAAGATCAGTTATGACTAGAGAGATTAACAACCACCGGGATAGGACAAATCTTTGTCTCCCCAACGGAAATGTCTCTAGAACTTGACTATCTAACTAAGTCTGATAGTGATAATTACCCTATCTTTAAGTTCATCTAACTTAAAGACCTATCGTATGGTCTTTCTTGCGAAAGATTATATCTGAAAGGGATGACTTTGTTATTAATGGATTGAATATTAGGACTGATCACCATAATGTCTCAAACTATTAAGAAATGAAGTCATACAAATGTTTCTTTGACCATGCTCGAGAGACCAGAGTGCGCAGCCCAAAAAGTTTATTGGAAAATGTTTTAATTGAAAAATATTTATGTGAAGTAAAAAGAGTTTTTCTTTTAAAAGAAATTCTTTCACACAAGAGTTTTATATGAAAAAAATCCTTGTGGTTTAGTTTGGAAAGTTTTTCCTGAAGGGTTTTATTTGAAATGTTTCAAAATACAAGGAATATATCGAAACTCTTTTAAGTGGGGGAGGACCCTAAAATAACAAATTTTTGGGAGCTAGATGAAGATTTCTAGTATAAAAATACTTTGGAAAAGTGGAAAATTTCAAAAGATGAATTTCGGGGACGAAATTCCTTTTAAGTGGGGGAGTAGTGTAACACCCCTAATTTTCGTTTCCCAAATAACCAAGAAATTAATTATAACAATTATTTTATAATTAAATTTTGAAGGTTTTAGTTTTTGTACATTATGTGTTTTTATTATAAAAATATGAGATATATTTTTATATGGTTATTTTGTACAAAAATGTGAATATTATAATTTAGTCCTTGGGTTGGGACCTAATTGCAAAATTAAAAAGGTTGTTGAAGAAAGAGTAATTAAATTATTAATTTTTGAATTTTATCAGTATGTAACCAGTTAGAAGGGCTGTGTAACCGGTTACACGATGAACTCAGAAAACTGGGTTAGTGTGTTTGATGAGTAATCACGCGTTTTAACCCAGAATTCGCCACGAATCCCACTAATTGCATGTTGGAGGACGCGTGTCTTCCTGCATGTCAACGAATTCCTCTATAAATTGAAGGAATTCTGAAGGATTGGAGGTTGATGCACTTGATTTCTGGTGGAGAGGCTGAAATTAGGGTTCCAGATTCGTGTTGAACAATTCGTCTTCTTCGTTGAGGGTTAGAGAGGGAAACACACCTTTCTGGAAAGCTTAAATCGAGAACTTTCCAGTGATATACACCTTGTGAGCTGAGGTTTCTTGTGTGAGGAGGAATCAACCTTAGAAATTGGAGGTGGGAAACTGAACTCCGTCTTCTCTTGGTTCTGGAAGCTGAGTTCGAGCTTTGATTCTGGTAAGCACAGATAATGTTTAAGCTTCAAATCACTTTTATTTTCTAGTGCATGTTACCCAGATCAAGTTCTAATTGTTTTCCCCAATTTCTTTGGCCAATTGCTATGTCAAATTTTCTGGTCTTTGAACCCTGTTGATGGAAATCGTGGCTGAGAGCAGAACCTAGGATTTGTGGGGAATCTATGTTGGAGCCTTTCTCTCTGCAATGTTTTGGATCAAGCACGAACCTAATGTAAGGGGGAAGCTTACTATTTGCTAGAATGAGAATAAATTGTGGTAGAATATAGGATGAGTCACCAAGAGACTCAAAAGGGCATAAGTGAAATGGTTAAATGGCTTGGAGGCCAACTTGAGCTCAATTGTTGTTTTGAGCAATGTTATTTGGATGCATGCAAGCTATGTTGAAGTTGATTTCATGACTTAATTGAATATTATGTGAATTGATGCATTAAGTTGTGAAATGTGTGCAATTATGTGCAATTGGTGTATCCAAGTTGAATGCATGCAATATGAATGTGTTTCTGGGTGTAAACATGTTTATTTTAAGGCATATGAACTTTGTGCATAATGAAATTTGGTTATATTTGAGAAAGGAAGAAATTGAGTTGTTAAAACTCTTGTTTTAATGGTCTGACTGCATAATCTAACCGGTTACACGATTTTCGTAACCGGTTAGACACTGCAGATTTTCAAAGAAAATTGGTTTATTAATCAGTTCTGAAATCTCAATGGCCTTTGCTCAAATTTAAGCTTTAATTTCATTATACATGATCTGAACTTGAGTTGTCAAAGTTCTGATTTGAAAGATTAAATTTAATGCCTTAAGTTAATGAAATAATTTCAAGATGAAATTATGTTCATTGGAAAAGGAAATGTAATTTGGACTTTTGAATGTTGAAACAATGGATTTTGAGGTATAAACATTGTTAAACTGGTTTATGGATTGGGTAGGGAATTTAAGAAAAAGGTTTTTCTGAATTACAATGGTAAACAGTTCAGGTTTGCAAATCTAACCGGTTAGCCTGGAACTGTAACCGGTTAGTACCTGAATCTGAAAAATAAAAAGTTAAGTTTTTGAATACCATTGACTTCGTTTTACCCAATCTAAGTTTAATGACATGTTTTGGGATATTTCAAAGGAGAATTTTTGTGTCAAAGACTATACCTCAAATAAATCATTCAAAAGAGAAATTGGAATATTTCTAAATCACAGTAATTAATGGAAAGACCAACCTTAGTAATTATGCATGCAATACATGCATAGATAAAGGTAATGAAATAGGTTGGCAAAGATAGTTTGTGATGTTCGGGTACTTGACCCTGTACTCTAGGAGTACTAAACTAATGCAACCAACTTGATGACACATTCTGGGAATGTGGCCATTGTCTGGGACATGGTTTCTTGGACACGTTCTGGGAACGTGATGCACACTCTGGGAGTGGTGCTTGATTTCATTCCAAGTTTGGTTTGCGATACGTTCTGGGAACGTATGTGAGTGTTCTGGGAACACATTGGTTTAATAATGGAATTAAACATAAAAACCAACCTTGATGATTGTGCATTCATATAGAATGGAAGTTTGGTTGGTAGGAACGTTTATCATATTCTGGGAATATGAAGAGGGTACTCCGGGAGTACCAAATTATAACCTACTTGATGACACATTATAGATATGTGGCCAGTGTCTGGGACCTGGTTTTATACGTTCTGGGAACGTATGTTGGTGTTCTGGGAACACTTTGATAAGCAACCTACTGGATGACACATTATAGATATGTGGCCAGTGTCCGGGACCTGGTTTTTGTACGTTCTGGGAACGTATGCGTTTTGGGAACGTGATGCACACTCTGGGAGTGATGCTTATTTATCCAAGTATGGTTTGCTACACGTTCTGGGAACGTGATGCACACTCTGGGAGTGAATGCTTATCATCCAAGTATGGTTTGGCATTACGTTCTGGGAACGAATGTCAGTGTTCCGGGAACACAACGGTGTATCGGATGGACGTCCAAGATGGACTTTTAGAGGCCTCAGTTGTGGAAGGAAATCATGCATCATGCCACCTGCATTGAAAGAATTGTTATGATTAACCGGGTGTGCTCATATGATTATGCATCATGATTTGCTACATGTTAACTTGTGGATGTTAGTTTTGTTCTCATTTGATTATGCGAATATGTATAGCTAACCCCCATGCCCTTATTAGGTGTTGATCGTGCATCTAGCTTGCACAAGAATCAGTAAAGGGAGATGTCCCTTAGGTGCACGCAGAGTATAGAAAGTATGGATTGGGAACCCGTTGTGCAGATATCGAGGATCCGACCAGAAGGATGTTTGGACAAAGGACCAGTGACCAGCTCTATAACATTTCTATTTTTAAAAGAACTTATATGATACATATTTTGGAAAAAAAAAGTATCATAAGAGGAATTTAGGTTCATAATTATGCTTATTTGGTATTGATGGACTTGTTACACTTGATATATTTTGGGGGTACAATATGATGATTTTACTATGTTTCCGCAAACTCTGATTTTGGTAGTCAACCTTTATCATCGTTCAAGTGTTTCTGAAATTAAATTTTCAAGGGAAGGGAAAATTTTTATTTTCAGATCTTTTTCCAACGATAACAAGTCCAAGTTTTCATAAACTTCTTACTTTTCTTATAAAGTAAGATGATATACAAGGAGTGTTACATTTCTATGGTATCAGAGCAATGGTCCTGACTCTTGGTCCTTGGGTGTGTGGTCCAATACGCTGGTCATCGATATCTGCAATGTTCCTGGGAAGTATGCTTCCATATACTTCCAAACTAGAGCTAAGGTTATGGGTAATGGCTCTATATAAGTAGCTTATTCTGCTATTAAGAAGTGTTCTATGAAGTCTAAGTAGAGTTATGATAGTGGTATGCTTCTCTTTAGACATGTTGAAAACCCAAAACCACAGTGTCGGTTTATTATGTTTTCGTAGAACTGGTGATGAGGAAATTTTAAGGAGTTGTAGTTGAGTCCTCGACTCTGAAGAGGAGTGTTTACCCTCACTCGTGTTAAAGTTAATCCACTTTTAGACCGAGTGTAGGGCAGTGATCTTCTTAAAGATCAACCTTGCTGAGTTTGTTCAACTCTAAAGCTATCCTTTCTTTTGTTCCTTTCGGATAAGGGTAGCGATCGAAGTTGCTCAATGCCTTACCCAATCTGTTATCTCAAGTGGAGACTCCTACAAATCTTCTTGTAGTCATTTCCAAGGTACGTCTGGATCGTTCTATTAAGGTATTAGACTTTGTCTATCTACCTGTGTCATGATTACATTTGATCTTAAGCACGGTTTGGGAGCCGAGGGATCAAGTGATCATGATTAATGACGATAGAACAACCCTGTATTGGGATTTCCAAGCTTCGAATCTGGAATACAATGGATCCATATGTCTGCTTCTGGGCAGCAGTGAAGAAAATAGGGGGTTAAAGAAATCTGGATTTCAAAAATTGATGTTAGGTTCACCCTGAGCATAGAGATGGAGTTTGGAATCAAGTTAATTCTTGAAGCTGATTCTCTCTCTACTACCCTTACGATATGGTATTATCGGGAATGGTCAAATGGGAGAAACACGTAGAGAAGTTGCTAAAAGAATTGGTTGAACCAGGTTAAAGGAGTCTAAGTGTTTTCTAAGATTGATTGGCGGTTGAATTAACTCCAAATCAGGATTTGGGGAAGGGATACACTTAAGACTGCATTTTGACCTCGATACGGACATTATGAGTAGAAAATAATGTCGTTCGGATTGACTAATGCACCTGTTCTTTATGGATTATAAGAACGGGACCTTTAGATTATATTTGGATTCGTTTGTGGTTATCCTGAGAATCCGGAGGAGCATGAGGAACATCTCGGGAGTGTGTCGAGAATCCTGCAAGAGGAGTAGTTGTGTGTTAAGCTCGCCAAAGATGAGTTTTGGTTGAGCGAAGTTACGTTCGCAGGGCATGTGATCTTTAAAGAAGAATTGTGATGGATGCAGCAAAGGTAAGTTTATTGTTGAAATAGGAACAGCCTAAGACTGTGACTGAGGTGAGAAATTTTCTTAGGGCTGGCTGGATACTATCACCGGAGCATTTAAGGGCTTTCTAAGATCGAATGGCCTTTGATCAAGTTGATTTGGAAAGATCAACTGATGATATTGAATGAGAGGATGTTGTTTATTTATGGTGGGGTGGTGATGGATTCTACCCCAACATAATATGATTAGTCCAAAAGGAATTATGGAAAAATGTGAGTAGAATATGATTTAAATCATTTCAGTGATGGATTCGGTTGGAATCAAGGTATTAGATTATGAATAAATCCTATTTTGAGTTGGATTGGATGATGTAAATAAAATGGTTTTGAAATTCTTTGGTTTCTAAAACTATACTTCATAACCGGTTAGAATTTCTTGTAACCGGTTAGAAGCTGAAAGTTTAAAATAAAAATTTAAGTCCTTTGTGAAGGAACTTTTGGTATCAATAAACATTTTCCTCCAATCCAAACTCAATGTTAACCACCTAAGTAAAATTTAAGAAAGGATTTAGTGTGGTAAAATAACTTAATACCTTGATTCATCATTGAAATTGATTTGAGGGGATTGAATCATAATACTTATGGATTAATCAAGAATTGAAATTAAGGAGTACTCCAATCGGAGAAGGTAGAAAATTGAGCTGGATAATGCAAAGGAGTCAATAGATACTAAGATAAGAAGGTTGTGATTCATGAACAAGTTTGGAGTTCGAAAGTATGAATGACAATAAGAAGAGGGAGAGTTGAATGTAAGATAAAGGCGATGGATGGAGTTTCTAAAAGATTATGAATTTGAGCTCCATTATCATCCTGGCATAGCAAACGTAGTTGCAGACGATCTGAATTGCTAGCCCAATGATGGTTAAGGAGGTTATCCTGATCGAGGAATTCAGAGACCTAAGTCTGGTAACCCGAGAGGAACTCTCTAAGTATTAGATTGGGAATGTTGCCAATCATCAACAAATTCTTGAATCGGATCCGTGAATTACAACCAGAGGATGAGGAGCTGGAAGGGATGAATGAGATTTAATCCTTAGAATTAAAGTCGGTGATTATGGATATTAGACAATATAGTATGGAGGCAAGGAATTTAGGAAGTGTTGTCTAAGACAACCAAGACGAGAAATTCGAAGGGATGAACATCAAGAATAGATTATGTTTGAACTCAAGTTAGGTATCAACTATCAAGGAATAAGGAATTTCTCGAGGTTGGTAAGCATGTATGCGGACTATGGGAAAGTACATGAATTTCTTGCGAGAAATGTTTGAGTTTAGGGTAAGAGAAAGATTGACGAAATGAAGACCCAACTGGAGGAAGAGGAAAAGTAAATGGGAGAATACCAACCACGGAAATATCAAGGTTAAGGGATCCTCGATTGAAGAAAGAGGACTAAGGAGGACATAGGGAAGGGAACATTTGTCCATCTCAAGGTGAAAACTGTGAGGCACATCACTTTGAGTTTAGTTGTGATGTACCTAAGGGAATAGTCAATTCCGATTGTAGGAAGCTGGAGTATTACTCACCGAATTGTCTTGAAGGAAAAGGTGAAAAAAAAAAAAGAATGGACGAATCCAGCACGAGAAGAATTCACCGGCCGAGATGAGAGTTGGGTGTCATCCTGGCGTAGGCAACCCAAGCCTATCTCTTCCTTTGATCTGAGTTAACGTAATCAAATGTTTTCGACTACGTTAATCTAATCGTTTGAAAGTATCAATATTCTGTTGGAAGTTCAACTTCAATCTTTCTGTGATCAAAACCTTTATCACAGTTGGATGTGATAAATCGCTGTGGACGCTACAGAAATAGAAAGATCAGTTATGACTAGAGAGATTAACAACCACCGGGATAGGACAAATCTTTGTCTCCCCAACGGAAATGTCTCTAGAACTTGACTATCTAACTAAGTCTGATAGTGATAATTACCCTATCTTTAAGTTCATCTAACTTAAAGACCTATCGTATGGTCTTTCTTGCGAAAGATTATATCTGAAAGGGATGACTTTGTTATTAATGGATTGAATATTAGGACTGATCACCATAATGTCTCAAACTATTAAGAAATGAAGTCATACAAATGTTTCTTTGACCATGCTCGAGAGATCAGAGTGCGCAGCCCAAAAAGTTTATTGGAAAATTTTTTAATTGAAAAATATTTATGTGAAGTATAAAGAGTTTTTATTTTAAAAGAAATTCTTTCACACAAGAGTTTTATATGAAAAAAATCCTTGTGGTTTAGTTTGGAAAGTTTTTCCTGAAGGGTTTTATTTGAAATGTTTCAAAATACAAGGAATATATCGAAACTCTTTTAAGTGGGGGAGGACCCTAAAAGAACAAATTTTTGGGAGCTAGATGAAGATTTCTAGTATAAAAATACTTTGGAAAAGTGGAAAATTTCAAAAGATGAATTTCGGGGACGAAATTCCTTTTAAGTGGGGGAGTAGTGTAACACCCCTAATTTTCGTTTCCTAAATAACCAAGAAATTAATTATAACAATTATTTTATAATTGAATTTTGGAGGTTTTAGTTTTTGTACATTATGTGTTTTTATTATAAAAATATGAGATATATTTTTATATGGTTATTTTGTACAAAAATGTGAATATTGTAATTTAGTCCTTGGGTTGGGACCTAATTGCAAAATTAAAAAGGTTGTCGAAGAAAGAGTAATTAAATTATTAATTTTTGAATTTTATCAGTATGTAACCGATTAGAAGGGCTGTGTAACCGGTTACACGATGAACTCCGAAAACTGGGTTAGTGCGTTTAATGAGTAATCACGCGTTTTAACCCAGAATTCGCCACGAATCCCACTAATTGCATGTTGGAGGACGCGTGTCTTCCTGCATGTCAACGAATTCCTCTATAAATTGAAGGAATTCTGAAGGATTGGAGGTTGATGCACTTGATTTCTGGTGGAGAAACTGAAATTAGGGTTCCAGATTCGTGTTGAACAATTCGTCTTCTTCGTTGAGGGTTAGAGAGGGAAACACACCTTTCTGGAAAGCTTAAATCGAGAGCTTTCCAGTGATATACACCTTGTGAGCTGAGGTTTCTTGTGTGAGGAGGAGTCAACCTTAGAAATTGGAGGTGGGAAACTGAACTCTGTCTTCTCTTGGTTCTGGAAGCTGAGTTCGAGCTTTGATTCTGGTAAGCACAGATAATGTTTAAGCTTCAAATCACTTTTATTTTCTAGTGCATGTTACCCAGATCAAGTTCTAATTGTTTTCCCCAATTTTTTGGCCAATTGCTATGTCAAATTTTCTGGTCTTTGAACCCTGTTGATGGAAATCGTGGCTGAGAGCAGAACCTAGGATTTGTGGGGAATCTATGTTGGAGCCTTTCTCTCTTCAATGTTTTGGATCAAGCACGAACCTAATGTAAGGGGGAAGCTTACTATTTGCTAGAATGAGAATAAATTGTGGTAGAATATAGGATGAGTCACCAAGAGACTCAAAAGGGCATAAGTGAAATGGTTAAATGGCTTGGAGGCCAACTTGAGCTCAATTGTTGTTTTGAGCAATGTTATCTGGATGCATGCAAGCTATGTTGAAGTTGATTTCATGACTTAATTGAATATTATGTGAATTGATGCATTAAGTTGTGAAATGTGTGCAATTATGTGCAATTGGTGTATCCAAGTTGAATGCATGCAATATGAATGTGTTTCTGGGTGTAAACATGTTTATTTTAAGGCATATGAACTTTGTGCATAATGAAATTTGGTTAGATTGGAGAAAGGAAGAAATTGAGTTGTTAAAACTCTTGTTTTAATGGTCTGACTGCATAATCTAACCGGTTACACGATTTTCGTAACCGGTTAGACACTGCAGATTTTCAAAGAAAATTAGTTTATTAATCAGTTCTGAAATCTCAATGGCCTTTGCTCAAATTTAAGCTTTAATTTCATTATACATGATCTGAACTTGAGTTGTCAAAGTTCTGATTTGAAAGATCAAATTTAATGCCTTAAGTTAATGAAATAATTTCAAGAGGAAATTATGTTCATTGGAAAAGGAAATGTGATTTGGACTTTTGAATGTTGAAACAATGGATTTTGAGGTATAAACATTGTTAAACTGGTTTATGGATTGGGTAGGGAATTTAAGAAAAAGGGTTTTCTGAATTACAATGGTAAACAGTTCAGGTTTGCAAATCTAACCGGTTAGCCTGGAACTGTAACCGGTTAGTACCCGAATCTGAAAAATAAAAAGTTAAGTTTTTGAATACCATTGACTTCGTTTTACCCAATCTAAGTTTAATGACATGTTTTGGGATATTTCAAAGGAGAATTTTTGTGTCAAAGACTATACCTCAAATAAATCATTCAAAAGAGAAATTGGAATATTTCTAAATCACAGTAATTAATGGAAAGACCAACCTTAGTAATTATGCATGCAATACATGCATAGAGAAAGGTAATGAAATAGGTTGGCAAAGATAGTTTGTGATGTTCGGGTACTTGACCCTGTACTCTAGGAGTACTAAACTAATGCAACCAACTTGATGACACATTCTGGGAATGTGGCCATTGTCTGGGACATGGTTTCTTGGACACGTTCTGGGAACGTGATGCACACTCTGGGAGTGGTGCTTGATTTCATTCCAAGTTTGGTTTGCGATACGTTCTGGGAACGTATGTGAGTGTTTTGGGAACACATTGGTTTAATAATGGAATTAAACATAAAAACCAACCTTGATGATTGTGCATTCATATAGAATGGAAGTTTGGTTGGTAGGAACGTTTATCATATTCTGGGAATATGAGGAGGGTACTCCGGGAGTACCAAATTATAACCTACTTGATGACACATTATAGATATGTGGCCAGTGTCTGGGACCTGGTTTTATACGTTCTGGGAACGTATGTCGGTGTTCTGGGAACACTTTGATAAGCAACCTACTGGATGACACATTATAGATATGTGGCCAGTGTCTGGGACCTGGTTTTTGTACGTTCTGGGAACGTATGCGTTCTGGGAACGTGATGCACACTCTGGGAGTGATGCTTATTTATCCAAGTATGGTTTGCTACACGTTCTGGGAACGTGATGCTGAGGAAACCGCAATTGGTGGTTGGAGAGACAAAGGAACCCTAGGAAAACACCTAGAAGGGGGGGTTGAATAGGTGTTGAAGCTACCTTGAAAGATTTTCGAACAAAACAAATCGAAACAATCAAAACAAATGATTTTTGCAAATTCTATAGCACTTAATCGATTAACCTACAATTTACTCGAGTAGTACTCGATTAAACTTGAACTTAATCGATTAGATATGACAGAAAACAGAAAAATCAATTTTTCATTCGAATACGAAAATCAATCAATTCACATGCAAGATCAGAGATTCAGCGGAAATGATTAACACCTATATTCTTATTGATTAACCTAGTTATGAAAATGATTTTCCCTTTATCAATTTGAACAATTAAAGATTCAATTCAATCAATTATGAAAATCAATCTTTCTAGGTTTTCAACCAAGAACGCAATCAAATGACTTGAATATAAAGAGTAAGGGTTTAGAGATACGACACAGTGATTTATCCTGGTTCACTTTCATCCACTTGAAAGCTACATCCAGTCCCCTCTTCAACCAAGAGAGATTCTTCACTATGAGGAATTAGAGTTCTCAAATTACAAGTGATTGCCTCACAAGACTCCCTTCTTGCTAGCTTACAAGAGATAACCGACACCCTTGCCTTGTAATCCTATTGATCTTCTCTCTAATCTAACCTCTACCCCTTGTTGATAATCGACACAACAAGTCTTCAATTGCTTGATGATAAACCACACACCAAGGCTTCACTTGCTTGATTCACAACCAAGACTTCTTCTTCTTCAATAAGAATGCACTTGCTTGATGATAAAATCGACACACCAAGACTTCACTTGTTTGTTGTAGTGGCTTGCCTTCTTGCAAAGATTACAACACAATAGAATACACAAAACAATCCTACGAATCTCAATCAAGAGTTATGACAATTCACCATAAGAGATTCAAAGGTTCTTGATCAAAGAATATAAAAATAGAAAAGCTTTGATCTTTAAAATTGAGAGAGAATAGAGTGGCTTGATTCTTTGTAAAACTTGTATGAAATGATTCTTATCTATCACAAATAATAGGAAAAGGTTTATATAGAATACCCAAAAGTTGTAGCACTTGAAAACTGATTTTGAGAAGTGAAAAACGTATTTTTAAAATCAGTTCAGCAGTACTTAATCGATTAAGCATGTCGTGTACTCGAGTAGTACTCGATTAAGTTATCACTTAATCGATTAAGTTGGTACTGCACATGTTCAAAACTTGTTTTCTCAAAATCCAACCTTTCCTTTAAAACCTTTAAGCCACCTATTGATTCTAGGTTAAGTGAAAACTCAAATTATGATTTAATCATGACTTATGAATGAGATTCACTACCCTCTATAATAATCTACCCAAACAAAAAAACCTATGAAGCTTGAGAGGCAAAAGATAAAAGAAATACAAATACACTCAAACTTAGGTCTTCATGAGCTTGATTTCTCTCTTCTTCATTTGATGTTTGTTGTTGCTTGTTGAGCTTGAAACTTGATCAACACTTGTAGCTTGTTCAAAAACACTTTGTCATTATCAAAACATTCATCATGTTCATCATGGAACTAACAATCTCCCCCTTTTTGAAAATGACAACCCATGTTTTGAAATCGCTTGAAGTTGTTGATGCTTGAAACATTTGATCACTTGAGAAGACTCTTTCTCCCCCTCAATCAATGCTATAACACTTGAATCCAATTGAGATAGAAGCTTGATTCTCCCCCTATCTTCAACAACTTAGCTCAACCTACATAAAAACAACAAAACAACCTTTCTCCAAATATAATATCATATTTCTCCCATGTTTTGAAACATACCATTTCTCCCTCTTTGAGAAACATTTCATTCAATTCAAAACATCATATTTCTCCCCCTTTGGCATTATCAAAAAGTAATATATACCAATTGAAATATAACATCTAAGCCAAGGTAAGAAATCAATGATCATTTCTTCACAACATTGATACCAATTGAACAAATACAATAGAACTATACTTTGAAATGTGATATCAATTGGTAAGAGAATATAACAATGAAATATAATACCAATTGAGAACTAATAAGATCATAATATCACTTAACAAAGAAGATATCAATTTTAAAGAAGAATCAATAATCACAAAAGCATGATAATCAACTAATAATCTCTCAATGATACAAATTGAATTAACTAAACATTTAGAAAAGTAATATCAATTGAGAAGATACCAATTAAGATAATATATCAATATCAAATATTACCACTTTGTAGGACATTCACTTGAGATGCAAGTGTGATACCAATTGAAGATGTGAATATAGACATTTATAGTTGAGACCAATTGAGAACATGTGTCATTCATTTGCATCTTCAATCAAACCTACAAAACAATCATGCTTTGCTTTTTGGTATCCAAATGGTTTTGGATCCATTTTTGTTAGTGTAGGGACTTTCACCCTTTTTCATCCAAACAAAATTTCCTTTAGATATACCATGCACTTTAACATAACACACATTTGAAGTATGTCCATGAGTACCACAATAGAAACATGTTGGAGAATTTGAAAAATCAACTTTAGAAAAATCAACAACATTTCTATGAGATTTACTCTTAGCATTAGTATAACCCAAACCAAACTTGTTTGAATTTTCTCTTTGAAAATTTAACAATGTGCGCAATCTAATATCACAATTCGTGAAACTTGCAAGCTTATTTTTCAAAATAGCATTTTCATCCTTGAGCAACTTGCAATTCTCACAATCAACCACAATATTCACTCTACTAGCACAATCACAAGAAGAACTAGCATATATAAGATCAAGAGTTTCATTTTCAAGATTAAGCTCATCAACTTGTTTTTGAAGATCTAAAATCTCTTTTTGATATTTCAAAATGAGCTTCTTTCTTTCAATGTTTTTCAAAGCTAGTTTTTCAAGTTGTTCATACATTTCTTCATAAGCATTATGTAACAATTCATATTTAGAAGAAATTTCGGATTTAGATTCACTTACATTGCTATCCTCGCTTTGATAACTTGATTCATCATTTGAACTTTGTTCTTCATCATCTACTAGAGTTATCAAGTTGAGACAAGCGGCTTCTTCATCATCCGATGAACTACTCGATGTGCTTTTCTTGTTATCTTCATCACTATCCCAAACTATGTATGCTCTTTTAGATTTAGAATTTTTCTTGTCTTTCTCTTTCTTCTTGAGATACTTAGAGCATGAGTACTTGAGATGATCGGGCTTTCCACATTCATGGCAAACTACACCTTCTTTTGATGTCTTGGTCTTGTAGTGTGGGGAATCCTTCTCTTTACTTTTGTCCTTGTTCAACCTTCCTTTTCTCCTTAGAAACTTGTCAAACTCTTTTAACAAAAGTTTCATGTCTTTTTCATCAACATCGGAATCGGAATCTTCACTATCATCATCATCGGAACTATCTTTCTTTTTATATGCACTTTTGACTCTAAGAGCAAGTCCTTTCCTTGATTTGTTCTTATCCGACTCTTCATTGATACTTAATCGTCCAAGCTCCATTTCATGTTCTTGAAGCTTTCCGAAAAGTGTTGCTAGATCCATAGCATCCAAATTTTTAGATTCAACAATAGCCGTTACTTTTGGTTGCCAATTCCTGTCTAAACATCTCAACACTTTGTTAGAAAGTTCACCTTGTAAGAAAGTCTTACCAAGAGCAAGTAAATGATTTATAATGTGAGTAAAACGCTTTTGCATATCATTTATAGATTCATTTGGAAGCATATGAAACAATTCATAATCACGCATTAAAGCATTCAATCTAGCTCTCCTAACCTCACTAGTTCCTTCATGAGTCACTTGTAAAGTGTCCCACATTTCTTTAGCACTAGAACATTGAGAAACTCTAAAGAACTCGTCATAGGATAAAGCGGATGTGACGATATTCTTTGCTTTATAATCATATTGAATTTTCTTTCTATCATCATCCTTCCACTTATCCTCGGGGATCAATTGTTCTACACCTTCAACTAAACTAGAGGGGATATGAGGACCTTTTTCAACTACTTTCCAAATTTCACTATCTATGGCTTGGATAAAGATTTTCATTCTAACTTTCCAATATGCATAGCCTTCTCCGGCAAACAATGGAGGACGACTTATTGAAGCACCTTCACCACCAAAGAGATTCATGGAACCCATTGCGATTTTCTTAAAGGATCTTTACGAAAAAGCTCTTATGCTCGTGTCTTTCGACCGAGCTCTGATACCAATTGAGGAAACCGCAATTGGTGGTTGGAGAGACAAAGGAACCCTAGGAAAACACCTAGAAGGGGGGGTTGAATAGGTGTTGAAGCTACCTTGAAAGATTTTCGAACAAAACAAATCGAAACAATCAAAACAAATGATTTTTGCAAATTCTATAGCACTTAATCGATTAACCTACAATTTACTCGAGTAGTACTCGATTAAACTTGAACTTAATCGATTAGATATGACAGAAAACAGAAAAATCAATTTTTCATTCGAATACGAAAATCAATCAATTCACATGCAAGATCAGAGATTCAGCGGAAATGATTAACACCTATATTCTTATTGATTAACCTAGTTATGAAAATGATTTTCCCTTTATCAATTTGAACAATTAAAGATTCAATTCAATCAATTATGAAAATCAATCTTTCTAGGTTTTCAACCAAGAACGCAATCAAATGACTTGAATATAAAGAGTAAGGGTTTAGAGATACGACACAGTGATTTATCCTGGTTCACTTTCATCCACTTGAAAGCTACATCCAGTCCCCTCTTCAACCAAGAGAGATTCTTCACTATGAGGAATTAGAGTTCTCAAATTACAAGTGATTGCCTCACAAGACTCCCTTCTTGCTAGCTTACAAGAGATAACCGACACCCTTGCCTTGTAATCCTATTGATCTTCTCTCTAATCTAACCTCTACCCCTTGTTGATAATCGACACAACAAGTCTTCAATTGCTTGATGATAAACCACACACCAAGGCTTCACTTGCTTGATTCACAACCAAGACTTCTTCTTCTTCAATAAGAATGCACTTGCTTGATGATAAAATCGACACACCAAGACTTCACTTGTTTGTTGTAGTGGCTTGCCTTCTTGCAAAGATTACAACACAATAGAATACACAAAACAATCCTACGAATCTCAATCAAGAGTTATGACAATTCACCATAAGAGATTCAAAGGTTCTTGATCAAAGAATATAAAAATAGAAAAGCTTTGATCTTTAAAATTGAGAGAGAATAGAGTGGCTTGATTCTTTGTAAAACTTGTATGAAATGATTCTTATCTATCACAAATAATAGGAAAAGGTTTATATAGAATACCCAAAAGTTGTAGCACTTGAAAACTGATTTTGAGAAGTGAAAAACGTATTTTTAAAATCAGTTCAGCAGTACTTAATCGATTAAGCAAGTCGTGTACTCGAGTAGTACTCGATTAAGTTATCACTTAATCGATTAAGTTGGTACTGCACATGTTCAAAACTTGTTTTCTCAAAATCCAACCTTTCCTTTAAAACCTTTAAGCCACCTATTGATTCTAGGTTAAGTGAAAACTCAAATTATGATTTAATCATGACTTATGAATGAGATTCACTACCCTCTATAATAATCTACCCAAACAAAAAAACCTATGAAGCTTGAGAGGCAAAAGATAAAAGAAATACAAATACACTCAAACTTAGGTCTTCATGAGCTTGATTTCTCTCTTCTTCATTTGATGTTTGTTGTTGCTTGTTGAGCTTGAAACTTGATCAACACTTGTAGCTTGTTCAAAAACACTTTGTCATTATCAAAACATTCATCATGTTCATCATGGAACTAACAGATGCACACTCTAGGAGTGAATGCTTATCATCTAGTATGGTTTGGCATTACGTTCTGGGAACAAATGTCAGTGTTCCGGGAACACAACGGTGTATCGGATGGACGTCCAAGATGGACTTTTAGAGGCCTCAGTTGTGGAAGGAAATCATGCATCATGCCACCTGCATTGAAAGAATTGTTATGATTAACCGGGTGTGCTCATATGATTATGCATCATGATTTGCTACATGTTAACTTGTGGATGTTAGTTTTATTCTCATTTGATTATGCGAATATGTATAGCTAACCCCCATGCCCTTATTAGGTGTTGATCGTGCATCTAGCTTGCACAAGAATCAGTAAAGGGAGATGTCCCTTAGGTGCATGCAGAGTATAGAAAGTATGGATTGGGAACCCGTTGTGCAGATATCGAGGATCCGACCAGAAGGATGTTTGGACAAAGGACCAGTGACCAGCTCTATAACATTTCTATTTTTAATAGAACTTATATGATACATATTTTGGAAAAAAGTATCATAAGAGGAATTCAGTTTCATAATTATGCTTATTTGGTATTAATGGACTTGTTACACTTGATATATTTTGGGGATACAATATGATGATTTTACTATGTTTCCGCAAACTCTGATTTTGGTAGTCAACCTTTATCATCGATCAAGTGTTTCTGAAATTAAATTTTCAAGGGAAGGGAAAATTCTTATTTTCAGATCTTTTTCCAACGATAACAAGTCCAAGTTTTCATAAACTTCTTACTTTTCTTATAAAGTAAGATGATATACAAGGAGTGTTACATTTCATCTGGAATAGAAAAACAGAGAAAAAAACACATGATCCAAACACACATTACAACAAAGAGGAGCTTATTAGAGCTTCTCAAAATTAAGATTCTAAACAAAACATATCAACCCCAGCTAAAGATACAAAGGCATAAAACCTCACATGAAAGACCAGATGCTGGTAAAAAAAATAGCAAAAGTTCCTCCTTTTGACAGCATAAAGCAGTAGATCTGTAACTCCAGCAACAAAAAAAAGCCAAATCCAGCCGACAAAACACAGCAACATAGACAGCACTAGTGCCACAACACAATGACAGCAACGGGGAACTGGAGAAATAGCAACACAAAAAACACCAAAAGCAACATAGACAGCACCAGTGCCACAACACAATGACAGCAACGGGGAACTGGAGAAATAGCAACACAAAAAACACAAAAAGCTGCAGTGGAAAAACTAAAAAAAATAGCAAAAGTCGCAGCGTAAGTAACCAATTACAAATGTAGTAATCCTTGAATTAAGTAAATCTATCACATAAAAGCACACTAAGCAACATCCCATTACAAATGTAAATGGATATAAATAAAGTTAAATACATTTTCAACTTGGTGATCGAGGCCGTACCCGATCAAAATAAAAGGTGTTTATTCTGTAGTACTAGGAAGGTGATCCTAGGTCGTTTCCCAGCGAATATCGGTCTAGGCAAAGTATCAAACACGTAGTGTGCAGTAAAATGGGGGGGGTTTTTGTGTGTGACAAATGTGAAAAACAAAACATAAACAAAATATAAAAACTAAGAAAATCAGAAACAAAAGCGGGCAAACCCCTTTGGCTACGTACACTACTCAATCCTAACTCACTAAAGATCGATTCCTCTCCTCTCCTCTGTCCAACTCGTGATAACCAAATACTAAGCGAAAATTCAGTTATCACTCCAAACCCTAACTTCTAATTAAGCATCAGAAACCAGAATTGGAGTTTTTACGAGTTAATACAAATTAAGCATTTATATTCATGTATTATCTCTACGAAATGGAATTAAGCAAACCACTACACATCGATAAACATGAAAACAGAGAAGAGAAAACGAAATTGCATTAATAACAAGAGCTCAAGAGTAGATAATACAATACCAAAGGGATTAACCCTTGAAGTCTAGCCTTCCATGGCCATAAATGAAGAAAAACGAGTAGAAATGGGGAAGAACAAAACCCTAGCAGCCACCACCACTTGGGAGAGCCAAGAGAGAATTTCTAACCTAGAGAGAGAGTGAGAAATCTGAAATGGGAGTGTGTTCTTTTGGGGTTACACGAATTTCCCCTCTTAAGACACAAAATGGGCCTAAAACATGGGCCCAAATCCTAAGAAACACTATTCTGAACATTACAATTAAAAAGAGACCTAAATGCAAATTACAATCTTCACTTCAATACTTCAATCTTCATTTCCAAACTTCCCAAAGTGTCCTTGTGCCAAATATTACCTGAAAATAGAAATAGAATTAATTAGGCTAAATAATTCCAAATTAAACAATATTCGGAATATTAGTCCAATAAACTTTAAATCAATAAATCAAGCTAATCAATGTCAAATGGGCAACAAGTATCAATAATAGGAGTAAAATAATGCAAGGAATAATGGGAAATAAAATGCTCATCAAATACCCCCACACTTATCCTTTTGCACTCCTGGGCAAAACCAAAAGATAGGACTATGAAGATCAATATGCACCAAAGTGAATCATGCAACAAGATGACTACAACTAAGAAATGCAAACCTAAGAGATTACATACTTCACAATGAATTCTAGGAAATGCAAAGAAATGGGCAAACTCAAGCACACAAAATGGTTAAGGATCAAAGAGTCAAAGCATCCGCGAACATCATCCAATTACTTCAAGTATGCAAAGAAACCAATGACATCAAGAGGATAGTCACAAAGATGATAGAAACTCACAAGGATCACTCAAAAGTGTTTACACTCAAGTGTTTGGGGTTAATCATTATTTACACTCAAGGCACATCATGAAAAACAAACACAACCATAAGCTTGACAAGCCTCTAACATCAACCATCAACACACATGCACAAAATGATCAAAAGGTCTTTTAAGGGTTGAAATGGGGCCAAGGACAAGGTAGGATAAAAATATGGGAATGTAGCTAAAACCAAGGGAATAGAGGAGCAATGGGGAATAAGTAAAAGGTAAGCAAAATCCACCCCAAAATCAACAACCACTAATTCCAATCCTCTTTGCCTCAACAACCTTTTATTCACTTTTTTTTTTCTTTTTTTTTTCTCTTCTTTTTTTTTCTTTTTTTTTTTTTGAGAGATATACAAAAAGAAAAGAAGAAACAACACAAATGGCATGAAGATGAAGCCATAACTATAACAACCAATGAGGCAAAACCAAGAACTCAACCAATTAAAGCATAAAGCACACTTCTTACCTAATACCCATTCCCAAAACAATTCCAAAGCTCCAAAATTCCCTATGGTTAGGACAATCATGGTTTTTCAGTCATAGGCTTGTAATGAGATAAAGAACAAGGAAAGGGATAAAAAGGCTCAAAGGGGCTAGCAAAGGATACATTCATTCAAGGTAGGCTCATATGGCTAGTAGCTTATTCAAGAAAGAAAGTGCCTAAATCATTTCAAAATGTGCATGAGCAATCAAGTATCAACAAGAGTCAAGTCAAGTTCTAGAGTGCAAGTAATCCAGAGTGCAATCACACATGAAAGAAAATTAGGTGGCATATATAGCAATCCACCCACAATTAAGGCTCAAATCCTCACAAAAGGGACAATTCTATCACAGTGTTACCACCTCTTAATTATCAAAAGCAACTTTACACACAAAAATGCATGAATTCAGACACAAGATACCAAAACTCTACTAAAATGAAGCAAAAACATGCAAGAAAATGCCCAAAACTAAGCAAAACCTAAAAACAATCAAAGCAAAATATGCAACCTAAACTACTCTCCCCCACACTTAAATCACACATTGTCCTCAATGGAACACAAATAGCAGAATCAGACAGATATAGACAAGTGTAATAAAAAGATTAAGGAAGGAGAAAAGGAGACTCCCTAAGTCATGGTTGTTCAAAAGTGGGGTCGACCAATGAGGCCTCCTCCACAGGTGCATCATCCAAAGAAGGGGTGGTTAGGAAAGGCTTGAGTCGGTGGCCATTGACTTTGAAGCTCTTGTTCGTGGACTCACTCTTGATCTCCACAGTGCCATAAGGAAACACCTGGGTGACTACAAATGGTCCAATCCATTTAGAGCGGAGCTTTCCACTCATGAGTCCAAGCCTAGAGTTGTAGAGCAAAACTTTTTGACCAACCAAGAACTCCTTTCTGGAAATGGAGTTATCATGAAGCTTCTTGGTCTTCTCTTTGTAGAATTTGGAGTTCTCATAGGCCTCCAAGCGGATCTCATCTAGCTCACTCAACTGCAGCTTCCTCTCCTCACCCACTTGATCAAGAGCTAAGTTACATTGCTTCACAGCCCAATATGCACGGTGCTCTATCTCCACAGGCAGGTGGCACGCCTTACCAAAGACAACCCGATAGGGTGACATCCCTATGGGTGCCTTGTAAGCGGTCCGATGGGCCCACAGAGCATCCTCCAATCGTGTGCTCCAATCCTTTCTATTAGGCTTCACCATCTTCTCCAAAATCCGCTTGATCTCTCTATTTGAAATCTCAGCTTGCCCGTTGGTTTGGGGGTGATAGGGTGTAGAAACTTTATGCACAACCCCATACTTCTTGAGCAAAGCTTGCATGGATCTATTGCAGAAGTGTGTGCCTTGGTCACTGACTATGGCTCTAGGTATGCCAAACCTGCAAAGGATATTAGACCTGACAAAATCTACAACAACCTGAGCATCATTAGTCCTGGTGGCCTTAGCTTCCACCCATTTGGATACGTAATCCACAGCAAGTAAGATATAATAAAAACCAAAAGAAACAGGAAAGGGGCCCATGAAATCTATACCCCAGACATCAAACACCTCACAAAACAACATAGGTTGTTGCGGCATCTGTTGCCTCCAAGATAGGGCGCCTCCTACTCTTTGACACTGCTCACACGAGCTGCAGATGTTGCTCGCATCCTTGAAAATGGTAGGCCAATAAAATCTAGAATCCAGCACCATTCGTGCTGTCCTTTGAGTACCAAGGTGGCCTCCCACTGGTGAAGCATGGCAAAATTGGAGAACCGATTGGATCTCCTGGTCTGGAATGCACCTGCGAATGACCTGATCACTGAAAAAACGCCATAAATAGGGGTCATCCCATACATAATGCTTGGCAACGCTCTTTAATTTATCTCTTTGAGCTTTGGATGCCAAGGCAGGAAAAACAGAAGCAACCAGATAATTAACAATGTCTGCAAACCAAGGGGTTTGGGGAAGGGGATGGGAAACATGTAAAGATAAAAGCTGCTCATCCGGGAAGTCATCCTGGATAGGAAATGCATCCTCCTCTCTCTCTATCCTGCTCAAGTGGTCTGCGACAAGGTTATGCGCACCACTCCGATCCTGAATCTCAAGATCAAACTCTTGGAGGAGCAACATCCACCTAATCAACCTAGGTTTGGAATCTGTCTTTTTCAAAAGATACTTCAGAGCAGCATGATCAGTGTACACTACAACCTTAGAACCAAGCAAATATGATCTAAACTTGTCAAGTGCAAAAACAATAGCCAAAAGTTCTTTTTCAGTTGTTGTGTAATTAACCTGTGCTGCATCTAAAGTCCTAGAAGCATAATAAATCACATGCGACAGCTTACCAACCCTTTGGGAGAGAGCTGCTCCCAAAGCATAATTTGAAGCATCAGTCATGAGCTCAAATGGGAGGGTCCAATCAGGTGGTTGGATGATGGGAGTGGTGGTCAGTGCTTTCTTCAATTCATCAAATGCCCTCTTGCATTGGTCTCCAAATTCCCATGGGGCATCCTTTTGAAGCAACTTGGAAAGAGGAAGAGCAATGTTGCTAAAGTTCTGAATAAACCTGCGATAGAAACCTGCATGACCAAGAAAAGAACGCACCTCTCGCACGCAAGAGGGGTAAGGCAAATGTGATATTACATGCAGCTTAGCAGGGTCAACTTCTATGCCCTTGTGCGAAACAATGTGCCCTAAGACTATGCCTTGTTCTACCATGAAGTGGCATTTTTCAAAATTCAAGACAAGGTTAGTCTCAATGCACCTGTTAAGCACCTTAGTCAAATTATCAAGACATGCATCAAATGAGGAGCCATAAACACTAAAATCATCCATGAAGACCTCTATGCAATGCTCGAGCAATTCAGCAAAAATACTCATCATACATCTTTGAAATGTGGCAGGAGCATTGCATAGGCCAAAAGGCATCTTTCTATATGCAAATGTGCCAAAAGGACAGGTAAATGTGGTCTTATGTTGGTCCTCTGGTGCAATGCAAATTTGAAAATAACCAGAGAATCCATCTAAGAAGTAATAATGAGATTTACCTGCCAGGCGCTCCAACATCTGATCAATGAAGGGGAGAGGGAAATGATCCTTGCGAGTCGCCTGGTTGAGCTTTCTGTAATCAATGCAGACTCTCCAACTGTTCTGCACTCTAGTGGGAATCAGCTCATCCTTCTCATTTTTGACAACTGTGACACCAGACTTCTTTGGGACAACTTGCACCGGGCTCACCCAAGTGCTATCTGAAATTGGGTAGATGATACCCGCTTGGAGCAGCTTGGTGACCTCTTTCTTAACCACATCAAGAATCTGGGGGTTCAATCGTCTTTGGGGTTGTCTCACTGGTTTAGCCCCATCCTCCAACAAAATGCGGTGCATGCACATGGAGGGGCTAATTCCAGGAATATCCGCTAAAGTCCATCCAATTGCCCTCTTGTTCTTTCTTATCACATCCAGCAGTTTCTCCTCTTGATCAACAGAAAGTGAGGTAGAGATGATCACTGGGAGTTTCTGCTCATCCTCCAAGTAAGCATATTTGAGATGAGGAGGGAGGAGCTTCAGGTCCAATGAGGGTGCCTGCATAATAGATGGAACTAAAGGGACAACAGAAATGGATTCTACTGCCTGCACCTGAACAAGTGAATCAGACTCATGCATAACTGATATGGGGTTAGGGTTAGCATAATCTGAATCTATAACATATGAATCATCAGATGCAGTGGCAGAGTCTAGAAACTGAGCTATTTCAGTGCATGCGGTGCACCATCCAGAGTTAGTGCATGATGGACAAGTAAATGAATCAGTGAAAGATGGCAATTCAAAATCATGATGCAAAAAGTCAAGCATATGCTCATCTATCAAATCATCAAGCAAGTCCACATGGAAAACAGAGTGATCCTCAGGAAAATGTTTCATAGCATGGAAAATGTCAAATCGGATCACACTACCATCAAACTCCATGGAAAGTGAACCTGAATGCACATCTATCTTGGTTCGGGCTGTTTTCAAAAATGGCCTCCCCAAAATAATAGGAACAGCATTACGGGGAGAGTCATCTTCCATATCAAGTATGTAAAAATCAGCAGGGAAGATCAACTCTTCAACCCGAACCAAGACATCCTCTATCAAACCTGCGGGGTGGGCAGTACTTCTATTTGCCAATTGAATCACCACACCCGTAGGTTGAAGAGGTCCAAGAGAAAGAGACTTAAAAACAGACATAGGCATGACATTTATGGATGCTCCTAAATCTAGCATAGCATTTTCAAACTTAACATTGCCTATGATGCAAGGTATAGAGAAAGTTCCAGGATCCTTACATTTTTCAGGAATGTGAGGGATAGGTTTACCTATGAGAGCGGAGACATTCCTTCCCATGCTTATCCTCTCATTGCCCTTGAGTCTTCTCTTATGAGTGCACAACTCCTTAAGGAACTTCGCATACCTTGGAATCTGTTTTATTGCATCAAGAAGGGGTATGTTGACTTCCACCTTCCTGAATGTGTCAAGAATGTCCTTGTCCACCTCTTCCACCCTTTTGTTTTGAGGCACTCTTGGTGGGAATGGAAGAAGAACAGGAGGAGGTTGTAGGACAACAGCAGGGCTTGTGGTTGAAGTTGAGGAGGGTTGAGTTGGATGATTCTCTTTGGTGCTAGCATGCTCACCTTCATCTACCACTTGGCTCTTCCCTTTAGAGGAAGCTAGAGCATCATTGTTGAGGTGAGGTTGTGGTGTGGGTGTGACAATCTGCTTTCCCGACCTCAGGTTGATGGCACTCACATTCTGATTCTGAGGGTTGATCACAGTTTGGGATGGCAACTTGTTAGAATTTTGAGATTGCAAGTTGTTGAGAGAAGTTTCCATTTGACCCATCTGATTTGTCAAAGTCTGAATGGATGCCTCTTGTCTCTGAATGGATGCTCTAGTCTCTTGTTGAAATTGGAGGTTTTGCATGGTCATTTGCCTCACCAACTCCTCCAAGGTAGGTTGGTTGGATGGAGGGGCTGATGGTGCAGGATGAACCACTTGCTGCTGTTGTTGTTGCCTTTGCTGCTGGATTGGAGGAGGTACATATGGTGGTCTACTCGGTCCAGCGGTGTTCTGAAATGGAACATTAGGAGGAGGTTGTTGTTGTTGATCAGACCACTTCAGATTGGGATGGTTCCTCCATCCAGGGTTGTATCTATTGGAAGAGAGGTCATGATTGTGTTGTTGTGGGCCTCTATTGTTGTATATGTTTGCTGCATAGGCCTCGGGTTGGTCACCACTTGTCATCGGCTATTGCTGCTGAAGGGAAGGGCATGCATCTGTGGGGTGCTCAATGGATGTGCATATGCCACACACTCTAGCAGGAAGTATCATCTTTTTCTGATTGACAGCCAATTGTGTGACCAATGTTGTGAGAGAATCAATTTTCTGCTCAAGCTTCTCAACCTTGCCCGAGTCTGCACCAACATCATTTACATCCCTCACAACTATTGCATCACTGTTGCTTCTTGCATGTAATTGTTGACAATTGGAAGCCATCTTCTCAATTTTGCTCCTGGCTTGTAAGGGTGTCATATCTCCCAATGTACCACCACTTGCAGCATCTACCATGTTTCTTTCCATGAAGTTGAGACCTTCATAAAAGTACTGGATGAGAAGCTGCTCTGAGATCTGATGGTGAGGGCAGGAAGAACACAACCTCTTGAATCTCTCCCAATAATCATAGAGACTCTCTCCATGTTGTTGCCTGATACCAGAAATTTCCTTTCTGATTGCAGTGGTCCTATTTGCAGGGAAGAATTTTTCCAGAAATGCCCTCTTCAAGTCATCCCAGCTTGTGATGGAACCAGGGGCCAAGTCAGATAACCAATCTTGTGCTAGACCCTCTAAGGAATGTGGAAATGCTTTGAGACAGACATGATCCTCTTGCACATCATGTGGTTTCATTGTGGTGCACACTATATGGAATTTCTTGAGATGCTTATGAGGATCCTCACCTGCAAGACCATGAAACTTGGGCAACAAATGGATTAGTCCTGTTCTAAGCTCAAAAGGAACATCCTCATCAGGATACCGGATACACGAGTCTTCAATAGTGAAGTCAGGTGCAGCCAGCTCCCTAAGTGTCCTTTCCCTTGGTGGGGGTTGAGCCATGTTATCACAATGTATAGAATCAGATTGACTAAAAGTAGAAGGAAAAGAAGAAATAGAAACAGAATCAGAATTAGATGGACTATAAGATGACTCTGACTCACTACCTAATGACTGATTCCTATTTTGTCTAACTAATCTGTGATAAGTTCTATCAATTTCAGGGTTGTAAGGATGCAAATAACTTGGGTTGCCCCTAGTCATGTGCTGAACAGAACAGCATCAACCATAGCATACTGTAACAGATATGCATGACCAAAATCGGCAACAAAATTTTTTTATTTTTTAAAATTTTTTTCTTTATTTTTTTAAGCACCCTAAAATCATGAAAACATATCACAGAAAGTTTGAGGACAAAATTCAAAAGGGAACCGAGTCAAAGAATTAAAACAGTGACCAAAAACTAAGAAAATAGAACTTGTAAAATAAAAAAGAAATAGTAAACAGGCTTTTTCGGGATCCAAACGAAGGGGTTTTCTAACCAAGTGAGAAAAATCAGATTATTCAGAAAATTCCCTTCGATTTGATATAAAATTCGTCAAATTCCGACTTACGGATCAAAAGTTACGCCTATTTATAGTAAGTACTGCTGAAACTTGGAAAATTTTTCTGGAACTCACAACCAGTGCCTATCTAAGTGTCTGTGATGCATCAACACACTAATATATGATGAAACAAGTGTGGATACCAATTTTCGTGCAAAAATTCCACCCACAGCTATGTTGAATGGCACTCACAGAATCACTAGAATAGCATCAGTTGTGCAGAACAGCAAATCAGCAAACAGGGCAACTTTCAATCAGTTATCAGAATGCTTATTCACACACTAACTACACTAACTACACTAACTAATCTAACTAACTACTGTATGATCTTTGGCAAGAACCAATAATCCCCGGCAATGGCGCCAAATTTTGATCGAGGCCGTACCCGATCAAAATAAAAGGTGTTTATTCTGTAGTACTAGGAAGGTGATCCTAGGTCGTTTCCCAGTGAATAACGGTCTAGGCAAAGTATAAAACACGTAGTGTGCAGTAAAATGGGGGGGTTTTTGTGTGTGACAAATGTGAAAAACAAAACATAAACAGAATATAAAAACTAAGAAAATCAGAAACAAAAGCGGGCAAACCCCTTTGGCTACGTACACTACTCAATCCTAGCTCACAAAGATCGATTCCTCTCCTCTCCTCTGTCCAACTCGTGATAACCAAATACTAAGCGAAAATTCAGTTATCACTCCAAACCCTAACTTCTAATTAAGCATCAGAAACCAGAATTGGAGTTTTTACGAGTTAATACAAATTAAGCATTTATATTCATGTATTATCTCTACGAAATGGAATTAAGCAAACCACTACACATCGATAAACATGAAAACAGAGAAGAGAAAACGAAATTGCATTAATAACAAGAGCTCAAGAGTAGATAATACAATACCAAAGGGATTAACCCTTGAAGTCTAGCCTTCCATGGCCATAAATGAAGAAAAACGAGTAGAAATGGGGAAGAACAAAACCCTAGCAGCCACCACCACTTGGGAGAGCCAAGAGAGAATTTCTAACCTAGAGAGAGAGTGAGAAATCTGAAATGGGAGTGTGTTCTTTTGGGGTTACACGAATTTCCCCTCTTAAGACACAAAATGGGCCTAAAACATGGGCCCAAATCCTAAGAAACACTACTCTGAACATTACAATTAAAAAGGGACCTAAATGCAAATTACCATCTTCACTTCAATACTTCAATCTTCATTTCCAAACTTCCCAAAGTATCCTTGTGCCAAATATTACCTGAAAATAGAAATAGAATTAATTAGGCTAAATAATTCCAAATTAAACAATATTCGGAATATTAGTCCAATAAACTCTAAATCAATAAATCAAGCTAATCAATGTCAAATGGGCAACAAGTATCAATAATAGGAGTAAAATAATGCAAGGAATAATGGGAAATAAAATGCTCATCACTTGCAAAGTACATTTATGCTACAAGGGTAGGGAATTTAAGAAAAAGGGTTTTCTGAATTACAATGGTAAACAGTTCAGGTTTGTAAATCTAACCGGTTAGCCTGGAACTGTAATCAAATGTTTTTGACTACGTTAATCTAATCATTTGAAAGTATCAATATTCTGTTGGAAGTTTAACTTCAATCTTTCTGTGATCAAAACCTTTATCACAGTTGGATGTGATAAATCGCTGTGGACACTACAGAAATAGAAAGATCAGTTATGACTAGAGAGATTAACAACCACCGGGATAGGACAAATCTTTGTATCCCCAACGGAAATGTCTCTAGAACTTGACTATCTAACTAAGTCTGATAGTGATAATTACCCTATCTTTAAGTTCATCTAACTTAAAGACCTATCGTATGGTCTTTCTTGCGAAAGATTATATCTGAAAGGGATGACTTTGTTATTAATGGATTGAATATTAGGACTGATCACCCTAATGTCTCAAACTATTAAGAAATGAAGTCATACAAATGTTTCTTTGATCGTGCTCGAGAGATCAGAGTTCGCAGCCCAAAAAGTTTATTGGAAAATGTTTTAATTGAAAAATATTTATGTGAAGTATAAAGAGTATTTCTTTTAAAAGAAATCCTTTCAAACAAGAGTTTTATATGAAAAATCCTTGTGGTTTAGTTTGGGAAGTTTTTCCTGAAAGGTTTTATTTGAAATGTTTCAAAATACAAGGAATATATCGAAACTCTTTTAAGTGGGGGAGGACCCTAAAAGAACAAATTTTTGGGAGCTAGATGAAGATTTCTAGTATAAAAATATTTTGGAAAAGTGGAAAATTTCAGAAGATGAATTTCGGGGACGAAATTCCTTTTAAGTGGGGGAGTAGTGTAACACCCCTAATTTTCGTTTCCAAATAACCAAGAAATTAATTATAACAATTATTTTATAATTGAATTTTGAAGGTTTTAGTTTTTGTACATTATGTGTTTTTATTATAAAAATATGAGATATATTTTTATATGGTTATTTTGTACAAAAATATGAATATTGCAATGTAGTCCTTGGGTTGGGACCTAATTGCAATATTAAAAAGGTTTTTGAAGAAAGAGTAATTAAATTATTAATTTTTGAATTTTACCAGTATGTAACCGGTTAGAGGGGCTTTGTAACCGGTTACACGATGAACTCAGAAAACTGGGAGCTAGACGAATCCCACTCGATTCATGGTGGGAGACGCGTGTCGCCTTGCATGCTATCTTAATTTGTCTATAAATAGTGGAATTGCTGAAGAATCAAGGGTTGATTGCTGCAATTCTTGTTGAAGAAGGGTAATTAGGGTTCCAAATTCGTTCTGAGCAATTCGTCTTCTTATTTGAGAGTTAGAGAGTGAAACACACCTTTCTGGAAAGCTTAAATCAAGAGCTTTCCAGTGATATACACCTTGTAAGTTGAGTGTTCGTGTGGGTGGAGGAATCAAGCTTGGAAGCTAAGAGTTTGAGTCTGAGTTCTCTGTTGTTCTGGTTCTGGAAGCTGAATTCCAGATTCGATTTTGGTAAGCATAGTTAACCTTTAAGTCTCAAACCTCTTTGATTCTCTAGTTCATGTTACCTACTTTGAATTCTAACTATTTTCCCCAATTTCTTTGGCCAATTGCTATGTCAAATCTTCTGGCTTTTGGACCCTGTCAAACCTGTTTGGGGACTGAAAATGGAGATTGTGGATTCTGGGGAGATCTGGAAAATTCCAGTGATTAAATTCATCAAGCACGAACCTAAGGTAAGGGGGAAGCTTACTATTTGCTAGAATGAGAATAAATTGTGGTAGAATATAGGATGAGTCACCAAGAGACTCAAAGGGCATAAGTTGAAATGGATAAATGGCTTGGAGGCCAATTTGAGCTCAAATGTTGTTTTGAGCAATGTTATCTGGATGCATGCAAGCTATGTTGATGCTAAATTCTGAGTTTAAGTGCTTAATCTAAGTTTTGTTGTATTAAATTGTGTTTATGTGAATTTTCATGCAATTTGATACAATAAACTTGATGCATGCAATATGAATGTGTTTCTGGGTGTAAACATGTTTGTTATAAGGCATATGAACTTTGTGCATATTGAGTTTGGGTTAGATTTGAGAAAGGAAGAAAATGAGTTGTTAAAACTCTTGTTTTAATGGACTGACTGCATAATCTAACCGGTTACACGATATTCGTAACCGGTTAGACACTGCAGATTTTCAAAGAAAATTAGTTTATTAATCAGTCCTGAAATCTTAATGGTCTCTGCTCAAATCAAAGCTTTAATTTCAGTATACATGGTCTGAATATGAGTTATTATAATGCCAAGGTTCAGACTTGAAAGATTAAAGTTAATGCCTTAAGTTAATGAAATAATTTCAAGAGGAAATTATGTTCATATGAGAATGAAATGTGATTTGGACTTTTGAATGATGCAAACAATGGCTTTTGAGGTATAAAACATTGTTGAACTGGTTTATGGATTGGGTAGGGAATTTAAGAAAAAGGGTTTTCTGAATTACAATGGTAAACAGTTCAGGTTTGTAAATCTAACCGGTTAGCCTGGAACTGTAACCGGTTAGTACCTGAATCTGAAAAATAAAAAGTTAAGTTTTTGAATACCATTGACTTTGTTTTACCCAATCTAAGTTTAATGACATGTTGTGGGATATTTCAAAGGAGAATTTTGTGTCAAAGACTATACCTCAAATAAATCATTCAAAAGAGAAATTGAAATATTTCTAAATCACAGTAATTAATGGAAAGACCAACCTTAGTAAATTATGCATGCAATACATGCATAGAGAAAGGTAATGAAATAGGTTGGCAAGGATAGTTTGTGATGTTCGGGTACTTGACCCTGTACTCTAGGAGTACTAAACTAATGCAACCAACTTGATGACACATTATGGGAATGTGGTCATTGTCTGGGACATGGTTTCTTGGACACGTTCTGGGAACGTGATCCACACTCTGGGAGTGGTGCTTGATTTTATTCCAAGTATGGTTTGCGATACTTTCGGGGAACGTATGTTAGTGTTCTGGGAACACATTGGTATAATAATTGAATTAAAGATAAAACCAACCTTGATGATTGTGCATTCATATAGAATGGAAGTTTGGTTGGTAGGAACGATTATCATATTCTGGGAATATGAGGAGGGTACTCCGGGAGTACCAAATTATAACCTACTTGATGACACATTATAGATATGTGGCCAGTGTCTGGGACCTGATTTTATACGTTCTGGGAACGTATGTTGGTGTTCTGGGAACACTTTGATAAGCAACCTACTGGATGACACATTATTGATATGTGGCCAGTGTCCGGGACCTGGTTTTATACATTCTGGGAACGTATGCGTTCTGGGAACGTGATGCACACTCTGGGAGTGATGCTTATTTATCCAAGTATGGTTTGCTACACGTTCTGGGAACGTGATGCACACTCTGGGAGTGAATGCTTATCATCCAAGTGTGGTTTGGCATTACGTTCTGGGAATGAATGTCAGTGTTCCGGGAACACAACGGTGTATTGGATGGACGTCGGAGATGGACTTTGTTAGAGGCCTCAGTTGTGGAAGGAAATCATGCATCATGCCACCTGCATTGAAAGAATTATTAAGATTAACCGGGTGTGCTCATATGACTATGCATCATGAATTGCTACATGTTAACTTGTGGATGTTAGTTTTATTCTCATTTGAGTATGCGAATATGTATAGCTAACCCCCATGCCCTTATTAGGTGTTGATCGTGCATCTAGCTTGCACAAGAATCTGTAAAGGGAGATGTCTCTTAGGTGCATGCAGAGTGTAGAAGGTGTGGGTTGGAAACCCGTTGTGCAGATATCGAGGATCCGACCAGAAGGATGTTTGGACAAAGGACCAGTGACCAGCTCTATAACATTTCTATTTTTAATAGAACTTATATGATACATACTTTGGAAAAAGGTATCATAAGAGGAATTCAGTTTCATAATTATACTTATTTGGTATTAATGGACTTGTTACACTTGATATATTTTGGGGGTACAATATGATGATTTTACTATGTTTCCGCAAACTCTGATTTTGGTAGTCAACCTTTATCATTGATCAAGTGTTTCTGAAATTAAATTTTCAAGGGAAGAGAAAATTCTTATTTTCATATCTTTTTCCAACGATAACAAGTCCAAGTTTTCATAAACTTCTTTCTTTTCTTATAAAGTAAGATGATATACAAGGAGTGTTACATTTTTATGGTATCAGAACAATGGTCCTGACTCTTGGTCCTTGGGTGTGTGGTCCAATACGCTGGTCATCGATATTTGCAATGTTTCCTGGGAAGTTTGCTTTCATATACTTCAAAACTAGAGCTAAGGTTATGGGTAATGGCTCTAGATAAGTAGCTCATTCTGCTATTAAGAAGTGTTCTAGGAAGTCTAAGTAGAAGTATGATAGTCGTATGCTTCTCTTTAGACATGTTGTAAACCCAAAACCATAGTGTTGGTTTATTCCGTTCTCATAGGAACCAATGATAAGGAAATCTTAAGGAGTTGTAGTTGAGTCCTCGACTTTGAGGAGGAGTGTTTACCCTCACTCGTGTTAAAGTTAATCAACTTTTCAGACCGAGTGTAGGGCAGTGATCTTCTTAAGGATTAACCTTCTTGAGTTTGTTAAACTCTAAAGCTATCCTTTCTTTTGTTCCTTTCGGATAAGGGTAGTGATCGAAGTTGCTCAATGTCTTACCCAATCTGTTATCTCAAGTGGAGACTGCTACAAATCTTCTTGTATTCATTTCCATGGTACGTCTGGATCATTCTATTAAACTTTGTCTATGTACCTGTGTCATGAGTACATTTGATCTTAAGCACGGTTTGGGAGCCGAGGGATCAAGTGACCATGATTAATGACGATAGAACAACCCTGTATTGGGATTCCCAAGTTTCGAATCGGGAATCCAATGAACCCATATGTTTCTTCTGGGAGGCAATATTAAAGGGAAAAGGGGGTTAAAGGAATCCTGGTTGTAGGAAATGATGCCAGGTTTACCTTTGGGTAAAGAGATAGAGTTTGGAATCAAGTTAATTCTTGAAGCTGATTCTATCTCTACTACCATTATAATATGGTACCATCGGGAATGGTCAAATGGGAGAAACAAGTAGAAAAGATTTTGGTTGGATCCGATTAAAGGCGTCTAAGTGTTTTCTAAGATTGATTGGAGGTTGGATTCACCCCAAATCAGGATTCGGGACAGGGATACACTTAAGACTGCATTTTTTATCTCGATACGGACATTATGAGTAGGAAATAATGTCGTTCGGATTGACTAATGCACTTGTTCTTTTATGAACTATAAGAACGAGACCTTTATATTATATTTGGATTCGTTCGTGGTTTATTCTAAGAATTCGGAGGAGCATGAGGAACATCTCCAGATTGTGTTGAAACTCCTGCAGGAGGAGTAGTTGTGTGATAAGCTAGCCAAAGATGAGTTTTGGTTGAGCGAAGATTACGTTCGCAGGGCATGTGATCTTTAAAGAAGAATTGTGATGGATCCAGCAAAGGTAAGTTTATTGTTGAAATAGGAACAGCCTAAGACTGTGACTGAGGTGAGAAATTTTCTTAGAGCTGGCTGGATACTATCACCGGAGCATTTAAGGGTTTTCTAAGATCGCATGGCCTTTGGCCAAGTTGACTTGGAAAGATCAACTGATGGTATTGAATGATAGGATGTTGTTTAATTATGGTGGGGTGATGATGGATTATACCCCAACATAATATGATTAGTCCAAGAGGAATTATGGAAAATGTGAGCAGATTATGATTTAAATCATTTCAGTGATGGATTCGGTTGGAATCAAGGTATTAGATTATGATTAAATCCTTTTTTGAGTTGGATTGGATGGTGTAAAGAAAATGGTTTTGAAATTCTTTGGTTTTACTTCTAAAACTATACTTCATAACCGGTTAGAGTTTCTTGTAACCGGTTAGAAGCTGAAAGTTTAAAATAAAAATTTAAGTCCTTTGTGAAGGAACTTTTGGTATTAGTAGACATCTTCCTCCAATCCAAACTCAATATCAATTACCTAAGTAAAGTTTAAGGAAGGATTTAATGGGATGAAATAACTTAATGCCTTGATTCATCATTGAAATTGATTTAAGAGGATTGAATCATAATATTTATGGACTACTCGAGAGTTGGAATTAAGGAGCTACTCCAATTAGAGAAGGTAGAGGATTTAGCTGGATGATGCAAAGGAAACAATAGGTGTTAAGATGAGAAGGTTGTGATTTATGAACAAGTTTGGAGTTCGAAAGTATGGATGACAATAAGAAGAGGAAGAGTTGAATGTAAAATAAAAGCGATGGATGGAGTTTCTTATAGATAATGGCTTTGAGCTCCATTATCATCCTGGTTTAGCAAACGTAGTTGCAGACGATTTGAGCTGAAAGGCTATTTCTGTGAGCTCAATGATGGTTAAGGAGGCTATTCTGATTGGGGAATTTAGAGACCTAAGTCTGGTAACCCAAGAGGAACCCTCTAAGTATTAGATTGGGAATGTTGCCAATCACCAACGAATTCCTGAATCAGATTCGTGAATTACCATCAGAAGATGAAGAGAAGAAAGAGAAGTTGACTTTTGAGGAAAAAGGAGTTAGATCTCTATGAAGAAACGAATGAGATTTAATCTTTAGAGCTAAAGTTGGTGATTATGGATATTAGAAAATATATTACGGAAGTAAGGGATTTAGGAAGTGTTGTCTAGGACAACCTAGATGAGAAATCCAAAGGCATGAACTTCCAGAATAGATTATGTTTGAACCCAAGTTAGCTATCAACTATCAAGGAATAAGGAATTTCTCGATGTTGGTAAGCATGTGTGAGAACTACGGGAAGTACATGAATTTCATGCATGAAGTATCAAAATTCAGAATAAGGGAAAGATTGATGAAATGAAGGCCCAACGGGGGAAAGAGGAAAGGTAAGTGGGAGAATATCTACCACGAAAATATAAAGGGTAAGGAATCCTCGATTGGAGAAAAAATGGCTAAGGAGGAAATAGGAAAGGGAACATTTGTCCATCTCGAGGTGAAAACTGTGAGGCACATCACTTTGAGTTTAGTTGTGATGTACCTAAGGGAATAGCCAATTCCGATTGTAGGAAGCTGGAGTATTATTCACCGAATTGTCTTGAAGGAAAAGGTGAGAAAGAATGGACGAATCTAGCACGAGAAGAATTCACCGGCCGAGATGAGAGTTGAGTGTCATCCTGGCGTAGGCAACCCAAGCCTATCTCTTCCTTTGATCTGAGTTAACGTAATCAAATGTTTTTGACTACGTTAATCTAATCGTTTGAAAGTATCAATATTCTGTTGGAAGTTTAACTTCAATCTTTCTGTGATCAAAACCTTTATCACAGTTGGATGTGATAAATCGTTGTGGACACTACAGAAATAGAAAGATCAGTTATGACTAGAGAGATTAACAACCACCGGGATAGGACAAATCTTTGTCTCCCCAACTGAAATGTCTCTAGAACTTGACTATCTAACTAAGTCTGATAGTGATAATTACCCTATCTTTAAGTTCATCTAACTTAAAGACCTATCGTATGGTCTTTCTTGCGAAAGATTATATCTGAAAGGGATGACTTTGTTATTAATGGATTGAATATTAGGACTGATCACCCTAATGTCTCAAACTATTAAGAAATGAAGTCATACAAATGTTTCTTTGATCGTGCTCGAGAGATCAGAGTGCGCAGCCCAAAAAGTTTATTGGAAAATGTTTTAATTGAAAAATATTTATGTGAAGTATAAAGAGTATTTCTTTTAAAAGAAATCCTTTCACACAAGAGTTTTATATGAAAAATCCTTGTGGTTTAGTTTGGGAAGTTTTTCCTGAAAGGTTTTATTTGAAATGTTTCAAAATACAAGGAATATATCGAAACTCTTTTAAGTGGGGGAGGACCCTAAAAGAACAAATTTTTGGGAGCTAGATGAAGATTTCTAGTATAAAAATATTTTGGAAAAGTGGAAAATTTCAGAAGATGAATTTCGGGGACGAAATTCCTTTTAAGTGGGGGAGTAGTGTAACACCCCTAATTTTCGTTTCCAAATAACCAAGAAATTAATTATAACAATTATTTTATAATTGAATTTTGAAGGTTTTAGTTTTTGTACATTATGTGTTTTTATTATAAAAATATGAGATATATTTTTATATGGTTATTTTGTACAAAAATATGAATATTGCAATGTAGTCCTTGGGTTGGGACCTAATTGCAATATTAAAAAGGTTTTTGAAGAAAGAGTAATTAAATTATTAATTTTTGAATTTTACCAGTATGTAACCGGTTAGAGGGGCTTTGTAACCGGTTACACGATGAACTCAGAAAACTGGGAGCTAGACGAATCCCACTCGATTCATGGTGGGAGACGCGTGTCGCCTTGCATGCTATCTTAATTTGTCTATAAATAGTGGAATTGCTGAAGAATCAAGGGTTGATTGCTGCAATTCTTGTTGAAGAAGGGTAATTAGGGTTCCAAATTCGTTCTGAGCAATTCGTCTTCTTCTTTGAGAGTTAGAGAGTGAAACACACCTTTCTGGAAAGCTTAAATCAAGAGCTTTCCAGTGATATACACTTTATAAGTTGAGTGTTCGTGTGGGTGGAGGAATCAAGCTTGGAAGCTAAGAGTTTGAGTCTGATTTCTCTGTTGTTCTGGTTCTGGAAGCTGAATTCCAGATTCGATTTTGGTAAGCATAGTTAACCTTTACGTCTCAAACCTCTTTGATTCTCTAGTTCATGTTACCTACTTTGAATTCTAACTATTTTCCCCAATTTCTTTGGCCAATTGCTATGTCAAATCTTCTGGCTTTTGGACCCTGTCAAACCTGTTTGGGGACTGAAAATGGAGATTGTGGATTCTGGGGAGATCTGGCAAATTCCAGTGATTAAATTCATCAAGCACGAACATAAGGTAAGGGGGAAGCTTACTATTTGCTAGAATGAGAATAAATTGTGGTAGAATATAGGATGAGTCACCAAGAGACTCAAAGGGCATAAGTTGAAATGGATAAATGGCTTGGAGGCCAATTTGAGCTCAAATGTTGTTTTGAGCAATGTTATCTGGATGCATGCAAGCTATGTTGATGCTAAATTCTGAGTTTAAGTGCTTAATCTAAGTTTTGTTGTATTAAATTGTGTTTATGTGAATTTTCATGCAATTTGATACAATAAACTTGATGCATGCAATATGAATGTGTTTCTGGGTGTAAACATGTTTGTTATAAGGCATATGAACTTTGTGCATATTGAGTTTGGGTTAGATTTGAGAAAGGAAGAAAATGAGTTGTTAAAACTCTTGTTTTAATGGACTGACTGCATAATCTAACCGGTTACACGATATTCGTAACCGGTTAGACACTGCAGATTTTCAAAGAAAATTAGTTTATTAATCAGTCCTGAAATCTTAATGGTCTCTGCTCAAATCAAAGCTTTAATTTCAGTATACATGGTCTGAATATGAGTTATTATAATGCCAAGGTTCAGACTTGAAATATTAAATTTAATGCCTTAAGTTAATGAAATAATTTCAAGAGGAAATTATGTTCATATGAGAATGAAATGTGATTTGGACTTTTGAATGATGCAAACAATGGCTTTTGAGGTATAAAACATTGTTGAACTGGTTTATGGATTGGGTAGGGAATTTAAGAAAAAGGGTTTTCTGAATTACAATGGTAAACAGTTCAGATTTGTAAATCTAACCGGTTAGCCTGGAACTGTAACCGGTTAGTACCTGAATCTGAAAAATAAAAAGTTAAGTTTTTGAATACCATTGACTTTGTTTTACCCAATCTAAGTTTAATGACATGTTGTGGGATATTTCAAAGGAGAATTTTGTGTCAAAGACTATACCTCAAATAAATCATTCAAAAGAGAAATTGAAATATTTCTAAATCACAGTAATTAATGGAAAGACCAACCTTAGTAAATTATGCATGCAATACATGCATAGAGAAAGGTAATGAAATAGGTTGGCAAGGATAGTTTGTGATGTTCGGGTACTTGACCCTGTACTCTAGGAGTACTAAACTAATGCAACCAACTTGATGACACATTATGGGAATGTGGCCATTGTCTGGGACATGGTTTCTTGGACACATTCTGGGAACGTGATGCACACTCTGGGAGTGGTGCTTGATTTTATTCCAAGTATGGTTTGCGATACTTTCGGGGAACGTATGTTAGTGTTCTGGGAACACATTGGTATAATAATTGAATTAAAGATAAAACCAACCTTGATGATTGTGCATTCATATAGAATGGAAGTTTGGTTGGTAGGAACGATTATCATATTCTGGGAATATGAGGAGGGTACTCCGGGAGTACCAAATTATAACCTACTTGATGACACATTATAGATATGTGGCCAGTGTCTGGGACCTGATTTTATACGTTCTGGGAACGTATGTTGGTGTTCTGGGAACACTTTGATAAGCAACCTAGTGGATGACACATTATTGATATGTGGCCAGTGTCCGGGACCTGGTTTTATACATTCTGGGAACGTATGCGTTCTGGGAACGTGATGCACACTCTGGGAGTGATGCTTATTTATCCAAGTATGGTTTGCTACACGTTCTGGGAACGTGATGCACACTCTGGGAGTGAATGCTTATCATCCAAGTGTGGTTTGGCATTACGTTCTGGGAACGAATGTCAGTGTTCCGGGAACACAACGGTGTATTGGATGGACGTCGGAGATGGACTTTGTTAGAGGCCTCAGTTGTGGAAGGAAATCATGCATCATGCCACCTGCATTGAAAGAATTATTAAGATTAACCGGGTGTGCTCATATGACTATGCATCATGAATTGCTACATGTTAACTTGTGGATGTTAGTTTTATTCTCATTTGAGTATGCGAATATGTATAGCTAACCCCCATGCCCTTATTAGGTGTTGATCGTGCATCTAGCTTGCACAAAAATCTATAAAGGGAGATGTCTCTTAGGTGCATGCAGAGTGTAGAAGGTGTGGGTTGGAAACCCGTTGTGCAGATATCGAGGATCCGACCAGAAGGATGTTTGGACAAAGGACCAGTGACCAGCTCTATAACATTTCTATTTTTAATAGAACTTATATGATACATACTTTGGAAAAAGGCATCATAAGAGGAATTCAGTTTCATAATTATACTTATTTGGTATTAATGGACTTGTTACACTTGATATATTTTGGGGGTACAATATGATGATTTTACTATGTTTCCGCAAACTCTGATTTTGGTAGTCAACCTTTATCATTGATCAAGTGTTTCTGAAATTAAATTTTCAAGGGAAGAGAAAATTCTTATTTTCAGATCTTTTTCCAACGATAACAAGTCCAAGTTTTCATAAACTTCTTTCTTTTCTTATAAAGTAAGATGATATACAAGGAGTGTTACAAATTCAACAATTATGAGAAACTTACTGTGTGCAAAGATGTAACATGTTTTTCTCAAAGAAATATTGTGAAATTCTAATCAAAATGAAACAAAATTCATTAGCACTCACCAAAAGTTTGTGTATTCTAATCGTCCTTGTCAGCTAGAGCTACACAAACATATATTAGTGAATAAAAAGAATTATTTCAGTTTCAAATTCCAGAAGTATTTTAACCAAGTAATCCTTAAAATACCCAACATCTTTGCTTCTATGCACATGTTAACTTCCAAAATCATTTCTTTGCTTCTCTTCTCTTTTCCATGGAGTGAATACACTTTCACAAAGAAATATAGCAGTATAAATATAGCAAATAGCTGTAGATAGAAATAAAGGAAAAACCTATTTAAAGAGCAAGTAAAAACCAATTTACCACACTTCTCTACTTCTCTTCTTCCTTTTGATTTCCAACAAAGAGTAAGGAAACCAAAGTAAAGCCTATTTATTGTAAGTCATTTATAAGAAATCAAATTAAATATGTAACTTGAATGCATCATGAATTGCAGAGATGGAAGAAACTCAATTTGTTGTTAGTTGTTACATACTGCTCATGTGCATGAAACTAATCATAGGGAAAAGACCAAACACAAAGATATCAAAGAATACCCAACATTTGTTGGCAACATACTATGAGCATTCTCTTCTTGCTTGTTACATGCAAGCACATTATAAAAATAAAGCTCATATCAATGTCATAATTTGTTGATGGTTATTAATCTAAATCCATGTATTTATTTCTCTAGATATTCTAGATGTTATATGCAAAAGACAATAAGTTCTTTTAAAAAACAAATAGAGTCAAACACGCAGAATCCCAAGCTTGAAAAAAAAACTAAAAAACGACACAAACTGAGTTTTAACAAAAATAGAAAATAAAAAAGACTAAAAAAAGGCTAATCACTATTAACCTCACTATCAAATTAAATCTGAAAGACATAAAATAAAAAAAACAAAGCTATCCTTAGACTTTAAACAAGTCACATTACTACATGAATAAGATTGTGTGTTATTAACAAACCAATGCAATATCATTACTCTTTCATGCTACAATATTCACTCCATTCATGGTCTTTTCAGACTTATAAGTGTTGTGCTCTAACCATTTGTGCTTCATAAGACAAAGGAATTTTATTTCAAAGAGACAAACAGAGTAAAACATATACTACGTCCCAAGTCTACAAGTAAAAGTAACACTACTTGTAACACTAGTAAGTGGGTTACATGATGAACCGCAGGAAAAATGCTAGGAAAAAAAATCTAAATCAAAACCAAAAAATCCAATACACCAACCCAACCCTGTAACACCAACCTACAGTGGTAGTAACACTGTACTCGTACAAAGGGAAACTAATCCAACCCTATAACATCAACCTGCAGTGACAGTACCTTACAAATCCAAATCAAAAAAATCAAAATCCACCCCCATACACTACTACAGAATTGCAAAAAAGTTCCCAGATATTAATCCCGGTTCCTTTCCGGAACTGGGATTAATAGACAAGTGATAGTTAAAAAATACCATTAATTTATTGATCTCGGTTATAAAAAACACGGAACCGGGATCAATGTTATAACATAAATAATTTTGTATTTTTTTAAAAATTAAAAATCACACCAACCTTATTTATACCATTGTTTTACTTCAACTGGGATGAATAATAAAAAACCGGAACCAGGATCAATATTGTAAAATAAATCATTTTTCGTTTCAGGCTTTCAGCATCCTCCCCAAACCCAGTAAACCCATACGCTTAGAGACTCAGAGTTTGAGACATAGGGTTTGCAGCCACCATCTCCATTTATGGCCATCGCAGATGGAGAAGAGCACCGGAGGGCAGAGGCGCTGATTCAAACTTCGCTGCCGCCGCCGTGAACCCTTCGTAGGCTACCGATTCGCGCTTATTTCTCCTCCCTCGTCGTTCTGCTTCCCAAACCCATAACTCGAAGTGGAACCACCATTCCCTTCTTTTCCCTCTTCCCAACCACTCCACTACTTCTCCCTCCCCTTCCCAATTTTCACAATCCCGCCAAAACCCTTGTCCGTACCACAACCACCACTACGTTGTCGTTTCACTCTTCCCGTTCCGCCCCAATGTCTACCACACAACAACATCTTCTCGTTCAGGTTCGGGATAATATCCAACTCTTTGATATCGATAAGAGAATCTTCGAGAGGCTTCTCGTCACTCTCCACCACTTCAACCTCCTTACTCAGCTCCGCGTTGCCGGTGGCTGGGTTCGTGACAAGGTACTTGTTCCTTCTTCTCTCTTGTTCATTCTCTTTATTTCTGCAATTAAAGTAAATTAATAGATAAACCCTAATAATTGTTGTTGTTGTTGTTGTTGTTGTTGTTGTATTATGACGGTGATGATTGAAGCTTCTGGGAAAAGAATGCTATGACATTGATATAGCACTTGACAACATGATGGGCACTGAGTTTGATGATAAGGTCAGGGAGTATTTGTTATCCATTGGAGAAGATGCTCAGGGCGTTTGTGTTATTGAGTGGTTCGGTTCCATCTCTTTCTTCGTCCTTCTTTTTTTAATTATAGTATTTGTTTGGTTAGCAATGCTCCATTATTTATTTATTGTTTTAATTTAATTTAATTGCAGCAACCCTGATCAGTCCTTGCATATGGAAACAGCCAGGATGCGCTTGTTTGATATGTGGATTGATTTTGTTAACCCCGGAGCGAAGAATACGCTGAGAATAGCCGCACTCCTTCCAAGCTGTGCAATCTTTTTCTGCTCTCTACTTGCAAATATATATGCACCATATGCTCATATAAATTCCACTATTTTTTTTGCTTCTAATTTTGATCATGTATTCTATTTGCCATTTGGAAAATGTGGTTCTGTAAAATAAAGTTTACCTTATGCCTAACAGCAAAGTTTTGGCACACCTGAAGAGGATGCATATAGGAGGGATTTGACGGAGAAAGAAGGGAATGTATTCAGAGCCTAAGATGTCTCGAGCTTTAGTTTTATAAAAGAAGCTCTCTCGACAGAAGGGAGGAGAAAGAAGCAATAATGTGGAACTAAAATCAGTTACAGTTGATATTAAGCAGACAACAAGGGAAACTCAAAGAACAGGTGAATAAAACTACTTTTTTGATAAATTATCTCACAGACGAGTTCTTACTTTTAAACAAACAGTAAAGATTTTTGGTTATCTTTTTCATTGTTGGTCATTCAGGGAAAATGGTCCTGCCCTTTGAGCCACTGACAATAGCATTTAAGGATGTCCAGTACTTTGTTGAGACCCCTCCGGTAATAAGCTCAACCATATCATTGTCATTGTTATGCATATTGTTGTCGAGGTTGTTAGTTAACAATGTTAACTTTGTTCGTCTATACAGGAGATGAAAAAACATGGTACAAGCGAGAAAAAACTACAACTGCTGCGAGATATCACAGGAGCCTTTAGGCCAGGAGTTCTTACCGCACTAATGGGAGTAAGTGGAGCAGGAAAGACAAAATAGGATTTGGAGTTGAAATTATAAAATGGAAATAGGATTTGTTAGAAAATTTATGTGAAGTGTAAAGAGACCAGATCCTTTTATCTGAATTAGAAGAGAGATAATCGAATCCAGCAAACAACAAAATAGTCTGTAAATCAGATTTCCCTTTCAAATTCCTAAAGTGGAAATTTCAGGAAATATATAGTAGAATGAGAAGACGAATAGAGCTGATGTATAGGCATTTTCTTTAAATGATAGGACAAAAGACATTAAGAAACTTGTTTGATTGTGGTTTGGTTTTTTATTACATCTTTATTGATATTGAATTGATGAATTAGTATTTAATGTTGAAAAATGTTAATTTCGACCTTTAGGGCTGAAGATACAGACTAAAAAATAGGAGATTAGTATCAGGAATTGATGAGTTTAGGACTTCGAGAAGTAGTGGACTGGGGATTCCAATGCACACGTACTTTATTTAATCTTGCATTGTGACTGTGAGGATGATTATGAATTATAAAGTGTATTTTTCGTATATAAAATGTTGAGAAGAAATCTGAGTATTGCTAGTGATGCACAACTTGTTCTTGAGAAGGCTGAATCTTTTATTAGATAGGGGCTTAGTGAGATGTCAGCAAGAAGGATGTTAATTTTGTGGTAGTGTGCTGTTTGCATTCCCATTTGCTTGGAGCAGAATTCTTGCATCTTTAAGTTATAGTTATAGTTGCAGTTGGAGTTTGGACTTCAAATTTTGATCCTTTTACCACTTAATGCTCTTTTGTTAAAACATTGGTTCATTCTTCATATATCAGGAAATGACATTGTTTGTGGGTTGCTAAATCATGGTGTCTTGCTTGTGGGATATGTTGCAAAAGGCTTCTCTATTCTTAGAACAACTATTGGATTATCAAGACTCCGGATTACCGCCGTTGTTAGTCCTATCTTACTTTCTCGTTGGTTATCTAATTTTTTCTGTGCTTAATTTCCCCCTCTCCCCTCTCTAATCAAGGAACCTTGAAGCAAACCAATTTTCTGGCTTAATAATTTTTGCAAAATAAAATACTTTATCTGACTTTATAAATGCAAAATTACACTACAACAGAAAAGTAAATTAACAGCGCTTGAAATAGTTAATTTACGGCGCTTGCTAGGCGCTTTAAATTTGAGCGCAGTAGAAATAGGATCTATAAACAAAGGCGCTTCTGAAGCGCTGTTGAATATGTGCATGTGCGCTGCCAACGACCATATATTACTGCGCTTTACACCAAAGAAGTGTTGTAAATGTGCTTTTTTTCTACAGCACTTGCTTTAATAAGCGCTGTAAATTTTTATTTTAGTAGGTCTATTCTACAACACTTGCTTAGAGAAGTGCTGTAAATTTATTTTTAATTTTTTTTATATTTTACTGGATTTCTAATGCACTTTTTTTAAAGAAGTGCTATAAATTTATTTTTTTTATTTTTAAAATTATTTTTTCCTCATATTTAAACTTGCTATTGCATATATTATTTAAATAAATTCGAGAAAAAATATTTAAAAAAAAATCTAATTCAATAGTAAGAAGCACTAAAACAATATAATTGAAAGGGTTTTTAATTAATATTAATAAATATCTCTAATACAACATCCTTGATCAAATCAAAAGCAAACTACTAATGAAAATAGTTGAAATATCAAAAATATCCCCTGTATTATCCAATTTGTCACACAACAACTAACAATTCTGCTATTATATTGCATAAACAAAAACTGAAATATATTGCTCCTTCTCCTGCACCCTTCTATCTTGTTGCTCCGGATTGTTCTTTAATGAAACTGTATTCCTTCGCCTCTCCATATATGAAAAAACACAAATAAATAACTATAAATTATTAAAACCAAAAATAAAATAAGAAATCATGCTACAACTAAAACATTACCACTACAACAAACAAAGTAACAGGGAAAGAACTCGGTTCACTAAAGCTGTAACAAACTAGGGAAACTTTTCAGTCAAAATACTTAATAAGTGTCATGCCACTAGTTAGTCATAGTTTCTAGGAGAAATATAACTTTTAAATATTTTATGTGCTTGTTACTGATAATGCTCTGGGCATACTCAGTAGAAAGGATTTGGAAACAAGTTCCAAATAACAAACAAATGTATGCCAGGATTTGTGCACATCTAATTACAAGGGCAACAGATATGATTGGAAGGCTACAACTCAAGCTCACCAATACTCATATATCAAGGAGGTGGAGGAATCTAATATTTAACAAGATATTACAAACTAATATAAAAAGTTTGACCCTAGAGAGAGTGAGTTGTATAACCTAAGATATTTTATATTTAATAAGCAGTAGCATCAAATCAAACTTACCCATTCCAAATGCCACAGTAGCACAAATAATATTTATCTCATCTTTGCTCCACTGCTTTTGAACAAAGGCACATTGAGCAGGATCCATGGTGCCATGGTAAAAAAACACATTTATGTCCAAATTCCTGAACAATGAACATAACTAGTTCATGTACAGCGTGGCATTTGGAATGGGCAAGATTATCACAGCCAATTCATCATTTTAAATCTTCAATCAATTATACAAGTAGAGTCAAAAGAAAACCAACCTGCAACTTTTCATAAACTTTTTCACAGTCCATTCGTGAAAGACAATAGATAATGCCACATTCATCAAAATGATTTTCTCTGATAAATTTGTCAATGTCCTCCAAACACTTCTTGGTCTTGGGGACAACAGAGTACCTGCACTGCATTGTTCAAAATGAATTATAAAGTATCCATTCAAGGTTTATTAAGAGGCTGGGCTTTGTTAAATACAACATAAGTTTGGTGATTAAAACTTTGCCAAAAAACAAGGCAATTAACAAGACCAAGTGCTTGTACAACTTCTTTTGCAGTAATCAAATGGAGGTAGTAACTTTTAAGGCACAGTACTGAAACATAAACATTAATTTATGTTCAGAAACATGCTACAAAATTTCCTCCTTGCAATACCAAAATCCCCTCTTCCTAGAAACAATAAAAGGAGCATTAAAAACCACCTTTTTGTTTTCACTTACACGTCCTTTATAGGAGGGAGTTGGTTGATTTTTTACAAACTTCTCTACTCTTTCCAATATCCTTAAATGCAGTACCAAACGTGAGAGCAGACCCATTTAATGACCCCTTTCTATGCATAGGCTCAAATTTGTTTGTCATTTCTCGCATTTCCTATTCTATGTCCTTGCAGCCTCAATCTTTGACCACTTGTCACTCTGTGATACATTAAGCTCTACCATCATCACTATTTTGGAAATTTTCCAAAAAAAATTCTTCTGTCTATGCTCTATATAAGCAGTGAAGTGGTTAGCATTGGTATTTATCAATAATACTTCACTGGTTTTCTTTCTGTGCTAGCTTTGTTGTTTCTTAGTGTTGATTTTATAGGAGAGAAATGAGTTATTTGGGTGTAGGTGTTAGTCCTGGGACAGTGCCAGTGTACCACAACACTAAAGTATTGGATAGGAAGATCAGGATAACTGAGTTGGTGTTAAGATGTGTGATCCTTGGTCTAGGAGTTGTTGCAGCAGTGCTTATAGGGACTGATTCACAAGTCCTAGAGATTTTTTCCATTAAGAAGAAAGCTAAATTTACTGATATGAAGGCATTAGTGTAAGATCTCTATAATATCTTCAATCTTCTCTTTTGTTTATTTGCAGCTTTTGTTCTCATAATTTTGATGGCAAAGAATAAAAAAGAAACAATGTGAATAATAAAGAGAAAAGAATTAAAGAATATGCTATGCCAATTATTGGTTTTCAACTTACAACAAAGATGGGCATCGATCAAATGCACCGCAGTTAACTGCAACAATTGAGCATACAGGTAAGTTCTTAAGATAACATAACAGTTTGGCATCACCAAAATGTAAAGAAAAGAACCATACCCTAAGGTTCAATTTCTTTATGAGTTTCATGATGACGTTCTTGGCATTTGAATGAAGAAAAAATAGTTCCACTTGCCCAGGAAAATCAAAGAGTAGGTAGTGATCTAAGTAAAGACAGTAAAAAATGTTAACAGAGCAAAGAATATTATTTTGTAGTCTATTAAACAATGTTGCTGGAAATTATAGTTTGATTATCTAGCTTGTAGATCTAGCGAGTAAGTAATAAAAATGCACCAACCTTTCAGAAGAGGTTCCAACTTTGCTTGCAACCAGTCAATATTTTTCTCTAGATAACCCATACAATACACAAGACCTGCTTATACAAGACAAGAGAAACTTCAGAAAATGCAAACACTATGTCCCGAATAACTGATAAAAAGCAGCGTGCCACATTCGTGGTCTCATTTAAAAAAAAAATAGTTTAAGTACTGAATGACTTGTTATATTTCTTTCACATGTACTCTCAAAAGCAAAATCGAGAAAACCATCAACTCATGCCTACTCTTCCAATAGTCCATCACATAGTACTATTGGTTACATACTAACATGACATTTAAGAATACATAAATTTCTTTAAAAATCTACAAAATAAAAATAAACTAAAAAAAAGTAATAGGCTTACCCCCATTTGGACCAAGAGAATGTTCTGCCATTACATCACTTAGTTTCACAAGATCCTCGATGTTCACAGCACATTCATAGCTATATTTTATATTTAAGGAAACCATATCAATTGAACTATACAACTACAAGGTGACGCTTTTCAGAATAAAAATATTTGAAAGAGAAAAATGGAAGGATACGGTAATAAATCATTAGCAGGATCCAAATTGATAACCGCGACCTTCCTGCATACCAAAAGCAAAAGATATAAGCAAATACAATACCCAACACATCTCTAAAAACTCTAATTTTTCAGCTTTTACATTCTTCTTATCAGCCCACCCCGAGCATAACATAAAATCCATTATAGATACATCTCAAGGAATTAGGAAACATTATGAACTTTACCAAATGCAACAAGACCAAGCACTCAAGTGCCCAAGGTATAAAGAAAAAGTTGTACATGAGAAAAATACATAAAAGGGTGTTTCAATCAATCTAAAAGCAGAACATAAATCTTTCATTCTCCCTATTTCATTTTACAAACCACCCCAAATTACAGTTAAAAAAGAAAATATCTGAAGACAAAGAGCATCTCAGGTTGATGGCTTTTGTGCACATTTCTTAATCACATACAAAGGAGACAATTCCTTTGCCCTGTCTACTTTTCCTTCTCCAATATCCATCTCTAATTCTAATTTATTTTGAAAACAAAAACATTGTCGCGTAACTTCCACTATTCCAGAAGTGATACCAAGCTTCTTGAGGGGAAATTTATGGCCAAACTAATTACATATGACTGTTGAAGGAGATATATGTAAAACAGAAAGCACAAAACAACTCTTTAGAGCTGATAAATAGCGCACGATTTTAAAACTGAATAAATAAAATGTAAATAATGCCACTCAGATCCTGAAAAGAAACTGTTACATTACCTTTAAAAATCCCAGCAGCAGGAATCGCTTTCAAAAATGTTTCTACCATGCCCAATACATAACTAGAACCATAAGCAACAGAAAAAGAACTTAAAATTCATTGCATGGTACGCATTAAGCTATCCTGACACTAGAATTTGGCAAGACTTAAAGTTTTTTGTTTACAAAAAAAAAGAATCATTTTATGCACTTACAGTGCTCCAGCGACTGCATTCCCAAGGAAAAAGCATAGACCAATGCTAACTCCAACTTCTGGACCAAGGGCACGACCTATGAGATAATATGGTCCCCCACCCTAGACAAGAAAAGGACATAACTATAGTATGAACGAGCAGTGCAGACTAGATAAAACTAAAATAGAATGAGCAAGAAAGATAATAAAATGAAATAGAACACACAAGGATGTTTCTGGATTTAACTTTTTTTTTTAAATAGAATATCAGGGCAGCAGATATTGAGAAAAAAAATATATCAGACTCCTCAAATATATCAGTATAAGATAATTAATGCATAGCCAAATTCGAAACTAGATTATGTCTCTCAATAAATTAAAGTCAGGAAGCATTTGTTACTTAGTGTCTTCGTTACTCAATATGTTTCAATTATGGATACTATTCTATCATTCAAAAACATTCTAATAAGATAAATAAATCAAGATAAAAACTATGTGTTGTACTATTTACATGTACAAATGGAATAAATCACAAGGGGATATTCAGCTCTACAATGTTCAGCTAAGTATTTTTATGCAAGAAGTGAATAGAATTGAAAGGATTAGGAACAGAAAAAGAAAATAATGAGCCACATACAAAAATTATCAGTAAAAAATAAAATTGATTAATCAAATCAAGTACCTGTGACCACAGAATCATACTTCAGACAAAACAAATATGATATCTCTATAGATTTTGCTAAAGCACAGAATCATACTTCAGACAAAACAAAAATGATATGTTATATTTCACGTGTCCAGGAAAGAAACTATTATATAGGCGGTAATTTGAATTCAATTCAATCCCAGTCTATGGAATGGAGGGGTGAAGGGTCAATAAATTACAAAAGGGTACATTCACCAGAATAAGAAAAGAACATGAAATTTATTCAACATCTTAAGAATCAGCTCTCTTCTTAGTTTCATTGGTGTCCAATCCAATAATAAACAAAACATCAAGAAACCAATCTTGTGGGACTTTCCACAAACACTTGGTGTCTATATCTATCACCTATGTCTTCTCAATTTTAAGAAAATTGGAAAAACACCAAAGTGTATGAAATCCATCCAAATATTAACACTCAACAACCAAAAATTTAAATAAAAAAGTCTGAAAGGATAAACGACCCATGGCATGGGAAAGCCTCAACTGATTCAGGTATAAAAAACAAAAGGAAAGCTAAAAATTTACTAACAGTGTGTAACTTTACACAGTGTGTATTTCAACCAAGGCACGAAATTTATTGGTAAGTGGCATAATTGAAAAATAAAGAAAAATATGCAAAGAAGCAAATCCAAAACAGTTACAATGAATTAGAGAATCAATCTAAGGATCGCGATGACAATATGGCAACCCGATTTGTCATGATTTATGGTGGTGTGGTGGCCTAGGTCGTCGGCGACCAACGATTCGCCGTGGAACGGTTAGTAATCGTGTAGATTTGAATCGTGATGCGGCGGAGACGACGATGAAGCTCTGCTCATGTGATACTCCCCTTCCTCCTTCGTCGCTACCGCATGATCATCTTCGTCCCTCTCAGAAAATATTTTGTGGGTCTGTTTGATAGGGAAGATAGAGAGTGGGTGAGGCAACGATTGAGTCCGACGAAAGGAGAGGGAAGCTCAGATGGTTGAGTTTGGCAGCGGGAGAAGGTGGCTCGCCCAATATTGAGTTCGGCGGAAGGGGAGAGAGAGGGGCTTAGTGGCCACTCATGAGGGAGAGAGCGGTGATGAGCACTCTCGTTTTTTCTACGAGTGTGTAAACCTTGAAATTAAAAGCGCAAAACATGCTAGGGAAGAAGCAAATTTCGCTCCAAGCATTTAACAGCACTTGTTTGACGGAGTGCAGTCAAATTAGCTAGATAAATATTTTGAAGGCTATTTACAGCATTCCCTTAAGAAAATGCCGTAAAAAAAGTAATCCTAAACCGCATCCAGCGTATGCAAGAGCTTTTTACAGCATCTTAAACATAAATGCTGTAAAATGTGTGTTGTTAAAACAACTTTATAGTGTAGTGTTACCCTTGCAGGATTTTATCATCCAATAATTTGACTGGGAACATACCAGAGTCATTTGCTCAGTTACAGAATTTGATAGATATGTATGTCCATATCTACTATGTCCCTTAGAATGTAAATACTAACACTTCCTCTGACTAATATTATTTTATGGTGCATTGTAGTAGGATAAACGATAACAGTTTCAACGGGAAAATACCTAGCTTCATTCAGAATTTGAAACTACTACAAAGACTGTGAGTTTGTATTTCCCATTTTTTTCCATTGTGTTTAATAATACTTAAAATGATCTTTAAGTTTCGACAATTAATAAACCTACATCATGTGTACTTTAAGATATATTTTCTCATTTTGATCATTTGATGTACCTCATTGAAGATAATGCATGCAAGTGGACTCCCATAAAATATATCTTTGTTAACTAATTTAACTCAACTGTAAGTAAAATGCCTACTAATTTCTTGATAGTGCTTTGATGTTTTCCCCCTTATTCATTAGCTCATTGAGGCAAATGTTATATTTTACAGGAGGATTAGTGACATAAAGGGTCCAAGTCAGAATTTTCCTATTTTAAGCAACATGAAAGGCATGATAAGATTGTATGTTGAGTTCTATGTTTTTAAAACTGGTTGGGCACATTTTATCTGATATTTGTTTAGTTTAAAGTAATTCAGGCTTTTCACTTTAGGATTTTGAGGAGTTGCAATATTACTGGAGAGCTTCCAAGCTACATGTGGACAATGAACAAATTGGAAATGTTGTAAGTAAAACATTTACATTTTTTGGTGATTAAGCTTCTTTTACAATTCTATTCCTGTGGAGCAAATATAATATTTCTTTTAATTATGGGAATTTTACTATTTCTTCAACTTTTATAGCAGCTTTAACAAATTGGTTGGTGAAATTCCAGCAACTTCAATTGAGGGGCATCTGAGATTTCTGTGAGTGTGCTTCTCTTACTTTTAAAATATACTGCATTGAACTATATGTAGAATAATTAATTTTCCTTCTCTCTTTCTCAACTATCATAAAAGAGCATCGAAGGAGGTATTATTTTTAGAGGTTGTCACGACTTGCGAGTTGTTTTAGACAGAACCATTTATGCAGAAATGTACTCTTTAATCTTTAAAAAATGTCTCCTTTGATTGCCTGTATGTTGAAATGTTGAAACAGTAAAAAAATATTCCATTGCATTTTGCAGCTTCCTGACTGGCAACATGCTAAGCGGTAATGTACCTAATTCAGTTTTGATGGCTCGAAGCAATGTGTATGTTTCTTACCTCAGTCATTTTAACTTCAATATGGCAAAGTACCATTTACAGCTTGGATTCAAGAGTTTGCTTAGAAAATCAAATTTCAAGCATACTCACCCTATATCTTTCTGCACTAGATGAAGAATATGATGGCATAATTATTATTGATCATTTAAAGTGCTGATTAAATTCCCTGATTATATTTGTATGTAGTGATCTCTCTTACAACAACTTTGCATGGCAAGGTGAGCAACCTACTTGTCAAGATAACCTGTCAGAATGCTGAATCTTTTATGATAGTTGTAAATTTGCATGCTGAATCTTCAATAGGAGTTTTGATGATGTAAATTTTAAGATTTTAGTGTATGTAGAAAACTAAAATCTTTTGCCATTTGTCAAAGTGAAATGATAGAACAATTGCAAATTTAGTGATGCTGAGATATTGGTATTTTTTTATTTTTTTTCCAAGTTTCATGTTTTTCTCGTATATATATATATATATATATATATATATATATATATTATTGTTACTGAATGCCATTATGCTCTTTTAATAATAAAACTTATTTGTTGATAAAATAAATAAAAAAATAAAAGACATCAAGAACTTATTGAAATATATAGATTAAGGAAAAAATTGTAAAAATTAATAGTGATTATAAGAATTATTGATCCCGGTTCTTTATAAAAACACTTAACAGTGATCATAAGAATTATTGATCCCGGTTCCTTGTAAAAAACTTAACAGTGATCAAAAGAATTATTGATCCCGGTTCCTTTAAAAATTTCATCAGTGATTATTCAGCATTATTGATCCCGGTTCCTTATTTCTCTTTAGATCCCGGTTCCGTTTTTTTCCAAAACAAATGGGATCAAAAGCGATATTCTTGTTATACCAGTGGATACAATCCCGGTGCGGAACCGAGATTAATATAGGTGCAGAACCGGGATTAATTGACATATCTGTTGTAGTGATAGCAAATACACAAACCTAAGCAGAAAGAAGAGAAATACACCCACACCTAAAGCAATTGGTGTAATATGTAACACCCCGTAAATTCCTCGTATTAACTTAAAACACTAAAGAAATTATTTTTGAGAAAGGTGTTTTGAAAAAGAGTATTCTCTTAAATAATTTTCTTAATTCATGTTTTCAAAGTAATAAGTAACTTTAGAAGAAATGATTTTCATGAAATAATATTATAAGTTTTTAAGTTGAGTTATTGAGAAATGATTATTTCAAAGCAATGGCGAATTTTTAATAAGGAATTATTTGATAAAAAGATAACTTATTTTCTATAAATGTGTGTTTGATATTTTTGGGTATTAAAATTTTTATGCCGGAATGTATGCTTAAGATTATGTGGAAATTTAATTAGTAAATGGAGATGATGAAGCATGCATGAATGTAGGTGTTTATGTGACATGTTCATGCATATACGTGTAAGTGTATGGGTGTGTGTGTGTCGTGTGTGTAATATGATATGCATGGTTAAATATATATATGCATCATTCCATGATCCTGCTATGATGAAATGAAAGTATGTGTATGATGTATGGGTGCCGTATGCTTGGAAGGGAGACATGATGTTCTAAAATGTTATATGCATGATTGGGTATGAGTGTGTGATTCCATGATATGTGTAACACCCCTAATTTTCGTCTCCTAAATAATAGGAAATTAATAATAAAAAGTTTTATTATTAATTTATAGAATTTTTCTAAGTTTATATTTTGTATTTAATTAGCCTTAAATATAAAAATAAGTGGAAATATTTTTATATGGCAAATAAATGCAAAGTATAAGGAAATTGCATTTTGGTCCCTAGATGAGGACTAAAAGGCAATATTAGAAAGGTTCTTGGAGGGAAAGATTTAAAAATAATAATTTTTAAATTTTGAACTGTTCTAACCGGTTAGTAATGCCCTGTAACCGGTTAGACGATGAACTCATAAACTGGTTTAGTGGATTTTGATGAGTAATCACTCGAATTACTCCGTAATCGCCACGATTACTGCATGGATTTAGTGGCAACACACGCGTCGCCCTGCATGGAGGTCTAATTTGTCTATAAATAGGTGGATTTCTGATGGATTAGGGGTTGCTCATCTGGATTCTTGTTGAAGAGGCTGAGTTAGGGTTCCAAAATCGAGAGGGCAAATTCTCATTCATCTCTGAATTTTGTTGAGCGAGTGATACACATTCACAAAGCTCACATCAAGGGCTTTGTGTTGATATAGAGTTTGTGAGCTGAGAGTCTTTGTGTGAGGAGAAATCGTCAATTGAAGTGAAGGTTGGGAAAACTGAGTTCAGAATTTTCTGATTCTGGAAGCTGTGTTGGAACCTTGATTTTGAGTAGCTCAGGTAATCTCTAGGCCTCAAATCTTTCTCATTCGTTAGTGCATGTTGCCTAGAACAATCTCTAATTATTTTCCCCAATTTCTTTGGCCAAATTCCATGTCAATTTTGGTGGTTTCTGGACCCTGTTGCTGGAAAACCGAATCTGAGTGCAGACTTGGGGAAATTTTGAGAGTTTGTGGTTTCTCTTCAAATCCAGTGAAAATCTTCATCAAGATCGTCTTAGAGGTATGGGAGAAGTCTACCTTATACTAGATTTAGACTAAAATCCATGTGATTTAGGATTTGAGTTCACAAAACTCAAAAGGGCATTATGTGTTTTTAAGCACAAAGGCTTGGAGGCCAATTTCTTGCTCACTGTGGTTTTGAGCAACTTTAAATTGATGCATGCAAGCTATATAAATGCTGAATTCTGTGTTTGAGTGCTTGATTTAAGTTTTGTTGTGTTAAATTGTGTTTATGTGGATGTTCATGCAATTTAATACAATAAACTTGATGCATGCAATATGAATGTGTTTCTGGGTGTAAACATGTTTATTTTAAGGCATATGAACTTGGTGTATACTGAAATTTGGTTAGATTTGAGAAAGGAAGAAAATGAGTTGTTAAAACTCTTGTTTTAATGGTCTGACTGCATAATCTAACCGGTTACACGATTTTCGTAACCGCTTAGACACTGCAGATTTATAAAGAAAAATCAGTTTATAAATCAGTCCTGAAATCTTAATAGTTTTTACTCAAATCTTAGCCTTAATTTCAATACACAAGGTCTGAATATGGGTTGTGATAATGTCAATAAATTCAGATTGGAAAGATTACAATTTATGCCTTAAATTGATGGAATAATTTCAAGAGAAATTATGTTCATTGGAAAAGGATATGTGATTTGGACTTTTGAATGATGAAACAATGGTTTTTGAGGTATAAAACAATGGTAAATGTGTTTTGGATTGGGTAGAGAATTCAAGAAAAAAGGGTTTTTCTGAATTGCAATGGCAAACAGTTCAGGTCTGTAATTCTAACCGGTTAGCCTGAAACTGTAACCGGTTAGTACCTGAAGCTGAAAAATAAAAAGTTAAGTTTTTAAATACCATCGAGGTTGTAATGCTCAATCTGGGTTTTAAAAAGGCATATTTTGAGAAAAAAATTCAAAGGGGAATTTTATGCCAAATGTTATACCTTAAATAAATCATTCAAAAGTAGAAATTGGAATATTTCTAAATCACATTAATTAATATAAAGATAAAACCAACCCTGATGTTGTGCATACATATAGACTGGAAGTCTGGTTGGTAGGATCGTTATCATATTCTGGGAATATGAGGAGGGTACTCCAGGAGTACCAAAGTATAACCTGAAGATGCAAGGCTTCTCAATGATGTTTTGATGAAGACAATCTAGTGTGGCAAACCTACAACAACAATCTCAAAGGACTAGTTTTACTACTCATTCATATATTTGTATTTTACTTGTATTATTATTTTGTTATATGAGTGTGGGTGGTAGAATTAGGATTAGTAATCTCAATTTGAATTAAAGAATTTATTATGTTTAGAATTGAGATTGCATTGATAGAGAAAAGGGCTCAAGATTTTATTAAAATAAATCAGTGAAAAATGCAAAATAAAAGAAAAGGTTTTTAGCAGTGTTTAATCGATTAAATCTCAGTTTAATCGAGTATTAATCGATTAAGGGCACGTTTAATCGATTAAAAGCTGTTAAATCTGATTCATTAAAAGCTTTTCTAAATCAACTTGGTTGAGGTGACGAACCATTACTTTTGCACAACATTTTTCACATCTTTTAAATATTCTTTGAGTCAAGATTCTCTCATTAAACATCATCTCTATCAATGTTCTTTTGAATCTCAATTTCACATCATACTTCATTCTTTTGATTTCAAATTGAAGATTCAAACATGCTTGAACGTTATTAGTTGAATTCATCTTGTAACAAAGGGTTACGTTCTTCAAGATTCAACAAAGACAAAGATTTCAATTGAAGTCATTGAAGAAGAAAGGTTGGAGCACTACCTTTAGCATCATTGCTCGAAGCTCATTGAAGAAGAAAGGTTGGAGCACTACCTTTAGCATCATTGCTCGAAGCTCATTGAAGAAGAAAGGTTGGAGCACTACCTTGAGCAATTGGAGGATTCATTGCTAGAAGCTCATTGGGATTGAACGCGACGTTTCAATCAAAGGAGGAACGAAGAGGATCGAATTACAAGATTGGGGTAGTTTCATATGAATTGGTACTTCATATGATAATGGGTTAGGATCGAGAGTTGAGAGGATTCTAACGATTCTTGTAAACTGATCTATTTGTTCATAGTGTAGCAAATCACCCAATCCAGAGAGGGTGGACTGGATGTAGCTCATCGTTTATGAGTGAACCAGGCTAAAATCACTGCGTTCTTCGTTCTTTACTTTTTACCTATATTTCAATTAAAATCGATCAAGAGCGTAAAATCAAATAGGATTAGAATTGGGTTTTTCAATTACGTATTCATTATATTCTTGTTAATTGATTCGTGATTGATTTCTCTTATTTGATTCTTGATTCGTTGAGTTTCGTAGAATAATCGTTTTGAATTGAATTCTGAATTTCTGCAATTTTAACAGCGTTTAATCGAGTAGTAATCGATTAAGACAGAATTGACTTTCAGGTTTAATCGATTAAATTTCAGTTTAATCGATTAAATCAGTTAAAATTGCTTAAAATTGAACTGTTTCTGAACCGTTTTTGATATCTTTCAAAATTCTGGTATCGTAGCTTAACCATTCTATTCACCCCCCTCTAGAAGGTTATTTTAGCCGCTTGTTGGTTTCCAACAAGTGGTATCAGAGCTCGGTCGAATAAACCGAGTGTAAAAACTTTTTCGAAAAGATCCATTTGGAAACCATGGCAAATCAAAACCCTTTTGGAGGAGAAGGTGCAGCTATTAATCGTCCCCCACTATTTGGTGGTGAGGGGTATGCTTACTGGAAAGTAAGGATGAAAATTTTCATACAAGCTATCGATAACGAAATTTGGAAAGCCATCGAAAAGGGTCCCCATATTCCATCTAGTGTAGTTGATGGAGCGGCTCAATTGACCCCGGAAGAAAAGTGGACCGATGATGATAAGAAAAAGATTCAATTTGACTATAAGGCTAAGAATATCATCATGTCCGCTTTGTCATATGATGAGTTTTTTAGAGTCTCCCAATGCGCTAGTGCAAAGGAAATGTGGGACACTTTACAAGTGACTCACGAGGGAACTAGCGAAGTTAGGCGAGCTAGATTAAATGTTTTGATGCGTGAATATGAGTTATTTCAAATGTTGCCTAATGAAAATATTAATGATATGCAAAAGATGTTTACTCATATTATTAATCACTTGCTTGCTCTTGGTAAGACTTTCTTACCGGGAGAACTTACTAACAAAGTTTTGAGATGCTTGGACAGGAAATGGCAACCCAAGGTCACAGCGATTATTGAATCAAAGAACTTGGATACTATGGATCTCGCTACTTTGTTTGGGAAATTGCAAGAGCATGAGATGGAGCTTGGACGCCTAACCTCGAATGAAGAATCCGACAAGAAGAAAAAGGGTATCGCATTGAAAGCTTCATCATCAAAAATTTTTGATACTCAAAATGACTCTTCCTTGGATGATGACACTGATTCGGATTTGGATGATGAGTCACTTGCACTCGTGGTTAAGAATTTCAGAAAATTTTCCAAGAAGAAAGGAAACTCAAGAAGATTCAATTCAAAGGAAAGCAAGGAAACTCCACAAAGATCGAAAACCCCTAGAGACAAGATAATATGTCATACATGTGGGAAAGCGGGTCACATCAAATATCATTGTCCTCAAAAGCCTAAAAAGTCTGATAGTGATAAGAAGAGGTCCAACAATCACAAGGCTAAGAAAGCCTACATTGTTTGGGACGAACCCGAAGATGATACTAACTCTAGCACTTCGGAGGAGGAAGAATCGGCAAATTTGTGTTTAATGGCTAAGGATGACATTGAAGCTTCCACTAGTGACACGTCTCTTGAGCAATCAAGCTCAAAGGAGGTACATTCTAATACTAACTCTGATGTGGATTCGGATAATGAATCTTGCTCTTCCCCCTCATATGATGCACTTTATAATGCCTATGTTGATATGCATGCCGAACTTAAGAAACTAGCTAAAATCAACATAGAGGCTAAGAAAGCCATTTTGAAGTACAATGAAAAGATTATTGAGATGCAAAAACATATTGATGAGCTTGTACTTCAAAATGAGACTTTAGAAATCATTTACTCTAATGCATCATGTGAATGTTGTGTTTCTAATGCTGTGATTTCCGATTGTGAAAGGTGCAAGACTTATGAAAATGAATTACATGATTTGAAAGAAAAACTTGCTACCTTTACAAAAGGAAAAAGAGATTTGAATGATTTGCTCTCTAGACAAAGAGACAATACAAATAGAACCGGTTTGGGATATACTAAACCAAAGAAGAAATCCTATAGACAAGTTGGAAGTTTTTCAAAGGTTAATTTTTCTAGAAAACCTACTTGTTTCTATTGTGGTATCTTTGGTCATACTTCAAACATTTGCAAAATCAAAAAGTTTGGTATACCCAATAAGGAGTTAATTTGGATTGTTAAAGGAGAGAAACCGGATGTTAACCCCCAAGGACCCAAAATTGTTTGGGTACCTAAGTCTTCCACTTAATCTGTTTTTGTAGGTGTGCCTTCGAACGAGAGATGATCGTTGGTATTTGGACAGCGGTTGTTCAAGGCACATGACGAGAGACAAGAGACATCATCATCTTGTTTTTGAGATTTTGTGTTTTAAAAATCATCATGTTTCTCTAAATGTCCTGGTTAAGTGTGATATCTCATGCGATTTGCTTAATTTGTGCTAAATGTGTTTACATGTTGTATTCCTAATTGTGTTCATTAGTTGTTAACTGTGATTATGTGCATATGTGTTTTGACTATCTTTTTCCATGAGTTGTGCATAAAAACTAAGTTAAAACTGCATTTTTCAGAAATTTAATCGATTAAGTTGATATTTACTCGAGTAAGAAAAAAAGATCTTTCTGGTGTACTCGATTAAATATCAGAATACTCGATTAAATCCCAATTTTTACACATGATTTACTCGATTAAGTTACGGTTTAATCGATTAATAATCGATTAAGTTGAAATCTACTCGATTAAGTCGTAAAAATCTGACAGTTTTTAAAACACGTTTTCTGCACTTTTCAACACTTCTCTCTCACTTCTTCAGGCGTTTTCTCTTCTCATACACGGATTTCACTCAAAACTCACACTACCCACTTGATTTCTTCACTTCTTCACCATTATTCTTCACTATCATCACCTAATCTTTCTTTCATTTCATCAATTTCTCACCAAAACCCTCAATGTTCAAAAACCCCCACTTTTAAACCCTAAGAGCATTAAAAATGGCCCCTCCTTCATCTTCCTCTGCTGGGAAACGTAAGAAACAACGAGTCAATATGGATTTGGACTCTCATTACTATTCCAAGGAGATGCGTCAGGAACGTGAAGCCAATTTTGCACGAAGGGAGTTTGGTCATATAAGGTTCATGAATATGAAGTGGCTTTTGGCACAAAGGTTTGCATGTTCTTCTCTTTTTGTCGAACAAAATCATCAGAAATTTCTTGGTTTTCGCTGCAATATATACCCTAGGCTTGTTCGAAAATTTTATGCCAATCTGAAATATGATGATGGAGTTTACAAGTCTGTTGTAAAGGGAAAGGTGCTGAAAATTAGACCCCAAGATTTGAATACTTTGTTTGGCTTGAGTTTCACTGGTACATTCCTTAATGATCCTGACAGTGATATACTTATTGACTGTGATGTTGCTAATGTGTTTAAGGAAACTGTTAGGGTTGGATATACTTGGTCTAAGGGTACTAAAAATGTTGGGATTATGAAAGAGGACTGCAGGTTGCTATTGTATGTCATTTCTTATTGTTTGCTTCCGAAGACTAATCAAAATTATGCTCAGGCTAATTCGGATGAATTGAGGATCTTTTATGGTTTTCGTGAACATATTCCTATAAATTGGTCCCGGGTTGTTTTGGATAGAATGTTGATTGCTGCAGGTTCTTCTGGTTCTGCAACTTTACCATATGCTATGCTTGTTTCTAAGTTGTTATCATTCTATGATGTTGAGATTAATGAGGATGAGGAGGGAATTTCTATTAGTGATCAAAATTGTATCAATGCTGCTTTGTTACATTGTTTGGGTATGGATGAATACCCTGAACCAAAGTCTTGGATGTGGAAGATTGATATCCAAAAGCGTGAGGAACAAAAGAAGGCGGATGAGGAGATTGCGCGTCGTATGGCTGAAATGGACAATGCTGGTCCATCTGATCCTCCACCTTCTGGTGCTTTTAATGTTGAGGATTTCATGGCCATTCCCAGTGCTGATCAAGGGCACCCTCCACCACACTCTACTGCTGGATTTGATTATCGGGCACTATATGATGGACTTTCTGGACAGATTGATGAGCGGTTTGCTCAGATGGAGGCTCGTCAGTATGCTATTGAGGAGCTCCAGCAAGCGAGATTGGAGCGTGGCTTTGCGGACATGGCCATTCGTCAGCAAGCCATGGAGGACCGCTTCTTTGGTGCTCTTGGGAGAATGTTTCCACAACCACCATCACCACAATGATTTTTCTCATGCATTTTCATATGTTTTGATGACTTATCTCTCGTTATATTATGTTTTTAGTTGGATGGCTCTAGTTATGGTTTTCTGTTCTGGTTATGGTTTTATGTTATGGTTTTTATCAAGTTTTATGTTTTGGATTATGGTTCGTTTTGTTGTCCGTTTGTGGACTTATGATCATGTTTTTCAGACTATGTTTGGTTTGTTATGATGTTTGGGCTTTGTTATTATGTACTTTGGATGCTTGTCTAGCACATTATGGTTATGTGCTTGAGTATTTTTGCCCTTACATATTTCTAAATAGTTTGATCATGATTATGTGTTACTAATTCTCACCTTTGGCACAGTTTATTGTTATACTTTTTGATTAATGCCAAAAGGGGGAGAAAGGTTGGATTGTTTGTTTTGTAGGTTATTGATACTTTCCTAAGTGTGCTAACATTTAGGGGGAGTATTGGTTAATTGGTGTTGAGTTTGTCATTCATCAAAAAGGGGGAGATTGAAGATGCAAGGCTTCTCAATGATGTTTTGATGAAGACAATCTAGTGTGGCAAACCTACAACAACAATCTCAAAGGACTAGTTTTACTACTCATTCATATATTTGTATTTTACTTGTATTATTATTTTGTTATATGAGTGTGGGTGGTAGAATTAGGATTAGTAATCTCAATTTGAATTAAAGAATTTATTATGTTTAGAATTGAGATTGCATTGATAGAGAAAAAGGCTCAAGATTTTATTAAAATAAATCAGTGAAAAATGCAAAATAAAAGAAAAGGTTTTTAGCAGTGTTTAATCGATTAAATCTCAGTTTAATCGAGTATTAATCGATTAAGGGCACGTTTAATCGATTAAAAGCTGTTAAATCCGATTCATTAAAAGCTTTTCTAAATCAACTTGGTTGAGGTGACGAACCATTACTTTTGCACAACATTTTTCACATCTTTTCAATATTCTTTGAGTCAAGATTCTCTCATTAAACATCATCTCTATCAATGTTCTTTTGAATCTCAATTTCACATCATACTTCATTCTTTTGATTTCAAATTGAAGATTCAAACGTGCTTGAACGTTATTAGTTGAATTCATCTTGTAACAAAGGGTTACGTTCTTCAAGATTCAACAAAGACAAAGATTTCAATTGAGGTCATTGAAGAAGAAAGGTTGGAGCACTACCTTTAGCATCATTGCTCGAAGCTCATTGAAGAAGAAAGGTTAGAGCACTACCTTTAGAATCATTGCTCGAAGCTCATTGAAGAAGAAAGGTTGGAGCACTACCTTGAGCAATTGGAGGATTCATTGCTAGAAGCTCATTGGGATTGAACGCGACGTTTCAATCAAAGGAGGAACGAAGAGGATCGAATTACAAGATTGGGGTAGTTTCATATGAATTGGTACTTCATATGATAACGGGTTAGGATCGAGAGTTGAGAGGATTCTAACGATTCTTGTAAACTGATCTATTTGTTCATAGTGTAGCAAATCACCCAATCCAGAGAGGGTGGACTGGATGTAGCTCATCGTTTATGAGTGAACCAGGCTAAAATCACTGCGTTCTTCGTTCTTTACTTTTTACCTATATTTCAATTAAAATCGATCAAGAGCGTAAAATCAAATAGGATTAGAATTGGGTTTTTCAATTACGTATTCATTATATTCTTGTTAATTGATTCGTGATTGATTTCTCTGATTTGATTCTTGATTCGTTGAGTTTCGTAGAATAATCGTTTTGAATTGAATTCTGAATTTCTGCAATTTTAACAGCGTTTAATCGAGTAGTAATCGATTAAGACAGAATTGACTTTCAGGTTTAATCGATTAAATTTCAGTTTAATCGATTAAATCAGTTAAAATTGCTTAAAATTGAACTGTTTCTGAACCGTTTTTGATATCTTTCGAAATTCTGGTATCGTAGCTTAACCATTCTATTCACCCCCCCTCTAGAAGGTTATTTTAGCCGCTTGTTGGTTTCCAACATAACCTACTTGATGACACATTATAGATATGTGGCCAGTGTCCGGGACCTGGTTTTTATGCGTTCTGGGAACGTGGCGTTCTGGGAACGTGGTGCACACTCCGGGAGTGATGCTTTTTATCCAAGTATGGTTCGGCATTATGTTCTTGGAACTAATGTCGGTGTTCTGGGAACACAAGGGTGTATTGGATGGACGTCCAAGATGGACATTTAGAGGTCTCAGTTGTGGGTAGAAAATCATACATCATGCCACTTGCATTATAAGAGTTATAATGTTGAAAAATTGGTGTGCTCATACGTATTTGCATTGTGATCTGTCCATGATATATTTGTGATTGTAATTTTAGTCTTTATCCATTATGTATATGTGTATACTTACTCCCTGTGCCCCATTTAGGTGATGGCCAGATACCTAGCCTGCATCGAGATACGCCCTATCCCTAGCGGTATATGGACGTATGAGGAGCACCGTGCCACCTTTGAGGGGGAGGTTGAGATTACTCTCTACCACCCTAACCCTCTGGTGCTGGTGCGACCTCGTCGATTTAGGGTTCCATTAGTCTATACTATGCATGTTCCACCTTTTTACACTTATAGAGGACCACCCCCGGCTCGACCTATGCGTTGTTTCCATAGTTTTCGTTTTAGAGCTGCCACTCGTTCCCATCCTTCATCCCATAGAGTTGTCACTGAGGAGACTCCTTCTCCTGGTCCGACTGAGTATGATAGGACTGCTTCTGCGGATCCTAGACCCAGTGGTGGGGTCTCTACACCGTCGGGCGAGGTCGAGGAGGACCCTGTGGAGGATGAGAGCGAGGAGGAGGTGCATGTTGAGCCGACTGTTTCCGCTAGAGGTGGACCCGCTGGTTCATAGGAGCCTGCATAACATAGGTGTTTTGGATCCTAGATCCTAGGGATAGAGCTGTGGAGGATCTGAGGAGCTGCTGAGGACATGGAAGACTGGCTCTGGGACTTCTGCTTTTGGACTTTGTTATATATTGTATATATTGAGAGGTCTTAGAGTGAGCTTTTATTTTAGTGCACCTGGTCTGTATATGTCTTATCAAAACTTGCTATCTCGACTTTTTATCACTTGCTACTGTACTGATGGGGTTTTATTTGATGGTATGATCTATATATATATATATATATGATGTTTATTTTCCTTAGCAGTGCCCCATAAGTACTATTTTTCTTCCGCGAACTCTGATTTCAGTTTATAAAGAATTCGGCGAAACGTATATATTTTATATACTCAAATCTGACTCTAGAGGCAAATCATATGTTTAAATAATAACTACTAAGGTTTCCTATAAATAAGGACGTGCTTTCTCGAGAGTCTTTTTCAAATCTAAGATAATACTAAGCCGAATTCATGAAACGGTTTATGTCAAAAAGAGGTTTTGATTAAGCAAGTAATAATATTAAAAAGGAAAAATTTTCTAGTCCTAATTTTGATAGCAAGTAGTAAACTATTTGGAAATATTAATTATTTTCAAGTTAAAAAGAGAGCGTCACAATATGTGTCCATGATGATAGTATGACATGAAATTATATGAGTATATATATGTGCATGTGTGTATGTGTGGCCGTGTAAGAGAAGAGGAACCAAACTAGATAGATTTTCTTAAGCATTAAGAAATAGAAAATTCAAATGGGAAACAAGTGGAAACCTAGGGTGATGACTCATGAAGCCTAAGAGAGACTTTCTCTTCACTTTGTCCCCCTTGACAAATCCCTCCCATGCAACTAATTAAGTGGACCGAATTATCCTTGAACCATAGCCTAAACCGAGGACAAAAGAGGAAACTTCCACCTCTTGACTTTGCCTACATAAAACCGTGTGTGTGTATGAGTATTGGCTTTAGTCCATTTCTCATTTCCTTCATTCATTTCACACACCAACACAAACACTTTTGTCCAAAAGCAACACAAAACTCTTGAGACCCTTAGAGAAAGAGAGAGTGACCGAGAAGGGAGGAGAGGAAAAGAAGAGTGGAAACCCAAACCTCCCAACCCAAACACCTTGATTTCTTCCTTCAATCACTTTCTTCTTCAAAGAGTGAGGAGGAAACCAACCATTGACCCTAAGAGAGAGGAGGCCGAAGCAACTCTAGGAGAAGGAAAGGAGATCAACCCTAAACCTAGGAATTCTTTGATGATCCAAGTGATTAGAAGACCTTTTCTTCGTGGTATAAACCGAAGACCTAGAAGTATTAGGATTAGTTTTGTTTGTACTCTTGTAATTTTCCTTTTCTTCTTTTACATGTCTATTTTATGGTGTGATCTAAGATGCATGTGATGTTTTACCTTGATCTTGATTTTTGAGAACTAAATAAATTTGTAATAACTAATTGATGGACTCTCTATAATTCGGTTAGTGCTTTTCTTGATAGATCATGATGTTGCATGGTGGATCGTTATGCTTATTTTTTTTCAAATTAGATCTCTTAGATCCAAATTTTTGTTCATGACCTTTGTGAGTTTAAAGTAGATCTCTTTGCATGTTTGATCTTTATGTTTGAAACCGTGAATTATGAAATGTTCAAGTGTTTATGTGGTGAATAAATGTTTGATATAAACTTGTTTTTGAGGTTTTGGTCTTGCATGTTAGTTGATGATGATTTTTATGATCATGAACCTTTGCATGTCTTAATTTGTGTCTTGATCTTTGGTTTTGGGCTTTGATCTTGATTTTGTCTTTGATTCGTGTTTTGATCTCTCATTTTTGTTTTGATTATGAACTTTGCATGTAAATTTTAAAACAAAAGCTTTGATGTTTTCTTTAAGTATGTCTCGGTTTTGGTTCTTTTTCTCACTCACGACGATTTTGTATTTTACTTGTGTTCTTATGTTCAATTCCAAGATTTGATCTATATATGATGTAAATACATGCATGTTGGTATTGAGCTTTAAAAAGTTATTTTATGTTTCTTTGAAAAATGAATTGAAAGTGTTTGTGTAATCTATGATTCTTGCATGTTTAAAATTTAAATGAAAAGAGTATATGTCCTTTGTTGCATGCCTCGTTTTTTAGAAGAAATTAGGGAAAACAAGCTTCAAAATAGTTTTCCTTGTATGACCATGATTCAATCCAAGTGTTGAGTTTGTGCATGTTGTGTTCGGGCTTGATCCATGTTTTTATTTTGTGAAAACTTGATGAATGCTTCATGTTCTTGCACGTCCTTGATTTGATAAGAAAATAAATTAAAATTTGATTATTTTCCCAAGTTGAAGCTCACGAGTTTTTGTTAAAAAGGAAGAAAATAATTGCATGAATTTGTGTGTGTTTGATGATGCATGAATTTTGCTTGAATTGATGTATGGTTTCGGTTTGTGTAGGATGATTAGGTTTAAGAAAGAGTAAATGATTTTGAAAATAGAATTTAAGTGTCTGAATTTAACTAAGTTGATTTATGAACTTTGAATTGTTTCCTTGATGTTATTCGGTCAAATCGAGTAAATAAATTTAGGGAGTTTAATGGCATGAAATAAAATGCACATGATGATTTTTTTTAAAATAATTGAGCTCGATTTAAATCTTTGGTTCGATGTGGTTTGTGAATTTGTGTATACCTAAGTGTTTGTACTATGAACTATTTGTGAAGTTGTATACCTGCTTTGATGTTGATTTAATGGGTTGTATGCTTGGTAAAGTGTTGTTTGTCTATATGTTGGTTGAGGTTTGAGAAATAAGTGAGTGTATAATTGATTATGAAATCAAGTGACTTTAGGGAATAATCCATTGCTGTCCAAAATTATTTAAAATTGTTTTCCAACTACGAAAATGTTTTCGAATGATTTATAATAGAATTTTCAAGTGACATTTGATTTAAGAAAAACCCGGATTGAAAACGGGGCATTTTTCGGTGTTTTTGAACATGTTTTTGGTGCTGTCCAAGACGGACCAGCAATCAAAACAAATGATGTAAACCCTTTTATGTAAAGTTTTCAAATGGTTTTAAAACAATTAAAGTGCTAGAAAATTTGAGAATTGTTTTGATAAAACAATAGTATTTTAAGACTTTTGATTAAAGACGGAAAGAGTCACGAATTAAGAAAAGATTTTCTTAATACACGTTAATAACGTAAGGGTGTTTTACTTAGTACGAGGAATGATAAGTGTTTAGATTATGGAAAAGATTTTCCCTAATACAAGTCAATAACATAAGCATACTTTATTTAGTACGAGGAATAATCTTAAAATTGAAGAAAAATTGACTAATAGGGTTTGACTTGGGTTGACTTCTCTCTGCTAGGGTTTCTTCTTCTTGCTTCCCTTCTTGCCTCACGGTGGTCTTTGATCGTCGTCGCTTGCCTCAATGGCAAGAAAGAAGGGCAGACCTCCCAAGTCTCCCTCCTCCCAAACCTCTTCTCGTTCTCCTTCTAATGCTATTCCCAAAAATCTCGACTTAGAAAATCTAGATGAAGATGATCTTGAGGACATCGATGCCTTGAGCCCTACGAAAGCTGCTTCTATCCTGCAAAAACTAGATGCTTTACGTGCTAAGATAAAAGGAAAGGCCGTTGTTGATGACAATGATGGAAACATGAATGCAAGTCAGGCAGACAAGAATATTACCAGGTTGGTCGAAAGCAGTGGCAGTGGTGAACATCCAAAAAGAGCCTCAGTCTGGGACTCATTTGATATCTCCAAGTTACGTAATGCTGGTGAGAAACTAAACTTCATCAAACCTGAAATTAAAGAAGGCATGGCAGTGGGGAAAATCAATGTATCAGACATAGAAAATGAAGAGAAATACTGGCAGCAAGCTTTAGTGTGTTATGTGCTGGGGGCTAGACCACCATTTGCAGTTCTTAATGGATATTTAAGGAAAATATGGGGCCAACATGGTATTGATAAGGTGCTTATGAATGGTGATGGCACCATGGTGGTAAGGTTCAACAGTGTGGAGGGCAGGAATGCAGTGTTGGATATTGGAATATACCATTTTGATAGGAAGCCAATTATTATTGCTCCTTGGATAGGGAGACCTGTTACAAAAAGTTTTTTGGAGACTGTCCCAGTTTGGGTACAACTGCCAAACCTGAACCTAAAGTTCTGGGGTTCAAGTGCTCTTAGTAAGATTGCTAGTCTGGTGGGTACACCCATTATGGTGGATAATGTTACAAAAGAGAGGAATCGTATAAACTATGCTAGGGTTCTGGTAGAGGTTAATCCAAGTATTTTGCCAGAGGAGGTGTTCTTTGAAGATGAAAAGGAGAATGTAATAACCCAGAAAGTTGAGTATGAATGGAAGCCAGTGTTGTGTGCAGCATGCTCCATGTATGGCCATGATAGCAAGACATGCAGGAGGCAGACAAAGAAGATTTGGGTAGAAAAGAAAAAACCTTCAAGGGAAGATATTGAAAAGATGGATGAGGCTTTGAAATTGAATAGACAGATTCAAGAAGGACTGATTCCTATAGAGAATGTTGAGAGTGCTAGTCAAGCAGTGAATGAGGTCATTCAATCACAATGTGAGAAGGGAGAAGCTGACACAGTTGTTAAAGACACTCAGGTGGAAAGTCAGAAATAGGAAGGGTTAGAGGTGGATCAGAGCATAAAGGAGCAAAAAGAGGGCAATTGGACTCCAGTCCTAACTAGAAGGAAAGCTCAGGTAAAGTTTAATAAGGGGGATTCTTCTGCCCTTGTTACTAATGGATAGTATAGGAGCATGGAATACTAGGGGGATTAACCAACCCCTAAAACAAAAAGAGGTTAAAAGGTTGATAAATAATAATAATGTAGGTATTATGGCCATTCTGGAGAATAAAATCAGAGCTAATTCTTATGATGTGATAAAGAATAAGTTGTTTGTGGATTGGGGGTCTTTTATTAATTTAGAGGACCACAACATTGGAAGGATATGGGTGGTCTGGAAGAAAGATATGTTCAAGGTGGATGTGATTAGCCATACTAGCCAACTTGTGCACTGCAAAGTTAACCACATTCCAGGGAATATTGATTTTTATGTTACATATGTGTATGCGCATAATGAAAGTGAAAGAAGAATGGATCTGTGGAAGGAGTTGCAGGAAATAGGAGATAGTATGCAAGATAAATGGGTCATTATGGGAGACTTTAATTGCTGTTTGAATGTTCAAGAGAAAGCTGGTGGAATCCCTCTAGATGTGCAAAAGACAGTAGATTTCAGGGAAATGGTTATTCATTGTCAACTGGAGGATATGAATTACAGTGGCTGCTACTATACTTGGAATAATAAGCAGGATGGAGAGGACAGGATTCTTTGCAAGCTGGATAGGGTTCTGGTTAATATGGAGTGGTGTAGAAGTTGGCCAGATGCTCATTCAGAGTTTCTAAATTGTGGTGTCTCTGACCATAGCCCTATGCTTATCAAATGGGCTATGGTTGAGAACAAAAGGAGCCATTCATTTAAATTCATGAATCACCTTACACTAGATAATGAATTCCTGAGCATAATTCAGAGTCTATGGAGGTTTGATGGAGAAGGTTGTGCTATGTTCAGGCTTATGAGAAACCTTGAACGAGCTAAGCCAGGGATGATTGAATTGAATCAGAGGAAATACAGAGACATTGATCAAAAAGAAATCCTGGCTAGGGACAAACTTGATGTTATTCAAGGGTTGCTGCAGGCTGACCCCATGAATAACCATTTGCAGAAGCTTGAAAGGGAGGCTAGAAGAGATCATTATGAGGTTTATCAAGCAGCTGTTGTTTTTTTGAAGCAAAAGGCAAAGCAGGATTGGCTGTGTGAGGGGGACATGAATACAAAGTTCTTTCACCAGAATATAAAAACCAGAAGGTACAGGAATAGAATATTGAGGATAGAAGATACAAATGGAGGGATCCACACTAGTCAAGAGCAGATTGTTCAAGCTTTTGAAGATTACTATAAAGACTTGCTATCTGATGATGGTGGGAGACAGTGGTGCATGAATGAGAATGAAATCAAACAAGGTAAAACCTTGGACCCTGAGCAACAATTACAACTCCTAAAACCTTTTGAAAATGATGAAATCAGACAATGCATCTTTGAAATGGGGAGTGATAAGGCCCCTGGACCTGATGGCTATGGAGCAGCTTTCTACAAAGCAGCTTGGCCAGTGATTGGTGAAAGTGTCATTGAGGCTGTGCAAGAATTTTTTTACAGTGGTAAGATGCTAAAGGAGACTAATCAAACCTTGCTAGTGATGATACCTAAGAAGGACTGCCCCAATGTAGTAAGTGATTTTCGCCCTATTGCCTGTTGTAATGTTATTTACAAAGCTATTTCTAAGCTGATTTGTAAGAGAATGCAAGAGTGTTTGCCTAATGTGATTCAAGATAATCAGGCAGCTTTTATAAGAGACAGGTCTATACTGCACAATGTTTTGATCACCCAGGATCTTCTCAGATTTTATAGAAGGAGAAGGGTTTCACCAAGGTGTCTAATGAAGGTTGACCTAAGGAAGGCCTATGATAGTGTTAGCTGGGATTTTGTCAAGATAAGTATGGAGGCTTTGAAGTTCCCAGAGAAATTTGTTAAGTGGGTAATGGTTTGTGTCAAGTCAGTTTCCTTTAGACTTGTCATAAATGGCAGTGTGCAAGAAAGATTCTATAGCAGCAGAGGTCTCAGATAAGGTGACCCAATGTCACCTTTATTGTTTGTAATTGTGATGGAGATGTTAACCAGGAAGCTAATGAAGATTGCTAAGGAAAGGGATTTTAATTATCATCCCATGTGCAAAAGAATAGGACTGGTAAATCTAGCTTTTGCAGACGACTTGATGATTTTTTGTTAAGCTAATGTAAAGAGTGTCACTCTCTTGACGAGAGCTTTCAATGAATTTGCTAAGAGCTCAGGGTTGAATGCTAATACAAGTAAGTCTCAGCTTTACACAGCTGGTATTAATGAGGATTTGATTCAGAGGCTGATTGGTATTACTAGATTCAGTAAGGGTGAATTCCCTTTCACTTACCTAGGGTTGCCTATTACTGCCAAGAAGTGGAGTGTGACAATATGTAGAATTTTGGTTGACAAGATTACAAAAAGACTTAATATGTGGACTTCTCGAAATCTATCCTTTCAAGGGAGAGCTCAATTGATTCAGTCAGTTCTTATGTCAATGCACGTATACTGGGCCACTACGTTTATCATTCCAAAAACAGTGATCAAGGAGGTTGAAAGGGCTTGTAGAGGGTTCTTATGGGGCAAGGATCAGAATGGGAAAGCCAAAGCGCAGGTGGCGTGGCACAAGGTATGTAAAGCTAAGAAGTTTGGGGGATTAGGTTTCCAGAACATTAAAATCTGGAATGTAGCTGCTATAGGGGCACAAGCTTGGCAACTTACTACAAACAAAATCTCACTTTGGCTAAGGTGGATTCAGGCAGTGTACTTAAAGGGCGAAGCTTTCTCAAATACGCAAGCCACACAAACAAGCAACTGGCATTGGAAGCAATTAATAAAAGCTAGAAATAAGCTAAGGAACAAATTTGCAGATCTGGAAGAAAGACAACAGCAATACACAATCAAGGAGGGGTATGATTACCTGGTTGGAGCACAAGAAACTTTCACCTATCACCATCAGGTATGGAATCCGATGAGCATCGCCAAACACAATTTCATATTCTGGTTGCTAGCTCATGGGAGCTTGAGGACCAAGGACAAACTCCAATTCATGCAGATTTCACCCCTGTGTGACCTCTGTGAGGATGCGGTCGAGACATGCGCGCACCTCTTCTTTGAGTGTGTGTGGAGCATAACCCTTCTTCATTATGCAGGGAACTGGATTGGGGTAGAAATGAATCATTTTAGGTTGACTAATTGGATGAGATGGCTGAAAAATGGTTTCAAGAACAAGCATAGACGAAGGATGGTAACGGCGACCATGGCTGCATGTATCTATGGTGTGTGGATGGAGAGGAACAGAAGAGTCTTCAGACATGAGAGATTGCAACCACATCAAGCTTTTGTTTTAATCCAGAATGAGCTAGCTATTAAATTCATTAGTGGACATAGTAGTTGGGCTAATAATATTGGGCCAGCAATATATGATAGAATAAGAGCCCTTGTTTAATTTTTGCTTGGCCTTGTTCGGCCTATTTTGTTTGGTTTCAATTCATTTTTTTTGGGATAATCTAAGCCTAGAACCCTTCATAGAAGGTGGCTAGAATTGGATTATTGCCTTTGATGTGTATTCATTTGTTCGTTGGTAATGCATTTTTCTTTACCAAAAAAAAATAATCTTAAAGACGAGGAATTGGGGCAGCCGACAGCACAAAGGATCCAAGGCGACGGTACGCATTTAATAGCTGGACCTCAGGTGAGAGAGAAGCTTTCCTAAGATACCGTGGTAGTTAGGTGATATAATAGGACGTTCTGCATCATCTCAAAGATCGGAACTTAGTGGTTCTGAGTCAGTAGTATAGTGACAATTGATTACTTTGTGTGGCCACTTATACGAAAGTGACAAAGACCACAATGTTATTGTGTGATGTTGTGTGTTGATAACCTGCTTGATTTATTTATTTACTTATCTATTGAATTATGTCTGATGATGCTATCGCTGATGATTATGATGAGTAAATGGCTGATGGACGTCTGTTACGTCCTGAATAAGAAAATGAAAATGAAACGAAAGAGTTGAGAGAGTAATGAAATAGAAAGTAATAGCATAAGAAGAAAACGTAATGAGAAAGGATACGAGATTGAGTGGAACAGAATGAGAAAAGAGTAGAGATTTGGGAATGAAATTGAGGGTGATATTGAGATCAAGCCAGAGCTGGGAAAAGTATTATTGTGGTTGGAACAAGGTGTGGAATGAGTGGAGCTGGGCTCCTTTGTTTTGGTTTTAGTCTGGGACTAGTGTTGAGTGTAACGTCCTCAATTTAATTTCCCGTTAATGCATTTAATTAATTGTTATGGAAATATATTAAAATTAATTAAGAAAAACTAAGAAAAATAATCCAACGAGTATGTGAGGTGCTAGAAAGGAGTTATGAACGGTAGAATCGAAATTGGAAGTGAATCGGGTTAGAAAGTGCAAGTTTATCTAAGTTAAAACACCTTTCCAACAACCCTAACTTGGAAAATTGTAATTAAATAATTACAACCCCAATCAAGATTTCCACCGTTGGATATGAAGTTAAGGATTTTAGGAAGTTACTCGTCAAATTTGAGCAAGATCCGACGGTGAACGAAGAAGTTATCTCGAATTGAAGCAGGAAGAAAATAGGAGGAAAATAGGAAAATGAATAAATGGGGTACTGGGCAAAACACTGGAGTCTTTTGGAAAAGACTCGAGTGTTTTGGAAAAGACTGGAGTCTTTGTGAAAAGACTCGAGTGTTTTACAGATCCTGAATCAGGGAAAGGCAAAGCCCTCAGATTCACTCGAGTCTTTTAGAAAAGACTCGAGTATTTTTCATGAATTCACTCGAGTGATTTGGAAAAGACTCGAGTGTTTTTATCAGATCAGCAAAAAATAAAAACACGAGTTGGGGTCATTTTAACCCCAAATATCACTTTCTCACTCTTCTTTTCTCCGACTTCTCTCTAGGGTTTTCAACCCCAATTCATAAATCAAACAAATCTCCCCAAATTAATCATCATAAATCATCATGGATCATCATTAAGCATCCCTCTTGCACTATTCATCATCATCAAGCTCTTGGATCTCTCTCTCTCCACGTTTTCTCTCTCATCCAGCCAAGAGGATCTTAGCTAAACTTGGTATTTTCTCTTTTAATCTTCAAAATCAAGGTAAGGGGGTTGATTCATGGGCTTGGGAGTTGAATTTTGGGTGTGTATAATTATGATTAAGTTTAGGGTTAGATAATATGATTTTCTCTCTTTAATATATATGTTATTGTTCATGAAATTGCTTGACCCTATTTGCTACATGAAATAAGCATGATTATTAGTTGTATTTGTGGTTTGTTTTGTATTAGTTGTTTACCTTGCAATTAGTTGAGGAATTTATGGACATTGTAAGTAATAAGTTGAAAAAGGAATTTATGAGAATAAGGAGTAAGAAATTGTTTATGTTAGTAAATATGTAATTATGTAACTTCAAGTGAAAAAAATGAGATGTTTTGAAAAGTTTATATGAATTGGAAATGAGAAGTGTTACTTTGCAAATCGAGTATGAGAAATGAAAGAAAAAAAGTGGTAATGCAAAGTAAGGAAAAATAAGAAGGTCTGCAGCTATTAATCGCGTTTTGGGATCCACACCCATTAGGTGCACACGGTTAGGACAGGGTCCTACTAGCAAAGTAAGCCCGAATTAGCCCCAATAGGTACAAAGCTCGCTCAGGAAAAATCCCCACAAGATCAAAGGCTCGTTAGGTTACGTGGATCCTACGCGATGATTAATAGCTGCATTACCAAATATAATCATGAAATATGAATAAATGAGAATATATGAAAGAGAGTGAAGAAAAGAAAATAAAGAAAAGGCCCTAACGAGGGAAAGGTCTTATGGGTCAAGAAGTCCTGAGTGAGAAGAAGTCCTATTGGGTGAAGATACCATCCTAACCAATTGTGCAATCAAGAATACCTAATGGAATTTATATTGCTAGCAAAGCAAAAGACAAAGTTAAAAGGTAAAAGTTAAAAGCATATGAAAGTAAAAGACAAGGTTAGAAGTTAAGAAAAACCAAGAGTATTTACTATTGTTATATGATTTTAAATTTGAACCAATAAGGTATGCAATGAAATATGATTTATGTATGTGAATGAATTGATTGTTACATGCCTTAGTTGTTCTTATGCCTCTTTAAAATGACATTTCTGGGTTCGTGGATTTCTCACCCCTTACGCCCATTTTTCAGGTTCAGAGTTAGATTCCGAGGTCCCAGCCGAGCAGGATCACTCTCCCAACTAGGGAGAGTAGTGTTTCATGCAATTTTACTAGATTGGAACTTAGGTTATTTTGAGATTGTATATATATATATAAAACCACCTTGATACTTTCTCTATAACTTATTATTTTGTGGTGCAATGTGTAGGCACCTTTGGGCCGGATTTCCTCCGTTATGACGGGGATGTTCCGTGCATATTTTGTTGTAAGTAATACCTAATATTTTTGGTGAATCTAAGCCACGCAGGTACATAGAATGAACTAGGGAAACACCCTAGTGATGCATAGAGGTTATATGAATTGGACTGGAAAAATATAAAATGAACTTGCAAGCAGGTAACAGGTTTTCAAGAAATATGGGAAATATCCAATAAACAGAGGAGACTCTGTCGGATTTTTCCTATAATTCCCTATAAATAAATATTACTAAATGTACTTTCTAAATAAGTATAATTAGGTAATTCCGCGTGTGAGCCCTATGTTTTGAAAGGTTAGGAAAAGGAAAATTTTAGACCACTATTTTTAGTAATGAATTAGGCTTCCGCACTCTGATAATGGAGTTAAAAACTAAATAATTAAGCAAAACTCACAAAAATATTTGTTTAATTTTATTATAAAACTTAGGGTGTCACATTTATGGTATCAGAGCAGTTTTGTCCTCGGCTATGGAGTTTCATTACTCCTTGATTTCTCATCAAGCGAGAAATTGTTCAAATGTCAATGTTTAGGTTTATTCTTAGTACATTTTATGTAGTTTTCTTTAAGTTCTTCGTTAGATTCTTTCTAACATATTAATTTAAATGGTGATCTTCAATCAAGGTAAATACCCTCTATGGCTCGTCGACCGAACGATAATGATCGTCTTACAGCTATTCTAGAGAATCTGGTTCAAGCCAACCAGAATCAGGCTCAGAATATTGCAAATGTTGTTACCGCTGCCGTTGCTGTTATGCAACCACCTCAACCTGCTCCTCCTGTTATTGATTGGCTTTCAAGGTTCAAGAAACAGGATCCTCTGAGGTTTGATGGAGGACACAATCCAGATGGAGCCCAAGATTGGCTCCAGGACATTGAGAAAATCTTTGCTTCTCTTCAGCCTCCACCGGACCAATGGGTTCGTCTTGCAGAATTTATGCTGATCAGTGAGGCCCAATATTGGTGGCAACAGGAACGTCGCGATCTTGAAGCGGCTAATCGGGAAATTACTTGGGAACTTTTCCGCACTCACTTTTTGGGCAAGTATTTTCCGGAGAATGAATGCAGAGAGAAAGAGCTGCAATTTCTGAATCTTGTTCAAGGTGACATGAATATTGGTGAATATGCTGCAAAGTTTCGGGAGTTGATGCGCTACTCGCTTGGTTACAGAGATGTTGAGGAGAGGGCAAAATGCATTAAATTTGAAAGTGGCCTACGCCCTGAGATCAAGGTGTTGTTTGAATATCAGAATATTGTCAGCTTAGCTCAACTGATTAATATGACCAGTGCTTATGAAAGGAGCTTGAAGAATATGCAAGGGACTGATCGGGGTAAAAATGTGCAAAAATCTGGAGGCCCGATCAAGGGTAAAGCGCCTATGAATAAATCTGGTCCCTATTCTGCTAGTGCCAACAGGGGTCCTCCACGGTCCAATTCTGGTCCCACAGGAGTTGCTTTTCCTAGCTATCCTACATGCACTCATCGTGGAAAGCGTCATCTTGGAGAGTGCTGGTTTAAAAATCAAGACTCAAAACCCAGGGTTTGTTTTACTTGTGGTCAACCTGGTCACTTCTATTATCAATGCCCAAAGAAGAATATGAAACAGGAAGTTAATGTGACTCGGGCGCAACCCGCCAAGGGAAAGAAACCCGTCCAGAAGGGTAAGGTGTACACTATGGATGGCGAGGAGGTAGAGGAAGGTGATGAACTTATCCGAGGTATTGGTACTTTAAATACTCTCCCTTGTAAAATATTGTTTGATAGTGGTGCATCGCATTCCTTTATTTCATTATCATGTGTCAAGAGAATCGGAATGTCTACGATAGAGATGCCGTATGTGCTCTCGGTGTCGACACCTACCAGCCCCGCAGTGACTACGTCCCTCGCATGTCTAAACTGTTCTTTGCGAGTACTTGAGAGAGAATTCAACTTGAATCTTATTTGTTTACCTCTAAAGGGGCTTGATATCATCCTCGGCATGGATTGGATGGCGAAGAATAAAGTTCTTATTGATTGCCATAGCAAGGCCATCCTATTCCCTGATGCAACCTTGTCAAATCTAGAAATCAGAACCGATCTGGATGTTAACAAGATTCCAGTGGTGCAGGAGTTTCCGGAGGTATTCCCGGATGATATTCCTGGTTTACCGCCACACAGAGAAGTATAATTTAGCATTGATTTGGTTCCCGGTGCAGGACCAATATCAATTGCCCCGTATTGGATGGCCTCTCCAGAATTGGCCGAGCTAAAGAAGCACATCGAAGAGTTATTTGCTAAACAATTCATTCGGCCTAGTGTGTCTCCGTGGGGAGCCCCAGTACTATTCGTTAAAAAGAAGGATGGCAGTTTGAGAATGCGTACTGATGCAACAAGGCAAAGTCGTTGCATATGCTTCTCGGCAACTTCACCCACATGAACAGAACTATCCTACACATGATCTCGAATTAGCGGTCGTGGTATTTGCATTGAAAATTTGGAGGCACTACTTGTACGGCACTCGATTCGAGGTGTTCAGCGATCATAAGAGCCTTAAGTATTTATTTGACCAGAAGGAGCTGAACATGAGACAAAGGAGGTGGATAGAATTTCTTAAAGATTACGACTTCAGTCTCCAATATCATCCAGGCAAAGCAAATGTAGTGGCGGATGCTCTAAGCCGCAAGACACTTCATGTTAGCAATATGATGATAAAGGAGATGCAATTGATGCAGGAGTTTAGTAATCTCATGTTGGGTGTGCAGGTGCAGGAAAAGAGTATTATTCTGGAAATGCTGCAGGTGCATAATGAATTCATCGACTTGATCAAAGAAAGGCAGGTTGATGATCCAGAATTGCAAAAACTCTTAGAAAGAGCCTCTGACGGAGAAGAGCCCGATTTCATCAGGGGTTCAGACGGAATCATTCGATTTCGAGGAAGGGTATGTGTTCCTAAAGATTTTGAAGTTCAAAGGGATATTCTTCACGAGGCACATAAAATTAAATTAAGCCTCCACCCAGGTAAAACCTATCAAATCCATAAAACTTGACCAAATATTTCCTCGATTCCAATAATATCCCATAGCATATTCTATCTAACCACCATCTGCAGGTACCACCAAGACGTACCAAGATCTTAAAAGATTATTTTGGTGGCCTGGAATGAAGAAAGCTATCGCAGATTTTGTATCACGATGCCTAGTATGCCAAAAAGCCAAGATTGAACATCAAAAGCCCGGAGGCTTGCTAAGGCCTTTGGAGATTCCCGAGTGGAAATGGGATAGCATCTCTATGGATTTCGTATCTAGTCTTCCAAGGACCCCTTCTGGCTATGAAGCTATCTGGGTAGTAGTCGATCGGCTTACTAAATGTGCTCACTTTATCCCGATGAATATGAAGTATAGTATGGAGAAGTTGACACAACTATACATTCAAAATATTGTGAGACTACACGGAATTCCTTCAAGTATCATCTCTGACCGTGATCCCAGATTCCTCTCTCGTTTTTGGCAAAGTCTTCAACAGTCTTTGGGCACAAAACTCAAGTTCAGCACTGCATATCATCCCCAAACTGATGGGCAAACAGAGCGCACCATTCAATCGTTGGAGGATTTACAAAGGACTTGTGTTATTGAGCAATCGGGTAGTTGGGAACGTCTCTTGCCACTGATTGAGTTCACTTATAACAACAGCTTCCATTCCAGTATTGGGATGGCTCCTTTTGAGGCTCTCTATGGCAGAAAGTGCCGGACTCCATTGTGCTGGTTTCAAATCGGTGAAAATTTACTTCTTGGTCCAGATATTGTACAAGAAACCACCGAAAAGATCAAAATGATTCAGCAAAAAATGAAGGCATCACAGGATCGCCAAAAGAGCTATGCGGATAGACGTAGACGACCCTTGGAATTCGATGGTGGTGATCACGTGTTCTTAAGGGTAAGTCCTACCACCGGTGTCGGTCGTGCAATCAAGTACCGGAAGCTCTCTCCCAGGTTTATTGGTCCCTATCAGATAATTGAGAAGGTTGGACCTTTGGCGTATCGAATTGCATTGCCTCCTCATCTAGCTAAGTTACATGACGTATTCCATGTATCACAACTTCGGAAGTACGTGCATGACCCTTCGCATATAATTGATGTGGATAATATACCTTTGAAAGAAAATCTGACTTTTGAAATCCATCCCATTCGGATTGAAGATCGTCGGATTAAGCAACTCCGAGGCAAGCAAATTCCCTTGATAAAAGTTATTTGGCACCGCAATAATGTTGAAGAAGCTACTTGGGAGCTAGAAGAAAAGATGAGGGAATCTTATCCACAGCTTTTCAGCACTTAGTGAATTTCGGGGACGAAATTCTGGTAAGTGGGAGAGGATTGTAACGTCCTTAATTTAATTTCCCGTTAATGCATTTAATTAATTGTTATGGAAATATATTAAAATTAATTAAGAAAAACTAAGAAAAATAATCCAACGAGTATGTGAGGTGCTAGAAAGGAGTTATGAACGGTAGAATCGAAATTGGAAGTGAATCGGGTTAGACAGTGCAAGTTTATCTAAGTTAAAACACCTTTCCAACAACCCTAACTTGGAAAATTGTAATTAAATAATTACAACCCCAATCAAGATTTCCACCGTTGGATATGAAGTTAAGGATTTTAGGAAGTTACTCGTCAAATTTGAGCAAGATCCGACGGTGAACGAAGAAGTTATCTCGAATTGAAGCAGGAAGAAAATAGGAGGAAAATAGGAAAATGAATAAATGGGGTACTGGGAAAAACACTGGAGTCTTTTGGAAAATACTCGAGTGTTTTGGAAAAGACTGGAGTCTTTGTGAAAAGACTCGAGTGTTTTACAGATCCTGAATCAGGGAAAGGCAAAGCCCTCAGATTCACTCGAGTCTTTTAGAAAAGACTCGAGTATTTTTCATGAATTCACTCGAGTGATTTGGAAAAGACTCGAGTGTTTTTATCAGATCAGCAAAAAATAAAAACACGAGTTGGGGTCATTTTAACCCCAAATATCACTTTCTCACTCTTCTTTTCTCCGACTTCTCTCTAGGGTTTTCAACCCCAATTCATAAATCAAACAAATCTCCCCAAATTAATCATCATAAATCATCATGGATCATCATTAAGCATCCCTCTTGCACTATTCATCATCATCAAGCTCTTGGATCTCTCTCTCTCCACGTTTTCTCTCTCATCCAGCCAAGAGGATCTTAGCTAAACTTGGTATTTTCTCTTTTAATCTTCAAAATCAAGGTAAGGGGGTTGATTCATGGGCTTGGGAGTTGAATTTTGGGTGTGTATAATTATGATTAAGTTTAGGGTTAGATAATATGATTTTCTCTCTTTAATATATATGTTATTGTTCATGAAATTGCTTGACCCTATTTGCTACATGAAATAAGCATGATTATTAGTTGTATTTGTGGTTTGTTTTGTATTAGTTGTTTACCTTGCAATTAGTTGAGGAATTTATGGACATTGTAAGTAATAAGTTGAAAAAGGAATTTATGAGAATAAGGAGTAAGAAATTGTTTATGTTAGTAAATATGTAATTATGTAACTTCAAGTGAAAAAAATGAGATGTTTTGAAAAGTTTATATGAATTGGAAATGAGAAGTGTTACTTTGCAAATCGAGTATGAGAAATGAAAGAAATAAAGTGGTAATGCAAAGTAAGGAAAAATAAGAAGGTCTGCAGCTATTAATCGCGTTTTGGGATCCACACCCATTAGGTGCACACGGTTAGGACAGGGTCCTACTAGCAAAGTAGGCCCGAATTAGCCCCAACAGGTACAAAGCTCGCTCAGGAAAAATCCCCATAAGATCAAAGGCTCGTTAGGTTACGTGGATCCTACGTGATGATTAATAGCTGCATTACCAAATATAATCATGAAATATGAATAAATGAGAATATATGAAAGAGAGTGAAGAAAAGAAAATAAAGAAAAGGCCCTAACGAGGGAAAGGTCTTATGGGTCAAGAAGTCCTGAGTGAGAAGAAGTCCTATTGGGTGAAGATACCATCCTAACCAATTGTGAAATCAAGAATACCTAATGGAATTTATATTGCTAGCAAAGCAAAAGACAAAGTTAAAAGGTAAAAGTTAAAAGCATATGAAAGTAAAAGACAAGGTTAGAAGTTAAGAAAAACCAAGAGTATTTACTATTGTTATATGATTTTAAATTTGAACCAATAAGGTATGCAATGAAATATGATTTATGTATGTGAATGAATTGATTGTTGCATGCCTTAGTTGTTCTTATGCCTCTTTAAAATGACATTTCTGGGTTCGTGGATTTCTCACCCCTTACGCCCATTTTTCAGGTTCAAAGTTAGATTCCGAGGTCCCAGCCGAGCAGGATCACTCTCCCAACTAGGGAGAGTAGTGTTTCATGCCATTTTACTAGTTTGGAACTTAGGTTATTTTGAGATTGTATATATATAAAACCACCTTGATACTTTCTCTATAACTTATTATTTTTGTGGTGCAATGTGTAGGCACCTTTGGGCCGGATTTCCTCCGTTATGACGGGGATGTTCCGTGCATATTTTGTTGTAAGTAATACCTAATATTTTTGGTGAATCTAAGCCATGCAGGTACATAGAATGAACTAGGGAAACACCCTAGTGATGCATAGAGGTTATATGAACTGGACTGGAAAATATAAAATGAACTTGCAAGCAGGTAACAGGTTTTCAAGAAATATGGGAAATATCCAATAAACAGAGGAGACTCTGTCGGATTTTTCCTAGAATTCCCTATAACTAAATATTACTAAATGTACTTTCTAAATAAGTATAATTAGGTAATTCCGCGTGTGAGCCCTATGTTTTGAAAGGTTAGGAAAAGGAAAATTTTAGACCACTATTTTTAGTAATGAATTAGGCTTCCGCACTCTGATAATGGAGTTAAAAACTAAATAATTAAGCAAAACTCACAAAAATATTTGTTTAATTTTATTATAAAACTTAGGGTGTCACATTGAGTTGAGCTTGCTCCTCCATTAGTGCTCAGCAAAGTGGTGACTTTTGAAAAGGTATTTGAAATGCGGTTTTTGAAAAGATTTTTGAAAAGAGATCTTCAAAAAGATTTTGGAAAGAGATTTTTGAAAAGGTTTTCGAATAGCAGTTTTTGATAAGATTTTTGAAAAGGAACTTTTTGAAAAGATTTGTGAAAATCAATTTTTGTGAAAGAACTATGAAAAGAAAGTTTTGAGAAAAGTTTGTGAAAGGAAATTTTTGGAAAGAGGTTTGAAAAGAGGGATTTTTGGAAGAGGCTTGTCAAAAGAGGTTTGCGAAAAGTTTATGAAAAGGGTTTTGAGAAAGTTGTGAAAGGATTGTTTTGAAAAGAGATGTTGGTGAGAAATGGAGTATGATGAGAAAATTTGAGAATTGAGATTGGAAATGGTGATGTGATCCCAGCTCTGTGCTATGTGAGAAATGATGAGAGCAAGTTTGTGCAAAGTGTGGTCGGGACTCGTTGAAGGGTTGCACGAAGGATGGGCCGACCTTAGGATAATTAAAAAGATTAAAAGACTTTAAAAGACATGCGCGGTGAGGTATGAAAGTACGAAGTAGTGGAGAGGAAGAAACGATAAGTATCTGCGGATACTTAGGACGAGATTGCATTAGGGGAGGACGATGACGGTGAAACGTCAAGAAGTCTAGAGTATGTTTCTAGGCAGAACGAACTCCACATGTGGCGCACTAACGTGGTGGGGACTGGGTCTAATGCCGTGGCAAGTTCTGCGGGCCCACTAGAAACATACTGTCGCCCCCTAGATTGCAAATCGAGAACAGTGAGAGGGACTGGAGTGGGGCATCTTGTTTGCCACTGCGAGGCAGTGAGCCATGAATGTTTATTGATATTATTGATTGAGGCTGAGTCCTCCTGGTTTGGGACCATATGTGTTGACAGTTGTCGTGCCCGCACGGTAAAGGTCCTGTACTCTTGTTTGCTTCCGACTAGGTGGATGGATGGCCGAGGAGATGTAGGCTTGAAACGTGAGTTCTAACTACGAAAGAAATGCGTACCTCGATGATTCTTCAAATCCCCTGATCATCGATGGTTATAATTTTAATAAGACATTATAAGAAAAGAATCATAACTGTGAGAATAAGAGTCTGAGAAGTGTAAAGAATGAGAATGAGAATGAGAATGGAAATGTGGGAAGAATATGGAGTTCTGTGAAAGGGAATAGAAACAAGAGTGGAGAAGTTTTAAGGGAACGATGATAAGATGGAATGAACGTAGATTGCGGATAATGATGATAGTATGTTTGCTTGTTATCTTGTGTGTGCATGTTATGTGTTGTTTGTTGTGTGTCCTCTTATTTTGCCTACCGTAATTCCACACCGTCGACGCTACGCCGTCCGGATCGCTTACTCTCTCCTGTTCATTGGCATATCGGTGCTGCTGATATCTCAACGGGCAGACGGAGCAACCCGTGGAGATCATCATTCAAGACGGAGTGGAGCTAGATCTTATCAATGACAAGAAAGTAATGACAGAGATGACTACATCTTCGGGGATGAAGGAAAGGCGAAATAAGAAAAGGAGGCTTCATCCGGTTGTCTTCATTAGAGTAGCGTAGCGGAAGCGAAATTAGCAAATTTAGTTTAAGTTTGTAAATTGTGTTTCGAGTCAAGGATTACCAAGCAATGTACCACTCCTGTAATCAAGCTAAGCTTTTACATTCTGTATTGAGGTCTAATTATTTTTGAAAATCGAACGATGTGACCTTTTGGAAAATATCAGGATGATTTGGAGACAAGCCTTTTTATGAAAATGAAAGTTCTACGATAGTAAAGGTTTTGTAACAACTCGGTTTTCAGTACAAAAGATTTTAAAATGTATCAAAGACTTTTCAATATGCTTTAAAAAAAAAATTGGCCTCATTTTTGGTAACTTTAATAAGTAAAAGTTAATCATTTTGGGTTTATGAAAATCAGGTTGTTACATAATACGTGAAGGATTAAGGCCATCATCAAGTTCATCAATTCTCGTATACCACCTGAAAAAAAAACAGTAAGCAAATACAGTGACTTGATTAAATTGCTAAGTTCATAGGGGAAATTTGAAACAAAAAGGAGGGAGAGGGAGGAAAGTGAGCACTACATTTGTTCAAGCCCATCAGATTCATAGCACACAATTACCAACCTAACACATTTTAAAAACATAAGAAAAAAAAACCATAAATCCTTAAATTTATCCACTTAAAATCCTCAATTTCTTTTCTACCTGCGATAAGAAATACATAAAATGCAGCTCATAGCAGTATCAATACATCCATTTTACATGATTTGTCCTAGTGAAACCGTTCTAGAGCACTGAATGTTTGGATTAGCTTATAATCAAATACTCGATAGCCTTTTAGCTGAATAGTTGTTTGGCGTAAAAGTTTAAGAAAAATCATACATTTACTAAATGCCAATTCTTCCACACAATAATAAGTTGGAGATCATTATAACTTAAGTGCTTGTCTGATGTGTGCTCTCGAGCATAGCACATGTTAAGGATTCCAACTAAATATATCATATTTCAAGAATTATAAATGCATCGTTCCCCAATGAAAAATTGCTTTTATTAGAATCCTTAACATGCGACTTTGAGCACACATTAGAAAAACACATAAATTAATAAGCTTATTTTAAACCTAACAGGTATGGAATACTCCATTAATGTAAACGGAAGTTTACTTTCAACCAAGTCACCAGCAGCAACATTACCCAATATGCCAATAGATAGTTGATCTCAACAACAGTAAACCTTGTGCAGGCAACATCAGTCCAAGATAATTCAACTCATCTGCTTCCGAATATGATGGAAAAAATTACTATTAAAAAGACAAAGTTTCCCTATTTTAAAAGCTTATATCTAACCGGTGCTAGTTTGTTCTATCAAAGAGATGAAATAGGGTCTGTTCTTTTTTCATAGAAATTAATTGTTTCGTTTGTTCCCCACTGAAGTAAAATTAGCAGAAGCAAAAGAAGCAGAAGTAACAAAAGTAAATAACTAAATAAGCAAAAGAAGCAGAAGCATACCTTCCAATCCCAACCCGTCACCATAATCGTCGCCGTCGCCGTCACCGAGATAGGGTTTGCTGCGATTTAGGAAGCAACGAGCTGATAGGGGAGAGACGTCGCCGTAAGGATGATTGACGCCACCAGCCCGTCGTCTTGCTGCGGGAGTGACGACGTTGGGCGGTTTAGTTCAGAGAGAGAAATCGATATTCATCAAAGTGAGTGAGGGAGAGGGAGAGAGGGGCTGCGTTGGGCATTTTGGGTTTCCTTTGGTTTCTTTGTTTTTTTTATTGCTTTTTCATTTAGTTCCAGTAACTTAATAGATAATCCCGCTAAATTTTCAATGTCATGGGCCACGGTTTTTTTATCAAATTTATAAACCACACAAAATAAACTGTGGTGTAATATATTGTTATAAACCGTGGCCTATACAAGATTTTTGGCCACGTTTAAAAGTTAATATTATAAACCACATATATATAACCGTAGTCTTAATAATTTATTAAAAAACCATGGCCTTTAAATACCAACGGTTTGAAAACCGTAGTCTGAAAAGAATAGGCCACGGTTAACTTATGTGATAGTTTGGAAAATGAAAAATCAACATATTATTGACCACTTTGGTAAAACCGTGGTCTATTTTGTGTTTAGACCACAATTTTTTAAAAAGAAAAAAAAAGTGTGTTCTAAAGCAAAAAATGTTGTAGTGAGAAGAAGAAGAAAGAACCAAGCCAAAAACCTAAGCTCTTTCTTGAAGATCCAAGATCCAAAAGTTAGGAGATCGATCTTTTCTTTAGGTGGGTGGACCGAATGAGCAAGAAAAAGTTGTAATAGTATAGATTTTAATTTCTTTTGATTTTGTAACCCTTCTTTCTTTTCTTTCTTTACAAGTTCTATTTATGGTTGATCATGAACTCCTAGGACTCAAAGAAACTTGTAAACTTCTAATCAACGGACTCTATAACTCGTTTAAGGTTTTCCATGAAAGATCTTAAAGTTTTTCAAGAATAAAATCCTAAAGATCTAAAGGTTTGTTGTAACACCCCAAAATTTTAATCCCCGATTAATGAAATGTTAATTATAAATTAATTATAATTAATGATTTCTATATTAATCCTTGATTAAAATATGTGTTTATGTAGTTAGTAAATGTGTGTGTTTGGATTTAATAAATATAATAATGCATGAAATGAGTATTTTGCATATTAGTCTCTGGGTTGGGACCTAGAAGCAAATATAGGAAAGGTTTTGGAGGGAAAGTAAATAAAATAATTATTTTTCAAAAACTGGGCAAAATACTCGAGTATTCTGGTCAGAGTTGCACGAGTTAGTGCGTTGGGTGAGTCACCATCAACGATTTCCACTTCTTGCCACGAATACTCCATCCCCAACACCTCAAGGCATTCGCGTCGATGTGCATGAGCATCTTCCCACTCTATTTAAGCCTATCAACACCGATTTGTTGAAGCTCTTGGTCAAATTCGAAGTTGGTTGAGAAGTTGGGGTTCTGAACTTGTTTCTTTTGATTCGCCCTGTGTGAGTTGATTTGAGCTACACACCATAAACTAATACAAAGCTCACATCACGAGCTTTGTATAAACACCAAAATCGTGAGGATTGAGTGAGTGTAGTGGAAGATTCAAGGTTTGGAAGTGGAGCTGTTCTTGGTCAAGCTGTTGTCTGGAGCTTACTTCGATTTCGATTTCTGGTAAACTCACGAGTCTCTGAGTCCCAAATTCGATTTCTCTAGTTGGTATATGTTGCATAGAGTCTAGAAATCTAAAATCCCCAATTACATCTCTGTTTCATGTGTGAACCAATTCAATCTTGGTGGTGCACTCAAACTACTCTGCATGTGAAGCTTAAAGTGGTTTCTGGGGTTGGAAAGCTCTTCTTTGGAAATTCTCTGATTGATTCACGTCTGAGAGGTAAGGGGAAGTAATTTTGTACACTAGATAGAGTTTAAATTCCATTCATTGTATTAGAGAGCCACCAAGAGGCTCTAAGGGCTTAGTTTGAATAGGAACTTTGGTTTGGAGACCAAGCTTTGCTCTTTAGTTGTTTGGAGCAAGTTTATAATGATGCATGCAAGCTTAAATGATCATTGTTTTATGAGGGTGATGCTTATTTTGCAATTGGAGGTGTTGAGTTGCCAAATTGCGTATTTTATGCATTAATGATTGATTCTCTGTCAAATCTGTTATTTGATATGAAATGAGTGTTGTAATAGGTCCATTATATGATATGTGAACCTTGTTGATCCCTGGATTGGACTAAAATTGGTAGAATTGAAAATGGTGTGTTAAAAGTAAGATTTCAGTATGTTCTGCACTAAAACACTCGAGTAGTGGGTTGGATACTCGAGTAAAATGTTAATAAAACAATGTATTTTGAGAAAGAACACTCGAGTATCAAGCCCAATACTCGAGTATCGAATGATACCAGAGGACATGTTAAGGCAAACCACTCGAGTAATGCAGGGGTGACTCGAGTATTCTGGAATTCATGATGAGTCACTTGAGTACCCATGAACTACTTGAGTATTTTATGAATCTGAAACCCAAATCCTCAGAAAGTCATGAACACTCGAGTATCTTGAGGAACACTCGAGTAATCTGCAAAATGTTGAAGAACACTCGAGTGTGCTGAATGATACTCGAGTAATTCACACAGAACCTGAAAAACACCATTTCCAATTCTGACTTAATTGGTTAAGGATTTAACAACGATAATCCAAGGGATCTGGACTTAAAAGAAATTGATTAATATAAGTATACCGTTTGGTGACAGTCCTTTTTGATAATGAAATGCGCCTAGGTGGCCTGTAATATACTAATCAATTTCCTTTGAGCTTAAAAATAAAATGCATTCATTATGGAGTTTGGATGGTAGGACGTATATCATGTTTTTGGTAAACATGTGGAGGGCCTCTGGGAGTGCCAATACGCTTGCTTGATGACACGTTGTTGACGTGGTCGGCTTAGTGGATGCTGATATGGTAACACCGTTTGGATGACGGTCCGTTTGGATGACGGGATATGCTCAGGTGGCATGGATTCCAAGCTTGACGTGTACATTCTTGGTGAATGTACGAAATGTTGCATACCTAGGAATGCAACGCACGGTTGAGTGCTGGGTTGTCAGGGATGGACGTCAGAGAGTGATATAGTTTGATGGAGATAGGCTTAAGAGCTAAAATAATGCATCATGCAACTTATTTAAATTTAATGTGATAAGTGAAAGAAGTATGAGCATCCTATTTGCATCCAATAAATGCTATATGCTAAATGTGATTGTTGTTCATTGTCACATACATACATATTCATATTGTACATATTTATACTCTGTTGATTACGTGTATAGAAATGCTTACCCCTTTGCCCTTGTAGGTGATGTCTCGTTACATCGCTTGCGTCGAGATTCGGCCACTTCCTAGTGGCACATGGATCTATGAGGACCATCGCGCGGTGTTCGAGGGAGAGGTGGAGATCACCTTTTACCATCCGAACCCGTTGATTCGATTTCGTCCTCGTAGATTTAGGATTCCCATCATATACACTATGCACGTACCCCCGTTTTACACATATCATGGACCACCTCCCACGCGACCAGCTCGCTCTTATCACAGTTTTCGTTTTCGACCTACCCGCTCACACCCTTTTACTTCGAGAGTCGTCCGTGAGGAGACTCCCCCTTCTGATCCGAGGAGCCCAGTCAGGGTCTCACCATCACCTGACCCCGTACCCAGTGGTAGGGTACACTCTCCATCGGATGAGATCGAGGAGGATCCAGTGGAGGACGAGAACGGAGGCGAGCCTGTCGTTCATTCTACTAGGAGTGATTGGAGGGATGACGATCCCTAGGTATGCGCATATGGTATATGATGAGGATCAGAAGATCCGGTGTGGGGATGCTGTGGAGGAGATTTTGCTGCTGTTGCTGTGTTGATGATGATGCTGTTACCTTTTGCTTCTTGGAGACTGCTACTATCACTACTACTACTACTGATGATGCTGCCAGATCTACACGACCACCTCTATAGTCCATATTTTGCTATGTATATATTTTATAGATATACTTTTGAGTACTCTAGGGCTATGGTTACACTATGATGTAGATCTGTTATGGACTTGTTTGGATCTTGGAGACTGTGTTACTGGGACTATGTACTCATAACTCTTTTCACATATATATATATATATATATAACCTATGTGTATATTTCTATTAGATGCATATTCCTAAAGTTTCAGCTTACTCTGATTTAATCTCTCTTAAGAGATCGGCTGTAAAAAAGGATTAGATGACGTCAGTTTTACAAAACGAAAAGAATGAATAGCTTCCTTTACTTTCTATCATATAAATACAATTTCAAATGCGAATGCTATTTAGCTTGTTGTAACATCCCTAATTTTAATCGCTAGTATAATTATAAGTTTTACCGAAGTAAATATATGTTTATTAAAAACAAACTATTTAGTTGTTGAGTATTTTTATAAAATACATTATCTTAATTACGAAAGTAAATTTCATTTCTTTTATGTTCTAAAGTAAATTCATTTAAAATAGTTACCCTATATCAAAAAAACACTTTATATGTTTTACTTTACTTTGATATATTTTATATGGAAATATTTTATTTGAAATATTTATAAGTTTCTTACTTTATGATTTTTATTCTAGTATTAATGTATAGTGTTTAAAATTGATTATTGGTATTTTGAATTTTAAAATAAAAGAATAAGTAATATATGTGTGTGTATATGTTGATCTAGAGGAAAAAAAAAAAAGAAAACGTGAGTGTGTGTGTGCTGTGTGAAGGGGAAACCCTAAGCACCCTTCTTCTTGCCAAGTGAGCCGCCACCCCCTATCTCCACTTCTTCTTCTTCTTGCCCAAAGACCCAGCCGTCGCCTCCTCTCTCTCAAGGCACCGTCGTCGTCCTAGCTTCTCTCTCTTGTCCACGTCGTTTTCTCTCTCTCCTTCTTTGGTCCGTGAAGCCGCGCCGCCAGCTAAGGGAGTCGCGGTTTGTGACTCGTCTTCTCCCCTGGGTCGCGATTTCGCTCGCAGCCGCCACCCATCCGGTGCTCTCTCCCAGTCGCAACTCGCGGCCACCATGGAATGCACTGCTGGTTTTGTGTGTTGTCGTCGTCGTTCTTCGCTGTTGCTGCGGTGGAGCCCGCCGCCACCGTTACCCAGAACCGGATCCGCCCTCCTTGGCTGCTCCTACGCTCGTTGTTGGTGACTTGGAGATTGAAGGTTGTTCTCTCTCCTTCCCCGGTTCAGATTCGTTGCCGTTCTCGCCACCGACGCCGGTATCACCATCCTCGTTATCGTGTCCAGCCGCTCCTTTGTGCCTTGAACCGGCTTGACCGAACCGGCCTTCAAACCATATTTGAGGGTAAATCCCTAATACTTTTCGAATTGCTCTATGTTGTGTTTTAATTTTTATATTAATACTAATTTTAATGTTATTGATAATATTTATTTAATATTAAACTGTTTTGGAAATTAAGCTTGTATTATAATTTATATTGATTTTAATTATGTTGTTAGTGATCATGAATTTAATTGCTCACTTGATTGTGATAACATCGAATTAAATATTATGTCGAATGATGAGTTTTAAAGAGTAATTTTTGTTAAATGTGTTGGGTTCCTAAGTAAGTGAGCTGTCGTTTAGCTTGGTTGAGTTGTCCCTAAGCTAAACGATACGTCAGTTAATTAGGAATCTGATATACTCGGCATAATGTTAATTCGAGTTAAAACATTGAACATTAATTTAAAACTGAAAAGAAGTGTAATTGTTTTAATGTCATAATGGTGATGTGAACTTATTTTCGAATCGAGCACACTTCCTTTTAGTTCGGAATTAATAGTGTCAAGTAACAACATTTGATTTTGTAGCTTGAAACTAAAACTAAGTAACTTTAATGAATTTTGGTGATTATGTTAGTTTCAAAATGTTAGTGTATTTTCAATAAAAAGCTATACTATTTTATTAAAAAGACAATGATCTTAATTTGAAATCCAAAGTTATTTGGGTTTGTAAACTATTGTTAAATGATTTCTGGATTTGGAAAACTTACGAAAATACTCTACTTTGAAATATGCCAAGTATATATTGAGATTTCAAATTGAGTCGCTCTTGGCACGTTAAATTGATTTTTATACGATTTAATGTTATAGTTAGATTACGAAGGTGTTTTAGGGCAAACACAAGCGATAACAATGGGCCACAACATGTGCAAGTATCGACATATGGAAAGGAATGCGTTGTGAAAAGCTAAGAGTTAAAGTAATTACAGGTAAGGGGTGTTTTACCTTGCCTTAGAGAGTATTTTCTTATCAGTATATAATACTTGCTAAGAATATGTGGGTATGCTTGTGACTGATTCTTCGGGTAATTAATTTAAATTAAACATAAAGTAAGAAAGTAAATGAAATGAACTATAAATTGATACTTGTGATTGAATATGCAGGCTAAGTGCTATATGTTACCATGTATGTTTATTTGAAGAACAGGAACACTGGTTGTGAATTGTGAATGTATATGTGATAATATTTGTTATGCTTTTGTGTATGAATAACTGAAGTATAATTGTCATGGAATGTTTATGTGAAATATTATAAGTTGTCATGTATGCTCAGGTGGGAAATGTGGGGTTAATTGGTATATGTCTTTATGTATGTGTGTTTGGGGAATGTGAGACTATTAGTTGTGAAAGAGTAAATGTGTTAAAAATGTAAGCCTATATATAAGTAATTTGAATATCATGCTTTATGTTTAATTCCAATTGTTGATACTTGAACTATGTGGTTGATGTATTGCTAAATCAAAAAGAGCCCTAGAATGTATGAATGATTAAAAGAAAAATATGAATGTTCGGAATTAAACTAAGTGCGAAATATGTACTGTGATGCTTTAATATTATTATCTATATGAATAACATATGTGGTGGTATGAGGTACCTTCCGGTGTGGAGGTGAAGTACCGTCAGGCCAAATTGTATGAGGTACCTTCCGGTGTGGAGGTGAAGTACAATGGTACGAGGTACCTTCCGGTGTGGAGGTGAAGTACCCATAGGCCAAAACGTATGAGGTACCTTCCTGTGTGGAGGTAAAGTACAACGGTATGAGGTACCTTCCGGTGTGGAGGTGAAGTACCCATAGGCCCAATCGTATGAGGTACCTTCCTGTGTGGAGGTGAAGTACAACAGTATGAGGTACCTTCCGGTGTGGAGGTGAAGTACAATGGTATGAGGTACCTTCCGGTGTGGAGGTGAAGTACCCATAGGCCCAATCGTATGAGGTAAATTCCGGTGTGGAGGTGAAGTACAATGCTAAGAGATATATCTTAAAAATGAAATGGAAAATGAATTATAATAATGATACAGAACTTGAAATGATGTTTTAGGATTATCTGCAAAAGATTAAATAATTATGAGATACAATGGTATGAGATACATCTTTATGAAATGGAAAGATAAATGGAATTATATGTTGGGAAATTAGAACGTGAAATGTAAATAAGTGATGTGTTTGGAATAGGTGAAATTTGTAATTAGATGATAACTGATAATGTGTGTGAGAGGGTTATTCACTAGAAAGTTGATAGGAGAATGAGATTAATGAGAAAATATGGAAAAGCTAATATGGACATAATGAACAAGAGATGAAGAAATGAGATTGTTGTGTGTGTTTGAGCATGTTGGTTTGACTAAATGGAAATATATGTGCTATGTGCTAATTGTGTTTGACTTGGTAGGTCATTATGTCTAGTTAGAAACTACTTTCTATTTCATGTGTAAAGGTCACCCTTGCAACCATTTTTACAAGTTCAAAGTTTGAGCAGTCACCGTTGTCGGCCGAGCAGGTGTACAATTTAGCGTAGAGGGAATTATATTCTTTTTATTATAATTAATTTATTTGGGTATTGAAACAATTCGTTGTAAGCCCTGAGTTTTATTTTACTTTGTTAGAAGGGCCTGAAAATCAAATTAGTATATTTATAAATATTTTCTGAACTGTACTGGTTTGACAGGTTATAAAATGTAATTTTTGGGAAATCCGAAAAACAAAGGAAGCTCTGTCCGTTTTTCCGGAAAAATATTCTTAAGTATTTTAATTTAAAAAAAAATTTTCAAGTACCATTTTATTAAAATCCAAAATTTACTAAATAATTGTGAGGGTGTTACACTATGGTATCCGAGCAGTTTCCCTCGGCCTTTGGAGTTTGGACTCACAACTCCTATGGTTTACTCACCAAGCGAGTAACATTAGATGTCTAAGTTAGTTAGATTAGGGATTTGAATTTAGGAGACTTTGTATCACATTTCAAATTTTATAATTGAATTCTTAGTGTTGTTCCGGGTTTTGTAAAGTGCCCGAATCCAATATTCTTAACTGTTGTATTGTCATACTTGGAAAACGTGTAATTGTCAAGACTAAGGGCAATGAAAGACCCCAACGAGCTAGGGCATGCTAGCTGCCACCCCAACGGGAAGGATTAACCCTTAGTATTGAATCAAGAGCACAAAATCCAATGGTGACAATTTAGATAAAATAATTCCAATGGCATTTCTAGGTGAATTAAGTCGTGTCACTCTCCTCCATCATGATTCTGTTTCTATTGTGCATAACCTTAACATTGGTTTAGCGTCTTGAACCTTTAATTCTTCGTTCAAATCTTGACATGTTAGATATTAATTGTTGAATCTAGAATTCATTCTCCTGCGAATATCAATCGATTGTGAATGATTTTTATTAATGCGTGATGCACTTGCTAATGTACAACTTCTTGAGTACGTTGCATCCATCATTCTCATTTCTATGCAAACACTTGAATTCTAAACCAAAAACTTACCTATTCTTGTTCTTGCATGGGTTGGATCTTACGTACACCCATGGCCTTTTGATATCGAATAGAATTCCTTTATTGTCATCGACGATCGAATTTCTATTCTTAATGAATAAGATTCCTTGTGGTTCAAACGTAATTGGAGAGTCGTTAGTTCTTCCTTTAATCACGTCTTAGCTATGAAGGCATAATGCAGTTGAAACTTAACAAGTTGACCCTTGAACTTGTCTTGGTAAAGTAATCCTTATCATCTCTTATACGCCAATAAATTCAATTGCTTGGTGATTCTTTTCAACTCCAATTGCATCATGATTGTCATAGACTCAAATTGTCTCTTGCAAAGTTTAAAATACATACTTTCTAGTTTGAATACGCTCCAAGTAAAATGCAACCCTTTTCGTATGACCTATGACTGCATGAGCATGTTTATTTCGGGTCATGACTCTAACGCTTTTGATAGTGGTGACTCTTGAGACCTTGTCCTTACTCTTTAATACTTTGAAGATTATTTTTATAATCTCCTGATTTGTCTAATCCTTAGATTTGATTGACACTTTCCTGAGTCTACTATATCACATTTCTCAAATGTGTAATCAACAAACATTCTTATCCTATCTAGAATACGGTTGTCGTCCAAGAAAATCGATGTCCCATGTTATCGTTCTATTGTCTAATTGGCGATCCGAGACGATCAATTGCCTTGTTCCTTGATGGATTGCTTTGGATTTCGCCTTACTTGATTAATTATTCTATGCCTTGCGAAGAATTTAGTAAACTCGTGGAATTTGACATCGGAATTGATCAAAACTTTGTTCGGAACGACGAAGACGCATCAAAGGCTAGACAATGCAAGAACGACCTCAGTAAAAGGATGAAGTTTACCTCTTGTCTTATGAGTTAGATTAAGCACCTTGTTTATTATAGCTGGTTAAGTTTATTGGAATGATACTCAGGGATTCTCGAATCCTAACCTTACAGTTTTCCCTAATCAAATTTCGAGGACGAAATTTCTTTTTGGGGGGAAGGATTGTAACATCCCTAATTTTAATCCCTAGTATAATTATAAGTTTTACCGAAGTAAATATATGTTTATTAAAAACCAACTATTTAGTTGTTGAGTATTTTTATAAAATACATTATGTTAATTACGAAAGTAAATTTCATTTCTTTTATGTTCTAAAGTAAATTCATTTAAAATAGTTACCCTATATCAAAAATACACTTTATATGTTTTACTTTATTTTGATATATTTTATATGGAAATATTTTATTTGAAATATTTATAAGTTTCTTTATGATTGTTATTCTAGTATTAATGTATAGTGTTTAAAATTGATTATTGGTATTTTGAATTTTAAAATAAAAGAATAAGTAATATATGTGTGTGTATGTGTTGGGCTAGAGGAAAAAAAAAAAGAAAACGTGAGTGTGTGTGTGCTGTGTGAAGGGGAAACCCTAAGCACCCTTCTTCTTGCCAAGTGAGCCGCCACCCCCTATCTCCACTTCTTCTTCTTCTTGCCCAAAGACCCAGCCGTCGCCTCCTCTCTCTCGAGGCACCGTCGCCATCCTAGCTTCTCTCTCTTGTCCATGTCGTTTTCTCTCTCTCCTTCTTTGGTCCGTGAAGCCGCGCCGCCAGCTAAGGGAGTCGCGGTTTGTGACTCGTCTTCTCCCCTGGGTCGCGATTTCGCTCGCAGCCGCCACCAATCCGGTGCTCTCTCCCAGTCGAAACTCGCGGCCACCATGGAATGCACTGCTGGTTTTGTGTGTTGTCGCCGTCGTTCTTCGCTGTTGCTGCGGTGGAGCCCGCCGCCACCGTTACCCAGAACCGGATCCGCCCTCCTTGGCTGCTCCTACGCTCGTTGTTGGTGACTTGGAGATTGAAGGTTGCTCTCTCTCCTTCCCCGGTTCAGATTCGTTGCCGTTCTCTCCACCGACGCCGGTATCACCATCCTCGTTATCGTGTCCAGCCGCTCCTTTGTGCCTTGAACCGGCTTAACCGAACCAGCCTTCAAACCATATTTGAGGGTAAATCCCTAATACTTTTCGAATTGCTCTATGTTGTGTTTTAATTTTTATATCAATACTAATTTTAATGTTATTGATAATAATTATTTAATATTAAACTGTTTTGGAAATTAAGCTTGTATTATAATTTATATTGATTTTAATTATGTTGTTAGTGATCATGAATTTAATTGCTTACTTGATTGTGATAACGTCGAATTAAATATTATGTCGAATGATGAGTTTTTAAGAGTAATTTTTGTTAAATATGTTGGGTTCCTAAGTAAGTGAGCTGTCGTTTAGCTTGGTTGAGTTGTCCTTAAGCTAAACGATACGTCAGTTAATTAGGAATCTGATATACTCGGCATAATGTTAATTCGAGTTAAAACATTGAACATTAATTTCAAACTGAAAAGAAGTGTAATTGTTTTAATGTCATAATGGTGATGTGAACTTATTTTCGAATCGAGCACACTTCCTTTTAGTTCGGAATTAATAGTGTCAAGTAACAACGTTTGATTTTGTGGCTTGAAACTAAAACTAAGTAACTTTAATGAATTTTGGTGATTATGTTAGTTTCAAAATGTTAGTGTATTTTCAATAAAAAGCTATACTATTTTATTAAAAAGACAATGATCTTGATTTGAAATCCAATGTTATTTGGGTTTGTAAACTATAGTTAAATGATTTCTTGATTTGGAAAACTTACGAAAATAAATATGCTATGTAAATATTGGGATTTCAAATTGAGTCGCTCTTGGCACGTTAAATTGATTTTTATACGATTTAATGTTATAGTTAGATTACGAAGGTGTTTTAGGGAAAACACAAGCGATAACAATGGGCCACGACATGTGCAAGTATCGGCATATGGAAAGGAATGCGTTATGAAAAGCTAAGAGTTAAAGCAATTACAGGTAAGGGGTGTTTTACCTTGCCTTAGAGAGTATTTTCTTATTAGTATATAATACTTGCTAAGAATATGTGGGTATGCTTGTGACTGATTATTCGGGTAATTAATTTAAATTAAACATAAAGTAAGAAAGTAAATGAAATGAACTATAAATTGATACTTGTGATTGAATATGCAGGCTAAGTGCTATATGTTACCATGTATGTTTATTTGAAGAACAGGAACACTGGTTGTGAATTGTGAATGTATATGTGATAATATTTGTTATGCTTTTGTGTATGAATAACTGAAGTATAATTGTGATGGAATGTTTATGTGAAATATTATATGTTGTCATGTATGCTCAGGTGGGAAATGTGGGGTTAATTGGTATATGTCTTTTGTAACACCCCGATTTCGGCAACTTGAAAACATTATCTCTTTAACCAAAATATAGTAAAAATTTGGGAAATTATTTTTTTTTATTTACAAGGTGACATGTACATGGGAAGCTTACGGTTCAAAAACATTTCAGTAACCTAATTGAAACAAAGTAACGTTCTCATGTCACACATCACGAGTCAAGTTCCAAACCGAGATGTTAATTAACATCGCGCTTTGTAACTTGACCTCGTAAATCGGTTTCGAGAAACATTTCCAAAACTTGTTCATAAAAACTTTTTCCTTAAAAATCATTCTCAATAAAATACCAAGTGGGGTTCAGAATGAGACGACAATGTAACCAAGTAGTTGCAAGGGATACAGGGCTCAAGGGAATTACCTATTACTACTCTTAACCTCTATTCTTCTTCGCTGAAGCCCACAGCCGAAACCGCATCGAGACGAGTGCTCGAACTATACTACAGAGTCGACCATCTACCCGTTGCGATATCGGAGTAACCCGACACGACAACATGGTAGGAGAGATGGTCAGTAATCCAAAAGTACATCCATGACCAGACAGAATACTAACTTCTTATAAAAGAATACTCCAAATAAAATAGAGGAACCATGCATTATCAACTACTCATGCTATGCATATGACAAATATATTCACATAAGCATATAGGAACACTTGTAAACAAAACACACCCTAATCAATCCAAAATCATAACTCATTCTCAACGTACATCACCATACTTGGCATCACAAGCCTTTCAACCATTCCAGTCTTATTATCATCATTCTCAATCTTTCAACCATCAACCATACTTTCTTCTTTTCTTTGAATCTTTCTCAATAAATTCTTTATAATTTCTTTCTTGTATTCTTTCATTATTCTTAAGTCTTATCAAACGATTAGCATCAATGATGAGGGGGACACATCATTGAGCTCACACACGTCTACATCTCCTCGGTCATCCACCCAACCTAATCGGAAGCAAACAGGAGTACAGGACCTTTACCACGCGGGCACGACAGCTGTCACACAAACAAATGGTCCCTGACCAGGAGGCCCAGCCTCAATAATATCATATCATAAACATGGCACGCTCTCAGCGGCAATCACAAATGCCCCGTTCCAGTCCCTCTCACTGTTCCTGAGCTTCCATAGGGGTGACAGCACTATTCTGGTCCCGGGTGCAGAACTTACCACGGTATTAGACCCAGTCCCCACCACGTTAGTGCACCACATGTGGAGTTCGTTCTGCCCAGAATAGTACTCAAGGCAACGTGACGTTTTACCGCCCGAGCCTACCCTAATGCATTCATCAACCCGGATATCCCTGATATCCGGGGTACCTTCCTCTCCATTACTTCGCACTCTCATGCCTCACCGTATTATTGTCTTTTAAAGTTTTTAGCATTTTAATTAGCGGCTTGTTCCTAAAAGTCGGCTCGTCCTTGGTGCATCCCTTCAACGAAGCCCGACCACTAATCGCAATCCGTTTCCCCCTAAATCTCAATGGCCTCATATCACTTTTATTTCATCATCACAATTCTCATAATCTTTCTCGTCTCATCTCATCAACCTTCTCAACATCTTTTTACTCGTCTTTCTCAAAGTCTCTTTTCACAAAACTTTTTCGAAGATGATGTTTCCCAAAGACTTTCACAAAAAATATCATTTTCACAAAAAGCTTTTCAGAAACTTCTCTTCAAAAACCTTTTTCAAAAATCATATTCTTGGGTGAGTGTTAATGGAGGAGCAAGCTCAACTCAACACTAAGCTTCTTCCCAAGAACATGAACGAGGAATCATATTTCCATTCAAACCACATCTCACAACATTACTCTTCTCCAATCTCAACTCTTTCAATCACATTTTCTCACTTTTACAATTACTTCATCTCGTCAACTCATTTCTTTCGCAATTTTATTCATGTTGTGTTTATTTCTTTCTCAATTACATCCTCTCAATTTTCAAATCTCATTCTTTCTCGTAATTCTTATTTCCTCGTATAACCTTTTTCCAAACAAAATACACTCTACAGGATAATTCGCAAAGAATTCCAATACACAACCAAATAAACCATGCATCATGTAAAATAGAAAAGCATCTAGCACATATATGCATCACGTATGATAATTCAGCATGCAACACATTAGACTCGATGTACTCAGTTTAGAACTGAGTCTACGTGTCACGAGGACCTAGGCCTACTGCATCTCTCACCTCACGCTCCAGCTTCTGAAATCCTTGCGGGTCCTTCCCAACAAGTCGGTCGTTCCGCTTTTCGACTTACACGCACCTTGTGCTAAATAAACGACGTTATATTTCTATTGTAGATAATCGCCCTACTTATTATCAAAAACGCGTTTTCGAAAACTCTTTTTACTTCTCGTCGGTAAATCGTAAATCGTCAAAACTTTTTCAAAACAAATCTTTCTTAAGTTAAACACCACTTAAAACTTAAACTTTAAACCAAAAAAATAAGTTTTAAAGATTGAAAAACAATTTAAATAGGATCTGGACAACAAGTATACTAGTCCATAAACCATTTTTCAGAAAACCCGAAAACACCGAAAAATCATTCTTTAGTTCATGGGATACTTTACTATAAACTAAGCACTTAAATAATTTATTTTTAAAACTTAACATTGTGAAATGAATTAAGGGAAGCAACCACTAAGTCCAAGGTTATTCAATTGGATCAAGTTAAACTATTTCCAATCCAATGACTTTTTAAACCAATTACAAAGTCAAACACAATACTTTGATTAATTAAATTGGGTAGAGGGAATTATATTCTTTTTATTATAATTAATTTAATTGGGTATTGAAACAATTCATTGTAAGCCCTGAGTTTTGTTCTACTTTGTTAGCAGGGCCTGAAAATCAAATTAGTATATTTATAAATATTTTCTGAACTGTACTGGTTTGACAGGTTATAAAATGTAATTTTTGGGAAATCCGAAAAAAAAAGGAAGCTCTGTCCGTTTTTCTGGAAAAATATTCTTAAGTATTTTAATTTAAAAAGAAATTTTCAAGTACCATTTTACTAAAATCCAAAATTTACTAAATAATTGTGAGGGTGTTACACTATGGTATCAGAGCAGTTTCCCTCGGCCTTTGGAGTTTGGACTCACAACTCCTATGGTTTACTCACCAAGCGAGTAACATTAGATGTCTAAGTTAGTTAGATTAGGGATTTGAATTTAGGAGACTTTGTATCACATTTCAAATTTTATAATTGAATTCTTAGTGTTGTTCCGGGTTTTGTAAAGTGCCCGAATCCAATATTCTTAACTGTTGTATTGTCATACTTGGAAAACGTGTAAATGTCAAGACTAAGGGCAATGAAAGACCCCAACGGGCTAGGGCATGCTAGCTGCCACCCCAACGGGAACGATTAACCCTTAGTATTGAATCAAGAGCACAAATTCCAATGGTGACAATTTAGATAAAATAATTCCAATGGCATTTCTAGGTGAATTAAGTCGTGTCACTCTCCTCAATCATGATTCTGTTTCTGTTGTGCATAACCTTAACATTGGTTTAGCGTCTTGAACCTTTATTTCTTCGCTCAAATCTTGACATCTTAGATATTAATTGTTGAATCTAGAATTCATTCTCCTGCGAATATCAATCGATTGTGAATGATTTTTATTAATGCGTGATGCACTTGCTAATGTACAACTTCTTGAGTACGTTGCATCCATCATTCTCATTTCTATGCAAACACTTGAATTCTAAACCAAAAACTTACCTATTCTTGTTCTTGCATGGGTTGGATCTTACATACACCCATGGCCTTTTGATATCGAATACAATTCCTTTATTGTCATTGATGATCGAATTTCTATTCTTAATGAATAAGATTCCTTGTGGTTCAAACGTAATTGGAGAGTCGTTAGTTCTTCCTTTAATCACGTCTTAGCTATGACGGCATAATGCAGTTGTAACTTGACAAGTTGACCCTTGAACTTGTCTTGGTAAAGTAATCCTTATGATCTCTTATACGCCAATAAATTCAATTGCTTGGTGATTCTTTTCAACTCCAATTGCATCATGATTGTCATAGACTCGAATTGTCTCTTGCAAAGTTTAAAATACATACTTTCTAATATTAATACGCTCCAAGTAACATGCAACCCTTTTCGTATGACCTATGACTGCATGAGCATGCTTATTTCGGGTCATGACTTTAACGCTTTTGATAGTGGTGACTCTTGAGACCGTGTCCTTACTCTTTAATACTTTGAAGATTATTTTGATAATCTCCTGATTTGTCTAATCCTTAGATTTGATTGAAACTTTCCTGAGTCTACTATATCACGTTTCTCAAATGTGTAATCAACAAACATTCTTATCCTATCTAGAATATGGTTGTCGTCCAAGAAAATCGATGTCCCATGTTATCGTTCTATTGTCTAATTGGCGATCCGAGACGATCAATTACCTTGTTCCTTGATGGGTTTCTTTGGATTTCGCCTTACTTGATTAATTATTCTATGCCTTGTGAAGAATTTAGTAAACTCGTGGAATTTGACATCGGAATTGATCAAAACTTTGTTCGGAACGACGAAGACGCATCAAAGGCTAGACAATGCAAGAACGACCTCAGTAAAAGGATGAAGTTTACCTTTTGTCTTATGAGTTAGATTAAGCACCTTGTTTGTTATAGCTGGCTAAGTTTATTGGAATGATACTCAGGGATTCTCGAATCCTAACCTTACGGTTTTCCCTAATCAAATTTCGAGGACGAAATTTCTTTTTGGGGGGAAGGATTGTAACATCCCTAATTTTAATCCCTAGTATAATTATAAGTTTTACCGAAGTAAATTTATGTTTATTAAAAACCAACTATTTAGTTGTTGAGTATTTTTATAAAATACATTATGTTAATTATGAAAGTAAATTTCATTTCTTTTATGTTCTAAAGTAAATTCATTTAAAATAGTTACCCTATATCAAAAATACACTTTATATGTTTTACTTTACTTTGATATATTTTATATGGAAATATTTTATTTGAAATATTTATAAGTTTCTTACTTTATGATTTTTATTCTAGTTTTAATGTATAGTGTTTAAAATTGATTATTGGTATTTTGAATTTTAAAATAAAAGAATAAGTAATATATGTGTGTGTATGTGTTGAGCTAGAGGAAAAAAAAAAGAAAACGTGAGTGTGTGTGTGCTGTGTGAAGGGGAAACCCTAAGCACCCTTCTTCTTGCCAAGTGAGCCGCCACCCCCTATCTCCACTTCTTCTTCTTCTTTCCCAAAGACCCAGCCGTTGCCTCCTCTCTCTCGAGGCGCCGTCGCCATCCTAGCTTCTCTCTCTTGTCCACGTCATTTTCTCTCTCTCCTTCTTTGGTCCGTGAAGCCGCACCGCCAGCTAAGGGAGTCGCGGTTTATGACTCGTCTTCTCCCGTGGGTCGCGATTTCGCTCGCAGCTGCCACCCATCCGGTGCTCTCTCCCTGTCGCAACTCGCGGCCACCATGGAATGCACTGCTGGTTTTGTGTATTGTCGCCGTCGTTCTTCGCTGTTGCTGCGGTGGAGCCCGCCGCCACCGTTACCCATAACCGGATCCGCCCTCCTTGGCTGCTCCTACGCTCGTTGTTGGTGACTTGGAGATTGAAGGTTGTTCTCTCTCCTTCCCCGGTTCAGATTCGTTGCCGTTCTCGCCACCGACGCCGGTATCACCATCCTCGTTATCGTGTCCAGCCGCTCCTTTGTGCCTTGAACCGGCTTGACCGAACCGGCCTTCAAACCATATTTGTGGGTAAATCCCTAATACTTTTCGAATTGCTCTATGTTGTGTTTTAATTTTTATATTAATACTAATTTTAATGTTATTCATAATAATTATTTAATATTAAACTGTTTTGGAAATTAAGCTTGTATTATAATTTATAATGATTTTAATTATGTTGTTAGTGATCATGAATTTAATTGCTTACTTGATTGTGATAACGTCGAATTAAATATTATGTCGAATGATGAGTTTTAAAGAGTAATTTTTGTTAAATGTGTTGGGTTCCTAAGTAAGTGAGCTGTCGTTTAGCTTGGTTGAGTTGTCCCTAAGCTAAACGATACGTCAGTTAATTAGGAATCTGATACACTCGGCATAATGTTAATTCGAGTTAAAACATTGAACATTAATTTCAAACTGAAAAGAAGTGTAATTGTTTTAATGTCATAATGGTGATGTGAACTTATTTTCGAATCGAGCACACTTCCTTTTAGTTCGGAATTAATAGTGTCAAGTAACAACATTTGATTTTGTGGCTTGAAACTAAAACTAAGTAACTTTAATGAATTTTGGTGATTATGTTAGTTTCAAAATGTTAGTGTATTTTCAATAAAAAGCTATACTATTTTATTAAAAAGACAATGATCTTAATTTGAAATCCAATGTTATTTGGGTTTGTAAACTATAGTTAAATGATTTCTTGATTTGGAAAACTTACGAAAATACTCTACTTTGAAATATGCTAAGTATATATTGAGATTTCAAATTGAGTCGCTCTTGGCACGTTATATTGATTTTTATACGATTTAATGTTATAGTTAGATTACGAAGGTGTTTTAGGGAAAACGCAAGCGATAACAATGGGCCACGACATGTGCAAGTATCGGCATATGGAAAGGAATGCGTTCTGAGTAACTAATATCAATAATAGGGTAGGCTTAGTTTATTGCTATGTCTCTTGTAGAATTTATCTTTTTAAGTTCTGTGTAATGCTACCCTTCTTGCTATATTTTTGCAGGTACTGAAGTGGAGCTTACATAGGACATGGCTGAGCAGGATTTTCATTCCACTACGTGGAATGTATATTATTTAATATGAGTGGACAACTACTTTTTGTAATTTTAGAATATGTAATAGTCGTTCCCTGAAGCTTATACTAATCGGGCGTTAGGATCTAATCTGACTATTAAACTGTTGTGGTTTATGTTTTTAAATATTTCTGGACTGACAGGTTTTAAGAAGAAAAATTTTAGGAAGTCCGGAAAACAGAGGAAACTCTGCCGGATTTTCGTAAAACCTTTTAAAGAAATTAAGTTTTAAAAAGAATTTTCAAACTCTGATTTTGTTTAAAACCTATAAATTAACGTGAGGGTGTTACATTTTTGGTATCAATGTAGTTTTTCCTCAGCCTTTGGAGTTTGAGCTCATAACTCTTGTGGTTTACTCAGCAAGCGAGTAATCAATAGATAGAGTCAAGTCTTATGTTAACTAACTAGATGGATAAATATAGATGCATATAGGTAAGTACGCTTAGTTGAGTATGCACTCATCCCTATATATATATATGTATATATATATGTGCCTAAACTTGTTTTATTTTCAGAATCAGACCTCATGGCACGGAGGCATGCTGATAATGACAAGATTGCCCAGATTTTGGAAAATTTAGTTCAGCAGAACCAGAATCAGGCGGAAGCTGTTACTACTGCTGCAAACGCAGCTGCAGCAGCGGTAGCAGCAGTAAATCAATATGCCCAGGCACGTCCAGCCCTAGCCGAAATCATTGGCTGGCACGGTTTAGGAAAAATGGACCGCCTAGGTTTGAAGGAGGTTATAATCCAGATGGAGCTCAGGGATGGCTTCAAGAATTGGAGAAGATTTTCCATACAATGTCGCCACCCGTTGAACAGAAAGTCCCCTTGGAAACTTACATGCTCAGCGGAGAAGCAGAATATTGGTGGGAGCATGTGCGAAGGGGCATGGAGCTAGCCAATCAGGAGGTCACTTGGGATAAGTTCAAGGAGGCATTTCTGGGCAAGTACTTCCCCGAGGATGCACGTATGGAGAAAGAGTTAGCCTTCCTGAAATTAGAACAAGGGGACATGAGTGTCGGCGAGTATGCGACACAGTTTGAATATTTGATTCGTTACTCGGGCAGTTATCGGGATGCGGATGAGGGCACCAAATGCATCAAGTTCGAATCCGGACTTCATGCAAAAATTAGGACTTTGTTTGTTTACCAGAATATTGCCAACTTTTCTCAATTGGTGAACATGACAAGCGCCTACGAGAAGTCACTCAAGCAAGAATTATCTGAGGAGCGGAACAAATTAACGCATGGGTCAGAAGGTTCCAGCAGAGGCAAGGAACTGGCCCTGGAATCAGACCCATACGTTAACATTGGCGCCGAAGCTGTGGCTCCCGAAGCTGTGGCTCCAGAAGCTGCAAACCAGAATGTGAATGCTCCGAGAACTAGGCCACCATGTCCACATTGTGGAGGATTCCATAAACATATATGTTGGATGCTTAAGCAGCACAGAAAGGAAGGTCTCTGTTTCCGATGTGGGCAACCCGGACACCGTACTGCAGAATGTCCTATGAGCACGTAGAACGAAGAATAAACTTATCCGAGGTACTTTTAGCGATTAATAATGTACCCAATGGTTACTTAGGATGTTTTTGCATAAGTATACATGTTGATTTAGCTTAGAAGAAATCGATAATTGATAGTACATTAGTTAAAGTTCCGCCGAACAGAATGATGGTATTGCCACTGATAGAGTGTAAGGTCAGGATTGGTCATCCTTTCTCTTGCATCTGTTAAAAGATAATGCTATCATTCAATAAAGCAGTGATGTACAGTGGATAATTGTGAGATTGGGACTGACCACCTCGGTCTTCGCGTTTATTGACATGCTATATTATTGCAATCATCTAGTTGAGATCCGAATAAACCATCTAGGAATTCTATCTTTGTCGAAAGCCCGATTGAACTTTAATCCTATAGGATCTTTGCTAAGACCCATAAATAGTGATTCGCAATCCAAACCCATTTAAGACACTCTTATTCTATATTTCCACCAAGAACATTCAACTAAATGATCGAACCACCTCTCTAACTTGTATGAGAACTTAGCCGTATTCGTTGGTATGAAGAGCCATCATGTCATAGAAAATTCGAAACAACACCAATAATACCGATTAGCAGTCTGTAGGATTCTCATGTTTTGATGCTAACAATCTCTCTCCAAGCAACAACATTGGCAACAAGCAAGCTACACCACATGAAGATTAGAATTAGGATTTTTATTAATTCTATTTCAATGTAATCTTTATTTTATGCAATGCATCTCATTGGTGTCGGTAGCTTAGGTGATTTTAAGAATATTTAAATAATGTTTGATTAAGAGTGAAGAGACTTTAAATCTTGATTAAATAGCTCTATTAAAAGTTTTGTGAAAATCCTTTTAGAAAAACCTTGTTTTTATTCAGATTCTGATCAGTTTACTCGAGTAATGAGTATTGGATCACTCAAGTAATTTATGTCATGACAGGTTAATCGAGTAATGGTTTACACATCACTCGAGTAACTTAATCTGACATGTTTTAATCGAGTGAAGTTATATGGTTTACTCGAGTAATTCAATCAGTGTTTGGAAAATTTTAAAAGGACTTAATTTTCTCTTTCACTAGAACATACATTCATTCTTACAATTTTCTATACACTTTCAAAAGCAATTCAAGAGCTATTTTACATCTTTTAAGAGCTATCAAGATTCAACAAGAAACTTTTCATTCTTCACTCTATTTCTCTCATTGTTCAAATATTCTTGAGATCATAATTTTGTTCTTAGTGGTTGTTGAAGATTTGCAATTTGTGATTGCATCATTGAAGTTTCAACACAAGTGAAGAATCTCACAAAAAAGACTTTGAGGATCAAATCAAAGCAAGAAAAGAGGATTGGTTGGAAGCATCTTCAATCAATTAGCAAGGAAATCTAGAATTCTCAAAAGGGGTAGATTAGATCAAAGTGTTTGGTACACACTTTGAGTTGGGTTTTAAGATAGGAGAACTAAGAATCTAGTTGCATCTTAAAACATTGTAAAATCTACATTTGAAGATTTCTAGTGAAGAATCTCTCTTGATTCAAGAGGGGACTGGAGTAGCTTTCAAGTGGGTGAAAGTGAACCAGGATAAATCCTTGTGCCTCTTTTATTTTCATTCCTTGTATTGCTTTAATTCATTAACAATTGCATTTTTAGGTTAGAATTGGGGTTATTTTAATTCTACTCAATTGATCTAAAATTGTATGTTAATATTACTTGAAATTGTTCATATTAATCATTCATAATTTGTTGAATCATCATAGCATTGTAATTCTTGAAGAACTCCATTGAAAACTGAGTTTTAATTGAATTTTACCCAGTTTACTCGAGTAAAGTTCTTGTCACTCGAGTAATCTGCTTTCAGTTTATGAACAATACTCGAGTAGGTTTTCTGTTACTCGAGTGATTTAAAAATAGCTTTCGTAATACTCGAGTGATTTGCTGAATACTCGAGTGAAATTATTTTTGCTTGCGTATTACTCGAGTGAAGACTTGAGTTACTCGAGTAATCTGACTTGAATTTTTAAGAAAACTTATTTTCATAAAACCATTCTCTTAGGTGGACGAAAAATCTGTAATAAGGCTTCAATATTCTATTCACCCCCCCTCTAGACTATGTTGAGCCGCTTGTTGGTTTCCAACAAGTGGTATCAGAGCTCGGACGAAAAATCCGAGCCTTAAATAGCTTTTTCGAAAAGATCCTTTTTACTTGGAAACAATGGGCTCAATTTCAAATCCTTTTGATGGTGAAGGAGCTTCCATTAATCGTCCTCCACTATTCAATGGTGAGGGTTACGCTTATTGGAAGGTCCGCATGAAAATTTTTATTCAAGCCATAGATATGGAAATTTGGAACGCCATAGAGAATGGACCTTTTGTTCCTCAAACGAAAGTAAATGATGTTGTTTCGGTCAAACCAAAATCGAGTTGGGACAATGATGATAAGAAGAAAGTTGCATTTGATTTAAAAGCTAAAAATATCATTACGTCCGCTCTTTCTTATGATGAGTTCTTTCGAGTATCTCAATGTGTTGATGCTAAACAAATGTGGGACACATTACAAGTCGCACATGAGGGCACTTCGGGGGTTAGAAGGGCTAGGCTAAATACACTCATGCATGAATATGAACTCTTTCGTATGTTACCTAATGAAAATATAGGTGACATGCAAAAGCGGTTCACTCATATCATAAATCATCTTTCTGCACTTGGAAAAGTTATAACTAATGGTGAAGTTGTTAATAAGATTTTGAGATGTCTTAGCAGGGAATGGCAACCTAAGGTGACGGCCATTATGGAAGCTAGAGACGTGGATCAAATTGACTTAGCAACTCTATTCGGAAAGCTTCAAGAGCATGAAATGGAGCTTGGGCGGTTATCCATGAATGAAGATGCCGATAGAAAGAAAAAGGGGATAGCTCTTAAATCAACTTCAAAATCCCTTAAGGCACAAGAGGAAAACTCTCAAGTGGATGACTCGGACTCCGATATAGATGATGAGACCCTTGGCTTGCTAGTTAAAAAGCTTGGTAGGTTCCTTAAGAAAAAGGGGAACTTTAATAGAAATAGACAAAGAGATTCTAAGGACTCACAACCAAGAAATAAGACTAACAAGGATCACATCAAGTGTCATGGGTGTGGAAAGCTTGGTCACTATCGATCAAATTTCCCAACTCATTCTAAGAAGTCGGAAGGTGACAACTCTAAGTTCAACTCATCTAAAGGAAAAAGGGCTTACATAGTATGGGATGAAGTGGAGAGTCAATCAACATCTAGCTCATCGGATGGTGAAGAACTTGCAAATCTATGTTTGATGACGAAGCTTGATGAAGAGGAATCTTCGAGCATTAAATCAAGTGAGAACGTCAATGAGGTAGATTATCTTTCCGATGCTAGCTCTAGTTCTAATTCTCCTTCATTCAATGAATTGTACAATGTGTATGTAGAGATGCATAAAGAGTTGAAGAAACTTGCTAAGATAAATGTTGAAAGAAAGAATTTCATAATGAAGCAACATGAAAAGATAATTGAACTTCAAAAAGATTTAGAAGAACTTAAGCTTCAAAATGAAACTCTTGAACTCATTTATGCAAACTCTACATGCAATTGTGAATTGAAATCAAATGAGACTCCATCTTGTGAAAATTGCAAGTCTTTGGAAAAAGAAGTTTTTAATTTGAATGATCGACTTGCAAGGCTCATGAAAGGAGATACTTCATTAGATCATTTGCTTTCAACTCAAAGGAACAATAGCAATAGATCCGGTCTTGGCTATACCAAACCTAAGAAACGCAATTATTGCAAAGTTGGTGGATTTTTAAAGAATAAGATTTCTAAAAACCCAACTTGCCATTATTGTGGGATCTTTGGGCATACCACGAATAAATGTAATATAAAGAAATTTGGTATACCAAGCGGAGAATATATTTGGATTGTTAAGGGAACTTCTCCCCATGCTAACAACAAAGGACCCATGACCACTTGGGTACCTAAGTCAACCAAATGATATCTTTCTTGTAGGTGTGTCTTCGAACCAAAGAGCGCAAATGGTACTTGGATAGTGGTTGTTCGAGACACATGACGGGAGACAAAACGCACTTCATGGAACTTACTCCGAAAAGTGGTGGATTTGTGACATACGGCGACAACAACAAGGGCAAAATTCTAGGAGTCGGGAAGATCGGTAACGTATCTAACCTTGTCATAGAAAATGTCCTATACGTAGAAGGCTTAGAACACAACTTTCTTAGTATAAGCCAACTATGCGATATGGGCAATTATGTGACTTTTACTCCGGAATTATGCTTCATTAAGTCTTCTATAGATGATAGTGTTAAGTTTGTTGGTCGTCGCTCTAATAACACTTACTTAATTGATTTGGATGAGATAACTTCACTATTTTCAAAATGTTTCAAATCTTTTGATGATAAAATTCGTCTTTGGCATAGACGAATTGCTCATGTGAATGTGAATCAATTAAACAAACTTTTACGAAAAGATTTAGTGATTGGTTTGCCTAAACTAAACTTTAAGCTTGATGGCATTTGTGACTCTTGTCAAAAGTGCAAGCAAGTTAAAAGTTCTTTAAACCTAAAAATGTGATAAGCACAACAAAGCCTTTAGAGCTAATCCATATGGATTTGTTTGGCCCTTCACAAATTAAAAGTTTAGGTGGCAATTACTATGGATTTGTTTTAGTAGACGATTTTACTAGATTCACATGGACTTTATTTTTATCCGCAAAAAGTGAAGTTTATAAATGTTTTAAAAAGTTTGCCAAACTCATCCAAAATCAACTAAGTTTGAAAATTGTGTCTATTAGAAGTGACCACGGAGGTGAGTTTGAAAACACTAGGATTGATGCGTTTTGTGATAAGTTTGGTATTGATCATCAATTTTCGGCCCCTAGGACTCCGGAGCAAAACGGAGTTGTAGAAAGGAAAAATAGAATATTAGTGGAACTTGCTCGTACTATGTTGAGAGAATCAAATGTTCCTAAATATTTGTGGGCCGATGCGGTAAACACCGCTTGTTATGTGCTTAATAGGGTTCTTATTCGTCCGCATTTAAATAAAACACCTTATGAACTTTTAAAAGGGCGAAAGCCAAATATTGCACATTTTCATGTTTTTGGGTGTAAGGTGTTTTTTTAAATAACGGAAAGGAACCGGTCGGCAAGTTTGACTCCAAAGCCGACGAAGGCATATTCATAGGTTATTCAACCCATAGCAAAGCATATAGAGTCTACAATAAAAGAACATTAACCGTTGAGGAATCCGTGCATGTTGTATTTGATGAATCTTCGAAAGGAGATTGTGTTGTTTCATGTTTCATATGCATATTTCTGACTATGTTCTGTTTATGTTTCTTTTTCATGTTTATGACTCTGTTGCTACTATGTTTTAGGGCCTTCTGTATGGCCTAGTTTGGTTCGTTTTGTTTGATTATTTGCTATGGTTGATGTCTTTTTGCTTTACACTATGATATGCTGCGTAGTGTGATACTCTGATATTATGGATTATGGTGCTATATTCGTTGTGTGTTTATATTCGTTGTGGCACTATTGTGGTTTATTTTGGTATTGTCTTTATTGTTATTTTTTTTATATACCATTGTGAACTACTTACCTTCCACTTTTGGCAAAGGACTTTTCTCACAATTCTTATCTTTTTAATGATGCCAAAAGGGGGAGAATATTTTGTTGATGTTGTTCTTGTAGGTTAAGTTTTATTATATTTTTCCTAGGTGTTTTACATTTAGGGGGAGTATGTTAAAACTTAGTGCTTAATTGAAAAGGAGGTTTGTCATCATCAAAAAGGGGGAGTTTGTAGGATTCTCATGTTTTGATGCTAACAATCTCTCTCCAAGCAACAACATTGGCAACAAGCAAGCTACACCACATGAAGATTAGAATTAGGATTTTTATTAATTCTATTTCAATGTAATCTTTATTTTATGCAATGCATCTCATTGGTGTGGGTAGCTTAGGTGATTTTAAGAATATTTAAATAATGTTTGATTAAGAGTGAAGATACTTTAAATCTTGATTAAATAGCTCTATTAAAAGTTTTGTGAAAATCCTTTTAGAAAAACCTTGTTTTTATTCAGATTCTGATCAGTTTACTCGAGTAATGAGTATTGGATCACTCGAGTAATTTATGTCATGACAGGTTAATCGAGTAATGGTTTACACATCACTCGAGTAACTTAATCTGACATGTTTTAATCGAGTGAAGTTATATGGTTTACTCGAGTAATTCAATCAGTGTTTGGAAAATTTTAAAAGGACTTAATTTTCTCTTTCACTAGAACATACATTCATTCTTACAATTTTCTATACACTTTCAAAAGCAATTCAAGAGCTATTTTACATCTTTTAAGAGCTATCAAGATTCAACAAGAAACTTTTCATTCTTCACTCTATTTCTCTCATTGTTCAAATATTCTTGAGATCATAATTTTGTTCTTAGTGGTTGTTGAAGATTTGCAATTTGTGATTGCATCATTGAAGTTTCAACACAAGTGAAGAATCTCACAAGGAAGACTTTGAGGATCAAATCAAAGCAAGAAAAGAGGATTAGTTGGAAGCATCTTCAATCAATTAGCAAGGAAATCTAGAATTCTCAAAAGGGGTAGATTAGATCAAAGTGTTTGGTACACACTTTGAGTTGGGTTTTAAGATAGGAGAACTAAGAATCTAGTTGCATCTTAAAACATTGTAAAATCTACATTTGAAGATTTCTAGTGAAGAATCTCTCTTGATTCAAGAGGGGACTGGAGTAGCTTTCAAGTGGGTGAAAGTGAACCAGGATAAATCCTTGTGTCTCTTTTATTTTCATTCCTTGTATTGCTTTAATTCATTAACAATTGCATTTTTAGGTTAGAATTGGGGTTATTTTAATTCTACTCAATTGATCTAAAATTGTATGTTAATATTACTTGAAATTGTTCATATTAATCATTCATAATTTGTTGAATCATCATAGCATTGTAATTCTTGAAGAACTCCATTGAAAACTGAGTTTTAATTGAATTTTACCCAGTTTACTCGAGTAAAGTTCTTGTCACTCGAGTAATCTGCTTTCAGTTTATGAACAATACTCGAGTAGGTTTTCTGTTACTCGAGTGATTTAAAAATAGCTTTCGTAATACTCGAGTGAAATTATTTTTGCTTGCGTATTACTCGAGTGAAGACTTGAGTTACTCGAGTAATCTGACTTGAATATTTAAGAAAACTTATTTTCATAAAACCATTCTCTTAGGTGGACGAAAAGGCTTCAATATTCTATTCACCCCCCCTCTAGACTATATTGAGCCGCTTGTTGGTTTCCAACACAGTCAACTTGATTCCATGTACCACCTCGCCAATCATACCATAAGCCATAGGAATTCCTATACCGAATTGAAATTATTAAACGAACGGGAAGGAAGTAGCATCGAAGTAGAATGCGAGTATGTTGAAGATTGATTTTAAGAGTGACTTTGCTAGACTCACTTGAAGGAGTAAAAGGTGAACGGGATAAAAGTGAAGTCGCGAAGTGGAATCTCAATCAAGATGTTATGTCGGAACACCGCAAGTGATAATCTAAGTCTTTTGGGACTCTGTGCATTTGATAGGACCCCGGTTGACCGAGACCAATCAATCAGGCGCAGATCCATAGAAAAGGCATCCTTCGACGACTCTTGCTTAACATGTATCCAGTACATCCTGGGTCGTCTTGCAAAGACCATGAGACTCATTCTTGAGTGCTTCATGTTTCTTCTTTTAATCTTCACTCTCTTCAAGTTTCAAGCATCTCAGATGTATATGTGAGAATTCGCCAAGTCGTAGAAACCCGGCATAGTTCTATGCCTATCGATAGATAGTCACCCACATGCCCTCTTTTCAGCCTTGGATACCGGTCGGGAACCTGTGTACTCTATCCTGAGCAACGAATGAGCATACCCCTAGCATGGATATAATCAAGTATGTCGATGCCAAGTGAGGGAGGATTTCAATCCAAGGAATGGGAGATGGAACTTTAATAATAAGAAAACTGACGATCCTACGCAGATAGAGATATTACGTAGTGCTAGAAGACAGACGTTGAAATAAGCACGACCCTAACCACATATGGAGCGGAAAATAAAAACTGAAGGAAAGTGAAAACCGTAGTCAGAAGCTTACTAATGGGATGGTTCTCTATTCATGGAATCGAACGGAATTTCGGGGACGAAATTCTAGTAAGTGGGGGAGAAATGTAACATCCCAAAATTTAATTCTAATAAGAAATTAAAATAATAAGATTTGGAAGTAAGGATTATCTAAAAGGGAGTTTAAAATGATGGATTAGGAATTCTCTAAGTTCCATAAAGGAATCAAGGAGCATTGGCATCGGAGAAGAAATTTGGAGAAGACCAAACGAGTGTTAAAAGTCGATGTTTCGGTGTTATAAACACCCTAAATTGGGAAATTCAAAATAAAAGATTTACATCTCTAAACAGGAATTCCACCATTGGGTATGAAGATAATGATTTTGGGAAGCTTGCTTTCAAATTTGAGCAAGATCCGACGGTTAACGAAGAAGTTATGCCGATTTGAAGCAGGAAGAAAATAAAAGGAAAATAGAAAAATGAATTAATGGGGAACTGGGTAAAATACTCGAATATTCTGAGGAAAACTCGGGTATTTCGTGCTGACAGTGAAAAAAATATATACGGGGATCAACCCCATTTCACCCCAAACCCCCATTCCCAACCCCTCCTTCTCTCTCTCCTCCACAACCTCCACGAACCACCACCGGAGAGCCACCCAAAACCACCGCCACCTCCTTGGCCCTTCCTCCCTCCCCATAGATCCGCTCTCTCTCTTCCCTCTTGGTTTCTCTCTCTTTCCCTCACAACCGGTTCCCTCATCTCTTCCTCCTCTCTCTCTCTCTCCACCGCCCACCTTCTTCCTCTCCGGCCGCCACTGCCGTGGCCGTGAGCCGTGGCCACCACCACCGCCTCCACAACCCAACACCCTAGCCATAGCATCTTCCTCCTTCCCTTTCTCTCTCATTCACGAGCTTTCTCTCTCCCCACGGATCTCACCGGCACCGTTACCGACCGTGATCGTGCCGGATTTGTGTCGGGAGCCTGAAGCTCGAAGCTCTTTCCTTGGTCCAGCCCGTGATTGTTCTCGCCACCGGCCGTCGATCGCCGTCGACCTGTTCATCACCCGGGTCACTAAAGCTTCACGGATCGCCACTCCCTCCCCGGAGTTGAGGTTATCTCTTTACTTTCGTCAACCGAGGTAAGAAGGGTTGTGTTACCTCTACTTGAGAAGTAAATTCTAGGATGCTATAGTGGTTACTAAGAATAGGGTAATATGTTAATGAACCTTGGGGTAGTCCCTGCTGACATAAATCAAATATTTAGAATTATTAATGGAATATGTACGTGTAGGACAAGGTCCGGAACGAATGAGCATATTTAGGATATTAATTGGGTAATATTGAATGAAAATGTAGAAAAGTATACACTGTAACACAAGGAAGAATTTAAGGAAAACCAACTAAACTTGGGAGTAAAAGAATAAAAGGGTAAATGTAATAGGTAGAAAGAGTAGAACTAATATGTTGAAAGATAATAAGTAAATTAGTAAGAGAAAATTTTAATGGGATAAAAGAGGAATTAGAATGTGGAATAAGGAATACGTGCGGAGTCGAATATGGGAATAGAAACAAAATAGTGAATTAGATGTAAAAGAAAATAGATAACCGGTAAAAGAAAATTCTCCTTTGAATTTTCTCAAAACATGCCTTTTAAACTTAGATTGGGTAAAACAAAATCAATGGTATTCAAAAATCTTAACTTTTTATTTTTCAGATTCAGGTACTAACCGGTTACAGTTTCAGGCTAACCGGTTAGAATTACAGACCTGAACTGTTTACCATTGCAATTCAGAAAAACCCTTTTTCTTGAATTTACTACCCAATCCATAAACAAGTTAAACATTGTTTTATGCCTCAAAAATCACAGTTTCCATCATTCAAAAGTCCAAATCACATTTTGTTTTCCATAAAGCATAATTTCCTCTTGAAATTATTTCATTGAATTAAGGTATAAACCCCTTACCCTTAAATATGAACCAAGAGAGTATTGTCACCTCACTTTCAGGTTCTTTCCAGTGAATTTAAGGTATAGATTTGAGTAAAATTAGTGAAACTTCAGGACTATTTTATAAAATGATTTTCTTTTGAAATTCTGCAGTGTCTAACCGGTTACGAATATCGAGTAACCGGTTAAATTATGCAGTCAGTTCTTCAAAATAAGGGTTTTAACACATCATTTACTTTAATTCTCAAAACTAACCATTATTCATCATTCAACAGGGTTCATATACCTTAAACAAACATGTTTCATCACAGAAACCAAATTCAAAGTGCATGCATCAACTTTTTGCATCAAATTGCATAAAAATTCACATAAACACAATTTAATACAACAAAACTTATCATAAGCATTTAAATCCAGAATTCAGTATCAATATACTTTGCATGCATCAACATAAAGTTGCTCAAAACACCATTGAGCAGAACTTTGGCCTCCAAGCCTTTGTGCCATATTGCACATAATGCCCTTTTTGAATTTGGTTAACTCAAATCCTAAATCACTTGAATTTTGGTCTAAATCTAGTATAAGGTAGACTTCTCCCATAACTCTAAGTCGATTTTGATGAGAATTACCACTATACTTGAAGATTAATCCACAGATTTCTCACAAACTCACAGCTCTGCTCTCAACCACGAATTTCACCAACAGGGTCCAAAGACCAGAAGTTTTGACATAGCAAATGGCCAAAGAAATAGGGGAAAAAAGTTAGGACTCAAAATAGGTAACATGCAATAGAAAATAGAAAAGATTGGAGGCTTAATGGTGGCTGTACTTACCCAAAACCGGATCTGGAACTCAGCTTCCAGAACAGAAAAAGTACAAAACTCAGTTTCCAACTTCTAAATTCCAAGTTTGATTTCTCCTTCCACACGAACCCTCAGCTCACAAACATGGTGTTTTTACAAAGCTCAAGATGTAAGCTTTGCAATGGTGTATCACTCGTCTCTCAACACTCAACAACAAAAGAGAATCACAAGGAATGATTCTGAAACCCTAGAACAAAGCCTGCCCCCAAAATCAGAGCAACAACAACCCAATCCTTCAGCAATTCACCTATATATAGATCAACAAAGGTTACATGCACACTGACGCGTGGTTTTCCACTTGATTCAGGCTGTAATCGTGGCGAATTCGGGATTAATCAAGTGATTACTCATCAAAATCCACTAACCCAGTTTCTGGGTTCATCGTCTAACCGGTTACAGGGCATTACTAACCGGTTAGATTAGTACAAAATTTAAAAATTAATATTTTTAAATCTTTCCCTCCAAGAACCTTTTTAATATTACCTTTTAGTCCTCATCCAGGGACCAAAATGCAATATCCTTATATTTTGCATTTATTTGCCCTATAAAAATGTTTCAACTTATTTTTATATTTAGGGCTAATTAAATACAAAATATAAACTTGGAAAATTTCTATAAATTAATAATAAAACTTTTTATTATTAATTTCCTATTATTCGGGAGACGAAAATTAGGGGCGTTACAGGATCTGTTCTGACTATTAAACTGTTGTGGTTTATGTTTTTAAATATTTCTGGACTAACAGGTTTTAAGAAGAAAAATTTTGGGATGTCCGGAAAATAGAGGAAACTCTGCCGGATTTTCGTAAAACCTTTTAAAGAAATTAAGTTTTAAAAAGAATTTTCAAACTCTGATTTTTTTTAAAACCTATAAAATAACTTATTAATGTGAGGGTGTTACAGGGGAAGGAGGATCGGAGTTTGAAGAAGGAGGGGCGGAAATGGGGGTTTGGGGGGCATTTTTGCACCATTTATGGTGCTGGTGCGAATCAGATTCGCGCCGCGCGCCTGGGCGCGGCCTCCTGCTCGCCTGGGCGCGCTCCCCACTGGTCTGGTGCTGATTTATTCCGCTGCGCGCCTGGGCGAGGATTTCTCCCGCCTGGGCGAGAGTCTGTTGACTCTGAGTTGACCGTACCATAACTTCTTCGTCAACCGTCGGATCTTGCTCAAATTTGGGGGAAAGCATCCTAAGACCCTTATCTTCATATCCAATGGTGGATTTTATGGTTTGAGTCTTAAATCTTTTATTTTGAATTTCTACCCTATGTTATGTTTTAGTACCGAAGTATCTATTTTTCTGGTCTGTTCCTAACTTCAATTTAATGTTTCTTTCTTTCCTAACCTTATTATTATTATTTTTATCCTTTCCTAATGATAAAATACTTCTTTTAAATAACTATTTGTAGTTTATTATCATTATTTCCTTTATTCTAACTATTATTTACTTATTCGTCTTTGGGTTTAAAATTTGGGATGTTACACTACGTACCAATTGATCAGTTTTGTGTGATGCATGCTAAATGAACTATTTTGTTTACTTGCCTTGGAATTATTTGAATAGTTGAAGAATGAAAAGAAAATGAATTATTTAGCTAAATTAAACTGTAGTGTTGGATTTGCATGAAAAACTTTTGGAAATTCATGGACCTCAAGAATGATTTATGTGGATGAAGAAGTTGTGGTTGCTGCCCTATTTTAGTGCATGATGTTGTGTTTGAAAATAAATTGTTTTAAGTATTATTTAAAATAAAAGTGTTAAGGGATTAAAAATGCGATCTTACGGTGTTTTCGGATTTTCTGTAGAATGGTTTATGGACTCGTATAATTGCTGTCCAGATTTTATTTAAATTGTTTTTCAATCTTCAAAATGTGTTTGGTTGGTTTAAAGTTTAAGTTTTAAGTGATATTTAAATTGAGAAAGAGTTGGATTGAAAAAGTTAAGTTTTTCGGTGTTTTTGAGTTTTGGTTAATGGCTGTCCGGAACGGACTAGCAACCAAAATAAATGGTTCTAAAGTGTTTTGTCAATTGTTTTAGAAAGATTTTGAGATGTTTAAAGTATGTTCAAAAGTCAAATTTGATTTGAGAAAGTCTTGACGTTTTACGATTTTCCGACGAGAAGTAAAAAGAGTTTTCGAAAACGCGTTTTGATTCTGAGTATGACGATTATTGAAATAGACTTGTAACGTCAGTATCTTCTATTTAGTACAAGGTTCGTATAAGTCGGGAAGTTGGAGCAGCTGACCGTTGGGAGGACCCGCAACGATTTCGGACAAAGTATTTGCTGGAGTTGAGGTGAGAGAGAAGCTTTCCTAAGACACCGTGGTATTTAGGTGATATATTAGGACATTCCAGATCATCTCAAAGATCGGAACTTAGTGGTTCTGAGTTAGTAGTATAGTGGCAATTGTTTGTGTTGTGTGGCCACTTATACGAAGGAGACAAAGACCACATATTGTTATGTGATGAATTTATATGTGATGATATGAAGTAGCATGCTTATATTTATTTGTTTAATTGTACATGAGGATATTTGAGTTGTTGAATAATAAGAGTAGTATATTGATGGACGTCTGTTACGTCTTGAAAATGAGATAATGTGGATAAGATTGTGAAAGTAAAAGATACGAAGAGAAAGATATAATACCCTGTTTGGCCTAAGCCCTTATGGAATAAGGCAGCCCTGATAAGACATTAAGAACAGAGATAATGATAAGAGATATGAGAATGATTAAAGAAAGAGATAAAGAGTTGAGATTGTGAAAAGATTTAAGGTGTCATGAAAGTTATGAGAATGTGTACGAGATAAGTTTTGATCCGAACGGAAAGTATCGTAATGCTATTGAGTAAGAACTGATGATAATGATGCGGATGAGACAGAGTTGGGGGAAACTAATGCTGTTGTTTATGGAAACGAGATTTTAAGAAAGTTTTTTGAAAAGAGAATTTGAGAAAGTTTATGGAATGTTGTTTTGAGAAAGTTTATGAAATGTTATTTTGAAAAAGTTTATTGAAAAGAGAATTTGAGAAAGTTGATGAAATGTCATTTTGAGAAAGTTTATGAAATGTTATTTTGAAAAAGTTTATTGAAAAGAGATTTTGGGAAAGTTGATGAAATGTTGTTTTGAGAAAGTTTATGAAAGGTTATTTTGAAAAAGTTTATTGAAATGAGATTTTGAGAAAGTTTGTGAAATGAGCTTTTGAGAAAGTTTATGAGATGAGATTTTGAGAAAGTTTGTGAAATGAACTTTTGAGAATGTTTGTGAATTGAGATGTTGAGAAAGTTTGTGAAATGAGACTTTGAGAAAGTTTGTGAAATGAACTTTTGAGAAAGTTTGTGAATTGAGATGTTGAGAAAGATTGTGAAATGAGATGTAAGTATGTCGATTCGATCCCAGCTCTGTGCTATGTTAAGGAAAGTAATGTTGTAACTTAGTGGTCGGGACTCATTGAAGGGATGAACTAAGGATGAGCCGACCATAGGGTAATAATTAAACTCTAAAACTTTTAAAAGACATCGACGAATGCGGTGAGTCATGAGTGTGATATCGAAGTAGTGGAGAGGAAGATACCCCGGAATATCAGGGATATACGGGTTGTGATTGCAATAGGGGAAGGCAAGGACGGTGACACGTCAAGAAGCCTTGAGTACTTTCTAGGTGGAATGAACTCCATATGTGGTATACCAGACGTGGTGGGGACTTGGTCCTAAACCGTGGTAAGTTCTACACCCGGAAGAAGAATAGTACTGTCGCCCCCTATGGCAATTCAGGAACAGTGAGAGGGACTGGAACACGGCTCTTTGATTTTGCCACTGTACCCAATTTTTCTACAGTGTGCCATGATTATATAATTTAATTTGAGACTGTACCCGATTTTCTACAATTCTCCTGGCTTGGAGCCATTTATTGAGACAGCTGTCAAGCCGGTGTGGTAAAGGTCCTGTACTCCTGTTTGCTTCCGTCTAGGTAGGGTGGATGACCGAGGAGATGTAGACGTGTGTGCTAACTGCGAAAGAAACGAGTACCTCAATGATATTTTAATTCCCCCAATCATCGATGGTTGATAAGACTTGATAAGAAAAAGTTTATGAGCATGAAAAGACTTATGATTATGAGAAGCAAAATATTAAGGAATATTGATAATGTGAAACGAATCGAGAAGGAAAGCGTGTAAAAGTGAATGGAATCATATGAGCATGGAATTGAATGAGATTCACGATTGTGATTGAGAAAGAAATTGAGAAAGAAAGAATATTTATGTTGATAAGTGAAGATATGCTTGGCAAGATAATGAATAATGATGATGATTTTGTGTATGAATGTATGCTGTCTATATATATGTTTTGTTGTATGCTTGTATTGTCTTAATATTTTGCCTATTATAAACCCACACCGTCAACGATGCGTCGTTCGGATCGCTTACTCTCTCCTGTCTCGTTGGCATATCGGTGCTGCTGGTATTTTAACGGGCAGATGGAGCATCGTATGGAGATCACCACCTGGGAAGGCATGGAGATGGTTGGAAGGCTACTCCCTATGGATGGCATCAACTTTGGGGTGCGAAAAAAAAGACGCAAGATGAAAGGGAATCTTCGACAAGTCGTCTTCAATAGAAAGAACGGAGAATAGTGTATCTATTGTCAGTAGTATTAGCACCTTATAGTCTAAGTTTGTTGTTAGTGTTGTGAGTCAAGGATTACCTAAGTGATTAAATATTTATGTAATTCAGTTTATTTTGGATTATGCTATATTTTTGAAGAAGTGTAAGAATGAAACCTTTTGAGAATTGTATAAGCTTTTCGGATGAGATACAAGAACTATGTTAAGTCTGAAACCAAATCATTTTCCAATGATAAATGTTTTTGAAGGTTCAAGTAAGTAAGTATGTGTTGTAGTAACAACTCGGTTTTCGGTAAAAGAATGTTAAGTGCTCCAATGACATCTCGATAATGTTTTTTTAAAAAAAAAAAAAAAATTGGCCTCATTTTCACAACTCAGAAAATAAAAGTTGGACATTTTGTGTTACGAAAATCGGGCTGTTACAAAGTTTATACAAAATGCGGGGCACCCAATTACAATATAAACAGTTTTATAAAAATTGTTCCCTTCTTTCGACTCTTTCGCTGCGCACTCTGATCTTCAAGCTTCTTGAATATGTACCTAAAATGTTAACCACTAAGGGTGAGACCTTTTCACAACATAGTGAATTAAATGACAGTAAACAGTTCATAATAAAATTTAAGGATAATAATCAAATCGAAGGATGGAATAACAACATATAACATATTCAATCCACTACAAAATACACTTTCACACTTTAGTTCAGTTCCCATTATTCAATTCCAATTCCATTGACCAATTCCCTATAAATATCCCTTTCCATAGCTATGTCCATTTCCATTAACAATATCACATTATTCATTAATTATTATTCACACTACCATTCGATCACAATATAAATTAACAATAACACCAAACTATTTTCACTAACTATTAAGTGTAAACAGGAAAACATAATAAACAATAAATCATCAAATATACAAACCAATCAGTCGACATACTCAGGTATGTCTCAGAGTGCCACAATATAAATCAACTCCCTAGGGTTCTTCACTTCCTACTTAACAGCAAATATAAAAAAAACAGATTTAACATAATTATTTCATATAATACAAAAATCAACCAAAAATACAATAATCATCTCTAATCAAACTCTTACCAAGCACTATTTTACTACCCACACTCTAATTTAACTATTAAATCCAAATAGTATTATAAACGAGTAATATGTCAGATTAGTCCCTGACTTTGTAAGCATCAACCAAGTTAGTCTCTGACTTTATCGAAATAGCAATTTAGTCCCTGAGATTTCCTTTTAATTCACATACGTCCCTATCTTTATCTCATTTTAAAGCAAATACATCCCTGGGATAGTAACGGCATAGACTAACTTGATCGACGTTCTCTTGTTTCAGGGACTAAATTGCTATTTCGATAAGGTCAGGGACTAAATTGACCGACACTTAAAAAGTCAGGGACTAATATGACATATTACTCTATTATAAACTCTAACTATCCCTAACTCAAACTGTAAAAAGAGACTCCCCTTACCTGAAATCCTAGTAATAACGACAGAGTCACTTTTATAACCGTGACTTACTCCAGGGTCAGGGTCCACAATAATGTGTTCGATCTAAATAGGGACATATGTTAAAACTAATTATAACATTAAAAATATATATCAAATAAATTCATTTTTGTCAAAATAATAAATATATATCATTATACTCTAAAAATATATCACTTTTCTCTAAAACATCTCTTTATTTGAAAATGTAGGGATAAAAAAAAGGCTTTTTTAAGTGATAGGTCCCTAAACTTAGGGGGTGTTTTGGATTTAGTCCTTAATCTTTTTTTTTGTTGGATCTGGTCCCTAAACTTTAACGTCGTTTTGGAACTAGTCCTTCCGTTAACTCAAAGTTAACTCCGTCAGTGTCTTCCAATAAGATGTTGCCATGTGTCCCAACTTGCATTTTTTTTTGACTTTTTTGACTTTGAGGTCCCTAAACTTAGGGGGAGAATTGAATTTAGTCCCTATCCTTTTTTTCGTTGGATCAGGTCCCTAAACTCTGGACCATTTTGGATCAAGTCCTTCTGTTAGTTTTAATCTAACACCGTTACCCTGGGAAAATTTTTATGCCATGTGGACCAATAAATTAATGCCACATGAAATTTTTCTTTTAAAATTGAAAAATTACAAAAAAAAAAAATAAAATTAAAAAAAGCCAAATATTACCTGATTTGAAGCACAACTAAACCAAATATCATTAACAAACCCACCATGCCACAGAAAATTTTTCAGGCCAGAATGTGAACCACCTTCCCTATCTTCCTCTCGTTCCTCGTCGTGCTCGATCGTCTCGTTAAGGCTTGACGTCATGGTTTCTTCACCTTGCTTAAGGGGTGACATTGTTTTTCAGAATATAAAGATCTAAACAAAAAAAAAAGAACACACATAGCGTCAAGTGATAAAAACTGAGTTAGACACCTACCAAACCTTCATCATCAAACTCTAAAGTAATAAAAAAGAGATTTTTCTGTGTCAATCAAAGATACTTGTTGCCTTTCTTCCTCCCTCCAGACTCTACATATGACGCGCCACTAAGAAGAAGGCGGAGGAAGCGGAGAAGAGGGCGGAAGCTGAAAACAGAGGACGCTGAGGTTGTTGAGGGTTCGAAGTTGCGAGGCTGCTGCACGGTGAAGGAAGTGCGACTGGTCTACTTCAGTGTCGCATCAGATTTGCAGAGAAGATGACCAGCGAAGGATGAAGAACGAAGAGGTTCTTCGGGGTCACCGCCGCAATTAGGTTCTAGGGGCTTTGTCTATAACTAGCTTCGCCGCACACCATCAAGCGAACTCGTGACTGTGACAGTGATTTTCGCTGTAAACCGAAGCAAGCACAAAACTCAGATCGAGGCGCGACCTTGAGGACGATGGCGAAAGCTTCTCAAATCGTTACCCTGATGGCAGTGGTGAGCGCTCGAGACATCACGACCATGACGATGATGCATCTCGTCGCAGACGCATTGTATTCCAATCGTTATAAAAAAAATCATTTTTTAATTTTATTTATTTTTTGTAATTTTTCAATTTTAATAGAAAAATTCCATGTGGCATTAATTTAATTGGTCCACATGGCATAAAAATTTTCCCAGGGTAACGGTGTTAGATTAAAACTAACAGAAGGACTTAATCCAAAATGGTCCAGAGTTTAGGGACCTAATCCAACGGAAAAAAGGAGAGGGACTAAATTCAATTCTTCCCCTAAGTTTAGGGACCTCAAAGTCAAAAAAGCAAAAAAAAAAAAAAGCAAAAAAAAAAAGCAAGTTGGGACACGTGGCAACATCTTATTGGAAAACACTGACGGAGTTAACTTTTGGTTAACGGAAGGACTAGTTCCAAACGGCGTTAAAGTTTAGGGACCAAATCCAACAAAAAAAAAGATTAAGGACTAAATCCAAAACACCCCCTAACTTTAGGGACCTATCGCTTAAAAAAGCCAAGATATATTGACGGATCGTCAAATAAATTAGGTAGATGGATAAAGGAAGTTGAGGAGATTTTATACCTAAGAAGGATCTGAGATTGAATGGTCGGATCTTGAGTTATTGGACTGAAAAGTTGGGAGGAAACAAAGTTTCCTTCTCTGTTGCCACCCTCTCTCTGTGGCTTTCTCTTCATTTGCTTCTCTGCTCTCTCTCTCACGCCCTTTCTCTCTCAATCTCTATTTCTTTCTTTTATTCATTCTGACGGGTTGGGGTGGGACTTTGGGTAGTACATTAGGATTTATATAATATATTTTTGAATCATTCTGGTAATGCTTAAATGATAATAATCCAAGTGATCTAAGATTTAAAAGAAATTGATTGATGATATGGATATTCCGTTTGGATGACGAGACGTTGCTCGGGTGGCACGTCATCACGTTGCTCGGGTGGCACGTTATATATCAATCAATTCCTTTAAAGTTAAGAAGTTGCATTCATTCTGGAGTTCGAATGCTAGATCGTTTATCATGTTATGATAACATGTGGAGGACCTCTGGAAATACTAAAGGTTGCTACTAGCTCGATGACACATTAAGGTGGACAATGTGGGCAGTATATGATATACTGTTGATTTGATGTTTCAACGGTGTGATGCACACAAGTGATAAGGTTTATGTTTTGGCGACGTGACGTTCATCAAACATGGTGACGTTGTTTATCACCTCTGTTGTGTATCACAAGTGATAAGGTTTGCGTTTTGGCGACGTGATGTTCATCAGATGTGGTGACGTTGTTTATCACACCCGTTGTATGTTGAGAAGTGATAGGTTTACGTCTTGGTGACGTGACGTTCACCAGATAGTGTGTCGTTTTTATCACTTCCGAGCTAGTATGCCATACGTTCTTATAATGTATATGTAATCTGGGAATACCCTGTTGTTATGAATTGACGTCTGTGAGGATATTAGATGGAAAATCTCAGAAAAAGAAGAATGTCATACATCATGCCACTTATCCTTAATTAAGTTAAGGTTTGATATTAACAATGATTGTGAACATCTTAGTTGCCTTAAGTGTTAGCTGTGGCTATTAACTGATTTGGGGTTTATCTGTGCATAATTATGTTGCTTAAACATTTATGCTCTATCCATTATGTGTACAGAATTGCTTACCCCTATGCCTTGTAGGTGATGTCACGTTACATCGCTTGCATCGAGATCCGCCCACTTCTTAGTGGCATATGGATCTACGAGGATCTCCGAGTGGTGTATGAGGGGGAGGTAGAGATTACCTTTTATCACCCTTACCCACTGATTCGGTTCCGTCCTCGTAGGTTTAGGATTCACATAATATACACTATGCATGTACCACCTTTTTATACTTACCATGGATCACCTCCCACTCGACCAGCTCGCTTGTATCACAGTTTTCGATTCCGATCTACCCGTTCACACCCTTTTACTTCTAGAGTCGTTCGAGAGGAGACTCCCCCATCTATTTCAAGGAGTCCTATTAAGGTCACATCTTCATCAGACCTTGTACCCAGTGGTAGGGTACCTACTCCTTCAAATAAGATCAAGGAGGATCCTGTCGAAGACGAGAGCGGAGGCGAGCCTGTCGCTCATTCTACCAGGAGTCACGGGAGGGATGATAATCCCTAGGTATGTGCATAAGGTAAATGATGAGGATCAGGGATCCGGTGTGATGGATGCTGTGGAGGAGATTTGCTGCTGATGATGTTGGATGATGACTGCTGCTACTTCTTGGAAACTTCTACTACTACTACTGCCGCTACCAGTGCTATGAGACCAGCTTTGGAGTTTTATATCTTGATATGTATACATTGTGGATACTCCTTTTGAAAACTCCTGAGTTATGGTCTACTTTTGGTGTATATATATATAGTCTTATGGACTTGTGTTGGGAGTTTGGAGACATCTCAATGGACTATGTACTTGATGGTTTTGATAAATATATATATACAAAATCTATGTTTATGTCTCAGCTTATTATATAGTCCTGTTATTTCCGCTTACTCTGATATTGGTTTAAAAGGAATTCGGCTATGACATTTTGAAACGGTATCAGTTATCTAGATGAAAAAAATTTGATGGCATTACTTAAGTTCCTTTCTATGATATATAATACGTTCTATTTTCAAAGAGAATGCTATCTAAGATTTGCGAAACTAGTTTTTGAGTAAAGCAAATGTCGAATTCGATTTTAAAAGTAATACGTGAATTATTCTCCAAATATCCTATGTTTTGGTTTGTGCACCCGACTCTATAGAAAATAAAAGGAAAATTTTATTTTCTACATTTTCTAAATACTAACAAGTCCATAACTATTACGATTAGTAGTATATTTATTGTAATAATTACTTGGATTATATTGAGGGTGTCACACTGAGTGGTATCAGAGCAAAAGTTAGATCCTGTTGTAGTGGAAGTAGCTCCAAAAAGGTAGTCATCAACATCAAGCAGGTATCCATAGGGCATATTTATTGTTTTGAATACTAGTATCTTGCTCGAATTGAGCAATTGGTACAAAATGGAAATTGAATGCATTGTTGAAAGCTATTGTTATAGTCTTAGTATAGGTTGTGTGATGAATGTTTCTTTAGTCCATCATATATGACCATGAGCCCATAGCGCAGGTCTATTATGACGACTAGAAACCAAAATCATACCGACGCGATATTAGACAGAATCACCGCTGTGTTAGAGTCTATGCAGCAATGGCAACAACAACAATCTCAACAACCACCTCATCAATATAATGTTGGTAATTCAAAAGTCAAGAGTTTGGCGGATTTTAGAAGTTGTAATCCACCTAAGTTCGAAGGAGGATTTAAGCCTGAGGAGGCTAATAAGTGGATTCATACTATGGATAAGATCTTCAGAACATTAGACTGCACTGAGGCTCAGAAGGTGGCATATGCAGTTTATATGTTAGAAGACGAGGCTGAGAACTGGTGGAATCACAAAGTTCAGCTCCTGCACTATGAAGGAAGGGATATTAATTGGGGGGTGTTTACGGAGAAGTTTCTCAATAAATACTTCCCGGAAGACTTAAGAAGGAAGAAGGAAGTTGAGTTTCTGCAATTAAAGAAAGGAGACATGAGTGTGGGCGAGTACGCAGCTATGTTCGAGGAACTGATGAAGTACTCTCCATACTATCAAAACAATCCCGATGAGAGGAGCAAATGCATCAAGTTTGAAAGTGGTTTGAAACCTAAATTAAAATTTGTTTTTAGTTATTAGAAGATTGGAAGTTTTCCTACGTTGGTAGATATGTGTCGGATGTATGAGGATGATAAGAAGGCTGAAGTATTAGCTGATCAGGCAAAGAGTAACCAGCAGGGTTATGGACCACAAAGAAAGAAAAGATTTGATCATCGGAATAAGGGTCCATATTTTGATCAGAATCGAGGCAAGGGTAGAGTTGATGTTAAGGATGGGGTTAAGTCTCGCAGTAATGCTCCTTACTGTGAGAAGTGTAAGTATCATAATTATGGAAGAATCTGCTAGGCAGCAAGTAATTGCTTCAACTGTGGAAAGCAGGGTCATATTGCACGTTACTGCAGAGAATCTGTGATAAGTAACCACACCGGATTTGGTAGCAAACCGATGACTCAAGGCAAAGTGTTTACCCTGAATAAAGTAGAAGTTAACCAATCTCCTGACCTCGTGCAAGGTAACCATTTACTTTTCATGATTGTGTTCGATTTGGGAGTTACCCATTCTTTTGCTTATTGTAAATGTGTGAATAGGTTGAAGTCGGATTCACCTAATTGTTTTAAAATTAGAGACCCTATGAAATTACCCAAATTTGTTTCTAAAGTCTGTTTAGATTAAAGTGTCGAGGTATTCGATCACGAAACTAATTTAAATTTGATCTATCATCCTTTATCACATTTGGATGTGATTTTGGGAAGGGATTGATTAAATACTATTGTGGGTGCTTAAGAGGACTTTCTAAAATCAAATATCTCTAACCAAGGTAACCCGGAAGGAGTGGCCTTTTATATGGAATAAGAAGAATAACAAGAATTTTCAATCATTGAAGGGAAGGTTAACATTCCCTCCTGTGTGACTCCTACTCGATTCATGCAAAAGTATTGAAGTGTATTTCACGTGTCGAGCCCAGGATTTGGAAAGAGGTAGTCTTAAGAAAGGAAGGTAGATTTGTATGCATCAAATTGATTGAATACACACAAGGTGATTCACTCGACGCATGACTTGAGCTTTGCAACGATCATGGTTGCTCTGAGGGCTTGAGGCTGTTTCCCGTGTCACTACGCTTTAAGTGTTAATGACAATGGAAAGTCGAAGTAATTGTTCAATCAGAAGGAGTTGAACCAGGGACAACGCCGACGGACAGAATTTTAAAGGCTCATGATTGAAGACTCTGTCGTCGTCGTGACGAAGCAAACGAGGAAGCAATTACAATGGGCCGAAAGGCAACTCATGTGAACTCTATGGGGGTTAAGGAAGTGGTTTTAAGGAGTTTAATAGATTCGAGTTTGATGATACAAGTATACCGACGAGAAGTAAGAAGGGAAGGTTGCAAATCACAATAGAATTCCTAATTCGAATTCGTGAATTGCAACAAAGAACTGAAGAGCTAAGGACAAATAAGAGATTGATTTCAAAAGGGAAGAAACCTAAGTTCCATAGAGGACATTATAAGGACAAGAAATTGAATTCCGGATGATTTGGAAATTAAAGGCTAATTATGGAATTAAGCAAAATGGATGAGTAAAGGTTAGACCACTTATATACTAAGTGGTGAAGTTAAGACATAGTGGAACTATGTAAATCTGATATTGGAAGCTAAGGATTGGCATGTCACTTGGGAATTACTCAAGGATGAAGTCTTTGAAAAATTAGAGAAAGGACATTGAATTGTTGTATATAAGGTAGGGTAATATGAATATCGGGGAAGACATTGCCAAGCTTAAAAGTTGAAGGAAGTAAGTTTCATTGCAATTTTGATGGAAGGTTCGAACCCGCGGAGTCCGGAATGAATGACGTCCGAATCTCAAACCAGTTATCAACTATTGAGGGATAAGGGATTTCCTGACATTAGGAAGCATGTGTAGAATTGGTAAGGATGATGGGGACTAGAATTTCATGCATAAGGGATTAAAGAAACCTCAATTGCATGAAAGTAACTGAAAAGCCGATGGAAAGAAATCATTTGTCAATTTTAAGGAGAGAAGGTAAAGCGCATCATCATGGACTGAATAGTGATGTATCTGAAAGGGATATTTGATTTCAGTCGCAAGAAAATGAAGTCTTATTCGCCGGATTGCTTGAAGGAGAAATACAAGAAGGGAATGGTCAACCAGCAAATCAAGAGTGGAAGAGTTTTCCATCCTGCTAGGATGCGAGTTAGATTCGGATATAGGTAGTCTGAGTTATTCCTTCACCGATCTGAATTAACGTAGTCAAATATTTTCGATTGCGTTAATTAAATCGTTCTGTAATCTGAAAATCTGAGGAAGCCTTTAACTTGAATTTTTGTGATCAAAACCCTTATCAAAGTTGGATGTGATAAATATCTTTGGGCGCTACAGAAAAAGAAAGATCAGTTAAGACTAGAGAAATTAACAGCCACCGGGATAGGACAAGTATTTGTCTCCCCAACGGAAGTTTCTCTAGAACTTGGCTATCTGACTAAGTCTGATAGTGACGATAATGTTTCTTATCTTTGAGTTCATCTAACTTAAAGGTAAATCGTATAGTCTTTCTTGAGAAAGATTATATCTGAGAGGGATGATTTTATTACTGATAGTTTCAAATATTAGGACTGATCACCCTAATGTTTACAACTGTTAAGAAATGAAATCATACGAATGATTCCCTACTCGTGCTTGAGTGATAAGAGTGCGCAACGGGTTAAGTTTTTCCTCAAAAAGACCTTTGGGAAATGTTTTAATTGAGGAATATATATATATATATATTTTTTTTTTATTTTAAAGGTATTATTCGAAAAAGTTTTTAGTCAAAAGATTTTCTTTGAAGTAATTGCAAGATAATTTTTGAGGAAGTTTAAGAAAAACCCTTTTTATGTGAACAAGGATTTGTTTATGTTTTGGAACGCAAGAGTTTTATTTGAGAAAAAGTTCATTTGAAATATTTTGTAAAACATTTCGAGACAGAGAGTTTGAAAAAGTATAAGAGAAATTCCTTTTAAGTGGGGAAGGATTCTGATGAAGGTCTAATATATGATGTTTTAAGGCTTAATTTCACTTCCTTTTGCTTGGGTTTTAGCTTGTTTCTCTTGTAAATATAGGTATTTTATATTAGTTTTAGGAATTTTTAGTTTATTAGAATCCTTTGAACATTTTGATCTGTTTTGGGTATGTTTCAGGTATTTCGGAGCTTTATTTGGAGAAAATATTATTGGAGCTGAAAAGAGCATAAGAAGACCTTGAAAATGACACAAGAACGGAGAGAAACAAAGTCGAAAATTCCTCAGCACGCCTAGGCGCAGGATCTGCGCGCCCAGGCGTGCTTGCAGCGGTAATTTATGGGGCATCAGACATAGCGCGCCCAGGCGTGCTGGTCTGCACGCCCAGGCGCGCAAAGTGCATGAAAGTGATGTTGTTCAGTATTTTGATCATAACTTAAGCTACGCTTAACCAAATTAGGCGATCTAGGTATCATTTTAAAGCTAAGGAAGAGACCTACAACTTTTCCAGAAATAGCCTTGCTCATATTCGTCCATCTTGGGGATCAAAATCAGTGCCGAAGTTTCTGTCAGATACAAATATGGGATTTAGAAGGATTTTAATAATAAATTCTATTTCTAGATAAGATTATTAAAGATTAGATTATTCTAATAGGATATTATCATATCAATTCAATTAGGATTAGTTTTAGACTTTAAATATAGGTTTTTCCTTTAGGTTTGGTAGACTTTTCAGAGCCAAATAAGAGGTTAGAATAAAAATAGGATTAGAGAAGAGAGACTGTTATGCAATTGAGAGCAAGGAGACAAGGCACAAGGATTGAAGATCAACATTGCTGGAGGGATTCACTTGATGGTTGAAGATCTCTTGGGGGTAAATTAATTATTGTCTATGATTATTAGTTTATTCCATTCCTTCTTCTTCTTCTTCCAATACGTATAATTGAACCTCTTGTTAGGAATAAGGTGAATTTGTATGGATCTTAATTAGGCTATTTATTCATGAATTAATGTTTTTCCTTTCAAATCAATTGCTTGGTTGTGTTTTAATTACAATTCATAGAATTCGCGAATTTATGTTTTGCTTTGGTAATCTGAACCTTAATTGAAAAATTAGGATTAAGATTAGGCCTTTCAACCAAACAATATAATTATTCAACTTGTAGGAATACTTTTGGGTAATTGTATAACTCTTATAAATTAGAACTCACTTAAGGGATTAAGGGGTAAGAAACATAATTTCCATGAGAGATCTAGCTTTTATTGTTTCTGGAGTTTTTGATTTATTGGAAAACATATTTTCATAATATATAACCTGATCCTACAATGAAACCAAGTTCCTAACCTTTTCCATATTTGCTTCTAATTACCTTTTTGTTTTCTGAATTGTTTCATTCCTTTAATTCTACATTCCTATCTCTAAACTCCAAACCCATACAAGTTATACATAGTAATCGCAATTAGGTGAAAGAAATTAGAAACAATTTGCAATCCCCGAGTGGAATGATAATTTTACTTACTCTTTATTACTTGTGCGATCAGTACACTTGCCGAATTGCCAACATGTTTTTGGCGCCGTTGCCGGGGATTGAAATTCGATTCTAATTTTTTTTCCGGTACTTATTTGTAATTATTTGTGTAACTTGTACTTTTTCATGTCTTACTATTATTTTAATAATAATTTTGATTGTGATGGATTTATTTCGAATCCCTATTCTCCATACTATTATGCACAAAACATAAGTGATAGGAAGGCCCCGTGGGAAATAGCTTTAGAAAAATTACAAAATTCAGTTGAAAAACTAAAGTCTCATGTGGAGCCAATTCATGTGGAGCCAATTCCTGTGGAGAAAGCTCCATGGGAAATAACTTTTGAGAAATGTGTTCAAAACACTAAAGAATTTATTGAAGAAGTCAGAACCTATTACCCGACTCAAGGTTCCAATTCAAGGAACCATGAAATTAAAGTTGAACACATTTCAAAGCCGTTAGATGAAGAGTTACAAGCATCACCAACAATTTTTGACTCTCTTCAAAACAGGAAAAAGTGGTGGTGATGGATGTGACTATTGATGAAACTCCTATGGAGGAGCAAATTGAGAAAAATGTGCTTAATAAGTTTGAGGAAGAGGACCGAAATAAAAGTTTAGAAGGTTTGAATATGGTAGAAAAATTTGATCCACCCTTGCATGATGAATTTCTTGCAATTAAAAATTTGGTCAAATCTATTGCATGCTTGGATGATTCAAATTTTTTCCACTATATTCAACCTCTGTGCTTTCATGAAAAATCTAAAAATCAATCTAAATCATTGTTAAACAATAGGGAGCCTGAAAAGGTAGTTTTCCTCATTCATGGAATTAACACTTTCATGAATGGGAAAAGAAATAACTTGTCTGAGATGATGCTGGAGTAAGGAATGCACCTTTTGACCCTGGTGGGATTGAACTTATTCTTAAAACTTCCTTACTCCACCATCATCCAAGGGTTGCCCCATGGGATGTGAGAATAACTTGTTGTTGTTGCATCACATGGGAATTAACCTATAGAATTTGGGATCCTGGTGGATTCTTTGTAATTATGTAGTAGTGTAGGTTTTTATTTTTATTTTTTTTAGTTAGTTAGTGAATAATAAGTTTGGGGGAGTCTCCTCCATTGTGCATAAGGAAAGAATGATGTGCTACAAAGGGAAGTCTCTAACTCCTTGTTTTTTGTTTTTAAAGCTTTTAAATTTTTATTTTGTAGTTAGGTATGTTTAGTTTAGTTTGCTTGAGGACAAACCAACCTTTAAGTTTGGGGGAGTGGATACAAAAATAAAAAATTTTTCAGATATGAATTTTTCTCCCATTTTTGGTATTGGTTTGTGTCTTAGGTAGAGGTTTTGTAATTATTCTAGACTTAGGATTATTTTTCTGATGATAGGTGTATATACTTAGTTTAGGATTAGACTCATTGATTCATGTTATTTATTTGTTGAGCTGTAAATATTCTTGAAATCTGGTTATTTTGACAAAAATTGTCAGAACTTGAGATTAGTGAACTGACTTTAGCCTGAGATTTTGAGCCTTTTGATGGGGTATATGATTTGTTGAAATATTTTGATTTTTGTAACACCCTATAATTAATTACCCTTAATTCCCAAGTATTAAAAATGTGTACTTAAAAAAAATTCAATTTTAAGATAATAAAATCACCCGTCAAACGGACGGAGTTTTGCTTGTTTTTCGGACTTTTCCAAATTTTAACCTGTGAATAACATCATCAATATATACAACCAGTAGCCAGCAGGGCTTCATCTCATGCATACATCATATAAAAGCCCCATGGGCGCAAAATATAACATCCTGTATCAGTTATCAGAGTAATAGCGGAATATATACTAAGTGCAACTAGCATGATGCTCAACACATAGCTACGCCACAAATATTATCCTAAGCCTTACCCAAAATATATATACATCATAAAAATAAGGAGGCTTAGGTCCAATAAAATCCTAATCCCAATAATAACCCTACTCTCCCTGTGAGGGAGAGCACTCCTGCTCGGCCGGGGGCTGTGCTAGCTCAAGCTCCGAACCTGAAAAATGTTAAGGGAGTGAGCATTGCACATGAAATAGAAATGCAGTTTCCAAATAGACATATCAACCCACTAGACCAAACACAATTATCATATTGTTCACACAATTCACAATATCACATTTCGTATATTTAATCATTCTAAGATATCCCCTTTTTATCAATTTCAATTACATTTACATTTTGCTCTTTTTAAAAATCACATTAAACTATTGGTTACCCTTTTTATTTTCCTTTAATTATTTCTCTGATTATTTCTACTTTCTCTTTTCTTTTCTTTTTCTTCTTCTCTTCCTTTTCCTTTTCTATTTATTTACGATGTATGCAACCACAGGTCAGATGATCTGCATACACCAACAATTTTATTTACAATTTTATTTACGATGTATGCAACCATAGTCAGATGATCTGCATACACCCACAATTTTATTTACAATTTTATTTGCGATGTATGCAACCACAGGTCAGATGATCTGCATACATCCACAATTTACTTACAGTGTATGCAACCACAGGTCAGATGATCTGCATACACCCACAATTTTATTTGCGATGTATGCAACCACAGGTCAGATGATCTGCATACATTATTAGTCTCTTTTCCTTCAACTTTTATCGTTCATTTGCTCTTTTTATAATTAATAATCCATTACACAATACAATTTCCATACATTTTCACATGTCATACAAGTTCACTATTAACACTTAGAACACAATTAGTTAAACATTCACATATAACATTCAAGATACATAGCACATTTCCAACAGTTAATTTAAGTTCCAATTTAATTTTATTTATGCACAATCCAATTTATATTCTTATTTCTACACTAGGGTCTTCTAACTATTCTCCTAACCAAGTAACTCCTAACAAATCAATATAACTAATTGGCTACCCATCCCTATGACAAGCCAATACCCACCCCCTTACCTCAAACACTTAAGGGTAGGGAGATTCCAAGTGCCCTATGCTTGAGTTTGCCCACCAAGGAGCTCAAAATCCTCAAGGGAATGATGGGACCTATTACAATGCCACAAAAAGGAAGATTATTGTTCATTCCATGATTCTCAAGCCAAGCCCCAAGGGAAAAACGAAGATTCCATGGCTTAGAAATGAAAACCTCCATGGAAGGGAAGAGAGAGAAAGAATTCGAATTAGAGAGAGAGGGGGAAGAAATTTTTATGGTAGCTTCCTGAACCTCTCCTGATGTTCTCTATAAAATTTTAAGAGATTTGGAGTTGATTTGATATTTTTAATAAAGGCAAAACGGTGAACCACTTGGTTCAGATTTTCTGGACTTAGTGACAATTTTAATTGGAAAAGTATGACTTTCACAACTCCAAATAATCTGAAAATGTTATGAGATAGTCTTGACTGTATAAGAAAGATTTAAACCAATTTTTATGCAATTCGGAGTTGAACAACTATTTTTAATCATGCCATTTTGGTCTCAGACCAGCAACAGCTCCGACTTGCTCTTCATGCAAAATTTGATTTGAAACATAGCTTAGGATTGTTCAAATGGCTTGAAAATTTTATATGATGAACTTTGGTATGTATGTGTGTGTTCTGGAAATTTTCAAGATTAAATAAATTTATTTGATATAGTTTTGGATTTTATCTTTTGTGTTTTAATCACCCTAAGGTTTCATTTGATTTAAACCAAGTGATCCTGGACTTAGAGGAAATTGATTGACGTTATGATGTTTTCATTTGAATAATGATACGTTGCTCGGGAGGCACGTAATGTATTAATAAAAGGATAAAACATCAATCAATCTCTTTTAAGTAAAGTAATGCATTCATTCTGGAGTTTGGATGGTAGGACGTATATCATGTTTTTGGTAAACATGTGGAGGGCCTCTGGGAGTGCCAATACGCTTGCTTGATGACACGTCATTGACGTGGTCGGCTGAGTGGATGCCGATATGGTTATACCGTTTGGATGACAGTCCGTTTGGATGACGGGATATGCTCGGGTGGCATGGATACCAAGCTTGTCGTGTACATTCTAGGTGAATGTACGAATTGTTGTATACCTAGGAATACAACGCACTGTTGAGTGCTGGGTTGTCAGGGATGGACGTCAGAGAGTGACATAGTATGATGGAGAAAGGTTTGAGAGCTAAAATCATGCATCATGCCACTCATTTAAATTGATAAGGATTAATGAAATAAGTGTGAGCATCCTATGTGCATCTACTAACTGCTAAGTGTTATATGTGATTGTTGTTATTTAATGCATGTTTACATATTTATATTGCACAATTTATTCTCTATTGATTATGTGTATAGAATTGCTTACCCCTATGCCCTTGTAGGTGATGTCTCGTTACATTGCTTGCATCGAGATCCGGCCACTTCCTAGTGGCACATGGATCTATGAGGACCATCGCGCGGTGTTCGAGGGAGAGGTAGAGATTACCTTCTACCACCCGAACCCGCTGATACAATTCCGTCCTCGTATATTTAGGATTCCCATCATATACACTATGCATGTACCCCCGTTTTACACTTATCATGGACCACCTCCCACACGATCAGCTCGCTCTTACCATAGTTTTCGTTTTCGACCTACCCGCTCTCACCCTTTTACTTTGAGAGTCGTCCGCGAGGAGACTCCCCCTTCTGATCCGAGGAGCCCAGTCAGGATTTCACTATCACCTGACCCGGTACCCAGTTGCAGGGTACACTCTCCCTCGGATGAGATCGAGGAGGATCCGGTGGAGGACGAGAGTGGGAGCGAGCCTGCCGTGCATTCTACTGGGAGTGATTGGAGGGACGATGATCCCTAGGTATATGCATATGGTGTATGATGTGAATCGGTGGATCCGATGTGTGGAGGCTGTGAAGGAGACTTGCTGCTGCTGCTGTGTTGATGATGATGCTACTACCTTACTACTTATGTTTCTTTGAGACTGCTGCTATCACTACTACTGCATCTGATGAGGCCAGATCTACGTGACCACCCTTGGAGTTTATGTTTTGATTATGTACATATATTGTAGATATACTTTTGGGGTACTCTAGGGCTTTGGTCATATCACTATGTAGATCAGATTATGGACTTGTATTTTGAGATCTTGGAGACATGATGATGAGACTATGTATCTATGACTTTAACTATATATAAAACCTATGTTGATATTACTAGTGACTGTATAGTCTGATAATTTCCGCTTACTCTGATTTAATCCCTTTAAGAGCTCGGCTATAAACATTATTTGATGGTATCAGATTTATCAAACAAAGCAAGGGTAACTTTAATGACTTGTATGATACAAATACATATCAAAAGAGCGAATGTTACCCTATTTGTGAAAAGGTTTTAGAGATCGCCGAACTCGATACAAATGTTTTGAAATGGTTTAAAGTTTATTCTCCAAGAATTCCAAATGACGATTTGTGCACCCGCTTAAAAAAGAAAATTTTATTTTCCATATTTTCTTAACACTCACAAGTCCATATATTATCCAAGATGAAACTATAATTACTATATTATATTTGGGTAATTCGGGAGGGTGTCACATTCACTAGTTCTGAGTTCTATTTATTTTGTTTCTTTAATCAGGTTTTGATATGTGAATAGCTTGAGTAAATATGTGGCTGTGTTGATGAGTCGAAGTCTTAGATTAAGTATTGTACATTTTGATTTAGAAGGTAGTCTTGAGTTTATGAATTTTTTATTTTACTTTTGCCTGGGACATGCAAAATGCTAAGTTTGGGGGTGTGATGAAGGTCTAATATCATTTTATAACTTTATCAGGGTTTGACTTGGGTTTGACTTGCTCTGCTAGGGTTTCGTTTCTATCTTGGCTCACGGCTGATCTTTGATCACCGCTGCTTGCCTCCATGGCAAGAAAGAAGGGACGACCCCCCAAGTCTCCCTCTCATCATCTCTCTTCCCCTCCAGCGTCTACACCTATTTCTTCTATTCCTAAGAATCTTGACCTTGAGCACATGGATGATAAAGATTTTGAGGATATTGATGCCTTGAGTCCTAAGAAAGCGGCCTCCATTCTGAGGAAACAGGATGCGCTTCGATCTAGGATTAAAGGGAAAGCTATTGAAGGTGACAAAGAAGGAAATACTATTGCTGATGCGCCCAACCAGCCTGATAGCAGTGAAAAAGAGGTTTCTCCAAAAAGGGCATCTGTTTGGGATTCGTTTGATATCACTAAACTACGTAACACTGGAGAGAAACTAAGTTTTGTTAAGCCACATATCAAAGAGGGGGTAGCAGTGGGAAAAATAGTAGCATCTGATGTGGAGAATGAAGAAGCGTATTGGCAACAAGCTCTTGTATGTTATGTCTTGGGGGCTAGACCTCCTTATGCAGTTTTCAATGGATACATAAGGAAAATCTGGGGCCATCATGGTATTGACAAAGTTTTAATGAATGCAGATGGAACTATGGTTGTTAGGTTCAATTCAATAGAGGCAAGGAACGCAGTACTAGAAGTGGAAATTTATCATTTTTATAAGAAACCACTTATCATAGCTCCTTGGACAGGGAAGCCTGTTTCAAAGATGTTCCATGATTCTGTGCCAGTCTGGATTCAGATGCCTAACCTCAATGTAAAATATTGGGGGGTTCCTTCTCTTAGTAAGATTGCTAGCCTAGTGGGCACACCAATCATGGTTGATAATGTTACTAAGGAAAGGAATCGTATCAGCTTTGCCAGGGTCTTGGTTGAGGTTAACCCTACTATTCTACCAGAAGAGGTGTTTTTTGAAGATGAGAAAGAAAATGTTATTGCCCAGAAGATTGAGTATGAATGGAAGCCTGTGTTGTGTGCTTCATGTGCTAGGTATGGCCATGATAGCAAATCTTGCAGGAAGAAAACTAAGAAGGAATGGGTGGAAAAGAGAAAGCCTTCAAGGGAAGACATTGAAAGAGTGGATTATGCCCTGAAACTTAACAAGTCCTTGCAAAAGGGGAGTGTGCCTATTGAGAATGTTGAGACTGCATCCCAGGTAGTAAAGGAGGTCATGCAAAATCAGTGTGAGGATGTTTCTGTGGTTAATGAATCTCAGATGGAAAGTGGGGAGGTCCAGTTACCTGAGGTGGATCAGAGCAGAAAGGACCAACAGGAAGGGCCTTGGACACCAGTTATGACTAGGAGGAAGGCTCAGGTTAAGTTCCATAAGGGGGAGTCTTAAACTCTCCATGTAAATGGATAATATTGGTGCATGGAACACAAGGGGGATTAACCAACCCCTTAAACAAAAAGAGGTTAAGAGGTTGATAAATAATTTTAATATAGGTATTATGGCACTTCTGGAGAATAAACTTAGAGATAACTCATATGAATTGGTAAAGAACAAAATGTTTGTTGATTGGGGGAGCTTTATTAATCTAGAAGACCACTTAATTGGTAGAATCTGGGTAGTATGGAAGAAGGATATGTTTAATGTGGAGGTTATAAGGCATTCTAGTCAAATTGTGCATTGCATGGTAACTTACATTCCTGATGACACCACGTTTTATATATCTTTTGTGTATGCACATAATGACTATGAAAGAAGGAATGAGATGTGGAATGATTTGAAGAATATAGGGGATAGTTTGCAGGGCAAATGGGTGCTGATGGGTGATTTCAATTGTAGCTTGAATGCCCAGGAGAAATTAGGAGGGTTGCCTCTTGATGCTAATCAGACTCAGGAATTCAGAGACTTTGTTCTTTATTGTCAGCTTGAAGACATGAAATATTGTGGATGCTTTTATACATGGAACAACAAGCAAGAGGGAGGTGACAAAATCTTAAGCAAACTGGATAGAACTCTAGTGAATTTTGAGTTGTGTAGAGACTGGTCAGAGGTCCATACAGAGTTTCTAAATTGTGGAATATCTGATCATAGTCCTATGGTGATTCAGTGGAATAAGTGTAACACCCCGCAAATTCCTCGTATTAAATTAAAATACTAAAAAGATTTATTTTGAGAGAAGTGTTTATGAAAAGAGTAATCTTCTTAAATAATTTTCCTAATTCACGTTTTCATAGTGTTAAGTGATTTTAAAGAAATGGTTTTCAAAAGTTATGAGTTTTAAAAGTTGAGTCTTGAGAAATAATTATGTGTTCAATATACTTATGCTTTAAAGAAATGGTGAATTTTAAACAAGAGTCCTTTTATGAAAAAGTGATCTATCTTCTGTATGCACCTGTTGGTTGATACATGTTTGGTATATGATGATGTTAATGTGATTTCTTGCAAGTGTTTGAATTATTATGTAAACTTGGTGATTATATGTCTTAGAGTAAAAATGATTAGGAAGTAAAATATAATACATGTATATATGCATATGGGTGTATGGGTGTGAATGTGTGTTCGGCTAGGTGTGTATGTGCATGCATGATGGAGCTTGACTTTCTTTCACCCTAAGGTAGTACACTAGTAGCATGTAGGTTTAGTTTAATGTAAAATATAGTTAAGAGATGGATCAACCAATAGGAAGGAGGATTAAGCCTAATATTACTCCATTTGTCTCATGGCTTGGCTTGAGCCATGCAAGCTTTCATGAAGCCAATTTTACCCCTCATCCAACACTCTTTGGCCGAACTCTTTCAAGGACAAAAAGGGAATTATACGTTTGTTTATTTATATCCAAGGCCATAGTTCATTTCACCCAACTTCCTTCACATTTCCTATTCATTCTCCAAACACTTCTTCTAGGAGTCTCATTAGCTCTTAGAAAAGAAATAGATAGAGATAGAGAGAAAGAGAACCCGTGAGCTTCAAGAGAGGAGGAGAAGGAGATCAAACCCAAGAGCTTTAGGAAACCTTGAAGATCAAGTGAAGGTGGTTGAAGATCTTCTCTTTTTCCTTGTGTATTCGAAGATCATAGAGTGTTTAAGTAGTTTTCATTTTCAAAGTCTTGTAAAGTTCCTTTGGTGTTGCATGTCTAATTTTCTTTTAGATCTATGTTTTTAAGTGCCTATTTAGCTTTGATCTTGAGTTTCAAGAGCCAAATAAACTTGTGGGACCTTAAACCATGGACATTACCATTCCGCCATGTCTAGAAAATTAGGTTATGATGATTTTTATTTTGTTTTGAGTTCATGCATGTTGGTTTGATGTGTGTCAAAGTTGATTTAAATAGTTTAAATGCTTTGATTTTAACTTTGATTTTTCTAAGCTTTGATTTTTGGATTTCTTCTCAAAAGTGCTTTGATCTATTGTTTTGATTTTAAAAAAGATTTGATTCTTGCCTTTGTTGGAAACCAACAAGCGGCTCAATATAGTCTAGAGGGGGGGTGAATAGAATATTGAAGCCTTATTACAGATTTTTCGTCCACCTAAGAGAATGGTTTTATGAAAAATAAGTTTTCTAAAAATTCAGTTCAGATTACTCGAGTAACTCAAGTCTTCACTCGAGTAATACGCAACCAAAAATAATTTCACTCGAGTATTCAGCAAATCACTCGAGTATTACGAAAGCAAATTTTAAATCACTCGAGTATCAGAAAACCTACTCGAGTATTGTTCAAAAAACTGAAAGCAGATTACTCGAGTGACAAGAACTTTACTCGAGTAAACTGGGTAAAATTCAATTTAAAACTTAGTTTTCAATGGAGTTCTTCAAGAATAACAATGCTATGATGATTCAACAAATTATGAATGATTAATATGAATAATTTCAGGAAATATTAACATGCAATTTTAGATCAATTGAGTAGAATTAAGAAACCCCCAATTCTAACCTAAAAATGCAATTGTTAATGAATTAATGAAATACAAGGAATGAAAATAAAAGAAACACAAGGATTTATCCTGGTTCACTTTCACCCACTTGAAAGCTACTCCAGTCCCCTCTTAAATCAAGAGAGATTCTTCACTAGAAATCTTCAAATGTAGATTTTACAATGTTTTAAGATGCAACTAGATTCTTAGTTCTCCTATCTTAAAACCCAACTCAAAGTGTGTACCAAACACTTTGATCTAATCTACCCCTTTTGAGAATTCTAGATTTCCTTGCTAATTGATTGAAGATGCTTCCAACCAATCCTCTTTTCTTGCTTTGATTTGATCCTCAAAGTCTTCCTTGTGAGATTCTTCACTTGTGTTGAAACTTCAATGATGCAATCACAAATTGCAAATCTTCAACAACCACTAAGAACAAAAATATGATCTCAAGAATATTTGAACAATGATAGAAAATAGAGTGAAGAATGAAAAGTTCTTTGTTGAATCTTGATAGCTCTTGAAAGATGTAAAATAGCTCTTGAATTGCTTTTGAAAGTGTATTAGAAAATTGTAAGAATAAAAGTATATCTTTATGAAAGAGAAAATTAAGTCCTTTTAAAATTTTCCCAACACTGATTGAATTACTCGAGTAAACCAAACAACGTCACTCGAGTGAAACATGTCAGATTAAGTTACTCGAGTGATGTGTAAACCATTACTCGATTAACCTGTCATGGCATAAATTACTCGAGTGAACCAATACTCATTACTCGAGTAATCTGATCAGAATCTGAATAAAAACAAAGTTTTTCTAAAATGATTTTCACAAGCTATTTAATCAAGATTTAAAGTATCTTCACTCTTAATCAAACATTATTTAAATATTCTTAAAATCACCTAAGCTACCCACACCAATGAGATGCATTGCATAAAATAAAGATTACATTGAAATAGAATTAATAAAAATCCTAATTCTAATCTTCATGTGGTGTAGCTTGCTTGTTGCCAATGTTGTTGCTTGGAGAGAGATTGTTAGCATCAAAACATGAGAATCCTACAAACTCCCCCTTTTTGATGATGACAAACCTCCTTTCAAATTAAGCACTAAGTTTTAACATACTCCCCCTAAATGTAAAACATCTAGGAAAAATATAATAAAACTTAACCTACAAGAACAACATCAACAAAATATTCTCCCCCTTTTGGCATCATTAAAAAGATAAAACTTTTGAGAAAAGTCCTTTGCCAAAAGTTGAAGGTAAGTAGTTCACAATGGTATATAAAATATATAACAATAAAGACAATACCAAAATAAACTATAATAGTGCCACAACGAATATAAACAACGAATATAAACGCACAACGAATATAAACAACGAATATAAACGCACAACAAATATAGCACCATAATATCAGAGTATCACACTATGCAGCAAATCATAGCAGATAATCAAAACGAAAACTAACCAAACGAAACCATACGCAAGGTCTGTAAAAAAAATAGTAGCAACAGAGTCAGAAACATAAACAGAAATATGCATATGAAACATGAAACAGAAATCAACAGCAAACATCATCATCATCCACAGGTCTAGGAATCAGGTGAAAGATGATGATTTGATGAAGACCCGTATGAGAGAGAAGAGAGAAAGACGAACAAGAGAGAGAAAAAGTCGTGAAAATGATGCAGATTTCAACAGTTCAGCTTTTAAAATCACGTAAGTTACTCGAGTAATGTTCAAACGTCACTCGAGTGATTCGAGCAGTACTCGAGTGAAAGAGTATGTTACTCGAGTATGCCGAAAGATAAAAAGGTTTTACTCGAGTGATGGATGAACTTAATCGAGTGATACGAAAGTCATTTTAAAATTAATCGAGTGACAGACAGAATTACTCGAGTAATACGAAAGAGTTTTTAAAATTACTCGAGTGAAATTTCTGTTACTCGAGTGAACTGTCCAGAATTTCAAAAATTTCAATTTTTCATGCAAAATCATTTTTCATGCACAAATACATAGCAACACTTAGCATGTAGCAAGTAACACACATACAAATAAAGCAATTAGCATATTATAGAAAACATACACACATAACTACATATAAAAAAAATTAAGAAACACTTTAATAAGATACAACAACTCAAAACACAAATCACATTGAAATAGGCTTGAAGGTGATTACAAAAAGCATCAAATACAATTAGCTAATAGTTGATTCATCAAAAATACCAAGTTCTCTTCGAATTTTATAAAATGTGTCCCTTGGTAAAGGTTTTGTAAAGATATCAGCTAATTGATCCGAAGTTTGAACAAACTCAATAACACAATCACCTTTTTGAACATGATCTCTCAAAAAGTGATGCCTAATTTCAATATGCTTTGTCCTTGAGTGTAATACTGGATTTTTAGTCAAATTAATTGCCGAAGTGTTATCACACTTTATAGGGATTTTTGTCAAATTTAAACCAAAGTCAGATAATTGTTGCTTCATCCATAAAATTTGAGCACAACAGCTACCTGCAGCTATGTATTCGGCCTCCGCGGTTGATAAAGCTACACAATTTTGCTTTTTAGAAAACCACGATACAAGTGAATTACCAATTAAATGACATGTTCCGCTTGTACTTTTTCGCTCAACTTTACAACCGGCAAAGTCAGAGTCCGAATAACCTATAAGTTTTAGAAAAGCATCCCTAGGATAATAAAGTCCAGTATTTGTTGTACCCTTTAAGTATTTCATTATTCTTTTGACAGCAGTTAGATGCGACTCTTTCGGTTTTGCTTGAAAACGTGCACACATACATACACTAAACATAATATCAGGCCTAGATGCAGTTAAGTATAACAAACTACCAATAATACCACGATACTTCGTTACCTCTACCGCTTTTCCAGCCTCATCTTGATCTAGGTAGCATGCAACGCTCATTGGTGTAGAAGCGGATTTGCACGAATCCATTCCAAAACGTTTGAGAAGCTCTCTACAATATTTACTCTGATGAATATAAATGCCATCATTAAGCTGCTTTATTTGAAGACCAAGAAAGAATGTAAGCTCTCCCATCATTGACATCTCGAATTCGCTTTGCATCAAGTCTGAAAACTTCTTACACAAGTTATCGTTAGTAGCACCAAATATAATATCGTCAACATATATTTGAACCAATAAAATATCCTTACCGGAACGTTCAATAAAAAGTGTAGTGTCAACAGTGCCTCGTTTAAAACCTTTTTGTAATAAAAAATTGCTTAGTCGGTCGTACCAAGCTCTAGGAGCTTGTTTCAAACCGTACAAAGCCTTTTTCAGTTTGAAAACGTAGTCCGGATGCTCAAAATTCTCGAATCCGGGAGGTTGTGATACATAAACTTCCTCTTGAATGTATCCGTTAAGAAAGGCGCTCTTAACATCCATTTGAAACAATTTAAAATTCATAATTGAAGCAAAAGCGAGAAGAATACGAATAGCTTCTAATCTAGCAACGGGAGCATATGTCTCATCGTAATCGATTCCTTCTTCTTGACTATAACCTTGTGCTACCAACCTAGCTTTATTCCTAACAATAATACCCGATTCATCTAACTTATTCCTATAGACCCACCGAGTACCAATATCAGGACGATCATCGGGTTTTGACACAAGTTCCCAAACTTGGTTTCTTTCAAATTGATTTAATTCTTCTTGCATGGCCATAATCCAATGATCATCTTGAAGAGCCTCTTTGATATTCTTAGGTTCTATTTGAGATACAAAGGCAACATAATAACAAAAATTATTTAAAGTGCGTCGGGTTACCACTCCCTTCGCAATGTCACCTAAGATATTAGAAATCAGATGATTTTTGTTGGACTTCCAAGCTATTGGTAATTGAGGTTGAATCTCTTGTGCTAAGTCTTTATCTTGTGCTTGCACCTCTCTATCTTCATTTTGATTCTCTTCCATTTGTTGTGATGTTGAATTCTCATGATCCAAAAATGTACCTATATTATCATCACAAGAAACAACACAATCTCCTTTCGAAGATTCATCAAATACAACATGCACGGATTCCTCAACGGTTAATGTTCTTTTATTGTAGACTCTATATGCTTTGCTATGAGTTGAATAACCTATGAATATGCCTTCGTCGGCTTTAGAGACAAACTTACCGACCGGTTCCTTTCCGTTATTTAAAACAAACACCTTACACCCAAAAACATGAAAATGTGAAATATTTGGCTTTCGCCCTTTTAAAAGTTCATAAGGTGTTTTATTTAAATGCGGATGTATAAGAACTCTATTAAGCACATAGCAAGCAGTGTTTACCGCATCGGCCCAAAAATATTTAGGAACATTTGATTCTATCAACATAGTAAGAGCAAGTTCCACTAATATTCTATTTTTCCTTTCTACAACTCCGTTTTGCTCCGGAGTCCTAGGGGCCGAAAATTGATGATCAATACCAAACTTATCACAAAACGCATCAATCCTAGTGTTTTCAAACTCACCTCCGTGATCACTTCTAATAGACACAATTTTCAAACTTAGTTGATTTTGGATGAGTTTGGCAAACTTTTTAAAACATATATAAACTTCACTTTTTGCAGATAAGAATAAAGTCCATGTGAATCTAGTAAAATCGTCTACTAAAACAAATCCATAGTAATTGCCACCTAAACTTTTAATTTGTGAAGGGCCAAACAAATCCATATGGATTAACTCCAAAGGCTTTGTTGTGCTTATCACATTTTTAGGTTTAAAAGAACTTTTAACTTGCTTGCACTTTTGACAAGAGTCACAAATGCCATCAAGCTTAAAATTTAGTTTAGGCAAACCAATTACTAAATCTTTTCGCAAAAGTTTGTTTAATTGATTCACATTCACATGAGCAATTCGTCTATGCCAAAGACGAATTTCATCATCAAAAGATTTGAAACATTTTGAAAATAGTGAAGTTATCTCATCCAAATCAATTAAGTAAGTGTTATTAGAGCGACGACCAACAAACTTAACACTATCATCTATAGAAGACTTAATGAAACATAATTCCGGAGTAAAAGTCACATAATTGCCTATATCGCATAGTTGGCTTATACTAAGCAAGTTGTGTTCTAAGCCTTCTACGTATAGGACATTTTCTATGACAAGATTAGATACGTTACCGATCTTCCCGACTCCTAGAATTTTGCCCTTGTTGTTGTCGCCGTATGTCACAAATCCATCACTTTTCGGAGTAAGTTCCATGAAGTGCGTTTTGTCTCCCGTCATGTGTCTCGAACAACCACTATCCAAATACCATTTGCGCTCTTTGGTTCGAAGACACACCTACAAAAAAAAAATCATTTGGTTGACTTAGGTACCCAAGTGGTCTTGGGTCCTTTGTTGTTAGCATGGGGAGAAGTCCCCTTAACAATCCAAATATATTCACCGCTTGGTATACCAAATTTCTTTATATTACATTTATTTGTGGTATGCCCAAAGATTCCACAATAATGGCAAGTTGGGTTTTTAGAAATCTTATTCTTTGAAAATCCACCAACTTTGCGATAATTGCGTTTCTTAGGTTTGGTATAGCCAAGACCGGATCTATTGCTATTGTTCCTTTGAGTTGAAAGCAAATGATCTAATGAAGTATCTCCTTTCATGAGCCTTGCAAGTCGATCATTCAAATTAAAAACTTCTTTTTCCAAAGACTTGCAATTTTCACAAGATGGAGTCTCATTTGATTTCAATTCACAATTGCATGTAGAGTTTGCATAAATGAGTTCAAGAGTTTCATTTTGAAGCTTAAGTTCTTCTAAATCTTTTTGAAGTTCAATTATCTTTTCATGTTGCTTCATTATGAAATTCTTTCTTTCAACATTTATTTTAGCAAGTTTCTTCAACTCTTTATGCATCTCTACATACACATTGTACAATTCATTGAATGAAGGAGAATTAGAACTTGAGCTAGCATCGGAAAGATAATCTACCTCATTGACGTTCTCACTTGATTTAATGCTCGAAGATTCCTCTTCATCAAGCTTTGTCATTAAACATAGATTTGCAAGTTCTTCATCATCCGACGAGCTAGATGTTGATTGACTCTCTACTTCATCCCATACTATGTAAGCCCTTTTTCCTTTAGATGAGTTGAACTTAGAGTTGTCACCTTCCGACTTCTTAGAATGATTTGGGCATTTTGATCGATAGTGACCAAGCTTTCCACACCCATGACACTTGATGTGATCCTTGTTAGTCTTATTTCTTGGTTGTGAATCCTTAGAATCTCTTTGTCTATTCTTATTAAAGTTTCCCTTACTCTTAAAGAATCTACCAAGCTTTTTAACTAGCAAGCCAAGGGTCTCATCATCTATATCGGAGTCCGAGTCATCCACTTGAGAATTTTCCTCTTGTGCCTTAAGAGATTTTGAAGTTGATTTAAGAGCAATCCCCTTTTTCTTCCTATCGGCATCTTCATTCATGGATAACCGTCCAAGCTCCATTTCATGCTCTTGAAGCTTTCCAAATAGAGTTGCTAAATCAATTTGATCCACGTCTCTAGCTTCCATAATGGCCGTCACTTTAGGTTGCCATTCCCTGCTAAGACATCTCAAAATCTTATTAACAACTTCACCATTAGTTATAACTTTTCCAAGTGCAGAAAGATGATTAATGATATGAGTGAACCGCTTTTGCATGTCACCTATATTTTCATTAGGTAACATACGAAAGAGTTCATATTCATGCATGAGTGTATTTAGCCTAGCCCTTCTAACCTCCGAAGTGCCCTCATGTGTGACTTGTAATGTGTCCCACATTTGTTTAGCATCAACACATTGAGATACTCGAAAGAACTCATCATAAGAAAGAGCGGACGTGATGATATTTTTAGCTTTTAAATCAAATGCAACTTTCTTCTTATCATCATTGTCCCAACTCGATTGAGGTTTAATTGAAACAACATCATTTACTTTCGTTTGAGGAACAAAAGGTCCATTCTCTATGGCGTTCCAAATTTCCATATCTATGGCTTGAATAAAAATTTTCATGCGGACCTTCCAATAAGCGTAACCCTCACCACTGAATAGTGGAGGACGATTAATGGAAGTTCCTTCACCACCAAAAGGATTTGAAATTGAGCCCATTGTTTCCAAGTAAAAAGGATCTTTTCGAAAAAGCTTTTTAAGGCTCGGATTTTTCGTCCGAGCTCTGATACCACTTGTTGGAAACCAACAAGCGGCTCAATATAGTCTAGAGGGGGGGTGAATAGAATATTGAAGCCTTATTACAGATTTTTCGTCCACCTAAGAGAATGGTTTTATGAAAAATAAGTTTTCTAAAAATTCAGTTCAGATTACTCGAGTAACTCAAGTCTTCACTCGAGTAATACGCAACCAAAAATAATTTCACTCGAGTATTCAGCAAATCACTCGAGTATTACGAAAGCAAATTTTAAATCACTCGAGTATCAGAAAACCTACTCGAGTATTGTTCAAAAAACTGAAAGCAGATTACTCGAGTGACAAGAACTTTACTCGAGTAAACTGGGTAAAATTCAATTTAAAACTTAGTTTTCAATGGAGTTCTTCAAGAATAACAATGCTATGATGATTCAACAAATTATGAATGATTAATATGAATAATTTCAGGAAATATTAACATGCAATTTTAGATCAATTGAGTAGAATTAAGAAACCCCCAATTCTAACCTAAAAATGCAATTGTTAATGAATTAATGAAATACAAGGAATGAAAATAAAAGAAACACAAGGATTTATCCTGGTTCACTTTCACCCACTTGAAAGCTACTCCAGTCCCCTCTTAAATCAAGAGAGATTCTTCACTAGAAATCTTCAAATGTAGATTTTACAATGTTTTAAGATGCAACTAGATTCTTAGTTCTCCTATCTTAAAACCCAACTCAAAGTGTGTACCAAACACTTTGATCTAATCTACCCCTTTTGAGAATTCTAGATTTCCTTGCTAATTGATTGAAGATGCTTCCAACCAATCCTCTTTTCTTGCTTTGATTTGATCCTCAAAGTCTTCCTTGTGAGATTCTTCACTTGTGTTGAAACTTCAATGATGCAATCACAAATTGCAAATCTTCAACAACCACTAAGAACAAAAATATGATCTCAAGAATATTTGAACAATGATAGAAAATAGAGTGAAGAATGAAAAGTTCTTTGTTGAATCTTGATAGCTCTTGAAAGATGTAAAATAGCTCTTGAATTGCTTTTGAAAGTGTATTAGAAAATTGTAAGAATAAAAGTATATCTTTATGAAAGAGAAAATTAAGTCCTTTTAAAATTTTCCCAACACTGATTGAATTACTCGAGTAAACCAAACAACGTCACTCGAGTGAAACATGTCAGATTAAGTTACTCGAGTGATGTGTAAACCATTACTCGATTAACCTGTCATGGCATAAATTACTCGAGTGAACCAATACTCATTACTCGAGTAATCTGATCAGAATCTGAATAAAAACAAAGTTTTTCTAAAATGATTTTCACAAGCTATTTAATCAAGATTTAAAGTATCTTCACTCTTAATCAAACATTATTTAAATATTCTTAAAATCACCTAAGCTACCCACACCAATGAGATGCATTGCATAAAATAAAGATTACATTGAAATAGAATTAATAAAAATCCTAATTCTAATCTTCATGTGGTGTAGCTTGCTTGTTGCCAATGTTGTTGCTTGGAGAGAGATTGTTAGCATCAAAACATGAGAATCCTACAGCCTTGATTTTCCATGACCTTGATCTTGATGTCTTGCATGTGATTTTTGAACTTAAAAAGTTTTGTTTCTTTACTTGCTTGTCACGGTTTTGGTGAGGAAACAAAGGGAAACAACTTTTTCAAAATGGTTTTGCCTTGATCTAAGTCTATGTATGTTTGAAAGTTAAAGATTTAAGTTCTTCCTTTAATTTTGTTGATGTGACTTTCTGTCAAGCTTTGAAACAAGAAGATCATGATTGTCTTTCATAAAAAGGCTTTATGCATGTGATTCTATTTTACTTCAAATAATTTTTAAAGTGCATGCCAAAGAAAATAAAAATGAAAATTTATTTGAAGTGACCAATAGGTCACGGTTTTGGGAAGAAAAGGGGGTGGTATTTTTCTAAAACCATGTGTTTGAAAGTACAAGTTTTTGATTTAGAATTTTAAGGTTTTTGCATGTAGAAGAGTGCATCAAAGACTTTGTTTTTCCTATGATCATGATTCGGCCTATACTAGGTTATATAGGCTAGATTCTTTTTGCATGTGATGTCTCATTGAAATGATTATGTTTTGTGACCCTACTCTAAGAAAAAATTTATTTAAATTGTGTTGTGAATATTTGATTTCATTCGGTTTTAATTAGAGCTAAGGGAAGTAAATAAATAGATTGAATGATTTTGGGAAAAACATTGTGTTTAAGATAAACATATGCGTGAGTATGTGTGTGTTCGGGTAAGATTAAAAGGAAGAATAGACAATTTTGTTGCATGAAAAGGAAAATAGAAATTAAGTGCCTAACATAAACCAAGGTGATTTGTGTGTTTTATAATTTGTCTTCCTTGATTGCATTCGGTCATGTAGTATAGGTGAGTCTAGGAAATTTAGTTGCATGAAAATAATTTTACATGATGATCTTGAAAAGAATAAGGTTGTTTAAATAAATGTGTTTGACTTAAAATCTTTAGTTCAATGTGGTTGTGAATCTATGCATGTCTAATTATGTTGTTAAATTAAATGATTAATTACTTACTTGTATGGTTTAGTTACTTCAGTGTTGTTGTGGTTGTGTGCTAATTGGTGTTTGAAAAATAATTGAATATGTAATTGATTTGAACATAATTTGATTTGATCTATTTGAGATTCTAAATTATGTTCCTGGCTGTCCAAAGTTATTTTGCGATAAAGACTTGAGTTTTAGAGTGTTAATTTTGAATAAAAGAGTCATTTAAAACAAAGAGTGTTTTTACGATGTTTTCGGAATTTTATCAAAGTGATTTTTATAAAATGATTCTTTGTTGTCCAGGATTGTTTGGACTTGCTTCTTACATTTAAAAACGTTCTCATGTGATTTAAAGTAAAAGTTTTCAAGAGATAATTGATTTAAAAAAAATTTCTTAATACACATAAGTGTGTTTTATTTAATACGAGGAATGAGAGGTGTTTAAGTTACGGAAAAGATTTTCTTAATACAAGTTAATAACCTAAGCGTATTTTATTTAGTACGAGGAATTTGAAAGACGAGGGATTGGGGCAGCCGGCAGCAAAAAGGATCCAAGGAGATGGTGCGCATTAAAATTGTTGGACCTCAGGTGAGAGAGAAGCTTTCCTAAGACACCGTGGTAGTTAGGTGACATATTAGGACGTTCTGTATCATCTCAAAGATCGGAACTAAGTGGTTCAGAGTCAGTAGTATAATGGCAATTTTTTGTGTTGTGTGGCCATTTATACGAAGGTGACACTGACCACATCGTGTTGTGTGATGTTTGTATGATTGATAGCATGTTTATGTTTATTGCTTTTATTTTGCCTAATGATAATTATTTCTGTTGAATAATACGAATAATGTACTGATGGACGTCTGTTACGTCTTGAAAATAGAAGTGAAATAAATAAGATTGTGAAGTAAAGACGTAATGAAATAGAAATAATGATTGGAAATAAAGTGTGTGATGGGAAAGAGAAAGAGTTGAGATTGGGGAAAGAATGAAATGATAGTGTTGAGAACGAGCCAGAGCTTGGGGGAAAGTAATGTTGATTATGAGAATGAGATGTGATTTGAGTGGAGCTGGGCTCCTTTGTCTTGGTTTTAGTTTGGGACTAGTGTTGAGTTGAGCTTGCTCCTCCATTAGCGCTTAGCAAAGTTGTAACTTTTGAAAAGGTTTTTGAAAAGCGGTTTTTGAAAAGATTTTGAAAAGAGATTTTTGAAAAGGGTTTTCGAATAGCAGCTTTTGAAAAAGATTTTTGAAAAGGAACTTTTTGAAAAGGTTTGTGAAAATCAATTTTTGTGAAAGAATTATGTAAATAAAATTTTGAGAAAAGTTTGTGAAAGGAAATTTTTGGAAAGAGGTTTGAAAAGAGGGATTTTTGGAAAAGGATTATTAAGAGAGATTTTCTTTTAAAAATTTCGTGAAACGTTATGTTTTTGAGAAAAGCTTTGCGAAACAATCTTTTTGATAAAGTATTTGAAAGGATAATTAAAGAGAGTCTTTTGAAATAACATTTTTGAGAAAAAGTTGGTGAAAACTATGTTTCTGTGAAAGTTATGAAATGGTGTTTTGAGATAGTTTTTGAAAAGATGGTTTTGGAGAAAGGATTTCGAAATGAGACGAGTATGAGAAATGGGGAATGCTGAGGAAGTTTGAGAAATGAGATTCGAGTTGTTGATGTGGTCCCAGCTCTGTGCTATGTGAGAAATGATGAGAGAAAGTTTGTGCAAAGTTAGTGGTCGGGACTCGTTGAAGGGTTGCACGAAGGACGGGCCGACCATAGGATAATTAAAAAGATTAAAAGACTTTAAAAGACACACGTGGTGAGGTATGAGAGTGCGAAGTAGTGGAGAGGAAGATACCATAAGTATCTGGGGATACTTAGGAGGAGATTGCATTAGGGGAGGACGATGATGGTGAAACGTCAAGAAGTCTAGAGTATGTTTCCTGGCAGAACGAACTCCAAATGTGGCGCACTAACGTGGTGGGGACTGGGTCTAATGTCGTGGTATGTTCTGCGGGCCTTCTAGAAACATACTGTCGCCCCCTAGATTGCAAATCGAGAACAGTGAGAGGGACTGGAGTGGGGCATCTTGATTGCCACTGCGAGGCAGTGTGCCATGATTATTTGTGAATTGATATTGTTGATTGAGGCTGAGTCCTCCTGGTCTGGGACCATTTGATTGTGAGACAGCTGTCGTGCCCGCACGGTAAAGGTCCTGTACTCCTGTTTGCTTCCGACTAGGTTGGGTGGATGACCGAGGAGACGTAGACGTGAGTGATGACCGAGAATGAAATGAATTCCCCGACGATATCTGATGATTCCCCCAAAGTAAAGGAATGATATGAATTGATAAGATTGGAAAAAGAAGAAATTCTGAGTATGAGAAGGGAAAAAGAATTGAGAGAGAAAGAATAATTAAGAAAAGCGGAATTAAATTGAGAAGGAAAAGTGAAGGATAATAATAAGGACAATAAGTCTGATAATATTGATATTGATATCATGATTGTTGTGTGTTTGTATGCTGTATGTTGTATGGTATGTTTGTATGGTCCTTCTATCTTGCCTACCGTAATTCCACACCGTCGACGACTCGTCGTTCGGATTGCTTACTCTCTCCTGTTCGTTGGTATATCGGTGCTGATGATGTCTCAACGGGCAGACGGAGTACCGCATGGAGATCATCTCTCTAGATGGAGCTGAATGACCACCGCAGAGCAGCGATAGAGACGATTGCATTTTGGGAGTGAAGGAAGGGCGCAAGAAGAAAGGAGAGTTCCATCCGGACGTCTTCATAGAAGGAAGCGGAAGTAGTGTGTCTAGGTTAAGGTTATGAGTTGTGTTTGGAGTCAAGGATTACCAAGCAATGTGCCAATTATGTAACTAAGCCAAGTTTTAATTCTGTATTGTGGAATACACTAATTTGGAAAAAAAATCGAACAATGTATTATTTTGTGAGAATGTTATGAAGCTTTTGAAACAAGCCACTTTATGGAGATGAAAGTTTTGTGTGATGAACGATTTTAGTAACAACTCGATTTTCAGTAAAAAGTGGTACATTTAACATGGACTCCTCAAACTGTTTTGTAAAAAAAAAAAAATTGGCCTCATTTTTGCAACTTTAATGAGTAAAAGCTAATCATTTTGGTTTACGAAAATCGGGCTGTTACAATAAGAATGTGAGCAGAAGAGGTCATAATTTCAAATTCCTAAATCACCTCACTCTTGATAATGAATTCCTTGATATTGTCAGACAGAATTGGAGGCAGGAGGGTGAAGGCTATGCTATGTTTAGAATAATGAGAAACCTGGAGCACATTAAACCTATGTTGGTTGATTTGAACAAGAGAAAGTTTAAGGACATTGACACTAAAGAGAATCAGGCAAGGGCTAAGCTGGATACAATTCAGGAATTACTGCAAACAGATCCTTCAAATGTGCATCTTCAAAAGATGGAAAAGGAAGCTAGGAAGGATCATGCTTAGGTCTACCAGGCTGTTATTATGTTCTTGAAATAGAAAGCTAAACAGGATTGGCTATGTGAAGGGGACATGAACACAAAATTCTTCCACCAGACAATCAATATTAGAAGATATAAAAACAGAATCCTGAGGATTCAGGATACTCATGGCACTGTGGTTACTAACCAGGATCAGATAGGGCATGCTTTTGAAGAATACTACCAAAACCTATTGTCTGATGGCAGTAGGCCTTGGCTAATTAATGATGAGGAGATTAAACAAGGAAAAGTGTTAGGGGCTAATCAGCAGTTGAATCTTATTAGACCTTTCATAGATGAGGAGATCAAGCAGTGTGTGTTTCATATGGGGAATGACAAGGCCCCTGGGCCTGATGGGTATGGAGCAGCTTTTTTTAAAGCAGCTTGGCCAGTCATTGGGAAAGATGTTATTGCAGCTGTCCAAGATTTCTATTCTAATGGGAAGCTTTTGAGGGAAGCTAATCAGACCTTGCTGGTCCTCATACCTAAGATAGAATGCCCTAATTTTGTAATGATTTTCGTCCTATAGCCTGTTGCAATGTTATTTACAAAACTATTTCTAAGTTACTATGCAATCGGTTACAAGAATGTTTGCCTGTCCTGATCAATGAGAATCAAACGGCATTTATCAAAGACAGATCCATCCTTCATAATGTTCTCATCTTACAGGACCTTTTGAGATTATATAGGAGGAAGAATATCTCTCCCAGATGCTTGATGAAAGTTGACCTTAAAAAGGCATATGATAGTGTTAATTGGGAATTTATTCAGAGAAGTTTGGAGGCCCTGAAGTTTCCAGAGAAGTTTGTTAGATGGGTCATGATGTGTATTCAGTCTGTTTCCTATAGATTGGTGATAAATGGCAATGTGCATGGCAGATTTTTTAGTTCTAGAGGGTTGAGGCAAGGAGATCCTATATCTCCTCTCCTATTTGTTATTGTAATGGAGATGCTAACAAGGAAAATGAAGATGGCAGCTAATGAGAATGGGTTCAGATATCATCCTTTGTGCAAAAGAATGGAGTTATTAAACCTAGCTTTTGCAGATGATGTAATGATCTTTTGTAAAGCTAATGAAGTTAGTGTCAGAATCCTTGTTAAGGCAGTCACAGAATTTGCAATGAGCTTAGGATTGTATGCTAATCAAGCTATGTCTCAAATCTACATTTGCTGGAGTGAGTGATAGCTTAAACGAGAGATTGGAAGGAATCACTGGGTTCAGTAGGGGATCCTTCCCCTTTAAATATTTGGGGCTTCCTATATGTGCAAAAAAATGGAATGTGGCTACTTGCAGGTCCCTGGTTGAAAGGATAACTAAAAGACTCAATATGTGGACAACTAGGAACGTATCATTTCAAGGGCGTGCTCAATTGATCCAATCGATTCTTATGACTATGCATGTATACTGGGCTTCCACTTTCATCATACCAAAAACAGTAATCAGAGAAGTGGAAAGAATTTGCAGAGGTTTCTTATGGGGCACTGATCAAAGAGGGAGAGCTAAGGCTCAGGTAGCTTGGACCAAGGTCTTTAGGAGCAAGAAAAATGGGGGTCTTGGGTTCCAAAATATCTACTTATGGAATTTGGCAACTCTAGGGAATCAGGTTTGGCAGATTATGGAGAATAAAAATACCCTATGGCATTGGAAGCAATTATTGAAAGTTAGAGATATGCTACTCCCTAAATTCGATCAATTAATGACAAATCAGCAGCCCTATTCTATTAAAGCTGGATATGAATACCTTATTGGAGAAGTGCCAGCTTTTCCCTTTTATCGAACAATCTGGAATCCGCTGAGCATTGCAAAGCATAATTTATTCTTCTGGCTTCAGGGTCAGAATGGCTTGAAGACGAAAGACAAGCTCCACTTCCTCCAAATTTCGCCTTTTTGTGAGCTTTGTGATAGAGCGGAGGAGACGAACAAGCATCTGTTTTTTGAGTGTGAATGGAGCAAGAGACTACTAGAGCTAGCTGGGAATTGGATTGGTGTGGAGATTAAACAGTATAGGATGCCTAATTGGGTCAGATGGCTTCATTTTGGGTTCAAGCAGAAACAACGACGGCGAGTCGTCAAGGCGGTTTTAGCTGCATGCATTTATCCATATGTGGTATACCAGACGTGGTGGGGACTTGGTCCTAAACCGTGGTAAGTTCTACACCCGGAAGAAGAATAGTACTGTCGCCCCCTATGGCAATTCAGGAACAGTGAGAGGGACTGGAACACGGCTCTTTGATTTTGCCACTGTACCCAATTTTTCTACAGTGTGCCATGATTATATAATTTAATTTGAGACTGTACCCGATTTTCTACAGTTCTCCTGGCTTGGAGCCATTTATTGAGACAGCTGTCAAGCCGGTGTGGTAAAGGTCCTGTACTCCTGTTTGCTTCCGTCTAGGTAGGGTGGATGACCGAGGAGATGTAGACGTGTGTGCTAACTGCGAAAGAAACGAGTACCTCAATGATATTTTAATTCCCCCAATCATCGATGGTTGATAAGACTTGATAAGAAAAAGTTTATGAGCATGAAAAGACTTATGATTATGAGAAGCAAAATATTAAGGAATATTGATATTGTGAAACGAATCGAGAAGGAAAGCGTGTAAAAGTGAATGGAATCATATGAGCATGGAATTGAATGAGATTCACGATTGTGATTGAGAAAGAAATTGAGAAAGAAAGAATATTTATGTTGATAAGTGAAGATATGCTTGGCAAGATAATGAATAATGATGATGATTTTGTGTATGAATGTATGCTGTCTATATATATGTTTTGTTGTATGCTTGTATTGTCTTAATATTTTGCCTATTATAAACCCACACCGTCAACGATGCGTCGTTCGGATCGCTTACTCTCTCCTGTCTCGTTGGCATATCGGTGCTGCTGGTATTTTAACGGGCAGATGGAGCATCGTATGGAGATCACCACCTGGAAAGGCATGGAGATGGTTGGAAGGCTACTCCCTATGGATGGCATCAACTTTGGGGTGCGAAAAAAAAGACGCAAGATGAAAGGGAATCTTCGACAAGTCGTCTTCAATAGAAAGAACGGAGAATAGTGTATCTATTGTCGGTAGTATTAGCACCTTATAGTCTAAGTTTGTTGTTAGTGTTGTGAGTCAAGGATTACCTAAGTGATTAAATATTTATGTAATTCAGTTTATTTTGGATTATGCTATATTTTTGAAGAAGTGTAAGAATGAAACCTTTTGAGAATTGTATAAGCTTTTCGGATGAGATACAAGAACTATGTTAAGTCTGAAACCAAATCATTTTCCAATGATAAATGTTTTTGAAGGTTCAAGTAAGTAAGTATGTGTTGTAGTAACAACTCGGTTTTCGGTAAAAGAATGTTAAGTGCTCCAATGACATCTCGATAATGTTTTTTTCAAAAAAAAATAAAAAATTGGCCTCATTTTCACAACTCAGAAAATAAAAGTTGGACATTTTGTGTTACGAAAATCGGGCTATTACAAAGTTTATACAAAATGCGGGGCACCCAATTACAATATAAACAGTTTTATAAAAATTGTTCCCTTCTTTCGACTCTTTCGCTGCGCACTCTGATCTTCAAGCTTCTTGAATATGTACCTAAAATGTTAACCACTAAGGGTGAGACCTTTTCACAACATAGTGAATTAAATGACAGTAAACAGTTCATAATAAAATTTAAGGATAATAATCAAATCGAAGGATGGAATAACAACATATAACATATTCAATCCACTACAAAATACACTTTCACACTTTAGTTCAGTTCCCATTATTCAATTCCAATTCCATTGACCAATGCCCTATAAATATCCCTTTCCATAGCTATGTCCATTTCCATTAACAATATCACATTATTCATTAATTATTATTCACACTACCATTCGATCACAATATAAATTAACAATAACACCAAACTATTTTCACTAACTATTAAGTGTAAACAGGAAAACATAATAAACAATAAATCATCAAATATACAAACCAATCAGTCGACATACTCAGGTATGTCTCAGAGTGCCACAATATAAATCAACTCCCTAGGGTTCTTCACTTCCTACTTAACAGCAAATATAAAAAAAACAGATTTAACATAATTATTTCATATAATACAAAAATCAACCAAAAATACAATAATCATCTCTAATCAAACTCTTACCAAGCACTATTTTACTACCCACACTCTAATTTAACTATTAAATCCAAATAGTATTATAAACGAGTAATATGTCAGATTAGTCCCTGACTTTGTAAGCATCAACCAAGTTAGTCTCTGACTTTATCGAAATAGCAATTTAGTCCCTGAGATTTCCTTTTAATTCACATACGTCCCTATCTTTATCTCATTTTAAAGCAAATACATCCCTGGGATAGTAACGGCATAGACTAACTTGATCGACGTTCTCTTGTTTCAGGGACTAAATTGCTATTTCGATAAGGTCAGGGACTAAATTGACCGACACTTAAAAAGTCAGGGACTAATATGACATATTACTCTATTATAAACTCTAACTATCCCTAACTCAAACTGTAAAAAGAAACTCCCCTTACCTGAAATCCTAGTAATAACGACAGAGTCACTTTTATAACCGTGACTTACTCCAGGGTCAGGGTCCACAATAATGTGTTCGATCTAAATAGGGACATATGTTAAAACTAATTATAACATTAAAAATATATATCAAATAAATTCATTTTTGTCAAAATAATAAATATATATCATTATACACTAAAAATATATCACTTTTCTCTAAAACATCTCTTTATTTGAAAATGTAGGGATAAAAAAAAGGCTTTTTTAAGTGATAGGTCCCTAAACTTAGGGGGTGTTTTGGATTTAGTCCTTAATCTTTTTTTTTGTTGGATCTGGTCCCTAAACTTTAACGTCGTTTTGGAACTAGTCCTTCCGTTAACTCAAAGTTAACTCCGTCAGTGTCTTCCAATAAGATGTTGCCACGTGTCCCAACTTGCATTTTTTTTTGACTTTTTTGACTTTGAGGTCCCTAAACTTAGGGGGAGAATTGAATTTAGTCCCTATCCTTTTTTTCGTTGGATCAGGTCCCTAAACTCTGGACCATTTTGGATCAAGTCCTTCTGTTAGTTTTAATCTAACACCGTTACCCTGGGAAAATTTTTATGCCATGTGGACCAATAAATTAATGCCACATGAAATTTTTCTTTTAAAATTGAAAAATTACAAAAAAAAAAAAAAATTAAAAAAAGCCAAATATTACCTGATTTGAAGCACAACTAAACCAAATATCATTAACAAACCCACCATGCCACAGAAAATTTTTCAGGCCAGAATGTGAACCACCTTCCCTATCTTCCTCTCGTTCCTCGTCGTGCTCGATCGTCTCGTTAAGGCTTGACGTCATGGTTTCTTCACCTTGCTTAAGGGGTGACATTGTTTTTCAGAATATAAAGATCTAAACAAAAAAAAAGAACACACATAGCGTCAAGTGATAAAAACTGAGTTAGACACCTACCAAACCTTCATCATCAAACTCTAAAGTAATAAAAAAGAGATTTTTCTGTGTCAATCAAAGATACTTGTTGCCTTTCTTCCTTCCTCCAGACTCTACATATGACGCGCCACTAAGAAGAAGGCGGAGGAAGCGGAGAAGAGGGCGGACTTTGGGTAGTACATTAGGATTTATATAATATATTTTTGAATCATTCTGGTAATGCTTAAATGATAATAATCCAAGTGATCTAAGATTTAAAAGAAATTGATTGATGATATGGATATTCCGTTTGGATGACGAGACGTTGCTCGGGTGGCACGTCATCACGTTGCTCGGGTGGCACGTTATATATCAATCAATTCCTTTAAAGTTAAGAAGTTGCATTCATTCTGGAGTTCGAATGCTAGATCGTTTATCATGTTATGATAACATGTGGAGGACCTCTGGAAATACTAAAGGTTGCTACTAGCTCGATGACACATTAAGGTGGACAATGTGGGCAGTATGTGATATACTGTTGATTTGATGTTTCAACGGTGTTATGCACACAAGTGATAAGGTTTATGTTTTGGCGACGTGACGTTCATCAAACATGGTGACGTTGTTTATCACCTCTGTTGTGTATCACAAGTGATAAGGTTTGCGTTTTGGCGACGTGATGTTCATCAGATGTGGTGACGTTGTTTATCACACCCGTTGTATGTTGAGAAGTGATAGGTTTACGTCTTGGTGACGTGACGTTCACCAGATAGTGTGTCGTTTTTATCACTTCCGAGCTAGTATGCCATACGTTCTTATAATGTATATGTAATCTGGGAATACCCTGTTGTTATGAATTGACGTCTGTGAGGATATTAGATGGAAAATCTCAGAAAAAGAAGAATGTCATACATCATGCCACTTATCCTTAATTAAGTTAAGGTTTGATATTAACAATGATTGTGAACATCTTAGTTGCCTTAAGTGTTAGCTGTGGCTATTAACTGATTTGGGGTTTATCTGTGCATAATTATGTTGCTTAAACATTTATGCTCTATCCATTATGTGTACAGAATTGCTTACCCCTATGCCTTGTAGGTGATGTCACGTTACATCGCTTGCATCGAGATCCGCCCACTTCTTAGTGGCATATGGATCTACGAGGATCTCCGAGTGGTGTATGAGGGGGAGGTAGAGATTACCTTTTATCACCCTTACCCACTGATTCGGTTCCATCCTCGTAGGTTTAGGATTCACATAATATACACTATGCATGTACCACCTTTTTATACTTACCATGGATCACCTCCCACTCGACCAGCTCGCTTGTATCACAGTTTTCGATTCCGATCTACCCGTTCACACCCTTTTACTTCTAGAGTCGTTCGAGAGGAGACTCCCCCATCTATTTCAAGGAGTCCTATTAAGGTCACATCTTCATCAGACCTTGTACCCAGTGGTAGGGTACCTACTCCTTCAAATAAGATCAAGGAGGATCCTGTCGAAGACGAGAGCGGAGGCGAGCCTGTCGCTCATTCTACCAGGAGTCACGGGAGGGATGATAATCCCTAGGTATGTGCATAAGGTAAATGATGAGGATCAGGGATCCGGTGTGATGGATGCTGTGGAGGAGATTTGCTGCTGATGATGTTGGATGATGACTGCTGCTACTTCTTGGAAACTTCTACTACTACTACTGCCGCTACCAGTGCTATGAGACCAGCTTTGGAGTTTTATATCTTGATATGTATACATTGTGGATACTCCTTTTGAAAACTCCTGAGTTATGGTCTACTTTTGGTGTATATATATATAGTCTTATGGACTTGTGTTGGGAGTTTGGAGACATCTCAATGGACTATGTACTTGATGGTTTTGATAAATATATATATACAAAATCTATGTTTATGTCTCAGCTTATTATATAGTCCTGTTATTTCCGCTTACTCTGATATTGGTTTAAAAGGAATTCCGCTATGACATTTTGAAACGGTATCAGTTATCTAGATGAAAAAAATTGGATGGCATTACTTAAGTTCCTTTCTATGATATATAATACGTTCTATTTTCAAAGAGAATGCTATCTAAGATTTGCGAAACTAGTTTTTGAGTAAAGCAAATGTCGAATTCGATTTTAAAAGTAATACGTGAATTATTCTCCAAATATCCTATGTTTTGGTTTGTGCACCCGACTCTATAGAAAATAAAAGGAAAATTTTATTTTCTACATTTTCTAAATACTAACAAGTCCATAACTATTACGATTAATAGTATATTTATTGTAATAATTACTTGGATTATATTGAGGGTGTCACACTGAGTGGTATCAGAGCAAAAGTTAGATCCTGTTGTAGTGGAAGTAGCTCCAAAAAGGTAGTCATCAACATCAAGCAGGTATCCATAGGGCATATTTATTGTTTTGAATACTAGTATCTTGCTCGAATTGAGCAATTGGTACAAAATGGAAATTGAATGCATTGTTGAAAGCTATTGTTATAGTCTTAGTATAGGTTGTGTGATGAATGTTTCTTTAGTCCATCATATATGACCATGAGCCCATAGCGCAGGTCTATTATGACGACTAGAAACCAAAATCATACCGACGCGATATTAGACAGAATCACCGCTGTGTTAGAGTCTATGCAGCAATGGCAACAACAACAATCTCAACAACCACCTCATCAATATAATGTTGGTAATTCAAAAGTCAAGAGTTTGGCGGATTTTAGAAGTTGTAATCCACCTAAGTTCGAAGGAGGATTTAAGCCTGAGGAGGCTAATAAGTGGATTCATACTATGGATAAGATCTTCAGAACATTAGACTGCACTGAGGCTCAGAAGGTGGCATATGCAGTTTATATGTTAGAAGACGAGGCTGAGAACTGGTGGAATCACAAAGTTCAGCTCCTGCACTATGAAGGAAGGGATATTAATTGGGGGGTGTTTACGGAGAAGTTTCTCAATAAATACTTCCCGGAAGACTTAAGAAGGAAGAAGGAAGTTGAGTTTCTGCAATTAAAGAAAGGAGACATGAGTGTGGGCGAGTACGCAGCTATGTTCGAGGAACTGATGAAGTACTCTCCATACTATCAAAACAATCCCGATGAGAGGAGCAAATGCATCAAGTTTGAAAGTGGTTTGAAACCTAAATTAAAATTTGTTTTAGTTATTAGAAGATTGGAAGTTTTCCTACGTTGGTAGATATGTGTCGGATGTATGAGGATGATAAGAAGGCTGAAGTATTAGCTGATCAGGCAAAGAGTAACCAGCAGGGTTATGGACCACAAAGAAAGAAAAGATTTGATCATTGGAATAAGGGTCCATATTTTGATTAGAATCAAGGCAAGGGAAGAGTTGAAGTTAAGGATGGGGTTAAGTCTCGCAGTAATGCTCCTTACTGTGAGAAGTGTAAGTATCATAATTATGGAAGAATCTGCTAGGCAGCAAGTAATTGCTTCAACTGTGGAAAGCAGGGTCATATTGCACGTTACTGCAGAGAATCTGTGAAAAGTAACCACACCGGATTTGGTAGCAAACCGATGACTCAAGGCAAAGTGTTTACCCTGAATAAAGTAGAAGTTAACCAATCTCCTGACCTCGTGCAAGGTAACCATTTACTTTTCATGATTGTGTTCGATTTGGGAGTTACCCATTCTTTTGCTTATTGTAAATGTGTGAATAGGTTGAAGTCGGATTCACCTAATTGTTTTAAAATTAGAGACCCTATGAAATTACCCAAATTTGTTTCTAAAGTCTGTTTAGATTAAAGTGTCGAGGTATTCGATCACGAAACTAAGTTAAATTTGATCTATCATCCTTTATCACATTTGGATGTGATTTTGGGAAGGGATTGATTAAATACTATTGTGGGTGCTTAAGAGGACTTTCTAAAATCAAATATCTCTAACCAAGGTAACCCGGAAGAAGTGGCCTTTTATATGGAATAAGAAGAATAACAAGAATTTTCAATCATTGAAGGGAAGGTTAACATTCCCTCCTGTGTGACTCCTACTCGATTCATGCAAAAGTATTGAAGTGTATTTCACGTGTCGAGCCCAGGATTTGGAAGGAGGTAGTCTTAAGAAAGGAAGGTAGATTTGTATGCATCAAATTGATTGAATACACACAAGGTGATTCACTCGACGCATGACTTGAGCTTTGCAACGATCATGGTTGCTCTGAGGGCTTGAGGCTGTTTCCCGTGTCACTACGCTTTAAGTGTTAATGACCATGGAAAGTCGAAGTAATTGTTCAATCAGAAGGAGTTGAACCAGGGACAACGCCGACGGACAGAATTTTAAAGGCTCATGATTGAAGACTCTGTCGTCGTCGTGACGAAGCAAACGAGGAAGCAATTACAATGGGCCGAAAGGCAACTCATGTGAACTCTATGGGGGTTAAGGAAGTGGTTTTAAGGAGTTTAATAGATTCGAGTTTGATGATACAAGTAGACCGACGAGAAGTAAGAAGGGAAGGTTGCAAATCACAATAGAATTCCTAATTCGAATTCGTGAATTGCAACAAAGAACTGAAGAGCTAAGGACAAATAAGAGATTGATTTCAAAAGGGAAGAAACCTAAGTTCCATAGAGGACATTTTAAGGACAAGAAATTGAATTCCGGATGATTTGGAAATTAAAGGCTAATTATGGAATTAAGCAAAATGGATGAGTAAAGGTTAACCACTTATATACTAAGTGGTGAAGTTAAGACATAGTGGAACTATGTAAATCTGATATTGGAAGCTAAGGATTGGCATGTCACTTGGGAATTACTCAAGGATGAAGTCTTTGAAAAATTAGAGAAAGGACATTGAATTGTTGTATATAAGGTAGGGTAATATGAATATCGGGGAAGACATTGCCAAGCTTAAAAGTTGAAGGAAGTAAGTTTCATTGCAATTTTGATGGAAGGTTCGAACCCGCGGAGTCCGGAATGAATGACGTCCGAATCTCAAACCAGTTATCAACTATTGAGGGATAAGGGATTTCCTGACATTAGGAAGCATGTGTAGAATTGGTAAGGATGATGGGGACTAGAATTTCATGCATAAGGGATTAAAGAAACCTCAATTGCATGAAAGTAACTGAAAAGCCGATGGAAAGAAATCATTTGTCAATTTTAAGGAGAGAAGGTAAAGCGCATCATCATGGACTGAATAGTGATGTATCTGAAAGGGATATTTGATTTCAGTCGCAAGAAAATGAAGTCTTATTCGCCGGATTGCTTGAAGGAGAAATACAAGAAGGGAATGGTCAACCAGCAAATCAAGAGTGGAAGAGTTTTCCATCCTGCTAGGATGCGAGTTAGATTCGGATATAGGTAGTCTGAGTTATTCCTTCACCGATCTGAATTAACGTAGTCAAATATTTTCGATTGCGTTAATTAAATCGTTCTGTAATCTGAAAATCTGAGGAAGCCTTTAACTTGAATTTTTGTGATCAAAACCCTTATCAAAGTTGGATGTGATAAATATCTTTGGGCGCTACAGAAAAAGAAAGATCAGTTAAGACTAGAGAAATTAACAGCCACCGGGATAGGACAAGTATTTGTCTCCCCAACGGAAGTTTCTCTAGAACTTGGCTATCTGACTAAGTCTGATAGTGACGATAATGTTTCTTATCTTTGAGTTCATCTAACTTAAAGGTAAATCGTATAGTCTTTCTTGAGAAAGATTATATCTGAGAGGGATGATTTTATTACTGATAGTTTCAAATATTAGGACTGATCACCCTAATGTTTACAACTGTTAAGAAATGAAATCATACGAATGATTCCCTACTCGTGCTTGAGTGATAAGAGTGCGCAACGGGTTAAGTTTTTCCTCAAAAAGACCTTTGGGAAATGTTTTAATTGAGGAATATATATATATATATATTTTTTTTTATTTTAAAGGTATTATTCGAAAAAGTTTTTAGTCAAAAGATTTTCTTTGAAGTAATTGCAAGATAATTTTTGAGGAAGTTTAAGAAAAACCCTTTTTATGTGAACAAGGATTTGTTTATGTTTTGGAACGCAAGAGTTTTATTTGAGAAAAAGTTCATTTGAAATATTTTGTAAAACATTTCGAGACAGAGAGTTTGAAAAAGTATAAGAGAAATTCCTTTTAAGTGGGGAAGGATTCTGATGAAGGTCTAATATATGATGTTTTAAGGCTTAATTTCACTTCCTTTTGCTTGGGTTTTAGCTTGTTTCTCTTGTAAATATAGGTATTTTATATTAGTTTTAGGAATTTTTAGTTTATTAGAATCCTTTGAACGTTTTGATCTGTTTTGGGTATGTTTCAGGTATTTCGGAGCTTTATTTGGAGAAAATATTATTGGAGCTGAAAAGAGCATAAGAAGACCTTGAAAATGACACAAGAACGGAGAGAAACATAGTCGAAAATTCCTCAGCACGCCTAGGCGCAGGATCTGCGCGCCCAGGCGTGCTTGCAGCGGTAATTTATGGGGCATCAGACATAGCGCGCCCAGGCGTGCTGGTCTGCACGCCCAGGCGCGCAAAGTGCATGAAAGTGATGTTGTTCGGTATTTTGATCATAACTTAAGCTACGCTTAACCAAATTAGGCGATCTAGGTATCATTTTAAAGCTAAGGAAGAGACCTACAACTTTTCCAGAAATAGCCTTGCTCATATTCGTCCATCTTGGGGATCAAAATCAGTGCCGAAGTTTCTGTCAGATACAAATATGGGATTTAGAAGGATTTTAATAATAAATTCTATTTCTAGATAAGATTATTAAAGATTAGATTATTCTAATAGGATATTATCATATCAATTCAATTAGGATTAGTTTTAGACTTTAAATATAGGTTTTTCCTTTAGGTTTGGTAGACTTTTCAGAGCCAAATAAGAGGTTAGAATAAAAATAGGATTAGAGAAGAGAGACTGTTATGCAATTGAGAGCAAGGAGACAAGGCACAAGGATTGAAGATCAACATTGCTGGAGGGATTCACTTGATGGTTGAAGATCTCTTGGGGGTAAATTAATTATTGTCTATGATTATTAGTTTATTCCATTCCTTCTTCTTCTTCTTCCAATACGTATAATTGAACCTCTTGTTAGGAATAAGGTGAATTTGTATGGATCTTAATTAGGCTATTTATTCATGAATTAATGTTTTTCCTTTCAAATCAATTGCTTGGTTGTGTTTTAATTACAATTCATAGAATTTGCGAATTTATGTTTTGCTTTGGTAATCTGAACCTTAATTGAAAAATTAGGATTAAGATTAGGCCTTTCAACCAAACAATATAATTATTCAACTTGTAGGAATACTTTTGGGTAATTGTATAACTCTTATAAATTAGAACTCACTTAAGGGATTAAGGGGTAAGAAACATAATTTCCATGAGAGATCTAGCTTTTATTGTTTCTGGAGTTTTTGATTTATTGGAAAACATATTTTCATAATATATAACCTGATCCTACAATGAAACCAAGTTCCTAACCTTTTCCATATTTGCTTCTAATTACCTTTTTGTTTTCTGAATTGTTTCATTCCTTTAATTCTACATTCCTATCTCTAAACTCCAAACCCATACAAGTTATACATAGTAATCGCAATTAGGTGAAAGAAATTAGAAACAATTTGCAATCCCCGAGTGGAATGATAATTTTACTTACTCTTTATTACTTGTGCGATCAGTACACTTGCCGAATTGCCAACAAGTTTTTGGCGCCGTTGCCGGGGATTGAAATTCGATTCTAATTTTTTTTCCGGTACTTATTTGTAATTATTTGTGTAACTTGTACTTTTTCATGTCTTACTATTATTTTAATAATAATTTTGATTGTGATGGATTTATTTCGAATCCCTATTCTCCATACTATTATGCACAAAACATAAGTGATAGGAAGGCCCCGTGGGAAATAGCTTTAGAAAAATTACAAAATTCAGTTGAAAAACTAAAGTCTCATGTGGAGCCAATTCATGTGGAGCCAATTCCTGTGGAGAAAGCTCCATGGGAAATAACTTTTGAGAAATGTGTTCAAAACACTAAAGAATTTATTGAAGAAGTCAGAACCTATTACCCGACTCAAGGTTCCAATTCAAGGAACCATGAAATTAAAGTTGAACACATTTCAAAGCCGTTAGATGAAGAGTTACAAGCATCACCAACAATTTTTGACTCTCTTCAAAACAGGAAAAAGTGGTGGTGATGGATGTGACTATTGATGAAACTCCTATGGAGGAGCAAATTGAGAAAAATGTGCTTAATAAGTTTGAGGAAGAGGACCGAAATAAAAGTTTAGAAGGTTTGAATATGGTAGAAAAATTTGATCCACCCTTGCATGATGAATTTCTTGCAATTAAAAATTTGGTCAAATCTATTGCATGCTTGGATGATTCAAATTTTTTCCACTATATTCAACCTCTGTGCTTTCATGAAAAATCTAAAAATCAATCTAAATCATTGTTAAACAATAGGGAGCCTGAAAAGGTAGTTTTCCTCATTCATGGAATTAACACTTTCATGAATGGGAAAAGAAATAACTTGTCTGAGATGATGCTGGAGTAAGGAATGCACCTTTTGACCCTGGTGGGATTGAACTTATTCTTAAAACTTCCTTACTCCACCATCATCCAAGGGTTGCCCCATGGGATGTGAGAATAACTTGTTGTTGTTGCATCACATGGGAATTAACCTATAGAATTTGGGATCCTGGTGGATTCTTTGTAATTATGTAGTAGTGTAGGTTTTTATTTTTATTGTTTTTAGTTAGTTAGTGAATAATAAGTTTGGGGGAGTCTCCTCCATTGTGCATAAGGAAAGAATGATGTGCTACAAAGGGAAGTCTCTAACTCCTTGTTTTTTGTTTTTAAAGCTTTTAAATTTTTATTTTGTAGTTAGGTATGTTTAGTTTAGTTTGCTTGAGGACAAACCAACCTTTAAGTTTGGGGGAGTGGATACAAAAATAAAAAATTTTTCAGATATGAATTTTTCTCCCATTTTTGGTATTGGTTTGTGTCTTAGGTAGAGGTTTTGTAATTATTCTAGACTTAGGATTATTTTTCTGATGATAGGTGTATATACTTAGTTTAGGATTAGACTCATTGATTCATGTTATTTATTTGTTGAGCTGTAAATATTCTTGAAATCTGGTTATTTTGACAAAAATTTTCAGAACTTGAGATTAGTGAACTGACTTTAGCCTGAGATTTTGAGCCTTTTGATGGGGTATATGATTTGTTGAAATATTTTGATTTTTGTAACACCCTATAATTAATTACCCTTAATTCCCATGTATTAAAAATGTGTACTTAAAAAAAATTCAATTTTAAGATAATAAAATCACCCGTCAAACGGACGGAGTTTTGCTTGTTTTTCGGACTTTTCCAAATTTTAACCTGTGAATAACATCATCAATATATACAACCAGTAGCCAGCAGGGCTTCATCTCATGCATACATCATATAAAAGCCCCATGGGCGCAAAATATAACATCCTGTATCAGTTATCAGAGTAATAGCGGAATATATACTAAGTGCAACTAGCATGATGCTCAACACATAGCTACGCCACAAATATTATCCTAAGCCTTACCCAAAATATATATACATCATAAAAATAAGGAGGCTTAGGTCCAATAAAATCCTAATCCCAATAATAACCCTACTCTCCCTGTGAGGGAGAGCACTCCTGCTCGGCCGGGGGCTGTGCTAGCTCAAGCTCCGAACCTGAAAAATGTTAAGGGAGTGAACATTGCACATGAAATAGAAATGCAGTTTCCAAATAGACATATCAACCCACTAGACCAAACACAATTATCATATTGTTCACACAATTCACAATATCACATTTCGTATATTTAATCATTCTAAGATATCCCCTTTTTATCAATTTCAATTACATTTACATTTTGCTCTTTTTAAAAATCACATTAAACTATTGGTTACCCTTTTTATTTTCCTTTAATTATTTCTCTGATTATTTCTACTTTCTCTTTTCTTTTCTTTTTCTTCTTCTCTTCCTTTTCCTTTTCTATTTATTTACGATGTATGCAACCACAGGTCAGATGATCTGCATACACCAACAATTTTATTTACAATTTTATTTACGATGTATGCAACCACAGTCAGATGATCTGCATACACCCACAATTTTATTTACAATTTTATTTGCGATGTATGCAACCACAGGTCAGATGATCTGCATACATCCACAATTTATTTACAGTGTATGCAACCACAGGTCAGATGATCTGCATACACCCACAATTTTATTTACAATTTTATTTGCGATGTATGCAACCACAGGTCAGATGATCTGCATACATCCACAATTTATTTACAGTGTATGCAACCACAGGTCAGATGATCTGCATACAGCCACAATTTTATTTGCGATGTATGCAACCACAGGTCAGATGATCTGCATACATCCACAATTTACTTACAGTGTATGCAACCACAAGTCAGATGATTTGCATACATCCACAATTTATTTACAATGTATGCAACCACAGGTCAGATGATCTGCATACATTATTAGTCTCTTTTCCTTCAACTTTTATCGTTCATTTGCTCTTTTTATAATTAATAATCCATTACACAATACAATTTCCATACATTTTCACATGTCATACAAGTTCACTATTAACACTTAGAACACAATTAGTTAAACATTCACATATAACATTCAAGATACATAGCACATTTCCAACAGTTAATTTAAGTTCCAATTTAATTTTATTTATGCACAATCCAATTTATATTCTTATTTCTACACTAGGGTCTTCTAACTATTCTCCTAACCAAGTAACTCCTAACAAATCAATATAACTAATTGGCTACCCATCCCTATGACAAGCCAATACCCACCCCCTTACCTCAAACACTTAAGGGTAGGGAGATTCCAAGTGCCCTATGCTTGAGTTTGCCCACCAAGGAGCTCAAAATCCTCAAGGGAATGATGGGACCTATTACAATGCCACAAAAAGGAAGATTATTGTTCATTCCATGATTCTCAAGCCAAGCCCCAAGGGAAAAACGAAGATTCCATGGCTTAGAAATGAAAACCTCCACGGAAGGGAAGAGAGAGAAAGAATTCGAATTAGAGAGAGAGGGGGAAGAAATCAAAGCTTGAATACTTACTTGGAGAAGAGGGAAAGAGATTTGATGATGGAAATGGGTACACAAGTTGAATCTTGATTGATTTTGGAGTGGAAGAACTTGTGCCCTAGAGGAGAGAGGAGGGGGGTTTCGAACTTAGAGAGAGAAGGGGAGAATGGTGTTTTTTGTTGGTGGTGTGGTGAGGGGTGCTTATTTGTTTATTTTCCCCAGCACCAAACATAGCCATCGTGTGGCTGAAAACCCAAAACATAGCCTCCAAGTTTTAATCCAACGGCTGAGAGCGCACCAGCTGCTATCGCGCGCCTGGGCGCGGTTTATGTGCGCCTGAGCGCGAGGTCCGCACCAATTCTCGAGCTGGTGCATGGTGCTGCATCAGGTGCATGGCTGGAGGGAGCTTGGCGTGCCATTTCTGAATCTGGTGCATGGAAGGCGCGCCTGGGCGCACGGGAGAGCGCGCCTGAGCGAAAAACTCCCTGGACCAGCACCAAATGAATAGTGCGCGCGCCTGGGCGCACGCTGGTGCGCTTCGGCGAGCCACAAAAATTTCCAACTTCGATTCGCCGTAACTTTTTCGTTAACCGTCGGATCGGCCTCAAATTTTGAGGCAAGCTTCTTAATTTCTTAAAATTCCTATCCAACGGTGGAATTTAATTTCTTAGCATCCTATAATAAATTCCAAATTTTCTCGTATCGGCTGATTTCTAATATTTAAAACGCCGATTTAACCCCCGATTCCGCTTAGATAATTTTTCCCCTTGCTACCAATGTCTCCTACACAACCCCTATTACTTATAATTACTACTCACCTATCACCCAAAATTCCTTAAGCCATTAATCCAATTATTTCTTAGGTTTTAAGCAATAATTTCACTTAGAATAAAACTTAGGATGTTATAATTTTTCTTTGGTACCCTGCATTTATTGAAATATTCTTTGTTAGTACCTTGGGAATTTTGAATGAGCAATTGAGAGGAATGAATAAGAAAAAGTGAAAGTAATTGGTCATAAGTGTTGTGAGTTCTATTTTTCTTCAAAGGAAAAAATTTTTGAAAAAGAAATAAATGTGAAAGGAAGAGAATAGAAGGAAGAATAGTGAAAAAAAAAGAAGTTTGAAATAGTTTTGATTTGAGTGTGAGTCCTCATAGTATTCATTGCTCATTCATAATTTTTAAGGGATGTTGTTTGATTTCATATATTTAGCCCTTTGTTTTATCCCTTCTTTCTTTTATCCCACCTTAACACTTTTAGCCATGGCCACGTTACAACCAAATTAAAGACCTTTTGATTTGTGCATTTTTTTTAATAATTTCAGTGGAGATTTTGGTCTATGGTCAAGCATATGGTAACACTTTACTATTGAATTAACTTGAGTGAATTGATTTATACCCTTGATACACATGAGAGATATACACTGAGAGGTTGAGAGTGTTCACTGTAACACCCCAAAATTTTAATCTCCGATTAATGAAATGTTAATTATAATTAATAATTTTCATATTAATCCTTGATTAAAATCTGTATTTATGAAGATAGAAAATGTGTGTGAAGTTATTTAATAAATAAAATTATGCATGATTTAAGTATTTTGCATATTAGTCCCTGAGTTGGGACCTAGAGGTAATTATAGGAAAGATTTTGGAGGGAAAGTCAATAAAATAATTATTTTTCTGAAAAACTCGAGTATTCTGGGCAGAGTTGCTCAACGTTAGTGCGTTTTGATGAGTCAACACCGAGTTACCACCGCCTTGACACGAAAACACCCTCCACAACACATCCCCATCTGCGTGGCGAGCTGCATGAATAGCCTAGCCAAGTATTTAAACCTCTGGTTGATGCATCAACACCCCATTTTGCCAATTTCTTGTGGAATTCGAGTATTAGGGTTCTGAATTCGTTTCCTCTGATTCTTCCTCTGTGATCTGTTTCAACTCACAAACTATACACGAATAAAAAGCTCACATCATGAGCTTTGTATAGACACCAAAATCGTGAGGATTGAGTGAGTGTGTTGGAGGATTCAAGGAGTTGAAGTGAAGCTGTTCTTGGCCAAGCTTGTGTCTGGAGCTTACTTTGATCTTGATTTCTGGTAAGCTCATGAATCTCCGAGTCTCAAATTCGATTTCCTTAGTTAGATTATGTTGCATAGAGTCTAGAAAACCTAATTTCCCTAATTCTATTCTCTGTTTCATGTGTGAACCAATTCCACTTTGGTGTTGCACTCAAAACTGCTCTACATGTTGGGTTAAAGTGCTTTTGGTGCTGTGGAGCTCTTCTTTGGGGGAATTCTTGTTTGATTCACGTCTGAGAGGTAAGGGGAAGTAATTATATTCACTAGATAGAGATTAAATTCCATTAATTGTGTTAGAGAGCCACCAAGAGGCTCTAAGGGCTTAGTTTGAATAGGAACTTTGGTTTGGAGACCAATCCATGCTCTATGACTGTGATGAGCAAGTTCAATATCATGCATGCAAGCTTAAATGAACTTTGTCTCATGAATATTGTGCTTATTTTGCAATTTGAAGTGTTGAGTTGCTAAATTGTATATTTAATGCATAATGGATTGAATTTCTGTCAAATTTGTTATTTGATATGAAATGAGTATGTTAACATGTTCAATATGTGGTATATGAACTATTGTGATCACTGTTTTGGGTTAAAAATGTTTAGAAATTGAAATGGTATGTAAAAACCAAGTTTCACTCTGTTCAGTCTGCAGATACTCGAGTATTTGTCTTAAGACTCGAGTATTTCGTGGTGCACCAGAGTGAAAATTGGCGCACCAACATGGGAATCAGATGGAACACTCGAGTTATGTATGAACTACTCGAGTCTTCTGGGAAATGGAATACTCGAGTATCTCATGAATTACTCGAGTACATTTATGAAGACCTGAAACCCTAAATCTCTGAAAAGACATGAACAACTCGAGTATAATTATGGACAACTCGAGTATTATCTGGAAAATGATTAACTACTCGAGTATTTTGGGAAAAACTCGAGTATTTTTAGTCAGATACTTAAAAATACCATTTTCAATTCTAAGTCATTTTGTAACTCTTAGAGGACAATAAACCAAGTGATCCTGGACTTAGAGGAAATTGATTGACGTTATGATGTTTTCATTTGAATAATGATACGTTGCTCTGGAGGCACGTAATGTATTAATAAAAGGATAAAACATCAATCAATCTCTTTTAAGTAAAGTAATGCATTCATTATGGAGTTTGGATGGTAGGACGTATATCATGTTTTTGGTAAACATGTGGTGGGCCTCTGGGAGTGCCAATAGGCTTGCTTGATGACACGTCGTTGACGTGGTCGGCTGAGTGGATGCCGATATGGTTATACCGTTTGGATGACGGTTCGTTTGGATGACGGGATATGCTCGGGTGGCATGGATACCAAGCTTGTCGTGTACATTCTAGGTGAATGTACGAATTGTTGTATACCTAGGAATACAACGCACTGTAGAGTGCTGGGTTGTCAGGGATGGACGTCAGAGAGTGACATAGTATGATGGAGAAAGGTTTGAGAGATAAAATCATGCATCATGCCACTCATTTAAATTGATAAGGATAAATGAAATAAGTGTGAGCATCCTATGTGCATCCACTAACTGCTAAGTGTTATATGTGATTGTTGTTATTTAATGCATGTTTACATATTTATATTGCACAATTTATTCTCTATGGATTATGTGTATAGAATTGCTTACCCCTATGCCCATGAAGGTGATGTCTCGTTACATTTCTTGCATCGAGATCCGGCCACTTCCTAGTGGCACATGGATCTATGAGGACCATCGCGCGGTGTTCGAGGGAGAGGTAGAGATTACCTTCTACCACCCGAACCCGCTGATACGATTCCGTCCTCGTAGATTTAGGATTCCCATCATATACACTATGTATGTACCCCCGTTTTACACTTATCATGGACCACCTCCCACGCGATCAGCTCGCTCTTACCATAGTTTTCGTTTTCGACCTACCCGCTCTCACCCTTTTACTTCGAGAGTCGTCCGCGAGGAGACTCCCCCTTCTGGGGTACTCTAGGGCTTTGGTCATATCACTATGTAGATCAGATTATGGACTTGTATTTTGAGATCTTGGAGACATGATGATGAGACTATGTATCTATGACTTTAACTATATATAAAACCTATGTTGATATTACTAGTGACTGCATAGTCTGATAATTTCCGCTTACTCTGATTTAATCCCTTTAAGAGCTCGGCTATAAACATTATTTGATGGTATCAGATTTATCAAACAAAGCAAGGGTAACTTTAATGACTTGTATGATACAAATACATATCAAAAGAGCGAATGTTACCCTATTTGTGAAAAGGTTTTAGAGATCGCCGAACTCGATACAAATGTTTTAAATAGTTTAAAGTTTATTCTCCAATAATTCCAAATGACGATTTGTGCACCCGCTTAAAAAAGAAAATTTTATTTTCCATATTTTCTTAACACTCACAAGTTCATATATTATCTAAGATGAAACTATAATTACTATATTATATTTGGGTAATTCGGGAGGGTGTCACACTGAGTGGTATCAGAGAAAAAGTCAGATCTTGTAGTAGTGGAAGTAGTTCAAAAAGGTAGCCATCAACATCAAGCAGGTATCTCCAGGGCATGCACATTATTTTGAATGTTATTATTTTGCTGGTTGAGATTTAGATACCTTTGATTTGGTTTGTATCTGGTCTCATTTGAGTACAAGACACAATTGATTGTAGATTTAAGCGTTTAAAATATAGCTCTAGTATAGGTGGTGTTATGAAAGTTTCTTTAGTTCAACATATGTGACCATAAGCCCATAGCGCAGGTCTAATATGGCAACTAGAAACCAAAATCACACCAACGCGATGTTAGAAAGGATCACCACGGTGCTGGAAGCCATGCAGCGACAATCTCAACAACCATCTCAACCGGTCAACCCGTCCCATCAGTGTAATGTGGGTAGCGCTGAGGCGAAGACTTTGGCTGATTTTAGAAGCTGTAACCCGCCAAAGTTTGAAGGAGGATTTAAACCGGAAGAGGCCAACAAGTGGATTCACACCATGAACAAGATCTTGAGAACGTTGGAGTGTTCTGATGTTCAAAAGGTGGCGTATGCAACCTACATGTTAGAGGAGGAAGCTGAGAACTGGTGGAATCACACGATTCAGCTTCTGCAATATGAAGGAAGAGAGGTAAGTTGGGGAGTATTCATGGAGAAGTTTCTCCAAAAGTATTTCCCTGAGGAGTTGAGAAGGAAGAAGGAGGTGGAGTTCTTGCAGCTGAAGCAAGGAAACATGAGTGTGGGTGAGTACGCAGCTAAGTTTGAGGAGCTGATGAAGTACTCTCCATACTATCAGAACAATCCAGATGAGAGGAGTAAATTCATTAAGTTTGAAGGAGGCTTGAGGCCAAAGTTGAAGTCGATTTTTAGCTATCAGAGGATTCAAAGTTTTCCTGCATTGGTGGATATGTGTAGGATGTATGAAGATGATACAAAGGCTGAGGAGGTGCAAGTCTTGGACAAGAAGGACAATCAGAGCTATGGACCTCAGAGGCGTAAAGGTTCCAACAACCGAGGAAAAGGTCCATATGATCGCCGAGGGAAAGGTAAAGGAAAAGCTGGTGGTTCTGATAGAAGGGATTATCGGAGCGAGGCTCCATTCTGTGACAAGTGCAAGCGCAATCACTATGGCCGTGTGTGTTGGGGGACAACTGGTTGCTTTAATTGTGGAAAGCCGGGGCATTTTGCAAGAGATTGCAAAGAACCGGCCAAAGTCAACTCCAGAGAAACTGCAGATAGACCGGTGACTCAAGGAAGGGTCTTCACCCTTAGCGGTGTGGAAGCGAATCGATCTTCTGATCCGGTGCAAGGTAAATACTTGCTTAATGGTCAGTTTTGCCATGTTTTGTTTGACTGCGGTGCAACGCATTCATTTGTTTTTTATGAATGTGTAAACCGATTAGGCTTGATGATGTCTGAAATGCCTTATGTTTTGCAAGTAGAAACCCCTACTAATGCTCCTGTTACAGTTTCTATAGCCTGTCTTAACTGTTGTATAGAAGTGTTAGGACAAACCTCTAAAGTAGATTTGATCTGCTTACCCTTAGCACAATTGGATGTGATCTTGGGAATGGACTGGTTAAGTCAAAACCAAGTGATCATTGTAACACCCTATGATTAATTACCCTTAATTTCCCTTATACTAAAATACGGACTTAAAAATTCATTTTTATTATATTAAAATCAACCGTCAAACGGACGGAGTTTTGTTTGTTTTTCGGACTAATCCAAAATTTAACCTGTGATAAACAATTTTCAAATAAACAACTAATAGCCAGCAGGGCTTCAGATGATATTCATAAATCATATCAAGGCCCCATGGGCTCCAAATATATCAGAGTAATAGCGGAAAATACTAAGTTTGAGTGTCATAATCAAAACATATAACTTTGTCAAAATAAAACATCCTAAGCCTCACTTAAAATATGAATAACAAATTTTACATCAAAATAGTGTAGGAGGCTTAAGTTCATAATATACTCTAAACCCATAACACCCTACTCTCCCTGTAAGGGAAAGTACTCCTGCTTGGCCGGGGGCTGTGCCAGCTCAATCTCCGTACCTGAAAATGTAAGGGAGTGAGCATTGCACATGAAATAGAAAGCAGTTTCTAACTAGACATAACAACCCGCTAGGTCAAACACAATTAGCAAATAAGCATATATTCACATATTGCACACCATACTCATTTCAACATTTCCATATTCATTATTCATTTCAACGTCCATTTCCATTATTCAGTTCAACATCCATTTTCCTTATTCATTTCAACATCCAATCAACATTCATTTCCTTTTCCTTTTATTCATTTCACATACTCATTTCATTTCAATACATTACCTCAAATCAGAGGCCAATGAACAATTTTCATTCAACACATTTATCACCTCAAAACAGAGGCCCTTATACTTTTCCATATTTAAATTATGTGTCCCTCAGGTCAGAGGTCAACACTCAATTCTTTATTTCATCCGGTGTCCCTCAGGTCAGAGGTCAACACGCAATAACATTCATTTCATCTTGTGTCCCTCAGGTCAGAGGTCAACACTTTATTTCATTCTGTGTCCCTCAGGTCAGAGGTCAACACACCAATACACATCTCATCCGGTGTCCCTCAGGTCAGAGGTCAACACTCATTAACATTCATCTCATCTTGTGTCCCTCAGGTCAGAGGTCGACACTTTATTACTTTAATTCATTTTGTGCCCCTCATAACAGAGGTCAACCTAATCATCACTTTCATTAATCGTCACCTCAAATCAGAGGCCAACGCACTTATCACATTTTCATTTCACATTACCTCACATCAGAGGCCAAATCATACTTTCATCTTCCTACACAAACAACTTAACATATACAATCACAAATACACTTACACACATTTCCCATTCATTCTTTTTCCATACTCATTCCCTATATCAATTATCAAATCTTTCCATTAATCGTTACCTCAAATCAGAGGCCAACGCATATACCACATTCTCAATGTTTGGCGCCTCATTTCAGAGGCCAAGAATTATTCACTTTCTTGTTCAATCAATTTTAACACTTTTAAATACAACAACACACATTCAACAACTAATTATTCATGTAATTACCTTATTCATTTCCTTTCTCAGTTATCACAATCATACCAAATAGTATTCTCTTTCATAGTCCAACATTTATATTACACTTCATTTCAAATTACATATTTCACCTTCTCACATATTTTCTTTGTCACCACATAATAACATCACCTTTTACATTTTGTTTACACAAAATCATTTGCTTCCATTTCCGATATTCACAAGTTCAATTCATAAGCCATGACCTTTGTTCACAATTGACAATACTTAACATTTATACTCATTTAGCATTTAGATACAAATACGCACATTCATCACATATAATTGTTTCCATTCCCTTTTCTTCCTATATTAATTTATTCCATAACACATACACATATTTGCAATAGCAGTGAATTATCATTTAATACAAGACTTTACCATTAAAATCAATAATCTTAGAATTCATTTATGTCAACTTCACTATCATATTACCCAATTCCTCATGTACTTCAATTTAATCCTTATCCAAGTTTCATTTATCAAATAATTCATTGTCATATTATTGGGTTTCCTTTTCCTAGTCTTAACATCCAATCATCATGCATATTTAATTAATTAAGATTTTATATTCAATAACCTAAGGTTTTATAATCTAATTTTCTCCCCTAACACATAACCCTAACAAGCATTATATACTAACTAGAGCCTACTCCCTAGAACAAGGCAAAGCTCACTATATCCACTCCCTTACCTCAAACACTTAAGGATAAGGAGAGTCCAAGTGTCCTATGCTTGAGTTTGCCCACCAAGAGCTCAAAATCCACAAGAGAGTGATAGAACCTATTATAAAGCCACAAAAAGGAGGATTATTGCTCATTCCATGATGCTCAAACTAAACCCCATGGAAAACTTGAAGGTTCTAAGCTTAGAATTGAAAACCTCCATGAGAGGGAGGAGAGAGAGAACTCGAATTAGAGAGAGAGAGAGGGAAGGAATTAAAGGCTTGAATACTTACTTGGAGCAAGGAGGAAGGAAGTTTGATGATGGGAATGGAGTATCACCCTTGCTTCTTGATGATTTGAAGGAAAAGAATGAAGCCCTAGAGGAGAAGAAGAAGAAGAGGTCGAACAATGGGGGAAAAGGGTGTTGATTTCGTTTTATTTTTTTCCTCAGCAGCAGTGTTTAATCGATTAAATTGCAGCTTAATCGATTAAGAGGCGATTAAGCTCCACAATTTTGCAGTATCCATATTTTGAAAGGCCATAACTTCTTCGTTACCCGTTGGATCTTCCTCAAATTTTAAAGCAAGCTTCCCTACATACTAATCTTCACATCCAACGGTGCAATTTGTGTTTAGATTTGTAAATCTTTTATTTTGAATTTCCTAATATCCTATGTTATCAATCCTAAATCAAGCCTTCAAACCACTAGTTTCAACTCCATATCATTACTTTCTTCACTTTAGGCTTGACCCATCATCAATTATACTAGGAATTAAATTTGGGATGTTACAATCATTGATTGTGATAGAAGACTCGTGACCTATAGAAACCCAAAACCCTCTAGTTACATATGTCTGTGCAACACTGAGGTAGGAGAGAGTGGTCCGAGGATGGAAGAGATCCCTGTTGTCAGAGATTTTCCGGAAGTTTTTGCTGATGAGATTCCTGGTTTGCCACCAAGAAGGGAAACTGAATTTGGTATCGATCTAGTTCCGGGAGCTGGTCCCATTTCTATCGCTCCCTATAGAATGGCACCACCGGAAATGGCGGAGATGAAGAAGCAGATTGAAGAGTTACTGCAGAAACAGATGATTCGACCAAGCGTCTCACCTTGGGGTGCTCCTGTCTTATTCGTCAAGAAGAAAGATGGTAGCATGAGGATGTGCATCGACTACCGGCAGCTGAATAAGGTCACCATCAAGAACAAGTATCCATTGCCGAGGATGGATGACCTTATGGATCAAGTTCGTGGAGCTTCGGTATTTTCCAAGATCGATTTGAGGTCAGGATACCATCAAATCAGGATTAGAGAGGAGGATATCTCTAAGACTGCATTTCGATCTCGATACGGACATTATGAGTATGTCGTAATGCCGTTCGGATTGACTAATGCACCAGCTATCTTCATGGACTACATGAATCGAATCTTTAGACCTTATCTAGATTCGTTCGTGGTTGTGTTTATTGATGATTTTCTCATTTACTCTAAGAGCCCGGAGGAGCATGCCGAACACTTGAGGATAGTGTTGAGCATCCTAAAGGAGAAGCAATTGTACGCCAAACATACAAAGTGTGAGTTCTGGCTGAAGGAGGTTAAGTTCTTGGGGCATGTGATTTCGGACAAGGGAATAGCCGTTGATCCGATGAAGGTAAGTTCGGTTTTGCAATGGGAGCAACCAAAGTCGATCACGGAGGTCAGAAGTTTTCTTGGTTTGGCGGGATATTATAGAAGGTTCATCGAAGGTTTCTCGAAGATTGCACTGCCTCTGACGAAGTTGACTAGGAAAGATCAACCATTTCTGTGGGATGAGAAATGTGAAAGGAGTTTTCAAGAGTTGAAGGAAAGGTTAACATCGTCTCCTGTATTGGTGCTGCCCGATACACAGAAGAGTTTTGATGTGTATTGCGACGCGTCGAAACAAGGTCTTGGGTGTGTTTTGATGCAAGAGGGGCAAGTTGTCGCCTACGTCTCGAGACAGCTAAAAGTTCATGAGATGAACTATCCAACTCACGATCTGGAGTTGGCAGCTGTGGTGTTTGCCTTAAAGATTTGGAGGCACTATCTCTATGGCACTACGTTCCGGGTGTTCAGTGACCATAAGAGTTTATAGTACCTCTTTGATCAAAAGGAGTTGAATATGAGGCAGCGTCGATGGATGGAGTTTTTGAAGGATTATGAGTTTGAGCTCCATTATCATCCTGGGAAGGCAAACGTTGTGGCGGACGCATTGAGTAGAAAGGCAATGCACATCAGTGCGATGATGGTTAGAGAAGCTGCACTGATAGAGGAATTTCGAGATTTGAGTTTGACAATGCAAGTAGAGCCAACGAGCATCAAGATGGGGATGCTGCAGATTGCTAATGAGTTTCTGCGAAAGATTCGAGAATTACAACTCAAGGATGGGAAACTCATGGAAAAGAGGAAGTTGATGCAAGAAGGTAAGGAATTGGAATTCCAAGAAGGGAAGGATGGAATCCTGCGTTTTAGAACAAGGATTTGTGTCCCTGATGATTTGGAAGTAAGGAGAATGGTTCTGGATGAAGCACATAAGAGCAAGATGAGTATGCATCCAGGAGCTACTAAAATGTACCAGGACTTAAAGAAGCAATTTTGGTGGCTTGGTTTGAAGAGGGACGTAGCTGAATATGTGGCATGTTGTTTGGTATGTCAAAAGGCCAAGGTGGAACATCAAAGGCCAGGAGGAGAGTTACTCTCTTTGGAAATTCCGGTATGGAAGTGGGATAGCATCTCGATGGATTTCGTGTCGGGATTGCCAAGGACATCTACTGGTCATGATGCAATCTGGGTGATCGTGGATCGTTTGACTAAGTCAGCGCATTTCATTCCCGTGAATATGCGCTACTCATTGGAAAAGCTCACTCAGTTGTACATCAAGGAAGTTGTTCGTCTGCACGGAGTACCATCAAGCATTGTGTCTGATCGCGATCCGAGGTTTACATCAAAGTTTTGGGAAGATATGCATAGAGCCTTGGGTTCAAGATTGAAACTGATTTCTGCATACCATCCTCAGACTGATGGCCAAACGGAGAGGAATATTCAGTCATTGGAGGATATTCTACGAGCCTGTGCTTTGGAAGGGAAAGGGAATTGGGAGCAGATGTTGCCACTCGTGGAGTTCACTTACAACAACAGCTACCACACGAGTATTGGAATGGCACCATTTGAAGCTTTGTATGGGAGAAAGTGTCAGATGCCGTTATGTTGGTTTCAAGTGGGGGAGAGCTCTCTGATTGGACCAGATATTGTGCAAGAGACCACGGAGCAGATCAAGATGATACAAGAGAAGATGAGGGCAACTCAGAGTAGGCAGAAAAGCTATGCTGATAGAAGAAGAAAACCCTTAGAGTTTGCTGAAGGAGACCATGTGTTCATCAGAATCGTACCAACCAAAGGTGTTAGTAGAGCCTTGAAAACCCAGAAACTATCACCTAAGTTTATTGGTCCCTATAAAATTCTCAAAAGAATCGGCCCAGTAGCCTATCAATTAGCTTTGCCTCCGTCATTAGCTAACCTCCATAATGTATTCCATGTGTCTCAATTGAAGAAATATGTCCATGACCCCACCATTGTTCTTAGCATCCAACCTGATGACTTAGAAATTCATAAGAACCTAACCTTCAAAGCTGTGCCAGTTCGTATTGAAGATCGAAGAATCAAACAGCTTAGAGGAAAGGACATTAATTTGGTCAAAGTCGTCTGGGTTTGTGGAGATGTGATAGAGGCATCTTGGGAATTAGAGAATAGGATGCGTCAGGATTATCCTGATTTGTTTGTATGAGTTGAATTTCGGGGACGAAATTCCTTGTAAGTGGGGGAGTAGTGTAACACCCCAAAATTTTAATCTCCGATTAATGAAATTTTAATTATAAATTAATTATAATTAATAATTTTCATATTAATCCTTGATTAAAATCTGTATTTATTAAGATAGAAAATGTGTGTGAAGTTATTTAATAAATAAAATTATGCATGATTTAAGTATTTTGCATATTAGTCCCTGAGTTGGGACCTAGAGGTAATTATAGGAAAGATTTTGGAGGGAAAGTCAATAAAATAATTATTTTTCAAAAATTGGGAAAAATACTCGAGTATTTTTTGAAAAACTCGAGTATTATGGGCAGAGTTGCTCAACGTTAGTGCGTTTTGATGAGTCAACACCGAGTTACCACCACCTTGACACGAAAACACCCTCCACAACACGTCCCCATCTGCGTGGCGAGCTGCATGAATAGCCTAGCCAAGTATTTAAACCTCTGGTTGATGCATCAACACCCCATTTTGCCAATTTCTTGTGGAATTCAAGTATTAGGGTTCTGAATTCGTTTCCTCTGATTCTTCCTCTGTGATCTGTTTCAACTCACAAACTATACACGAATACAAAGCTCACATCACGAGCTTTGTATAGACACCAAAATCGTGAGGATTGAGTGAGTGTGTTGGAGGATTCAAGGAGTTGAAGTGAAGCTGTTCTTGGCCAAGCTTGTGTCTGGAGCTTACTTTGATCTTGATTTCTAGTAAGCTCATGAATCTCTGAGTCTCAAATTCGATTTCCTTAGTTAGATTATGTTGCATAGAGTCTAGAAAACCTAATTTCCCTAATTCTATTCTGTGTTTCATGTTTGAAACAATTCCACTTTGGTGTTGCACTCAAAACTGCTCTGCATGTTGGGTTAAAGTGCTTTTGGTGCTGTGGAGCTCTTCTTTGGGGGAATTCTTGTTTGATTCACGTCTGAGAGGTAAGGGGAAGTAATTATATTCACTAGATAGAGATTAAATTCCATTAATTGTGTTAGAGAGCCACCAAGAGGCTCTATGGGCTTAGTTTGAATAGGAACTTTGGTTTGGAGACCAATCCATGATCTATGACTGTGATGAGCAAGTTCTATATCATGCATGCAAGCTTAAATGAACTTTGTCTCATGAATATTGTGCTTATTTTGCAATTTGAAGTGTTGAGTTGCTAAATTGTATATTTAATGCATAATGGATTGAATTTCTGTCAAATTTGTTATTTGATATGAAATGAGTATGTTAACATGTTCAATATGTGGTATATGAACTATTGTGATCACTGTTTTGGGTTAAAAATGTTTAGAAATTGAAATGGTATGTAAAAACCAAGTTTCACACTGTTCAGTCTGCAGATACTCGAGTATTTGTCTTAAGACTCGAGTATTTCGTGGTGCACCAGAGTGAAAATTGGCGCACCAACTTGGGAATCAGATGGAACACTCGAGTTATGTATGAACTACTCGAGTATTCTGGGAAATGGAATACTCGAGTATCTCATGAATTACTCGAGTACATTTATGAAGACCTGAAACCCTAAATCTCTGAAAAGACATGAACAACTCGAGTATAATTATGGACAACTCGAGTATTATCTGGAAAATGATTAACTACTCGAGTATTTTGGGAAAAACTCGAGTATTTTTAGTCAGATACTTAAAATTACCATTTTCAATTCTAAGTCATTTTGCAACTCTTAGAGGACAATAAACCAAGTGATCCTGGACTTAGAGGAAATTGATTGACGTTATGATGTTTTCATTTGAATAATGATACGTTGCTCGGGAGGCACGTAATGTATTAATAAAAGGATAAAACATCAATCAATCTCTTTTAAGTAAAGTAATGCATTCATTCTGGAGTTTGGATGGTAGGACGTATATCATGTTTTTGGTAAACATGTGGAGGGCCTCTGGGAGTGCCAATACGCTTGCTTGATGACACGTCATTGACGTGGTCGGCTGAGTGGATGCCGATATGGTTATACCATTTGGATGACAGTCCGTTTGGATGACGGGATATGCTCGGGTGGCATGGATACCAAGCTTGTCGTGTACATTCTAGGTGAATGTACGAATTGTTGTATACCTAGGAATACAACGCACTGTTGAGTGCTGGGTTGTCAGGGATGGACGTCAGAGAGTGACATAGTATGATGGAGAAAGGTTTGAGAGCTAAAATCATGCATCATGCCACTCATTTAAATTGATAAGGATTAATGAAATAAGTGTGAGCATCCTATGTGCATCTACTAACTGCTAAGTGTTATATGTGATTGTTGTTATTTAATGCATGTTTACATATTTATATTGCACAATTTATTCTCTATTGATTATGTGTATAGAATTGCTTACCCCTATGCCCTTGTAGGTGATGTCTCGTTACATTGCTTGCATCGAGATCCGGCCACTTCCTAGTGGCACATGGATCTATGAGGACCATCGCGCGGTGTTCGAGGGAGAGGTAGAGATTACGTTCTACCACCCGAACCCGCTGATACAATTCCATCCTCGTATATTTAGGATTCCCATCATATACACTATGCATGTACCCCCGTTTTACACTTATCATGGACCACCTCCCACACGATCAGCTCGCTCTTACCATAGTTTTCGTTTTCGACCTACCCGCTCTCACCCTTTTACTTTGAGAGTCGTCCGCGAGGAGACTCCCCCTTCTGATCCGAGGAGCCCAGTCAGGATTTCACTATCACCTGACCCGGTACCCAGTTGCAGGGTACACTCTCCCTCGGATGAGATCGAGGAGGATCCGGTGGAGGACGAGAGTGGGAGCGAGCCTGCCGTGCATTCTACTGGGAGTGATTGGAGGGACGATGATCCCTAGGTATATGCATATGGTGTATGATGTGAATCGGTGGATCCGATGTGTGGAGGCTGTGAAGGAGACTTGCTGCTGCTGCTGTGTTGATGATGATGCTACTACCTTACTACTTATGTTTCTTTGAGACTGCTGCTATCACTACTACTGCATCTGATGAGGCCAGATCTACGTGACCACCCTTGGAGTTTATGTTTTGATTATGTACATATATTGTAGATATACTTTTGGGGTACTCTAGGGCTTTGGTCATATCACTATGTAGATCAGATTATGGACTTGTATTTTGAGATCTTGGAGACATGATGATGAGACTATGTATCTATGACTTTAACTATATATAAAACCTATGTTGATATTACTAGTGACTGTATAGTCTGATAATTTCCGCTTACTCTGATTTAATCCCTTTAAGAGCTCGGCTATAAACATTATTTGATGGTATCAGATTTATCAAACAAAGCAAGGGTAACTTTAATGACTTGTATGATACAAATACATATCAAAAGAGCGAATGTTACCCTATTTGTTAAAAGGTTTTAGAGATCGCCGAACTCGATACAAATGTTTTGAAATGGTTTAAAGTTTATTCTCCAAGAATTCCAAATGACGATTTGTGCACCCGCTTAAAAAAGAAAATTTTATTTTCCATATTTTCTTAACACTCACAAGTCCATATATTATCCAAGATGAAACTATAATTACTATATTATATTTGGGTAATTCGGGAGGGTGTCACATTCACTAGTTCTGAGTTCTATTTATTTTGTTTCTTTAATCAGGTTTTGATATGTGAATAGCTTGAGTAAATATGTGGCTGTGTTGATGAGTCGAAGTCTTAGATTAAGTATTGTACATTTTGATTTAGAAGGTAGTCTTGAGTTTATGAATTTTTTATTTTACTTTTGCCTGGGACATGCAAAATGCTAAGTTTGGGGGTGTGATGAAGGTCTAATATCATTTTATAACTTTATCAGGGTTTGACTTGGGTTTGACTTGCTCTGCTAGGGTTTCGTTTCTATCTTGGCTCACGGCTGATCTTTGATCACCGCTGCTTGCCTCCATGGCAAGAAAGAAGGGACGACCCCCCAAGTCTCCCTCTCATCATCTCTCTTCCCCTCCAGCGTCTACACCTATTTCTTCTATTCCTAAGAATCTTGACCCTGAGCACATGGATGATAAAGATTTTGAGGATATTGATGCCTTGAGTCCTAAGAAAGCGGCCTCCATTCTGAGGAAACAGGATGCGCTTCGATCTAGGATTAAAGGGAAAGCTATTGAAGGTGACAAAGAAGGAAATACTATTGCTGATGCGCCCAACCAGCCTGATAGCAGTGAAAAAGAGGTTTCTCCAAAAAGGGCATTTGTTTGGGATTCGTTTGATATCACTAAACTACGTAACGCTGGAGAGAAACTAAGTTTTGTTAAGCCACATATCAAAGAGGGGGTAGCAGTGGGAAAAATAGTAGCATCTGATGTGGAGAATGAAGAAGCGTATTGGCAACAAGCTCTTGTATGTTATGTCTTGGGGGCTAGACCTCCTTATGCAGTTTTCAATGGATACATAAGGAAAATCTGGGGCCATCATGGTATTGACAAAGTTTTAATGAATGCAGATGGAACTATGGTTGTTAGGTTCAATTCAATAAAGGCAAGGAACGCAGTACTAGAAGTGGAAATTTATCATTTTTATAAGAAACCACTTATCATAGCTCCTTGGACAGGGAAGCCTGTTTCAAAGATGTTCCATGATTCTGTGCCAGTCTGGATTCAGATGCCTAACCTCAATGTAAAATATTGGGGGGTTCCTTCTCTTAGTAAGATTGCTAGCCTAGTGGGCACACCAATCATGGTTGATAATGTTACTAAGGAAAGGAATCGTATCAGCTTTGCCAGGGTCTTGGTTGAGGTTAACCCTACTATTCTACCAGAAGAGGTGTTTTTTGAAGATGAGAAAGAAAATGTTATTGCCCAGAAGATTGAGTATGAATGGAAGCCTGTGTTGTGTGCTTCATGTGCTAGGTATGGCCATGATAGCAAATCTTGCAGGAAGAAAACTAAGAAGGAATGGGTGGAAAAGAGAAAGCCTTCAAGGGAAGACATTGAAAGAGTGGATTATGCCCTGAAACTTAACAAGTCCTTGCAAAAGGGGAGTGTGCCTATTGAGAATGTTGAGACTGCATCCCAGGTAGTAAAGGAGGTCATGCAAAATCAGTGTGAGGATGTTTCTGTGGTTAATGAATCTCAGATGGAAAGTGGGGAGGTCCAGTTACCTGAGGTGGATCAGAGCAGAAAAGACCAACAGGAAGGGCCTTGGACACCAGTTATGACTAGGAGGAAGGCTCAGGTTAAGTTCCATAAGGGGGAGTCTTAAACTCTCCATGTAAATGGATAATATTGGTGCATGGAACACAAGGGGGATTAACCAACCCCTTAAACAAAAAGAGGTTAAGAGGTTGATAAATAATTTTAATATAGGTATTATGGCACTTCTGGAGAATAAACTTAGAGATAACTCATATGAATTGGTAAAGAACAAAATGTTTGTTGATTGGGGGAGCTTTATTAATCTAGAAGACCACTTAATTGGTAGAATCTGGGTAGTATGGAAGAAGGATATGTTTAATGTGGAGGTTATAAGGCATTCTAGTCAAATTGTGCATTGCATGGTAACTTACATTCCTGATGACACCACGTTTTATATATCTTTTGTGTATGCACATAATGACTATGAAAGAAGGAATGAGATGTGGAATGATTTGAAGAATATAGGGGATAGTTTGCAGGGCAAATGGGTGCTGATGGGTGATTTCAATTGCAGCTTGAATGCCCAGGAGAAATTAGGAGGGTTGCCTCTTGATGCTAATCAGACTCAGGAATTCAGAGACTTTGTTCTTTATTGTCAGCTTGAAGACATGAAATATTGTGGATGCTTTTATACATGGAACAACAAGCAAGAGGGAGGTGACAAAATCTTAAGCAAACTGGATAGAACTCTAGTGAATTTTGAGTTGTGTAGAGACTGGTCAGAGGTCCATACAGAGTTTCTAAATTGTGGAATATCTGATCATAGTCCTATGGTGATTCAGTGGAATAAGTGTAACACCCCGCAAATTCCTCGTATTAAATTAAAATACTAAAAAGATTTATTTTGAGAGAAGTGTTTATGAAAAGAGTAATCTTCTTAAATAATTTTCCTAATTCACGTTTTCATAGTGTTAAGTGATTTTAAAGAAATGGTTTTCAAAAGTTATGAGTTTTAAAAGTTGAGTCTTGAGAAATAATTATGTGTTCAATATACTTATGCTTTAAAGAAATGGTGAATTTTAAACAAGAGTCCTTTTATGAAAAAGTGATCTATCTTCTGTATGCACCTGTTGGTTGATACATGTTTGGTATATGATGATGTTAATGTGATTTCTTGCAAGTGTTTGAATTATTATGTAAACTTGGTGATTATATGTCTTAGAGTAAAAATGATTAGGAAGTAAAATATAATACATGTATATATGCATATGGGTGTATGGGTGTGAATGTGTGTTCGGCTAGGTGTGTATGTGCATGCATGATGGAGCTTGACTTTCTTGCACCCTAAGGTAGTACACTAGTAGCATGTAGGTTTAGTTTAATGTAAAATATAGTTAAGAGATGGATCAACCAATAGGAAGGAGGATTAAGCCTAATTTTACTCCATTTGTCTCATGGCTTGGCTTGAGCCATGCAAGCTTTCATGAAGCCAATTTTACCCCTCATCCAACACTCTTTGGCCGAACTCTTTCAAGGACAAAAAGGGAATTATACGTTTGTTTATTTATATCCAAGGCCATAGTTCATTTCACCCAACTTCCTTCACATTTCCTATTCATTCTCCAAACACTTCTTCTAGGAGTCTCATTAGCTCTTAGAAAAGAAATAGATAGAGATAGAGAGAAAGAGAACCCGTGAGCTTCAAGAGAGGAGGAGAAGGAGATCAAACCCAAGAGCTTTAGGAAACCTTGAAGATCAAGTGAAGGTGGTTGAAGATCTTCTCTTTTTCCTTGTGTATTCGAAGATCATAGAGTGTTTAAGTAGTTTTCATTTTCAAAGTCTTGTAAAGTTCCTTTGGTGTTGCATGTCTAATTTTCTTTTAGATCTATGTTTTTAAGTGCCTATTTAGCTTTGATCTTGAGTTTCAAGAGCCAAATAAACTTGTGGGACCTTAAACCATGGACATTACCATTCCGCCATGTCTAGAAAATTAGGTTATGATGATTTTTATTTTGTTTTGAGTTCATGCATGTTGGTTTGATGTGTGTCAAAGTTGATTTAAATGGTTTAAATGCTTTGATTTTAACTTTGATTTTTCTAAGCTTTGATTTTTGGATTTCTTCTCAAAAGTGCTTTGATCTATTGTTTTGATTTTAAAAAAGATTTGATTCTTGCCTTGATTTTCCATGACCTTGATCTTGATGTCTTGCATGTGATTTTTGAACTTAAAAAGTTTTGTTTCTTTACTTGCATGTCACGGTTTTGGTGAGGAAACAAAGGGAAACAACTTTTTCAAAATGGTTTTGCCTTGATCTAAGTCTATGTATGTTTGAAAGTTAAAGATTTAAGTTCTTCCTTTAATTTTGTTGATGTGACTTTCTGTCAAGCTTTGAAACAAGAAGATCATGATTGTCTTTCATAAAAAGGCTTTATGCATGTGATTCTATTTTACTTCAAATAATTTTTAAAGTGCATGCCAAAGAAAATAAAAATGAAAATTTATTTGAAGTGACCAATAGGTCACGGTTTTGGGAAGAAAAGGGGGTGGTATTTTTCTAAAACCATGTGTTTGAAAGTACAAGTTTTTGATTTAGAATTTTAAGGTTTTTGCATGTAGAAGAGTGCATCAAAGACTTTGTTTTTCCTATGATCATGATTCGGCCTATACTAGGTTATATAGGCTAGATTCTTTTTGCATGTGATGTCTCATTGAAATGATTATGTTTTGTGACCCTACTCTAAGAAAAAATTTATTTAAATTGTGTTGTGAATATTTGATTTCATTCGGTTTTAATTAGAGCTAAGGGAAGTAAATAAATAGATTGAATGATTTTGGGAAAAACATTGTGTTTAAGATAAACATATGCGTGAGTATGTGTGTGTTCGGGTAAGATTAAAAGGAAGAATAGACAATTTTGTTGCATGAAAAGGAAAATAGAAATTAAGTGCCTAACATAAACCAAGGTGATTTGTGTGTTTTATAATTTGTCTTTCTTGATTGCATTCGGTCATGTAGTATAGGTGAGTCTAGGAAATTTAGTTGCATGAAAATAATTTTACATGATGATCTTGAAAAGAATAAGGTTGTTTAAATAAATGTGTTTGACTTAAAATCTTTAGTTCAATGTGGTTGTGAATCTATGCATGTCTAATTATGTTGTTAAATTAAATGATTAATTACTTACTTGTATGGTTTAGTTACTTCAGTGTTGTTGTGGTTGTGTGCTAATTGGTGTTTGAAAAATAATTGAATATGTAATTGATTTGAACATAATTTGATTTGATCTATTTGAGATTCTAAATTATGTTCCTGGCTGTCCAAAGTTATTTTGCGATAAAGACTTGAGTTTTAGAGTGTTAATTTTGAATAAAAGAGTCATTTAAAACAAAGAGTGTTTTTACGATGTTTTCGGAATTTTATCAAAGTGATTTTTATAAAATGATTCTTTGTTGTCCAGGATTGTTTGGACTTGCTTCTTACAATTAAAAACGTTCTCATGTGATTTAAAGTAAAAGTTTTCAAGAGATAATTGATTTAAAAAAAATTTCTTAATACACATAAGTGTGTTTTATTTAATACGAGGAATGAGAGGTGTTTAAGTTACGGAAAAGATTTTCTTAATACAAGTTAATAACCTAAGCGTATTTTATTTAGTACGAGGAATTTGAAAGACGAGGGATTGGGGCAGCCGGCAGCAAAAAGGATCCAAGGAGATGGTGCGCATTAAAATTGTTGGACCTCAGGTGAGAGAGAAGCTTTCCTAAGACACCGTGGTAGTTAGGTGACATATTAGGACGTTCTGTATCATCTCAAAGATCAGAACTAAGTGGTTCAGAGTCAGTAGTATAATGGCAATTTTTTGTGTTGTGTGGCCATTTATACGAAGGTGACACTGACCACATCGTGTTGTGTGATGTTTGTATGATTGATAGCATGTTTATGTTTATTGCTTTTATTTTGCCTAATGATAATTATTTCTGTTGAATAATACGAATAATGTACTGATGGACGTCTGTTACGTCTTGAAAATAGAAGTGAAATAAATAAGATTGTGAAGTAAAGACGTAATGAAATAGAAATAATGATTGGAAATAAAGTGTGTGATGGGAAAGAGAAAGAGTTGAGATTGGGGAAAGAATGAAATGATAGTGTTGAGAACGAGCCAGAGCTTGGGGGAAAGTAATGTTGATTATGAGAATGAGATGTGATTTGAGTGGAGCTGGGCTCCTTTGTCTTGGTTTTAGTTTGGGACTAGTGTTGAGTTGAGCTTGCTCCTCTATTAGCGCTTAGCAAAGTTGTAACTTTTGAAAAGGTTTTTGAAAAGCGGTTTTTGAAAAGATTTTGAAAAGAGATTTTTGAAAAGGGTTTTCGAATAGCAGTTTTTGAAAAAGATTTTTGAAAAGGAACTTTTTGAAAAGGTTTGTGAAAATCAATTTTTGTGAAAGAATTATGTAAAGAAAATTTTGAGAAAAGTTTGTGAAAGGAAATTTTTGGAAAGAGGTTTGAAAAGAGGGATTTTTGGAAAAGGATTATTAAGAGAGATTTTCTTTTAAAAATTTCGTGAAACGTTATGTTTTTGAGAAAAGCTTTGCGAAACAATCTTTTTGATAAAGTATTTGAAAGGATAATTAAAGAGAGTCTTTTGAAATAACATTTTTGAGAAAAAGTTGGTGAAAACTATGTTTCTGTGAAAGTTATGAAATGGTGTTTTGAGATAGTTTTTGAAAAGATGGTTTTGGAGAAAGGATTTCGAAATGAGACGAGTATGAGAAATGGGGAATGCTGAGGAAGTTTGAGAAATGAGATTCGAGTTGTTGATGTGGTCCCAGCTCTGTGCTATGTGAGAAATGATGAGAGAAAGTTTGTGCAAAGTTAGTGGTCGGGACTCGTTGAAGGGTTGCACGAAGGACGGGCCGACCATAGGATAATTAAAAAGATTAAAAGACTTTAAAAGACACACGTGGTGAGGTATGAAAGTGCGAAGTAGTGGAGAGGAAGATACCATAAGTATCTGGGGATACTTAGGAGGAGATTGCATTAGGGGAGGACGATGATGGTGAAACGTCAAGAAGTCTAGAGTATGTTTCCTGGCAGAACGAACTCCAAATGTGGCGCACTAACGTGGTGGGGACTGGGTCTAATGCCGCGGTATGTTCTGCGGGCCTTCTAGAAACATATTGTCGCCCCCTAGATTGCAAATCGAGAACAGTGAGAGGGACTGGAGTGGGGCATCTTGATTGCCACTGCGAGGCAGTGTGCCATGATTATTTGTGAATTGATATTGTTGATTGAGGCTGAGTCCTCCTGGTCTGGGACCATTTGATTGTGAGACAGCTGTCGTGCCCGCACGGTAAAGGTCCTGTACTCCTGTTTGCTTCCGACTAGGTTGGGTGGATGACCGAGGAGACGTAGACGTGAGTGATGACCGAGAATGAAATGAATTCCCCGACGATATCTGATGATTCCCCCAAAGTAAAGGAATGATATGAATTGATAAGATTGGAAAAAGAAGAAATTCTGAGTATGAGAAGGGAAAAAGAATTGAGAGAGAAAGAATAATTAAGAAAAGCGGAATTAAATTGAGAAGGAAAAGTGAAGGATAATAATAAGGACAATAAGTCTGATAATATTGATATTGATATCATGATTGTTGTGTGTTTGTATGTTGTATGTTGTATGGTATGTTTGTATGGTCCTTCTATCTTGCCTACCGTAATTCCACACCGTCGATGACTCGTCGTTCGGATTGCTTACTCTCTCCTGTTCGTTGGTATATCGGTGCTGATGATGTCTCAACGGGCAGACGGAGTACCGCATGGAGATCATCTCTCTAGATGGAGCTGAATGACCACCGCAGAGCAGCGATAGAGACGATTGCATTTTGGGAGTGAAGGAAGGGCGCAAGAAGAAAGGAGAGTTCCATCCGGACGTCTTCATAGAAGGAAGCGGAAGTAGTGTGTCTAGGTTAAGGTTATGAGTTGTGTTTGGAGTCAAGGATTACCAAGCAATGTGCCAATTATGTAACTAAGCCAAGTTTTAATTCTGTATTGTGGAATACACTAATTTGGAAAAAAAATCGAACAATGTATTATTTTGTGAGAATGTTATGAAGCTTTTGAAACAAGCCACTTTATGGAGATGAAAGTTTTGTGTGATGAACGATTTTAGTAACAACTCGACTTTCAGTAAAAAGTGGTACATTTAACATGGACTCCTCAAACTGTTTTGTAAAAAAAAAAAAATTGGCCTCATTTTTGCAACTTTAATGAGTAAAAGCTAATCATTTTGGTTTACGAAAATCGGGCTGTTACAATAAGAATGTGAGCAGAAGAGGTCATAATTTCAAATTCCTAAATCACCTCACTCTTGATAATGAATTCCTTAATATTGTCAGACAGAATTGGAGGCAGGAGGGTGAAGGCTATGCTATGTTTAGAATAATGAGAAACCTGGAGCACATTAAACCTATGTTGGTTGATTTGAACAAGAGAAAGTTTAAGGACATTGACACTAAAGAGAATCAGGCAAGGGCTAAGCTGGATACAATTCAGGAATTACTGCAAACAGATCCTTCAAATGTGCATCTTCAAAAGATGGAAAAGGAAGCTAGGAAGGATCATGCTTAGGTCTACCAGGCTGTTATTATGTTCTTGAAATAGAAAGCTAAATAGGATTGGCTATGTGAAGGGGACATGAACACAAAATTCTTCCACCAGACAATCAATATTAGAAGATATAAAAACAGAATCCTGAGGATTCAGGATACTCATGGCACTGTGGTTACTAACCAGGATCAGATAGGGCATGCTTTTGAAGAATACTACCAAAACCTATTGTCTGATGGCAGTAGGCCTTGGCTAATTAATGATGAGGAGATTAAACAAGGAAAAGTGTTAGGGGCTAATCAGCAGTTGAATCTTATTAGACCTTTCATAGATGAGGAGATCAAGCAGTGTGTGTTTCATATGGGGAATGACAAGGCCCCTGGGCCTGATGGGTATGGAGCAGCTTTTTTTAAAGCAGCTTGGCCAGTCATTGGGAAAGATGTTATTGCAGCTGTCCAAGATTTCTATTCTAATGGGAAGCTTTTGAGGGAAGCTAATCAGACCTTGCTGGTCCTCATACCTAAGATAGAATGCCCTAATTTTGTAATGATTTTCGTCCTATAGCCTGTTGCAATGTTATTTACAAAACTATTTCTAAGTTACTATGCAATCGGTTACAAGAATGTTTGCCTGTCCTGATCAATGAGAATCAAACGGCATTTATCAAAGACAGATCCATCCTTCATAATGTTCTCATCTCACAGGACCTTTTGAGATTATATAGGAGGAAGAATATCTCTCCCAGATGCTTGATGAAAGTTGACCTTAAAAAGGCATATGATAGTGTTAATTGGGAATTTATTCAGAGAAGTTTGGAGGCCCTGAAGTTTCCAGAGAAGTTTGTTAGATGGGTCATGATGTGTATTCAGTCTGTTTCCTATAGATTGGTGATAAATGGCAATGTGCATGGCAGATTTTTTAGTTCTAGAGGGTTGAGGCAAGGAGATCCTATATCTCCTCTCCTATTTGTTATTGTAATGGAGATGCTAACAAGGAAAATGAAGATGGCAGCTAATGAGAATGGGTTCAGATATCATCCTTTGTGCAAAAGAATGGAGTTATTAAACCTAGCTTTTGCAGATGATGTAATGATCTTTTGTAAAGCTAATGAAGTTAGTGTCAGAATCCTTGTTAAGGCAGTCACAGAATTTGCAATGAGCTCAGGATTGTATGCTAATCAAGCTATGTCCCAAATCTACATTTGTTGGAGTGAGTGATAGCTTAAAGGAGAGATTGGAAGGAATCACTGGGTTCAGTAGGGGATCCTTCCCCTTTAAATATTTGGGGCTTCCTATATGTGCAAAAAAATGGAATGTGGCTACTTGCAGGTCCCTGGTTGAAAGGATAACTAAAAGACTCAATATGTGGACAACTAGGAACGTATCATTTCAAGGGCGTGCTCAATTGATCCAATCGATTCTTATGACTATGCATGTATACTGGGCTTCCACTTTCATCATACCAAAAACAGTAATCAGAGAAGTGGAAAGAATTTGCAGAGGTTTCTTATGGGGCACTGATCAAAGAGGGAGAGCTAAGGCTCAGGTAGCTTGGACCAAGGTCTTTAGGAGCAAGAAAAATGGGGGTCTTGGGTTCCAAAATATCTACTTATGGAATTTGGCAGCTCTAGGGAATCAGGTTTGGCAGATTATGGAGAATAAAAATACCCTATGGCATTGGAAGCAATTATTGAAAGTTAGAGATATGCTACTCCCTAAATTCGATCAATTAATGACAAATCAGCAGCCCTATTCTATTAAAGTTGGATATGAATACCTTATTGGAGAAGTGCCAGCTTTTCCCTTTTATCGAACAATCTGGAATCCGCTGAGCATTGCAAAGCATAATTTCTTCTTCTGGCTTCTGGGTCAGAATGGCTTGAAGACGAAAGACAAGCTCCACTTCCTCCAAATTTCGCCTTTTTGTGAGCTTTGTGATAGAGCGGAGGAGACGAACAAGCATCTGTTTTTTGAGTGTGAATGGAGCAAGAGACTGCTAGAGCTAGCTGGGAATTGGATTGGTGTGGAGATTAAACAGTATAGGATGCCTAATTGGGTCAGATGGCTTCATTTTGGGTTCAAGCAGAAACAACGACGGCGAGTCGTCAAGGCGGTTTTAGCTGCATGCATTTATGCAGTTTGGTCGGAGCGAAATCGGAGGTTGTTCAGACAGCAAAGGCTTACCCCTGAGCAAGTTTTGATTCTTATCCAACATGAGTTATCTATTAAGCTTTTCTTTGGGTGTAATTGGGCTAGCAATAATGGGCCTTGCATCATCATTTTAGATAGAATAAGGGTAATGATTTAGGCCTTTTTAGTGTATGTGATTTGGTTTTTTTTTTCTGTTTTTGGAATTTTCTAGCCCTTGGAACCCTTCCTAGAAGGTGGCTATGGGGTTAGATTATTTCCTTGATATGTACTCATTTGTTCGTTGGTAATGCAATTTTTTCTTTACCAAAAAAAATATATGATGTTTTAAGGCTTGATTTCACTTCCTTTTGCTTGGGTTTTAGCTTGTTTCTCTTGTAAATATAGGTATTTTATATTTGTTTTAGGAATTTTTAGTTTATTAGAATCCTTTGAACGTTTTGATCTGTTTTGGGTATGTTTCAGGTATTTCGGAGCTTTATTTGGAGAAAATATTATTGGAGCTGAAAAGAGCATAAGAAGACCATGAAAATGACACAAGAACGGAGAGAAACGGAGTCGAAAATTCCTCAGCACGCGCAGGCGCGGGATCTGAGCGCCCAGGTGTGCTTGCAGCGGTAATTTATGGGGCATCAGACGTAGCGTGCCCAGGCGCGCAAAGTGCGTGAAAGTGACGTTGTTCGGTATTTTGATCATAACTTGAGCTACTCTTATTAAAATGAGGCGATCGAGGTATCATTTTAAAGCTAAGGAAGAGATCTACAATTTTGCCAGAAATAGCCTTGCTCAAATTCGTCCATCTTGGGGGTCAAAATCTGTGCCGAAGTTTCTGTCAGATACAAATACGGGATTTAGAAGGATTTTAATAATAAATTCTATTTCTAGATAAGATTATTAAAGATTAGATTATTCTAATAGGATATTGTCATATTAATTCAATTAGGATTTTTTTTTTGGTAAATAAAAAATTTTATTAATACCAACTTGCAAACTTTAGCACTTACAAAAACCAATGCCACCTTCTATGAAGGGTTCATTGGTAAAATCCCAAAAGCAAATCTACTGAAACTAAGAAAAGCTACAAGAACTAAATAAAACACAAAATTCTTTGAAGCACAACTTCATTCTGACATGCGGTAAATTCACTCAGCTTTGTTGATATCCTCAATGCAATCTCACGAAGCACAACTCTACATCTTCGTTCTGGATCTTGTTGCTTCCCTTGGAACACCCTCCGGCACCGCTCCGTCCAAATTTCGTACACCGCCGCCGCAAGCAGAGCTCACGAAATCTTCCGGTAAGTCTTCTCCTTTATTCCATAGTTTACCCATTTAACCCATTTAGAGCTATCACAGCTCAAAAATGGAATACACAACCAATTTGCAAGAAGTGTAAGCAGCTCCTTACTCCAATTGCACTTGAAGAACAAGTGTTCACTCGATTCAGGATGTAGCTCACACATAGGGCACATAGTAGAACTTAGATTTAGAAATCTCTACAATCTATCATATGTACTAAGTCTGTTATGAAGCATTAGCCACATAATAAAGCAGTGTTTAGGAATTGAAATCGAATTCCAAGCCACTCTGTAGAACTTGAACTTCTCAAGATGCCCACAGAGGAACCTGTAACCTGACTCAATTGAGTAGTCCTCATTACTCCACACACCATTAGCAACACCTGGAGCCATGCGATTTCTGACTTTTAGGAGCTGTTTGTAGTGCCAACCTTGATCTTGACAAGGCTGAGCTTCCCATATGGATTCATTCTTTAAGTAGATCTGATTGATCCATTTGACCCATAAAATGTCTTCCTTATTTGAGATGCTCCAAATCTGCTTCCCAAGGCCTGCTTGATTCCACAGAATAGAATTCAATTAGGATTAGTTTTAGACTTTAAATATAGGTTTTTCCTTTAGGTTTGGTAGACTTTTCAGAGCCAAATAAGAGATTAGAATAAAAATATGATTAGAGAAGAGAGGTTGTTATGCAATTGAGAGCAAGGAGGCAAGGCACAAGTATTGAAGATCAACATTGCTGGAGGGATCCACTTGATGGTTGAAGATCTCTTGGGGGTAAATTAATTATTGTCTATGATTATTAGTTTATTCCATTCCTTCTTCTTCTTCTTCCAATATGTATAATTGAACCTCTTGTTACGAATAAGGTGAATTTGTATGGATCTTAATTTGGCTATTTATTCATGAATTATTGTTTTTCCTTTCAAATCAATTGCTTGGTTGTGTTTTAATTACAATTCATAGAATTCGCGACTTCATGTTTTGCTTTGGTAATCTGAACCTTAATTGGAAAATTAGGATTAAGATTAGGCCTTTCAACCAAACAATATAATTATTCAACTCGTAGGAATACTTTTGGGTAATTGTATAACTCTTATAAATTAGAACTCACTTAAGGGATTAAGGGGTAAGAAACATAATTTCCATGAGAGATCTAGCTTTTATTGTTTCTGGAGTTTTTGATTTATTGGAAAACATATTTTCATAATATATAACCTGATCCTACAATGAAACCAAGTTCCTAAACTTTTCCATATTTGCTTCTAATTACCTTTTCCATTTTTGATCTAGCTGTTATTATGTTCTTGAAATAGAAAGCTAAACAGGATTGGCTATGTGAAGGGGACATGAACACAAAATTCTTCCACCAGACAATCAATATTAGAAGATATAAAAACAGAATCCTGAGGATTCAGGATACTGATGGCACTGTGGTTACTAACCAGGATCAGATAGGGCATGCTTTTGAAGAATACTACCAAAACCTATTGTCTGATGGCAGTAGGCCTTGGCTAATTAATGATGAGGAGATTAAACAAGGAAAAGTGTTAGGGGCTAATCAGCAGTTGAATCTTATTAGACCTTTCATAGATGAGGAGATCAAGCAGTGTGTGTTTCATATGGGGAATGACAAGGCCCCTGGGCCTGATGGGTATGGAGCAGCTTTTTTTAAAGCAGCTTGGCCAGTCATTGGGAAAGATGTTATTGCAGCTGTCCAAGATTTCTATTCTAATGGGAAGCTTTTGAGGGAAGCTAATCAGACCTTGCTGGTCCTCATACCTAAGATAGAATGCCCTAATTTTGTAATGATTTTCGTCCTATAGCCTGTTGCAATGTTATTTACAAAACTATTTCTAAGTTACTATGCAATCGGTTACAAGAATGTTTGCCTGTCCTGATCAATGAGAATCAAACGGCATTTATCAAAGACAGATCCATCCTTCATAATGTTCTCATCTCACAGGACCTTTTGAGATTATATAGGAGGAAGAATATCTCTCCCAGATGCTTGATGAAAGTTGACCTTAAAAAGGCATATGATAGTGTTAATTGGGAATTTATTCAGAGAAGTTTGGAGGCCCTGAAGTTTCCAGAGAAGTTTGTTAGATGGGTCATGATGTGTATTCAGTCTGTTTCCTATAGATTGGTGATAAATGGCAATGTGCATGGCAGATTTTTTAGTTCTAGAGGGTTGAGGCAAGGAGATCCTATATCTCCTCTCCTATTTGTTATTGTAATGGAGATGCTAACAAGGAAAATGAAGATGGCAGCTAATGAGAATGGGTTCAGATATCATCCTTTGTGCAAAAGAATGGAGTTATTAAACCTAGCTTTTGCAGATGATGTAATGATCTTTTGTAAAGCTAATGAAGTTAGTGTCAGAATCCTTGTTAAGGCAGTCACAGAATTTGCAATGAGCTCAGGATTGTATGCTAATCAAGCTATGTCCCAAATCTACATTTGCTGGAGTGAGTGATAGCTTAAAGGAGAGATTGGAAGGAATCACTGGGTTCAGTAGGGGATCCTTCCCCTTTAAATATTTGGGGCTTCCTATATGTGCAAAAAAATGGAATGTGGCTACTTGCAGGTCCCTGGTTGAAAGGATAACTAAAAGACTCAATATGTGGACAACTAGGAACGTATCATTTCAAGGGCGTGCTCAATTGATCCAATCGATTCTTATGACTATGCATGTATACTGGGCTTCCACTTTCATCATACCAAAAACAGTAATCAGAGAAGTGGAAAGAATTTGCAGAGGTTTCTTATGGGGCACTGATCAAAGAGGGAGAGCTAAGGCTCAGGTAGCTTGGACCAAGGTCTTTAGGAGCAAGAAAAATGGGGGTCTTGGGTTCCAAAATATCTACTTATGGAATTTGGCAGCTCTAGGGAATCAGGTTTGGCAGATTATGGAGAATAAAAATACCCTATGGCATTGGAAGCAATTATTGAAAGTTAGAGATATGCTACTCCCTAAATTCGATCAATTAATGACAAATCAGCAGCCCTATTCTATTAAAGCTGGATATGAATACCTTATTGGAGAAGTGCCAGCTTTTCCCTTTTATCGAACAATCTGGAATCCGCTGAGCATTGCAAAGCATAATTTCTTCTTCTGGCTTCTGGGTCAGAATGGCTTGAAGACGAAAGACAAGCTCCACTTCCTCCAAATTTCGCCTTTTTGTGAGCTTTGTGATAGAGCGGAGGAGACGAACAAGCATCTGTTTTTTGAGTGTGAATGGAGCAAGAGACTGCTAGAGCTAGCTGGGAATTGGATTGGTGTGGAGATTAAACAGTATAGGATGCCTAATTGGGTCAGATGGCTTCATTTTGGGTTCAAGCAGAAACAACGACGGCGAGTCGTCAAGGCGGTTTTAGCTGCATGCATTTATGCAGTTTGGTCGGAGCGAAATCGGAGGTTGTTCAGACAGCAAAGGCTTACCCCTGAGCAAGTTTTGATTCTTATCCAACATGAGTTATCTATTAAGCTTTTCTTTGGGTGTAATTGGGCTAGCAATAATGGGCCTTGCATCATCATTTTAGATAGAATAAGGGTAATGATTTAGGCCTTTTTAGTGTATGTGATTTGGTTTTTTTTTCTGTTTTTGGAATTTTCTAGCCCTTGGAACCCTTCCTAGAAGGTGGCTATGGGGTTAGATTATTTCCTTGATATGTACTCATTTGTTCGTTGGTAATGCAATTTTTTCTTTACCAAAAAAAATATATGATGTTTTAAGGCTTGATTTCACTTCCTTTTGCTTGGGTTTTAGCTTGTTTCTCTTGTAAATATAGGTATTTTATATTTGTTTTAGGAATTTTTAGTTTATTAGAATCCTTTGAACGTTTTGATCTGTTTTGGGTATGTTTCAGGTATTTCGGAGCTTTATTTGGAGAAAATATTATTGGAGCTGAAAAGAGCATAAGAAGACCATGAAAATGACACAAGAACGGAGAGAAACGGAGTCGAAAATTCCTCAGCACGCGCAGGCGCGGGATCTGAGCGCCCAGGTGTGCTTGCAGCGGTAATTTATGGGGCATCAGACGTAGCGTGCCCAGGCGCGCAAAGTGCGTGAAAGTGACGTTGTTCGGTATTTTGATCATAACTTGAGCTACTCTTATTAAAATGAGGCGATCGAGGTATCATTTTAAAGCTAAGGAAGAGATCTACAATTTTGCCAGAAATAGCCTTGCTCAAATTCGTCCATCTTGGGGGTCAAAATCTGTGCCGAAGTTTCTGTCAGATACAAATACGGGATTTAGAAGGATTTTAATAATAAATTCTATTTCTAGATAAGATTATTAAAGATTAGATTATTCTAATAGGATATTGTCATATTAATTCAATTAGGATTTTTTTTTTGGTAAATAAAAAATTTTTTTAATACCAACTTGCAAACTTTAGCACTTACAAAAACCAATGCCACCTTCTATGAAGGGTTCATTGGTAAAATCCCAAAAGCAAATCTACTGAAACTAAGAAAAGCTACAAGAACTAAATAAAACACAATTCTTTGAAGCACAACTTCATTCTGACATGCGGTAAATTCACTCAGCTTTGTTGATATCCTCAATGCAATCTCACGAAGCACAACTCTACATCTTCGTTCTGGATCTTGTTGCTTCCCTTGGAACACCCTCCGGCACCGCTCCGTCCAAATTTCGTACACCGCCGCCGCAAGCAGAGCTCACGAAATCTTCCGGTAAGTCTTCTCCTTTATTCCATAGTTTACCCATTTAACCCATTTAGAGCTATCACAGCTCAAAAATGGAATACACAACCAATTTGCAAGAAGTGTAAGCAGCTCCTTACTCCAATTGCACTTGAAGAACAAGTGTTCACTCGATTCAGGATGTAGCTCACACATAGGGCACATAGTAGAACTTAGATTTAGAAATCTCTACAATCTATCATATGTACTAAGTCTGTTATGAAGCATTAGCCACATAATAAAGCAGTGTTTAGGAATTGAAATCGAATTCCAAGCCACTCTGTAGAACTTGAACTTCTCAAGATGCCCACAGAGGAACCTGTAACCTGACTCAATTGAGTAGTCCTCATTACTCCACACACCATTAGCAACACCTGGAGCCATGCAATTTCTGACTTTTAGGAGCTGTTTGTAGTGCCAACCTTGATCTTGACAAGGCTGAGCTTCCCATATGGATTCATTCTTTAAGTAGATCTGATTGATCCATTTGACCCATAAAATGTCTTCCTTATTTGAGATGCTCCAAATCTGCTTCCCAAGGCCTGCTTGATTCCACAGAATAGAATTCAATTAGGATTAGTTTTAGACTTTAAATATAGGTTTTTCCTTTAGGTTTGGTAGACTTTTCAGAGCCAAATAAGAGATTAGAATAAAAATATGATTAGAGAAGAGAGGTTGTTATGCAATTGAGAGCAAGGAGGCAAGGCACAAGTATTGAAGATCAACATTGCTGGAGGGATCCACTTGATGGTTGAAGATCTCTTGGGGGTAAATTAATTATTGTCTATGATTATTAGTTTATTCCATTCCTTCTTCTTCTTCTTCCAATATGTATAATTGAACCTCTTGTTACGAATAAGGTGAATTTGTATGGATCTTAATTTGGCTATTTATTCATGAATTATTGTTTTTCCTTTCAAATCAATTGCTTGGTTGTGTTTTAATTACAATTCATAGAATTCGCGACTTCATGTTTTGCTTTGGTAATCTGAACCTTAATTGGAAAATTAGGATTAAGATTAGGCCTTTCAACCAAACAATATAATTATTCAACTCGTAGGAATACTTTTGGGTAATTGTATAACTCTTATAAATTAGAACTCACTTAAGGGATTAAGGGGTAAGAAACATAATTTCCATGAGAGATCTAGCTTTTATTGTTTCTGGAGTTTTTGATTTATTGGAAAACATATTTTCATAATATATAACCTGATCCTACAATGAAACCAAGTTCCTAAACTTTTCCATATTTGCTTCTAATTACCTTTTTGTTTTCTGAATTGTTTCATTCCTTTAATTCTACATTCTTATCTCTAAACTCTAAACCCTTACATAGTAATCGCAATTAGGTGAATGAAATTAGAAACAATTTGCAATCCCCGAGTGGAACAATAATTTTACTTACTCTTTATTACTTGTGGGATCGGTACACTTGCCGAATTGCCAACAGATTCTCCCTAATTATATTTCAAATATATATAACACCAGAACAACCTTTTGTGTAATTTTGGAAATTGTAGAATCTTTAAAGAAAGAATTTCGGGGACGAAATTCCTTTTAAGTGGTGAAGAGTGTAACTAATCAAACTTATCAATTATTTCGGGAATATTATTTCATATTTGTCTCACTAATCATGCTTAATACTTAATATCATTAATGTACTTTTTCTTTTGAACATCTTAATCTTTTAAGTCTTATCATTTCGGTTCTCTCAATAATGTGGGGAAATCATCATTGAAGAAATTCAGCTCGCGCACATGTCTACATCTCCTCGGTCATCCACCCAACCTAGTCGGAAACAAACAGGAGTACGGGACATTTACCACGCGGGCACGACAGCTGTCTCAACATATGGCTCCAAGCCAGGAGAATTGCAGAAAACTCGGGTACAGTCTCAAATCAAATCATATCATATAATCAAGGCTCACTGTAGAAAAATCGGGTACAGTGGCAAAATCAAAGATGCCCCGTTCCAGTCCCTCTCACTGCTCAAGATTTCCAATCTAGGGGGCGACAGTACTATTCTAGTCTCGAGTGCAGAACTTACCACGGCTTTGGCCCCCAGTCCCTACCACGTTCGTATGCCACATGTGGAGTTTGTTCTGCCTAGACAGTACTCTAGACTTCTTGACGTTTCACCGTCATTGTCCTCCCCTAATGCAATCTCCACCTGAGTATCCGCAGATACTCATGGTACCTTCCTCTCCACTACTTCGACGTCACACTCATAGCTCACCGCATTAATTCATGTCTTTTAAAGTCTTTTAATATTTTAATTAACGCTTTAAATCCTAATGGTCGGCTCATCCTTGGTGCATCCCTTCAACGAGTCCCAACCGCTAGTCGTTCAATCCGTTCCCCAAAGAATCACATATGACATAACTTGAATCACCACACCATCTTGCATCACATCTCTTTTCCGATGAATCTCATCAGCATCCTTTTCGTCAGCATTGCTCAGCAGAATCATCAGCATCTTTCTCATCATCATTTCTCAACAGTATCATCAAGATCTTTCTCATCATCATTGCATCTCAACTCTTTTTCCAACTCAGCTCAAACTCTTTTCCAAACCGTCCTCATAGCACTTATCGTTATTTCTTTCCTTAACATCTTATCAAGGCAACCTTATTCAATAAGGGCTTAGGCCGACAGGGGGTTTTACATCTTTCTCTTGATATTTCATTACTCTCATGACCTTTATTATTACTCATCTTTCTTTTAATCACATTTCGTTACTTTCGCAGTTTCGTTATTATCATCACATAACCGAAGCATACTAACATTTTCAAAACAGCATCACAATTGTTTAATCGATAAATATATCATTTCGCAAAATAAGATAATCAAGTAGTTTATGCATAATTAATCAGAAAACATGACATCATACTATTTAGCAAGAACATATCAACTATCAACAACTAACCAATCTCAGCCATTCGTGTGGATAGCCAGACCGACAAACAATTGCTATCACACTACTTCGCTTAATGAGATCGGGGCCCAACCTTTGAGATGATTGGACGTCTTAATATGTTACCTAAATACCACGGCGTCTTAGGGAAAGTCCCTCTCTCACCTCAAATGATGTAGGCCTCCGAGAGCTTTCCAAGACTTCCCAGTGGCTAGCCTCGCCTTGTTCCTTTTCGTCCGTCGTTCGAACTAAAACATTTTTCCCGTGCGTTAGAAACGATATCAATAAATTCTCGTTTTTGAAAACACTTTGAAATAATTCCTTCTTGGAAATACATTGCCAATATCCAAAAGATTTCAAATCCAAATCAAATCCATAATTAAAACGATTTCGAGAAAACTTGAAACAATTCTAAAATGCTCTCTTTATCAAAATTGAATCCATTTCACTCAATATAAACTTAATTTAAAACATTCACGTTATAAAAATCATTATCTTAAGCACCAAGCAAAATACAGAAATTCAAGAGGATAAAATTTCAGAGCCACATTAAATTGATTCATTTAAATCCCAAAACTTTACAATAATGTTAAATACTGATCAAAGGATGTTATTTAAAAATTCAGAATCAATTTAAGTTGCTTAAACCACACTTTCAAATCAAAATTTCTCAATTCTTTTGAAGTCCAGACATAGGTTTTTCACCAATGATTCTAACAAACAAAATTCAAAGATAATTCCAATTCAATCTAAATTTTCCAAAGCACACTCACTTAGCATGAAGAACAACACATTAAATTTTCAAAGCATTCACAACTCACATAATGCAAGTCACATTTTAAATCATTCAAAATTATTAATTAAATTATAACCTTAATAGGCTTACTCAATTATTCTTAAGAAAATAATTCAAGCTAAGCCTTGTGACTAATACACCAAGGACCGAATTACCCATGGTCTACAATTTCTAATCACTAGTAAATTTTAAACCTTGAAATCATCGAATTAACATCATGAAAATTTATTTTTAATTGACTCAATCAATTTATTTATTTTTTATCTCTAAAACCGAAAAGATTAAGGAAATCAACATATCATTTTCATCAAACATATCACATCATTCACCTAGGAATATAGCCATTATCAAAGGTCATTTCATGGAGAAAATTTTTCCAACCATCTAAACATGCATTGGCCGAATCATATAGGTACAATCTTGCAAAAGATGTGATTCACAATTAAAGACATAAAATAATGAAATTACTTTCTTTCTTTTGGGACTAAAACCGTGAGCATACAAGAGAAAATTTAACAATTTTAATTCATTTCCTCAACTTAAATCAAAGCAACAATTAAAGTTACAAACCATCTCAAAGTTTCATTTTCTTATTTTTCTTTTAAACTTGATCATTTCATGCATGTGCTTCTAGGCTCTTAGATTCAACTAGTTTTATCATGCATGAAACCTAAATGATGATTAAACACAATTTTCTACTCCTCTTCCTCATGGCCGAATATCATCATGCAAAAGACAAGGGTTTTTGGTCACTTCTTCAACATGCAAAAGTCATATAATCAAATCAAGACATGTAGGTTTTTAAGGCAAAATTTTTCAAAGCATCACACCACATCACTCATTCACATCAACATGCATTAACCATTATCATAATAAGATTTTTCTCAAATATTTCTAATAAAACTCAAGCTCATCACTTTTTCGTAAACAAAAATCAAGATCATTCTTTAAACTTCTAAAAATGACATGCATGTACTTGAAATCATTAAATCCAACCTTAAGACACACATGCATCAACTTTTTATAAAATAAAAAGCATAAATCCCATTTTTATCAAACATGGCCGAATAGTCTTCATAAAAACATAACATGCACAAGATCAATACTTAGATTAAATCATGTTCATACTCAAAAATCATTTTAAAACTTGTTTCTTTGATTTCCTTTTCAAAACCGTGACAAACATCAAAGAAAAACATGATCTTTTCACTTAAATTTGACATGCAAGCTTCAAGATCTTAACTTTTTGATTATTAAACATGGATTATTACATGCATGTATTTAAATTACCAAAATCATCATCAAATCAACATGCAAAGCCAAAGATCTCAACTTTATCTTCAAGTAAGCTTAGATCATGTATGTGTTCATCAAATAATTTCATGAATACATCATAAATCACGATTTAAGCAAGAAAATTCAACATGCAAGACTAAAGATCTTCACTTTATCATTAATTAAACAAAGATCATCATTAAACCAACATGCAAGACTTAAAGACTTTAACTTTATCATTGATCAAGTTTAAATCATAAATTTATTTATCAAATCATCTCATAAAAACTTCATAAATCACGGCTTAAGGGAGGAAATTCAACATGCAAAGAAATTTATTTTAATATTCACAAAAATCTGAAGCAATCACTTTAGATCTTTAAGATTTTGTTTCAAAAGCATCAAGATCCATTATAAAAACATTAGCCGAATCACCAAGTCCATGGTTTCACATATTACAAATCACTTTTAGTCTTAAAAGTCCACAGTCAAGTATAAGCAACACTTGCACTCATCTTTCAAGCCATAAAAATAAACATGCAAAGAGAAAGAAAAAGAAAGATTACAAAACCAAAATAAAAACCTAACTAACATAATCTCCTTCTTGATCTTCGAATCACCTACCAAGAGAGGTTGATCTTCTAACTCCTAACACTCTTGATCTTCAAAGAGATAGCCTTGGTCAAGCTCCTAGTCTTCCTCTTCCTCTTCCTCTCACTCTCGGCCAACCCTCTCTCTCTCTTTTTCTCTTCTAAGGGTTTAATGAGCCATTAGAATGTGTTTGGGGTGTGGAAATGAGGAAATGAAAATGAAGTGAAGGAATTGAACTAAGGCTACTCCTATTTATAGGCCAACTGTAACACTAGTTTTTAATTCTTGAATTATAAGATTAAGGATAGTATCTTAGTGTGGTTAAACTTTAGTTAATGAAAAATTTTAAAAAAATTTGGACAGAGTTTAGTTTGTTTTTCTGACTTTCCCAAATTATTCATTTAAGTACCTGTCAGAACCAGAGAATACATACAGTCTTATAAAATATTACAAATCAAAAGAGACTTTTATCCACAATAATATTTTACATCCTAGTGGTGGAAATATTTACAACCTCAAAACAATGTTTGTTCCTTCCTTTTTCATGCTCCAGAGAGTAGAATTTCAAAAGACTTTATACTATATCTTTATACTAAAAGGCCAAAAAGTGTAAGATACAGCGTCGAGCACGGTAGCAAAGGGAGTGGTCATAACCACAAAGAGGAGTCTAAACTTCTTTAGAAGGAGTCTGACTCTCCTCGACAGCAAGCGGGGGTCAAACAGGGCTTGGGGAAGTACCTAAAAATGTCAACACAAGGGAGTGAGCAGTTTGATATAATTAAAAATAAAGAATTAAATAACAATAATATAAAACCAATAACTACTACTTCCATTAATTATTTAATTTAATTTATGTTTAGTAATAAGATTATTCATCTTACTTAAACAATCAAGTCAGGATCAAGTATATAAGTTCTACTCATTTGCACTATAACAAAGGCACACTCACGTACAGAAGGATGCCATGATGCATGAATTCTATATGCGTTGCAAAGTACAAATGTTTCCTATGAGTATGCAATGCAATTTATAGTCAATATTCAAGGCCAAGGATTCAAGTTTAATTATTCAAGTACACAGAATCAAATACAATATAGTCACTTACAAAACCAAATACAATATAATCACTTCAACATATTCCTCATTACCTTAAGTATTAAGTTTACACTTTCCAGCCCCTAATTTCATTTATTCCAATTCCATGTATATTTCTATCAATTATTTACACTTAGATTGAAGAGGGTTACTTATAATCATCTCATATCAAAGTGTTAGGTTTTCACCTTTGTAAAACAAAGTTCCAACATTCTATTTCCAAGTATATCCATATCAATCATCACAATAACTATTTCAAAGTTCACAGTTAATATTTCAATCATATACAATTACACACAAGAAGATCTTTTCCCCATAATCTTTTATTCAACAAGTTACTAAGAGTTCATCATAAAAGTAAGTTATTCATAGGAAGTGAGTTTGAAACTGTCAACCCATTTAGACTGGATATGACATAATCTGGACAGAGAAACAGTAGATTAAACCTCTCAAATTTCATCCCAGTTCATTTCATTTAATTACAACAACAGTAAAATCACGAAATTGTGAAAACTTAGAATCACTCAGTAGCACAGAATGAAACACATCAACTATTTATTCATAGCTAATGTTATGGCATGACCTTAGGTTTTCATTATAACATAAAAATCAAATTTCTATTTCTTAGATTATTCATCTACATCCTTCCTAATCCTAAGGTTTCGTATTATCACTAATTAATCCTTTATTTCAAATTAAGTAAACCACACCTCCCTTACCTTGCTCTGAGGAGAGGGAGAATCCTAGTGAGAGAAAGTTTTCTTTGAAGCTCTGAAATCCCTAAGCTCCTTCTTGTTCTTGTTTGAGCCTTCCCTTCGGTGTCTCTAATCCTAAACTCCTTTCCTTTAATTGATTTTCGCAGCAACCAAAACAAAGAAAGCTAGGGATTTAGGGAAGAGAAGGGTTTTTTAAGATTGATTGAAGATGGAGAGAGATTAATGGGTTTATGGGTGTTATAGTGCTGTGTGCAAAATTATTAGGTGATTAGTGAAGGTTTAGATTGGTTGTTGGGGATGGTAGGAGGTATTGTGTGATGGTTCTCTATATTTGAGGAAGCATGGTTCGAGAGGGTGGCGAAATTTCTGGAAAATGAGAGGAAGGTGTGTGGCTGGTGCAGATCTAAAAGATCTGATGCGGGTTTAAAGGCGGTTCGCGCCTGGGCGCCCGCAATCCGCGCCTGGGCGCGCGACACATCCGATGCTGTGTTTTTTTTATATATACCTTATTCCACCTCCTTCTTAACATAAAAATATATACTAACATATTAAAGTATTCATTTTCTCAATTATATAATTGCTAACTTTTATAATCACTTAAATAAATTTCATTACTTAAGCATATAAACACTCAATTAAGTTTAATTACTTAGCACATAATTCTAACCACTTAACAATATAATTACTTGATAAAATTTAGAATGTTACAACACTCCCCCACTTACAGGAATTTCGTCCCCGAAATTTTGTTCGTTTTGAAGGACTGTGGAGGTAAGGTTTTTATTTTATTGGTAAATTCCCATGAAATTTCCGTTACATTGCTTTAACTCGTATATATTTTAACACGTGATCTCCTCTTATCATGTAGTTGTTTGATTCTTTTATCTTTGACTCTAATCGGTTGGATTTCTAATGTAAGGTTCTAGTGAAGAAGTCTATCATTAGATGACAAGATAGGGGTAAAAGAAGGATTATAGATATACTTATTTAGCTAAGACATAAAGAAAACCTTAGGTGTATTGGATTGGTGAGTAGGTGATGTAATTTGATAGGCTTTCCTTTCAAATTAGATATGATCTATTGTGTGTTGAAGTATCCCCTTGACTTCGTCATTTCTTCTAACTCCGCTAAGTGCCATTACTTAATAAGGACACATGATCATTATTGGTAGTTTTAATAGGTGTATGTGTTTATTGGTACGCTTCTTTCTGAATTGTCCTAATCTGGTTTGTGGTATATGGAACTATATAGGGACCCGATGACTGATTCTCCCCCACTTAGAATCAACATAGGAAAGTCTTGAATTACTTTCCATAGAAGTTTCGGAGGAAACTATACTAACAGTAACAGAATAACCATGGTTGTAGGTGTGCTTCTCCAAATATAATTGATGTTCTCAAGTTATTTTCTATTCCTTGTTTTCTATAGGACAACTCTCAAGTTGTTAGCTACTATCCTAAGGTTAGTTACTATTCCTTTTAGGTGGTTGGTTATTCGCGGGATATTCCTTAACTTCCTAATTGATTTCCGTCATGCCAGATTATTCTTTGTGTCTTATTATTATTGATATCTACAGGCATTCCTAGCTTCTCAAAAGATTTCTAAGGTCATCTAAGTCTTTTATAAGATGTTGTTTCTAAGTTCCACGATTTGTATTTTCTATGTTCTAATAGCACAGTCTCCGAACTAGAGTTCGTATGAGTTTAGAACTTACTCTTTTTAGTGTGGTTTCCTCTTGGTATGGTTTTCCTCGTAGACTCTCAACTACTCTTATATTTCTTATGATTGCCCTATCCTTCTCTTTTCCTAGAGTATCTTTTTGGTTAAGGTGTTATTGATTGTCTATCCAAATAGTTCTAAAAGGCTTTATTCTATATAGCTTGATAGGTTTTTGATGGTGGGTTTATCTTCATTTTATACTTTTGATTTAAGAAAAGGCATATATATATATATAATTGTAAACTATTCTGTAATGTATTCAAAATCAAGTTGGTTTTCGAAAATTACACTTCATAAGTAACTATATATATACACACACACATATATATATATATCTAAGTTGTAAGAAAGAACATTAATGTAAATTACTTCTATAAAATTTTATCTTAAATATTCTCGATTAGGAAGTTAAAATTTTAAAGTTAGGTTTCAACACTTAAATAGTTTAAAATTACTTAGAAAGTAATTTCAGAATCGACAATTTCAATTGATGATTAATATGATAAAAATATATTTAAGTTAGTATAAATTGTTTTAATATTAAGTTTTTAAAGCAAAATTTGAATCCTAGATTAGTTTAATAATCTATGTTTGTTACACTTACCTTTTCGTCAATCGTTTTAAAGCATACGTAATATGGCTAGGAGTATATTAGGGTGCACACTTAGCTTAGGATTCGAATTCTACAGCTCTATCAATTAGTTTACTTTGGTATACTCTGTCTAAATTTAAACTTCAACTGGTTTAGAACCTAGAGGATTTCTATTCAAAATTTGGGTTTATACTGGATTTTAATAATACTTATCCTTCGGATGTCCTTTAAAGGTTTCTGTCTCTTTCCGCTGCATCACTCTGATTTCCTTAAAATTGGCCAACTATTTCTATTTGGCTTCTTTTCTTATTTAGGTTAAAAGAGGACGAATTTAGCGTAAGTATTTTGGTGTATCAACCAATTACGATGTGATTGTTGGGTATCCTCCCCATTCCAAGAATAACATTGGGTTGACTTAAAGAAAGACGGGTGAGGTCAATACCAAAATAAACAGGATTTAGTATCATTAAAACACAACTAGGGTATTTATCATAGTAGAATTAATTGATAAGCACTAAAAGTTTGCAAGTTATGAGGACGATAACAACTTTATTGATGTAAACAGGGGTAAGGGATATAAAAGAGAGATGACATCCTACATAAACAATAATCAAGCATTACTATTAGTTCAATGTGTACCTTCCATTAGTCCTTTCATATTATGGGCTTCGGTGCTATTGAAAAGAGGGGCCACCCTAGGAGTAGTAGGCTTGATTTAACCTTCCTTTCTTTGTGTAGGGCATTCTTTCCCATAATGCCCTACTTTCTTGCAACGATTACATCGTACTCTTAGTTTTCGGCATTTACTGAAATGGTGTTTTAGGAAAACTTGACATTGGGGAGGATTAGTTGGTGCTTTCACTATCCTTTGCATCAATATCCTATATGGACAGTAAAGGGCTATATGGCCAGAATTTTGGCAAAAGAAACAGAGTGGCTCATTCCTTTGGTTCCATTGTTTCAAGCATACACCTACATGGAATTTGCCACAACACTGGCAAAGAGGTTTATAGTTGGAGTGGGGTGAAATAGGTCTCTTTGAACAAGTTTTCTTAAATTGTTTTCTTTTGGGTCGGAGTATGGAAGAAGGTTCTGCTAATTGAAGGGGTTTCTTACCCATATTCCTACTCGGCCCCGGGTTATCCTGAACTAGCTTTGAATCTATTTCTTTGACTTCCTTTGCTTTCAAGTCGCTTCCACAAGTTGGACATACATTTCCCAGTTGGGGAGAGTTAGAATTACTCTGACTTTTAGGAGCTACTACTTCTACCACTTGAACATGAGTGGTTCTTGGGAAGGATCGGACATATCTACCAGCCATCTATCAAGTCTGAAATAGAGCCAACATAATAAGAATAATAACAACCTACAACTACTTAAACTGTACTACATTGGAGTTACTCTCATGTGGAGTAACCCTTTAGGAGTGTGGGAGTCCACACTCCACAGCCGAGGATTGCAACCATCGCTCTGATACCATAAATTGTAACACTAGTTTTTAATTCTTGAATTATAAGATTAAGGATAGTATCTTAGTGTGGTTAAACTTTAGTTAATGAAAAATTCTAAAAAAATTTGGACAGAGTTTACTTTGTTTTTCTGACTTTCCCAAATTATTCATTTAAGTACCTGTCAGAACCAGAGAATACATACAGTCTTATAAATATTACACATCAAAAGAGACTTGTATCCACCCTAATATTTTACATCCTAGTGGTGGAAATATTTACAACCTCAAAACAAAGTTTGTTCCTTCCTTTTTCATGCTCCAGAGAGTAGAATTTCAAAAGACTTTATACTATATCTTTATACTAAAAGGCCAAAAAGTGTAATATACAGCGTCGAGCATGGTTGCAAAGGGAGTGGTCATAACCACAAAGAGGAGTCTAAACTTCTTTAGAAGGAGTCTGACTCTCCTCGGCAGCAAGCGGGGACCAAACAGGGCTTGGGGAAGTACCTAAAAATGTCAACACAAGGGAGTGAGCAGTTTGACATAATTCAAAATAAAGAATTGAATAACAATAATATAAAACCAATAACTACTACTTCCATTAATTATTTAATTTAATTTATGTTTAGTAATAAGATTATTCTTCTTACTTAAATAATCAAGTCAGGATCAAGTATATAAGTTCTACTCACCATTTTATTGATCACATCACCATTTTATGCTTTTATCCACATGTTCTTGCATTATGGAGCACATTGGATCCAATCATGGAGTGATTTATAAAATGATATTCACCTCAATCATTTCTTCTTTTTCACTCATGTAATCTCAAATTGACCATTCACCCAATAGTCCAGCATTACACTCAATTTCCTCACTTCACCCTCCGCTCCAGGGAAAGACCAACCCGGAGTAAGTGTCCCTCTACCAATGCTTGCTCGGTACTGGCCATCCATCTCGGGCCAGTACTACTTGGGTTGACGGCCCAAGTTGGCTATAGCAGGGAACCACCCTCAATCGGTCATGATGTGACTCTGTGACCGATAGAATTATTGTGGTTAATGCAGAACCAATCCCCCGACATGAATGGCTAGTTTGTGCCCTCCTAGGAGATCCAAGTTCCACCCATAACAATTCCCGCGGTTGTTTCATTAGCACAACCTAGTCACATATCACTCACGTGCCTCCGCGTATGTCTTTCCCAACTTCCTCACCGTCCACCTTATGCGCCATGTATGATGTATGGTTCTCAGCACTTTCCAATTGAATTCATACTTATTAAAATTTAATATTTATAAAACACTTCAAAATTTAGTGTGAATCCAATTGGAAAGTACAAATGTTTCCTATGAGTATGCAATGCAATTTATAGTCAATATTCTAGGCCAAGGATTCAAGTTTAATTATTCAAGTACACAGAATCAAATACAATATAGTCACTTACAAAACCAAATACAATATAATCACTTCAACATATTCCTCATTACCTTAAGTATTAAGTTTACAATTTCCAGCCCCTAATTTCATTTATTCCAATTCCATGCATATTCCTATCAATTATTTACACTTAGATTCAAGAGGGTTACTTATAATCATCTCATATCAAAGTATTAGGTTTTCACCTTTGTAAACCAAAGTTCCAACATTCTATTTCCAAGTATATCCATATAAATCATCACAATAACTATTTCAAAGTTCACAGTTAATATTTCAATCATATACAATTACACTCCAGAAGATCTTTTCCCCATAATCTTTTATTCAACAAGTTACTAAGAGTTCATCATAAAAGTAAGTTATTCATAGGAAGTGAGTTTGAAACTGTCAACCCATTTAGACTGGATATGACATAATCTGGACAGAGAAACAATAGATTAAACTCCTCAAATTTCATCCCAGTTCATTTCATTTAATTACAACAACAGTAAAATCACGAAAATGTGAAAACTTAGAATCACTCAGTAGCACAGAATGAAACACATCAACTATTTATTCATAGCTAATGTTATGGCATAACCTTAGGTTTTCATCATAACATAAAAATCAAAGTTCTATTTCTTAGATTATTCATCTACATCCTTCCTAATCCTAAGGTTTCATATTATCACTAATTAATCCTTTATTTCAAATGAAGTAAACCACACCTCCCTTACCTTGCTTTGAGGAGAGGGATAATCCTAGTGAGAGAAAGTTTTCTTTAAAGCTTTGAAATCCCTAAGCTCCTTCTTGTTCTTGTTTGAGCCTTCCTGTAACACCCTATATACTAATTACCCTTAATTACCCCAAAAATTAGGATTTAAAATTTCTTTTTAAAGAATATGATATTTGCCAAAATAATATTTCCTTTCATTAATAACAAAAACATCATAGTTAATAAAGCGGAAGACTTAAATGCATCAAATACATAGAGTATAAGTTTAGGTACTTTCAGTTCGGCCAATCAAAAATACAAAACATTGTTTTAGCTCGGCCCAACTGGGTAATTCCGAGGTCAAAATATACAAAAGTGTTTTAGCTCGGCCCAACTGGCCGAGACCCCACAAATTCTCCTACTCTAAATAACTTACTCTCCCTGTGAGGGAGAGTGATCCTGCTCGGCCGGGGACTGCGTCTGCTCGGACTCTGTACCTATAAAATGGTAAGGAGGTGAGCATTACACAGAACTTAAATAAGCAGTTTCTAAAATGACATACCGAACTACCAAGCCAAACATAAGTAGCCAAATAGCATATAAACAACAAGTAATCAAACCCATATATCACATGCATATATAATCAGCAGTTCGGTTCACCTCGTACAACATCAATTAGCTCGGCTCACATCCTCTCAGATACTTTAGCTCGGCTCACCCTACCGATTCCCCTTATACTCTTTCCTTGAATCTTACAATCGGCATCTCGGCCACTATCCTCTTACCTCTGATCACCATCTCTCTACCTCGGACTCATTACTCATTATTCCATTTTCACATAGTTTACAATCTTTTACTCTTCTCGGATGCATACACCCGGTGCATGTCTTACACCATTTAAGGTCAGATATCGGAGTGTCATCCATAACTGCGAGTACCCAGTACCCGTCTTACAGCCGCGCATACCCAGTATGTGTCTGACGCGATCAATGCACGCACCCAGTACGCGTCTTCTATGACCAGGAGCACTACCGCCGATCATTCTATGGGGTAAGGAGTGTCCATAACTGTGAGCACCCAGTACTCATCTTACAGCGGCGCATCTCAGCGACTTACGTGATCAATGCACGCACCCAGTACGCGTCTGCTATGACCAGGAACACATCCCACCGATTCCGTGCTCGGAACCTTGTGTGAATCAAAACTGCGAGTACCCAGTACCCGTCTTATAGCTGCGCATACCCAGTATGCGTCTGACGCAATCAATGCACGCACCCGGTACGCGTCTGCTATGACCCGGTCACACGACCATTTCACTTTTATTCCTCTTATCCATTTAACCATTTTAGTTCGGCCTATCTCAGCTCAACCCTTTATGTTATTCCTCTTTACCTTGATCTCATTATACTCTTAGCTCGGCCTCTCTCGGCTCACCCCTTTAACCATTTCCTTATTCCATTATCTTTTCTCATTATCTGACTCATTACTCTATCTCTCCTAATTTCCATATATACCATTTCCTCAACCCATTCGCAACCTATCCCAGCTCGACCCAGCTCGGCCACAGATATAAATAACAAATATCAAAGCTCATAAACATTTATACAACAAAGTTCATAAACACTTTTACAACATCAACAATAAGGATCAAAGCATTCAACCAATCCATCATGTAAATACCAACATATAGCATATAACAATACTCATCCTTACTTCAAACTCATGTTTCTAATTCATTTATTAGCTCCCTTTTTACCCTTTTTACCATTTCCTTTCTAACATTAACCTAGATCCATTCCCTAAGCTAAGACCCACTCTTAGTACCCTTTATGAACACCCTAGAAACCCAAACTCAAGTAGAGGTAACACTCACTCCTTACCTCAAACCGTGAGAGATAAGAGTTGAGAGCTTGACAATGGTTTCCTTGATGCTGGACCTTGTGAGCTTAACACCCTTGAATTCTTTCCTCCATGCTACCACGAGTTCCTCCAAGCTGCACACTAGCTCCACGACGATCCAGGGACGCCAGAACAGAAGAGAACAGAGAGGAGGAGGATTTTCCGGCCGGTGAAGCTTGGTGGGAGAGAGGGAGATACGTGAGTGAGAAGAGAGAGAAAATAGGTTGGGATTTGCTTGCTGGAACTTGGAGGAGAAAAGAGAGAGACGTGGGAGAAAGAGAAAGTGAGTATGCGAAGTGTGTTATGTGATGTATGGACTTTCTTTTATTCTTTTAGGAAGAATATTTGTGTGGTCCTCATTGGAGGCTTCTTTAGGAAGCTAGAATGAGTGCCTAGGATTCATTGGCTTCTTGAGGAAGCCATGAATAGTACATTCAAAGGGACATAAAGCAATGACAGTGACATAAAGTGAATGGCAAGGACAGTGTACGGATGGTACGAATCCCAAAGGCTAACAACTCAACATGAGCTGGCACGGAGGAGCTAGGACGTGTCGGCCAGGGTACGTCGGCTCGGATACGTCAACTCGGCATTTAGGAACAGCAATAGTCCGAGCTTCCCTCTCGGATAGGAGTGTGAGGTGCGCTGAGGTCGGCTAATCTGAACTGGGCAACAGGTTCCAGGTTTGGTTCCCATCCAGCTCGGTTCATATGCACCTATCTCATCTAGCTCGGTCGGGATCGGACCGAGGTCCTATATTTTCATCCTACGTCGGCCTATGCTTATACTACCCTTCTAACCTTGTACAATTTATAAGGCTTAATCCTACCCTTAAATAAATATTTATATACTAAAATTATATTATTTTAATATTAATTTTCAGGATGTTACAGAACCGCCTTTAAACCCGTATCAGATCTTTTAGATCTGCACCAGCCACGCACCTTCCTCTAATTTTCCAGAAATTTCCGCCACCCTCTCGAACCATGCTTCCTCAAATATAGAGAACCATCACACAATACCTCCTACCATTCCCAGCAACCAATCTAAACCTTCACTAATCACCTAATAATTTTGCACACAGCACTATAACACCCATAAACCCATTAATCTCTCTCCATCTTCAATCAATCTTCAAAAACCCTTCTCTTCCCTAAATCCCTAGCTTTCTTTGTTTTGGTTGCTGCGAAAATCAGTTAAAGGAAAGGAGTTTAGGATTAGAGACACCGCTGGGAGAAGAGCCGATAACGACCGAATTGCTGCTGTGTTGGAGACTTTGGTTCAACTGCAGCAGAACCAAGCACAGGCTCAACAGAATCAGGCTGAGAACCTTGCTCAGAACATCGCCGCAGCCGCAGCCGCTGCAGCTTCAGCCCTTCAGCCTCAACCTCCGTCTCCGGCTGAGATTGACTGGATGAGCCGATTTAGGAAGAACAAACCACCTCGGTTCGAAGGAGGCTACAATCCTGATGGAGCTTAGACATGGCTCTAGGACATTGAGAAGATCTTCCGATCTCTACAACCGCCCTATGAGTACAGGGTGAGGTTGGCCGAGTTTGTGCTGGCTAGTGAAGCCGAGCACTGGTGGGATCAACAGAGCCGAGGACTGGAAGCGGCTAATGAGGTCATCACTTTGGATTTGTTCCGAGCTCGCTTCCTCGGAAAGTATTTTCCCGAGGATGCCAGGAGAGAGAAGGAGCTCGCTTTTTACAAATTGGAGCAGAGGAACTTGAGTGTCAGGGAGTATGCTGCTCAGTTCGAGGGTTTGATTCGTTACTCTGGAAGCTACCGAGATGCTGGTGAGCGTACCAAGTGCATCAAGTTTGAGTCTGGTCTCCGTGATGATATTCGGCTCGCTTTTGAATATCAGAACGTGGCCAATATCTCGCAGTTGGTGAACATGGCTAGCACCTATGAGAAGGGGCTTAAGAGAAAAGCTGACGGAAAGCGGAGCAGGTCGGCACAAAAGACAATGGGGCCGATCAGGGGAAAAGGAGCTGTTCAGAGATCTGCTCCCTATGTGAATCTGAGCTCGAGAGTGTCATCGACTCCGAGGAGCGGTGGTCAGATGGTGGTTGTTCCTGGCCCCTATCCGATATGCCAACACTGCGGAAGGCAGCACAGGTGAGAATGCTGGAGTCTGGATCCGAGCTGAGCAAAGGATCCTGCTTTCGATGTGGCAAACCTGGTCATTTTGCAGCTCGGTGTACCGAGAACATAGTGAAGGAAGAGGTCAATGTGACAAAAGCTCAATAGACCGGTGTTAACCGACCAATGCAGAGAGGCAAAGTTTACACTATGGATGGTGAAGAGGTGACCGATGCTGACGAGCTGATCCGAGGTACTTGTCAAGTAGACAGCATTACGTGTGCAGTGTTATTTGATTATGGAGCTACGCATTCTTTCATTTCCCTTGACTATATGAACAGACTAAAACTATGCCTAGTAGAAATGCCTTACAAACTATCCATTTCTACCCCAACCAATTCTTCTGTAATCACTTCTAAAATGTGTCTAGAGTGTCCTATTCATGTACTGGGCAGAGAGTTTAAAGTCTACTTGATTTGCCTACCCCTAACCAAACTAGATATTATCCTCGGCATGTACTGGATGTCCCAACACCATGTCCTGCTCGATTGCCCAGAAAAGACCGTAATCTTTAGTGGCCCTTCTGTTGCGAAGTTAGAGACGACAGAGGATCCGACCATAAACCAAATTCCTGTGGTCAGAGAATTCCCTGAGGTTTTCTCGGACAAGATGCCTGGCTTACCGCCGAGAAGAGAAGTAGAGTTTAGTATAGACCTCATCCCGGGAACTGGCCCGATCTCAATTGCTCCGTACAGAATGGCACCTCCCGAGCTGGAAGAGCTCAAGAAATAGTTAGAAGAACTTCTGGCCAAGAAGCTAATCCGACCAAGCGTATCACCTTGGGGAGCTCCAATCCTGTTTGTGAAAAAGAAAGATGGTAGTCTCAGAATGTGCACTGACTATAGGAAGCTCAACGCTGTAACAGTGAAGAACAAATATCCCCTTCCTCGGATTGACGACTTGCTGGACCAACTCAAGGGAGCTTCGGTTTTCTCAAAGATAGACCTCCGATCTGGATACCACCAGATCCGTATCTGAGACGGAGATATTCCGAAGACAGCCTTCAGGACGAGGTATGGGTATTTTGAGTATGTGGTTATGCCCTTCGGACTTACCAACGCCCCTTCCATCTTTATGGACTACATGAATAGGATCTTCCGACCTTATCTGGACTTGTTTGTGATAGTCTTCATTGACGACATCCTCATCTACTCTCGGAGTCCGAGTGAACACGAGCAGCACTTGAGAACGGTGTTGCAGGTCTTGAAGGACAAGGAGCTATATGCCAAGCTTTCTAAGTGCAGTTTTTGGCTCAAAGAGGTTCACTTCCTCGGCAATGTGATATTCGAGCACGGTGTGGCGGTCGATCCCTCCAAGGTGGAAGCTGTGCTCAAGTGGGAGAGGCCGAACTCGGTAACCGAGATCAGGATTTTCCTCGGTCTTGCAGGGTACTACAGGAGATTCATTGAAGGATTCTCTAAACTGGCTTTACCATTGACTTTGTTAACCAGGAAGGATGCACCCTACCATTGGTCCGACGTGTGCGAACAGAGCTTTCAAGAGCTAAAGAAGAGGTTTACGAGCTCGCCCGTGTTGATTTTGCCCGATCCGACCAAAGCCTTTGACGTGTTTTGTGACGCCTCGAAGCAGGGTCTCGACTGTGTGTTGATGCAACAGGGAAAAGTGGTGGCTTATGCCTCTCAGAAACTTCGGCAACACGAGCAGATTTACCCCACCCATGACCTTGATTCTGCTGAGCTTGTGCTTGGTTCTGCTGCAGTTGAACCAAAGTCTCCAACACAGCAGCAATTCGGTCGTTATCGGCTCTTCTCCCAGCGGTGTCTCTAATCCTAAACTCCTTTCCTTTAACTGATTTTCGCAGCAACCAAAAAAAAGAAAGCTAGGGATTTAGGGAAGAGAAGGGTTTTTGAAGATTGATTGAAGATGGGGAGAGATTAATGGGTTTATGGGTGTTATAGTGCTGTGTGCAAAATTATTAGGTGATTAGTGAAGGTTTAGATTAGTTGTTGGGGATGGTAGGAGGTATTGTGTGATGGTTCTCTATATTTGAGGAAGCATGGTTCGAGAGGGTGGCGGGAATTTCTGGAAAATGAGAGGAAGGTGCGTGGCTGGTGCAGATCTAAAAGATCTGATGCGGGTTTAAAGGCGGTTCTGTAACATCCTGAAAATTAATATTAAAATAATATAATTTTAGTATATAAATATTTATTTAAGGGTAGGATTAAGCCTTAGAAATTGTACAAGGTTAGAAGGGTAATATAAGCATAGGCCGACCTAGGATGGAAATATAGGACCTCGGTCCGATCACGGCCGAGCTAGATGAGATAGGTGCATATGAACCGAGCTGGATGGGAACGAAACCTGGAACCTGTTGCCCAGTTCGGATCAGCCGACCTCAGCGCACCTCACACTCCTATCCGAGAGGGAAGCTCAGACTATTGCTGTTCCTAAATGCCGAGCTGACGTATCCGAGCCGACGTACCATAGCCGACACGTCCTAGCTCCTCCGTGCCAGCTCACGTTGAGCTGTTAGCCTTTGGGATTCGTACCATCCGTACACTGTCCTTGCCATTCAATGTACTATTCATGGCTTCCTCAAGAAGCCAATGAATCCTAGCCACTCATTCTAGCTTCCTAAAGAAGCCTCCAATGAGGACCACACAAATATTCTTCCTAAAAGAATAAAAGAAAGCCCAAACATCACATAACACACTTTGCATCCTCACTTTCTCTTTCTCCCACGTCTCTCTCTTTTCTCCTCCAAGTTCCAGCAAGCAAATCCCATCCTATTTTCTTTCTCTTCTCGCTCACGTATCTCCCTCTCTCCCACCAAGCTTCACCGGCCGGAAAATCCTCCTCCTCTCCGTTCTCTTCTGTTCTGGCGTCCCTGGATCGTCGTGGAGCAAGTGTGCAACATGGAGGAACTCGTGGCAGCTTGGAGGAAAGGATTCAAGGGTGTTAAGCTCACAAGGTCCAGCATCAAGGAAACCATTCTCAAGCTCTCAACTCTTATCTCTCACGGTTTGAGGTAAGGAGTGAGTGTTACCTCTACTAGAGTTTGGGTTTCTAGGGTGTTCATAAAGGGTACTAAGAGTGGGTCTTAGCTTAGGGAATGGATCTAGGTTAATGTTAGAAAGGAAATGGTAAAAAGGGTAAAAAGGGAGCTAATAAATGAATTAGAAACATGAGTTTGAAGTAAGGATGAGTATTGTTATATGCTATATGTTGGTATTTACATGATGGATTGGTTGAATGCTTTGATCCTTATTGTTGATGTTGTAAAAGTGTTTATGAACTTTGTTGTATAAATGTTTATGAGCTTTGATATTTGTTATTTATATCTGTGGCCGAGCTGGGTCGAGCTGGGATAGGTTGCGAATGGGTTGAGGAAATGGTATATATGGAAATTAGGAGAGATAGAGTAATGAGTCAGATAATGAGAAAAGATAATGGAATAAGGAAATGGTTAAAGGGGTGAGCCGAGAGAGGCCGAGCTAAGAGTATAATGAGATCAAGGTAAAGAGGAATAACATAAAGGGTTGAGCTGAGATAGGCAGAACTAAAATGGTTAAATGGATAAGAGGAATAAAAGTGAAATGGTCGTGTGACCGGGTCATAGCAGACGCGTACCGGGTGCGTGCATTGATTGCGTCAGACGCATACTGGGTATGCGCAGCTTTAAGACGGGTACTGGGTACTCGCAGTTTTGATTCACACAAGGTTCCGAGCACGGAATCGGTGGGATGTGTTCCTGGTCATAGCAGACGCGTACTGGGTGCGTGCATTGATCACGTAAGTCGCTGAGATGCGCCGCTGTAAGACGAGTACTGGGTGCTCCCAGTTATGGACACTCCTTACCCCATAGAATGATCGGCGGTAGTGCTCCTGGTCATAGAAGACGCGTACTGGGTGCGTGCATTGATCGCGTCAGACACATACTGGGTATGCGCGGCTGTAAGACGGGTACTGGGTACTCGCAGTTATGGATGACACTCCGATATCTGACCTTAAATGGTGTAAGACATGCACCGGGTGTATGCATCCGAGAAGAGTAAAAGATTGTAAACTATGTGAAAATGGAATAATGAGTAATGAGTCCGAGGTAGAGAGATGGTGATCAGAGGTAAGAGGATAGTGCCCGAGATGCCGAGTGTAAGATTCAAGGAAAGAGTATAAGGGGAATCGGTAGGGTGAGCCGAGCTAAAGTATCTGAGAGGATGTGATCCGTGCTAATTGATGTTGACGAGGTGAACCGAACTGATGATGATATATGCATGTGATATATGGGTTTGATTACGTGTTGTTTATATGCTATTTGGCTACTTGTGTTTGGCTTGGTAGTTCGGTATGTCATTTTAGAAACTGCTTATTTAAGTTCTGTGTAATGCTCACCTCCTTACCATTTTTCAGGTACTGAGTCCGAGCAGACGCAGTCCCCGACCGAGCAGGATCACTCTCCCTCACAGGGAGAGTAAGTTATTTAGAGTAGGAGAATTTGTGGGGTCTCGGCGAGTTGGGCCGAGCTAAAACACTTTTGTATATTTTGACCTCGGAATTACCCAGTTGTGCCGAGCTAAAACAATGTTTTGTATTTTTGTTTGGCCGACTGAAAGTACCTAAACTTATACTCTATGTATTTGATGCATTTAAGTCTTTCGCTTTATTAACTCTGATGTTTTTTTATTAATGAAAGGAAATATTATTTTGGCAAATATCATATTCTTTAAAAAGAAATTTTAAATCCTAATTTTTGGGCTAATTGAGGGTAATTAGTATATAAGGTGTTACAGGTTCGCGCCTGGGCGCCGGCAGCCCGCGCCCGGCGCCAAGGCGCCTGGGCGCGCGACATTTCTGATGCTGTGTTTTTTTTTATATACCTTATTCCACCTCCTTCTTTACATAAAAATATATACTAACATATTAAAGTTTTCATTTTCTCAATTATATAATTGCTAACTTTTATAATCACTTAAATAAATTTCATTACTTAAGCATATAATCACCCAATTAAGTTTAATTATTTAATACATAATTCTAACCACTTAACAATATAATTACTTGATAAAATTTAGAATGTTATACCAACAACACTCTTCCTCTTTTGCCCTTAATTTTGGTTTCGGTTCAAGCACAATGGGAGGGGCAATTTTGGCCTTCCTAAAATTTGCATGTAAAGGATCACATCAAAGGAGACATGGTGGAGTAATTTAGGGCACTAAGGTCACTTCATGCATGACTATCTCTACCACTTTAAATTTTTCTACCCATTTAATTTCCTTTTGGTTCTAACTTATCCTATAGATTCATTGTCCCAAAATGTATCAGGACCTGAAGAAGATATTTTGGTGGCCGGGTTTAAAGAATGATGTGGCTAGTTACGTGGCGTGTTGTCTGGTGTGCCAGAAGGCGAAGGTGGAACACCAAAGGCCAGGAGGAGAATTACTTCCCATAGAGATTCCATTATGGAAGTGGGACAGTATCTTGATGGATTTCGTGTCTGGATTGCCAAGGACAGCTACTGGTTATGATACAATCTGGGTGATCGTAGATCGCTTGACCAAGTCAGCGCATTTTATTCCAATTAATGTGCGCTACTCTTTGGAAAAGCTCACTCAGTTGTATATCAAAGAGGTTGTTCGCTTGCATGGTGTACCATCAAGTATCGTCTCAGATCGCGATTCGAGGTTTACGTCGAAGTTTTGGCAAGATCTGCATAGAGCTCTGGGTTCAAGATTGAAGCTGAGTTCTGCATATCATCCTCAGACTGATGGTCAGACGGAGAGGACTATTAAGTCACTGGAGGACATCTTAAGAGCTTGTGTTTTGGAAGGTCAAGGGAATTGGGAACAAATGTTGCAGCTCGTGGAATTTACTTACAACAATAGTTATCATACGAGCATTGGAATGGCACCATTTGAAGCTCTGTATGGGAGAAAGTGTCAGACACCATTATGCTGGTTTCAAGTGGGGGAGAATTCTCTGGTTGGACCAGATTTTGTACAAGAAACAACCGAGAAGATCAAGATGATACAAGAGAAGATGAGAACTTCTCAGAGTAGGTAGAAAAGCTATGCTGATAGGATGAGGAAACCCATAGAATTTGCTGAAGGTGACCATGTGTTCCTTAGAATAGTGCCAACCAAAGGTGTTAGTAGAGCCTTGAAAACCCAGAAACTATCACCTAAGTTTATTGGTCCCTACCAAATTCTTAAAAGAGTCGGCCCAGTAGCCTATCAATTAGCCCTGCCCCCGTCATTAGCTAATCTTCATAATGTCTTCCACGTGTCTCAATTGAAAAGGTATGTCCATGATCCCACCATTGTTCTTAGAATTCAACCTGATGACCTAGAAATCCATGAGAATCTAACCTTTGAAGCCATGCCTCTTCGTATTGAAGATCGAAGAGTCAAGCAGCTTAGAGGAAAGGATATTCGTTTAGTCAAGGTTATCTGGATATGTGGTGATGGGATGGAAGCATCTTGGGAATTAGAGGATAAGATGCGTCAGGACTATCCTGAATTGTTTGTGTAAGTTGAATTTCGGGGACGAAATTTCTTGTAAGTGGGGGAGTAGTGTAACACCCCAAAATTTTAATCCCTGATTAGTGAAATGTTAATTATAAAGTTTATTATAATTAATTATTTCCATTTTTAATCTTCGATTAACATCTATGTGATGTTGATTGGCGAGTGTGTGTGAATTTATTTAATAAGTATAATCATGCATGAAATAAATATTTTTGCATATTAGTCCCTGGGTTGGGACCTAGAAATAATTATAGGAAAGGTTTTGGAGGGAAAGTAAATAAAATAATTATTTTTCAAAAACTGGGCAAAATACTCGAGTATTATCGTGACTACTCGAGTATTCTGGTCAAAGTTGCACGAGTTAGTGCGTTTGGTGAGTCACCACCACCGATTCCCTTCCGTTGACACGAATACTCCATCCTCAACACTTCAATGGCATCGTGTCGCCATGCATGGACTTTCTTCATGTCTATTTAAGCCAATCAAACCCGAATTGTTGAGGCATTTGGTCAAATTCGGATTTGTTGCTGAAGTTAGGGTTCTAGAATCGTTCTCTTCGATTCTCCCTCTGTGTTATGATTCGAATCACAAACCATATACCAATATAAAGCTCACATCTCGAGCTTTTTATAGACACCAAATTCGTGAGCTGAGAGTGAGTGTGAAGGAAGAATTGAAGCTAGGAAGTGGAGCTTGTTGCTGTCAAACCTTTCTCTGAAGCTTACTTGGAGTCTTGATTTTGGTAAGCTCACGAGTTCTCTAAGTCTCGAATTTGTTTCTATAGTTAGTAGATGTTGCATAGAATTTAGAAATACTAATTTCCCCAATTTCTATCTCTGTTTCCTATGTCAACCAATTCCATTTTGGACCTCCACTCAAAACTGTCCTGCATGTGATGCTTGAAGAGGTTTTTGGTGTTGTGGTGCTTTCTTTTGCAAATCTCTTGTTGATTCACGTCTCAGAGGTAAGGGGGAAGCTTTTTATTCACTAGGTAGAGTTTAAATTGTATGAATTTAATTAGAGAGCCACCAAGAGGCTCTAAGGGCTTAGATTGAATAGGGAGATTGGTTTGGAGACCAACTTGTGCTCTAAAATTGTGTTGAGCAAGTCTCATATGATGCATGCAAGCTGTTTTGAGCTTAAATTCACAAGTTTATTGAGTATATTTCAAATTGAAATGTGGAGTTGTGAATTTTCATGTTTTGTGCATAATCTTATGATTCTCTGTCAAATTTGTAATTTGATATGATCTAAGTGTTTTAACATGTTCAATATATGGTTAACAATATGAGTAAATCTAAAGAACCCTCTCCACCAAGCATCTTGGGAATTAGACATCTTAAAACTTTGTTAACAAGTTCACAATTCACAAAAGTTTTACCAAGAGCAATGAGATGATTAACAATATGAGTAAAACGTTTTTGCATAAAACATATAGATTCATTAGGCAACATATTAAACAATTCATATTCATGCATCAAAGAATTCAATCTAGCACGCCTAACTTCACTAGTGCCTTCATGTGTGACTTGCAAGGTGTCCCACATATCTTTGGCATCTTTACATTGGGAGACTCTAAAGAACTCATCATAAGATAGAGCGGAGGTGATGATATTTTTTGCTTTTAAATCATATTGAATTTTTCTTTTATCATCATCGGTCCACTTATCTTTGGGAGTTAGTGTAATCACACCTTCTACATCTTTTGAGGGAATATAACGACCAATTTTAATGGCTTCCCAAATGTTCACATCTATAGCTTCTATAAAGATTCTCATCCTAATTTTCCAATAACCATAACCCTCTCCACCAAACATAGGAGGGCGATTAATTGAAGCACCTTCACCACCAAAAAGATTCGTAGAACCCATTGTAGTTTCCTTAGGATCTTTAACGAAAAAGCTCTATGCTCGTGTCTTTCGACCGAGCTCTGATACCACTTGTTGGAAAACTACACTCGATAGGTGAAATAACTAGGAACACTAGGAGAACACCTAGAAGGGGGGGTTGAATAGGTGTTATAGAAACTTTGAAAGATTTTCGCAAGAAACAAATCTAAACGATTAAAACCAATGAAAATCAATCAATGAACAAATATTATATCAAAGATTAAGCGGAAACAATCAACACCAATATTCTTATTGATTCACCTAGGTTATGAAAATGATTTTCCCTTTATCAATTTTGCACAATAAAGATTCAATTCAATCAAATATAGAAAAATCACTTTTTCTAGGTTTTCAATCAAGAACACAATTAAAAACTTGAATGTAAAGAGTTAAGGGTTTAGAGATACGACACAGTGATTTATCCTGGTTCACTTTCATCCGCTTGAAAGCTACATCCAGTCCCCTCTTCAACCAAGAGAGATTCTTCACTATGAGGAATTAGAGTTTCTCAAATTACAAGTAAATGCCTCACAAGACTTCCTTCTTGCTAGCCTACAAAGGATACCACACCCTTGCCTTGTAACCCTATTGATATCTAATCTAACCTCTTCTCTTGCTTGCCGATACCCACAACAAGTCTTCCAATTGCTTGTTCTTCAACAAGGTTTCCAAGTGCTTGATGAAATGCTTCTTCAAGACTTCCAATGAACTATGCTTGATTCCACAAAATCAAGGCTTCCAATGTTGTAGAATGTTTGCCTCTTGCAATGATTACAACTCAAATAAAAACAAAATAACAATCCTATGAATCTCTTTCAAAAGCTATGAAAAGATCAACATGAGAGATTCAAGGTTCTTGATCAAAGAATATGAAAATGAGAGCTTTGATCTTGAGAGAGTGAGAGAGAATAATGTGGCTTTGATTCTTTGTAAAATTGTGTATCAAAATGATTCTAGTTGATAGAAATGATTAGGAAAAGGTTTATATAGAATACCCAAAAGTTGGAGCAACTTAGAATAGCTTTTGAGAAGTGAAAAACGTATTTAAAACAGTTACAGACCCTGTTTACTCGAGTAAAATAATTGTTAATCGAGTAATACGAAAGTCTGATAAATTTCACTCGAGTGAAAAAGGTTTTACTCGAGTAGAAGTGTAGATAATCGATTATCAAAAGTTTATTAATCGATTATCAGTTCAAAATACACTGTTAATCAATTATCAAAATCTGTTAACCGCTTCCACCTTGGAGGGATCAACTGCTACACCTTGCTCGGATATAACATGTCCGAGGAAATGAACCTCGTTGAACCAAAAGCTGCACTTAGAGAGCTTAGCGTAAAGATTCTTATCCTTCAAAACCTGTAACACCGTTCTTAGATGCTGCTCGTGCTCACTCGGATTTTGGGAGTAGATGAGGATATCGTCAATGAAGACTATCACAAACGAGTCCAGGTAAGGTTGGAAGATTCTATTCATGTAGTCCATGAAGATAGCTGGGGCGTTGGTAAGTCAAAAGGGTATAACCACGTACTCAAAATGCCCATACCTTGATCGGAAGGCTGTCTTCGGAATGTCTTCTTCTCGGACTCGGATTTGGTGATATCCAGATCGGAGATCTATCTTTGAAAACACCGACGCTCCCTTGAGTTGGTCCAATAAGTCATCAATCCGAGGGAGGGGATATTTATTCTTCACCGTTACCGCGTTGAGCTTCCTATAGTCAGTGCACATTCTGAGACTACCATCTTTCTTTTTCACAAACAGGATTGGGGCTCCCCACGGCGATACGCTTGGTCGGATTAGCTTTTTGGCCAAAATTTCTTCCAGCTATTTCTTAAGCTCTTCTAACTCGGGAGGCGCCATTCTGTATGGAGCAATTGAGATCGGGCCAGTTCCCGGAAGGAGTTCTATACTGAACTCTACTTCTCTATTCGGCGGTAAGCCAGGCATTTCGTCCGAGAAAACCTCAGGGAATTCTCTGACCACAGGAATTTGGTCTAAGGTTGGTTCCTCTGTTGTCTCTAACTTCTCAACAGAAGGGCCACTAAAGATTACGGTCTTTTCTCGGCAATCGAGTAAGACATGGTGTTGAGACATCCAGTCCATGCCAAGGATAATATCTAGCTTGGTTAGAGGTAGACAAATCAAATTGACTTTAAATTCTTTGTCTAATACTTGGATAGGGCACTCTAGACACATTTTAGAAGTGATTACAGAAGAATTGGTTGGGGTAGAAATGGATAGTTTGTAAGGCATTTCTACTGGGGATAGTTTTAGTCTATTCATACAGTCAAGGGAAATGAAAGAATGTGTGGCTCCACAGTCAAATAGCACGGCACATGGAAAACTGTTTACTCGTCAAGTACCTCGGATCAGTTCGTCAGCATCAGTCACTTCTTCACCATCCATAGTGTAAACTTTGCCCCTCTGCATAGGTCGGTTAATACCAGTTTGATGAGCCTTGGTCACATTGACCTCTTCCTTCACAATATTCTCGGTACACCGGGCTGCAAAATGGCCAGGCTTGCCACATCGGAAACAGGATCCTCTGGTTTTGCTCGGATCCAGATTCCAGCATTCCCCCCGGCGCTGCCTTCCACAATGTTGGCATATCGGATACGGGCCAGGAACAACCACCATTTGACCACTACTCCTCGGAGCTGTTGACATTCTGGAGTTCGGATTCACATATGGGGCAAATCTCTGGACAACTCCTTTTTCTCTGATCGGACCCACTCCTTTCTGTGCCGACTTGCTCCTCTTTCCATCAGCTTTCCTCTTAAGCCCTTTCTCATAGATACTAGCCATGTTCACTAGTTGCGAGAGATTGGCCACGTTCTGATATTCGAATGCGAGCCGAATGTCGTCACGGAGACCAGACTCAAACTTGATGCACTTGGTACGCTCATCAGCATCTCGGTAGCTTCCTGAATAACGGATCAAATCTTCGAACTGAGTGGCATACTCCCCAACGCTCAAGTTACTCTGTTCCAGCTTGAGAAAAGCGAGCTCCTTCTCTCTCCTGACATCCTCGGGAATGTACTTTTCGAGGAAGCGGGCTCGGAACAAATCCCAAGTGATGACCTCATTAGCCGCTTCCAGTCCTCGGCTCTGTTGATCCTACCAGTGCTCGGCTTCCTTAACCAGCACAAACTCGGCCAACCTCACCCTGTACTCATAGGGAGGTTGCAGAGATTGGAAGATCTTCTCAATGTCCTGGAGCCATCTCTGAGCTCCATCGGGATTGTAACCTCCTTCGAACCGAGGCGGTTCGTTCTTCCGAAATCGGCTCATCCAGTCAATCTCGACCGGAGCCGGAGGTTGAGGCTGGCGATGTTTTGAGCAAGGTTCTCAGCCTGATTCTACTGAGCCTGCGCTTGGTTCTGCTGTAGTTGAACCAGAGTTTCCAACACAGCAGCAATTCGGTCGTTATCAGCTCGTCTCCCAGCCATGCTGCTCGGTCATGGAGAGAAAGCCAATTAACCACCGGTTAATCAAGTAATTATGTTTATATAAACATACATGCCCATGAGCTCTATAGTCTAACTTAAACTTCTAGACTTTACTTATTTGTCACTCTCTTGGTGAGTAACCGCTGGAGTCCTTTGTAACTCCAATAGGCCGAGGAGAAACTGCTCTGATACCAAAAATGTAACACCCTATGAAATAATTACCCTTAATTACCCCAAAATTAGGATTTAAAAATTCTTTTAATATGGATATGATATTTTCCAAAATAATATTTCCTTTCATTGATAACAAAAACATCAGAGTTAATAAAGCGGAAGACATAAATGCATCAAATACATAACGTATAAGTTTAGGTACATTCAGTTCAGTCATTCAAAATACAATCAGTGTTTTAGCTCGACCCAACTGGCCGAGACCCATCCACCTATCTGACTCTAAATAACTTACTCTCCCTGAAAGGGAGAGTGATCCTGCTCAGCCGGGGACTGCGTCTGCTCGGGCTCAGTACCTGAAAAATGGTAAGGAGGTGAGCATTACAAAGAACATAAATAAGCAGTTTCTAAGATGACATACCGAACTACCAAGCCAAAAACAAGTAGTCAAATAGCAAATAAATCACAAGTAATCAAACCCATATATCTCATGCATATATCAACATTTAGCTCGGTTCGCAAACCCACAACCTCGTCTGGCTCGGCTCACATCACCAACCAGTTAACTCAATACTAGCTATACCTTGGTTTACATTGTCTTACCTCTGATTACCATCTCTATTTTGGATTTCCTTACTCATTATTTCACTTTGACATAGCTTACAATCTTTTACTCTTCTCGGATGCATACACCCAGTGCATGTCTTACACCATTTAAGTCGGATATTGGAGCGTCCATAACTGCGAGTACCACAATACCCGTCTTACAGCTGCGAGCACCACAATGCTCGGCTTACGTGGTCAATGCACGCACCCAGTACGCGTCTGCTATGACCAGGAACACTACCGCCGATCATTCTATGGAGTAAGGAGTGTCCATAACTGCGAGTACCACCATACTCGTCTTACAGCTGCGAGCACCACAATGCTCGGCTTACACGATCAATGCACGCACCCAGTACGCGTCTGCTATGACCAGGAACACTTCGTACCGATTCCGTTCTTGGAACCTTGTGTGTCATAACTGCGAGCACCACCATGCTCATCTTACAGCTGCGAGCACCACAATGCTCGGCTTACGCGATCAATGCACGCACCCGGTACGCGTCTGCTATGACCCGACCACACAACCATTTCTCTTTAATTCCCTTTATCTTATTAACCATTATTTTTAGCTCGGCCCACCTCAGTTTACCTCTTTAGTTTATTCCTCTTTGCATCTATCTCGGCTCAACCCTTCACCCATTCCCGATTCCATTAATCCTATTATCTATCTCGTCTACCTAACTCATTATGTAACTTATTAGTTTTTCGATCCACCCTGGTTACCATTTTTCTCATTCTCCATTCTCACCCTCTCTCGGCTCGGCCACAGATACAAACACCAAATATCAAAGCTCATAAACACTTATACGACAACAACCGTATGCACAAAACATTCAGTCAATCCATCATATAAAATACAGTATATGAAATATAGCATGTAATCAAAATTTATATTCCATCTTCACCTAAAATCCATGTTTCTAGTTCATTCATTAATTACCCTTTTTCCCTTCTTACCATTTCTCTTCTAACATTAACCTATGTCCATTCCCTAATCTAATACCCACTCTTAGTACCCTTTATGAACACCCTAGAAACCCAAACTCAGGTAGAGGCAACACTCACTCCTTACCTCAAACCGTGAGAGATAAGAGTTGAGATCTTGAGAATGACTTCCTTGATCTAGACCTTGGCCTTGTGAGCTTCACACCGCTCGAATCCGTGTCCTCCTTGCTGCCACCAAAACACCACCACGGTCCAGGGAAGCCGGAACAGAAGAGAACAGAGAGGAGGAGGGTTCCGTTTTGTGAGAAGAGAGGGAGAAAGAAAGTGTTGGGGTTTTGTTGACTAAAGCTTTGGAGGAGAAAGAGAGAGATTAGTAGGAGGAAGAGAATGAGAAATGCAAAGTGTGATATGTGGTGTTTTGGGCTTTCTTTTATTCATTTAGGGAAAAATATTTGTGTGGCTAGGATTCATTGGCTTCTTGTGGAAGCTAGATTGTATGGCCAAGATTCATTGGCTTCTTGAGGAAGCCATGAATAGTACATTGAAAGGGACATAAAGTAGTGATAGTGACATAAAGTGAAAGATAGTACCGTACAGATGGCACGGAAACCAAAGGGTCAACAGCTCAACATGAGCTGGCACGGAAGAGCTAGGATGTGTCGGATAGAGTACATCGGCTGGGACACGTCAGCTTGGTTCGTAGGAATAGCAGTAGTCCGAGCCTCCTTCTCGGATGTTAATGTGAGGTGCGCTGAGGTTGGCTAATCGAGACTGGACAATGGGTTTCACGTTGGGTTCCCTTTCAGCTCGGTTCAGAAGCACACAATCTTGTCTAGCTCGGCCGAGATCGGGCCTGAGGCCTTAATCTCACATCCTAGGTCGGCCTATGCTCATACTACCCTTCTAACCTTGTACAATTTCTAAGGCTTAACCCTATCCTTAAATAGATATTTATATATTAAAATTATATTATTTAATATCAATTTTTGGGATGTTACACTAGATCTAACATTTTTCTAACTAAACTCTTAAAAATCTAAGGAAAAACTAAGGTTTTTGAGAAAACTAAAATAGATCCTCTTGCATGTCTACTTTTCTTCTAATCCGTGATTTGTAAGTGTTTATGTGATAATTTGATGAATAAACCTATGCTCTAAGTCTAATTGATAATAAAGTGAAATTAAGGATTGGTTCATGAAAAATTAGCTTCTCTCCTGCATTCCTGAGTTTGCTAATGTCAAAAGAATCCCATACTGATTTTGGCTTCTCAGGTCGCATTGTCTCCTCCTCGGTACTCTACTTATCTCCCTTCACAGAGCCATCTTCTAGATCCCTTCTCGTTTCCTGATCACACACAGGCTGCTCCTCACCCTGCTGCTCCTCCAAAATCGCCTTCCCCTTAATCTTCTCACGTAACACATCAATGTTTTTCAAAAGCCTTTCCGCTTGCTTAGGGCTTAAGCTATCTATCTCAGTCAAATCCTCCTCATCAAGTTATGTAAAATCCAGTTTCTGAGAACCTGGAGATTCAGAACTCGCCTTGCTTTTGGATGATGATGGAGTTTTCGGGGGTCTTCCCCTCTTCTTGGCCATGCACGGCCAACGGTGGCTGCACTAGAATTAGGGCTTCCACGAGAGAGAAGAGAGAAAAACCTTTTCGCAGAATTTTTTTAGGTAGATGTGTATGTATTGATCTTGAGTATTTGTGCTTGAAAAGCTTTGATCTTTAATTAGCAAATTTTATTCTTCACGGTTTTGCCATTATAAGGATCAAGTTAGTTTCATTTTGTTTTGGATGAATTGATCAAGTGTTTGATGTTGTGCATGAGCTATTTTGTAAAAGGCCATTTGGCCATGTTTGGTTATTTAAGATCCATGCCTTCATTTTGTAAAAATTGATATATGTTTGTTTTAAGGTTTGATCTCATGATTTTAAATACATGCATGTGTGATTTTTCTTAAGATCTACTAAATTTAAATGTGAGCATGTCAAGATCTACGATAGTTTAATTTGATTCTTGATTTTTAATTTAAGGAACTTGATTCTTATTTCTAGATGTTGGTGCATGTTTCATTTGAATTAAAATAAATTGTTTTCATGAAAAATTAATTCGGTTTTCAAAAGGAAATATAATTGATGAATTAATTTTTGGTGTTGATTATATGTATGATTGTATCTTGATTTTCATAAAAGAAAATGAATGAACAAAGTTGTTAAATAAAATGTCATGCTGAAAATTGTGATTTAGGTGTTTCTAACTTTGATAAATGATATGTGTGCATGCTCAATGATTCTGGAATTTTTCTCACTGACCTAAGTATATTAAAATGAACCTCTCTGAATTTTAAAATGATTTTTGGAATTAATTTCCTATTTTTATAAGAGTAAACTTTGTGAAAACAATTTTAAGAAAACAAGTTTTTCAGTTTAAAGAGAAACAAAATTTTTGAACTTGTGCTACTCCAAATTGTTTGAAATTTTTATGGTAGCTTCCCGAACATATATAGATACTCTCTGTAAAATTTGAAGAGATTTGGAGTTGATTTGATAATTTTTCAAAAGGCAAAACAGTGAACCATTTGGTTCAGATTTTCTGGACTTAGCAACGAATCTAATTAGAAAAGTATAACTTGCACAACTCCAAATAATCTGAAACTTTTATGAGATAGTCTTTACTGTATAAGGAAGATTTATACCAATTTTTATGAAGTTATGAGTTGAGAAACTATTTTTAATAATAACGTCTTTGTCTCTGACCAGCAACAGTACCATGTAGTTTTCATGTGAAACTTGATTTGAAACTTAGCTTAGGATTATTTAAATGACTTGGAAATTTTATATGATGGACTTTATCATATATGTGTATGTTCTGGAAATTTTGGAAATTAAATAAATTGATTTGATATTGCTTTGGATTTTATCTTTTGTGTTTTACGTGTAATCGCACTAGGATTCTATTTGAATGTTTTTGATGAATATGAATTTTTATGCTTGATATTATGACTTGGCTTGACTTGTATGATAAATATGATGCCTTGAAATGATTGAATGAGTGATTGTTTGATGATGTGTTTAGGTTATGTATGAGTGAATCATTCAATTAACCAAAGTGTTGTGTGTTTGATTTTGTGATTGGTTTTGAAAACTAATTGGTTTTGAAATAATTTAATCTTAATTTAATTTAATTACATGAGACCTAATGGTTGCTGCCATTAATTCATTTCACAATATTAAGTTTTAAAAAAAATCATTTAAGTGTTTATTTTATAACAAAGTTTTATATGAATTAAAGAATGATTTTTCGGTGTTTTCGGGTTTTGGTTGATGGCTGTCCGGAGTGGACCAGCAACCAAAACTGATGATTTTAAAATGTTTTATCAATTGTTTTTAAAAGATTTTGAGATGTTTAAAAGTGTTTTCAAAAGTCGAATTTGATTTGAAAAAGTTTTAACGATTTACGATTTTCCGACGAGAAATAAAAAGAGTTTTCGAAAACGCGTTTGATATTACGTAGGACGATTATTTAAGATAGAATTATAACGTTAGTATCATCTATTTAGTACGAGGTACATATGAGCCAAGAAGCGGAACGGCCGACTTGTTGGGAAAGACCCCCAATGATTTCAGAAGCTGGAGCGAGAGGTGAGAGATGCAGTAGGCCTAAGTCGTCGTGACGTTTAGACTCAGTTCTAAACTGAGTCCATCAAGCGTAATTAGAGTAATAGTAATATGTTACATGCTGCATTGTCATATGTGCTACATATATGTGCTAGATGTTTACCTATTTGTTTAACTATGATGCACGATTGATTTTATTACGTATTGAATTTCTCTGTGAATTATCCTGTGGAGTATATCTTGTTCTGTTTGAAAAGTTGTACGTAATAATGAGAAATTATAAGAAAGAATAAGACTTGAGATCAAGTGAGAATTTAAGGAAAGATGATAAGAGATGAGAAATTAATTGGAAAGGAGTTAAAGAGTTGAGAATGGGAAAGAGAACGTTGTTCTGGAAGTGAGATATGATTTGAGTGCAACTTGATTCCTCGTTTACGTTTTTGGAAATAAGCCTAGTGTTGAGTTGAGCTTGCTCCTCCATTAGCACTCATCCAAAAATGTGATTTTTGAAAAAGGGTTTTTGAAAAAGAAGTTTTTGAAAAGCTTTTGTTAAAAGATATATTTTGAGAAAAGTTTTTGAAACCAATCTTTTGATAAAGTTTTTGAAATGATGTTTTGAGGAACTCTTTTTGAAACGATATTGTGAGAAAGCCTTGTGAAATGATAGTTTTGCAAAAGTTTTGTGAAGTGATGTTTCGAGAAAGTTTTGTGAAATGATATTTTCAAAAGGGTTTTGCGAAAAGATCTTTGAGAAAGAGGAATAAATGAGCTTGAGAAAGTGGTTGAGATGAGATGAGCAAGAATGTGTCATGATGATGAGAATAATGCTGTGAGACATGAGAAAGTGATTGAGGCATAAGGCCATTGAGATTTAGGGGGAACGGATTGCGATTAGTGGTCGGGCTTCGTTGAAGGGATGCACCAAGGACGAGCCGACTGTTAGGATTAAGCCGCTAACTAAAACTCTAAAACTTTAAAAGACATAAAAGACATTTATATACGCGGTGAGGTATGAGTGTCGTATCGAAGTAGTGGAGAGGAAGGAACCATAGGTATCTGCTGTAACATCCCGACTCTCTAACCTTGATTTATTTATTATAATGAAAATAGAGAATAATTTTTCGCAAATAAATTTCAAAATTTTATTATTCAATTGTGGAAGCAAATCAACAGAACTTGTCCAATAACAAGACACAATAGTTCAACTAATTTATTTTATAAGCAAATAGACTCTGAGCTACTTAAGACACTAATCGTAAACCAGAGCATGGTTCTTCAAACTCCATCCTTTGGAAAGGGAATCCCAAATCCCTTGCCAACGCTACTCTTCCCTTTGGAAGACAGGACCTTTGTTACCTACAAGGGCAACAAGGGAGTAAGTCATAGCTAATCACGTTAAAACGAATAATAAATAACAGAGGCTAAAAACAACAAACACAAGTATTCAAGTAGTAACAATTTACAAATGCATATACACATGTCAAACCCTTTTTGTCCATGCAATTGATCTTTATTGTTAATGGCATGATGCATGCTGACCTCAACAATTTCCCGGGACATCACAGTTTGGAGGTGGTAGGACATATGAGCTTTGCTCTGCACTCATGACTTACGAGCTTCGCTCTGCATAGGACTTACGGGCTTAGCCCTGCACTCACGACATACGGGTTCCCATCTCCCAGCGTTGTAGGACTCACAGGCTTAGCCTTGCACTCACGACTTAAAGGCTTCATCCGCCCAGCGTTAATAGTATGAAAGGGAAAACCCTCGCAAACTGGAGCAATCAATGCATGTATGCACACATAATTTATTACCAATCCTTCTTATCACATTCATTATCATTTCCATCAAGGACATGATCCATCATCTATCTTTCCATTCATTAATCTCATCCTTAACAATTCCTTTCATCTTTCTTTTAGCTAGTGCTATTGTTTTCAAAGAAAAATCCATCAGCCACTTTGTGATGGTTTTAGAATTAGTGGTTAATCATTATTTAATAATCCGTCGGGGCCTAGCCTCCTATTGGCATATATTTATTGCAACGACCCCATTGGGACTCCCTTCGAAAATATCAACCAAGTGAATAAAACTTTCACTGGGACGTTAGGGAAAATATCAACCAAATGGGTGTACACACTTCCATTGGGACATCCTGTCCGAATATATCAACCTCTTAATAAAATTCCAGTGGGACTCAATTAGGATTAAAAATCCACCAATAGGAACCAAATAAACTTATACATTTATCCATTGGGACTCCTATCTGAATATATCAACCACTGAATAAAATTCCAGTAGGACTCTTTCAGGATAATAATCGACCAATGGGAAAAACATATAAGAATTAGGTATTTAATATTCTTGAGAAAAGTAAGTATTTTCTTCAGTTTTGGTCAAAAATACTCGAGTGTTTTATAAAAGACTCGAGTGTTCTTCATTTTTTTTCAGAATACTTGAAGTCTTTGAAGAAAGACTCGAGTTGTTCTTCATTTTCCCAGAATACTCGACTGTTTCTCAAAAGACTCGAGTGTTTTTACTGCAACAGCACCAGTTTCTGCATTTTAAGTTCCAATTCGAATTCTATGCATTGTTTTTCCGTTCTTATGCAAAACAGAGGCATAAACACATATAATGAACATATTAGAACACATAAACAAGTACATAATAACATAAATCAACATCAAATCACAGAATCAATACAACTTGGAAAATAACCATTTCAAGATATGACTTTGATTTCTACTTGATTTTAAGTTCGAAAATCAATCCAGTGAGCTTCCTTAGGTTCAATTATAGTTGTTTGAATACAAAAACTATGGGTTTCTGGCCTCCAAGTCAGATTCCCATTTCTAACTTATGTTGCCCATGAACCTCAAATGGTTCCTATGAATTTAGCTTATTGTTTATCATTCTAGCGATTAGATAACTTTTCCCATACCTTAGAGAAGCTAAAGAAATAGTTGATTGAGAGGGAAACGATCAGGATCAAACCTTGAGTTTCAACACTCAAGTTCAGAACTTTGAACAACGAACTTTGGCGACCAATTTCACCACGAATAAGGCATGAAAAAGAACGAAATAAGTTAGCTTAAGAAACTAGGGAATGCTAACTTTAATCAGAAACGAATTTGGGATCAAGAGGGTTCCTGGATTTACCAAACCAATTCGAGGAAGAAGGGTTGAAGGTGCTGATTTGCACTCTGTTTTCAGCTTTGGAACGCCTTACTTTGAAGGCTTGTAACTCGATCTTCAGGAGGCCAAAACGAGTGGTTCTTGATTCTAATTCAAGATTGGAATTAGAACTCGGATTGTGTTTTGGTTTCACAGAATTTGGTTGGGTGAAGAGAAAGAATCGAAGGCACCAAGAGAGCACCAAAAAATAGAGGAAATGTGAATATAGATTTGGGTTAGGAGGATTTGAATGAGTTTGGGGCTTCCCCAAGCCTCTATTAATAGCCTAAGGTTACCCTCCTATGCAGTAAGGTCCAGCTCTGTGCTTGGAATTTCGAGAAAACGCGTTTTGGTGCGAGTTTTGAATCAAAACCGACTTATAGATTCAGCACCACTGCTCGAATACTCGAGTATTTTCCCAGTACTCGAGTCTTTTTCAGCACATCAAAGAACACTCGAGTCTTCCTTGAAAGACTCGAGTCTTTCGACTCAAATTCAAATTTTTCAAATAGTTAAAGATTATACTCGAGTCCTTCCCAAAACACTCGAGTACTTTAACCTAATTTCAGAAAATTCATTATTTTATTTAATATAATAACATAATCATTTTAAATACTTTAATATTTATTTATTTGTGAAAATATAGGGCCTTACATCTGCAGATACTTAGGAGGAGATTGCATGAGGGGAGGACGATGACGGTGAAACGTCAAGAAGTCTAGAGTATATTTCTAGGCGGAACGAATCCCACATGTGGTGCACTAACGTGGTGGGGACTGGGTCTAATACCGTCGTAATTTCCGCATCGAGAACTAGAAATTATACTGTCGGCCCCTTGATTGCAAATCGAGAACAGTGAGAGGGACTGGAACGGGGCATTTGTGATTGCCGCTGAGAGCGTGCCTTGATATATATGTGAATTGATATGATATGATTTGAGGCTGAGTCCTCTTAGTCTGGGACCATTTGTTTGTGTGACAGCTGTCGTGCCCGCGTGGTAAAGGTCCTGTACTCCTGTTTGCTTCCGACTAGGTTGGATGGATGACCGAGGAGATATAGACGTGTGTGCGAGTTCAATGATGTTTCCCCCTCATCATTGAGCGATCCGTTTGATAAGACTTAATAATGATAAAAGATTATAAGAAAGAAAGCATAAAGAATTTATGAAGAAATTATTGAGAAAGATTCAAAGAAAGAAAAGTATAAGTGATTGTGAAATGATTGAGAAAGGTTGTGAAAAGACTTGGATGCTTGAGAAAGAGGATGACGAGACTGAAGAGTTTGAAGGCTTGTGATGCCCAGTGTGATAATGTTTATTGTGATGAGTTATGATTTCGATATATTTGGTTGGTTATGATGTGTTTTGTTTATAAGTGTTTCCTAAGTGCTTACGGGAATATACTTGTCATATGCATTGCATGAGTAATTGTTATTGCGTGAGAATTAGTAGATCGTATGTTTAATTATATGCTTCTAGTCATTATTTTGTTGTCCTGTCATGGATGTACTTCTGGAATACTGACCATCTCTCCTATCATGTTGTCGTATCGGGTTATTCCGATATTGCAACGGATAGATGGTCGACCCTACAGTAATCAGTACGAGGCTTCTGCAGTGGACTTCAGCTAGGGAGATTAGAAGTCAAGACTAGCAGTAGGTAATTCCCTTGAGCACTGTACCCCCTTGCAACTACTTGGTTACCTTGTCGTATCATTCTGAACCCCGCTTGGAATTTTATCGAGAATGGTTTTAAGAAACAAGATGTGAAAATGTTTTCTTAAACTTAGGTTTATGAAGCTAAGTTACAAAGCGCGATGTTAAGTAACATCTCGGTTTGGAACTTGACTTGTGAGGTGTGACATGAGAATGATATTCTATTTAAATTTAAGTTACTGAAATGTTTCTGAACCTTAAGCTTCTCATGTCCACGTCACCTTGTAAAAAAAAAGAAAAATTTCCCAAATTTTTACTATATTTGTTTAAAAGAGATAATGTTTTCAAGTTGCCGAAATCGGGGTGTTACAGAGTGGTATCAGAGCAATGGTTGACCTAAGTAGCCTGATGCATGGGCTTACGTGCTTGTTTGCATGTCTGTCTGTGCGTTAGTGTTAGAATTACGATGAGTTAGAATAGGAGTATGAAGTCACGTGAGCATCTCTATCATACCACCTCTAACGTTCGATCTATCTCTATCGTTCTATCTCTCTATCTTCGGAACGTGTCACGGGTTTGTCTACGATGGTACAAGGAGCAGTGATCAGAATTATAAGGAGGCCTTATTCTTTGTAACCTGAACCTCTTTTGACTATTGAAACCCTCTTTTGTGGAGAATCCCTTTTTGTTTGTAACGACCTCTGAGCTATTGACATGCGACTTTTTTTTGCGACTAGAACCCTCTTTTCCTTGTTGAAACTTCTTTTTATGTAAACCCTATGCGTTGTTGAGTTGTCTTGACAATACGTTATTTTCTCTAAGAGCCTTTCATGAAAACCTTAGACCCTGACACCTTATGCCAATCGACTAGATATGCCTAAGTTATAAGGTGGATGGTGAGGTGTTGTTAAGGAAAGAAATTATGATGGTTGAGGAAGGAATAAGTATAACCGGATGTGATACATTAGAATAAGAGTACCCCTAGAACCTTAAGTAAGATAGTGGGATGTATAAAAGGATTAAAACCAAAAAAGTTTGATAGTAGTCTAACCCAAGTAATGGTATAGATGGTGTTAAGTTGGTGAATATTTGGGATGAGTCTGAAAGAGTTGAAGTTAGAAAAGCTTTAGTTGGAGTAGGTGAATGATTGGGGTAAATGTGACCTATAATAGGACCATGAGATCAACTAGATGGAGTAGTGAAATTAACGAGTAGAACCTTTAAGTGACGACCAAAATCAGGTTAAAAGACCAAGATTTGACGTTTTAATGGACATAGGTGACCATAAGCTGTGGAATTAAGGGTGTCATTAGGAGTTAAGATCGTTAATCTGAAGGATAAATCCCTGAGTCGGAGAGTTTTTAATGGTTTAGAGCACAAAAATTTGGTTTAGATTAGCAGAATTTGAGATGATACTCAGATAGGCTTGAACAAAGTGATGGGAAGTTTTGTAAAGTAAACTAGAATTAGTGAATGTTGGGAAATTTTATAAACTTAGTCCCCGTCAAATGTTATTGGATAGATGTGATGCATAGGAATATGATCCGTCAAAGTTGGGGAGTAAACGGAGATTTTGAGGTTTGTAATAACCCACCTAGGCTTAAAAGGATGAAAGGAATCAATTTAAGGAAGAAAGACCGCGAGGAAAGTAGTATCCTTATCAGGATTGGCATAAGCGTGCTATTCTTTTTGAATTTTGTTTCAAGACCATTGAACCCTTGAACCCTTGTTGACAAAGTTATACCATTAGTATTCCATTGTGAAATGACCCAAGAAGATTACCTTTGAGAAAACGATGCATATGCGACGACTCAAGGACGACGACTACCGTTATGGACTGAGAGAATCACTCCAAGGAAACCGACATCCGTTGATTGTGGAATTTTGCGTAGCATTTCTCGAGGACAAGAAATCTGCAAGTTGGGGAGAATGTAACATCCTGCGTTTTTCCGACTAGGACGAGTAAAATTTATTAAAGAAAAAGTTTTGAGAAACTGTTTTAGAAAAGGTTTTCAATGAATATTTTCTTCGATTACGAAGTAAAGTGATGATTTTACGGGGTTTTGATCAACAAATATTTTTATGGAGTTAGTAAAAATGATTTCTAATGAAAAATGATTTTTATTGATGATGATTTGTCAAAATGAATTTTCTTTATAGACTTTGAAAGATTGATTAACTTAGAAAATCCATAACTTTTTAACCGTAACTCCGATTTTTAAGATCTTTATATCAAAACGATCGTATCGAAACGTACATTTCAAAACTGTATCTTTCATAATTTTCTGGGTTGGTTTGCGAAAATTATTTTTCAGTGTGATAAAGGACGAATTTCCAAGGAATAAATCATGAAAAATAGTTTTTTTGATCTTTAATAAATTTTTCCTTGTGGGATTATCTTTAATATATGAAATTATGATTTTAGAAAATGAAATAAGGGCTATAAGTGCAACCAATAAGTACAGTTTATTATTTGAAGGAAATGTGTTTAATTTTTTTTATTATGCATGTGATTAAGTGTGTGATTTATGGATGAATGTGTGTATATGTATGTATGATATGTGAATGTGTGTGTGTGCATGTGTGTGCATGTATGAGTGCCACGTTTTTTTTGGTGTGTGCATGAGAGAGATAGGTGTGATATGTGTATGTGTGACACTTGTGTGAAGGGTGTATATGTGTGTGTTTGTAGAGCCTTGCTTGATGACTAAGTGGGAAAGGGGAAATAAAATAAAAAAGAAAAGAAAACCAAAAGCTTGGGGACCAAGTAGTGATATTAGAATGCCTAATTACCCTCCCCTAGTGCTTGCTTGGTCGAACTAGTTAAAGGCCAAGAAGGGAATTATGCTTCACCCTTAGTATATTTCCTTTCATACATCCATTCATTCCATTAGTTCCATTCATTCTTTCCTTTTCCTTCTTTCCTTCGTAGCTCCATTCATTTCATTCTTCCATTTCATTTCCTCCCTTTCACACTTCCAACACAAACACTAAACACCACCCTAAGAGCCCATTAAACTCTTAGAGGAAAAAGAAGAAAAAAAAATAGAAATAGAGAGGGAGAGATGGCCGTGGGATTGGAAGAGGAAGAAGGAGGACTTCAAGCCCAAAACCTAGGAGCTTTCCTTGAAGATCAAGAGCAAGAGAACCAACCTTTTCATGGTAGGACTTGAAGATCCAAAAAGAAGATTTTTGTAATAGTCTAGATTTTTCCTTTTTAGTTGTAGATCTTTCTTTTCTTCTTGCATGTTATTTTTATGCGTTGATCTTGCTTGATCAAGGACTTTTATGGACTAAGAATAACTTGTAATAAGTTAAGTTTGTGTGTGATGTTCGGTTAAGGTTTTTCATTGCTAGATCTAACATTTTTCTAACTAAACTCTTAAAAATCTAAGGAAAAACTAAGGTTTTTGAGAAAACTAAAATAGATCCTCTTACATGTCTACTTTTCTTCTAAACCGTGATTTGTAAGTGTTTATGTGATAATTTGATGAATAAACCTATGCTCTAAGTCTAATTGATAATAAAGTGAAATTAAATGGCTTGCATGTTATGTGTATGTATTGATCTTGAGTATTTGTGCTTGAAAAGCTTTGATCTTTAATTAGCAAATTTTATTCTTCACGGTTTTGCCATTATAAGGATCAAGTTAGTTTCATTTTGTTTTGCATGAATTGATCAAGTGTTTGATGTTGTGCATGAGCTATTTTGTAAAAGGCCATTTGGCCATGTTTGGTTATTTAAGATCCATGCCTTCATTTTGTAAAAATTGATATATGTTTGTTTTAAGGTTTGATCTCATGATTTTAAATACATGCATGTGTGATTTTTCTTAAGATCTACTAAATTTAAATGTGAGCATGTCAAGATCTAGGATAGTTTAATTTGATTCTTGATTTTTAATTTAAGGAACTTGATTCTTATTTCTAGATGTTGGTGCATGTTTCATTTGAATTAAAATAAATTGTTTTCATGAAAAATTAATTCGGTTTTCAAAAGGAAATATAATTGATGAATTAATTTTTGGTGTTGATTGTATCTTGATTTTCATAAAAGAAAATGAATGAACAAAGTTGTTAAATAAAATGTCATGCTGAAAATTGTGATTTAGGTGTTTCTAACTTTGATAAATGATATGTGTGCATGCTCAATGATTCGGGAATTTTGTCACTGACCTAAGTATATAAAAATGAACCTCTCTGAATTTTAAAATGATTTTTGGAATTAATTTCCTATTTTTATAAGAGTAAACTTTGTGAAAACAATATTAAGAAAACAAGTTTTTCAGTTTAAAGATAAACAAAATTTTTGAACTTGTGCTACTCCAAATTGTTTGAAATTTTTATGGTATCTTCCCGAACATATCTAGATACTCTCTGTAAAATTTGAAGAGATTTGGAGTTGATTTGATAATTTTTCAAAAGGCAAAACAGTGAACCATTTGGTTCAGATTTTCTGGACTTAGCAACGAATCTAATTAGAAAAGTATAACTTTCACAACTTCGAATAATCTAAAAATTTTATGAGATAGTCTTGACTGTATAAGGAAGATTTATACCAATTTTTATGAAGTTATGAGTTGAGAAACTATTTTTAATAATAACGTCTTTGTCTCTGACCAGCAACAGTACCATGTTGTTTTCATGTGAAACTTGATTTGAAACTTAGCTTAGGATTATTTAAATGACTTGAAAATTTTATATGATGGACTTTATCATATATTTGTATGTTCTGGAAATTTTGGGAATTAAATAAATTGATTTGATATTGCTTTGGATTTTATCTTTTGTGTTTTACGTGTAATCGCACTAGGATTCTATTTGAATGTTTTTGATGAATATGAATTTTTATGCTTGATATTATGACTTGGATTGACTTGTATGATAAATATGATGCCTTGAAATGATTTAATGAGTGATTGTTTGATGATGTGTTTAGGTTATGTATGAGTGAATCATTCAATTAACCAAAGTGTTGTGTGTTTGATTTTGTGATTGGTTTTGAAAACTAATTGGTTTTTGAAATAATTTAATCTTAATTTAATTGAATGACATGATACCTAATTGTTGCTTCCATTAATTCATTTCACAATATTAAGTTTTAAAAATAAATCATTTAAGTGTTTATTTTATAACAAAGTTTTATATGAATTAAAGAATGATTTTTCGGTGTTTTCGGGTTTTGGTTGATGGCTGTCCGGAGTGGACCAGCAACCAAAACTGATGATTTTAAAATGTTTTATCAATTGTTTTGAAAAGATTTTGAGATGTTTAAAAGTGTTTTCAAAGGTCGAATTTGATTTGAAAAAGTTTTAACGATTTACGATTTTCCGACGAGAAATAAAAAGAGTTTTCGAAAACGCGTTTGATATTACGTAGGACGATTATTTAAGATAGAATTATAACGTTAGTATCGTCTATTTAGTACGAGGTACATATGAGCCAAGAAGCGGAACGACCGACTTGTTGGGAAAGACCCGCAATGATTTCAGAAGCTGGAGCGAGAGGTGAGAGATGCAGTAGGGCTAAGTCGTCGTGACGTTTAGATTCAGTTCTAAACTGAGTCCATCAAGCGTAATTAGAGTAATTGTAATATGTTACATGCTGCATTGTCATATGTGCTTCATATATGTGCTAGATGTTTACCTATTTGTTTAACTATGATGCACGATTGATTTTATTACGTATTGAATTTCTCTGTGAATTATCCTGTGGAGTATATCTTGTTCTGTTTGAAAAGTTGTACGTAATAATGAGAAATTATAAGAAAGAATAAGACTTGAGATCAAGTGAGAATTTAAGGAAAGATGATAAGAGATGAGAAATTAATTGGAAAGGAGTTAAAGAGTTGAGAATGGGAAAGAGAACGTTGTTCTGGAAGTGAGATATGATTTGAGTGCAACTTGATTCCTCGTTTACGTTTTTGGAAAGAAGCCTAGTGTTGAGTTGAGCTTGCTCCTCCATTAGCACTAATCCAAAAATGTGATTTTTGAAAAAAGGTTTTTGAAAAAGAAGTTTTTGAAAAGCTTTTGTTAAAAGATATATTTTGAGAAAAGTTTTTGAAACCAATCTTTTGATAAAGTTTTTGAAATGGTGTTTTGAGGAACTCTTTTTGAAACGATATTGTGAGAAAGCCTTGTGAAATGATACTTTTGCAAAAGTTTTGTGAAGTGATGTTTCGAGAAAGTTTTGTGAAATGATATTTTCAAAAGGGTTTTGCGAAAAGATCTTTGAGAAAGAGGAATAAATGAGCTTGAGAAAGTGGATGAGATGAGATGAGAAAGAATGTGTCATGATGATGAGAATAATGCTGTGAGACATGAGAAACTGATTGAGGCATGAGGCCATTGAGATTTAGGGGGAACGGATTGCGATTAGTGGTCGGGCTTCGTTGAAGGGATGCACCAAGGACGAGCCGACTGTTAGGATTAAGCCGCTAACTAAAACTCTAAAACATTAAAAGACATAAAAGACATTTATATACGCGGTGAGGTATGAGTGTCGTATCGAAGTAGTGGAGAGGAAGGAACCATAGGTATCTGCGGATACATAGGAGGAGATTGCGTGAGGGGAGGACGATGACGGTGAAACGTCAAGAAGTCTAGAGTATATTTCTAGGCGGAACGAATCCCACATGTGGTGCACTAATGTGGTGGGGACTGGGTTTAATACCGTGGTAAGTTCCGCATCGCGAACTAGAAATTATACCGTCGCCCCCTTGATTGCAAATCGAGAACAGTGAGAGGGACTGGAACGGGGCATTTGTGATTGCCGCTGAGAGCGTGCCTTGATATATATGTGAATTGATATGATATGATTTGAGGCTGAGTCTTCCTGGTCTGGGACCATTTGTTTGTGTGACAGCTGTCGTGCCCGCGTGGTAAAGGTCCTGTACTCCTATTTGCTTACGACTAGGTTGGATGGATGGCCGAGGAGATGTAGACGTGTGTGCGAGTTCAATGATGTTTCCCCCTCATCATTGAGCGATCCATTTGATAAGACTTAATAATGATAAAAGATTATAAGAAAGAAAGCATAAAGAATTTATGAAGAATTTATTGAGAAAGATTCAAAGAAAGAAAAGTATAAGTGATTGTGAAAAGATTGAGAAAGGTTGTGAAAAGACTTGGATGCTTGAGAAAGTGGATGATGAGACTAAAGAGTTTGAAGGCTTTTGATGCCAAATGTGATAATGTATATTGTGATGAGTTATGATTTCGATATATTTGGTTGGTTATGATGTGTTTTGTTTATAAGTGTTTCCTAAGTGCTTACGGGAATATACTTGTCATATGCATTGCATGAGTAATTGTTATTGCATGAGAATTAGTAGATCGTATGTTTAATTATATGCTTCTAGTCATTATTTTGTTGTCCTGTCATGGATGTACTTCTGGAATACTGACCATCTCTCCTATCATGTTGTCGTATCGGGTTATTCCGATATTGCAACGGATAGATGGTCGACCCTGCAGTAATCAGTACGAGGCTTCTGCAGTGGACTTCAGCTAGGGAGATTAGAAGTCAAGACTAGCAGTAGGTAATTCCCTTGAGCACTGTACCCCCTTGCAACTACTTGGTTACCTTGTCGTATCATTCTGAACCCCGCTTGGAATTTTATTGAGAATGGTTTTAAGAAACAAGATGTGAAAATGTTTTCTTAAACTTAGGTTTATGAAGCTAAGTTACAAAGCGCGATGTTAAGTAACATCTCGGTTTGGAACTTGACTTGTGAGGTGTGACATGAGAATGATATTCTATTTAAATTTAAGTTACTAAAATGTTTCTGAACCTTAAGCTTCTCATGTCCACGTCACCTTGTAAAAAAAAATTAAATTCCCAAATTTTTACTATATTTGTTTAAAAGAGATAATGTTTTCAAGTTGCTGAATTCGGGGTGTTACATTAGGCATTTCTCTCGTTGTCCTATTTGAATTATGATGTGTCGTGCTAACTTCTTTTATTGTTAAATGCTTTCTATTGTGCTCCTCTTTGGGTATGCTATTTATGCTTGATTCTTTAAAATGTTTCTTATGGTGATGTTTTACTTTTCTTTCGAAAGCATACTCTTTTGTAAAATTTCAAAGCATGAAGCTCTTTGTATTTGGTTTTAGTTAAACAAATAATATTTTTAAAATTATTGATGTGTGTTGTTATCTCTTTTAATTGTGTTTGAATTAGGTTTTATTTTGTTAATCTCTTTTATTGATAAATGCTCTATGTTTGTTCCGTTTTGAATAAGTTATTTGTGATTATCTGCTTAAAATGTTTTCCTGATGTGAAGCTTATATTTTTTTGAATGGTTATATGCATTAGGGGATTATAGGACTTTTGTTTCTTTGGTTTGTCATAACCGATTAGTTTTCCTAAGATTGAGCCTTCCTTAAGATCGTAGGACTTTGTGAAAGAAGCAACCTCATTAGTAGTAGAGCAACTACGTGAGTAAAACCCCACCTAAGTCATGTCCTAAGTGGGGGAGCGTACCCCCGAAAGTCATAACCCCTTTTCATTGTCTAAGACAAGATTCACCTTGTGACTAGAGCATATAGCTCTATATTTCTTTTAGTTCTTTGAGCATAGTTGAATTTCGGGGATGAAATTCCGGTAAGTGTCACACTCTCTTTGTTTTGAAAATAACCAAGTATTTATACTTTAATAAAGATAACTCTTAGTTAGTATGGACTTGGTTCGGTGATACATGTATCAAAATGATAATAAGGTAGATAAAATGTTTGCTTCACAAAAACGTTATCTCGACTCCTTTGGTGGGATATTTCAAAACAATTTAACATGAGAGTATTGCGGAAGTAAATCATGAACCTTGAGTTGATAGATATAAAACCAGTAGTCATATATATATATTAAAGTCAAGTGATATGCATATACATATGAGCAAGCCAAATTTCCATTTACAATTAATTCCTTTAATTATATAGAAAATCAACAAACATCCCCCTCAACTTTCGAGCCCATACGGTCTCCTCCTCGGGATCAGAAATATCAAACCATAAACCCTTCCTTTCAGCCGACTGTAACGGCTTCAGCAGATCGATAGCTTTTCCCTTGCCCTTCTCCATCCTTGCCTTTTTTGACAATGGCACCCGATCTTCTTCTTCTTCTTCTTCGCTTTCCACCTGAACAAGAGGAATTCCGGTAGCTACTCCCACCTCTCGAACAGACGATGGTCGGACCTCTTGCACCACTTCAACTTCAGAAGGCGCTGCCACGGCCACTGTCACAGATCGAGTTGCCTCCGACGAAACTGCTCCACTCGGAGACCCGACCGCCGCACCCGCCTTTGACCTTTGAAGCTCTCTCATACTAGCAGCAGCTTTGTTTTCCTTAGCCATTCTAACTACAAAAAGAAGGTACAATTAAAAAAATAAAAAAAATTCATTACCAAGCTCAGCCTTCACGAGCTCTTGGGGGAAAATAATATTGTTCTTAATATCAACTTGGCCATTTTGTTTAAGATAATTAAAGAAGGTATCACAAGTATGCCTATCGGAATCCGTCAATTCCTTGTCGTAGTGATACTGGTAAAGCTTCGGGTGTCTGTTGAAGAAATTTGGCGTCCAAGATAAAGGGAACCGAGGGTGACCATCCTCCATGAACCAACAGTCTCCTTCTCCGACGAACTGATACTTGAAAAATAATGGTTTAAAAGTTTTCCACGAATCAGTGAACTTGGCAAAAAGGGCATGATCATTACGTGCCTTCAACGACACCCACAATCTCTTGGTTGACTGTAACACCCCGATTTGGCCACTTGAAACCATAGTCATTTTAAGTGAAAATTAGGGCCAATTTTTTTTTTCTTTTACATGTAACATGATTGAGTAGAATGAGTATGGGAACCACTAAGTTTTCAAAACCCTTTCGTAATTAAAGAGTGTTCCCATATCTCATACTGAAGTTCAAGTTCCAAATCGGAGTGTTACCAACACTACGCTTTGCAACCTGATCCTTCTCAACTCAATCATCATGGCCCATTTCTTTTCTAAATTAAAACCGTGGTGGTCACCAAAATAATTTCGTTAACCAGAGTTTGGGGTTTACATCATAGTATTGCAATGACACTAAGTAAATGAATGGAATACAACTTACTTCCGGGGGAAATAAAAGGACTGCCATCAAGCCTATTGAAATGAAGACGATGGTCCATAGAGAATGCCTAGCTAGAGTCGGTGTCCACCTCCGAGCATCTACGTCTCCGACCAATTCTTGCGGGTAAGCAGAGAGCAATCGGGCGCCCACCGAGTTAGTTAGCGGACCCACCGATCTTGATGTCTTCACGTTACTTTCCATCTTTCTTTGTCTCAAGCGTTGTACGTACACTCGACAGGGTCCAGAGACTAGGGGATAAACATCGCGACAACAAGCATACAGAACAAAAGGACTCGAGAGAGTAAGTATTCCCAAGCATGTTATGCCAACGACGTGGGATTACAATAGGTAAAATATTAAGAAATAACAAAAACACATAAATCACACATACAAGCACTCATATTCGAACCGCTACTTTACTTCATTCCTTTTCTTTTCTCAGAACTTTACATATCCACAAAACTTCCATCAATCGCTTCCGCTGCGAACTCTGATTTCAACATCCATCTCATCATCTTTTTCAAGCTATCTCTTAAGAATTATTTCTTAACAATATCAGTTATCTTTTCTTAATTAAGTTTTATGAGTTTGTATCCATCAATGATGCGGGGAATTTAATAATCATTGAGGAGGGTAGCTTTCAAAGTTAGCACACACGTATACATCTCCTCGGTCATCCACCCAACCTAGTCGGAAGCAAACAGGAGTACAGGACCTTTACCGTGCGGGCACGACAGCTGTCAACACAAGTGGTCCCAGACCAGGAGGCATCGCCTCAATAATATCAATTCACAAACATGGCGCACTGCCTCGCAGTGGCAAACAAATGCCCCACTCTAGTCCCTCTCACTGTTCTCGATTTGCAATCTAGGGGGCGACAGTATGCTTCTAGTGAGCTCGCAGAACTTGCCACGACATTGGACCCAGTCCCCACCACGTTAGTGCGCCACATGTGGAGTTGTTCTGCCTAGAAACATACTCTAGACTTCTTGACGTATCACCGTCATTGTCCTCCCCTAATTCAATCTCGTCCTCAGTATCCGCAGATACTTATCGTTCCTTCCTCTCCACTACTTCACGCTCTCATACCTCACCACGTATGTTCATGTCTTTTAAAAAGTCTTTTATCTTTTTAACTCAACCTAATGGTCGGCCCATCCTTCGTGCATCCCTTCCATGAGTCCCGACCACTATCTTTGCACAATCTTTTCTCTCATCATAGCACAAAGCTGGGGTCACGTCACAAACTCGTGTCTCATTTCCCAATCCTTTTCAACACTCTCCGTTCTTGAAATCACCTCATTTCACAAAGGTTTTCATAAAATTCCTTTTTGTAATTTTTCTTAAAACCTAGCTTCACACTGCTCAAAATCTCCTTTCCAAAACATTCTCAAAAGGATCCTTTTTAAAACTTCCTTTTCAAAAATCTTGTTTTCATAAACATTTCTCAAAATTATCTTTTTACAAAAATCTTTTCAAAAGATTGTTTCCTAAACCTTTTTCAAAATTGCTTTCACGATCTTTTCAAAATCTCTTTTCAAAAACCGTTTTCACAAACTATATTTTTGGGTGAGTGTTAATGGAGGAGCAAGCTCAACTCAAGATTAAGCTTCTTCCCAAAAATAAAACTTGATGAGCACTAATGGAGGAGCAAGCTCAACTCCACACTAGTCCCAGACTAAAACCAAAAACAGAAGGGAGCCCAGCTCCGCTCACATCACATCATCATCACTTTTCCCAGCTCTGGCTCGTCCACATCATAATCATTAGTTCTCATGCATTATTGATTATAAATTCCACAACATCTCAATTTCTCTCTCAAACTTAATCTTACTTTTCTTGTATTCATTTGATTCATTATTATTCACATTATTTCCCATCTCACCATGCATAATAAATTCATCACATAAACAAATAAACAACACACTAACATTCAGAGGTTATCATATAAACTCAATTACCCAATATTATGTGGTCTTTGTCCATTTCACACGAGCAGCCACACAAACAGACAATTGCCATCGTGCTACTGACTCAGATCCACTAAGTTTCGACTTTTGAGATGGTCGAAACACTTAATATGTTACCTAAATACCACGGTGTTTCGGGGAAACTTCTCTCTCACCTCAATCGATGACGATCTTCGAAGCGCTCCTTAGTCTCCATTGCGACGTTCGTAACCGCTTCCCGATCGTTATTGGAACTCAAATATTTCCCTCTTATTAAAATCATTCTTATTTAATTATCTTGAAAATAAAGCAACTTTACAAACTTTTATTTGAAAACAAAGTATTCGGTTTCTTCTTATCACTTTGAAATCAATTTGAGGTTTCTCATAATTAAAATCAAGTAAAACATTCCTTTAAGGAAGATAAAAACTTTCAGAAAATTCTTTTCAAACACTTGTTAAAAACATAGTGGGTTTATAAAACATCTTTTGAATTAAAACAAGGTTCTTTAGAGATCATATGAAAATCTTTTCAAAACAATGCTTTTCAATTAATCAAATCATTCTTCTTACTTTATTTTCTTAAAACCGAATCAGAAGAAAGTAAAAGTCATTAAACACTTAAATCATACACACACACAAACAAATATAATATCACAAACCACTCATCATTCATGCATATAAAACAAGGATCAAACATAAACCCCTATTTTCCCTATGCATGGCCGACTCTAGTCCTATATGAGACCAAGTTATATTCACCATGTCAAACACTAATAATTACTAATACATAAACAAAACATACACATAGGGAAAATAATCATTTAGACACAACACCCTACTTCAAAACATCATCACCGAGAATAATTATTAAAAGAAAAGGAATATTTTCATTTAAATTCATGCAAACATCTTTTAAATCAATTAACTTTAACCCTAAGTTATCATGCAAATGAAAATCAATTCATTTCTTTTACTTCTTAGTCAAACCGAATTGGACATAGGAAAATAATCCAAATTCATAATAATATAATCACATACCAACTCAATCTTATTCACTCAAGGCTAACTCAAACAATAATCACTCAAGAAGATAAAAATAGCTTAAGTAAAACTTGTCCCTAAAACCGAATGGAACACAAAATCACTTTTTAGTTTTTCAATCAAAAATTTAGACTTTCTTACACTTGAAATCCATAGGTCTATCCATAGAACACACATGCAAAACATAATAAATAAACTCTAACATTTATAAGAGCAACACCGTGAGCTCCAAACAAAATTCATCAAACTTTAATTTTATTCTTTATCATAATAAAATCATGGGTCATATCAAAAATCTTTAAATCACATAGGTTTTAGCATGCATGTAACTAATAATCAAGATTAAACATGGTTTCCTATTTTCCTAGGTTTGGCCGAATAACACCATGCACAAAAGATAAGGTTTTTGAGTTCTATTTTCATATGCACACTTTAAGACAACAATTACCAAACATCAAGGAATCATCATCACACACAAAATTTGGTTGAAAATCCCTTTTTGTACCAAAAATCACTATTAACAATTATTATCATAATTTTTTTTTTTAAAATGGTAGCATGCATCAAAAGAGAATTAAGACTTCACAATTTAAGTGACATGCCAAGTTCAAACTTCATGCTTTTCAAGGATTAATCATAGATCAAAACATGCAAAAGAAATCAAGCAATTACATAAGCTCAAACACCATTTCCAAGCAAAACCGTGAAGAAGAAAACTCATAAGTTGGAAGATCAAAACTTTCAAGCACAAAGGTTCAAGATCAACACATAAAAATAACATGCAAGGTGATTAACTTCAAGATCATAGGAACACAAATACATGCATCATAAAAATATGAATTGAAACAAGGTCCATTACAAGATCAAAACTAAAATCATTACATTGAAGCTTCCCTAACAACTACCTTAAATAAAACTCTAATCTTCAAGCTTCAATTTCTCCTCTCCTTCTCCTAGGGTTGCCTCGGCCTCTCCTCTCTAAGGTTTAGGGGTTGAGTTTTCTTATTGATCTTTGAAGAAGAATAAAGGGATCAAAGGGATTTGGGTTGGGATTTAAGGTTTTCACTCTCCTCTTCTCTTTTCCTACTCTCGGCCACTTTCTTTTTCCATGGGTCTCAAGAGCTTGATGTTGCTCTTGGACCAAAGTGTTTGTGTTTGATATGAGAAAGGAAGGGAAAGAAAGAAATGAGAAGTGAACTAAAGCCAACACTCCCTACACACACGGTTTATGAAAGCAAAACAAGGTGTGGGATTTTCGTCTCTAGCCCACGGTCTAATGCACAAGCCTAAGGGCAATTTGGTCCACTTCTAAAGGTTGCATGGGGTCTTCTTCGTGGGAGACAAAAGGGGAAGGAAAGTCTTCTCTTAGGTCTTATGAGTAATCCCCTAGGTTCCATTACTCACCACTCCAAGTTTCCTATTTGATTGGCACCTAAATTTTCTACTCTCTTAATGCTTAAGAAATAAACTCCCCTTGGCCCTCTTGAACTATACTCGGCCGAACACATGCACACACATACACATATAATTTCCTTTTTATTTCATCATATTAAAACTTAACATTACTTCATGGAGGATACATGCAATTGACACATACTAACACATGCATTTTGACACCTCATGCTTTCCTACTCAAACACACAACACATACACATTTAATTTCTTCTTCATTTTATCATATCAACACATAGCATTAAGTTATGAAATCATGCACGTGTTTACACATATTCAATCATACATGCATACATTTCACATACCATACTTTAGGGCATTATATTTCACACGGTACACATACATCATGCAATCCACACAATTCATGCACTCATTCATTTAGTTTCACTAATTTCATACACCATTTATTCTAAAATCACACATTTACAAATCCCAAAATTTCCAAAATACAAACTTTAAAGGAAATCAATAAACCATATCGATTTAATTACAAAATTTTAATAAAACCATATTTTTCTCATAAATCAAAGATTTTTAGAGAAACCGTTTATTAAAACCTCAAATCATAAGGAGAAAGTTCGTTTCTAAAAATTTCAAATGACAAAACATAGCTTGGTTTTCATAAAATCAAACTCAATAAAAATCATTTGCTAAAACATTTTTCTGAAAATCCTTCTTTTATTCTCAAAAATTCTTGTTAAATAAAACCTCATGGATTTATTTGAGTACAGAAGATGCGGGATGTTACAGTCTCCCCAACTTGAAGATTTCTCGTCCTCGAGAAATGATGTGCAGAACTATCTTGTTTCAAGAGTGCGTAGCTCCTTGTAGCAATCTTATTTCTCATTCTCATATGAACTGACTGTTGCGATACACTATCCATTCATTGTCCTCATGAAAGGATTCCAAACAAAAGCAATCGGTTGGATTATTCCATTATCAAATACAATGGTGTATAATAACAAGGCTCTGCCAAGCGGTTTAAAATTCTAAGGGTGTTCAAAGTTTCTGAAACAAATAGCAACATAAAAAGTGATGTCATGATTATGCCAATCTGAACAAGGACACTATTCATAAAGCTCCTCTTCCGACTTACCCCTTTCTAGTAACTTTCAGCCTAATCAGATCACCTTAAAACCTCAAATCTATACCTACTCCCCAACTTTAATGATCCTTATCACTACATATCTCTACCACAAACATGAACTTGGTTCTCACCAACTTCCCCATCCTTAATGCTTCCTAATCACCTTACCTGACTTCTCTTTACCTCATCCAAATTAATCCTTTCATTACCCTAGATTCCATCAAAAATCCACCCTCATAACTCCTTTTCCATCCTTCAGGTTTCACCTTAAGGTCTAAATCCATTGAAGTTCTTCAAATCCTATGATTACCCATCTAATTTAAGGTCTTCACTCCTAACAGGGCTCTTCTAATCCACAATTCAGCGTCACACTTTCATCACCCGTCCTAACATTGGTCATTACTTAAGGGTTCTAATCATATATGTCTTCACTTCGTTCATCCAACAATTAACATTAAGCCACATATTTACTCCTTCTAACTCTAATTCTAGGATCACAACTCTTCTGGCTTATCCTAGACTTCCTACTACCTCGACATCACCTAGTCCAAGATTTCAGGCAAATCACCTTCACTCACACTTAGCTCTAACCGACTCACACGATCCTTCATTCTTAACCTAATACTTAAAAGACATCATTCCCATATCTTATGACCACTATATTTCCTTTACTCATACCTTCTAGTCCTTTCTTCTCTCAGACATTGTAAATCTAACCAATCAACACGTCAAAATCTATTCTTAATTCAGGGATAACTGCTTGACTGGCATAAGTCATCACCAAAAATTTGGGGATCAAACAGCTTGACAATAGGGAAGGCTTATGAACTGAGTTCACAAATTTGGGTTCAATCAAATTAGGAAGGTTCAAGACTATTTTAGAGATCAATTTGGGGTATCAAGCAATATGAGGTAGGCAAATCAAATCAAGAACTGGAAGGTCATTCCAAGCAAAAGGAATCACAACAAAGCAGGGTTCCAACAAGGAATGGTAAGTCCAAAGGATAAGTTTGGGTCTTGCTATAGGATTCGAATCCTCGGATTCAACAACGAACTCCGACACCTTCCAAACAACACGTACATACTCTCGGCACTCCTATCTCTAATCATCCTAGACTAGCACACAAGACACACAAGGAAGTATGTTTCCCATGTATTTAGTTACTTAGATAAAACATTGCTCTGATACCATTCTGTAACACCCTAATTTGGCCACTTGAAACCATAGTCATTTTAAGTGAAAATTAGGGCCAAATTTTTTTTTTCTTTTACATGTAACATGATTGAGTAGCATGAGTATGGGAACCACTAAGTTTTCAAAACCCTTTCGTAATTAAAGAGTGTTCCCATATCTCATACTGAAGTTCAAGTTCCAAACCGGAGTGTTACCAACACTACGCTTTGCAACCTGATCCTTCTCAACTCAATCATCATGGCCCATTTCTTTTCTAAATTAAAACCGTGGTGGTCACCAAAATAATTTTGTTCACCAGAGTTTGGGGTTTACATCATAGTATGGCAATGACACTAAGTAAATGAATGGAATACAACTTACTTCCGGGGGAAATAAAAGGACTGCCATCAAGCCTATTGAAATGAAGACGATGGTCCATGGAGAATGCCTAGCTAGAGTCGGTGTCCACCTCCGAGCATCTACGTCTCCGACCAATTCTTGCGGGTAAGCAGAGAGAAAACGGGCGCCCAACGAGTTAGTTAGCGGACCCACCGATCTTGATGTCTTCACGTTACTTTCCATCTTTCTTCGTCTCAAGCGTTGTACGTACACCCGACAGGGTCCAGAGACTAGGGGATAAACATCGCGACAACAAGCATACAGAACAAAAGGACTCGAGAGAGTAAGTATTCCCAAGCATGTTATGCCAACAATGTGGGATTACAATAGGTAAAATATTAAGAAATAACAAAAACACATAAATCACACATACAAGCACTCATATTCGAACCGCTACTTTACTTCATTCCTTTTCTTTTCTCAGAACTTTACATATCCACAAAACTTCCATCAATCGCTTCCACTGCGAACTCTGATTCCAACATCCATCTCATCCTCTTTTTCAAGCTATCTCTTAAGAATTATTTCTTAACAATATCAGTTATCTTTTCTTAATTAAGTTTTATGAGTTCGTATCCATCAATGATGCGGGGAATTTAATCATCATTGAGGAGGGTAGCTTTCAAAGATAGCACACACGTCTACATCTCCTCGGTCATCCACCCAACCTAGTCGGAAGCAAACAGGAGTACAGGACCTTTACCGTGCGGGCACGACAGCTGTCAACACAAGGGGTCCCAGACCAGGAGGCATCGCCTCAATAATATCAATTCACAAACATGGCACACTTCCTCGCAGTGGCAAACAAATGCCCCACTCCAGTCCCTCTCACTGTTCTCGATTTGCAATCTAGGGGGCGACAATATGATTCTAGTGAGCTCGCAGAACTTGCCACGGCATTGGACCCAGTCCCCACCACGTTAGTGCGCCACATGTGGAGTTGTTCTGCCTAGAAACATACTCTAGACTTCTTGACGTATCACCGTCATTGTCCTCCCCTAATGCAATCTCGTCCTAAGTATCCGCAGATACTTATCGTTCCTTCCTCTCCACTACTTCACGCTCTCATACCTCACCACGTATGTTCATGTCTTTTAAAAAGTCTTTTATCTTTTTAACTCAACCTAATGGTCGGCCCATCCTTCGTGCATCCCTTCAATGAGTCCCGACCACTATCTTTGCACAATCTTTTCTCTCATCATAGCACAGAGCTGGGGTCACGTCACAAACTCGTGTCTCATTTCCCAATCCTTTTCAACACTCTCCGTTCTTGAAATCACCTCATTTCACAAATGTTTTCATAAAATTCCTTTTTGTAATTTTTCTCAAAACCTAGCTTCACACTACTCAAAATCTCCTTTCCAAAACATTCTCAAAAGGATCCTTTTTAAAACTTCCTTTTCAAAAATCTTGTTTTCATAAACATTTCTCAAAATTATCTTTTTACAAAAATCTTTTCAAAAGATTGTTTCCTAAACCTTTTTCAAAATTCCTTTCATGATCTTTTCAAAATCTCTTTTCAAAAACCGTTTTCACAAACCATATTTTTGGGTGAGTGTTAATGGAGGAGCAAGCTCAACTCAACATTAAGCTTCTTCCCAAAAATAAAACTTGCTGAGCACTAATGGAGGAGCAAGCTCAACTCCACACTAGTCCCAGACTAAAACCAAAAACAGAAGGGAGCCCAGCTCCGCTCACATCACATCATCATCACTTTTCCCAGCTCTGGCTCATCCACATCATAATCATTAGTTCTCATGCATTATTGATTATAAATTCCACAACATCTCAATTTCTCTCTCAAACTTAATCTTACTTTTCTTGTATTCATTTGATTCATTATTATTCACATTATTTCCCATCTCACCATGCATAATAAATTCATCGCATAAACGAATAAACAACACACTAACATTCAGAGGTTATCATATAAACTCAATTACCCAATATTATGTGGTCTTTGTCCATTTCACACGAGTAGCCACACAAACAGACAATTGCCATCGTGCTACTGACTCAGATCCACTAAGTTTCGACTTTTGAGATGGTCAAAACACTTAGTATGTTACCTAAATACCATGGTGTTTGGGGGAAACCCTTCTCTCACCTCAATCGATGACGATCTTCGAAGCGCTCCTTAGTCTCCATTGCGACGTTCGTAACCGCTTCCCGATCGTTACTGGAACTCAAATATTTCCCTCTTATTAAAATCATTCTTTTTTAATTATCTTGAAAATAAAGCAACTTTACAAACTTTTATTTGAAAACAAAGTATTCGGTTTCTTCTTATCACTTTGAAATCAATTTGAGGTTTCTCATAATTAAAATCAAGTAAAACATTCCTTTAAGGAAGATAAAAACTTTCAGAAAATTCTTTTCAAACACTTGTTAAAAACATAGTGGGTTTATAAAACATCTTTTGAATTAAAACAAGGTTCTTTAGAGATCATATGAAAATCTTTTCAAAACAATGCTTTTCAATTAATCAAATTATTCTTCTTACTTTATTTTCTTAAAACCGAATCAAAAGAAAGTAAAAGTCATTAAACACTTAAATCATACACAAACACAAACAAATATAATATCACAAACCACTCATCATTCATGCATATAAAACAAGGATCAAACATAAACCCCTATTTTCCCTATGCATGGCCGACTCTTGTCCTATATGAGACCAAGTTATATTCACCATGTCAAACACTAATAATTACTAATACATAAACAAAACATACACATAGGGAAAATAATCATTTAGACACAACACCCTACTTCAAAACATCATCACCGAGAATAATTATTAAAAGAAAAGGAATATTTTCATTTAAATTCATGCAAACATCTTTTAAATCAATTAACTTTACCCCTAAGTTATCATGCAAATGAAAATCAATTCATTTCTTTTACTTCTTAGTCAAACCGAATTGGACATAGGAAAATAATCCAAATTCATAATAATATAATCACATACCAACTCAGTCTTATTCACTCAAGGCTAACTCAAACAATAATCACTCAAGAAGATAAAAATAGCTTAAGTAAAACTTGTCCCTAAAACCGAATGGAACACAAAATCACTTTTTAGGTTTTCAATCAAAAATTTAGACTTTCTTACACTTGAAATCCGTAGGTCTATCCATAGAACACACATGCAAAACATAATAAATAAACTCTAACATTTATAAGAGCAACACCGTGAGCTCCAAACAAAATTCATCAAACTTTAATTTTATTCTTTATCATAATAAAATCATGGGTCATATCAAAAATCTTTAAATCACATAGGTTTTAGCATGCATGTAACTAATAATCAAGATTAAACATGGTTTCCTATTTTCCTAGGTTTGGCCGAATAACACCATGCACAAAAGATAAGGTTTTTGAGTTCTATTTTCATATGCACACTTTAAGACAACAATTACCAAACATCAAGGAATCATCATCACACACAAAATTTGGTTGAAAATCCCTTTTTGTACCAAAAATCACGTTTAACACTTATTATCATAATTTTTTTTAAAATGGTAGCATGCATCAAAAGAGAATTAAGACTTCACAATTTAAGTGACATGCCAAGTTCAAATTCATGCTTTTCAAGGATTAATCATAGATCAAAACATGCAAAAGAAATCAAGCAATTACATAAGCTCAAACACCATTTCCAAGCAAAACCGTGAAGAAGAAAACTCATAAGTTGGTAGATCAAAACTTTCAAGCACAAAGGTTCAAGATCAACACATAAAAATAACATGCAAGGTGATTAACTTCAAGATCATAGGAACACATATACATGCATCATAATAATTTGAATTGAAACAAGGTCCATTACAAGATCAAAACTAAAATCATTACATTGAAGCTTCCCTAACAACTACCTTAAATAAAACTCTAATCTTCAAGCTTCAATTTCTCCTCTCCTTCTCCTAGGGTTGCCTCGGCCTCTCCTCTCTAAGGTTTAGGGGTTGAGTTTTCTTGTTGATCTTTGAAGAAGAATAAAGGGATCAAAGGGATTTGGGTTGGGATTTAAGGTTTTCACTCTCCTCTTCTCTTTTCCTACTCTCGGCCACTTTCTTTTTCCATGGGTCTCAAGAGCTTGATGTTGCTCTTGGACCAAAGTGTTTGTGTTTGATATGAGAAAGGAAGGGAAAGAAAGAAATGAGAAGTGAACTAAAGCCAACACTCCCTACACACACGGTTTATGAAAGCAAAACAAGGTGTGGGATTTTCCTCTATAGCCCACGGTCTAATGCACAAGCCTAAGGGCAATTTGGTCCACTTCTAAAGGTTTCATGGGGTCTTCTTCGTGGGAGACAAAAGGGGAAGGAAAGTCTTCTCTTAGGTCTTATGAGTCATCCCCTAGGTTCCATTACTCACCACTCCAAGTTTCCTATTTGATTGCCACCTAAATTTTCTACTCTCTTAATGCTTAAGAAATAAACTCCCCTTGGCCCTCTTGAACTATACTCGGCCGAACACATGCACACACATACACATATAATATCCTTTTTATTTCATCATATTAACACTTAACATTACTTCATGGAGGATACATGCAATTGACACATACTAACACATGCATTTTGACACCTCATGCTTTCCTACTCAAGCACACGACACATACACATTTAATTTCTTCTTCATTTTATCATATCAACACATAGCATTAAGTAATGAAATCATGCATCTGTTTACACATATTCAATCATACATGCATACATTTCACATACCATACTTTAGGGCATTATATTTCACACGGTACACATACATCATGCAATCCACACAATTCATGCACTCATTCATTTAGTTTCACTAATTTCATACACCATTTATTCTCAAATCACACATTTAAAAATCCCAAAATTTCCAAAATACAAACTTTAAAGAAAATCAATAAACCATATCGATTTAATTACAAAATTTTAATAAAACCATATTTTTCTCATAAATCAAAGATTTTTAGAGAAACCGTTTATTAAAACCTCAAATCATAAGGAGAAAGTTCGTTTCTAAAAATTTCAAATGACAAAACATAGCTTGGTTTTCATAAAATCAAACTCAATAAAAATCATTTGCTAAAACATTTTTCTGAAAATCATTCTTTTATTCTCAAAAATTCTTCTTAAATAAAACCTCATGGATTTATTTGAGTCCAGAAGTTGCGGGATGTTACATTGACCCCTTCTCAAAGTTGTTTATTTGCGGTACAACCATAGAAACGCTTGGAGCGAGCACCTCAGCCTTCGAGCCTCACAAAATTTCTAAAATGCCCGAACAAACGCCCAACCGCTAGGATGTAGTTGGGTGGGAGCCAAACGCAGCCGCTGCAGAAGAGCTATCTCCAGATCAGAAAAGGGCATCTTAACGCCCAGTCTGATCACGACCTCTTCGTACATGAAAAACTCCCTGCGGTTCCCTTCAATGGTCGTGCACACTCGGTCATTAGCCGATGAAGCACTAATTGTGTAAGACGTCCCAACCTCATCTGTGGGGCACGGGAGTATGTTAGCTCGGATATGGGTCAGATTGCTGTTGACTAAGGCTGACGGTGTACCAAGCACCTCCAAATCAACCCAATCGTAAGCTTTAGAGTTCGGAGGCACAAGAAATTAATGAGGATGCGAGACGCACATACGAACCATACCTGGGGAAAGGGAAGACTTGACATTAGAATCTATAAAATCATAATCTGCAGAAACCCTAACCCTAGGTCGGTTGGTCCTATAGCCGAGCCTACTACACCTTCCCCTAACCTTTACGGTCTTTCCCCAAAAGGGGCTTTCCCTAGGGCGTTTCGAGGCTGAGCGGTTTGAGGTGCGAAATGATACTTGCGCCCGCTCCTCCGCCACATGATACGCTAACCTCCTACATTCCTCATCTGCGAAATTTTGGGGATAATCCACCAATAACGGTGTCTCCACCGTAGGATCCGCCATACGATGGCGAAAGGGGGAAGGGAGGAAATATAATATCTCCAAGTTAGAAGAGGATGATGATGAGGACGAAGAGGAAGAATCCTCAATGTCACTCAAACCCAAAATTTTAGACCACTTTTCATACCATTTATTATCCATGATTAAATAAGAAACCCAGAAATAAAACCCAGAAGAAGAAACCCAGAAAGAAATACAGAACCCAATTAAAACTAGAAAGCCAGAACCTTAGAACCTAGAGCAAACAATATAACAAGAAAGGATCAAGGTACCTGAAGTTTGAAGACTGGCACGAACCGAACTGGAGTAGCAAGACAGAAGCCAAAAAAGCTTCAAGAGAGAATGGCAGAGGAAACACGAAGAATCTGGAATTCAAGAACCAAGAAGGAAAATCGCAGGAGGGAGAAGAGTGTCAGAAGCTCAAGGTTTGGAGGAAAGTGAGAAAAAGAAATGGAAGGGACAGTTGAAGTTCAAAAGGGAACTTCCCCCCACGTTTTGAGCGTTTGGGCTTGTTAGCAAAAGCCCAACTCTGCTTTGATCCACGAAAAGTGACACGTGGCGCACAACCACTTGGAGGGAATATTTAAAAAATCCAAAAGCCAACATGCATAATAATGGCACCTCTGACACAAGCAGCACGTGTCAACAGAAGGACATCCAAACGTCCTTTCGAACAGACGAAGGGACAGCGAGGCATGTTGAGCTGTCTGAAGGTCATTGCCTCATTCCGATCATAACACTCGGCTCCTCAAACAAAAACATAGGAAGACTCTCAGCTCGACTCAAGACTCAAAAGTCTTACCGAGCTAGGGGGCTTATGTGGTAGACCGACCCTCGGTCTACCCTTAAGGTACTCGACCGACCAGATAGACCTATCTGACAGGTGATGCCTAATCCAAGCCGAGCGCTAGTCCTAGGACCCTCTAGCGACCTCGGACCGACCACATGGAGGAGGATCATGCTATGGAGGAGGATCGTCTGACTGCCAATCTGGGATTTCATATTTTGCTTTGTATCTCTATTGTATATATTTTTGAGAGATCTCGGAGAGGCTGGCTTTTATTATGCTAGTTTTCTATGGACTTGTACTACCCAAACTTTGCTATCTCGACTGTGATGTACCTTGGTTGGTATCATATTTTATATATATATACATGACTACTGGTTTTATATGTATCAACTCAAGGTTCATGATTTACTTCTGCAATACTCTGATGTTAAATTGTTTTGAAATATCCCACCAAAGGAGTCGAGATAACGTCTTTTTGAAACAAACATTTTATCTACCTTATTATCATTTTGATACATGTATCTCCGAACCAAGTCCATACTAACTAAGACTTATCTTTATTAAAGTATAAATACTTAGTTATTTTCAAAACAAAGAGAGTGTGACACCTTTTATGGTATCAGAGCATATGGTCCTGATTCTTGATCCTCACAAGCATGGTTCGACAGAAAGGTTCTCAATGAGTAATGTTTTAACTATTTCTTCCAACCTGAGTTTATGAATGTATTGTTTAAGATAGGAATTAATAGTATATAGAAGGTTAGATAGACCTTAATGACCCAAGTCCATAGTGCAGGTCTACTATGGTGGCGCGTTATAGAAACTATACGAACGAGATGTTGGATAGAATTACTGCAGTGTTGGAAAACATGCAGCAGAATCAACATCGATATCAGCAACCGCATTAGCCAGCTAATCCGCCTCCGGTGAATGTAGTAGCAGCTGAGGCTAAAACTTTGTCTGATTTCAGGAGTTGTAATCCTTCAAAGTTTGCTGGTGGGTTTAAACCTGAGGAAGCTAACAAGTGGATCTTGGAGATGGACAAGATCTTTAAAACCTTAGAATGTTCGGATGTTCAGAAAATAGCATATGCTGTTTTTATGCTTGAAGGAGAAGCTGAACATTGGTGGAACCATACTGTACAGTTATTGGCTCATGAATGAAGAGAAGTAACCTGGGAAGTGTTTATGGAGAAATTCCTAAACAAGTTTTTTCCTGAAGATTTAAGAAGGAAGAAAGAGGTTGAGTTTTTACAACTCTGGCAAGGCAGCATGAGTGTGGGTGAATATGCTGCAAGATTTGAGGAGTTAATGAAATACTCTCCTTATTATCAGATGAACCCTGATGAGAGGAGTAAGTGTATTAAATTTGAAGGAGGATTGAGACCTGAACTGAAGTCAGTATTAAGTTATCAGAAGATTCAAAGCTTTCCTATGTTGGTGGACATGTGTAGAATGTATGAGGATGACAAAAAGGCTGAGGCATTGCAAGTGGTGGAAGGAAAGAAGGAACATCAGGGGTATGGACCACAGAGGAGAAGGGGGCATGATAATCGCCACAAGGGTCCTTATTTCAAGAAGAACCGAGGGAAAGGGAAAATGGTGCATGGTGATAGAAACAGTTCCCACAATAATGCTCCTTATTATGAGAAGTGCAAACGTCATCATTTTGAAAGATTTTGCTGGACTCGCAATGGATGTTTTAACTGTGGGAAACCTGATCATTTTCTCGCGACTGCAAGGAATCACAGAAGAACAATTCAAGGGGATCTACGGATAAGCCTGTGATTCAAGGGCGGGTTTTCACCCTTAGTGGTGCTGAAGCTAATCAGACTCCAGAGCTCGTGCAAGGTAATTTCATGCTTAATGATCAACCTTGTAAAATTTTATTCGATTCAGGAGCCACTCATTCATTCATTTCTTTTGAAAGTGTGAATCGTTTAAAGCTATCTGTATCTGAGTCACCCTATTTCCTTAAGGTAAAAACCCCTACTAACTCCCCTGTGATTGCATCAAGTATATGCCTTAATTGCAGAATTAAGGTATTAGATCGAGACTCTTGTATAGATTTGATCTGTCTACCTTTATCCCAACTAGATGTTATTCTGGGCATGGATTGGATGATTAGTAATAATGTGGTCATTGACTGTGAGGAGAAAGCAATTATGTTTAAGGATTCCACCCCAAAGAAGTATCTCTGTTTGTTCTCCTCTGTTGGATTGGAGGAAGATGAAAAGTCTGTGGAGGAGATTCCGGTCGTTCGGGATTATCCAGATGTATTTCCAGAGGAGATGCCAGGATTACCACCGGAGAGAGAGATTGAATTTGGAATTGAGTTGATCCTCAGAACCGGTCCCATTTCTATTGCTCCATATAGAATGGCACCACCCGAAATTGTCGAATTGAAAAAGCAGATAGAGGAGTTGTTGCAAAAGCAGCTTATTCGACCGAGCGTATCACCATGGGGAGCTCCAGTTTTGTTTGTAAAGAAGAAGGATGGAAGCTTGAGAATGTGTATCCTTTGAACAAGGTGACTATTAAGAATAAGTATCCTTTGCCATGGATTGATGATCTGATGGATCAAGTTAGGGGAGCTACAGTATTCTCCAAGATAGATCTGAGGTCTGGGTATCATCAGATCAGGATCAAGGAAGAGGATGTTCCTAAGACTGCATTTCGATCACGATACGGACATTATGAGTATGTTGTAATGCTGTTTGGATTGACTAATGCACCAGCGGTTTGCATGGATAACATGAACCAGATTTTTAGACCATATTTGGATTCATTCGTGGTGGTATTCATTGATGATATCCTAATATACTCTAAGAATCTGGAAGAACATGCTGAACATCTTCGGATAGTATTGAATATTCTGAAGGAGAAGCATCTCCATACCAAACTATCCAAGTGTGAATTTTGGCTAAGAGAAGTGAAGTTTTTGGGGCATGTGATTTCTAAGGAGGGTATAGCGGTCGACCCGACTAAAGTTGATTCAGTCCTGCAGTGGGTACAGCCTAAGTCTGTAACTGAGGTTAGAAGTTTCTTAGGACTGACCGGTTATTACTGAAGATTTATCGAAGGATTCTCAAAGATCGCACTGCCTCTCACAAAGTTTACTCGAAAGGATCAGCCGTTTATTTGGGAAGAGAAGTGTGAGAAAAGCTTTCAGATGCTGAAGGAAAGATTAACATCCTCACCAGTGTTAATCTTACCTGACGCTCACAAGGAGTATGAAGTGTATTGTGATGCATCGAAGCAAGGGCTCGGAAGTGTATTGATGCAAGAAGGAAGGGTAGTGGGATATGTGTAACATCCCAAATTTTAAACCTAAGTGCAAATAAATTAATAATAGTTTGGGATAATTGAGATAATAATAATAAAACTATAAATAGGTATTAAAAGAAGTGTTCAAGCATTAGAAAAGATTAATAATAATAATAATAATGGTTTAGGAAAAGAAAGGAGCATTAAATTGGAGTTAGGAACAGGCCAGAAAAATAGATTATTCGGTACTAAAACATAACATAGGGTAGAAAATCAAAATAAAAGATTTAGGGCTCAAAACAAAATTTCCACCGTTGGATATGAAGATATGATTTTTAGGAAGTTGCTCGTCAAATTTGAGCAAGATCCAACGGTGAACGAAGAAGTTATGGCGATTTGAAGATAAGGGGAAAATAGAAGAAAAATAGAAAAGCAAACTAGCAGTATCTGATCATTATACTCGAGTATTTTGTGAAATACTCTAGTATTTTGGGTCAAAATACTCGATTGTTGACAGAATTACTCGAGTATTTCTGCCTGATGTCACCACTAAAGCCATTTCGCTTAAGCGAAAATTCTGCGATCTGCAAAAATAAAAAGGCACGTTGGGGGTCATTCAACCCCCAAAACCCCCATTTCTTCTTCCCTCTTCTTGGGTCCGAAACCCTAGCTAAGGGACACCCAAAATTCTTCTCATTCCTTCAATTCTTCATGAATCCAAGCTCCAATCTCCCTCTTTTATCACCTCCAAGTCTCAATTCCTCCTCCCAACCCTCCCTCCATCCACTATCACCATTGATTCTTAAAAACCAACCCTCCAAGCTTCAAGGCATCTCTCAATTTCTCTTTCCCATCTTCCAATTAGAGCCACCACCACCACCTCAAGCTTCTCCATCATCATCCTCATCCTCAAGCTTCCTATGGCTTCCATGGTGTGAGCTTCAAGCTTCAATCTCCATAATCATCAAGGTTTCCTTTCCCCTCTTTCCTTTTCAATATTTCCATTTCCTTTTGATTTGGGTATTCTCATAACCCTTATTTATTATTGTTGTTGTTATTGTTCCTTGCCCCAATTTTACAAGAGTAATTTGGAGCCTCCCACACTCTAAGAGGGAACTCATCAAGCTTGCTCTGCTTCATGGATTAGTGGATACCGACACCTCTCTTACATTAGGGTGCAAAGCTCTCTTAAGGTTTAGTCTCCTTTAATTACATTTAAGGTAAGGGGTTTATTGCCGCACGGTGGTTGTGTAACTAGTACTGTGTAGTCATGCTTGAGATTATCTGATTATCTGTGATTAGGGAACTTAGAATTTATTTTCATGACTTGGCATGCTTATGTGAGTTAATTGCTAACTGAAATACGTTAAATGCTAATTGTTGATTAAATGTTTAAATGTCAATAATTATGTTTTAAATGTTGATATGTGAATGTTGATGCACGAATTGATGAGGATGTGAGTTTGGTTTAGAGTAGTATTAATAATAGCAAAGGAGTGAAAATTGAGGAAATTTAGGGAGTGTTCTATTTTTAGAAATAAAGTGATTTAGAAGGAAAGAAAAGAAATAAATTAAAGAGAATAAAGGTGAGAGAATTAGAATAAAATGAACCATTAAAATGTAATTGAATTAAAAAGGATAAAGAAAGAAAGATAGGAAATGTGACAGGTTGGTTGTGGTGACCCTGTGGCTGGCGCAGGTGGGTTGTGGTGACCCTGCGGCCAATTAAAAGACATTGTCACAGGTTGGTTGTGGTGACCCTGTGGCTGGCGCAGGTGGGTTGTGGTGACCCTGCGGCCAAGTAGAACACATTGTCACAGGTGGGTTGTGGTGACCCTGTGGCTGACACAGGTGGGTTGCGGGGACCCTGTGTCCTGGCGTAGATGCGTCGTGGTGACTCTGCGACCAGTGGTGACGACTTGCACAGGTTGGTTGTGGTGACCCTGTGGCCTATGATAGAAAACGGTGTCAGTGGGTACTGGGCCCTAGAAGACGTATGGTATGTGGAATCCGCACGCATGGGTTGAGTAAGACGTGAGGCCTTTGGGGATCCGTACGCATCGGTAAGACGTATCCTCGGCAAACGGGGAACGCAGTGGCGGGAGCCCCACGACACGATAAAAGATAAAGGAAAGAAATAAAAGATAAAGGAAAGAAATAAAAGATAAAGGAAAGTAGTAAAAGATAAAAGAAAGTAATAAAAGATAAAGGAAAACAGTAAAAGATTAAGTGAAATGCAAAGAAATAATAGGAAGTCAGGGGGAGTAAAGGAAGTGCGAGGAAAATGAATAGAATAGGTAGAATAGGAAAGGAGAGAAAAGGAAAGAGGATAGGAAAGTAGATAAAGGAAAGGATTAGAATTGGATGAAGCATGGGCGTAGGACGATAATGTGAATAGGATAATGATTAAATAGAGTAAATGTGAATATTAGTTGGAAGGTACAAAGAATTGGAGATGGTTGTGTTTATAGTGAATAGGTGATTGGGTGTGTTTATATTCGTAAAATTTGATTTATTTGCTAAATGTGTTTGACTTGGGTTATGCTCTATGTTTTACCAGTTAGTGCAATTCTCACCCTTACAACCATCACAGGTACAGGTCAGGAGCATAGCTGTTATTTGCGTCGAGCAGGAGCACGGTTTCCCACGGGAAGTGTGAGTAATTTATTTTTCATTTTGAGTTGAGTCGTACCGGGCCATATTATGGAATACTATGTATTTTTAAGAATTTATTTATAAATGTATTTTAAATCTCAGTTGTATATTTGGTGGCCCGGGGTCTTTATTTGGTTCCTCGAATATCTAAGCATTTTCATCTTAGTATTTTATCCCCGGATATTGGGGGAAGAATTAAATTATATATGTATAATCTATCTGGATGCCTGGTTGTTGTTGAAACTGTCTTGAACAGGTTACAGGTCAAATATAAATTTTGGGAATGTCCATAAAACAGAGGAAACTCTGTCCAATTTTCCGGAAAAATTATAATAAGTATTTTTAATTAAAAAGAAATTTTCAAATCCATATCTTCAAAATAGGTAAAATAAAATAGGTTGTTACAATATGCATCTCGTCAATTAAAGATTCATGAGGTGAATTATCCCACCCATGATTTGGAACTTGCTGCAATAGTTTTTTCCCTAAAGATATGGAGGCATCATCTCTATGGCACTACATTCAGAGTGTTTAGTGACCATAAGAGTTTGAAGTATTTGTTCGATCAGAAAGAATTGAACATGAGGCAGCGTCGGTGGATGGAGTTTTTTAAAGACTATGATTTTGAGCTTCGTTATCACCCCGGCAAAGCCAATGTGGTGGCAGACGCTTTGAGTCGGAAAGCAATTCATGTAAGCTCGATGATGATCAAAGAGGCTGCTTTGATTAAAGAGTTTAGGGATTTAAGTTTGGTGATACAAGTGGAACCCACCAGTATTAAGATGGGTATGTTGCAAATCTCCAACGAATTCTTGGTTCGAGTTCGTGAATTGCAACGAGAAGATGAGGAATTAAAGGAGAAGAGAGAATTGTTGATAAGAGGATAGGAGCCTGATTTCTCTGAAGGATCGGATGGGATTCTTCGTTTCAAAACGAGAATCCGTATACCAAAGGATCGGGAAATTAGGAGGTTAATCTTGGATGAGGCACACAAGAGTCAGATGAGTATTCATCCAAGATCAACCAAAATGTATCGAGATCTGAAGGGTATGTTCTGGTGGTCAGGACTCAAGAAAGATGTTGCGAACTATGTAGCATCTTGTTTGGTCTGTCAGAAAGTCAAGGTGGAACACCACAAACCTGGAGGGGAGTTGCAACCCTTGGAAATCCCTCAGTGGAAGTGGGATAGTATTTCCATGGATTTTGTAATAGGGTTGCCAAGGACAGTTGCAAACCATGATGCAATCTGGGTAATTGTGGATCGTTTGACTAAGCCGGCGCTTTTCATTCCGGTGAATATGCGCTATCCTTTGGAGAAGCTTACTCAGATTTACATCAAGGAAGTAGTACGGCTGCATGGGGTACCTTCCAGTATTATTTCAGATCGTGATCCGAGGTTCATGTCAAGGTTTTGGTGTAGTCTACAACAATCCCTGGGAACAAGACTCAAGATGAGTTCAGCATACCATCCTCAGACGGATGGGCAGACGGAAAGGACCATTCAAACCTTGGAGGATATTCTGCGAGCTTGTGCATTGGAAGAACAAGGAAGTTAGGATCAGATTTTGCCGCTTGCAGAATTCACATACAACAATGGGTATCATGCAAGTATTGGAATGGAACCGTTTGAAGCATTGTATGGAAGAAAGTGCCAAACCCCGCTATGTTGGTTCCATGTGGGGGAGAACTTGCACCTTGGTCCTGACTAGGAATGGGCACGGGCACGGGCGGGCACGGATAGACACTACCCGCTACCCGCTGTGTTAGAGACAAATAATATCTGTGCCCGCCCATTACCCGTACGGGTACCCGTTCACGGGTTTTTGTGGGTATATGTCAATACCCGCAAATATAACGGGTATCCACGGGTATAAGTGAACTTAGCTGTAAAAAAAAAATAAAATATACATAAATAGAAAATATATATAAACAGATATGCGCATACACAATGCTTAAATACACAGTGGTATACATAACGGGTATCCACTTGAAGTGTGCATTTCTATTGCTATCCAATACCATATACATGTCAAACTGTCCTATCTTTAATTTGATATTGTATTGACTATTGAAGCATACAAATCCTAAAATCCAAAAAAGTAGTGGCCCAGCACATCAAAAAAGTAGTGGTGCAGCACATCAAACATAGTAACTATTAAAACATTCAAAACAAAAGTTCCCACAGTACTCCAGCACATTAAAAACATATTTAACATCAAAAGAAGCCCTATTCAAAAAACATTCTTCTACATTTGCCAATGATCTTCAAATATTGGCATCATTCCCTCCAACACCACTTTCATGATTTGCTTCCTACAAAATAAAGCATACAAATAAAAATTAAAAAAGACAACATTCACCAATCTAAATATAACAAAAACAACACAATTAATATCAAAGCATAGTTTAAGCACTAACTTCAATATCAATATCAACATCCTCCAATATTGTACTGCATTCAACAATGTCTAATGGTGCTCTTGAAGAGCCTGAAACACAAAACGGAAAAAACTAGTAAAACTTAAATGAATTAATATAAATCTCTAATTAAAAGTAAAGACATTATTACCTTTCATGTCACTCCTAAGCCAATCCTTGAGACACATCAATGCCTCTATACAATCCGGGCGCAATCTACTGCAATGAGGGGTAAGAAATCGTCCACCAGTACTGAATGTAGACTCTGAAGCAACGGTGGAGATCGGAATTGCTAATAAATCTCTTGCAATTCTTTGCAAGGTAGGGTATTTTACCCCATTTACCTTCCACCAAGCTAAAATGTCAAACTCCTCACCATTATCAGGAAGAACATTCTCCTCTAAATAGACATCCAATTTAGTCCTACGGTGCAATGTAGCAACATTTTGCTGAGAAACAAAACATTGAAATTTTGCCCTCCAATCAACATTTACTCCACTACCACCCACAGTTGCAAGAATGGGAGTTTGAGCTGCTGATGTGTTGGCATTATCATGGTTTTTCAGATCATATTCTCTTAACAAATCATCACATGTAGCTTTCACCTTTCCCAATTCATAATCAGATTTGTCTCCATAAATTATGGGGAAAAAAAGTCTAACCAATGAAATTTGTACCTAGGATCTAAGACAATACCAACAGCCATCAATAAACTTGTATCTCCCCAATATTTTTCAAATTTGGTAAGCATGGCTTCAGCCATTTGGTAAATGACAAATTTAGAGCAATTAAGCCACTCAACCAAAGCCAACATAATCTCACATACTTTAGGGAAAAAGATATTTGCAGTTGGATACAAAGAGCCAGAAAACAACTTTGTTATCTCATAAAATAACTCCAATCTTTGACAAATATCACTAGCCATCTCCCAATCATCTTCACTGGGAAAACATGTGTATTGATTTTCTCTACGTGCCAATCGTTGAAAGACATCTTTGTATGGTATGGCAACATGAAGCATTAAAAATGTAGAGTTCCACCTAGTTTTGCAGTCAAGACCAAGTTTTTTAGAATACACAATATTTAATTGCCCACATGTCTCTGCAAATTTCTCTTCTATTTTTGGTGTTGCTGTCCAAAAACTAACACTATCTCTAACCCTCTCAATAGCACCAGAGATTATGGACAAACCATCCCTCACAATAAGATTCAGTATGTGAGCACAGCAACGCATGTGAAATAGCTTACCACCCAAAATAAATGACCTAGGAGGGATCTTACCCAGTATGCAGTCGATCATTTTATCATTTGTAGTGAAATTATCAACTGTGAGAGTAGACAACTTTGCATCTAGATTCCAATCCAACAAGCACTGAAGCAAGTAATCGCTAAGAACTTCGCTAGTATGAGGTGCAGACACATATATGAACCTAACAATATTAAACAAAAATGTCACCATAATAGTACAATAATAATAAAACATACATTTAGAAAATGTGTGTATAAGTATAGTATAAATTCCTTACAAGCTGATCTTTTAAGGTCCATGAATCATCGATGTAGTGTGCCGTCACAGCCATATAGCCTTTGTTTTGGTTACTAGCGGTCCACATGTCAGTTGTAATTGCAACCCGACTATGATTCTTTGACATCAGCTTCATTGTCTTAACTCTCTCACCATTGTACAACTTCATGATGTCTCTCTTGATGGTTTTGCGAGAAATTCCTTTAAACAAGGGTTGCAAAGAAACACAAAATTCCTTGAAAAGTACATGATCGACCATGGTAACCGGGTACTCATGAAAGACTATCATATTAGCAAGTGCACGTCTTGCTACATCTTGATTGAATGCATAAGAACCAACAAAAACCGTATCACGCCCTCTTTTTGCTGTTTTTAGAACTGCTTGCCTTATATCTTGACTGTTTTTATATATACAGCTCTTCAAGTGATTACGCAAGTGTGATGTTCCTTGAATTGGGTCACCCAAAAGTTTCTTCTTACAATGAGTGCAAGTTGCTTTCCATTCTCCCTCAATTTTAGACCTCGTGAAATGCTTCCAAACATCAGACTTTTGTTTTGGAATCTCATCTTCAATTTCAATTGGATCTGGGCTTTCAGGTTCAGGTTGTATTTGGGGACTATCTACATTCACTGGATGTGGGTTTGATTCACCCGCATTAGGAGGAACTTGCTTAGTTGACATCCTACAAAATAAGATATTCAAAGTCATTAGAGACAAATTCCATAAACCATTTAATGCCAAAGCTGTCTAGGTAGATAACTACAGGTCATGGGAAAGAGCCACAGTATAATACCTTATAAAAAAAAGTCAAAGTATGAACAACATGCATGGGACAGTCAGAGACAAGAGATATGAGACATCAAAACTCAAAAGCATATCTCCATATCACTATATAGATTAATAGTAATATGAGCATCCAATAAATAGAAGCAATACCTTTCTATCCTTACTTTTCCTTGTCAGATTATGATCATCCTTCTTTCTTTTGATATTTTCCTTTTTCTGCACAAAAAATTGCAAAGCAGGCATGTATTTGGTCACAGACGAAATAATTGCTTCAAAATTTTCAGGGCTTCTCTCAAACTTTAAAAAAAATTAATAGATATACATATACATATATATATAATATTAGTAACAGATTATAAGATTTTTATGAGGATCAAATTGTGACTAATAGTAAGCATCTTATCTCTTCCTTCCTTTTTTGGTCAAGAGTGGGAGGGATGTAAAAGAAATTAAAGTCTCTAGCACCATTCTAATGGAGAAAAGATTCATCAAATTCTCGATAAGTTTTTACAACCATCAACTACCCTTGTCAAATCCTTGAAAGTTTTAGCAACAAACAATCTTCTAATAAAGAAGGACAATGATAGTTAAAAACTAATTGCTGCAAAAATATTGTACATAGTTCAATTCAATGGGCACCTCCTGAAATATGTAAATAGCACTTGCATAGAAAAATTATGGGATTCTACATTCACTTAATAATAATAATAATAATAGAAAAGAATCAATACTCAGCAGCAACAAAGAAACAGAGAAAGAGGTATGTTACTTACATTCATAAACCTGACTCGCAGCGCCACATCGCGAACTGTCTTATTCTGTAAGGGAGGTTTATATCTGTTACTAACGCTGCGGCAAGGGAGACGACGCTGCAGCGGAGGAAGGAGCGGCGAGGAAGAAGCGACAGCGGCAGCAGCGACTCTTCGAATACCCGCGATGGCCGACGAGGAAGGAGCGATGAGGATGGAGCTACGGTGACGACGATGTGGCGGCGCTTCGACGGAGGAAGGAGACGGCGCTGGGTCGGCTGGGAGGAGGGAGCTCTGCTAGGGTTCTCATTTTGTGAAGTGTTGAATTGTGGCTGGTCTGCTGAGTATACACCTAGGTTAACAAGCTATGGACAAATAGGGTAGATATTAGGTTACTAATGTTTAAAAATAGAGGGGTAATTTAGTACTTTCACATTAACGGGTACCCACGGGTACGGGTACCCCAATACCCGTGCCCGCCCGTTTCATTCACGGGCAAGTCAAAAATCCGTTGACTTTAACCCACGGGTACCCGTTCACTACCCGTACCCGTACCCGCACGGGTATTACCCGCGGGTATGGGTTTTATGCCCATCCCTAGTCCTGACGTAGTTCAGAAGACAACTGAAAAGATTCGAATGATTCAAGAGAAGATCAAGACTGCTCAGAGTCGTCAGAATAGTTATGCCAATCAGATGAGAAGACCTTTAGAGTTCTTAGAAGGTGACCATGTGTTCCTTAGGATTGTACCAATGAAGGGAGTGAGTAGAGCCTTGAAACCTAAAAAGCTTTCACCTAAGTTTATAGGTCCCTACCAAATCCTTAAGCGAGTAGGTCCTGTAGCTTATCAAATAGCTCTACCCCCATCTTTATCCAATCTGCACAATGTTTTTCATGTCTCCCAACTGAAAAAGTATGTGCACGATCCAACCTCAATCCTTCAGGTTCGCCCTGATGATTTAACCTTACGAGAAAACCTAACCTTCAAGGCTGGCCCAATTAGAATCGAGGACAGAAGAGTAAAGCAGCTTAGAGGGAAGGAGATTCCACTAGTCAAAGTCTGTTGGCAAAGTGGAAATGATTTTGAGGCAACTTGGGAATTGGAAGATAAGATCCGTAAGGATTATCCTGAGTTGTTTTCGTAGGTTGAATTTCGGGGACGAAATTCCTATTAAGTGGGGGAGTAGTGTAACACCCCAAATTTTCATTCCTAATGTAATGAAAAGATAATTATGAAAGTTATTCAAAAGAATTTCCGTAAATTATAAATATTGTTTTTATAATTAAGGCAAAACTACTAGATTGGTCCTCTAAGTTATTTTTTGGTTGCGATTTCGTCCCTTAACTTTTTTTCGTTTCAAATATATCCGTAAGTTTGTAACTTGTTTCAAATAAATTCTTCCATCCAATTTTGTCTTAACACCGTTAATGGGAGCCTCCTATGTGGCAACCATTGATCTTACGTGGCTAAAACTCAACGTTACACCCCCAAAATGATGTCATATGAGGCCAAAAGAGAAAACCAAAACAGTTAGGAATAACCTAATTAGCTTTTATTTTGGTCTCATACGACATCGTTTTGGGGTGTAACATTGATTTTTAGCCTTGTAAGACCATTGGTTGCCACGTAGGAGGCTCCCATTAACGGTGTTAAAACAGAATTGGACGGAAGGATTTATTTGAAACAAGTTACAAACTTCCAGATTTATTTGAAACGAAAAAAAGTTAAGGGACGAATTCACAACCAAAAAATAACTTACAGGACCAATCTAATAGTTTTGCCTATAATTAATTTGGAGTTAATTACTTGATTATGTGTGTGCTTGTGATAATGATCTTGCATTAGAATTATGCTAATAATTAATAATAAGTGAAAATAGAGTTTTTGCACATTAGTCCCTGATTTGGGACCTAGAAGTAATATTAGAAAGATTTTGGAGGGAAAAGGGATTAAAATATTTATTTTTCAAAATTGGCCAAAAAGACTCGAGTATCTGGGAAGAACACTCGAGTATTCTGGTCAGTGTTGCACTCGTTAGTGCGTTTGATGAGTCAGCACTCAACGATTTTAAATCATTGACACGAAATCACCCTTAGACTCGATAGTGGGCTTCGTGTCGCCCTGCATGGATGATGATTCATGCAATATAAGCATGGTTGGTGACGAGGATCGACCATTTGGTCGAATTTCTCCATGAATTTGAGGTTAGGGTTCCCAATTTCGTCCTCCACGTTCTCCATCGTTTCTGAGAGTTGAGTTGAGAGATACACACCATTGTAAAGCTCACATCACGAGCTTTACAAAGACATAAGATTTAAGAGTTGAAGTTGCACGAGGAAGGAGAATTGGAGCTCGAAAATCTGGTGTTGTTGCTGTCAAAGTCCAGAAACCGAAGTCCGGAGCTTACTTTGAGCTTGGATTTTGGTAAGTATATGAGTTCTCCAATCCTCAAATTCCTTTCTACCTCTAGTCCTTGTTGCAGAGAATTGATTCTAATTATTTTCCCCAATTTCGAAACTGTCTTTGCATGACACAATCAATGGTCTTTGGACTCTGTTCGAATGGGGCTGCATGCAAAGGATTTTGTGAGACAATGCTTTCCAGTCAATTTCTCTGCAATCTTTGTGTTGATTCCCGGCCTAGAGGTGAGGGTGAAGCTAATTGTTCAATAGAATAAGTTTAATTGGTAGGATTTTATGTGTGGAGTCACCATGAGACTCTTTGGGCATAGTTTGAAATAGGTTTGAGGTGTGGAGGCCTCTCTGAGCATAAAATTTGGTTTGAGCAAGTTTGTTATGTTTCATGTGTACTGTATGCAAGTTATTTTCATGCCAAAAATGATTAGAATGGAATTTGGTATGTTTAGTTGCTCAAAATGTGGTTTTTATGCATAATTGATGCTCAGTTATGATTCACTGTAATACAATGTAATTTTTGTGTTGGAACATGTTTAACTTACATAATGTGAGCTCTGTTGAGCATTGGTTTGGTTTGGATTTGATTAGAATTGAAAATGGTATGTTAAACTCAAGTGTTCAGTGTTATCTGACTGTCAATACTCGAGTATTTGACTCTAGACTCGAGGCTTTTAGACGCACCAGTGCGCCTGGTGGTACCACCGCTCGAGTCTCTGGCTCATGACTCAAGTATTGACCGTGCTGAGAATGAACTATCTTAATGAACAACTCGAGTATTTCATGATCCACTCAAGTCTTCTGGGTTGAAGGAGACTCGAGTACTTCATGAACGACTCGAGTATTTCACAAGGACCTGAGAATGGAACTTTTCAGAAAATCAAGAACAACTCGAGTATTACTAAGAACTACTCGAGTATTTTTGTACAGAGTCAATTTAACCTCGAGTCTTTTAGAATTTACTCTAGTCTTACTAATCAAAGTGCTAATACAATACCATTTTCAATTAAGTCAAATTTAAAGTAAGTTAAGGGTAAATTATCAAGGATGGATCATGTTCCAAGAAAGATATATATGGTGTTAAAATTACATTGTTATTACATGAGTGAACATAATGCATGTTGCACATAACAAGATTAATGGATAATCTTAAATGGAACTTTGATGTGCATTCATTCATGGAATTATGGCGATAAGGATATCGTTTATCATGTTCGAGGAACATGAGGAGGGTACTCTGGGAGTACCAATTTGGATACGCCTTGCTCGATGACACATTTTGGTAATGTGGGCAGTCATGTGGTATCCTGCTGCGTCTTGGTGGCGCGATATGCACTTTGATAGTGCTGCTGCACTTTGGTAGTGCATGATACATTTTGATAATGTGGGCAGTCATGTGGTATGCTACTGCGTCTTGATAACGTGACGTGCACTTTGGGAGTGTCGTCATGGATTATGGTCCGAGCAGGTGTAGTATACGTTTTGAAAACGTATCTGGGTTGTTTGGTTGGACGTCCATCAAGAGATAGTTGGAGAATTTCAGGAGTTTGAGACAGTGAGCATGCATCATGCCATGTAATTAAAGGAATTAATTGTAAATGGAAATTTGGCTTGCTTATATGTATATGCATATCACTTGACTAATTGGTAAATGTGATTGTTTACATGCTTTCAATATTCTTATTCGATTATGTGGCCTATATTGCTTACCCCTTATGCCCATTGTAGGTGATGGCTCGCTATCTAGCTTGCATTGAGTTGCGCCCACTCCCTAGTGGAGTGTGGTACTACGAGGACCATCGAGCCACTTTTGAGGGAGAGGTAGAGGTTACCCTCTATAATCCCAACCCCTTGGCTCGAGTCCGTCCTCGTAGGTTCCGCATACCGATTATTTATACCCTGCATGTACCCCCGTTTTATACATATCATGGACCACCCCCGGCTCGACCAGCTCGTAGATTTCACTCTTTTCGCTTTCGAGCAGCTACTAGATTCCATCCCTCTGCTTCCCGATTGATTCGTGAGGAGACTCCTGTGGCTAGTCCGATGAGTCCGGATCATGGGACTCCCTGAGCTGACCCAATGCCCAGTTGTAGGGCACCGACTCAGTCGGATGAGGTGGAGGAGGACCCTGAGGAGGAAGAGAGTGAGGGGGAGCCAGTCGAGCACTCCATTGGGAGCCAGTGGGGAGTTGGGGATCCACCGGGTGATGCATAGTATTAATAGTTGGTGTGTGGGACATGTGGAGTTCTTGCTGGAGACCTGATGGAGGAGGATCATGCTATGGAGGAGGATCGTCTGACTGCCAATCTGGGATTTCATACTTTGCTCTGTATCTCTATTGTATATATTTTTGAGAGATCTCGGAGAGGCTGTCTTTTATTATGCTAGTTTTCTATGGACTTGTACTACCCAAATTTTGCTATCTCGACTTTGATGTACCTTGGTTGGTTTCATATTTTATATATATATATATATATGACTACTGGTTTTATATCTATCAACTCAAGGTTCATGAATTACTTCCGCAATACTTTGATGTTAAATTGTTTTGAAATATTCCACCAAAGGAGTCGAGATAACATCTTTGTGAAGCAAACATTTTATCTACCTTATTATAATTTTGATACGTGTATCTCCGAACCAAGTCCATACTAACTAAGATTTATCTTTAGTAAAGTATAAATACTTAGTTATTTTCAAAACAAAGAGAGTGTGACAGTGACGGCGTTAGTGAACTCCCTCCCATACCCATTCGAACCAACAAATCTCCTGGCCCTTCTCATTCCCCTCCTCGATTCACTACCAATGTCCCGCCGCAAAACCCTCTCCTCTTCTCCACACCCCCGTAAGTGTTGTCGGTGCCATCACTTGAGGTGGTCGAAACCACCGCTGTGCAGATCCCGCAACACAGCCGCCTCAACCATCAATTCCTCTACCCTTCAGATTTAGGGTTTGCGCTCTTCTCATTTTTACTTTACTCTTTCATTAGAGTATTAAAGTTTGATTCATTTCAGGAATTGGAACTCAGAAGCTGACTCTGAAAAGACTGCACTTCAGGTATCATCTTCTTCCCTTTACGCTAATTGTTCAGTCAATAAGGATAAATTTGCATTTGTATTCTGATTGAAATGAGTTACAAACAACAAATTAGTGTTAGTATGGCTTGATGATTTTACTAAAAATAACTTGCAATATCGTACACAAATGCAAGAGGAGGAATTAATCTTAGTCGAAAAAACTTTCTATTCAAAGTAGTATTAAATCGTGAAATTAGAGACTAATCATTTAGCTTACCTGGGCTAAACTTCTCTTTGCTCTGACATTGATGGGTCTGACTAATTAGAAAATGATAATTTTTTCTTGTTTTCTTCAACTTAGGTTAGTTCTTCAGCATAGCTTATGTAACACCCTTATAATTACTACCCTTAATTCCCAAGTATTAAAAATGTGTACTTAAAAATTTCTTTTTAATATAATAAAATCACCCGTCAAACGGACGGAGTTTTGCCTGTTTTTCGGAATTTTCCAAATTTTAACCTGTGAATAACATTATCAATATAAACAACCAACAGGCAACAGGGCTTCATCTCATGCACTTATCATATAACAGCCCCATGGGCATAAAATATAATATCCTGTATCAGTTATCAGAGTTTAAGCGGAAAATAAATACTAGGTGCAACTAGCATGATGCTCAACACATTGCTATGCCAACAATAACATCCTAATCCCAATAATAACCCTACTCTCCCTGTGAGGGAGAGCACTCCTGCTCGGCCGGGGGCTGCGCTAACTCAATCTCTGTACCTGAAATATGGTAAGGGAGTGAGCATTGCACATGAAATAGAAAAGCAGTTTCTAGATAAACATAACAACTAACCAGGCCAAACACAATTAGCAATTTAATTCACATAAGTACAATTTCATCGCAAGCATACCACATTTTCCAATTCCATCATTTTACAAGTGCCGATTCCCTTTTTAGTTAATTCTTTTCCACCCTTTGGTTCCCTTTTATTTATTTTCCCCATTTCCAAAGAAATCCCTTTTTAATCCCTTACCTTTTCCTTATTTTTACGGTGTATATATGTCTCCACCAAATCGAAGGCCTACATACATACACCAATCACGATGTATGTCTCCACCAAATCGAAGGCCTACATACATCGCGTTTCCATTACCATTATCTTATTCAATTTTATTCCCCCGTTTCCTTATTCATTTCCTTTTATTTTCGGTGTATGTATGTCTCCACCAAATCGAAGGCCTACATACATACACCAATCACGATGTATGTCTCCACCAAATCGAAGGCCTACATAAATCGCGTTTCCATACCGTTACCTTATTTTATCCAATGTCCTTTCCTTTTTCCTTTTTATTTCGGGTGTATGTATGTCTCCACCAAATCGAAGGCCTACATACATACACCACCGACGATGTATGTCTCCACCAAATCGAAGGCCTACATACATCGCCCCGTTTACGTTGTATTGTCTCCCCCAAATTGAAGGCCTACAATACAACCCCATTTTACGATGTATTGTCTCCCCCAAATTGAAGGCCTACAATACATCACCACCTTTATCCATTATTAGTTGTCCATATATATATCATTATTTTGTCTACCAATTCCATTTAATGTTTAACAAATTATTCCAAGCACAAACACCATCATATTATAAACAACTAGCCACATTTCACATTTCACATAACAATTAGGGTGCAAATAATAACAAACTTCACCTTTTCATATAATCATGCAACAACCACATTTTCTTTTCACTTGTCCGAATTATTGAGTCAAAGTCCTAAATTAGGGGTTCATGCCATTTATTTTCCTCCATTAAAACCTAACCTCATTCTTTACTTCCTAGAGTTCCATAATTTCCAATTAAGCCTATTTCTAACATTTTCAATAATTCCTAAATTGAGATTTCTAATTTCCTACCCAAACACATAAACTCCTAGCCAACCATTATATCTAAATACAATCCCTTTCCTAGAACAAGCCAATGCTCACTATATCCACCCCCTTACCTTAACCAAAGAGAGGGAAAGTGGAAAAACCCAAGTCGTAGCTCCAAGCGCTCCCAAAACCAAAAGCTCCGAACGCACGAAGATAGAGATAGTGATAATAATCTTCCCTAAGCCAAAGGAATGGAATGATGATGAGATTATTGCCCCATTTCCATAGAGAATTCGAATTTCCCAAAGAGGGGAAAGAGAGAGAGAAAATCCAAATTAGAGAGAGAGAAATGAAATCAAGAACATGCATACTTACTTGGAGTGACAAAGAGGGACTTGATGGGGGGTTTTGGAGTGATTCCCTTGAAGCTTGATGGATTTGGGATGAGAGGTTTTGTGCCCTAGAGAGAGGAAATTCGTGCATTTTGGCAAGAACAACGTGTGGATTCGCTTTTATTTTTTTTCACAGCAACAGCCTTTAATCGATTAATAATCGATTAAATTGCAGGTTAATCGATTAAGAGGCGATTAAGCTGCACAATTTTTCAGTATCCAGACTTTGAAAGGCCATAACTTCTTCGTTAACCGTTGGATCTTCCTCAAATTTTAAAGCAAGCTTCCTCACCTATCCTACTTCACATCCAACGGTGGAATTTGTGTTTAGAGTTGTAAATCTTTTATTTTGAATTTCCTAATATAGGGTGTTTATAACACCAAAAACATCGCTTCTAACGCTCTTTTGTTCATCTTTCAACCTCATTTTTGATGCCAATGCTTCTTGATTCCTTTATGGCATTCAAAGAACTCCTAATCCATCATTTTACATCCTTTTTCGAATAATCCTTACTTCCAAATCTTATCGTTATGCTAAAAATTATTTGAATTAAAATTCGGGATGTTACAGCTTAATTGGTTTTTGCTGATTTTGAGGTACATATAATCCTTAAGGTACCTTTTGGAAGGGAATTAAGAGTCAAGAGATATTTGATTTGATCGGAAATAGCATTGAAGGAATGGGTGTATATCTGCAAATGTTAGATGAACGTGAAGCCTCCATTGAAACTTTCAACAAACCAGGAAGTGAGAAATTTATCTTCTTGTTATCTACTCAGGCTGGAGGTCTTGGCATTAATCTTGCTACTGCTGATGTTGTCATTTTGTATGACAATGACTGGTAAGTGTGTGTCCAATGGTTGTGGTTGCATCCATCTGTTTTGCTTCTGTACCATAATTAATTCTCGATGATTGGTTTTACAACAGGAACCCAAAAGTTGACTTGAAGGCTCAAGATCGTGCTCATAGGATAGGTCAAAAAAAGAAGTTCAAGTTTTCCGGTTTTGCACAGAGGTTTGCAGTTCAATTCTTTATTTTTTCTTTGTTATTCACCATGTACTTGTTAATATCTCATTTCATCTTGGTAATTAATTATACAGTACACAATAGAGTAGAAAGTTATTGAAAGGGCATACATAAAGCTTACTCTCCATGCTCTGGAGATTCAGCAAGGGCGATTGATTGAGCAGAAGCGTAAGGATTTTCAGGATTTTTGTTGTTTCTTTCCTGCATGATGTATGGATCATTTAATATAGTTCCATTGGTTAATATGTTCAGTGGTAAATAAAGATGAGTTGCTACAAATGGTTAGATTTGGGTTTGAAATGGTTTTTAGCTCCAAGGATAGTACTATTACAGATGAGGATATTGATAGAATTATTACTAAAGGAGAGGAGGCAACCGCTAAGCTTGATACCAAGATAAAAAAATTTACTGAAGATGCTATCAATTTTAAGATGGATGATAGTATGTTACCTATGAATTTAATCCTTAGCATTGAAAACTATAATGGCCTGATTTTAACAAGTTTTTGCATCCTTTGAGGAATTTGATATGGCTTTTTCACTTATCTGCCATTTATTTGTTGAGTTGCTAATACTTATATTTCCTTTTTGTAGCTGCTGAGTTATATGATTTTGACGATGAGAAGGTAAGAAAGACATTTATTGTGTCTTTGGCAACTTTGATTGGTTCTTTTTATTATTTCTTTGCAACTCCTCATAGTTCCATGTTACTAAACATTCACATACATTTTTCCTATGTTTAATTAAAGGATGAGAACAAAGTTGATATCAAAAAAATTGTGAGTGATAACTGGATTGAACCACCAAAAAGAGAGCGGAAGTGCAAGTAAGCATTGCTTTTTACATTCTATCCATTCAGATTTATTTAGTAGTGTTTTAATGATAAGATATATATGGAACTTTTTGTCTGCACTTTCTTATTCACAGCTATTCAGAGTCTTACTTCAAGCAAACATTGCCCCTAGGTGGTCCTACTAAACCAAAAGAGCCTCGTATTCCTAGGATGCCCCAGTTGTAAGCTTCTAAGCCTTGATGTGTTCTTTTTAACATAGTCCTTTTATTATGACCGATGGTCTTTTGTTTTTCTCCTCTAGGCAAGATATTCAGTTTTTCAACACACAGGCTGAGTGAGCGGTATGAAAAGGAAGTGTGCTATCTCATGACACGTGTTGGTTATTGTTTTTATAGGTTTAGATTGACAAATAGGTATTATTTAGTGCTTATTATTTTATAAAATTTCAGCAAGCACATCAGATTAGTTCTCTCAAGTATTGTTCATGATCACTTCAGCCCATCTAATTTAATTTCTCACTAACAAGTTAAAATATAGGTGCAGTTACATAATTCAGATTGGTTTTCATTTTTACTGGATGAAAGGTACTAATTTATAGCGTAAAGCTTTTGGTTATGAAAATGGCATGATCATTTGAAGTTGACACAACTGGAGCAAGATCTCCAATGAGCTTGGAGCCACTAATTAGGGGGAGACACCGTTTTTGAGATTATAGTGACACAACAAACTGCCATAGCCAAGGCAACTGAGGCATGTGGCTTTGTACTATTGGGTTTTATGTTGGAGGAAATTGAGGGTGTTCTTCCAAGTCATGAATATGCTTCGGTGAGATTAATCTTACTCTTGTTTCCTGTTTTTCTTTATTTATTGCTTGTGGTGCTACTTGTTCTAATATTTCAGAACAAACTATTAAGAACCCATATCAAAACCTAGAATCTGTGTGTTGTTCTGTTTTGAGTGCTGGAAATTGAATTTGATATATGGTGCTGAATAATTATAATTTTTGGACACTGTTATGTTGATTTAAATTGTTAAAATCATGTGAAAATCTATTTAGTTTGCTTCCATTTATTTAGATTGTGATTTTATTGATTTGGTTTTGTTATACATTGTTAAATTTCACTTTAATTGAACAATTCAATTTTAATGGATTTAATTTGACTGTAATTAGTTAATTCTCTATTTAGATACGCCTGCTTTCCAGAGAATTGTTTGATAATTTGATACTATGTTATACATTGTAGTATCACAAATTTGTAAGCCTCTTGGTTTAAGGATCGTAAGAACCTTTTCTAGTTTTATAATGCTTCTCGCACGTGGGGATTGACTTACTGCTGCGTAAAAGTTTCTACTCTCGCTTCAATTTTAAGATGATGATCTTATTAGAGAGGAAAAAAGTGAAATTAGGGAGGAGAAACGCTTACAAACCATAAACATGATTCTATTATAGCTGATTATTTATAATCGATTATTGAAATAAATATTTATTTGCAAGTAACCTAACATACTTGCAGAAGATTGAATCAAGTGTCGTGTTTTAACTTTTTAACTTCGTACTAATTCAACACATAATAACTAACATTATAATATTATATACATCTAACGATTTTCATTTAAGTGTGATCCATACATATATAAAGTCAATATATTGAAAGATTATGTCAATGAATGATGTTGTCTGACTTTTGTAGCCTTTGATTAGATTTGCAAATGAATAATTGTATTAGGCACTGGTGATTACTCACTGGTAATTATTTTCTGTGTCATTTGCTGCAGACTGATTGGGAGGGTGGCTTTTTCCCTCTTACAATGCACTTCAGTGAAGACTACCCTAGCAAGCCTCCAAAGTGTAAATTTCCTCAAGGTTTCTTCCACCCTAATTGTAACACCCCGTTTTTTTTAATATAAAAATATACGGAAATAAAAGTTGGAAATCAATAATTGAAACTTTAAAGGTTGTTTCATTAAATAAAATAAAATAATTAAATCAAAGTTTGAAAGTTAAAGTGGATAACTTTAAAAGGTTGTTTACAAATTAAATTTATACAAAAGGTCGGGCACTTAATTACAATATAGACCAATATACAAGAATTGTTTTCCTTTCTTCCAAATTGTTCCGTTGCGCACTCTGATCTCCAAGCTTCTTGAACTTGTACCTAAAATGTTATCCACTAAGGGTGAGATCTTTCACAGCACAGAAAATTAAAAGGACAGTAAACAATTCATAATAAAAACTTAAGAATAATAACCAAATTAAAGATAGGAATAACAAAGTACGACCTATTCAATTCTCCACTTTCACACTTAGTTCAATTTCCCATTACTCACTTCCGATTCTATAACCAATATCCACTCCCATTCATTTCATTTATATTAATTTTCAGTTCCAACTCCCTTTAACAATTCCAATACCCCTCACTATAATAGTTACTCTATAACAACACTTATCATATTCACAATTATAAACAATTAGCACTTAGATTTCATAACAACTAACACAACCAACACAAGTTCACAAATCGCAGCAAACAAGTCAAACAGTCGACATACTCAGGTATGTCTCAGTGTGTAATAATTTAAGTCATCTTCCTAAGGTTCTTCACTTCCTACTTTAACAATACACAAAATAATTTAATAAACACATTTATAAAAATATCAAAATTAACTAAAACTACGGGAGTAATTCTAATCAAACACTAATTTGCTACCCACACTCTAATTTAACTATTAATCCCAAATCCTATTATAAACTCTAACTATCCCTAACTCAAAGTGTGGAAAGAGTCTCCTCTTACCTCGAAATCCTAGCAATAACGACAGAGCCATGTTTAACATCCGCAACTTGCTCCAGGGTCAAGGTCAAAAACAACGTGTTGGATCTAAATAGGGAGATATGTTAAAACTAATTATAACATTAAAAATATATATCAAATAAACTCATTTTTGTCAAAATAATAAATATATATCATTATACAATAAAAATATATCACTTTTGTCATAAACATCTCTTCATTTGAAAATATAAGGATACTAAAGATATTGACGGATCGTCAGATAAATTATATAGATGGATAGAGGGAGTTGAGGATATTAATTATCTAAGAAGGATTTGAGATTGAACGGTTGGATCTTGAGTTATTGGACCGGGAAGACAAGAAAAACTAATTGTTTTTCCCCTCTACTGCTCAAACTCTCGTAGCCTTTCTTTCTCTCTCCCGATGTGATTCTCTTCTCACTTTCTTTCTAAAGTTTCTATCACTTCTCACATAGATATTATAATTTGGGGGTGGGTTACGAGGTAGGCTGGGTAGATTTAGGAATTAAATATATATTTTAACAATATGCTCTAATTTGTGGGTCAATGTTTGTAGGCATTTTGGATTATAATTAAAAGTTGGATGATACTAAAAATAAAATACATTTCAGTAAAACAATATTGTATTTTGAATTACTCAAAACTGATTGAAAAATAATAAAGTTACCGGTCCCTCTGGATAGCTATTGCGTAAGAAAAAGTATAAAAATTCAAAAGTAAATATATTTTCTCAATCCTGATATTAAACTTGATAGGATATAATATTTAAAATTTTGAAATAGCAAATTATTATATATAACTTATACCAGTAATTTATTAAACCATTCCATAAGCTAAAAATAAAACAGTCTCTGAACACTATGAAAATTTACAGGGACACTCAAAATATTAAGTTAAACATATTTTTCTAAGAAACTTTTTATAAAAATGTCTCTAAGGCTTGCCTCTTGAGCTCGCTGTCAAAATGTTAATTAAACTAAATAAAAGTACTCTTTTATTTTTGAAAAACGTATGATAACAAATTTATAGTTATTTTGACTACAAAACATATTTCAAATATAATGATGAAATCAAAATTTTATTACAACATTCGAATATTCAAAACATCATAATAAATCATTTAATTATTTAACTACAAGTATTATAAATAGCGGGATGTTACACTAAGACCCACACTTACACTTAAGGCTCAATCTTAGGGTTCTCTACCTAAGTATTCCCTCAAGGTCAAGGCACTAAAACGCTCCCTTGGACTCTGGACAACCTCAATACACGAACCTACACGAATCTTACTCACTCAATCGCAACCACACCAATCTAAAGCCTAAACCAATTATCCTTCGACTATAACCACCGACTCTAAATCACTTCCCTATCCAAACCTTGCACTACAAACGCATCTACATAAATATACACACATACACAAATATAAACATACACGTAAGAAAATACTTATACTACTTACACATATACTTTGAAAATAACTGCAAATACTTATACATATATACATACACATGAATATAATCACAAATATACTTACCTATATATATATATATATATATAAATACATACATACAATAGGAAAATATATATACAAACACTTATACATATATATTTTTTAGCTCAACACCATTATATATATTTATAAATGGATATAATAGAAAAAAAAATAGTTGTAAATCATTTTTCACATGTAAATAAGATATTCCTAAATATACTTATTAAGTTAATAAAAATCAGGATGTTACAATTCTCCCCCACTTATAAGAATTTCATCCCCGAAATTCACTCTTTGAAAAACATTTAGAAAGAATTGAGGAAGGTTTTGTCGAAATTGTTTTGCTTAAAACTGTAACACTCCTTGTATATCATCTTACTTTATAAGAAAAGTAAGAAGTTTATGAAAACTTGGACTTGTTATCGTTGGAAAAAGATCTGAAAATAAGAATTTTCTCTTCCCTTGAAAATTTAATTTCAGAAACACTTGATCAATGATAAAGATTGACTACCAAAATCAGAGTTTGCGGAAACATAGTAAAATCATCATGTTGTACCCCCAAAATATATCAAGTGTAAGAAGTCCATTAATACCAAATAAGTATAATTATGAAACTGAATTCCTCTTATGATACTTTTTTCCAAAGTATGTATCATATAAGTTCTATTAAAAATAGAAATGTTATAGAGCTGGTCACTGGTCCTTTGTCCAAACATCCTTCTGGTCGGATCCTCGATATCTGCACAACGGGTTTCCAACCCACACCTTCTACACTCTGCATGCACCTAAGAGACATCTCCCTTTACAGATTCTTGTGCAAGCTAGATGCACGATCAACACCTAATAAGGGCATGGGGGTTAGCTATACATATTCGCATACTCAAATGAGAATAAAACTAACATCCACAAGTTAACATGTAGCAAATCATGATGCATAATCATATGAGCACACCCGGTTAATTTGACTAATTCTTTCAATGCAGGTGGCATGATGCATGATTTCCTTCCACAACTGAGGCCTCTAAAAGTCCATCTTGGACGTCCTTCCAATACACTGTTGTGTTCCCGGAACACCGACATTCGTTCCCAGAACGTAATGCCGAACCATACTTGGATGATAAGCATTCACTCCCAGAGTGTGCATCACGTTCCCAGAACGTGTAGCAAACCTTACTTGGATAAATAAGCATCACTCCCAGAGTGTGCATCACGTTCCCAGAACGCATACGTTCCCAGAACGTATAAAAACCAGGTCCCGGACACTGGCCACATATCTATAATGTGCCATCCAGTAGGTTGCTTATCAAAGTGTTCCCAGAACACCAACATACGTTCCCAGAACGTATAAAACCAGGTCCCAGACACTGGCCACATATCTATAATGTGTCATCAAGTAGGTTATAATTTGGTACTCCCGGAGTACCCTCCTCATATTCCCAGAATATGATAAACGTTCCTACCAACCAAACTTCCATTCTATATGAATGCACAATCATCAAGGTTGGTTTTTATGTTTAATTCCATTATTAAACCAATGTGTTCCCAGAACACTCACATACATTCCCAGAACGTATCGCAAACCAAACTTGGAATAAAATCAAGCACCACTCCCAGAGTGTGCATCACGTTCCCATAACATGTCCAAGAAACCATGTCCCAGACAATGGCCACATTCCCAGAATGTGTCATCATGTTGGTTGCATTAGTTTAGTACTCCTAGAGTACAGGGTCAAGTACCCGAACATCACAAACTATCTTTGCCAACCTATTTCATTACCTTTTCTATGCATGTATTGCATGCATAATTACTAAGGTTGGTCTTTCCATTAATTACTGTGATTTAGAAATATTCCAATTTCTCTTTTGAATGATTTATTTGAGGTATAGTCTTTGACACAAAAATTCTCCTTTGAAATATCCCAAAACATGTCATTAAACTTAGATTGGGTAAAACAAAGTCAATGGTAATCAAAAACTTAACTTTTTATTTTTCAGATTCAGGTACTAACCGGTTACAGTTTCAGGCTAACCGGTTAGAATTACAGACCTGAACTGTTTACCATTGCAATTCAGAAAACCCTTTTTCTTGAATTCTCTACTCAATCCAAAACACTTTTAATTTTATTTTTATACCTCAAAAACCATTGTTTCATCATTCAAAAGTCCAAATCGCATATTCTTTTCCAATGAACATAATTTCACTTGAAATTATTCCATCAATTTAAGGCATAAATAGCAATCTTTCCAATCTGAATTTTTGCATGATAACAACTCATGTTTCAGACTATGCATACTGAATTTAAGGCTTAGATTTGAGTAAAAACCCTTTAAGGTTTCAGAACTGATTTGCAACTAATTTTTCTTTGAAAATTTTACAGTGTCTAACCGGTTACAAAAATCGTGTAACCGGTTAGATTATGCAGTCTGACCACTAAAACAAGAGTTTTAACAACTCATTTCTTCCTTTCTCAAATCTAACCAAATTCCAGTATACACCAAGTTCATATGCCTTAAAGTAAACATGCTTACACCCAGAAACACATTCACATTGCATGCATCAAGTTTATTGAATCAAATTGCATGAAAATTCACATAAACCCAATTTAGCACAACAAAACTGAAATCAAACACTTAAACACAGAAATCAGTCTTCATTTAGCTTGCATGCATCAATTGAAAATTTCTCAAAACAACAATTGAGCTCAAATTGGCCTCCAAGCCATCTATCCATTTCAACTTATGCCCTTTGAGTCTCTTGGTGACTCATCCTATATTCTACCACAATTTATTCTCATTCTAGCAAATAGTAAGCTTCCCCCTTACCTTAGGTTCATGCTTGATCCAAAACAATGCAGAGAGAAAGGCTCCAACATAGATTCCCCACAAATCCTAGGTTCTGCTCTCAGCCACTATTTCCATCAACAGGGTTCAAAGACCAGAAATTTTGACATAGCAATTGGCCAAAGAAATTGGGGAAAACAATTTGAACTTGATCTGGGTAACATGCACTAGAAAATAAAAGTGATTTGAAGCTTAAACATTATCTGTGCTTACCAGAATCAAAGCTCGAACTCAGCTTCCAGAACCAAGAGAAGACAGAGTTCAGTTTCCCAGCTCCAATTTCTAAGGTTGATTCCTCCTCACACAAGAACCCTTAGCTCACAAGGTGTATATCACTGGAAAGATCTCGATTTAAGCTTTCCAGAAAGGTGTGTTTCCCTCTCTAACCCTCAACGAAGAAGACGAATTGTTCAACACGAATCTGGAACCCTAATTTCAGCCTCTCCACCAGAAATCAAGTGCATCAACCTCCAACCCTTCAGAATTCCTTCAATTTATAGAGGAATTCGTTGACATGCAGGAAGACACGCGTCCTCCAACATGCAATTAGTGGGATTCGTGGCGAATTCTGGGTTAAAACGCGTGATTACTCATCAAACGCACTAACCCAGTTTCCTGAGTTCATCGTGTAACCGGTTACAAAGCCCCTCTAACCGGTTACATACTGGTAAAATTCAAAAATTAATAATTTAATTACTCTTTCTTCAAAAACCTTTTTAATATTGCAATTAGGTCTCAATCCAAGGACTAAATTGCAATATTCATATTTTTGTACAAAATAACCATATAAAAATATATCTCATATTTTTATAATAAAAACACATAATGTACAAAAACTAAAACCTTCAAAATTCAATTATAAAATAATTGTTATAATTAATTTCTTGGTTATTTGGGAAACGAAAATTAGGGGTGTTACAAAAACCCTTTTAAAATTAACAAAATACTTTCAAAAATCATTTAGTTTTCCATGGTAAAATCATAATAATAAAGATAATGATTTCTCAAAATATCCATAATCTTACATTCTATCCCTGGGGTGCTCCCCCACTTAGGTTTGGGTTATCCATATAAACTCAGACTGAATGTCTTAATTGGGGTGTGGTGGTTCCATTCGACTGGTTCTGACTTTTGGGTCTACTTGGTAGGCGCTAAACTTTTCTAATCTTTGAGAACTCCAAAAGTTGTTGGATTTGATGAGGTGAGATGTTCTCCTTGTGAGACCCACAATTTTACCCAAAATAATTGTGAATTTATTTGTGAATTTAAATTATTATATTTGATTTTTGGTACCTGGAATTAATTAAAATAGTATAAGTTATATATATATATACGTGGTATATATATATTATATGTGCATATCAATGTTTTCCCTAATGTATTTAAATAAAATATTTTAAGGTATAGTATTGGATTTAAATAAATCTTAGAAGATGGAATGCCTTTTGAAGGATTAAAGCATCTTATCTTCAGAAATCCATATCTTTTCAACCGTACGTCGAAAAATTACAAATGATATGTCAAAACGATCGTATCGAAGCGTAGATTATGAAAATGTAAAGCTTTGATTTTTATTCTGGTGTTTTCGAAATTTTATCACTGCTACAGTACTAAACGAATTTTTTGAGTTTTAAGTGTAAAGGTGTGATTTTAATGCATTTAATGATCTTTTGACTTAAGTGTGTTTTATTTTGAAAACAAAAATACATTTTTGAGATTTTCTATTGGACTACCATTCAAATAAAATATATTTTCGTATTTTCTTATTATAAAAATTGTAACACTCATTGTATATCATCTTACTTTATAAGAAAAGTAATAAGTTTATGAATACTTGGACTTGTTATCGTTGGAAAAAGATCTGAAAATAAGAATTTTCCCTTCCCTTGAAAATTCTTTTTCACAAACACTTGATTAATAATGAGGTTGACTAACAAAATCAGAGTTTGCGGAAACATAGAAAAATCATCATATTATACCCCCAAAATATATCAAGTGTATCAAGTCCATTAATACTGTGACATCCCTTATTTTCCTAACTAAGATAAATAAGTTTTCATTAAAAGAGAATTTTGAGATATTGTTTCACAAATGATTTTCGATGGGTATTTTATTCGATTACGTAATCAATTTTCGATTTTATGGAATTTTGGTAAACAAAGGTTTTTATAAAGTTCAAGCAAATGATTTTATTGAGTTTTGAGTTATTTAATCGATTTAAAGGTGTTTTGATTTCATAATGGATTTATACACTTTGGAATTTAATCCACTTCTGTTATGACTTCGTGTGTTTGTTTTTCTAAGGTTTTCAACGAATTGTATTACTTGAGGTTTTAATTTTGATTTTGTTGATTCATATGGTCTTATGGTCTTAAGATGGAAGACTATTTTTATTAAGTTCCAAAGAAATCAAAGTCCAAACCGCATTGATCTAGAATAATCTCTCAAAACCCTAATTAGTATCCTAATCTTTGATTAAAACCCTAATCGAGTTCTTAATCCTTGATTAAGGACTTAATCACTCTCTTAAGCCCTAAATCCTCAAGGTTGGTGAGCTAACCTCGAATTAGTCTTCCTTAAACCTATGACTAAGTTTTGATTAGTGCCTTAATCCCTGATTAAGCCCTAATCACCGAGGATTAGAGGACTAAACCTAGATTTATTAACCTAATCCTTCCCTAATCATGATTAGAACCCTAATTAGTGCCTTAAACCTAAATTAGCTAACCTAATCTACCTAAACCACCCTAGGGCCGAATGCATACTTGGTCACCAAATAGCCTTGCTTAGTCACCAAGTTGCATGCCTTATAGTCAAACAATGACCTCATCTACATGACCTAAGCATGACTTAAGAGAAGAAAAAGTGAAGAAAGAGGAAGGAACCGTGGGGGACTTTAGAGCAAGACTTGGCCTCCAAGTTTTGTAACTTAGTCCGCAAGTAGTTGCAAAGAAGACCTCCATGCAAGCCCTTGATGACAAATAAGAAAAGTAGAGACAGATAGAAGAAAGGGGTCAAAACCGTGAGAGAGAGAGAGTGAGTTGTTGCATTCTTCATTCTTCACTCTTCACCATTTCTTCTCACCAACACAAACCACAACAACATACACCAACAAACACTCTCAAAACCTTGAGAGTGAGACCGAGAGAAAGTGATCAAAACCCACACACTTCTTGTAACTTCCATTCTTTCATTTCCTTCATTTCTTTTCCAAGACCAAACACAAACACTAAGAGAAAATTAAACTCTTAGTGAAAAAAAAAGAGAGTGGCCGAATAGAAAGAGGGAGAACCAAATCTTAGACTCTTCATAACCTAATCTAGATCAAGCCAAGAGAGTAAAGAAAAGAAAGAGAAACCATGAACCTAAAGGGAAGAGTGAGTGAGCCGTGAGGAGAGGAAAGGAAAACCAAAGAGAAATTCAAGATTTGGACTTGATTCTTTAAAGCTTTTGATTAAGTAAGAACCTTGTTTCATGATCTAAAAAGTTTTAAACCTTTTCCTTGATTCATTTTCGTTTCTCATGATTTTCTTCTAAAACTTTGATTTTGTTTGAAAAGTGTTGATGCATGTTTGTTTTTGTCTTAGATCTAGTGATTTCCTTTACATGCATGTTGATTTTTCAACTTGATCTTAAAGTTTTGTTAAGGAAAGTGTTTTTCCTCATGATCTTGGGTTTTCCTCTTTGATTTCTTAAAAGTGTTTTGAAAAAGAACTTGATTTTTAAGTTTTCATGAAAGACTCTTCAAAGACCTAATATTTTTGGTTGCATGCATGTTTAGATCCATGCTTGATCTATGATGAACTTGATGTTTGAGTTGTGATATAGAGACCTTTGAAATAATTGAAATTTTCCTTGATGATTTTCTTTATGATGGCCATGGTTTGTTGTTGTTGTGAGTGAAAGCTTGACTTCTTTTGTTTGATCCCTTGCATGTTGTGATCTTGAGATTTAGTGATACTTTAAGTGAATAAAATTTATGTGATGATTGTGATCCTTATGTGTTAGCCACGGTTTTGCATGCTTGATTGAAAGGACTAGAATTTTCTTAAGACTAAGTGATGAATGTGTGATTTCCATGAACCTTGTGTTGATCTTAAGTGTTAAATGTGACATAAAAATTGCTTAGAGACCTATGTGTGCTCACGGTTTCATGAGTGAAAATATGCTAGGATTATGTTTGTACTTGCTTGATACATTATGTGAAATTGTTGCTGGATTTAAAGTTGTTTTTAGAAGCTTTGAATCTTTGAAAATTCTTTTGAGAAAACCTAGTTAAGGTCACGGTTTGGACCTTAGCTTTTGAGTTAAATTTTCTTGAATAAATATGTGTTGAATTCATGAAACTATGTGTGTATGAGTGTATTATTGATTTTCATAAAAATAAATGAATGAACAAACTTGTTGAATAAAATGATGCTGTGCTGAAATGGTGATGTGTGTGTTTCTAACTTTGATAAATGATATTTATGTGTGTTCAATTATTCTGAAACTTTGTCACTGACTTAAGTATGCTAAAATGAACTTCTCTGAATTTTTATATGATTTTTAGAGTTGGTTTGTTAATTGAAATGGAGTCATTTTGGTGGAAACGATTTCGGAAAAATAAGTTTTCAAGGAAAAACCTAAACCGAGTTTTCTGACCTAAACTACTCTAAATTGCTTGAAATTTTTATGGTAGCTCCTTAAACATGTCGTGTGACACTCTGTAAAATTTGAGATTATTTGGAGTTGGTTTGATATTTTTACCAATTGAAAAACAGTGAACCGTTTGGTTCAGATTTTCCAGACTTAGTGACGAATTTAATTGAAAAAGTATGACTTTCACAAATCCAAATAATCTGAAATTTTTATGGGATGATCTTGATTGTGTAAAGAAGCTTTATACCAATTTACATGCTATTCGGAGTTGAAACACTATTTTTAATAATGGCATTTTGGCCTGAGGTCAGCAACAGTTCTATCTTGCTTTTCATGCGAAATTTGATCTGAAACCTAGCCTAAGGTTGTTCAAATGACTTAGAAATTTTATATGATGAACTCTGGCATATATGTGTATGTTCTGGAAATTTTGGGAATTAAACAAGTTGATTTGGTATGGTTTTGAATTTTATCTTTTGTGCTTTCCCGTAATTGAACAAAAGCTTTATTTAAATGTTTTTGACAAACGTGAATTTTGTGCTTTGTTTTGTGACTTGGCTGGACTTGTATGATGATTATAATGTCTTGAAGTAATTGGATGAATGATTTCTTGATGATATGTTTAGACTATGCACGATTGAGTTTGCAAGATTGATTGTTTACGGTGTTTCGGTCTAGGCTATTAGTTTGAAATTATGATTTGAAAATGTGCTATGTGCTATGTGCTAAATGGTTTGTTTTAGGTGATACGTGCTAATTGAACTTCTTTGTTTGAATGTCTGGGAATTGTTTTTTTGATAAAAGAAGTAAAGGAAAATGGGTTATCCGATAAATTACAATGACGTAATTGGTCTTTTAAAGTTGATTGATTTTGAAGAGAATTTGATTATTTGAAAAAAATGTTGGGTTTACTAGTTGCTGCCCTATTTGATTTCATTATGTTATGTTTGAGAATAAATCTTTCCAAATGTTCATTTTAACATGAAGTATTAAAGAGATTAAATAACGATTTTTCGGTGTTTTCGAATCTCGGTTGTGGTTGTCCGGAATGGACCAGCAACCAATTTGTTTATTTAAAGTGTTTATATGAGTATGATTCAGTTTATATGTGCCTATATGTTTCATTACTTTATTTGATTGAAAAATTGTTAATCAAGGTGTTTATTTAATTGTTTTCAAGATACTTGGTTTGTCTATGGATTTAAATTGGTTTTGAATAATGAAAAATGAACTTGGGACTTAGCATATGATGCTGTCCAGAATTTTTCTAAGATGTAATTCTTGTTTTAAAATGTTTTTAAAGTGATTTGAAGTTGAGTTTTTAATGTAGGATAAAGTTGGTTTGAAAAGTGCAATTTTACGGTATTTCCTGATTTTCTAAAAGACTGGCTTATGGACTTGCATCTTTGCTGTCCAGATTTATTTAAATTATTTTTCAATCTTGAAGATTTGTTTTGTTGGTTTTATATTTGAGTTTTAAATGGTACGTGATTTAAGAAAAGTTGGATTTCAAAGGTGACGTTATTCGGTGTTTTCGGGATCGAGGAAGCTGTTGTCCAAGACGGACCAACAACCGATCCATTTATTTAAAACGATTTCATTGCTTTTCTATAATGATTTCGAAGTATTTAAAGTATAGTGAAAGTTGGATTTTGATTTGAGAAAGTCTTGAAGTTTTACGATTTTTCGATAAGAAGTGAAAGGAGTTTTCGAAAACGCATTTTTTGATTTTAAGTATGACGATTATTTAGATAGACTAGTAACATTAGTGTCTCCTATCTAGTACGAGGTGTGTATAAGTCAGGAAGCTGGAGCTGCTGACAGTTGGGAGAACCCGCAACGATTTCGTACAAAGTAATTGCTGGAGTTGAGGTGAGAGAGAAGCTTCCCTAAGACACCGTGGTATTTAGGTGATCTATTAGGACACTCCGTACTCTCTCAAAGTCGGAGCAAAGGTCTATCGTAGCTAGTAGTATGCCCGATAAATTGTGTGATTGTTTGTATTGCGGTATACGAAGACTCAGACCTATACCATTACATGGTATTGATTGATTGATATATTTGCTTATGTTGAGATGTATTGCTGTTATATTGTCATTACATATTCATGGTGCATCATCCCGCTATATAAGATAAGAATAGAAAAGACATAGAAAATTATAAGAAATTCCCCAACGACTAGAGCGAAACTTTAAGGGGTGGAACACGTGATGGAACCGGATGATGCTGATGCGCCGAGTACGTGGAACGAGCTGATGCTGTGACGACAACGATGTCTTGAGTGTAGATGCAACGATTGCTGAAAGATGTTGAAAGTGTATCTATGTGGTCGTAGCCACCACACTCAGGGCTAAACTCTTATCATCAATTCAAGCCTAGACGATTTATTCCTCAAAAACTGCACATTTCTACTACTCCCCAACTTAAATGACACGTATTCCTAAAGACCACTTTCAAGATTACAAACTTAGCCCCTAAATACTCCTATCTTTCACCACTCTTTGATCAACCCTTACAAAAGTTCCCATCACTTAACTCCGGTTTATCCTCTGATCGTCTTACTTCTCACCATATACTTGTCTTAATCAAACTCCTAGAGTTACCATTAAATCTTTCCTTCACTCTAATCCACCACTAAACCTCAAGAAACACGTAGTACCTCACTCCTTATCTCTAATCGCTCAATGGCAATACCTAGATACTCTAAACCTTTTTCTATTTTCCACAGTTTCTCCCCTATTCTAAACCATCAAATTCCTCAAATCCCAACTTTCACTTAATCTTGAGTCAATCGCTTAAATATCCCAACCACAATTCCCATCACCTTATCACTTCAACTCTACCATATCACTACTTATTCTCCTCTATTTATCCATCTCCAACTCAGATCAAGACACTTAAGACTCTAAATAATATACATCGCCTTAATTTCCTCCTCATCTTATCACCATCTAAACCATCATGTTGATTAATTCGTCATCAAAATTCTTAGTCTTAACCACTTTACATGACTCACCACTCATCTAAGAGTCGTACTTCCTTCATCCCTACTAACTCATCTTCATTCTCCTTAATCCTTACATCCTTTACCCAATCTACACTCCATTACTTACTCCTCGGTTTAGGAATATTTACTCAACTGGATACAAGGGTCAGGATTCAAAATCCTCACCAAGAATTTAGGAAAGAACACGTGTCTGGTCGAACGATCAAAGAAGGAACTTCGGGCTCATCAACAATCAAGGCTTCAAAAGCAGTTAAAATTTCCGGAAAAAGGTCCTTTCAAACGTCATGCCCAAGCGATTTGGCATCACACAAGGTTAATACAAGAAAAGCTTCAATAATAGAAGAGAGTCCCCGTCACAAGACAAGGTCTCAAATAACTTAGAGGCTATCACAAACAAACGGTTCTCAGCAACGAAGAATCGAAAGAAGATCCGAATCACGCATCAACATCCCGTGACGACACCGATCTCTGCTCCACGTCTTTATCGTAGACGAAACCGTCATGCTCCTTGGAAACCTTCGCGCACTCTTAGCGTTCCTATTCCCGTCTATCGAAAGCCTAATACTAACGCATACTCATAGACACACAGCAGATTATGTAAGTCCATGTATAAGGTTACTTAGTTTAACCATTGCTCTGATACCATAATTGTAACACCCCGATTCGGCAACTTGAAAATTTCCAATAAATATAGTGAAAATTAGGGCCATTTTTTATTTTTTTTAAACAAACCAGTGTTGCACAAGATGAGAATATTTAGGTTTTCAAAACGTAGTTGCATTTAAACTCATGTCCTCATATTGTGCAAACCCCTTTCAAGTTCCAAACCGGGATGGCACAAGACATCGCACTTTGAAACCCGTTTTCAAAACACGTAGCCCGTTTAATTGTTTCAAAACATCAGTATAAAATAAAACCTTTGCCGGGGTACAGTATGATAACTAGAGCGAAGGTAACCAAGGACTTACCCTGGAATATATTCCGCCAAGGGATTCCTAGCTTCTAGTCAAACACTCTAACACTCGGCGTCTAAGTCCTCGATCCACCACGAGAGTTGTCCTCCTCGCTTCCCAGGGATTCCTTCACCGAGTCGTCTCCCGTCGACGAAGATGTTCTTGTCTCTCGAACAAGCTGGATCTGGAGCCTCAATTTCCGTCGCATCGAATAGCCGTGCAAATTTTCCAGAGACAGGATAGAAGTACAGGAGAAGAGAAGAGCAGGAGAAAAGGAGAACAAGAGAGAGTAAGCTACCCAAACAGTTATGTCGACTATGTGGAATTACAATAGGCAAATACTAACGAAAGACAATAAACAACAAACAATAACACAACATAATCATATACACATATGGTTAAACTCAATCTTATCCTAAGCTTTTCGTAATCACTTTCTTACCATCTTCTTATAAACTTTCACAACTCATACCCTTCCTTCTTTCATCATACTTTTCCCAAACTCATCCCGCATTCCAAGAATCCTTTCTTATATACGTCTTATAAATCTTATTCCACACTTGATATCTTTCTATACTATTCTTTGAAACATCTTTATTCTTTAAGTTTTAGCGTATCGGTTCGCTTCAATGATAGGGGGAACATCATCATTGAAGGAGTCACACACGTCTACATCTCCTCGGTTATCCACCCAACCTAGTCGGAAGCAAACAGGAGTACGAGACCTTTACCACACGGGCACAACAGCTGTCACACACAAATGGTCCCAGACCAGGAGGCTCAGCCTCAAATCATAATCATATCATTTAATCAATGCACGCCATCGGCGGCAAACACAAATGCCCCGTTCCAGTCCCTCTCACTGTTCTAGACCTGCATCGAGGGGGCGACAGTATAATTTCTAGTTCGCGATGCGAAACTTACCACGGTATTAGACCCAGTCCCCACCACGTTAGTGCACCACATGTGGGATTCGTTCCGCCTAGAAATATACTCTAGGCTTCTTGACGTTTCACCGTCCTTGCCCTCCCCTCCTGCTATCTCCACCTGAGTATCCGCAGATACCCATAGTATCTTCTTCTCCACTACTTCGATTCGACTCTCATACCTCACCGCGTTGATAAATGTCTTTTAAAATCTTTTATAGCTTTAACGTTTTAATTATCAGCTGAATCCTAACAGTCGGCTCGTCCTTGGTGCATCCCTTCAACGAAGCCCGACCACTAAACGTAAATCTGTTCCCCCTAAAATAAAAATGGCCTCAAGCCACACATCAATCTCATCTCAATATCAACATTCTCGTCAGCTCATGCTCAGCATAATTCTTTCCAACTTCCTCAAGACTCATTCCCTCTTCTTTCTCAAAAACTCTTTTCGCAAAACCTTTTCAAAAAGATGACTTCATAAAATTCTTTTAGAAAAATATTGTTTCACACTTCCTCCAATATATCTTTTCCTAATTCTTTTCAAATTTTTTTTTTCAAAAATTGTTTTCAAAAATCACATTTTTGGGTGAGTGTTAGTGGAGGAGCAAGCTCAACTCAACACTAAGCTTCTTCCCAAAAACATGAACGAGGGATCACAACTTTACTCCACCACATCACGTTCTCTTTCCAATTTCAACTCTTTATCTTTTTCCTTCACTCACATCACCTTTATCTCTTTCTCAATTCTTTCTCATAACTCTTATTCGCACCTCCTTTCTCTTTCCATCTCATTTCCTCATTATTATTTCAGGTCTCAGGGTAAAATCAAACATTTTTTTTTACAACTTAACTAATTTACTTCACATACTAAACTAACCAACAGCTAATAAATAGTAAACATCCTATCATTTCAACAAACATATTAACTATAGACTACATTTCGGTCACAGCGACTTGTAGGGATAGCCCACACAAACAAACAAACAAACACTCATTATCCCTCTTCCTCGCTTTAACGAGACCGGGTCCAACCTTTGAGATGATTGGACGCCTTAATATGTTGCTTAATACCACGGCGTCTTAAGGGGAGCTTCTCTCTCACCTGGATGACAACACATCCGAAAACTTTTCAAGACTTCCCGTCGCGAGCTTTGCATCGTTCCTTTCGCGTCCGACACCAGTGCATTAGAACGTTTTCGATAGATTCTTAATTTTGTTTTAAAAGTACGTTGCTAATATCCGAAGGTTCCCAAATCCAAATTAATTAAAAAGGTTTTAAAATAATCTTTCATTAAAAAAATCCACTCTCTTAGTTTGAAAACACTCCGGTTATAAAAATCAGTGTTTTTTTTTACATTTTAAAACAAAACACCAAAAATCCAAGGAAATAAAGTTTTAAAACCATACTTTGAAAATATTATAGAATACAAAATCAAAGGAGATAAAATTCCAATTAATTTGAATTATCTTAAAACAATTTCAGTTTCTTTTAAAATATAAGCATAGATTTTTCACAATACAGTTCACAAACAGTAAGACAATTTCAATTCAACACACAGCAGCACACACCAACTCACATAAGGCAACCATGTAACATCCTGAAAATTAGTATTAAATAATATAATTTTAGTATATAAATATTTATTTAAGGATAGGATTAAGCCTTAGAAATTGTACAAGGTTAGAAGGGTAGTATGAGCATAGGCCGACCTAGGACGTGAGATTAAGGCCTCGGCCCGATCCTGGCCGAGCTAGATAAGATTGTGTACTTATGAGCCGAGCTGAAAGAGAACCCCACGTGAAACCCATTGTCCAGTCTGGATTAGCCGATCTCAGTGTCCTGTCCGAGAGGGAAGCTCGGACAACTGTTGTTCCTACAAGCCGAGCCAACGTGTCCTAGCCGATGTACCCGAGCCAACACGTCCTAGCTCCTCCGTGCCAGCTCATGTTGAGCGGTAGCCCTTTGGGATTCGTACCATCCGTACGCTGTCCTTGCCATTCACTTTATGTCATTTTCATTGCTTTATGTCCCTCTCAAGTACTATTCATGGCTTCTTCAAGAAGCCAATGAACCCTGTCCACACATTCTAGCTTCCCTAAGAAGCCAATGAATCTTGACCACACAAATATTTTCCCTAAATGAATAAAAAAAAGCCCAAAACACCACATATCACACATTGCATTTCTCATTGTCTTCCTCCTACGAATCTCTCTCTTTCTCCTCCAAATCTTCAGCAAACAAAACCCCAACACCTTCTTTCTCCTCCAAAGCTTCAGCAAACAAAACCCCAACACCTTCTTTCTCCCTCTCTTCTCACAAAACGGAACCCTCCTCCTCTCTGTTCTCTTCTGTCCCGGCGTCCCTGGACCGTGGTGGTGTTGTGGTGGCAGCAAGGAGGACTCGGATTCGAGTGGTGTGAAGCTCACAAGGTCGAGGAAGTCATTCTCAAGCTCTCAACTCTTATCTCTCACGGTTTGAGGTAAGGAGTGAGTGTTACCTCTACTTGAGTTTGGGTTACTAGGGTGTTCATAAAGGGTACTAAGAGTGGGTATTAGATTAGGGAATGGACATAGGTTAATGTTAGAAGAGAAATGGTAAAAAGGGTAAAAGGGGAATTAATGAATGAACTAGAAACATGGATTTTAGGTGAAGATGGAATATCACTTTTAATTACTTGCTATATTTCATATGCTGCATTTTATATGATGGATTGACTAAATGTTTTGTTCATGTGGTTGTTGAGGTATAAGTGTTTATGATGCTTTGATATTTGATATTTGTATCTGTGGCTGAGCCAAGAGAGGGTGAGAATGGAGAATGAGAAGAATGGTAACCAGGGTGGATCAAAAAGACAAACTATTAAGTTATATAATGAGATAGGTAGATGAGATAGATAATAAGGATAAGGGAAATCGAAAATGGGTAAAGGGTTGAGCCGAGATAGGCCGAGCTAAGTAAATAATGAGATTAATGCAAAAAGGAATAAATTAAAGAGGTGACCTGAGGTGGGCCGAACTAAAAGTAATGGTTAATAAGAAAAGGGGAATTAAAGAGAAATGGTTGTGTGGTCGGGTCATAGCAGACGCGTACTAGGTGCGTACATTGATCGTGTAAGCCGAGCATAGTGGTGCTCGCAGCTGTAAGTCGAGCATTGTGGTGCTCGCAGTAATGACTCACAAGGTTCCGAGAACGGAATCGGTGGGATGTGTTCCTGGTCATAGCAGACGCGTACTGGGTGCGTGCATTGATCGCGTAAGCCGAGCATTGTGGTGCTCGCAGCTGTAAGACGAGTATTGTGGTACTCGCAGTTATGGACACTCCTTACTCCATAGAATGATCGGCGGTAGTGTTCCTGGTCATAGCAGACACGTACTGGGTGCGTGCATTGATCGCGTAAGCCGAGCATTGTGGTGCTCGCAGCTGTAAGACGAGTATTGTGGTACTCGCAGTTATGGCACTCCAATATCCGACTTAAATGGTGTAAGACATGCACTGGGTGTATGCATCCGAGAAGAGTAAAAGATTGTAAGCTATGTGAAAGTGAAATAATGGGTAATGAATTCGAGATAGAGATGGTAATCCGAGGTAAGAGAATGTGAACCGAGTCATAACTAATAGGTAATAGAGCCGTTGGAAATCATGTGAGCCGAGCTAAATTAGAGTATATGATGTGAGCCGAGCAAGATGACATTGTGTATATGTAACCGAGTTAAATGAGATAGTATGCATGTGATATAGGGTTTGATGACTTGTGATTTATTTGCTAATTGACTACTTGTGTTTGGCTTGGTAATTCGGTATGTCATCTTAGAAACTGCTTACTTAAGTTCTGTGTAATTCTCACCTCCTTACCATTTTTCAGGTACTGAGCCCGAGCAGACGCAGTCCCCGGCCGAGCAGGACCACTCTCCCTCACAGGGAGAGTAAGTTATTTAGAGTCAGAAAGGTGGATGGGTCTCGGCCAGTTTGGCCGAGCTAGAACATTGTTTTGTATTAGGTCTCGGCCCGTTGGGCCAAGCTAAAACACTGATTATATTTTGAATGACCGCACTGAATGTACCTAAACTTATACTTTATGTATTTGATGCATTTAAGTCTTCCGCTTTATTAACTCTGATGTTTTTGTTATTAATGAAAGGAAAAATTATTTTGGCAAATATCATATCCACATTAAAAGAAATTTTAAATCCTAATTTTGGGGTAATTAAGGGTAATTATTTCATAGGGTGTTACATTTTTGGTATCATAGCAGTTTCTCCTCGGCCTATTGGAGTTGCAAAGGACTCTAGTGGTTACTCACCAAGAGAGTGACCAATAAGTAAAGTCTAGGAGTCTAAGTTAGACAATAGAACTTATAGATATACATGTCTAAATATATATTTGCTTGATTATTCGGGAGATAATTGGCTTCCTCTCCATGACCAAGCAGCATGGCTGGGAGACGAGCTGTTAACAAACCTCTCCATCCTCTCATGGATCTGCGGCTGATTGATTGGTCTCGGTCAACCGGGGTCCTGTCAAATGCACAGAGTCCCAAAAGACTTAGATTATCACTTGAGGTGTTCCGACATAACATCTTAATTGAGATTCCATTTCACGACTTCACTTTTATCTCGTTCACCTTTTATTCCTTCAAGTGAGTCTAGCAAAGTCACTCTTAAAATCAATCTTCACCATACTCGCATTCTACTTCGATGCTACTTCCTTCCCGTTCGTTTAATAATTTCAATTCGGTATAGGAATTCCTAAAGATCGATTTCACTTGAGGGCCAAGGTCAAGGTCTAGTTGTTATTTCTCAATTCGGTATTATTTTTAGGAGATCTTATTTTATCCCTAGTTTAACTCTCATTCTATCCTCCGCGGAGCGTTAGGAATTATCTGTTTAGTAGTCCTATGGCTTATGGTATGATTACTAGTTATTGTCGCTCGGATAGGATCCGAATTGAGTCGTCAAGTCTCCCCCACTTAGTATCAACATACCTGAGTAAGTCGAAGGCAGGGAAGAAACTCGGTTGATTCCAAGAATTGATTAGCTAGGTTCTTAATTGGTTGGCGAGGTGGTACATGGGATTAAGTTGATTGCTAATCGGTATTATTGGTGTTGTTTAGAATTTTCTAGGATATAATGGCTCTTCATACTTACGTATATGGCTAAGTTATCATACAAGTTAGAGGGATGGTTCGACCATTTAATTGGATGTTCTCGGTGGAAATATAGAGTATGAGTGTCTTGAATGGGGTTGGTTTGCAAATTACTGTTTACGAGTCTTAGTAAAGATCCTATAGGATTAACGTTTAATCGGGCTTTCAACAGAGATAGAATTCCTAGATGGTTTATTCGGATCTCAACTAGGTAATTGCAATAATATAGCATGTCAATAAACGCGAAGACCGAGGTGGTCAGTCCCAATCTCACATTTATCAACTGTACATCACTGCGTTATTGAATGATAGCATTATCTTTTAACAGGTGCAAGAGAAAGGATGACCAATCCTGACCCTACACTCTATTAGAGAACGACACTATCACCAGGTTTTTGGTTAGGTCTCTTGTTACGGTCTTATAACTTAGTAAGGTTTTTCCTACGTGTTCCTTTAGATGGTACTCAAGATTGGATTGAAGATGAGTCTTTCTTAGGTTTCACAACTTCTAGAAATACAGGATTAGGAATTTAAAATTCCAAGAGAATTGATTTAGGATGTTCTACACTAAAACTTAATAGAGATGCAGATTGAAAGTACCTATAAATGTTTATCTAAATTTTAGAATCGTCTCGTACCTTTTGTTGATTTGGCCCTGATCTCCTTAAGTAGCTGTACCGCAGACCTTAAGGGTGTGGACCAGGAAACTGATATTGTCGGAATGTAAGGTTGAGACGTCCAGGACGAAGTCCTGTGTCATCGAGCAATCCCTCGGGAGCTGTGTCTGGTATGATTGCCGACACTCCATGAAAGATGTGACGAGACTCACCACTGAATATTAATACATCACCCGACCCCAAGATAATTCTTTCTGCTCTCCTTGGATCTCTCTGGTCTCCATAGAGAAACTCAGCCGAGTCACCAATGCAGAATGAAACCAACGGTATCCCTCTTTGCAGGCTTCCAACACTTTCGTCACGGTCCTGATGGAGACCAAGCTTTCCATTTTCTTCATAGAAGTTGAGAATGCAGACATCAGGGGACATGGAAGGAAGTATGTCCTCCACTTCACTTACACCGCATTCCTTCTCCATCAAAGATTGTGCTTCTTGCATCGCTCCCATAACCAGCTGAATAAAATGATCAGGAATATTGGGTGGTTCACTTCCATCAGTTACCCTTTTGTGTCCATATACTCGGGTTTGAGGATTCCAGTCTAAGCTGAGGCACATCATTTTCAGTCGGAGTCTGGCTCCACTTGTAAAGCCTGGTTGATAAAAACCTCCAGGGCCTAAGCCCATCTCCCGACAGTTCTTTACTACGCCCACCTGTTCTTCATGAGTCAAGTGTTGCTTCAGGAGAACCATTCCCGGTCTCAAAATTATACTCTTCTTCTCAGCAATTTGTATCCCCACGTGTTGCTCCTGGTTTCCCATAGTCGATCTAAGCTTACCCATTGCAGAAGTTTGTCCTTCTTGAAAATAGATGCCATACGGCTTGGATTTCAAAGAATCAGCAGGGGAATTGATCTTACGATTAGTAGCCGAACTGCTAGCAGGAGAATGGGAGAGCTGATTCTCCATGTTGCTACAATGTGGCAACAAAGGATTATGTTGATGCGGACATGTACATAATTTAGTACATAACTACATAGGGTTTTATAACTATAAACCTAAGTAACTAATATAGAACTTGACGCTATCTATTGGTTACTCGCTTGTTGAGTAAACCACAGGAGTTATGAGTTTAAACTCCAAAGGCTGATGAAAAACTGCTCTGATACCATAAATGTAACACCCTTATAATTACTACCCTTAATTCCCAAGTATTAAAAATGTGTACTTAAAAATTCCTTTTTAATATAATAAAATCACCCGTCAAACGGACGGAGTTTTGCCTGTTTTTCGGACTTTTCCAAATTTTAACCTGTGAATAACATTATCAATATAAACAACCAACAGCCAACAGGGCTTCATCTCATGCACTTATCATATAACAGCCCCATGGGCATAAAATATAATATCCTGTATCAGTTATCAGAGTTTAAGCGGAAAATAAATACTAGGTGCAACTAGCATGATGCTCAACACATTGCTATGCCAACAATAACATCCTAATCCCAATAATAACCCTACTCTCCCTGTGAGGGAGAGCACTCCTGCTCGGCCGGGGGCTGCGCTAACTCAATCTCTGTACCTGAAATATGGTAAGGGAGTGAGCATTGCACATGAAATAGAAAAGCAGTTTCTAGATAAACATAACAACTAACCAGGCCAAACACAATTAGCAATTTAATTCACATAAGTAAAATTTCATCGCAAGCATACCACATTTTCCAATTCCATCATTTTACAAGTGTCGATTCCCTTTTTAGTTAATTCTTTTCCACCCTTTGGTTCCCTTTTATTTATTTTCCCCATTTCCAAAGAAATCCCTTTTTAATCCCTTACCTTTTCCTTATTTTTACGGTGTATATATGTCTCCACCAAATCGAAGGCCTACATACATACACCAATCACGATATATGTCTCCACCAAATCGAAGACCTACATACATCGCGTTTCCATTACCATTGTCTTATTCAATTTTATTCCCCTGTTTCCTTATTCATTTCCTTTTATTTTCGGTGTATGTATGTCTCCACCAAATCGAAGGCCTACATACATACACCAATCACGATGTATGTCTCCACCAAATCGAAGGCCTACATACATACACCAATCACGATGTATGTCTCCACCAAATTGAAGGCCTACATACATCGCGTTTCCATACCGTTACCTTATTTTATCCAATGTCCTTTCCTTTTTCCTTTTTATTTCGGGTGTATGTATGTCTCCACCAAATCGAAGGCCTACATACATACACCACCGACGATGTATGTCTCCACCAAATCGAAGGCCTACATACATCGCCCCGTTTACATTGTATTGTCTCCCCCAAATTGAAGGCCTACAATACAACCCCATTTTACGATGTATTGTCTCCCCCAAATCGAAGGCCTACAATACATCACCACCTTTATCCATTATTAGTTGTCCATATATATATCATTATTTTGTCTACCAATTCCATTTAATGTTTACCAAATTATTCCAAGCACAAACACCATCATATTATAAACAACTAGCCACATTTCACATTTCACATAACAATTAGGGTGCAAATAATAACAAACTTCACCTTTTCATATAATCATGCAACAACCACATTTTCTTTTCACTTGTCCGAATTATTGAGTCAAAGTCCTAAATTAGGGGTTCATGCCATTTATTTTCCTCCATTAAAAGCTAACCTCATTCTTTACTTCCTAGAGTTCCATAATTTCCAATTAAGCCTATTTCTAACATTTTCCTTAATTCCTAAATTGAGATTTCTAATTTCCTACCCTAACACATAAACTCCTAGCCAACCATTATATCTAAATACAATCCCTTTCCTAGAACAAGCCAATGCTAACTATATCCACCCCCTTACCTTAACCAAAGAGAGGGAAAGTGGAAAAACCCAAGTCGTAGCTCCAAGCACTCCCAAAACCAAAAGCTCCGAACGCACGAAGATAGATATAGTGATAATAATCTTCCCTAAGCCAAAGGAATGGAATGATGATGAGATTATTGCCCCATTTCCATAGAGAATTCGAATTTCCCAAAGAGGGGAAAGAGAGAGAGAAAATCCAAATTAGAGAGAGAGAAATGAAATCAAGAACATGCATACTTACTTGGAGTGACAAAAAGGGACTTGATGGGGGGTTTTGGAGTGATTCCCTTGAAGCTTGATGGATTTGGGATGAGAGGTTTTGTGCCTTAGAGAGAGGAAATTCGTGCATTTTGGCAAGAACAACGTGTGGATTCGCTTTTATTTTTTTTCACAGCAACAGCCTTTAATCGATTAATAATCGATTAAATTGCAGGTTAATCGATTAAGAGGCGATTAAGAGGCGATTAAGAGGCGATTAAGCTGCACAATTTTTCAGTATCCAGACTTTGAAAGGCCATAACTTATTCGTTAACCGTTGGATCTTCCTCAAATTTTAAAGCAAGCTTCCTCACCTATCCTACTTCACATCCAACGGTGGAATTTGTGTTTAGAGTTGTAAATCTTTTATTTTGAATTTCCTAATATAGGGTGTTTATAACACCAAAAACATCGCTTCTAACGCTCTTTTGTTCATCTTTCAACCTCATTTTTTATGCCAATGCTTCTTGATTCCTTTATGGCATTCAAAGAACTCCTAATCCATCATTTTACATCCTTTTTAGAATAATCCTTACTTCCAAATCTTATCGTTATTCTAAATATTATTTGAATTAAAATTCGGGATGTTACAGCTTAACTGGTTTTTGCTGATTTTGAGGTACATATAATCCTTAAGGTACCTTTTGGAAGGGAATTAAGAGTCAAGAGATATTTGATTTGATCGGAAATAGCATTGAAGGAATGGGTGTATATCTGCAAATGTTAGATGAACGTGAAGCCTCCATTGAAACTTTCAACAAACCAGGAAGTGAGAAATTTGTCTTCTTGTTATCTACTCAGGCTGGAGGTCTTGGCATTAATCTTGCTACTGCTGATGTTGTCATTTTGTATGACAGTGACGGGTAAGTGTGTGTCCAATGGTTGTGGTTGCATCCATCTGTTTTGCTTCTGTACCATAATTAATTCTCGATGATTGGTTTTACAACAGGAACCCAAAAGTTGACTTGCAGGCTCAAGATCGTGCTCATAAGATAGGTCAAAAAAAGAAGTTCAAGTTTTCCGGTTTTGCACAGAGGTTTGCAGTTCAATTCTTTATTTTTTCTTTGTTATTCACCATGTACTTGTTAATATCTCATTTCATCTTGGTAATTAATTATACAGTACACAATAGAGTAGAAAGTTATTGAAAGGGCTTACATAATGCTTACTCTCCATGCTCTGGAGATTCAGCAAGGGCGATTGATTGAGCAGAAGAGTAAGGATTTTCAGGATTTTTGTTGTTTCTTTCCTGCACGATGTATGGATCATCTAATATAGTTCCATTGGTTAATATGTTCAGTGGTAAATAAAGATGAGTTGCTACAAATGGTTAGATTTAGGGTTGAAATGGTTTTTAGCTCCAAGGATAATACTATTACAGATGAGGATATTGATAGAATTATTACTAAAGGAGAGGAGGCAACCGCTAAGCTTGATACCAAGATAAAAAAATTTACTGAAGATGCTATCAATTTTAAGATGGATGATAGTATGTTACCTATGAATTTAATCCTTAGCATTGAAAACTATAATGGCCTGATTTTAACAAGTTTTTTCATCTTGTACAGGAATTTGATATGGCTTTTTCACTTATCTGCCATTTATTTGTTGAGTTGCTAATACTTATATTTCCTTTTTGTAGCTGCTGAGTTATATGATTTTGACGATGAGAAGGTAAGAAAGACATTTATTGTGTCTTTGGCAACTTTGATTGGTTCTTTTTATTATTTCTTTGCAACTCCTCATAGTTCCATGTTACTAAACATTCACATACATTTTTCCTATGTTTAATTAAAGGATGAGAACAAAGTTGATATCAAAAAAATTGTGAGTGATAACTGGATTGAACCACCAAAAAGAGAGCGGAAGTGCAAGTAAGCATTGCTTTTTACATTCTATCCATTCAGATTTATTTAGTAGTGTTTTAATGATAAGATATATATGGAACTTTTTGTCTGCACTTTCTTATTCACAGCTATTCAGAGTCTTACTTCAAGCAAACATTGCCCCTAGGTGGTCCTACTAAACCAAAAGAGCCTCGTATTCCTAGGATGCCCCAGTTGTAAGTTTCTAAGCCTTGATGTGTTCTTTTTAACATAGTCCTTTTATTATGACCGTTGGTCATTTGTTTTTCTCCTCTAGGCAAGATTTTCAGTTTTTCAACACACAGGCTGAGTGAGCGGTATGAAAAGGAAGTGTGCTATCTCATGACACGTGTTGGTTATTGTTTTTATAGGTTTAGATTGACAAATAGGTATTATTTAGTGCTTATTATTTTATAAAATTTCAGCAAGCACATCAGATTAGTTCTCTCAAGTATTGTTCATGATCACTTCAGCCCATCTAATTTAATTTCTCACTAACAAGTTAAAATATAGGTGCAGTTACATAATTCAGATTGGTTTTCATTTTTACTGGATGAAAGGTACTAATTTATAGCGTAAAGCTTTTGGTTATGCAAATGGCATGATCATTTGAAGTTGACACAACTGGAGCAAGATCTCCAATGAGCTTGGAGCCACTAATTAGGGGGAGACACCGTTTTTGAGATTATAGTGACACAACAAACTGCCATAGCCAAGGCAACTGAGGCATGTGGCTTTGTACTATTGGGTTTTATGTTGGAGGAAATTGAGGGTGTTCTTCCAAGTCATGAATATGCTTCGGTGAGATTAATCTTACTCTTGTTTCCTGTTTTTCTTTATTTATTGCTTGTGGTGCTACTTGTTCTAATATTTCAGAACAAACTATTAAGAACCCATATCAAAACCTAGAATCTGTGTGTTGTTCCGTTTTGAGTGCTGGAAATTGAATTTGATATATGGTGCTGAATAATTATCATTTTTGGACACTGTTATGTTGATTTAAATTGTTAAAATCATGTGAAACTCTATTTAGTTTGCTTCCATTTATTTAGATTGTGATTTTATTGATTTGGTTTTGTTATACATTGTTAAATTTCACTTTAATTGAACAATTCAATTTTAATGGATTTAATTTGACTGTAATTAGTTAATTCTCTGTTTAGATACTCTGCTTGAAGCCTAGTATGTGTTTAGAACTATTGTTGTAGAGGCTTAATTTGATAAATGATATGGGTTTGATTTGGGATTTGGTTTGTAAGGAATATTTGATATAGAGTCCATGTGAGATTGGTATCAATGAACTGTTTTATCTTCATACGCCTGCTTTCCAGAGAATTGTTTGATAATTTGATACTATGTTATACATTGTAGTATCATAAATTTGTAAGCCTCTTGGTTTAAGGATCGTAAGAACCTTTTCTAGTTTTATAATGCTTCTCGCACATGGGGATTGACTTACTGCTGCGTAAAAGTTTCTACTCTCGCTTCAATTTTAAGATGATGATCTTATTAGAGAGGAAAAAAGTGAAATTAGGGAGGAGAAACGCTTACAAACCATAAACATGATTCTGTTATAGCTGATTATTTATAATCGATTATTGAAATAAATATTTATTTGCAAGTAACCTAACATACTTGCAGAAGATTGAATCAAGTGTCGTGTTTTAACTTTTTAACTTCGGACTAATTCAACACATAATAACTAACATTATAATATTATATACATCTAACGATTTTCATTTAAGTGTGGTCCATACACCTGAGGAACAAAAAAATGCCATTGAAGTGCTTAATACTGACTTTTTTAGTTTTTTTTTGCAGCTACATATATAACGTCAATATATTGAAAGATTATGTCAATGAATGATGTTGTCTGACTTTTGTAGCCTTTGATTAGATTTGCAAATGAATAATTGTATTAGGCACTGGTGATTACTCACTGGTAATTACTGGTAATTATTTTCTGTGTCATTTGCTGCAGACTGATTGGGAGGGTGGCTTTTTCCCTCTTACAATGCACTTCAGTGAAGACTACCCTAGCAAGCCTCCAAAGTGTAAATTTCCTCAAGGTTTCTTCCACCCTAATTGTAACACCCCGTTTTTTTTAATATAAAAATATACGGAAATAAAAGTTTTGGAAATCAATAATTGAAACTTTAAAGGTTGTTTCATTAAATAAAATAAAATAATTAAATCAGAGTTTGAAAGTTAAAGTGGATAACTTTAAAAGGTTGTTTACAAATTAAATTTATATAAAAGGTGGGGCACTTAATTACAATATAGACCAATATACAAGAATTGTTTTCCTTTCTTCCAACTTGTTCCGTTGCGCACTCTGATCTCCAAGCTTCTTGAACTTGTACCTAAAATGTTATCCACTAAGGGTGAGAATTAAAAGGACAGTAAACAATTCATAATAAAAACTTAAGAATAATAACCAAATTAAAGATAAGAATAACAAAGTACGACCTATTCAATTCTCCACTTTCACACTTAGTTCAATTTCCCATTACTCACTTCCGATTCTATAACCAATATCCACTCCCATTCATTTCATTTATATTAATTTTCAGTTCCAACTCCCTTTAACAATTCCAATACCCCTCACTATAATAGTTACTCTATAACAACACTTATCATATTCACAATTATAAACAATTAGCACATAGATTTCATAACAACTAACACAACCAACACAAGTTCACAAATCGCAGCAAACAAGTCAAACAGTCGACATACTCAGGTACGTCTCAGTGTGTAATAATTTAAGTCATCTCCCAAGGTTCTTCACTTCCTACTTTAACAATACATAAAATAATTTAATAAACACATTTATAAAAATATCAAAATTAACTAAAACTACGGGAGTAATTCTAATCAAACACTAATTTGCTACCCACACTCTAATTTAACTATTAATCCCAAATCCTATTATAAACTCTAACTATCCCTAACTCAAAGTGTGGAAAGAGTCTTCCCTTACCTCGAAATCCTAGCAATAACGACAGAGCCATGTTTAACATCCGCAACTTGCTCCAGGGTCAAGGTCAAAAACAACGTGTTGGATCTAAATAGGGAGATATGTTAAAACTAATTATAACATTAAAAATATATATCAAATAAACTCATTTTTGTCAAAATAATAAATATATATCATTATACAATAAAAATATATCACTTTTGTCATAAACATCTCTTCATTTGAAAATATAAGGATACTAAAAATATTGATGGATCGTCAGATAAATTATATAGATGGATAAAGGGAGTTGAGGATATTAATTATCTAAGAAGGATTTGAGATTGGACGGTTGGATCTTGACTTATTGGATCGGGAAGACGAGAAAAACCAATTGTTTTTTCCCTCTACTGCTCAAACTCTCGTAGCCTTTCTTTCTCTCTCCCGATGTGATTCTCTTCTCACTTTCTTTCTAAAGTTTCTATCACTTCTCACATAGATATTATAATTTGGGGGTGGGTTACGAGGTAGGCTGGGTAGATTTAGGAATTAAATATATATTTTAACAATATGCTCTAATTTGTGGGTCAATGTTTGTAGGCATTTTGGATTATAATTAAAAGTTGGATGATACTAAAAATAAAATACATTTAAGTAAAACAATATTGTATTTTGAATTACTCAAAACTTATTGAAAAATAATAAAGTTACCGGTCCCTCTGCATAGCTATTGCGTAAGAAAAAGTATAAAAATTCAAAAGTAAATATATTTTGTAACACCCTATGATTAATTACCCTTAATTCCCCATATATTAAAATACGGACTCAAAAATTCATTTTTATTACATTAAAATCAACCGTCAAACGGACGGAGTTTTGTTTGTTTTTCGGACTAATCCAAAATTTGACCTGTGATAAACAATTTCAAATAAACAACTGATAGCCAGCAGGGCTTCAGATTATATTTCTAAATCAAATCAAGGCCCCACGGGCTCCAATGATATCAGTATGCAAAAATAAATCAGAGTATTAGCGGAAATACAAATTTTAAGCATTAAAACCAAAATTTACAAGACATCCTAAGCCTCATTCGAATTATGCATATAAAATTTACATCAAAATAATATCAGAGGCTTAGGTCCATACTATACACTAAACCAATAACACCCTACTCTCCTTGTAAGGGAAAGTACTCCTGCTCGGCCGGGGGTTGTACCAACTCAATCTCCGTACCTGTAAATGTAAGGGAGTGAGCATTGCACAAGAAATAGAAAGCAGTTTCTAACTAGACATAACAACTCACTAGGTCAAACACATTTAGCAATTAAGCATATATTCACATATTACACACCATACCCATTACAATATTTATTCCACATTTCCATTCTCATTATTCATTTCACCATCTGTTCCCCTGTATTTATTTTCCCCGTTTCCAAATAATTCCCTTTTTAAACCCTTACCTTTCCCTTATTTTTACGGTGTATGTATGTCTCCACCAAATCGATGGCCTACATACATACACCAATCACGATGTATGTCTCCACCAAATCGAAGGCCTACATACATCGCGTTCCCATTACCATACCTTGTCCAATTTTATTCCCTGTTTCCTTTATTCATTTCCTTTTATTTACGGTGTATGTATGTCTCCACCAAATCGAAGGCCTACATACATACACCAACCACGATGTATGTCTCCACCAAATCGAAGGCCTACATACATCGCGTTTCCATTACCTTTACCTTATCCAATTTTATTCCCTTTTTAAATTATGTGTCCCTCAGGTCAGAGGTCAACACCCATTCATTATAATCCATTTTGTGTCCCTCAGGTCAGAGGTCAACACTCCAATACATATTTTATTCGGTGTCCCTCAGGTCAGAGGTCAACAACCAACCCATTATTTAATCCGATGTCCCTCAGGTCAGAGGTCAACACCCATTCGTTCCAATTCATATCGTGTCCCTCAGGTCAGAGGTCAACACATTTTACCATTCATATTGTGCCCCTCATATCAGAGGTCAGCATATTCATCACTTTCCATTACTCGTCACCTCAAATCAGAGGCCAACGCATTTAATCACATTTCCATATTCATTACCTCACATCAGAGGCCAAAACATACTTTCATATTCTCACATCAACAATTATATCACATTTAAACACAACAACACACATTCAACAACTAATCATTCATGCAAATTCCTCATTCACTTCCTTTCTCAGTTATCACAATTATTCCAGATAGTGTTCTCCTTTATAGCCCAACATTTTGATCGCCCTTCATTCTAATTTACATATATCACCTTTTACTTTTTAATTACTCATAACCGTTTTACTTCCGTTTCCCATATTCACAAGTCCAATTCATAATCCATAACCTTTGTTCACAATTGATAATACTTAACATTTTTACTTATTTAACAATTTGATACTAATATGCACATTCATCACCTCTAATCATTTCCATTCCCTTTCTTCCTATATCAATTTATTCCATAATACCTACATATATTGGCAACATCAATCAATTATCATTTAATTCACAACTTTACAAATAAAGACATTAGTCATAGAAATCATTTATGTCCACTTCGTTATCACATTACCCAATTCCTCATGTACCTCAATATAATCATTAACCAAATTTCATTTATCCATTAATTCATTCCTATATTATTGGGTTTCCTTTTCCTAGTCTTAACATCCATTTCATCATGCATATTTAATTATTTAGAATTTCATATTCAATCACATAGGGTTTTATAATCTAATTTTCTCCCCTAACACATAACCCTAACAAGCATTATATACTAATTAGAGCCTACTCCCTAGAACAAGGCAAAGCTCACTATATCCACTCCCTTACCTTAACCAAAGAGAGAGAAAGTGGAAGAACCCAAGCCGTAGCTCCAAGCGCTCCCAAAACCAAGGGCTCCGCACGCACGAAAATGGAGATAGTGATAATAATCTTCCCTAAGCCAAAGGAATGGAATGATAAAGAGATTATTGCCCCTTTTTCCATAGAGAATTCGGATTTCCCAAAGAGGGGAAAGAGAGAGAGAGAGAGAGAGAAAATCCACATTAGAGAGAGAGAGGAACTTCAATAATCATGGATACTTACTTGGAGAGACCAAGGGAGACTTGATGGGGGACCTTGGAGTGATTCCCTTGAAGCTTGATGGATTTGGGATGAGAGATTGTGTGCCCTAGAGAGAGAAATTTCGTGCATTATGGCCAAAAGCACGCGTGAAACGCTTTTATTTTTTTCAGTTTTAGCAGCCCTTAATTGAGTATTACTCGATTAAAACCTCCCCCCTTTCAGGCTTAATCGATTAAGCTTCGACTTAAATCGATTAAGTTGTAGGGTTTTCAGCACCCCGACTTTGAACGGCCGTAACTTCTTCGTTAACCGTTGGATCTTCCTCAAATTTTGACACAAGCTTCCTCACATATCCTACTTCACATCTAACGGTGGAATTTGTGTTTAGAGTTGTAGATCTTTTATTTTGAATTTCCTAATATAGGGTGTTTATAACACCGAAAACTCGATTTTTAACACTCGTTTGGTCTTCTTTAAATTTCTTTTCGATGCCAATGCTCCTTGACTCCTATATGGCACTCAAAGCACTCCTAATCCATCATTTTAAATCCCTTCTATGAAAATCCTTTCTTCCAAATCTTACTATAATTCTAATTATTGTTAGAATTAAAATTCGGGATGTTACATTTCTCCCCCACTTATTAGAATTTCGTCCCCGAAATTCCGTTCAATTCCTTCAAATGGAGAACCATCCCAACATGGGTTTTCTAAACTACGATGCACACTGCACTAGGTCCTACTCCCCCACTTTGAATCAGCATACTATCTTGCTTAAGTACGCCGCCAGACTCATGTGTCCAATGAAGAATACAACTCGTGGTTTAGTTTGGTTAAACTAGAATCAAAATTCTCTAAGGTTTTTGAGGTTTACTCCGATATCGGTCAAACATTGCAAGAGTTCTAATCACAATCTACCTGGTGATCTACACTTAGGCTTTATTCTTAAGTCCTAAGCAACCATACTCATTGACAAGTAAACAGTTAGCAATTGCCTGGCAATCAAAATTCAAATATACGCACCAACATTTCATATCAGCGCATAAGTGCAAGCACTAACCTAGCAACCTCTACTTGATTCTAATCAAATTCCGATCTACCTGAATCAGCCCTATAACTTAGGTTTAAATCCATGCACACATCTTAGATAAGCTGCACACATTTCAAATGCAATCCAAGAAGAGTTTGAAACTTTTCATGGTTTCCCATGATTTGTTTTACACATTCAAGTTATGCATGGCAAGATAAAACTTTGATAAAATCACCCACATGCATGGTTTCAAAGTTTAATGATTAAAACCTCATAAATTCAAAGTATGTGCGCTTTTATGAACATCAGAATAGTGTTCGGAAATTCGTTTGTGCATTTATGCATTTATAAAATTACAGGGACATGCCGAAAGCATGCATGCGTTCATCTATGTTTAGAAATTTTGCTTATCTTACAAGAAAGGCACTTACATATGCATAAGTCAAAAAAATAGCACATCAACAAATATTGATGTGGTGGTGTGTCGATAGGTTCATTATTCTTGAAAAATCAAGTTCCTTTCTTGATGGACAACCATTTTGATTTGTTTTGCGTAAAATCCTTAGGAAAAGATTGAATCAGGAAAAATTTATTTCACACTCTAAAACTTTGATTTGTTCATGTCAGATTAACTTGGGTGAAGTTCCAAAAACTAGTTTTATAAAGCAAAGCATATCTCTTTGTAAAGGATTTTCTCCATCTAATTTCGGGAGATTTAGGTGAAGGATTATGACCTTCCTCAAAATTAACAAACTCAATGAGAATGGGAGTATGTGGTTTACTAGAAAATTTATTTCGATGATTCTCAACAATCCAAATAGTCACATTCCCTTTGACTTTGAGTTTGAAGATTAAGCTCCATTCCGAATCGAGTAAAGTCACCTAGAAGGGTTCCTATTTAATCAGCATGGGGATCGATTAAAAGAATAATTTAGTCCACCGCTTGATTACTTAGGAATCCTTGGTTGACTCACTAGCTTTTCAAAATTTCTCTACACAACTTAGTACTCAATTTGGAAGAATTTATGGTTCCATTAGAACAGAAAAATTCATTTTTGAATTCAATTCCAAAACATAAAAATTCATTGGGGTCACTATCACGCTTGAAAAATAAATCGAATGGTTCCTGATTTTTGAAATGATTACGCTTGAGAACCAAGCGACTTGTTGATAGCAATACCTTTCCTTGAGGATGTTTTGCGAAAGGTTTTATGCTCCAAACAATTTTCATCATGCACATGTTTCAGACAATAACAATTATCATTAAAATGAAAAATTTCATCATGTAGGAAAACACAAGACAATACATAGCATCGCATTCATTCATTTCTAAACACATAACCTAGCTCTATTCAATCACTTTGGATTTGAAGCACCTAATGCCTAATCTTAGGACTATTACTATGTACTATCTTGGGGTTTCTTATATTCAATTCTAGATGTATGAATACTAGCAATCTATCATAGCTAACTAGGATTCCTAACGAGCTACTCCTCTTATCTTAAGACAAGGCAATACTTCCTATACTTCCGTTGCGCAACTCTGATTCTAAAATGCTTACGCATACGAAAACCTATGACAAGGACCTCTAATCTTGATGAATTTGGGATCTCACGAAATTCCCAAAATACTCGCCGAAACTTAAGGACAGGATGATGATATCCCCCAACAGATGTACACTTGAGGTGATCAGGCTCAATCATACATCATATTAGTGATAAGACCATTTTTGTCTTACTTAAGCTTGAATTTATCAACCTATTAGTTTCAAAATGTTGAAATCTTTTTTGGTGTATCACATTTAGATTTGGTTTACTTAGCGCGAAACTAAAGATCACTGCCTCCCGGTGGGGTAGCAACTTAGCGCCCTAGCCCGTTGGGGTATCGTTTTCCTTAGCTTCGTCATTTATCCACTTCTAAATATGATTCATCGCTTTCCACAAGATTTCAAGTTTAGCATGGTAAACTAAACATAATGAGTGGACTTAGAAAAATTTTCCAATGCTTACCATGCTTCTTGAAAGAATCATCAGACACTAATCGCGTTTCTCAATATACTTAACAAACTTAAAAGAATTTAAGCTACTCGCTATCCTAGACTCATCAACTATGCCTATTATCATGCTAACAATAATACCTAACTAAATCACAAAGCAGTTTGATATCAGACTACCAGTTACTCGCTTGATGAGTAACTACAGGAGTAGTAAGTTACTCCAATGGGCCGAGGAAAAACTGCTCTGATACCATAATGTAACACCCTATGATTAATTACCCTTAATTCCCCTTATATTAAAATACGGACTCAAAAATTCATTTTTATTACATTAAAATCAACCGTCAAACGGACGGAGTTTTGTTTGTTTTTCGGACTAATCCAAAATTTGACCTGTGATAAACAATTTCAAATAAACAACTGATAGCCAGCAGGGCTTCAGATTATATTTCTAAATCAAATCAAGGCCCCACGGGCTCCAATGATATCAGTATGCAAAAATAAATCAGAGTATTAGCAGAAATACAAATTTTAAGCATTAAAACCAAAAGTTATAGCTTTAGCAAAACAAGACATCCTAAGCCTCATTCGAATTATGCATATAAAATTTACATCAAAATAATATCAGAGGCTTAGGTCCATACTATACACTAAACCAATAACACCCTACTCTCCCTGTAAGGGAAAGTACTCCTGCTCGGCCGGGGGTTGTGCCAACTCAATCTCCGTACCTGTAAATGTAAGGGAGTGAGCATTGCACAAGAAATAGAAAGCAGTTTCTAACTAGACATAACAACTCACTAGGTCAAACACATTTAGCAATTAAGCATATATTCACATATTACACACCATACCCATTACAATATTTATTCCACATTTCCATTCTCATTATTCATTTCACCATCTGTTCCCCTGTATTTATTTTCCCCGTTTCCAAATAATTCCCTTTTTAAACCCTTACCTTTCCCTTATTTTTACGGTGTATGTATGTCTCCACCAAATCGAAGGCCTACATACATACACCAATCACGATGTATGTCTCCACCAAATCGAAGGCCTACATACATCGCGTTCCCATTACCATACCTTGTCCAATTTTATTCCCTGTTTCCTTTATTCATTTCCTTTTATTTACGGTGTATGTATGTCTCCACCAAATCGAAGGCCTACATACATACACCAACCACGATGTATGTCTCCACCAAATCGAAGGCCTACATACATCGCGTTTCCATTACCTTTACCTTATCCAATTTTATTCCCTTTTTAAATTATGTGTCCCTCAGGTCAGAGGTCAACACCCATTCATTATAATCCATTTTGTGTCCCTCAGGTCAGAGGTCAACACTCCAATAGATATTTTATTCGCTGTCCCTCAGGTCAGAGGTCAACACCCAACCCATTATTTAATCCGGTGTCCCTCAGGTTAGAGGTCAACACCCATTCGTTCCAATTCATATCGTGTCCCTCAGGTCAGAGGTCAACACATTTTACCTTTCATATTGTGCCCCTCATATCAGAGGTCAGCATATTTATCACCTTCCATTACTCGTCACCTCAAATCAGAGGCCAACGCATTTAATCACATTTCCATATTCATTACCTCACATCAGAGGCCAAAACATACTTTCATATTCTCACATCAACAATTATATCACATTTAAACACAACAACACACATTCAACAACTAATCATTCATGCAAATTCCTCATTCACTTCCTTTCTCAGTTATCACAATTATGCCAGATAGTGTTCTCCTTTATAGCCCAACATTTTGATCGCCCTTCATTCTAATTTACATATATCACCTTTTACTTTTTAATTACTCATAACCGTTTTACTTCCGTTTCCCATATTCACAAGTCCAATTCGTAATCCATGACCTTTGTTCACAATTGATAATACTTAACATTTTTACTTATTTAACAATTTGATACTAATACGCACATTCATCACCTCTAATCATTTCCATTCCCTTTCTTCCTATATCAATTTATTCCATAATACCTACATATATTGGCAACATCAATCAATTATCATTTAATTCACAACTTTACAAATAAAGACATTAGTCATAGAAATCATTTATGTCCACTTCGTTATCACATTACCCAATTCCTCATGTACCTCAATATAATCATTAACCAAATTTCATTTATCCATTAATTCATTCCTATATTATTGGGTTTCCTTTTCCTAGTCTTAACATCCATTTCATCATGCATATTTAATTATTTAGAATTTCATATTCAATCACATAGGGTTTTATAATCTAATTTTCTCCCCTAACACATAACCCTAACAAGCATTATATACTAATTAGAGCCTACTCCCTAGAACAAGGCAAAGCTCACTATATCCACTCCCTTACCTTAACCAAAGAGAGAGAAAGTGGAAGAACCCAAGCCGTAGCTCCAAGCGCTCCCAAAACCAAGGGCTCCGCACGCACGAAAATGGAGATAGTGATAATAATCTTCTCTAAGCCAAAGGAATGGAATGATAAAGAGATTATTGCCCCTTTTTCCATAGAGAATTCGGATTTCCCAAAGAGGGGAAAGAGAGAGAGAGAGAGAGAAAATCCACATTAGAGAGAGAGAGGAACTTCAATAATCATGGATACTTACTTGGAGAGACCAAGGGAGACTTGATGGGGGACCTTGGAGTGATTCCCTTGAAGCTTGATGGATTTGGGATGAGAGATTGTGTGCCCTAGAGAGAGAAATTTCGTGCATTATGGCCAAAAGCACGCGTGAAACGCTTTTATTTTTTTCAGTTTTAGCAGCCCTTAATCGAGTATTACTCGATTAAAACCTCCCCCCTTTCAGGCTTAATCGATTAAGCTTCAACTTAATCGATTAAGTTGCAGGGTTTTCAGCACCCCGACTTTGAACGACCGTAACTTCTTCGTTAACCGTTGGATCTTCCTCAAATTTTGACACAAGCTTCCTCACATATCCTACTTCACATCTAACGGTGGAATTTGTGTTTATAGTTGTAGATCTTTTATTTTGAATTTCCAAATATCGGGTGTTTATAACACCGAAAACTCGATTTTTAACACTCGTTTGGTCTTCTTTAAATTTGCTTTTCGATGCCAATGCTCCTTGACTCCTATATGGCACTCAAAGCACTCCTAATCCATCATTTTAAATCCCTTCTATGAAAACCCTTTCTTCCAAATCTTACTATAATTCTAATTATTGTTAGAATTAAAATTCGGGATGTTACATATTTTCTCATTCCTGATATTAAACTTGATAGAATATAATATTTAAAATTTTGAAATAGCAAATTATTATATATAACTTATACCAGTAATTTATTAAACCATTCCATAAGCTAAAAATAAAACAGCCTCCGAACACTATGAAAATTTACAGGGACGCTCAAAATATTAAGTTAAACATATTTTTCTAAGAAACTTTTTATAAAAATGTCTCTAAGGCTTGCCTCTTGAGCTCCCTGTCAAAATGTTAATTAAACAAAATAAAAGTACTCTTTTATTTTTGAAAAACGTATGATAACAAATTTATAGTTATTTTGACTACAAAACATATTTCAAATATAATGATGAAATCAAAATTTTATTACAACATTCGAATATTGAAAACATCATAATAAATCATTTAATTATTTAACTACAAGTATTATAAATAGCGGGATGTTACACTAAGACCCACACTTACACTTAAGGCTCAATCTTAGGGTTCTCTACCTAAGTATTCCCTCAAGGTCAAGGCACTAAAACGCTCCCTTGGACTCTGGACAACCTCAATACACAAACCTACACGAATCTTACTCACTCAATCGCAACCACACCAATCTAAAGCCTAAACCAATTATCCTTCGACTATAACCACCGACTCTAAAACACTTCCCTATCCAAACCTTGCACTACAAACGCATCTACATAAATATACACACATACACAAATATAAACATACACGTAAGAAAATACTTATACTACTTACACATATACTTTGAAAATAACTGCAAATACTTATACATATATACATACACATGAATATAATCACAAATATACTTACCTATATATATATAAATACATACATACAATAGGAAAATATATATACAAACACTTATACATATATATTTTTTAGCTCAACACCATTATATATATTTATAAATGGATATACTAGAAAAAAAATAGTTGTAAATCATTTTTCACATGTAAATAAGATATTCCTAAATATACTTATTAAGTTAATAAAAATCAGGATGTTACAATTCTCCCCCACTTATAAGAATTTCGTCCCCGAAATTCACTCTTTGAAAAACATTTAGAAAGAATTGAGGAAGGTTTTGTCGAAATTGTTTTGCTTAAAACTGTAACACTCCTTGTATATCATCTTACTTTATAAGAAAAGTAAGAAGTTTATGAAAACTTGGACTTGTTATCGTTGGAAAAAGATCTGAAAATAAGAATTTTCTCTTCCCTTGAAAATTTAATTTGAGAAACACTTGATCAATGATAAAGGTTGACTACCAAAATCAGAGTTTGCGGAAACATAGTAAAATCATCATGTTGTACCCCCAAAATATATCAAGTGTAACAAGTCCATTAATACCAAATAAGTATAATTATGAAACTGAATTCCTCTTATGATACTTTTTTCCAAAGTATGTATCATATAAGTTCTATTAAAAATAGAAATGTTATAGAGCTGGTCACTGGTCCTTTGTCCAAACATCCTTCTGGTCGGATCCTCGATATCTGCACAACGGGTTTCCAACCCACACCTTCTACACTCTGCATGCACCTAAGAGACATCTCCCTTTACAGATTCTTGTGCAAGCTAGATGCACGATCAACACCTAATAAGGGCATGGGGGTTAGCTATACATATTCGCATACTCAAATGAGAATAAAACTAACATCCACAAGTTAACATGTAGCAAATCATGATGCATAATCATATGAGCACACCCGGTTAATTTGAATAATTCTTTCAATGCAGGTGGCATGATGCATGATTTCCTTCCACAACTGAGGCCTCTAAAAGTCCATCTTGGACGTCCTTCCAATACACCGTTGTGTTCCCGGAAGACCGACATTCGTTCCCAGAACGTAATGCCGAACCATACTTGGATGATAAGCATTCACTCCCAGAGTGTGCATCACGTTCCCAGAATGTGTAGCAAACCTTACTTGGATAAATAAGCATCACTCCCAGAGTGTGCATCACGTTCCCAGAACGCATACGTTCTCCGAACGTATAAAAACCAGGTCCCGGACACTGGCCACATATCTATAATGTGTCATCCAGTAGGTTGCTTATCAAAGTGTTCCCAGAACACCAACATACGTTCCCAAAACGTATAAAACTAGGTCCCAGACACTGGCCACATATCTATAATGTGTCATCAAGTAGGTTATAATTTGGTACTCCCGGAGTACCCTCCTCATATTCCCAGAATATGATAAACGTTCCTACCAACCAAACTTCCATTCTATATGAATGCACAATCATCAAGGTTGGTTTTTATGTTTAATTCCATTATTAAACCAATGTGTTCCCAGAACACTCACATACGTTCCCAGAACGTATCGCAAACCAAACTTGGAATAAAATCAAGCACCACTCCCAGAGTGTGCATCACGTTCCCAGAACATGTCCAAGAAACCATGTCCCAGACAATGGCCACATTCCCAGAATGTGTCATCAAGTTGGTTGCATTAGTTTAGTACTCCTAGAGTACAGGGTCAAGTACCCGAACATCACAAACTATCTTTGCCAACCTATTTCATTACCTTTCTCTATGCACGTATTGCATGCATAATTACTAAGGTTGGTCTTTCCATTAATTACCGTGATTTAGAAATATTCCAATTTCTCTTTTGAATGATTTATTTGAGGTATAGTCTTTGACACAAAAATTCTCCTTTGAAATATCCCAAAACATGTCATTAAACTTAGATTGGGTAAAACAAAGTCAATGGTAATCAAAAACATAACTTTTTATTTTTCAGATTCAGGTACTAACCGGTTACAGTTTCAGGCTAACCGGTTAGAATTACAGACCTGAACTGTTTATTTTTATACCTCAAAAACCATTGTTTCATCATTCAAAAGTCCAAATCACATATTCTTTTCCAATGAACATAATTTCACTTGAAATTATTCCATCAATTTAAGGCATAAATAGCAATCTTTCCAATCTGAATTTTTGCATGATAACAACTCATGTTTCAGACTATGCATACTGAATTTAAGGCTTAGATTTGAGTAAAAACCCTTTAAGGTTTCAGAACTGATTTGCAACTAATTTTTCTTTGAAAATTTTACAGTGTCTAACCGGTTACAAAAATCGTGTAACCGGTTATATTATGCGGTCTGACCACTAAAACAAGAGTTTTAACAACTCATTTCTTCCTTTCTCAAATCTAACCAAATTCCAGTATACACCAAGTTCATATGCCTTAAAGTAAACATGCTTACACCCAGAAACACATTCACATTGCATGCATCAAGTTTATTGAATCAAATTGCATGAAAATTCACATAAACCCAATTTAGCACAACAAAACTGAAATCAAACACTTAAACACAGAAATCAGTCTTCATTTAGCTTGCATGCATCAATTGAAAATTGCTCAAAACAACAATTGAGCTCAAATTGGCCTCCAAGCCATCTATCCATTTCAACTTATGCCCTTTGAGTCTCTTGGTGACTCATCCTATATTCTACCACAATTTATTCTCATTCTAGCAAATAGTAAGCTTCCCCCTTACCTTAGGTTCATGCTTAATCCAAAACAATGCAGAGAGAAAGGCTCCAACATAGATTCCCCACAAATCCTAGGTTCTGCTCTCAGCCACGATTTTCATCAACAGGGTTCAAAGACCAGAAATTTTGACATAGCAATTGGCCAAAGAAATTGGGGAAAACAATTAGAACTTGATCTGGGTAACATGCACTAGAAAATAAAAGTGATTTGAAGCTTAAACATTATCTGTGCTTACCAGAATCAAAGCTCGAACTCAGCTTCCAGAACCAAGAGAAGACAGAGTTCAGTTTCCCAGCTCCAATTTCTAAGGTTGATTCCTCCTCACACAAGAACCCTCAGCTCACAAGGTGTATATCACTGGAAAGATCTCGATTTAAGCTTTCCAGAAAGGTGTGTTTCCCTCTCTAACCCTCAACAAAGAAGACGAATTGTTCAACACGAATCTAGAACCCTAATTTCAGCCTCTCCACTAGAAATCAAGTCCATCAACCTCCAACCCTTCAGAATTCCTTCAATTTATAGAGGAATTCGTTGACATGCAGGAAGACACGCGTCCTCCAACATGCAATTAGTGGGATTCGTGGCGAATTCTGGGTTAAAACGCGTGATTACTCATCAAACGCACTAACCCAGTTTCCTGAGTTCATCGTGTAACCGGTTACAAAGCCCCTCTAACCGGTTACATACTGGTAAAATTCAAAAATTAATAATTTAATTACTCTTTCTTCAAAAACCTTTTTAATATTGCAATTAGGTCTCAATCCAAGGACTAAATTGCAATATTCATATTTTTGTACAAAATAACCATATAAAAATATATCTCATATTTTTATTATATAAACACATAATGTACAAAAACTAAAACCTTCAAAATTCAATTATAAAATAATTGTTATAATTAATTTCTTGGTTATTTGGGAAACAAAAATTAGGGGTGTTACAAAAACCCTTTTAAAATTAACAAAATACTTTCAAAAATCATTTAGTTTTCCATGGTAAAATTATAATAATAAAGATAATGATTTCTCAAAATATCCATAATCTTAAATTCTATCCCTGGGGTGCTCCCCCACTTAGGTTTGGGTTATCCATATAAACTCAGACTGAATGTCTTAATTGGGGTGGGGTGGTTCCATTCGACTGGTTCTGACTTTTGGGTCTACTTGGTAGGCGCTAAACTTTTCTAATCTTTGAGAACTCCAAAAGTTGTTGGATTTGATGAGGTGAGATGTTCTCCTTGTGAGACCCACAATTTTACCCAAAATAATTGTGAATTTATTTGTGAATTTAAATTATTATATTTGATTTTTGGTACCTGGAATTAATTAAAATAGTATAAGTTATATATATATATATACGTGGTATATATATATTATATGTGCATATCAATGTTTTCCCTAATGTATTTAAATAAAATATTTTAAGGTATAGTATTGGATTTAAATAAATCTTAGAAGATGGAATGCCTTTTGAAGGATTAAAGCATCTTATCTTTAGAAATCCATATCTTTTCAACCGTACGTCGAAAAATTACAAATGATATGTCAAAACGATCGTATCGACTGCTACAGTACTAAACGAATTTTTTTGAGTTTTAAGTGTAAATGTGTGATTTTAATGCATTTAATGATCTTTTGACTTAAGTGTATTTTATTTTGAAAACAAAAATACATTTCTGAGATTTTCTATTGGACTACCATTCAAATAAAATATATTTTCGTATTTTCTTATTATAAAAATTGTAACACTCCTTGTATATCATCTTACTTTATAAGAAAAGCAATAAGTTTATGAATACTTGGACTTGTTATCGTTGGAAAAAGATCTGAAAATAAGAATTTTCCCTTCCCTTGAAAATTCATTTTCACAAACACTTGATTAATAATGAGGTTGACTAACAAAATCAGAGTTTGCGGAAACATAGAAAAATCATCATATTATACCCCCAAAATATATCAAGTGTATCAAGTCCATTAATACTGTGAGATCCCTTATTTTCCTAACTAAGATAAATAAGTTTTCATTAAAAGAGAATTTTGAGATATTGTTTCACAAATGATTTTCGATGGGTATTTTATTCGATTACGTAATCAATTTTCGATTTTATGGAATTTTGGTAAACAAAGGTTTTTATAAAGTTCAAGCAAATGATTTTATTGAGTTTTGAGTTATTTAATCGATTTAAAGGTGTTTTGATTTCATAATGGATTTATACACTTTGGAATTTAATCCACTTCTGTTATGACTTCGTGTGTTTGTTTTTCTAAGGTTTTCAACGAATTGTATTACTTGAGGTTTTAATTAAGATTTTGTTGATTCATATGGTCTTATGGTCTTAAGATGGAAGACTATTTTTATTAAGTTCCAAAGAAATCAAAGTCCAAACCGCATTGATCTAGAATAATATCTCAAAACCCTAATTAGTATCCTAATCTTTGATTAAAACCCTAATCGAGTTCTTAATCCTTGATTAAGGACTTAATCACTCTCTTAAGACCTAAATCCTCAAGGTTGGTGAGCTAACCTCGAATTAGTCTTCCTTAAACCTATGACTAAGTTTTGATTAGTGCCTTAATCCCTGATTAAGCCCTAATCACCGAGGATTAGTGGAATAAACCTAGATTTATTAACCTAATCCTACCCTAATCATGATTAGAACCCTAATTAGTGCCTTAAACCTAAATTAGCTAACCTAATCTACCTAAACCACCCTAGGGCCGAATGCATACTTGGTCACCAAATAGCCTTGCTTAGTCACCAAGTTGCATGCCTTATATTCAAACAATGACCTCATCTACATGACCTAAGCATGACTTAAGAGAAGAAAAAGTGAAGAAAGAGGAAGGAACCGTGGGGGACTTTAGAGCAAGACTTGGCCTCCAAGTTTTGTAACTTAGTCCCCAAGTAGTTGCAAAGAAGACCTCTGTGCAAGCCCTTGATGACAAATAAGAAAAGTAGAGATAGATAGAAGAAAGGGGTCAAAACCGTGAGAGAGAGAGTGAGTTGTTGCATTCTTCATTCTTCACTCTTCACCATTTCTTCTCACCAACACAAACCACAACAACATACACCAACAAACACTCTCAAAACCTTGAGAGTGAGACCGAGAGAAAGTGATCAAAACCCACACACTTCTTGTAACTTCCATTCTTTCATTTCCTTCATTTCTTTTCCAAGACCAAACACAAACACTAAGAGAAAATTAAACTCTTAGTGAAAAAAAGAGAGAGTGGCCGAATAGAAAGAGGGAGAACCAAACCTTAGACTCTTCATAACCTAAGCTAGATCAAGCCAAGAGAGTAAAGAAAAGAAAGAGAAACCATGGACCTAAAGGGAAGAGTGAGTGAGCCGTGAGGAGAGGAAAGAAAAACCAAAGATAAATTCAAGATTTGGACTTGATTCTTTAAAGCTTTTGATTAAGTAAAACCTTGTTTCATGATCTAAAAAGTTTTAAACCTTTTCCTTGATTCATTTTGGTTTCTCATGATTTTCTTCTAAAACTTTGATTTTGTTTGAAAAGTGTTGATGCATGTTTGTTTTTGTCTTAGATCTAGTGATTTCCTTTACATGCATGTTGATTTTTCAACTTGATCTTAAAGTTTTGTTAAGGAAAGTGTTTTTCCTCATGATCTTGGGTTTTCCTCTTTGATTTCTTAAAAGTGTTTTGAAAAAGAACTTGATTTTTAAGTTTTCATGAAAGACTCTTCAAAGACCTAATATTTTTGGTTGCATGCATGTTTAGATCCATGCTTGATCTATGATGAACTTGATGTTTGAGTTGTGATATAGAGACCTTGGAAATAATTGAACTTTTCCTTGATGATTTTCTTTATGATGGCCACGGTTTGTTGTTGTTGTGAGTGAAAGCTTGACTTCTTTTGTTTGATCCCTTGCATGTTGTGATCTTGAGATTTAGTGATGCTTTAAGTGAATAAAATTTATGTGATGATTGTGATCCTTATGTGTTAGCCACGGTTTTGCATGCTTGATTGAAAGGACTAGAATTTTCTTAAGACTAAGTGATGAATGTGTGATTTCCATGAACCTTGTGTTGATCTTAAGTGTTAAATGTGAAATAAAAATTGCTTCGAGACCTATGTGTGCTCACGGTTTCATGAGTGAAAATATGCTAGGATTATGTTTGTACTTGCTTGATACATTATGTGAAATTGTTGCTGGATTTGAAGTTGTTTTTAGAAGCCTTGAATCTTTGAAAATTCTTTTGAGAAAACCTAGTTAAGGTCACGGTTTGGACCTTAGCTTTTCAGTTAAATTTTCTTGAATAAATATGTGTTGAATTCATGAAACTATGTGTGTATGAGTGTATTATTGATTTTCATAAAAATAAATGAATGAACAAACTTGTTGAATAAAATGATGCTGTGCTGAAATGGTGATGTGTGTGTTTCTAACTTTGATAAATGATATTTATGTGTGTTCAATTATTCTGAAACTTTGTCACTGACTTAAGTATGCTAAAATTAACTTCTCTGAATTTTTATATGATTTTTAGAGTTGGTTTGTTAATTGAAATGGAGTCATTTTGGTGGAAACGATTTCGGAAAAATAAGTTTTCAAGGAAAAACCTAAACCGAGTTTTCTTACCTAAACTACTCTAAATTGCTTGAAAGTTTTATGGTAGCTCCTTAAACATGTCGTGTGACGCTCTGTAAAATTTGAGATTATTTGGAGTTGGTTTGATATTTTTACCAATTGAAAAACAGTGAACCGTTTGGTTCAGATTTTCCAGACTTAGTGACGAATTTAATTGAAAAAGTATGACTTTCACAACTCCAAATAATCTGAAATTTTTATGGGATGATCTTGATTGGGTAAGGAATATTTATACCAATTTACATGCAATTCGGAGTTGAAACACTATTTTTAATAATTTCATTTTGGCCTGAGGTCAGCAACAGTTCTATCTTGCTTTTCATGCGAAATTTGATCTGAAACCTAGCCTAAGGTTGTTCAAATGACTTAGAAATTTTATATGATGAACTTTGGCATATATGTGTATGTTCTGGAAATTTTGGGAATTAAACAAGTTGATTTGGTATGGTTTTGAATTTTATCTTTTGTGCTTTCCCGTAATTGAACAAAAGCTTTATTTAAATGTTTTTGACAAACGTGAATTTTGTGCTTTGTTTTGTGACTTGGCTGGACTTGTATGATGATTATAATGTCTCGAAGTAATTGGATGAATGATTGCTTGATGATATGTTTAGACTATGCACGATTGAGTTTGCAAGATTGATTGTTTACGGTGTTTCGGTCTAGGCTATTAGTTTGAAATTATGATTTGAAAATGTGCTATGTGCTATGTGCTAAATGGTTTGTTTTAGGTGATACGTGCTAATTGAAATTCTTTGTTTGAATGTCTGTGAATTGTTTTTTTGATAAAAGAAGTAAAGGAAAATGGGTTATCCGATAAATTACAATGACGTAATTGGTCTTTTAAAGTTGATTGATTTTGAAGAGAATTTGATTATTTGAAAAAAACTGTTGGGTTTACTAGTTGCTGCCCTATTTGATTTCATTATGTTATGTTTGAGAATAAATCTTTCCAAATGTTCATTTTAACATGAAGTATTAAAGAGATTAAATAACGATTTTTCGGTGTTTTCGAATCTCTGTTGTGGTTGTCCGGAATGGACCAGCAACCAATTTGTTTATTTAAAGTGTTTATATGAGTATGATTCAGTTTATATGTGCCTATATGTTTCATTACTTTATTTGATTGAAAAATTGTTAATCAAGGTGTTTATTTAATTGTTTTCAAGATACTTGGTTTGTCTATGGATTTAAATTGGTTTTGAATAATGAAAAATGAACTTGGGACTTAGCATATGATGCTGTCCAGAATTTTTCTAAGATGTAATTCTTGTTTTAAAATGTTTTTAAAGTGATTTGAAGTTGAGTTTTTAATGTAGGATAAAGTTGGTTTGAAAAGTGCAATTTTACGGTATTTCCTGATTTTCTAAAAGACTGGCTTATGGACTTTCATCTTTGCTGTCAAGATTTATTTAAATTGTTTTTCAATCTTGAAGATGTGTTTTGTTGGTTTTAAGTTTGAGTTTTGAATGGTACGTGATTTAAGAAAAGTTGGATTTCAAAGGTGACGTTATTCGGTGTTTACGTTTGCAATGACCCTAAAACCATAAAATTTGTCTCGCAACTAGAACCCATCTTTCGTGTTGGAACTTTCCTTGTTTGAACCCTATGCATGTCAAATTGCTTTGGCATGATGTTTGAAAGGCCTTGATCAATGATGAACCCAAACATTTTCCTTGATCCTTGACCCAACATTGTTCTTCCTTAAAGCTTTTGCTGAGAGATATGCATCATCTAAGTTGGGGAGTAGCTGGAAACGTGAGGTTTTAAGGAGTAGCTTGTCTAGGCTTGAATCGATAATAAGTATGTAACCCTAGGCGTGGTGGTGTCTTGAGCCTAAACCCATATAACCCTGTTATCTTGATGTTGTATTGATGCCTTTAAACCCTCAGTTCCTTGCTTTCCATGAAACCGTGTTGTTTCTATCCCACTTGTTTGTTATTAAAAGTACCCTAAGAGATTACTTTTGAAAGTAATCTGTTTGATTTACTCCTGAGAGCGATGAACGAACTGTGCGTATTTGAGAATGCAACGATTGCTACGGGTGAAGAGGGAAGGAATTTATTCAAGGAGTCGCAAGTTCACAAATTAGTCAGACTCTACCCAACATTTCTCGAGGAAGAGAAATCTTTAAGTTGGGGAGAATGTAACACCCCGCATTTTTCCCGTCTATGCGTAAACGATTTTTAACGAAAGAAACCTTGAAATGGTAATTTTCAGAAGAAAAAAATATTTTTCATAAGAAAGAAATAAAGTGCTGTTTTCCATGGAGTTGTATAAACAAAATATTTTCATGAGTGAAAAGTGAATAGTTTTATTGTGATGAAAAATGATTTGTTAGATTGTGATTTTTATTTAAAAGATGATTTTGTTAAAAATGAAATTTTTGGGTCTGTATCTTTGAAAATTCGTATCTTTTAAACCGTAACTCGGAATTTTATGATCCATATACGAAAACGATCGTTTTGAAACCTAGAATTTGAAAATGTAATTTCTAGAATTTTCTGGGCTGATTTATAAAAACTTATTTTCAGAATATAAGGAAAACGAATTTTCAAGAAAATGTGCATTGTATTGTGTTTTGGTATAAATTTTGTGTGCTTGATTGGATGTGTGTATATTTGATTTTAAGTGTGTGATACGTGATGCATGTAAATGGTTATGAATGTGATTCCCTAAAATTAATTGTATTAGTACATGAATTAGTAATCTTAAGTAAAAAGTGATTAGAAATAAATTAATTAATTAGAAGTATGTGACATGTGTGGGTAATGGAGAGTGCCACGGTTTGTGTTGTGCATGTAGGTATGTGTGTGCATGTGTATGTGTCATTTGCATGTGCATGATTTGTGTGTGTGCTATGTGTATGCCGTGTGTGTGAGTGCTTAAGGAGTAAGAAAACCCAAGCCAACCAAACTAGAACCAAGGAGTAACTAAGTGGCCAAAAACCCTAACTAGCAACTAAACCCCATTAGCCCTAAGTGACCCCTAGTAACCTAGACCACATCACCATGTTCCCTTGACTTGTTGACCCTTAGCCATGCAAATTTTTAAAGGACAAGACCGCCCTTCCCTATATGTGTGTTGGCCGTATGGAACCAAGGGCAAAGGAGGGAGAATTCGTGACTTATATGGGTGCCAAGCTTAGTTCATTTTCTTTTACCCATTCTCATTTCTCACCCTTCCAACATCAACACATACACTACTCTAAAGGACTCATCAAACCTTTAGAGAAAAATAGAGAAAGAAGCAAAGAGGGTGTTGGCCGTGAGGCCTTAGGAGGAAGAAGGAGGAGATCCACACCAAAACCAAGCCTTTCCCTTTGAAGATCTAAGCATTAGGAGCTTGAAGAACCAACCCTCTTACTAGGAAACTCGAAGATCAAGAGAGAAGAAGTGTAATAGCTTAGTTTCCCTTTTTGTTGTAGATCCCTTCCTACTTTCTTCTTGCATGTTCATTTTCATACTTTGTAAGATGAATTTGTATATTATTCTTTCATGATCTTGGACTTTCATGGACTAGAATTATTTGTAATATGTGTAATCCTATGTTTATGATTCGGTTTGTATTTTCTTGCTAGATCTACACATTTTTCTAACTAAAACCAAAAGATCTAGAGTTTAGTTTAAGTTTTTGTGAAACCCAACACAAATCTTTCTTGCATGTTTATATTTTCTTGTTCTAAACCATGATCTATGTATGTTTATGTGCTTATTTTGTAAATAGATGCATGATCTAAGTTTAGTCCAAGATAAAGTAAATTTCTTTAGTCTTGCATGTTTAATCTTTTGCTAAAACCGTGAGCTATGATGATTTTATTCTAGCATGTTAAATCTTATTTGCTTAAAAGATGATCCATGATGTGTTGTGTGATTCTTTCATGAATAAACGCATGATTTGAATTTACTTGGAAATAAAGTTGAAATCTTTTATTTTTCATGTTGATTTTAAGTGAAAAGATGATGTCTCCATTCAATGCATGTCACGGTTTGGAGAAATAAAATTTAATAAACAAGTTTTCAAATGATTTTTGAAGCATGACCATGATCTAGCCTAAGTGTTTGATTTTTATGTGCTTTATTTTGTGTGTAGGCCATTCGGCCATATTGACTAAAAATGAATCCCATGCCTTTGTTTACATGAAGTTTAATGCATGTGCATGATAGGACTAGATCTAATGATTTTGATTGCATGCATGCTTTCTTTTTAAGTTTAAAGCGTAATCTTTATTTTTATTTAAGACTAAATGATGAACTTAAGTTTTGTTGATTCATGTTGATATGGATGAGTGATGTGTTTGATGCCTTGATTTGATTTTTCTATGATTTTGTATGTTGAAAATTGAACTAAAAATCTTGTCTGCTTGCATGCTAGCATTCGGCCATGAGGAAAAGAAGTAGGAAATCCTATTTGAGCATTGTTTAAGTTGCATATATAATGAAATTAACTTAATTTAGAGGCTTAGAAGGTGCATGCATGAATTAATTGCCAATATATGAGTGACTTTAAAATGATTTGTGATTTAACTTGTTATTTGATTTATGTTAAGAAAATAAATTAAGAATATTAAGTTTTCTTTTAAATACTCTCGGTTTTCAATCCAAAAAGAAAAAAAAAATGATTTTCAATTGTGTTATGCTTGTTTGTGTGCATTAATCTTTATAAATTTATACCTATATGATTCGGCCTAAGTATGCTAGTGTAATTAGGAAAATTTGTCTTCATGAAATATCCCTTGTGAATGACTATGTGCTGTGTGTATGATGTTATGTGTGTGATGTATTAATTGTTTTGGTCTTTTCGGTCTTGATAAGAATAAAATGAATAATTGATTTAATAAATAATGTTTGAAGATTTTTAATGTGATTGGTGTTATGTGAAGCTGTGTTGTTTAAATTGATTTGATTTTCTTAAGTTCTAAATTTTGTTTAAAGATTAAGAATAATGATTTTTATAACATGAATATTTTAAAATGAATTTACCATAAGAGGAATGTATTCTGTTTTCAAGAAATTAAATTGAAATTGTTTCAAAGTTTCCTTGAAAATGTTTTATTTAATACTGATTTGAAACCTTTCGGAATGTGAATAATGTGTTTCCAAAAGGAATGATTTCAAGGTATTTTCTAGAATAAAGTAATGAATTCGTTAAGAACGTTTTCTAACGCACGGGGAAAAATGCTATAGTTCGGACGAACGACGCAAAGGGAACGAGACGGAATTAACGATCGGAAAATTTCGGAGAGCTTTCGGAGACCTTCGGTATTGAGGTGAGAGAGGGGCTTCCCTTAAGACGCCGTGGTAGTAGGTAACTTATTAAGAGGTCCAATCATCTCAAAGTTTGGACTCCAATCTCATTTAGCGTAGTGGTGTATGTGATAGCAATTGTTTGTTGTGTGTTTGGCTATCCACCCGAACGGATGAGATTGGCTTATTAAGTATGTTATTATGTTCTCTGGTTGTTTATGTTTATCCTTCTTTGCTTATGATCTATTTACTGATTAAGTAAATATGTTGTTGTTTGAGAAATATTAGTGTGCTGAGTAATGTGTGGATGAGAAGTAAATTGTGAAAGTGAGAAAATGAGATTAAAAGAAAGAAGAATGAAAGTAATAACCGTATAAGTCATGGAATGAAAAGAGAAAGAGGTTGAAAGGAGATGTGATTGGAGGAAAGATGTGATTGAGAAAAGATGATGAGATGAGTTATGGAAGTAAGTTGAGGTGAGGTTTGGCTCTTGTTGTTTTTGTTTTAGTCTGGGAACTAGTGTTGAGTTGAGCTTGCTCCTCCATTAGCGCCCAGCAAGCTTGTATTTTTGGGAAGAAGCTTAGTGTTGAGTTGAGCTTGCTCCTCCATTAACACTCACCCAAAAATACGATTTTTGAAAATGGTTTTTGAAAAGAGGTTTTTAAAAAGAATTGTGAAAGAAAATTTTTGGAAAAGGGTTTTCGAAAAGGTATTTGAAGAAGTGTGAAACAATATTTTCAAAGGAGTTTTATGAAACAATTTCTTTTTGAATAATTTTGGATAAAAGTTTTTGAACACAATCTTTTGATAAAGTCTTCGAAATGATATTTTGAGAAAAGCTTTTTGGAACGACCTTTTGAGAAAGTCTTTTGAAAATAGATTTTGGTGAAAGTTTTTGGGAAAAATCGTATTTTGAGAAGGTCTTGTGAAAGAATATTTCTGAAATGATATTCTTGGGAACGTTTTGGTGAAGTGAAAGTTTTTCTGAAATTATACTTTTGAAAAGTTTTGTGAAAGAATGTTTTTGAAAAAGATGAGGAAATGAGCCTTGAGAAAGTTGATGAGTTGTGATGAGAAAGAATGTGATGCGATGAGATGAGAACGGGTGCGATATGAGATGTGAAGTGTTATGTGATTAATTGGGGAAAAGATCAAACGATTAGTGGTCGGGCTTCGTTGAAGGGATGCACCAAGGACGAGCCGACTAGTAGGATTAAGCCGATTAAAAATCTTAAGCTTTAAAAGGCTCTAAAAGACATATACAAACGCGGTGAGGTATGAGTGTCGTATCGAAGTAGTGGAGAGGAAGATACCCCGGAGTATCTACGGATATTCGGGTTGTGATTGCAATAGGGGAGGGTAAGGACGGTGATACGTCAAGAAGCCTTGAGTGCTATTTTAGGTGGAACGAATTCCACATGTGGTACGGGCAGGCCGGTCCTATGCCGTGGTGAGTTCTGCACTCGAGACTAGACTAGTACTGTCGCCCCCTATGGCAATTCGAGAACAGTGAGAGGGACTGGAGTGGGGCATCTTGTTTGCCACTGCGAGGCAGTGTGCCATGTTTATTGTGAGTTGATTGAGGCAGAGTCCTCCTGGCCTGGGGCCATTTGTGTTGTGGCAGCTGTCGTGCCCGTATGGTAAAGGTCCCGTACTCCTGTTTGCTTCCGACTAGGTGTGGATGGATGACCGAGGAGATGTAGACGTGAGAGACGTTTTTCCTCAATGATGGTTCCCCAAGTCATTGAGTGAACTGTGATGATAAGACTTAATACACATAAAGATTGAAAAGGAAAAGAATGAAAATGGTATGAAGTGTTGAGTATGGAATGAGTCTTGAGAAGTAATGATGAGATGGTGTTTATGTGATGATGATGATTGTGTTTGTTTAGGTGTTTTGTTGTTACTTACTGTCTTATCTTAATAATTGCCTAGTGTAAATCCACATAGTCGACATTACATGTTTTGGGTAGCTCACTCTCTCCTATATGTCTGTTTGGAATTCGGGAAATTTCTGTATGGCCTTAGATGGAAAACATAGAGAAGTTCCAGCTTATTCGGGAGATAGGAGCATCTCCATTGAAGGAATACTACTGAGGATGACGCTGCATGCGACCCGAGGGTGTGACGACCCAAGAATCAGAGTAGCGCGGCGGAAGCATTAGTGGCGATGACTAGAAGTTAGGTAATCCCCTCTCAGAGCTTCGTATTTCCATTGCTTAAGTGGATGAGAAGAGTCAAGTTAAGGGAGAAAGACCATGAAAGTAGTAGTACCCTCGTAGGGAGTGGCATAAGCATGTTATTCTTCCTAAATGTTGTTTCAAAATCTTTGAACCCTTAAACTTTGTTGACCAAACTGAACCGTTAATATTCCATTGTATCCGATAATGGAATGACCCAAAGGATTGCTTTTGAAAGTAATCAATTTGACTTACTCCCAAGAACCTTCTGTAACACCCCGATTCGGCAATTTGAAAATTTCCAATAAATATAATTAAAATTAGGGCCATTATTTTTTTAAAACAAACTAGTGTTGCACAAGATGAGAATATTTAGGTTTTCAAAACGTAGTTGCATTTAAACTCATGTCCTCATATTGTGCAAACCCCTTTCAAGTTCCAAACCGGGATGTCACAAGACATCGCACTTTGAAACCCGTTTTCAAAACACGTAGCCCGTTTAATTGTTTAAAAACATCAGTATAAAATAAAACCTTTGCCGTGGTAGAGTATGATAACTAGAGCGAAGGTAACCAAGGACTTACACTAGAATATATTCCGCCAGGGGATTCCTAGCTTCTAGTCAAACACTCTAACACTCGGCGTCTAAGTCCTCGATCCACCACGAGAGTTGTCCTCCTCGCTGCCCAGGGATTCCTTCACCGAGTCGTCTCCCGTCGACGAAGATGTTCTTATCTCTCGAACAAGCTGGATCTGGAGCCTCAATTTCCGTCGCATCTAATAGCCGTGCAAATTTTCCAGAGACAGGATAGAAGTACAGGAGAATAGAAGAGCAGGAGACGAGGAAAACAAGAGAGAGTAAGCTACCCAAACAGTTATGTCGACTATGTGGAATTACAATAGGCAAATACTAAGGAAAGACAATAAACAACAAACAATAACACAACATAATCATATACACATATGGTTAAACACAATCTTATCCTAAGCTTTTCGTAATCACTTTTTTACCATCTTCTTATAAACTTTCACAACTCATACCCTTCCTTCTTTCATCATACTTTTCCCAAACTCATCCCGCATTCCAAGAATCCTTTCTTATATACGTCTTATAAATCTTATTCTACGTATCGGTTCTATACTTTTCTTTGAAACATCTTTATTCTTTAAGTTTTAGCGTATCGGTTCGCTTCAATGATGGGGGGAACATCATCATTGAAGGAGTCACACACGTCTACATCTCCTCGGTCATCCACCCAACCTAGTCGGAAGCAAACAGGAGTACAGGACCTTTACCACACGGGCACGACAGCTGTCACACACAAATGGTCCCAGACCAGGAGGCTCAGCCTCAAATCATAATCATATCATTTAATCAATGCACGCCCTCGGCGGCAAACACAAATGCCCCGTTCCAGTCCCTCTCACAGTTCTAGACTTGCATCGAGGGGGTGACAGTATAATTTCTAGTTTGTGATGCGGAACTTACCACGGTATTAGACCCAGTCCCCACCACGTTAGTGCACCACATGTGGGATTCGTTCCGCCTAGAAATATACTCTAGGCTTCTTGACGTTTCACCGTCCTTGCCCTCCCCTCCTACAATATCCACCTGAATATCCGCAGATACCCATAGTATCTTTCTCTCCACTACTTCGATTCGACTCTCATACCTCACCGCGTTGATAAATGTCTTTTAAAATCTTTTATAGCTTTAACGTTTTAATTATCGGCTGAATCCTAACAGTCGGCTCGTCCTTGGTGCATCCCTTCAACGAAGCCCGACCACTAAACGTAAATCCGTTCCCCCTAAAATCACAATGGCCTCAAGCCACACATCAATCTCATCTTAATATCAACATTCTCGTCAGCTCATGCTCAGCATAATTCTTTCCAACTTCCGCAAGACTCATTCCCTCTTCTTTCTCAAAAACTCTTTTCGCAAAACCTTTTCAAAAAGATGACTTCATAAAATTCTTTTAGAAAAATATTGTTTCACACTTCCTCCAAAATATCTTTTCCCAATTCTTTTCAAAAGTTTTTTTTTTCAAAAACTGTTTTCAAAAATCACATTTTTGGGTGAGTGTTAGTGGAGGAGAAAGCTCAACTCAACACTAAGCTTCTTCACAAAAACATGAACGAGGGATCACAACTTTACTCCACCACATCACGTTCTCTTTCCAATTTCAACTCTTTATCTTTTTCCTTCACTCACATCACCTTTATCTCTTTCTCAATTCTTTCTCATAACTCTTATTCGCTCCTCTTTTCTCTTTCCATCTCATTTCCTCATTATTATTTCAGGTCTCAGGGTAAAATCAAACATTTTTTTTTACAACTTAATTAATTTACTTCACATACTAAACTAACCAACAGCTAATGAATAGTAAACATCCTATCATTTCAACAAACATATTAACTATAGACAACATTTCGGTCACAGCGACTTGTAGGGATAGCCCACACAAACAAATAAACAAACACTCATTATCCCTCTTCCTCGCTTTAACGAGACCGAGTCCAACCTTTGAGATGATTGGACGCCTTAATATGTTGCCTAATACCACGGCGTCTTAAGGGGAGCTTCTGTAACACTCTCACTTTTATTAGTTAATTTTAGGTTTTAAATAAAATCAGAGTTTGAAAATTTCTTTTTAATTATTTTATTTATAAAAATTCTTAGGAAAATCCGGCAGAGTTTCCTCTGTTTTTCGGACTTTCCCAAAGTTTCTTCGTAAAACCTGTCAGTCCAGAATATTTAAAAACATAGCGCACAATAGATAAAATATCCAGATCAGATCCTAGTGCCCAAGTAGTACAAGTTCAGGGCGTACAACTATTACATATTTTATATTACAAAATAGTTGTCCACTCAAAATAATATATACACATATATATATATATATATTCACTCCACGTAGTGGAATGAAAATCCTACTCGGCCATGTCCCATGTAAGCTCCACTTCAGTACCTGTAAAAATATAGCAAGAAGGGTAGCATTACACAAAACTTAAAAAGATTGATCCTGAAAGAGACATAGCAATAAACCAAGTGTACCCAATTCTTAACTTCCTTTATTCATTTAATTAATCTCTCCTAGATCTTTACTTATTCTCACATTCATTTAATTTTCTATTCTCTTATCATTCTCTCATTTCAATACTTTATCCACTTTCCATTTGCCACTTATGCTTAGCATTTCCATAATTACTACCCTTATTTATTTCCTCTAGTTCCTATATCATTCCCATTGTTCACTTTCTTATTTCATTTTCCAATATTCATTCGATTATCCATTTTTCCTTTCCCTTACCATTTTCCTTATCTTTTCCATTTTTATTTCCTTTTTATTCCATTGTGTGTAACCTCAAACAGAGATCTACACATACCCGTGTACGCAACCGCAGACAGACGATCTGCATACAATCATAATTTGTCTACGATGTATGCAACCACAAGCAGATGATCTGCATACACCTACTATTTATTTACGAGGTATGCAACCACAAGCAGATAATCTGCATACCCCCACCACTTATTTACGATGTATGCAACCACAAGCAAATGATCAGCATACACCAACAATTTATTTACGATACATGCAACCACAAGCAGATGATCTGCATATATCCACCATCTTATCCACAACTTTATTTACGATGTATGCAACTACAAGCAGATGATCTGCATACACCCACAATTTTATTTCCGACGTATGCAACCACAAGCAGATGATCTGCATACGCCCACCATTTATTTAAGATGTATGCAACCACAAGCAGATGATCTGCATACACCCTCAATTTTATTTACGACGTATGCAACCACAAGCAGATGATCTGCATACGCCCACCATTTATTTACGGTGTATGCAACCACAAGCAGATGATCTGCATACACCTTTAGCCTCTTTCCTTTTATTTTCCATTGTTCCTTGTTAATTTCTCATTATTAATTCACCTTAGTCTTTTCTCTTTACTTTTAGTTCCTTAGTTCTCTTCAACCCTTTTTAATTTCTTGACTCTTCTTTTATCTTTTTCTATTTAAGTGTTTCTCTTTACTAATGTTATTCTTGCTTTCAATTAACTCTTAGCTTGGTCACATATTCTATATTTTAACTCTCCTTACTAGCCAGTAGTTATCTCCTTGTTTCCCTTATCTCATTTTTATTTACTTATTATTCCTATTCCATTACTCTATTTTAATTAATTACTCTTTTTAACTTAGCTCAATTCCCCTATCATTTACAATATTTTATCTAACTTCCCTAACAACGTACTCTCTCCTTACTTTGGTATCTTTTTATTAATTTCTTTTACCGGTTATCTACTTTCCTTTACATCTAATTCACGATTTTATTTCTATTCCCATATTCGACTCCGCACATATTCCTTATTCACATTCCAATCCCTCTTTTTATCCCATTTAAATCTTCACTTCTATTTTACTTATTACCCTCCAGCTTATTAGTTCTACTCTTTCTACCTATTACGTTTACCCTTTTATTCTTTTTCTCCCAAGTTTAGTTGGTTTTTCATTAACCCTTCCCTTGCGTACAATGTATACTTTTATACAGTTTCATTCAATATTAACCAATTTAATATCCTAAATATGCTCATTCGTTCCGGACCTTGTCGTACACGTACACATTCTATTCCCTAAGGGGTGGTTTCCATTAATAATTCTAAATACTCCATTTATGTCAGCGGGGACTACCTTAAGGTTCCTTAACTTATTCCTTAGTTATCCTATTCTTAGTCATCACTATAGCATCTTAGAATTTACTTCTCAAGTAGAGGTAACATGACCCTTCTTACCTTAACCTTATAGAGAGAGAAGGGAGTACCAAACCCTAACTCTTTGAAATCCCCCTTTTTAGCTCCAACCAAATAGCCTCCAAGGGTCTAGTGAGAGAGAGTTTGCTTCTCCAAGCCTTAATGCAGAGAGAGAAAGCTTCAAAGCTATGGAGGAGAGAGAAACTATACCCACAATGACCCAACAAAGCAAGAACGATTAGAGATTGATGATAGTTTGTGTAAGTTGAAGGAGAAAGGAATGAAACTCAAATCAACTTACTTAGATGCGATGATTCTCCATGGTGGGTGTTCTTGAAGCTTCAAGGATGGAGAGAGAGAGAATTGGGGATTGAAGTGGGTGAGAGGAAATAGAAGAGATTGATGAATGATTATGTGTTAGTGTGTGATGGAGATTGATTTTTGGTAGTTTATTATGGATCTAAGGAAGGATTTGAGGATGAAACTACTCGAGTAGTCAGTGGACTACTCGAGTAGTCCAAATTTTCTGGACTTTCTGTTTCCACCAACTACTCGATTACCCAGTGAACTAATCGATTAATTGGTGAATTACTCGATTAATTCAGGTACTACTCGAGTAGTCTGGCCAGTTCTCTTTTTCCTTGGTATTTCAAAATGCCATAACTTCTTCGTTACCCGTCGGATCTTGCTCAAATTTCGACACAAGCTTCCTTACCTATCCTACTTCACATCCAACGGTGGAATTTACGTTTTGACTTCTAAATCTTTTATTTTGAATTTCCTAATATAGGGTGTTTACAACACCGAGAACATCGCTTCTAATGCTCTTTTGTTCATCTTTCAACCTCCTTTCTGATGCCAGTGCTTCTTGAATCCTTTATGGCATTCAAAGAACTCCTATCCATCATTTAAAACTCTTTTTAGAATAATCATTACTTCCAACTCATATCATTATTCTAATTACTCTCAGAATTAAAATTCGGGATGTTACAATTCTCCCCCACTTATTAGAATTTCGTCCCCGAAATTCCGCTGAGTTCCGTAATTGGTGAACTATCCCATTGGTAAAAATTTCGACTTTGGTCTTCACTTCCCTTCGGTTTTTACTTTCCGCTCTATATGTGGTTAGGGTCATGCCCACTTTAGTGCTCGTCTTCTAATACTGTGTATTATCTTTATCTACACAGGATCGTTAGTTTTCTTATTACTAAAGTTCCATCTCCCATTCCTTGGATTGAAATCCTCCCCCACTTAGCATTGACATACTTGATTATGTCCATGCTAAGGGGCATAATCATTCGTTATTCGAAATTTCGCACATAAGTTTCTCGACCGGTATCCAAGGTTAGAAGGGACACGTGGATGATTATCTATCGGTAGACATACAACTATGCCGGGTTTCTACGACTTGGCAATTTCTCACTTAGGCATCTGAGATGCTTGAAGCTTGAAGAGAGTGAAGATGAAAAGAAGAAACTTGAAGCACTCAAGAATGAGTCTCATGGTCTTTGCAAGATGACCCAGGATGGAGTGGATACATGTCAAGCAAGAAGACAATGGAGATGATCCCCAGATTGTGCATTCTCAGCAGAGAGCCTTCGAAGGATGCGTTTTCTATGGATCTACGGCTAATTGATTGGTCTCGGTCAACCGGGGTCCTATCAAATGCATAGGGTCCCAAAAGACTGAGATTATAACTTGCGGTGTTCCGACGTAACGTCTTGATTGAGATTATACTTTGTGACTTCACTTTTATCCCGTTCACCTTTTACTCCTTCAAGTGAGTCTAGCAAAGTCACTCTTATAATCAATCTTCACCGCATTTGAATTCTACTTCGATGCTACTTCCTTCTCATTCGTTTAATAATTCCAATTTGGTAAAAGAATTCCTAGAGATTGATTCCACTTGAGGGTCAAAGTCAAGGTCTAGTTTTACCTCTAGTTTAACCCTCATTCGATCCTCCGCAGAGCGTTTGGGATTATCTGTTTGGTAGTCCTATAGCTTATGGTATGGTTTCGAGTTATTGTCGCTTGGATAAGATCCGAATTGAGTCGTCAAGTCTCCCCCAATTAGTGTCAACATACCTGAGTAAGTCGAAGGTAGGGAGGAAACTGGGTTGATTCCAAGAATTGATTAGCTAGGTTCTTAATTGGTCGGCGAGGTGGTACATGGAATTAAGTTGACTGCTAATCGGTATTATTGGTGTGGTTTTGAATTTTCTATGACATGATGACTCTTCATACCTACACGTATGGCAAAGTTCTCATACAAGTTAAAGGGGTGGTTCGATCATTTAGTTGGGTGTTCTCGGGGAAATATAGAATATGAGTGTCTTGAATGCGGTTAGTTTGCGAATCACTGTTCATGAGTCTTGGTAAAGATCCTATAGGATTAACGTGCAATCGGGTTTTCGACAGTGATAGAATTCCTAGATGGTTTATTCGGATCTCAACTAGGTGATTGCAATAATATAACATATCAATAAACGCGAAGACCGAGGTGGTCAGTCCCAATCTCACATTTATCAATTGTACATCACTGCGTTATTGAATGATAGCATTATCTTTTAACAGATGCAAGAGAAAGGACGACCAATCCTGACCTTACACTCTATTAGAGGACGACACTATCTCAAGGTTTTTGGTTAGGTCTCTTGTTACTGTCTTATAACTATGTAAGGTTTTTCCTACGTGTTCCTTTAGATGGTACTCAAGATTGAATTAAAGATGAGTATTTCTTAGGTTTCACAACGTCTAGAAATACAGGATTAGGAATTTAAAATTCCAAGAGAATTGATTTAGGAGGTTCTACTCTGAAACTTAATAGAGATGCAGATTGCTAGTTTCTAAAATGCTTATCTAAATTCTTGGATCGTCTCGTACCTTTGGTTAGCTTGGCCCTGATCTCCTTAAGTAGCTGGACCGCAGACCTCAAGGGTGTGGACCAGGAAACTGATATTGTCGGAATGTAAGGTTGAGACGTCCAGGACAAAGTCCTGTGTCATTGAGTAATCCCTCTGGAGCTGTGTCTGACATGATCGCCGACACTCCATGAAAGATGTGACGAGACTCGACACCGAATATTAATACATCACCCGATCCCAAAATAATTCTTTCTGCTCTCCTTGGATCTCTCTGATCTCCATAGAGAAACACAGCCAAGTCACCAATGCAGAACGATACTACCGGTATCCCTCTTTGCAAGCTTCCAACACTTTCGTCACGGTCCTGATGAAGACCAAGCTTTCCATTTTCTTCATAGAAATTGACAATGCAGACATTAGGGGACATGGAAGGGAGTATGTCCTCCACTTCACTTATACCGCATTCCTTCTCAATTGACGATTGTGCTTCTTGCATCGCTCCCATAACCAGCTGGACGAAATGATCAGGAACGTTGGGCGGTTCGCTTCCATCAATTACCCTTTTGTGTCCATATACTCGGGTTTGAGGATTCCAGTCTAAGCCGAGGCACATCATTTTCAATCGGAGTCTGGCTCCGCTTGTAAAGCCTGGTTGATAGAAACCTCCAGGACCTAAGCCCATCTCACGACAGTTCTTTACTACGCCCACCTGTTCTTCATGAGTCAAGTGTTGCTTCAGGAGAACCATTCCCGGTCTCAAAATTATACTCTTCTTCTCACCAACTTTCACCCCCACGTGTTGCTCCTTGTCTCCAATAATCGATCTAAGCTTACTCATTGCAGAAGTTTGCCCTTCTTGAAAACAGACGTCATACGGCTTGGATTTCAAAGAATCAGTTGGGGAATTGATCTTATGATCAGTAGCCGAACTGCTAGCAGGAGATTAGAGAAGCTGATTTTTCATGTTGCTACAGTGTGGCAACAAAGGATTCTGTTGATGCGGGCATATACATAATTTAGTACATATCTACATAGGGTTCTATAACTATAAACCTAAGTAACTACTATAGAACTTGACACTATTTCCTAGTTACTCTCTTGGTGATTAACCATTGGAGATGTGAATCCACACTCCAAAGGCCGAGCGAAACTGCTCTGATACCAAAATGTAACACTCTCACTTTTATTAGTTAATTTTAGGTTTTAAATAAAATCAGAGTTTGAAAATTTCTTTTTAATTATTTTATTTATAAAAATTCTTAGGAAAATCCGACAGAGTTTCATCTGTTTATCGGACTTTCCCAAAGTTTCTTCGTAAAACCTGTCAGTCCAGAATATTTAAAAACATAGCGCACAATAGATAAAATATCCAGATCAGATCCTAGTGCCCAAGTAGTACAAGTTCAGGGCGTACAACTATTACATATTTTAAATTACAAAATAGTTGTCCACTCAAAATAATATATACATATATACATATATATATATATATATTCACTCCACGTAGTGGAATGAAAATCCTACTCGGCCATGTCCCATGTAAGCTCCACTTCAGTACCTGTAAAAATATAGCAAGAAGGGTAGCATTACACAGAACTTAAAAAGATAGATCCTAAAAGAGACATAGCAATAAACCAAGTCTACCCAATTCTTAACTTCCTTTATTCATTTAATTAATCTCTTCTAGATCTTTACTTATTCTCACATTCATTTAATTTTCTATTCTCTTATCATTCTCTCATTTCCATACTTTATCCACTTTCCATTTGCCACTTATGCTTAGCATTTCCATAATTACTACCCTTATTTATTTCCTGTAGTTCCTATATCATTCCCATTGTTCACTTTCTTATTTCATTTTCCAATATTCATTCGATTATCCATTTTTCCTTTCCCTTACCATTTTCCTTATCTTTTCTATTTTTATTTTCTTTTTATTCCATTGTGTGTAACCTCAAACAGAGATCTACACATACCCGTGTACACAACCGCAGACAGACGATCTGCATACACTCATAATTTGTCTACGATGTATGCAACCACAAGCAGATGATCTGCATACACCTACTATTTATTTACAAGGTATGCAACCACAAGCAGATGATCTGCATACCCCCACCACTTATTTACGATGTATGCAACCACAAGCAGATGATCTGCATACACCAACAATTTATTTACGATATATGCAACCACAAGCAGATGATCTGCATACACCAACAATTTATTTACGATATATGCAACCACAAGCAGATGATCTGCATATATCCACCATCTTATCCACAACTTTATTTACGATGTATGCAACCACAAGCAGATGATCTGCATACACCCACAATTTTATTTCCGACGTATGCAACCACAAGCAGATGATCTGCATACGCCCACCATTTATTTAAGATGTATGCAACCACAAGCAGATGATCTGCATACACCCTCAATTTTATTTACGACGTATGCAACCACAAGCAGATGATCTGCATACGCCCACCATTTATTTACGGTGTATGCAACCACAAGCAGATGATCTGCATACACCTTTAGCCTCTTTCCTTTTATTTTCCATTGTTCCTTGTTAATTTCTCATTATTAATTCACCTTAGTCTTTTCTCTTTACTTTTAGTTCCTTAGTTCTCTTCAACCCTTTTTAATTTCTTGACTCTTCTTTTATCTTTTTCTATTTAAGTGTTTCTCTTTACTAATGTTATTCTTGCTTTCAATTAACTCTTAGCTTGGTCACATATTCTATATTTTAACTCTCGTTACTAGCCAGTAGTTATCTCCTTGTTTCCCTTATCTCATTTTTATTTACTTATTATTCCTATTCCATTACTCTATTTTCATTAATTACTCTTTTTAACTTAGCTCAACTCCCCTATCATTTACAACATTTTATCTAACTTCCCTAACAACGTACTCTCTCCTTACTTTGGTATCTTTTTATTAATTTCTTTTACCGGTTATCTACTTTCCTTTACATCTAATTCACGATTTTATTTCAATTCCCATATTCGACTCCGCACATATTCCTTATTCACATTCCAATCCCTCTTTTTATCCCATTTAAATCTTCACTGCAGCTGAGAACCTCGCTCAAAACATCGCCACGGCCGCAGCAGCTGCAGCTGCAGCCCTTCAGCCTCAACCTCCGGCTCCGGCCGAGAAAGACTGGATGCACCGATTTCGGAAGAACGAACCACCTCGGTTCGAAGGAGGATATAACCCAGATGGAGCTCAGAGATGGCTCCAGGATATTGAGAAGATCTTCCTATCTCTGCAACCTCCCTATGTGTACAGGGTAAGGTTAGCTGAGTTTGTGCTGGCTAGTGAAGCCGAGCACTGGTGGGATCAACAAAGCCGAGGACTGGAGGCAGCAAATGAGGTCATCACTTGGGAATTGTTCCGAGCCCGCTTCCTCGGAAAGTACTTTCCCGAGGATGTCAGGAGAGAGAAGGAGCTCGCTTTTCTCAAGCTGGAACAGAGGAACTTGAGTGTCGGAGAATATGCCGCTCAGTTCGAGGATTTGATCCACTATTCAGGAAGCTATAGAGATGCTGATGACCGCGCCAAGTGCATCAAGTTTGAATCTGGTCTTCGTGATGATATTCGGCTCGCATTCGAATATCAGAACGTGACCAATCTCTCGCAATTGGTGAACATGGCTAGCACTTATGAGAAGGGGCTCAAGAGGAAAGCTGACGAAAAAAGGAACAGGTCGGCACAGAAAGCAGTGGGTCCGATCAGAGGAAAAGGAGCTATTTAGAGATCTGCCCCCTATGCGGATCCGAGCTCAAGAGTGGCAACAACTCAAAGGAGCGGTGGTCAGATGGTGGTTGTCCCTGGCCCCTATCCGATCTACCAACACTGAGGAAGGCAGCACCGGGGAGAATGCTGGAATCTGGATCCGAGCAAAACTAAAGGATTCTGTTTCCGATGTGGCAAGCCTGGCCATTTAGCGCGCTCGGAGCCAACAAGTCCGAGCGAGGGACGTTTGTGCTGAGTAAACCGAGGGAAGGGTCCTTGAAGAATCCCTTAAGACTTAATCCTTATGCGGTCGGCAGACCCTACAAGCCCCCCAGCTCGTAAGACTTTATATAGTCTGTGACGAGGTAACATGTGTTTAGGGTCGGACCTTCTGGATGTCTTAGTTTGAACGTGCGACAGCTGTTCGAGGTGACGTTTCAGTTTCTCTAGGTACGGCGCGTTCTCTTGTAAGTTATGCCAAATCATTGCAATTTTTGAAATTTGAAAAAGTGCCTTTTGAAACCGCCACGTCTCATCCAACGAGTGGTTGCATGGGTTAACGGGCTTTCGGCCCAAATGCGTATCATGGAAGGAAACTGAAAAGTTTTCATTAGTTCGAATCCTCTCAGCCTCTTACTACCCTTATTCATTTTTCCTTTCTTCACTCCAGAGTCTTCTCAAATCAGAATCCCTTTATTCTCTCTTCCCAATCTCCTCCCCACTGTCTCCGCCTTCAAATCCACAACATTCTATCATCCTTTCCAGCAACTGAAATCAGGTAACCTCCTCTATTCTTATTATTTCTTCTTCTGCGATCTCTTCATTTTGTGCGATTTCTGCTTTTTTTTAAAAGGGGGTTTTGGTTCTGGGTTTTGCAGGGATTGTGAATTTTAGGGGATTTCTGGGTTTCTGGGTTTTTGTCCTGAGTAAGCTGTGTTTAGGATTCGTTGCCTTTAGACCATGAGAGGATGGAGAGGTTTGAGAAGAGTTTATCGCGAACTCTGCAGGAGATTAGGAGAGGAACCTTCTAGTGATAGTGATTCGAGTTCTTCATGTTTTTTGGGTTTTTCTGGGAATTCTGGGAATGATGGAAATTTTGCTAACGATGATTCTATACACCCTTCTACTACTCCCCCAACTAATCAGGGATCCACCGAGGTAAAACCGTTAGCTGTAGAATATCCATCGAATCCCGCAGATGAGAATAAGTGGTTGTTAGCTTACAGATTTGCCGAGCGTCGAGCCCAAGTTAGGCTTGGCCCCGACCCTGACACCAGGGGGAAAGAACCTTTGGAGAGTCCACCGGGGGAGGGGGGAAAAAGTCCAGGGCTCGTCCTTAAGTTAAAAATAAAAACTCGTGCTATAAAAAATCCTAACGCCGATCATTTTGCTTTTTCCCCAGATATGGTGGAACGCAGGTGTGTTACCAACCCTGAAGAATATCCTCTACCACCTAATCATGCGCAGTACGATGCTGTTTTTGATCGGGAGGTACTGGGGACGAGACCTTCATTGTTGACAACAAATAGTCTTAATCATCTTCGGCCAATGCTAACACCTCCGAGCGCCGATGGAAATACCTCAGAATTCATATTGAGACCTTTGGGAATCAACGATCGGATATGCTTCCAAGTACCGGAAAATCGTCAATATTTTTATTTCTACGAAGAAATAGTAACTAAAGTCGGTATCCGCTTGCCCTTTTCCACCTTCGAGGTTGAAGTCCTAACTCATCTCGGAATAGCTCCTAGCCAATTGCATCCAAGTGGGTGGTCTTTCGTCCGAGCCTTCCAACAATTCTGCGACGTTGAAAACTTGGTCGCAACAGTACGATCCTTCTTTTGGTTATATGCTCCCCAAGTAAATAAGTTTGGTGATTCCAAGGGTCTTTGGGTGTCCCTAAAGGCTCGGAGGGGGCATGCCCTTTTCGCCAAGGTGACAGATTCTTGGAAATCTTTCAAACCTCTCTTCTTCCAATACGAGTATACTGGGGCCGAAGTATGTTGGTTCATGGAACGAGTTGAAGAAGACAGAGTGATAAAGGTCGTGCCTCGGTTTCCACTGGGTTGGACGACTAACATTTATAACCGAGGATCCTGCTTGTATCAATTCGAATTTAAGGCGGATTTGACAAAAGCCGAAAGGCGATTATGCGACCATGTTTGGGAATACCTTCAAGCAAATGGTCAAATTGATACCAAACGAATTCTGCTGAAAGAGACACGAGAGGAAGTGAAGGCGGAGCTGGGTACTACACATTTTTTTTTGTACTGATCCATTTTTTCTTACAGAAACAATGGGGAAGAAAGCAACTAAGGCTAAGAACAGCGAAGGCCGAGCAGCCAGAGTATCACAATTGGCTACAATCAGAACTGCCTCTGGTTCCCCAAAGGTGAGTCAATCTTCTGAACTGACCCCTTCCGAAAGTCCGACCATCATCTCCAACCCCACTCCGGCGGTGAGGATCAAAGGTATTGAGCCGGTGATCAAAGGGGATCGTGTCGCTGATGCTGTAACCATCGAAGTGGAGGCTCAAACAACTCCTCAAGGTACTCCCGAGCGTCCCCTCAAGAGGTCTCGGCTGGAAAAAGGAAAAGGCCTTGCTGGAGACTGGCTTAATTTGAGTAAGTCTAATAAAGGGGTAGAAATCCCTGAAGGAAAGGAGGAGGCTGCTGCCAAGACAGTGTGGCATCGAAAGATGACTGATACACTTGTTGCTACTGTCTTTCCCCCCGAGAATGCTGAAGTGATTGAGGCTTGGACCCCTGGGACTTTGGAGAATAATTGTAAATCTTTGGTGAAGAGTCTCCTGAGAGGTGCGAGCATACTCCATCATCTAGGTCATCATGGAGACGACGCTTATGCTGGGATGGCCCCCGAGGAAAAGAAGAAAAGGACCGAGGCAGCCGAGCGCGAGGACTATCTACAACTTCAAGTTGAAGGTCTTAACAAGAAGTTGCAATCCTTGGCAGCCGAAAATGAACGGCTGAAAAAGGTGGCACAAGATGCTGAAGGTGCCAAGGTTAAGGCCGAGGAGACACTCCAGGGGGCCGAAGATAGGATAAAACGTTCGGAAGAGGTCCTGAAAAAGGCCGAGGAAGACTCTTCTGCTCTCCGAGCGGCAATAGAGAAGGCTCAGAAAGCGGAGCAAGCTGCTGCCGTGGCTCACAAGCGGCATAAGTATGCCAAGGATGAGATTCTGGGGCTCCGAACTTCTTTGGAGAAAATGAAAGCAAAAGCTCTCAAGCACAAGAAAGCAGCCCAGGAGCACCTATACAACTGGGATCATGGGTTTGAGGACTCCTTCTACAATACTGCCGAGCAACTCCGCGTTCTGAATCCTGGTCTCGTGACCAAGGGTGCTGATCCTAATTTTTCTGTGAAAAGTGGTCGGATAGTCGGCCCAACCGGGACTCCCATTGATCTGAACAGCGCCGATCTGCCTGATCATTTGGCTTAGGATTCCGAGGGGGACGATGCCGATGATGCCGAGGGTGAAGAAGAAGAAGATAGATTTGATGCCGTTGGCATTGTACTGTCCGATTTAGAGTAGCTTATCATTTTTCTTTCCCTCTTGTAATTGCCCCAGTAAATGGGTTTGAACTTTTATTGTTGTGTTTCGTTCAGAATATTTTATAATATCCGTAATCGTATTATGCTTCTTTTTATGCTCTTTTGTTAAGAATTCAAGTGTTAAGACCTCGGAACTCCAGCACTTTAGCCGAGGTGGGTTCCTCTATCCGCGATATAAAATGATTTTATGAAATCATGATTTAATCGGGAATCTTATTTAAAGTACTTGACGAGTTATAAGCCCTTGCTAGAGCTGTTTATAATCGTTCGTGTCATAATCGGTGGCTAATCGGTTACGAGGAAAAGTACGTGATACAATGAATTCAATAACGAGAACTTTTATTCATTTGAAGCAAATTACAATGGGCTCGGAGTTTCACCGAGCGTACACCATTATCAAAAAAGAATTCAAAAAGCAAAATGTAATAAAGCAACTAAAACTATTGAAAACGAAATGAAAGACTAACTGTAATAAGCTCGAAGTTTTGCCACGTTCCATGTGTTGTTGATGAGGGCACCCGAGAGGGTTTCGAGCTTGTAGGCTCCTGTTCCAGTCTTGGAGGCAACTCGGTATGGTCCTTCCCAGCTTTGGGCCAGTTTTCCGTCCTTTGCATTTTTGAGACCAATATCAGCTCTCCTCAAGACAAGGTCGCCTACCTCAAACTCTCTGGATACGACCGAGCGATTATACCCCTTTGCTTGCATAATCTTGGCATGCTTTTCTCGTTCGACCGCTAAATCCCTGACTTCTTCCGATAAGACAAGATCCTCACACAATAAAGTGTTGTTGAGGGGATTCGGTTGTTGCATAGCTCAGAATGAAGGGATGATCTTCTCAATGGGGATGACTGCGTCGCAACCATAAGTGAGCCGATATGGTGTCTCTCCTGTTGAAGTTTGTATGGTGGTGCGATACGACCAAATCACTTCGTGCAAGTTTTCCAACCAATTCCCTTTCGCGCCTTCGAGTCTTTTCTTGATCCCCTGGATGATAGATCGGTTTACAGATTCTACTTGGCCATTAGTCTGAGGGTGCTCGACCGATGAAAATTAATGTTTTATACTCAGCGCATTGACTAAGTCTTGGAACGCCTTTGCCGCGAATTGGGTTCCGTTGTCGGTCACCAGCACTTGTGGCACTCCAAATCGAGCCACAACTTGTCTTTCAAAGAACTTTTGCACCTTGGCCGAGGAGATGGTGGCAAGAGGCTCGGCTTCCACCCACTTAGTAAAATAGTCAATGGCCACTATCACCCACTTTAACTGTCCTGGAGCGGTGGGGAACTGTCCAATCAGATCCATTCCCCATTGATAGAAAGGATAGGGAGATGAAAGTGAATGGAGTTCCTCAGCCGGTTTCTGATACACATCACTGTGAAATTGACACCTGTCGCACCTCTTCACATGGTTGATCGCATCCTGTTGAAGAGTCGGCCAGTAGTATCCTGCCCTTAAAACCTTTTTAGCCAGTGACTTCCCCCCAACATGATGACTTCCGATGCCCCCGTGGACTTCCTCCAAGGCCTGTTTTGCTTCGGCAGGGTCTAAACATCTAAGCATTGGGCCGCTGACCCCTCGGCGAAACAGGACTCCATCAACTAAGGCAAACTGTGAAGCTTTTCTGACGAGTTTCTTGGCCTCTATTGGATTACTCGGAAGAACTCCTTGTTCCAAATAGCCTGTTATCGGGGCAATCCAGCTCGGATCCAGCGAAATAGAGAGGACAACGCTAGGTCCATGCACCATTTCTTGGATCAACGTTCTGTTGTTCTCAGGACTCTTTGTTGAAGCAAGTTTCGAGAGAATATCCGCACGGCTGTTGCTCTCCCTTGGGATGTGGCAGAATTCGACCTTAACAAACTCCGAGGATAGGAACTTCACCTTTTCCAAATACTTTTGAAGGATTGGTTCCTTAGCCTGGTAGTCGCCCTTGACTTGTGAAACTACCAACTGAGAATCGCTGAAAATTTTCACTTCACGGGCCCCAACCTCTTTTGCCATTCTTAACCCTGCCAATACTGCTTCGTACTCTGCTTGATTGTTTGATGTTGAGAATCCAAACTTCAACGAATATTCGAGGGTGACTCCCTCGGATTTCTCCAGAATTATTCCTGCACCTGCTCCGAGCTTGTTACTCGACCCATCCACAAAAATGTTCCAATCCAAGTTTGAGCTCGTCAATGGCTCAGTAAACTCGGTGAGGAAGTCGGCTAAGGCTTGAGACTTCATTGCCTTTCTCGGTTCGAACCAAACATATACATATACTCTTAGCAAGTACTATGAACTAATTAGATAATACTCCCTAAAGCAAGGTAAAGAACCCCATACTTTGCGTTTCCTTAGACCTGATTCTTTTTGTGTAATGATGTCCAAACATAACGCGGTTCAATGTTCGCATCCCTGCTGATCCTAAAGTCCTTCGCCGTCCAACCATGTCATACCAAACAATAATAATCACTTTGAAATCGCACTAAAGTAGACACTTTAAAAGCTTTGCACCCCGGAACTAAAATAAACTAAACAGGACATATCTTGACAAGTATTGAATCTGATTCCAAATCATAACATTATTTAATTCAAGTTCATAAACCAAGATCAAATGAAATCTAAAGTTAAGATCATGCCTTTTTCATTAAAAATTGTATAACTTCTTTTGAAAAATGTGTTAACTTTCGAAACCAACAAAAGTATCATAATAGATTGAAATCACGTACTTTTAGCTACTTAAAACTATAAATTCTGAATTAAAAGGAAGTGTTCTCAATTCAAAATAAGCAAACATCACATTTCCAACATTCAATAAATTTCACTTCCCTATAACTTGAAATTAACATTTAAGGTTTTAACCCGAATTAACGTATGCCAAATATATCAGGTTCCTAATTAACTAGTGTATTGTTTAGTTCGGTGGAACAATTCCACCTCACTAAACAACAACTCCATTACTTAGGGACCTAACACTTTTAACAAAATACTTCTAAAACAATTTGTTTGGCATAGTGTTTCATTCGATGTAATAATAAATCAAAGTAATCAATTAAAAATCATTATCAATAACGGTATAATTAAAATCAATACTAAATCACAATATCACTTTTTTTTCCAAAATAATATAACACTAAATCATTATTATCAAAACTAATACCATTTGTATCATCAAGTTATTATTAAACATAACACAGAGCAAATAAAAAGGTGATTGAAATTTACCCACAAAACCAGTTTTTGAAGCAAGGAAGAGGGAATTGTTCGGTTCGGTTCGGTTCGTACTTAGCCCCGACCCGATTCACCACGATCCAAACCATAGCAGCTGCTCCGGTTCAACCCAACAATCAACTACTTGCTCCGATCCAACCCGGTTCACGGCTGAACCGGTTGGGATTACACCCACACAGCAGCAACAGTGACCATGGCTCCAAAACGAAAGGAAGAGGTGGCTTCTCCAAGGTGATGGCGGCATCCCCATGGCAGCCATGATGAGCTCGAGCGCCGACAGTGACAACCACTAATGGTGGTGGCGGTTCGTTAATGGATAGGAGGGAAGTGGTGGCACACAAAAGTCAGCGGCTACGCTCCCTAGAGGCCGCAAGTCGCGAATGGGTGGAGGAACACGAGAATGGCGGCGGCGAGACCAATAGAGGAGAGGGGGAGATGAAGGCGAACTGGATGTAGGCAGCAACCATGGCAATCGGACTTGCGATTCGTGAGGATGAGCGACGGCTTGAGAACGAGGGAGAGAGAGACAGAGAGTTCGCGATCCGCGAAGGGAGTGAGAGAAAGCGGCGACGACGACGGTCGCCGGCGGTGGAGAACCAGAGGGACGGTGGGAGAGATAGGGGGGTTGCCGCCGCACCCACAAAGGGAACCGCTTAGGGTTTTCCCACCTCCCTTTCATACACCAACTTTAACACTACTACTATTATTATTATTATTATTATTATTATTATTATTATTATTATTATTAGCAATGTTAGTATTATTTTAAAATACTAATAAACATTTTTTTTATTTATTTATTTATTTTAAATACCAAGAAGTACTAATAAAAAAAAATGTAAACATCCAAATAAGTACATATATAAAATCATAAAGTTAAGGCTCTTGAAGTTCTTAAAACAAGTTTCATATTAAATATAACAAAAGCAAGTTAAAATATAGAAAGTATATTTTTCAATTAGGGTAACCATTTTAATGATTCCACTTTAAAATATATAAATAAGATATAATTTCGTAATCAACATTACGTATTTTTATGAAACTACCCAACACTTAAGTCATAAATTTCAGGAAACAATTATTTAATTCAATAAAACTTATAATTTATAATGTTAAAGAAATCATAGTGTTTCAATCCCGGTATCTCTTAACACTTGAGTAAGACTAAAATGGACCTTAATTAGTTATCTTAAACTTGATCATTGTAATTATTATTATTCCAGTCTAGTGTTATTATAATTATACTACGGGTTAAAATTCGGGATCTAACAATAACAAGTCCAAGTTTTCATAAACTTCTTACTTTTCTTATAGAGTAAGATGATATATAAGGAGTATTACAGGTAAGGCCAATGTTGTGGCAGATGATTTGAGTCGGAAGGCGATTCATGTAAGCTCAATGATGATTAAAGAGGCAGCCTTGATTGAAGAATTTCGGGACTTGAGTTTGGTGATGAAAGTAGAACCAACCAGTATTAAGATGGGTATGTTGCAAGTTTCTAATGAGTTCTTGGATCGAATTCGTGAATTGCAACGAGAAGACGATGACTTAAAGGAGAAGAGGGAGTTAATGATTGGAGGAAAAGAGCCTAATTTCTCTGAAGGACCGGATGGAATTCTTCGTTTCAAAACGAGAATTTGCATACCGATGAATGCGAAAGTTAGGAGATTAATCTTGGATGAAGCACAGAAAAGTCAGATGAGTATTCATCCAGGAGCAACTAAGATGTATCGGGATTTGAAGAGAATGTTTTGGTGGTCAGGATTGAAGAGAGATGTAGCGGATTATGTTGCGTCTTGTTTAATCTGTCAGAAGGTTAAGGTGGAACATCAAAATCCTGGAGGAAAGTTGCAACCCTTGGATATCCCTCAGTGGAAGTGGGATAGCATTTCAATGGATTTTATGACAGGATTACCAAGGACAGTTGCCAACCATGATGCAATCTGGGTAATTGTAGATCTTTTGACTAAGTCGGCGCATTTCATTCCGGTGAATATGCGCTATTCTTTGGAATAGCTTACCCAGCTTTACATGAAGGAAGTAGTACGGCTGCACAGGATACCTTCCAGTATCTTCTCGGATCGTGATCCAAGGTTCATGTCGAGGTTTTGGCTCAGCCTACATCAAGCTTTGCGGACAAGGCTCAGGATGAGTTCGGCTTATCATCCTCAGACAGATGGGCAGACAGAAAGGACCATTAAATCATTAGAAGATATTCTGCGAGCCTGTGCATTGGAGGAACAAGGAAGTTGGGATCAGATTTTGCCACTCGGTGAATTCACATACAATAATGGATATCATACAAGCATTGGCATGGCACCGTTCGAAGCATAGAATGGAAGAAAGTGTCAAACCCCACTATGCTGGTTCCAAGTGGGGGAGAACCTGCAGCTTGGTCCTGATGTTGTGCAGCAGACAACTGAAAAGATTCGGATGATCCAAGAGAAGATCAAGGTAGCACAGAGTCGTCAGAAAAGTTATGCAGATCGGAGAAGAAGACCTTTAGAGTTTTCTGAGGGAGACCATGTGTTCCTTAGGATTGTGCCGATGAAAGGAGTGAGTAGGGCCTTGAAATCACAAAAGCTTTCACCTAAGTTTATAGGTCCCTGCCAAATCCTTAAGCGTGTAGGCCCTGTAGCTTATCAAATAGCTTTACCGGCATCCTTAGCCAACCTGCACAATGTTTTTCATGTTTCACAATTGAAAAAGTATGTGCATGACCCGACTGCAATCCTCAGGTTCGTCTTCATGACCTAACCCTACGAGATAACCTAACCTTTAGAGCTGGCCCAGTTAGAATTGAAGATAGAAGAATAAAACAGCTTAAAGGAAAGGAGATTCCGTTAGTCAAAGTGGTTTGGCAAAGCGGAGATGTGTATGAAGCAACTTGGCAATTAAAGGATAAGATCCGTAAGGATTATCTTGAGTTCTTCATGTAAATTGAATTTCGGGGACGAAATTCCTGTTAAGTGGGGGAGTAGTGTAACACCCGAAATTTTTAGTCCCTGATTAATAAAATCTTAATTATTAAAGTTTATTCATAATAATTTCTTTTAATTATAATTATTTCTTTTATATTTAATTTTGAATAAATATATGCTCAAGTGTGTGCTTATGTTGAAAGAAAAGGTATGAAAAACATTTCTATATTTGATAATATGTAAAAATAGGGTTTTTGAACATTAGTCCCTGTTTTAGGACCTAAAAGCAATATTAGAAAGGTTTTGGAGGGAAAGGAATTAAAATAATCATTTTTCAAATTCAGCCAAAATACTTGAGTAGTCTGAAAAAGACTCGAGTATTCTGGTCAGTGTTGCACGAGTTAGTGCGTTTGGTGAGTCATCACTCAGTGATTTCCTCGAGTTGACACGAATCTCACTCAGAAACGCAGCCTTGATGTCGTGTCGACATGGATGAAAATCAACTCTATGTATTTAAGCTTTTTGGTTGATGAAGATCAACCATTTTGGTCAATTTGCTCTGAAAATTCGAAGCTAGGGTTCCTGATTTCGTCCCTTGCGTTCTTGTTCAATTCTGAGTGTTAGTGTGAGTGTTTTACACCATTGTAAAGCTCACATCACGAGCTTTACAAAAAAACAAAAAATGTGAGTTGAGGTTCTGTGAGGAGGAAGAATCGAAGCTCGAATGTTTGGTGTTCTTTGCTGTCAAGTCTGAAAACTGAGGTCTAGAGCTTACTTCAAGCTCGGATTTTGGTAAGTTTATGAATCTTATGACCCTCAAATCTATTCCTACCTTTAGTTTATGTTGCAGAGATTAAGTCCTAACCAATTTCCCCAATTTTTAAAACGATTTTGCATGTCAAATCCTCTGGTCTTTGTACCCTGTTCAACTGTGTCTGCATGCAAAGGATTTTGTGGGTTTTGGAGTTCCAGTCAGTTTCTCTGCAATTCCATTGTTGATTCACGACCTAGAGGTAAGGCTGAAGCTATACATTCACTAGAATAAGTTTAATTTGTTGAATTTTTATGTGTAGAGTCACCATGAGACTCTATAGGCATAGATTGAAATAGGTTTAAGGTTGGAGGCCTCTCTTTGTTGAAACTTTGTTTTGAGCAAGTTTATTGTGTTGCATGTGAGCTGTATGCAAGTTATTTTCATGCCAAAAGTGTTTAGAATTGAATTTCGTATGTTAAGTTGCTCGAAATGTGAATTTATGCAAAATTGATGCTCAGTTTTGATTAAGTATAATTTGATGTAATTTCTGTGTTGGAACATGTTTACCATGCACAATTATAACTCTGTTGATCATTGGTTTTGATAAAAGTTGGCTAGAATGGAAAATGGTTGCAATTCTATTGTTGATGTTTTGGTTTTACATGAAGACAATGTTTGAACTTTTCCTACGTTACTTTGAGAATAATTTTAAGAGTAATATTGAATAAAGTTTTAATACCGTTGTGTCTATCTTGCGGGACATAGAAGAAGTTGGAGTCGGGCAGACTAGGAAGGAAGTGGATCGTTCAGAACTTGTGGAATCGGTAACTGCAAACTAAGGTGAGAGAGAAGTTATCCTAAGTAACTTTGGTGTCTAGTGAGTATATTAGGACACTCCGGACTTTCTCAAAGTCGGAGTAAAGGTCTATTGAAGCTAGTAGTATACCCGATAGTTTGTATGCCTTGTTTGTATCGTGGTATACGAAGACTCCAGACCTATACTATCACATGCTATTAGTTGATTTGATATATTTGCTTATGTTATGTATATGCTGAGATCATGATATAGTGTTACTTATATTGTCATTGCATGAGCATAATGCATCATCCCGCGATATAAGTTAAGAATAGCAAAGACATTAGAAACTAAGAGAAATTCCCCAAAGAATAGAACGGAACTCTAACGGATTAAACGCGCTATGGAACCGGATGATGCTGATGCGCCCGAATACATGGATCGAGCTGACGATATGGCTAATGGACTAGTGTCTGGACGATGATGATGCTTTTGGACCCGGACGCGACGATTGCAGAGTTCTACAAAGACAGTCCCCATATGGTCATAGCCATATGTTGGAATGACTTGGGATAGGTCGGAGCCTATCTACCAAAGATTGATTAACATCCCGCATATATTCAGAGCTATATGTCGAAGGTGATTCAGAATGGGTCGGAGCCCGTCACAATGATTATCGATATCCCGCATATAGTCGGAGCTATATGCCAAAAGTGATTCAGGATGGGTCGGTGCCCGTCAATCATATTGGTCGAGTCCCACAGAAGCATTCCACATATGGTCGGAGCTATATGACGGAGATGACTTAGGATGGGTCGACGTTACAACAATTAAGTATAACATCATGACTTAGAACCCTAACCCGAAGTAGTGGAGAGGAAGATACACCTGAATTATCCTTGTGGTGTTCAGCTGGATGATTAAGATAGGGGATGGCAATGACGGTGATTCGTCAAGAAGCCTTGAGAAGTGTGTCTAGGTGGGAAAAACCATAGGGTCCCTAGCTTAACCGGTCGGAGCTGGTAACCTAGTGGTGTGGACGAAGTACCACATGATCACTAGACGGATGACTGACAACCCCTTGACTAAATCTAGATCAGTGAGAAGGATACTCGAACACGGTTGGATGTGCCTCTTTACTTCCCGGGACATTATATGAATTCATTTACTTTGCCATCCGTGAAAAGCCGGTGTGGTTAGAGATCCTGATTGCTTCCGACTAGGCGGATGGATTCCGAGTAGATGTAGACCCCAAATCATAAAGCCTAAATTCCCAACATTATGGACTCGAGAAATGTGGACAAAGAGACTTTGACCCCACGAGATAAACTTATTAAGAGATTCCCTTAAGTGAGAGATAAAGCGTTAGATAATGCGCCTATTGCATTGCATCCTCATGCATCATGCATAATTATTTGTTGTATTGTTTGTTATGTTCTGATATACGTCGCTAGTGTAAATCCTAGAAGTCGATGGGAATAATTCCATCCGGGTAACTTACTCTCTCAACTTCTTGTACGGATGTGTTGGTGAACCTCTGGTTCGAAAAGATGGCGGAGCTGGTGTTGCTTCTCCTGGAAGAAATACTTACTGATCGTGGTCCGCTGATGAGATGGCTGCTGCTGGACGACGGAGATTGCTTTTGGGAACTTATGTTCCGGATCGAGAAGGGGACGCTGCTTAGTAGTTTATAATTATGTTTTTGGATGGACCCTTGCTGATATATATATCAAGTGTACCCCTTTCCTTTTGAACTGTTTTGATAAGGTAAATATTTATGTAAGACTGACATCGATGAACTATGGTGACTACTTATGAAAGAACTTTTATGGTTTGTTACTTAACTATTTTCTGAAGGACTATCGAGATCAGACAGACAAATCATTTTAAGTAAATCGGTTACGTTTTCGGTACGTAAAATATTTATTTATCTGTTGAAAGTGAAGTCTCCAATTTCAAATTATTTTAAGAATAGCAGTGAACCGTTTTTATTGACGATCTTTCAATACATCCCACTCTTTTCACTATAGTTAGTAACGTTCGGATAGTATGTGCTTATGAGAAAATGGATTTAGTTGTAATACCTTGTTTTGGAAACTTGACTGATGAGTTTTATACTTGCGAAAAAAAAATTTTACCCTATTTTTCATAAACAAACTAGTTAGTAATTGATATTATTTATTTCGAGTTTTCCAAATCGGGGTGTTACACTTGGTGGTATCAGAGCAATGGTTGTCCATGTGACCTGAACATGGCCTTACATGTTCTTTGTTGTATGATCTCTAGATGCGTTTAAGTTAGGTGATTAGATGTGTTAGTTAGTGTATTAAACTGTAAGTGCGTTAATGAATATAGCTTACGATGTCTAGAAGAGGAAGAGGTAGACATGCTCCTGGAGCAGTTCGGGACACCGAGGATATGCTGCACGATCTGACTGCTGCAGTTCTAGGCATGAGTGAGAATCTAAACATGATGCATCAACAGGCCCAACAGAACAACCAAAACCAAAACATAGGACCTCAGGAGTATAGGGGTTTAGATGAGTTTTGCAAGAGGAACCCTAAAGAATTCGTCGGCGAATATGCCTCGGATAACGCTAATGACTGGATCAGGGAGTTGGAAAAGATCTTTACCTCTATGCAATGCACCGATGCTCAGAAAGTGACCTATGCGGTCTACATGCTAACCAAGGAGGCATCTGACTGGTGGGAAAGCACTAAGCAAGTTATGGAGATTCAATTGCAAGCTGTCACTTGGGACTCCTTCAAGCAAAGGTTCTTGGAGAAATATTTTCCTATCGACATGAAGTTGAGGAAGGAGATAGAGTTCATGCACTTGACTCAGGGAAACATGTCGGTCGACGTGCCGCACTACAATCAACCCGAAAATGATCAATCGAAGTGCGCAAAGTTCCTAGATGGACTCAAGACTGAGATTAAGATGGCCTTCATACACATGGGGATCGATAGCTTCCCGCTCTTGGTGAGCAGATGCAGATTCTTTGAGGATGGACTCAAAGCGAAGAACATGGGCAATAGGATTGCTGTACCCTCAAGTTCCCATCGACCAGTAAGAAACACCCCCAATTACTAGAATGCTAGGCAAGGAGCTCAACATGGGCGAGGACCCTACGATCGATTCGGAGGAAGAAGGGACAATCAGTATGGAGGATCGAGGTTCCGGAGGAATAACAATCGCAACAATGGCAACCGGAGTAATAGGAACGCCAACACTTGGAGCAACAATGGGAGTAGAAACCGCTACAACAATAACCCTACTGATGGGAACTCTGAAACATCACCTCCCATCTGTACTCGATGCGGTAGACGCCACTTTTGTAATGAGTGTAATTTCAAGCCAGTCTCTTTCATCTGTCAAGAATCTGGCCACTTTGCAAGGCAATGCCCCAAACCAAGAAAAGGGAATGATGCTGGAAATGCTGCAAGGCCACAAACTAGGGGAAAGGTGTTTACGATGAGCGGTGCAGAGGCTTCAAACCATGATGGTCTCATCCAAGGTATATGTTTTATAAGCGAGAATTCCTTAAATGTGTTGTATGATTCGGGTGCCACGCACTCTTTTATATCCAATGATGTTGTGAGTAGGTTGCACTTAATGGTAGCTTCCCTACCATATGACCTGATTGTATTTACCCCTACTAGTGACCCGGTCACAGTTTCAACTTTTTGCCCTAAGTGTCCTGTAGTGATAGATGATAGTACTTTTCCCACTGACCTGATAACATTGCCCCTGTCCCAAATTGATGTTATCTTAGGGATGGACTGGTTATCCGCTAACCATGTTCAATTGAATTGTTTCACTAAGACCCTAACCTTTGGAAACCTTGACGATTCCTTACCAAAGCACGTAACTGCCAATCAAGTCATGGCTTCTCTGAGAGAGGGAGCCCATGTATACATGCTCTCGACTTCCTTGGACGTCGATGTGGACAATCACATTCGAGAACTGCTTGTAGTTCGAGACTTCCCAGAAGTTTTTCTCGACGACATTCCTGGATTACCCCCTATTCGAGAGGTCGAGTTTTCAATCGATGTGATACCGGGGACTGGACCAATCTCTAGAGCGCCCTACCGAATGGAACCAGTAGAGCTAGCTGAGCTGAAAAAGCAGATCGAGGAGTTGGCAGAAAATCAACTCATCAGGCCCAGTGTGTCACCTTGGGGAGCTCCAGTTTTGCTAGTTAAGAAGAAGGACGGCAGTTGTGTGTCGACTATCGCCAGCTAAATAAGGTAACGATCAAGAAAAGGTATCCTCTACCTCGGATAGACGACTTGATGGATCAGTTGAGGGGAGCAGCGATATTTTCAAAAATCGATCTTCGATCGGGTTATCACCAGATTCGTGTAAAGGAAGAATATATTCTGAAGACTGCTTTTAGGACCCGATATGGACATTTCGAGTATTTAGTCATGCCTTTTGGAGTGACTAATGCACCTGCAGTGTTTATGGACTACATGAGCAGAATCTTTCAGCCATACTTAGATTCATTCGTGGTAGTATTCATAGACGATATCCTCATTTATTCCAAGAACAAGGAGGAACATGAGGAACATTTGAGGATAGTTCTGTAGATTTTGAAGGAAAAGCATTTGTATGCGAAGCTCTCGAAGTGCGAATTCTGGTTGGAAGAAGTGAATTTCTTAGGTCATGTAATTTCAAAGGAAGGAATATGCCAACGACGGTGACAGAAATCCGAAGTTTTCTCGGTTTGGCAAGATATTATAGGCGTTTCATCGAAGGATTCTCAAGATTATCCTTTCCAATGATGAAGTTAACAAGGAAGGGACAGCTGTTCGTGTGGACAACGAAGTGCCAGTAGAGTTTTCAAGAGCTTAAAAGGAGATTAACTACAGCTCCAGTACTTATTTTACCTGACCCCGAGAAGAGTTTTAGTGTCTACTGCGATGCGTCGAAGCAAGGTCTGGGTTGTGTCCTGATGCAAGAGCGAAAAGTCGTAGCTTATGCCTCTAGACAACTGAAGGTTCACGAGCAAAATTACCCAACTCATGACTTGGAGTTAGCTGCGGTTGTTTTTGCTCTAAAGATATGTCGACATCACCTCTACGGAGAAAGGATCGAGGTATTCAGTGATGATAAGAGTCTTAAGTATCTCTTTGATCAAAAGGAGTTAAATATGAGACAAAGGCGATGGATGAAATTTTTGAAGGATTACGACATTGAGCTCCAGTACCATCCGGGGAAAGCGAACGTGGTAGTAGACGCTTTGAGTAGGAAATCTCTTCATGTGTCTGCAATAATGGTGAAAGTGATGGAGTTAATCGAGAGATTCAGAGATATGAACTTGGAAGTCAGGATGAATCCACGAAGTATGACTTTGGGAATGCTGGTTGTATCGAACAATTTTATAGAATAAGTCAAGGAATGGCAATCAAACGACCCAGAGTTACAAACAAAGAAGCAGGTTGTTTTTAGAGGGAAAGAGACTGAGTTTCAAGTAGGAACTGATGGAGTATTAAAACGTAAGGATTGAATTTGTGTGCCACAAGACGAGGGAACAAGGGAAATGATTTTGGAAGAAGCTCATAAGAGTAAGTTGAGTATCCATCCGGGAGCAACCAAGATGTACCAAGACTTGAAGAAGATGTTTTGGTGGCCCGGTATGAAAAGAGAAGTAGCAGAGTATGTATCAAGGTGTCTGGTGTGTCAGAAAGCTAACGTTGAACACAAGAAACCCGGCGGAGTGTTACAACCATTGGAAATTCCAAGTTGGAAATGGGACAGTATTTCCATGGATTTTGTAACTGCTTTGCCTAAGACCCGAAGAGGATTTGACGCTATTTGGGTAGTTGTGGACCGATTAACCAAAAGCGCTCATTTCCTACCTGTCAATGTAAAGTACCCGTTGGAGAAACTGGCTAACATATACGTCAATGAAGTAGTAAGACTTCATGGGGTACCCTTGAACATCATATCAGACAAATATCCGAGATTTGTTTCAAAATTTTGGAGTAGTCTACATGCTGCACTTGGGACAAGACTTCAGTTGAGTTCAGCCTACCATCCTCAGACGGACGGACAATCAGAAAGGACCATTCAATTACTAGAGGATCTTCTTAGAGCTTGTGTTTTGGAGCAAGCAGGCGAATGGGACACTCTATTGCCACTGATTGAATTCACCTACAACAACAGCTATCACTCGAGCATAGGGATGGCTCCTTATGAGGCTTTGTATGGAAGGAAGTGCAGGACGTCGTTATGTTGGTTTGAAACCGGGGAAAATCTTATTCTGGGTCCGGAAATGGTTCAACAAACAACAGAAAAGATTAAAATGATTCAGGAGAATATGAGAAGTGCGCAAAGCCGACAGAAAAGCTACTATGATCAGAGAAGGACTCCTATCGAGTTTAAAGAAGGGGATCATGTATTCATGCGAGTAGTACCAACTACTGGGATTGGCAGAGTGCTTAAAACCCGAAAACTTACCCCAAAATTCATAGGACCTTACCAAATCCTGAGACGTGTAGGACCGGTAGCTTATGAAATTGCCTTACCCCAAATGTTTTCCAACCTACACAACGTCTTTCATGTGTCACAACTTAGAAAGTATATTGGTGATCCTTCTCACATCATCGAACCCGACTCTATACAACTTAAGGAAAATCTCACGTACGAGACCTTACCCTTAAGGATAGACGGTCGAAATGTAAAGACTCTTCGAGGAAAGGACATTCCTCTGGTCAAGGTTATCTGGAGTTCTGTGAATGGCGAAACTGCTACTTGGGAACGTGAGAGTAGCATGAGGGATTCATACCCTCATTTGTTTGAAACAGGTACGCCATTTCTCGAGGACGAGAAATTTCCAAGTTGGAGAGGATGTAACATCTGCCCTTTTACCCTCTTCTTCTACAAGTCCCCAACTAAGGAATTGTTCCTATTTAGTGATTTACTTAATTATTTAATAGATTTAATTTGACTGATTTAAAAAAAAATTGATTTAAAGGAGTTTGATTTCATGTGTTTGTTTTTCTAAGGTTTTCAATGAATTATATTACCTAAAGTTTTGACTAAGATTTTATTTTCTTAAATTAATTCATACGGTTTTTAAGGTGGAAAACTATTTCTACTCTAAGTTTCAAAAATCAAAGTCCAATTATCTTAACATACCATTAATCTAGAATCATCCCTAGAAACTCTAATTAGCATCCCTAATCTTTGATTAAACCCTAATCAAGTTCCTAATCCTTGATTAAGAACTTAATCACTCTCTTAAAATCTAAACCCTCAAGGTTTGTGAACTAACCAAGAATTAGTTTTCCCTAAACCTATACTAGTATGGATTAAGTCCTTGATTTGTGCCTTAATCCTTGATTAAGCCCTAAACTCTAAGGATTTGTGAACTAAACCTAATTTAGTTTTCCTAATCCTACCTTAATCATGATTAGATCCTAATTAGCACCTTAAACATAGATTAATTAACCTAATCTACCCTTAAACCCCCAAAAACCGAATGCACACTTACATGTGCATTACTTGATCTCCAAGTCGTTTAACTTGGTAGCCAAGTTTTTGATGTCACCATAGTGACATAAGCATGACATGAAGAGAAGAAAAAGAAAAGGAAAAGAAAAGGGAAACCGTGGGGAGGAAAGAGGAAACCAAGCCCAAGACCAAAAACCATGTGTGTATATCAACAACCACACACACCCTTCATTTGGTTTCCACTTCTTCATTTTTACTCATCCTAAACACTTCACACTAAGAGAAAAATCAAGCTCTTAGTGAGAGAGAGAGAGAGAGAGGAGGCCGAAGCCTTGAAGGAGAAGAAGAAGGAGGATCTTGGCTTTTCTAATAGAATTCTAAGCTTGATTTAGGTATTTCCTTAGGTTCTTAACCTCTTTCTTTGATTAATTTTCGGTTTTCATGTTTTCTTTCTAAAGTCTTGATTTTTGTTTGAAAATATTGATGCTTGTTTGTTTTCAAGCTAGATCAAGTGTTTTTGTTTACATGCATGATGATTTCTAAGCTTGACTTTGAAGCTTTTGTTACGTAAGCATTTTCTTTTATGATCTTAAATTATCTTATTAATTTATTCATTTTCTTCTTGATTTCTTAAAGTGTTTTTGAGAAGAATTTGATTTTAAGTTTGCATGAAGGATTTTTCAAAAGACCTAGTATTCTTAATTGCATGCATGTCAAGATCAATGCTTAAACTATGATATATTTGATGCTTGTGTTTTAATGCTAAGGTTTTTGAAAAAGATTAAATTTTTCTTAGTGATTTCCTTATGAAAGGCCACGGATTTGATTGATCTTTAGGTTAGAGGTTTTGATGATGGATTTGTGATTTGTGCATGTCAATATCTTGAGATTGTATGTATGTTTTGGAAGTTTGAACCTTTGGGAAAATTTTTAAGAAAAATCATGAACAAGTCACGGTTTTGATGTTGTTGTGATTAAAAGTGTGATTTTCCTTATGTTTGATTTCATGCATGTTATGATCTCGGAATTTAATGATGCCTTGGATGAATGAAAATTTGTATGATGTTATGACTTTCAAGTAATGGCCACGGTTTGTATGTGTGAATAAGAAGATTGGGATTTTCTTAAGTATAAACAATGAATAAGTGATTTCCATGAATGTTAAGTTGATTTTATGTGTTAGATGTGAAATAAAAATTGTTTAAAGACTTGACTGTGCTCACGGTTTTATGAAGTAAAATATGCTAGGATTATATTTCTACATGTTTGATAAATCATGTGAAATTGTTGTTGAATTTGGAGTTGTTTTTAGAAGTCTTGAATTCTTGAAAAAGTTTTTGAGAAACCAAGTTAAAGGTCACGGTTTGGACCTTAGTTTTTGAGTTAAACTTTCTTGAGTATATGTGTGTTAATATCATGAAACTATGTATTGATTTGTGAAGTTATTCTTTGAGGAAATAATTTTTGAAAGACAAATGAAGCATATGGTTTTGGATATGATTAAGTCTAAGTGTCTATGTGGAGTATGATTCGGTTTGTATGTGCCTAAAGGTTTAACTATTTTATTTGATTAAGATATATGCATGAATAAATATGTGAACATGTTGAGAAAAAAATTTTTGTTTATGTCCAATTTGATGACTTGTGGTTATGTAATGTTTGAAATGAGTGAAAGTTAATTTGATGACTTGTATGCCTTGTTTGTATCGTGGTATACGAAGACTCCAGACCTATACTATCACATGCTATTAGTTGATTTGATATATTTTCTTATGTTATAGTGTTACTTATATTGTCATTGCATGAGCATAATGCATCATCCCGCGATATAAGTTAAGAATAGCAAAGACATTAGAAACTAAGAGAAATTCCCCAAAGAATAGAACGAAACTTTAACGGATTAAACGCGCTATGGAACCGGATGATGCTGATGCGCCCGAATACATGGATCGAGCTGACGATATGGCTAATGGACTAGTGTCTGGACGATGATGATGCTTTTGGACCCGGACGCGACGATTGCAGAGTTCTACAAAGACAGTCCCCATATGGTCGTAGCCATATGTTGGAATGACTTGGGATAGGTCCGAGCCTATCTACCAAAGATTGATTAACATCCCGCATATAGTCGGAGCTATATGTCGAAGGTGATTCAGAATGGGTCGGAGCCTGTCACAATGATTATCGATATCCCGCATATAGTCGGAGCTATATGCCAAAAGTGATTCAGGATGGGTCGGTGCCCGTCAATCATATTGGTCGAGTCCCACAGAAGCATTCCGCATATGGTCGGAGCTATATGACGGAGATGACTTAGGATGGGTCGACGTTAGAACAATTAAGTATAACATCACGACTTAGAACCCTAACCCGAAGTAGTGGAGAGGAAGATACACCTGAATTACCCTAGTGGTGTTTAGCTGGATGATTAAGATAGGGGATGGCAATGACGGTGATTCGTCAAGAAGCCTTGAGAAGTCTGTCTAGGTGGGAAAAACCATAGGGGCCCTGGCTTAACCGGTCGGAGCTGGTAACCCAGTGGTGTGGACGAAGTACCACATGATCACTAGACGGATGACTGACACCCCCTTGACTAAATCTAGATCAGTGAGAAGGATACTCGAACACGGTTGGATGTGCCACTTTACTTCCCGGGACATTATATGAATTCATTTACTTTGCCATCCGTGAAAAGTCGGTTTGGTTAGAGATCCTGTACTCCTGATTGCTTCCGACTAGGCGGATGGATTCTGAGGAGATGTAGACCCCAAATCATAAAGCCTGAATTCCCAACATTATGGAATCGAGAAATGTGGACAAAGAGAGTTTGACCCCACGAGATAAACTTATTAAGAGATTCCCTTAAGTGAGAGATAAAGCGTTAGATAATGGGCCTATTGCATTGCATCCTCATGCATCATGCATAATTATTTGTTGTATTGTTTGTTATGTTCTGATATAGGTTCTAGTGTAAATCGAAGAAGTCGATGGGAATAATTCCATCCGGGTAACTTACTCTCTCAACTTCTTGTACGCATGTGATGGTGAACCTCTGGTTCGAAAAGATGGCGGAGCTGGTGTTGCTTCTCCTGGAAGAAATACTTACTGATCGTGGTCCGCTGATGAGATGGCTGCTGCTGGACGACGGAGATTGCTTTTGGGAACTTATGTTCCGGATCGAGAAGGGGACGCTGCTTAGTAGTTTATAATTAGGTTTTTGGATGAACCCATGCTGATATATATATCAAGTGTACCCATTTCCTTTTGAACTGTTTTGATAAGGTAAATATTTATGTAAGACTGACACCGATGAACTATGGTGACTACTTATGAAAGAACTTTTATGGTCTGTTACTTAACTATTTTCTGAAGGACTGTCGAGATCAGACAGACAAATCATTTTAAGTAAATCGGTTACGTTTTCGGTACGTAAAATATTTATTTATCTGTTGAAAGTGAAGTCTCCAATTTCAAATTATTTTAAGAATAACAGTGAACCGTTTTCAATGACGATCTTTCAATACATCCCACTCTTTTCACTATAGTTAGTAACGTTCGGATAGTATGTGCTTATGAGAACATGGATTTAGTTGTAATACATTGTTTTGGAAACTTGACTGATGATTTTTATACTTGCGAAAAAAAAATTTACCCTATTTTTCATAAACAAACTAATTAGTAATTGATATTGTTTATTTCGAGTTTTCCAAATCGGGGTGTTACAATTTACACTATAGGATCGTATCCACAGAGATTTTGTAACTTAGTATCAACAAATTATAGACTTGATTATCCAAACCGATTAGGAAGTCCAAGAATAGTTGAATTCAAAAGCAATAAATAATCGTAAATTAAGTTGTGATTGATGGATAGAAGTTCTAAGGATTTGGTTTTGGCCACAATAAACGTAAATAAATAATAATGATTCTTTCCTCTTGTTATGTTTTATTCATTTAGAAGGTGAACAATCCAAAGATAGGTATTAGCATCTCTCAAAGTCAAATAACGTATTTAATATGTATAACTTCTACTTTCGTGATAATTATAACATATTAAACCCATTAAGTTTTATGATTGTTCATTGGATCCTCTTAAAGATTACATCTACTTTCGTGATCTAATACCTTAAGTTCAATTATAAAGTTCGATGTTAAAGTTCTCCTTTCGGTACTTCCTTTAGCATCTTTTATCTTATAACATTGTTGTCAATAATTATAAGCATTAAGCATAATATAATTGAATCGTAAATGAATAAAGCTAGAATACTAATGAATTAGGAGGTATGACCATCCATTAAATTGTTGTCAATTAGGAGGCATGGCCATCCATCGAAATAATAAAAGAAGAGGAGGCATAACCATCCATCATCATAATAAAAATGAGGAGGCATAGCCATCCATCAAAGAGTTGATGTTAGCTTTAATTGTCAAAGGTGGCTTAGCCTTCCAATCCTTTATTAATCATTCATTTAGTATTTAGCCATAACAAGTGTAACGCCCCGATTTTCACATTTCGAAAGTTTTCATCACTTAATTAAATGTTACCAAAAATTGAGGCCATTTTTTTTCTTTTTTAATATGATGTGGGTGCACGTTTACGCTCTCACCTGAAAACCGGGTCGTTACGTGAAACTTACCTCCACATCTTTACAGAACCATTTCATAGATCTTTACCAAAAGATTAGGGCCCGTTCACAAAACAAAAATAGGGCAACATTACAGAAGTGATATATTGCTCAGATAATCCTTGATACTCACCTATTTACAACTACTTAGACTAAACACCCTGCTTACGGCTTTGCCTAATGAAAACTAAGGGATGAAGATCCTGATCCATCTTGCGTTCTGTCTTCATTCCTGAAGGAGAAGCAATCTCCCTTGCTTCTAGTCTACCAGTGCTTGGCACCCACTGCGTCATAGAGGGAGTAGAAGAAGTCTTCAGAGCTTCGCAGCGCAGCATCTCCTCGTAGTCTCGGTATCCTCGGACAATTACTTGTCCCAGCAAAGGTCCTAATTTGGCTCCTCCCAGTCGATGTTCTGGATCCGGAATCGTGATCTGGCTATCACCAGTCCATACCCAACCAGAGGGGATACGCTTCCAGCTACATCCATACTTGGTCCAGATAGCAACCTCCATGTGATACTCCATCTGCACATTGGTGTCACGGAAGCACCAGAGTACCAATGGGCAGGAGAGAGTTAGCGAACCAAACGACGAATCGTCGACGTTGTGGATTTACCGCAGGCGCAATACCAAGACCACACACACACAATACACGCAATGTACACACAGCAAGCACGCAAATAAATTCCTAGCACATTCCATTATCATCTTAACTCTTTATTATCTTATCATCATTCTTTATATAACAACTTTCTTTTTGCCTTCTCAATTCCATACTTGATCATTCACTTATCCATCACCAACCATTCACACACTGTTCTTGTCTTAATTATTACTCTTTTATTCATCAAGTCTTATTGAATTAGAACCACCGATGATTAAGGGGAGATTTAAGAATCATCGAGGTGCGCGTTCGTTCGTAGTTAGCACTCAAATCTCAAGTCTACATCTCCTCGGTCATCCATCCACCTAGTCGGAAGCAAACAGGAGTACAGAACCTTTACCGTGCGGGCACGACAGCTGTCAACACAAGTGGTCCCAGACCAGGAGGCTCAGCCTCAATCATAATCATAAACATGGTGTAACACCACGATTTGGCAACTTGAAAGCTTAAAGTAAATACGTTGAAAATTAGGGCCAATTTTTTTTTTTTAAACGCCGGTATTGCACAAGATGAGAACATTCGGATTTTCAAAACATAGTTACATTTAAAACTCATGCTCTCATTTTGCACAACCCCCTTCAAGCTCCAAACCGAGGTGTCACGGGACACCGCGCTTTGAAACCCGATTTTGAAACGTAGCCCAGTTTACTTGGTTTCAAAACATTTATGTTTGATAAATCTTTAGTCGGGGCACAGTATAGTAGAGCTAGGCGACTAAGAACTTACAGTGGAATACCATGCTCTAAAGGGAAACCCTAGCTTCTAGTCATGCGCCTTAAAACTCCGCATCTATCTTTAATTCTTGGTAGATTCCATTCTCGATCCGCCAGTAGAGTTGTCCTTCTTTCAGCGAAGATGTTCCTACCCTTGCTTCGATCAAGCTGGATATGGAACCTCAATCTCTTTGCGTCTGGTTGCCGAATAATATTTTCCGGAAGAAAGCAGAAGTACAGAGGAAGAGGAAACAGGAGAAGGGGAAAGAGTAAGCTACCCAAACAGTTATGTCGACTGTGTGGAATTACAGTAGGCAAGTATTAAGGAAAGACCATAAACAACATACAAAGACATCGACCTTAGGTACACATAGGATTAGATCCAATCTTATACTCAGCTTTCCACCATCACCTTATTATCATCTTCCTTATACACTTGCACAATTTATCACCACCCTTTTCTTCTCATCATATGTCTCCAAATTCATCACGCTTTCCAAGAATCCTTCCTTATAGTTTTCATTCGATGCTAGGTATTTATTGCATAAACCTTTTAAAAACATCTTTGTGCTTTAAGTTTTATTATGTCGGATAGCATCAATGATGAAGGGGACACATCATTGAGCTCACACACGTCTACATCTCCTCGGTACACCACCCAACCTAGTCGGAAGACAACAGGAGTACAGGGCCTTTACCACGCGGGCACGACAGCTGTCACACAAAAATGGTCCCAGACCAGGAGGCTCAGCCTCAAATCATAATCATATCAAAGCACGCCCTCGGCGGCAAACACAAATGCCCCATTCCAGTCCCTCTAACTGTTGTAGATTTGCATCGAGGGGGCGACAGTATAACTTCTAGTTCGCGATGCGGAACTTACCACGGTATTAGACCCAGTCCCCACCACGTTAGTGCACCACATGTGGGATTCGTTCCGCCTAGAAATATACTCTAGACTTCTTGACGTTTCACCATCATCGTCCTCCCCTCCTGAAATCCCCACCTGAGTATCCGCAGATACCCATAGTATCTTCCTCTCCACTACTTCGATACGACTCTCATACCTCACCGCGTTCATAAATGTCTTTTAAATCTTTTTTTTTATAGATTTAGTGTTTTAATTAACGGCTGAATCCTAACAGTCGGCTCGTCCTTGGTGCATCCCTTCAACGAAGCCCGACCACTAAAAGTAATTTTGTTCCCCCTAAAAATCACAATGGCCTCAAGCCACACATCAAACTCATCTCAATATCACCATTCTCGTCAGTTCAGATTCAGCATAATTCTTTCCAACTTCCTCAAAACTCATTCCCTCTTCTTTCTCAAAAACTCTTTTCGCCAAAACCCTTTTCAAAAGATGACTTTATAAAATTCTTTTCAAAAGTTTCTTTTCAAAAACTGTTTTCAAAAATCATATTTTTGGGTGAGTGTTAGTGGAGGAGTAAGCTCAACTCAACACTAAGCTTCTTCCCAAAACATGTATGAGGAATCACATCTTTACTTCACCACTTCTCACTTCCATAATCACGTACTCTTTCAACTCTTTATCTTTTTCCTTTACTCGCATCACCTTTACCTTTCTCTCCATTGTTTCATATACTTTCTCTTTAGTCTTAATACCCCTTCTGTTTCTTTCTCAGTTCCCTCTCATATCTCTTTTTCGCATCTCTTTTCTCTTTCAGTCTCATTCCCTCATTATTATTATTTCAGGTCTCAGGGTAAAGTCACACATCTTTTAACAACTTAGTTAATTCACTTCACATACTAAACTAACCAACAGTTCATGCATAGTAAACATCATATCATTTTAACAAACATATTAACTATAGACAACACTTCGGTCTCAGCGACTTGTAGGGATTGTCCACGACACACAAACAAACAAACAAACACTCACTATCCCTCCTCCTCGCTTTAACGAGACCAGGTCCAACCTTTGAGATGATTGGACGCCTTAATATGTTGCCTAATACCACGGCGTCTTAAGGGGAGCTTCTCTCTCACGTGGATGACGACACATCTGAAAGCGTTATTCCAAGATTTCCCGTTGCTAACTCTGCACCGTTCCCTTCGCGTCCGACACCCGAACTAGACATTTTTCCCGAGCGTTAGAACGATTTTCGTGGATTATAAATTTTTGTTTTAAAAAACTTATTAGAATAATTCCTTTCTTAAAGACACATTGTTAATTATTCAAAAAGGGTTCAAACCCAAATTAATTAAAAAGGTTTTTCAAGAACACTTTTAAACAAGGAAAATAATCTTTTATTAAAACAAGTCCATTCTCTTAATTTGAAAACACTCGGGTTATAAATTCAATGCTTTTATGTTTCAAAAAAGAATACCAAAAATCAAAGAAGATAAAATTTTAAAACCATACTCTGAAAATCTTTCAAGACACACCATCAAAGGAGATAAAATTTTCCGAATTAATTTAAGTTATTCTATGTCACAATTTTAAATAAAACACTTTTAATTTCTTTAAAATACAAACAAAACTCATAAACAGATTCAGAACTCAACACATTCAATTAGCACCCATAACAGCCATACACACACAATCATTACAAGGAGCATTCACATATAATTCACAAACAGTATGTCAATACATTCGGCTAGTATACAGAACAATTACAACATTCACAAATACCATTCTTACAAATCACATCTCACATCATTTAACGATTATTAATTAGATCTTAACCTTAATAATTTAATTAAATTAAACTACTCTTAAGAAAACAATCTAAATTAAGTATTTGGGATTAATTCACCAAGGACCGAATCATCATGGTCAGTAAATCTTAATCTCTAATAAATTTTAACAATTTGAACTCATTAAATTATTATCACAAAATTTCTTTTTCACATAATCAACTCAAATCATTTATTTTCATTTCTTAAAACTAAAGGATAAAAGACACACATACACATCAATTTCATCTAGCATACAGCAACACACACCATTTTAGCAAACATTCAATATCACACACTCGAGGCATAACCATAATCACAATTGATGTCATGAAAACAATTTTTCTAAATACATGCACATGCATAAACCGAATCATGCATACATGGTTTTGAAAATATTTGATATGCCAATGAAATCATTTTCTATCTTTTGTCCAAGACACCGTGAGCTCACAATGGAGAAATCATCAATTTTAATTCCTAAGTTATGCCAACAATTTAAATCACATAGCATTTTAAAGATTTTCATGCATTTTCTTTTCAAAACCTAATCATGACATGCCAACACTTTTAAAACTCTTATATGCAATTAGCCTTATGATGCATGCACTCTAAATGAGAAACAACCCTAGTTCCCTAGTCTTTTCTAGGATGACCGAATCTCATGAGGCAAGGAATACATGGTTTCCATTCATTTTCAACATGCATGAACCACCAAAGTCAAAGCAATCATGTAGGGTTTCAATACACCACATCACATACACAATAAATTCAAGATTATCATTTTTCTCACAACAAAATAAAGACTAAATTTTAACTTCATGAAAATAGCATGCATGATCCTTTTATGAAATAAAAAGCATAGGTTTTATTATTTATGGAACATGGCCGAATGGTCCTAGAACTAATTATACACACAATCAAACACTTAAATCAATTAACATTTACACTTAAATCATTTTAAAGTTTTGATTCGTTTATATTTTTCTTAAGACCGAATTCTATATAGAAAAACATGATTTTTCCCCTTAAAGTTAACATGCATGAATTTAAAATCACTAGATCTAGTCATAGAACAAACATGCATCAAGCTTTTACAAAAAGGAGACATGGATCTTAAATAACCAAACATGGCCGAATGGCCTTTCACACAACATCAAATACTTTATTTATTCAAGCTAACTTAAACAATAACACACACAAAGAAAATGAAAATCATTTAAGAAAGATTGGTTTCAAAACCGAATGGGTCATGAAAATTGTTTTTCATGTTCTTAATCAAAATTTTAGACTTTTATATGCTTGAAATCTATAGGTCCGTCAATAAATCATACATGCAAACACAATGAAACTAACTTGATACTTTTTAAAGGCAAAACCGTAAAGGAGAAAATATGCAATTTAAAAATCAAGTTTTCAAACACAAACACTCAAGATCACTACATACACATAACATGCAAGCCACTTAATTTCACAACACACACATCACGGTTTTAGAAGAAGGAAAGGTAAACATGCAAGGAATCTATGTTAGTTTTCACAAAAACCTTAGTTGTTCTTTAGATCTTTAGGATTTAATTTAGAAAACATATAGATCCATCAAAGAGAAATCCAACCGAAACATCAAGCCTAATTTAACATATTACACATTAGTCTAAAGTCCATAGAGTCCAAAATCAAAGAGATCAACATACAAGTTCACATAGAAATGAACATGCAAGAAAGAATTTAAGGTGGATCTACAAACTAAAAAGGAAAAGCTTAAACTATTACAATCTTCATCAAAATCCTAAAGTCCTACCATGAATGGTTGGTTCTCTAGCTTTCCTAGTGCATGGATCTTCAAGAATAAGGCTTGATCTACAAAGGTGAGATTTGGTTGGTCTTGGAACCTCCTTCTTCCTTCTCCCTACCCCACGGCTTTTCTCTCTTGTCTAAAGTTTATGGTTGGTTTTCTTCTTTATTTTTGAGGAAGGATGTGTTTGAAGAAAGAAATCGAAAGGGTTTGGTTGAGAAGTTTGGGTTTTCATTCCTCTTTTCTCTTTTTCTCCCTCTCTCGGCCATTCTCTTTTCTCTAAGGGTCCCAAGAGCTTGATGCACTCTTGGACCAAAGTGTTTAGGTTTGTGTTGTGGTGAAAAGATAGGAAGGAAATGGATGAATGAACTATGACAAAACCTATATAGAAGCAAGCTCAAAATTCCAAGTGTGGCCTTAGGAATAATTCGGCCAAGTGCAACCAAGAAGGGCGATTTAGTCCTCTCCATTTTGCATGGATAAGGTTTGTAAAGTCAAGGGGACCAAATGGAATAGACTAGGCTTTTAGGGGTCACCTTAGGTTTAACTAGTAGTTGGCTTGTTGTTAGGATTTTCCTACTTAGTTAGCTTACTAGTTACCACTTAGTTGCTTGGTTCCTTACTCCCTAAGCTCTTAGAATTTTAAGTTGATGCACACACACAAGCATTCACACACGTAGCACACATGTAGCACACCCTTCTATATGCACACACACACACGTAGCACTTCCATGCACACACACATACACTCATACCAACCGTGGCACCTTCTCACACACACACATGTCCTTTGTTTTATTTTTCTAATTACATTTTCTTAAAAGGCCATAATTCATATAATAATCACATTGTTTCTAAGAAGCCACATTTCCATAATCATCTTCATGCATCCCACGCTCAACACATACATACAAACATATACATTCACATACATACTCATATTTTTATGTTCTAACTATATTTACTTAAAATCACTAATTTACAAAATAAAATAATGAAATTAAATCACACATTTCATTCACACAACACAAATATTAAATAAGCACTCATCACATAAAAGTTTCAAGCCAATTTATTAAATTCATTTTTCTTCAAGGTATATTTTCACGAAATTCATATCCAAAATCACTTTCAAAACCATCTTAAAAGAAATCACCATTTAGCAAAGCATTAACAAAATCATTCACCTTCATTTTGGAAAAACGTTTTGTTTATAAAAATCCATAAATTACTTTCTGAAAATTTCTTATAAAACCGAATTCCAGGGTTTATTTTAACAAATTCCGTTCACGCACGTACGGGAAAAATGCGGGGTGTTACATTCTCCCCAACTTAAAGATTTCTCGTCCTCGAGAAATGCCGTGTAGAGCCTGACTGCTCAGTGGACGCATAACTCCTTGAAGAAATTCCCTTCTGCGCAATTGTCGCATCTTCGATCACGTACCATCTATTCGTCGTCTTTTCAAATGAATTGGTCAGATTACTTGCAAAAGTAATCTCTCGGGTATTTCAATCAACAGACATGATGGGATACAAACAATATGGCTCACTGGTAACAAAAGGTTGAGGGTTCAAGATATTAAAACAAGGTGCAAAGACAACAAGGTCACAGACAATCGGGGTCAAGACGCTACCACCTTCAGGGTTAAACTCTTATCATTTCTTCCGGCCTAGACGATTTTCTCTTTCACATCCCTACTACTCCCCAACTTGAATAACTCATACCTCTCTTGTTCCATGCTAACTAATCCTTATTCTCCTTAGACCTTGCAACTTTTTCCATCATCACTTCACAATTAACCCGCCATTCTAGACCATCTACTAGACCGGTATAGGGTATCTGGGTTCAAATTTCTCATCAAAATTTGGAAAAGAATGGATAGATAATCAAAAATCAGAAGAAGAAACTTTGGGTTCATCAACAATCAAAGCTTTATCAAAACAGAGTCTAAGATTTTTAGAAAGGGCTTTTTCAAACGTCATGCCAAAGCAATTTGGCATCACCTAAGGTTTATACAAGAAGACTTCAACAATAGGGGAAATCCAGTCACAAGACAAGATCCCAAATAACTGAGGGATTATCACAAAAAAAGGGATTCACAGTCAAGAAAGGATTCAACGAAGGAAGATTCTATTCGTACGTTGACATCCCCTGACAACACTGGTATCTGCTCCCCGTCGTTGCCGTAGACGAAACCGTCATACTCCATGGAAACATTAGCGCACTCTCAGCGTTCCAAGTTGCGTCTATCTTAATCCTAATACTAACTCACACACAGAGACACTCAGCAGAGTATGTAGGTCCATATGTAAAGTTACTTAGTTCAACATAGCTCTGATACCATTCTGTAACACCCCGATTTGGCAACTTGAAAGCTTAAAGTAAATACGTTGAAAAAGAGGGCCATTTTTGTTTTTTTTTAAAATGCCGGTATTGCACAAGATGAGAACATTCGGATTTTCAAAACATAGTTACATTTAAAACTCATGCTCTCATTTTGCACAACCCCCTTCAAGCTCCAAACCGAGGTGTCACGGGACACTGCGCTTTGAAACCCGATTTTGAAACGTAACCCAGTTTACTTGGTTTCAAAACATTTATGTTTGATAAAACTTTAGTCGGGGCACAGTATAGTAGAGCTAAGCGACTAAGAACTTACAGTGGAATACAATGCTCTGAAGGGAAACCCTAGCTTCTAGGCATGCGCCTTAAAACTCCGCATCTATCGTTAATTCTTGGTAGATTCCATTCTCGATCCACCAGTAGAGTTGTCCTTCTTTCAGCGAAGATGTTCCTACCCTTGCTTCGATCATGCTGGATCTGGAACCTCAATCTCTTTGCGTCTGGTTGCCGAATAATATTTTCCGGAAGAAAGCAGAAGTACAGAGGAAGAGGAAACAGGAGAAGGGGAAAGAGTAAGCTACCCAAACAGTTATGTCGACTATGTGGAATTACAGTAGGCAAGTATTAAGGAAAGACCATAAACAACATACAAAGACATCGACCTTAGGTACACATAGGATTAGATCCAATCTTATACTCAGCTTTCCACCATCACCTTATTATCATCTTCCTTATACACTTGCACAATTTATCACCACCCTTTTCTTCTCATCATATGTCTCCAAATTCATCACGCTTTCCAAGAATCCTTCCTTATAGTTTTCATTCGATGCTAGGTATTTATTGCATAACCCTTTTAAAAACATCTTTGTGCTTTAAGTTTTATTATGTCGGATAGCATCAATGATGAGGGGGACACATCATTGAGCTCACACACGTCTACATCTCCTCGGTACACCACCCAACCTAGTCGGAAGCCAACAGGAGTACAAGACCTTTACCACGCGGGCACGACAGCTGTCACACAAAAATGGTCCCAGACCAGGAGGCTCAGCCTCAAATCATAATCATATCAAAGCACGCCCTCGGCGGCAAACACAAATGCCCCGTTCCAGTCCCTCTCACTGTTGTAGATTTGCATCGAGGGGGCGACAGTATAATTTCTAGTTCGCGATGCGGAACATACCACGGTATTAGACCCAGTCCCCACCACGTTAGTGCACCACATGTGGGATTCGTTCCGCCTAGAAATATACTCTAGACTTCTTGACGTTTCACTGTCATCGTCCTCCCCTCCTGCAATCCCCACCTGAGTATCCGCAGATACCCATAGTATCTTCCTCTCCACTACTTCGATACGACTCTCATACCTCACCGCGTTCATAAATGTCTTTTAAATCTTTTTTTTATAGTTTTAGTGTTTTAATTAACGGCTGAATCCTAACAGTCGGCTCGTCCTTGGTGCATCCCTTCAACGAAGCCCGACCACTAAACGTAATTCTGTTCCCCCTAAAAATCACAATGGCCTCAAGCCACACATCAAACTCATCTCAATATCACCATTCTCGTCAGTTCAGATTCAACATAATTCTTTACAACTTCCTCAAAACTCATTCCCTCATCTTTCTCAAAAACTCTTTTCGCCAAAACCCTTTTCAAAAGATGACTTTATAAAATTCTTTTCAAAAACTGTTTTCAAAAATCATATTTTTGGGTGAGTGTTAGTGGAGGAGCAAGCTCAACTCAACACTAAGCTTCTTCCCAAAACATGTATGAGGGATCACATCTTTACTTCACCACTTCTCACTTCCATAATCACGTTCTCTTTCAACTCTTTATCTTTTTCCTTTACTCGCATCACCTTTACCTTTCTCTCCATTGTTTCATATACTTTCTCTTTAGTCTTAATACCCCTTCTGTTTCTTTCTCAGTTCCCTCTCATATCTCTTTTTCGCATCTCTTTTCTCTTTCAGTCTCATTCCCTCATTATTATTATTTCAGGTCTCAGGGTAAAGTCACACATCTTTTAACAATTTACTTAATTCACTTCACATACTAAACTAACCAACAGTTCATGCATAGTAAACATCATATCATTTTAACAAACATATTAACTATAGACAACACTTCGGTCTCAGCGACTTGTAGGGATAGTCCACGACACACAAACAAACAAACAAACACTCACTATCCCTCCTCCTCGCCTTAACGAGACCGGGTCCAACCTTTGAGATGATTGGACGCCTTAATATGTTGCCTAATACCACGGCGTCTTAAGGGGAGCTTCTCTCTCACCTGGATGACGACACATCTGAAAGCGTTATTCCATGATTTCCCGTTGCTAACTCCGCAACGTTCCCTTCGCGTCCGACACCCGAACTAGACATTTTTCCCGTGTGTTAGAACGATTTTCGTGGATTATAAATTTTTGTTTTAAAAAACTTATTAGAATAATTCCTTTCTTAAAGACACATTGTTAATTATTCAAAAAGGGTTCAAACCCAAATTAATTAAAAAGGTTTTTCAAGAACACTTTTAAAGAAGGAAAATAATCTTTTATTAAAATAAGTCCATTCTCTTAATTTGAAAACACTCGGGTTATAAATTCAATGCTTTTATGTTTCAAAACAGAATACCAAAAATCAAAGAAGATAAAATTTTAAAACCATACTTTGAAAATCTTTCAAGACACACCATCAAAGGAGATAAAATTTTCCGAATTAATTTATGTTATTCTATGTCACAATTTTAAATAAAACACTTTTAATTTCTTTAAAATACAAACAAAACTCATAAACAGATTCAGAACTCAACACATTCAATTAGCACCCATAACAGCCATACACACACAATCAATACAAGGAGCATTCACATATAATTCACAAACAGTATGTCAATACATTCGGCTAGTATACAGAACAATTACAACATTCACAAATACCATTCATACAAATCACATCTCACATCATTTAACGATTATTAATTAGATCTTAACCTTAATAATTTAATGAAATTAAACTACTCTTAAGAAAACAATCTAAATTAAGTATTTGGGATTAATTCACCAAGGACCGAATCATCATGGTCAGTAAATCTCAATCTCTAATAAATTTTAACAATTTGAACTTATTAAATTATTATCACAAAATTTCTTTTTCACATAATCAACTCAAATCATTTATTTTCATTTCTTAAAACTAAAGGATAAAAGACACACATACACATCAATTTCATCTAGCATACAGCAACACACACCATTTTAGCAAACATTCAATATCACACACTCAAGGCATAACCATAATCACAATTGATGTCATGAAAACAATTTTTCTAAATACATGCACATGCATAGACCGAATCATGCATACATGGTTTTGCAAATATTTGATATACCAATGAAAACATAAAATCATGAAATCATTTTCTATCTTTTGTCCTAGAAACCGTGAGCTCACAATGGAGAAATCATCAATTTTAATTCCTAAGTTATGCCAACAATTTAAATCACATAGCATTTTAAAGATTTTCATGCATTTTCTTTTCAAAACCTAATCATGACATGCCAACACTTTTAAAACTCTTATATGCAATTAGCCTTATGATGCATGCACTCTAAATGAGAAACAACCCTAGTTCCCTTGTTTTCTCTAGGATGACCGAATCTCATGAGGCAAGGAATACATGGTTTCCATTCATTTTCAACATGCATGAACCACCAAAGTCAAAGCAATCATGTAGGGTTTCAATACACCACATCACATACACAATAAATTCAAGATTATCATTTTTCTCACAACAAAATAAAGACTAAATTTTAACTTCATGAAAATAGCATGCATGATCCTTTTATGAAATAAAAAGCATAGGTTTTATTATTTATGGAACATGGCCGAATGGTCCTAGAACTAATTATACACACAATCAAACACTTAAATCAATTAACATTTACACTTAAATCATTTTAAAGTTTTGATTCCTTTATATTTTTCTTAAGACCGAATTCTATATAGAAAAACATGATTTTTCCCCTTAAAGTTAACATGCATGAATTTAAAATCACTAGATCTAGTCATAGAACAAACATGCATCAAGCTTTTACAAAAAGGAGACATGGATCTTAAATAACCAAACATGGCCGAATGGCCTTTCACACAACATCAAATACTTTATTTATTCAAGCTAACTTAAACAATAACACACACAAAGAAAATGAAAATCATTTAAGAAAGATTGGTTTCAAAACCGAATGGGTCATGAAAATTGTTTTTCATGTTCTTAATCAAAATTTTAGACTTTTATATGCTTGAAATCTATAGGTCCGTCAATAAATCATACATGCAAACACAATGAAACTAACTTGATACTTTTTAAAGGCAAAACCGTAAAGGAGAAAATATGCAATTTAAAAATCAAGTTTTCAAACACAAACACTCAAGATCACTACATACACATAACATGCAAGCCACTTAATTTCACAACACACACATCACGGTTTTAGAAGAAGGAAAGGTAAACATGCAAGGAATCTATGTTAGTTTTCACAAAAACCTTAGTTGTTCTTTAGATCTTTAGGATTTAATTTAGAAAACATATAGATCCATCAAAGAGAAATCCAACCGAAACATCAAGCCTAATTTAACATATTACACATTAGTCTAAAGTCCATAGAGTCCAAAATCAAAGAGATCAACATACAAGTTCACATAGAAATGAACATGCAAGAAAGAATTTAAGGTGGATCTACAAACTAAAAAGGAAAAGCTTAAACTATTACAATCTTCATCAAAATCCTCAAGTCCTACCATGAATGGTTGGTTCTCTAGCTTTCCTAGTGCATGGATCTTCAAGAATAAGGCTTGATCTACAAAGGTGAGATTTTGTTGGTCTTGGAACCTCCTTCTTCCTTCTCCCTACCCCACGGCTTTTCTCTCTTGTCTAAAGTTTATGGTTGGTTTTCTTCTTTATTTTTTAGGAAGGATGTGTTTGAAGAAAGAAATCGAAAGGGTTTGGTTGAGAAGTTTGGGTTTTCATTCCTCTTTTCTCTTTTTCTCCCTCTCTCGGCCATTCTCTTTTCACTAAGGGTCCCAAGAGCTTGATGCACTCTTGGACCAAAGTGTTTAGGTTTGTGTTGTGGTGAAGAGATAGGAAGGAAATGGATGAATGAACTATGACAAAACCTATATAGAAGCAAGCTCAAAATTCCAAGTGTGGCCTTAGGAATAATTCGGCCAAGTGCAACCAAGAAGGGCGATTTAGTCCTCTCCATTTTGCATGGATAAGGTTTGTAAAGTCAAGGGGACCAAATGGAATAGACTAGGCTTTTAGGGGTCACCTTAGGTTTAACTAGTAGTTGGCTTGTTGTTAGGATTTTCCTACTTAGTTAGCTTACTAGTTACCACTTAGTTGCTTGGTTCCTTACTCCCTAAGCTCTTAGAATTTTAAGTTGATGCACACACACAAGCATTCACACACGTAGCACACATGTAGCACACCCTTCTATATGCACACACACATACACTCATTCCAACCGTGGCACCTTCTCACACACACACGTGTCCTTTGTTTTATTTTTCTAATTACATTTTCTTAAAAGGCCTTAATTCACATAATAATCACATTGTTTCTAAGAAGCCACATTTCCATAATCATCTTCATGCATCCCACGCTCAACACATACATACAAACATATACATTCACATACATACTCATATTTTTATGTTCTAACTATATTTACTTAAAATCACTAATTTACAAAATAAAATAATGAAATTAAATCACACATTTCATTCACACAACACAAATATTAAATCAAGCACTCATCACATAAAAGTTTCAAGCCAATTTATTAAATTCATTTTTCTTCAAGGTATATTTTTTACGAAATTCATATCCAAAATCACTTTCAAAACCATCTTAAAAGAAATCACCATTTAGCAAAGCATTAACAAAATCATTCACCTTCATTTTGGAAAAACGTTTTGTTTATAAAAATCCATAAATTACTTTCTGAAAATTTCTTATAAAACCGAATTCCAGGGTTTATTTTAACAAATTCCGTTCACGCACGTACGGGAAAAATGCGGGGTGTTACACATGGCATACTGCCTCGCAGTGGAAAACAAATGCTCCACTCCAGTTCCTCTCACTGTTCTCGATTTGCAATCTAGGGGGCGACAGTACAATTCTAGTGTGCACGCAGAACTTGCCATGGCATTGGACCCAGTCCCCACCAAGTTAGTGCGCCACTTGTGGAGTTGTTCTGCCTAGAATGGTACTCTAGACTTCTTGACGTTTCACCGTCATCGTCCTCCCCTAATGCAATCTCGTCCTAAGTATCCGCAGATACTTATCGTTCCTTCCTCTCCACTACTTCGGGTTAATTCTCATGACTCACCGCGTTCGCTGTTAATGTCTTTTAAAAGCTTTTATCTTATTTAATCTTAATGGTCAACTCACCCTTCGTTCAACCCTTCAATGAGTCCTGACCGCTAACTTTGCATCGCTTTTCTTTCACAACTTAGAACAGAGCGAGATCACAATCACAACTTAACTCTCATCACGTCATCGAAACACTTCCAACATCTCACTTCACAAATCCCCTTCCACAACTTCATAGAAACTCTTTCAAAACTTTAGTTCATCAATTCTTTTGTAAAAATTTGCTTTCTTACTTCTCTCCCAAAATCTCCTTTCAAACTCATTTCAAAAGACTCCTTTCAAATTCTTTTTCAAAACCTCCTTTCACAACCCCTTTCAGAAAATCTATTTTGGAAAACTTTTTCTCATTTTGGGAGTCCCTTCCAAATTATAAAACCTTTTCAAAAATCTCACATTGGGAATCCCATTTCAAAATTTCTCTTTTGAAAGCTCATTTTCAAAATCTCATTTTCATAAAACCCTTTTCAAAATCATTTTCACCACTTAAAAATTTATTTTCATAAATCTTTTTCGAAAATTCTCTTTCCCAAAACTCTTTTTCAAATACTTTTGTGCTGGGTGCTAGTGGAGGAGCAAGCCCAGCTCAACACTAGCTCCCAGACTAAAACCAAAAACGGAGGAGCTCAGCTCTACTCAGTTCACCTCTCATTCCACAATCCATATCACTTTCCTCAGCTCTGGCTCGTTCACACACGTCGTTGCACCACTTCAATCTCATCTTACTATCTCTTATCATATTACTATTCACAATCATCAGTCCAATCCTTTTATCATCATTCCCATTCTCAATGTCTTATCAAGGTAAGGCGGCCTTGTTCTACAAGGGCTTAGGCCAAACCGGGTTTATTTCTTCTCTTCGTGTCTTTTACTTTAAAAAATTTCTTTTATCTTTCTTAATTGTTTCATATTAACATTTCAACATCAACATTCATAAACAAATACACATAAACAACACATCATCACACATCACACACAACAATGTGGTCTTTGTCCTATTCGTATGAGTGGCCACACAAAGCACACAATTGCCACTATACTACTGACGGAGAACCACTTAGTTCCGATCTTTGAGCTGATACGGAACGTCTTAATACAACACCTACTACCACGGTGTCTTAGGAAAGCTACTCTCTCACCTGAAGTCCAGCGGTTAGATGAGCACAGTCGTCTCTGAGCTTGGTTGCTGCCATTGCCTTTATCCCTTGTCTGTAACATTCCCTCGGATTAATTAAAACCCATTTTCATTAAAACTTTTCTTTATCTTAAAACATTTTTCATTTCTCGTTGGAAAACATAATTGTTGTCTTAAAATAACTCTAACACTTCTTAGATCTTTAAATACTTCAAAACCATTTGAAAACATCAAATAAAACAATTTTAAATCAATTGGTTAGGTGGCTGGTCCGTCTTGGACAGCACCTTAACCGTATCCGCAAACACCGAAAAGTTCACCGGTTTTCAATCCGGGTTTTTCTAAAATCAATTACCTTATAAAAACCAAACTTTGAGTCTCATAGACACAATTTAGAAATCAAGAAAACAATTTTAAATACACTTGGACAGCAAAGGAAATGTTTCACAAAAACCAAATGAAAAATCCGAAATCATCGTAAAAACTCATTTTGTTTCAAAACTCTTTTAAATCAGTATTAACACTTTGAAAACTCACGTTTTGACATAAAACAAGTCACAAACACAATCTCACACACTTAAATAAATCCAATCAAATACAAACTAAGCATACATACGGTCACCACACATCTTGATCATTAGTTCTCATAAACAATTATTCAATTTAATCACAAACAAACATTCATTCTCAAGCAACCATTTCACAAATCACACATTAAACCACAAACTCAAAACTTTTTGTTTTTATAAACTGTAACAGCCCGATTTTCGTAAACCAAAATATATACTTGAGGATGCAAAAATTGAGGCCAGATTTTTTTTTTGTAAACGCATTGTTGAAAAGTCATTGTTGCATTTAAAAGTCCTTTTGCTGAAATCCGAGTGTTACTAAAACATTTATTTTCGTAAAAGAATTATTTCCAAATCATCATGATATTTTCCAAGAGATTACATGGTTCGATTTTCCAAAAAGAGTAGACCTCAATACAGATGTAAGAACATAGCTTTGAATACAAGAGTGGCACATTGCTTGGTAATCCTTGACACAAATCATGTCCTAAACTAAATTTACTGCTACTGCTTCCGCTGCGTTACACTCATGAAGGCCACCGGATGGAGATTCCCTTCTCTTGGCACCGTTCCTTTATCCACGAAAGTGAAGTCACCTCCGTTGTTACTTCCTTACTGTCGTTTAGGCTTCCGCTCCCATCCCTCTAGTGTGATGAACTCTTTACAATGTTCCATCTGCCCGTTGCGATATCAGCAGCACCGATAGAACAACGAACAGGAGAGAGTAAGCGATCCGAACGACGAATCGTCGACGGCGTGGGATTACAATAGGTAGTGTAAAAGGACACACAGATAAAAAACAACACATACAACACGCATGCAAACATTTTATCAATGTTATGATTTCATTTTATCCTTATCCATTGCCATTTCCTTTCTTATTCTCCACTTTTATCTCTCCTCCCACTCAATCCCTTCGCAGTCTCTTCCTCATTTTCCATACTTTTATTCTCTCGCTCATATAATTCTTTTCTTATAATGTTTTATCGAGGTATAACCACCGATGATTAGGGGAGTTCAAGAATCATCGGGGTACGTCTTTCTTTCGCAGTTAGCACTCACGTTTCAAGCCTACATCTCCTCGGTCATCCATCCAACCTAGTCGGAAGCCAACAGGAGTACAGGACCTTTACCACGCGGGCATGATAGCTGTCTCAACAATGGCTCCAAGCCAGGAGGTCTCAGCCTCAAACATATCATATAATCAAAACACATTGCCCCGTTCCAGTCCCTCTCCACTGTTGTAGATTTGCATCGAGGGGGCGACAGTATGTTTCTAGTGGGCCCGCAGAACTTGCCACGGCATTGGACCCAGTACCCACCACGTTAGTGTGCCACATGTGGAGTTCGTTCTGCCCAGAAACATACTCTAGAATTCTTGACGTTTCACCATCATCGTCCTCCCCTCCTGCAATCCCCACCTGAGTATCTGTAGATACCCATAGTATCTTCCTCTCCACTACTTCGCACTCTCATACCTCACCGCGTGTGTCTTTTAAGTCTTTTATCTTTCAATTTATCCTAAGGTCGGCCCATGCTTCGTACATCCCTTCAATGAGACCCGACCGCTACTCGGTGCAATTTCCACTCGTCAAATCTCACATAGCACAGAGCTGGGATCACATCACTATCTCGTATTTCATTTCACAATCTCATTCATCAATCCTTCCTCAAAACAACCTTACAAAAGTTTTCACCAATATCATGTCACAAATTTTTTTTCATAAAACCTTCCACAAAATTCCTTTCAAAATCTTTTCTCAAACAGTCCGCTCATTACCATCTCAAAACCTTTTTACATCCTCCTTTTCTAAACATTTTCATAACATTCTCTTTTTGGAAATTCACGTTTTTGGTGAGTGTTAATGGAGGAGCAAGCTCAACTCAACACTAAGCTTCTTCCCAAAATGTGAACGAGGTATCACACCTCAAATTCACTTTCACATCTCTTCTCCCAGCTCTGGCTCGTTCTCAACATCATTATCTCATTCTTTCCCCAATTTCCACTCTCTCTTTCTCATTGTAGTTTTACTTTTGATCTCATTACTTAACTCATTTCCATTTCTTATTCAGGACGTAACAAACGTCCATCAACAATTTACTCATCACAATTTACAGCAATAAGCGCTGTCAATCACAGTTAAATAAAAGCATACTATTAACACACAAACATCAAACAACAACAATGTGGTTTTTGTCACATTCATATAAGTGGCCACACAATCAAACAATTGCACTTATACTACTGACTCCAACCACTAAATTCCGATCTTTGAGATGATACGGAACGTCCTAATAAAGCACCTAAACACCACAATGTCTTAGGATAGCTTCTCTCTCACCTGAGACCTAGCTATTTAATGCGTACCGTCTCCTCATATCCTTTTGTGCTGCCTGCTGCCCCATTCCCGCGTCTTTAAGATTATTCCTCGTACTAAATGGAAGACACTTATGTTATTAACTTGTACTAAGAAAATCTTTTTCCGTAACTTAGACACTTCTCATAACCATTTTTAATCCGCCTTTTGCTTAAACCAATCATTATTTGAAAACTTTACTTTAAATCACTGGTACCCATTTAATCATTTAGAAGCATGTTCGAACTATTCTGGGCAGCCAAGAATCGTTTTGAAAAATCACTTTTAACCAGCCCCGAAAATATTTTAAAATCACTTTTTCATTTTAAATAACTCTTTAATCCAGAACTCAAGTTTTTAGCATGAAACAAATCTTGGACAGCCACGAATACAATCCAACAAGCTTAACTAGATTAACCCAAACTTATCCGAAATCAATTTGTTTCAAATCAATTATGTATGCAATTATTTTCCAAACATTAACTATCACTCAAACAACAACAACAACACCTGAATGAATTAAGTCACATAAGCAATTACACAACTTACAATTAATTCATATCACCAAAACACATAGGCATGCATAAATTCATAATCACATTGAACTAAAGATTGAAATCAAGCACGTTTATTTTTCTCAACTTAAATCCTTTTCAAAAATCATTATACAAAGTTGCTTTCATGCAACTAAATTTCCTAGACCCATTTACCATGCATGACCGAACCTAATCAAGGAAAATAACTCAAAATTACAAATATAAAACACACAGATCATCTGGGTTTATTTAAAACGCTTAAATTCTACTTTCTTTTTCAAGTAACGAAATTATTTATTCTTTCTTTTATCCTTCTCCAAATACACAAGACTTTTTCTAAAACCATTTAATTCATTTACCCCCCTTTTTCCTTAGTTGAGACCGAATATAAATTAAAGGTTCACACATAATTTCAAACATATTAATTTAACCATAGTTCACAAAACATAATCATTATTTTCATGCCTCTTTATTGAGAAAGTATCCTAGGCCATTCTAGGTGTGGAGGCCGAACCTTAATCTTGAAAAAACAAGGTCCTTGGCTTATTTTTCAACATGCAAAAACACTAAATTCTTAAATCAGAGTAAATTAATATGCATGTGCCCTTTTTCTTTGAGACAAAACTTTATTTCCTTAACTCTAGACCTAGACCGAATGCACCACCATCATAAATTAAGGTTTTCATGCATGCACCTAGAACATAGATTTAGATGAAGATTATTTTCCAAAAACTTGTTTCCTTTATTTTCTTTTGTAAGACCGTGAGGTCTATGAGGAAAAGAAAATCTTTTTATTCAAAAACTACATGCATGTACTTAAACCATGTAAATCAAGTCATGAAATTAAACATACGAACACAAATAGGAAACAAAAATAGAAAAGAACCAAAACCGAGGCTTGCTTTAAGAAAATAAGAAGGCTTTTTGTCCAAAATCATTTACAAGCTCAAGACCAAAATAAAATCAAAGATTAAAACATACAAGGTTCAAAATCATCATCGTAAACCAACATGCATGACCAAGATCAGCACAAATTTAGATCAAACATGGATTTAACAAATAAATACACAAGCATCTCATTCCTCACGATTTTAGGCATTAAACTTCAATCATACAAAGGGATCTATACAAACTCTAGATCTAGAAGAAAAATCATCAAGATCTATCATGAAGAGTACTAACCAAATCATCAACACAAGCTACACATATTACAAATTAATTCAAGTCCTTACAAGTCCATAGTTAAGAAAGATCAACACAAAGAGTCATCTCTCAAAACACAAAATGAACATATAAAAGAAGAAAGAAAATTTACAAGATCACAAAATAAAACTAGTCCTAATTCCTCTAAGGTATTCGGCTATACCAAGAAGAAAGGTCTTCTAAGTACTTGATCTTCAAGAAACTCCTAGGTTTTTGGACTTGATCTCCTTCTCTTTCTCCTCTCAAGGCTCGCGGTTCTCTCTCTTTTTCTTTCTAAGGTTGAGAGCTTGGTGTTGCTCTCAACCAAATGTGTATTTGGTCTTAGGAAAATAAATGAAAGAAAGGTGGTGTTTGATGAGTGAATGAAGAGGAGTTCATTCACTCCCTCACAGTTTGGTGTTGTTGTTGTTGAGAGAAAGAAAGAAAGAAAGAAATGGTGAAGGTGAAATGAAGGGTGAAAAATGAGCTCTTTCTCACGGTTTGGTCCCTTTTTCTTTTAGTTCTACTTTTCCTATTTACCAAGAAGGGTTTGCATGGAGGGTTTTTTTTTTTTGCAATTTCCTTGGTCTTGGTCCCTCCTCCACGGCTCCTTCCTCTTCCTTTCCTTTTCTCATTTTCTCCCCCTTTAAGTCATGCATAGGTCATCAAAGTGATGTCATAGTGTTGACTAAAAGCATGCCACTTGTTGCTCAAGGGAAGGAGCTTGGTGGCCAAGCCATATATCAAGGCATTCGGCCACATGGGGTTTAGGGTGATCTAGATTAACTAATTAGGTTTAAGGCACTAATTAGGTTACTAATCGTGATTAGGGTAGGATTAGGATAATTAATCTAGATTTAATCCACTAATCCTTAATGATTAAGGCTTAATCAAGGATTAAGGCACTAATCAAAAACTTAATCCATAGTTAGCATGGGTGGAGTGAGGACTAATTCTAGATTAGCGGGCTAACCAAAAGGGTTCAAGTTTCAAGAGGGTAATTAAGTTCTTAATAAGGGATTAAGAGCTCGATTAAAGTTTAATCAACCATTAGGGCATCAATTAGGGTTTAATTAGGATTTTGGTTACTTGGTCATTATTTAGGGAATTCTAGGTTTTCTCCTACCTACATACATATACGGTACACACACATATACATATCATTTACACACATACACATGCATACTAATCCGTACACACACATACATGCATATCCACATAAAAAAAACCAATTATTCATGCACCAAAATTATAATGACACCCAAAATATTGAGCATACATTTATAGAAAACAAGACACATTTTCATAAGACAATTTCTTATTGAAAATGGTTCATTACTTTACTAAAAGAATCTTAAACATATAATCATTTCCCAAAATCACTAAAAAAAATCCATAGCTTAATCTCACTAAAGATCATTTTTTTAAAATCATTTATCATTTTGAAGACGTGACTTAAGAAATTTGTTTAAGAGAATTATTCTTTCAAAACATTTTCTTCGAAGTAAATTTCTTTAGTATTTTAATCCAGTACGAGGAATTTGCGGGGTGTTACATTCTCCCCAACTTACAGATTTCTCGTCCCCGAGAAATACGTTGCGGATTGGGCAGCAGGGCACAAAATTCATTCATTATTGCGATTCTCATAAAAACATTTCCTCTTCGCTTCGCAGTCATATTCTCCTTTGCTGATCTAATTCACTTTGTCGTGTTCCTCGTTTTGTTGTTTCCAGTTGAAGATATTCCACTCGTACCATCACTTGCGTGCCGAACCGGGTCAAGTCCAACGGACTGACCGAAGAGAATGCCGTTCCTTTAGCTGAGCGTTGTCAAAGACAGTCCCACCATAGGTGCGGACTTAGGAAAAACAAAGCAAACAATATTCACACATCTCCACAAGTATGGGACTTTACCTAAAATCCCCAAATCGACACTATTTCTATAACTTAGGTTCTTACTATCTCACAAAATTACTCCCCCCATTCAATTTTTCCTCCTAACTCTAGGGTTTTTTGTAACACCCTATATAATAATTACCCTTAATTACCCCAAAATTTGGATTTAAAATTTCTTTTAAGATGAATATGATATTTGCCAAAATAATATTTCCTTTCATTAATAACAAAAACATCAGAGTTAATAAAACAAAAGACTTCATTAATCATTAAACAAGAGTTGAGAAACATAGTTACACCGAGCTCATTAGTTCGAATTACAAAAATGATATTTAGCTCGGCCATCGGGCCGAGATCAAAATATACAAAAGCGTGTTTTAGCTCGGACCAAATAGCCGAGACCTAATGCAAAACAAATATTTTAGCTCGGACCTATCCACATCTATGACTCTAAATAACTTACTCTCCCTGTGAGGGAGAGTGATCCTGCTCGGCCGGGGACTGCGTTTGCTCGGGCTCAGCACCTGAAAAATGGTAAGGAGGTGAGCATTACACAGAACTTAAATAAGCAGTTTCTAAAATGACATACCGAACTACCAAGCCAAACACAAGTAGTCAAATAGCATATAAATAGCAAGTAATCAAACCCTATATCACATGCATACTATCTCATTTAGCTCGGTTTACATACACACAATCTCATCCGGCTCGGCTCACATCATACCATCTCACTGGCTCGGTTCACATTGTACGATCTCGTCTAGCTCGGCTCACATCACACTATCCAATCACTCTATTACCTATTAGTTATACCTCGGTTCACATTCTCTTACCTCGGATTACCATCTCTATCTCGGACATTACTCATTATTCCATTTTCACATAGTTTACAATCTTTTACTCTTCTCGGATGCACACACCCAGTGCATGTCTTACACCATTTACAGTCGGATATTGGAGTGTCCGTAACTGCGAGTACCCAGTACCCGTCTTACAGCTGCACATACACACTATGCGTCTGACGCAATCAATGCATGCACCCAGTACGCGTCTTCTATGACCAGGAGCACTACCGCCAATCATTCTATGGGGTTAAGGAGAGTCCATAACTGCGAGCACCCAGTACCCGTCTTACAGCGGCGCATCTCGGCGACTTACGCGATCAATGCACGCACCCAGTACACGTCTGCTATGACCAGGACCACTTCCCACCGATTCCGTTTTCGGAATCCTGTGTAAATCATAACTGCGAGCACCCAGTACCCGTCTTACAGCTGCACATACCCAGTATGCGTCTGACGCGATCAAGGCACGCACCCAGTACGCGTCTTCTATGACCCGATCACACAGCCATTTCTCTTTTATTCCTCTTGTCCTTTCAACCATTATTTAGCTCGGCCTCTCTCGGCTCGACACTTGAATTTATTCCCCTTTACATTAATCTTATTATCTACTTAGCTCGGCCTCTCTCGGCTAAACCTAATAACCAGTCCCTCTTTCCATTAACCTTGTTCAGTCTCTACCGTATTACTCTATCCCCTACTTTCCATCTCTACCATTTTCTCAAACCCATTCCCGAAGTCACTCAGCTCGACCACAGACATGGATCATAAATATCAAAGCTTATAAACATTTATGCACAAAGTTCATAATCACTTATACAACAACAACAACAATAAGAATTAAACATTTAACCAATCCATCATGTAAATACCAACATATAGCATATAACGATACTCATCCCTACTTCAAACTCATGTTTCTAATTCATTTATTAGTTCCCTTTTTACCCTTTTTATCATTTCCTTTCTACATTAACCTAGATCCATTCCCTAATCTAACACCCACTCTTAGTACCCTTTATGAACACCCTAGAAACCCAAACTCAAGTAGAGGTAACACTCACTCCTTACCTCAAACCGTGTGAGATAAGAGTTGAGAGTTTGAGAATGGTCCCTTGTTGCTTGTCGTTGATCTAGACCTTGACCTTGTGAGCTTCACACCACTCTAATCTGTGTCCTTCTTGCTGCCACCACCACACCACCACGGTCCAGGTACGCTGGAACAGAAGAGAACAGAGAGGAGGAGGGTTCCGTTTTGTGAGAAGAGAGGGAGAAAGAAAGTGTTGGGGTTTTGTTTGCTGAAGCTTTGGAGGAGAAAGAGAGAGATTCGTAGGAGGAAGAGAATGAGAAATGTAAAGTGTGATATGTGGTGTTTTGGGCTTTCTTATATTCATTTAGGGAAAATATTTGTGTGGTCAAGATTCATTGGCTTCTTGGGGAAGCTAGAATGTGTGGACAAGGTTCGTTGGCTTCTTGAGGAAGCCATGAATAGTACTTGAGAGGGACATAAAGCAATGAAAATGACATAAAGTGAATGGCAAGGACAGCGTACGGATGGTAAAAATCCCAAAGGGCTACAGCTCAACATGAACTGGCACGGAGGAGCTAGGACGTGTTGGCTCGGGTACATCGGCTAGGATACGTTGGCTCGGCTTGTAGGAACAGCAGTAGTCCGAGCTTCCCTCTCGGACAGAACACTGAGATCAACTAATCCAGACTGGACAATGGGTTTCACGTTGGGTTCCCCTTCAGCTCGGTTCAGAAGCACACAATCTTGTCTAGCTCGGCTGAGATCGGGCCGAGGCCTTAATCTCACATCCTAGGTCGGCCTATGCTCATACTACCCTTCTACCCTTGTACAACTTCTAAGGCTTAACCCTATCTTTAAATAGATATTTATATATTAAAATTATATTATTTAATATCAATTTTTGGGATGTTACATTCCTCTCCCACTTACAGGAATTTCGTCCTCGAAATTTAGTCAGCATTGAACAGTTGCGGATATGACTGCTTCATCTTCTCCTCGAGTTCCCAAGTAGCTTCCTCCACACCATTTCGATTCCATACTACCTTGACCAAGGGGATTTCCTTTCCTCTGAGTCGTCTGACTTGTCTATCTCCAACTCGGACTGGTAGGACTTCGAAGGTCAGATTGTCTCTTAGCGGCAGTTCGTCCACTGCTATCACATGCGAGGGATCGTGAATGTATCTCCTAAGTTGCGAGACATGGAACACATCGTGGAGCTTAGACAAGTGCGAAGGTAGAGCGATTCTGTACGCTACTGGTCCGACCTTCTCCGATATCTGGTACGGTCCGACAAACCTAGGGGTCAACTTCTTTGATTTGATAGCTCGGCCGATACCCGTCATAGGGGATACCCGAAGAAATACATGATCTCCCTCGATGAAGTTCAAGGGTTTCCTTCTCTTGTCGGCATAGCTCTTCTATCGGTCCTAAGCGGCTTTCATCTTCCCTTGTATCATTCGGATCTTCTCAGTTGTCTCCTGAACAGTGTCGGGACCAATCAACAAGTTTTCACCTATCTGGAACCAACATAGCGGCGTTCGGCATTTCCGACCATACAAGGCTTCGAAAGGAGCCATTCCGATACTTGAATGGAAACTGTTGTTGTAGGTGAATTCGACCAACGGCAATAGTGTTTCCCAGCTTTCCGACTGTTCAAGCACACATGTCCTCAGCAAGTCCTCTAGAGTCTGAATGGTGCGCTCGGATTGTCCGTCAGTTTGGGGATGATAAGCAGTGCTAAACCTCAACTTTGTACCCATGGCTTCTTGCAGACTCTGCCAGAATCGAGAGAAGAAACGAGGATCACGGTCCGACACTATGCTGCTCGGAACACCATGGAGTCGAACAATGTCCTTTATGTACAATTGTGTCAGCTTCTCCAGGCTGTACTTCATGCTGATCGGCAGGAAATGAGCACACTTTGTAAGTCGGTCCACCACAACCCAAATGGCTTCCTGCCCTGATCTCGTCTTTGGTAGGCCTGATACAAAGTCCATCGAAATGCTATCCCACTTCCATTGTGGAATCTCCAAGGATTTGAGTAATCCTCCTGGTTTCTGATGCTCGATCTTGGCTTTCTGACATGTCAAGCACCGAGACACATAATCGGCCACGTCGGTCTTCAACTTCGGCCACCAAAATAACTTCTTCAAATCTTGGTACATCTTTGTGTCTCCCGGATGGAGACTCATCTTTGTCTTGTGGGCTTCTTCCATCAACTCTCTTCGGACTTCAAAGTCCATGGGGATGCAAACTCTGCCTCGAAATCGTATAAGACCATCAGGTCCCTTAGTGAAGTCAGGTTCATCCTTGTCTCCGGCTCTTTCTAATAGCTTTTGGAGCTCTAGGTCGGCGGTCTGTCTTTCTTTAATGAAACCCACAAAATCATTGGTTACTTGCAGCATTTCCAAGACAACACTGTTTTCCTTCTTCTGTATGCCGAGGTTAAGATCACTGAACTCTTGCATCAGCTGCATCTCTCGGACCATCATGTTGCTCAAGTGAAGACTCTTCCTGCTTAGTGCGTCGGCCACCACGTTGGCTTTTCCAGGATGATAGTGCAAGTTGAAATCATAATCTTTCAAAAATTCCACCCATCTGCGCTGTCTCATATTGAGTTCCTTTTGGTCGAACAGATAGCCGAGACTCTTGTGGTCACTGAACACCTCGAATTTTGTGCCATACAGGTAGTGTCTCCAAATCTTAAGGGCAAACACCACGGCTGCCAATTCGAGATCATGCGTCGGATAGTTCTGCTCGTGTTGCCGAAGTTGCCGAGAGGCATACGCCACCACTTTTCCTTTTTGCATCAGCACACAGCCAAGGTCCTGTGAGGCGTCACAAAATACGTCAAAGGTTTTGGTCAGATCGGGTAAAATCAACACGGGCGAGCTCGTCAACCTTTTCTTTAGCTCTTGAAAGATCTGTTCACACACCTCGGACCATTGGTATGGGGTATCCTTTCTGGTTAACGAGGTCAATGGTAGCGCCAGTTTAGAGAATCCTTCAATGAATCTTCTGTAATACCTTGCAAGACCGAGGAAACTCCTGATCTCAGTGACCGAGTTGGGTCTCTCCCACTTAAGTATTGCTTCCACCTTGGAGGGATCAACTGCTACACCTTGCTCGGATATCACATGTCCGAGGAAATGAACCTCGTTGAGCCAAAAGCTGCACTTAGAGAGCTTAGCGTAAAGGTTCTTATCCTTCAAAACCTGCAACACCTTTCTCAGATGCTGCTCGTGCTCACTCGGATTTTGGGAGTAGATGAGGATATCGTCAATGAAGACTATCACAAACGAGTCCAGGTAAGGTCGGAAGATTCTATTCATGTAGTCCATGAAGATAGCTGGGGCGTTGGTAAGTCCAAAGGGCATTACCACGTACTCAAAATGCCCATACCTTGATCGGAAGGCTGTCTTCGGAATGTCTTCTTCTCGGACTCGGATTTGGTGATATCCAGATCGGAGATCTATCTTCGAAAACACCGACGCTCCCTTGAGTTGGTCCAATAAGTCATCAATCCGAGGGAGGGGATATTTATTCTTCACCGTTACCGCGTTGAGCTTTCTATAGTCAGTGCACATTCTGAGACTACCATCTTTCTTTTTCACAAACAGGATTGGGGCTCCCCACGGCTATACGCTTGGTCGGATTAGCTTTTTGGCCAAAAGTTCTTCCAGCTGTTTCTTAAGCTCTTCTAGCTCGGGAGGCGCCATTCTGTACGGAGCAATTGAGATCGGGCCAGTTCCCGGAAGGAGGTCTATACTGAACTCTACTTCTCTATTCGGCGGTAAGCCAGGCATTTCGTACGAGAAAACCTCAGGGAATTCTCCGACCACAGGAATTTGGTCTAAGGTCGGTTCCTCTGTTGTCTCTAACTTCGCAACACACGGGCCACTAAAGATTACGGTCTTTTCTCGGCAATCGAGTAAGACACGATGTTGAGACATTTAGTCCATGCCAAGGATAATATCTAGCTTGGTTAAGGGTAGACAAATCAGATTGACTTTAAATTCTCTGCCTAATACTTGGATAGGACACTCTAGACACATTTTAGAAGTGATTACAGAAGAATTGGTTGGGGTAGAAATGGATAGTTTGTAAGGCATTTCTACTAGGGATAGTTTTAGTCTATTCATATAGTCAAGGGAAATGAAAGAATGTGTGGCTCCACAGTCAAATAGTACAGCACAAGGAATACTGTTTACTTGACAAGTACCTCGGATCAGTTCGTCAGCATCAGTCACTTCTTCTCCATCCATAGTGTAAACCTTGCCTCTCTGCATAGGTCGGTTAATACCAGTCTGATGAGCCTTGGTCACATTGACCTCTTCCTTCACAATATTCTCGGTACACCGAGCTGCAAAATGGCCAGGCTTGCCACATCGGAAACAGGATCCCCTGATTTTGCTCGGATCCAGATTCCAGCATTCTCCCCTGTGCTGTCTTCCACAATGTTGGCAGATCGGATACGGGCCAGGAACAACTACCATCTGACCACCGCTCCATGGAGCTGTTGACATTCTGGAGTTCGGGTTCGCATAGGGAGCAGATCTCTGGACAGCTCCCTTCCCTCTGATCGGACCCACTCCTTTTTGTGCCGACTTGCTCCTCTTTCCATCAGCTTTTCTCTTAAGCCCTTTCTCATAGGTGCTAGCCATGTTCACCAGTTGCGAGAGATCGGCCACGTTCTGATATTCAAATGTGAGCCGAATATCGTCACGGAGACCAGCCTCAAACTTAATGCACTTGATACGCTCATCGGCATCTCGGTAACTTCCTGAATAACGGATCAAATCTTCGAACTGAGCGGCATATTCCCCAACGCTCAAGTTCCTCGGTTCCAACTTGAGAAAAGCGAGCTCCTTCTCTCTCCTAACATCCTCGGGAAAGTACTTTCCGAGGAAGCGAGCTCAGAACAAATCCCAAGTGATGACCTCATTAGCCGCTTCCAGTCCTCGGCTCTGTTGATCCCACCAGTGTTCGGCTTCACTAGCCAGCACAAACTCAGCCAACCTCACTCTATACTCATAGGGAGGTTGCAGAGATCGGAAAATCTTCTCAATATCCTGGAGCCATCTCTGAGCTCCATCTGGATTATATCCTCCTTCGAACCTAGGTGGTTCGTTCTTCCGAAATCTGCTCATCCAGTCTATCTCGACCGGAGCCGGAGGTTGGGGCTGAAGGGCTGCAGCTGCAGCTGTTGTGGCTGCGGCGATGTTTTGAGCGAGGTTCTCAGCCTGATTCTGCTGAGTCTGCGCTTGGTTCTGCTGTAGTTGAACCAGAGTTTCCAACATAGCAGCAATTCGGTCGTTATCAGCTCGTCTCCCAGCCATGCTGCTCGGTCATGGAGAGAAAGCCAATTAACTTCCGAATAATCAAGTAAATATTTATTTAGACATGTATACCCATAAGCCCTATTGTCTGACCTTCACTCCTAGACTCTACTTATTTGTCACTCTCTTGGTGAGTAACCACTGGAGTTCCTTGTAACTCCAATAGGCCGAGGACAAACTGCTCTGATACCAAAAATGTAACACCCTATATAATAATTACCCTTAATTACCCCAAAATTTGGATTTAAAATTTCTTTTAAGATGAATATGATATTTGCCAAAATAATATTTCCTTTCAATAATAACAAAAACATCAGAGTTAATAAAACGGAAGACTTCATTAATCATTAAACAAGAGTTGAGAAACATAGCTACACCGAGCTCATTAGTTCGAATTACAAAAATGATGTTTAGCTCGGCCATCGGGCCGAGATCAAAATATACAAAAGCGTGTTTTAGCTCGGACCAAATAGCCGAGACCCAATGCAAAACAAATATTTTAGCTCGGACCTATCCACATCTATGACTCTAAATAACTTACTCTCCCTGTGAGGGAGAGTGATCCTTCTCGGCCGGGGACTGCGTTTGCTCGGGCTCAGCACCTGAAAAATGGTAAGGAGGTGAGCATTACACAGAATTTAAATAAGCAGTTTCTAAAATGACATACCGAACTACCAAGCCAAACACAAGTAGTCAAATAGCATATAAATAGCAAGTAATCAAACCCTATATCACATGCATACTATCTCATTTAGCTCGGTTTACATACACACAATCTCATCCGGCTCGGCTCACATCATACCATCTCACTGGCTCGGTTCACATTGTACGATCTCGTCTAGCTCGGCTCACATCACACTATCCAATCACTCTATTACCTATTAGTTATACCTCGGTTCACATTCTCTTACCTCGGATTACCATCTCTATCTCGGACATTACTCATTATTCCATTTTCACATAGTTTACAATCTTTTACTCTTCTCGGATGCATACACCCAGTGCATGTCTTACACCATTTACAGTCGGATATTGGAGTGTCCATAACTGCGAGTACCCAGTACCCGTCTTACAGCTGCACATACCTAGTATGCGTCTGACACGATCAATGCACGCACCAAGTACGCGTCTTCTATGACCAGGAGCACTTCCCACCGATTCCGTTCTCGGAATCCTGTGTGAATCATAACTGCGAGCTCCCAGTACCCGTCTTACAGCTGCACATACCCAGTATGCGTCTGACGCGATCAAGGCACGCACCCAGTACCCGTCTTCTATGACCCGATCACACAGCCATTTCTCTTTTATTCCTCTTTTCCTTTCAACCATTATTTAGCTCGGCCTCTCTCGGCTCGACGCTTGAATTTATTCCCCTTTACATTAATCTTATTATCTACTTAGCTCGGCCTCTCTTGGCTAAACCTAATAACCAGTCCCTCTTTCCATTAACCTTGTTTAGTCTCTACCGTATTACTCTATCCCCTACTTTCCATCTCTACCATTTTCTCATACCCATTCCCGAAGTCACTCAGCTCGGCCACAGACATGGATCATAAATATCAAAGCTCATAATCATTTATGCACAAAGTTCATAATCACTTATACAACAACAACAACAATAAGAATAAAACATTTAACCAATCCATCATGTAAATACCAACATATAGCATATAACGATACTCATCCCTACTTCAAACTCATGTTTCTAATACATTTATTAGTTCCCTTTTTACCCTTTTTACCATTTCCTTTCTACATTAACCTAGATCCATTCCCTAATCTAACACCCACTCTTAGTACCCTTTATGAACACCCTAGAAACCCAAACTCAAGTAGAGGTAACACTCACTCCTTACCTCAAACCGTGTGAGATAAGAGTTGAGAGTTTGAGAATGGTCCCTTGTTGCTTGTCCTTGATCTAGACCTTGACCCTGTGAGCTTCACACCACTCGAATCCGTGTCCTCCTTGCTGCCACCACCACACCACCATGGTCCAGGTACGCCGGAACAGAAGAGAACAGAGAGGAGGAGGGTTCCGTTTTGTGAAAAGAGAGGGAGAAAGAAAGTGTTGGGGTTTTGTTTGCTGAAGCTTTGGAGGAGAAAGAGAGAGATTTGTAGGAGGAAGAGAATGAGAAATGTAAAGTGTGATATGTGGTGTTTTGGGCTTTCTTTTATTCATTTAGGGAAAATATTTGTGTGGTCAAGATTCATTGGCTTCTTGGGGAAGCTAGAATGTGTGGACAGGGTTCATTGGCTTCTTGAGGAAGCCATGAATAGTACTTGAGAGGGACATAAAGCAATGAAAATGACATAAAGTGAATGGCAAGGACAGCGTACGGATGGTAGGAATCCCAAAGGGCTACAGCTCAACATGAGCTGGCACGGAGGAGCAAGGACGTGTTGGCTCGGATACATCGGCTAGGATACGTTGGCTCGGCTTGTAGGAACAACAGTAGTTCGATCTTCCCTCTCGGACAGGACACTGAGATCGGCTATCCAGACTGGACAATGGGTTTCACGTTGGGTTCCCCTTCAGCTCGGTTCAGAAGCACACAATCTTGTCTAGCTCGGCCGAGATCGGGCCGAGGCCTTAATCTCACATCCTAGGTCGGCCTATGCTCATACTACCCTTCTACCCTTGTACAACTTCTAAGGCTTAACCCTATCCTTAAATAGATATTTATATATTAAAATTATATTATTTAATATCAATTTTTGGGATGTTACATTTTTCGTCTATCATTTCTCTAACTCAAAGGGATCCTATCATAACTTGGGTCTACTTACCCCCTCGAACAATCCTTACTCTTTCCCTTAGGTTCGTTCTAAACGTTAATCAGATCTGCCACTTCCACAGTTTAAACTCAGGATTATGGTATAAGGTATTCCTAATTATCAAATTATCCTCCTAATTTCTTGCATTAACCGATAGCATACACTTCCTTTCTTCATTGTGACTCCCCAACTTTGATCAGACTTAGAACTAAATCTACTGTGATCTTATATCCTTACTTAACTTAAACTATTCGTCCTTCCTTAATTGTTCAGGCCTAACCATCGGGGTAACTATGGCGTTTCTAATCCCACAATTCCAACTAATGAATCTCAAAGATGTTCGGTAAGGTTATAGGTTGATAGCAAGGCTTGTGAAGGAAGGATTTAAATTTTAGCAACAAGAACTAGTTTGTCGAAGCAATTCAACAAACATGGAAATTCAGAGATAATATCCTTTACCTTTAAGGGTAACAGCTATCCTCGTACAGAAGGCACACTAGGATTAATAAACTCAGATCTTACAAGTACTAAGGGAGTATTATAGGGTATTGGACCTCAGTCTTCGAATCTATTCGTAGTCTACTCCTTCAAGCTACAGGAGGAACAGGCTCCTTAAACTAACTCGGCCGACATTAAGCTGTCCACAAGGTCTTACACCCTAAAAAGATGAAAACCTAATCTTATGTTCCTATCCTTACACTAGCAAGCACACAGAGTCACACACAAGCAAAGCATGTAAGCCCATGCTTAAGGCCACTAAGGATTACCATAGCTCTGATACCATTCTATAATAGCCCGATTTTCATAAACCAAAATATTTACATGAGGTTGCAAAAATTGAGGCCAGATTTTTTTTTTGTAAACACATTGTTGAAAAGTCATTGTTGCATTTAAAAGTCCTTTTGCTGAAATCCGAGTGTTACTAAAACATTTATTTTCGTAAAAGAATTATTTCCAAGTCATCATGATATTTTCCAAGAGATTACATGGTTCGATTTTCCAAAAGGAGTATACCTCAATACAAATGTAAGAACTTAGCTTTGAATACAAGAGTGGCACATTGCTTGGTAATCCTTGACACAAATCATGTCCTAAACTAAATTTACTGCTACTGCTTCCGCTGCGTTACTCTGATGAAGACCACCGGATGGATATTCCCTTCTCTTGGCACCGTTCCTTTATCCACGAAAGTGAAGTCACCTCCGTTGTTACTTCCTTACTGTCGTTTAGGCTTCCGCTCCCATCCCTCTAGTGTGATGAACTCTTTACAATGCTCCATCTTCCCGTTGCGATATCAGCAGCACCGACAGAACAACGAACATGAGAGAGTAAGCGATCCGAACGACGAATCGTCGATGGCTTGGGATTACAATAGGCAGTGTAAAAGGACACACAGATAACACACAACACATACAACATGCATGCAAACATTTTATCAATGTTATGATTTCATTTTATCCTTATCCATTGCCATTTCCTTTCTTATTCTCCACTTTTATCTCTCCTCCCACTCATGGGGCTTTATTTTCCACAAATCCCTTCGCAGTCTCTTCCTCATTTTCCATACTTTTATTCTCTCGCTCATATAATTCTTTTCTTATAATGTTTTATCGAGGTATAACCACCGATGATTAGGGGAGTTCAAGAATCATCGGGGTACGTCTTTCTTTCGCAGTTAGCACTCACGTTTCAAGCCTACATCTCCTCGGTCATCCATCCAACCTAGCCGGAAGCCAACAGGAGTACAGGACCTTTACCACGCGGGCATGACAGCTGTCTCAACAATGGCTCCAAGCCAAGAGGTCTCAGCCTCAAACATATCATATAATCAAAACACATTGCCCCGTTCCAGTCCCTCTCCACTGTTGTAGATTTGCATCGAGGGGGCGACAGTATGTTTCTAGTGGGCCCGCAGAACTTGCCACGGCATTGGGCCCAGTCCCCACCACGTTAGTGCGCCACATGTGGAGTTCGTTCTGCCCAAAAACATACTCTAGACTTCTTGACGTTTCACCGTCATCGTCCTCCCCTCCTGCAATCCCCACCTGAGTATCCGTAGATACCCATAGTATCTTCCTCTCCACTACTTCGCACTCTCATACCTCACCGCGTGTGTCTTTTAAGTCTTTTATCTTTCAATTTATCCTAAGGTCGGCCCACCCTTCGTACATCCCTTCAATGAGACCCGACCGCTACTCGATGCAATTTCCAGTCGTCAAATCTCACATAGCACAGAGCTGGGATCACATCACTATCTCGTATTTCATTTCACAATCTCATTCATCAATCCTTCCTCAAAACAACCTTACAAAAGTTTTCACCAATATCATGTCACAAATTTTTTTTCATAAAACCTTCCACAAAATTCCTTTCAAAATCTTTTCACAAACAGTCCGCTCAATACCATCTCAAAACCTTTTTACATCCTCCTTTTCAAAACATTTTCATAAAATTCTCTTTTTGGAAATTCACGTTTTGGGTGAGTGTTAATGGAGGAGCAAGCTCAACTCAACACTAAGCTTCTTCCCAAAACGTGAACGAGGTATCACACCTCAAATTCACTTTCACATCTCTTCTCCCAGCTCTGGCTCATTCTCAACATCATTATCTCATTCTTTCCCCAATTTCCACTCTCTCTTTCTCATTGTAGTTTTACTTTTGATATCATTACTTCTTAACTCATTTCCATTTCTTATTCAGGACGTAACAAACGTCCATCAATAATTTACTCATCACAATTTACAGCAATAAGCGCTATCAATCACAGTTAAATAAAAGCATACTATTAACACACAAACATCAAACAACAACAATGTGGTTTTTGTCACATTCATATAAGTGGCCACACAATCAAACAATTGCCACTTATACTACTGACTCCAACCACTAAGTTTCGATCTTTGAGATGATACGGAACGTCCTAATAAATCACCTAAACACCACAATGTCTTAGGATAGCTTCTCTCTCACCTGAGACCCAGCTATTTAATGCGTACCGTCTCCTCGTATCCTTTTGTGCTGCCTGCTGCCCCATTCCCACGTCTTTAAGATTATTCCTCGTACTAAATGGAAGACACTTATGTTATTAACTTGTACTAAGAAAATCTTTTTCCGTAACTTAGACACTTCTCATAACCGTTTTTAATCCGACTTTTGCTTAAACCAATCATTATTTGAAAACTTTACTTTAAATCACTGGTACCCATTTAATCATTTAGAAGCATGTTCGAACTATTCTGGGCAGCCAAGAATCATTTTGAAAAATCACTTTTAACCAGCCCCGAAAATATTTTAAAATCACTTTTTCATTTTAAATAACTCTTTAATCCAAAAATCAAGTTTTTAGCATGAAACAAATCTTGGACAGCCACGAATACAATCCAACAAGCTTAACTAGATTAACCCAAACATATCCGAAATCAATTTGTTTCAAATCAATTATGTATGCAATTATTTTCCAAACATTAACTATCACTTAAACAACAACAACAACACCTGAATGAATTAAGTCACATAAGCAATTACACAACTTACAATTAATTCATATCACCAAAACACTTAGGCATGCATAAATTCATAATCACATTGAACTAAAGATTGAAATCAAGCACGTTTATTTTTCTCAACTTAAATCCTTTTCAAAAATCATTATACAAAGTTGCTTTCATGCAACTAAATTTCCTAGACCCATTTACCATGCATGACCGAACCTAATCAAGGAAAATAAGTCAAAATTACAAATATAAAACACATAGATCATCTGGGTTTATTTAAAATGCTTAAATTCTACTTTCTTTTTCAAGTAACGAAATTTTTTATTCTTTCTTTTATCCTTCTCCAAATACACAAGACTTTTTCTAAAACTGTAACATCCCTGATTTTTAACCCCTGATTAATAAAATATTAATTATAAAGTTTATTTATAATTAATTATTTTTAGTCTTGATTTCATGTAATTTATTATGAAAGATGATATTAAAGAATTTTAATATGAGAAAATGAATATTTTCACATTAGTCCCTGTTTGGGGACCTTGATGTGATTTTAGAAAGATTTTGGAGGGAAAATAAAAATTATATTTTTCAAAAACTGGTCAAAATACTCGAGTAGTTTTGGAAACACTCGAGTATTCTTGTCATAGTTGACGAGTTAGTGCGTTTGGTGAGTCACCACCAACGAGTTCGTCTCGTTGACACGAAATCAGTACTCTTCCACGTCCATGAAGGTCGTGTCGTCGTGCATGTACTCTATTGAAGTCTATAAAAACCAATCAACACCGAATTCGTGAAGGATTTGGCAAAGTTTGGGTGTGTTGATTGAGTAAGGGTTTCTGAATTGATTCAATCGATTCTCCCTCTCTGGGTTGATTCGAACCACAAATTATACACCAATACAAAGCTCACATCTCGAGCTTTGTATAGACACCAAGATTGTGAACTGAGAGTGAGTAGATTGGAAGAATCGAAGCTTGGAAGTGGAGTCCGTTTGCTGTCTCAGGTTTCCTGGAGCTTACTTTGGAGCTCGATTTTGGTAAGCTCAGGCAACCTCTCCATGTTAATCTTATCTCTTTAGTTAGTGTGAATTGTAGAGAGTGTATAGAGACTAATTTCCCCAATTTTTATGGCTGTTTCATGCATCAACCAATTCAATCTTGGTGCTCTGCTGAAACTGCTCTGTTTCAGTGTGGATTTTGGGGAATTCAGCTTGGAAGCTAAGTTTGGGGTAAAGTCTCTGTTGATTCACATCTAAGAGGTAAGGGGGAAGCTCTCTATTCACTAGATAGAGTTTAAATTGCATACATTTGATTAGAGAGCCACCAAGAGGCTCTAAGGGCTTAGTTGGAATAGGGAAATTGGTTTGGAGACCAACCTGCACTCTAAAATGGTTCTGAGCAAGTTCTATATGTTGCATTTGAGCTATATGCAAGTTTTTTTCATGCCAAAAGTGGTTGGAACTGAATTTGATATGTTGAGTTGTTAAAAATGTGTTTTATGCATAATTGTTGCTCAGATTTGATTCAATGTAATAAGTGGTGGTTTCTGTGTTGGAACATGTTTAACATGCATAATGTAAGCTTTGTTGATCATTGGATTGGATTAGAATTGGCTAGAATTGAAAATGGTATGTTAAAATGCAAATTACAGTGTTCTCTGTCTGCTAACACTCGAGTATTGGGGTTGATACTCGAGTATTCGACCCAAAATTAAAACATGAATTTCTGGAAAATGAAGAACACTCGAGTATCATTAAGAATACTCGAGTAATTTGTAAAAAAAATGAAGAACACTCGAGTATCATGAAGAACACTCGAGTATTTTGGTGAAAACTGAAACATGAATTTCTGGAAATTGAAGAACACTCGAGTAGTTTTACTCAAACTATTAGAAATACCATTTTCAATTCTGAACCATTGATCAATACTTAAATGACAATAATCCAAGCGATCTAAAACTTGAAAGAAATTGATTGATGATGTGACTATTCCGTTTGGATGATGTGACGTTGCTCGGGTGGCACGTTATACAATTGAGATAACCCAATCAATTCTTTAAGTGAAGAGTTTGAATGCTAGATCGTTTACCATGTTATGATAACATGTGAAGAACCTTTGGGAATACCAATTTGGTTATGACTTGCCTGTAGTCACATTTTGGTAATGTGACCAGCATTGGTTGCTGCGAACGTTGGATGTTCGTCTTGGTGACGAAATGTGCACATCGATGTTGGTATTATGGACCACGTTCCAGGCATAGTCGTGTGGCTAGCTCGATGACACATTTTGGTAATATGGGCAGCATGTGGTATACTGTTGATTGGATGCTTCAACGGTGTGTTGCACACAAGTGGTAAGGTTTACGTTTTGGCGACGTGACGTTCATCAGACATGGTGACGTTGTTTACCACCTCTGTCGTGTATCACAAGTGATAAGGTTTACGTCCTTAGGCGACGTGACGTTCATCAGATGTGGTGACGTTTTTTTATCACACCCGTTGTTTGTTGAGAAGGGTGTGGTGCACACAAGTGATAAGGTTTACGTCCTTAGGCGACGTGACGTTCATCAGACATGGTGACGTTGTTTATCACCTCTGTTGTGTATCACAAGTGATAAGGTTTACGTCCTTGGGCGACGTGACGATCATTAGATGTGGTGACGTTTTTTATCACACCCTTTGTATGTTGATAAGTGATAGGTTTACGTCCTTGGGTGACGTGACGTTCACCAGATAGTGTGACGTTTTTATCACTTCCGAGCTAGTACGCCATACGTTTTGGTAACGTATTAGTAATTTGGAAATGTATTGTTGAATTGGATTGGCGTTCGTGAGGACCTTAGATGGAGAATCTTAGAAAAGGAAGAATGACAGGCATGATGCCACTTACCCTTAATTTAGTTAATGCTGGATATCTGAATGAGTGAATGAACATCATATTTGCATTAAGCGTGAGCTAAGTGTTAATTGTGGCTATTAACTGATTTGGGGTTATCTGTGCATAATCATGTTACTTCAACATTTAAGCTCTATTTATTATGTGTATAGATTTGCTTACCCTTATGCCCTTGTAGGTGATGTCACGTTACATCGCTTGCATCGAGGTCCGCCCACTTCTTAGTGGCATATGGATCTGCGAGGATTGCTGAGTGGTGTATGAGGGTGAGATAGTGGTTACCTTCGATCACCCTAATCCACTGGTTCGGTCACATCCTCGTGGGTTTAGGATTCCCATCATATACGCTATGCATGTATCTACTTTTTATACTTACCATGGAACATCTCCCACTCGACCAGCTCGCTTGTATAACAGTTTCAATTCGAACCTACCCGCTCATACCCTTTTTCTCTTAGAATCATTCGAGAGGAGACTTCCCCGTCTATTTCAAGGAGTCCTATTAAGGTCACATTTTCATCAGACCTTGTACCCAGTGGTAGGGTAATTACTCATTCAAATAAGATCAAGGAGGATCCTGTCGAATACGAGAGCGGAAGCGAGCTTGTCGTTTAATCTATCGGGAGTCAATGGAGAGGCGATGATCCCTAGGTATGTGCATAAGGTAAATGATGAGGATCAGGGATCCGATGTGATGGATGCTGTGGAGGAGATTAGCTGCTGATGATGATGTCGGATGATAATTGCTGCTACTTCTTGGAGACTTCTACTACTACTGCCGCGACCAGTGCTATGAGACCAGCTTTGGGAGTTTTATATATTGTGGGAATTTCTTTTAAAAACTCTGGAGCCATGGTCTATTTTGATGTACATATAAATACATAGCCTTATGGACTTGTTCTGGGATTTTGGAGATCCTTACCGCCGGACTATGTATTATGTACCTTCTGATATAAATAAAATCCATTCTTCTACTAAAGTCTATTACATAGTCCTGATATTTCCGCTTACTCTGATATTGATTTGAAAGAATTCGGCTATGACATTTTGGAAATGGTATCACTTGGCTAGACGAAAACTGGATGGCAATACTTGAGTTCCTTTATATGAAATCGAGTACATTTATCCTCAAAGAGAATGCTATCCAAGATTTGCGAAATTACCTTTTGAGCTAAGTAAATGCCGAATTCAATTTTAAAAGTAATACGTAAACTATTCTCCAAACATCCTATGTTTTGGTTTGTGCACCCGACTATTTGGAAAATATAAAAGAAAATTTTGAATCCAGTATTTTCTAACATTTTACAAGTCCATACATTCTCAAGTAATAGTATTCATTTTGTATTAATTGCTTGGGTTATTTTGAGGGTGTTACACTTAGTGGTATCAGAGCAAAAGTCAGATCCTGTAGTAGTGGAAGTAGCTCCAAAAAGGCAATTATCAACATCAAGCAGGTATCCACAGGGCATATTTATTGTTTTGAATATCAGTATCTTGCTCAAATGGAGCAATTGATATAATGTAGAAATTGAATTCATTGTAGAAATCTATTATTAGAACCGTAGGATAGGTTGTGTGGAGAATGTTTCTTAGTCCATCGTATGTGACCATGAGCAATAGCGCAGGTCTATTATGACGACTAGAAATCAAAATCGCACCGATGCGATATTAGAAAGAATCACCGCTGTGATGGAATCTATGCATCAATGGAAACAACAGCAATCTCAACAACCGCCTCATCAATATAACGTTGGTAATTCGGAAACTAAGAGTTTGGCAGATTTTAGAAGTTGTAATCCACCTTAGTTCGAAGGAGGATTTAGGCCTGAGGAGGCTAATAAGTGGATTCATACTATGGATAAGATCTTTAGAACATTAGACTGCACTGAGGCTCAGAAGATGGCATATGCAGTTTATATGTTAGAAGACGAGGCGGAGAACTGGTGGAATCATACAGTTCAGCTCCTGCACTATGAAGGAAGGGATATTAATTGGGGTGTATTTACGAAAAAGTTTCTCAATAAATATTTCCCAGAAGACTTAAGAAGGAAAAAGGAGACATGAGTGTAGGTGAGTACGCAGCTAAGTTCGAGGAACTGATGAAGTACTCTCCATATTATCAAAACAATCCTGATGAAAGGAGCAAATGTATAAAGTTTGAAAGTGGTTTGAAACCTGAACTGAAATCTGTTTTCAGTTATCAGAAGATTCAAAGTTTTCCTACGTTGGTAGATATGTGTCGAATGTATGAGGATGATAAGAAGGCGAAAGTATTAGCTGATCAAGCAAAGAGTAACCAGCCGAGTTATGGACCACAAAGAAAGAAAAGATTTGATCTTCGGAATAAGGGTCCATATTTGGACCAGAATCAAGGCAAAGGAAGAGTTGAAGTTAAGGATGGGGTTAAGTCTCGCAGTAATGCTCCTTACTGTGAGAAGTGTAAGCATCATCATTATGGAAGGATCTGTTGGGCAACAAGTAATTGCTTCAATTGTGGAAAGCAGGGTCATATTGCACGTTATTGCAGAGAGTCTGTGAAAAGTAACCACACCAGATTTGCTAGCAAACCAAAGACTCAAGGAAAAGCGTTTACCCTGAATAGAGTAGAAAAGAACCAATCTCCCGATCTCGTGCAAGGTAACCATTTATTTCAAAACCAACTTTGCATAATTGTGTTCGATTTAGGAGTTACTTATTCTTTTGTTCAACATATATGTGTGAGTAGATTGAAGTCGGATTTCCCTAATTGTTTTAAAAATTAGAGACCCTATGAAACTACCCAAACGTGTTTCTAAAGTTGTTAGATTATAGTTTCGAGATATTTGATCGCGGCACTAAGTTAAATTCAATCTATCATCCTTTATCACATTTGGACGTGATTCTGGGGAAGGATAATATTTCCTCCTGTGTTACTCCTACTTGATTTATGCCAAAGTATTGGAGCATACTTTCATGTGTCGAGAACGGGACTTGGAAGGAAGTAGTTTTATGAAAGAAAGGTAGATGTGTGTATGCACCAAAGGGACTGAATATACAAGGTGATACACTTGGCGCATGACTTGAGCTTTGCAACGATCATGATTGTTGTGAGGGCTCGAGGCCTTTCCTCGCGTCACTACGCTTTAAACGTTAATGACCCTGGAGAGTCGAAGTAATTGTTCGACCGAGAGGAGGAGTTGAACAAGGGACAATGTCAACAGAGAGAATCTTAAAGGCTCATGATCGGAGACTCTGTCGTCATTATGACAAATCAAATGAGGAAGCAATCACAATGGACTGAAAGGCAATTCATGTGAGCTCTACGGAGTTTAAGGAAGTGGATTTAAGGAGTCTAATAGATTCGAGCTTGAGGATACAAGTAGACCGACGAGAAGTAAGGAGTGGAGATTGCAAATCACAGTAGATTTCCTAACTCGAATTCGTGAATTGCAACAAAAAAAAACGAAGAATTAAGGACCAATAAGAGATTGATTCGAAAGGGAAGAAACCTAAGTTCCATAGGGGATATTTCAAGGGTAAGAATTTGGATTCCAGACGATTTGGAAGACGAAGATTAGTTATGGGATCAAGCAAAATGGATGAGTATAGGTTATACCACTTATATGAGAACTGGTGGAACTAAGACATAGTGGAACTATGTAAATTTGATATTGGAAGCATAGGATTGGCATGTCACTTGGGAATCACTCAAGGATGAAGTTTTGAAAGATCAAGGAGATTAAATTGTTGGAAATAAGGTAGGGCAATACGAATCTCGGGGAAGACATTGCCAAGTTCAAAGGATCGGAGAAGTATGTTTCGTTGCAATTTTGATAGAAGATTCAAACAAGCGGAGTCGGGAAAAGAATGATGTTTGAACTTCAAACCAGTTGTCAATCATTGAGGAACAAGGGATTCCTGACACTAGCAAGCATGTATAGAATTGGTATGGATAATGAGGAAAGCACAGGAAACTTATAAGCACAAGAAGCTTATGAGTGAATCCCTTATGGGGACTAGAATTTCATAAGGAGTTAAGGAAACCTCAATCGCATGAAAGTAACTGAAAAGCCGATGGAAAGAAATTATTTGAGAAGGTAAGGTGCATCATCATGGATTGAATAGTGATGAACGAAAAGGGATATTTGATTTCGGTCACAAGAAAATGAAGTCTTATTCGCCGGATTGCTTGAAGGAGAAATACGAAAAGGGTATGGTCAGCCAGCAAATCAAGAATGGGAGAGTTTTCCATCCTATTAGGATGCGTGATTAGATTCGGATATAGGTTGTTTGAGTTTCCCCTTTATCGATTCGAATTAACGTGGTCAAATGCTTTCGACTATGTTAACTAAATCGTTTTGTAATTGGTATATCTGAACAAGTCTTTAACTTGAATTTCTGTGATCAAAACCCTTATCACAGTTGGATGTGATAAATGTCTTTGGGCACTACAGAAAGAGGAAGATCAGTTAAGACTAGAGAGATTAAGAACCACCGGGATAGGACAAGTATTTGTCTCCCCAACGGAAGTTTCTCTAGAACATGGCTATCTGAATAAGTCTGATAGTGACAACAATACTCTTAATCTTTAAGTTCATCTAACTTAAAGGTAAATCGTATAGTCTTTCTTGAGAAAGATTATATCCTAAAGGGATGATTTCATTACTGATAGTTTAAATGTTAGGACTGATCACCCTGATGTTTACAACTATTAAGAAATGAAGTCATACGAATATTTCCCTACTCGTGCCGAGTGATCAGAATGCGCAACGAGATGGGGTTTTTCCTCAAAAAGATCTTATGAAAACGTTTTAATTAAGGAATATATATTTTAAGAGTATTATTCGAAGAAGTTTTTAGTCAAAAGATTTCATTTGAAGGAATTACGAGATAATTTTTGAGGAAGTTCAAGCAAACCCTTTTATGAGAAACACGGATTTGTACATGTTTTGGAATGCAAAAGCTTTATTTGAGAAAAAGCTCAATTGAAATATTTTGTGAAACGTTTTCGGTCAGAAAGTTTGAAAAAGTATAAGAAAATTCCTTTTAAGTGGGGAAGGATGTTTCCAAATTATACTTTGAAAACATATAACACCAGAACAACTTTTTGTGCAACTTTGGAAATTATAGAATTTTTTTTAAGAAGAATTTCGGGGACGAAATTCCTTTTAAGTGGGGAAGAGTGTAATCCCTGATTTTTAACCCCTGATTAATAAAATATTAATTATAAAGTTTATTTATAATTAATTATTTTTAGTCTTGATTTCATGTAATTTATTATGAAAGATGATATTAAAGAATTTTAATATGAGAAAATGAATATTTTCACATTAGTCCCTGTTTGGGGACCTTGAAGTGATTTTAGAAAGATTTTGGAGGGAAGGAAAATAAAAATTATATTTTTCAAAAACTGGTCAAAATACTCGAGTAGTTTTGGAAACACTCGAGTATTATGGTCAGAGTTGACGAGTTAGTGCGTTTGGTGAGTCACCACCAACGAGTTCGTCTCGTTGACACGAAATCAGTACTCTTCCACGTCCATGGAGGTCGTGTCGTCGTGCATGTACTCCATTGAAGTCTATAAAAACCAATCAACACCGAATTCGTGAAGGATTTGGCAAAGTTTGGGTGTGTTGATTGAGTTAGGGTTTCTGAATGGATTCAATCGATTCTCCCTCTCTGGGTTGATTCGAACCACAAATTATACACCAATACAAAGCTCACATCTCGAGCTTTGTATAGACACCAAGATTGTGAGCTGAGAGTGAGTAGATTGGAAGAATCGAAGCTTGGAAGTGGAGTCCGTTTGCTGTCTCAGGTTTCCTGGAGCTTACTTTGGAGCTCGATTTTGGTAAGCTCAGGCAACCTCTCCATGTTAATCTTATCTTCTTAGTTAGTGTGAATTGTAGAGAGTGTATAGAGACTAATTTCCCCAATTTTTATGGCTGTTTCATGCATCAACCAATTCAATCTTGGTGCTCTGCTGAAACTGCTCTGTTTCAGTGTGGATTTTGGGGAATTCAGCTTGGAAGCTAAGTTTGGGGTAAAGTCTCTGTTGATTCACATCTAAGAGGTAAGGGGGAAGCTCTCTATTCACTAGATAGAGTTTAAATTGCATACATTTGATTAGAGAGCCACCAAGAGGCTCTAAGGGCTTAGTTGTAATAGGGAAATTGGTTTGGAGACCAACCTGCACTCTAAAATGGTTCTGAGCAAGTTCTATATGTTGCATGTGAGCTATATGCAAGTTGTTTTCATGCCAAAAGTGGTTGGAACTGAATTTGATATGTTGAGTTGTTAAAAATGTGTTTTATGCATAATTGTTGCTCAGATTTGATTCAATGTAATAAGTGGTGGTTTCTGTGTTGGAACATGTTTAACATGCATAATGTAAGCTTTGTTGATCATCGGATTGGATTAGAATTGGCTAGAATTGAAAATGGTATGTTAAAATGCAAATTACAGTGTTCTCTGTCTGCAAACACTCGAGTATTGGGGTTGATACTCGAGTATTCGACCCAAAATTAAAACATGAATTTCTGGAAAATGAAGAACACTCGAGTATCATTAAGAATACTCCGTTTGGATGATGGGACGTTGCTCGGGTGGCACGTCATAACGTTGTTCGGGTGGCACGTTATACAATTGAGATATCCAAATCAATTCTTTAAGTGAAGAGTTTGAATGCTAGATCGTTTACCATGTTATGATAACATGTGAAGAACCTTTGGGAATACCAATTTGGTTATGACTTGCCTGTAGTCACATTTTGGTAATGTGACCAGCATTGGTTGCTGCGAACGTTGGATGTTCGTCTTGGTGACGAAATGTGCACATCGATGTTGGTATTATGGACCACGTTCCAGGCATAGTCGTGTGGCTAGCTCGATGACAAATTTTGGTAATATGGGCAGCATGTGGTATACTGTTGATTGGATGCTTCAACGGTGTGTTGCACACAAGTGGTAAGGTTTACGTTTTGGCGACGTGACGTTCATCAGACATGGTGACGTTGTTTACCACCTCTGTCGTGTATCACAAGTGATAAGGTTTACGTCCTTAGGCGACGTGACGTTCATCAGATGTGGTGACGTTTTTTTATCACACCCGTTGTTTGTTGAGAAGGGTGTGCTGCACACAAGTGATAAGGTTTACGTCCTTAGGCGACGTGACGTTCATCAGACATGGTGACGTTGTTTATCACCTCTGTTGTGTATCACAAGTGATAAGGTTTACGTCCTTGGGCGACGTGACGATCATCAGATGTGGTGACATTTTTTATCACACCCTTTGTATGTTGAGAAGTGATAGGTTTACGTCCTTGGGCGACGTGACGTTCACCAGATAGTGTGACGTTTTTATCACTTCCGAGCTAGTACGCCATACGTTTTGGTAACATATTCGTAATTTGGAAATGTATTGTTGAATTGGATTGGTGTTCGTGAGGACCTTAGATGGAGAATCTTAGAAAAGGAAGAATGACAGGCATGATGCCACTTACCCTTAACTTAGTTAATGCAGGATATCTGAATGAGTGAATGAACATCATATTTGCATTAAGCGTGAGCTAAGTGTTAATTATGGCTATTAACTGATTTGGGGTTATTTGTGCATAATCATGTTACTTCAACATTTAAGCTCTATTGATTATGTGTATAGATTTGCTTACCCTTATGCCCTTGTAGGTGATGTCACGTTACATCGCTTGCATCGAGGTCCGCCCACTTCTTAGTGGCATATGGATCTGCGAGGATTACCGAGTGGTGTATGAGGGTGAGATAGTGGTTACCTTCGATCACCCTAATCCACTGGTTCGGTCACATCCTCGTGGGTTTAGGATTCCCATCATATACGCTATGCATGTATCTACTTTTTATACTTACCATGGATCATCTCCCACTCGACCAGCTCGCTTGTATAACAGTTTCAATTCGAACCTACCCGCTCATACCCTTTTTCTCTTAGAGTCATTCGAGAGGAGACTTCCCCGTCTATTTCAAGGAGTCCTATTAAGGTCACGTTTTCATCAGACCTTGTACCCAGTGGTAGGGTAATTACTCCTTCAAATAAGATCAAGGAGGATCCTGTCGAATACGAGAGCGGAAGAGAGCTTGTCGTTTAATCTATCGGGAGTCAATGGAGAGGCAATGATCCCTAGGTATGTGCATAAGGTAAATGATGAGGATCAGGGATCCGATGTGATGGATGCTGTGGAGGAGATTAGCTGCTGATGATGATGTCGGATGATAATTGCTGCTACTTCTTGGAGACTTCTACTACTACTGCCGCGACCAGTGCTATGAGACCAGCTTTGGGAGTTTTATATATTGTGGGAATTTCTTTTAAAAACTCTAGAGCCATGGTCTCTTTTGATGTACATATAAATACATAGCCTTATGGACTTGTTCTGGGATTTTGGAGATCCTTACCGCCGGACTATGTATTACGTACCTTCTGATATAAATAAAATCCATGCTTATACTAAAGTCTATTACATAGTCCTGATATTTCCGCTTACTCTGATATTTATTTGAAAGAATTCGGCTATGACATTTTGGAAATGGTATCACTTGGCTAGACGAAACTGGATGGCAATACTTGAGTTCCTTTATATGAAATCGAGTACATTTATCCTCAAAGAGAACGCTATCCAAGATTTGCGAAATTACCTTTTGAGCTAAGTAAATGCCGAATTCAATTTTAAAAGTAATACATAAACTATTCTCCAAACATCCTATGTTTTGGTTTGTGCACCCGACTATTTGGAAAATATAAAAGAAAATTTTGAATCCAGTATTTTCTAACATTTTACAAGTCCATACATTCTCATGTAATAGTATTCATTTTGTATTAATTACTTGGGTTATTTTGAGGGTGTTACAAAAACCATTTAATTCATTTACCCCCCTTTTTCCTTAGTTGAGACCGAATATAAATTAAAGGTTCACACATAATTTCAAACATATTAATTTAACCATAGTTCACAAAACATAATCATTATTTTCATGCCTCTTTATTGAGAAAGTATCCTAGGCCATTCTAGGTGTGGAGGCCGAACCCTAATCTTGACAAAACAAGGTCCTTGGCTTATTTTTCAACATGCAAAAACACTAAATTCTTAAATCAAAGTAAATTAATATGTATGTGCCCTTTTTCTTTGAGACAAAACTTGATTTCCCTAAATCTAGACCTAGACCGAATGCACCACCATCATAAATTAAGGTTTTCATGCATGCACCTAGTGTAAGGTCCTGTATTTTTATAAACAAAATAAATAAATGTGTTGAATAAAATAATGATTTTTCTGAAATTAAGATATTTTACTCGAGTATTGGAGAGGGTACTCGAGTATAATCACTATCTGTTTGAAAATTTGAATTTTGAGCCAAAAGACTCGAGTATGTCATAAAAGACTCGAGTGTTCTTGAGTTTTTGAAATATACTCGAGTAGAAAGAAAAAGACTCGAGTAAATCGAGCAGTCTGGCTAAATGTATAAGTTGGTTTTATAATTAATTTCGCACCAAAACGTGGTTTCTTGACGTGACAAGCATAGAGCTGAACCTTACTTCGAGTTGAAGTACTCTTAGACTATAAATTGATGCTTGGGTGAAGCATCAACACCTCTGAAGTTCCAAAACCCGAATTTGACCAGAAATTTCCCTGTTTTACAGAGTTCACTTTGATCCCTTTGTTCTCTCTCAATCCTCACCCATTTTCCTTGAAACCTAAACACAAACTGAAGTTCTGATTCCATTCTTGAATTAGAACTCGAAATCACTTCAAATAGCCTTCTGAAGATCAGGTTCTAGGCCTACAAAGTTGGAGGTTCAAAACTGAGAAAAACAGAGTAACATTCAGTCTCAAGTATTCATCTTCATTGAAATCGTTTGGTAAATTCATGGATTCTTTTCGTGTCAAAGTTGTTTCTGATTAAAGTTAGTATATCCTAGTTTCTGAAACTAACTTGTTTCATTCTTTTCATGCCAAATCCGTGGTGAAATCTGTGGCCAAAGTCAGCCTGTTCAACTCTTTTTCACCAAGTCCAGAATTTGGATTTTTGATCCAACCGATTTCTCTGTCGTTTTACTTGTTGATTAGCTTCTCTAAGGTAAGGGAGGAGTTATCTAAATACTAGAATGAGTTATTTCAAGCTGGAAATGTAGGAACCTCATATGGTTCATCAAGGGGTGAAGTTTGAATTGGGAATATGACATAGAGGTCATAAACCCAAGTTTTTATAAACCAAACATGTCTAAATGGACCTAATGATGCTCACTGGATCAATTTTCGAAGTTAAAAACAAAAGGAAATGAAAATCATATGTGAAATGGTTATTTGCTAAGTTTATGTTGATTTTGTGATTTATTGCATTTGATGTTGTTTCAATATTGATTACATGTTCTAACATGTTTATTTTATGTATCTAAGTTACTGTTTTGCATAAAAGTGGAAAGGAAAGGCTCTGAACTCGAATTGGCATTATAAAGTGCAGAAACTGGTGGTGCTGCTGCTAAAACACTCGAGTAATTGAAGAAAGACTCGAGTATTCTGGAAAATGGGAAGAACACTCGAGTATGTCTTGAAGGACTCGAGTAATTTTACATGAACACTCGAGTATGTGAAGAACTACTCGAGTAATTTAAAATAATTTTCAGAAAATCTTTACTTCTTTATGAAGTAATTAAAGATTAACTCGTCTAAACTCCTATATGCTTAAATTTTAATTTCTGCTCTTAATATCTATAGATTTAATCCCATTGGTTGATTTTATCCTGGATGAGTCCTACTGGAATTTTATTCAGTGGTTGACATATTCGGACAGGATGTCCCAATGGAGGTGCGTACACCCATTTGGTTGATTTTATTCCCACGTCCCAGTGGAAGTTTTTACCCACTTGGTTGATATTTTGGGAGTCCTAGATGGGGTCGTTGCACAAATTAATGACAACGTAATTAAATTCCTATTGTATAAAACCATCACAAAGTGGCTGGGCCGCTGATGGAATTTTTGGAAAGCACAAGCACCAGTTAATGCAAAAATGAAAAGATGGTTATAAGCAAGAAGGATTATGAATTTTGGGTCTCTATATTGGAGGCATGATATTCAAAGATATGAATTAAAAGAGAAAAAGACAATGAACAATTATGTGACATTGACATGCATGGAGATGCTCCGATTTTGATTGTGGAATCTGGTATAGGTAGAAGTATTCCGCAGCCCTGAGATAGCTGTGATGCCATAGCACGAAGATGCTGTGATGATTTGGATTCCGTAACATGAAAATGTTATGATGGCCAAATTCCCAATCAAATCGTGACGCCTGGGTTGTGAATACGCTCCGGTTTGATGAACCATAGGATTATGAATATCCCGAGCCTGAGATACTCGGATGCCGAACCGCGTAGCATGAATGGAGAGTAGGCATGCATCACGAAACTAAATGAAATATTACAAAAGACAGTTTGAGCATATACATATGCATTTATTATTGCTATCTGGAAACATGTGCTTGTTATTTCTAGCCTCTGTTATGCTCATTTGTTATTGTGTTTAGCTATGACTCACTCCTAATCCCTTGTTGTAGGTCATGGCCAGGAATATGTTTTGCGTGGAGATGAGGCCGCTCGCTAATGGGGAGTGGGACTTCGAGGATCATCGGGCCATCTATGAGGGAGACGTGGAAGTTATTTTCCGTCACCCGAACCCATGGTCCCGAATGCGTCCGCGTAGGACGAGAATCCCAATGATGTACATTATGCACATTCCGCACAATTTTGTGTTTCGGCATGGAACACCACCACCACCGCCAAGACGTTTTCCGAGACGCACCCTCCCACCAAGTCCATCACCCTCTGAAGAAAGAATTATTTTGGAGGTTCCTGCTCCCTCTCGTCCTTCCACTAGAGCCCGATCTCGGACTCCGTTATATGTGCCATCTGAACCGGCACATGAAGAGGAGGAGGAGGAGGAGGATCCGATAGAGGATGAGGATCCGGTGGAGGATGCTGACCCGGTGGCTGATGATGATTTCATGGACAACTCAACCGGTAGTCAGTGGGGAACTGATGATTGAGTTGAGTTGGGATGTTGGAGTGTGGATAGTGCTACTCATCAGGTTTCTCTTATCTATTTGATATTTTGAGTTCCGAACCAGTTGCTCAAGGTTATTATAAATTTTGTTGTAAGATATGTAATATAATGTAATGACCTAGAGTACTTAAGTTAAACCTAGTGGTGATAGTTGTAATGTAATGGAAATGTACTTTCCTTTTTATGAAATATAATATGAATAGTTTCTTTCATGATAATTATAATTTCCGCAAAGACTCGATAATGGATGATGACTGACTTTTAGTTTTAAAAAAAAAATAAAAAAAAAATGGTCGAATTTTCAAAGAATGAATATTAAGTTTTGGAATAAAAGTTGGGTCGTCACATTTAGTGGTATCAGAGCAATGGTTCAACTCTCGGCCTTGGAGTGTGGCCTTACACACTAACCATTGCATACTCTAGAATCATGTTTGCATTTTGAGATATAGAATAGCAGAATCTAATTAAGTTTTCCCTTTTGGATTCTGTAGGATAGATGGCTGGACGTAATAACGCTAACATTGCTGAGGCTCTGACCCGTATGGCTGCGGTCCTGGAAAACTTGCAGCAAACCCGTCCTCCCAGCAATGTAACCCCTGTTGAATTTCAAGGACTAGATTCTTTCCGTAGATGTAAACCCCCTGGCTTCTCGGGTGGTCGTTGCCCTGAGCAAGCCCAGTTTTGGTTAGCTGAGATGAATAAGATTTTCCGAACGTTGACTCTCACGGAAGTTCAGAAGGTCACGTTCGCGGCCTACATGCTGAATGGGGAAGCTGCAACTTGGTGGGAGCAGACCCGCCAGTTCTTGGAGTATGATCATCGCGAGCTCTCTTGGGAAGTCTTCACGGAAAAATTCTTGGAGAGGTATTTCCCGGATGATGTTCGGATCCAAAAGGAGATGGAATTCTTAGACTTGAAGCAAGGCAGCATGACTGTCGACCAGTATGTTGAAAAGTTTGAGGAGCTGATGAAGTACTCCCCGTACTTCCAATATCATCCTGACGAATACTCGAAGTGCACCCGGTTTGAAAATGGGCTAAGGTCAGATATCAAACTAGCTGTAAGCGTGCAAAGGATTCGTCACTATCCAATCCTGATTAGTGCATGTCGCATTTTCGAGAAGAACAACTTCAAGAAGGAAGTCAGTCAAGGAAGCCATGGACCCCACCGCAATCAGCATAAGAATAACCGTGGAAATCGTGGAGGCCCATATTGGCACAAAGGAAAGGGAAGAGCACAACCTTCTGGAGCAGTTAGTCTTCCGGCTCCGGCAGGGATTTGTAGCAAGTGTCGACGCTCTCATCCTAGTCAAGAATGCTGGAGGGACAAGCCACCAGTCTGTTTCAATTGTGGAGGGACCGGCCACATTGCCCGTGCATGCCGCCAACCCCCGCGTCAAAGCAACCAAGGACAAGGAAGCAAACCTTGGGTCAATGGAAAGGTGTTCACGATGTTTGGAGAGGAAGCAAAGCAGGCCGACAACCTTGTGCAAGGTAACCATTTCCTCAATGGCATGCCTTGTCGCTTTTTATTTGATTCCGGAGCAACGCATTCCTTCATCTCGGAGAAATGTGTCAAGCGTTTAAATTTGTCTGTCTCGGAGACCCCGTTTAAACTGAGTGTGTCTACCCCCACGAATGCTCATGTTGTTGCATCAAGAGCATGTGTCGGTTGTGTGGTTAGCATAAGAGATCAGATTTCTCGAATAAATCTGATTTGTTTGCCGTTATCCAATATCGATGTCATTTTGGGCATGGATTGGATGGCATCCAACCATGTAGTAATCGACTGCAAGGTTCGAACGATCATCTTTCCTGGTGAGAAGTCGCCGGCCAAGCAACCTAGAGGTTATGTGTGCCTATTTTCAACCATCGCTGAAGAAAAGAAAGAGGAAGCAAAGATCGAAGATATTCCGGTTATTCGAGAGTTTCCCGAAGTGTTTCCCGATGAAGTGCCCGGTTTGCCGCCGCATCGAGAGATAGAATTCAGTATTGACCTAGTCCCCGGTACTGGCCCTATCTCTATCGCCCCTTATCGTATGGCTCCAGCAGAATTAGCTGAATTAAAGAAGCAAGTGGAGGACTTGTTAGAAAAGCAGTTCATCAGACCAAGTGTGTCGCCTTGGGGAGCGCCGGTTTTATTCGTGAAGAAGAAGGATGGATCAATGAGGATGTGCATTGATTATAGGCAACTCAACAAGGTTACCATCAAGAACAAGTATCCGTTGCCAAGAATCGACGATTTGATAGATCAAGTGAGTGGAGCATCGGTATTTTCAAAGATTGATCTGAGGTCAGGATATCATCAGATCAGAGTTAAGGAGGAAGATATACCGAAGACTGCTTTTCGGTCACGATATGGACACTACGAGTATGTAGTGATGCCATTTGGGTTGACCAACGCTCCAGCAATATTCATGGATTACATGAATAGAGTGTTCCGACCCTACCTGGATTCCTTCGTCGTGGTGTTTATCGATGATATTCTCATCTATTCGAAGAATCCGAAAGAGCACGCTAATCATTTGAAGATTATTTTGGAGACCTTGAAGGAAAAGAAATTATATGCTAAGCTGGCCAAGTGTGAATTTTGGCTTGAAAAAGTCAATTTCTTGGGTCATATAATTTCAAAGGATGGTGTGGCTGTGGACCCAGTCAAAGTAGAAGCAGTTTTGCAATGGGAAAGACCAAAGACGGTTACTGAAATAAGAAGTTTTCTGGGGTTAGCTGGATATTATCGGAAGTTTATCGAAGGTTTTTCCAAGTTGGCTCTTCCGTTGACACGTTTGACCCGGAAAGAGCAACCTTTTGTCTGGGATGAGAAGTGTGAAGTTAGTTTCCAGACGTTGAAGGACAAGTTAACATCATCTCCAGTGTTAACTTTGCCCGATCCTAGGAAAAGCTTCGATGTTTATTGTGATGCATCTCGACAAGGTTTGGGTTGTGTCTTGATGCAAGAAGGGAAAGTTGTTGCTTATGCATCTCGTCAGCTGAAGGTGCATGAAGGGAACTATCCTACTCACGACTTGGAATTGGCTGCCATTGTCTTTGCTTTGAAGATTTGGAGACATTACCTGTATGGTAATACGTTCCAAGTATTCAGCGACCATAAAAGTTTGAAGTATCTCTTCGACCAAAAGGAACTGAATATGAGGCAACGTAGGTGGATGGAATTCCTGAAGGATTATGACTTCGAATTGCATTACCACCCCGGCAAAGCTAATGTTGTAGCCGACGCTCTCAGTAGGAAGATGGTGCACATGAGTACGATGATGATAAAGGAAGCTCAGCTAATTGAAGAATTCCGCAACTTGAATTTGGCAATTCAGTTCAAGCCGAGCTGCGTCAAGTTAGGAATGTTGCAAATCACAAATGAGTTTGAGGGTCAAGTTCGAAACCTTCAACAAGCGGACGAGGAGCTTCTAGAGAAGAAAAGATTAGGAATGGAAGGAGTAGAACCGGAATTCCAATTAGGATCTGATGGTATTTTGAGATTCCGGGATCGGATCTGCATCCCGGCAAATCAAGAATTAAGAAGAGTTGTATTAGAGGAAGCCCACAAGAGCAAGCTGAGTATGCATCCTGGATCAACGAAGATGTATCAAGACCTGAAGAGGATGTTTTGGTGGCCCGGACTAAAGAGGGATGTTGCGTCTTACGTAGCGTCTTGCCTTGTCTGCCAAAAGGCGAAGATCGAGCATAAGAAGCCTGGAGGAGAACTACAACCTTTAAGCATACCAGAATGGAAGTGGGATGGAATAGCTATGGATTTCGTAAGTGGTTTTCCAAGAACAAGAGAAAGCTTTGATGCAATTTGGGTTGTGGTTGATCGCTTAACGAAGTCTGCACATTTCATTCCCATCAACATGCAGTATCCGTTGGAGAAGCTTGCAAGATTGTACATTAAGGAGATTGTTAGATTGCACGGAATTCCCTCGAGTATTGTATCGGATCGTGATCCCCGTTTCGTGTCCCGGTTCTGGCAGAGTTTACATCAGGTATTGGGAACGCAGTTGAGGATGAGTTCCGCCTATCACCCTCAAACCGATGGTCAATCGGAAAGGACGATTCAATCCTTGGAAGACCTGCTTCGAGCGTGTGTTCTGGAATATCAAGAAGGGTGGGATCGGTTATTGCCGCTTGTGGAATTCACCTACAATAGTAGTTATCACGCAAGCATCGGTATGGCCCCGTACGAAGCCCTCTATGGAAGGAGGTGTAGAACCCCGCTATGTTGGTTCCAAGTGGGGGAGAAGGCTCTCATCGGACCTGAATTAGTTCAAGAAACGACTGAAAAGGTAAGGACTATCCAAGAGAAGATGAAGATCGCTCAAAGTCGCCAGAAGAGCTATGCCGACCAACGAAGATCCAAGCTCGAATTTCAAGAAGGAGATCATGTATTCCTGCGGGTTGTGCCAACGACTGGAATTGGAAGGGTAATGAAGCCAAGGAAGCTATCTCCTAAGTTCATCGGCCCTTATCAGATTTTGAAACGAGTAGGCCCTGTCGCGTATCAGATCGCCCTACCCCCATTTTTGTCCAACCTGCACAATGTTTTCCATGTCTCTCAGCTTCGCAAATTTATCCAAGATCCATCTTCGATTGTGCAATTGCAACAAGATTTGATACCGCTGAAAGAAAATCTCACGTTTGATCTTGGACCCGTGAGAATAGAGGATAGAAGGATTAAGAAGCTGCGAGGGAAAGAGATTCCGTTAGTACGAGTTCTCTGGGGGCAAGGTGGAGTGTCTGACTCCACATGGGAATTAGAGTCTAAGATGAGGGATGAATATCCACATCTATTTTTGTAAATCGGAATTTCGGGGACGAAATTCTATGTAAGTGGGGGAGGATGTAAGGTCCTGTATTTTTATAAACAAAATAAATAAATGTGTTGAATAAAATAATGATTTTTCTGAAATTAAGATATTTTACTCGTGTATTGGAGAGGGTACTCGAGTATAATCACTATCTGTTTGAAAATTTGAATTTTGAGCCAAAAGACTCGAGTATGTCAGAAAAGACTCGAGTGTTCTTGAGTTTTTGAAATATACTCGAGTAGAAAGAAAAAGACTCGAGTAAATCGAGCAGTCTGGCTAAATGTATAAGTTGGTTTTATAATTAATTTCGCACCAAAACGCGGTTTCTTGACGTGACAAGCATAGAGCTGAACCTTACTTCGAGTTGAAGTACTCTTAGACTATAAATTGATGCTTGGGTGAAGCATCAACACCTCTGAAGTTCCAAAACCCGAATTTGACCAGAAATTTCCCTGTTTTACAGAGTTCACTTTGATCCCTTTGTTCTCTCTCAATCCTCACCCATTTTCCTTGAAACCTAAACACAAACTGAAGTTCTGATTCCATTCTTGAATTAGAACTCGAAATCACTTCAAATAGCCTTCTGAAGATCAGGTTCTAGGCCTACAAAGTTGGAGGTTCAAAACTGAGAAAAACAGAGTAACATTCAGTCTCAAGTATTCATCATCATTGAAATCGTTTGGTAAATTCATGGATTCTTTTCGTGTCAAACTTGTTTCTGATTAAAGTTAGTATATCCTAGTTTCTGAAACTAACTTGTTTCATTCTTTTCATGCCAAATCCGTGGTGAAATCTGTGGCCAAAGTCAGCCTGTTCAACTCTTTTTCACCAAGTCCAGAATTTGGATTTTTGATCCAACCGATTTCTCTGTCGTTTTACTTGTTGATTAGCTTCTCTAAGGTAAGGGAGGAGTTATCTAAATACTAGAATGAGTTATTTCAAGCTGGAAATGTAGGAACCTCATATGGTTCATCAAGGGGTGAAGTTTGAATTTGGAATATGACATAGAGGTCATAAACCCAAGTTTTTATAAACCAAACATGTCTAAATGGACCTAATGATGCTCACTGGATCAATTTTCGAAGTTAAAAACAAAAGGAAATGAAAATCATATGTGAAATGGTTATTTGCTAAGTTTATGTTGATTTTGTGATTTATTGCATTTGATGTTGTTTCAATATTGATTACATGTTCTAACATGTTTATTTTATGTATCTAAGTTACTGTTTTGCATAAAAGTGGAAAGGAAAGGCTCTGAACTCGAATTGGCATTATAAAGTGCAGAAACTGGTGCTGCTGCTGCTAAAACACTCGAGTAATTGAAGAAAGACTCGACTATTCTGGAAAATGGGAAGAACACTCGAGTATGTCTTGAAGGACTCGAGTAATTTTACATGAACACTCGAGTATGTGAAGAACTACTCGAGTAATTTAAAATAATTTTCAGAAAATCTTTACTTCTTTATGAAGTAATTAAAGATTAACTCGTCTAAACTCCTATATGCTTAAATTTTAATTTCTGCTCTTAATATCTATAGATTTAATCCCATTGGTTGATTTTATCCTGGATGAGTCCTACTGGAATTTTATTCAGTGGTTGACATATTCGGACAGGATGTCCCAATGGAGGTGCGTACACCCATTTGGTTGATTTTATTCCCACGTCCCAGTGGAAGTTTTTACCCACTTGGTTGATATTTTGGGAGTCCTAGATGGGGTCGTTGCACAAATTAATGACAACGTAATTAAATTCCTATTGTATAAAACCATGACAAAGTGGCTGGGCCGCTGATGGAATTTTTGGAAAGCACAAGCACCAGTTAATGCAAAAATGAAAAGATGGTTATAAGCAAGAAGGATTATGAATTTTGGGTCTCTATATTGGAGGCATGATATTCAAAGATATGAATTAAAAGAGAAAAAGACAATGAACAATTATGTGACATTGACATGCATGGAGATGCTCCGATTTTGATTGTGGAATCTGGTATAGGTAGAAGTATTCCGCAGCCCTGAGATAGCTGTGATGCCATAGCACGAAGATGCTGTGATGATTTGGATTCCGTAACATGAAAATGTTATGATGGCCAAATTCCCAATCAAATCGTGACGCCTGGGTTGTGAATACGCTCCGGTTTGATGAACCATAGGATTATGAATATCCCGAGCCTGAGATACTCGGATGCCGAACCGCGTAGCATGAATGGAGAGTAGGCATGCATCACGAAACTAAATGAAATATTACAAAAGACAGTTTGAGCATATACATATGCATTTATTATTGCTATCTGGAAACTTGTGCTTGTTATTTCTAGCCTCTGTTATGCTCATTTGTTATTGTGTTTAGCTATGACTCACTCCTAATCCCTTGTTGTAGGTCATGGCCAGGAATATGTTTTGCGTGGAGATGAGGCCGCTCCCTAATGGGGAGTGGGACTTCGAGGATCATCGGGCCATCTATGAGGGAGACGTGGAAGTTATTTTCCGTCACCCGAACCCATGGTCCCGAATGCGTCCGCGTAGGACGAGAATCCCAATGATGTACATTATGCACATTCCGCACAATTTTGTGTTTCGGCATGGAACACCACCACCACCGCCAAGACGTTTTCCGAGACGCACCCTCCCACCAAGTCCATCACCCTCTGAAGAAAGAATTATTTTGGAGGTTCCTGCTCCCTCTCGTCCTTCCACTAGAGCCCGATCTCGGACTCCGGTATATGTGCCATCTGAACCGGCACATGAAGAGGAGGAGGAGGAGGAGGATCCGATAGAGGATGAGGATCCGGTGGAGGATGCTGACCCGGTGGCTGATGATGATTTCATGGACAACTCAACCGGTAGTCAGTGGGGAACTGATGATTGAGTTGAGTTGGGATGTTGGAGTGTGGATAGTGCTACTCATCAGGTTTCTCTTATCTATTTGATATTTTGAGTTCCGAACCAGTTGCTCAAGGTTATTATAAATTTTGTTGTAAGATATGTAATATAATGTAATGACCTAGAGTACTTAAGTTAAACCTAGTGGTGATAGTTGTAATGTAATGGAAATGTACTTTCCTTTTTATGAAATATAATATGAATAGTTTCTTTCATGATAATTATAATTTCCGCAAAGACTCGATAATGGATGATGACTGACTTTTAGTTTTAAAAAAAAAAAAAAAAAAAATGGTCGAATTTTCTAAGAATGAATATTAAGTTTTGGAATAAAAGTTGGGTCGTCACACCTAGAACATAGATTTAGATGAAGATTATTTTCCAAAAACTTGTTTCCTTTATTTTCTTTTGTAAGACCGTGAGGTCTATGAGGAAAAGAAAATCTTTTTATTCAAAAACTACATGCATGTACTTAAACCATGTAAATCAAGTCATGGAATTAAACATACGAACACAAATAGGAAACAAAAATAGAAAAGAACCAAAACCGAGACTTGCTTTAAGAAAATAAGAAGGCTTTTTGTCCAAAATCATTTACAAGCTTAAGACCAAAATAAAATCAAAGATTAAAACATACAAGGTTCACAATCATCATCGTAAACCAACATGCATGACCAAGATCAACACAAATTTAGATCAAACATGGATTTAACAAATAAATACACAAGCATCTCATTCCTCACGATTTTAGGCATTAAACTTCAATCATACAAAGGGATCTATACAAACTCTAGATCTAGAAGAAAAATCATCAAGATCTATCATGAAGAGTACTAACCAAATCATCAACACAAGCTACACATATTACAAATTAATTCAAGTCCTTACAAGTCCATAGTTAAGAAAGATCAACACAAAGAGTCATCTCTCAAAACACAAAATGAACATATAAAAGATGAAAGAAAATTTACAAGATCACAAAATAAAACTAGTCCTAATTCCTCTAAGGTATTCGGCTATACCAAGAAGAAAGGTCTTCTAAGTACTTGATCTTCAAGAAACTCCTAGGTTTTTGGACTTGATCTCCTTCTCCTTCTCCTCTCAAGGCTCGCGGTTCTCTCTCTTTTTCATTCTAAGGTTGAGAGCTTGGTGTTGCTCTCAACCAAATGTGTATTTGGTCTTAGGAAAAGAAATGAAAGAAAGGTGGTGTTTGATGAGTGAATGAAGAGGAGTTCATTCACTCCCTCACGGTTTGGTGTTGTTGTTGTTGAGAGAAAGAAAGAAAGAAAGAAATGGTGAAGGTGAAATGAAGGGTGAAAAATGAGCTCTTTCTCACGGTTTGGTCCCTTTTTCTTTTAGTTCTACTTTTCCTATTTACCAAGAAGGGTTTGCATGGAGGGTGTTTTTTTTTTTGCAATTTCCTTAGTCTTGGTCCCTCCTCCACGGCTCCTTCCTCTTCCTTTCCTTTCCTCATTTTCTCCCCCTTTAAGTCATGCATAGGTCATCAAAGTGATGTCATAGTGTTGACTAAAAGCATGCCACTTGTTGCTCAAGGGAATGAGCTTGGTGGCCAAGCCATGCATCAAGGCATTCGGCCACATGGGGTTTAGGGTGATCTAGATTAGCTAATTAGGTTTAAGGCACTAATTAGGTTACTAATCGTGATAAGGGTAGGATTAGGATAATTAATCTAGATTTAATCCACTAATCCTTAATGATTAAGGCTTAATCAAGGATTAAGGCACTAATCAAAAACATAATCCATAATTAGCATGGGTGGAGTGAGGACTAATTCTAGATTAGCGGGCTAACCAAAAGGGTTCAGGTTTCAAGAGGGTAATTAAGTTCTTAATCAGGGATTAAGAGCTCGATTAAAGTTTAATCAACGATTAGGGCATCAATTAGGGTTTAATTAGGATTTTGGTTACTTGGTCATTATTTAGGGAATTCTAGGTTTTCTCCTACCTACATACATATACGGTACACACACATATACATATCATTTACACACATACACATGCATACTAATCCGTACACACACATACATGCATATCCACATAAAAAAAACCAATTATTCATGCACCAAAATTATAATGACACCCAAAATATTGAGCATACATTTATAGAAAACAAGACACATTTTCATAAGACAATTTCTTATTGAAAATGGTTCATTACTTTACTAAAAAAATCTTAAACTTATAATCATTTCCCAAAACCACTAAAAAAAATCCATAGCTTAATCTCACTAAAGATCATTCTTTTAAAATCATTTATCATTTTGAAGACGTGACTTAAGAAATTTGTTTAAGAGAATTATTCTTTCAAAACATTTTCTTCGAAGTAAATTTCTTTAGTATTTTAATCCAGTACGAGGAATTTGCGGGGTGTTACATAAACAAAAACATCTAAACACATTTAGACTTGCAAACCGAAAACACACATAATCATTCAAACACATAAACTTTTCTTAAACCTAATTATCATGCATAAACCGAACGCACACATACATGGATTCACTTGAATGCACACTTATTTTTAATCAATTATTTACAAGATACATGCATAGACCAAAAATTATCACAAATTAAAACAAGATTCATGCATCATCAATCATACATAAATCATGCAATTATTCTATTCTTTTTCCTCATAAATCCGTGAGCTACAATTTGGGAAAAATAACCAATTTAATTCACTTTTCTCGAAACAAATCAAAAATCATGCAAGAACATAGGACATATATCAAATTCTCATAAAATAAAAGCATGGGTCTTAAATCTAGACATGACCGAATGTATCATGCATAAGGTCAACACATAGTCATGCAAGGAAAAATTGTTTTAAAGCTTATTCTCCTAATTTCTTTCTAAAAACGAAACATGCATCCAAGGAACACATAGTCTTTCCACTTAAATTAAATCAAGGATAACATGAGAACATATAACACAAGTCAAATTAGAAAAATCATTTTGTTCTCCCTAATTTCCTTTCAAGGCCGAGGCATGCAACAAGAAAACATATCCATTTCATTTATAATTGACATGCAAGATCGAGTCTAATATTTTCTAACAAAACATGTAAAATCATAGATCCAAACATAACTCCAAGACCAACTATTCTAGATGGAGAAAGAGACTAAAACCATGACACACTTTGAGAAAACAAGAGAACTTTTATTCACAAATCCTTTACATAGCTCACGGTCAAAATCTTAATCAAAGACCAAGACATGAATCAAGGCTTTCTTAGGATTAAACCAAAAATTGCACATACAAGGTTCAAGATCATGAATCAACATGCAAGACCAAAAATTACAAATAAGTTTAGATCAAACATAGTTTTAACAAATAAACATATAAACACCTTTTGATCTACGGTTTTAAGCATTAAAATCTAGCATGCAAGAAGATCTTACTCTAGATTTACAAAGATCACACATAAAACTTTAGATCAAAGAGTTTGAACTTGAGAACATCAAGATAAAAATTACATCCGAATCATAGAGTCCATGGTTTAGCTTATTACAAATTTATTTAAGTCTAGAAAAATCAAGATCAAAGCAAAATCATTACATGCAAGCTTAGATCAAACCGAAAAATAAACATGCAAAGGAAGAAAATAAAATTACAAAATTAAGAACTTATGCTAAGACTTCTAGATCTTCGGCTATACCAAGAAGAATTGCTTCTAAACACTTGATCTTCAAAAACTCCTAGGTTTAATGGCTTGATCTCCTTTTTCCTACTCACGGCCTCCTCTTCTTCTTTCTCCTTTCTATCTATTTTTCTTATTCTTTTGTCTAAGAGTTTGATGGGCTCTTAGACTTAGTGTTTAGTGGTGTTTTGGGCGAAAGGGTGAAGAAATGAAGTGGAGAATGGATAAAAGGAAACTAAGGCCAAGTCTTATATAAAAATTTCATGGTTTCCTATTTTCTCCTTCAAGTAACTCGGTCATGGGCTAGGGAGGAAGGGTAGATTTGGCTCCCACAAAATTGCATGGGTGGAGCTTATCAACACCCAAGGAAACACGTAGGGGACATAAGGACTTAGAGTCATGCTAGGTTGTTGACTTGGGGCTCTCATTAGGGTTTCAACCACATTGTTAGAGTTTAGTTGGACTTAGTTGAGTTTTAGTTGGGAACTTAGTTGCTTACTAATTAGGCTTCCACACACTCTCTTCCACACGTGTCACACACATATATTCACACATTCACTAACTCATGCACAAACACACTCACTTGCACGACACATACACACACTCATGCACTCACATATTTATACTAACACATACATACATCCTTCTAACACATACATTCATGCATTCTTCATCTCATTCATTTACAAACTAAATTTTAGGCACTCATGCATGTAGAAACAGCACACACATATACATGCATCCATAAAAGTAAACTATTCATGTAGGAACACCAAAATATCAAGCACATATAGGAAATAAGTCCTTCATGCACCAAATTATAACACCGAAGCATCAACATACACATACGGAAAAATCAATTGTTATTCTAAAATAAATTTCAAAACTCATAACCTTACTTTATAAAAATCATCTAAAAAAATAATTTACCATTTACAATATGAATTTAAAAACCCATTTAAGAAAACACTTTTTCAAAAGTCCTTTTCTTAAAAATAATTCCTTTTTGAAATCAAACCCATTCGAGGATTTTGAGGGATGTTACAGTCTCCCCAACTTAAGGATTTCTCGTCCCCGAGAAATAAGTTGCGGATTAGGCAGCAAGACACAGCAACTCTCACATCACAGTGATGTCTATGAGCACATCCTCCTTTTTGTTTTGTGGTCGTCCTTCTCCTGTAGCTGATCGGTGCTTCGGAAAGCACAACCTTGGGTATAAACCCAGGGAAATTTAAACACACAAAGATTCATACATCTCCAAAATGTCGGATTTAATCCTTAAATCCGAAAGTACGCACTACTTCCTACTCCGTAGGCCTTTCTCTTTTCTCTAATTCTACTTCTAACTCTAAGGTTTTCATCTACTATTCCTTCATCTAATCATCTACTTATAGGTTAAAGGGATCTAATCTTTCCAAACTAAGGCCAACATACGCTTTCTATCCTCATTGTGACTGCCCAACTTTGATTCAACCCATTACTAAGCCTACTACTATCCCACACTTTGTCCCATAATCACACTTGATCCATCCGCAGTCATTCAAGCCTAAACTATTCCGACAGTCATGACACTTTGTTTCTCTCAATTTAAGTCAATAACTTCCAAGGAAATAGCTGACAGACTGCGCTCTAATAGAAAAGGTTTGAAGTGAAATCCTTGTGGGTTTGAGTTCCCCAATATCAAGCTTTTTAAAAACAGAAAGAGGCATCAAACTTAGACTTTCCCCTAAATCACATAAAGCTCTCTCAAAGGTCATATTGCCAATCAAGCATGGGATATTGAAACTCCCAGGATCTTTCAATTTGGGGGGTAGCTTGTTTTGTAAAATGGCACTACATTCCTCCGTTAAAGCCACTATTTCGCATTCCTCTTGCTTTCTTTTGTTAGAAATAATATCTTTTAAAAACTTTGCATAGGAAGGCATTTGTAACAGTGCTTCAGTGAAAGGAATAGTAATGGAAAGTTTCTTTAAAATTAAAATTTCTAAAAATTTCCCAAATTGTTTATCAAGTTTGGCTTTTGCTAACCTTTGAGGAAATGGGATTGGATATTGGTATGGAGCAAGTGGAACATTTGATATTTCTTTTTGTTTGTCCTTGCTCGAATTATCTTCCTTGTTTTCTCCTCTTTGTTTTGTGGTTCACCAGTCACCACTTTTGGTTCTTCCAATGCTCTACCACTCCTCAAAGTGATAGCATTACAATGCTCATTTGGGTTGGTTTCTGGCTTTCCAGGTAGCATACCGGGAGCTCTAGATGATGATGATGCCTGTTGAGCAATTTGATTTTCTAGCATTTTGTTGTGTGTTGCTAGATTATCAAATTTTGAAGAAAGTTGTTTGATGTCATCATTAACATTTTCATTTTGCTTAACTTGGGTCATTATGAATGTTTCTAATAAGCTCTCCAAGTTTGATTTTTGAGGAGGGGGTGGATTGTTGTAATTCCTTGGTGGGAAACCGGGTGGTTGTTTTTGTAAAGAAGAGGGGTTTAGGACATTGTTGTTTCTGTAAGAAAGGTTGGGGTTGTTGTTGTTTCTTTGGTTGAAATTATTGATGTAGTCCACTATTTCTATTGGTTGTTCTTGTATAGGTTTCACAAGTGAACAGTCTTTAGCAGCATGGCCATTAGTTCCACAAATTTCACAATTTGAAGAACTAACAGCGTTGACAGTATTAGAGTTCATGAGTTCAATCTTCTTTGTGAGAAGATCGACCTTGCTTGCAAGCACTCCAAGTGCATCTACTTTGGAAGCTAGATGAGTAAGAGCACTTACTTCAATCATTCCGGAGGATGATGAAGTTGATGTTGATGGTGATTTGTTGGTAGAACCTCTTGCAGATGAGTATCTTCTTCTATTCAAAGAGACTCTATCAAGTAGAGTTATGGCTTCTTCAGCATTCTTTTCCATGAAAGAACCATTAGCAATTGAGTCCAGGCTCATTTGAGCATCGGGAGTCAAACCATTGTAAAAGGTTTGAATCAGAAGTTTTTGGATAAAACTCATTAGTTTGCCCCTATATTCAGCAGTTTTTACAGGGGGAAAGAAATGAGTGAGAAAATGTTCAGCGAGCGTGTTCCAGTCCTTGAAGTAGTTATGAGGAAAGGATCTAAGCCATCTCGCAGCATCGTCTCTTAAGGAGAAATCAAAGAGACGAAGGCGAACAGCATCGGGAGAAACCCCATTCATCTTTACAGTATCACAGTACTTCAAGAAGTTGTCAATGTGGAGTTTGGGATCTTCTAGTGGTGATCCACCAAATTGATTTTGTTGGATGGTGTTCACTAGACTCATCTTTAGCTCAAAGTTGTTAGCCTCCACATTGGGTCTTGCAATGCTTGAGTGAAGACCTTCTAGAGTAGGAGCACCATAATCCTTCAAAGGCTTATCTTCTTCGGCCATTTCTTTGATTATAGTTTGTTGTATTTGGGATTGGAAGTGTTGCTGTCTTAATCTCCTTCTCCTTCTTAGAAGAGTTCTTTCAATTTCAGGATCTCCTTGAACGATTGGTTCAAGTCGATCACGGGGCATAAAAGACCAAGACCTACAAAAACAAAGAGAAAAAAAATGTGGTTTGATCTAATCTTCTACAATAACAGTCAATATCAATTAAACAAAATCCCCGGCAACGGCGCCAAAAACTTGATGGCCTCTCGCAAGTGTACGAGAATGGTCAAGTTATAGTATAAAAAGTATCGTATCCACAGAGATTTTGTAACTGAGTATCAACAAATTATAGACTTGATTATCCAAACCGATTAGGAAGTCCAAGAATAGTTGAATTCAAAAGCAATAAATAATCGTAAATTAAGTTGTGATTGATGGATAGAAGTTCTAAGGATTTGGTTTTGGCCACAATAAACGTAAATAAATAATAATGATTCTTTCCTCTTGTTATGTTTTATTCATTTAGAAGGTGAACAATCCAAAGTTAGGTATTAGCTTCTCTCAAAGTCAAATAACGTATTTAATATGTATAACTTCTACTTTCGTGATAATTATAACATATTAAACCCATTAATTTTTATGATTGTTCATTGGATCCTCTTAAAGATTAGATCTACTTTCGTGATCTAATACCTTATGTTCAATTATAAAGTTCGGATGTTAAAGTTCTCCATTTGGTACTTCCTTTAGCATCTTTTATCTTATAACATTGTTGTCAATAATTATAAGCATTAAGCATAATATAATTGAATCGTAAATGAATAAAGCTAGAATACTAATGAATTAGGAGGTATGACCATCCATTAAATTGTTGTCAATTAGGAGGCATGGCCATCCATCGAAATAATAAAAGAAGAGGGGGCATAACCATCCATCAACATAATAAAAATGAGGAGGCATAGCCATCCATCAAAGAGTTGATTTTAGCTTTAATTGTCAAAGGTCGCTTAGCCTTCCAATCCTTTATTAATCATTCATTTAGTATTTATCCATAACAAGAGTATGAGAATCAAAATAACATTATTTACATTTTATTTGGTTAATACCGCTCCTTAGAATAAGGGGGTTACTCGGCCATAGTTTCGGTATAAATCATAAACATAACTCAAAGAAAGATTAATACAAAAGAGTTTAAAGAGGAATTACAAGTGTGAAAACCTCCAAGCTTAGGATCTTAACTTCAATCCTTAGCCTAAGACCGCCAATCTTGAAAGCTTTCACTCCCAAGAATCTCACTCAAGAACACTCACAAAAACTCCAAAGAAATTCTCAATCAAAGAATGATGCTTAGAATTTGAGAAGAAAATATGGTGAGAAGTTTATATTCCAAGAGCATAATGTCCTCTAGGATATGATGTTTGTTTTGAAGCTTGTTTGATGGGGTAATTATAGGGAAAATTGCAAACAAACTCGGATTGAGTTTGTGAGTTGGAGAAAAGTTGGATGCTGCAACTTGGCCGCTTATTTTGACCCTTTAAACAGCCGAATTTGACAATGGCTATTTGTGGTTGAAGTGTGTGTTTTTGAATCATCTTTATATACACACCAAGTTTGACAAATTTGGAGTTCTGAAGCGAAAGTTATGCCCAAAATACCGCTGATATGTCAAGGATTCAAGATTGGCGGTCACTTTTTCAAAGTTGTAGAGAATTCTCTTAGCTTTCCAATGATACTAAGTTTTCTTCATTTGGATTATCCTAGCCCGAGTTATACTCTGAAAACTGAGACATGTCAACCAGCCCAAAAGAAACGGGTTAGGAAGCAATAATTCATAACTCTCTAATTAGGCTCAACAACACACATATCTTTCTAAAACCTAAAATTAAGCATGAATGGAGTATAAATGAACTACATGATACACACCAACTTATGACTAATCAAATTATTTATTTTTATTTTATTTTGTCAATGTTTGCTTTAAGGAACGAAATTTGATAGTATTCTTGACAATGTTAAGCAATAATCCAAGCTTTTGAGGAGTAAAACCAATAGAATATCACACTAATTGAGCACTTATCAGATGTGTCGTCATCCAGGTGAGTGAGAGTGCTGTGATCTCATAACGTGGTTGCTCGCAATCCGAGAAGATGGATTGTGAGAGCACTGCGGATTAGGCAACAGGAATCTATGTGATAAATGTTTACTTGTTTTAGTTACATGCTAAATGTTTACTAGTTATGCATATTTAATTCTGTTTGAGATTATTTGATTATGTTTGAGTAGTGAAACCATAATAATGAAACCGTGAAAGTAATGAGATGAGATTGAAAAGAGAATGTGAATGAGAGATATGAGTATAATTAAGTGAAAGATAAGCGATAAGTACGATTAAAGAAAAGGATGTTGGGATAATTGAAAAGAGAACGCTTGATGTGATTGGAATGCAAAAGAGATAAAGTAAGAAAGGAAGTGAAATTTGAGTTGAAAAGAAATGAAACGTCTGATGAGGCGAGCGGAAGCGTGATTGTGAAAGTGTAATGTGATTGAAAGTGAGATGTGATTCCTCGTTCACGTTTCTGGGAAGAAGCTTAGTGTTGAGTTGAGCTTGCTCCTCCGTTAACACTCACCCAAAAATGTGATTGTTTTTGAAAATGATTTTGAAAAGTGATTTTTGAAAAACTTTTGTGAAAACGATATTTTGTGAAAGTTTTTGGAAATATTATCTTGTGAAAAAGTTTATGAAATGAGGTTTTTGAAAGTGTTTTGTGAAATAAAGTGTTGTGAAATCGTGTGTTCGAAAAGTTTTGCGAAAAGATATTTTGAGAAAGACGAGGAAAAGAGACTGATGATGTTGATGAGGAATATGTTGAGAATGAGTCTATGAGAATCATGATGATGAGATGAGAATGTGATTTGAGGCCAAGGGCCATTGAGATTTAGGGGGAATAGATTGCGTTTAGTGATCGGGCTTCGTTGAAGGGATGCACCAAGGACAGCCGATCGTTAGGATGAAGCCGCTAATTAAAACGTTAAATCTTTAAAAGATTTAAAAGACATTTACAACCGCGGTGAGGTATGAGTGTCGTATCAAAGTAGTGGAGAGGAAGATACTATGGGTATCTGCGGATACTCAGGTGGGGATTGCAGGAGGGGAGGACGATGACGGTCAAACGTCAAGAAGTCTAGAGTATATTTCTAGGCAGAACAACTCCACATGTGGCGCACTAACGTGGTGGGGACTGGGTCTAATGTCATGGCACGTTCCGCACTGCAGACTAGAAATATACTGTCCCCCCTCGATGCAAGTCTAGAACAGTGAGAGGGACTGGAACGGGGCATTTGTGATTGCCGCTGAAAGCGTGCCTATTTATATATGATTGAATTGATTTGAGGCTGAGTCCTCCTGGTCTGGGACCATTTGTTGTGTGACAGCTGTCGTGCCCATGTGGTAAAGGTCCTGTACTCCTGTTTGCTTCCGACTAGGTTGGGTGGTTGACCGAGGAGATGTAGACGTGTGTGAGCTCAATGATGTGTCCCCCTCATCATTGATGCTAATCGGAACAATAAAAATTAAAAGCACTAAGATGTTTCAAAGAGATATGCAATAAAGATAAAAAAGAATTCTTGAGATAATTGTGAAAATTATGATGAAAGGTGAATGGAGTTAAGCTGTGAAAGCTCGTGAGGAAAATTCTGAGAATGTGATTATAAGAGTGTGAATGAACGACGGTATTGATATGTTTTGTTCTATGTGTTTCATATATGCTATGTGTATTACATGTTATGTACGTTGGTAATGTTTTAGTTACGATGTTTTATTATATTATCTGCCTATATTTGTATCCAACCTACCCTGAGACCGTATGGTCAACCCGTTAGTGTTCGGAACACTGACTCTCTCCTACCTTGTTGTCGTATCGGCAATTGCTGGTATTGCAATGGGTAGATGGCTTAGCATGTAGCGACCCACCCGTGCCCCTGCACGGAGGAGCGTGGAGTAGTCAGTATAAGACGACTCTCTGAGTGAAACCCCTGAGACGGTTGAGGGCGACAACTCTTCTTGTGGATCGAGAACTTGGGCTGCCAAAAATGCGAAGATAGAAAGATAGTGTTGGTGTGCATGACTAGAAGCTACGTGATTCCCCTGGCGGGATGTATTCCATTGTAAGTTCTTAATTGCCTTGCTCTATCATATTGTACCCCGTCAAAAGTTTTAATTGATGTTGATGTTTTGGAAAAGTAAACGGGCTTTGTTTTGAAAACGGGTTTCAAAGTGCGGTGTCTTGTGACATCTCGGTTTGGAACTTTGAAGTTTATGTAATGGGAGAACACGAGTTTTAAATATAACTACGTTTTAAAAATCTAAGTGTTCTCACGTGTACATAACACTTGTAAAAAAAAAATTTGGCCCTAATTTTCACTATATTTGATTTAAGTTTTCAAGTTGCCAAATTGGGGTGTTACAGTCCTAGAGTTTAAGTCTAAGGCACGTAGATATATAGATGTTCATGTAGGAAATAGGCTTATGTGTTTCTGAATGGTTGACTTGTATGTGCCTGTGTGTGAATTTACAAATTCGAATTTCCTAAGATTATATGCTAAGTTAAACTATTTTTTTAACAATCAAAATTATGTGGGATCTTCTTGTGATAGTTCCCACCTTTATGTATTTTTATATGCTCCGGTTACACATCGAAGTTAGTTTTGATAAAGAATATTTTTACCCATTTTTGAGAATGATTTTAAAAGAGTATTATACTAATTCCTATTAATTACTTATCAAATCAAATTCTTTCATGAACATTCTTTAAGTCTAGTCCCATGTTTAGCTCCTTTATACACCTTGTTGTGTTCATTGCATGACAATTTCTAATTTCAATTCTTTCATTAGTATATATGTATATTTTCAGTGCAACCTCTTTCTTAAAGAAAGTGTTGCACATGATAAAACTTATAATTTTCATAGACTAAGTTTTGGATAATTGATAATTCATTTTCTCTACGTATATCATTATTAAAGTATATCTATTATGCATTATTTACAATCCTCTTTATAAATACCAGTTTAGTTTTCTAAGAACAACTCTTATACCTATCATTCACTCTAACCATTATTTTCCAATCATATTCATACACAAAGTATTTCCCAATCTTGTTTATCTCTTTAAGAAAATATTTGCTACAAAAATTAAAAATTGTAATTTTCAAATGTGCTCTCTTCATGAGGACATTTCAAACCTTCTTCTTTCTATATGCTATAGTTTGGATATCAAATGCCTATTTAAATGAGATTTTGAGAAAATTTTGTGAAATGAGATTTTTAGAAATTTTGTGATATGATGTTTTGTGAATACTAAACAGCAGAACATAAATGCAAATACATTATCACCAATATATATAGCATGTAATGCACATAACATATATATACCACATAGAATAAAACAATCCTAATGTTCTGAACACCTCACCATCATTTCTCTTAGCCCATTAATACATTCACCGCATTCTCAGAATCTTTCTTGCGAACTTTCACAACTTTTCTCAAAACTCCTTCCGTTCTCACTTCCACACATATCCCTTATCTCAAGAATTCTTTCTTATATTGTCTTACAGATTTTTTCCCACTGTTTGATACCTTCAATGTACTTATCTTTGAAACATCTTTGTCTGTTAAGTTTTATTATTTCGACTAGCACCAATGATGAGGGGGACACATCATTGAGCTCACACACGTCTAGATCTCCTCAGTCAACCACCCAACCTAGTCGGAAGCAAACAGGAGTACATGACCTTTACCACGCGGGCACGACAACTGTCACACAACAAATGGTCCCAGACCAGGAGGCCTTGCCTCAAATCATATCATAAACAAGCACGCTCTCAGCGGCAAACACAAATGCCCCGTTCCAGTCCCTCTCACTGTTCCTGAAAAGCCATAGGGGTGACAGCACTATTCTGGTCCCGGGTGCAGAACTTACCACGGTATTAGACCCAGTCCCCACCACGTTAGTGCACCACATGTGGAGTTCGTTCTGCCCAGAATAGTACTCAAGGCAACGTGACGTTTTACCGCCCGAGCCTACCCTAATGCATTCATCAACCCGAATATCCCTGATATCCGAGGTACCTTCCTCTCCACTACTTCGATACGACACTCATGCCTTATCGCGTTTGTATATGTCTTTTAAGTCTTTTAAGGATTTAACATTTATTAGCGGCTTAATCCTAACGGTCGGCCCGTCCTTGGTGCATCCCTTCGACGAAGCCCGACCACTAATCGCAAACTATTCCCCCTATATCGCATTGGCCCCAGGCCACAAATTACTTTCTCGTCTCATCATCAACATTCTCAAAACTCATTCTCATTCACATCATCAACAGATTTTCCTCGTCTTTCCAAAACCTCTTTCACAAAACTTTTCGAAAACACGATTTCACAAAACTGTCATTTTCACAAAGCTTTTCAAAAGCTTTTCAAAAATCACATTTTTGGGTGAGTGTTAATGAAGGAGCAAGCTCAACTCAACACTAAGCTTTTTCCCAAAAACGTGAACGAGGAAATCACATCTCTACTCAACCACTTTCATAATCACATCCTTTTTCCAATCTCAACTCTTTCCACTCAAATATCAATTCTCTATTACATTCCATTCTCCTCATACTTTATCTCTTTCTCACTCATTCTCATACTTCCTCATTAGTCTTAACTCATTACTCATTCTTTCTCAATCCTTTTTCATATCTCTTACTCGCTTCTCTTTTCTCTTTTCGGTTTTTCTTATTATTCTCATGGTTCTATCATCATCATTTTACTATCCAGACAAAATGAAACGATATCTAAACAAAATGAAGTATGCACAATAAATAAACATTTAGTATGCACAGAACAGATGAACATTTAGCACGAACATCTACATTGCTTGACTCTCAGTATTCCCGAAATCCGTCTACTCGAATTACGAGCAACCACGTTACGGGATCACCGCACTCTCACTCACCTGGATGATGACACATCCAAAACATTCCAAATTTCCAGTCGTTATCCTTGCCACGCTTCCTTCGCGTCCGACACCCGAACTAAACATTTTCCCCGTGCGTTAGAAACGATTTACGTGAATTCTTAATTTCGTTTTAAAACACTTTAAAATAATCCCTTTTTAAAATCACGTTGCCAATATCCAAAGGATTTTAAACCCAAATCAAATCTCTAATAAAAGGTTTTCAAGAAAACTTTTCAAAACAACTTCCAAAACAATCTCTTTATTACAAATCAAATTCATTTTTCTTAACTTAAAAACATTCCAGTTAAAATCATTGTTCTTAAGCTTTAAAACAGAGTTCAAAAACAGAATTCCAAAACCAATCAATTAATTTATTTAATTTCTAAGCTTCACAGCATCAACACAAACAAAACTCACAAAATCTTTTTGAAATATCTCTAACATGCATGAAATAGACTCAAGTTCATTATTTAATAAAAATCGAGGTTGTACTTTAAATCTTTAAAAATGGCATATAAACACTTAAAATCATTAGATTTATTCCTAAGAAAACATGCATGCACTTTTCATAAAATAAAAACATGGATTTCATTTTTAATTAAGTATGGCCGAATGGCCTATCATAAATTTAAGCACACATGAAAATCATATATTAAAGCTAAATCATGCTTGTGTAGAATCAAGTCTCCAATTAGGTGGATTTATTTTGATGATGACAATATAATTAGATCATGGAGTTAAAGCAAGAATTCAAGCTCATCAAGTCAAGAAGATCAAGTGCATTATGTATCTATTCATTCTCAATTTTATTTTGAATGTAATTTTATTTTATTGAGAGTGGGTAGCTTAGGAAGTTATCTCACCCTTAGGATAAATAATTTTAATTGCATGAAAAAGGTTAGGGGTTACATAAAATTATTCCTTGAAGAGAGAATTGAAATAAATTGTTGAAAAACATGATTTTTATCATCTCTGGGCAAAACACTCGAGTAAGCACAAAAACTACTCGAGTATAAAGACACTCGAGTAATATGAAAGTTACTCGAGTATCAAAACACTCGAGTACTTCCCAGAATACTCGAGTACTTCAGCCTCAAAACAGAGATTTGACCGTTAGTTCAATACTTGGGCATTTCTATTGAAAGATGGGCAAAACACTCGAGTAGTGTCAAAAGTACTCGAGTATTTTGGTTCTGACAGCAAAATTTTAACCGTTGGAAAAGGGCAAAAATGGAATGAAAGAGTTGATTTCACTCATTCATTGTATTTTCCATATATCAGAAATGAATGCCATTGAACTAACTAACAAGAGCATTAAAGTTGAGGGTGAAAAACATTCATTTTGATCATTCTCTCTCTCAAGTGGATAATTACTCTAACTCAATATTCATTCATCATTATTATTTGTTCTAAGAGTTAGAGTTGTGCTTAATTGTTGTGGATATCATTTGTTGGATCACTCCACATACACATACACATCTTGTTCTCAAAATCTTGGTTAGTAACCAAGTGTACCTAAGTGGATCTTAGGTTCATTCAAGACTTGGGAGGTTCTCAAGCAAGGGCTAAGAGGTTCTTAGCTTTGGTGGAGCTCTTGAAGGTTTCAAGGAGCTTGAAGAAGAAGGAGTCTTCATCACCAACATCAAATTGGGGTAGAAATTCAAGAGTTTGGTACACTCTTGGAAGGGATAGGTTGAGTGAGGCATCTCAATACCCTTTGTAATATTTCTAACAATTTGATTTTAGTAGACACTCCTAAGATTCTTAGGGGGACTGGACTAGCTCTCTAAATAGAGAGTGAACCAGTATAAAATCGGTGGTGTTGATCTTTTATAGCTTTCTTTAACTTCAAGTCAAAACCAAACCTAAGTTGCTCAAAAGGGGATTATTAATTAGATTAGTAATTCCACAGCAATTAAGTTGTTTTCAAGTTGTTATAACTTTATTTAATTGTTTTCTACTCTATTATTAATCTGCCCTGGACTGTATTAATTGTTATTGATTAAAGTGCATATTTTCCAGAAACTGTTTTTCTGCTAACTGCACGATTTACTCGAGTATTATTAAAAAGACTCGAGTGTTCTTGTTATTTTACTCGAGTATTCTTTAAAACACTCGAGTGTTCTTGCTCTGTTTCTGAAAAATCTGCACGTGATCAATTATACTTAATTGCATTATAAAAATTAGTCACTGTTGCATTCAGATTACTATTCACCCCCCCTCTAGTAATTGCTAAGCCCGCTTGTTGGTTTCCAACAAGTGGTATCAGAGCTCGGTCGAAAGATCGAGCGTAAAAGCTTTTTCGAAAAGATCCTTTGGAAACTATGGGCTCTAGCAATTATCAAGAAGGTTCCTCTTCAATAAACCGCCCTCCATTCTTTAATGGTGAAGGGTATGCTTATTGGAAGGTTAGGATGAGAGTTTTTATTGAAGCAATAGACACCGATATTTGGGATGCAATAGAGGATGGTCCTTATATTCCTAGACATATGGTAAATGGGGAAGTCATTGAAATTCCTAGGAAAAGTTGGAATGATGATGATAAAAAGAAAGCATCATTTGATTTAAAAGCTAAAAACATCATCTTTTCGGCTTTATCCCATGATGAATTTTATAGAATTTCTCAATGCAAGTCGGCTAAGGAAATGTGGGACACTTTGGAAGTCACACATGAAGGAACAAGTGAAGTAAGAAATGCTAGATTAAATTCTTTAAAACATGAATATGAATTATTTCACATGTTCCCGAATGAATCCATTGATGACTTACAAAAGAGGTTTTCACATATTGTTAGCCACTTGATTTCACTAGGAAAGCAATTTCGTGATGGTGAAACTACTCACAAAATTTTGAGATGTCTTGATAGAAAATGGCAACCTAAGGTCACCGCTATCAAGGAGTCCAAGGATTTAAATACTATGGACTTGGCAACCTTGTTTGGGAAGCTCAAGGAGCATGAGATTGACTTATCAAGACTTAGCTCACATGAGGAGTCGGACAAAAAGAAGAAGAGTATCTCTCTCAAGGCCTCAACCAAAGTTGTAAAAGAGGTTGAAGATGACTCAACTAGTGAGAACTCCGATCATGCACTCAATGAGGAGGAAATTGGATTGTTTGCAAAAAGATTCAACAAATTCCTCAAGGGTAAGAAGAGTGGCTCATCATCAAGAGAAAGAAGACCCAAGGAACACAAGTCAAAGAACAAGACTTCAAGTGATGTAGTGAAGTGTCATGAATGTGGAGGCATTGGACACATAAGGATGGAATGTCCTACATACTTGAGAAAGAATGAAAAGAAGACCCAAGAGGGCAAGGGCAAGAGGGCTTACATTGTGTGGGATGCACCGGAAAAGGATGCAAAATCATCATCAAGTAGCTCGGATGATGAAGTTGCAAATCTATGTCTCATGGCAAGAACCAACAATGAAGCCTCAAGTGCAAATGGTGAAAATGAGGATGAGGTATCATCTCAAAGCTCTAGTTTTTCCTCTTCCTCTATTCCTTATGATGATTTGCTCAATGAATACAATGAAATGTTAACACAATTTGAAAAACTAGCTAAGATTAACAAGGAAAAAGGAAAGAAAATTTTGGAGTATCAAAAAGAGATTAATGAATTAGAAAAGTACATAAATGAATTGAAACTCCAAAATGCTTCTTTAGAACTTGTTAATTCTAGTCATGTTTGTGATTGTGCAAGTGATGAGAAAACTATTGTTTATTGTGAGAAATGTGACATTTTTGAAAATGAAATAAAAGATTTGAAACACAAACTCACAATATCAAATAGTGATAGAAACCTAGACCGGTTAATTAAATCTCAAAGAAATTATTCAAACAAAACCGGTTTAGGATATGTCCAAAAGAAAAAGGACAATAAAAGGGTTGGTTCATCTTCTAAAATTGATTATACAAAGAAACCAACTTGCTTTTATTGCGGAAAGTTTGGACATACAAACAATAGGTGCCACATTAAACATGTTGAAATTCAAAAAGGCACTTATGTTTGGATTAAGAAGGAAGAAACACCAAAAGCTAACCCAAAGGGACCCAACATAATTTGGGTACCCAAAATGAGCAAATGATCTTGTTTTGTAGGTGTGCCTTAGAACTGAAAAGAAACCGTGGTATCTTGATAGTGGATGTTCAAGGCACATGACGGGAGATAAGCGGAACTTCATGGAGCTTACTCCTCAAGAAGGTGGATATGTCACTTATGGAGACAACAACAAAGGCAAAATTCTTGGGATTGGTAAAGTCGGTAATTCTTCCAACTTGGTTATTGATAATGTACTTTATGTTCAAGGATTAGAACACAATCTTTTGAGCATTAGTCAACTTTGTGATATTGGTAACCATGTACTATTTACCTCCACCCAATGTCTCATAAAAAGTGACAAGGATGAATCTATCAAATTTGTTGGCAAAAGGTCTAATAATACTTGCTTGGTTGAATTAAACAATATTACCTCGTTGGTTTCTACTTGTCTAGTAAGCAAAGAGAGTGACACTTGGTTGTGGCACCGTAGGATTGCTCACATTAATGTAAATCAATTAAAGAAAATACAATCAAAAGACTTAGTGGTTGGTTTACCAAAGCTTGATTTTAAAATTGAAGGTGATTGTACTCCTTGTAAGAAGTGCAAACACACCAAAAACCATTTTGGTTCTAAAAATGAAGTGTCCACAACAAGACCATTAGAAATGCTTCATATGGACTTGTTTGGACCTTCTCAAGTAAAAAGCTTTGGTGGCAACTACTATGGTTTGGTGATTGTTGATGACTTTTCTAGATTTACATGGACTTTATTCTTAAGTGCAAAAAGTGAGACCTACAAATCTTTCAAACGCCATATTAAACTTGTGCAAAACCAAGTAAACCAACGAGTAATTATTATTAGAACCGATCATGGTGGTGAATTTGAAAACTACAAGTTTGATAGGTTTTGTGATAAACATGGTATTGAACACCAATATTCCACACCAAGAACTCCGGAACAAAATGGAGTGGTAGAGCGGAAAAATAGGGTGTTAGAGGAACTTGCAAGAACCATGCTAAATGATTCTCAAGTCCCTCATTATTTTTGGGCCGATGCCGTTAATACGGCTTGCTATGTCATGAATAGAATTCTAATTAGGCCCATGCTCAAGAAAACCCCCTATGAGCTTTACAAAGGAAGAAAACCAAATATATCCTACTTTCATGTTTTTGGATGCAAAGTTTATGTGCTAAATAATGGAAAAGATCATCTTGGAAAATTTGACTCCAAATCCGATGAGGGAATATTTTTGGGTTATTCTTCACATAGTAAAGCATATAGAATTTTTAATAAAAGAACTATGACTATTGAAGAATCTATTCATGTGGTTTTTAATGAGTCTTCGAAAGAAGATGGTGTTTTAAATGATGGTTGTGATGAAGGTTTTGAGTTTTCAAAAGAGGAAAAAGGGAAGGAGATTTTAAAGGATGAAGGAGAAGTTAAAAATGATCTTGATCCGGCTTGGAAAGCGGTGAAAGCTCATCCTATTGACAATGTCATAGGAGACCTTTCAAAGGGAGTATTAACTCGTAGGACAATTCAAAATATTTGTCATTTTGTTTCCTTTGTTTCTCAAATCGAACCAAATTCAATTAAGGAAGCAATTTTGGATGAACATTGGGTTATGGCCATGCAAGAAGAACTAAATCAATTTGTTAGAAATGATGTTTGGGAATTAGTGCCTATACCCGATGATCATACCATAATTGGTTTAAAATGGATTTATAGAAATAAACTTGATGAATCCGGTTTGATTATAAGAAACAAAGCGAGACTTGTTGCCCAAGGGTACAACCAAGAGGAAGGTGTTGATTATGATGAGACCTTTGCTCCGGTTGCACGCCTTGAGGCAATCTGAATCTTGCTTGCCTTTGCATCAATTATGAAATTTACTCTTTATCAAATGGATGTCAAGAGTGCTTTCTTGAATGGTTTCATAAATGAAGAAGTGTATGTTAAGCAACCACCCGGTTTTGAAAGTCATGAATTTCCAAACCATGTTTATAAATTGAAAAAGGCTCTTTATGGATTAAAACAAGCTCCTAGAGCTTGGTATGATCGATTAAGTACCTTTTTATTAGAAAATGAATTTCAAAGAGGAAAGGTTGATAATACCCTATTCATCTATAAAACCAAAAAGGACATTTTGTTAGTGCAAATATATGTAGATGATATTATCTTTGGTGCCACTAACGTGTCCTTGTGTAGCAAGTTCTCTAATTTGATGAAAAAGGAATTTGAGATGTCCATGATGGGGGAGCTCAAGTTCTTCCTAGGACTTCAAATCAAGCAAGTCAAGGAGGGGATTTTTGTGCATCAAGGAAAATATTGCAAGGAGCTCCTTGGAAAATTCGGAATGGACAAATGCAAAGAAGCCTACACTCCCATGAGCACATCATGCTACCTAGACAAGGATGAACAAGGTACACCGGTTGATGTTAGTAAATATAGAGGCATGATAGGTAGTCTTCTATATCTTACCGCATCTAGACCGGATATTATGTTTAGTGTATGCATGTGTGCCCGTTTTCAAGCTAATCCTAAAGAATCACACCTATCCGCGGTCAAACATATATTTAAATATCTTAAAGGAACGATAAATACCGGATTATGGTATCCTAGTGATACTAGTCTTAGCTTGGTTGGTTATTCGGATTCCGACTTTGCGGGATGCAAGCTTGATCGTAAAAGCACTAGTGGTACTTGCCATTTATTGGGAAGCTCACTAGTGTCATGGTTTTCTAAAAAGCAAGCTTGTGTTGCTCTTTCCACCGCCGAAGCGGAATATATCGCCGCCGGTAGTTGTTGTGCTCAACTCTTGTGGATGAAACAACAATTATTGGATTTTGGTTTGAAACTTGAAAATATTCCTATTAAGTGCGATAACACAAGTGCAATCAACTTAACTAAGAATCCGGTGTATCATTCAAGGACTAAACATATTGAAATTAGACATCATTTTCTAAGAGATCATGTACAAAAAGGTGATTGCACAATTGAATTTGTAAGCACCACAAACCAATTAGCGGATATTTTTATAAAACCATTGCCAAGAGATACCTTTTATCATATAAGAGGAGAACTTGGAATTTTAGATGAGTCAAGCATTAGCTAATTGATTTGTGTTTGTGAAAATTCACCAAGTATGTCTCATTTCATGTGCATTAGTGTTTGAAGAACAATTGGACCTTGAGATGTGTGAATTATATGTTTTTGACTGTGAGTGACTTTGAGTCTGATTTGTGTTTATGATTAAATTGTGTTGGTTTAGTGAAAATGTGTTCAAATTGCTGTTAAAACTGTCTGTCTGTCAACTTTACTCGAGTATTTTCTTTTTTACTCGAGTATTTTAATTCCAAATTAAATGGTCAGGTCTGATTGTTTCACTCGAGTGTTTTCAAATTCTACTCGAGTATTTTACTCTTTACTCGAGTGTGTCCTGTTTTACTCGCGTATTTTTCGGTCCAGTAACTCTAGACTTTCTGGACTGGGCTTTTTACTCGAGTACTTTAACAAATACTCGAGTATCAGGTTTAGAACACTCGAGTGTTTTCTAAAACACTCGAGTAATGCGACTTTTTAAAGCACAGCAGCAGCGTTTCAGCAGTCACTTTTCACGAACCCCCTCTTCTCCCCACTCGAGTTCTCTCAACCCCAACCTCTCAAAACACGTTTTTCACTCCAATTTTTCACAGCTTTTAACTTTAAATCATCTCCACATCACTTTTCTTCAATTATTTTACTTCAAATCACTGTTTTTTCACCCCCAAATCCGAAATTCCCTTTTGAAACCCTAACTCCCCTAAACTCGAAATTGTCCATTTTTTTCTTCAATTTGTGTGCAAATGTCTACCTCTCAAGCTAACCTACGTCCAAGGAAGAAAAGAAGAGAGCCTACTCCTCCTTCTTCATCATCTTCAGAGCATGAAGAGGAATTCTTTTCTGCTGGTGCATGTGCTAGGAGGGAGGCATTGTTCATCACTCATGGCTATGGTGTACAAAGCTGGACCACAGAGGATTTTCTTGAGGGTAATGGTTTTACATTTGTTCAAAAGCTTAGAGATCAGAACCTTATGCAGTTTATATCTTTTCATGGTCCCATTTATCTTAGGCTTGTGCGACAATTTTATGCCAACATTAAGGAAATAAATAGGACTACTTATGAAACCAGTGTTGCAGGAACCCATTTTCAGATTAGGCCTAGGGATTTAGAGATCGTTTTTTGGAATAACACGAACGGGGCAAAACAATTTCAATACTGACACTGATGCTATTTTTAGAAACCTGCTTCGTCCCGATCGTGTTTATGACGGAAACGAGAAGAAAGCTGTGCATATGACCTCATCAAACCGCATCCTTCATCATATAGTTAGCCACCAACTTGTACCCCAAACCTCTCCAAATTACTCAAAGCCCATCCAATTAGAGCTTCGCATTATGGATGCTATTCTCAATGATAATCTGCTAAATTGGTCAGCCATTGTTCTCGCTCGGATGGTGAAGGCAGGGAGCTCCAAAGCCTCCCAAAATTTGCCTTACCCTATGCATGTGTGTAGACTCCTCCAGCACTTCAATGTGCCTATTCTTCAGGATGAGGAGTTCTTTGATCCTCCGGCAGAATTGCATGCGCTACATGATGGTCTGCTTCGTCAAATGAGAATGAGGAAGCGCGGTGGGAGGTGGTATTGGATGGATCAGGTAGCAGCCATGGAGGCCCAGGAGGCCGCTGAGCAAGCTGCAGCTCAGCAAGGTTTGGATGCTGAGCAGTTGGCTGATGAGCAGGCTCAGTATGATCAGGCTGATGGTGGCGGTGCTGGTGGTGGTGATCCGGTTGATGACATTCAGTTTGAACATCCTGCTTTTGGGACTTATCAGACATATTTCGATGCTCGCTTTGCTCAGTTTGATAGCCGCTTGGATAGCTTTGAGCATCGATTGGCTGAGCAGCAGGATAGTATCAGCAGGATTGAGTCTCAGATGGGTGTGCAGTCGGCCATGATATATTCGCAGTTGGACCAGCAGTCAGTTCAGATGAATGCTCGGTGGGACCAGCATTCCGCTCAGATGAATGCTAGGTTCGATGATATGATGTCTGCATTCGGCCGCTTCTTTCCTCCTCAGGATCCCCCTGCACCGGATATGTTCTGAGATCGGTGGACATTGCACTCTGTTTTTACATGTTTTTTGTTGGATGTTTAGTTTTTCACTATGCTTTTGGGAGTTTGTTTACTTTTTGTTACCCCTGCGTGGGTCTTTATCCAGTTTTATGATGTTTTTTTTTCTTTTCCGTTCAGACTTGGATTTGGTTGGTGGTTTTATGCTATGTTATGATGTGATTTCACTGGATTTCTCATGGTTATTGTTTTTCACGTGTTTGGTATTCTCTGATAGTCATATTTGTTTTATATTGATATTATTTAAGGGGGAGTTTTCATTATTGGTATCCTTCTTGTCTCCTCCGTTTCCAAATGATACTTTTTGATTATGACAAAAAGGGGGAGAAACGACGCATGAGAAGAGCAAGCACATTTTTTTTACTCTGATATTATTTTTTTTGCTCTCGCTCTGATACCAGTTACATTTTGTGCACTTGACTATGATATTATGGATATTATGCTGTGCTTGGTATTCTCTGGATTGACAGGTTAATAGGTTCCTATATTGAGGGGGAGCTCTCAAAAGAGAAGGAACGGTTTAATTATTTTGTCATCATCAAAAAGGGGGAGATTGTAGAATCAAGTCTCCAATTAGGTGGATTTATTTTGATGATGACAATATAATTAGATCATGGAGTTAAAGCAAGAATTCAAGCTCATCAAGTCAAGAAGATCAAGTGCATTATGTATCTATTCATTCTCAATTTTATTTTGAATGTAATTTTATTTTATTGAGAGTGGGTAGCTTAGGAAGTTATCTCACCCTTAGGATAAATAATTTTAATTGCATGAAAAAGGTTAGGGGTTACATAAAATTATTCCTTGAAGAGAGAATTGAAATAAATTGTTGAAAAACATGATTTTTATCATCTCTGGGCAAAACACTCGAGTAAGCACAAAAACTACTCGAGTATAAAGACACTCGAGTAATATGAAAGTTACTCGAGTATCAAAACACTCGAGTACTTCCCAGAATACTCGAGTACTTCAGCCTCAAAACAGAGATTTGACCGTTAGTTCAATACTTGGGCATTTCTATTGAAAGATGGGCAAAACACTCGAGTAGTGTCAAAAGTACTCGAGTATTTTGGTTCTGACAGCAAAATTTTAACCGTTGGAAAAGGGCAAAAATGGAATGAAAGAGTTGATTTCACTCATTCATTGTATTTTCCATATATCAGAAATGAATGCCATTGAACTAACTAACAAGAGCATTAAAGTTGAGGGTGAAAAACATTCATTTTGATCATTCTCTCTCTCAAGTGGATAATTACTCTAACTCAATATTCATTCATCATTATTATTTGTTCTAAGAGTTAGAGTTGTGCTTAATTGTTGTGGATATCATTTGTTGGATCACTCCACATACACATACACATCTTGTTCTCAAAATCTTGGTTAGTAACCAAGTGTACCTAAGTGGATCTTAGGTTCATTCAAGACTTGGGAGGTTCTCAAGCAAGGGCTAAGAGGTTCTTAGCTTTGGTGGAGCTCTTGAAGGTTTCAAGGAGCTTGAAGAAGAAGGAGTCTTCATCACCAACATCAAATTGGGGTAGAAATTCAAGAGTTTGGTACACTCTTGGAAGGGATAGGTTGAGTGAGGCATCTCAATACCCTTTGTAATATTTCTAACAATTTGATTTTAGTAGACACTCCTAAGATTCTTAGGGGGACTGGACTAGCTCTCTAAATAGAGAGTGAACCAGTATAAAATCGGTGGTGTTGATCTTTTATAGCTTTCTTTAACTTCAAGTCAAAACCAAACCTAAGTTGCTCAAAAGGGGATTATTAATTAGATTAGTAATTCCACAGCAATTAAGTTGTTTTCAAGTTGTTATAACTTTATTTAATTGTTTTCTACTCTATTATTAATCTGCCCTGGACTGTATTAATTGTTATTGATTAAAGTGCATATTTTCCAGAAACTGTTTTTCTGCTAACTGCACGATTTACTCGAGTATTATTAAAAAGACTCGAGTGTTCTTGTTATTTTACTCGAGTATTCTTTAAAACACTCGAGTGTTCTTGCTCTGTTTCTGAAAAATCTGCACGTGATCAATTATACTTAATTGCATTATAAAAATTAGTCACTGTTGCATTCAGATTACTATTCACCCCCCCTCTAGTAATTGCTAAGCCCGCTTGTTGGTTTCCAACAGCTTGCACTCCAAAAAATCATTGTAAAACTTGTTTCTTTAGTTTTCTCTTTGAAACCGAATCATGCATAAGTAAAAATATGACTTTTCTTCCTTAATTTAACATGCTTGCTTTAAGGACATGAATTCATGAAATGTTTGCATATAAATTTACAAGAGAATCATGAAATCAACATACCAAAACAAAATATCTTAATTTATTTTTCAAGCAAACTTAGATCATAAGTTTATTCATTAGGAAAGCACACAACATAACTTAGATCTTTATTTAAGCGGACAAGATTTGACATGCAAGACAAAAGATTTCACACCAAGTTCACAACACCAATTAATTTATCAAAGCATTTCTTAAAAATGTCTTAGCTCACGGTTCGATCAAGAAATTCTACATGCAAGACCAAACAATTTTACTTAATTCTTAATTAAGCTTAGATCATGCATTTGCTCACCAAATAATCACATAAACACATATAGATCATGATTTAGAACAAGAAAAATACACATGCAAGGAAGATTCATGTGAGGCTTCACAAAATCTTAAACAAAACTTTAGATCTTTAGGTTTGTGTTAGAAAAATAATTAGATCAAGCAAGAAAATTATTAAATCTTACAAGAACACTATAAACCGAAAACATCAAGCACAATGTTGGCATATTACTATTTATTTAGTGTCCGTAAAGTCCAAGATCAAAAGAATATTAACACATAAACTCCAAAAATTAAACATGCAAGAAGAAAGAAATAAGGATCTACAAACTAAGAAAAGGAAACTAGACTATTACAAATTCTTCTTGGTCTTCAAAAATCCTACCATGAGATGAGTTGGTTCTTCTAGTTCTACACTCTTGCTCTACAAAAAGGCTTGGTCTAAGCTTGGATTTTCCCTCCTCCTTCTCTTCTAGGCCTCACGGCCATAACCCTTCCTTCTTTCTCTATTGCTCTTTTCATTTTCTCTCTAAGAGTAAAAGGGACTCTTAGGAGTTGTGTTTGGTGTTGGTGTGAAGGAGTAGAACGAAGTGAAGAAATGAGAATGGGTGTAGTGAAAAATGAACCAAGGCTTTTTCTTATTTGTGGGCAATTCATGAATCCCACTTTTGCCCTTGTGTGTGGTTTGGTTCATGAAGAATGGGAGGGGTGATTTCGGGCATGCAAAAGTTTGCATGGCTAAGGTGGCTAAAGTCAAGGAGACAAGGAGAAGTGGCCTAGGTCTTTAGGGATCATCTAGGTGTAATGGCTAGTTAGCTTCTTGGTTAGAGTTTTAACACTTAGTTACTCCTTAATTCTAGTTTGGTTCCATTTGGTTCCTTAGATTTCTTACTCCCTAAGCACACACACACGTAGAAAGGCACAAATATGACACATACACCCACATGCATGCACACACCCACAAGTTGACACATATACACACCTATATACACATACAATTTTATTTTATTAATTCTCACTCAATTACAATTACACACACAAGGCAATTGATTATTACATCACACAGTACACACACATAAGATCAAGCATATTTCACATGAAAAGTTCATGCCAATTCAGTAAATTTATTTTCTCCAAAACAAAATTTCAAAAACTCGTATTTCACTGTTCAGGAAATAAATTTTTATAAAACAACCCAGAAAATTCTAAAAGTTATATTTTTAAAATCTACGTTTCGAGACGGTCGTTTTGATATAAAGTTTGTAAAAATCCGAGTTACGGTTAAAAAGATATGCAGTTTTAAAGTTTACAGACCCAAAAACCTCAAAACTCCATTTCAAACAAAAATCATTCTTAGGAAAATTTCACAACTTATTTCTTAAAAATCAAATCATTTCAAAACCCAACAAAATTATTCACTTTTCATCTATAAAAACACTTGGTTTATAAAAATCCCATGGAAATCATCATTTAATTCTTTATTACATAAAATATTTTTCCGGAAATTTCTTATAAAACAAAATTTTGAGGTTTATTTCGACGAAATCGTTTACGCACGTATGGGAAAAATGCGGGGTGTTACATTCTCCCCAACTTGGAGATTTCTCGTCCTCGAGAAATACCATGTAGTGTTGGTTCAATCTGTGGGTGCGTAGCTCCTTGAAGAAATTCCTTTCTCTATCGAACTGTCGCAATCGTTGGGTCTTCGAACACGTATCATGTAACATCCCAAACTTTACTTATATTGTAATTTATGTTATGATGGTCTTAGGGTAGAAGAAGTGAGAGCAAGAGTGAGAAACTTAGCCAAATTAGCATGTAATCTTAGGTTTAAAACTTAGGAAATTAAAATAATAAGATTGGTAGCTCAAAAGATAAATTCCACCGTTGGATGTGAAGTAGGATATCCAAGGAAGCTTGCCTTAAAATTTGAGGAAGATCCAACGGGTAAGGAAGAAGTTATGGCCATTCAAAGTCTGGGTACTGCAAAACTAAACAGCTTAATCGATTAAACTGCAGCATAATCGATTAAACTGCAGCTTAATCGATTAAGGTCAGAAAATGGAAAATGGCTTAATCAATTAATAATCGATTAAAGGCTGTAGATGCTGAAAAAAAAATAAAGGTGCGTCCACCTCTTAGTTCTTGAGAAACTCGAATTCTCTCTCTCCTAGGGCACCAAATCCTCCATTTTCATCAATCAATCCTCAAGAGGATCATTCCAAGTCCATCCCCAAGTCCTTCCTTGTTGCTCCAAGTAAGTGAATGTTGATTTTATTCTTCTCTTTCTCTCCCTAGAATTCGAATTTCTCTCTCTCCCTCTTCCTCCCTTGAAGCTTTAGTCAACAACCTTGAGGAACTTGATGGGGTCAAGAATTCCCTCAAGATTCTTGGGCAAAGTTTGATATTTTGTTCCTTTATTTTATTGATTTTAGGTTCCTCCCTCTCTATTGAGTTGTGGCATCTTCTCAAGTGTGCTCCAAGCACAAATTCTCCCTCTAATTCAAAGAGCTTGAGGTAAGGAGTGGGTTATAGTGAGTATTAACTTACTCTGGGGTTTAGTTCACAATATGTATATAATGGGTACTAAGAGTTCTGTGTTATTCTAGGTGGTTATACCATAGGGTAGTCAATAAGTAGAGTTCATGACTTAGGGAAAATAATTAGATGATGATATGTTTCATTTTAATATTTGGTAGATAAACTTGTGACTTGGTGATGTTTATAATTTAAGTGCTTATTTTATTGAATGAGTGAGCTATGGTATGATTAGAAACCAAGACAAAGAATGGAAATCATATAGGAAGGGTAGTTGATAAATAGTATTTATGAATCAATGATAATGATGATGATAATGATAAAATGTTGAATTGTGCTAAATAAATTATGAGATGTAATGGTGATGAATTTAATAATATGTTGATTGGTGCTAATTAAACGATAAGATATGATTGTGGTGAGTTGATAATGTAAATGTGAACTGTGGTGATTGAGTTGAGTAATGTACTTGTCATAAAGTGTAAGTGGTTGAAAAGAGTAATGAAATGGTTGATATGAATAAGAGGAGATGTTATTATAGAAAATGAATATGAGAATGTTCCTGGACGCAGTAAGACGTGATCGCACATGAGTGCGAACGCTGTAGGTCGTGACCAGGGAAAGGAATGTAAATACACCGGACGCAATAAGACGTGACCGCGCATGGGTGCGGACGCTGTAGGTCGTGACCGGGGGAGAATAAAAATGTACCTGGACGCAGTAAGACGTGACTACACATGAGTGCGGACGCAGTAAGTCGTGACCAGGGGATTAAGATGAAAGTAACACACCCGGACGTAGTAAGACGTGACCGCGCATGGGTGCGGACGCTGTAGGTCGTGACCGGGGGAGAATAAAAATGTACCTGGACGCAGTAAGACGTGACTGCACATGAGTGCGGACGCAGTAGGTCGTGACCAGGGGATTAAGATGAAAGTAACACACCCGGACGCAGTAAGACGTGACCGTGCATGGGTGCGGACGCAGTAGGTCGTGACCGGGGGAGAATAAAAACATACCTGGACGCAGTAAGACGTGACCGTGCATGAGTACGGACACAGTAGGTCGTGACCAGGGACAAAATGAAAAGAGATGTGATTATATTGGAAAAGCATAGACTAAAAGACTTGATAAAAGTGATGAGTAAGAACAAAGTGGAAATAATTGAATTGTAAAACCAATGGATATGTTGACCATGAATTGTGTTATGCAGAGTTTTATTATATTGTTATTGAATTGTTAAATGTGTATGGCTTGGTATAGCATTATGTCGTAATTGGAAACTGCTTCCCCATTTTATGTATAATACTCACTCCTTACTATTTCCACAGGTACTAAGGTTTGATCTAGCAATTCTATTGGCCGAGCAGGACTACACTCCACCACGTGGAGTGTTGTAAAATTAAATAGAAGAGAGAGTTGTTATTATGTTAAAATTTAGTTTTCTTTGGATTTCTTATATTTCATTCGTGCAAGCCCTGAATATGTTTTATTGGATTAGCAGGGCATGAAAATTAAATTGGTATGTTTATAAATATTTTCTAAACTGTACTGGTTGACAGGTTTATAAAAGTTATTTTTGGGAAAGTCCGATAAACAGAGGAGACTCTGTCGGATTTTCGTTAAGATTTAAAACGAAATTTTCAAGTCCATATTTTTATAAAACTCAATTTAATTAAATATTTGTGAGGGTGTTACATATCATCTACCCATCGCGTTAAAGAGTAAATCAAACAGATCACTTGCAAAAGAAATCTCTCAAAGGTCTTTTAATAACAAACAGTTTAGGGTACAATCAACACGGTCTCTTTGACAACAAAGGACCGATGGGTTCAAAGGCATCAAAATAGGATTCAGAAATAACAGGGTTATGGTCGTTTAGGGTCAAGACACTACTACACTTCAAGATTACACTCTTTTCATCGATTCAAGCCTAAACAAACTACTCCTCAAACTCACATTTCCGACTACTCCCCAACTTAGATAATTCATACCTCTATATACCACCTTCATGATTACAACTTAGTTTCTAAATACTCCTATCCTTCACCACTTTTTGGTCTCTTCTTACAAAATTTCCATAACTTAGCTCCAATCTACCCTCTTATTGCATGATTTCTCACCAATAATGATCCTGATCATACTCCGGTAACCACGATCATATCCTCCTTTTACTCTAACAACCACTAATTCCTCAAGGACGTACACTATCTCACTCCTTATCTCCAACACTTAATCATATATCTTAGACACTCTAAACCCTTTTTACACTTTCCACAATTCCTCTCATATTCTGAACCATCAAATTCTGTCAATCTAAAAGCCTATTGTCTATTACCACGTCAAATCCTAACCTTTATCTAACCTTGGGTCAATTACTTAAAGACTCTAACCATAATTCCCACCATCTTACCAACTCAACCTTACCATATCATGACTTATTCGCCTTTATCCCACTATTTACCAACTCAACTCAACTTTATTTACTACTCCTCATTCTCTTAACAATACTTCACAACCCACCTTATAATCTAGGACTATCTACATGTCTGGGTGCAGGGGTCAGGGTTCAAAATTTTTTTTTTATCAAGACTTTAGGAAGAACAAATGTCTGGTCACAATCAAAAGAAGGAACTTCGGTTTCATCAACAATCAGAGCTTCATCAAAATCATGGATTATGATTTTCAGAAAAAGGTCCTTTCCAACGCTATACAAAAACAATTTGGCAACGCATAGGGTTTACATAAGAAAAGTTTCAACAAGAAAAGAAAGGTCCTAGTCACAAGACTAGATCTTGAGTAACTTAGTGGTTATCACAGACAAAGGGGTTCATATCAAGGATAGGTCTAGCAAAAGAAGATTCAAATCACACGTCGACATCCCATGACGACACTGATCTCTGCTCCTCATTGTTGCCGTACACAAAACCGATATGCTCCATGAAAACATATGCGCACTCTTAGCGTTCCTATTCTTGTCTATCACTATCTTAATACTAATGCACACACAAAGAGACATACAGCAGAGTATGTAAGTCCATGCAGAGGTTACTTAGTTTAACATAGCTCTGATACCATTCTGTAACACCCCGATTCGGCAACTTGAAAACTTAAATCCAAAGTAGTAAAAATTAGGGCCATTTTTTTTTTTAAAAGACAAGTGTTATGTGGACGTGAGAACACTTAGACCTTTAAAACATAGTTACGATTAAAACTTGTGTTCTCACATGACATAAACTCCTTCAAGTTCCAATCCGAGATGTCACAAGACACCGCACTTTGAAACTCATTTTCCCAACTACATTTAAACATGGCCCATTTATTTTTCCCCAGTAGTCAGTGTCGAATAAAACTGTTGCCGGGGTACAGTACGGTCGAGCTAGGGAACTAAGAAACTTACATTGGAATACATTCTGCCAGGGGGTTCCTAGCTTCTAGTCATGCTTCCTAATACTTGTCGTCTATCTCCGGACCTTGGTCGATGAAGCCCACCATGCTTCAGCTGCGCCATCTACCAGTTGCAATATCAGCAAGTGCCGATACGACAACATGGTAGGAGAGAGTCAGTGTTCCGAACACTAACGGGTTGACCATTCGGTCTAAGGGTAGGCTTAATATAAAAACCACATACTAAACAGCAGAACATAAATGCAAATACATTATCACCAATATATATAGCATGTAATGCACATAACATATATATACCACATAGAATAAAACAATCCTAATGTTCTGAACACCTCACCATCATTTCTCTTAGCCCATTAATACATTCACCGCATTCTCAGAATCTTTCTTGCGAACTTTCACAACTTTTCTCAAAACTCCTTCCGTTCTCACTTCCACACATATCCCTTATCTCAAGAATTCTTTCTTATATTGTCTTACAGATTTTTGCCCACTGTTTGATACCTTCAATGTACTTCTCTTTGAAACATCTTTGTCTGTTAAGTTTTATTATTTCGACTAGCACCAATGATGAGGGGGACACATCATTGAGCTCACACACGTCTACATCTCCTCAGTCAACCACCCAACCTAGTCGGAAGCAAACAGGAGTACAGGACCTTTACCACGCGGGCACGACAGCTGTCACACAACAAATGGTCCCAGACCAGGAGGCCTTGCCTCAAATCATATCATAAACAAGCACGCTCTCAGCGGCAAACACAAATGCCCCGTTCCAGTCCCTCTCACTGTTCCTGAAAAGCCATAGGGGTGACAGCACTATTCTGGTCCCGGGTGCAGAACTTACCACGGTATTGGACCCAGTCCCCACCACGTTAGTGCACCACATGTGGAGTTCGTTCTGCCCAGAATAGTACTCAAGGCAACGTGACGTTTTACCGCCCGACCCTACCCTAATACATTCATCAACCCGAATATCCCTGATATCCGGGGTACCTTCCTCTCCACTACTTCGATACGACACTCATGCCTTACCGCGTTTGTATATGTCTTTTAAGTCTTTTAAGGATTTAACATTTATTAGCGGCTTAATCCTAACGGTCGGCCCGTCCTTGGTGCATCCCTTCAACGAAGCCCGACCACTAATCGCAAATTATTCCCCCTATATCTCATTGGCCCCAGGCCACAAATTACTTTCTCGTCTCATCATCAACATTCTCAAAACTCATTCTCATTCACATCATCAACAGATTTTCCTCATCTTTCCAAAACCTCTTTCACAAAACTTTTCGAAAACACGATTTCACAAAACTGTCATATTCACAAAGCTTTTCAAAACCTTTTCCAAAATCACATTTTTGGGTGAGTGTTAATGAAGGAGCAAGCTCAACTCAACACTAAGCTTCTTCCCAAAAACGTGAACGAGGAAATCACATCTCTACTCAACCACTTTCATAATCACATCCTTTTTCCAATCTCAACTCTTTCCACTAAAATATCAATTCTCTGTTACATTCCATTCTCCTCATACTTTATCTCTTTCTCACTCATTCTCATACTTCCTCATTAGTCTTAACTCATTACTCATTCTTTCTCAATCCTTTTTCATATCTCTTACTCACTTCTCTTTTCTCTTTTCGGTTTTTCTTATTATTATCATGGTTCTATCATCATCATTTTACTATCCAGAAAAAATGAAACGATATCTAAACAAAAAGAAGTATGCACAATAAATAAACATTTAGTATGCACAGAACAGATGAACATTTAGCACGAACATCTACATTGCCTGACTCGCAGTATTCTCGAAATCCGTCTACTCGAATTACGAGCAACCACGTTACGGGATCACCGCACTCTCACTCACCTGGATGACGACACATCCAAAACATTCCGAAATTTCCAGTCGTTATCCTTGCCACGCTTCCTTCGCGTCCGACACCCGAACTAAACATTTTCCCCGTGCGTTAGAAACGATTTACGTGAATTCTTAATTTCATTTTAAAACACTTTAAAATAATCCCTTTTTAAAAGCACATTGCCAATATCCAAAGGATTTTAAACCCAAATCAAATCTCTAATAAAAGGTTTTCAAGAAAACTTTTCAAAACAACTTCCAAAACAATCTCTTTATTACAAATCAAATTCATTTTTCTTAACTTAAAAACATTCCAGTTAAAATCATTGTTCTTAAGCTTTAAAACAGAGTACAAAAACAGAATTCCAAAACCAATCAATTAATTTATTTAATTTCTAAGCTTCACAGCATCAACACAAACAAAACTCACAAACAGTATTCAAAATACTTCAATCCCTTTAAAACCAAACATACATCTCACAACACAATTTCAGATCAATTTCCAATTCAATCTAAATGTTCTAAAACACAATTCAACTAGCATACAGAACACCCACATAAAAGTATTCACAATAACATTCAAAACAGCTTCAATACATTCAAGCAGCATAAAAGCAACACATACAAGTTTCAAGGCACACACAGTATTCACATTACAGGTCACATTTCACGTCATTAACTAAACTATAACCTTAAGAAATTAATTATAATCATAATAAACTAATTCAATTACTCTTAAGAAAATAATTTAATTTAAAAATTAATTTAAATAAAACCGAATTACACAGTCATGATTCTCTAATCAAATTAAGTTTTAAAGCTAAAAATCTTTTCTCATGATTAAATCAATTTATTTATTTTCTAAAAACAGTAAGCACTTATCAGTATCATGAAGGTAATTTTCATATTAACATGCATTAACCGAATTGTACTCATAAAGTTTGCAAAGATCTAGTGCACAATTAAAAACTTAGAATCATGAAATTATTTTATGTACTTTATAATTAAAACCGAAAGCATACAGTAGGAGAATCAACAATTTTTAATTTCATTTTTAAAAATCAACACAACAATTTAAATCACCAAACATCACACATGCATGCATCCTACATGAAAGACACATAGTTTCCTACTCACTCCTAGGATGGCTTTAAAATCAACATGCAGTAAGACAATATTTTCATTTTTCAATGTCCACAACAATCAATCAAGTCCTATTATTATTTAAAGTTATTTTTTTTAAACATCATGCTATAACTTTTATTATAACAAAATCTTTTTTAAATATCTCTAACATGCATGAAATAGACTCAAGTTCATTATTTAATAAAAATCGAGGTTGTACTTTAAATCTTTAAAAATGGCATATAAACACTTAAAATCATTAGATTTATTCCTAGGAAAACATGCATGCACTTTTCATAAAATAAAAACATGGATTTCATTTTTAATTAAGTATGGCCGAATGGCCTATCATAAATTTAAGCAGACATGAAAATCATATATTAAAGCTAAATCATGCTTGCACTCCAAAAAATCATTGTAAAACTTGTTTCTTTAGTTTTCTCTTTGAAACCGAATCATGCATCAAGTAAAAATATGACTTTTCTTCCTTAATTTAACATGCTTGCTTTAAGGACATGAATTCATGAAATGTTTGCATATAAATTTACAAGAGAATCATGAAATCAACATACCAAAACAAAAGATCTTAATTTATTTTTCAAGCAAACTTAGATCATAAGTTTACTCATTAGGAAAGCACACAACATAACATAGATCTTTATTTAAGCGGACAAGATTTGACATGCAAGACAAAAGATTTCACACCAAGTTCACAACACCAATTAATTTATCAAAGCATTTCTTAAAAATGTCTTAGCTCACGGTTCGATCAAGAAATTCTACATGCAAGACCAAACAATTTTACTTAATTCTTAATTAAGCTTAGATCATGCATTTGCTCACCAAATAATCACATAAACACATATAGATCATGATTTAGAACAAGAAAAATACACATGCAAGGAAGATTCATGTGAGGCTTCACAAAATCTTAAACAAAACTTTAGATCTTTAGGTTTGTGTTAGAAAAATAATTAGATCAAGCAAGAAAATTATTAAATCTTACAAGAACACTATAAACCGAAAACATCAAGCACAATGTTGGCATATTACTATTTATTTAGTGTCCGTAAAGTCCAAGATCAAAAGAATATTAACACATAAACTCCAAAAATTAAACATGCAAGAAGAAAGAAATAAGGATCTACAAACTAAGAAAAGGAAACTAGACTATTACAAATTCTTCTTGGTCTTCAAAAATCCTACCATGAGATGAGTTGGTTCTTCTAGTTCTACACTCTTGCTCTACAAAAAGGCTTGGTCTAAGCTTGGATTTTCCCTCCTCCTTCTCTTCTAGGCCTCACGGCCATAACCCTTCCTTCTTTCTCTATTTCTCTTTTCATTTTCTCTCTAAGAGTAAAAGGGACTCTTAGGAGTTGTGTTTGGTGTTGGTGTGAAGGAGTAGAACGAAGTGAAGAAATGAGAATGGGTGGAGTGAAAAATGAACCAAGGCTTTTTCTTATTTGTGGGCAATTCATGAATCCCACTTTTGCCCTTGTGTGTGGTTTGGTTCATGAAGAATAGGAGGGGTGATTTCGGGCATGCAAAAGTTTGCATGGCTAAGGTGGCTAAAGTCATGGAGACAAGGAGAAGTGGCCTAGGTCTTTAGGGATCATCTAGGTGTAATGGCTAGTTAGCTTCTTGGTTAGAGTTTTAACACTTAGTTACTCCTTAATTCTAGTTTGGTTCCATTTGGTTCCTTAGCTTTCTTACTCCCTAAGCACACACACGTAGAAAGGCACAAATATGACACATACACCCACATGCATGCACACACCCACAAGTTGACACATATACACACCTATATACACATACAATTTTATTTTATTAATTCTCACTCAATTACAATTACACACACAAGGCAATTGATTATTACATCACACAGTACACACGCATAAGATCAAGCACATTTCACATAAAAAGTTCATGCCAATTCAGTAAATTTATTTTCTCCAAAACAAAATTTCAAAAACTCGTATTTCACTGTTCAGGAAATAAATTTTTGTAAAACAACTCAGAAAATTCTAAAAGTTATATTTTTAAAATCTACGTTTCGAGACGGTCGTTTTGATATAAAGTTTGTAAAAATCCGAGTTACGGTTAAAAAGATATGCAGTTTTAAAGTTTACAGACCCAAAAACCTCAAAACTCCATTTCAAACAAAAATCATTCTTAGGAAAATTTCACAATTTATTTCTTCAAAATCAAATCATTTCAAAACCCAACAAAATTCTTCACTTTTCATCTATAAAAACACTTGGTTCATAAAAATCCCATGGAAATCATCATTTAATTCTTTATTACATAAAATATTTTTCCGGAAAATTTCTTATAAAACAAAATTTTGAGGTTTATTTCGACGAAATCGTTTACACACGTATGGGAAAAATGCGGGGTGTTACAGCGAGAGCCCAAGTGTAGAGAATAATAAATATCTAAAGATTTTAGGTACGACCCCATGTTTTTGGAGATGTATGAAATTTTGTTTGTTTGATTTCCCTAAGTCCGTACATACGGTTGGACATTCTGTGATGACGATCAGTGGAAGGAGCGACATCTTCTTCGGTTAGTCCGATGGATTTGACCCGATTCGATACGCAAGTAACGATGCGAGTGGAACTTTTTCGTCTGAAGGCAACAAACAAGGAGCACGACAGAGTGAATTAGATCAGGAACAGGTAATATGACCATGAAACGAAAGGAGAGTGTTCTTATGGGAATCGCAGTGATGAACGAATTTTGTGCCCTGCTGCCCAATCCACAACGTATTTTGTGCCCTGCTGCCCTGCAAAAAACAAATGTTAATTTATAGTATGACTGGAAAATCAAATGCTTCCTCACTTTAATTTATTGAGAGACATAATCTAGTTTCGAATTTGGCTATGCATTAATTATCTTATACTGATATTGTGATGTGATTGATTTTGTTCATTTCAATGTAAAGTGAAGCTTTGTATCCTTGTCTCTTTAGGAAATGATTTAGGGACAAATCAATGCTCATTTATGAAACTAAAGATTAAAGAACACTTAAATGCATTTTGTTCTTAGTTTCGTTGTTCCTTGCATGTGACTCTTGCAGGAGTGTTTGGACACACTTATTTATGTATTTATCTTATTAGGTGTCTGTCACTATTTTTATTTGAAGTGTATCGTTATCTTAATAGGTGGATATATCCTTACTTACTCACTTTAAAGGAGTATTGTACATGATCCATTACTATATAATTATATTATATATCAGAATGCATGAACATGATACTATATTACTGTCAAACAATCGATTGAACTGAATCGCTACATTAGTAAGGTCTGTTGACTGATATGTCATCTGCTCTCTCTTATTATGTTAATTTTGCAGGTTCCATGACGTCTTAAAGCGAGAAAATGAAATTGGAAATATTACTAGGCAGGAAGCCGTCAACATGGTGGATTACTTTACATGCTCTTTCAATCTTAATGATCATAATAAAATGATTTTCTTTTACTTTAAAATTCTGAATGCTTTTGTGCTTGGAGGTTACTTGTTCTAATCTTGCACAATTTTAGCTTATGCCATGACTCACTGTAATGGTTGTTTGCCATACAGGTGCCTCGCCTCTCCTTGGATGTGCATTTAGATCATATTGTACTTGATAGTAAGCAACTTCTAGAGCGCAAAGTACTTTTTTTCATGTGGTATTTAGTTTGCTTATTAGGAATGCAAAGTTTGGCGTTTCTAACTAATTTACTTTTGATCAGTGTGTGCGGTTCCCGGTTCGAAGACATTCCAATTGCTTGAGATGATACACCAGTCAACTAAAGCATGATCACTACATGATGGAAAGGTTTCTGTTGTTTTCATTACACAAAGTGCTTTTCTTTCTTAGTCATTTCTTAATCTTTTTGTCATGTATTCAGTATTGGTGGTTGACACCTTATTTTTTTGGGCTAAACAATTTCGTAAGTTATATCTATCATGATTGTGCAATTTGCATATGCAAAGTTTTGTTGATTAGTGTCTTTTTTATAATTAGGTTATTGCAATGATCTGGATGTCCAAAGATGCAATCTTGCAATGACCGTGTTTTGTGTGATGTCCCGTGCAGTGGAGATGTAACCCTTCATAAGGCACCTGATCTTTGGAGGAAATGGTAACTTTTCTTCCTTCCAGCTCCCTTGTCTTTTCCTTTTCTTTTTAACCACCTTGTTTCTTTTTTATTGGTTAAGACTTATTTTGCCATTTTGCAAGAACTCAGGGATGGGACAAGGGCTTCACAGCTTTCAAGTTCTAATAGCAATGCGAGGTACTTCTTGACTGTTTTCTATATGTTTTTAAGGGCTTGCCATTGTTAGGTTTGTGCTAGTGTTTCCTAATGACATTTGGTTATTGTATTTAATTTTTCTCTTTTTAAAGTAGAATACCAATGACTAGATAGCTTAAGCCTACATTTGTTAATAATTGTGTTACCATCTTACCAATCAAAATGAATACTCATAATTTGAATTCATAATATTTGGCATTGGCAATTAGGTTTAGTTACAATAGGCTTGAGGTGACTTGAGTTGCTTTATCTTTTTTTTAGGATTAATAATACAAGTAAAAGTTTAAAACTTCTGTGCTTCCTAATTAAGTTTGCTTTGAAAATTTATTGTTGTATGTTCTTTAATCATTGATATGGAAAATATTAACTTTTATTTTCCTGAGCTAGAAGGACCAAGCTAGAAATTAGCAATTAGCCAAGTATAGCCGTATAGGTATATCATAGATCATTTGGTTGGTTCCAGAAGTTGGAGTTAGCATTGGTCTATGCTTTTTCCTTCGGGAATGCAGTCGCTGGAGCACTATAAGTGCATAAAGTGATTCTTTTTTTTTTTTTAAACAAAAAACTTTAAGTCTTGCCAAATTGTAGTGTCATGATAGCTTATTGCGTACCATCATGGTAGCCTTTACTTCCTTTGATCCATCATGGGCTTTGAGCATGTAAGCATGTCTGCTGTAGATGGTGATGATGAAGAATGCATCACGGACTCCTTCTCAATTGTGCCCTGACATTTAACATAATTAATGAGACAAGACACTGAAATTTTGTCATCAAATGATTTAAACAATTTTACTGGAACTGAGCATTTTTTAAAAGGAAATTCGTACAAATATGAAGACTTGTTTGGTGAAAATGTGCTACTTACTTACTTTCATTATCAAATTTTTCATTTCGTGTTCTGTCTTCATCTTTAATTCTTCCCCTCCTTCTAAATTGACTTTTTCCAGAATTCAGGAAGAAATATTGATGCAGAGTGTGCAACGTGACACCATACCACTTACTAGTACTACTACACATGCTAGCTCTTCTTGATTAATATATAACTACTTGAGATATATAGCAGCTTAATTCATGATTATAAACCTTCAGCTATACATTTATGGATCCTCTGACTCTCAGCAGCACCCTGCAGCAAGGGTCATTAATTAATTGATTGTATGTTTCATGGTTTTTTTTTCCTAATTTGGCCTACTCTTGATATGATTTAGGATTCTTCCTTTAATTGGAAAATTGGGAAAAATAACATTCCATCAATCAATCATCACTAATTTAATTACTATGTTTTGATGCAGAAATTGAAGCGGCGTATATTTAATTTTGAGAGTTGTTTGCATCCCTTTACAAAAGAAAATTTGCCTCGTCTCTTATTACTTTCAGGTATTTTCTTTTATTTCATCCTTTACTTCTATCATAAGACATGCATGCATTATTTTATTTTACATATGAAGTTACCTTTCTTTCTTGTTTAAGAACTACTTTGATGTGCTTTTTTTTCACACAATATACAAGTTGTTCTTGAATTTTTTAGATCAGCAAAGTAATTGTTATTAATTTGACAAATCAAGTAGACATCAATCTCTTTGAGTGCAAAGTAATTGTTCTTGAAATTTTTCTTACTGGATTCGCCATCATTTTATTTGAGAAATTGTTGGGTTTTGGCTTAGTATTTGATATGATACATGGTAAATGCTTGTGACAGGTCTGGTGATATTGCTTGTACGTACTGCTTATGCTTTTAACATTATCTGATGCTTCATTTACCTCTAGGTTTGTGACTTGTCTTTCTGGTTCCTCAATTTTACTTTAGGACACTTCATGCTTCTGATTGAGAGTTGAAACTTCCCTGTCTCTATCCCCGTGTCACTAGCTGTTCTACATGTTTTAGTTGCTGCTTTAAACCAGAAAGTTCCCCTAGCTTGTTACAGCTTTAGTGTACAGGGCTCTTTTCCTGTTATTTTGTTTGTTGTAGTAGTAATGTTTTAGTTGTAGCATGATTTCTTATTTTATTTTTTGTTTTAATAATTTATACTTGTTTATTTGTGTTTTTCATATATGCAGAGGCGAAGGAATATGGTTTAATTAAAGAACAACCAGGAGCAACAAGATAAAAGGATGCAGTAGAAGGAGCAAAATATTTCACTATTTGTTTATGTTATATAATAGTAGAATTGTTAGTTATTGTAACACCCTATAATTATTTACCCTTAATTCCCATTATAGTAAAAATATGAGCTTAAAATTTCCTTTTAAATTTATAAAAACCACCCGTCAAACGGACGGAGTTTCGTTTGTTTATCGGACTTTTCCAAAAACTTCAACCTGATAAACGCATGTATATAATATTAATAATAGCCAGCAAGGCTCAAATATAAATATATGCATCACATAGTTGCCCCATGGGCTCAAGTGTCAATTATCAGCATCAGTTTGTCAGAGTGTCAGCAGAAATGCAAAGTGTACAAATCAAAAGACCATAACTGCAACTATGCCCAAAAATGAATCATAAATCATGCACAAAAGAAACTATCCTAAGCCTCTCTCAAAAAGCATATACAGCCCATATACATCAAATAACACGGAGGCTTAGGCCAAAAGTAAATGTCTAAATCCCAACCATACTCTCCCTGTGAAGAAGAGTAATCCTGCTCGGCCGATCCGGGTGTATACTCCTGCTCAGTACCTGAAAAATGGTAAGGAGGTGAGTATTACACAATAAAATAGGGAAGCAGTTTCTATTATGCTATACTGAACCACCAAGCCAAACACAATTAATCAAGTAGTGCATATAAATCAATAAATCATTCCCAAACCTCTAAATTGATTCTATTTCCAAGAATAAATTTAATTCATTATATCCTTAATTTCCACATTTCATATTTTTGTGTGATTTAGTTCAGAGTTTTCATGCTAATCATATTCTTGCATAAGTTCGCAATCCGCCTTTTATCACATACACCTTGTATTTTATAAAGACTTTTAGAAATTGTTACGTGGATTTCCATCATTGCGTACAGTCTCCTTCAGACAACGTCTTACAGCTGCACACTATGTGTGTCTTACGCGGTCTAAGCGTACAGTCTCCTACGGACAACGTCTTACAAGACCTGGATTCCACAATAGGAAGGTGCATCCATCATTGCGTACAGTCTCCTTCGGACAACGTCTTACAGCAGCGCATCAACTGCGTCTTACGCGATCTATGCGTACAGTCTCCTTCGGACAACGTCTTACAAGATCCGGAGAGGCACAATCCAAATGTATCTTTAAGTAATATATAGTATGTGTGTGTGTCCATAATTGCGTACAGTCTCCTTCGGACAACGTTCTATTAAGGTATTAGACTTTGTCTATCTACCTGTGTCATGATTTCATTTGATCTTAAGCAGGGTTTGGGAATCTAAGGATCAAATTATCATGATTAATGACGATAGAACAACCCTGTATTGGAATTCCCACGTTTCGAATCTGGAATCCAATGAACCCATATGTTGCTTCTGGGAAGCAATGTTAAAGGAGTAAGGGGGTTAAAGAAATCCTGGTTGTAGGAAATGATGCCAGGTTTACCTTTGAGTAAAGCGATAGAGTCTGGAATCAAGTTAATTCTTGAAACTGATTCTATCTCTACTACCTTTATAATATGGTACCATCGGGAATGGTCAAATGGGAGAAACACGTAGAAAAGTGCTAAAAGGGTTTTGGTTGGATCAGATTAAAGGAGTCTAAGTGTTTTCTAAGATTGATTGGAGGTTGGATTAACCTCAAATCAGGATTCGGGAAAGGAATACACTTAAGACTGCATTTTTGATCTCGATACGGACATTATGAGTAGGAAATAATGCCGTTCGAATTGACTAATGCACTTATTCTTTTATGGACTATAAGAACAAGACCTTTAGATTATATTTGGATTCGTTTGTGGTTTACCCTGAGAATCTGGAGGAGCATGAGAAACATCTCGGGATTGTGTTGAGAATTCTGCAAGAGGAGTAGTGGTGTGTTAAGCTCGCAAGATGAGTTTTGGTTGAGCGAAGCTAAGTTCGCAGGGCATGTGATCTTTAAAGTAAGAAGTTCTTAGGGCCGGCTGGGTACTATCGCCGGAGTATTTAAGGATTTTCTAAGATCGCATGCCCTTTGATCAAGTTGACTTGGAAAAGATGAACTGATGGTATTAAATGATAGGGTGTTGTTTAATTATGGTGGGGTGGTGATGGATTATACCCCAACATAATATGATTAGTCCAAGAGGAATTATGGAAAATGTGAGTAGATTATGATTTAAATCATTTCAGTGATGGATTCAGTTGGAATTAGGGTATTAGATTATGATTAAATCCTATTTTGAGTTGGATTGGATGATGTAAAGAAAATGGTTTTGAAATTCTTTGGTTTTACTTCTAAAAACTATACTTCATAACCGGTTAGAGTTTCTTGTAACCGGTTAGAAGCTGAAAGTTTAAAATAAAAATTTAAGTCCTTTGTAAAGGAACTTTTGGTATTAGTAGACATCTTCCTCCAATCCAAACTCAATGTCAATTACCTAATTAAAGTTTAAGGAAGGATTTAATGTGATGAAATAACTTAATGCCTTGATTCATCATTGAAATTGATTTAAAAGGATTGAATTATAATACTTATGGATTAATCGAGAGTTGATATTAAGGAGCCACTCCAATTGGAGAAGGTAGAGGATTTAGCTGGATGATGCAAAGGAAACAATAGGTGTAAGATGAGAAGGTTGTGATTTATGAACAAGTTTGGAGTTCGAAAGTATGGATGACAATAAGAAGAGGAAGAGTTGAATGTAAAATAAAAGCGATGGATGGAGTTTCTTAAAGATTATGGCTTTGAGCTCCATTATCATCCTGGTTTAGCAAACGTAGTTGCAGACGATTTGAGCTGAAAGGCTATTTCTGTGAGCTCAATGATGGTCAAGGAGGCTATTCTGATTGAGGAATTTAGAGACCTAAGTCTGGTAACCCAAGAGGAACCCTCTAGTGTTATATTGGGAATGTCGCCAATCACCAACGAATTCTTGAACCGGATTCGTGGATTTCAACCAGGAAATGAGGAGTTAGATTTCTATGAAGAAAACGAATGAGATTTAATCTTTGGAATTAAAGTCAAGTATTATGGATATTAGAAAGTATATTATGGAGGAAAGGGATTTATGAAGTATTGTTTAGAAAAACCTAGATGAGAAATACAAAGGCACGAATTTCCAGAGTAGATTACGTGCGAATCCAAGTTAGCTATCAACTATCAAGGAATAAGGAATTTCTCGATGTTGGTAAGCATGTATGAGGACTATGGGTAAGTACATGAATTTCGTGTGAGAAATGTTTGAGTTCAGAATAAAAGAAAGAATGATGAAATACGGGCCTTACTGGAGATGGGAGAATATCAACCACGGAAATATCAAGGTTAAGGAGTCCTCGATTGAAGAAAAGTGACTAAGGAGGAAATAGGGAAGGGAACAATTGTCCATCTTGAGGTGAAAACTGTGAGGCACATCACTTGGAGTCTAGTTGTGATGTACCTAAGGGAATGGTAAATTCCGATTGTAGAAAGCTAGACTATTATTCGCTAAATTGTCTTGAAGGAAAAGGTGAGAAAGGAATGGACGAATCCAACACGAGAAAAATTCACCGGCTGAGATGAGAGTTGAGTGTAATCCTGACGTAGACAACCCAAGCCTATCTCTTCCTTTGATCGGAGTTAACGTAGTCAAATGTTTTTCGATTACGTTAATCTAATCGTTTGAGAATATCAATATCCTGTAAGTTCAACTTCAATTTTTCTGTGATCAAAACCCTTATCACAGTTGGATGTGATAATATTTGTGGACACTACAGAAATAGAAAGATCAGTTATGACTAGAGAGATTAACAACCACCGGGATAGGACAAATCTTTGTCTCCCCAACGGAAATGTCTCTAGAACTTGACTATCTAACTAAGTCTGATAGTGATAATTACCCTATCTTTAAGTTCATCTAACTTAAAGACCTGTTGTATGATCTTTCTTGAGAAAGATTATATCTGAAAGGGATGATTTTGTTATTAATGGTTTGAGTATTAGGACTGATCACTCTAATGTCTCAAACTATTAAGAAATGAAGTCATACAAAATGTTTCTTTGATCGTGCTTGAGAGGTCAGAGTGCGCAGCCCAAAAAGTTGATTGAAAAGTGTATTATTCAAAAGAATATTTTTTTAAAAGAAATTCTTTCACATAAGAGTTTTATCCGAAAAATCCTTGTGGTTTAGTTTGGAAAGTTTTTCCTGAAGAGTTTATTTGAAATGTTTCAAAATACAAGGATTATATCGAAACTCTTTTAAGTGGGGGAGGAACCTAAAGAACGAATTTTTGGAAACAAGATGAAGTTTCTAGTATAAAAACACTTTGGGAAAAGCGGAAAATTTTAGAAGATGGATTTCGGGGACGAAATTCCTTTTAAGTGGAGGAGTAGTGTTACACCCCTAATTTTTGTCTCCCAAATAACCGAGAAATTAATTATAACAATTAATTTATAATTGATTTATATTAGTTTTAAAGGTTTTAGTTTTTGTACATTATGTGCTTTTATATATAAAAATATGAGATATATTTTTATGTGGTTATTTTGTACAAAAATATGAATATTGTAATTTAGTCCTTGGGTTGGGACCTAATTAAAATATTAGAAAGGTTTTTGAAGAAAGAATAATTAAATTATTAATTTTTGAATTTTACCAGTATGTAACCGGTTAGAAGGGCTTTGTAACCGGTTACACGATGAACACAGAAACTGGGATTAGTGCGTTTGATGAGTAATCACGCATTTTAACCCAGAAATTGCCACGAATCAACCCTAATCTTAGTGGAGATCAACGTGTCGATTTGCATGGCACTCAAATCCCTCTATAAATAGCTTTCCTTGCTCTGATTAAAGTCCATTTTTGCTCCTGAATTGCTGAAGCTCTGTTTTAGGGTTCCATAATCTTTCTGTTCGATTCTCAGTCTGTGTTGAGAGATAGAAAACGAGTGATACACTGTTACAAAGCTCACATCAAGGGCTTTGTATTGATATAAAGATTGTGAGTTGAAAGTCCCTGAATCAAGAGAACAAAGCTTGCCAAGTTGAGGTGTTGATGCTGTCAAACCTCAGCTTCTGATTTCTGGAGCTGACTTTGAAGCTCGATTTTGGTAAGCACACAAACCCTTTTGATTTCAAATCTGTTCCTACCTCTAGTGCATGCTGCAGAGAACTCAATTTGACCATTTTCCCCAATTCTTAATTTGGTTTTGCATGTCAAATTCCCTGGTTTTGGTACCCTGTCCAACTCTATCAGCATGGAGTGGATTCAATGAGAATTTGTGTTGGAGCCCTTCTCTCTGCAAAGTTTTGGATCAAGCACAATTTAGAGGTAAGGGGGAAGCTTACTATTTGCTAGAATGAGAATAAATTGTGGTAGAATATAGGATGAGTCACCAAGAGACTCAAAGGGCATAAGTTGAAATGGTTAGATGGCTTGGAGGCCAATTTGAGCTCAATTGTGTTTTGAGCAATGTTATCTGGATGCATGCAAGCTATGTTGATGTTGATTTCATGACTTAATTGGGTATTATGTGAATTGATGCATTAAGTTGTGAAATATGTGCAATTTTGTGCAATTTGTGTATCCAAATTGAATTGCATGCAAGATAGATATGTTTCTGTGTTTAAACATATTTATTTAAGGTATATGTACTCTGTTAAAGGTTGAAATTTGGTTAGATTTGAGTAGTGAAGAGAATGGTTTGTTAAAACTCATGTTTTAGTATCAGACTGCATATTCGTAACCGGTTAGACCCTGTTAAAATGCAAAAGAAAATAAGTTTATAAAATCAGTATTTTGGTTTTATAAATCCTACTCAAATCTAGGCTTTAATTTCATGGAAAACAATCTGAAAATAAGTTGATATTGTAATAATTCAGATTGAAAATTGAGAGTTAATACCTTAAGGTAATGAGATAGTTTCAAGAGGAAATTATGCTCATTGGACAATGAAAGGTGATTTAGACTTTTGAATTATATAAACAGTGGTTTTGAGGTATAAACATTGTTAAACTGGTTTATGGATTGGGTAGGGAATTTAAGAAAAAGGGTTTTCTGAATTACAATGGTAAACAGTTCAGGTCTGTAATTCTAACCGGTTAGCCTGGAACTGTAACCGGTTAGTACCTGAATCTGAAAAATAAAAAGTTAAGTTTTTGAATACCATTGACTTTATTTTACCCAATCTAAGTTTAAGGGCATGTTTTGAGATAATTCAAAGGTAAATTTTTGTGTCAAAGTCTATACCTCAAATAAATCATTCAAAAGAGAAATTGGAATATTTCTAAATCACAGTAATTAATGGAAAGACCAACCTTAGTAATTATGTATGCAAGGCTTGCATAGAGAAAGGTAATGAAATAGGTTGGCAAGGATGGTTTGTGGTGTTCGGGTACTTGACCCTGTACTCTAGGAGTACTAAACTGATGCAACCTACTTGATGACACATTCTGGGAATGTGGCCATTGTCTGGGACATGGTTTCTTGGACACATTCTGGGAACGTGATGCACACTCTGGGAGCGGTGCTTGATTTCATTCCATGTATGGTTTGCGATACGTTCTGGGAACGTATGTTAGTGTTTTGGGAACACCTTGGTATAATAATAGAATTAATGATAAAACCAACCTTGATGATTGTGCATTCATTTAGAATGGAAGTTTGGTTGGTAGGAACGATTATCATATTCTGGGAATATGAGGAGGGTACTCCGGGAGTACCAAATTATAACCTACTTGATGACACATTATAGATATGTGGCCAGTGTCTGGGACATGGTTTTATACGTTCTGGGAACGTATGTTGGTGTTCTGGGAACACTTTGATAAGCAACCTATTGGATGACACATTATAGATATGTGGCCAGTGTCCGGGACCTGGTTTTTATACGTTCTGGGAACGTGATGCACACTCTGGGAGTGATGCTTATTTATCCAAGTATGGTTTGCTACACGTTCTGGGAACGTGATGCACACTCTGGGAGTGAATGCTTATCATCCAAGTATGGTTTGGCATTACGTTCTGGGAACGAATGTCAGTGTTCCGGGAACACAACGGTGTATTGGATGGACGTCCGAGATGGACTTTGTTAGAGGCCTCAGCTGTGGAAGGAAATCATGCATCATGCCACCTGCATTGAAAGAATTATTATGATTAACCGGGTGTGCTCATATGATTATGCATCATGATTTGCTATATGTTGACCTGTGGATGTTAGTTTTATTCTCATTTGATTATGCGAATATGTATAGCTAACCCCCATGCCCTTATTAGGTGTTGATCGTGCATCTAGCTTGCACAAGAATCTGTAAAGGGAGATGTCTCTAGCTGCATGCAGAGTGTAGAAAGTGTGGGTTGGGAATCCGTTGTGCAGATATCGAGGATCCGACCAGAAGGATGTTTGGACAAAGGACCAGTGACCAGCTCTATAACATTTCTATTTTTAATAGAACTTATATGATACATATTTTGGAAAAAAAGTATCGTAAGAGGAATGCAGTATCATAATTATACTTATTTGGTATTAATGGACTTGTTACACTTGATATATTTTGGGGGGTACAATATGATGATTTTACTATGTTTCCGCAAACTCTGATTTTGTTAGTCAACCTCATTACTAATTAAGTGTTTGTAAAAAGGAATTTTCAAGGGAAGAGAAAATTATTATTTTCAGATCTTTTTCCAACGATAAAAAGTCCAAGTTTTCATAAACTTCTTACTTTTCTTATAGAGTAAGATGATATACAAGGAGTGTTACATGTAGGGTTAATAAGAGAATTTGATGTCCTCAAAAGCTAGCTCAGTTGGTAGAGCTGCACGACATAATGCACCAGACCCCGAGATCTAACCCTGGTAATATTCGCTTATAAAAAAACAAAAAACAAGAGAATCTGATAAATAGAATGTGACGGAACACAACATATGAGTTCTATTTTGTGCTTGATGTACTTTATAAATAGAATTAAACAAAATATGAGATAAAAAGAAAAATACTAGAGCCTTTTGGTTTTACTTGGAAAAAAAGGAAAAAAATCAGAACCATAGAGAACAGAATGTTCCATGTTGTTTTAGCCATGTGACAAAGCCTCTTAGTCTTTAAGAGGGTTTTTGGAATCTTATCTTTTGCCAATTGTAGGTATGTATATGGATGGGAATTTGAAATTTAATATTGGTGCTGGTCGGTGAAGACATTTACTTATAAGTCCATGAACAATATTGTGAGACTAATCAATGGAGTATCTGTTCTTTTGTTGACCTTACTACCTGGTAGAGCTTATATCATTGAAGGTATTCAGGGTTGGGAGCTCAGACCAACTTTCCGTGCACCGCGATTTCCACGTTTATTAATAGTGGTGTGTCCTCTTTCAACCAGTTTATTCTGATGCATATGAATGTCCTGAATCTTCTTCATCTCGAAGCTCTGCAATGTCTAGAGCTAGTTTTGCCGATTACGGTAGGCACCAGATGGAGACTTGATATTAATCAACATCTTTTGATCTCTCAACTATTTTATTGTTGTATGGGAAGAAATTTGGAATGAAATTATGTTGTTAATGTGTCTTTTTACGGTAGTCATATTTCTGTTTGAACTTTAAGTTATGGCTCATTCCTAGCCAAAATATAGCAGTTATAGGACTGGAATTTCTTAATATCATGTGTTGAGGTAGAGGCATTTGAGACAACTGTAACACAATGTTACCATTCTGAATATTTTAATAATCACAAATGGATAACAATGAAGGAAAAAAAAGACTCGTTGCACTTTGTAGCGTCTAATACCAATGATCTAACTTCACAGGCGAGATGCACGAAAAACTGTTTATCAGCATGGGATTTTGGATTCTTCGATGGGGTGAGTAGTAATGTTGTCTCTTTATTATTTATGATTTAATTCCATAATTACATTCATTGATACATGCAAGTATTGTACTACTGTTTTGCTTGAAAATCTTGAATCTTTTGTAGGATCAATGCTTTTGCTTGACTGTGGTTTCGAACATCAGATGAGAATTTTTTGAAGTAGGTTAGATAAATTTTGTTGCATCATGAGTTTTATTCAATTCAACGGGTGAAAATACTTTATTATTTGGGATGGAACATGTTGAATAGTGGGATTGATTTTATTTAGCAACGGATAGCACGTTCACGATATCTTAGCACTTAACTCTACGTTACAGTATCTTAGTACTTTACTTAGAAACTTGTTGGGTTTAATGAATTTGCTCACATGGTTTTGTCATTGCGTGATGCATCATGAAGGGGTGTGGAGTCTGCCTTTATAAGCCTTAAGACCATCTAACTTTACTCAATGCGGGGCATTATGTAATCGAGTTGTGATCTTGTTGAGACTTAAGGACTAATGAGCTTTACTGTTTTGATTTTTCCTGCTTGATATTCTGTGTTTTTGTCTTTCTTAGTCTCTGCCAATTATAAACTTTCTATTATTGAAATGATGTTCATTGTTCTGTTACTCGGATGCCATAATCTTCTTTTCATGTCCATGTTATTAGGACTTAGTTCCAATTTCTTTTGATGAATTTATTTTTTAACCCTGTAGTCTAATAAGTTAAACTTTTTTGGTTCAGTTGGGTATCTAATGGTGTTGTTGGCTCTCCAGCTTTTGCAGCCTATGATCAAGGTTTGTTTTATTTGTCCAGACAATTGTGCATTTCAAGAACATATCTGCTTTTTGAATTGTTTTTCATTTAGAAGTTTGTTTATCATCACGGTATGATGTTTTTCTGGGAATCTTTCGTGGCTTGATTTCAAGAGAACATGTCATGAAGAACATCTCTTCACGTCAGTAAGTTCTCAAAGGATACCGACATTTGAGATTTGAATTTTGATGTCCAATACATACTGGTACGTGTTGGATTTAATTTATCTAAGGGTAATTCCAATTTCTGTTCCTTTTTGCTGGTTCTGCATTTTATTTTTTTCATGTAGCATGAAGCTAACTCTAATCTTCTTGTGGTTCCCATCCATTAATTTGAATGTACATGAAACTAACTCTGCGTCCATCTATTTTGCATCTATTTATCTTTTTGACCAAAAAAGTTTTTAAAAAATAATACTGTAATGCAATGGGGTTACATTGGTTTAAAGGATTTTATGACTTGGTAATCCAATCATGGTTGGGCATATTTGCCTAAAGGTTGTGGTTAGCAAACTTATTTGTGGTCTCATTTACTGTGGTGGGTGCTTGAGTTTTATTGTGCCTTAATTTTTTTTTTCCACTTATTAATTTCTCCTCTTACTACTACTACTAACACTATGATGTTCCCATGCAAAGACCCCCAACTATTAATTTCTCTTCTTATTTCTTTGTTGTTTGGTTTCCTTAATGGGTTAACACCCCTAAGTTATATGCATGTTTTGGTGAATATCTATTTTTGGTTTCAAATGCAGACTTGTAGAAGAAATGCATGTGCCATGGTGTCCAAGTTTAAGTGTTTTTGAAGCTCATCTGAAGCAAGCATGTATCAGGGATTAGTACAAATTGCTACAATATTAGAATGATATATACCTTATCATTTAGATTTTAATCACGTAGTTATTTTTTTCATTTCGGATTTGGTATTATTGTAATGGTTTATTACTCAAAGATTTAATATTATTTTTGTTCATAAATAGTATGTTCTTCTAGCAAATATTATTTATATTAAAAAAAACATTCAAAACTTTTAGTAGCATTTATGAGGGAAAAGTGCTACTGAAACTACTGAACATTTAGTAGCATTTATGAATTTGCTGAATATTTAGTAGCGTTTAGGATGAACAGTGCTACAGAAATTGCTCACTTTCAGTAGCATTTTATAGAAAGTGCTACTAATTCTTATATTTTTAGTAGCGTTTTATTTTCCATTTTTTAATATAATTATTAGACTTCTTTGTAGCGTTTATAGCATAAGCGCTACTGAATACAACTATTCAGTAGCGCTTTCGAAAGCGCTACTATTAATACTGGTACTTTTTATGACACTTTCATACGTAGCGCTTCAAAACGCTACAGAATGTGAAAAATAAACGCTACAAAAGCGCTTTTTTGTTGTAGTGATTTTATATATGACGATGTTAATGTTGAAGCGTATGAATGATTAATCCCGGATGGCAAGTAAGTGAGGCAATGAAAATTATGAAAAGTATTAAGGATGCGAGGAGTTGACGAGTTTTTGGAAATTGTGGAAATGAAAGTGCAAGGAAAGAAATGATAACTCTAATATAAGCGTACGTGAAGAGCAGCGAAAGGACTAGCGAAATGTGTACCTGCTCGAGGAATTCTTCAAGGTGTACAATTGACGTGACGTGTTTGCCGGGTTGAGGAACTTCCCGACGTGATTAATGATCGTGACAACTTCGGAACATCGAGAAAGCGTTGATGTGAGGATGCGATTAGAGGTCGAGGGTCACCGAACGGATGAACAAGGGTGACTTGTCCGAACTTAGGATTAAATAATATATTAATAAGACATTAAAAGACATTGAATAACGCAGCAAGTTGAGTGTGAAGTAGTGGAGAGGAAGATACCCTGTTTATCTGCAGATAGTCAGGTGGGTGATTGTGAAAAGGGAGGGTGATGACAGTGAAACGTCATGTAACCTAGAGTGCTTTTCAAGGCAGAACGAGTCTATAAGTGATCGGGGATTAATACCCAAGGGATCGTAGCGTGTTATGCACCCGGAATTAGAAAAGTACTATCGCCCCCTTGATCAACTTTGGAACAGTGAGAGGGAACCTGAACGAGGCGGGCAGTCGATTGGTGTTGGGACCTCGCGATGTCGCGTAAAACGATGATTGTCATGATGGTCGGCCTGTGCAATTGTGGCTTTGACAAATAAGTACGTTGTTGGATTTCTCGACTGTTCGACCAGCGTGGGTTATGGTTCTTGTACTCCTGTTTGCTTCCGACTAGGCTTGGGAGGATTGGAGGAGATGTATGTGTGCTAACTAAAATCCTCGATGACATTTCTTTAAATTCCCCTGTCATCGTTGGATGCGCTTTGATAAGACTTAATAATGTAAAATGAAATGGTAAAAAGGGATTGTTGGAATAGTAGATTAAAATACCGCACGAATTGTTGCGAATGAAAAATGGAAAAGTTCAAGTGACACCAAAGAGTGGATAAGACTAAGGATGTGACATTGTGAAATAAGTGATAAAAAGATGCATGTGAAGAGAGAGAGAATGACACGAATGAAAGTATCACTGTATAATGACGTTGATATTGATAATGATGATGAGGTGAATTATGTGGTGTATTTTGTTATCTTATATATATATATATTGTTGTGTGTTTGTCTTAATATTGTACCTTCTGTAATTCCACCCGTCGACGAGAAATCATTCGGGATCGCTCACTCTCTCTTCTACCCCATTTCTTCTGTTGGTATTCTATACCACGTAGCGCAGATGGCATATAGCATCGAGATCCTCGTGAGCCCATTGGACGATGGATGGTTGGAGTTGACTCCCGTTGGCTAGAGACGGAGTGGACCCATCAGTGTGGAGGTCACTGATCAACTGTTCACGCTTGAGGGGTTGAACATGCAAGACGTGATGAGTAGGCTCGTGTTGACAGATCAAGAGTTCATGATGAATCCAACGTTTCCAGATGATGACGAAGAAATATTTGACGACGCAGAGAAGCCGTAGGAGTTGGTAGGAGTGCCCGGTGATGGGGTGTCCCATAGTATAGGTTTTTAATTATGTTTTGAATATGTAATTCACTATCTTGAGATGTACTTCAAAGGAATGGCTTTACCTGTAACATCCCTAAATTAATTCCAAGCCTAATTAATGAATTAATAGGTTTTTAGTAATGGGAATGGGTAGATTAATTACTTAAAGAATTTTGGGTGCAAGGTGACTAGTAATTATAAGTACTAGGGGTTGTATAGGAGGCATTTGTAGCAACGGGCAAAATTATCTAAGCGAAATCGGGGATTAAATCGGCGTTTTAGATGTTAGAAATCAATCGAAAAGAGAAAATTAGGAATAAAATATCAATAGCTCTAAACCCAATTCCCACCGTTGGATGTAAAGTTTAGGATCTTAGGAAGCTTGTCTCAAAATTTGAGCAAGATCCAACGGGTAACGAAGAAGTTATAGCGATTTGAAGTCGGGACCCCCCAGGGCACGCCCAGGCGCATCGGGGCATCAGTTGGTGCGCAGAACAGGTAAAAACACGCCCAGGCGCGCCGTGACCCGCGCCCAGGCGCGCGGGGCTGTATCAAATGCGGAAATTTGGTGCGTGTGGCACCCCTTGAGCCACACATTTTGGCTTTCTTAAGAAGCCAACCCCTACTTCTTAAAATCCTCTTCTTTCACGCCTTAACCCAAATGAAGGAAGCACCAAACCCTCATCCTCCTCTTTCCCTTGCTCCCATCGTGCCTCTCTCACTCACCAAGGCACCAAGGCACCACCTTCCTCCCTTCCATTGCTCCATCCATCTCCCTCCCTCTCACCCAAGAACCCAACCACCACCACCATCTCTTCTTCTTCTTGCCTTAGACACACCAAGAAGCACCAAATATCCTCATCTCCTCCTCTTTCCCTATGCACCACCATGACTCCCTCTCTCCCATGGACCAACCATCACCATTTCCTCTTCCCTAATTCATGAAGGAAACTCCATAGCCATAGCTTCCAAGTCATGGAAATGGGTATGAGCTCCTTCCTTTCCCTTCCCATGAATCGACGCCCTCTCTCTCCCCATGGAGGCACCAAGTTTCAATCCCTCCTCTTTTTGATTTCCATGGAAGTTTAAGCAACCAAGGGGAATCATCAAGTCGTCCCTTCCTCTCTCCTCTTGGCGGCTTCGGCATCACCGGGGTGGAAGGAAATTAACCGCCACGGGCCACCGACATATCGACATTCACCGGCACAGACCGAAACTGACTCGGTCTTGCTCTTGGTCACTAAAACTGTTTCTAGGATCACCACCCCGTCTCGTCGGCGAACTTCGGCGTTAATCAGTGCGGATTGTGGAGCCACGGGTCAAGGTTTTCTCTTTGGATTTGTCGGTTGAGGTAAGAGGGGTTTGCGTTACCTTTCCTAAGGATATAGATTCTAGGTTGTTGTAATGATGACTAGGTGTAGGTAATTAATTAAAAGAATGAACCTTAGGATATTTAAAGTGTATGAAATGAGCCTTAGGGGTAATTAGTATGTTAATGGTTAATTTTATATTAATTAAATGGTTTATGTTAAATTCTCTCTTATTAATATTAAAGTAGGAAGTGAAGAACCCTAGGGAATTGACTTAATTTATAGTGCTCTGAGACATACCTGAGTATGTCGACTGTTTTGTGTATTATCTGTTGATTGTTTCTCGTCATTGATATATATTCATATTGTGCTTGGTTTGGATGGCTCGTATAGCAAAGAATGGGTTAAGTGTTAACGTAGGCAAATTATTTAGGAAGGGCTAAGTAATAAAAGAGAAATTCGAATTTAATGGAAAATTATGAGCGAGTAATCAAGGAATGAATTTAAGGATAAATGGCTTGGGAAAAAGGAAGGGTTGTTGTTATCAAATAAATCATAAGTTAGAGGATGGTGATTGAGTGACTAGGAACTTGATGGATGTTGTGCTTGATTTAATTTGTTAAGTGTAAATGTGACAATAACGGTTGTGTGATAATATGTGATATTGAAATGGTGTTTGTGCTTGAATATTCATGAGATATGATGTTGTTATGATCCAAGAATGAAATGAATTATACCCGGGCGCAGTAAGACGTGAGTGCACAGGAGTGCAGACGCAGTAGGTCGTGACCAGGGACAGAATGATTGAGAATTGTGAATTGAATGAAAGAAAAGAGAATAAAAAGGTTTATGAAAATAATGATATATGTATGTGAGTTGGTCATTTTATGAGTTTGGAATTTGGAATATGGAAATGTTAATGCAACCGAAATTGAAAAGTAATTTAAGGTTGAAAGTAGAATTGCTAGGAAGGTAGTATGGACATAAGGTTTATGTTATCGAAAATGAACCTGTATGTGATTACCTGAAAAAGAATGTTAGATTAATAGATAATTTCTAATGTGATAGGACCTTGTTTGTCAGCTATGCTTCTTAGAAGCTATTTTCCTTAGTACTGTGTAATGCTACCCTTCTTGCTATATTTTTACAGGTACCAAAGGAGCATACACGTGTCTCGTCGAGCAGGATTTCATTCCACCACGTGGAGTGTGTATAGTAATCAGCGACCACCTATTGGTCATGGGTTATTTTGGGAAGTTTTGTTGTATTTCAATTACTTGTCTTTTTGGAAAACTAAGAGTTTGAGAAATTATTTGTATTTCCATGGAAACAATGCAATGACTGGACTAAACAATATTTTGGGCCCTGCTGGCCTCTGATGAATTTGAATATGTTGATGTTTATCAGGTTACAGGAATAACCAGAATTTTGGGAAAGTCAGAAAAACAAAGGAAACTCCGTCCGTTTGACGGAAGATTTTTATAAGTTAAGAAGAAAATTTTAAACTCGATATTTTACTAAGGGTATTTAAGGGTAATTAATTGTAGGTGTTACACTACCCTGATGTAACCGTTTTATGGGACAACATGTTTTATAAATTTTATAACTCTGATAAATGTAATGGGACTTGAAAGTATTATTTGTAGAACGAAATATTTTATGAAAATGGAAGAAAGAGTTTCAAAGCCTGATGTAACATCTCGATTTGAAACTTGATATGTGATGTGGGACATGAATGTTTTATTTTTATAAAAGGATGTTCTAAAAAGAAAATGTTTTTAAGAGAATGAATTCATGTCCCCGTCACCAATGCGTTACAAAATTTTTCCTGATTTTTCACTAAATAAAAATATATTCAAGTTGACTAAATCGGGGTGTTACAGCTATTTGAACACTCTTTTAACATAACTATTTTGCCATGTTTTTATACTATTCAATTAGATTTGATATGCTACATTTTGATATGCTTTTTAAAATGGTTATAACTATGGTCACACATTTTGATATGCTTTTGAAAATGATAGTACAATATATCAACTTTTCCCACAAATGATGTAAACTATGGATAACTTGTAGTAAGCACCAAGTATTGCATCTTGTATGAATAGAAGTTATGAGTTTCTCTTAAAAAAAATATTTGATTTTAATATTTTTTTGTTATATTATAATTTCTATTTTCTTATATTTATTTCAAAATTCAAGTATTTGTTAATATTAAAGAATGGGTTTTAACTTTTATATACATATGACCAATCCTAATATTTTCTGTGTTCTGGAAGAATAAAATTGACGATACCTAATTTATAAATAAAAAATAGTATTTACATAATAAGAATTAAAGTTCACGTGATAAAATTGGGAGGGTGTAAAATAAAAATTAGAATCCATAATGAGTTAATAGTCACATAGGTTCCCGAAAGATACCTGTGTAATCAATTAGGTCCCTGGAAGATTAGTGGAATCTTTTAAATCCCAAAGATCATTTTGGAATCAGTTAGGTCCCTAAAAGATTTGTGGAATCTCTTAAACCCCTAAAGATCAATTTGGCATCATGTTAGTCGCCCCACGAGAGACCAATATCAGATATATATATATATATATGGTTGAAATTGATGAGGATCTGCTTAGTCCTCAACTCAGGATGTATGGTCGTGAAACCATGAGGAGGCTCGTTGCTTCAAATGTACTTATTTCCAAGATGCAGGGTCTTTGTATCGATATTGGTGATGGCTATTTGAACACTCTTTTAATATAACTATTTTTCCATGTTTTTATATTATTCAATTAGATGTGATATGGTTCATTTCGATATGCTTTTGAAAATGGTTATAACTCTGGTGATGGTCATGGTTGATAGCAGTTTAGGTTTTATATACGATTCCTAGGTTTATGGATCATGCACATGCTTAAATGCAAAATAGTTTTGGTAAAATTTCATGCTTACATGCTTAACTAGCATGACCATTAATAGAATTTTTTTTTTCCAAAAAACAATGGGTTGCAAAATAGACGGGATCATTGGTTGTCATTATTAAAAAGTGACCACAACAAAACCGTTTGCATATACTTTATATCCACATCTTTACTAGCTCAGCTGATTCGAAAGAAAAAAGTAATGTTTTTAAAACATCCTTGCAACATGTTAAATATAGGGAACCTGATAACCAACAATCTCAAATTTAGGTTTAAACCACTCTTCTTAGATATAGGTGACATGTTAATAAAAACTAGACACTTATTTTTTAAAAATAATTCCTTATTTTAGAAATTAACTTTGACTTCAGTTGTGACAGCAAGGAATTACACAACTATAAATATATGTCAAATTATTTGAATACAAATTGAAAAGAAAGGGAAGAAGGTAAAAAGAAAAAACAACAACAACAAAATAAAAGAGACAAGAACGAAATGGCAATTAAGAATAACGTAATTACATTATTGGTATTCTGCCTTATGGTCCTTTCAATTGTTCAATTCGTTATGGCAACTACTTCTGAAGAGGAGCAAACAGAAATCTGCATCAAAGGATGCTCTGACAAAGACTGTGAATGGTGGTGGCCTCACAAATGGTGCAAGGCTGTTTGCGAGATCAAGTGTCATCCAATGCGTGTTGAATGTAAGTCCGTCTAATCTTCCATTTAATTTTACATTTATCAAGGCCTCCCTAGTTGAATTGAGTACTATAACTTGAAATTGTGAATTCTCTCATTTACAACATGTATTGAGCTTAAAAAATTCTTCGTACTATATATGTACTTGGTTTGCTTAAGTGCACCAAATTCTCCTTACCATATGTCAGGTACGCCTTAAAGCAATTATAGTAAAAATAACATATAAGATGACGAACAAAATTGTTTTTAATGTATTTGTATCCGTACCTATACAGTAACACAAGTCAGGTTAGAAACGAAACAAACTAATTAAATTGATGAACTTGGTTCAGCTTGACTTGGTTTTTTTAAAAATAGTTCATTTCAAAACTCAAGTTACAATTAGCTGATTATCACCTTGAATAATATTTGTTAATTTATATAATGCTACATTAAAAGGACTTCCCCCTAATTTTTATAGACATATGAAATAAAGTGTCCAAAATTTAAAGCATAAAAATCACGTAATCTTAGATCCATATGACATTTAAATGCTTTCAACGCATCCATCACACTATAGTGTAACACCCTACAAACAACTTATCAAAATGATAGTACAATATACCAACTTTTCCCACAAATGATGTAAACAATGGATAACTTGTAGTAAGCACCAAGTATTTCATCTTGTATGAATAGAAGTTATGAGTTTCTCATAAAAAAAAGATTTGATTTTAATATTTTTTTGTTATATTATAATTTCTATTTTCTTATATTTATTTCAAACTTCAAGTATTTGTTAATATTAAAGAATGGGTTTTAACTTTTATACATATATGATCAATCCTAATATTTTCTGTGTTTTGGAAGAAAAAAATTGACGATACCTAATTTTTAAATAAAAAATAGTACTTACATAATAAGAATTAAAGTCGCGTGATAAAACTGGGAGGGTTTTAAATAAAAATTAGAATCCATAATGAGTTAATAGTCACATAGGTCCCCGAAAGATAGCTGTGAAATCAATTAGGTCCAAAGATGATTTTGGATTCAGTTAGGTCCCTAAAAGATTTGTGGAATCTCTTAAACCCCTAAAGATCAATTTGGCATCATGTTAGTCGCCCCACGAGAGACCTAAAATAATCCTACATGGTACATTAAATGCTTTGTTAACCCAAATGTGACACCTTCGTAACCGTTCGGCCAACAAAGCATTTAACATGCCACGTAGAATTTCATTAGGTCTCTCCTGACGAAATTGGATGGGGCAACTATCATGACTCCAAATTGATTTTTGGGTAGTTTAAGAGATTCCACAAATCTTTCAAGGACCTAACTGATTCCACAAGTATCTTTTGGGGGCATAATTAACTCAATCCATAAAATATACTTTTAGTTTATTAGTTTTTGGAGGCCCTTTGTCCATGGCTCTAGGCAGTCGCCTCTCCAACCAAATAAAAACTAGAAGAATAATATTATCAACTACAATAAAGTATTTTTAGGAAATACAAAAGATATTTTAACCTTGAGAAATTATGAATTTAATATTTCAATAATTAATGAACTTAAATTTTTAATTCATTATTTTAATGAATACCCTTATGGTAATGATTAGCATGAACCTATAAGAAACCTAAAAAATAATTTTTTTATTTGATCAAATTAAGTATTAAATAATTTCCCATATTTTATTTCAATATATTTATTATTATGTACAATATTTTTATATAAAAAATCATGTTTTTTCTTTCTCTAAACTATGTTTCTAAATTTTGTAACACTCGTAGACGATGTCTGTAATAAAAAATGCAATGATGATTGCTGGTGGCCTGCGAAAGTGTGCGGTGGGTTGTGCAAGTATCGTTGTGGTAAGTTCATTTCTTTTCATAACAAATTAGTGAATGATTTTTTCTTAACTATAAAAAAATGACATATATGTGTGTCCACTCGAGAACTACGGAATGTGTCATTTTTTATGGTTATAAAAAAATTTAGACTAATTGTTTCTTATGAGTTTAGAGCATAACTCCTTTTATTTAATTATTTTCTTCGTTTATTGTTAACTATACTCTATTTGATGGCAGTGGTAAAAGTCACTTCAGAAAAATAAGGACAATAATGAAATAGAAGAAAATTAAAGGAGTATTCGGAGAATACATTGTCTCCCACACTAGACATTAAAATAAAGCAGAATACAAAGTTTTATCATGTGAAAGGATCACAGCTACTATCATAGTACCCGTCCTGTAGAAGAAAAAACTACCGCCGTAAAAGTAACAATGATTCAATGAATATCCTTCTTCTCGTTCCCACATGTCATTTAACTAAAAAAATTTATTCCCTGTAAAATATTATCCAATTTTTTTATTGAATTTATTATTTTAACATTTATATCCCTCAACTTGAACACTTGTTATCCATCTTATTTTAATTCTATTTTTTTATTTCTGAGTAATTGCTATATCTTCCAGTTTTATATTTAAATTATTTTTTTTTTACTTTTCATAGAATGTTAACATTGGCTTATCTCATTATCTGTATATAGTAATTATAATAATAATAAAATATTAAGAAAAATTATTTTTACGTTTTTCATGGTGTGTGATGAAAAAGCATTTATGATAATATATTATTATTATTATATCCTCATCATCAACATATTCCAAAACAAATGAGTAATTAATTTCTTTATTTTTTGACCGGTACTCCCTTCGGTCCTTTATGTAAGTCTCTTTTACCAAGAAAGTGTTGGAAACCAACAAGCGGCCTAACAATTACTTGAGGGGGTGAATAGTAATTCGAAGCAATAGTACCAATTTTTCGGATAAGATTGAAAACAGATGAAATATACTTGCTGGTTTTATAAAAAGGCTGATTAAGTGTCGAGCTGAATTTGATCACCGATTATCTATACGGATAATCGATTATCCGAGCTGCAGCACACAATATCGAATTTGCAGCAGATCACAGAAAATACACTTCAACCGAAAATGAAGTTATGGAAAAACCGATTAAATGACCGACTAATGCAAAAACCAAAAATGTGGAAAGCAGTAAAAGAGGACACAAAGATTTTTATACCGGTTCACTCCCCACCACTTAGAGATACGTCCAGTCCCCCAACACCTTAGGGAGCTTTTACTCAAAATCAAATAATGGGTTACAATAGGATTTACAAGAGAGCCTATCTCACTAAACCTATCCCTGTCACAAAGTGTACCAAACTCTTGACCACTACCCTAATGTGTGAGACTCTTTCTCAGGATTACATATACATATCATAATGTATAGAATACGGAATTGAGTTGTAAATAAAATACAGTAAGTAAAAGTCTTTCCCTTAAATACAATAAAGATTATAAAGTGATTGCCCGTCGAGTCGAAAAGATTATGAGTTGAGATTGTATATCGTAGATTACAAAACATATTTTCATGATAAGGTAGTGTTATCTCGAACTCATATGTAAAGTCCTTTAGGATTAATTAAAAATAACTTAATATTAGAGTATGCGGAAATAAGGTAAGTTATGAACCTTGGATTTGTAAAGTCAAACTGAGATAACTATGTAACAGCCTGATCTTCGAAAACCAAAATGAATTGACTTTCATTTATTAATGTTGCAAAAATGAGACCAAATTTTTTTTTAACGTTGTTGAAGGGTTTGAAAGCATTCTTGAAGAGTTATTAACATCCTTCAACCTTCTCTTTCGAAAACCGAGTTGTTACTTGAAACCACAACTCACTTACCATGTTTTCCAAAAACATTTTATCAAGAAAACAGTTCGATTTTCAACTTATGTAACTTCATTCGTTTCATCAAAAGAACTTGAGCATATTTATAAAAAGTGTCTTCTCATTCAATAAAATTCGGGCATGCTTCAAAACAATTGAAGTACAGCATTGGTTCATCACTTAGGTAATCCTGATTACACAACACAAACAACAACTTAATCTAATTCTACTACTGGCTCCCTCTTCCTATCAAAGATGATTGGTTCCAGCTTCTTCTTCTTCTTTGCGGGTGCCTTTGTTCCAGAGGATGATGCAACCGCGTTCTTTGGCTCTCCGTCGGAAATCAGTTTAAGTTCCACTCCGAATAGCTTCACTGAGTTCTCCTTCCCTTGATTCCGAGGTGGCGGTTCGGAGCCGTGACACATGTAGGATATACTTCCCAAACACAAGCTGGGTGTAGATCCACCCAACTTATGTTCTGGGTCTTCGATCACCATCTGAGCACATCCCGACCATGCCCATCCTCGACGTATAGCTTTCCATCCGCGTCCCTTATGAGGCCAAATAACGATCTCCAAACGACGATCCATCTGCCCGTTGGAATACCAGCGACACCGATGCGCCAACGAACAGGAGAGAGTAAGCGATCCGGACATGTAGCGTCGACAGTGTGGAATTACGGTAGGCAAGATAATAGGTCACACACACATAACACACAACATACACACATAACAACAAGCAAACATACTATCCTCATTAATCACGATCCATATTTATTTCATCTTATCATCGTTTCCTTCATACTTCTCCTCTCTTGTTCCTTCTCCCTTTCACTAATCTCAATATCTTTTCCACATCATCCATTCTCAATCTCTTTTTCATTCTTTGCACTTATTGGACTCTTACTCGCATAAATATAATTAGCGTCTTATCGAGTTATAACCATCGATGATCGGGGGAGTTAAAGGATCATCAAGGTACGCGTTTCTTTCGTAGTTAGCACTCACATCTCAAGTCTACATCTCCTCGGCCAACCATCCACCTAGTCGGAAGCAAACAGGAGTACAAGACCTTTACCACGTGGGCACGACAGCTGTCACAACACATAAATGGTCCCTGACCAGGAGGCCCAGCCTCAATAATATCAATTCGTAATAATCATGGCACACTGCCTCGCAATGGCAAACCCAATGCCCCGTTCCAGTCCCTCTCACTGTTCTCGATTTGCAATCTAGGGGGCGACAGTATTGTTATAGTGCGCGCGCAGAACTTACCACGGTATTAGACCCAGTCCCCACCACGTTAGTGCACCACTTATGGAGTTCGTTCTGCCTATAACAATACTCTAGACTTCTTGACGTTTCACCGTCATCGTCCTCCCCTAATGCAATCTCGTCCTAAGTATCCGTAGATACTTATCGTTCCTTCCTATCCACTACTTCGGGTTAACTCTCATGACTCACCGCGCATGTCTTTTAAAGTCTTTTAATCTTTTCAATTTAATCCTAAGGTCGGCCCATCCTTCGTGCAACCCTTCAATGAGTCCCGACCACTAACTTTGCACAATCTTTTTCTTACATAGCACAGAGCTGGGATCACATCACAATTTCTAATCTCAATTCTCAAATTTTCTCATCATACTCCATTTCTCACCATCACCACATTCCAACATCTCTTTTCAGAACAATCCTTTCACAACTTTCTCAAAACCCTTTTCATAAACTTTCGCAAACCTCTTTTGACAAGCCTCTTCCAAAAATCCCTCTTTTCAAACCTCTTTCCAAAAATTTCCTTTCACAAACTTTTCTCAAAACTTTCTTTTCATAGTTCTTTTACAAAAATTGAATTTCACCAATCTTTTCAAAAAGTTCCTTTTCAAAAATCTTCTCAAAAACTGCTATTCGAAAACCTTTTCAAAAATCTCTTACCAAAATCTTTTCGAAGATCTCTTTTAAAAAATCTTTTCAAAAACCGCTTTTCAAATACCTTTTCAAAAGTCACCACTTTGCTGAGCGCTAATGGAGGAGCAAGCTCAACTCAACACTTGTCCCAGACTAAAACCCAAAACGAAAGGAGCCTCGCTCCGCTCAAATCACATCTCACTCCACTTCCACATTTTCCTTTCCCAGCTCTGGCTCGTTCTCAAAATTACCATCATTAATTCTTTCCCCAATCTCAAATCTTTATCATTACTCCTTTTCCATTGTCTCATTACTTTCAGTCCCATTACTTTCGCAACTCATTCCTTTCATTTCTATTTCTTATTTCCGGACGTAACAGACGTCCGTCAGTATTTTATTATTATTAATCAACAATACTCAATTTCATATTGCATAATTAAATAAACAATTAAATAAAAGCATACTATCAATCACACAACCATCACACAACAACAATGTGGTCTTTGTCACATTCATATAAGTGGCCACACAATCAAACAATTGCCGCTTATACTACTGACTCCAACCACTCAGTCCCGATCTTTGAGATGATACGGAACGTCCTAATAAATCACCTAAACACCACGGTGTCTTAGGATAGCTTCTCTCTCACCTGAGGTCCAGCATTGAAGTGCGTACCGTCTCCTCGTGTCCTTTTGCTGCCGACTGCCCCAATCTCTTTTCTATACCATTCCTCATATTAAATAAAACATTTTACGTTATTAACTTATTCAAGAAAATCTTGGGTTTAATACTTGTCTTTTCTTTTGTTGGGGAAAACTTTGAAAATATATAACCAAAATCAATTATTACTTGAAAACTTAGCTTTTAAATCATATGAAAACATTTTTAATCATAAAAAGCACATCCAAGTAATTCTGGACAGCAACATAGTTTTACAAAATCATTATATTAAGACTCTAAAAATATTGTAAAAACACTTTTACTTGAAATAACTTTTTAACTTACAATTATCATTTTACAAACCCATATTTTTATCATAAAACAATTTTGGATAGCCGTGGACACAAATTAAAATCAATTTCTTAAAAGTCAATTTAATATACAGCCACAATATAATTTCAAACAAACCACACCACATAAGATTAACAAACAACACTTAAGCACACAATTATTAATAAACCAAATTGAGTCAAATTCCACACCAACATATATATATATATATATATATATATATCCATGCACATTTCCTTTCATGCAATTAAGTTCCCTAAATCTATTTAAATCACTTAGCCGAATAAAAGCAAAGAAAATAAAACTAGGGTTTTGACAAACAAATTAAAACTAGGGTTTGACTTTGTTGACTTTTCTCTCTTCTCTCTCCCAGCTTCCTAGGGTTTGCTAGGCAGGCTGACGCGGCCTCCATGGCTAAGAAGAAGGGAAGACCCCCAAAGTCACCCTCTTCTCCTTCTACTTCTGTTCAGCATGACAAAAACCCTCAATCTTTCGATCTGACTCAACTGGATGATGAAGATCTTGCAGCAATTGATGCCTTGTCGCCTAAGCAACTAGACTCTTTGGTGCATGGAATTGAACTGATTTGCGATCGGATCAGCAAACAAGGTAAACCTGTAACACAATCAGGGGAGCAAGGGGATAAGCAATCTGGTGAATGTGATGCTCCAAAATAAAAAAGCCCAGCAATTGAATCAGTAGGTAATGATACAGTGCAGATACATAAGCAAAATGTGTGGGAAAAATTTGATATTTCAAAGTTACGTAATGCAGGGGGCAAATTAAATTTCATTCAACCTGAGTTGAAGGAAGGAGTTGCCCTAGGAAAAATTGAGCCCTCTGATGTTGAAGCAGAGGTTAAGTTCTGGCAAAATTCATTGGTTTGTTATGTGCTTGGAGCAAATCCACCATATCCGGTTTTGAGTGGTTTCTTAAAAAAGGTGTGGGGCCAGTATGGTATAGATAAAATATTGATGAATGCTGATGGCACCATGGTTGTGAGATTTAATTCTCTAGAGGGCAGGAATAATGTCTTGGAAGTGGGGGTTTATCATTTTGATAAAAAACCCCTTATAATTGCTCCTTGGACAGGAAGGTCGGTTACAAAGAGCTTTCTAGACAGATTCCCTATTTGGGTTCAACTGCCAAATCTGAATTTGAAGTTTTGGGGTAGTTCTGCATTAAGTAAGATTACCAGTTTAATTGGCACTCCTATAATGGCTGATAAGGTGACAGAGGAAAGGAATCGTATTAGCTATGCAAGGGTTCTAGTTGAGGTTGATCCTGCTATTTTGCCTGAAGAAATTCATTTTGAAGATGACAAAGGTAATATCGTTTCGCAAAAGGTGGTTTATGAATGGAAGCCTGTCTTATGCTGTAAGTGTTCTTGCTATGGTCATGACTATAATATGTGCCGAAAAGGAGTGGCTTAGAAGGGTAAACAGCAATGGGTTGAGAAGAACAAGCCTTCTCAAGAAGATATTCAGAAACTTGATGATGCTCTCAAGTTAAAAAGCAGTGTTGAGAATGGTACAGTTCCAGATGAAAATGTAGAAAAGGCTACAAATGAGATTGAGGTTGTGATAAATGACCTGACTAAAGGGAAATCTACAGCTGATTCAGAGGTTACAGTGAATGGTGAAGATGAGACTGGGAAGAATGGGTGGACACCTGTCACTACAAGGAGCAAGGCTCAGAAGAAGATGGTGGATATTCAGAGGGGAGAGTCTTCTAAACCCCCTAATGGATAGAATTGGAGCTTGGAATATTCGAGGTATGAACCACCCTCGAAAACAAAAAGAGGTTCTAGATATGTATAAAATTAATAATATAGGTATGTTTGCTATCTTAGAGAATAAGTTGAGAACTAAAAATTTTCAACAAGTTAGTATTCTATTGCTCCTGGGTGGGGGTCTTTTATTAATTTAGATGTTTGTGATGTGGGGAGAATTTGGGTGATGTGGAGGAAGGATGTGTTTGATGTTCAGGTGATTGCTAGATCTACACAGTATGTGCATTGTCATGTTGTTAGTAAAGGCACTCTTAAGCAGATGTTTGTCACTTTCATCTATGCTGAAAATGATAGTTTGGTCAGAAAGGAATTGTGGCAGGTGTTAAGTGGTATGAGCACTGTTATCAATATCCCTTGGTTTGTTTTAGGGGATTTTAATACATTTCTACAGCAGAGTGAAAAATTAGGAGGGTATCCTATTGATATAAATAGCAGCTCTGATTTTCAGGCGTGTGTTGATGAGTGTGGTCTTGTTGATATGAATCAATCTGGCTGTTTTTACACGGTGTAATAAACAAGATGGTGCAGATAGGATTGTTTCTAAATTAGATAGAGCAATGGTGAATCTTCTTTGGTGTGGTGAATGGCCTAATGATGCTACTACTTTTACTAATCCAGGTCTTTCAGATCATTCAGCTATTATTGTTTACTCGGGTGTTCAAGAGGTGAGAAAAAAGAGATCTTTTAAGTTTTTTAATATGTGGATTAATCATGCTGATTATTTCAATATTGTAAACCATTGCTGGGGAAAGAACTACGTTGGCAGTAGAATGTTCTCTATATGTAAGAAGCTAAAAGATCTTAAGGGGCACTTATCAAGGCTGAATAGAGAGCATTTTTCTAATATAGATGCCAGAGAGGAGGATTTGAAGCAGAGATTAGATGCTATTCAGGTTGAATTGAGAGCTAGGCCTATGGATGCTGATCTTCATGCTGCTGAGAAAGACATAGCTGGACAGTATAGGAAGGTGCTTCAAGATGCTATCTCCTTCCTTAATCAAAAAGCTAAAATAGCTTGGTTGAGGGATGGGGATAGTAACACTAGGCTTTTCCATGACTCCATTAGGAAAAGGAATTATCAAAATAAAGTCCTTAGAATTACAAATGAATCAGGGGTTTCAGTGTCAGGTCAAGATCAGATTCAGAAGGTGTTTGAAGATTTTTATCAGGGTTTGTTCTTTTCTAATCATAGAGGGTTGGGCTACAACCAGCAAGTGATTGATCAGGGAAGTATCCTTATTCAGCCTATTTCTCATGATGAAATAAAGAAGGCTTTTTTCTCAATTGACAAGAATAAGGCCCCTGAACCTGATGGGTTTGGGGCTGGTTTCTTTCAGGCTTCTTGGGACAGAATTGGGGCAGATATGTGTATGGCAGTCAGAGAATTTTTTGACTCAGGGCATCTCCTTAGAGAGATTAATCATACCAATTTGGTTTTGATTCCTAAAGTTGACTCTCCTTCTACAGTCACTCAATTTAGACCTATAGCTTGTTGCTCTACTGTTTATAAAGCTATTTCTAAAATTCTTAGCAGTAGATTGGAAGAGGTTCTTCCTAGTTTGGTGCATGATAATCAAACAGCCTTTATTAGAGAGAGGAGTATATTGCATAATATACTCTTGTCTCAGGAACTGGTGAGATTTTATGGTAGGAGGAGGATTTCTCCTAGATGTATGATGAAGCTAGACATAAAAAAGCATATGATACTCTAGAGTGGAATTTTATTGAGGACTTCCTAATTGATTTAAAGTTTCCTATGAAGTTTGTGTCCTGGATTATGAGATGTATCAGATCTGTTTCATTTTCTATTGTCCTTAATGGACATCAGGGCCAAAGGTTTTGGGTCTCTTGGGGTATAAGGCAGGGGGATCCTATGTCCCCCCTCATTTTTGTGCTTGCTATGGAGATTCTTACAAGGAGTTTGTTACTGGCTTCAAATCAGATGAATTTCAGATTTCATCCAGCATGTAAGGAGGAGAAACTGGTGAATTTGGCCTTTGCAGATGATCTTATGATCTTCTGCAAAGGTCATCCAGCCAGTGTCAGGATTGTGCATGAGACTCTGACCAAGTTTGCTGAGTGGTCAGGTCTTGAGGTTAGCCCTGAAAAATCTTTCATTTTCATGGCTGGAGTCCCTATGGCTACTCAAGATATGCTTATGAACATCACTAATTTTCAAAAGGGAGATTTTCTTTGTAAGTATCTGGGCATTCCTCTCTCATCTAGAAAGTGGAATGCTAGCACTTGCAAGATTCTTGTTGAGAAAGTTATGAAGAGCATCAATTATTGGAAGACTAGAAATTTGTCCTATCAAGCTAGGGTGTGCCTCATAAATTCGGTTCTAATGAGTTTTCATAGCTATTGTGCCTCTATTTTTATTATTCCAGCTGTTGTTTTTAAAGATATTCAGAGCCAGTGTAGGAAGTTCCTTTGGAATGCTAATGATGATGGTAAATATAAAGCTAAAGTGGCCTAGGAGAGTGTTTGTTGTGATAAGAAGTTTGGTGGATTGGGAATTCAAAACTGTGGTAATTGGAATAGAGCTGCTCTTGGGGCTCAGATCTGGAATATTGTTGCTAATAAAGAGTGTTTATGGGTGCGTTGGATTCACTCTTACTACTTAAAGCATCGATCTTTCTGGGATTGTGAATGGCTACAGGGTCAAAGTTGGCATTGGAAGCAGCTTTTGAAGATTAGGGATGCGTTTAGAACAGGGTTTGTGGCTGACTTGTGGATTGCTAATGCAGATGGATGCTATACTATTCGTTCTGGCTATCAATTCCTACAAGGAGTTCGACCTATCTTCCCTATGTGTAAATTTGTGTGGAATAGAGTTTCGATTCCTAAGCACACATTCCTCTCTTGGTTAGTCATGCATGTGAAAATTCAAACAAGAAATAAAATGGGTTGGAGCTACATACCGAATCACTGTAGTCTCTGTGTTGGGGATGGTGAATCGGTGCCTCATCTATTCTTTGCATGTCCCTGGAGTCGAGAGCTTATGTCGATTTGTTTGAGCTGGATTGGGTTCTCTGCTTTTCCATGGAGATTCAATCGTTGGCGCAGGTGGATTGTATGGGTTGCTCGAAGGAGGAAGATCAGGAAGCTTCTTTGGGCGATGGTGGGGGCGGTGTTGTATCATGTCTGGTTGGAGAGAAATTCCAGAACATTCAACAACCTTTCCTCTTCTCCTCAGCAGCGGTTTAGGCTTATTAGGAAAGAGATAGCAGTTAGAGTTAATTATTGCATTAAAGATTTTATGACTTGGCAAAATAAGTTATTAGTTGATAGAATTTGTAATGAACTTTAATTAATTGGTTGCTAGAACCCTTCATAGAAGGTGGCTTTCAACCAATTAATTTGTTTTGCACATTTTCCTTTGAGCTGAACCCTTCCTAGAAGGTGGTAGGTTATTGGGAATGGGTTTTTGTTTGATATTCTTTTTGCTTGTGGAATAAGATTTTTTCTTCTACCAAAAAAAAGAAAATAAATCAAACATCACAATTCAAATTACATGAATCAATCTATTTTGTTCTAGGCATTTGGATTCTATTTTCTTTTAACCCTTAATAGAAAACACATAGGCACACACGATTACACATATATTCATTCAAACACACACTCACATACATATGCAACACTCTTCTAATATTAACTTAATTTGGTTATTTCCTTTATCTTTAAATAAAGAACCGATTAGGAATGGGTGTTCACAACACAACTTTAAAACAATTTATTTTAATATAATTTCACAAAACATACTTATTTCTTTTATGTCTTTTCATTGAAAAAGACTCTAACCTACTAATCCTAGCTAGGCCAAAGCATCATCATAACAAATCAAGACTTTAATTTAATTTTAATTTTTTTTTAAATATTCATCATGCATGCACATATAACATGAATTAAAGCAAAGATCATTTTCTAAAATCTTGTTTCCTTACTTTCTTTATAAAAACCGTGAGCTTCCACAAGAAAATTCAGCAAGCAAAATTCTAATAACAAAATAACTCAAAAAATTTATGTCGAAGCCTTTAACTTTTAGAAATCACATGTATGTACCTAAAAATCTCTAGGTGAACAATTTTCAACATGCATATAAACAAAATGATGATCTAGTGTGATTTCCTATTCTACCTAGACTTTGACCGAATGGGGACATGCAATAAGGCAAAGTTTTATAATTTTATTTTCTACATGCAAACATCTAAATTCATGGTTCATATCATGAAAACTTAAAAGTATCATTCATTTTCCAACTATCACCCGAATCATCATCATCACACACACAAACCTTGATTTAATTTCTTTTCATAGTAGAAATTATTTTTAAAACTTATTTTCTTGTGAAAAACCGTGACTTACATATGAGAAATTAATACTTTATATTCAAATAAGACACACAAAATTCAAGCTTCATGTTTTCTTAAAATTAATCATGGATCAAGACATGCAAAAGAAGATCAAGACAAGAACGCAAACTTAAACTTAAATCTTCAAACAAGCCGAGAGAAATAAGCTAGAAAATAACATAGAAATAACATGAAATTACATGAATCAAACTTACAACACCAAGACCTACTTTTCTACTCATGGCCGAATCACTTAGTTGTTGATTTGGTAAGTTATGAGTTCATTCATTCTCAAAAGTCCAAGGTCAAGACATAAAGGGAACATGCAAGGAAAATAAGAACTACAAGGCCACAAAATCAACATGCATAAGAAAATTAAGGAAATCCATGAACACGATCTCAAATAAAATCGTGATGAAGGAAAATCACAAAGAAGAGATCAAAACTTTTTCACATCAATATTCAAGATCAAGGCATAAAAATAACATGCAAGACGTTTAAACCTCAAGATTACTCGAAAGTAATTGCATGCATCACAAAATCAAAGTCCATAAAAAGTCCTTTACAAAATGAAAATTACTTAATTAAAACTCTATCTACCTTAAGTCCTAACTTAAACCTTCAATCTCCTCTTCTCCTCCTCTTAATGGTTTGCCTCGGTCTCTCTCTCTCTTCTAGGGTTGGTGGGGTTTTCTCCTTGATCTTTGAAGAAGAAGGTGGTTGAGGAAAGGATTGAAGAGGCTTGGTTTTAGGGCTTTGGGATTTTTGCTCTTCTTCTTCTCTTCTCCTCACGGTTTCCTCTTTCTCTCTATGTGTCCCAAGAGTGTGATAATACTCTTGGACTAAGTGTGTTGATGTTGGTGTGGGAAGGGAAATGGATGAGGGGAATGAAATAGGATTCAAAGCCAACACATACCCACACACACGGCTTTAAGGGTAAATGCAAGTGTGGTTAATTTTCCTCTTTTAGCCTTGGCTCATGTTGGTAGCTTGAGGGCAATTCGGTCCAACCCATTTGTTGCATGGGAAGGGTCTTTTCGTTGGAGACATGGAGGAAGGAAAGTCCTCCTAGGCTCCATGAGTCATCTCTCCTACTCTCTCCCTATTTCAATTTTAAATTTCTCATTTCTTAATGCATAAGAAAATGCATTCTTCTTGGCTCCTCTATCCTTCCACTTGGCCGAACCACACACATGCACACACTTATTCACACACAATTTTCTTTCCATGTTTATCATATCAACACATAGCATTAATTTTTATAAAATCATTAAGTATATAAATTTTCTCAAAAATCAAATTTCTAAATGTTGGACATTAGTTTAGAAAATCATTACTTCAAAATCATTCATTATCTTGAAAACATGATTTTTAAGAAAATCGTTTAAGAAAATATCCTTTCAAAACAATTTACTTAAAAATAAATTCCTTTAGTGTTTTAAATTTATATGAGGAATTTACGGGGTGTTACATTCTCCCCAACTTAAGGATTTCTCGTCCCCGAGAAATACATTGTAGATTGGGTAGCTGGGCATCAGCATTCTCATGTCATTCTGAGGTTCCTCGTTAACCGCTCTCAGGTGAGAAGATTCCCCTCGCACTATCGCTTGTGTGTCGAGTCGGGTTAAGTCCCACAGACTAACCAAAGAAGATGTCACCCTCTTATTGGGTCGTCGTCTCAAAAGTCCAACCAGAGGTACGGACTTGGGGAAAAATCAAGCAATCAAAAACACACACACATCTCCAAAAACAAGGATTTTGCCTAAAAATCGTTAAATACTTACTACTTCCTATAACTTGAATTCCCACCTAGACGGACTCCTCTTCAGGCTTCTTGACGAGTCACCGTCATTGCCTTCCCCTATCCCAATCATCAAGTGAGTACCACGCAGGTAAACACCGTATCTTCCTCTCCACTACTTCGGGTAAGGGTTTTAGGGTGAAAGGGTTCTATTCGATTGTCCTACTGTCGACCCATCCTAAGTCTCCTCCGTCATACAGCACCAACCATATGCGGGTTGCCTCTGATGGGACTCGACTACGATATTCAAACATGTGGCTAACCGCCAGTCATCTCAACACGTGGCTAACCGCCAATCATCTCAACACATGGCTAACCGCTAATCATCTCAACTTGTGGCTAACCGCCAATCATTTCAACATGTGGCTAACCGCCAATCATTTCAACATGTGGCTAACCGTCAATCATTTCAACATGTGGCTAACCGCCAATCATTTCAATATGTGGCTAACCGCCAATCATTTCAACATGTGGCTAACCGCCAATTACTATCATCATGCTCGGCCACCGCTGCATCCACACTCAAGTCATCGTCGTCACGGCAGCATCAACTCGTTCCGCATTCTTGGCGCATCGGCATCATCCGGTTCCATCACGCGTTCCAGCCCTTAGAGTCTTACTCTAATCGTCAGGGGGAATTCTTAAAGTTTTTCTATGTCTTTTCTATTCTTATATTATGACGCGGGATGATGCATTATTCTCATGCAACAACAATGTAAGCAGCAATATAACTCAACATAAACAAATATTTCAATCAATCAATACCATGTAATGGCATAGGTCTGAGTCTTCGTATACCTCGATACAAACAATCACACAATTTATCGGGTATACTACTAGCTACAATAGTCCTTTACTCCGACTTTGAGAGAGTACGGAGTGTCCTAGCATACTCACTAGACACCAAAGCGTCGTAGGATAACTTCTCTCTCACCTGGATTCGCAGTTACTGATCCTACGAGTTCCAAACGATTTGCTTCCTTCCTCGTCTGCCCGACTCCAACTTCTTTCAAGTCCCATAAAATAAATATGTGAGTGTTAAGTTCTATTAATTATTATTATTAAGATTATACTCAAGACAACTTAAGAAAATTCAAACATTGACTTCATTTAGAAGTTAGGACATCACTTCTCTTAACTCAAACTTGCTCAACCTCAATCATTAACTTTTATACTTTAGAATCATGAGAAAATAACCTCCTTTTAAGTTCCTGAAAACTCTCCTCGCACTTTGTCATCCACACAAACGGCTGTCCCTTCCTTTTTAACTTCGTCATTGGCGAGGATAATCTTGAGAATCCTTCGATGAAACGCCTATAATATCCTGCCAAACCGAGAAAACTTCGGATTTCTGTCACCGTCGTTGGCACTTTCCAGTCCAATACCGCCTTTACTTTGGCTGGATCTACCGCTATTCCTTCCTTTGAAATTTCATGACCCAAGAAATTCACTTCTTCCAACCAGAATTCGCACTTCGAGAGCTTCGCATACAACTGCTTTTCCTTCAGAATCTGCAGAACTATCCTCAAATGTTCCTCATGTTCCTCTTTGTTCTTGGAATAAATGAGGATATCGTCTATGAATACTACCACGAATGAATCTAAGTATGGCTGAAAGATTCTGTTCATGTAGTCCATAAACACTGCAGGTGCATTAGTCACTCCAAAAGGCATGACTAAATACTCAAAATGCCCATATCGGGTCCTAAAAGCAGTCTTTGGAATATCTTCTTCCTTTACCCGAATCTGGTGATAACCCAATCGAAGATCGATTTTCGAAAATATCGCTGCTCCCCTCAACTGATCCATCAAGTCGTCTATCTGAGGTAGAGGATACTTGTTCTTGATCGTTACCTTATTTAGTTGGCGATAGTCGACACACAACCTCATACTGCCGTCCTTCTTCTTAACTAGCAAAATTGGAGCTCCCCAAGGTGACACACTAGGCCTGATGAGTTGCTTTTCTTCCAACTCCTCGATCTGCTTTTTCAGCTCAGCTAGCTCTACTGGTGCCATTCGGTAGGGCGGTCTAGAAATTGGTCCAGTCCCCGGTATCACATCGATTGAAAACTCGACCTCTCGAATAGGGGGTAATCCAGGAATGTCGTCGAGAAAAACTTCTGGGAAGTCTCGAACTACAGGCAGTTCTCGAATGTGATTGTCCACATCGACGTCCAATGAAGTCGAGAGCATGTATACATGGGCTCCCTCTCTCAGAGAAGCCATGACTTGATTGGCAGTTACGTGCTTTGGTAAGGAATCGTCAAGGTTTCCAAAGGTTAGGGTCTTAGTGTAACAATTCAATTGAACATGGTTAGCGGATAACCAGTCCATCCTTAAGATAACATCAATTTGGGATAAGGGCAATGTTATTAGGTCAAAGGGAAAAGTCCTATCGTCTATCACTACAGGACACTTAGGGAAAAAAGTTGAAACTGTGACCGGGTCACTAGTAGGGATAAATACAATCAGATCATATGGTAAGGAAGCTACCATTAAGTGCAACCTACTCACAACATCATTAGATATAAAAGAGTGTGTGGCACCTGTAACACCCCGATTCGGCAACTTGAAAACTTACGTTCAAAGTAGTGAAAATTAGGGACAAATTTTTTTTTTCAAACAAGTGGTGCACAAGATGAGAACACTTAGGTTTCCAAAACATAGTTATAACTAAAACCTGTGTTCTCATATTGTACAAAGCTTTCAAGTTCCAAACCGAGATGTCACAGGACACCGCACTTTGAAACTTATTTTTCAAAACATCTTTTAAAACGTGGCCCGTTTAACTATTTCCAAAACATCAGTATTCAACGAAACTTTTGCCGGGGTACAGAATGATAGAGCTAATGTCACTAAGTACTTACAATGGAGTACAATGCTCTGAGGGGGATTTTCCTATCCTCTAGTTGGACTTTATACAGCTTGTCGTCCATCTCCGGATCTTGGTAGCCCAACTTCCCTTGTTGCACATAGAGTCGACCTCATTCGCTGCCTCAGTGGTCTCCTCTAGATATATTTGTCAAGAACAACTTCTATGCTCCTCTCGTAGGGTACCGATGCATCACTACACACTATGCCACCTACCGGTTGCAATATCAACGATTGTCGATACGACAACACGGTAGGAGAGAGTCAGTGTTCCGGACACTAACGGGTTGACCATGCGGTCTCAGGATAATTGAATATGAAGATATACAGATTAATAAAACAACGTACTATAACATGTAATGCACATAGCATATATGAATCACATAGAATAAAACATATCATAATACTCTAAACACATCAACACTCATCATTCATAACCCATTAATTCATTCACACTCTTATAACACATTCTCAGAGTCTTTCTCATGAGCTTTCACAACTTAACTCCATTTTCCTTTCATCATAACTTTCACTCTTATCTATCATTCCAAAAAAAATCATTTCTTATATGCTCATCTTAGTACATATTATTTAATATTTTGATATGCTTCTCTTTGAAACATCTGTGTCTATTAAGTTTTATTGATCCGAATAGCATCAATGATGAGGGGGACACATCATTGAGCTCACACACGTCTACATCTCCTCGGTCAACCACCCAACCTAGTCGGAAGCAAACAGGAGTACAGGACCTTTACCATGCGGGCACGACAGTTGTCACACAAACAAATGGTCCCAGACCAGGAGGACTCAGCCTCAAATCAATCATATCATATATAAACAGGCACGCTCTCAGCGGCAAACACAAATGCCCCATTCCAGTCCCTCTCATTGTTCTAGACTTGCATCGAGGGGGCGACAGTATATTTCTAGTCTATAGTGCGGAACGTGCCACGACATTAGACCCAGTCCCCACCACGTTAGTGCACCACATGTGGAGTTGTTCCGCCTAGAAATACACTCTAGACTTCTTGACGTTTCACCATCATCGTCCTCCCCTCCTGCAATCCCCACCTGAGTATCGGCAGATACCCATAGTATCTTCCTCTCCACTACTTTGATACGACACTCATGCCTCACCGCGTTTGTAAATGTCTTTTAAATCTTTTAAGGATTTAACGTTTCATTTAGCGTCTTAATCCTAACGATCGGCCTGTCCTTAGTGCATCCCTTCAAAGAAGCCCGATCACTAAGCGCAAACTGAGAAGTGTTTAGTATAATCTTTTGAAAAGTTTATATGAATTGGAAATGAGAAGTGTTACTTTGCAAATTATGAGTATGAGAAATGAAAGAAATAAAGTGGTAATGGAAAGTAAGGAAAAATAAGAAGGTCTGCAGCTATTAATCGCGTTTTGGGATCCACACCCATTAGGTGCACACGGTTAGGACAGGGTCCTACTAGCAAAGTAGGCCCGAATTAGCCCCAATAGGTACAAAGCTCGCTCAGGAAAAATCCCCATAAGATCAAAGGCTCGTTAGGTTACGTGGATCCTACGCGATGATTAATAGCTGCATTACCAAATATAAACATGAAATATGAATAAATGAGAATATATGAAAGAGAGTGAAGAAAAGAAAATAAAGAAAAGGCCCTAACGAGGGAAAGGTCTTATGGGTCAAGAAGTCCTGAGTGAGAAGAAGTCCTATTGGGTGAAGATACCATCCTAACCAATTGTGCAGCAAGAATACCTAATGGAATTCATAATGCAAGCAAAGTTAAGATACAAAAGTTAAAATCTTGTGAAAGTAAAAGTCATGTTTAAAGTTGAAGAAAAACCAAGAGTGTTTATCATTGATATATATATATATGATTTAATTTCGAACCAATAAGGTATGCAATGAAGCATGATTTATGTATGTGTATGAATTGATTGTTGCATGCCTTAGTTGTTCTTATGCCTCTTTAAAATGACATTTCTGGGTTCGTGGATTTCTCACCCCTTACGCCCATTTTTCAGGTTCAGAGTTAGATTTCGAGGTCCCAGCCGAGCAGGATCACTCTCCCAACTAGGGAGAGTAGTGGTTCATACTTTTATTCTACTAGTTTTGGATTTAGTTATTTTGAGATTTTATATAAAAACTTAGTTTAAACTTTCCTTATGACTTAGTATATTTTTGTGGTGCAATGTGTGAGCACCTTTGGGCCGGATTTCCTCCGCTATGACGGGGACGTTCCGTGCATATTTTTGTTGTAAATAATACCTATGTAATGTTGCAAAACTAAATGAGTGCGGGGCTATAGAATGAGCTGGGGAAACACCCTAGCACCGCACATAAGTAAAAGGAACTGAACTGGAAAATGTATTTTTAACATTCACGCAGGTAGCAGGTTTTCAAGAAATATGGAAAATATCTGATAAACAGAGGAGACTCTGTTGGATTTTTCCTAAAAATTTTCTATAACTAAATACTACTAAATATATTTTCTAAATAAGGGTAATTAAGTAATTCCACATGTGTACCCCTTTGTTTGTAAAAGTTAGGAAAAGAAAAATTCTAGACCACTATTTTAATAATGAATTTAGGCTTCCCCACTCTGATAATGGAGTTAGAAATTAATTAAGCAAAGAAAACTCATAAAATCTTTGTTTAATCGTATAATAAAACTTAGGGTGTCACATTCATGGTATCAGAGCAGTTTTGTCCTCGGCTATGGAGTTTCATTACTCCTTGATTTCTCATCAAGCGAGAAATTGTTCAAATGTCAATGTTTAGGTTCATCTTTAGTAATTCTTAAATAATTTCCTTTAAGTCTTTCTTCTTTAAATTCTTCTTGGCATACTAATTTAGTTGTGATCTTCAACAAGGTAGATACCCTTCATGGCTCGTCGACAAAACGAGAATGATCGTCTTACAGCTATTCTAGAGAATCTGGTTCAAGCCAACCAGAATCAGGCTCAGAATATTGCAAACCCTGTCACTGCTGCTGTTGCTGCTATGCAACCACCCCAACCCGCCCCTCCTGCTATTGATTGGCTTTCAAGGTTTAAGAAGCAGGATCCTCTGAGGTTTGAAGGGGGACACAATCCTGATGGAGCCCAAGATTGGCTCCAGGATATTGAGAAAATATTTGCTTCTCTTCAGCCTCCACAGGATCAACGGGTTCGTCTTGCTGAATTCATGCTGATCGGTGAGGCCCAATATTGGTGGCAGCAGGAACATCGCGATCTTGAAGCGGCAAATCGGGAGATCACTTGGGAGCTTTTCCGCACTACTTTCTTGGACAAGTATTTCCCAGAGAATGAACGCAGAGAGAAAGAGCTGCAATTTCTGAATCTTGTTCAGGGCAACATGAATGTTGGAGAGTATGCTGCGAAGTTCCGGGAGTTGATGCGCTATTCACTTGGTTATAGAGATGTTGAGGAGAGGGCAAAATGTATCAAATTTGAAAGTGGTTTACGCTCTGAGATCAAGGTGCTGTTTGAATATCAGAATATCGCCAGTTTGTCTCAACTGATTAATATGACTAGTGCGTATGAAAAGAGCTTGCAGAATGCGCAAGTGACTGATCGGGGGAAAGCTGTGCAGAAGTCTGGAGGCCCGATCAAGGGTAAAGCACCTATGCATAAATCTGGTCCTTATTCTGTTAGTGGCAACAGAGGCCCTCAGCAATCCAAATCTGGTCACACAGGAGCTGCTTTTCCTAGTTATCCTTCATGCACTCATTGCGGAAAGCGTCATCTTGGTGAATGCTGGTTTAAGAATCAAGACTCAAAACCCAGAGTTTGCTTTACTTGTGGACAACCTGGTCATTTCTATTATGAATGCCCGAAGAAGAATGTGAAACAAGAAGTTAATACGACTCAAGCGCAACCAGTCAAGGGAAAGAAACCCGTTCAGAAGGGTAAAGTGTATACTATGGATGTAGACGAGATAGAGTATGGTGATGATAGTGGTGCATCGCATTCCTTTATTTCATCATCATGCGTCAAGAGAATAGGAGTGCCTACAGTGGTGATGCCGTATGTGCTCGCGGTGTCAACACCTACTAGTACCGCAGTGTCTACGTCTCTTGTGTGTCCAAATTGTTCTCTTCGAGTACTTGAGAGAGAATTTGACTTCAATATTATTTGCTTACCTCTCAAGGGGCTCGATGTCATCCTCGGCATGGATTGGATGGCGAAGAATAGAGTTCTTATTGATTGCCACAGCAAGGCCGTCATCTTTCCTAATGCAACCGTGTCAAATCTAGAGATTGAAACAGAATCAGATGTAAGCAAGATTCCTGTTGTGCAGGGATTCCCGGAGGTATTCCCGGATGATATTCCTGGTTTACCGCCACATAGAGAAGTAGAATTTAGCATTGATTTGGTTCCCGGTGCTGGACCAATATCAATTGCCCCGTATCGGATGGCCCCTCCTGAATTGGCCGAGCTAAAGAAGCACATCGAAGAGTTGTTTGCTAAACAATTCATTCGGCCTAGTGTGTCACCGTGGGGAGCCCCGGTATTATTTGTTAAAAAGAAGGACGACAGTTCAAGAATGTGTATTGATTACCGCCAGTTGAATGCGGTAACAATCAAGAACAAGTATCCACTTCCCCGAATTGACGATTTGTTAGATCAACTGAGGGGAGCGTCCATATTCTCTAAGATTGATCTTCGATCAGGCTATCATCAAATTCGAATTAAAGAGGTCGACATTCCCAAAACAGCTTTTCGCACCCGTTATGGGCATTTTGAATACGTTGTCATGCCCTTCGGCCTTACTAACGCACCGGCAATCTTCATGGACTACATGAACCGGATATTCAGACCCTTTTTGGATTCTTTCGTCGTTGTCTTCATCGACGATATTCTTGTATATTCTAAAACTCCAAGTGAGCATGTTGAGCACTTGCGGATGGTGTTGCAGATCCTCAGGGAGAAACAATTGTATGCTAAGCTTGCCAAATGTAGTTTCTGGTTAAATGAAGTGTACTTTCTGGGTCATGTCATTTCAGAAAAACGAGTGGCAGTTGATCCATCGAAGGTAGAAGCAGTACTCAAGTGGGAGAGACCCACTACAGTCACAGAGATCAGAAGCTTTCTAGGCATGGCCGGCTATTATAGGAGATTCATTCAGGGTTTTTCTAAGTTAGCACTTCCGCTAACCAAATTAACTCGTAAGGAGGTACCCTATCAATGGACAGAGGAGTGTGAGCATAGTTTTGAAGAATTAAAGAAGCGACTCACTAGCTCACCCGTCTTAATTTTGCCAGCTCCATCTCAACCCTTCGACGTTTATTGTGATGCATCGAAACAAGGATTAGGATGCGTGCTAATGCAACAAGGCAAAGTTGTTGCATATGCTTCTCGGCAAATTCGCCCACATGAACAGAATTATCCTACCCATGATCTCGAATTGGCAGCCGCGGTATTTGCATTGAAAATTTGGAGGCACTACTTGTACGACAGTCGATTCGAGGTGTTCAGCGATCATAAGAGCCTCAAGTATCTATTTGATCAGAAGGAGCTGAACATGAGACAAAGGAGGTGGATGGAATTTCTTAAAGATTACGACTTCAGTCTTCAATATCATCCAGGCAAAGCAAATGTAGTGGCGGATGCTCTAAGCCGCAAGACACTTCACGTTAGCAATATGATGATAAAGGAGATGCAATTGATGCAGGAATTTAGTAATCTCATGTTGGGTGTGCAGGTGCAAGAAAAGAGTATTATTCTGGAAATGTTGCAGGTGCATAATGAATTCATCGACCTGATAAAAGAAAGGCAGGCAGAGGACCCAGAATTGCAGAAGCTCTTTGAAAGAGCTCCTGATGGAGAAGAGCCCGATTTCATCAAGGGTTCGGACGGAATCATCCGCTTTTGAGGCAGAGTATGTGTTCCTAAAGATTTTGAAGTTCAAAGGGACATTCTTCATGAGGCACATAAGATTAAATTAAGTATCCACCCAGGTACCACAAAGATGTACCAAGACCTTAAAAGGCTATTTTGGTGGCCTGGAATGAAGAAGGCGATTGCAGATTTTGTATCCCACTGCCTAGTATGCCAAAAGGCCAAGATTGAACACCAAAAGCCCGGAGGCTTGTTAAGGCCTTTAGAGATTCCCGAGTGGAAATGGGATAGCATCTCTATGGATTTTGTATCTGGTCTTCCAAGAACCCCTTCCGGCTATGAAGCTATCTGGGGAGTAGTCGATCGACTTACCAAATGTGCTCACTTTATTCCGATGAATATGAAGTATAGTATGAAGAAGTTGACACAGCTATACATTCAAAATATTGTGAGATTACATGGAATCCCTTCAAGTATTATCTCTGACCGTGATTCCAGATTCCTCTCTCGTTTTTGGCAAAGTCTTCAACAGGCTTTGGGCGCAAAACTCAAGTTCAGCACAGCATATCATCCCCAAACGGATGGGCAAACAGAGCGCACCATTCAATCATTGGAGGACTTGCTAAGGACTTGTGTTATTGAGCAATCAGATAGTTGGGAACGCCTTCCGCCACTAATTGAGTTTACTTATAACAACAGCTTCCATTCCAGTATTGGGATGGCTCCTTTTGAAGCTCTCTATGGCAGAAAATGACGGACTCCACTGTGCTGGTTCCAAATCGGTGAAAATCTGCTTCTTGGTCCAGACATTGTGCAAGAAACCACATAAAAGATCAAAATGATTCAGCAAAAGATGAAGGCATCTCAGGATTGCCAAAAAAGCTATGCAGATAAGCGTAGACGGCCCTTGGAATTCGATAGTGGTGATCATGTGTTCTTAAGGGTAAGTCCTACCACCGGTACCGGTCGTGCAATCAAGTACCGGAAGCTCTCTCCCAGGTTTATTGGTCCCTACCAGATAATTGAGAAGGTTGGACCTTTGGCGTATCGAATTGCATTGCCTCCTCATCTAGCTAAGTTGCATGACGTATTCCATGTATCACAACTTTGGAAGTACGTGCATGACCCTTCGCATATAATTGATGTGGATAATGTACCTTTGAAAGAAAATCTGACTTTTGAAATCCATCGCATTCGGATTGAAGATCGTCAGATTAAGCAACTTCGAGGCAAACAGATTCCTTTGGTAAAGGTTCTCTGGCATCGCAATAATGTTGAAGAAGCTACGTGGGAGCTAGAGGACAAAATGAGGGAGTCATATCCACAATTATTCAACACCTAGCGAATTTCGGGGACGAAATTCTGGTAAGTGGGAGAGGATTGTAACGTCCTCAATTTAATTTCCAGTTAATTTATTTAATTAATTGTTATCAAAATATATTAGAGTTAATTAAGAAAAATTAAGATAATTAATCCAACGAGTATGTGAGGTGTTAGAAAGGAGTTAGAAAGGGGAGAATCGAAATCGGAATTGAATCGGGTTAAAAAGTGCAATTTTATCTAAGTTAAATTACCTTTCCAACAACCCTAGTTTGGAAAATTGTAATTAAATAATTACAACTCCAATCAAGATTTCCACCGTTGGATATGGAGTATGGATTTTTAGGAACCTTGCTTTAAAATTTGAGCAAGATCCGACGGTTAACGAAGAAGTTATGGTGATTTGAAAACACGATGAAAATAGAAGAAAAATAGAAAAGGCAATTAGCAGTGGTTAATCGAGTATTAATCGATTAACTGCCATTTTAAGCGAGTATTAATCGATTAAGTCGAGTTTTTCAGCCCAGAATACAGCGTTTTGGCCTTCTTCTTCACACATTCTTCCATGGCTTTCTCTCTCTACTAGGGGCCGAACTTCTCTCCCTTCTCTCCATGATTTCACCTTCAAATCATCACTTAAACCCATGAATAATCACTAAAAATCAATCCCCATCACCCACAAACCTTTAATCTTCTATCAATCTCTCAAGATCAAGGATTGGAAGCTCTCTCTCCCTCTCTCCACGTTTTTCTCTCTCATCCAGCAAGAGGGTTTTAGCTCAAATTGGTATTTTCTATCTTTAATCTTCAAAATCAAGGTAAGGGGGTTGATTCATGGGCTTGGGAGTTGAATTTTGGGTGTGTATAATTATGATTAAGTTTAGGGTTAGATAATATGATTTTCTCTCTTTAATATATATGTTATTGTTCATGAAATTGCTTGACCCTATTTGCTACATGAAATAAGCATGATTATTAGTTGTATTTGTGGTTTGTTTTGTATTAGTTGTTTACCTTGCAATTAGTTGAGGAATTTATGGAAATTGTAAGTAATAAGTTGAAAAAGGAATTTACGAGAATAAGGAGTAAGAAATTGTTTATGTTAGTAAATATGTAATTATGTAACTTCAAGTGAAAAAATGAGATGTTTTGAAAAGTTTATATGAATTGGAAATGAGAAGTGTTACTTTTCAAATTATGAGTATGAGAAATGAAAGAAATAAAGTGGTAATGCAAAGTAAGGAAAAATAAGAAGGTCTGCAGCTATTGATCGCGTTTTGGGATCCACACCCATTAGGTGCACACGGTTAGGACAGGGTCCTACTAGCAAAGTAGGCCTGAATTAGCCCCAATAGGTACAAAGCTCGCTCAGGAAAAATCCCCATAAGATCAAAGGCTCGTTAGGTTACGTGGATCCTACGCGATGATTAATAGCTGCATTACCAAATATAAACATGAAATATGAATAAATGAGAATATATGAAAGAGAGTGAAGAAAAGAAAATAAAGAAAAGGCCCTAACGAGGGAAAGGTCTTATGGGTCAAGAAGTCCTGAGTGAGAAGAAGTCCTATTGGGTGAAGATACCATCCTAACCAATTGTGCAGCAAGAATACCTAATGGAATTCATAATGCAAGCAAAGTTAAGATACAAAAGTTAAAAGCTTGTGAAAGTAAAAGTCATGTTTAAAGTTGAAGAAAAACCAAGAGTGTTTATCATTGATATATATATATATATATGATTTAATTTCGAACCAATAAGGTATGCAATGAAGCATGATTTATGTATGTGTATGAATTGATTGTTGCATGCCTTAGTTGTTCTTATGCCTCTTTAAAATGACATTTCTGGGTTCGTGGATTTCTCACCCCTTACGCCCATTTTTCAGGTTCAGAGTTAGATTCCGAGGTCCCAGCCAAGCAGGATCACTCTCCCAACTAGGGGGAGTAGTGGTTCATACTTTTATTCTACTAGTTTTGGATTTAGTTATTTTGAGATTTTATATAAAAACTTAGTTTAAACTTTCCTTATGACTTAGTATATTTTTGTGGTGCAATGTGTGAGCACCTTTGGGCCGGATTTCCTCCGCTATGACGGGGACGTTCCGTGCATATTTTTGTTGTAAATAATACCTATGTAATGTTGCAAAACTAAATGAGTGCGGGGCTATAGAATGAGCTGGGGAAACACCCTAGCACCGCACATAACTAAAAGGAACTGAACTGGAAAATGTATTTTTAACTTTCACGCAGGTAGCAGGTTTTCAAGAAATATGGAAAATATCCGATAAACAGAGGAGACTCTGTCGGATTTTTCCTAAAAATTTTCTATAACTAAATACTACTAAATATATTTTCTAAATAAGGGTAATTAAGTAATTCCACATGTGTACCCCTTTGTTTGTAAAAGTTAGGAAAAGAAAAATTCTAGACCACTATTTTAATAATGAATTTAGGCTTCCCCACTCTGATAATGGAGTTAGAAATTAATTAAGCAAAGAAAACTCATAAAATCTTTGTTTAATCGTATAATAAAACTTTGGGTGTACACCTCCAAAAAGTTTCCAAGATTTCCCAGTTGCTAACCTCGTCACGTTTCCTTCGCGTCCGACACCCAAACTAGAACATTTTTCCCCGTGCGTTAGAACGTTTTCGATAAATTCTTAATTCCGTTTTAGAAAACACTTTTTTTTTTAATTTCTTCTTAAAGACACATTACCAATATCCAAAGACTCCAAAACCAAATCAGATTTCAAATAAAATATTTTCAAGAAAACTTTGAAACCATAATCTTCTATTAAAACAAATCAATTTTCCTGAACCTTTAAACGAATTCAAAACTCTAGAAACTCAGGCTTTAAAACCAATTTAAGTTGATTCATTAAATTTCCAAACATCACTTAAAAATTCCAAATTAATTTAAGTTGTTTAAAATCACATGTTTAAATAAAACATTTTTCTTTGAGATTCAAACATAGATTTTCACAAACAGACTTCACAAAATAATTTCAGCACACAAAACAGCACATACAATCACACACCACACAAATCACATTTTCAATCATTCAAACTATTTACTTAGATTATAACCTTAATAGATTAATTTAATTACACTTAAGAAAATAATTTAATCTTTTAATTAGTTTAGCAAAACCAAATCACTGTGATTAATAATTTCACAAAGACTTAAAATCATTAGATTAATATTATAAAATTCCTTTCACATAATCAGATCAAACCACAAGAATTAAAAGAAACACACATCACAGAGCATTATGCACCTAAGAATATAACTATCATCATGGTCATTTTATGAAAATAATTTTCCTATCAATTAAATATATGTTGGCCGAATTATACACATACAATTTTACAAGGATTTAATGCACAAATACAAACATACATACATGAAATCATTTTCTTCATTTTTAGAACCAAAAACTGTGAGCACACAAAAAGGAAATTAACACTCTTCAATTCATTTTCATTCACAGAACCAAGCAACAAGCTAAACCACAAAGGATTCACATGTAATTTCTTTTAAATACTTAATCATTTCATGCATGCATTTTTATTTTTAAACCTTAAAGTCAATTATCCTTATCATGCATGTAACCTATAGGAGGGACAAGTCTAGCTACCTATTTTCCCTAGTTTGACCGAATAGTAACATGCCTCAAAACAAGGATTTTGATTCACTTTTTAAACACACATAGTCATGCATTCACAAAATAAAAACATGTGAAACAACACATTATGTAACACTCATTTTATGTTATCTTACTTTATAAGAAAAGTAATAAGTTTAAGAATACTTGGACTTGTTTTCGTTGGAGAAAGATCTGAAAATAAGAAATTATCTCTTCCCTGGAAAATTTATTTTCACAAACACTTGATTAATAATGAAGGTGACTAGTAAAATCAGAGTTTTGCGGAAACATAGTAAAATCACCATATTACCCTCCCAAAATATATCAAGTGTAACAAGTCCACTATTATCAAATAAGTATTATGATGAAACTGAATTACTTTTATGATACCTTTTTCCAAAATATGTATCATACAAATTCTATTAAAAAAAATAGAAATGTCATAGAGCTGGTCACTGGTCCCTTGTCCAAACATCCTTCTGGTTGGATCCTCGATATCTGTACAACGGGTTCCCAACCCACATTTTCTACACTCTGCAAGCACCTAAGGGACATCTCCCCTTATTAATTCTTGTGAAAGCTAGATGCACGATCAACACCTAATAAGGGCATGGGGGTTAGCTATACATATTCGCATAATCAAATGAGAATAAAACTAACATCCACAAGTTAACATGTAGAAAATCATGTGCATAACCATATGAGCACACCCGGTTAATCAGAACAATTCTTTCAATGCAGGTGGCATGATGCATGATTTCCTTCCACAACCGAGGCCTCTAAAAGTCCATCTTGGACGTCCATCCGATACACCATTGTGTTCCCGGAACACTGACATTCGTTCCCAGAACTTAATGCCAAACCATACTTGGATGATAAGCATTCACTCCCAGAGTGTGCATCACGTTCCCAGAACGTGTAGCAAACCATACTTGGATAAATAAGCATCACTCCCAGAGTGTGCATCACATTCCCATAACGCATACGTTCCCAGAACGTACAAAAACTAGGTCCCGGACACTGGCCACATATCTATAATGTGTCATCCAGTAGGTTGCTTATCAAAGTGTTCCCAGAACGTATAAAACCAGGTCCCCGACACTGGCCACATATCTATAATGTGTCATCAAGTAGGTTATAATTTGGTACTCCCGGAGTACCCTCCTCATATTCCAAGAATATGATAAACGTTCCTACCAACCAAACTTCCATTCTATATGAATGCACAATCATCAAGGTTGGTTTTTATGTTTAATTCCATTATTAAACCAATGTGTTCCCAGAACACTAACATACGTTCCCCGAACGTATCGCAAACCATACTTGGAATAAAATCAAGCACCACTCCCAGAGTGTGCATCACGATCCCAGAACGTGTACAAGAAACCATGTCCCAGATGTAACACCCTCACAAATATTTAATTAAAATGAGTTTTATAAAAATATGGACTTGAAAATTTCGTTTTAAATCTTAACGAAAATCCGACAGAGTCTCCTCTGTTTATCGGACTTTCCCGAAAATAACTTTTATAAACCTGTCAACCAGTACAGTTCAGAAAATATTTATAAACATACTAATTTAATTTTCATGCCCTGCTAATCCAATAAAACATGTTCAGGGCGTGCACGAATGAAATATAACAATTCAAAAGAAAACTAAATTTTAACATAATAAACAACTCTCTCTTCTAATTAATTTTACAACACTCCACCCCGTGGAGTGTAGTCCTGCTCGGCCAATAGAATTGCAAGCTCAAACCTCAGTACCTGTGGAGATAGTAAGGAGTGGGCATTACACATAAAATGGGGAAACAGTTTCCAAATATGACATAATGCTATACTAAGCCAAACACATTTAACAATTCAATAACAATATAATAAAACTCTGCATAACACAATTCATGGTCAACATATCCATTGGTTTTACAATTCAATTACCAAAGTATTCCATTGGTTTCTCAAGTCAATCTTGCCTATTCATCCTTATACATCATTTTCATAAAGTCATTTATTCCTTCCACTTTAATCATATTCATAATTCTTTTCAATCTGTCCCTGGTCACGACCTACTGCGTCTGCACCCCTGTGCACTCACGTCTTACTGCGTCCGGGTATGTTTTCATTTCTCCCCTGGTCACGACCTACTGGGTCTGCACTCCTGTGCACTCACGTCTTACTGCGTCCGGGTATATATTTTCGTTTCTCCCCTGGTCACGACCTACTGCATCTGCACTCCTGTGCACTCACGTCTTACTGCGTTCGGGTATACATTTTCATTCTCCCCTGGTCACGTCCTACTGCGTTTGCACTCCTGTGCACTCACGTCTTACTGCGTCCGGGTATATATTTTCATTCTCCCCTGGTCACGTCCTACTGCGTCTGCACTCCTGTGCACTCACGTCTTACTGCGTCCGGGTATATATTTTCATTCTCCCCTGGTCACGTCCTACTGCGTCTGCACTCCTGTGCACTCACGTCTTACTGCGTCCGGGTATATATATTTTCTCATTCTCATTTTCCATAATAACATTTCCTCTTATTCATATCAACCATTTCATTTTTCCAGAAAAACCACTTAACTTCTTATCAAGTAAATTACTTAAAATTAATCACCACATTACACATTTGCATCATCAAATCACCACTATTAAATCTTATAATTTAATTAGCACAAAATCAACATTTTATTAATATCATCCCCATTATCCTTAATTCATACTTAATTTCCATACTTTGCCTTGGTTTATAAAATAAAATCATAACTCAAACATTTAACGAAATTAGCACTTCAATTATAAACAACACCAAGTCACATGCTTATATACCAAATATTCAAAATAAAGCATATCATCATCTAATTAATTTTCCTATGTCATAAGCTCTAGTTATTTATTACCCTATATTATAACAACCTAACTAACACATAACTCTTAGTACCCATTATATGCATATTGTAAACTAAACCCCAGAGTAAGGTAATACTCACTATAACCCACTCCTCACCTCAAGCTCTTTGAATTAGAGGGAGAATTTGTGCTTGGAGCACACTTGAGAAGATGCCACAACTCAATAGAGAGGGAGGAACCTAAAATCAATAAAATAAAGGAACAAAATATCAAACTTTGCCCAAGAATCTTGAGGGAATTCGTGACCCCATCAAGTTCCTCAAGGTTGTTGACTAAAGCTTCAAGGGAGGATGAGGGAGAGAGAGAAATTCGAATTCTAGGGAGAGAAAGAGAAGAATAAAATCAACATTCACTTACTTGGAGCAACAAGGAAGGACTTGGGGATGGACTTGGAGTGATCCTCTTGAGGATTGATTGATGAAAATGGAGGATTTGGTGCCCTAGGAGAGAGAGAATTCGAGTTTCTCAAGAACTAAGAGGTGGACGCACCTTTATTTTTTTTTTCAGCATCTACAGCCTTTAATCGATTATTAATCGATTAAGCCATTTTCCATTTTCTGACCTTAATCGATTAAGCTGCAGTTTAAGCGATTAAGCTGCAGTTTAATCGATTAAGCTGTTCAGTTTTGCAGTACCCAGACTTTGAATGGTCATAACTTCTTCGTTACCCGTTGGATCTTCCTCAAATTTTAAGGCAAGCTTCCTTGCATATCCTACTTCACATCCAACGGTGGAATTCATCTTTTGAGATACCAATCTTATTATTTTAATTTCCTAAGTTCCTATGTTTTAAACCTAAAATTACATGCTAATTTGGCTAAGTTTCTCCCTCTTGCTCTCACTTCTTCTACCCTAAGACCATCATAACATAAATTACAATATAAGTAAAGTTTGGGAATTTTTGAATGAGCCTTGATGAAGGGGGGATGAATTTGCCTCTGAAAAATGGAGAGGAAATGCATCCTCAACACCTATAAATAGATAGCCTTAGTTCCCACATTTTTCACACACAAAACCTTGATAGTTTTACAAGAGAAAAAAAATAAAATTCTAAGAGAGAAATAGAGAGAGGGGGTCGATTAAGCTAGGAAGAAGGGAAGGAGTTGCTTTGTTTCTTGAAGTTTTTCTAAAAAGCTTAAGGAGTAGAGGTAACCCAAAATCACTTATTTATTTAAGTTGTTTTTAAATTGTTTTGTTTATATTTTTTTTAGATCTCCTTAATTTCTTCTATAATCAAGTTCTAAATTTTCCTTTTCATTTTAAAGTTATTTTTGAATATATTAAATTGTTCTTAAGTCATATGAATTAAGAATGAGAAAAGGGACACAAAAAGGGTTTTTAAAGGGATTTATCTCCCCTTTTCTTAAATTCTTAAGATGGCTAATAGTTTTGATGAGTTTGAGTAATTTAATTTCTGGGTTTATTTTCATTTTTAGAACATGAGGATTGTAGAGAATTTTGTGTGAACAAATAAGTTTTTATTCATTGTCTTTTTAATTGTTTTTTTCTTGGTTTTAAGAAATGAAAAAGAAACAAGTAAATAACAATGGAAAAATAATAATTTCTAATATGTATATATATATATATACCGTGGCATATATTAAGAAAATTGAGGATTGATTTGTGTATTTTAATATGTGTAGTGTGTTGTTGTTTAATATAATAAAAGAGAATAGAAATGAATAAAAGATTAAAATGAATTTTTAATTTGGTTTTTATCTTTATTTTTGTTCTGGACGTGTATGTATATATATATATGTATATTGTGGTAATTGTTATTATTTCATGTATATTTGAGTTATAATTAAGTCTCTAAAAAAAATGAAAACAAATAAGTACTTTTCTTTGAAGTAGAAATGAAATGAAAATTATTTAAGGGAACTAAAATTTATTTTTGGAAATAAAATAAATTCTGGAAATTTGTAATGTTCTTAAAATGTATGGAATGGTAATTTATGGAAATTTTATGTAATTGTTATTGTTTGATTGTATCTGATTTTCTTTTGTTTGGATTTAAGTTAAATAAAAACAATGAATTAGGATGATGAATAAAATTTTCTGAAGAAATAAAAAAATATATATAGGCCGTGAGGCCTATGGTTTTTTTTAAATGATTTTTGTAATTTGTTTGTTGTTTGGTGTATAATTAAATTGTAGTTTATTGTTTGAAAGAAATAGGAACAAATGGTAGTTGTTATAAACTTATAATAACATGTATTTTTGAATGATTGTATGAGTATGTGATTAATGTGTTTGTAAATATTAATTGCTGGAAAAATTGTGAATTATTCCTTAAAGAAATCTACTTTATACTTTGTTAATGATTTATAACTTTTGTTTTGAGTATATAAAGTGAGGTAATTATATTATATAGAGGTTTTAAAAAATTAAAATGTTTTTGCCTAACGTTCTAGTAATGGTCGAAATTTAGAGGAAGAAATAAAGTTAATTGAATTTGTATAAGTTATTTGATAATTGTTTTAGTTTGTCTATGGAATGAAATTACATGTTTTATGGAAAAGGTTCATTTCTAAAAAATTTAGTTTTGATTCTTGAAATTTAGTTTTATTCTGGAAAATTTATTTATTTAAGACCCCAAATGATTATTTTTAAGATTGTTAATGATACTTTGTTTGTATGTGCAAATATAATGTAGAAACTAATAGAAATGAGTGTTTTTAAGTGAGTAATTCAATTTTATACAAAATATAATTTGCTGTCCAGAAAAGTAAAAATAATAAGAAAGTACTATTTTTATTTGAAATATTAGTGTTTTACAGATTGTAGCATAAGTAGGAATTGTGCATAATTGTGTATGATTGTTTGGATTGTTTTACTTGAAATTCTTGAATTGATGCAACTTTTTCAGTGGCTGTACAGCAGATGCAACTATTTTATTTTGTTTGAATTTAGTCATTTTATTATAGTATAAGTTGTAATAAGAATTTAGGAAAAATCGGCATATGTTTTCGATGTTCTGTTTAAGAGAAATTGAATTTTTAAATTTGTATATGTATGCTGTCCAAAAATGAGGAATGTGCAGTATTCATGTTGTGGTTTGTTCTTTAAAAGATTACATATGTAGATTTTATGTTGATTTTAAAGTATAAGTGCTAAGGATTAGAAAATAAATTTTTAAAGTAATTTTTAATAATTATAAATAAGGTAGTACATGTGTTGAATGAAATATTGTTTGTACTTGTAAAGAATGATTGAAGGATATTCTTGAAAAAGAAATATTGATTTAATATTTAATTTTAAAGTTGTGTTAGTGTTTGTTTTAAAAATGATTTATTTTCTAAGTATTTACATGATTCTAAAACTTCAAGGACTTTGAGAAATTGATGTTTTCAAAGGTTATATTTGGTTAATTACTTTTAAGTTGGTATGAATATCTGTAAAGGTTATGGTGTAAAAATAATTATGTGAATGTACTGATGTTTGAGAGTGAATCCTCTGTAATCTGGTTTTGGTCTGTAACTTAATTTAATTAATGATAGAGAAAGTATTTTGGACTTTGAATGCTTGAGTTTACTTTCTTATATATGCTTATAACATGATTTTTGCAAAACTTGTTTACTGCTTGATCTGATTAAGATTTGCATCAAAAGAAAAAAAATACCTTAAAGTCATGCTGTATGAATAGTCTGAACATGGTAGTTGTTATAAGGTGCTTAGAAGTAAGATTATTAGTAAAAGAAAAATTTAGATTTATTCTTAAGATGTTATGATTATGTTTTTTTTAAAAGTTATATTTCAATTAGAAAAGTTTTATGATTTAAAGGCTAAAAAGAGAAAAAGTGATTTTCTGATACTGTAGTGTATGATTGATTTTCAAAAAGTTTTGGATTTTTAAAAGAGTAATTTAATTTCTAAGAGTTTACGTATATTTTTAAAGATGTCAAAAGATTTTAAGAAAATAGTATTCGTTCACAAGCTATAGCAATAATTAATTTTAAGTTGATAGAGTTATTTTGTAAATATGGTTTGATTAGAAGTTTTGCAATCGGGAAGCGATAGCGCGACTGCAATTTCAGCAGATTTTGATCCCTGCACAGCATACTAAGGTGAGAGAGCAACTTCCTGTAGACATAATGGCACTAAGGATTACAATAGGATGATTTCGACCATCTCAAAAGTCGGAATCCGGGTTACAAGTCGATATACGAGACGACGATTGAGTGTAGAATGTGTTTAGTCGTCCTTCGTTGAGACAGTGACTCTATTTTATTATCTGATATATTGTGATTATATTATATTATGTGTGCATGAGTATATGAGAAATGTTAAATGATTTTGAGAATACTGAAGGTTTTGTTGTAAATATTTTAAAAGAAATGTATGATCGAGAAATATTGGAGTTGATGAGAAATGATAGTTATGGAAATGTGAAAGAACCCTATGAGCAAGTTGTAATACGCTTGAAAGACGTACGAAATGATTAAGTTTGATAATATGCGATAATGATGTTTTGTATAGTGATGGTGCATCGTGGCACAATGACATTGAAATTATTTCCCTTTGAGTGACTAATCACGTGAATGAGTATGCCGTGATTACGTCTTGTGGATCCCACTGTACACCGATGAAGTTTTGCTATGATCCCTTAGAGGTCGAAGCCCGTTAGAAGCGCGGCTTAGAATGGGTCGACCAAACTTAGGATTAAGAAAAGATTTTAAAAGACTTTAAAAGACTTAAAAGACTTTAGGACCCAATCCTTTCTAACTACGTTGAGAGAGAAGTAGTGGAGAGGAAAGATACCGGATACTTGGAGGTCGTGCATCCCGCCAAGTGGTGATTGCGATAGGGGAGGGCAATGATGGTGATTCGTCAAGAAGCCTAAGAGCGCTACCCTAGGTGGAACGATGCTACAGTGATCAAGGGCACCTGCTGGTCGTTGGTCGTAGCGAGGACTACACTCGAGAACTAGGGATAGAGCTGTCGCCCCCTTGAACAAATCATGGATGGTGTAGAGGGAATCCGAATGGGACTAGAAGCCATCGATTATTTTTGATGAACTTATGAATTGATGATTGATTTTATTTTGCTGGCCAACTTGCGTGGTTTCAGCTGGTACGTACCCTTTGGCTTCGAGGTCAGCATGGTTAGAATTCCTGTGCATCCCATCTGCTTTCCGAACTAGGATATGGTTGGATATTGAAGGAGGAGATGTAACGTGTGTGCTAATTCTACCTTAAACTCCATAACTCTGTCTCCCTATAATAATTGTGGTAGATATCATTTGGAAAGATATATTGATTCTTGAATAATAATGTGTGTGACGTCATAGTAAAAGGTCGTGGATATGAAACCCTTGCAAAAATAACGATAACCTTGATAAAGTATGCAATATGGAAAGTAAGTAATTATGTCTTGTTATTGTATGCGTATGGTCTTATTGTAATCCCTTAGGTTAAGACCATGCCGTCGACAATCTATTGTCTGGATCGTTGACTCTCTTCTCTTTTCCTATCTTTCTATTCTCTGTGGTCATTTGGGTAATGATCACAGATGGCAGACCCAATAACTTGCTATATAGAAGTCTCGAACAACGGAATTGTGCATGCTGATGCTCTCGGTCACTGGGAGGTAAATCGAGAAGGATGGATTTGGACCGGACCGGCTAGAGTGGAAATCTTGGACCCAAATCAGCTAATCACTGGAAATATAAACGAAGTCTTCACCAGCTCTATGTTTATAAAGGATAGTGTGTATGGTGGACCATCGACGTATCACGATGTTCATCCAGCTTTGAGGCAGTTCACCTTTGAGGATATCCCCGATCCCGAAGATTTCCTTTTAGGCTTTATAGACGAAGAAGAAGAGGTTCTGGAAGTCTTTGAGGTGGATCCAGAGGACGAAATGGAAGATGACGGAGCAGAGCAGGAAGTAGAAGACATTCCTGAGGAGTCTGTTGAATGTATAATTGATCCAGAAGAAGCACCTCCAGTAGAGGACAGTGATGACAAATAGTATAGTAGTTTTTATATTTCTTTTAGGATGACAACAACTGATGATCTTGATGTAACCCCGATAAGGAAGTCATGTAAATTTCATTTTGATATTTGGGAACCCTTTTTGTAACGATCATTTTAAAGATATATAACAACAACTTATTCGAATTTCAATTGCAAGTTTTATTTTGAGGATGAGGATAGGTTGTAGCACTTCTTTTTGGAAAATAGAGTGGAGTTTGGAAAACCTTTTTATGAACCAAGTTATTGATAGAAGCTAAGAAACTAAGTTAGTCATGTAACCTTTTCAAAAACTAAGTTGAAAAATATTTTGGACACTAAGTTAAAATGAAAACCCTCTTTCAATTAATTATAACTTGTAATGTTCACCTTTATATATATATATATATATATATATATATATATATATATATGTTTCATGTTTATATAAAAAAAATGGCGCAAATTTTTAGTGAAAATTCTATTTCCAAATTGGGGTGTTACACTAAGAGGTGGACGCACCTTTATTTTTTTTTTCAGCATCTACAGCCTTTAATCGATTATTAATCGATTAAGCCATTTTCCATTTTCTGACCTTAATCGATTAAGCTGCAGTTTAATCGATTAAGCTGCAGTTTAATCGATTAAGCTGTTCAGTTTTGCAGTACCCAGACTTTGAATGGCCATAACTTCTTCGTTACCCGTTGGATCTTCCTCAAATTTTAAGGTAAACTTCCTTGCATATCCTACTTCACATCCAACGGTGGAATTTATCTTTTGAGCTACCAATCTTATTATTTTAATTTCCTAAGTTCCTATGTTCTAAACCTAAAATTACATGCTAATTTGGCTAAGTTTCTCCCTCTTGCTCTCACTTCTTCTACCCTAAGACCATCATAACATAAATTACAATATAAGTAAAGTTTGGGATGTTACACCAGACAATGGTCACATTCCCAGAATGTGTCATCAAGTTGGTTGCATTAGTTTAGTACTCCTAGAGTACAGGGTCAAGTACCCGAACATCTCAAACTATCCTTGCCAACCTATTTCATTACCTTTCTTTATGCATGTATTGCATGCATAATTTACTAAGGTTGGTCTTTCCATTAATTACTGTGATTTAGAAATATTTCAATTTCTCTTTTGAATGATTTATTTGAGGTATAGTCTTTGACACAAAATTCTCCTTTGAAATATCCCACAACATGTCATTAAACTTAGATTGGGTAAAACAAAGTCAATGGTATTCAAAAACTTAACTTTTTATTTTTCAGATTCAGGTACTAACCGGTTACAATTCTAGGCTAACCGGTTAGATTTACAAACCTGAACTGTTTACCATTGTAATTCAGAAAACCCTTTTTCTTAAATTCCCTACCCAATCCATAAACCAGTTCAACAATGTTTTATACCTCAAAAGCCATTGTTTGCATCATTCAAAAGTCCAAATCACATTTCATTCTCCAATGAACATAATTTCCTCTTGAAATTATTTCATTAACTTAAGGCATTAACTTTAATCTTTCAAGTCTGAACCTTGGCATTATAATAACTCATATTCAGACCATGTATACTGAAATTAAAGCTTAGATTTGAGCAGAGACCATTAAGATTTCAGGACTGATTAATAAACTAATTTTCTTTGAAAATCTGCAGTGTCTAACCGGTTACGAATATCCTGTAACCGGTTAGATTATGCAGTCAGTCCATTAAAACAAGAGTTTTAACAACTCATTTTCTTCCTTTCTCAAATCTAACCCAAACTCAATATGCACAAAGTTCATATGCCTTATAACAAACATGTTTACACCCAGAAACACATTCATATTGCATGCATCAAGTTTATTGTATCAAATTGCATGAAAATTCACATAAACACAATTTAATACAACAAAACTTAGATTAAGCACTTACACTCAGAATTTAGCATCAACATAGCTTGCATGCATCCAGATAACATTGCTCAAAACAACATTTGAGCTCAAATTGGCCTCCAAGCCATTTATCCATTTCAACTTATGCCCTTTGAGTCTCTTGGTGACTCATCCTATATTCTACCACAATTTATTCTCATTCTAGCAAATAGTAAGCTTCCCCCTTACCTTAGGTTCGTGCTTGATCCAAAACATTGCAGAGAGAAAGGCTCCAACTTAGATTCCCCACAAATCCTAGGTTCTGCTCTCAGCCACGATTTCCATCAACAGGGTTCAAAGACCAGAAAATTTGACATAGCAATTGGCCAAAGAAATTGGGGAAAACAATTAGAACTTGATCTGGGTAACATGCACTAGAAAATAAAAGTGATTTGAAGCTTAAACATTATCTGTGCTTACCAGAATCAAAGCTCGAACTCAGCTTCCAGAACCAAGAGAAGGTAGAGTTCAGTTTCCCAGCTCCAATTTCTAAGGTTGATTCCTCCTCACACAAGAACCCTCAGCTCACAATGTGTATATCACTGGAAAGCTCTCGATTTAAGCTTTCCAGAAAGGTGTGTTTCCCTCTCTAACCCTCAACGAAGAAGACGAATTGTTCAACACGAATCTGGAACCCTAATTTCAGCCTCTCCACCAGAAATCAAGTGCATCAACCTCCAATCCTTCAGAATTCCTTCAATTTATAGAGGAATTCGTTGACATGCAGGAAGACACGCGTCCTCCAACATGAAATTAGTGGGATTCGTGGCGAATTCTGGGTTAAAACGCGTGATTACTCATCAAACGCACTAACCCAGTTTTCTGAGTTCATCGTGTAACCGGTTACACAGCCCTTCTAACCGGTTACATACTGATAAAATTCAAAAATTTATAATTTAATTACTCTTTCTTCAACAACCTTTTTAATTTTGCAATTAGGTCACAACCCAAGGACTAAATTACAATATTCACATTTTTGTACAAAATAACCATATAAAAATATATCTCATATTTATAATGTACAAAAACTAAAACCTTCAAAATTCAATTATAAAATAATTGTTATAATTAATTTCTTGGTTATTTGGGAAACGAAAATTAGGGGTGTTACACTACTCCCCCACTTAAAAGGAATTTCGTCCCCGAAATTCATCTTTTGAAATTTTCCACTTTTCCAAAGTATTTTTATACTAGAAATCTTCATCTAGCTCCCAAAAATTTGTTATTTTAGGGTCCTCCCCCACTTAAAAGAGTTTCGATATATTCCTTGTATTTTGAAACATTTCAAATAAAACCCTTCAGGAAAAACTTTCCAAACTAAACCACAAGGATTTTTCGTATAAAACTCTTGTGTGAAAGAATTTCTTTTAAAAGAAATACTCTTTATACTTCACATAAATATTTTTCAATTAAAACATTTTCCAATAAACTTTTTGGGCTGCGCACTCTGATCTCTCGAGCATGATCAAAGAAACATTTGTATGACTTCATTTCTTAATAGTTTGAGACATTAGGGTGATCAGTCCTAATATTCAATCCATTAATAACAAAGTCATCCCTTTTAGATATAATCTTTCGCAAGAAAGACCATACGGTAGGTCTTTAAGTTAGATGAACTTAAAGATAGGGTATTTATCACTATCAGACTTAGTTAGATAGTCAAGTTCTAGAGACATTTCCGTTGGGGAGACAAAGATTTGTCCTATCCCGGTGGTTGTTAATCTCTCTAGTCATAACTGATCTTTCTATTTCTGTAGCGTCCACAGCGATTTATCACATCCAACTGTGATAAAGGTTTTGATCACAGAAAGATTGAAGTTGAACTTCCAACAGAATATTGATACTTTCAAACGATTAGATTAACGTAGTCGAAAACATTTGATTACGTTAACTCAGATCAAAGGAAGAGATAGGCTTGGGTAGCCTACGCCAGGATCACACTCCACTCTCATCTCGGCCGGTGAATTCTTCTCGTGCTGGATTCGTCCATTCTTTTTTTTTTCACCTTTTCCTTCAAGACAATTCGGTGAGTAATACTCCAGCTTCCTACAATCGGAATTGACTATTCCCTTAGGTACATCACAACTAAACTCAAAGTGATGTGCCTCACAGTTTTCACCTTGAGATGGACAAATGTTCCCTTCCCTATGTCCTCCTTAGTCCCCTTTCTTCAATTGAGGATCCCTTAACCTTGATATTTCCGTGGTTGGTATTCTCCCATTTACTTTTCCTCTTCCTCCAGTTGGGTCTTCATTTCATCAATCTTTCTCTTACTCTAAACTCAAACAATTCTCGCAAGAAATTCATGTACTTTCCCATAGTCCTCATACATGCTTACCAACCTCGAGAAATTCCTTATTCCTTGATTGTTGATAGCTAACTTGAGTTTGAACATAATCTATTCTTGAAGTTCATCCCTTCGGATTTCTCGTCTAGTTTGTCTTAGACAGCACTTCCTAAATTCCTTGCCTCCATACTATATTGTCTAATATCCATAATCACCGACTTTAATTCTAAGGATTAAATCTCATTCATCCCTTCCAGCTCCTCATCCTCTGGTTGTAATTCACGGATCCGATTCAAGAATTTGTTGATGATTGGCAACATTCCCAATCTAATACTTAGAGGGTTCCTCTCGGGTTACCAGACTTAGGTCTCTGAATTCCTCGATCAGGATAACCTCCTTAACCATCATTTGGCTAGCAATTCAGATCGTTTGCAACTATGTTTGCTATGCCAGGATGATAATGGAGCTCAAAGTCATAATCTTTTAGAAACTCCATCCATCGCCTTTATCTTACATTCAACTCTTCCTCTTCTTATTGTCATCCATACTTTCGAACTCCAAACTTGTTCATAAATCACAACCTTCTCATCTTAACACCTATTGTTTCCTTTGCATCATCCAGCTAAATCCTCTACCTTCTCTAATTGGAGTAGCTCCTTAATTCCAACTCTCGAGTAGTCCATAAATATTATGATTCAATCCGCTTAAATCAATTTCAATGATGAATCAAGGCATTAAGTTATTTCATCCCATTAAATCCTTCCTTAAACTTTACTTAGGTAATTGATATTGAGTTTGGATTGGAGGAAGATGTCTACTAATACCAAAAGTTCCTTCATAAAGGACTTAAATTTTTATTTTAAACTTTCAGCTTCTAACCGGTTAAAAGAAACTCTAACCGGTTATGAAGTATAGTTTTAGAAGTAAAACCAAAGAATTTCAAAACCATTTTCTTTACATCATCCAATCCAACTCAAAATAGGATTTATTTATAATCTAATACCTTGATTCCAACCGAATCCATCACTCAAATGATTTAAATCATAATCTACTCACATTTTCCATAATTCCTTTTGGACTAATCATATTATGTTGGGGTAGAATCCATCACCACCCCACCATAATTAAACAACATCCTCTCATTCAATACCATCAGTTGATCTTTCCAAATCAACTTGATCAAAGGCCATGCGATCTTAGAAAGCCCTTAAATGCTCCGGTGATAGTATCCAACCAGCCCTAAGAAAATTTCTCACCTCCGTCACAGTCTTAGGCTGTTCTTATTTCAACAATAAACTTACCTTTGCTGGATCCATCACAATTCTTCTTTAAAGATCACATGCCCTGCGAACGTAACTTCGCTCAACCAAAACTCATCTTTGGCGAGCTTAACACACAACTACTCCTCTTGCAGGATTCTCGACACACTCCCGAGATGTTCCTCATGCTCCTCCGGATTCTCAGGATAACCACAAACGAATCCAAATATAATCTAAAGGTCCCGTTCTTATAATCCATAAAGAACAGGTGCATTAGTCAATCCGAACGGCATTATTTTCTACTCATAATGTCCGTATCGAGGTCAAAATGTAGTCTTAAGTGTATCCCTGCTCCAAATCCTGATTTGGGGTTAATTCAACCGCCAATCAATCTTAGAAAACACTTATACTCCTTTAACCTGGTTCAACCAATACTTTTAGCAACTTCTCTACGTGTTTCTACCATTTGACCATTCCCGATAATACCATATCGTAAGGGTAGTAGAGAGAGAATCAGCTTCAAGAATTAACTTGATTCCAAACTCCATCTCTTTGCTCGGGGTGAACCTAACATCATTTCTTGAAATCCAGATTTCTTTAACCCCCTGTTTTCTTCACTGCTGCCCAGAAGCAAACACATGGATCCATTGGATTCCAGATTCGAAGCTTGGAAATCCCAATACAGGGTTGTTCTATCGTCATTAATCATGATCACTTGATCCCTCGGCTCCCAAACCGTGCTTAAGATCAAATGTAATCATGACACAGGTAGATAGACAAAGTCTAATACCTTAATAGAACGATCCAGACGTACCTTGGAAATGACTACAAGAAGATTTGTAGGAGTCTCCACTTGAGATAACAGATTGGGTAAGGCATTGAGCAACTTCGATCGCTACCCTTATCCGAAAGGAACAAAAGAAAGGATAGCTTTAGAGTTGAACAAACTCAGCAAGGTTGATCTTTAAGAAGATCACTGCCCTACACTCGGTCTAAAAGTTGATTAACTTTAACACGAGTGAGGGTAAACACTCCTCTTCAGAGTCGAGGACTCAACTACAACTCCTTAAAATTTCTTCATCACCAGTTCTATGAAAACATAATAAACCGACACTGTGGTTTTGGGTTTTCAACATGTCTAAAGAGAAGCATACGACTATCATACCTCTACTTAGACTTCATAGAACACTTCTTAATAGCATAATAAGCTACTTATCTAGAGCCATTAGCCATAACCTTAGCTCTAGTTTGGAAGTATATGGAAGCATACTTCCCAGGAACATTGCAGATATCGATGACCAGCGTATTGGACCACACACCCAAGGACCAAGAGTCAGGACCATTGCTCTGATACCATAAAAAATGTAACACTCATTTTATGTCATCTTACTTTATAAGAAAAGTAATAAGTTTAAGAATACTTGGACTTGTTTTCGTTGGAGAAAGATCTGAAAATAAGAAATTATCTCTTCCCTGGAAAATTTATTTTCACAAACACTTGATTAATAATGAAGGTGACTAGTAAAATCAGAGTTTTGCGGAAACATAGTAAAATCACCATCCTCCCAAAATATATCAAGTGTAACAAGTCCACTATTATCAAATAAGTATTATGATGAAACTGAATTACTTTTATGATACCTTTTTCCAAAATATGTATCATACAAATTCTATTAAAAAAAATAGAAATGTCATAGAGTTGGTCACTGGTCCCTTGTCCAAACATCCTTCTGGTCGGATCCTCGATATCTGCACAACGGGTTCCCAACCCACATTTTCTACACTCTGCAAGCACCTAAGGGACATCTCCCCTTATTAATTCTTGTGAAAGCTAGATGCACGATCAACACCTAATAAGGGCATGGGGGCTAGCAATACATATTCGCATAATCAAATGAGAATAAAACTAACATCCACAAGTTAACATGTAGAAAATCATGTGCATAACCATATGAGCACACCCGGTTAATCAGAACAATTCTTTCAATGCAGGTGGCATGATGCATGATTTCCTTCCACAACCGAGGCCTCTAAAAGTCCATCTTGGACGTCCATCCGATACACCATTGTGTTCCCGGAACACTGACATTCGTTCCCAGAACGTAATGCCAAACCATACTTGGATGATTAGCATTCACTCCCAAAGTGTACATCACGTTCCCAGAACATGTAGCAAACCATACTTGGATAAATAAGCATCACTCCCAGAGTGTGCATCATGTTCCCAGAACGCATACGTTCCCAGAACGTACAAAAACCATGTCCCGGACACTGGCCACATATCTATAATGTGTCATCCAGTAGGTTGCTTATCAAAGTGTTCCCAGAACACCAACATACGTTCCCAGAACGTATAAAACCAGGTCCCAGACACTGGCCACATATCTATAATGTGTCATCAAGTAGGTTATAATTTGGTACTCCCGGAGTACCCTCCTCATATTCCCAGAATATGATAAACGTTCCTACCAACCAAACTTCCATTCTATATGAATGCACAATCATCAAGGTTGGTTTTTATGTTTAATTCCATTATTAAACCAATGTGTTCCCAGAACACTAACGTACGTTCCCCGAACGTATCGCAAACCATACTTGGAATAAAATCAAGCACCACTCCTAGAGTGTGCATCACGTTCCCAGAACGTGTCCAAGAAACCATGTCCCAGACAATGGCCACATTCCCATAATGTGTCATCAAGTTGGTTGCATTAGTTTAGTACTCCTAGAGTACAGGGTCAAGTACCCGAACATCACAAACTATCCTTGCCAACCTATTTCATTACCTTTCTCTATGCATGTATTGCATGCATAATTTACTAAGGTTGGTCTTTCCATTAATTACTGTGATTTAGAAATATTTCAATTTCTCTTTTGAATGATTTATTTGAGGTATAGTCTTTGACACAAAATTCTCCTTTGAAATATCCCACAACATGTCATTAAACTTAGATTGGGTAAAACAAAGTCAATGGTATTCAAAAACTTAACTTTTTATTTTTCAGATTCAGGTACTAACCGGTTACAATTCTAGGCTAACCGGTTAGATTTACAAACCTGAACTGTTTACCATTGTAATTCAGAAAACCCTTTTTCTTAAATTCCCTACCCAATCCATAAACCAGTTCAACAATGTTTTATACCTCAAAAGCCATTGTTTGCATCATTCAAAAGTCCAAATCACATTTCATTCTCCAATGAACATAATTTCCTCTTGAAATTATTTCATTAACTTAAGGCATTAACTTTAATCTTTCAAGTCTGAACCTTGGCATTATAATAACTCATATTCAGACCATGTATACTGAAATTAAAGCTTAGATTTGAGCAGAGACCATTAAGATTTCAGGACTGATTAATAAACTAATTTTCTTTGAAAATCTGCAGTGTCTAACCGGTTACGAATATCCTGTAACCGGTTAGATTATGCAGTCAGTCCATTAAAACAAGAGTTTTAACAACTCATTTTCTTCCTTTCTCAAATCTAACCCAAACTCAATATGCACAAAGTTCATATGCCTTATAACAAACATGTTTACACCCAGAAACACATTCATATTGCATGCATCAAGTTTATTGTATCAAATTGCATGAAAATTCACATAAACACAATTTAATACAACAAAACTTAGATTAAGCACTTAAACTCAGAATTTAGCATCAACATAGCTTGCATGCATCCAGATAACATTGTTCAAAACAACATTTGAGCTCAAATTGGCCTCCAAGCCATTTATCCATTTCAACTTATGCCCTTTGAGTCTCTTGGTCACTCATCCTATATTCTACCACAATTTATTCTCATTCTAGCAAATAGTAAGCTTCCCCCTTACCTTAGGTTCGTGCTTGATCCAAAACATTGCAGAGAGAAAGGCTCCAACATAGATTCCCCACAAATCCTAGGTTCTGCTCTCAGCCACGATTTCCATCAACAGGGTTCAAAGACCAGAAAATTTGACATAGCAATTGGCCAAAGAAATTGGGGAAAACAATTAGAACTTGATCTGGGTAACATGCACTAGAAAATAAAAGTGATTTGAAGCTTAAACATTATCTGTGCTTACCAGAATCAAAGCTCGAACTCGGCTTCCAGAACCAAGAGAAGGCAGAGTTCAGTTTCCCAGCTCCAATTTCTAAGGTTGATTCCTCCTCACACAAGAACCCTCAGCTCACAAGGTGTATATCACTGGAAAGCTCTCGATTTAAGCTTTCCAGAAAGGTGTGTTTCCCTCTCTAACCCTCAACGAAGAAGACGAATTGTTCAACACGAATCTGGAACCCTAATTTCAGCCTCTCCACCAGAAATCAAGTGCATCAACCTCCAATCCTTCAGAATTCCTTCAATTTATAGAGGAATTCGTTGACATGCAGGAAGACACGCGTCCTCCAACATGAAATTAGTGGGATTCGTGGCGAATTCTGGGTTAAAACGCGTGATTACTCATCAAACGCACTAACCCAGTTTTCTGAGTTCATCGTGTAACCGGTTACACAGCCCTTCTAACCGGTTACATACTGATAAAATTCAAAAATTAATAATTTAATTACTCTTTCTTCAACAACCTTTTTAATTTTGCAATTAGGTCCCAACCCAAGGACTAAATTACAATATTCACATTTTTGTACAAAATAACCATATAAAAATATATCTCATATTTATAATGTACAAAAACTAAAACCTTCAAAATTCAATTATAAAATAATTGTTATAATTAATTTCTTGGTTATTTGGGAAACGAAAATTAGGGGTGTTACACATTACATTCACATCAACCTTCACAAAATAAACCTCAAGTTCATCATTTTATAAAAATCAAGATTATACTTTAAATTTCTAAGAATAACATGTATGTGCTTTAAATCATTAGGTCTAGTCATAAAACAAACATGTACCAACTTTTACCAAACAAAAAGCATAAATTTCACTTCCTCCTAATCATGGCCGAATGGCCTCAAAAAAATAGTTCATGCACATAATCAAATACTCAATGAAAATCATGTTTATGCTTGAAAATCATTTTTAAGACTTAGTTTGTTTAATCTTTTAAAACTGAATCATATATATAAAAAGAAACACAAACTCTTCACTTGAAAAGGACGTGCAAGAGGAATCAAAGCAAACACACAAACTTAAACACAAACCATGAAGAAGAAAATATACAAATTAAAGATCAAAGCTTTTCAAGCATAAATACTCAAGATCAACACATACACACAACATGCAAGCCATTTAATTTCACTTTATCATTTATTAAATTTAGATCATAGATTTACTTCACAAACATACACTTAGATCACGGTTTACCAAGGAGATCTAGCATGCAAAGACCAAAAATTAACAAACAAATTTAGATCATGGATTTATTCATTTAAATCATCACATAAACACATAGGATCTACGGTTTAGAGCAAGAAAATTAGACATGCAAAGAGGTTCATTTTAGTTTTCACAAAAACCTTAGTTTTCTTTAGATCCTTAAAGATCTAATTAGAAAATTATTAGATCCAACCATAAAAATTCCAAACCGAGACAAAAGCATAAAAATAACATATTACAATTTAGTCTAAGTCCTTAAAGTCCTTGATCTAACAAGATCAACACATAATAACATCTTTGAAGCCATAAAATAGAACATGCAAGAAGAAAAGAATATAGATCCACAAACTAGAAAGAAAAATCTACACTACTTCAAGCCTTCTTCTTCTTCAAATCCTACCATGAAAGGTTGGTTCTCTAGCTCCTAAAGCTCTTGATCTTCAAGGAAAACTCCTAGGTTTTGGCTTGGATCTCCTTCCTCCTTCTCCTTCATGTTTTGGCCACCTCTTCTTTTCTTTCTTTCTATTTCTTTTTTTTTTCTTTTCTTTCTAAGAGTTTAAGGAGTCTCTTAGAAGTGTGTTGGTGTGGGTGGAAGAAATGAGAATGGGTGAAGAGAAGTAAAAATGAGGTAATGGACTAAGGCTCACCCTATTTATAAGCAAATTAATTTTCCTCCTTGTGCCCTTGTAGGTGGTTCGGCCATAACACAATGGGAGGGGTAGTTTTGGCGTCACAAAAACTTGCATGGGTGGTGTTTATCAAAACCAAGGGGGACAAGGTAGCATGGCTAGGTTCCTAGAAGTCAATCTAGGTTTAAGGACTTGTTGGCCATAGTTAGGGTTTTGGTTGCACACTAACTTAGTTTGGTTTTTGGTTTGGTTCACTTAGTTTCCATTTTCTTAGCCTCTAAGTTTCTAGAAACATACATGCACACACACACGTATATCATACACACATACACGTACATACATACATACACAATCATACATTCATACGTACAACACCCACATAAATACTCATACATATACATTTTGCATTCTATTTTTCTTAATCCTATTTATTCAATTTCATCAATCCACATAACAAGGCAATTAATTCAAAAATAACACTCATACGATCATTTCCATGCATCATACAGCACACACGTATTAAACCAAGCACACATCAGACAAAAATCTCAAGCCAAATTATTAAATTTATTTTTCTCAAAACAAATTCTCAAGAATTCGTATTTTATAATTCTGAAAATAAATTTTCGTAAATCCACCCAGAAAATCTGAAATTTACATTTTCAAAATCTATGTTTCAATACGATCGTTTTGATATAAAGATCATGAAAATCTGAGTTACGGTTAAAAAGTTACAAATTTTTCAAGTTAACAGACCCAAAAATTCAATTTCAAACAAAATCACTTTTCAATAAAAACACATTTTAACAAAATCATTCACTTCTCTTTTATGAAAACATTTTGTTTATAGAAATTCATAAAAATCAAACTTTATTTCTTATTTACGTAAAACACTTTTCCAAAAACCTTTTATAAAAACAGAACTTCGGGGTTTATTTTAACCAAATTCGTTCTCGCACGTACGGGGAAAATGCGGGGTGTTACAGCACCCAAATCATACAACGCGTTTAAGGAATTCTCGCTTATAAAACATGTACCTTGGATGAGACCATCATGGTTTGAAGCCTCTGCACCGCTCATCGTAAACACCTTTCCCCTAGTTTGTGGCCTTGCAGCATTTCCAGCATCATTCCCTTTTCTTGGTTTAGGGCATTGCCTTGCAAAGTGGCCAGATTCTTGACAGATGAAACAAACTGGCTTAAAATTACACTCATTACCAATGTGGCGTCTGCCGCATCGAGTACAGATGGGAGGTGATGTTTCAGAGTTCCTATCAGTAGGGTTATTGTTGTAGCGGTTTCTACTCCCATTGTTGCTCCAAGTGTTGGCGTTCCTATTACTCCGGTTGTCATTATTGCGATTGTTATTCCTTCGGAACCTCGATCCTCCATACTGATTGTCCCTTCTTCCTCCGAATCGATCGTAGGGTCCTCGCCTATGTTGAGCTCCTTGCCTCGCATTCTGGTAATTGGGGGTGTTTCTCACCTTCTGAGGATCGGTGCATTGCATAGCGGTGAAGATCTTTTCCAACTATCCAGTCATTAGCGTTATCCGAGGCATATCCACCGACGAATTCTTTAGGATTCCTCTTGCAAAACTCATCTAAACCCCTATACTCCTAAGGTCCTAAGTTTTGGTTTTGGTTGTTCTGTTGGGCCTGTTGATGCATCATGTTGAGATTCTCACTCATGTCCAGAACTGCAGCAGTCAGATCGTGTAACATGTCTTCGGTGTCCCGAGTTTTCTCCAGGAGCATGTCTACCTCTTCCTCTTCCAGACATCGTAAGCTATATTCATTCACGCACTTACAGTTTAGTACACTAACTAACACATCTAATCACCTAACTTAAACGCATCTAGAGATCACACAACAGAGAACATGTAAGGCCATGTTCAGGCCACATGGGCAACCATTGCTCTGATACCACCAAGAGTAACACCCCGATTTGGAAAACTCGAAATAAACAATATCAATTACTAACTATTTTGTTTATGAAAAATAGGGTAAAATATTTTTTTTTCGCAAGTATAAAAGTCATCAGTCAAGTTTCCAAAACAAGGTATTACAACTAAATCCATTTTCTCATAAGCACATACTATCTGAACGTTACTAACTATAGTGAAAAGAGTGGGATGTATTGAAAGATCGTCATTGAAAACGGTTCACTGTTATTCTTAAAATAATTTGATATTGGAGACTTCACTTTCAACAGATAAATAAATATTTTACGTACCGAAAACGTAACCGATTTACTTAAAATGATTTGTCTGTCTGATCTCGACAGTCCTTCAGAAAATAGTTAAGTAACAGACCATAAAAGTTCTTTCATAAGTAGTCACCATAGTTCATCGGTGTCAGTCTTACATAAATATTTACCTTATCAAAACAGTTCAAAAGGAAAGGGTTACACTTGATATATATATCAGCAAGGGTCCATCCAAAAACCTAATTATAAACTACTAAGCAGCGTCCCTTCTCGATCCGGAACATAAGTTCCCAAAAGCAATCTCCATCATCCAGCAGCAGCCATCTCCCCAGCGGACCACGATCAGTAAGTATTTCTTCCAGGAGAAGCAACACCAGCTCCGCCATCTTTTAGAGCCAGAGGTTCACCATCACATGCGCACAAGAAGTTGAGAGAGTAAGTTACCTGAATAGAATTACTCCCATCGACTTCTTGGATTTACACTAACGACGTATATCAGAACATAACAACAACACAAACAGATACATATGCATGATGCATGAGGATGCAATGCAATAGTCGCATTATCTAACGCTTTATCTTTCTCTTAAGGGAATCTCTTAATCAATTTATCTCGTGGGATTGAAGTCTCTTTGTCCATATTTCTCGAGTCCATAATATCGGGAATTCAGGCTTTATGATTTGGGGTCTACATCTCCTCGATCGGAATCCATCCGCCTGGTCGGAAGCAATCAGGAGTACAGCATCTCTAACCACACCGGCTTTTCACGGATGGCAAAGTAAATGAATTCATATAATGTCCCGGGAAGTAAAGTGGCACATCCAACCGTGTTCGAGTATCCCTCTTACTGATCTAGATTTAGTCAAGGGGGTGTCAGTAATCTGTCTAGTGATCATGTGGTACTTCGTCCACACTGGGTTACCAGCTCCGACCGGTTAAGCCAGGGCCCCTATGGTTTTTCCCACCTAGATAGACTTCTCAAGGCTTCTTGACGAATCACCGTCATTGCCATCCCCTATCTTAATCATCCAGCTGAACACCACAAGGGTAATTCAGGTGTATCTTCCTCTCCACTACTTCGGGTTAGGGTTCTAAGTCGTGATGTTATACTTAATTGTTCTAACGTCGACCCATCCTAAGTCATCTCCGTCATATAGCTCCGACCATATGCGGAATGCTTCTGTGGGACTCGACTAATAGGTTTTGACGAGCACCGACCCATCCTGAATCACTTTCGGCATATAGCTCTGACTATATGCGGGATATCGATAATCATTTTGACGGGCTCCGACCCATTCTAAATCACCTTCGACATATAGCTTCGACTATATGCGGGAAGTTAATCAATCTTTGGTAGATAGGCTCCGACCTATCCCAAGTCATTCCAACAAATGGCTACGACCATATGGGGACTGTCTTTGTAGAACTCTGCAATCGTCGCGTCCGGGTCCAAAAGCATCATCATCGTCCAAACACTAGTCCATTAGCCATATCGTCAGCTCGATCCACGTATTCGGGCGCATCAGCATCATCCGGTTCCATAGCGCGTTTAATCCGTTAGAGTTCCGTTCTATTCTTCGGGGGATTTCTCTTAGCTTCTAATGTCTTTGCTATTCTAACCATATATCGCGGGATGATGCATTATGCTCATGCAATGACAATATAAGTAACACTATATCATGATCTCAGCATATACATAACATAAGCAAATATATCAAATCAACTAATAGCATGTGATAGTATAGGTCTGGAGTCTTCGTATACCACGATACAAACAAGGCATACCAACTATCGGGTATACTACTAGCTTCAATAGACCTTTACTCCGACTTTGAGAGAGTCCGGAGTGTCCTAATATACTCACTAGACACCAAAGTGTCTTAGGATAACTTATCTCTCACCTTAGTTTGCAGTTACCGATTCCACAAGTTCCGAACGATCCGCTTCCTTCCTAGTCTGCCCGACTCCAACTTCTTCTAAGTCCCGCAAGATAGACACAGGGGTATTAAAACTTTATTCAATATTACTCTTAAAATTATTCTCAAAGTAACGTAGGAAAAGTTCAAACTTTGTCTTCATGTAAAACCAAAACATCAATTCTTTTGCTCAAACTTGTCCAAAATCAAACACTAACTTTTATACTTTAAATTCATGAGAAAATGATCAAATAAATTAATTTAATTCAAGAGTTTCTTTGCTGGTCTCTCTTGGACAGCAATGAATTCAACTCCGAAAACAACGAAAAATTGCACTTTTCAAACCAACTTTATCTTATATTAAGTACTCATCAAAACTCAACTTCAAATCACTTTGAAAACATTTTTAAATAAGAAATACAACTTAGAAAAATTCTGGACAGCATCATATTCTAAGTGTCAAATTCATTTTCCATTGTCCAAAAACAATTTAAATCCATAGACAAGCTAAGTATATTGAAAACAATTAATTAAACACTTTGATCAACATTTTCTCAAGTTCAAACACTTAAAATCAAGTGTGGGCAGCATGATGCTCAAATAAAACAAACCACTTAAACACTTTCATGCATTCCAAAAATCATTCCTACTTTACGTAAGAATCTCAAACAAACATTTATTCAATCCACAAACTAACTTTTACTCATTTCAAACATTACATAACCACAAGTCATCAAATTGGACACAAACAAATTTTTTTTCTCAACATGTTCACATATTTATTCATGCATATATCTTAATCAAATAAAATAGTTAAACCTTTAGGCACATACAAACCGAATCATATTCCACATAGACACTTAGACAAATTTTCATCTAACTTACACTTAATCATATCCAAAACCGTATGCTTCATTTGTCTTTCAAAAATTATTTCCTCAAAGAATAACATCACAAATCAATACATAGTTTCATGATATTAACACACATATACTCAAGAAAGTTTAACTCAAAAACTAAGGTCCAAACCGTGACCTTTAACTAGGTTTCTCATAAACTTTTTCAAGAATTCAAGGCTTCTAAAAACAACTCCAAATTCAACAACAATTTCATTTGATTCACCAAACAAGTAGAAATATAATCCTAGCATATTTTCCTTCATAAAACCGTGAGCACAATCAAGTCTTTAGACAATTTTTATTTCACGTCTAACACATAAAATCAACTTAACATTCATGGAAATCACTTATTCATTGTTTATACTTAAGAAAATCACAATCTTCTTATTCACACATACAAACCGTGGCCATTACTTGAAAGTCATAACATCATACAAATTTTCATTCATCCAAGACATTATTAAATTCCGAGATCATAACATGCATGAAATCAAACATAAGGAAAATCAAACTTTTAATCACAACAACATCAAAACCGTGACTTGTTCATGGTTTTTCTTAAAAAATTTCTCAAAGGTTCAAACTTCCAAAACATACATACAATCTCAAGATATTTACATGCACAAATCACAAATCCATCATCAAAACCTCTAACCTAAAGATCAATCAAAACTGTGGCCTTTCATAAGGAAATATCTAAGAAAAATTCGATCTTTTTCAAAAACCTTAGCATTAAAACACAAGCATCAAATATATCATAGTTTAAGCATTGAACTTGACATGCATGCAATTAAGAAAAATAGGTCTTTTGAAAAATCCTTCATGCAAACTTAAAATCAAATTCTTCTCAAAAACACTTTAAGAAAACAAGAAGAAAATTAATAAATTCATAAGATAATTTAAGATCATAAAAGAAAATGCTTACGTAACAAAAGCTTCAAAATCAAGCTTAGAAATCATCATGCATGTAAACAAAAACACTAGATCTAGCTTGAAAACAAACATGCATCAATATTTTCAAACAAAAATCAAGACTTTAAAAAAATGAAAACATGGAAAACGAAAATGAACTAAAGAAAGAGGTTGGGAACCTAAGGAAATACCTAGATCAAGATTAAAATTCCATGAGAGAAGCCAAAAATCCTCCTTCTTCTTCTCCTTCAAGGCTTCGGCCTCCTCTCTCTCTCTCTCTCACTAAGAGCTTGATTTTGCTCTTAGTGTGAAGTGTTTAGGATGAGTAAAAATGAAGAAGTGGAAACCAAATGAAGGGTGTGTGTGGTTGTTGATATACACACATGGTTTTTGGGCTTGAGCTTGGTTTCCTCTTTCCTCCCCACGGTTTTCCTTTTCTTTTCCTTTTCTTTTTCTTCTCTTCATGTCATGCTTATGTCACTATGGTGACATCACAAACTTGGCTACCAAGTTAAACAACTTGGAGACCAAGTAATGCACATGTAGGTGTGCATTCGGTTTTGGGGGGTTTAAGGGTAGATTAGGTTAATTAATCTAGGTTTATGGTGCTAATTAGGATCTAATCATGATTAAGGTAGATTTAGGAAAACTAAATTAGGTTTAGTTCACAAATCCTTAGAGCTTAGGGCTTAATCAAGGATTAAGGCACAAATCAAGGACTTAATCGATACTAGTATAGGTTTAGGGAAAACTAATTCTAGGTTAGTTCACTAACCTTGAGGGTTTAGAGTTTAAGAGAATGATTAAGTTCTTAATCAAGGATTAGGAACTTGATTAGGGTTTAATCAAAGATTAGGGATGCTAATTAGAGTTTCTAGGGATGATTCTAGATTAAGGGTATTTTAAGATAATTGGACATTGATTTTTGAAACTTAGAGTAGAAATAATTTTCCACCTTAAAAACCGTATGAATTAATTTAAGAAAATAAAATCCTAGTCAAAACTATAGGTAATGTAATTCATTGAAAACCTTAGAAAAACAAACACATGAAATCATAACACAAGTGGATTAAATTCCAAAGTGTAGAAATCCATCGTGAAATCAAACTCCTTTAAATCAATTTTTTTTAAATTAATCAGATTAAATCTATTAAATAATCAAGTAAATCACTAAATAGGAACAATTCCTTAGTTGGGGACTTGTAGAAGAAGAGGGTAAAAGGGCAGATGTTACACATATCAGTTCGATGATGGTCAAAGAAGCTGCATTGATAGAAGAATTTAGAGATTTGAGCTTGATGATGCAAGTGGAGCCGACAAGTATCAAGATGGGGATGTTGCAGATTGCTAATGAATTCTTGCACGGGATTCGAGAGTTGCAATGAGAAGATGATGAGCTTAAGGAAAAGAGGAAGCTTATGGAGGAAGGCAAAGAGTTAGAATTTCAAGAAGGGAAGGATGGAATCCTTCGCTTTAGAGCAAGGATTTGTGTGCCCGATGATTCAGAGGTAAGGAGAATGATTCTGGATGAAGCGCATAAGAGCAAGATGAGTATGCATCCAGGAACTACCAAAATGTATCAGGATTTGAAGAAGATATTTCGGTGGCCTGGTTTGAAGAAAGATGTGGTAAGATATGTAGCGTGTTGTTTGGTGTGTCAGAAGGCTAAGGTGGAACACCAAAGGCCAGGAGGAGAATTACTTCCCTTAGAAATTCCGTTATGGAAATGGGATAGTATCTCAATGGATTTCGTATATGGGTTGCCAAGGACAGCTACTGGTCATGATGCAATATGGGTGATTGTAGATCGCTTGACGAAGTCAGCACATTTTATTCCAGTTAATATGCGCTACTCTTTGGAAAAGCTCACTCAGTTGTATATCAAGGAAGTTGTTCGCCTGCATGGTGTGCCATCTGTAACATCCCCAATTTTGTAAAGGCACTAGGAGCATTAGTTAATAGAATTTTAAATAAGTGTTGTAGTATTTTCAAGTTTTGGTTTTGTTTAAGGGTATTAATTGGTATTAGTATTAGAAAGTGTTTAGGATTAGTATTTAGCTAAGTGTAGAATGCTACGAGTTAAGAATAGGTTAGATTGTGCTTAGAGTGTAGGTCTTGGTGTTTAGCTAAGTTAGATTGGGTTGTGATAGCTTAGGAGTCTTAGAAACGTGAAAGAAAGCAAAAATTCAAGGGATTAATCGATTAATGAGAGCCTTAATCGATTAAAGTTTATGCCACTTTCAGGCACTAATCGATTAATGGGTAGGTTAATCGATTAAATTTTGAACCACCTTCAGGCACTACTCGATTAATTGGTGAATTAATCGATTAAGGTTTGCCCCACTTTCAGGCATTAATCGATTAGCATAAGAACTAATCGATTAAGGGCTGTTTAATCAGCCAATATACACGAGTTGTGAGTGTGTTGCTGCGTTATTTTCTTTTTCTTCTCTGCTCGAGCTCTCTTCTCTCTCTACTCTAAATTTCTCCAAATAATGAGATTAACATCAAATCTCATTAAATCAACTTCATATAATCACTCCCTACCAATTCTCTATCTTATTCCCTCTCTCAATCTCCATCAAATTCCTCTCCCTCAAAAACCCCCAAATTGGAACCTTAAGCCCTAACTTTTCCAATCAAATATGTTGAGCCTCTCAATCATGCAATTAGTCTTAGGAGGAGCTTAAGGATCATGAGGAATAAAGAATCAAGGGTGCTAGGAGCTTGGTTGGAGCTTTGGGGTTGGAGTTCCTTGGAGCTTTCAAGTTCTCCTCTTCCCTTAAAGAGGTAAGGGGGGTAAATTGGGTCTAGCTTAGGGGAAGGGTTTGAAATTAGTAATTGGGACATGATTAGGTATATTTAAATGTTTGGTTGAAATTAGAATTAATAGAAAATAGTTTAGTGTGAAAAACCCTAGGTGATTGTGATTCTGTTTAAGTGTTTCTATGTTTAATTGTGCTAAATGTTATGTTGGCTATACTATTATTGTTTTCCCTGTAATTTTGATGTGATTGTGATTATAGGATTGGAAGTAATAATAGTTATGCATTCCTTAGGGTCTAGTACTATTCAATTGAGTTTGAACCAAATTAATGTGATTTCAAAAAGGAGAACAAAACGGGGTTTCAATCTCAATTGAATTGCACTTGCATTAGTGTCATTCATGGTGTAAAGGTGGACGTTAGGTGTAGGGGAAAAACACACGTCTCATTTGATTGATGAGGACAAAAGTAAATTAGGAGGATTATTATGGGGGACTTTGATCTTGCACAGGACATGGGTTTGATATGGATTGGTCCAGGCAAACCATAATAATTCCATTTACTTTGGTTTCTTTGGGCCAGTCGAGGGTGATTTCTGCTAGAGCCAATTCGGGCAAATCAATTCGAATTACATGAGGGACCTTCCTAAGTGAAGGTGAAGTGTTGTGCAAGCGGGTGAGCGAGGGACCTTCCTAAGTGGAGGTGAAGCACCCAACTATAGGTTGAGAAATACTTACTCCTGGTCGGTTTTTCCCCAGAGTGGACGGAGGGTTGTGAGGTGGTTGTGTTGTTATTGAAATGAAAAGGGAAAAGTGTTAAAGTGTAAAAAGTGTTTTAGGTACATTGTGTGAGGAACCCTCCTTCGGGGAGAATGTGAAGCACAATGTACCCAATTGTTAAAAGTGTAAAAGTTAAAGTGTTTAAGTGTCAAAGTGAAAGTGTGAAGGGAATTGCATAATTGAATTAGACCATTGAATCCGATGAAATTGTTAAAGTTAAGGAAACGAAACGAATTGTGTTACATCGGATTCAATAATCCAATTCATAAGTGTGACGTGCATATCATAATCATGTGACTGGGCATTAAATTATAATAGTATAATTATGAATCGTTTTATTGATTGTGATTGATAACTTTCCTTTCTCTTTAGTTCCTTTATGTTATGATTGAAGCTAGTTATGCCTTATTATTACTTTCAAGTGTTTTCTCTAGTCTATATCCAAGTTACTCACCCTTACTGTTGACCATTTTAGGTACCCTGTGGAGAAAGATGTTTATAGCCTCTATGCCGGGAATCATCTACTCTCTTTAAAAGAGAGTATAGTTGTGATAGTGACCTTGTAGTCGCATCACTCTAGCAACCAAGCTACGATTCTATTATGTATAATGTTTTCATTAATCAAAGTTGTATTTTAAATTTTACTTTTATTTGGATTTTTGTATAAAAGGGACTCTATAATGATTTTTACGAAAGCATTAGTGTTTGGAGCGGATATAATGATATCCTCTTTTAAATAGTTTCAAAAATGTATTCGTAGGTTTCTTTTCTATTTTATTAAAACTGTTCTGGATTTGACAGGTTTAAATCTATTTGGGAAAAGTCCGAATTTCAGAGGAAACTCCGACCAAAATTTTTATAGAATCCTAATTATTTTCTAATGAAATCAAAGATTTTAATTAATGTATTTTAAATTAAAAAGTCAGGATGTTATAAATGGTATCAGAGCAATGGTTGCAATTCCTCGGCTGTGGAGTATGGATTTCCTACTCCTAAAAGAGTTACTCCACATGAGAGTAACTAAAGATAGTTAGATAGGTTGCATAATTTAGTACTATGTTCACGCATCTTTAGGTAAAGCTGGTATAGTTTAGTAGTGTGAAATAGGGATAGCTATAGCTTAGAAACCTTAGAGTTCTACCTTCAATTGAAAGAGGGGTTGAAACTGAATTTTCAATTGTTACTTTGTTATATTTAGAAGTGGACAGAAAGTAGAGACTAAGGGAAGTGATAACTCCCAACGGGTCAGAGCATGAAATTGCTACCCCAACGGGCAGAACTAAACCTTAGTTTTGAAATTGAATTCCATTTCAAATATAATAAAGGGTTGTAACTTTTCTGTATGGTGAAGTTTCAAAGTCCTCATTTGAATCGAAGATGAGTTGTTGTTTTGTTCTACTTTAGTTTATTTGATTGGAACTCAGGTAGTACGAGAAGTGCTTTTATCTTCAACGTGATGTGAAATCGAGATTGGCCACCTCGAGATTTACATTTGTTGAAAGATAATATCATTACGTCCTTGAATCCAACCAAATAACTGTCAGGTTTATTTTCTTTGCCTAGGAATAGGAAAGGTATTAGTGACCACTCAATTTTTTACACTTCGGGCATTCTTTATCAGAGTGCGCAGCGGAAGTGAATAGGTGTTAACCCTTTGTAATTGTCTTTCACTTTAATCACTAAGTGTCGACTTAGTGAGACCTAAGTGCCTTTCCTACATTCCCACATTATATTTGGTGATAAACATACTATTATTGATAAAGTATAAATCGGTTTTGCATCAGATTATTTTGAGACTTTCTTTTGAAAGATCCAAGTATTTTTAACAAAAATAAATGTCAAGTACACTAGTATTCCAATATTTTCCAAGGCATAGAATTTGTTCCAACTTTGATAATTGACTAAGTGTAGCAACACCAACTTTTAAGAACGTATTGTCAATAATGTGAATTCCTAACTAATTGAATGATGGTGTAGTTTATTCTTAAATTGCACCAATCGTCGATTAAATGGGAATTCACCGAATGCGACATAAGTTAATTCGAATCAAAGCTTGAACTTCAAAGTTACAATAAAAGGAAATGTATTCATTATGATTTGAAAATTCAAATGAAATTAAACTTTTAACCGAAGAATACATTCCTTTTATTTGGGTTTGTTGAATCATTGAGGACCTTCGGTTACTCGATCCAAAGAGTCCTCAAAGCTTCTAAATTAGTTTCAAAGCTAATGGGATATGACCTTGGAAAACTTATAGAAACACTTTGAACTTTTGAACACTTGACGTGTCTTTTCCTATCTAATAATTTTGTCAAAGTTTTAAACAAAAAGGATTTATCAAGTACAAAGTATTTTCCTTATGATAAAGAAGATGCAAATCTTTAAAAGTACCTTATCACCGAATACCAAATCTTGTCTTGCAAAACAATAGTGTGAATTTGAGGAATGTAAGTGAAGGTGGCAAGGTGGGTTAAAGACAATGCATTTTATCTTAGAGTTAAGGTTTAAGTTAGGATGTAAGTTAAGGTGAAGGATGTTATGTCTTTTCCTTTAAGTTCACTTAGAACTCCGAGGAAATGTGTGGGCATTATTGAACAAGCAATATTCCGAAATTACAAATGATTTTCAAAACCCTTATGAACTATTTCAAGGAATGTAGTTTGTTGAATGTTAAAATCCCAATTTTAATATCCGGTGGGAAAGTCTTAGTGTTTAAGTCTAGATTGTAATAGTTATGTCTCGATTAGGATTAGAGACGAGAAATAATCGTGTAAAGTCCTAACCTTAGGAACCGAATAGGAAGCCTTGAGCCTTATAGAAAAAATAGACCTAGGCTTAGTTGAGGCTTTGTAGTGGAGTTATCTATTAGGTCGAATATAGCACCTCCTTAGTTTCTAAGTCATAGATCGAGTAGTAGAAGTTGAGCCCGATTGATGGAGTCTTAGAGTTTAAGTCTAAGGCACATAGGTACATAGGTGTTCATGTAGGAAGTAGGCTTATGTGTTTTTGAATGGTTGACTTGTATGTGCCTGTGTGTATTTACAAATTCGAATTTCTTAAGAGTATATGTTAAGTTAAACTATTTTTATCAATCAAATTATTTGGGATCTTTTTATGATAGTTCCCAACCTTTAAGTATTTTCATATGCTTCAGTTACACATCGAAGTTGGTTTTTGGATAAGCAATATTTTTACTCATCTTTGAAAATGATTTTAAAAGAGTAGTATACTAATCCTTATTAATTACTTATTAAAATCAAATTCTTTCAAAATAAGTGTCTCATATTTCTTTCAGGAAAATTCTTTGATTCTTGTTTCAAGTTTAGCTCTTCAAGCACTCAGTTGTGTTCCTTGTATGGAAATTTCTAATTCCAATTCTTCCATTAGCATATATGTATATTTTCAGTGCAACTTCTTTCTTAGAGAAAGTGTTGCACATGATAAAACTTATAATTTCAATAAAATAAGTTTTGAGTAATTGGTAATTCATTTTCTCTACGTATATCATTATTAAAGTATATCTAATATGCACTATTTACAATTCTCTTTATAAATACCAGTTTAATTTTCCAAGAACAACTCTTATACCTATCTTTCATTCTAACCATTATTTTCCAATCATATTCATACACAAAGTATTTCCCAACCTTGTTTATCTCTTTAAGAAAATATTTGCTGCAAAAATTAAAATTTGTAACTTTCCAATGTACTCTCTCCATGAGGACATTCCAAACCTTATTTCTTCTATACATCATAGTATGAATATCAAATATCTATTTTCAAAAATGTATTCGTAGGTTTCTTTTCTATTTTATTAAAACTGTTCTGGATTTGACAGGTTTAATTCTATTTGGGAAAAGTCCGAATTTCAGACGAAACTCCTACCAAAATTTTTATAGAATCCTAATTATTTTCTAATGAAATCAAAGATTTTAATTAATGTATTTTAAATTAAAAAGTCAGGATGTTATACCATCAAGTATCGTGTCAGATCGCGATCCAAGGTTGACATAGAAGTTTTGGCAGGATCTACATAAAGCTCTGGGTTCAAGATTGAAGATGAGTTCTGCATACCACCCTCAGACTGATGGTCAAACGGAAAGGACTATTCAGTCACTGGAGGACATCTTAAGAGCTTGTGTTTTAGAAGGTCAAGGAAATTGGGAACAAGTGTTGCTGCTCGTGGAATTTACTTACAACAATAGTTATCATACGATCATTGGAATGACACCATTTGAAGCTCTGTATGGGAGAAACTGTCAGACACCATTATGCTGGTTTCAAGTGGGGGAGAATACTCGGGTTGGACCATATTTTGTACAAGAGACAACTGAGAAGATTAAGATGATACAAGAAAAGATGAAGACCGCTCAAAGTAGGCAGAAGAGCTACGTTGATCGGAGGAGGAAACCCTTAGAATTTGCTGAAGGTGACCATGTTTTCATCAAAATAGTACCAACCAAAGGTGTTAGTAGAGCTTTGAAAACCCGGAAACTATCACCTAAGTTTATTGGTCCTTACCAGATTCTTAAAAGAGTTGGTCCAGTAGCCTATCAAATAGCCCTACCCCCGTCATTAGCTAACCTTCATAATGTGTTTCACGTGTCTCGGTTGAAAAAGTATATTCACGATCCCACCATAGTTCTTAGAATCCAACCTAATGACTTAGAGATACATGAGAACCTAACCTTTGAAGCCATGCCTATCCGCATTGAAGATCGAAGAGTCAAGCAGCTTAGAGGGAAGGATATTCTTTTGGTCAAGGTTATCTGGATTTGTGGTGATGTGATGGAAGCATCTTGGGAATTAGAGGATAAGATGCGTCAGGACTATCATGAGTTGTTTGTATAAGTTGAATTTCGGGGACGAAATTCCTTGTAAGTGGGGGAGTAGTGTAACACCCCAAAATTTTAATCCCTGATTAATGAAATGTTAATTATAAAATTTATTATAATTAATTATTTCTATTTTAATCTTTGATTAAAATATGTGATTACGTTATTAGTGAATGTGTGAATTTATTTGGTAAGTATATTTATGCATAAAATAAATATTTTGCATATTAGTTCCTGTTTTGGGACCTAGAGGTAATTATAGGAAAGGTTTTGGAGGGAAAGAAAATAAAAATTTATATTTTTCAAAAACTGACCAAAATACTCGAGTGTTTCTGAAAAGACTCGAGTGTTCTGGTCAGAGTTGCACGACTTAGTGCGTTTTGGTGAATCACCATCAACGATTCTCCACCGTTAACACGAATACACCACCCCAACACGTCCATGGCTTTCGTGTCGCCATGCATGGACCTCCAATACTAGTATTTAAGCTCGATTGCTTCTGAGAATCAAGCATTTTGGCAAATTGTTGAAGAAGTTTGGGTATTAGGGTTCCTGAACCGTTTCATTTTATTCTCCCTCTGTGTTTTGATTTAAGTTACAAACTATACACCAATACAAAGCTCACATCACGAGCTTTGTATAGACATAAAAGTTGTGAGTTGAGAGTGTGTGTGTGTGTGTTGGTAGAATCGAAGCTGGGAAATTGAGGCTCGTTTGCTGTCAACAGTTCCGGGAGCTTACTTTGATCACTTATTGTGGTAAGCTCACGTAACTTCTGAGTCTCAAATTGGTTTCTATAGTTAGTATGTGTTGCATAGAGCTTAGAAATACTAATTTCCCCAATTGTTATCTCTGTTTTCTATGTCAACCAATTCGGTTTTGGTGCTCTGCTCAAACTGTCCTGCATGTTGATGGTTGAAGTCGTTTTCGGTGTTGGAAGGATTTTCCATGCAATTTCTTTGTTGAATCACGTTTGAGAGGTAAGGGGAAAGCTTTCTATTCACTGGATAGAGTTTAAATTGCATGAATTTGATTAGAGAGCCACCAAGAGGCTCTAAAGGCATTGATTGAATAGGGAAATTGGTTTGGAGACCAACTTGTGCTCTAAAGTTGTTTTGAGCAAGTCCCATATGATGCATGCAAACTGTTTTGAACTTGAATTCACAAGTTTGTTGAGTATATTGCAATTTAGTATGTTGAGTTGTGAATTTCCAAGTTTTATGCATATTCTTGTGAATCTCCTTCAATTCTGTAATTTGATGTGTTCTAAGTGCTTGAACATGTTTAATATATGGTATATGAACTCTGTTGATCATTGGATTGGATGGGAAATGATTATGATTGAAAATGGTATGTTAAAACCAAGATTCCAGTCTGTTCTGCATGAAAAGACTCGAGTACTTGGCTTGACACTCGAGTATTTCGTGATAAAACGGTGTGTCTTTTTGCTCCAACACTCGAGTAACAGGTCCAGAACTCGAGTATTGATTGATGTAACAAGAGTACTTTCTAATGAACCACTCGAGTAATGCATGAACCACTCGAGTATTCTGGATTGATGAAGAACACTCGAGTATTCATGAACTACTCAAGTATTTTTATAAGATCTGAAATCTGACTTTTCTGAAAAGCATGAACGACTCGAGTAGCCATGAACTACTCGAGTAATCTGGAAAAACTGAAGAACTACTCAAGTATTCTGAAGAACACTCGAGTATTTCTGCCCAGAAAATTAAAAATACCATTTTTAATTCTGAATCATTCTGTTGATACATAGATGCTAATAATCCAAGTGATCTAAGACTTAAAAGAAATTGATTGATGATGGTATGAAACTATGGAATTAATAATGTGAGATATTATTAATTGAGATATACCAATCAATTCCTTTAAGTTAAGAAATTGCATTCATTCTGGAGTTCAGATGATAGATCGTTTATCATGTTTTGGTAACATGAGTAGGGCCTCTGGGAGTGTCAATTGACGACTTGCTTGATGACACGTTATGGTTGACGACGTGACCAACATAGTGAGATGCTGATGATATGGTTATTCCGTTTGGATGACGGGACGTTGCTCGGGTGGCACGTTATGTACCATTTCCAAGCTTGTCATGTACATTCTTGGTGAATGTATGAATGTTGTACACCTAGGAGTACAAAGCACTGTTGAGTGCTAGACGAAGTAAAGGATGAACGTTAGAGAGTGACATAGATTGATGGAGATAGGATTGAGAGCTAGTGTAACACCCCAATTTGGACTTAGAATTTTTGAAAAAAATTTGCGCCATTTTTTTTTATATAACATTATCAAAATCAATTCAGTTTAATACTTTTAAAAAAAGGTTTTCATAAATACAATTTGATTTATTTGGTCTACAAAAATGTTTTGGTACTTAGACTCGTGTCATAAAATTCTATTTCCAAAAAGAGATGTTACCATCCAACACATTTCCAAAAACTCATTTTCTCAATGTCATATTTAGTCGATGGTTAACTTGCGGAAAAATAGTTTAATTACTTTATGAACATGATATATAACAAAAGAAACTTCTTTTATTTCAAATAATCATTTATTACAACAGGGGTTACATTCGGGATAGAGTAATCATGTCCTACCCATCCAAAGATGGAATACAAAACAAAGAATCTACTAATCATAGACTACTAATCTTAATTGCTATCCTTCATCACAAGTCTCTGAAAGATTCCTCGGCTGCCGCTTTTGAGTCCTCCTCATAATGATGCTCCATTTCACGATCATTCTCCAACTTAAGCAACCATAACTTGAGATGCTACATGATTTGGCATCTGTGAACATTGTTCCCCAATGTCCACAAGGAAAGAAAAGAAGAGAGAGAGTCAACGATCCGGACGAAATGTTCGTCGACGGCATGGTCTTAATCCAAGGTGTAACACCCCAAATTTTCATCCCCTGATGTAATGAAAATTTTGATTATGAAGGATTATTTCATAATTATTTTCCTTATTCATGATTATTTATTCATAATTAATTTAGATTAATTATGTGTCGTTTTGTGTGCCTGTGTTAGGTGGAAAAATATTTTGATAATATGTAAAAATAATGTTTTTGCATATTAATCCCTGATTTGGGACCTAGGAGTAATATTAGAGAGTTTTTGGAGGGAAGGGGATTAAAATATTTATTTTTCAAAATTGACCAAAAAGACTCGAGTATCTGGGAAGAACACTCGAGTATTTTGGTCAGTGTTGCACTCGTTAGTGCGTTTAATGAGTCAGCACTCAACGAATCCCAAACCTCGACACGAAAACACTTGAGGGATGGATAATGGGCTTCGTGTCGCCCTGAATGATCAACAAAGCATGCAATATAAGTGTTGTTGATGGTGAAAATCGACCATTTTGGTCGAATTACTCTGGAAATATAATTATATAACACTACTGGAGATCGGACATTTAACATCTGTTTTAAAACATATTCCGCATCTGTTTTAGAAATGATATAAATGTGAGAGATGTTGAAAGTAATGACTTTCTACATCACTTTTAAAAACAGATGTGAAAGGTTGAACTTTCCACATCACTTTTAAAAACAGATGCGAAAAGTTCCATAAGTGATGTGGAAAGTTACTTTCCACATCACTTACGAACCCAAACAGATGCGGAAAGTGGACATTTTGCATCTGTTTTTTAAAAACAGATGCGGGTTGTCCACTTTCTGCATCTATTTTACGATAAAACAGATGCGGAATGTCCACTTTCCGCATCTATTTTTTATAAAAAACAGATGCGAAATGTCCACTTTCCGCATCTGTTTTACGATAAAACAGATGCGAAATGTCCACTTTCCGCATCTGTTTTTTTTTATAAAAAACAGATGTGGAAAAGTTGAATTTTTTTTTATATTTTTTATACCTGTTGATGACCTTCATTAATGGATCCAAAAGGCAAAATAAGCTTATAATAAACTCATAATACAAATAAATCCACATTTAATACCAAAAAGTAGTGTTATAATACAAATGATTCCAAAAGGCAAAATATCCTAAGTAATTTAATACAAACTACAAATAAAATAAACACTTGATAACTTAGCTTCTACACTAAACTAACTACTTGTAGGTACTGAAATTGGCAGGAAAATTAGCTATACTACTAACTATAACTTGAGCCAGCTCTATCCTTTTGGAAGTGCCAATGAACATCCTGCAACAAAAGTAAAATTTATGATAAAATGTAAACAAATCAACTAAGCTTGGAACAAATCAACTAAATTTATGAGAAAATGTAAAGAAATCAACTAAATGTATGATGACCAAGCCAAGTCTCCTAAAGACCATCCACTATACCATTTGACATGACAAAGATTTGCACTGTACCCTCAGGTAGAGCCAGATAATTGGATGAAGGGAGGCAAGCGATTGCCAGCAAACAGAGATATTTTTTTTTATAAAAAAAGAAACTTATCAAGATGAAGAGATGATGACTACCTAATAAAATAAATAGCAAGCATAGACACTAAAACAAATAATGTTTTTGGCAAAAGAGAATAGCGAGCCATCTAATAATTAGATAATGTAATTAAAATAGCCTAAATCAAAGCCAACTATCATAAACACAATACTCTGTTTCACCTGCAATCATAAATCAAAGAAATAAACCATAATTCACAACTTCAACAATGTTGTCAAGTCCTAAACTCCTAATAATTGTTAAATAAAACTTGTTTATGGAAGGAGATCTATGTGTAAAAATTAATGAAGCTGATAAATTGGATAAAATTTAAAAAGTAAAGAATTCCATAAAAAGTAAATTTAAGTAGTTGATAATTCCATATAAAAAACTCAAACCTAACTGGTCTGGGCTTCACAATAATCTCACTCTGTCTCTTTCTAACAACGTAACACATGCAATGAGAAAACCATGTTGCGACAAAGAAAGAACCAACAAGGGTGCTTGGTCCAAGCAAGAAGACCAAAAACTTATTTATTTTTAAGCTTTCCACATCAAACAGCGAAATATGATTTTTAATAAATTAATAATTAATAATAACTGTACTAAAGAACAATTACAAAAACCAGATTAACAATAAGAAAATAAGCTTTCCACATCAAACATCGAAATATGATTTTTAAGCTAATTAATAATTAATAATAACTGTACTAAAAAAGTGAAACCGGAGGAGACTGGAGAGTGAAAACTAATTAGCAAAAAATAAAATAAAATAAAACCCAACCTGCTGGAACCAAAATCGTGGCGAAGAACTGGTAGAACTGCATACGGAGAACGGTTGCGAGCGGATGGCGGTGGCGAGAACGAGGGCGGTGGCTGGGATGGAGGGTGAGAACCGAAGGGAGAACCGGAGGGTGAGAAACGAAGGGAAAACCGGAGGGTGAGAACCAAAGGGCTGGAGGTAGAACTGGAGGGTGAGAACCGAATGGAGAGGGGCTGCGTGAGTGGCGGACGGCGGTGGCGGGAGAACGGAGGACGAGGCGGAGAGAGTAGAGGGATTTCAATTTGGCTTCTGATGAGAGTGAATCTGCGTTTTAGGGTTCTTCCTAAAAGTAGAAGAAGCAACGCGGTAGTAATGAATTTTTGGCGCTCATTTTTTAAGACAATTCGCATCATTTGTTTAAAAAAACTGATGCGAAAAGTAGGCTCATTTCGCATTAGTTAAATTAAAAGAGATGCGGAATGTTTATTTATAAACTTATTATATTTACAAGTTTGTCACCGCTCAACATTCCGCATCTTTTATTCAAAACCTGATGCGAAAAGTAGGATAATCAGACATTCCGCATCAGTTAAATAAAAAAGAGATGTGGAATGTTTATATCTTTAAATTTATTATATTTACAAGTTTGCCACCGCACTAAACATTCCACATCATTTAAAAAAAACCTGATGCGAAAAGTACGAAAATAAGACATTTCGCATCAATTAACATAAAACAGATGCGGAAAGTTAAAGAAACTATGACTTTCCGCATCAGTTATAAACAAAACCTGATGCGGAATGTTTTCCTTTTTAAACTTATTTACAAGTTTGCCACCGCATTTTGTTTTTACATCATTTTTTTAAAACACATGTTAAATGGCTGATGTACAATCCATTTTTTCTACTAGTAAAATTGAGTGTTAGGGTTCCTGATTTCATCCCTTGCATTCTCCTCCAATTCTGAGTGTTAGTGTGAGTGCCATACACCATTGTGAAGCTCATGTTTCGAGCTTTACAAAGATACAAGATTCGTGAGTTGAGGTGCTGTATTGAAGGAGAATCGAAGCTCGAAAAGAGAGGGAGTTTTGCTGTCAAACCAAATTTCTGAGTTCTGGAGCATACTTTAAGCTTTGATTTTGGTAAGCATGTAAACCCTACAAACCTCAAATTCGTTCCTACTTTTAGTTTATATTGCAGAGAATAATTCCTAACCTCTTTCCCTAATTTTTACAACGATTTTGCATGTCAAATCCTCTGGTTTTGGTACTCTGTTCAAATATGGATGCATGCAAAGGATTGTTGGGGTTTAGCATTTCCAGCCAATTTCTCTGCATTCTCTGTGTTGATTCACGGCCTATAGGTAAGGGTGAAGCTATTGATTCACTAGAATAAGTTTAAATTACTTGAATTTAGGTTGAGAGTCAACAAGAGACTCTATGGGCATAGTTTGAAATAGGTTTAAGGCTTAGAGGCCTCTCTGGGTTCAATTGTTGATGTGGACAAGTTTCTTATGTTGTATACAAGCTGTACCAAAGTTGTTTTCCTGCTAAATGTGCCTAAAATCGAAATTGGTATGTTGAGTTGTTGGAAAAGTAGATTTTATGCATAATTGATGTCATTGTTTGATTTAGTGTAATTTGTCGTTAATTCTATATTGGAACATGTTTAATATGTATAATATGAGCTCTGTTGATCATTGGTTTTAGTTGAAATTGACTAGAATTGAAAATGGTATGTTAAACTCAAGTTTTCAATGCTACTAATTGTCAATACTCGAGTATTTGACTCGAGACTCGAGTCTTTTAGACGCATCAGTGCGCCTGGTGGCACCACCACTCGAGTCTCTGGCTCATGACTCGAGTATTGACTGTGCTGAGAAGGAACAATCTTAAAGAACAACTCGAGTATTTCGTGATCCACTCGAGTCTTCTGGGTTGAAGGAGACTCGAGTACTTCATGAACGACTCGAGTATTTTACAAGGACCTGAGAATGGAATTTTCCAGAAAACTCAAGAACAACTCGAGTATTACTAAAAACTACTCGAGTATTTTTGAACAGAGCTTAAAATCAACTCGAGTCTAAATGGGATCCACTCGAGTCTTTTCTTCAGACATAGAAAGATACTAATTTCAATATAAGTCAATTCCTTAAAGATCAACCTTACTCATGGGAGGTAAGTCATGTTCCAATAAAAGAATGAGATGGTTAAGAACAACGTTAAATACACTGATGAAATATTATTGCTTGCACATGATAAGATTATTGGTTAATCTTAACGGATAAATTTTATGTGCATACATACATGGAAAAAGAAATGGATAATTAATTCGGTGGGAACTGGCTCGATGACACATTTTGGTAATGTGGGCAGCATTGTGGGATGCTGTTACGTCTTGGTGACGTTGTGTGCACACTGTACGAGCAGTTTCACAATACATGTTGGTCATGTATACGAATTACTGGATTGAACGTTCAATAAACAATGGAAATGGGAAGCATGCATCATGACACATAAATAATGGGATTATTATAATTGAACCATGCTTGCTCATTTGGCTATGCATCGGACCATTTGGTACCTGTGAATGTTACTTGCTCTATTTATTCTTATTCGATTATGTGAATTATATTGCTTACCCCTTTATGCCCATTGTAGGTGATGGCTCGCTATCTAGCTTGCATTGAGTTGCGCCCACTCCCTAGTGGAGTGTGGTACTACGAGCGAGGACCATAGAGCCACTTTTGAGGGTGAGGTAGAGGTGACTCTATATCACCCTAACCCTCTGGCTCGTGTCCGTCCTCGTAGGTTTCGCATTCCTATTATCTATACTATGCATGTACCCCCTTTTTATGCTTATCATGGACCACCCCCGCCTCGACCAGCTCGTCGATTTCATTCCTTTCGCACTAGTAGCTACTACTAGATCTCACCCCTCTGCTTCTCGAGTGATCCGTGAGGAGACTCCTATGCCTAGTCCGATGAGTCCGGTTCATGGGACTCCTTCGGCTGACCCAGTGCCTAGTGGGAGGGCACCCACTCAGTCGGACGAGGTTGAGGAGGACCCTGAGGAGGCTGAGAGTGAGGGCGAGCCAGTCGAGCACTCCACTGGGAGCCAATGGGGAGTTGGGGATCCACCGGGTGATGCATAGTGTAACATCCTCAATTTGAAATGCTTAATATAATGCGAATTGTGCAATTTAATGTATTAAGTTGAGAAGGATTGATGAGACTCATAAGACTAAGAGATAGGAATTAGTGTAGAAAACATAGCCTAAGGAGTATGGGAGCTAAGGAAAATGTTCTAGAGTTAGAAACCATGAGAAGATGGAAAAACAACAGAGTAATCGATTATTTTTGGTGAGTTAATCGATTACTGGCTCTCAGCCAAAATGCACCAAAATGTTGCATTGAAGAGTAATCGATTACTCTTGGGAAAGTAATCGATTACTGAGCCTCTGCTGAAAACACTAAAATTTGTTGCATCAAATTGTAATCGATTACTTTATGGCCAAGTAATCGATTACAAGGCCTCAGGTTGGAAGTTATGAAAATGTTGCATTGAAGAAATAATCGATTACCAAGCTAGAGTAATCGATTACTTTAGGGTCTGTACAAAAAAAAAGGGAAAGAAGAGTGCACGTAATGCACTCTCCATCACACAAATAGAATCTTTCTTTTGGGCTTTCATTCCTATCCACTCATTTTCCTTCTAAATTAAATACAACAAACTCACTTTCACTCTCATAATTCTCTCTCTCAAACCCATCTTCCTCTTTCTCCCTATCATTCACCAGTTCCTCATCTCCCGCATAGGGTTCCACTTGCTTTTTCTCAAATCAAGCAAAGGCAAGTGATTTCACATCACCTCCTTCATCAAATATCTTCCTTTGTAAACTCCAAGTAAGTAATCAAGTGTGGTTTCTTCTCTTTCTCTCTCTCTCCTCCATCCATGGTGGTTTTTTGTTTTAAGCCATGGAAACTCCTCCTTACTTGGATTTTTGGCATGACCTATGATTTGAATGATAATCTTTTCTTGATTTAGGTTCTTCCATTCTCTTGTTGGTCATAGCTCCTTTGTGGGGAAAGGTTCAAGTTAGAACAAACCCAATCTCCCTATCTCTAGAAGTGTGAGGTAAGGAGGTTTGTGTTACGATATTCTAGGGGGTAGATTGTATTGTGTATATAATGGGTTGCTAAGAGATTATGTGTTAGTTAAAGAATAGAAACCCTAGGATAGATAACATGGTATAAAAGTATTTAAATGTATTATGTGGTGATTAAATGTGATTATTGGTATTATGTGGTGATTAAATGTGATTATTGGTATTATGTGGTGGTTAAATGTGATTATTGGTATTATGTGGTGATTAAATGTGATTATTGATATTTGGTTGATGTGGTTTGATGTTTTGCTAAATTATGTTGGACTTGGGAATTATAAAGTCAATATGAGTAAGATAATTGAAATGAAGATGGTTGTATTGTTGGTAGTGCCCTGTGTAATTGGAAATTAAAAGTATAATGAGTTTATAAACTTGATAAAGTGATGAAAGAGATTACAAGGAAATGAACTAAGTGAAATAAGTTGTTAAAAGATTTAAAGGAAAAAGAGTGTGTGACCCAGATCATGTAAGACGTTGTCCTTAGGAGACTGTACGCATAGATCGCGTAAGACGCACATTGTGCGCAGCTGTAAGACGTTGTCCTTAGGAGACTGTACGCAGTTATGGGCACCCACACCATATATTAATAAAGGTATAATTGGATTGTGCCTCTCCAGATCTTGTAAGACGTTGTCCTTAGGAGACTGTACGCATAGATCGCGTAAGACACACATTGTGTGCAGCTGTAAGACGTTGTCCTTAGGAGACTGTACGCAATGATGGATGCACCTTCTGATTTTGGGAATCCAGGTCTTGTAAGACGTTGTCCTTAGGAGACTGTACGCATAGACCGCGTAAGACACACATTGTGTGCAGCTGTAAGACATTGTCCTTAGGAGACTGTACGCAATTATGGATCCCCGTGATAAATTCTAATAATTCTATGTAAAACTCCAAAGGGTACGAAAAAGAAGGATGTGAAAATTAATAAGGACTGAGAATCGGCTTAAGGATGATTAAGCTGGAATTAAATGAATGCATGTTTTATGATAAATTAAAATCGACTAAATGTGTATTATATGTACATGCCTATTGAATGGGAGTGCCTATTTGTGAATTTTGCTTCATCTGGCTATATGTGTATGACTTGGTTGTTCATTATAGCATAATAGAAACTGCTTCCCTATTTTATTGTGTAATACTCACCTCCTTACCATTTTTCAGGTACTGAGTCGGAGTTTACACCAGGATCGGCCGAGCAGGATTACTCTCCCTCACAGGGAGAGTAGGGTTATGGGAATTTAGATTCACATAGACACCTAAGCCTCATGTATTCTTTTTGATGTATATGTGATGTATATATTTTTGGAGTGAGGCTTAGGATGTTTTATTTTTGGGCATAGTTTCTGTTACTTTGTCTTGATTCAAGTACTTGGTCTTTGCTGGCACTCTGAAAACTGATTCTGATATCTACTTTTGAGCCCATGGGGAAATTATATGATGCATATATATAATTTGAGCCCTGCTGGCTACTGTTGATATTATATGAATGTGTTAATCAGGTTGACATTTTGGAAAAGTCCGAAATTTAAACGAAACTCCGTCCGTTTGACGGTTGATTTTAATATAATAAAAAAGGAATTTTTAAGCCCATGTTTTTGATATAAGGGGAATTAAGGGTAATTAATTATAGGGTGTTACACATAGTTATAGATGATTAGGATGTGAGACCTGTGGAGCACCTGCTGGAGACTCTGGAGACTTATGCTATGGAGGAGGATCATCGGACCACTACTGAGATTTTATATTTTGCTCTGTACTTATATTGTATATACTTTTGGGAGATCTCAGTGAGGTGGTCTTGGTTTTTAGTATATTATGGACTTGTACTTTTGATATCTTTCACTGCTACTATCTGGACCTTGGACTTGGATGTACTGGACTATGACTATGTCACTTTTTATCTATTATATATATATGACAGTTTGACTTATATTATTCCAAGGCCTTTACCAGTGTCAATTTCCGCGTACTCTGATATTATGAAATTTTATTCTGTTCCAAAGAACTTATATATATATATATATAGAATTGAGATAAGGAAACCTATTTATGGAAAAACCTATCTTTATATACAACCTCGATTCTTAACATCTTCGTCATAATGAACAACTCTTTTATAACAAAAAGTATCTAGTGGTTACATGTTAGTTATGAGTAAGATTTTTATTCAACCTCTTATTATACAACTCAAGTCCATATACATTTAATTATATCTTTATTTAACTTTAAAGATCATTTTGTATCGATAATTGGAAAAGAGTGTTACACCTTTTATGGTATCAGAGCAAAATGGTCCTGATTCTTGATCCTCTCAAGCATGATCTGCCAGAAGATACTCCAAACGAGTAAAACTTCTTAACTATTTGATTTATTTCATATAGCTTGAGTTCTATTAATGTTTTGTTTAGAACAGAATTAGATAGATTTCAATAGTTTAGATAGACCTTTACCGACCTAAGTCCATAGTGCAGGTCTACTATGGCAGCGCATTATAGAAACCACACGAACGAAATGCTGGAAAGGATCACTGCAGTGTTGGAGAATATGCAGCGGAATCAGCATCAGCAACATCAATCTCAGCCTGTTATCCACCTCCAGTGGGTGTAGCAGCTATGGAGGCCAAAACTTTCTCGGATTTCAGTTGCTGCAATCCCTCGAAGTTTGCTGGTGGGTTTAAGCCTGAAGAAGCTAATAAGTGGATCTTGGAAATGGATAAAATCTTTAGAACTTTGGAATGCTCCGATGCGCAGAAAATAGTTTATGCTGTTTTCATGTTGGAAGGAGAAGCAGAACATTGGTGGAATCATACTGCCCAGTTACTGGCTCATGAAGGAAAAGAGGTAACTTGGGAAGTATTCATGGAGGAATTTCTCAAAAAGTATTTTCCTAATGATCTAAGGAGAAAGAAAGAGGTGGAGTTTCTACAGCTCAGGCAAGGCAGAATGAGTGTGGGTGAATATGCTGCGAAATTTGAGGAATTGATGAAGTACTCTCCTTATTATCAGATGAATCCTGATGAAAGGAGTAAGTGTATTAAATTTGAAGGAGGACTGAGACCTGAAGTAAAGTCAGTGTTCAGTTATCAAAAGATTCAAAGTTTTCCCATGCTAGTTGATATGTGTAGAATGTATGAGGATGATAAGAAGGCAGAGACAGTTCAAATTGTGGAAGGAAAGAAGGAACATCAGGGATATGGACCACAGAGGCAGAAAGGGCATGATAACCGTCACAAGGGTCCTTATTCCCATAAGAACCGAGGAAAGGGCAAGATGTTTGGTGACCGCAACAACTCTTACAATAATGCTCCTTATTGCGAGAAGTGCAAACGTCATCACTTCGAAAGATTTTGTTGGTCCCACAGTGGATGTTTTAATTGCGGGAAACCTGGTCATTTTTCTCGTGATTGCAAAGAACCACCTAAGAGCACTCAAAGAGGACCTGCGGACAAGCCATCGACTTAAGGGCGAGTTTTTACTCTTAGTGGTGTTGAAGCTAATCAGACTCCGAGACTCGTGCAAGGTACTTATCTGCTCAATGACCAACCTTGTAGAATTTTATTTGAATGTGTGAATCGTTTAAAATTACCTGTGTCTGAATCTCCCTATTGCCTTAGGGTATGTAGGGTCTGCCGACCACATACGGACCTAAGTCTTACTAAAGGGATTCTCTAAGGGCACTTCCCTCGGTTTACCTATCATGAAAGTCCTTCGCTCGGACTCATGGACTCCGAGCATAAAAGAGGGCCAGGCTCGGACTTGATGGAACCGAGCCTTGCGATCGGTCCCCAATCCATCAGGCTCGGGACTCTAGGACCGAGACATATCTTCAGCTTGTGGATAAACTCAGGCTCACCGAGGCTTCTTATCCCTTCCGCAAATCTCTCCTAGATTCTCGCAACAGCCTAGACATGAGATCTTTAGCTGATCCTAACCAGATTCTAAGAGCATAATCCTCCGATATTATCTCATAGAATCCTGGTTCAGAACCGCTCTGATACAGGGCCCAAACGGCCCATATCAGCCTCCTCCAAACCCTATAAATAGCTCATCACAGCTAGGGTTTCAGGTAAGTACTCTATCCCTAAGTTGACACTCTGCACACACACGTTGACTAGGGAGATCCTGCTTTTCCCAACTGGAACTGCAGAAATACCACAAGTCACACATTAATACTTAATCCTCTCTTGGGCTCCTGGTTACCATAATCATGAGCACTTAAGGGGTTAAGGACATCTAGTGTTCAAGGACACTACATTGGCGCCGTATGTGGGGAACGAATAACCAGTATTCCCACGTCCACTGTTCTTATGGAAAACGACAACGGTAATGAGGGAGATCTCCGCCGTCGCCTTCGGGGAAGGCCACCTAAGAACGGAAGGAATGTGAGGGACAAAATCGCTCCAGGAGGACCCACTGAAGGCAATCAGGCTAATGTCCCTCCAGTCCCTACGGTTCCTCCAGTTCAGGCACAAGCCACTGTAACGCTTTTTCAATACACTTAATAAAATAGAATAATTGTATTCATTTTGAAACGAGTTCGATCTGCTGTCCAAAAGATTTTCTACTAAACGTTCCACTTCGTAAAATCTTGGCTGAAAATTCAAAACTCAAACTGGTTCAGCATAGATTTGGAAACTTTTTCCCATAATCTATTGAAAACACGAGTTTCTAAAACATAGGGTGTATGATAACTTCAGAGTTGGTGGTAAAATACTGAGATCAGCTCATAGAATTATATAAATCACTTAAAAAAAAGATTTTAACGGATATATTTATACTAAAATAAAATGATTGTACCAAAGAACTTGTAATGTTATCTTGGGTTATCATTTTCAAAATATAGCTTAAATATTATCACAGAAAGGTCTTAGAGCTGATCCGGGGTCCTGGTTCCATCGTCTATTACATTTGATTTCCGACTGCTGTGCACTTCACTGAAACTCTTTTTCCTCTGTTCTCCAATGTTCTTTAGGGGTCTCCTACCCTTACTCAACAATGAGAAGGTCATAGTGTTGATCCTTAACCTACAAGGGCATGGGAGTAAGCATTTCCGTTTGCATAATCAAATGAGATAGATATAAGAAAGATAATATTAACAATCACAGTTATTCAAGTATCACACAAAATGCAAGTACATATGAGCACGCCCCTTTTAGTACTTTCAATCTTGTAATGCAAATTGCATGATGCATGGTTCCATCCACAACCGAGGCCTCCAACAAGTGTTGGATATCTGGCAAATGATATCCCGGTGTTCCCAGAACACCACCAAACGTTCCCAGAACGAGTGGCAAACCATACTTGGAAAATAAGCATCAAACCCCGGAGTGTGCACCACGTTCCCAGAACGCCTACGTTCCCAGAACGTATAAAACCAGGTCCTGGACACTGGCCACATATCTATAATGTGTCATCAAGTAGGTTACAATTTCAGTACTCCCAGAGTACCCTTCTAATATTCCCAGAAAATTAGAATTATTCCTTGCCAACCTATTCTCCATTCCTCTATGAATGAACGCACCACATTCAAGAGCAATTTTTATCTTCGATTAATCCACTGTGATTTAGGCACATCTCGTAATTCGCTTAGAATGATTGATTTGAGGTACTAACATTGGCATGATGAGATACACTTAAATTAGTTTCAATTATGCCAAGGATCTTGAATTGAGTAGTCTTAGCCCATGGTAATCACTCCTCCTTTTAAAGACTAAATTTTCCTTTTTGCAACTTCAGATACTAACCGGTTACAGTCCCAGACTAACCGGTTAGAGTCACATATCTGAAACTGTTTTACCATGGAAATTCAAGAAAACCCCTTTCTCTTGAGATTTCTACTCAATTCACAGACAGCTTTTACCATGGCCTTGTACCTCAAACCTATTGTGTTTATCATTCACAGGCCTAAATCCACAATTTGTTATTAATAACACATAACTTGACTTTTAAGTTATCATAACACTTCAAGGAATTGTTTCTTCTTTCTTCATCCAAAACCAACAGTGATTTATCACTTACTTTTTGGATTGGTATTTATTGAAATTAGGGTTAGATTTGAGTAAGGACAATAGGAGCTTTTCACCAATTTTTAATAATACATTTTTCTGTTGAAATTACACAGCTTCTAACCGGTTACGAAAATTGTCTAACCGCTTAGATTAGACAGTCTGTGCACAGAAACTAGGATTTTGAAAACATTTTCTTTCAATACTCAATTCTAACTCCATTCAATAGTCATGTAAGCCCTCATACTTTGAGAAGTTTCTGCTCAGCCACAGAACAACCCCAAATCTTGCATACATGTTATTTAGAGCATCAATTTCACACATAACCATATTTAATCATACATAACAGCAAGTACCCACACATAACTCATATCCATACATGTAATCTCAGATTAATCCATTTATACCATTCACATAGATTGCTTAAATCTGTTACCAACAGATTTAACTTATCCAGTGGCCTCCAAGCCTTTGCTTGTTATACACTATATGCCCTTTAGGAGTCTCATGGCGACTCCCCCTATGAATTCATGAAATCTATTCTCATTCTAGCAAAAGAAATCTTCTCCCTTACCTTAGGGTTGATTTCGATGAAGCTCAATACTGAAACTTGAAGAGAATCCAGAATTTTTCTCCCAATTCCTATGTTCTGTTTTAGCCACAATTTCCCTCAACCAGGTTCAAAGACCAGATGATTTGACATATACATAGGCCAAAGAAATTGAGGAAAACTATCAGAATTAAAACTAGGTAACTTGTACTAGCTTTGAAAACAAGTTTGAGGCTTAAAGAGTGCATGTACTTACCAAGATCATACCCTAAAGGGAGCCTCAAGAAATGATTTCTGATTCTGGACAGACTCCTTCCTCAATCTTTCAAGACCAATAACTTATGCAATACTCGCTCTCAAGTCGCTCTCCATACCTCAATATAAAGCTGGAAGAATCGTCTTTAACATAGCGTATCTCACTTAGTCTGACTCTCAAAGATCAAAGAGAAATTGACAGAGTAATCTGGAAACCCTAATTCAGTTTCAATACTAACACTCCATCAGCCAAACCCTCAATTTGCCCCACAAATCACCTATTTATAGAGAAATTGATGAGCATGCAGCTCGACACGTATCCCTCACAGGAAATTAAGTGGGTTTTCGTGGCAATTCCTGGTAAATTGGTGGATTACTCATCAAATTCCACTATCTGGGTTTTCTGAGTTCATCGTGTAACCGGTTACAAGATCTTCCTAACCGGTTACCTACTGATGAATTTCAGAAAATTATTAATTTAATAATTCTTTTCCTCTAAACCCTTTTTAATATCACATTTAGGTCCTGTCTTAGGGACCAAAATGCAATATCTATATATTTTGATTATTCCCTTACCAACAATCATCTTTACCCCTATTTTAAATATCACTATAGAATTAAATTAAAATATAAATTTAAAAGAGCTCAATATCAAACTTTATGATTAACTCTCGCATTATCCGGAAGACGAAAATTAGGGGTGTTACACTGCTCCCCCACTTAAAAGGAATTTCGTCCCCGAAATTTGCTTGGCTATTCTCAAAAAAATATTTTTGGGTTCTCCCCCACTTAAAAGATTAAGATAGGATATTAGTATCCCGAGATAGTTTCAAATTTACGAAATCAAATTTCGTCGTCCAACTTTAACATAACTAATTCCCTTCTTATCGTATGAAAAATACGGTCCACAACTCTTTTCCTCGATAAGCCTCCCTCTAATTCTTTCCAGGTAAACTTTTTGGATTGTACACGCGGATTCCTTAGGTATGAATGAAAAGATATTTGTATGACCTCGTTACTCGATAATTTGGAATATTAGGGTGATCAGTCCGAATATTCAAATTATTAGTAATGAATCATACTTCTTAGATATAATCTCTCACAAGAAGGATTATACGATATGTCTTTAAGTTAGATGAACTTAAAGATAAGTTAACGATCACTACTAAGCTCTAGGTGGATAGTCAACGTCTAGAGACATTTCCGTTGGGGAGAAAAAAAATTTGTCCTAACCCGGTGGTTGTTAATCCCTCTTGCCTTAACTAATCCTCCTATGGCTGCAGTGTTCGCGGATAGTTATCACATCCAATTGTGATAACAGTTTGAATTACAAAATTTTGAATTGGACCTTCAACAAAGTCTTAATATTCAAAGAGGTTAGATTAACTACATTCGGAAACATTTGGCTAAATTGATTCGGAAACGAGATAACTAAGATGGTCAAATTTAGAATCTACTTCATGATCTTTCGTAACATAATAGTTTTGCTTGTCTATTTCCTCCGATTGTCAAATTCTGCTTCTCTTCTATCCATTAACCAACCTGACTATCATAGACTTCTTGCGTTGAAAGTTCAATTGTTCTTCTTAATTGCTTAGAATTGCCTCGAGTGAAATCCTATGCGGAGTCCTTGAAAGCACTCATTTCCCTCCTTTTACAAAATATTACTATGGAATTTTAACCAACAATTGGGAAATTTTCATATCTATTGAAGAGTCTCCAACAATTCACAAATTTCCATTTATAACTGGTTCAAGTCACAGTATGTAACCGGTTACACGATAAACCTAACCGATTAGAGTACTGTATCAGACCAGTTACAGCAGTTTTAAAAACACGATTCTCCTTCTTTTCTCCCTCCTAAAATATGATTTCCTCATTCTCCCTTCCTCTTCAAGGCCTAAACCTCTCACATCCTGATTTCCCATCCATTCTCATCACTATCACTCTTAATTCTTTCCCCCATTCTCATTCTACCCTAGGGTTCCTTTCCAAATTCTGTTTTCCCCCCTTTTCCAAAACCCTAACCTTCAGAAAGCATGGCTTTCAATCCTCCTCGTCGTGCTAGAGTCAAGTCCACTGCTGCTCGACCACCTAGAAGACCAAGAATCGAGTACTACAGCGAGGACAAATGTGCGAAGAGGTTCGAGAGTTTCTGTGACAGAGGGTTTGGGCTCAAGAGATGGATGAACTTCCGGTGGTTTTCCAACAACAACTTCCAATTTTAGAGGTTGTATGAGTATCAAGGTTTGGTAACTTTTCTGGAATTGAAGGGTTCCATCTTCCCAAGGTTGATCAGGGAGTTCTATGCCAATTTCAGGGAGTATGAAGGGGGTTATCAGTCCAAGGTGAATGGGGTGATTTTTGATGTTACCCCTACTGATTTCCTGATTGTGGGTGGACTCCAATTAGCGGGTACTTATCCCGGGGATCCGGACGACAATCGGCTTAACATCTGCAATCTCGAGGATGTTTACAAGGATAGTTTACGGAACCTGGATTTGTATTTGACCAGTCCTCGCAAATCTGTGGGAAAGATGACGGTGGAGAATAGGTTAATTCTCTATGTCCTGACGTACTTGCTGACCCCTAGGACCTCCTCCAATCACACTCAAGCTATGGCAGCCGATCTTCGGTATATGTTCGCGATCAAGAACCAAATTCAAGTGAATTGGGTACGGGTGGTGTGCGCCTACATGGCACATGCTGCTGATTCGACAAGCGGCTGCCTGCCCTATCCTTTCTTCGTGAGTCGTCTCATCGAGTACAAGGGAATTCCTATTCCGGAGGATGAGGAGTTTGAGCCGAGCGAAGGCTTAACTTGCATCAACAGTAGAGTCCTCCACTCGATGGGAATTTACCAGCATGATGCGGACGGTATTTGGAAATGGAATGTTGAAATCAAAGCCGCAGATGCTGCAGCGGCTGCAGAAAGAGAGCAACAGCGACAAGAGGAACAAGGGGCAGGGGTTGAGCCCGAGGATGTGACTATGGGGGATGGGGATCCAGCTACGGGTGGTGGTGAGATTCCGAGGCACTTTACCCAGCCTTATTCCACCTTTGATGTTGGTGGAGGTTCAGGTCAGGCGGGCGAGGCTAACGTTTTTGCTTCTATGGAAGAGAGGATAAATGCCAGAGTGGATGCTGGTTTTGCTAGGGTCGAAGGGTGTATGGACAGGATGGATGATCAATTTGCAAATCTGAATGGGCGGTTTGATTCTCTAGGCATCACCATGGAGAACATGCACTTCCTGCTACGCACATTCAGGTGTTTCCAGGGTCCCCCTACACCACCTCCTGCATCTCCTCCTCATGAAGACTAGTGACTTTGAATCTCTTGCTTTGTTTAGGACCTTGACTATGTAATCCTTATATTATAACTATGTGGTTCTTGGGGAAATTTTTGGTCTCATCATACTTCTAGTAATATTTTCCCCCTTATGCGTTTTGGTTTAATATGCTTATCCGATGTATTTGGCTACTTATAACTTTCGCCTACTACCTAATGTTTTAGTTGCGTTGCTAGGTGTGTGAACCTTTATGCTTGTAATGAAGTATCTTTGTTAATCATCACCGTTCCCTGTCTAGGCTGTTCCTATCCCATTATGCACTTATATAGCTACTTGATGCATATCATTTGCATAACAACTGCAATCATATTTCAAAATTACCCCTAATTCTTATTGCTTTAATTTAGCTTGCAACATGAACAACAGACTAAGGGTTTGAAAAACAAAACTCATAGCGTGACACACCTATGATACACCCTGTACAACAGTTCTGAGGGTAAGAGATATAGCGTTCGAAGTGCCGAAACCACTCAAAACTGATCCTGCTTTATGATTGTCCCTATCTGCAGACTGTAACCGGTTACAGAATCAGCTAACCGGTTAGGTCATGCAGCAGGTCAATTAATTAGAGTAAGAGGAGTTTGAATGGATTGAAATCCTTGTTTTACCGTTTCATCGGAACAATACAAACGCTGATTTAGAGGTAGGAACATAGGATTATATAAAATTTCGAATGAGAGATGACAAAAAGGGTAAGGTATAGAGTATTTGAATTATCACTGTTACTCTTCCGAAACAAGGAATGAGTAACCCTCGGGATATATCAATTGTAGTAAGGTCAAATGCTAACAGCTGGTCATACCACGTCAGGTTTCAGAATAAGTTATCCCTTTCACCACAGTGAATAAGTGCTTCCTCCCTATTCACTTCCCTAATGGTCATTTCCCAAAATAACTGCAGCATTGATTCGTTTTTGATCTTACTGAACCAATACTCGAATCTCACCATGGCAACAAATTTAAAAAAGAATACTACCTCCCATCTGAGTTTCACTTCGGTCATCTAGTTTTCTTACTAAATAATCTAAACCACTTGCTAAAAAAAAACAACCCAATATCAACTTGGACCCAAAGAGTGAGCTTGTGAGAACAGATTTCCCCAAAAGTAGCACAGCCATCGGAAATTTAATGCTTGAAATCATGCCTCAGGAACCAAGAATCAGGAGCATTTTCTATGATACCACAAAATTGTAACGCTCTTTCAATACACTTAATAAAATAGAATAATTGTATTCATTTTGAAACGAGTTCGATCTGCTGTCCAAAAGATTTTCTACTAAACGTTCCACTTCGTAAAATCTTGGCTGAAAATTCAAAACTCAAACTGGTTCAGCATAGATTTGGAAACTTTTTCCCATAATCTATTGAAAACACGAGTTTCTAAAACATAGGGTGTATGATAACTTCAGAGTTGGTGGTAAAATACTGAGATCAGCTCATAGAATTATATAAATCACTTAAAAAAAAAGATTTTAACGGATATATTTATACTAAAATAAAATGATTGTACCAAAGAACTTGTAATGTTATCTTGGGCTATCATTTTCAAAATATACCTTAAATATTATCACAGAAAGGTCTTAGAGCTGATCCGGGGTCCTGGTTCCATCGTCTATTACATTTGATTTCCGACTGCTGTGCACTTCACTGAAACTCTTTTTCCTCTGTTCTCCAATGTTCTTTAGGGGTCTCCTACCCTTACTCAACAATGAGAAGGTCATAGTGTTGATCCTTAACCTACAAGGGCATGGGAGTAAGCATTTCCGTTTGCATAATCAAATGAGATAGATATAAGAAAGATAATATTAACAATCACAGTTATTCAAGTATCACACAAAATGCAAGTACATATGAGCACGCCCCTTTTAGTACTTTCAATCTTGTAATGCAAATGGCATGATGCATGGTTCCATCCACAACCGAGGCCTCCAACAGTGTTGGATATCTGGCAAATGATATCCCGGTGCTCCCAGAACACCACCAAACGTTCCCAGAACGAGTGGCAAACCATACTTGGAAAATAAGCATCACTCCCGGAGTGTGCACCACGTTCCCAGAACGCCTACGTTCCCAGAACGTATAAAACCAGGTCCCGGACACTGGCCACATATCTATAATGTGTCATCAAGTAGGTTACAATTTCAGTACTCCCAGAGTACCCTTCTCATATTCCCAGAATATGAGAATTATTCCTTGCCAACCTATTCTCCATTCCTCTATGAATGAATGCACCACATTCAAGAGCGATTTTTATCTTCGATTAATCCACTGTGATTTGGGCACATCTCGTAATTCCCTTAGAATGATTGATTTGAGGTACTAACATTGGCATGATGAGATACACTTAAATTAGTTTCAATTATGCCAATGATCTTGAATTGAGTAGTCTTAGCCCATGGTAATCACTCCTCCTTTTAAAGACTAAATTTTCCTTTTTGCAACTTCAGATACTAACCGGTTACAGTCCCAGACTAACCGGTTATAGTCACATATCTGAAACTGTTTTACCATGGAAATTCAAGAAAACCCCTTTCTCTTGAGATTTCTACTCAATTCACAGACAGCTTTTACCATGGCCTTGTACCTCAAACCTATTGTGTTTATCATTCACAGGCCTAAATCCACAATTTGTTATTAATAACACATAACTTGACTTTTAAGTTATCATAACACTTCAAGGAATTGTTTCTTCTTTCTTCATCCAAAACCAACAGTGATTTATCACTTACTTTTTGGATTGGTATTTATTGAAATTAGGGTTAGATTTGAGTAAGGACAATAGGAGCTTTTCACCAATTTTTAATAATACATTTTTCTGTTGAAATTACACAGCTTCTAACCGGTTACGAAAATTGTCTAACCGCTTAGATTAGACAGTCTGTGCACAGAAACTAGGATTTTGAAAACATTTTCTTTCAATACCCAATTCTAACTCCATTCAATAGTCATGTAAGCCCTCATACTTTGAGAAGTTTCTGCTCAGCCACAGAACAACCCCAAATCTTGCATACATGTTATTTAGAGCATCAATTTCACACATAACCATATTTAATCATACATAACAGCAAGTACCCACACATAACTCATATCCATACATGTAATCTCAGATTAATCCATTTATACCATTCACATAGATTGCTTAGATCTGTTACCAACAGATTTAACTTATCCAGTGGCCTCCAAGCCTTTGCTTGTTATACACTATGCCCTTTAGGAGTCTCATGGCGACTCCCCCTATGAATTCATGAAATCTATTCTCATTCTAGCAAAAGAAATCTTCTCCCTTACCTTAGGGTTGATTTCGATGAAGCTCAATACTGAAACTTGAAGAGAATCCAGAATTTTTCTCCCAATTCCTATGTTCTGTTTCAGCCACAATTTCCCTCAACCAGGTTCAAAGACCAGATGATTTGACATATCCATAGGCCAAAGAAATTAGGGAAAACTATCAGAATTCAAACTAGGTAACATGTACTAGCTTTTGGAAACAAGTTTGAGGCTTAAAGAGTGCATGTACTTACCAAAGTCATGCACTAAAGGGAGCCTCAAGAAATGATTTCTGATTCTGGACAGACTCCTTCCTCAATCTTTCAAGACCAATAACTTATGCAATACTCGCTCTCAAGTCGCTCTCCATACCTCAATATAAAGCTGGAAGAATCGTCTTTAACATAGCGTATCTCACTTAGTCTGACTCTCAAAGATCAAAGAGAAATTGACAGAGTAATATGGAAACCCTAATTCAGTTTCAATACTAACACTCCATCAGCCAAACCCTCATTTTGCCTCACAAATCACCTATTTATAGAGAAATTGATGAGCATGCAGCTCAACACGTATCCCTCACAGGAAATTAAGTGGGTTTTCGTGGCAATTCCTAGTAAATTGGTGGATTACTCATCAAATTCCACTATCTGGGTTTTCTGAGTTCATCGTGTAACCGGTTACAAGATCTTCCTAACCGGTTACCTACTGATGAATTTCAGAAAATTATTAATTTAATAATTCTTTTCCTATAAACCCTTTTTAATATCACATTTAGGTCCTGTCTTTAGGGACCAAAATGCAATATCTATATATTTTGATTATTCCCTTACCAACAATCATCTTTACCCCTATTTTAAATATCACTATAGAATTAAATTAAAATATAAATTTAAAAGAGCTCAATATCAAACTTTATGATTAACTCTCGCATTATCCGGAAGATGAAAATTAGGGGTGTTACAGCCACTGTCCCTCCCCTTATTGAAGGCGACGGAGGGCGGTCTAACCCTCGGACTGTTCCTCATGGTCACGTTTCAGAATGGCATGATACTGCAGATTCTGGACCACATCAATCTCGGAGGGCCCCTGTTGGATCACGAACTGATGAAGATCGTCGAGTAGAGCGTTCCGCTCGTCGTGATCATTCCCGAGCCGAGAGATCCTAAAGGGAAATACCTCACTTGACGAGGGGTCACTTTGGAATGCTTCAAGGTGGTCAACGTTCTGAAACATAGGGCAGGTCTTACATGACTACCTCTTCGGCTCGAAGGAGAGAAGAGTCAATCATGGAAATTTTGAGAACGCAGACTTCCTTGATTGAGAAACAGAATCAGGCTATTGCTGCTCTTCAGCAGCAGAGCATGGCAAGAACAGCCGAGCAAGGCCCTCACGTGGCTCTTGGCAACCCGAGCAATCTTCCTCCACCCCCACCCCTCAACCCGAACATGGTTCCTGAGCGTATTGCACGGGAACCTCATCCTGGACATCCTTTCACAGTTGAGATTATTGCATTCCAAACCCCGCAAACTTATGCGGGCCATCAAAATATTCCTCGATATACTGGGACAACCGATCCGATGGACCATATTGGAAGTCAAGCTTTCCCAAGGACTTCAAGTGAAAGTATTATATGGTTTTGATGATAACAAACTCAAGATTCTCAAGTTCATATCAAGTGCAATCACAAGTTCTTCATCCTTCAAGTCCAAGCTTCAAGTTGAAGAATCAAGCAAATGAAGTCGAAGGCTCAAGCAAATAGAAGATCTTAGCCCTTTCCCTTAGGACATCATGTAAGGTAATGAAGTCAAGGTTTATATTATGTTAAAAGGCCAATATAAGTTTTTCTAAAAATGCTTTTCAAAATTAAGGAGAAGAAAAAGAAGTTTTGTGAAAATCAGTTTTTCTAACTTAGTCTTTTGTGGAAATACTTGATGTTACAAAACTCTGAATATTTTTATGTATGCAAGAGAGAGTAATCGATTACTTGCTTGAGTTAATCGATTAACTTTGTTGCATCATAGAAAAATCAGAGAGCTTGTAATCGATTAAGTGAACTTTGCTAATCCATTACTTTCTTATTAGAGTAATCGATTACATAGCTCAAATAATCGATTAAAATTGTTGCATCATATATTTTCCTGAGACAAAGTAATCGATTACATGGTGTTGCATCATATGCATAACAGAGGATCAATAATCGATTAATTGATTAGTGTTAATCGATTATATGAGTTGCATCGTACATTAAACTGAAGTGAAGTAATCAATTACATGCATGTGATAATCGATTACTGGTTTTTAAAATGAATTTCAAAGTTTCTATTTTTAAAGGGATAATCGATTACCTCCCTGAAGTAATCGATTACCTCAAGTTTTATTGAAAAACGTGTCAGAATCATTTTGATTTATTTCCAGATTTGTTTTTACTTAATTGATTCTGATTTATTTTCAAAATTCGAATTTGATTTTATTTTTGAAAATATTTGTAACACCCCGTAAATTCCTTATATTAAATTAAAACACTAAAGAAAATTATTTTGAGAAAATTATTTTGAAAGAGTATCTTCTTAAACAATTTACCTAAATTCATGTTCTTAAACAACGAACGATTTTAAAAGAATTGATTTTCTAAAAATAATGCTCAACAATTAAAAGCTTGGTTTTGAGAAAATTCGTATGCTTGATAATTTCATCGAAAGTGTGATTTATTTTGTGATGAGTACCTGTGTATAGGTATGTGTGATATGTGTGTGCCGTACCAACAAGATACCATCAAGATGTTAATTGTGTGTATGCTCATACATGTGTTAAGTGTATACATGGATGAGTGCTATGTGTTGTTATGATTGACGTGAGATTAAAATTAAAATATGCATGTATGATAAGTGTAGGCAAGAGTGTATGTCATGTGGGATGAAAACAAGAATCATGTGTGCATGTGTGAGAGGTTCGGCCGAGTGAGGAAAAGGAAACCAAGAAGGAGTAATTCCCTTAAGTCTTAAGAAAATGAATTTTGAGTAGAAATGAGGAGAGAAGTAGGAAGCATGAGTCATAAGGCTAGGAGAGACTAGAAGAAGTGAGTCATGAATCTAGTGTGGACTCCCCTTCCCTCCATGTGTCCCACGGTTGACCCTTTCATGCAACCATTGTAATATCCCAAATTTTAATTCTAATAATAATTAGAATAATAGTAAGATTTGGAAGTAATGATTATCCTAGAAGGGATTTAAAATGATGGATTAGGAGTTCTTTGAGTGCCATAGAGGAGTCAAGGAGCATTGACATCGAAAATCAAATTTAAAGAAGACCAAACGAGTGTTAAAAATCGATTTTTCGGTGTTATAAACACCCAACGTTAGGAAATTCAAAATAAAAGATTTAAGACTCCAAACACAATTCCCACCGTTGGATATGAAGATATGATTTTTAGGAAGTTACTCGTCAAATTTGAGCAAGATCCGACGGTGAACAAAGAAGTTATGGCTATTTGAAGTTGGGAGAAAATAGCTGAAAAATAGAAAAATGAAGTAGCAGTATCTGCTCATTTCGCTTAAGCGAAAATATTTCGCTTAAGCGAAAATGGTCCAGTAGCAACACATATGGGGTTCGCTTAAGCGAACTGATTTCGCTTAAGCGAAATTCCTTCGAACTGAAACAATAAATTCGGGTTTTGGGGGTTGAAACCCCCATTCCAACCCCCCTTTCTCTCTCCTCTCCTCCGCCCCTCCCTCTCCTCCCTCTTCCACGGCCTTCAGCCACCAAGGCCGCCGCCCCACCGTGGCCACCCTCCTTCTCTCCCTCAACCGGTCTCTCTCTCTCTTTCTCTCTCTCCTTCCCTCACACTCTCCCTCCTCACAATCTCACTCTCTCTCTCTTCACCACCACCAACCACGACCAGCCACCGCCGGAACAGCCCTTCTCCAGCCACCACCACCACCATCATATACCTCTCTCTCTCTTTCTCTCTCTTACTTGGGTCCCCATCTCTCTCCTTCCCCGTCGCCCTCCTCCTTCCCCTCCGGCGCCGTTACCGCCACCGTGGCCGTGCCGGGATCGTGTCGGGAACCTCGAAGCTCGAAGCTCTTGCCTTCGTCCAGTCGCGATCGTTCCCGCTAACGAGGAGCAACACCGACGCCGTCATCGTCGCCGAGCTAAAATCCAGGTTCTATTTTAAAAAGCCCGAGGTAAGAGGGTTCGCGTTACCTTTGCTTAAGAAGTAAATTCTAGGATTATATAGTGGTAGCTAGGAATAGAATAATTAAAAGTATGTTAATGAACCTTAGAGTACCCCTGTTGGCAGAGATAAAGTAAATAAAATTGTGATGAGAAACCACACCCTAGGAAATAGATTGTATGTGCGCAGGATAAGGCCAGGAATGAATGAACGAAAGTAGAATATTAAAATAGTTCGAATAAAATAAAAACGTGAGCAATCATAAAAGTAGAACCATAAGGGAAGTAAAAGAACAAGAGGGTAAACGAAATAGATAAAGAGAGAGTGGAATTAGTGAATTAAAAAGATAATAAGTATAATAGTACCCAAAGAGTAAGGCGAGGTAAAGGAGGGTTTAAGAATGGAATAATAAAAATGTTCAGGACCGAGCCGAGTAATAGGCGCAAAGTAATGAACTAGATTTGAAAAGAAATAGGAAAAGAATAAGCGGATTAATAAAAAGATAATAAAGGAAAAGAGAGTACATTATGAGGGAAGCTAAGTAGAGTATTTTAATAAGAATTGAGAAACTAGATTAAGTTAATGGAGCCATTAAATATAATATAGATGATGAAATAGGAACGATGAATTAGGTAATTGACTGGGATAAGGAACTGAAGAAATAAGTAGGAAATAGTAATGAGAACTAGAACATGCTATACTAGACCGTATTAATTAGAATTGGATAAAATCGGGGAAATTAACCCAAAAGAAAAGAGTAAAGTAGAAAATGTAGAAAATTGCGATAAGTCAGAAATGAAAATAAAGATCAAAAGATAAAGATAAGTATACCAGAAATGTTGAAATTATAAGAAGAGAAAAGTGAACTAATTAAGAAAGAATAAAAGAGAACGACTGATGGTCTGTTGGACTCAGTCATAAGAAAAGGAAAACGGCTGATGGTCTTTTGGACTCGGTCATAGAAAAGGAAAATGGCTGATGGTATTTTGGACTCAGTCATAGAAAGGAAAACGGCTGATGGTCTTTTGGACTCAGTCATAGAAAAGGAAAACGGCTGATGGTCTTTTGGACTCAGTCATAGAAAGGAAAACGACTGATGGTCTTTTGGACTCAGTCATAGAAAGGAAAACGGCTGATGGTCTTTTGGACTCAGTCAGGTAAAGGAAAAGGAAAGCGGCTGACGGTCTTTTGGACTAAGTCAGGTAAAGGAAAGCGGCTGATGGTCTTTTGGACTCAGTCATAATAAAGATAAAGGGCTGATGGTCTGTTGGACTCAGTCATAAGGAAAAAGGAAAAGATAAAGAAAAGAAAATAAAGAGAAAAAGAAAAGGAAGAGAAAAAGAAAAAGTAAAGAAAAGAGAATGTAATAATGATGGGAAAACTAAGAATGGAAATTAAATATATGAGAATGTATAAATAATGTATGTTGATAATAATGTAGGCTTGGTTATTTACTATGTCTTCTTTTAGGATTTATCTTTTTAAGTTCTGTGTAATGCTACCCTTCTTGATATCATTTTACAGGTACGGACGGAGCTTACACTGTTGCGGGCCGAACTGGAAACTCTCCACCACGTGGAGTGTATTTATGATACTCTGAGCGGATTTTATTATTAAAACTGTTATTTGTTGTAATTTAATATGCGTAGTAATTGTATGCCCTAAATTTGTACTAATTGGGCTTTAGGATCTGATCTGGTTATTGAACTATTATGTTTTAAGTTTTTAAATATTCTGGACTGACAGGTTTTAAGAAGAGAATTTTTGGGATGTCCAAAAAACAGAGGAAACTCTGCCGGATTTTCATAAAATCTTTTATAAGAAATTAAATGCGAAAAAGAATTTTTCAAACTCTGATTTTATAAAAATCAAAAATTAACTACTAAAAGTGAGGATGTTACATTTATGGTATCAGAGCAGTTTCCCTCGGCCCTGGAGTTTGGACTCACAACTCCTATTGATTACTCACCCAGCGAGTAATCAAGTAATAGTGTCAAGTCTTAGAATAGATAAATAGATATATTTAAATAAGAGTTTTTAGTCAATTGTGGAATAACGTTCTCTTTTTCCAGAACTTAGTCACCATGCCTCGGAGACGTACCCTTGATGATAGGATGACCGCGATACTTGAGAATCTGGTCCGACTAAACCAGAACCAGGCCGAAACTGTAGCAACAGCAGCAGAAGCAGCCGCACTCCAGCAACCACCAAACCCAATCGACATTGATTGGCTAGTTAGATTCAGGCAGAATGATCCGCCCAAGTTTGAAGGTGGCTACAATCCTGACGCAGCACTAAGATGGCTCCAAGAATTGGAGAAGATTTTCCGCACAATGTCACCGCCCGCGAAGCAGATAGTCCCTTTGGCGGCGTACATGCTCACAGGAGAAGCTGAATATTGGTGGGAGCGTGTACGAAGGGAAATGGAGATCGCTAACCAGGAGATCACCTGGGATGTGTTCAGAATCAGGTTCTTAGGGAAGTATTTCCCGGAAGATGTCCGCCGAGAAAAAGAGCTGGCGTTCTTGACCCTGAAACAAGGGAACACGAGTGTTGGAGAATATGCTGCACATTTTGAGGATCTCATCCGATATGCCGGAAGCTACAAGGATGCTGACGAAAGGACTAAGTGCATTAAGTTTGAGGACGGGCTTCGCACTGAGAATAAAATCGCCTTTGAGTATCAGAATGTTGCGAACTTGTCCGACCTGGTAAACATGGCTAGCACTTATGAAAAGGGATTGAGACGGGAGATGCTGGAGAAGCAAAGCAGAAATAGGCAGGGTGCTGGAAGTTCTATCAGGGGAGAAGGACCGACGCAAGAACCAGACCCATATGCTGATGTTGATACTATGGCAATGGTGCCCAGGGATGCGGACCATAATGTGGCTATCCCAATTGCTAGACCCTTGTGTCCACACTGTGGGAAATCTCACAAACGATTGTGTTGGCGTATGAACCAGCTAAGGAAGGAGGGTCTTTGTTATCATTGCGGGCAGTCGGGACACCGTGCTGCAGACTGTCCTGGGAGCACGCGGATCGATGAATGAACTTACCCGAGGTACTTTTAGTGTTAACTATATACCAAATATTTATTTAAAATAGTTATTTAAAAATATTTTGCATAAAGCATATATATATTTAATTTAACTTAGAAAGAGATCAATAAACGATAATACATTAATTAAAGTTTCATCGAACACAGTGATGGTATTACCACTGGTAGAATGTAAGGTTAGAACTGATCACTCTAATTCTTACATCTGCTAGGGGATGATAACATCAACAAACTTGACGATGATGTTGCTATTGATAGATGTGAGATTGGGACTGATCACCTCGATCTTCGCAACTATTAGTGGTCGATATCATTGACGTTATCCAACAAAATCAGGACAGATAGATAGGAGCCCTAAGCTAGTGCACCCACCTACTATTAGTATAGCCGCAAATGGAACTCACGAGAAGATGGAGCCGAGCGAACCCGTAGTAACCGTCTTTAGACTTCATGGATAGCCAAACTAAAAGCCCAAAACTCATCAAGCATTTCATTAAGAACTCAAAGTGGTTATTCGCGAAAAAGATGAAACTGGATGAATTAGTAGGGTATCCACACCGAGACCGACCCAAGTAAACGAGTGAATCGTGCTCACCATTAGGAATTAGAGTTCACCTAAGAACTTAATCCAGTTTCCAAACTCTTCCCTCAAAGGAAGCAAGTGTAGCCATTTCACTATGTGCCTTCATCAAGACCAAATCAAATCAGTGGTAGTTCCATAGAAAGTGCATCTTTCGATGACTCTGCTGAAAACGCACACTTGAGGATAATCTCCATTGTCTTCTTGCTTGACATGTATCCAGTACATCTTGGGTCATCGTAAGGGGACTATGAAACCCATCCTTGAGTGCTTCGTGTTTCTTCTTTTCATCTTCACTCTTTTCAAGCTTCAAGCATCTCAGATGCAGAGGTGAGAATTCACCAAGACGTAGAAACCCAACATAGTTCTATGCCTACTGATGGATAACCATCCACATGTCTCTTCTAATCTTGGACACCGGTCGAGAAACTTACGTGCGAAATTCTGAATAACGAATGAGCATACCCCCAAGCATAGATATAATCAAGTATGTTGATGCTAAGTGGGGGAGGATTTCAATCCAAGGAATGGAAGATGGAACTTTAACAACAAGAAAATGGTGGATCCTATCCGAGTAACAAGGTGGAATGCAGAACGGTAACGAAGCGTAAGGAAGATTGCATCGAGCCGGACTCAATGTCGGATGATCATACCATAACCCGTAGGGCTAATGAATAACTCACCCCAAACGCTCCGCATTAACTGTCGAAGAGGTTCGCGGAGAATGGAACGAGAATTAAATTAAGAATCAATCAATACCTTCTCGGACCATCAGACGATTGGGAAATAAATTTAAACCCTGACCTTGACCCTTAAGTGAAATCGACCCATAGGAACCCCTATACCAAATTGAAATCGCTAAACGAACGGAAAGGAAGTACCGCCGGAGTAAGAAACGAACAGGGAAAGAGTGAAGTCGCGAAGTGGAGTCTCGCATAAGAGGTTATGTCGGAGCACCGCAAATAATTGTCTCAGTCTCTTAAGGCTTTGTGTCTTACGCGGATTCTTGAGTGACTGAGATAAACCATACCTGAGGCGGGTAATTATACCACAGAACTCTTAACTTAGAAATTCCTCAAAGGAAAGATTGGAACCGGAGGAATTAAAATGACATGGTCGGAAGTTATGTCAAGGGATACTCCTTCCAGATAAGGGACAACTGGAATTTCGGGGACGAAATTCTAATAAGTGGGGGAGAAATGTAACATCCCAAATTTTAATTCTAATAAAATAATTAGAATAATAGTAAGATTTGGAAGTAAGGATTATCCTAGAAGGGATTTAAAATGATGGATTAGGAGTTCTTTGAGTGCCATAGAGGAGTCAAGGAGCATTGGCATCAAAAATCAAATTTAAAGAAGACCAAACGAGTGTTAAAAATCGATTTTTCGGTGTTATAAACACCCAACGTTAGGAAATTCAAAATAAAAGATTTAAGACTCCAAACGCAATTCCCACCGTTGGATATGAAGATATGATTTTTAGGAAGTTACTCGTCAAATTTGAGCAAGATCCGACGGTGAACGAAGAAGTTATGGCTATTTGAAGTTGGGAGAAAATAGCTGAAAAATAGAAAAATGAAGTAGCAGTATCTGCTCATTTCGCTTAAGCGAAAATATTTCGCTTAAGCGAAAATGGTCCAGTAGCAACACATATGGGGTTCGCTTAAGCGAACTGATTTCGCTTAAGCGAAATTCCTTCGAACTGAAACAATAAATTCGGGTTTTGGGGGTTGAAACCCCCATTCCAACCCCCTTTCTCTCTCCTCTCCTCCGCCCCTCCCTCTCCTCCCTCTTCCACGGCCTTCAGCCACCAAGGCCGCCGCCCCACCGTGGCCACCCTCCTTCTCTCCCTCAACCGGTCTCTCTCTCTCTTTCTCTCTCTCCTTCCCTCACACTCTCCCTCCTCACAATCTCACTCTCTCTCTCTTCACCACCACCAACCACGACCAGCCACCGCCGGAACAGCCCTTCTCTAGCCACCACCACCACCATCATATACCTCTCTCTCTCTTTCTCTCTCTTACTTGGGTCCCCATCTCTCTCCTTCCCCGCCGCCCTCCTCCTTCCCCTCCGGCGCCGTTACCGCCACCGTGGCCGTGCCGGGATCGTGTCGGGAACCTCGAAGCTCGAAGCTCTTGCCTTCGTCCAGTCGCGATCGTTCCCGCTAACGAGGAGCAACACCGACGCCGTCATCGTTGCCGAGCTAAAATCCAGGTTCTATTTTAAAAAGCCCGAGGTAAGAGGGTTCGCGTTACCTTTGCTTAAGAAGTAAATTCTAGGATTATATAGTGGTAGCTAGGAATAGAATAATTAAAAGTATGTTAATGAACCTTAGAGTACCCCTGTTGGCAGAGATAAAGTAAATAAAATTGTGATGAGAAACCACACCCTAGGAAATAGATTGTATGTGCGCAGGATAAGGCCAGGAATGAATGAGCGAAAGTAGAATATTAAAATAGTTCGAATAAAATAAAAACGTGAGCAATCATAAAAGTAGAACCATAGGGGAAGTAAAAGAACAAGAGGGTAAACGAAATAGATAAAGAGAGAGTGGAATTAGTGAATTAAAAAGATAATAAGTATAATAGTACCCAAAGAGTAAGGCGAGGTAAAGGAGGGTTTAAGAATGGAATAATAAAAATGTTCAGGACCGAGCCGAGTAATAGGCGCAAAGTAATGAACTAGATTTGAAAAGAAATAGGAAAAGAATAAGCGAATTAATAAAAAGTTAATAAAGGAAAAAAGAGTACATTATGAGGGAAGCTAAGTAGAGTATTGTAATAAGAATTGAGAAACTAGATTAAGTTAATGGAGCCATTAAATATAATATAGATGATGAAATAGGAACGATGAATTAGGTAATTGACTGGGATAAGGAACTGAAGAAATAAGTAGGAAATAGTAATGAGAACTAGAACATGCTATACTAGACCGTATTAATTAGAATTGGATAAAATCGGGGGAAATTAACCCAAAAGAAAAGAGTAAAGTAGAAAATGTAGAAAATTGCGATAAGTCAGAAATGAAAATAAAGATCAAAAGATAAAGATAAGTATACCAGAAATGTTGAAATTATAAGAAGAGAAAAGTGAACTAATTAAGAAAGAATAAAATAGAACGACTAATGGTCTGTTGGACTCAGTCATAAGAAAAGGAAAACGGCTGATGGTCTTTTGGACTCAGTCATAGAAAAGGAAAACGGCTGATGGTCTTTTTGACTCAGTCATAGAAAGGAAAACGGCTGATGGTCTTTTGGACTCAGTCATAGAAAAGGAAAACGGCTGATGGTCTTTTGGACTCAGTCATAGAAAGGAAAAGGAAAATGGCTGGTGGTCTTTTGGACTCAGTCATAGAAAGGAAAACGGCTGGTGGTCTTTTGGACTCAGTCATAGAAAGGAAAACGGCTGATGGTCTTTTGGACTCAGTCAGGTAAAGGAAAGCGGTTGATGGTCTTTTGGACTCGGTCATAATAAAGATAAAGGGCTGATGGTCTGTTGGACTCAGTCATAAGGAAAAAGGAAAAGATAAAGAAAAGAAAAGAAAGAGAAAAAGAAAAAGTAAAGAAAAGAGAATGTAATAATGATGGGAAAACTAAGAATGGAAATTAAATATATGAGAATGTATAAATAATGTATGTTGATAATAATGTAGGCTTGGTTATTTACTATGTCTTCTTTTAGGATTTATCTTTTTAAGTTCTGTGTAATGCTACCCTTCTTGATATCATTTTACAGGTACGGACGGAGCTTACACTGTTGCGGGCCGAACTGGAAACTCTCCACCACGTGGAGTGTATTTATGATACTCTGAGCGGATTTTATTATTAAAACTGTTATTTGTTGTAATTTAATATGCGTAGTAATTGTATGCCCTGAATTTGTACTAATTGGGCTTTAGGATCTGATCTGGTTATTGAACTATTATGTTTTAAGTTTTTAAATATTCTGGACTGACAGGTTTTAAGAAGAGAATTTTTGGGAAGTCCGAAAAACAGAGGAAACTCTGCCGGATTTTCGTAAAATCTTTTATAAGAAATTAAATGCGAAAAAGAATTTTTCAAACTCTGATTTTATAAAAATAAAAAATTAACTATTAAAAGTGAGGATGTTACAACCATGAGTTGGCCCAAAATTTCCTTCATTTCACACCATAAACCGAGGACTAGAAAGAAAATTGTTCATCCTTTGCCCAGCCTAAAACTCGCGTGGAAGAGTGAATGTAGACTTGATTCACATTTTCATCTCCTTCACCCATTCTTTCCCACACCAACAAAAACACAATTTCCCTCAAGAGCATCATCAAGTCCTTGAGATAAGGAGAGAAAGGGAGAAACCATGAGGAGGAAAAGAGAAGAAGAGAGTGAAAACCTCCAAGCCTTTAATCAAAACTTTCCTAATTCCTTTTTTCAACTACTTTCTTCATCCAAGATTAAGAAGAAAACCCATTAGCCCCAAGAAAAAGAAGGAGATCGAGGCAACCAAGAGGAGGAGAAGGAGAGAGTTAAAGTTTTAAGAATAGGAATTAAGGTAGCTAGAGTTCTAATTAAATAATTTTGTAAAAGACTTTTAATGGACTTTGAACTAAATTTGGTGTTGCATGTGATTATTTCTAAGTGATCTTGAGATCCCCATGTCTTACATGTTATTTTGTACTTTGATCTCCTACTTGTAATTCTTCTTCATCACGGTTTTGTTTGAGGTCATGCTTAAAAATCCATGTGTGGCTTTAAATTTAACATGCATGTCGATTTTGTGGCTTGATGATCCTTGTTCCTATTTGCATGTTCTTTTTATGCCTTGATCTCGAAATTTGATGAACGAATGAACTTATAAACCACCCAAACCAAGAACTAAATGATTCGGCCATGAGTAGAAGAAATAAGGTTTTGATGTTCTTGACTTGATCTTAACGATTCCATGATTTAATGTGCTAAAATATAGCTTGTTCCTTACGGTTTAATTGAAGATTTAAGTTTAAGTTTAAGATTTTGCTTTGATTGTCTTTGCATGTCTTGATCCATGAGTGATTTTTTAAGACGACATGAAGCTTGAACTTGGTGTGTCTTATTTGAGTATAAAGTTTGATTTCCTCATATGTAAGTTATGGTTTTCACAAGAAAATAGGCTTTAAAAATAATTTCTAGGGTGAAAAGAAATTGAATCAAGAATTGGTGTGTGACGATAATGATTAGGTTGGTAATTTTAAAAAGGGCAAAATGATGCTTTGCATAATGTGATCCATGAATTTAGATGCTTGCATGTGAAATTAAAATTTTAAGACCTTGCTTCTTGCGCACCACCATTTCGGTCAAGTCTAGGAAGAGTAGGAAACCATGCTAGATTATCATTTTGTTTACATGTATGTTGAAAATAGTACCACATATAGATTTGTAGGTGCATGCATGTATTTTATTAAAAGGTAGAGACCATGACATGGTTATTGATTTTATTGTGTTAATAAAATTAAATGTTTGTTTGCTAAAATTGGTGAGAAGCTCACGGTTTTCACAAAGAAAATTAGAAAACATGTTTATTAAAAATGATCTTTGTTTTGATCCATGCCCCATATGCATGTATGATGAACATTTTAAAATTTAACCTTGTTTTATCATGATTGACATTCGGCTTATTTATTAGTCTAGGATCTCTTTTCAATAGATTGACTTAAAAGGAATAGGCACGCTCTTAAGGAAATTAAGCTAAAATAAATTACTTGAAACCATGTTGTGAATATCTATTTTCTATTCGGTTCCTTACTTAATGATAAAATAAATAAATAAATTAAACTAATCTTGAAAGAATGTGTGTTTATGTAAGTCATGTGCATTCGGTTAGGATTAAAAGAAAATGAAAACCTAATGGCTAAAATAGAATGAGTTGATTCATGTGATTTAATTTAGGGCGTGTGATTTATTCTTCTTGTTCTATTCGGTTATGTAGTCAAAATAGGTCTAGGGAGTTTGATTGCATATGCATGATGATTTTGAGGAGAACCCGAATTGTTTAAAGTAAGAAAAATAAATACTGATGTGCTTGGTTTGGAACTTGATTCAATTTGGTTTATAACTTCTTGCATGACTAAGTGTTTTATGTTGATAAATTATGTGTAAGTTGCATAATTTCCTTGATGAAATTGTTTAAATGCTTCTAATAAGTTAAGTGTTGTTACTGTCAAGTGGTGTGAATTATTTGAATGTCATAGCTGTCCTAAATTATTGTATGCTAAAACTTGGATTTTAAAGTGTTAATTCTAAGATAACAAGTCATTTAAATCAAAGGATGTTTTTATAATACTTCTAGAGTTTTATTAAAGTGATTTCATAAAACCATTCTGCTGTCCAGAATTACTTGGACTTGCTTTCATGTCTAAAAATGTTTTCATGTGATTTAAAGCCAAGCTTTCAAGTAACAAACGATTTAGGTTATATTTCCATAGTTTTTCAACAAAGAAAGGACAAGTCTTAATCTAAGAGAAGATTTTCTCAAGTACGTTAATAACGTAAAATGTTTTATCTAATATGAGGAATGATAAAGAACAGAGGTTGGGGCAGATGGCAGCACAAAGATTAAAAGAGAGCACACCTTCAACAGCTGGAGCTCAGGTGAGAGAGAAGCCTTCCCTTAGACACAGTGGTAGCTAGGTGATTTAGTAGGACGTTCCGTATCATCTCAAAGATCGGAACTCGGTGGTCGGAGTCAGTAGTATAAGTGGCAATTGGTTGCCTTGTGTGGCCACTTATACGAAGGTGACAAAGACCACAACATTATCGTGTGATATGATGTGTGATAGCATGCTTTGTTACTTAATTGTTTATTTAATTATGATGCTTATTGCCATGATGAGTAAACGGGTGTCGGACGTTGTTCTAAATAAAAGAATGAAAGTAAAAGGAAAGAATTGAGAAAGTGTGAGGTTGGAAGTGAGAGTGTGATAAAACATAAAGATGATAATAAGAGATTGAGTGGGAAAGAGAGATGAGTTGACTGGAAGGGAAGTTGATAATAATGATGAGAAAGAGCCGGAGCTGGGGAGTGATGCTGATTGTTGAGAGGAGAAGTGAACTGAGTTGAGCTGAGCTCCTCTGTTCTTGGTTTTAGCCTGGGAGCTAGTGTTGAGCTGGGCTTGCTCCTCCACCAGCGCTCAGCACGAAGATGTTGAAAAAGAGTTTTAAAAACAAATTTTTGAAAGGAAATTTTATAAGGAGTGGAGAAAAGAAACACTTTCGAAAAGGCTTTAGAAATGGGATTTTTTAAAGGAAGTCGTGAAACGATATTTTTTTAAAAGAGTTTTGGTGAAACAATCTTTTGGAAAAGTTTTGGAAAAAGGGATATTTAGTTGAACGATGTTTTTGGGAAAGTCTTGTTGAAACGAGATTTGAAGAAAGTTGATTTTGCGAAAATTTTGGGAATGGAGTTGTGGAAATTTGTGGAATAGAGATTTAAGAAGGATGGTAAAAAGGAAGAATTGGAAGAAACAATGAGAGTGTGATTAAGTTTGAGAAATGAGATGCAATTCGATTGAGGAACTCCCAGCTCTGTGCTACGTGTGATTCTAAAAGTGCAAAGATAGTGGTCGGGGCTCACTTAAGGGATGAACTGAGGGTGAGCCGACCAGTAGGGTAATTAATTAAAAGATTCTAAAAGACATTAACAGCGAACACGGTGAGAGACGAGAGTGCGAAGTAGTGGAGAGGAAGGTACCCCGAATATCAGGGATGTTCGGGTTGATGAATGCATTAGGGTAGGCTCGGGCGGTAAAACGTCACGTTGCCTTGAGTACTATTCTGGGCAGAACGAACTCCACATGTGGTGCACTAACGTGGTGGGGACTGGGTCTAATACCGTGGTAAGTTCTGCACCCGGGACCAGAATAGTGCTGTCACCCCTATGGCAGTTCAGGAACAGTGAGAGGGACTGGAGTGGGGCAATTGTTTGCCACTGCGAGACAGTGTGCCATGTTATTATGCATTGAGGCTGAGACTCCTGGTCTGGGACCATTTGTGAATGACAGCTGTCGTGCCCGCACGGTAAAGGTCCTGTACTCCTGTTTGCTTCCGACTAGGTGGTTGGTTGGCCGAGGAGATGTAGGCTTGTAACATGAGTGCTAACTTCGAATGAAACGCGTACCTCGATGATCCTTTAACTCCCTTGATCATCGATGGTTATAATTCAATAAGACATTATAAGAAAAGACTGGTCTATAGAAGAATGAGAGCCGAGAAGTGTGGACAATGAGACAGATTTGAAAGAGGAGATTGGAAAAGAAATTATGCCCCTGAGTGGGAAAAGAGATAAAAGTGGAAAGCTAAAAAGGAATTAATAATGAACGGTATAGTAGTACTATGTTGCATGTTGTTTTGTACGTGTTGTGTGTTATTTGTGTGAGTCCTATTATTTTACCTACCGTAATTCCACACCGTCGACGTTACGCGTCCGGAACGCTTACTCTCTCCTGTTCGTTGGTACATCGGTGTTGATGGTATCCCAACGGGCAGATGGATCGTCGTTTGGATGTCAGTGTCTGGTCTCATGAAGGATATGGATGGAGGGCTACACGTCATGGATGGGTTTGGACGGGACGCACTCAGCTAGCAATTGAAGACCCGGAGCATGAGCTAAGTGGAACTACGGCGAGCCCGTGTGTGGGGAGCATGTCTTATGTGGAGCATAGTCCTCAATCGCCGCCTCGGAGTCAAGGGAAGGAAAACACCGTAAGACTCTTCGGAGTGGAACTGACGCCAAGCCTTGTAGAAGAGCCTAAGGACGCGGTCGCATTATCTTCCGGTATCAAGACCCCTGTGAAGAAGAAGAAGAAGCTGAATCCGGTCGTCTTTGATAGGAGAAAGGAACCAGTAATAGGATTAGAATAAATTGTGCTTGTAAACAGGATTACCTAAGTGATGAGCTCCTACTGTAACATGACTCATTCTGATGCATGCCCTATTTCGCAAGAACTTTTTTTTATGAAATCATTTAAAGTAGAAATTAAATTGTTTCCTCAGTAAAACGTTTTCGGAAAACCAAATAAAAGAGTTTTTTGGTTTCACGTAACAACTCGGTTTTCGAAAGAGAAGGTTGGGGGATGTTAATAACTCTTTCAAACATGTTTTCCAGGACCTTCAACAATGTTGGAAAAAAAAATGGCCTCATTTTTGCAACAATAAGAAACAAAAGTCAATTGTTTTAGTTTTCGAAAATCGGGCTGTTACAATATTCCTTATTTGTTTTAAGAATCAAGTCTTTGTTTTATTTTTTAAATCTTTTTTATTTGGTTTTGATTTTAAAACTTAAATTATTTTATTTCCAAAATCGTTTTTGATTCGATTCTGATCCTATTTTCAAATTTCAAATATTTTCAAATCTTTGGTTTAATTCTTAAATCTTTTATTTTATGTTATGATTTGATTTTGATTTCAATAGTAACTCTATTTATTTTGTTTTGGAAAAACACTACAAGAAAAACCCTTTATTGCAACGACAAAAGTCGTTGCTAAAACCCAGTGTTTCAGGGGGAGTTTAGCATTTGGTTCATTTGATAAAAAAGGGAGAGATATTTTACAAAAGACATGGACGAAATGAAGACAAAAGGGGAAGAGAACCAAATGTCGTTGACAAAACAAAAGGGATCCTGTGATAACTCCCATGGAAAGAAAAGTGAGAAGTCAAGCTTACCCATGGGGAGAAGAATTATGAGATTCATAGAATATCTGATGAATAACAAAAGGGGGAGAAGAAAAATTCAAGCATAACAACAAGAGAAGAATTCTGAACCCACTTTTTGCTGTTGACAAAAGGGGGAGAAGAATTCCTGAATGATGCTGAATGGATACAAGGATGCAAAGCATTTTTTCTGTTTTATCTAATGCATCTATACAGGGGGAGAGTATCCTTTTTGTATCCTTGTTGTATTCTATGTGCTCTAGGGATAAGGATGTGTTTATTATATATACATTTGCTTGTATAACACACTTGTGATGCATATCATTCAGAATACAGGTTTGTCATCATCAAAAAGGGGGAGTGTTGGAAGTCAAGCTTTCCCAAGGACTTCAAGTGCAAGTATTATATGGTTTTGATGATAACAAACTCAAGATTCTCAAGCTCATATCAAGTGCAATCACAAGTTCTTCATCCTTCAAGTCAAAGCTTCAAGTTGAAGAATCAAGCAAATGAAGTTGAAGGCTCAAGCAAATAGAAGATCTTAGCCCTTTCCCTTAGGACATCATGTAAGGTAATGAAGTCAAGGTTTATATTATGTAAAAAGGACAATATAAGTTTTTCTAAAAATGCTTTTCAAAATTAAGGAGAAGAAAAAGAAGTTTTGTGAAAATCAGTTTTTCTAACTTAGTCTTTTGTGGAAATACTTGATGTTACAAAACTCTGAATATTTTTATGTATGCAAGAGAGAGTAATCGATTACTTGCTTGAGTTATTCGATTAACTTTGTTGCATCATAGAAAAATCAGAGAGCTTGTAATCGATTAAGTGAACTTTACTAATCCATTACTTTCTTATGAGAGTAATCGATTACATAGCTCAAGTAATCGATTAAAATTGTTGCATCATATATTTTCCTGAGACAAAGTAATCGATTACTACATAAGTAATCGATTACATGCTTTGTAGTAATCGATTACATGATGTTGCATCATATGCATAACAGAGGCTCAGTAATCGATTAATTGATTAGTGTTAATCGATTATATGAGTTGCATCGTACATTAAACAGAAGTGAAGTAATCGATTACATGCATGTGATAATCGATTACTGGTTTTTAAAATGAATTTCAAAGTTACTATTTTTAAAGGGATAATCGATTACGTCCCTGAAGTAATCGATTACCTCAAGTTTTATTGAAAAACGTGTCAGAATCATTTTAATTTATTTCCAGATTTTTTTTTACTTAATTGATTCTGATTTATTTTCAAAATTCGAATTTGATTTTATTTTTGAAAATATTCCTTATTTGTTTTAAGAATCAAATCTTTGTTTTATTTTTTAAATCTTTTTTATTTGGTTTTGATTTTAAAACTTAAATTATTTTATTTCCAAAATCGTTTTTGATTTGATTCTGATTCTATTTTCAAATTTCAAATATTTTCAAATCTTTGGTTTTAATTCTTAAATCTTTTATTTTATGTTTTGATTTGATTTTGATTTCAATAGTAACTCTATTTATTTTGTTTTGGAAAAACATTTCTCACTTCCACATCCTCTGATAATCACGTTGCTTCTTCTTCTTCTTCTTCTTCTTCTCCATCAACTTCTGGTTTTCACGCTAAATCTTTTTGAAGAAAACTAAACCTTATTTTGGCCTTGTAACTTTTTTCATTTGACTTCATTATCCATAGAGCTTTATTGTTGTATCTGTGTTATCTAGAACACATATTTGTTAGAGTGGCCTTATATTGTTGTATCCGCACTATTCAGAGTGCATCATAGGTCTTGTACCCAATCATTCATATCCGTAGCCTGTGTTGTAAGGGGTGTGCAACCCTTAGAGACTAGGGAGTGAATCTCCTAGTGCGGACGTGCTGCGTTCGTGGTTGTAGGGTGAGGAACCCTTTGTTGTGTGGGTAGTGCTAGACGAACGGTGGGGCACCTAGTAGTTAGGCTATCTGGAAATCTAGGAAAGGTTTTCCTAGTTGTGTATCGAGGTCCCTGGCGAAAGGAGGTTCCTAGTAGCTTGCGGGGCGCTCTGGTTGTACTTGGGGACGCGTGGCGTCTTTGGTATAGTGAAAGCTCAAGCGGGTCGCTTGGGGACTGGATGTAGGCCGGGTTTGTCGAACCAGGATAAAATGTCCGGTGCAATCTCTTCTATCCCTCATCTCTTTATTTTCCGCCATTATATTTATTTGTTGCGCTTCATAACATCTATTTTCATAATAATTAATTTAATGGTTTTAAATTAATTAGCGCGGTAACGTTTCTCGTTGTTATTTTTTTAATTGTGCCGCGCATATTAGTTTTTATAATTATCAATATTATTCGTTTTCGCGCAATCGTTTTCATCATTATATTGTTTTCCGCTGCAAAATCTCTTTAAGTTTATTGAAAACGTTTTAAAGCGAATATTTTCCAATGTTTTTGTAAACACCCAATTCACCCCCCTCTTGGGTGACGGCTGCCAATCCTATCAATAATTCTAACAATTGGTATCAAAGCTTCGTGCTCTGGTAAAGGCCTAATAGCCTGAGTTAAAGATCCGTTGTAAATTGGCAGCATTGGGATAGTTTTAATTGTTTTTAATATGGAGGGATTTTCATTCGATGATGCACCATTCTTTGATGGAAATAATTTTCATTATTGGAGTGCGAGAATGAAAATATTTTTACAATCTATTAGCCTTCGTTTATTTCATGTTGTTCTTAATGGTTTTGATGAAACATCTTTTTCCTTGAATTTTCAAGCTATGCATGTTTTGAAAAATGCTTTGAACCATGATGCATTTGCAATCATTGAAAATTTTGAAAATTCTAAGGATATTTAGGACACTTTACATCTACACTATGCTACTAATGATCTTGTTGAAAGTGTAAGTGTCCACAAGAAAGAGGAGAAGGGACAACAAGAAGTTGCTATAGAATGTGAAAGGACCAACTCCCTAGACGAAGATTCTGATGATGAAAGTGAAAGCGTGGGGGAGTAACTCAACAAGCGACTGTGATGACTTAGAGAGGATATTTGAAACCTTTATGGACTCACTGAAGGAATCAAGTGACTCGGATGCGGAATCAATGACAGATGAAATTAAAACATCCGACTACTTGGATCATGAGGACCATGAGGTAATTTCAATTAGTCCTTGTTCTAAATCTCTACAATTTGCATATAATGATTTGAATGATGGTTTGATATCTTTGAAAAATAAAAACTTGGACTCTTCAAAAAAAATTATCTCTAATTGAAAATGAAATTGATACTTTGAAAAATGGAGATATTTTTGATAAAGAGATATTTTTAGAAAACAGCTCCTCAACCATTTTTGAAAATTGCTTACATGTTGAAAAACAAGTTGAGGAAGCACATTTTGAAAGTAACATTGAAAAATCAAATTGTTCAAATTCTTTACTTGATGAAATTGAAAATAATGTGGATATCCAAAAATCAAGTAAAGTCGATGACAATAATATTTTTCAATGTGAAGTCAAAAATTCCAAGTTTTATGAAAATAATTTTGAAAAAGTCAAACCATCATCCAAACCCATTATTTGCAATTATTGTGGTTATTTAGGACATATTTCTCATTTGTGCTTTTATCGAAAAAATTATAACATGAGAAATAGTTTGCAATGGGTTCCAAAGTTACCCAAGGAACCCAAGACTAACCCCAAAGGACCCAGGATGAAATGGGTACCAAAAGATTCTTCAAGTGTTGTGAATGTGCAGGAAATTAAACCAAAGGAAGAACAAATTGGACAAGGAAAGGGGAAGTCCATGAAAGTTATGGGTATATGGTCCAAAAACAAACAATATGGTCAAAAGAGAAAGATGTTCACAACCAAAGCTTCTAACGTGCAAAAAGGTGAAATCATAAGGTCAAGGACCTCAAGTAAGAAGCAATGGCATGAACCACGTGGAAGAGTAAAGGAGAAATTATCAAGGGTGGAACCTAAGAGGACAAGAAATAGATCGGTCGGTCAAAGAAGAATCAAGCCTACCAACAACAAAGCTTCACACAAGGAATATGGAAGAACCAACATGGTCAAAAATCAAAAAGTGAAGCAATGGGTAAAGGCGAATACTTCTTTGGTCAACAAACCAACGGTACCTACCTCTTATTCTTCTTATACCAATGAGTATACAAAGGTATACTTGGACTATTCTAATTTTTATTCATACTAAGGTGGATCATGGGTGCTAAATTTTTTTTAAATATTTTTAATTATCATGATCACTCCTTGGTTGAATTAACTCATGTGTGCTTTACACCTTTTTGAAAATTCTTTTTTAGCACATGATTATGTTTGATATAGTCCTAGATACATATTACATATAGTGTGTTACATCATGTGTGGTTAAAATTTTGTTGTTATCTTCTATCACATGATTACACTTTATATGTAATGATATTGCATTGATATATGAGGACATGCTTGTATTTGTGAGGACATGTTTGGTATGACATGGACTTATAACATAAAGCATGACATTGGTTTTATGATTAGTGCATATGTTTAAAATTGTTTATTCATATTTTGCCTTCACAATATCCTTGATATTTGTGAGGAAATTCTATTAATCACTTAGGATCCAAGCCTTTGGATACCAAAAGAAGTGCATTCAAGTGTTTTTGCAGGGTCTATAAAAAGCGGTTGATTTTCTTTGACCTTATAAGAATTCTATGCTCAATGGACTTAAATGAAAAAAAAAATCCAAAGGAGGACTCCAACTTCTTCATGGTGCATAATGGAAAATACCAAAGAGAGATATGGACTTAATCAAGGGAAATGCGACTTGAATTGACACAAGTGGAGTTTTTATCATGCTGTTCAATAAGGACGAAAGACCTAAAGGAAGAACTCCACAAGTGGACAAACAATCCCTACTACATGTGAAAAATCAACACCTACGATAAGTATCACAGTACTTATGTTTTAAATTCTATATGATATTTATCTTTGTGTCACACATGTTTATCCTGGTGCTGAAATTTTATTTATTCCTTCTTCGATATGCGTGTACAAAACCTTTTTGAAGGATAAATTATTTTTTCAGCATACACTATATTCATGTGTTACTAACTCCTAAGGATCCAATTAACTTGGATACCAAGAGATACATGTGCTAGTTAGTTTTGCAGGTATTCCTACAAGTATCAGTATGCAACGTCCTCTACAAACTTAGTTAATGGATTCAAATGAAAAGAGAACTGGGCAAAACTCAAATACTTGAAGGTGATACGGCAATATCAAGATGATCTCTTGGAATGGGAAAATGTTCAACACATTGAACAAGAGGAGACCATCCTTCAAAATTCTACATGATGAATTTATCAATAGATGAAACTCCAAAGCTCTCGTTTTCAAATCATTACTATAAGTAACACTAATCTTTATTTATTTTAATCATTTTATGATGCTTATACTTATGATATGTGCTACATGACATTTTGTGCTGAAGTGCATTGAATATTTATTGTCATGGCATATAGGACTCTCAAATTTTTGTGATTATAGTAAGCATACACATGTTTTAATGATGCATTTTATCTCCCTTTATAACTTGCTTGGTTGAATCATTCTTTTAGAAAGGGGGAGAAAAACTTTTTCAAATCTGCATAAAAACATGTTTCCCTTTTTCACTCTATCTTGACATCATGCGTCTCTTTAACTATGTATTGGGATAAAAAATTTATTTTCTTTCCCATAACTCCTTATGCTGATGTCAAATAGGGGGAGTAAAGTATGAATCAAATCTCCTTGTTATTATTAATGCATCTACCTAGTGTTTCAGGGGGAGTTTAGCATTTGGTTCATTTGATCAAAAAGGGAGAGATATTTTACAAAAGACATGGACGAAATGAAGACAAAAGGGGAAGAGAACCAAATGTCGTTGACAAAACAAAAGGGATCCTGTGATAACTCCCATGGAAAGAAAAGTGAGAAGTCAAGCTTACTCATGGGGAGAAGAATTATGAGATTCATAGAATATCTGATGAATAACAAAAGGGGGAGAAGAAAAATTCAAGCATAACAACAAGAGAAGAATTCTGAACCCACTTTTTGCTGTTGACAAAAGGGGGAGAAGAATTCCTGAATGATGCTGAATGGATGCAAGGATGCAAAGCATTTTTTCTGTTTTATCTAATGCATCTATACAGGGGGAGAGTATCCTTTTTGTATCCTTGTTGTATTCTATGTGTTCTAGGGATAAGGATGTGTTTATTATATATACATTTGCTTGTATAACACACTTGTCATGCAGATCATTCAGAATACAGGTTTGTCATCATCAAAAAGGGGGAGTGTTGGAAGTCAAGCTTTCCCAAGGACTTCAAGTGCAAGTATTATATAGTTTTGATGATAACAAACTCAAGATTCTCAAGCTCATATCAAGTGCAATCACAAGTTCTTCATCCTTCAAGTCCAAGCTTCAAGTTGAAGAATCAAGCAAATGAAGTTGAAGGCTCAAGCAAATAGAAGATCTTAGCCCTTTCCCTTAGGACATCATGTAAGGTAATGAAGTCAAGGTTTATATTATGTAAAAAGGCCAATATAAGTTTTTCTAAAAATGCTTTTCAAAATTAAGGAGAAGAAAAAGAAGTTTTGTGAAAATCAGTTTTTCTAACTTAGTCTTTTGTGGAAATACTTGATGTTACAAAACTCTGAATATTTTTATGTATGCAAGAGAGAGTAATCGATTACTTGCTTGAGTTATTCGATTAACTTTGTTGCATCATAGAAAAATCAGAGAGCTTGTAATCGATTAAGTGAACTTTACTAATCCATTACTTTCTTATGAGAGTAATCGATTACATAGCTCAAGTAATCGATTAAAATTGTTGCATCATATATTTTCCTGAGACAAAGTAATCGATTACATGCTTTGTAGTAATCGATTACATGATGTTGCATCATATGCATAACAGAGGCTCAGTAATCGATTAATTGATTAGTGTTAATCGATTATATGAGTTGCATCGTACATTAAACAGAAGTGAAGTAATCGATTACATGCATGTGATAATTGATTACTAGTTTTTAAAATGAATTTCAAAGTTACTATTTTTAAAGGGATAATCGATTACCTCCCTGAAGTAATCGATTACCTCAAGTTTTATTGAAAAATGTGTCAGAATCATTTTGATTTATTTCCAGATTTGTTTTTACTTAATTGATTCTGATTTATTTTCAAAATTCGAATTTGATTTTATTTTCGAAAATATTCCTTATTTGTTTTAAGAATCAAATCTTTGTTTTATTTTTTAAATCTTTTTTATTTGGTTTTGATTTTAAAACTTAAATTATTTTATTTCCAAAATCGTTTTTGATTTGATTCTGATTCTATTTTCAAATTTCAAATATTTTCAAATCTTTGGTTTTAATTCTTAAATCTTTTATTTTATGTTTTGATTTGATTTTGATTTAAATAGTAACTCTATTTATTTTGTTTTGGAAAAACATTTCTCACTTCCACATCCTCTGATAATCACGTTGCTTCTTCTTCTTCTTCTTCTTCTTCTTCTCCATCAACTTCTGGTTTTCACGCTAAATCTTTTTGAAGAAAACTAAACCTTATTTTGGCCTTGTAACGTTTTTCATTTGACTTCATTATCCATAGAGCTTAATTGTTGTATCTGTGTTATCTAGAACACATATTTGTAAGAGTGGCCTTATATTGTTGTATCCGCACTATTCAGAGTGCATCATAGGTCTTGTACCCAATCATTCATATCCGTAACCTGTGTTGTAAGGGGTGTGCAACCCTTAGAGATTAGGGAGTGAATCTCCTAGTGCGGACGTGCTGCGTTCGTGGTTGTAGGGTGAGGAACCCTTTGTTGTGTGGGTAGTGCTAGACGAACGGTGGGGCACCTAGTAGTTAGGCTATCTGGAAATCTAGGAAAAGTTTTCCTAGTTGTGTATCGAGGTCCCTGGCGAAAGGAGGTTCCTAGTAGCTTGCGGGGCGCTCTGGTTGTACTTGGGGACGCGTGGCGTCTTTGGTATAGTGAAAGCTCAAGCGGGTCGCTTGGGGACTGGATGTAGGCCGGGTTTGCCGAACCAGGATAAAATCTCCGGTGCAATCTCTTCTATCCCTCATCTCTTTATTTTCCGCCATTATTTTTATTTGTTGCGCATCATAACATCTATTTTCATAATAATTAATTTAATTGTTTTAAATTAATTAGCGCGGTAACGTTTCTCGTTGTTATTTTTTTAATTGTGCCGCGCATATTAGTTTTTATAATTATTAATATTATTCGCTTTCGCGCAATCGTTTTCATCATTATATTGTTTTCCGCTGCAAAATCTCTTTAAGTTTATTGAAAACGTTTTAAAGCGAATATTTTCCAATGTTTTTGTAAACACCCAATTCACCCCCCCTCTTGGGTGACGGCTGCCAATCCTATCAATAATTCTAACAGACCACATTGCGGCTTACGAGTCTTCCATGATGTTTTATGGAGGAGGGGATTTCATGAAGTGCCGCGCTTTCTCAATGACTTTGGGCTCGACACCTTTGTGATGGTTCAATTCCCTACCAGCTAATTCAATCCACTCTTGGGCCGAGCTCAGAAGAGCATTCTTGAATAGATACACTGCCAGTATGTCGCAGCCAAAATCCGATCATTCATTAGCTGGAGTAGCACAGAGACCAGACGAGTCTCTACGCGACTACCTAGCTCGATTTCAACAAGAGGCTAGTGGCATATCAGGTCTGCAATCTGGAGTATCTGTTCTCTTGCTTACTCAAGGGTTGCGAGATGGAGATTTCAAGGATTGTTTAATTGGAGAACCACCCAAGGATATGGCCGAGCTCAGGGAAAGGTCTAGGAAGTTTGTAAATCTGGAAGAATTTCACAAAATTAGTACTGTGGCACATGATAGGGAAGAGCGTCAAGAGCAACGCCCTCGTCAAGAGCAACGCTCTCGTCAAAACGATCGGTTTCGAGATGGTAGAGGAAGGAAGGACAAGAGAGAGGGAGAAAGAGGAGAAAAACTGCCTCCAAAAGGCAAGTATGACGAGTATACTCAGATTACAGTCCCAAGGAGTCAAATCCTTCGCGAGACTATGCACACCGAGATGCGCAATATCACTCGGCCTCCAGCTTTGAGAAAAGCTGCTCAAAAGGATAAGACAAAGTATTGTGACCACCATGGCGGATGAAGGCATACCACTGACCAGTGTACTATGTTGAAGGATTTGATTGAAGAAATGGTGAGGGATGGAAAACTTCAACAATACATTGGCGAAGCAATGCGGAAGCGTTCCAGGAGAAAAAGTCATTCACCACCCAGACCCGAGTAGAAAAGAAATAGGAGCCCTTCACCACCTGCAGGGGGAGCCTCTACCCTACTGTCCGAACAGGATAAGGGTCGAGAGACTTTTCTGATTAACACCATTGCTGGAGGATTCGCAGTTGGAGGGGAAAAAAGAGGTGATCGAAAGAAGTATGTGGGTCAAGTTCTTTCGGTGGCCAGCCCACCAATTCAAAAGCCCAAAAAGAAGAAAATCGTCATCAGTTTCAGTGACGAGGACTTTGCCGACATAATCCAAGATCACAATGACCCAATGGTAGTTACAGTCAGGCTCGGCAATTACGAAGTAAAGAGGATTCTCGTTGATCAGGGGAGTTCAGCAGACATTATGTTCTTGGATCTGTTCGAAGCCTTGAAGTTCAATAGATCTGACCTAACTCCGTTCGAGGGAAGTTTGATTGGCTTTACGGGCCATTCGATTGTTCCCCTAGGCCATATCCACCTCACAGTTACCCCGGGGGAACAACCATCTGCTCGAACTGAGATAGTGAAGTTTCTAGTTGTCCAGGCTCCGTCGGCATACAACGCCATCCTCGGCCGTACTGCACTCCAGTCTTTTGGTGCCGTTGTATCAACTGTCCACTTAGCTACGAAGTTTCCAGGGTCTGATGACAAGCTGGTAACGGTACGTTCTGAACAAGAGCTCGCTCGGAAGTGCTACAATATCAGCCTGGGTAAACTGAAGATTGAAGATGAGAAGATTATGCAAGAACCACTCAACAAGGGAAGTGTTAACCTGGCAGATCTTGATGTAAGGGAGGAGGATGAAACTAGGCCAATCCCTCAGGGGGACTTCAAGAAGGTAATTTTGGGCTCCGATCCATCCGGTTGTGTCAAGATTGGTGTTGGCCTTGCTGAGGAAGTTGAGAGAGAACTGACAAAACTGCTCGTAGAAAACAAAGATCTATATCCCTGGACCTCGGCAGACATGCCAGGAATAGATCCGAATTTCATTTGCCAAAAATTAAGTATGTATCCTGGCGCTAAGCCAGTTTGTCAGAAGAAAAGGCGGGTCGGAACCGAGAAGGCTCAAGCAACAGAAGAAAAGGTTGCCGAGCTGCTTGAAGCAGGGTTCATCAGGGAAGTGGTATACACCGATTGGTTGGCTAATCCCGTACTGGTCAAGAAATCCAATGGAAAGTGGAGAATGTGCGTGGATTATACAGACTTGAACAAGGTCTGCCCCAAGGACCAATACCCACTCCCCTGCATAGACAAATTAGTAGACAGTTCGGCAGGATATCAGAGACTATCCTTCATTGACGCTTATTCGGGCTACAATCAGATCCCGATGTATCCCCTGGATCAGGTGAAGACTTCGTTCGTGACAGAAAATGCTACATATTGTTTAATGTCATGCCCTTCGGACTTAAGAACGCTGGGGCAACTTACCAACGAATGATGAACAAGGTGTTCGGCTCGCTTATCGGGCCCAGAATGGAGGTGTACATTGACGATATGATTGCTAAGAGTTTGAAGGAAGAAGACCATGCTAAGGATTTGAAGATCATTCTTGGCAGAATTCGGCAGTTCGATATGAGGTTGAATCCCGAAAAATGCACCTTTGGGGTTCCTGCTGGGTCATTCCTCGGGTTTATGCTCACTGAATGAGGAATCGAGGCAAATCCAGAGAAGTGCCGAGCCATCCTTGATATGAAGAGTCCATCTGACATCAAGGGTGTACAGCAGCTGGCAGGTCGGGTAGCGGCTCTTTCCAGATTTTTATCCCAATCAGCTCGGAAGGCTCTACCATGGTACCAACTGCTGAGGAAGGAAAAGGAAAAGACATTTGGGTAGAACGAGGGATGCGAAAAGGCCTTCACTGACCTTAAGCAATACCTGGCATCCCCCCCCCAATCCTATCTAGTCCTGTAACTGGAGAAATTCTGTTCCTTTACTTACCACTGGGTGATTTGGTTGTCAGTTCGGTTCTAGTCCGGGAAGAATCAGGCAAAGAATCCCCTGTTTATTTTGTCAGCCGAGCGCTTCAAGGACCAGAGCTGAGGTACCAAAAGGTGGAAAAATTGGCTTTTTGTTTTGTTATCACGGCCAGAAGACTGCGACAGTACTTCTAGAGCGATCACATCAAGGTCAGAACAGCCCAACTGATCCGTCAGATTCTTCAAAAACCTGACTTGGCAGGAAGAATGGTGACTTGGGCCATTGAACTTTCCGAGTTTGACATCACCTTCGAACCAAGGAAGGCAATGAAATCTCAGGTCCTAGCTAATTTCCTCACCGAGTTTACTGAGCCATTGACGAGCTCAAACTTGGACTGGAGCGTTTATGTTGACGGGTCAAGCAACAAGCTTGGAGCAGGTGCTGGAATAATCCTGGAGAACTCCGAGGGAGTTACCCTTGAGTATTCTTTGAAGTTCGGATTTCCTACTTCAAATAATCAGGAAGAATATGAAGCTGTAATGGCTGGTCTCAGGATGGCAAAAGAGGTAGGGGCCCGAGAAGTGAAGATTTTCAGCGATTCTCAGTTGGTGGTTTCGCAAGTTAAAGGTGATTATCAAGCCAAAGAACCCATCCTCCAAAAATATCTTGAGAAGGTGAAGTTCCAATCTTCAAAGTTTGCCAAGGTTGAATTCTGCCACATCCCAAGGGAAAGCAATGGCCGAGCGGACATTCTTTCAAAACTTGCTTCAACGAAAGGCCCTGGAAATAACAAAACGTTGATCCAAGAAATGGTGCACGGACCTAGCATTGTCCTCTCCGTTTCAGTGGATCCAAGTTGGACTGCTCCGATCACGAGTTACTTGGAACAAGGAATTTTGCCGACTGATCCAATCGAGGCCAAGAAACTCGTCAGGAAAGCATCACAATTTGCTCTGGTTGAAGGAATTCTGTTTCGCCGAGGGGTCAGCGGCCCTATGCTCAGATGTTTAGATCCCGCTGAAGCAAAACAGACACTGGAGGAGGTTCACAGGGGTATCGGAAGTCATCATGTTGGGGGGAAATCTCTGGCCAAAAAGATTCTAAGGGCAGGATACTACTGGCCGACCCTTTAGCAAGATGCGATCAATCATGTGAAGAGATGTGAAAAGTGTCAATTTCACAGGGATGTGTATCAGAAGCCGACCGAGGAACTCCACTCACTTTCATCTCCCTATCCCTTCTATCAATGGGGAATGGATTTGATTGGCCAGTTCCCCACCGCACGAGGACAGCTAAAATGGGTGATAGTTGCCATTGATTACTTTACCAAGTGGATTGAAGCCGAGCCCCTAGCAACTATCTCGTCGGCCAAGGTTCAGGAGTTCTTTGAAAGACAGGTCGTAGCTCGGTTTGGAGTGCCACAAGTTCTGGTGGCTGATAACGGAACTCAATTTGCAGCAAAGGCATTCCAAGACTTGGTTAATGCCTTAAATATTGAGCACTACTTTTCCTCGGTCGAGCATCCTCAGACCAATGGACAAGTGGAATTAGTGAACCGAACTATCATCCAGGGAATCAAGAAGAGGCTCATTGGTGCAAAAGGAAATTGGCTGGAAAACTTGCATGAAGTACTTTGGTCATATCGCACCACAATACAGACTTTGACGGGAGAAACTCCTTATTGGCTTACTTACGGTTGCGATGCAGTCATCCCGATAGAAAGGATAATCCCTTCGTTCCGAGCCATACAGCAACCAAACCCCCTCAACAACACTTTACTGTGTGAAGACCTCGTTCTATCGAATGAAGTCAGAGATCTAGCCGCCGAACGGGAACGACATGCCAAGCTGCTGCAAGCGAAAAGGTATAATCGCTCGGTAGTACCCAGAGAGTTCGAAGTAGGTGACCTCGTCCTAAGAAGAGCTGACATTGGCCTCAAGAACGCTAAGGACGGGAAACTGGCTCAAAACTGGGAAGGGCCATACCGTGTAGCTTCCAAAACGGGAACAGGAGCCTACAAGCTCGAAACTCTCTCTGGTGCTCTCATCAATAACACATGGAACGTGGCAAAGCTTAGAGCATATTTCAGCTAAACTTTTTTATCCTTGTTTCAATTTTATTTTCAATTGTTTTTAGTTTCATTATTACCTTTGCTTAATCTTAGGCGACCATGTATTCATGCGAGTAGTACCAACTACTGGGATTGGCAGAGTGCTTAAAACCCGAAAGCTTACCCCAAAATTCATAGGACCTTACCAAATCCTGAAACGTGTAGGACCAGTAGCTTATGAAATTGCCTTACCTCCAATGTTTTCCAACCTACACAATGTCTTTCATGTGTCACAACTTAGAAAATACATCGGTGATTCTTCTCACATCATCGAACCCGACTCTATACAATTCAAGGAAAATCTTACGTACGAGACCTTACCCTTAAGGATAGACGGTCTGTAACACCATAAAATAGTGAATTTAAATTTTTCTATTTAATACCATTTTAACTTATGAAAATCTCTGTCAAAACGGACAGAGTTTGCTTTGTAATATGGACATTTAAAAAATGAGCTCTTTTCCTGTAAACCTGTTAATTTAATAATTCAAGAGAGAAAGGGAAAACGAGTTTGGAGAGAGAAAAGAGGAAATCCATGGCATTAAACACTTACTTGGAGTGAAGAAGGAAGGGATTTGTTGATGGGATGAAGAAACCTCACTTGCTCTTGATGGATTTGATGATGGAGAATGGAACCCTAGGGGAGAGAGGAAGAGAGGTTCGAATTTTGGGAAGAAAAGAACGTGTGGATGACTTTATTTTTTTCATCAGCAACAGCCTAATCGATTAAGGCTTTTCACCTCAGCGGACCTTAATCGATTAAGCTGCAGCTTAATCAATTAAGCTGCAGGGTTTTGCAGTACCCAGACTTTGACAGGCCATAACTTCTTCGTTACCCGTTGGATCTTCCTGAAATTTTAAAGCAAGCTTCCCCACATACTAATCTTCATATCCAACGGTGGAATTTGTGTTTAGAGTTGTAAATCATTTGTTTTGAATTTCCTAAGGTTCTTTGTTTTTAACCCTAGTTCTACATGTATTTTTGGCTAGATTCTAACTTATATCTCCATTTCTTCTACCCTAAGACCATCCCAACATAGATTATACTTGGAATTAAATTTGGGATGTTACAATTCTCCTCCACTTATTGGAATTTCGTCCCCGAAATTCCGTCAGGTTCCGTAAATGGAGAACCATCCCATTTTTTACCATGGTATTTTCTTCTCGGTTCTACTCCCCTACTTAGCGTCTGCATATTCCTAGAGTTCTTGCACTCAATAGGGAACAGAGTTTAATAGTTCAACTTGGTTGGTTTGAATTTTGCAGATAAGTGTCAATGACATCTACCATTAATAGGTGTAGAGATCAAGGTGATCAATCTCAATCTTACTTCTACCAATAGCAATGTCGTTGCCAGAATCTTAAATAATATTATTACTTAACAGGTGTAAGAATCAAAGTGATCAATTCCAACCTTACATTCTATTAAGCAGCAACACTACCATAAGGTTTTGGTTTCTGGACATCAGAATTTTGTTTTTCTAACTTAGGGATTTCTTCTAAGACATATCACAATTTCTCTAAAGGGGCTATATCAGATTCGTGGAGATGAGTATGTGAAATTTCCTAAGGTAGTTGTGACGCTCTCTTTTTAACTTGAAAATAATTAATATTTCCAAATAATTGAATACTTGCTATCAAAATTTGGGCTAGAAAATTTTTCCTTTTTAGAACCAGTACTTGCTCGTTCATAAACCCTTTTTGAACATAAACCAATTTTTTTTTTTGAAAGTTCGGCTTAACAATATCTTAGTTTCGAAAAGGCTCTCGAGATATCATTTCCTTAACTATAGAAAATACTCTTCATAGTTAATATTAAAACATACCATTTGCCTCTCGAGTTGAATTTGAATATATAAAGCATAAACTTATCGCCGAATCCTTTCTTAATAGAAATCAGAGTTCGCGGAAGTAAAAATAATACTTATGGGGCACTGCTGAGGTAAAGAAAAACATCATATATATATAATAGTCATAACATAACCCCATCAGTACAGTCAGTAGCAAGTGATAAAAATTCGAGATAGCAAGTTTTGATGAAACATATACAGACCAGCTGCATAAAATAAAAGCTCACTCCAAGACCTCTCACATATATACAATATATATAACAAAATCCAAAATAGAAGTCCCAGAGCAAGTCATCCGTTTCCTCAGCAGCTCCTCAGATCCTCCACAGCTCTATCCCTAGGATCTAGGATCCAAAACATCTACGCTATGCAAGCTCCTATGAACCAGCGGGTCCACCACTAGCAGAAACAGTCGGCTCAACATGGACCTCCTCCTCGTTCTCATCCTCCACAGGGTCCTCCTCGACCTCGCCCGACTGTGTATAGACCCCACCACTGGGCCTAAGGTTTGCAGAAGCAGTCCTATCCAAGTCAGTCGGACCAGGAGAAGGAGTCTCCTCAGTGACAACTCTATGGGAGGAAGGATGGGAACGAGTGGCAGTTCTAAAATGAAAACTATGGAAATGACGCATAGGTCGAGCCGGGGGTGGTCCTCTATATGTATAAAAAGGTGGAACATGCATAGTGTAGACTAAGGGAATCCTAAATCGACGAGGTCGCACTCGCACCAGAGGGTTAGGGTGGTAGAGAGTGATCTCAACCTCAACCTCAAAAGTGGCACGGTGCTCCTCATACGTCCATATACCGCTAGGGATAGGGCGTATCTCGATGCAAGCTAGGTATCTGGCCATCACCTAAACAGGTTACAAGGAGTAAGTATACACATATACATAATTGATAAAGACTAAAATTACAATCAAAAGTATATCATGGACAGATCATAATGCAAATACATATGAGCACACCAGTTTTCAACATTATAACTCTTATAATGCAAGTGGCATGATGTATGATTTTCTATCCACAACTGAGGCCTCTAAAAGTCCATCTTGGACGTCCATCCAATACACCCTTGTGTTCCCGGAACACCGACATTTGTTCCCAGAACATAATGCCGAACCATACTTGGATAATAAGCATCACTCCCGGAGTGTGCACCACGTTCCCAGAACGCATACGTTCCCAGAACGCATAAAAACCAGGTCCCGGACACTGGCCACATATCTATAATGTGTCATCAAGTAGGTTATAATTTGGTACTCCCGGAGTACCCTCCTCATATTCCCAGAATATGATAAACGATCCTACCAACCAGACTTCCAGTCTATATGGATGCACAAATATCAGGGTTGGTTTTATCTTTACATTAATTAATGTGATTTAGAAATATTCCAATTTCCCTTTTGAATGATTTATTTGAGGCATACTCTTTGGCATAAAATTCTCCTTTGAATTTTCTCAAAACATGCCTTTTAAACTTAGATTGGGTAAAACAAAATCAATGGTATTGAAAAAAACTTAACTTTTTATTTTTCAGATTCAGGTACTAACCGGTTACAGTTTCAGGCTAACCGGTTAGAATTACAGACCTGAACTGTTTACCATTGCAATTCAGAAAAACCCTTTTTCTTGAATTTACTACCCAATCCATAAACAAGTTAAACATTGTTTTATGCCTCAAAAATCACAGTTTCCATCATTCAAAAGTCCAAATCACATTTTGTTTTCCATAAAGCATAATTTCCTCTTGAAATTATTTCATTGAATTAAGGTATAAACCCCTTACCCTTAAATCTGAACCAAGAGAGTATTGTCACCTCACTTTCAGGTTCTTTCCAGTGAATTTAAGGTATAGATTTGAGTAAAATTAGTGAAACTTCAGGACTGTTTTATACAATGATTTTCTTTTGAAATTTTGCAGTGTCTAACCGGTTACGAATATCGAGTAACCGGTTAGATTATGCAGTCAGTCCTTCAAAATAAGGGTTTTAACACATCATTTTCTTTAATTCTCAAATCTAACCATTATTCATCATTCAACAGGGTTCATATACCTTAAACAAACATGTTTCATCACAGAAACCAAATTCAAAGTGCATGCATCAGCTTTTTGCATCAAATTGCATAAAAATTCACATAAACACAATTTAATACAACAAAACTTATCATAAGCATTTAAATCCAGAATTCAGTATCAATATACTTTGCATGCATCAACATAAAGTTTCTCAAAACACCATTGAGCAGAACTTTGGCCTCCAAGCCTTTGTGCCATATTGCACATAATGCCCTTTTTGAGTTTGGTTAACTCAAATCCTAAATCACTTGAATTTTGGTCTAAATCTAGTATAAGGTAGACTTCTCCCATACCTCTAAGTCGATTTTGATGGGAATTACCACTGTACTTGAAGATTAATCCACAGATTTCTCACAATCTCACAGCTCTGCTCTCAGCCACGAATTTCACCAACAGGGTCCAAAGACCAGAAGTTTTGACATAGCAAATGGCCAAAGAAATTGGGGAAAATAGTTAGGACTCAAAATAGGTAACATGCACTAGAAAATAGAAAAGATTGGAGGCTTAATGGTAGCTGTACTTACCCAAAACCGGATTTGGAACTCAGCTTCCAGAACAGAAAAAGTACAGAACTCAGTTTCCAACTTCTAAATTCCAAGCTTGATTTCTCCTTCCACATGAACCCTCAGCTCACAAACTTGGTGTTTTTACAAAGCTCAAGATGTAAGCTTTGCAATGGTGTATCACTCGTCTCTCAACACTCAACAACAAAAGAGAATCACAAGAAATGATTCTGAATCCCTAGAACAAAGCCTCCCCCCAAAATCAGAGCAACAACAACCCAATCCTTCAGCAATTCACCTATATATAGATCAACAAAGGTTACATGCACACTGACGCATGGTTTTCCACTTGATTCAGGCTGTAATCGTGGCGAATTCGGGATTAATCAAGTGATTACTCATCAAAATCCACTAACCCAGTTTCTGGGTTCATCGTCTAACTGGTTACAGGGCATTACTAACCAGTTAGATTAGTACAAAATTTAAAAATTAATATTTTTAAATCTTTCCCTCCAAGAACCTTTTTAATATTACCTTTTAGTCCTCATCCAGGGACCAAAATGCAATATCCTTATATTTTCCATTTATTTGCCCTATAAAAATGTTTCAACTTATTTTTATATTTAGGGCTAATTAAATACAAAATATAAACTTGGAAAATTTCTATAAATTAATAATAAAACTTTTTATTATTAATTTCCTATTATTCGGGAGACGAAAATTAGGGGTGTTACACTAGTTCTAGCCTAAGACATTTACTATCTCATCATATAACTATCCAAAGAAAATAGAGCACACGACAATCGAGCTAACAGTACGTTACATTGAGTTTGCTAAACAAAGCTTACTTGGGATCACGTCGGCTAGGTCGACCACGTCGCCATCTATAGTGTATAGCTTCCCCTTCATAGCTGGTTGGCTCCCACTTGCCCGTTGCGCCTTTGTGGTATTCACTTCTTGTTTCAATGTGTTCTTGGGACAGTTGGTAGCAAAGTGACCGGGCTGTCCGCATAGATAGCAATTTCCTTCATGTTTGCTCAGAGTCCAACACACTCCTCGGTGCAACCGTCCACAATGCTGACAAGTCGGAATAGGACCAAAAGTAGTCGCAGCTGGTCTCGTTGCTACAGGAATCATAGGTTTAGGGTTTGGATAGGGACTAGATCTTTGCATTGGCTCTTTTCCTCGGATGGGTCCTGCCGACTTTTGAATTGCTTTGGTCCGATCTTCATCCGCCTTCCTCTTGAGTTCTTTCTCATACGTGGTTGTCATGTTGATGAGCTGAGAGAGGTCGGCGACGTTGTGATATTCGAATGCAAGCCGGATATCTGCTCGGAGACCGGACTCGAATTTAATGCACTTTGCTCGTTCATCGGCGTCTCTGTAGCCGCTGGAGTAACGGATCAGATCTTCAAATTGGGCCGCGTACTCCCCGACACTCAGAGTTCCCTGTTCAAGCTTGAGGAATAGCAATTCCTTTTCCCTTCTCACGTCTTCCAGAAAATACTTCCCAAGAAAACGGACCTTGAAAAGATCCCAAGTGACTGCCTGACCAGCCGCCTCCAAACCTCTTCTTTGCTGATCCCACCAATGTTCGGCTTCTCCTTTCACCATGTACTCGGCTAACCGAACTTTCTGCCCGACTGGTGGTTGCAAGGAACGAAGAATCTTCTCCACTTCCTGGAGCCATCCCTGGGCTCGATTACATCCTCCTTCGAACCTCGGCGGTTCGCATTTCCTTAATCGAGCCATCCAGTCAATCCCAACTGGAGGTGGTGGTGGAGGATGCAGGGCTGCTGCAGCGGCTGCTGCAGCCCCCGCAATGTTTTGGGCTTGATTTTGCTGCATCTGTGCAAGTTGCTCAGCCTGGTTCTGCTACATTTGAACCAGATTTTCCAAGATAGCATCAATTCGATCATTATCGGCCCGTCTCCCAGCCATACTGTTTGGTCATGGAGGGAAGAGCCAATTAATGATAGGACAGTTAAACAAATTTTTTTTTAATCATAATAAAATTTCATCTAGACATTAGACTATTTACATAAAACTTAACTCTAACACTAAGCTATGTATTTCGGTTACTCGCTCGGTGAGTAACCATAGGAGTAGTGAGTTCATACTCCATTGGCCGAGGGAAACTGCTCTGATACCAAAATGTAACACCCTAAAAAATTACCCTTAAATACCCATAATAAAATAGTGAATTTAAATTTTTCTGTTTAATACCATTTTAACTTATGAAAATCTCTATCAAAGCTGACAGAGTTTGCTTTGTAATGTGGACATTTCAAAAATGAGTTCTTTTCCTGTAAACCTGTTAATTTAATAATTCAAGAGAAATCAGAAAGCCATCAGGGCCAAACCATATATTAAAGCATTTATATCAGAGTTTCGGTGCGGCGGAAAATTATAAACTAATACAAGTTTTAGCAGTTATTTAAATTCCATAAAATTCTCCAAAATTACTCCCTTCCCACAAGGAGTGGTCCTGACTATACCCCAAAATGATGTTTTTCAGTACATACACCTAATCATCATCATATAAAAAAATCCCAAAAGTAGTCAGGACGAGACACACGACTCAAATAATATGACTTACTCTCCCTATGAGGGAGAGCGAACCTGCTCGGCCGGGGGCTGTGCTAGCTCAATCGCAGTACCTGTGGAAATAGTAAGGAGTGAGCATTACACATAAAATGGGAAAAACAGTTTCCAATATGACATAATAAACGACTAAGTCATACATAATTACCACATAGTTCAATCAATTTTCCAACAACCACATTCATACCATCATGCATCAATATTCTGATTCCATTATTTTTCCTAAGTTATAGTTCATTTTACCTATCCGACTAATCCCCCTATGTTCCTATTTCCTTTTCCTTTTACCCATTAATTACCTAACTCTTTAATTCGTTTTACATACCCTGTTGTCCTATTATTATTTACTAGTACATTTCTAATACAATCCCAAATTATCTTGTTATATTCTTCTACCAACCTTCCTATCTTATTTTTCTTGTATTTTTTTCCATTTTCATTCCTCATTCCTTTCTTCCTATCCTGTTCATTTCCTTTATTTTACAATCTCCATTTACGATGTATGTCACCTCAGGTCAAAGGCCCACATACATCCCCTATTTACAAAGTATGTCACCTCAGGTCAAAGGCCAACATACTCACCCTATACACACATTATAAGTATGCCACCTCAGGTCAAAGGCCTACATACTTACCATATTCACAAAGTATGTCACCTCAGGTCAAAGGCCAACATACTCACCGTATACATACATGATAAGTATGTCACCTCAGGTCAAAGGCCCACATACTTACCATATTTACAAAGTATGTCACCTCAGGTCAAAGGCCAACATACTCACCACTTCCAAACAATCATAATAAGTAACAAATATCCATATACAATAGTAAGCACACCATTCCTAATAATCTCACATAAACCATCTAGTAAATAAACACAATTACAATTCACAACACTTAAACACTTAGAGAAGCAAATGAACAGTTCACAATAATTATCAAGAATACACCAAATATATATAACAATTAGCAACAACTCAGATAAGCACCTAAAATATCCTACACATTAGCATTAAACAATTATTATCAAGTAGAACCTATAATAACATATAGTAGCAAGATCATGCATTTAGCTAGTTCAATTTATTGGTTTGCCTAATCAAATTATATTTCCTATTCCCTATCACAGAGTTACACTAAGTTCGTTTCTAATATTACCATTATTTTTTAACTTAGTTTCCTAATCCTTATACTAACACCTAGCTCTTAGCAAGCATTATATACATACTATAAACTATTTCCCAGAGTATGGTAATACTCACTAATACCCACTCCTTACGTCAACTCTTTGAGATAAGGCGGTTACACTTGCTTTAAGCTTGAGAGTCTTGCCACCAATTGAGTTATGACCCGAGAGAAAAGTGAGGAACCTAATATAATAGCCATAACAAGAAGAGTTAGCATTTATGCCATAACCTCTTGCCAAAACTCAAGAAAATGAGAAGCTTCCATGGCCTATAGTTGAAAACCACCATGGAAGACAAGAGAGAGAAAGGGAAAACGAGTTTGGAGAGAGAAAAGAGGAAATCCATGGCATTAAACACTTACTTGGAGTGAAGAAGGAAGGGATTTGTTGATGGGATGAAGAAACCTCACTTGCTCTTGATGGATTTGATGATGGAGAATGGAACCCTTGAGAGAGGAAGAGAGGTTCGAATTTTGGGAAGAAAAGAACGTGTGGATGACTTTATTTTTTTTTTCATCAGCAACAGCCTTTAATCGATTAGTAATCGATTAAGGCTTTTCACCTCAGCGGACCTTAATCGATTAAGCTGCAGCTTAATCGATTAAGCTGCAGGGTTTTGCAGTACCCAGACTTTGACAGGCCATAACTTCTTCGTTACCCGTTTGATCTTCCTCAAATTTTAAAGCAAGCTTCCCCACATACTAATCTTCACATCCAACGGTGGAATTTGTGTTTAGAGTTGTAAATCTTTTATTTTGAATTTCCTAAGGTTCTACGTTTTTAACCCTAGTTCTACATGTATTTTTGGCTAGATTCTAACTTATATCTCCATTTCTTCTACCCTAAGACCATCCCAACATAGATTATTCTTGGAATTAAATTTGGGATGTTACACGGTCGGAGTGTAAAGACTCTTCGAGGAAAGGATATTCATCTTTTGTCTGGCTAGGAGCAGATTGAGATTCGACAACCTTACATCCTTGGACATGAGTTGAGGCCGCTATATGATTTGGATTAGGTTGTGTTCCTTCATTATCACTTACTTGGACATGTTGGTTTGAGTCTTTAGACATACGGTGTCCCATCTTTATTTTCTTTCTCCTTCCCATTGTAGCTCTAATACACCTTCAAAAATTGATAACCACAGTGTGAGACCCTTAAAGGCATACGAAAATGAATATAGATTGCATTTTGATTAAAAGAAAGAAAGAAACAAATTTTTTACTTCTAAAAACAACTTATTTTTTCGGTTCTCCAACTAGTTTTTTTTTGTCGAATTGAAACCACATAATAAAACTACATAAATTTGTATTCTAAAAAACCTGCACAAAATTTGGTTCGTGCTGATCACTTATTAGGAGTGAATTCATGGGCTCAACCCAAGAACCAAAGTGTGGTATTTGCTCCCATTGTCGTTTTCAACTGCAAGTTGTTTGGGCACTTAACGCAATCAACAATGCCACAAATCACACGAAACACATTGCACTAAAAAGCACAGCAGTTATATATCAATGCCATTCAGATGTTACCTTCACCAAAATCCAGAAGGAACAACCAAGCACCAAAATCATGAACCATATTTTCAGTAAGCTATTCTAACAAGAGTTTAATTTCAATATACAATTACAATGAAAACACTTATCAAGTATAACAACGGAGCCAGGAACAGAGGAAACCCTGCCGTAAAAAAAGTCATCGGCAAGTTCCTAGTAACATATCTTAAAATTATGCCGGCTTCAACTCTCAATATATACAAACAGCCTTAACTAACCAAAAAACTAATACTAATATAAGAGCAGGTATTTGACAAAGTAAAGAAAAAAGGAAGAAAATAATATAGATTGCATAACATATCTTAGAAGTACAAATTTTTTTTAGCTCTAATATAGATTGCATAAACTTTATTCACGCTTACTTGTCTCTAACCCACAAGACAAGTAATCACCAACGATAAAAATAAGAGACCAATAACAAGCATCAGACAAATGAACTTCATACACTGATATACACAATAAGACAGATTCCAATTTTTAAAAGTTTTTAATATGATCACTTAGGACTTTGAACAACAATAACAATGAAAAGAATATCTGTAAGCGATAGAGAGAGAAAGGAAAAGAGATAGAAACCTAATGAGAAGACCAAGCAATTGAGAGAGAAAAAACTGGAGAGGAAGCAGACCATTACCTTCTATATGTGCAACGACAGCCACAACGATGTGCGATGTGCGCTGATGCCTTCCCTGTGCAAGCGATTTTGAGCAGTAGGTGAGAAGAGAGAAAGTGAGAAAAGTAGAGGGTTTAAGGGAAAACAGAGAGTCAGGGCTTAATTTTGAGAATAGAAGAGGTAGGGAAAGGGACAGAAAGGCGGGAATGTGAAACTAGGATTCTTTTTTTTTCTTTTTTTTTGAAAGGATTTGAAAAGGCAGAAGGAGAAAAAAACAAAAATGATTGAGAGACCTACAAGCCTACAAATCTACACATAAGATTACGACACTTGTTATATTCAAGTTAAAAAAAATTAACTAAAAGAACTTAAATGACAAATGTCAATATCCTAATGTAGGCTTATGAGTAGATCTCCCTATGTAGGTCTCTCAATCATTGCTTTAAAAAAACATAGGTTTAATATATATATAATTGGTTTACACATTTGAAATTAGTTTTTATATTTTTTACTCTGATTTTTCTTTTTTTTTTGTTTTGGTCCCATCGTTAATTATGGTTTAGGATAATGCAAACGTAATTATGGTTTAGGATAATGCAAATGTAATTTTAATTTTAATTATGGTTTAGGAGAATTTATGTAAAGAAGTAATTAATTGTCATTGAAAATTGGCATATGATCTTATAAATAGGGTAAAAAAAAGACTCATAAAAATCTTATATATAAGGACGAAAGGAGTATTTATAAAAAATATTACAAATAATAAGATAATTAATATATATTAAAAAATATTGGTTATGTATAAATAGGGTTAAATACCAAAACAGTCTCTATAAATATTGACTATTTTGACTCTTTTGGTTTTAGACTTACATACCAAAATGGTCCCTATAATGCGAACATTACATTTCCGGATGTTTTTCATCGACAATTAATAGGGGGGCCAAAACCAAAACATTTTTTAATGCAGGGACCAAAATCAAAAAGTAAATACAAAGACCAAAATCAAAACTTTTTTTTCGGGAATAATTTTAAATTGGTCAACATCTACAAAGATGGAAGTACCATTTTAATATTTAAGGTTAAAAAATATATCCTTGTATATAGTCCAAAGTAATTTTGAATCTATTTGCATTTTTTTTAGTTTCATTGTGAAGCTATGATCAAAACGTATAGTGATAGAAATAAATTACTGTAGGTATATGACATTTATACCCATAGATGTAAAAGTGTAATCAATTGGTATAGTAACAATTCTCCTGCCTGTCGGTGTATAAAATCTGTAGGGTCTGCCGACCTTACAGAGATATACGACCTACTAAAGGGATTCTCATAAGGGCACTTCCCTCGGATTACTAAGCATGCACGTCCCTCGCTCAGGCTCATGGGTTCCGAGCATACTGAAGGACCAGGCTCGGACTTGATGGGGCTGAGCCTCACAATCAGTCCTCCACCCATCAGGCTCGGGACTCTAGGGCCGAGACATACCGTCGGCTTGCGGATAGACTCAGTCTCATTTAGGCTTCTTATCCCTTCCACGAATCTCTCCTAGATTCTCGCTAACAGCCTAGACATGAGATCTTCAGTTGATCCTAACCAGATTCTAAGCATAATTATCCGATATTATCTCACAGAATCCTGGTTCAGCACAACTCTGATACAGGGCCCAAGCGGCCCATATCAGCCTCCTCCAAACCCTATAAATAGCTCATCACAGCTAGGGTTTTAGGTACGTACTCTCATCCCTAAGTTGACACTCTGCACACACTTGTTGACTGGGGAGACCCTGCTTTTCCCAACTGGAACTGCAGAAACACCACAAAGTCACATATTAACACTTGATCCTCTTTTGGGCTCTTGATTCCATAATCTTGAGCACTTAGAGGGTTAAGGACATAGTGTTCAAGGACACTACATTGGCGTCGTCTGTGGGGACTGAATAACCAGTATTTCCACCCACTGATCTCATGGCAAACAACAATAATGATGGTAATCAAGAAGATATCCGCCGTCGCCTCCGTGGGAGGCCACCCAAGACCGGGAGAAACGTGAGGGACAGAATTGGCCCGGGAGCACCAACTGGAGGTAATCAGGCTGACGTTCAGACAATTCCGCCAGTTCCAACGGCGGATCAGGCACTAGCCACGATTCCTCCAGCCGGCCAAGTTCTCGTTGAGGGCGGCGGAGGGCAGTCTAACCCTCATACCGTCCCTGATGGCCACATTTCAGAATGGCGTGACACGGCTGATTCTGGACATCAGTCTCGTCGGGCTGCTGCTGGCTCACGAACTGATGAGGATCGGCGAGTTGAACGGGCCGATCGGCGTGACCATTCCAGGGCTGACAGGTCCAACAGGGAGATACCTCATTTGACTAGAGGTCATTTTGGAACTCTTCAAGGTGGTCAGCGTTCTGAAACGGAAGGCAGAATTTACATGATTACTTCTTCGGCACAAAGGAGAGAGGAGTCGATCATGGAGATCTTGAGGACTCAGACTTCTTTAATTGAAAAGCAAAACCAGGCCATTGCTACTCTTCAACAGTAGAGCATGGCAAGGATTGCCGAGCAAGGCCCTTACGCGGCCTATGGTAATCCGAGCAATCTTCCCCCTCCTCCACCCCTCAACCCAAGCTTAATCCCAGAATGTATCACTAGGGAACCCCATCCTGGATACCCTTTAACACTTGAGATTATGGCTTTCCAAACCCCGCAGACTTATATGGGCCATCAGAATATTCCTCGGTACAATCGAACAACTGACCCGATGGACCACATAGCTGCCTACGAGTCCTCTATGATGTTTTATGGAGGAGGGGATTTTATGAAGTGCCGAGATTTCTCAATGACTCTGGGCTCAACGCCTTTGAGATGGTTCAATTCTCTACCCGCCAATTTGATCCGATCGTGGGCTGAGCTTAGACAAGCATTCATAAACAGGTACACGGCCAGTATGTCATAGCCCAAATCAGACCACTCACTAGCTGGAGTTGCACAGAGACCCGACGAGTCTCTACGCGACTACCTAGCTCGGTACCAACAAGAGGCCAGTGGCATATCAGGTCTGCAATCAGGAGTATCTGTTCTCTTGCTCACTCAAGGATTGTAGGATGGAGATTTTAAGGACTGCTTGATTGGGGAACCACCTAAGGACATGGCCGAATTTAGGGAAAGATCTAGGAAATACGTTAATCTAGAGGAATTCCGTAGGATCAGTACTGCAGCAAGGGGTGGTGAAGGACGACATCCTCGTCAAAACGACGTTCGTCAAAATGATCGTTTTCGAGAGAGGGGAAGGAAAGACAAAAGAGAAAGAGAGAGGGGAAAAACTGCCTCCAAAAGGCAAGTATGATGAATATACCCAGTTGACAGTCCCGAGGAGTCAAATCCTTCGTGAGACTATGCATACAGAGATGCGTAACATCACTCGGCCACCAGCTTTAAGGAAGGCAGCTCAAAAGGATAGGACAAAGTACTGCGATCATCACGGTGGATGAGGGCATACCACCGACCAGTGTACCCAGTTGAAGGACTTAATCGAAGAGATGGTAAGGGATGGTAAGCTTCAATAGTATATTGGTGAAGCGTTGTGCAAACGCTCCAGGAGAAAGAGTCCTTCACCACCCAAAACCGAACAGAAAAGAACTAGAAACCCTTCACCACCTGTAGGGGAAGCCTTTACCCAACCATCTGAGAAGGAAAAGAATTCTTTTCTCATCGGCACCATTGCTGGAGGATTTGCAGGTGGAGGGGAGAAGAAGTGTGATCGCAAGAAGTATGTGGGACAAGTCCTTTCAGTGGCCAGCCGACCAATCCAAAAGCCTAGGAAGAAAAACATAGTCATCAGCTTTAGTGATGAGGATTTTGAGGACATCTTACAAGACCATAATGACCCAATGGTAGTTACAGCCAGGCTCGGCAATTACGAAGTCAGAAGGATTCTTGTCGATCAGGGGAGTTCGGCAGATATCATGTTTCTGGATCTATTTGAAAAATTGAAGTTGAGAAGATCTGATCTCACCCCATTCGAGGGAAGTTTGATTGGCTTCACGGGACATTCAATTGTTCCCTTAGGCCACATCCATCTCCCAGTGACCATGGGGGAACCACCCTCTGCTCGGACTGAAATGGTAAAGTGGCTAATTGTCCAGGCCCCCTCGGCATACAACGCCATCTTTGGCCGAACTGCACTCCAATCTTTTGGTGCTATTGTATCGATGGTCCACTTGGCCATGAAATTCCCAGGGTCTGATGACAAGGTAGTAACAGTGCGATCCGAACAGGAGTTGGCTCGGAAATGTTATAATATCAGCCTGGGCAAGTTGAAGCTCGATGATGAGAAGATCATGCAAGAAGCACTTAACAAGGGAAGTGTCAACTTAGCAGATCTTGACGTAAGAGAAGAGGATGAAACTAGGCCGACCCCTCAAGGGGACTTCAAAAAGGTGATTTTAGGCCCCGATCCTTCTCGTTGCGTCAAGATGGGGGTTGGCCTTTCTGAGGAATTGGAAAAAGAACTGACTGAATTGCTAGTGGAAAACAAAAACTTGTTTGCCTGGACCTCGGCAGATATGCCAGGAATCGATCCGAACATCATTTGCCACAGGTTGAGCGTGTATCCTGGAGCCAAGCCAGTGTGTCAGAAGAAAAGAAGAGTCGGAGTTGAGAAGGCACAGGAAACAGATGAGAAGGTAGCCGAGCTACTAGACGCAGGATTTATCAGGGAGGTAGTATATACTGATTGGTTGGCCAATCCCGTGCTAGTGAAGAAGTCCAATGGGAAATGGAGGATGTGCGTGGACTACACAGACTTGAACAAAGTTTGCCCTAAGGATCAGTACCCACTTCCCTGCATCGATATACTTGTGGATAGCTCGGCGGGTTATCAAAGGCTTTCATTCATGGATGCTTATTCGGGGTACAATCAGATTCAAATGTATCCCCCGGATCAGGTGAAGACTTCATTTATCATAGAAAATGCCACATATTGTTACAATGTGATGCCATTTGGATTGAAAAACGCTGGGGCAACTTACCAGCGGATGATGAACAAGGTGTTCGGCCCCTTGATTGGGCCGAGAATGGAGGTATACATAGATGATATGATTGCAAAGAGCTTGAAAGAAGAAGATCACGCTAAGGATTTGAAGGTAATTTTAGGAAGGATCCAACAGTTCGGCATGAGGTTGAACCCGGAAAAATGCACGTTTGGAGTTCCAGCAGGGTCTTTCCTCGAATTCATGCTTACCGAGCGCGGAATCGAGGCAAATCCAGAAAAGTGCCGAGCCATTCTTGATATGAAGAGTCCGTCAGATATCAAGGGTGTCCAACAACTGACAGGTCGGGTTGCGGCTCTCTCGAGGTTTCTGTCTTAGTCAGCTAGGAAGGCCCTCCCCTGGTACAAACTGCTGAGGAAAGAAAAGGAAAAGACATTTGAATGGGACGAGACATGCGAAAAGGCCTTTACTGACCTTAAGCAGTACTTGGCTTTTCCCCCGATCTTGTCTAGTCCGGTAAATGGAGAAATTCTGTTCCTTTACTTATCAGTGGGTGATTCTGTAGTAAGTTCGGCTTTGGCCCGAGAGGAATCTGGCAAAGAATCCCCCATCTATTTCGTCAGCTGAGCTCTTCAGGGACCAGAGTTGAGGTATCAGAAAGTGGAGAAATTGGCTTTTTGTCTGGTTATCATAGCTAGGCGATTACGTCAATACTTCCAGAGCCACCATATCACAGTCAGAACAGCTCAGCCGATCCGTCAAATACTTCAGAAACCTGATCTGGAAGGAAGAATGGTGACGTGGGCCATTGAGCTTTCCGAGTTTGAAATCACTTTCGAACCGAGGAAGGTAATGAAATCTCAAGCCTTAGCTGATTTTCTCACCGAGTTTACTGAGCCATTGACGAGCTCAAACTTGGATTGGAATATTTATGTTGATGGATCAAGTAACAAACTTGGGGCTGGTGCAGGAATAATCTTCGAACAATCGGGCGGAGTATGAAGCCGTATTGGCCGGGCTGAGAATGGCAAAAGAAGTAGGGGCCCGAGAAGTGAAAATTTTCAGCGATTCTCAGTTGGTAGTTTCACAAGTCAAGGGCGATTACCAGGCTAAGGAACCAATCCTTCAAAAGTATTTGGAGAAGGTGAAGTTCCTATCCTTGGAGTTTGCTAAGGTCGAATTCTGCCACATCCCAAGGGAGAGTAACAGCCGAGCGGATATTCTCTCCAAACTCGCTTCGACAAAAAGTCCTGAGAACAACAGAACGTTGATCCAAGAAATGGTGCATGGACCTAGCGTTGTCCTCTCTATTTCGCTGGATCCGAGCTGGATCGCTCCGATAACGAGCTACTTGGAACAAGGGGTTTTTCCAAGTAATCCCATAGAGGCCAAGAAACTCGTCAGAAAGGCTTCACAGTTTGCCCTAGTTGATGGAGTCTGGTTTCGCCGAGGGGTCAGCGGCCCAATGCTTAGATGTTTAGACCCTGCCGAAGCAAAACTGGCATTGGAGGAAGTTCACGGGGGCATTGGAAGTCACCATATTGGGGGGAAGTCACTGGCTAAAAAGGTTCTAAGGGCAGGATACTACTGGCCGACGCTTCAACAGGATGCGATCAACCATGTGAAGAGGTGCGACAAGTGTCAATTTCACAGTGATGTGTATCAGAAACCGGCTGAGGAACTCCATTCACTTTCATCTCCCTATCCCTTCTATCAATGGGGAATGGATCTGATTGGACAGTTCCCCACCGCTCCAGGACAGCTAAAGTGGGTGATAGTGGCCATTGATTATTTTACCATGTGGGTGGAAGCCGAGCCTCTTGCAACCATCTCCTCGGACAAGGTGCTGAAGTTCTTTGAAAGGCAAGTTGTGGCTCGGTTTGGAGTACCACAAGTGCTGGTGACTGACAACGGAACCCAATTCGCGGCAAAGGCGTTCCAAGACTTAGTCAATGCTTTGAACATAAAACATTACTTTTCCTCGGTCGAACACCCTCAGACTAATGGCCAAGTAGAATCTGTAAACCGATCTATCATCCAGGGGATCAAGAAAAGACTCGAAGGCGCGAAAGGGAATTGGTTGGAAAACTTGCACGAAGTGCTTTGGTCATATCGCACCACCATACAAACTTCAACAGGAGAGACACCATATCGGCTCACTTATGGTTGCGACGCAGTCATTCCCATTGAAAAATCATCCCTTCATTCCGAGCTATGCAACAACCGAATCCCCTCAACAACACTTTATTGTGTGAGGATCTTGTTTTATCGGAAGAAGTCAGGGATTTAGCGGCCGAACGAGAAAAGCATGCTAAATTATGCAAGCGAAAGGGTATAATCGCTCGGTTATATCCAGAGAGTTCGAGGTAGGCGACCTTGTCTTGAGGAGAGCTGATATTGGTTTCAAAAATGCAAAGGACGGAAAACTGACCCAAAGCTGGGAAGGACCATACCGAGTTGCCTCCAAGACTGGAACAGGAGCCTACAAGCTCGAAACTCTCTCGGGTGAACTCATTAACAACACATGGAACGTGGCGAAACTTCGAGCTTATTACAGTTAGTTTTTCATTGTTTCAGTTTCGTTTTCAATAGTTTTAGTTGTTTCATTACATTTGCTTTTTGAATTATTTCTTTTTTTTTTATAATGGTGTACGCTCGGTGAAACTCCGAGCCCATTGTAATTTGCTTCAAATGAATAAAAGTTCTCGTTATTGAATTCATTGTATTACGTACTTTTCCTCGTAACCAATTAGCCACCAATTATGATGCGAACGATTATAAACAGCTCTAGCAAGAGCTTATAAATCGTCAAGTACTTTGAATAAGACTCCCGATTAAATCATGATTTCATAAAATTATTTTAAATCGCGGATAGAGGAACCCACCTCGGCTAAAGTGCTGGAGTTCCGAGGTCTTAACACATGAATTCTTAACAAAGAGTGTAAAAAGAAGCATAACCCGATTACGAATATTATAAAATATTCCAAACGAAACACAACAATTTAAGTTTAAACCCATTTACTGGGGCAATTACAAAAGGGAAAGCAAAATGATAAAGCTATTCTAAGTCGGACAGTACAATGCCGTCGGCGTCAAATTTATCTTCTTCTTCTTCTTCACCTTCGGCATCGTCCCCTTCGGAATCCTCGGCCAAGTGGTCAGGCAGATCGGCGCTGTTCAGATCTATGGGAGCCCCAGTTGGGCCGACAATTCGACCATCTTTCACAGCAAAATTAGGGTCAGCTGTAACACACTGTCCAAACACCTCACAAAAGTTTTGATAAAAACCTGATTTATATTTTCACAAAAATATTTTTTTTAAAGAGAAGTTTTAAATTTGAAGTTTTTCTTATGATTTTATGTGACAATGTTTCTTTTAAGAAAAATATTTTATGGAAAAATATTTTATGAGTCTAAGTTTTAATTTGAATTGAATTCGTGACTTACGATTTCAAATGATTTTAGATTTTAAAGCAAATGATTTTTATTTTAAGCCAAAACATATGGCATTCGAATTTTTGGAGTGTTTGAATTAAATTTCCCTAAGTATTTCTACCTTATACTTTTCCTAAATGTGATTTTGTATTTAAAAAGAAAAATGAAAATGAAATGGTGCATGTGTGTGTGTGATGTGTCGCCGTGAGGAGTGTGTGAGTGTAGTGCATGGTGAGTCATGTGTTGACTAAGTGAACCCTAGGCTAGTAACCCTTAGCACCTAGGATTAGTTTAAGTGTTAAGTGTGGTTAGTGGTTTGACCAACCAATAGGAATCAAGCTTAAGCCTAACCTTACCTCATTAGCTCAATGGCTTAATTGAGCCATGCAAGCTTTAAGGTGGACAAGACTACCCTTCTTGGCTCTTACTTGACCGAATTTCATCAAGGATAAAAAGGGAAATTTTAGTGCTTCCTTATATGCCTTGAACCGTAGCACCTCAACACCCATTTGCTTCTCATTTTCACCTTCTAAACTAAACACTTCCTCTAAGAGTAAACATCAATGCTCTTAGAAAACTTAGAAACACATAGAAAGAGGGAGAAACCGTGAGCATCCAAAGAGGAGGAGAAGAGGAAAAAACCAAGCTCAAACCTTAGGATCATCGAAGAACTAGTGAAGAGGTTGAAGAACTTTTCCTATTTTCTTGTCTACTTGAAGATCCTAGATTCTTGAAGTGTGGTTTTTAATTTCTCTACGTTTTGTAAACTTAATTGTGGATGCATGATTAGTTTCTATGTTTGTATGTAATTGTTAAGCCTTGATCAAGAACTCTACAAGTTGTAAATCCAAAAACCATGGACATTATATTCGGTTTGCTTAGAAACTTAGGTCATGAAGATTTTTATTTCATTATTGAGTGCATGCATGTTGATTTGGTACTTGATGATGATGATCTATGTGATTTTCATGCTCTAGTTTTCATCTTGAACTTTCTAAGCCTTGATTTGAATGGATTTTCATTAAGCTCTTGATTTGGATTCGGTTTTGAAAAAGGATTTGATATTTGCATTTGATTTTCATGGTTTTACTTTCAAGAAGCTTTGCATGTGATTTTCTTGGTTGGAAACTTTTATTCCATGACTTGTACTTCACGGTTTTGATGGAGAGTTAAGGAAAATAATTCTTTTCCAAATGATTTTACTTTATCATGAAGGAGTGTATTTCATGGTTTTACTTTCAAGAAGCTTTGCATGTGATTTTCTTGGTTGGAAACTTTTATTCCATGACATAAGTTTTAATTTTGATTTTTGTTAAAATATCATTCGGCCAAGTCTTGGAAAACAAAGAAATATAAGGATTTTGTGAAGAGTCTCTTGCATGTGTTCTCCTTGTGATTTTCATGATTTCTAAAGCATGTGCAAAGGAAGAATGAAATTGTGAAAATATTTTGAAGTGACAAGTGAGTCACGGTTTTGAAAGAGAAAGAACTATGCTATTTTAACTCAATTGTTTTGGTGATGCATGTTTTTAATTTAGTATTTTCAAAGGATTTGCATGAATCAAAGTGCATCAATATTATTGTTTTCTCCTAGTGATGATTCGGCCTACCTTAGGTTGAGGAAGCTAGATCCTTTTTGCATGGGATTGTTTTCATGAAATGATTGTGTTTTGTGATTTAGTTTTGAGAAAAACTTAATTAAATGATGTGATTTTGTTTTGGGTTCAATTTGGCCTTCATGGAAGGAAATGAACCAAACATGTTTGATGATTTTAAAAGTGTTTTCATGATTTGATTTCTTTAATTCTTGCTGCCCAAGAGTTGTTTTCAAGTATTTCAAGTTTGAAAATGTTTTTAATGTTATGGAAGGACATGGATTTCAAGTGTTACTCGATTTGCAAAGGTTTGGATAAAAAATTGTGAGTTTTTAATGAATTTCAACTTGAAGTAAGGGGCTGGACTTTCCATAAAGCCACCTAAGTCAATTATTTTACTTATTTTAATATGACTTTTCAATTGGTTTCAAAGGTTTTCAAGTATTAGAAAAGATCCAAGTTGTTTCCACAATGTTTTAAATAAAAAATAAAACAAAGGGTTTTGACTTGAGAAATTCAGTAACAATTCCTAATGGTTTTTAATAAAAGTGTATTTATCTATGTGAGGTTATCCAGTGGACAGAGGTGATAATTCTCAAAGAGGAATTAGAGATCTTCAAGAACAAAGCTTTTCTCGTACGGATTTTAGAGGTGAGTGAGATTGCGGTGAGCCGTGGCAATGTTGGCGGATGATGGTATCTATGTTACCTTTCTTTATGTTATGTCTTAACACATGTTATATTTGTTTAATGTTCTATCTCTCTTTGGGTCGAATGAGATACCCCTTATGATAATCGTAAGTGATTCATGAATGATGAACGTGAGGATGGACAAAGAGACAATGTACGAGGCGATTATGAATGATGAGATGAAATGTCTATATGTGGAACAAGAACATGAGGACTATGAGATATTGTTGGTGATTATGAATGTGTAAAATGAAATGGTTTCATGAGACGATGATGAGTTGTGTTGGTGGCCTAAGGGCTTCGAAAGTGATGATGTATGAGAAAGTGGGGAATGTATACACAGATAGTGGTCGGGTCTTGTCCAAGGGATGGACTCAGGGCAAGCCGACTATAGGCTAATAACTAAAAGACTTTAATTCCCTAAAAGACTTCCAAGAGTATTAAAAGACACTTAAGACATTTACATTCGTGGTGAGTGATGAGAGTGTGAAGTAGTGGAGAGGAAGATACTATGGGTATCTGCGGATACTCAGGTGGGGATTGCATGAGGAGAGGGCAATGACGGTGACTCGTCAAGAAGCCTCGAGTACATTTCTTGGCGGGACGAACCCCATAAGTGGCACACTAACGTGGTGGGGACTGGGTCCAATGCCGTGGTAAGGACCGCATAGCTAACTAGAAATGATACTGTCACCTCCTTGAATGCAAGTCTACAACAGTTGAGAGGGACTGGAACGGGGCACTGTGTTATATGTATATGTTATGTTTGAGGCTGAGACCTCCTGGCTTGGAGCCAATTGTTGGACAGCTGTCATGCCCGCGTGGTAAAGGTCCTGTACTCCTGTTGGCTTCCGACTAGGTGGATGGAGACCGAGGAGATGTAGAGTGAGCGTTTCCTCAATGATGGTGATTTCCCCTACCTCATTGAGTGAATAAAAATGATAAGACTTAATAACTAAAGATTACATGATAAGAGTATTCGAGGATGTAAGCGAAGTGTTGAGATGATTAATGTTGTGGTACGAGATTGAGGTCGATGGAATGATTATTTTACGTTTGTTTTATATTATGCTATTTATTTATGGAATGTCCTTATGATGATCGGAAGTCGAATGATTGCGCTTATGTCTCTGAGTTTCCAGTGTATTTTGGCATCGAGTCTTGTTATGCTTAATCATTCATGTGTCAAGAGTCTATGATGTTAATTGTCTTTCTATCGCGTTTATCCTGCTACCTTGCGGTCTGCATGTCATGTATGGCGCGCTGACTCTCTCCTACCTGGTTGTCGTATTGGCATTTGCCGGTATTGCAACGGGTAGATGGCGTATCATGTAGCGATCCAAATGTGGCCTCTTCAGGGAGGAGCATGGGAAATGGTATCTGACGGATGGGTATGGAGGGGAAACACTCGGCTGGAGATTGAGGATCCAAGACATATTCTAAGAGGAGCAAGCATGGATGTTCATGTCAGACAAGTCACTCTGAGGGATTACCAAGATGGTGGACCATGGGAGCACCATGAGCTAAACGGTAATCCTGCACCCTTAGCGGCGGTGAATCCTGAGCCGATGGAAGAAGAGGATGCTAGTGGATCTGAGCATGAGGTGGAAACCGACCCAAGTGAAGACATGGAAGCTGAGGCTAGTTCCTCTGAAGAGTGATAGTGTATCTCGTGTCTAGTGATGGTCAGGTGTCTAGGATTCCAGTCATAGTCGAGGATTTCCTTGTGATGAACCAATGATGTAAACAACTATCTTTTGTTTTCAGTTTGTAATATTTTGTGATGATAACTCTTTTGAGACCTTTGAATGCTTTTACAAAATGTGAGACTTGTGTTTATTTAATATAACTAAGTTCCGCACTTTTCGTAAATGATGGTTTTCAATGCGAGTGGTTTCGAAAGTAACAACTCGATTTTCAAAAGGATGGGTAACACGAGAACAAACTTATATTTAAAAAAAAATGGCCTCATTTTTTTAGCAATTGAGTAAGAATAATTTGATTAGATTTTGGGAGTGAAAATCGGGCTGTTACATCAGCACCCTTGGTCAAGAGCCCAGGATTCAAAATGCGGAGTTGCTCGGCAGTGTTGTAGAAAGAATCCTCAACTCCACGATCCCAATTGTATAGATGCTCCTTGGCTGCTTTCTTGTGTTTGAGAGCTTTTTCTCTCATCTTCTCTAAAGAAGTTCGGAGCCCCAAAATCTCATCCTGAGCATACTCATGCTGCTCCTGAGCCATGGCAGCAGCCTGCTCCGCTTTCCGAGCTTTCTCTATCGCCGCTCGGAGAGCAGCAGCGTCTTCCTCAGCTTTTTTCAGAACCTCTTCCGAGCGCTTTATCCTCTCTTCGGCCCCCTGGAGTGTCTCTTCGGCCCTAACCTTGGCACCTTCAGCATCTTGCGCCACCTTTTGCAACCGTTCGTTTTCAGCTGCCAAGGTTTGCAACTTCTTGTTAAGACCTTCAACTTGAAGTTGTAAATAATCCTCCCGCTCGGCTGCCTCGGTCCTTTCCTTCTTTTCCTCGGGGGCTATCCCAGCATGAGCGTCGTCTCCATGATGACCGAGGTGATGAAGTATGCTCGCACCCCTCAGGAGATTCTTTACCAACGACTTACAGTTGTTCTCCCAAGTCCCAGGGGTCCAGGCTTCAATCACTTCAGCATTCTCGGGAGGAAAGACAGTAGCAACAAGTGTATCAGTCATCTTTCGGTGCCACACTGTCTTGGCAGCAGCTTCCTCCTTTCCCTCGGGAATCTCTACCCCTTTATTTGACTTGCTCAAATTAAGCCAATCTCCAGCAAGACCCTTTCCTTTTTCCAGCCGGGACCTCTTGAGGGGACACTCGGGAGTGCCTTGGGAAGTTGTTTGAGCCTCCACTTCGACGTTTACAGCGTCGACAATACGATCCCCTTTGATCACCGGCTCAACACCTTTGATCCTAACAGTCGGAATGCATTGGGGATAATGGTCGGACTTTCAGAAGGGGTCGGTTCAGAGGATTGACTCATGTTTGGGGAGCCAGATGCAGCTTTGATTGCAGCCAACTGTGATACTCTAGCTGCTCGAGCTTCGCTTTTCTTGGCCTTGGTTGCTTTCTTCCCCATTGTTTCTGCGAGAAAAAATGGATCAGTAAAAAGAAAAAAAAAATATATATATAGTACCCAGCTCGGCCTTCACTTCGTCTCGTGTTTCTTTCAACAGGATTCGTTTGGTATCAATTTGACCATTTTCTTGAAGGTATTCCCAAACATGGTCGCATAATCGCCTTTCGGCTTTTGTCAAATCCGCCTTAAAGTCGAATTGATACAAGGAGGGTCCTCGGTTATAAATGTTAGTCGTCCAACCCAGTGGAAACCGAGGCACAACCTTGATCACTCCACCTTCTTTAACTCGTTCCATGAACCAACATACTCCAGCCCCAGTGTACTCGTATTGGAAGAAGAGAGGTTTGAAAGACTTCCAAGAATCAGTCACCATGGCAAATAGGGCGTGCCCCCTCCGAGCCTGTAGGGACACCCAAAGCCCCTTGGAATCACCAAACTTATTTACTTGGAGAGCGTATAACCAGAAAAAAGATCGTACAGTTGCTACCAAATTTTCAACGTCACAGAATTGTTGGAAGGCTCGGATGAAAGCCCACCCACTTGGATGCAGTTGGCTGGGAGCTATTCCTAGATGAATGAGGACTTCAATCTCGAAGGTGGAAAAGGGCAAGCGGATGCCGACTTTAGTTGCTATTTCTTCGTAGAAATAGAAAAATTGACGATTTTCCGGTACTTGGATGCATATTCGGTTGTCGATTCCCAAAGGTCTCAATACGAATTCTGAGGCATTTCCATCAGCGCTCGGAGGTGTTAAAATTGGTCGAAGATGGTTAAGACTATCTGTTGTCAGCAATGAAGGTCTCGTCCCTAGCACTTCCCGATCAAAAACGGCGTCATACTGCGCATGATTGGGCGGCAGAGGATATTCTTCAGGGTTGGTAACACACCTGCGCTCCACCATATCTGGGGAAAAAGCAAAAGGCTCGGCGTTAGGATTTTTTACAGCACATGTTTTTATTCTAAAATTAAGGCCGAGCCCTGGACTTTTTCCCCCCTCCCTCGGTGGTTCTCCTAAAGTTTCTTCCTCCACGGTATGACGATCGGGGCTTATCCTAACTTGAGCTCGACGCTCGGCAAACCTATAAGCTAACAACCACTTATTATCTTCTACGGGATTCGATGGATACTCTACGACTAACGGTTCCGTCTCGATGGATCCTGGGCCAAAAGGGGGAGTAGAAGGGTGTACAAGATCATCAATGTCAGAATTTCCAGAATTTCTTTCATCCCCAGAATTCCCAGAAGAACTTGAGTCACTATCACTAGAAGGTTCTTCTCCTAATCTCCTACAGAGTTCATGGTAAATTTTCCTCAAACCTCTCCACCCTATCATGATAAACCAATTCCTTAACACTATCTACCCAGAAATCCTAAACGAAAGCCAGAACAGTCAAACCCCAAGACCCTGCAAAACCCAGAACCAAAACCCCTTTTACAAAAAGAAGAAATCGCAAAAAGTAAAAATAAGAGTAGAAGTTACCTGTTATCAGTTGTTAGAAAGATGGATGCTGGATGAGGAACACGGAATCAGAAGCGTGGATGGTGGAAAAGAAGATTGAGGCAAAAAATCGGACTCAGAAGCGCAGATGGGGGAAGGGAGATTAAGAAAGAACGAAAATTTTGGTGAGGAAATGATTCTGAAGAAATGAGAAACAAATGAGGACCTGAGGTAGTTAAGCGGTTCAAACTGATAGAAGAAACCTTTTCAGTTTCCCTCCATGTCAAACGTATGGGCCGAAAGCCCACTAACCTATTCAGCCACAGGCATGGTGAGACGTGGCAGTTGCTAAGGACGCTTTTTCAAATTTCAAAATTTAAAATGATTTGGCACAACTTACAAGGAAGCGCGCCGTACCTAGAGAACCCAAAACGTCACCTCGAAACAGGTGACATAATTACATCTGTCACGAGATATTCGAAAAGGTCAACCCAAAACACTCGCTACCTCGTCACAGACTTTTCAAAGTCTTACGAGCTGGGGGGCTTGTAGGGTCTGCCGACCTTACAGAGATATACGACCTACTAAAGGGATTCTCATAAGGGCACTTCCCTCGGATTACTAAGCATGCACGCCCCTCGCTCGGGCTCATGGGTTCCGAGCATACTGAAGGATCAGGCTCGGACTTGATGGGGCCAAGCCTCACAATCGGTCCTCCACCCATCAGGCTCGGGACTCTAGGGCCGAGACATACCGTCGGCTTGTGGATAGACTCAGTCTCATTTAGGCTTCTTATCCCTTCCGCGAATCTCTCCTAGATTCTCACTAACAGCCTAGACATGAGATCTTCAGTTGATCCTAACCAGATTCTAAGCATAATTATCCGATATTATCTCACAGAATCCTGGTTCAGCACAACTCTGATACAGGGCCCAAGCTGCCCATATCAGCCTCCTCCAAACCCTATAAATAGCTCATCACAGCTAGGGTTTCAGGTATGTATTCTCATCCCTAAGTTGACACTCTGCACACACTTGTTGACTGGGGAGACCCTGCTTTTCCCAACTGGAACTGCAGAAACACCACAAAGTCACATATTAACACTTGATCCTCTCTTGGGCTTCTGATTCCATAATCTTGAGCACGTAGAGGGTTAAGGACATAGTGTTCAAGGACACTACAAAATCTATACCCACAGTTTTGCACCAATCGCTATAGGGTACAAAGTATAACATGACTATACCCATGGATTTCAATTTGTCACTAATACATATAGTAACGAAATTCAAATCTGTCACTAAAACATATAGTAACGAATTTCAACTTCTGTAGATATATTTAATCTATAGCCACAGTGGAGAGAATATCTGTAAGTATAACATGTTTATACCTACGGTTTTAAATTTGTCACTAAAACTATCCGTTGGTATATGGCAAATTTCTTGTAGTGAAATCCACAGCGATATTGTATCCTCACTTAATTCAAACCATTCATCCTTCCTTAATCGTTTAAGCCTAAGCTATCTGGGTAACTATGGCACTTCTAATTCCACATTCCAAGCTATTACATCTCGAAAAGGATTGGTAAAGCTACGGTTTGATAAGGGTTCATGAAGGAAAAGGTTCGAATTTTAACAACACTAACTGTTTTGTTGAAGCAATTCAACAAACACGGAAATTCAGAGATAACATCTTATTTCCTCAAAGGTACCGACTACTCTTTGAACAAGGATACGTCTGAGTTAACAAACCGGGATTTATCAACACTAATGAGACATCAAAGATTAAGGGGTCTCAATCTATTCACTTTCTACTTAGTCTACGTTCCTCAAACCACAGGATGAACAGGTTCCTTAGACTAACTCAGTCGATATTAAGCTACACACAAGGTCTTACATCGTAGAAGGATGAAACCTAAACTTATGTTCCTATCCTTACACTAGCAAGCACACAGAGTCACACACACAAGCAAAGCATGTAAGCCCATGCTTAAGGCCACTAAGGATTACCATAAGCTCTGATACCATTCTGTAACAGCCCGATTTTCGTACTCAAAACAATTAACTTTTATTTATTAAAGTTGCCAAAAATGAGGCCAAATTTTTTTTTATAAAGCATTGTTGAAGTGTGTGAAAACATAATTGCAAAACCCTTGAATGTTTTTCAACACTCATTTCGAAAACCGAGTTGTTACTAAAACCCGAACTTAGTCGTTTAGTATTTCCAAAAACATTTATTAAGGAAAGTAGTTTGATTCTATCTCAAAATATTCACTTGCATTACATCCAGGTCATTAAACCTTTCTCACAAGGTTTTATAAAAGTAGGGCATGCTTCAGAAATGGTCAAGTTACATCACTGGCTCATCACTTAGGTAATCCTCAACTCCAAACTCTCATAGTGTAACGCCCCGCAAATTCCTCGTATTAATTTAAAATACTAAAGATATTTATTTTTGAGAAAAGTGTTTTGAAAGAGTATTTTTCTTAAATGATTTTCCCAATTCACGTTTTAAGATGTTGAGTGATTTTAAAGAAATGATTTTCATGAAATAAAGTTATGGGTTTTAAAGTTGAGTTTTGGGAAATAAACTTATGTTTAATATTTTCATGCTTTAAGGAAATGGAGAATTTTAAACAAGAGTTGTTTTATGAGAAAATGATTTGTTTTCTGTATTTATGTTTGATATATGATGGTGTTAATGTGATTTCATGAAAATGTTTGAATTATTAGGTAAATTTGGTAATTATATGTTTTGGAGTAAGAATGATTAATAAATAAAAATATAATGCATGAATGTATGCATATGTGTGTATGTCTATGTATGCACGGTCTTGCATGTATGTGTGCTTAGGACTAGGTGAAAATTTAAGAATATGATGATAGGTGCATGAATATGTGTGTTGGTATGATATGTGTATGTGCATGTGGGTGTGTATGTGTGTGTGCCGTATGTATATGCATATGTATGCAAGTCTAGAATTTTCTAAGTTGTAACCAAGCCCTAACTAAGTGAACTAAATGCCAACCAAAACCCTAGCTAAATGGTGGAAACCTTAATGGAAAGCCAAAAAGTCATGCACCTAAGTGACCCCTAAATGCCCTAATGTCCCCGACATGTTCCCTTAAGAAATGCTATTCTCCACCCATGCAAAAATAGAGAAGGCCGAATTTACCCCTTCCTCAAGAACTCTTGGCCGAATCAAACCAAGGGCAAAATAGGAAGCCATGAATTGTTTATATAAGTCTTGGCCTTAGATGCATCTCACCCATTCTCACCTCATTTTCTTCATCCCTTCGCCCAAACACACCACCAAACACAAGTTCTAAGAGCCTCTCAAACTCATAGACTAAGAAAAAAGAAAAATAGAGAGAAAAAGAAGAGGAACCGTGAGGTAGGAAGAAGAAGAAGAGGAAATCAAACCCAAAATCTATAAGTCCCTAGGATATCAAGTACTTAGAAGAACTAGAAGACCTATTTCTTGGTATAAACCAAAGATCCTAGAAGAGTAGACCTAGTTTTTATTTTTGAAATCTTGTAATCTTTGTTTCTTCTCTTTGCATGTTCATTTTATCCTTTGAAAGATGACTCTATGTCTTGATCTTTCTTAACGATGGACTTTTAAAGACTCAATCTAATTTGTAATATATGTAACTTATGTTTGATGATTCGGTTGATGATTTTCATGGTAGATCTTGATGTTTTTCTCTTTGATCTAAAGTTTTGTTTGTGATCTTTGTGAATTTGAAATAGATCTTCTTGCATGTTTGATTTTGATGCTTGAAACCGTGAATCAAGAAGTGTTTGTGTGTTTATTTGGTAAATCAATGCTTGATCTAAACTTGTTTTTAAATTTTGGTCTTGCATGTTAGTTATGATGTTGATCTTGAACCGTGTATGTGTAATTTTGGTTTAATCTCAAGGAAAGCTTTGATTTGTGTTTTGATCCTTGATTCTAGATTTGATCCTTTGATTTTTGTTTTGATCTTGATTTTGTCTTGAGTTTTGTAAATGATTTTTGAAACAAAAGCTTTCTTATTTTCTTGGATTATGCCTCGGTTTTGACCCCTTTCAATCGGCCATATAGTGCAAATAGGTCTAGGAAGCTTAGTTGCATGAAAATGTTTAGAAATTAATTAAGTAAATAAGTACTTGATTCACAATGATTAATTTGTTACTAATATGATTTGATTCATTTGAGTGTTGTTGTGGTTGTGTGCTAATTTATGATTGAAAAACATTTGAGTGTGTAAATGGCTTTGAAATAAGTTGGTTTTAAGAAAATTCTATTTGATTTATTTAAGATTTTAAATGGTATTCATGGCTGTCCAAGGTTTGTTTTATGATAGAGATTTGAGTTTTAAAGTGATAATTGTGAATAAAAGAGTTATTTAAAAACGAAGAGTGTTTCTACGATGTTTTCGGGTTCTTTATCAAAGTGATTTTGAAATAACCTTTTCTGTCCAAGATTATTTAGACCTACTTCTTATGTTTAAAAACATTCTCAAATAATTTAAAGTATGTTTTTTTTAAGTGTTAATTGATTTTAGAAAAACCCGGATTGAAACCGGTGAATTTTTCGGTATTTTTGAATGAGGTTGAGGTGCTGTCCAAGTCGGACCAGCAACCAAGTAAACTGGTTTGAATTACTTTACATGATGATTTCAAATGATTTTAAAATACTTAAAGCACTAGAAAAATGTTAAAATGGTTTAAGAGAAATCGGTTATGTTTTAAATTTTCCGACGGGAATGAGAGGTGTCTAAGTCACCAAAAGATTTTCATAATACAAGTTAATAACATAAGCGTATTTTATTTAGTAAGAGGAATTTAAAAGATAAGGGATTGGGGCAGCCGGCAGCACAAAGGATTCGAGACGACGGTACGCATTAAATTGCTGGACCTCAGGTGAGAGAGAAGCTTTCCTAAGACACCGTGGTGTTTAGGTGATTTATTAGGACGTTCCGTATCATCTCAAAGATCGGAACTAAGTGGTTGGAGTCAGTAGTATAAGTGGCAATTGTTTGATTGTGTGGCCACTTATACAAGGTGACGAAGACCACATCGTTGTTGTGTGATTGATATCATGCTTTTATTTATTTATTCATTTATTTAATTATGCAAGAAGAAATTGAAGTACTGCTGATTAATATTAATGATATGCTGATGGACGTCTGTTACGTCCTGAAATTGGAAAAGAAATAAGAAACTTGAGGGAAGTAAAGAAAAGAAGAGAAAGCAAGAATATTCAAAGATGTGAGAATAAGATATGTGTTGGAAAAGAAAGAAAGAGTGGAGATTGGGGAAAGAATGAAATGATGGTGTTGAGAACGAGCCAGAGCTGGGGGAAGTGATGCTGATATGAGATGTGGTTTGAGCTGAGTTGGACTCCTTGGTTTTTGGTTTTAGTCTGGGACTAGTGTTGAGTTGAGCTTGCTCCTCCATTAGCGCTCAGCAAAGTTGAAATTTTCAAAAAGGTTTTTGAAAAATAGTTTTTGAAAAGGTTTTCCAAAAGAGATTTTCGAAAAGATTTTTGAAAAGAGATCTTGTGGAGAATGGTGAAAGGAAATTTTTAGAAAAGGTTTTGTGAAAAGAAATTCTTTTGCTAATGTTTTTGAAAAGAGATTTTCGAGAAATACTTTTCTGGAAAGTTTTTGAAAGGAAATTTTGCGAAACTTTGTGAAAGGAGATTTTTAAGAAAGTTTTTGAAGAAAGAATTTGAGAGATTGTGAAGCTAGATTTTCGGGAAAATTTACAAAAGGGAATTTTGTGAAATGAGGTTTTGTGAAAGTTTACAACCAGAGATTTGAAACTGATTTATGAAATGGGGAATTCTTTTGCAAGTTTACGATGTGAGATGTCGGGAGCAGAATTTCAAATGAGGTTGTTAAAAAGAGATTGTGAAATGAGATACGATTTTGTTGATGTGATCCCAGCTCTGTGCTATGTGAGTAATGATGAGAGAAAGATTGTGCCAAGTTAGTGGTCGGGACTCATTGAAGGGATGCACGAAGGATGGGCCGACCTTAGGATAATTAAAAAGATAAAAGACTTAAAAGACGTACGCGGTGAGGTATGAGAGTGCGAAGTAGTGGAGAGGAAGAAACCATAAGTATATGCGGATACTTAGGAGGAGATTGCATTTGGGGAGGACGATGACGGTGAAACGTCAAGAAGTCTAGAGTATGTTTCTAGGCAGAACGAACTCCACATGTGGCGCACTAACGTGGTGGGGACTAGGTCTAATGCCGTGGCAAGTTCTGCGGGCCCACTAGAAACATACTGTCGCCCCCTAGATTGCAAATCGAGAACAGTGAGAGGGACTGGAGTGGGGCATCTTGTTTGCCACTCCGAAGCAGTGTGCCATGATTATTATGAATTGATATTATTTATTGAGGCTGAGTCCTCCTGGTCTGGGACCATTTGTGTATGAGACAGCTGTCGTGCACGCACGGTAAAGGTCCTGTACTCCTGTTTGCTTCCGACTAGGTTGGGTGGATGACCGAGGAGATGTAGACGTGAGTGATAACAAAGAACGAAATGAGTACCCCGATGATATTTTGTAAGAAGATATTGTGAGTATGAGAAGGAAAGAGATGGAGAATGAAAGAATGTTTATGGGAAGTGAAATTAAGTGGGAATGATATTGAAGAAGATTAATAGAGAGGATAATACAAGATATTACTGATAATGATGTTAATAACATGCTTGGTATGCTATGTGTATTTATGTCGTATTGTTTGTTTGTGTGGTCCTATTATCTTGCCTATCGTAAACCCACACCGTCGACGATTCGTCGTTCGGATCGCTTACTCTCTCCTGTTCGTTGCCATATCGGTGTTGCTGGTATCTCAACGGGCAGATGGAGTATCGGATGGAAGTCACCGTACGAGGCTACAGGAATTACAAAGAGAAGATTCGGTATAAAGCTCGAGGGAACTCCACCACTCTCAATGGAGCAGAGCCGGAATCTACTAGTAAGGAGGGAATCATAGCGAGGAAGGTATTATCTTCGAGAGCAAAAGAGAGGACGCAAGAAGAAGAAGGAACTTCACCCAATAGTTTTCAGTAGGGTAGTTGAAGATTAGTATGGTTAGTTTAGATTGTGGTGATTGTTTTGACTTAAGGATTACCGAAGCCACGAGCCATTTATGTAATCAAGCTACATTTTAATTTGACTTGTGAAGTCTATCCTTATGCAAAGTTAATCCATGTAATGTTTTTTGAAAACTGCCAAGATGATTTTGAACCAAGTTCTTTTATGAAAATGAATGTTTTATGAAAAGAAAAGTTTTAGTAACAACTCGGTTTTCGAAAGGGAATGTTGAGGAACACCAAGAACTTCGCCAATGATTTCAAACAGTTCAACAATGTTTTAGAAAAAAAAAATTTGGCCTCATTTTTACAACTTCAACAAGTAAAAGCTAATTATTTTGGTTTACGAAAATGGGGCTGTTACAGAATGGTATCAGAGAAATGGTAATCCTTAGTGGCCTTAAGCATGGGCTTAAATGCTTTGTTTGTGTGACTCTGTGTGTTTGGTAGTATAAGACTAGGAGCATAAGTTTAGGTTTTCAAATTTTTAGGATGTAAGGCTTTGTTTGTGGCTTAGTATCAACTGTGTTAGTTAGAGGAACCTGTTGGTTCTGAAGCTTGAAGGAGTAGACAGTGACTAGCTTCTAAGATTGAGACCCCATACCCTTTGACGTTTCATTAGTGCTTGATAGACTTAAGTTTGTTAACCTTAGCGTACCTTTTGTACAAGGGTAGATATTATCTTTAAGGATATAGGGTGTTATCCCTAGATCTCCGTATTTGTTGAATTGCTTCAACAAAACAGTTAGTATGAATAACCATTGGACCTTTTCTTCGTGAACCACTATTAAACCGTAGCCCTACTGACCCTATTTAAGACTCTTTAGTCCGAATTACGAAGTCAGAAGTGCCATAGTTACCCAAATAATTTAGGCTTGAACGCTTAAGGAAGGACAAATAGTCTTAAGATATGAGATCACTGTGGATTTAGTTATAAGTTTAATCAAAGTTGGGGAGTCACGAGGAGGGAAAAGAGGCGTAAGTTACCGGTCCTTAGGGGAATTTTGAGGAAAATTTGAGGATTAGAATTGCCTCATACCCTAACCAGAGGTTTAGATGATCAAAAGTGATGGGTTTGATTAATGTTTAGGATGAGTCTAAGGAGAAAAGTGAGGTGGTTTGAGGAAGTAAGTCAGCCCAAATTGTAATAGAAATCCTTTAAGATAGAGAAATGATAGACGAAAGCCTTAGAGTTAGAAGGAGAACTGAAGGAAGGAGTAATTATTGTGAGTTAGTAAGGACCTAAGTTGTAGAAAATAGCGAAGATCTAAGGGTTTTAGGCTAAACCCTATGCTTTTGGAGATGTGTGAATTTTGTTTGCTGGATGTCCCCTAAGTCCGTACCTATGGTCGGACTCTATGTGACAACGATCAGCTAAGGGAGCGACGTCTTCTTCGGTTAGTCCGATGGACTTAACCCGATTCAACACGCAAGCGATTATGAGAGCGAGATTTCTTCGTCTGGAAACAACAAGCAAGGAGCACGGCAGAGTGAATTAGACCCGCCGAAGGGGATACTACCACGAAGCGAAGGGAGGATGTTCTTATGAGAATCACAGTAACGTGAGAATTTTGTGCCCTGTTGCCCAATCCGCAACTAATTTCTCGGGGACGAGAAATCTTTAAGTTGGGGAGAATGTAACGCCCCGCAAATTCCTCGTATTAATTTAAAATACTAAAGAGATTTATTTTTGAGAAAAGTGTTTTGAAAGATTATTTTTCTTAAATGATTTTCCCAATTCACGTTTTAAGGTGTTGAGTGATTTTAAGGAAATGATTTTCATGAAATAAAGTTATGGGTTTTAAAGTTGAGTTTTTGGAAATAAACTTATGTTTAATATTTTCATGCTTTAAGGAAATGGTGAATTTTAAACAAGAGTTGTTTTATGAGAAAATGATTTGTTTTCTGTATTTATGTTTGATATATGATGGTGTTAATGTGATTTCTTGAAAATGTTTGAATTATTAGGTAAATTTGGTAATTATATGTTTCGGAGTAAGAATGATTAAGAAATAAAAATTTAATGCATGAATGTATGCATATGTGTGTATGTCTATGTATGCACGGTCTTGCATGTATGTGTGCTTAGGACTAGGTGAAAATTTAAGAATATGATGATAGGTGCATGAATATGTGTGTTGGTATGATATGTGTATGTGCATGTGGGTGTGTATGTGTGTGTGCCGTATGTATATGCATATGTATGCAAGTCTAGAATTTTCTAAGTTGTAACCAAGCCCTAACTAAGTGAACTAAATCCCAACCAAAACCCTAGCTAAATGGTGGAAACCTTAATGGAAAGCCAAAAAGTCTTGCACCTATGTGACCCCTAAATGCCCTAATGTCCCCTACATGTTCCCTTAAGAAATGCTATTCTCCACCCATGCAAAAATAGAGAAGGCCGAATTTACCCCTTCCTCAAGAACTCTTGGTCGAATCAAACCAAGGGCAAAATAGGAAGCCATGAATTGTTTATATAAGTCTTGGCCTTAGATGCATCTCACCCATTCTTCCCTCATTTTCTTCATCCCTTCGCCCAAACACACCACCAAACACAAGTTCTAAGAGCCTCTCAAACTCTTAGACTAAGAAAAAAGAAAAATAGAGAGAAAAAGAAGAGGAACCGTGAGGTAGGAAGAAGAAGAAGAGGAGATCAAACCCAAAATCTAGAAGTCCTTTGGAGATCAAGTACTTAGAAGAACTAGAAGACCTATTTCTTGGTATAAACCGAAGATCCTAGAGGAGTAGACCTAGTTTTTATTTTTGAAATCTTGTAATCTTTGTTTCTTCTCTTTGCATGTTCATTTTATCCTTTGAAAGATGACTCTATGTCTTGATCTTTCTTAACGATGGACTTTTAAAGACTCAATCTAATTTGTAATATATGTAACTTATGTTTGATGATTCGGTTGATGATTTTCATGGTAGATCTTGATGTTTTTCTCTTTGATCTAAAGTTTTGTTTGTTATCTTTGTGAATTTGAAATAGATCTCCTTGCATGTTTGATTTTGATGCTTGAAACCGTGAATCAAGAAGTGTTTGTGTGTTTATTTGGTAAATCAATGCTTGATCTAAACTTGTTTTTAAATTTTGGTCTTGCATGTTAGTTATGATGTTGATCTTGAACCGTGTATGTGTAATTTTGGTTTAATCTCAAGAAAAGCTATGATTTGTGTTTTGATCCTTGATTCTTGATTTGATCCTTTGATTTTTGTTTTGATCTTGATTTTGTCTTGAGTTTTGTAAATGATTTTTGAAACAAAAGCTTTCTTATTTTCTTGGATTATGCCTCGGTTTTGACCCCTTTTCATCTAAAATAATTTTTGTTTTCTATTTGTGCTTTTATGTTTAATTTCCTAACTTGATCTACATGATTTAAGTGCATGCATGTGAATGTTGAACTTTGAAAAGTTATTTTTAAGATTCCTTTTAAAATAAATTAAAAGTGTTTGTGATAATCCATGATTTTTACATGTTTTGTTAGCAAAGCTTAAGATTCATTTATGCATGTTAGTTTTAAATGAAAAGATTATGTGTTCTCTAGTTGTATGTCTCGGTTTTTGAAGAAAATTAGGGAGACAAACTTTAATTTAATTTTTGGGTATGAATATGATTTAATGTAAGTGTTGATTTGTGCATGTTGTATTCGTCCATGATCCATGCTTCTCATTTTGTGAACATTTGATGTATGCTCTATGTTCTTGTATGATTTTTTTTAAGTAAAGGAAATAAATTAAAGTTTGAGTGTTTTCCAAAGATGTGGCTCACGGTTTTGGTAAAGAAAAAGAAGAAAAAAATGATTGCATGATTTAGTGGATTTGAGGATGCATGAATCTTGTTTTGGTTGTGATGATTCTCGGTCTATGCATGTATTTGTGAAGTAATGCTAAGCTCATTAGGTTTAAGAAAGAGTTTTATGTTTAAATAATTTATGTATGTATGCATTCGGTTAAGAGTAGAAGGAAGAGTAAATAATTTGGTTGCATGAAAAAGAAAGTAGAATTTAAGTGCTTAAAATAAATCAAGTTGATTTATGCTTTCAATCGGCCATATAGTGCAAATAGGTCTAGGAAGCTTAGTTGCATGAAAATGTTTAGAAATTAATTAAGTAAATAAGTACTTGATTCGCAATGATTAATTTGTTACTTATATGATTTGATTCATTTGAGTGTTGTTGTGGTTGTGTGCTAATTTATGATTGAAAAACATTTGAGTGTGTAAATGGCTTTGAAATAAGTTGGTTTTAAGAAAATTCTATTTGATTTATTTAAGACTTTTAAATGGTATTCATGGCTGTCCAAGGTTTGTTTTATGATAGATACTTGAGTTTTTATGTGATAATTGTGAATGAAAGAGTTATTTAAAAACAAAGAGTGTTTCTACGATGTTTTCGGGTTCTTTATCAAAGTGATTTTGAAATAACCTTTGCTGTCCAAGATTATTTTGACCAACTTCTTATGTTTAAAAACATTCTCAAATAATTTAAAGTATGTTTTTTTTTAAGTGTTAATTGATTTTAGAAAAACCCGGATTGAAACCAGTGAATTTTTCGGTATTTCTGAATGAGGTTTAGTTGCTGTCCAAGTCGGACCAGCAACCAAGTAAATTGGTTTGAATTACTTTACATGATGATTTCAAATGATTTTAAAATACTTAAAGCACTAGAAAAATGTTAAAATGGTTTAAGAGAAATCGATTATGTTTTAAATTTTCCGACGGGAATGAGAGGTGTCTAAGTTACCAAAAGATTTTCTTAATACAAGTTAATAACATAAGCGTATTTTATTTAGTACGAGGAATTTAAAAGACGAGGGATTGGGGCAGCCGGCAGCACAAAGGATTCGAGACGACGGTACGCATTAAATTGCTGGACCTCAGGTGAGAGAGAAGCTTTCCTAAGACACCGTGGTGTTTAGGTGATTTATTAGGACGTTCCGTATCATCTCAAAGATCGGAACTAAGTGGTTGGAGTCAGTAGTATAAGTAGAAATTGTTTGATTGTGTGGCCACTTATACGAAGGTGACGAAGACCACATCGTTGTTGTGTGATGTTTGTGTGATTGATATCATGCTTTTATTTATTTATTCATTTATTTAATTATGCAAGAAGAAATTGAAGTACTGCTGATTAACATTAATGATATACTGATGGACGTCTGTTACGTCCTGAAATTGGAAAAGAAATAAGAAACTTGAGGGAAGTAAAGAAAAGAAGAGAAAGCAAGAATATTCAAAGATGTGAGAATAAGATATGTGTTGGAAAAGAAAGAAAGAGTGGAGATTGGGGAAAGAATGAAATGATGGTGTTGAGAACGAGCCAGAGCTGGGGGAAGTGATGTTGATATGATATGTGGTTTGAGCGGAGTTGGACTCCTTGGTTTTTGGTTTTAGTCTGGGACTAGTGTTGAGTTGAGCTTGCTCCTCCATTAGCGCTCAGCAAAGTTGAAATTTTCAAAAAGGTTTTTGAAAAACAGTTTTTGAAAAGGTTTTCAAAAAGAGATTTTCGAAAAGATTTTTGAAAAGAGATCTTGTGGAGAATGGTGAAAGGAAATTTTTAGAAAAGGATTTGTGAAAAGAAATTCTTTTGCTAATGTTTTTGAAAAGAGATTTTCGAGACATACTTTTCCGGAAAGTTTTTGAAAGGAAATTTTGCGAAACTTTGTGAAAGGAGATTTTTAAGAAAGTTTTTGACGAAAGAATTTGAGAGATTGTGAATCTAGATTTTTGGGAAAATTTACAAAGGGAATTTTATGAATTGAGGTTTTGTGAAAGTTTACAACCACAGATTTGAAACTGATTTATGAAATGGGGAATTCTTTGGCAAGTTTACGACGTGAGATGTCGGGAGCAGAATTTTAAAGGAGGTTGTTGAAAAGAGATTGTTAAATTAGATACGATTTTGTTGATGTGATCCCAGCTCTGTGCTCTGTGAGTAATGATGAGAGAAAGATTGTTCCAAGTTAGTGGTCCGGACTCATTGAAGGGATGCACGAAGGATGGGCCGACCTTAGGATAATTAAAAAGATAAAAGACTTAAAAGACGTACGCGGTGAGGTATGTGAGTGCGAAGTAGTGGAGAGGAAGAAACCATAAGTATCTGCGGATACTTAGGAGGAGATTGCATTAGAGGAGGACGATGACGGTGAAACGTCAAGAAGTCTAGAGTATGTTTCTAGGCAGAACGAACTCCACATGTGGCGCACTAACGTGGTGGGGTTTGGGTCTAATGCCGTGGCAAGTTCTGCGGGCCCACTAGAAACATACTGTCGCCCCCTAGATTGCAAATCGAGAACAGTGAGAGGGACTAGAGTGGGGCATCTTGTTTGCCACTGGGAGGCAGTGTGCCATGATTATTATGAATTTATATTATTGATTGAGGCTGAGTCCTCCTGGTCTGGGACCATTTGTGTATGAGACAGTTGTCGTGCCCGCACGGTAAAGGTCCTGTACTCCTGTTTGCTTCCGACTAGGTTGGGTGGATGACCGAGGAGATGTAGACGTGAGTGATAACCGAGAACGAAATGAGTACCCCGATGATATTTTGTAAGAAGATATTGTGAGTATGAGAAGGAAAGAGATGGAGAATGAAAGAATGTTTATGGGAAGTGAAATTAAGTGGGAATGATATTGAAGAACAATAATAGTGAGGATAATACAAGATATTACTGATAATGATGTTAATAACATGCTTGGTATGCTATGTGTATGTATGTGGTATTGTTTGTTTGTGTGGTCCTTTTATCTTGCCTATCGTAATCCCACACCATCGACGATTCGTCGTTCGGATCGCTTACTCTCTCCTGTTCGTTGGCATATTGGTGCTGCTGGTATCTCAACGGGCAGATGGAGTATCGGATGGAAGTCACCGTACGAGGCTACAGGAATTACAAAGAGAAGATTCGGTATAAAGCTCGAGGGAACTCCACCACTCTCAATGGAGCAGAGCCGGAATCTACTAGTAAGGAGGGAATCACGGCGAGGAAGGTATTATCTTCGAGAGGAAAAGAGAGGACGCAAGAAGAAGAAGGAATTTCACCCAATAGTTTTCAGTAGGGTAGTTTAAGATTAGTATGGTTAGTTTAGATTGTGGTGATTGTTTTGACTTAAGGATTACCGAAGCCACGAGCCATTTATGTAATCAAGCTACGTTTTAATTTGACTTGTGAAGTCTATCCTTATGCAAAGTTAATCCATGTAAAGTTTTTTGAAAACTGCCAAGATGATTTTGAACCAAGTTCTTTTATGAAAACGAATGTCTTATGAAAAGAAAAGTTTTAGTAACAACTCGGTTTTCGAAAGGGAATGTTGAGGAACACCAAGAACTTCGCCAATGATTTCAAACACTTCAACAATGTTTTAGAAAAAAATAAAAATTTGGCCTCATTTTTACAACTTCAACAAGTAAAAGCTAATTATTTTGGTTTACGAAAATCGGGCTGTTACACATAGCAACCTAAGCTAACTACATTATCCCTAAACTTTCCTATTGAAAGAAAGTGGGTGCAGTTCCTTCTTCTTCCCGCGTCCTCTCCTCGCTCTTGAAGATGATGTCGCCTGGGTAGTCATTTTCTCCTTGCAATAGGACTCCAGTACCACTACTCCTCCTAATGCAGTAGAGTCCCTCTGCTTCTCATACTGGGCTTTCTCCTCGTAGCTCTGAAATCCCCGAACGGTAACCTGCCCCAAGAACGGCTCCAAATTAACTCCACTCAGTTGATGCTCCGAATCTGGAATCACGACCTCCGTGTAGCCAGTCCATGCCCAGCCGTGTGGGGTGTGTTTCCAGCCTCTTCCATACTTATTCCACATGGTGATCTCCATGCAATACTCCATCTGCCCGTTGAGATACCAGCAGCACCGATATGCCAACGAACAGGAGAGAGTAAGCGATCCGAACGACGCATCGTCGACGGTGTGGGATTACGATAGGCAAGATAGTAGGACTATACAAGCACATAATATAATATACAAGCACACAACAAACAAGCATGTTATTAGCACTACTATCCTTATTATCTTATTCAAATTATTGTTTTCCTCTTTCATTTCCTTCTTTCATAACTGCATTTCTCTTTTTACTCAGTCTTATCAATTCACAATCTTGAATGATTGGGGTACTATAAGATATCATCAAAATGTTCATTTCATTCTCGGCTATCACTCGCGTCTACATCTCCTCGGTCATCCATCCAACCTAGTCAGAAGCAAACAGGAGTACAGGACCTTTACCGTGCGGGCATGACAGATGTCACACATCAAATGGTCCTAGACCAGGAGGTCTCAGCCTCAAATCATTATCATATCAATTCATATACATGGCACACTGTCTCACAGTGGTAAACAAGATGCCCCACTCCAGTCCCTCTCACTGTTCTAGATTTGCAATCTAGGGGGCGACAGTATGTTTCTAGTGGGCCCGCAAAACTTACCACGGCATTAGACCCAGTCCCCACCACGTTAGTGCGCCACATGTGGAGTTCGTTCTGCCTAAAAACATACTCTAGACTTCTTGACGTTTCACCGTCATCGTCCTCCCCTAATGCAATCTCCTCCTAAGTATCCGTATATACTTATGGTATCTTCCTCTCCACTACTTCGCACTCTCATACCTCACCGCGTATGTCTTTTAAGTCTTTTATCTTTTACTTATCCTAAGGTCGGCCCGTCCTTCGTGCAACCCTTCAACGAGTCCCGACCACTAACTTTGCACACCTTTCTTTCATCAAAGCTCACATAGCACAGAGCTGGGATCCTCCACACTGGATTCTCATATCATTTTCCAATCTTTCTCAACATTCTCAATCTTTTTCAAGGATAATCTTACTTTCCTCAAACACATCTTCATAACTTTTTGGAAAATCTCATATCATAAACTTTCATAAAATATCCTTTCTAAAACTTTTACAAAAATCTTTTCACGATTGTTCACAAAAATATGATCTTCAGAAACCTTTCTCAAAAATGTTATTCCACAACAATTTCTCAAAATCATTATTTCAAAAGACTTTCTCAAAAGCGTCATTTCATAAAGCTTCCTCAAAATATCACCTTGTAAAATTTCTCAAAAATATTAGTTCAAAAAGATTTCCATAATATCATTAAAAAAGGAAGACCTTCTCAAAGTATCATTTCAAAGGGACTTTTCTGAAAATACTCTTTATAATTCTTCTCAAAACCTATTTTTCAAAAACACTTTCAAAAGAATTTCTTTTCACAAATCCTTTTCTAAAAATTTCCTTTCTCCATTCTCCACAAGATCTCTTTTCAAAAATATTTTCGAAGATCTCTTTTCGAAAACCTTTTCAAAAACTGCTTTTCAAAATCCCTTTCAAAAATTACAACTTTGCTGAGCGCTAATGGAGCCCAGCTCCGCTCAAATCACATCTCATATCCTCATTCACATCACTCTCCCTAGCTCTGGCTCGTTCTCATCATTATCATTCACTGTTTCCCCCAATCTCAATTCTTCTCTCTTTTAATTCAGTCTCCTATCTTTTATCATTATTTCTTTTCTCCTTGAGCATTTTACTTTACATTCTTACTCATGTCATTTTATTCTCAGGACGTAACAGACGTCCATCAGCCGTTCGCTCATATTAATCAACAGCAATAAACATTATCAGGCATAATGGAATAAAGATATAAAAGCATACTAACAATCACACACTCATCACACAATAACAATGTGGTCTTTGTCACCTTCGTATAAGTGGCCACACAACACAAACAATTGCCACTATACTACTGACTCCGAACCACTTAGTTCCGATCTTTGAGATGATACGAAACGTCCTAATAAATCACCTAACTACCACGGTGTCTTAGGAAAGCTTCTCTCTCACCTAAGGTCCAGCAATGTAATGCGCACCGTCTCCTTGAATCCATTTTGTTGCCGGCTGCCCCAATCCATTGTCTTTAAGATTTCCTCGTACTAAATAAAATATACTTACGTTGTAACACCCCTAATTTTCGTCTCCCGAGTAATAGGAAATTAATAATAAAAGTTTTATTATTTTCCAAGTTTATATTTTGTATTTAATTAGCCTAAAATATAAAGATAGGTTGAAATATTTTTATATGGCAAATAAATGCAAAATATGAGGATATTGCATTTTGGTCCCTGAATGAGGACTTAAAAGCAATATTAAAAAGGTTCTTGGAAGGAAAGATTTAAAAATATTAATTTTTAGATTTTGTACTAATCTAACCGGTTAGTAATATCCTGTAACCGGTTAGACGATGAACCCAGAAACTGGGTTAGTGGATTTTGATGAGTAATCACTCGAATAACCCCGAATTCGCCACGATTACAGCCAAATTCTAGTAGAGAACCACGCGTCGCCCTGCATGCAACCCTAATTTGTCTATAAATAGATGAATTTCTGAGGATTTGTGGGTTGATGCAGCTGAATTCTTGTTGAGGAAGGGAATTAGGGTTCCATTTTCGTGTGGAGAAATTCGCCTTTGTTCCTGAGAGTGAGATCGAGATCCATACACCATTGCAAAGCTTACATCTTGAGCTTTGTAAAAACACCAAATTTGTGAGTTGAGAGTCTGTGTGGAAGGGGAAATCGATTTGAGAAGTTGGGAGTTGAATTCTGAATCCTCTGTTGTGCATGTTCTGGAAGCTGAGTTCTAGAACTGATTTTGGTAAGTATAGTCAATCCTTAAGTCTCAAATCACATCCATTCCTTAGTACATGTTACCTATATTGAGTCCTAATTGGTTTCCCCAATTTCTTTGGCCAAATTCTATATCAAATCTTCTGGTCTTTGGACCATGTTGATAAAAATCGTGGCTGAGAGCAGAACTGTGGATTTAATGGAAATCTGTGTTGGAGCCTTTCTCTCTGCAATGTTTTGGATCAAGCACGAACCTAAGGTAAGGGGGAAGCTTATTATTTGCTAGAATGAGAATAAATTGTGGTAGAATATAGGATGAGTCACCAAGAGACTCAAAGGGCATAAGTTGAAATGGATAAATGGCTTGGAGGCCAATTTGAGCTCAATTGTTGTTTTGAGCAATGTTATCTGGATGCATGCAAGCTATGTTGATGATAAATTCTGAGTTTAAGTGCTTAATCTATGTTTTGTTGTATTAAATTGTGTTTATGTGAATTTTCATGCAATTTGATACCATAAACTTGATGCATGCAATATGAATGTGTTTCTTGGTGTAAACATGTTTGTTATAAGGCATATGAACTTTGTGCATATTGAGTTTGGGTTAGATTTGAGAAAGGAAGAAAATGAGTTGTTAAAAGTCTTGTTTTAATGGACTGACTGCATAATCTAACCGGTTACACGATATTCATAACCGGTTAGACACTGCAGATTTTCAAAGAAAATTAGTTTATTAATCAGTCCTGAAATCTTAATGGTTTCTGCTCAAATCTAAGCTTTAATTTCAGTATAAATGGTCTGAATATGAGTTGTTATAATGCCAAAGTTCAGATTTGAAAGATTAAAGTTAATACCTTAAGGTAATGAGATAGTTTCAAGAGGAAATTATGCTCATTGGACAATGAAAGGTGATTTAGACTTTTGAATGATATAAACAGTGGGTTTGAGGTATAAACATTGTTAAACTGGTTTATGGATTGGGTAGGGAATTTAAGAAAAAGGGTTTTCTGAATTACAATGGTAAACAGTTCAGGTCTGTAATTCTAACCGGTTAGCCTGGAACTGTAACCGGTTAGTACCTGAATCTGAAAAATAAAAAGTTAAGTTTTTGAATACCATTGACTTTGTTTTACTTAATCTATGTTTAAGGGCATATTTTGGGATAATTCAAAGGAAAATTTTGTGTCAAAGACTATACCTCAAAGAAATCATTCAAAAGAGAAATTGGAATATTTCTAAATCACAGTAATTAATGGAAAGGCCAACCTTAGTAATTATGTATGCAAGGCATGCATAGAGAAAGGTAATATAATAGGTTGGCAAGGATTGTTTATCATGTTCTGGGAACATGGCCCTGTACTCTAAGAGTACCAAACTGATGCAACATACTTGATGACACATTCTGGGAATGTGGCCATTGTCTGGGACATGGTTTCTTTGATACGTTCTGGGAACGTGATGCACACTCTGGGAGTGGTGCTTGATTATATTCCAAGTATGGTTTGCGATACGTTCTGGGAAGGTATGTTAGTGTTCTGGGAACACGTTGGTATAATAATAGAATTAAAGATAAAACCAACCTTGATGATTGTGCATTCATATAGAATGGAAGTTTGGTTGGTAGGAATGTTTATCATATTCTGGGAATATGAGGAGGGTACTCCGGGAGTACCAAATTGTAACCTACTTGATGACACATTATAGATATGTGGCCAGTGTCTGGGACCTGGTTATATACGTTCTGGGAACGTATGATAGTGTTCTGGGAACACATTGATAAGCAACCTACTGGATGACACATTATAGATATGTGGCCAGTGTCCGGGACCTGGTTTTTATACGTTCTGGGAACGTATGCGTTCTGGGAACGTGATGCACACTCTGGGAGTGATGCTTATTTATCCATGTATGGTTTGCTACACGTTCTGGGAACGTGATGCACACTCTGGGAGTGAATGCTTATCATCCAAGTATGGTTCAGCATTACGTTCTGGGAACGAATGTCGGTGTTCCGGGAACACAACGGTGTATTGGATGGACGTCCAAGATGGACTTTTAGAGGCCTCAGTTGTCGAAGGAAATCATGCATCATGCCACCTGCATTGAAAGAATTATTATAATTAACCGGGTGTGCTCATATGACTATGCATCGTGACTTGCTATATGTTGACTTGTGGATGTTTGTTTTATTCTCATTTGATTATGCGAATATGTATAGCTAACCCCCATGCCCTTATTAGGGGTTGATCGTGCATCTAGCTTGCACAAATGTCAGTGAAAGGAGGTGTCCCTTAGGTGCATGAAGAGTGTAGAAAGTGTGGGTTGGGAACCCGTTGTGCAGATATCGAGGATCCGGCCAGATGGATGTTTGGACAGAGGACCAGTGACCAGCTCTATAACATCTCTATTTTTAATAGTATTTATATGATACACATTTTGAAAGAGGTGTAATAAGATGAAGTTGGGTTCATCATAATATTTATTTGGTATCCATGGACTTGTTACACTTGATATATTTTGGGGGCATAATATGATTTCTTGACTATGTTTCCGCAAACTCTGATTTTGTTATTCAACCTCATTATTAATCAAGTGTTTTGTGAAAAGGAATTTTCAAGGGAGGGGAAAATTCTTATTTTGGATCTTTTTCCAACAATAACAAGTCCAAGTATTCATAAACTTATTACTTTTCTCTTAAAGTAAGATGATATACAAGGAGTGTTATACTTTTATGGTATCAGAGCAATGGTCCTGACTCTTGGTCCTTGGGTGTGTGGTCCAATACGCTGATCATCTATATCTGCAATGTTTCCTGGGAAGTATGATTTCATATACTTCCAAGCTAGAGCTAAGGTTATGGGTAATGGCTCTAGATAAATAGCTCATTCTGTTATTAAGAAGTGTTCTATGAAGTCTAAGTAGAAGTATGATAGTCGTATGCTTCTCTTTAGACATGTTGTAAACCCAAAACCACAGTGTTGGTTTATTATGTTTTCATAGAACCAGTGATGAGGAAATTTTAAGGAGTTGTAGTTGAGTCCTCGACTCTGAGGAGGAGTGTTTACCCTCACTCATGTTAAAGTTAATCAACTTTTTAGACCGAGTGTAGGGCAGTGATCTTCTTAAAGATCAACCTTGCTGAGTTTGTTAAACTCTAAAGCTATCCTTTCTTTTGTTCCTTTCGGATAAGGGTAGTGATCGAAGTTGCTCAATGCCTTACCCAATCTGTTATCTCAAGTGGAGACTCCTACAACTTCTTGTAGTCATTTCCATGGTACGTCTGGATCATTCTATTAGACTTTGTCTATGTACCTGTGTCATGAGTACATTTGATCTTAAGCACGGTTCGGGAGCCGAAGGATCAAGTGATCATGATTAATGACGATAGAACAACCCTGTATTGGGATTCCCAAAGTTTCGAATCGGGAATCCAATGAACCCATATGTTGCTTCTGGGAAGCAATATTAAAAGAAAAAGGGGGTTAAAGAAATCCTGGTTGTAGGAAATGATGCCAGGTTTACCTTTGGGTAAAGAGACAGAGTTTGGAATCAAGTTAATTCTTGAAGCTGATTCTATCTCTACTACCGTTATAATATGGTACCATCGGGAATGGTCAAATGGGAGAAACAAGTAGAAAAGATTTTGGTTGGATCCGATTAAAGGAGTCTAAGTGTTTTCTAAGATTGATTGGAGGTTGGATTAACCCCAAATCAGGATTCGGGACAGGGATACACTTAAGACTGCATTTTTGATCTCGATACGGACATTATGAGTAGGAAATAATGTCGTTCGGATTGACTAATGCACTTGTTCTTTTATGAACTATAAGAACGAGACCTTTAGATTATATTCGGATTCGTTTGTGGTTTATTCTAAGAATTCGGAGGAGCATGAGGAACATCTCCGGATTGTGTTGAAACTCCTGCAGGAGGAGTAGTTGTGTGATAAGCTCGCCAAAGATGAGTTTTGGTTGAGTGAAGTTACGTTCGCAGAGCATGTGATCTTTAAAGAAGAATTGTGATGGATCCAGCAAAGGTAAGTTTATTGTTGAAATAGGAACAGCCTAAGACTGTGACTGAGGTGAGAAATTTTCTTAGAGCTGGCTGGATACTATCACCGGAGCATTTAAGGGTTTTCTAAGATCGCATGGCCTTTGATCAAGTTGATTTGGAAAGATCAACTGATGGTATTGAATGATAGGATGTTGTTTAATTATGGTGGGGTGGTGATGGATTATACCCCAACATAATATGATTAGTCCAAAAGGAATTATGGAAAATGTGAGTAGATTATGATTTAAATCATTTCAGTGATGGATTCGGTTGGAATCAAGGTAGTAGATTATGAATAAATCCTATTTTGAGTTGGATTGGATGATGTAAAGAAAATGGTTTTGAAATTCTTTGGTTTTACTTCTAAAACTATACTTCATAACCTGTTAGAGTTTCTTGTAACCGGTTAGAAGCTGAAAGTTTAAAATAAAAATTTAAGTCCTTTGTGAAGGAACTTTTGGTATTAGTAGACATCTTCCTCCAATCCAAACTCAATATCAATTACCTAAGTAAAGTTTAAGGAAGGATTTAATGGGATGAAATAACTTAATGCCTTGATTCATCATTGAAATTAATTTAAGAAGATTGAATCATAATATTTATGGACTACTCGAGAGTTGGAATTAAGGAGCTACTCCAATTAGAGAAGGTAGAGAATTGAGCTGGATGATGCAAAGGAAACATTAGGTACTAAGATAAGAAGGTTGTAATTCATGAACAAGTTTGGAGTTCGAAAGTTTGCATGACAATAAGAAGAAGAAGAGTTGAATGTGAGACAAAGGCGATGGATGGAGTTTCTAAAAGATTATGACTTTGAGCTCCATTATCATCCTGGCATAGCAAACGTAGTTGCAGACGATTTGAATTGCTAGGCTATTCTTGTGAGCCCAATGATGGTTAAGGAGGTTATCCTGATCGAGGAATTCAGAGACCTAAGTCTGGTAACCCAAGAGGAACCCTCTAAGTATTAGATTGGGAATGTTGCCAATCACCAACGAATTACTGAATCGGATTCGTGAATTACCATTAGAAGATGAAGAGAAGAAAGAGAAGTTGACTTTTGAGGAAAAGGAGTTAGATCTCTATGAAGAAACGAATGAGATTTAATCTTTAGAGCTAAAGTTGGTGATTATGGATATTAGAAAATATATTACGGAAGTAAGGGATTTAGGAAGTGTTGTCTAGGACAACCTAGATGAGAAATCCAAAGGCATGAACTTCCAGAATAGATTATGTTCGAACCCAAGTTAGCTATCAACTATCAAGGAATAAGGAATTTCTCGATGTTGGTAAGCATGTGTGAGAACTACGGGAAGTACATGAATTTCATGCGTGAAGTATCAGAATTCAGAATAAGGGAAAGATTGATGAAATGAATGCCCAACGGGGGAAAGAGGAAAGGTAAGTGGGAGAATATCTACCACGAAAATATAAAGGGTAAGGAATCCTCGATTGGAGAAAAATGGCTAAGGAGGAAATAGGAAAGGGAACATTTGTCCATCTCGAGGTGAAAACTGTGAGGCACATCACTTTGAGTTTAGTTGTGATGTACCTAAGGGAATAGCCAATTCCGATTGTAGGAAGGTGGAGTATTATTCACCGAATTGTCTTGAAGGAAAAGGTGAGAAAGAATGGACGAATCCAGCACGAGAAGAATTCACCGGCCGAGATGAGAGTTGAGTGTCATCCTAACGTAGACAACCCAAGTCTATCTCTTCCTTTGATCTGAGTTAACGTAATCAAATGTTTTTGACTACGTTAATCTAATCGTTTGAGAGTATCAATATTCTGTTGGAAGTTCAACTTCAATCTTTATGTGATCAAAACCTTTATCACAGTTGGATGTGATAAATCGCTGTGGACACTACAGAAATAGAAAGATCAGTTATGACTAGAGAGATTAACAACCACCGGGATAGGACAAATCTTTGTCTCCCCAACGGAAATGTCTCTAGAAATTGACTATCTAACTAAGTCTGATAGTGATAATTACCCTATCTTTAAGTTCATCTAACTTAAAGACCTGTCGTATGATCTTTCTTGCGAAAGATTATATCTGAAAGGGATGATTTTGTTATTAATGGTTTGAATATTAGGACTGATCACCCTAATGTCTCAAACTATTAAGAAATAAAGTCATACAAATGTTTCTTTGATCGTGCTCGAGAGATCAGAGTGCGCAGCCCAAAAAGTTTTTCCAAAAAGTTTATTGGAAAATGTTTTAATTGAAAAATATTTATGTGAAGTATAAAGAGTATTTCTTTTAAAAAAGAAATTCTTTCACCTAAGAGTTTTATGCAAAGAATTTTGGTTTAAGGTGAAAGGTTTTATTAGAGATGTTTCAAAATAAAAGAACTATATCGAAATTGTTTTAAGTGGGGGAGGACCCTAAAGAACAAATTTTTTGGAGCTAGATGAAGTTTTCTAGTATAAAAACACTTTGGGAAAGTGGAAAATTTCAAAAGATGAATTTCGGGGACAAAATTCCTTTTAAGTGGGGGAGTAGTGTAACACCCCTAACTTTCGTCTCCCGAGTAATAGGAAATTAATAATAAAAGTTTTATGATTTTCCAAGTTTATATTTTGTATTTAATTAGCCTAAAATATAAAGATAGGTTGAATTATTTTTATATGGCAAATAAATGCAAAATATGAGGATATTGCATTTTGGTCCCTGAATGAGGACTTAAAAGCAATATTAAAAAGGTTCTTGGAAGGAAAGATTTAAAAATATTAATTTTTAGATTTTGTACTAATCTAACTGGTTAGTAATGTCCTGTAACCGGTTAGACGATGAACCCAGAAACTGGGTTAGTGGATTTTGATGAGTAATCACTCGAATAACCCCGAATTCGCCACGATTACAGCCAAATTCTAGTAGAGAACCACGCGTCGCCCTGCATGCAACCCTAATTTGTCTATAAATAGATGAATTTCTGAGGATTTGAGGGTTGATGCAGCTGAATTCTTGTTGAGGAAGGGAATTAGGGTTCCATTTTCGTGTGGAGAAATTTGCCTTTGTTCCTGAGAGTGAGATCGAGATCCATACACCATTGCAAAGCTTACATCTTGAGCTTTGTAAAAACACCAAATTTTTGAGTTGAGAGTCTGTGTGGAAGGAGAAATCGATTTGAGAAGTTGGGAGTTGAATTCTGAATCCTCTGTTGTGCATGTTCTGGAAGCTGAGTTCTAGAACTGATTTTGGTAAGTATAGTCAATCCTTAAGTCTCAAATCACATCCATTCCTTAGTACATGTTACCTATATTGAGTCCTAATTGGTTTCCCCAATTTCTTTGGCCAAATGCTATATCAAATCTTCTGGTCTTTGGACCCTGTTGATAAAAATCGTGGCTGAGAGCAGAACTGTGGATTTAATGGAAATCTGTGTTGGAGCCTTTCTCTCTGCAATGTTTTGGATCAAGCACAAACCTATGGTAAGGGGGAAGCTTACTATTTGCTAGAATGAGAATAAATTGTGGTAGAATATAGGATGAGTCACCAAGAGACTCAAAGGGCATAAGTTGAAATGGATAAATGGCTTGGAGGCCAATTTGAGCTCAATTGTTGTTTTGAGCAATGTTATCTAGATGCATGCAAGCTATGTTGATGCTAAATTCTGAGTTTAAGTGCTTAATCTAAGTTTTGTTGTATTAAATTGTGTTTATGTGAATTTTCATGCAATTTGATACCATAAACTTGATGCATGCAATATGAATGTGTTTCTGGGTGTAAACATGTTTGTTATAAGGCATATGAACTTTGTGCATATTGAGTTTGGGTTAGATTTGAGAAAGGAAGAAAATGAGTTGTTAAAAGTCTTGTTTTAATGGACTGACTGCATAATCTAACCGGTTACACGATATTCGTAACCGGTTAGACACTGCAGATTTTCAAAGAAAATTAGTTTATTAATCAGTCCTGAAATCTTAATGGTTTCTGCTCAAATCTAAGCTTTAATTTCAGTATACATGGTCTGAATATGAGTTGTTATAATGCCAAAGTTCATATTTGAAAGATTAAAGTTAATACCTTAAGTTAATGAGATAGTTTCAAGAGGAAATTATGCTCATTGGACAATGAAAGGTGATTTAGACTTTTGAATGATATAAACAGTGGGTTTGAGGTATAAACATTGTTAAACTGGTTTATGGATTGGGTAGGGAATTTAAGAAAAAGGGTTTTCTGAATTACAATGGTAAACAGTTCAGGTCTGTAATTCTAACCGGTTAGCCTGTAACCGATTAGTACCTGAATATGAAAAATAAAAAGTTAAGTTTTTGAATACCATTGACTTTGTTTTACTCAATCTAAGTTTAAGGGCATGTTTTGGGATAATTAAAAGGAAAATTTTGTGTCAAAGACTATACCTCAAAAAATCATTCAAAAGAGAAATTGGAATATTTCTAACTCACAGTAGTTAATGGAAAGGCCAACCTTAGTAATTATGTATGCAAGGCATGCATAGAGAAAGGTAATATAATAGGTTGGCAAGGATTGTTTATCATGTTCTGGGAACATGGTCCTGTACTCTAAGAGTACCAAACTGATGCAACATACTTGATGACACATTCTGGGAATGTGGCCATTGTCTGGGACATGGTTTCTTTGATACGTTCTGGGAACGTGATGCACACTCTGGGAGTGGTGCTTGATTATATTCCAAGTATGGTTTGCGATACGTTCTGGGAATGTATGTTAGTGTTCTGGGAACACGTTGGTATAATAATAGAATTAAAGATAAAATCAACCTTAATGATTGTGCATTCATATAGAATGGAAGTTTGGTTGGTAGGAACGTTTACCATATTCTGGGAATATGACGAGGGTACTCCGGGAGTACCAAATTGTAACCTACTTGATGACACATTATAGATATGTGGCCAGTGTCTGGGACCTGGTTATATACGTTCTGGGAACGTATGATAGTGTTCTGGGAACACATTGATAAGCAACCTACTGGATGACACATTATAGATATGTGGCCAGTGTCCGGGACCTGGTTTTTATACGTTCTGGGAACGTATGCGTTCTGGGAACGTGATGCACACTCTGGGAGTGATGCTTATTTATCCAAGAATGGTTTGCTACACGTTCTGGGAAGGTGATGCACACTCTGGGAGTGAATGCTTATCATCCAAGTATGGTTCGGCATTACGTTCTGGGAATGAATGTCGGTGTTCCGGGAACACAACGGTGTATTGGATGGACGTCCAAGATGGACTTTTAGAGGCCTCAGTTGTGGAAGGAAATCATGCATCATGCCACCTGCATTTAAAGAATTATTATAATTAACCGGGTGTGCTCATATGACTATGCATCGTGACTTGCTATATGTTGACTTGTGGATGTTAGTTTTATTCTCATTTGATTATGCGAATATGTATAGCTAACCCCCATGCCCTTATTAGGGGTTGATCGTCCATCTAGCTTGCACAAAAGTCAGTGAAAGGAGGTGTCCCTTAGGTGCATGCAGAGTGTAGAAAGTGTGGGTTGGGAACCGTTGTGCAGATATCGAGGATCCGGCCAGATGGATGTTTGGATAGAGGACCAGTGACCAGCTCTATAACATCTCTATTTTTAATAGTATTTATATGATACACATTTTGAAAGAGGTGTAATAAGATGAAGTTGGGTTCATCATAATATTTATTTGGTATCCATGGACTTGTTACACTTGATATATTTTGAGGGCATAATATGATTTCTTGACTATGTTTCCGAAACTCTGATTTTGTTATTCCACCTCATTATTAATCAAGTGTTTTGTGAAAAGGGATTTTCAAGGGAGGGGAAAATTCTTATTTTGGATCTTTTTCCAACAATAACAAGTCCAAGTATTCATAAACTTATTACTTTTCTCTTAAAGTAAGATGATATACAAGGAGTGTTATATACGTTATTGTCTGGTTCTAAGAAAATCTTTTCTTATTTCATGACACTTTCCGTTCTTAATCGAAAAGACTTAAAACGCTATTGTTTTATCAAAACAATCCTCATATTTTCTAGCACATTAATTATTTTAAAATCATTTGAAAATATTTAATAAAATGGTTTAGATCATTTGGTTTGGTTGCTAGCCCGATTTGGACAGCACCATAAACATGTTCGAAAACACCGAAAAATGCCCCGTTTTCAATCCGGGTTTTTCTTAAATCTATTATCATTTGAAAACCACATTTTAAATCACATGAAAACATTTTTGAACACAAGAAGCATGTCCAAATAATTCTGGACAGCGGAGAGTTATTTTATAAAAAATCATTTTGATAAAACCCCGAGAACATCGTAAAAACACTTTTTCGTTTAAAACAACTCCTTTATTCACATTAACCTTTCAAAAACTCATGTCTTCATCACAAAACAACTTTGGACAGCCATAAACATAATTTAAAAATCTCAAATAAAACACAATGGAATTTTCTTAAAACCAGTTTATTTCAAACTAATTACGCATTCACATATTTTTCAAACATTGACTAACACATACACAACAAGCAACACTTCATCAAGCATAAAACCAATTAAATCAATCATCAAGGCAATTATACAACTCACAAACAGTTCATAACACAAAACACTTAGGCATGCATGTATTAATCAAAATATAAACCATTTACTTTGAACAAGTGGATTCCTTTCAAAAATCATCATGTGAAATTATTTCCATGTAGCTAAATTTCCTAGACTCACCTATAATACATGACCGAATGCAATCAAGGAAAACAAATTAAGAATCACAATTTAAAACACATAAATCAACTTGGTTTATTTCTAATATTTAAACTCCATTCCCTTTGTCATGAAACAAATTTATTTACTCTTCCTTTTGTTCACAACCGAATTCACACACACATACATCCACTTAACCCAAAACTCTTTCCAACCAATTAGTCCATTTATTTCCTTTACCACTAACTTAGGACCGAATAGGAAATTAGTAAATTCAACACCCTCTTTAAACAATTTTGACTCATATTAGTTTATAAAACACACTCATTATCTTTATGTCTTTTCATGAAAAGAGTCCTAGTCTAATTCCTACGTGTAGGCCGAATTCATTATGACAAAAACAAGGTCTTTGGGTTCATTTTTCTACATGCAAAAACACAAAATTCTTAAATCAAAATAAAAAGAAATTACATGCATGTATCTCTTATGAAAATTAGAACATGATTTCTTGATTCCTAAGCCTAGACCGAATACCTTATTACCATAGATTAAGATTCAACTTCAAATCTTTATCATGCCTGAACATCAAACATAGATCAAGTTAGAAATCAATTTTCAAAGCTTAGTTCCTTTGGTTCTTTGCAAAACCGTCAGGTTTATTAAGAAAAATAAAATCTTTTTACTCAGAAACTACATGCATGCACCTAGATCTTATAGATCTAGTCATGAAATCAAATATAATAGTGTAAATCAAAGATTAAAATTACTTTGGGTAAGAAAAGTTCAAAACCGTGATGATCATTGAAGAAAATCCAATCTTTTTGTTTCAAACAACATGCATGGTTTCAAGAGCATAACTTTTTATAAATCAAAACAAGATCAAAGCATTTTATTCTTTAATCACATGCAAAGCTTTAAGAACAAAACTTTTTCAAAGGATCAAGGTAAGATCAAAGCCTTTTTCAAGATCAAATTCAAGACCAAACATTTCAACACTTCAAATCAATTTTTTTTTCTAAGCATGAGATTAACATGCAACCACTTGGATTAAATCAAAAAGCATCAAGGTTTATTCTTTAGGTCTAAAAGATTTAGTTTGAAAAGCTTTATGATCTCTTATGAAAACTTTTAACCGAAACATAAAGTCCATAGTTTAGCTTATTACAATTTTCTTTAGTTCTTAAAACTCAAGATCAAGGTAAAACATCACATGCAACCTTAGATCAAACCATAAAAATGAACATGCAAAAGAAGAAAAGAAAAATTACAAGGTTACAAACTCAAAACTAATTCTAATACTTCTAGGGTCTTCGGTTTATACCAAGGAGAAAAGGTCTTCTAGTCTCCAACACTTGGATGTCCAAGGAATTCCTAGGTTATGGCTTGATCTCCTCTTCTTCTCCCTTCTCCTAACTCACGGCCTCCTCGTCTTTCTCTCTCTTTCTATTTTCTTTTTCTTAGTCTAAGAGTTTGATGAGCTCTTTAGACTTGTGTTTGGTGGGTGTTTGGGACGGAAGAGGGAAATGAAAAATGGGTAAGGGAAATGAATTAAGGCTTTATCTATTTATAAGCAAATCCATGACTTCCTCTTGTAGCCCTCATAAAATTCGGTCCTTGAACAAATAGGAGGGGCAAATTCGGTACATTGTTTATTGCATGGGTGAAGGTTAGCAAATCCAAGGAGACCATATAGGGGGTATTAGGTGTTTAGGGGTCATTCTAGGTGTAATGGCTTGTTGGCTCATCTTTAGGGTTTCCACTAATTTAGTTTGGGCTTGGTTAGGACTTGGTTCCTTTGGTTACTTGTCCCACACTTAGGAAATTCTAGGCTTCCTCTACACACATACATACATACATACACGGCACACACATATATATATACACATACATTCACACACATTCACACGTATCACATAAACACACATATATTCACATACATTCATGCATACATCATCATATTCCTTTACTAATTAAAATTCCACATAATCCTAAACATGCATACAAAACCGTACCTGTACATAAACACATATAGAAAATAAATTTTCTTTCTCATAAAATTATTCATGTATAAAGAATCACAATTCCCCAAAATATCAAACACACATTTATAGAAAATAGATCACCTTCTCATAAAATAACTTCTTGTTTAAAATTCATCATTTCTTTAAAGCATGAAAATATTAGATCCATAATTATTTCTCAAACTCGACGCCAAAACTCATAACTTTATTTCATGAAGACCATTTCTTTAGTATTTTAAATTAATACGAGGAATTTGTGGGGTGTTACACGGCGGAACACACACACATTTGTCATCTTACTACTTAACCGATAGATTCCTATTTCTGACCTTTGAGATGATACGGAACGTCCTAATGCTACCTCAGTGCTATTATGTCTTAGGAAAGTTGCTCTCTCACCTGAGATCCACGCTTACTCTGATTCAATCTTCGTGTCAACAGCTCCAGAAGCTCGCTCACCTTCGATTCCTTTTATTTCTTAAACGACGAATGGCATACAATTAATATCTAGCAAGTACCTTATACTATTTCTTTACTTTGGGAAAGACTAAACCCAGGGTACTAAAGTACCTTAAAACATAAATTCTTTTAAAAACAGAAGTCATTTTCAAGGCGTCAAATAATTTAGCTCACAAAAAATAGGGTTTGACTCTCTTTGACTTTTCTCTCTTCTCTTTCACGGTGATTAGGGCTTCCTTTTTTCCGGCGTGGCCAGCATGGCCAAGAAGAGGGGACGGCCACCGAAGTCTTCCTCTCCTCAAACTCCAAGAACACAGCATGAGAAACCACAGCAAATTTTGGATTTGTCCCAGCTTGATGAAGAGGACCTTGAGACGATCGATGCCTTGTCTCTTAAGCAATTGGAGGCACTGGTGCAAAGTTTATAGTTGATCCGTGCGAGAGTCAGTAGGCAAGGTGTACCTGCAAACCAAACAGAGAGTAATGATGTGCAACAGAAGATGAGTCCTATAAAAGAGTCTGAGCCACAAGTATCAAAAATAACAGAAACCAATATGGATGAGAGGCCTAAGCAGAATGTGTGGGACAATTTTGATATTTCAAAATTACGAAATGCAGGAGGGAAACTAAGTTTCCATTAACCTATGTTGAAAGATGGTGTTGCTTTGGGGAAGATTGAGGCTGCTGATGTAGAGGATGAGGTAAAGTACTGGCAAAACTCCATAGTTTTGAACGTACTTGGTGCGAATCCCCCATATCATGTCCTCAGTGGTTTTATTAAGAAAGCATGGGGTCAATATGGAATTGATAAAATGTTGATGAATAATGATGGCACTTTGATAGTGCGTTTTAACACTATTGAGGGTAGGAATAGTGTGTTGGATGCTGTAGTGTATCACTTTGATAAAAAACCTTTGATTATTGCTCCTTGGACAGGGAGGCCTGTAACAAAGAATTTCCTTGATAAGGTTCCTATTTGGGTCCAGCTGCCTAATTTGAATCTTAAGTTTTGGGGGCCTGTTGCTCTTGGGAAGATAGCCATCTTGGTGGCTACACCTATTATGGCTGATAAAGTTACTGAAGAGAGGAATAGAATCAGCTATGCTAGGGTTTTGATTGAAGTGGACCCTGCAATTCTGCCTGAAGAGGTTCATTTTGAGGATGACAAAGGAAATATTGTGTCTCAGATAGTGAAGTATGAATGGAAACCTATTCTTTGTTCAAAATGTTCTTGCTATGGTCATGATTCTATGATGTGCAAAAAAGGGGTAAGGCAAGAGTGGGTTGTTAAAAACAAGCCAACTAAGAATGAAATGGAAAAACTAGACCAGGCCCTAAAGCTAAAGGAAAATGTAGAAGCTGGTATAGTGCTTCAGGAAAATGTGGAAAGAGCTTTGACTGAAGTAGAAGGTGTTTTGAAGGAACTTACAGTGGCTAAGAGCCCTGAAGATAAGGGTAAGCAAAAATAAAGTGATAGTGAAGGCTGGGTTACTGTGAATACCAGGAGTAAGGCCCAACTTAGGAGTATGGAGTTACAGAAAGGGGAGGTGCATAGGGGGGAGTCTTCAACTCATCCACCTAATGGATAGAATAGGTTCATGGAATATTCGAGGGATGAACCACCCTCGAAAACAAAAACAGGTTCGTGAAGTGATTAATAAATATAGTGTAGGTTTGTTTGCTATTTTAGAGAATAAGTTGAGGGGTGATGCCTATCAACAAGTATATAATAAAATTTTGCATGGCTGGGGTTCTTTTATTAATCTGGATGTGTGTCCTATTGGAAGAATCTGGGTGGTATGGAGAATGGATATCTTTAAGGTAACTGTGGTAGCACGATCGGAGCAGTATGTTCATTGTCATGTTACTATACAAGAAACTCAGAAGCAGTTGTTTGTCACTTTTGTCTATGCTGATAATGATATGCAAGTTAGAGGGGATCTATGGCAGGTTTTATGTGGTGTGCAGAATCATATTGAAATCCCTTGGATTATTCATGGGGATTTTAATACTCAATTGAATCAGCAGGAGAAGATAGGAGGCTGTGCTATTGATCCTAATAGTGCTAGAGATTTTCAAAGGTGTATTGATGAATGTGGGCTGGTGGATATGAGGCAGACAGGGTCTTTTTTCACATGGTGTAATAAGTAAGTTGGAATGGATAGAATCATCTCTAAATTAGACAGAGCTATGGTCAATATGCAATGGTGTAGGGAGTGGCCTCTGGCTGCTACTGATTTTACAGTACCTGGGCTATCTGATCACTCAGCCATTATTGTTGACTGGGGTATGCAGCAAGGTAGAGGTAAGAAATCCTTCAAGTTTTTTAATATGTGGACTAATCATCACAGTTTTATACCTAGTATCAACAAAGTTTGGTCTAAGGACTATCCAGGGAGCAAGATGTTTGTAATTTGGAAGAAGCTTAAGGATCTTAAGGGTCCTCTGGGTGAGCTTAATAAGCAGAATTTTTCAAATGTGGATGGCAGAGAGATTGAACTAAGGAAGAGATTACAGGTTATTCAAACAGAACTAGTTCAGAACCCCCTGGATTTTAATCTCAAGCAGGCAGAGAAAGAGATTGCCAATGAGTATAATAAAGTTCAACAGGATGCTCTGGTGTTTTTACAACAGAAAGCTAAGATTGGTTGCCTTGGAGATGGGGATTGTAACTCTAAACTATTTCATGATTCCATTAGGAAAAGAAATTATCAAAACAGGGTTATTAAACTTATGAATGAGAATGAAGAGGTAGTCACTGGCCAAGATAATATTCTGAAGATGTTTGAAGATTTCTATCAAAGGCTGTTCATGTCCAGAAATAGAAGAGGTGTTTTTTCTCAAGAAGTAGTGGATCAAGGTAACTGTTTGTCTCTAGATCAGCAGTTAGAGTTGATTCAACCAATTATGGATGAGGAAATTAGGGTAGCTCTGTTTTCTATTGATAAGAATAAAACACCTGGTCCAGATGGTTTTGGTTCAGGTTTTTTTCAAGCTACTTGGGAGTATACTGGGCAGGAGTTGTGTGCAGCAATTAAAGATTTTTTTTCTTAATGGGCATATCCTAAAAGAAATTAATCATACCAATTTGGTAATGATTCCTAAAATTGACTCTCCCTCAAAGGTGAGTCAATTTAGGCCAATTGCCTATTGTTCTACAATTTATAAATGTATCTCTAAGATAATTTGTGCTAGATTGGCTAAAGTGGTGCCTACTCTAGTGCATGATAATCAAGTGGCTTTCATTAGAGATAGAAGTATTCTTCATAATGTTCTATTATCTCAAGAATTGGTTAGGTTGTATGGCAGGAAGAGGGTGTCACCTAGAAGTATGATGAAACTAGATATCAAAAAGGCCTATGATACTCTAGACTGGAATTTTATTGAGGAGGTGCTGGTAGCTTTCAAGTATCCTGTTAAGTTCACCAGATGGGTTATGAATTGTGTTAGAACTGTTTCCTTCTCTATTGTCATTAATGGACAACAAGGAGACAGATTTTGGACTTCTAGGGGGATTAGGCAGGGAGATCCAATGTCTCCCTTGCTCTTTGTCCTATCTATGGAAATGCTAACTAGAAGGCTTATGATTGCAGCCACAGAGAGAAACTTCAGATTTCACCCAGCTTGCATGGAAGCTCGTTTGATTAGCTTAGCCTTTGCAGATGATCTCATGATCTTCTGCAAGGCCCATCCTGCTAGCATCAGAATAATGGTTCAGGCACTTACTGAATTTTCAGATTGGTCAGGACTTCATTTCAGTGCAGAGAAGTCACAATTGTTTATGGCAGGTGTACCTCCTAGTACTCAGACACTGCTCTTGGAAATCTCAAGCTTTCAACAAGGAAGTTTTCCTTGTAGGTACTTGGGAATTCCCCTTTCATCCAGAAAATGGAATGCAGCCACATGTTAGGGCTTGGTGGATAAGGTTATGAGAAGTATTAAATTCTGGTGAACCAGAAACTTATCTTACCAGGCTAGAGTTTGTCTTATCAACTCAGTTCTTATGAGTTTTCATATCTACTGGGCATCTACCTTCATAATTCCTAGTTCAGTTATTAAGGATATTCAGAAATTGTGTAGGCAATTCCTATGGAATGCGAATGAAGATGGCTGTTATCATGCTAAGATAGCTTGGTCCATTATTTGTAGAGATAAGAAAGTTGGAGGATTGGGGGTTCAGAATTGTAGAAATTGGAATTTTACAGCTTTGGGCAAACAAATTTCGAATCTGGCAGCTAAAAAGGATTCCCTATGGGTTAGATGGGTTCATCATGTCTACATCAAGGATCAATCTATTTGGGATTGTGTGTGGAGTCAGGGCCACAGTTGGCACTGGAAGCAGCTTCTTCGTGTGAGGGATAAGTTGAGATTGGGCTTTCTTAACAATCAATGGCAGTCATGTCCAGATGGTATTTATACTATCAATTCAGGGTATAGGTATCTTCAAGATTCGATACCCAGGTTTCCTATGTCTAAGATGATTTGGAATCATTTCAATGTGCCTAAACATTGTTTTATTTCATGGTTAGCTATGCATGCAAAATTACAAACAAGGGATCGATTGAGATGGAATCTCTTACCGAATTATTGCAGCTTGTGCCTTGCTTCAGCTGAATCGATTTCTCATCTCTTCTTTGAATGTAGCTGAAGTGGTGAGCTCTTGAATTTGTGTGCTTCATGGATTGGAATTCGTCGATTGCCTCAGCAAGTAGGGAGATGGAGAAGTTGGGCTCTGTATGCAGGTCGAAGCAAGTGGTTCCAGCAGCTTCTTCGAGCTATGTTTGTGGCTGTTCAGTATCATGTGTGGAAAGAGAGAAATGATAGAAGTTTTTCAGACCGTTCTAGAACTCCCCAGTTTCATTTTGTTCAGATTAGGAAAGAACTATCTTTTAGGGCTTTTTTTGTTTTCAAAAATTTTCGGAGCTGGCCCAATAAGGAGCTTGTGGGCAGTATTTGTAATGAAATTCAGGGCTTTAGCAGTTAAGGGAACCCTTCCTAGAAGGTGGCCCTTATTTGCTTTTGCTATTGTTCTTTCATAATCTATTTTGCTGAACCCTTCCTAGAAGGTGGCGGTATAAATGGATTGTGGTTGCTTTGATGTATTTTCAGTTTGTGATAATAGAATTTTCATAATCTATTTGTAATGAATTTTTTTTTTAGGTTCTGCCTTATTAATTCTGTTCTTCTTAGTCTTCAGGTCTATTGGAGTCAGATTTTTATTATTCCTAAAGCTATCTTGAAATCTGTTGAGAGCAAGTGTAGGGAATTTCTTTGGGGAGCTGATGTTAATGGTCATTATCAGGCTGCTGTGGCTTGGAATCAGGTGTGCTTGCCTAAAAGAAATGGTGGTTTAGGTTTCAAAGATAGTGTAACTTGGAATTGGGCTGCAATTGGCAAGCAAATTTGGCACATAGGAGAGAAGAAGGACACATTATGGGTTAAGTGGATTAATTCAGTCTACTTGAAGGGTGCTGATCTGTGGAGTTATGTGCATAAACCAGGAGATAGCTGGCATTGGAAACAATTTGTAAAGATCAAGGACAGGCTGAAATTTCACTTCCACAATGATTTGTGGATTCACTCAACTGATGGCACTTATTCTATTAGAAGTGGTTATAAAGTGTTGAAGAATCACTCAATCTCTTTTCCAATTCACAGATTCATTTGGAACTCTGTCAATGTCGAGAAACACATGTTTATAATCTGGTTAGCCATTTTAGACAGATTAAAAAAAAGAGATAGGATTAGTGCTTATACTGCTACTTCTTTGGATTGTGTGCTGTGTGATTCTCATCCTGAGACTCGAAACCATCTTTTTTTCGAGTGCTGCTGGTCTCATGACTTGTTGGAGGCTGTTTGTTTTTGGATAGGTCTGCACCAGTGGCCTAGCAAACAAGGAGGAAGTGTGTTTATGCTTCTTTTGCAGCTGTTATGTATCATGTGTGGATTGAAAGGAATTCACGAATCTTCACTCATCATGCTCACTCAGTTGCTTATGTGCTTAGGAATGTTAAACAGGAAATTGCTTGGAGAATAAGTCATAGTTTTCCTTTAATTCAGCAATGGCATAATTTATCTTTTGTGAACAGAATTCTTTTGGAAATTTGTAATTAGTGACTGAATGATGCAAGGAACCCTTCATAGAAGGTGGCTTTGCTCTTTTGGTTTTTGGCAGCCTCTTTCCCTTTGAACCCTTCCTAGAAGGTGGCAAGGGGTTGAGTGTTGGCCTTAGGTGTATGAGTTTTATTTGTGCTTGTTTGGTTAATGAATTTTTCGTTTACCAAAAAAAATAGAATTTTTTCTTCTACCAAAAAAAATAATTTAAAATAATTCCTTTTAAAATTCAAGAAATCCTTTTTGCAAAACATAATTTAAAACCCATTCTAATACTTTGAAAACTATTTAGAATACATTTTTATTTCTATAATACCATACTATATTACTTATATAACAACTACCACATGCACACACTTGTACCAGTAAAAACAACAATTTATTTAAACAAATCATCAAATCATACTTTCACAAATTCACCTTTATAATTTCTTTTTACTCTATACACTTATATTAAAGGTCCTATCATAAAAATCCTCATACTAATTCATTCAAAACAATTTTTTATAGTTGATGCAACTAATTTAGAATTTTGGACAGCATACCTTACAAGTCTTGCAAAAAAAATCACTTTTTCTTTTTAGCTTTTAAATTATGAAAATTGTAACACCCCTAATTTTCGTCTCCCGAATAATAGGAAATTAATAATAAAGAAGTTTTATTATTAATTTATAGAATTTTTCTAAGTTTATGTTTTGTATTTAATTAGCCTTAAATATAAAAATAAGTGGAAATATTTTTATATGGCAAATAAATGCAAAATATAAGGAAATTGCATTCTGGTCCCTGGGTGAGAACTAAAAAGCAATATTAGAAAGGTTCTTGGAGGGAAAGATTTAAAAATAATAATTTTTAAATTTTGAACTGATCTAATCGGTTAGTAATGCCCTGTAACCGGTTAGACGATGAACACAGAAACTGGTTTAGTGGATTTTGATGAGTAATCACTTGGATTACTCGTTAATCGCCACGATTGCTGCATGAATTGAGTGGCAATACACGCGTCAAGGTGCATGTAATCTGGATTTGGCTATAAATAGGTGGATTGTTGATGGATTGGGGGTTGATCAACTGATTCTTGCTGAAGAAGGGTGAGTTAGGGTTTTGATTTCGTGAGGACGATTTCTCCTTCGTTCTTGAGAGTTTGAGAGTGAGAGATACACTTCTGAAAAACTTACATCAAGAGCTTTTCATTGATATATACCTTGTGAGTTGAGGGTTCTTGTGTGTGGAGAAATCAACCTTAGAAATTGGAGCTGGAGAACTGAACTTTGTTTTCTCTTGGTTCTGGAAGCTGAGTTCGAGCTTCGATTTTGGTAAGCACAGATCATGTTTAAGTTTCAAATCACTTTTATTTTCTAGTGCATGTTACCAAGATCAAGTTCTAATCGTTTTCCCCAATTTCTTTGGCCAAATTCCATGTTAATTTTGATGATTTCTGGACCCTGTTGCTGGAAAACGAAACTGGAAACAGAACTTTGGTTTTGAGAGGATCTGTGGAGTTTCCTGCAAATCAGTGTCAAACTTTCATCCAAATCAACTTAGAGGTATGGGAGAAGTTTCACTATACTAGATTTAGACTAAATGTCAAAGGATTTAGGATTTGAGTTCATGAAACTCAAAAGGGCATTATGTGTTTTTAAGCACAAAGGCTTGGAGGCCAATTTCTTGCTCACTGTGGTTTTGAGCAAATTTTAATTGATGCATGCAAGCTAAAGGATGACTGAATTCTGTGTTTAAATGTTTGATTTCAGTTTTGTGGTGCTAAATTGAGTTTATTTGAATTTTCAAGTAATTTAATTCAAAAAACTTGATGCATGCAATATGAATGTGTTTCTAGGTGTAAACATGTTTAATTTAAGGCATAAGAACTTGGTGTATGCTGGAAATTGGTTAGATTTGAGAAAGAAGGAAAATGAGTTGTTAAAACTCTTGTTTTAATGGTCAGACTGCATAATCTAACTGGTTACACGATTTTCGTAACCGGTTAGACACTGTAAATTTTCAAAGAAAAATCAGTTTGCAAATCAGTCCTGAAACTTTCAATGGTTTTTACTCAAATCTAAGCCTTAATTTCCATACACAGAGTCTGAATATAAGTTGTGATAATGTTAACAAATTCAGATGGGAAAGATTTCCATTTGTGCCTTAAATTGATGGAATAATTTCAAGTGAAATTATGGTTATTGGAAAAGGATATGTGATTTGGACTTTTGAATGATAAAACAATGGTTTTTGAGGTATAAGAATACAGTTGAAAGTGTTTTGGATTGGGTAGAGAATTCAAGAAAAAGGGTTTTTCTGAATTGCAATGGTAAACAGTTCAGGTCTGTAATTCTAACCGGTTAGCCTGAAACTGTAACCGGTTAGTACCTGAATCTGAAAAATAAAAAGTTAAGTTTTAAATACCATTGAAGTTATACTACTCAATCTGGGTTTTATAAAGGCATATTGTGAGAAAATTCAAAGGGGAATTTTTATGCCAAATATTATACCTCAATTAAATCATTCAAAAGTAGAAATTGGAATATTTCTAAATCACATTAAGATAAAGATAAAACCAACCCTATGTTGTGCATACATATAGACTGGAAGTCTGGTTGGTAGGAACGTTTATCATATTCTGGGAATATGAGGAGGGTACTCCGGGAGTACCAAGGTATAACCTACTTGATGACACATTATAGATATGTGGCCAGTGTCCGGAACCTGGTTTTTGTGCGTTCTGGGAACGTGGTGCACACTCCGGGAGTGATGCTTTTTATCCAAGTATGGTTCGGCATTATGTTCTGGGAACTAATGTCGGTGTTCTGGGAACACAATGGTGTAGTGGATGGACGTCCAAGATGGACATTTAGAGTTCTCAGTTGTGGATAGAAAATCATACATCATGCCACTTGCATTATAAGAGTTATAATGTTGAAAAATTGGTGTGCTCATATGTATTTGCATTTTGATCTGTCTATGATATATTTGTGATTGTAACTTTAGTCTTTATCCATTATGTATATGTGTATACTTACTCCCTGTGCCCTGTTTAGGTGATGGCCAGATACCTATCTTGCATCGAGATACGCCCTATCCCTAGTGGTATATGGACGTATGAGGAGCACCGTGCCACCTTTGAGGGGGAGGTGGAGATCACTCTCTACCTCCCTAACCCTTTGGTGCATGTGCAACCTCGTCGATTTAGGATCCCATTAGTCTATACTATGCATGTTCCACCTTTTTACACTTATAGAGGACCACCCCCGGCTCGACCTATGCGTCGTTTTCATAGTTTTAGATTTAGAGCTGCCACTCGTTCCCATCCTTCATCCCATAGAGTTGTTACTGAGGAGACTCCTTCTCCTGGTCCGACTGAGTATGATAGGACTACCTCTGCGGATCCTAGACCCAGTGGTGGGGTGTCTACTCAGTCAGGCGAGGTCGAGGAGGATGAGAGCGAGGAGGAGGTGCATGTTGAGCCGTTTGTTTCTGCTAGAGGTGGACCCGCTGGTTCATAGGAGCCTGCATAGCATAGGGGTTTTGGATCCTAGATCCTAGGGATAGAGCTGTGGAGGATCTGAGGAGCTGCTGAGGACATGGAGGACTTGCTCTGGGACTTCTGTTTTTGGACTTTTGTTATATATTGTATATATTGAGAGGTCTTAGAGTGAGCCTTTATTTTGGTACAGATGGTCTGTATATGTTTTAATAAAACTTGCTATCTCGACTTTCATCACTTGCTACTGTATTACTGATGGGGTTGTATTTGATGGTATGATCCATATATCTATGATGTTTATTTTCCTCAGCAGTTCCCCATAAGTATTATTTTCTTCCGCGAACTCTGATTTTAATTTACAAAGGAATTCGGCGATAAGTTTATATTTTATATAATCAAATCCCACTCGAGAGGCAAGTAATGTATTTAACTGATAGATACTAGTAATTTTCTTGATAATCTATAAAATGCATTCTCGAGAGTATTTCTAAAATCTAAGTTATTACTAAGCCGAATTCAGATAAGGATTTATATTGAAAAGAGGTTTTTGATTAAGCAAGTAATGATATTAAAAAGGGAAATATTTTCTAGTCCTAAATTTTGATAGCAAGTAATAAACTATTTGGAAATATTAAGTATTTTCAAGTTAAAAAGAGAGTGTCACAACCTTTGGTGGTATCAGAGCATTGGTCCTGTTCCTCATGGCCCGAAGATGCAGCTAAGTGTGGTATTCAATGTTGATTGAATATGTTTGAGTAAGTTAGTAGTAGCATTTATGTTCCAAAGACCTTTTTAGTAACCCAAAGCCCATAGTGCAGGTCTTTCAATGGCATCCCGGAATAGAAACGTTACTAATGAGATGTTAGAACGAATCACAACCGTGCTGGAGGGCATGCAGCAGCAGCAGAGGCATCAAGCATCTCAAGGGAGAGCTGGTAACCCATCTGCTAGTAGTATGGTGAATCATGATGCTAAGACTCTGTCGGAATTCAGGAAGTGCAATCCACCACGATTTGAGGGAGGATATAGACCTGATGAGGCAAACAAGTGGTTGTACGAGATCAATAAGATCTTCCGAACTCTGGAGTGTTCTGACGAACAGAAGGTGACCTATGCAGTCTACATGCTTCATGAGGAAGCTGAAAACTGGTGGGATCACACGATCCAGTTGCTGAATTTTGAAAGAAGGGCAATCAAATGGGGAGTATTTATGAAGAAGTTTCTCAATAAATATTTTCCGGAAGATTTGCGAAGGAAAAAGGAAGTGGAATTCATGCAATTGAAGCAGGGGGATATGAGTGTAGGGGAGTATGCCGCCAAATTCGAGGAGTTGATGAAGTACTCTCCCTATTACTTAAATAACCCTGATGAAAGAAGTAAGTGTGTGAAGTTTGAAGGTGGGCTAAGGCCAGAGCTGAAGTCTATCTTTAGTTATCAAAGGATTCAGAGTTTCCCTGCACTGGTGGACATGTGCAGAATGTATGAAGATGATAAGAAGGCGGAGTTGTTAGGAAGTCAAGTGAAGGGGGTTGGATAGAATTATGGACCCCAGAGAAAGAAGAAGTTTGACCATCGGAACAACGGTCCATATTCTAAGAACAAAGCGAAAGGCAAGACAATGATGGATAACAGGAACAAGCCTCGCGATAATGCTCCTTATTGCGAGAAGTGCAAGCGTTACCATCATGGTTAGTTTTGCTGGTCCACAGGAGGATGTTTCAAGTGTGGGAAGCAAGGTCACTTTGCCCGAGAATGCAAGGAGTCTGCAAAAGGAGATGCAAAGGGATCTGCTGGAAAGCCTATGGTACAAGGACGAGTATTTACCCTGAGTGGTAGTGAGGCAACTCAAACCCCGAATCTCGTGCAAGCTAATTTTCTGCTCAATAATCAACCTTGCAAAATCATGTTTGATTCTGGAGCTACACATTCTTTTGTTTCCCCTGAATGTGTGAGTAGGTTGAATCTTATTGTTTCCGATTCACCCTGCTATCTTAGTATAGATACCCCTACGGGAATACCGATTTTCACCGCTAAAGTTTGTTTAGGGTGTAAGGTAGAAGTTCTGGGTCGTTTATCCCAGGTAGATTTGGTTTGTCTTCCCAACTTACAATTGGATGTGATCTTGGGAATGGATTGGTTGATGAAGAACCAAGTGATCATCAATTGCGAGGAAAAGACAATTCAACATAGGACCCTTGAACCGGAGGGTTATATGTGTTTATTCTCGGCTTCTGCAGAAGAAGAGTCGATGCCGATCGAAGAAATTCCAGTGGTGAGGGAATTTCCGGAAGTATTTCCTGAGGAGATACCAAGATTACCTCCAAAGCGAGAGATAGAGTTTGGGATCGATTTAGTCCCTGGAGCTGGTCCTATCTCTATTGCTCCTTATAGGATGGCACCACCAGAAATGGCTGGATACTATCGTCGATTCATAGAAGGATTTTCTAAGATTGCATTGCCTTTGACTAAGTTGACTCGGAAGGATCAATCGTTTGTGTGGGACGATGGGTGCGAAGCTAGTTTTCGTGAGTTGAAGGAAAGGTTAACATCGTCTCCTGTGTTAATCTTACCCGATCCTCACAAGAGCTTTGAAGTTTAATGCGATGCATCTAAGCAAGGACTGGGTTGTGTATTGATGCAAGAAGGAAGAGTAGTGGCGTATGCATCAAGGCAATTGAAGAATCATGAGGTGAATTACCCGACACACGATTTGGAATTGGATGCGATCGTGTTTGCCTTAAAGATATGGAGACATCATCTCTATGGCACTACATTCCAAGTATTTAGTGACCATAAGAGTTTGAAGTATCTGTTTGACCAAAAAGAGTTGAACATGAGGCAAAGAAGATGGATGGAGTTCTTGAAGGATTACGACTTTAAACTCCATTATCATCCGGGTAAGGCGAATGTGGTTGCAGACGCTTTGAGTCGGAAAGCAATCCACGTTAGTGCAATGATGGTCAAGGAAGCAGCGTTAATTGAAGAATTCAGAGACTTGAGCTTGTTGATGCAAGTGGAGCCATCAAGTATCAAGTTGCGGACGTTGCAGATCACAAACGAGTTCTTGGAAAGAATTCGGGAGTTGCAGCGAGTAGATGAAGAGTTGATGGAAAAGATGAGACTAGGTTCGGAAGGAAAGGAACCTGATTTCAAGTTTGGGCAGTATGGAATCCTTCGTTTCAGGACAAGGATTTGTGTACCAAGGGATCAAGAAGTTAGAAGGCTAATTCTTAATGAGGCCCATAAGAGTCGGATGAGTATGCACCCTGGATCGACCAAAATGTATCAGGATTTGAAGAAGATATTTTGGTGGTCGGGATTGAAAAGAGATGTGGCAGAATATGTGGCGGCGTGTTTGATCTGTCAGAAAGCGAAGGTAGAACATCAGAAACCGGGAGGACAGTTGCAACCTCTGAGGATTCCCCAGTGGAAGTGGGATAACATTTCAATGGACTTTGTGTCTAGTTTGCCGAGGACAGTAGCAAATCATGATGCAATCTGGGTGATTGTGGATAGGCTAACAAAGTCAGCGCATTTTATTCCGATAAATATGCGTTATTCTTTGAACAAGCTTACCCAGATCTATATTAAGGAGGTAGTTCGTCTTCACGGAGTGCCTTCGAGCATTGTGTCAGACCGAGATCCGAGATTTTCGTCGCAATTTTGGAGAAGTTTGCATGATGCTATGGGAACCATATTGAAATTAAGTTCTGCGTATCATCCACAAACGGATGGCCAGACGGAGAGGACAATTCAATCTTTGGAAGATGTGTTGCGAGCGTGTGCACTTGAAGAACAAGGAAGTTGGGATCAAGTGTTACCTCTTGCAGAGTTCACATACAACAATAGCTACCATGCGAGTATTGGAATGGCACCGTTCGAGGCGTTGTATGGAAGGAAGTGTCAAACCCCGTTATGTTGGTTCCAAGTGGGGGAGAACTTGATGGTTGGACCAGAAATGATTCAGCAGACAACTGAGAAGATCAAGATGGTTCAGGCTAAGATGAAAGCGGCTCAGAGTCGGCAGAAGAGCTATGCGGATAGGAGGAGGAAACCATTAGAATTTTCTGAGGGCGATCATGTGTTTCTTCAGATAGTTCCGATGAAAGGAATTAGTAGAGCTTTGAGAACCCGAAAGCTTTCGCCTAAGTGTGTAGATCCATATCAGATTCTTAAGAAAGTTGGTCCTGTTGCTTATCAACTGGCTTTACCACCCTCTTTATCCAATTTGCATAACGTCTTTCAAGTTTCGCAATTGAAAAAGTATGTTCATGATCCATCTGTTGTTCTGAAACTCCAACCCGATGATCTAACTCTGAGAGAAAACCTGACCTTTGAGACCAGATCGGTTCAGATAGAAGATCATGAAGTCAAGCGGCTCAGAGGAATGGAAATACCATTGGTCAAGGTAATTTGGGAGAATGCTGACGTATCGGAAGCTACATGGGAATTAGAGGAGAAGATGCGTCAAGAGTATCCGGAGTTATTTATGTAATCTAGAATTTCGGGGACGAAATTCCTTTTAAGTGGGGGAGTAGTGTAACACCCCTAATTTTCGTCTCCCGAATAATAGGAAATTAATAATAAAGAAGTTTTATTATTAATTTATAGAATTTTTCTAAGTTTATGTTTTGTATTTAATTAGCCTTAAATATAAAAATAAGTGGAAATATTTTTATATGGCAAATAAATGCAAAATATAAGGAAATTGCATTCTGGTCCCTGGGTGAGGACTAAAAAGCAATATTAGAAATGTTCTTCGAGGGAAATATTTAAAAAAAATAATTTTTAAATTTTGAACTGATCTAACCGGTTAGTAATGCCCTGTAACCGGTCAGACGATGAACACAGAAACTGGTTTAGTGGATTTTGATGAGTAATCACTTGGATTACTCGTTAATCTCCACGATTGCTGCATGAATTGAGTGGCAATACACGCGTCAAGGTGCATGTAATCTGGATTTGGCTATAAATAGGTTGATTGTTGATGGATTGGGGGTTGATCAACTGATTCTTGCTGAAGAAGGGTGAGTTAGGGTTTTGATTTCGTGAGGACGATTTCTCCTTCGTTCTTGAGAGTTTGAGAGTGAGAGATACACTTCTGAAAAACTTACATCAAGAGCTTTTCATTGATATATACCTTGTGAGTTGAGGGTTCTTGTGTGTGGAGAAATCAACCTTAGAAATTGGAGCTGGAGAACTGAACTCTGTTTTCTCTTGGTTCTGGAAGCTGAGTTCGAGCTTCGATTTTGGTAAGCACAGATCATGTTTAAGTTTCAAATCACTTTTATTTTCTAGTGCATGTTACCAAGATCAAGTTCTAATCGTTTTCCCCAATTTCTTTGGCCAAATTCCATGTTAATTTTGATGATTTCTGGACCCTGTTGCTGGAAAACGAAACTTGAAACAGAACTTTGGTTCTGAGAGGATCTGTGGAGTTTCCTGCAAATCAGGGTCAAACTTTCATCCAAATCAACTTAGAGGTATGGGAGAAGTTTCACTATACTAGATTTAGACTAAATGTCAAAGGATTTAGGATTTGAGTTCATGAAACTCAAAAGGGCATTATGTGTTTAAGTGTTTGATTTCAGTTTTATGGTGCTAAATTGAGTTTATGTGAATTTTCATGTAATTTAATTCAATAAACTTGATGCATGCAATATTAATGTGTTTCTGGGTGTAAACATGTTTAATTTAAGGCATAAGAACTTGGTGTATGCCGGAAATTGGTTAGATTTGAGAAAGAAGGAAAATGAGTTGTTAAAACTCTTGTTTTAATGGTCAGACTGCATAATCTAACCGGTTCCACGATTTTCGTATAGACAATGTAAATTTTCAAAGAAAAATCAGTTTGCAAATCAGTCCTGAAACTTTCAATGGTTTTTACTCAAATCTAAGCCTTAATTTCCATACACAGAGTCTGAATATAAGTTGTGATAATGTTAACAAATTAAGATGGGAAAGATTTCCATTTGTGCCTTAAATTGATGGAATAATTTCAAGTGAAATTATGGTTATTGGAAAAGGATATGTGATTTGGACTTTTGAATGATAAAACAATGGTTTTTGAGGTATAAGAATAAAGTTGAAAGTGTTTTGTGTAACACTCCTTGTATATCATCTTACTTTATAAGAAAAGTAATAAGTTTATGAATATTCGGACTTGTTATCGTTGGAAAAAGATCTGAAAATAAGAATTTTCCCTTCCCTTGACAATTTCTTTTCACAAACACTTGCTTAATAATGAAGTTGACTAGTAAAATCAGAGTTTGCGGAAACATAGTAAAGTCATCATATTATACCCCCAAAATATATCAAGTGTAACAAGTCCATTAATACCACATAAGTCTCATTATGAAATTGAATTCCTCTCATGATACCTCTTTCCAAAATATGTATCATATAGGTTCTATTAAAAATAGAATTGTTTTAGAGCTGGTCACTGGTCCTTTGTCCAAATGTCCTTCTCATCGGATCCTCGATATCTGCACAACGGGTTCCCAACCCATACTTTCGATACTCTGCATGCACCTAAGGAACATCTCCCTTTACTGATTCTTGTGCAAGCTAGATGCACGATCAACACCTAATAAGGGCATGGGGGTTAGTTATACATATTCGCAAAATCAAATGAGAATAACACTAACATCCACAAGTTAACATGTAGCGAATCATGATGCATAATCATAAGAGCACACCCGGTTAATCATAATAATTCTTTCAATGCAGGTGGCATGATGCATGATTTCCTTCCACAACTGAGGCCTCTAAAAGTCCATCTTGGATGTCCATCCAATACACCATTGTGTTCCCGGAACACTGACATTCGTTCCCAGAACGTAATGCCAAACCATACTTGGATGATAAGCATTCACTCCCAGAGTGTTCATCACGTTCCCAGAACGTGTAGCAAAACACTCTTGGATAAATAAGCATCACTCCCAGAGTGTGCATCACGTTCCCAGAACGCATACGTTCCCAGAACGTATAAAAACTAGGTCCCGGACACTGGCCACATATCTATAATGTGTCATCCAGTAGGTTGCTTATCAAAGTGTTCCCAGAACACCACCATACGTTCCCAGAACGTATAAAACCAGGTCCCAGACACTGGCCACATATCTATAATGTGTCATCAAGTAGGTTATAATTTGGTACTCCCGGAGTACCCTCCTCATATTCCCAGAATATGATAATCGTTCCTACCAACAAAACTTCCATTCTATATGGATGCACAATCATTAAGGTTGGTTTTTATGTTTAATTCTATTATTAAACCAATGTGTTCCCAGAACACTCACATACGTTCCCAGAACGTATCGCAAACCAAACTTGGAATGAAATCAAGCACCACTCCCAGAGTGTGCATCACGTTCCCAGAACGTGTCCAAGAAACCATGTCCCAGACAATGGCCACATTCCCAGAATGTGTCATCAAGTTGGTTGCATTAGTTTAGTACTCCTAGAGTACGGGGTCAAGTACCGGAACATCACAAACTATCCTTGCCAACCTATTTCATTACCTTTCTCTATGCATGCATTGCATACATAATTACTAAGGTTGGTCTTTCCATTAATTACTGTGATTTAGAAATATTTCAATTTCTCTTTTGAATGATTTATTTGAGGTATAGTTTTTGACACAAAATTCTCCTTTGAATTATCCCAAAACATGTCATTAAACTTAGATTGGGTAAAACAAAGTCAATGGTATTCAAAAACTTAACTTTTTATTTTTCAGATTCAGGTACTAACCGGTTACAGTTCCAGGCTAACCGGTTAGAATTACAGACCTGAACTGGTTACTATTGTAATTCAGAAAAACCTTTTTCTTAAATTCCCTACCCAATCCATAAATCAGTTTAACAATGTTTATACCTCAAAAACCAATGTTTATATCATTCAAAAGTCCAAATCACATATCCTTTTCCAATGAACATAATTTCTCTTGAAATTATTCCATCAATTTAAGGCATAAATGGTAATCTTTCCAATCTGAATTTATTGACATTATCACAACTCATATTCAGACTTTGAGTATTGAATTTAAGGCTTAGATTTGAGTACAAACTATTAAGATTTCAGGACTGATTTATAAACTGATTTTTCTTTGAAAATCTGCAGTGTCTAACCGGTTACGAAAATCGTGTAACCGGTTAGATTATGCAGTCAGACCATTAAATCAAGAGTTTTAACAACTCATTTTCTTCCTTTCTCAAATCTAACCAAATTTCAGTATACACCAAGTTCATATGCCTTAAAGTAAACATGCTTCCACCCAGAAACACATTCACATTGCATGCATCAAGTTTATTGTATCAAATTGCCTGAAAATTCACATAAATACAATGTAACACAACAAAACTTAAATCAAGCACTCAAACACATAATTCAGCATTTATATAGCTTGCATGCATCAATTTAAAGTTGCTCAAAACCACAGTGAGCAAGAAATTGGCCTCCAAGCCATCTAACCATTTCAACTTATGCCCTTTGAGTCTCTTGGTGACTCATCCTATATTCTACCACAATTTATTCTCATTCTAGCAAATAGTAAGCTTCCCCCTTACCTCTAAATTGTGCTTGATCCAAAACTTTGCAGAGAGAAAGGCTCCAACACAAATTCCCATTGAATCTACTCCATGCTGATAGAGTTGGACAGGGTACCAAAACCAGGGAATTTGACATGAAAAACCAAATTAAGAATTGGGGAAAATGGTCAAATTGAGTTCTCTGCAACATGCACTAGAGGTAGGAACAGATTTGAAATCACAAGGGTTTGTGTGCTTACCAAAATCAAGCTTCAAAGTCAGCTCCAGAAACCAGAAGCTGAGGTTTGACAGCACAACACCCTTACTTTGCAAGCTTCGTTCTCTTGATTCAGGGACTCTCAACTCACAAATTTTATATCTATACAAAGCCCTTGATTCAAGCTTTGTAATGGTGTATCACTCATGTTCTAACTCTCAGAAACGAAGGAGAATCGCACCAGACGAATCAAGAACCCTAGAAACAGAGTTTCAACCCTTCTATCAGAAAATCAACCCAAATTCATCAACAATTAGGGTTTTTATAGAGAAATTGGCCTCTCATGCATGGCGACACGCGTCTCCCACCATGAATCAAGTGGGATTCGTGGCGAATTCTGGGTTAATTGGGTGATTACTCATCAAAATCCACTAACCCAGTTTCTGTGTTCATCGTGTAACCGGTTACACAGCCCTTCTAACCGGTTACATACTAGTAAAATTCAAAAATTAATAATTTAATTACTCTTTCTTCAAAAAACCTTTTTTAATATTGCAATTAGGTCCCAACCCAAGGACTAAATTACAATATTCACACTTTTGTACAAAATAACCATATAAAAATATATCCCATATTTTTATACATAAAAACACATAATGTACAAAAACCAAAACCTTTAAAATTAATATAAATCAGTTATAAAATAATTTTTATAATTAATTTATTGGTTATTTGGGAGATGAAAATTAGGGGTGTTACACTACTCCCCCACTTAAAAGGAATTTCGTCCCCGAAATTCATCTTTTGAAATTTTTCCACTTTTCCAAAATATTTTTATACTAGAAATCTTTATCTAGCTCCCAAAAATTTGTTCTTTAGGGTCCTCCCCCACTTAAAAGAGTTTCGATATATTCCTTGCATTTTGAAACATTTCAAATAAAACCCTTCAGGAAAACTTTCCAAACTAAACCACAAGGATTTTTTTTTCATATAAAACTCTTATGTGAAAGAATTTCTTTTAAAAGAAATACTCTTTACACTTCACATAAATATTTTTCAATTAACACATTTTCCAATAAACTTTTTGGAAAAACTTCTTGGGCTGCGCACTCTGATCTCTCGAGCACGATCAAAGAAACATTTGTAAGACTTCATTTCTTAATAGTTTGAGACATTAGGGTGATCAGTCCTAATATTCAATCCATTAATAACAAAGTCATTCCTTTCAGATATAATCTTTCGCAACGACAGGTCTTTAAGTTAGATGAACTTAAAGATAGGGAAATTATCACTATCAGACTTAGTTAGATAGTCAAGTTCTAGAGATATTTCCGTTGGGGAGACAAAGGTTTGTCCTATCCCAGTGGTTGTTAATCTCTCTAGTCATAACTGATCTTTCTATTTCTGTAGTGTCCACAGCGATTTATCACATCCAACTGTGATAAAGGTTTTGATCACAGAAAGATTGGAGTTGAACTTCCAACAGAACATCGATACTTTCAAACAATTAGATTAACGTAGTCAAAAACATTTGATTACGTTAACTCAGATCAAAGGAAGAGAGAGGCTTGGGTTGTCTACGTCAGGATTACATTCCACTCTCATCTCAGCCGGTGAATTCTTCTCGTGCTGGATTCGTCCATTCTTTTCTCACCTTATCCTTCAAGACAATTCGGTGAGTAATACTCCAGCTTCCTACAATCGGAATTTACCATTCCCTTAGGTACATCACAACTAAACTCCAAGTGATGTGCCTCACAGTTTTCACCTCGAGATGGACAAATGTTCCCTTTCCTATTTCCTCCTTAGCCACTTTTCTTTAATCAAGGATTCCTTAACCTTGATATTTCCGTGGTTGATATTCTCCCATTTACTTTCGCCTCTATCTCCAGTTGGGCATGTATTTCATCATTCTATCTCTTATTCTGGACTCAGACCTTTCTCGCATGAAATTCATGTGCTTTCCCATAGTCCTCATACATACTAACCAACATCGAGAAATTCCTTATTCCTTGATACTTGATAGCTAACTTGGATTCGCACGTAGTCTACTCTTGAAATTTGTGCCTTTGGATTTCTCATCTAGGTTGTTCTAAACAATACTTTATAAATCCCTTTCCTCCATAATATACTTTCTAATATCCATAATCCTTGACTTTAATTGCAAAGATTAAATCTCATTCGTTTTCTTCATAGAAATCTAACTCCTCATTTCCTGGTTGAAATCCATGAATCCGGTTCAAGAATTCGTTGGTGATTGGCGACATTCCCAATCTAACACTAGAGGGTTCCTCTTGGGTTACCAGACTTAGGTCTCCAAATTCCTCAATCAGAACAGCCTCCTTGACCATCATTGAGCTCACAGAAATAGCCTTTCAGCTCAAATAGTCTGCAACTACGTTTGCTAAACCAGGATGATAATGGAGCTCAAAGCCATAATCTTTAAGAATCTCCATCCATCGCTTTTATTTTTACATTCAACTCTTCCTCTTCTTATTGTCCTCCATACTTTCGAACTCCAACTTGTTCATAAATCCCAACCTTCTCATCTTAACACCTATTGTTTCCTTTGCATCATCCAGCTAAATCCTCTACCTTCTCCAATTGGAGTGGCTCCTTAATTTCAACTCTCGATTAATCCATAAGTATTATAATTCAATCCTCTTAAATCAATTTCAATGATGAATCAAGGCATTAAGTTATTTCATCACATTAAATCCTTCCTTAAACTTTAATTAGGTAATTGACATTGAGTTTGGATTGGAGGAAGATGTCTACTAATACCAAAAGTTCCTTCACAAAGGACTTAAATTTTTATTTCAAACTTACAGCTTCTAACCGGTTACAAGAAACTCTAACCGGTTATGAAGTATAGTTTTAGAAGTAAAACCAAAGAATTTCAAAACCATTTTCTTTACATCATCCAATCCAACTCAAAATAGGATTTAATCATAATCTAATACCTTGATTCCAACTGAATTCATCACTGAAACGATTTAAATCATAACATACTCACCCTTTCTCCAGAATTTCTCCTGGACTAATCGTATTATGTTGGGGTATAATCCATCACCACCCCGCCATAATTAAACAATATCCTATTATTTAATACCATCAGTTGATCTTTCCAAGTCAACTAGGTCAGAGGCCATGCGATCTTAGAAAATCCCTCAATATTTCGGCGATAATATCCAGTCAGCCCTAAGAAACTTCTCACCTCAGTCACAGTCTTAGGCTGTTCCTATTTCAACCCTAAACTTACCCTTGCTGGATCCATCGCAATTTCTTCTTCAAAGATCACATGCCCTGCGAACTTAACTTCGCTCAACCAAAACTCATCTTTGGTGAGCTTAGCACACGACTACTCTTCTTACAAGATTCTCAACACAATCCTGAGATGTTTCTCATGCTCCTCCGGATTCTCAGGATAAACCACAAACAAATCCAAATATAATCTAAAGGTCCCGTCCTTATAATCCATAAAAGAACAAGTGCATTAGTCAATTCGAACGGCATTATTTCCTACTCATAATGTCCGTATCGAGATCAAAAATGCAGTCTTAAGTGTATTCCTGTCCCGAATCCTGATTTGAGGTTAATCCAACCTCCAATCAATCTTAGAAAACACTTAGACTTCTTTAGTCCGATCCAACCAAAACCCTTTTAGCACTTTTCTACGTGTTTCTCCCATTTGACCATTCCCGATGGTACCATATTATAAAGGTAGTAGAGATAGAATCAGTTTCAAGAATTAACTTGATTCCAAACTCTATCTCTTTACTCAAAGGTAAACCTGGCATCATTTCCTACAACCAGGATTTCTTTAACCCCCTTTCTCCTTTAATATTGCTTCCCAGAAGCAACATATGGGTTTATTGGATTCCCGATACGAAACTTGGGAATCCCGATACAAGGTTGTTCTATCGTCATTAATCATGATAACTTGATCCCTCGGCTACCAAACCGTGCTTAAGATCAAATGAAATCATGACACAGGTAGATAGACAAAGTCTAATACCTTAATAGAACGATTCCGACATACCTTGGAAACAACTACAAGGAGATTTGTAGGAGTCTCCTCTTTGAGATAGCAGATTGGATAAGGCATAGGGTAACTTTGATCAATACCCTTATCGATAAGGAACAAATGAAGGATTAGCTTTAGAGTTTAAGAAACTCAACAAGATTGATCCTTCAAAAGATAACTACCCTGCACTCAGTCGGAGAAATTGATTAATTTTAACACTGGTGAGGTTAAATTCTCTTCTCCAGAGTCAGGGACCGTACTACAACTCCTTTAAGATTTCCTTATCACTGGTTCTATGAGAACGGAATAAACCAACACTATGGTTTAGGGTTAACACATGTCTAAAGAGAAGCATACATCTATCATACTTCTACTTAGACTACATAGAACACTTCTCAAGAGTAAAATGAGCTACTTATCTAGAGCCATTACCCATAACCTTAGCTCTAGTTTGGAAGTATATGAAAGCATACTTCCCAGGAAACATTGCAGATATCGATGACCAGCGTATTGGACAACACACCCAAGGACCAAGAGTCAGGACCATTGCTCTGATACCATAAAAGGGTAACACTCCTTGTATATCATCTTACTTTATAAGAAAAGTAATAAGTTTATGAATATTCGGACTTGTTATCGTTGGAAAAAGATCTGAAAATAAGAATTTTCCCTTCCCTTGACAATTTCTTTTCACAAACACTTGCTTAATAATGAAGTTCACTAGTAAAATCAGAGTTTGCGGAAACATAGTAAAGTCATCATATTATACCCCCAAAATATATCAAGTGTAACAAGTCCATTAATACCACATAAGTCTCATTATGAAATTGAATTCCTCTCATGATACCTCTTTCCAAAATATGTATCATATAGGTTCTATTAAAAATAGAATTGTTTTAGAGCTGGTCACTGGTCCTTTGTCCAAATGTCCTTCTCATCGGATCCTCGATATCTGCACAACGGATTCCCAACCCATACTTTCTATACTCTGCATGCACCTAAGGAACATCTCCCTTTACTGATTCTTGTGCAAGCTAGATGCACGATCAACACCTAATAAGGGCATGGGGGTTAGCTATACATATTCGCAAAATCAAATGAGAATAACACTAACATCCACAAGTTAACATGTAGCGAATCATGATGCATAATCATATGAGCACACCCGGTTAATCATAATAATTCTTTCAATGCAGGTGGCATGATGCATGATTTCCTTCCACAACTGAGGCCTCTAAAAGTCCATCTTCGACGTCCATCCAATACACCATTGTGTTCCCGGAACACTGACATTCGTTCCCAGAACGTAATGCCAAACCATACTTGGATGATAAGCATTCACTCCCAGAGTGTTCATCACGTTCCCAGAACGTGTAGCAAACCATTCTTGGATAAATAAGCATCACTCCCAGAGTGTGCATCACGTTCCCAGAACGCATACGTTCCCAGAACGTATAAAAACCAGGTCCCGGACACTGGCCACATATCTATAATGTGTCATCTAGTAGGTTGCTTATCAAAGTGTTCCCAGAACACCACCATACGTTCCCAGAACGTATAAAACCAGGTCCCAGACACTGGCCACATATCTATAATGTGTCATCAAGTAGGTTATAACTTGGTACTCCCGGAGTACCCTCCTCATATTCCCAGAATATGATAAACGTTCCTACCAACCAAACTTCCATTCTATATGGATGCACAATCATTAAGGTTGGTTTTTATGTTTAATTCTATTATTAAACCAATGTGTTCCCAGAACACTCACATACGTTCCCAGAACGTATCGCAAACCAAACTTGGAATGAAATCAAGCACCACTCCCAGAGTGTGCATCACGTTCCCAGAACGTGTCCAAGAAACCATGTCCCAAACAATGGTCACATTCCCAGAATGTGTCATCAAGTTGGTTGCATTAGTTTAGTACTCCTAGAGTACGGGGTCAAGTACCCGAACATCACAAACTATCCTTGCCAACCTATTTCATTACCTTTCTCTATGCATGCATTGCATACATAATTACTAAGGTTGGTCTTTCCATTAATTATTGTGATTTAGAAATATTTCAATTTCTCTTTTGAATGATTTATTTGAGGTATAGTCTTTGACACAAAATTCTCCTTTGAATTATCCCAAAACATGTCATTAAACTTAGATTGGGTAAAACAAAGTCAATGTTATTCAAAAACCTAACTTTTTATTTTTCAGATTCAGGTACTAACCGGTTACAGTTCCAGGCTAACCGGTTAGAATTACAGACCTGAACTGGTTACTATTGTAATTCAGAAAAACCTTTTTCTTAAATTCCCTACCCAGTCCATAAATCAGTTTAACAATGTTTATACCTCAAAAACCAATGTTTATATCATTCAAAAGTCCAAATCACATATCCTTTTCCAATGAACATAATTTCTCTTGAAATTATTCCATCAATTTAAGGCATAAATGGTAATCTTTCCAATATGAATTTATTGACATGATCACAACTCATATTCAGACTTTGTGTATTGAATTTAAGGCTTAGATTTGAGTACAAACTATTAAGATTTCAGGACTGATTTATAAACTGATTTTTCTTTGAAAATCTGCAATGTCTAACCGATTACGAAAATCGTGTAACCGATTAGATTATGCAGTCAGACCATTAAATCAAGAGTTTTAACAACTCATTTTCTTCCTTTCTCAAATCTAACCAAATTTCAGTATACACCAAGTTCATATGCCTTAAATTAAACATGCTTCCACCCAGAAACACATTCACATTGCATGCATCAAGTTTATTGTATCAAATTGCCTAAAAATTAACATAAATACAATTTAACACAACAAAACATAAATCAAGCACTCAAACACAGAATTCAGCATTAATATAGCTTGCATGCATCAATTTAAAGTTGCTCAAACCCATAGTGAGCAAGAAATTGGCCTCCAAGCCATCTAACCATTTCAACTTATGCCCTTTGAGTCTCTTGGTGACTCATCCTATATTCTACCACAATTTATTCTCATTCTAGCAAATAGTAAGCTTCCCCCTTACCTCTAAATTGTGCTTGATCCAAAACTTTGCAGAGAGAAAGGCTCCAACACAAATTCCCATTGAATCTACTCCATGCTGATAGAGTTGGACAGGGTACCAAAACCAGGGAATTTGACATGCAACACCAAATTAAGAATTGGGGAAAATGGTCAAATTGAGTTCTCTGCAACATGCACTAGAGGTAGGAACAGATTTGAAATCACAAGGGTTTGTGTGCTTACCAAAATCAAGCTTCAAAGTCAGCTCCAGAAACCAGAAGCTGAGGTTTGACAGCACCAACACCCTTACTTTGCAAGCTTCGTTCTCTTGATTCAGGGACTCTCAACTCACAAATTTTATATCTATACAAAGCCCTTGATTCAAGCTTTGTAATGGTGTATCACTCATGTTCTAACTCTCAGAAACGAAGGAGAATCGCACCAGACGAATCAAGAACCCTAGAAACAGAGTTTCAACCCTTCTATCAGAAAATCAACCCAAATTCATCAACAATTAGGGTTTTTATAGAGAAATTTTCCTCTCATGCATGGCGACACGCGTCTCCCACCATGAATCAAGTGGGATTCGTGGCGAATTCTGGGTTAATTGGGTGATTACTCATAAAATCCACTAACCCAGTTTCTGTGTTCATCGTGTAACCGGTTACACAGCCCTTCTAACCGGTTACATACTAGTAAAATTCAAAAATTAATAATTTAATTACTCTTTCTTCAAAAAACCTTTTTTAATATTGCAATTAGGTCCGAACCCAAGGGCTAAATTACAATATTCACACTTTTGTACAAAATAACCATATAAAAATATATCCCATATTTTTATACATAAAAACACATAATGTACAAAAACCAAAACCTTTAAAATTAATATAAATCAATTATAAAATAATTTCTATAATTAATTTCTTGGTTATTTGGGAGATGAAAATTAGGGGTGTTACATTTTGGATTGGGTAGAGAATTCAAGAAAAAGGGTTTTTCTGAATTGCAATGGTAAACAGTTCAGGTCTGTAATTCTAACCGATTAGCCTGAAACTGTAACCGGTTAGTACCTGAATCTGAAAAATAAAAAGTTAAGTTTTAAATACCATTGAAGTTATACTACTCAATCTGGGTTTTATAAAGGCATATTGTGAGAAAATTCAAAGGGGAATTTTTATGCCAAATATTATACCTCAATTAAATCATTCAAAAGTAGAAATTGGAATATTTCTAAATCACATTAAGATAAAGATAAAACCAACCCTATGTTGTGCATACATATAGACTGGAAGTCTGGTTGGTAGGAACGTTTATCATATTCTGGGAATATGAGGAGGGTACTCCGGGAGTACCAAGGTATAACCTACTTGATGACACATTATAGATATGTGGCCAGTGTCCGGGACCTGGTTTTTGTGCGTTCTGGGAACGTGGTGCACACTCCGGGAGTGATGCTTTTTCTCCAAGTATGATTCGGCATTATGTTCTGGGAACTAATGTCGGTGTTCTAGGAACACAATGGTGTAGTGGATGGACGTCCAAGATGGACATTTAGAGGTCTTAGTTGTGGATAGAAAATCATACATCATGCCACTTGCATTATAAGAGTTATAATGTTGAAAAATTGGTGTGCTCATATGTATTTGCATTTTGATCTGTCTATGATATATTTGTGATTGTAACTTTAGTCTTTATCCATTATGTATATGTGTATACTTACTCCCTGTGCCCTGTTTAGGTGATGGCCAGATACCTATCTTGCATCGAGATACGCCCTATCCCTAGTGGTATATGGACGTATGAGGAGCACCGTGCCACCTTTGAGGGGGAGGGGGAGATCACTCTCTACCACCCTAACCCTTTGGTGCATGTGCAACCTCGTCGATTTAGGATCCCATTAGTCTATACTATGCATGTTCCACCTTTTTACACTTATAGAGGACCACCCTCGGCTCGACCTATGCGTCGTTTTCATAGTTTTAGATTTAGAGCTGTCACTCGTTCCCATCCTTCATCCCATAGAGTTATTACTGAGGAGACTCCTTCTCCTGGTCCGACTGAGTATGATAGGACTACTTCTGCAGATCCTAGACCCAGTGGTGGGGTCTCTACTCAGTCAGGCGAGGTCGAGGAGGATCCCGAGGAGGATGAGAGCGAGGAGGAGGTGCATGTTGAGCCGTTTGTTTCTGCTAGAGGTGGACCCGCTGGTTCATAGGAGCCTGCATAGCATAGGGGTTTTGGATCCTAGATCCTAAGGATAGAGCTATGGAGGATCTGAGGAGCTGCTGAGGACATGGAGGACTTGCTTTGGGACTTCTGTTTTTGGACTTTTGTTATATATTGTATATATTGAGAGGTCTTAGAGTGAGCCTTTATTTTGGTACAGATGGTCTGTATATGTTTTACTAAAACTTGTTATCTCGACTTTTATTACTTGCTACTGTAGTACTGATGGGGTTGTATTTGATGGTATGATCCATATATCTATGATGTTTATATTCCTCTGCAGTGCCCCATAAGTATTATTTTCTTCTGCGAACTCTGATTTTAATTTACAAAGGAATTCGGCGAAAAGTTTATATTTTATATAATCAAATCCCACTCGAGAGGCAAGTAATGTATTTAACTGATAGATACTAGTAATTTTCTTGATAATCTATAAAATGCGTTCTTGAGAGTATTTCTAAAATCTAAGATATTACTAAGTCGAATTCAGATAAGGATTTATGTCGAAAAGAGGTTTTTGATTGAGCAAGTAATGATATTAAAAAGGGAAAAATTTTCTAGTCCTAAATTTTGATAGCAAGTAATAAACTATTTGGAAATATTAAGTATTTTCAAGTTAAAAAGAGAGCGTCACAAAAATCATCTCCAATCATAATATAACTTTTAAAACACATTCATAACATCTTAAAAATAAACCTCAATATTTTTTTTTCTTTATTACGGATCTCACTCTTAAGTACCTTATAACAACTACCAGGCTATTCATACAGCATGAATTCAAAGTATTTTTCTTGGATGCACATTTCAATCAATCAAGCAATAAACAAATTTTTGCATAATCATGTTATAAACACATATAACATATTGAGAAAATAAACTCAAGTATTCTAAGTTAAAAAAATACTTTTTCTCTATCGATAATGAAATTAAGTTACAAACGATAAACACTACGCAGCAAAATCACTTTTAAGCATCAGTACATTCACAAAATCACTTTTACACTTCCTTGCTAATTTTTAACTACTTATAATAAAGATCTTAGCATAAAGTACACATTAAAAATTCATTTCAAAATAATTTCTATCCTTGATGAAACTATTTTAAAATCTTGAACAGCATATACACTATTTCTTAAAACTCAGTTTTCTCCTAAACGGTTTATCGAAAACACATGCCGCTTTTTCCTAAAATTTCTTTACAAGTCCTATTATAATAAAATGATTAAATATGATTCAAATAAAGTATATTAGTTTTCTGGACAGTCACCATATGTGGAGTTGCATTACTTAAGAATTAAAGCAAACAAACTTAAATCATTATATACAATCTAAGCAGTACTAACACACATAAAAATAATCATTCGGGGTCTTATATCTTAATAAAATAATAATTTTCCAGAATTAAAATAATTTTCCAGAATTAATTATTTTTCAGAATTAAAATAAATAAACACCTATTATACTAATAATCATTTATTCACATCAAACAATTATTAAATCAATTAGGAAAATTATCAAACTCTATATATTTTTTCTAAATAATTCGGCCACTGCTCAATAATTAGGAAAAATACTTTTAATTTTTAAAACACCTATACATCATAGTTACATAATATTATACATTCCCAATAATTTTTTTAATCATCAATAAAATATAAAATAGACATCTTTCATAAAAATCATTTTTTTTACAGCAACTAAACTCACAACTTAACTTAATCACATAGTCATATCATCACACACAAATACAATTCTTATTAATCTATTTTTCCTTATTAAAATTACCCAATTACTCCTAGAATTATCAAACAAAAACACTATAAATCTTTTTGTAACTTGTACTCAAAATAAATTATATTTTTCGGCCAATAATAACAAAAAATCCAGAATTTTTTTTCTTTCCACAAAACCATTATTATTTCATTTTCATATCAGAATATCAAAGATTAAATAATATCCATTAGTTTATATTTTTTTTAAGAAATAAGTCTCATAACAATTATACACATATTAACAACAATTACCACCTAATATATACTTATATATATCACGGTCCAGAAAAGAGAAGAAAAAATCAAAAAATATATTAACTTATTCAATTTAATTTAGTTTCCATTCCTTGTACATTCATTCTTTGAATCCAAACAAAAGGAATAAAATAATTCAAACAAATACAAAATTTCTATAAAATATAATTTCATACATTTTATTAAAACAAAAATTTCCAGAATTTTATTTTCCTATTTATCATAAAATTCGGTCATCATGGGTTAAGGAAAAAGGGGAGATTATCTCTTTAAACAATTCATTTTGTCCCTTTTTCTTAAACCTCAATTAATATGACTCAAAAATAATATCAACACACTATCAATAATCTTATTTTAATATAAAAATAGAAGTTAGAAATTTTTTTCCTATTCTTTATCATAGAAGAAATTAGAGATTTTTATTTACTAAATAACAATAGAAGAAGAGATGGAAATACATCAAAAACATAAGTTTAGTGTTACCTCTTTTCCTTAAGCTAAATGACTTCCCCAAAGTGAGAAAATTTTCCTCCTCTTCCTCTTTGCAACTCGTCACCCTCTCTCTCTTTTCTCTTGGAATTTTTTTCTCAAAATAACAACAAGTAGTGTGTGAAATGATGAGAGGTGTGATGGCCTATTTATAGGTGAAGAGAAGGCAAATTTCCCCCTCCAATCTGATCAAAAATTCGGCCTCCCTAGTCCAAAGTGAGTCAGCAATTTTAATTTCCACTTTGAAACACACACATGCATTAATGAATTTTGTATAAATCCTATGGCTTATTAACTTAAGAATGATTCTTCACAATTTTCAGAAAGTTCTCCTCTCTCCCTCCTAATATATTTGGACGGTGCATACATAAAAAAATAAGGAGAAAAATTTCCATTGGCCCATTTTGAATTCAACGCATAATTGACCAATCACATTAAAGCTTTCATTTGTAATAATTCAGAAATAATTAGAAAAATGCTAATATTTGGACTGTGAAACCGGTAGACATTTAGATAAATATTTAAATACATAAATAAAATTATTTTATAGTCCAATAATTTATTTTATGCTCGCAGATACCAAAATCAAAATTTTATTTTCACATGTTCAAATACTACATTTTGATACGATCGTTTTCATATAAAATTTATAATTTTTGGACTTACGGTTTGAAAGTTATGAATTTTTGAAGTTCTAAGATCATTTCCTTCAAAAATGCACTTCATAAGCTTTCAAATAATTTTATAATAAGAAAATATGAAAATTATATTTTATTTGGACGGTGGTTCAATAGAAAATCGCAGAAATGTATTTTTGTTTTCAAAATAACATACACTTGAGTCAAAAGGCCATTAAATGCATTAAAACCACCCTTTACACTTAAAACTCAAAAATTCGTTCAGTACTGTAGTAGTGATAAAATTTCGAAAACTCCAAAATAAAAATCAAAGCTTTACATTTTCATAATCTACACTTCGATACGATCATTTTAACATATTATTTGTGTAACACCCCTAATTTTCGTCTCCCGAATAATAAGGAAATTAATAATAAAGTTTTATTATTAATTTATTTCCCAAGTTTATGTTTTGTATTTAATTAGCCGGAAATATAAAAATAAGTGAAAATATTTTTATATGGCAAATAAATGCAAAAATAAGGATATTGCATTTTAGTCCTTGGTTTAGGACCTGAATGTAATATTGAAAAAGTTTCTGGAGGGAAAGATTTAAAAATAGTAATTTTTATATTTTATAATGACCTAACCGGTTAGTAATGCCCTGTAACCAGTTAGACGATGAACCCAGAAACTGGGTTAGTGGATTTTGATGAGTAATCACTTGATTAATTCGTTTAATCGCCACGAGTACAACTCTAATGCAGTGGAATACGCATGTCGCCTTGCATGGCACACGAATTTGCCTATAAATGGCTGAATTTCTGAAGGATTGGGGGTTGATTCAGCTGAGTTTGTGTTGAGAGGTTGATTTAGGGTTTCTATTTCGTGGGAACAAATTCTCTTTCTTCTCTGAGTGTTGAGAGACGAGTGATACACAGTTGTAAATCTTACATCAAGAGCTTTACAAAGAACCAAACATTGTGAGTTGAGGATTAGAGAGCTACGAGAACGAGGCTGTTGAAGTAGAGGAGTTCCAAAACCGTTTCTGCAAAAACTGATTTCTGGAGCTGTAACATCCTCTTTTTATTTAAGCTAATATAAGTATGTGAAGTTTTAACCTTGATTAGGAAGAGTAGTTAAGTGGCATTCATGCATTATGTTTAACCTTAGAATCGTGGAGATCAAGTTAGGAAAACCATAAGCCTAGGAGATTAGATTGTAGGATTTATAGCTTAAAGCCTAAAACCCACCGTTGGATGTGAAGTTGGGATTATTAGGGAGCTTATCTCCAAATTTGAGCAAGATCCAACGGTTAACGAAAAAGTTATGGCTGTTTGAATGCGAAAGTTGCTGTCAGATTTTATCTGTGGACATAGATGTCCTTGTTGTGCACATCGATGTTGCACATCGATATCCATAGGTGGACATCGATGTCCACGACCTGCAGAATCAGTTTTTAAGGCATTTGGCTGAGTTCATTTAGGAAAAAATCAAAAAGGCTCACTCGAACCTCTTGGGAAAATTAGGGTTTATCATCCCTCAACCTCCAACATCTTGATTCCTTCATCAAATCATCTTTTCCCTTCATCAAAGCAAGGTTTCAACTCTCTTTCACCATCAATCTCTTCTTTTCCTCCATCAATTCACGGTTCTCTCTCTCCATCTCTCACCTCCACTTTCTCTAAATCAAGGTAAGAGGGGAGATATACTTTTAATTAGAGGAAGGGCATGATTTTAGTAGTTAGCTCATAATCTTAGGCATGTTTTTTATTGTATATGGATTATTAGCTTAGGAATTCCCAAATTTCTAGGTTGTGGCTTGGCTGAAATTTTAGGGGTTTATGTTTGATTATGCTTGAATTATAAATGGTTTGGAATATGTTATTATGCTTCTAAATTTATGAGTATTAAATGGTAATGATATGGACTTTTATGTTGGAAACCTAAACTCTCATATTATGGAAATGAATATGTGTTAGTAATTGGATTAAAGGAAAACTACTAAAAGATTTAGAAACACGTAATTAATGAAGTGAGGCAGGACGGTAGGAAATTGGAAAAGATACGAGAACATTTTATGGACCGAAGGACAGTCATGTGAAGGTTCCATAGAATACAAGGACGAGAATTGTATAGTGGCGAGATTGTGTTAAAATCACAATCACTAGAATTATTGTAGTTGGACTTTGATCTACCAAAGGACGTGGAAAATGCACCACGTTGGGGATTGGTCCTACGCGCCCTATAATAATTCTATTGGTCACTTAAACATTTCTGGACTAGTGCAAAGTGGTTCCCGCTATAGCCAATTTGGGTAAACAGCCCAAATTGTACGAAGGACAGTCACGTGAAGTACTGTGCAAGCATTGGTTGGGGAACACTTACTCCTAGTTGATCTTTTCCAATAGTGCGGAGGGTGATGTGAGGTTTTATGGAAACCAATGGGATATGGTTATATTATGGAAATTCTGGAAACTATGGAAATTATGGAAACCTCTGTGTTGACCATTTTAGGTAATGAGGCTGGAGATATTTCTGCTTTCCCTGAGGTCGAGGACGGGTACACTCCTCCTAAGGAAGTGTAACCCATCTCTTTATGGATCCACTCTTTCAGCTGACCTATGCTCTAATATCATGTATTTTGGAAAATATTATGTATATGAACTTTTAATGTAAATTCCCGGATATCACCACTTATGGACTTTGTTGGAAAAACTTATATGTATATGTTTTTTTTGAAATGGTGATACTCCACATTTTTTATGTGTAAAACTTAACTTTGGGCTGGATGTGGCCTTGACTGATGACTTGTATAAGTACATACTTTGTTATGAATGAATATAAACATATACTTTTGAATGTTCTGGCTGACAGGTGACAGGTTTTCTATAAAGTGAAAGCTCTAATTTTAAAACAAACCCTGTCAAAAATTTTCTAAGATTTTTTTATAAAATAATGGTATATAGGATTAGAATTCTAGGTGTTACATTTTATGGTATCAGAGCAAAGGTGGCATTCCTCGGCTGTGAGTATGGGATTACCATACTCCCAAAGTGTTACTCACCAAGCGAGTAATCACTCAATTTTTATAAGTTAATAGGAAGTAGTAAGTTAGTAGAGTCTTAGTAGTAATGCTGGCTTATTTGTTATTAATTGGTGATGATGGTACTAATCACACATGAATATCAGATGGCAGGTAGATCTAATCAAGTCTTTGAAAGACTTACTGAGGTTCTTGGTAATCTTACCCGATCTAATGATCGTCAAGCTGAAGTCTTGGAGAATCTGGTTCAAGCCAGTGCTAATCAGGCCAACCAAAGGCATGAGCCAGCTGTTGCAAATGGAATTGCTGAATTTAAGAAGATGGACCCTCCCAGATTTGAAGGCGGCTTTGATCCTATGAGAGCTCAGTTGTGCCTGCAAGAATTGGAAAATATCTTTCGATCTTTTGTTTGTTCCGATGAGGAGAAGGTGGCTTATTCTACTCACATGCTAGTTGGTGATGCTGAAGCCTGGTGGGAGGATACCAGGAGATTTGTGGAGGCTGAAGGAAGTGTTATCTCATGGGAACTCTTCAAGGAGAAGTTCCTAGAGAAATACTTTCCAGAGAATGTTCGCCGCAAAAAGGAAATTGAATTTCTGGAGCTGAAACAAGGGGCGATGAGTGTCGGGGAATATTCAGCAAAGTTTGAGGAGTTAATCCGATTCTCTCCTTATTTTCAGTTCCATCCAGATGATAGGTCCAAGTGCACAAAATTTGAGAGCGGTCTTTGCCCGGAGATTAAGATGGCTATCGGATATCAGAATATCCGTAGTTATCCTCAGTTGGTGAATATGTGCCGCACATATGAAGATGATCAGAAGGCGAAGGAAGCTCATAAGAGGAGTTTGCAGGTAGCTCCCAAAACCCATGGACCAGTTCGAGGCAGGGATAAAGGACCGGCGGTTAGAAGGAATCCTTACCCCATTCCAAAGGTAGCTGATGTGAAAGCGCCAGGGGAAGCTGCAGGGAGAGCATCTCCTATTGTTCAGAATCCTTATCCTATGTGTCCTCATTGCAATAAGCGCCACACAGGAGTTTGCCGGAGATTGCTAAATCCAGGGAATCAGATTGTTTGCTTCTTATGTTAGCAGCCAGGGCATATTGTTAGCAATTGCCCTCAGAATCAGAATGCAAGGAGAGGAGGAAATGTTATCAAGTCTGGAGCTAATCCTTCCACTGCTTATGGAAAAGTCTATACAATGTCTGGAGCCCAAGTAGAAGAATCAGAAGAGTTGATCAAAGGTACCTGTTATCTGAATGGTTTTCCTTGCAGCATGTTGTATGATTGTGGTGCAACCCATTCCTTCATATCCTTAGATTGTGTTCATAGACTAAAATTACCTGTCATAGAAACACCTTACAAACTAGTAGTGTCAACCCCCACAAACCCTTCTGTTATTACTTCAAAAATGTGTTCCAACTGTAACCTTAAAATCCTAGACCATGAATTTCAAATTGACCTTATATGTTTACCCTTAACCCAATTAGACATAATCCTAGGTATGGACTGGATGTCTAGTAACCATGTAGTCATAGACTGTCACAATAAAACCATTATCTTCAGCCAACCTAAAGAACCAAAACTAGAATTAGCCACCATGGAAGCTGAATTAGTTCCATCCCTTTCTCAGATCCCAATTGTGAATGAATTCCCAGAAGTTTTTCCGGAGGAAGTTCCTGGACTACCACCAGTGCGGGAAGTAGAGTTTAGCATTGATTTGGTGCCAGGGACTGGACCAATTTCTTTGCTTCCTCATCGAATGGCTCCAGTGGAATTAGTGGAATTGAAGAAGCAATTAGAAGATATGTTGGAGAAGAAGTTCATAAGGCCGAGTGTCTCACCCTGGGGAGCTCCAGTACTCTTTGTTAAAAATAAGAATGGAAGCCTCAGGTTGTGTGTTGACTACCGGCAGCTTAATAAAGTAACCATCAAGAATAAGTATCCTTTGCCGCGAATCGATGATTTGATGGATCAGTTGCGTGGAGCAGCAGTCTTTTCTAAGATTGATCTTTGGTCCGGCTATCATCAAATCAGAGTCAAGGAAGAGGACATCCCCAAGACTGCATTTAGATCACGGTATGGCCATTATGAATATGTGGTTATGCCATTTAGTCTAACCAATGCACCAGCTGTGTTCATGGACTATATGAACAGGATTTTCCGACCTAACTTGGATTCCTTTGTAGTAGTATTTATTGATGATATCTTGATCTACTCAAAGAATCCCAGTGAGCACCAAGAGCATCTTCGGATAGTCCTGCGAACTTTGAAAGAGAAGCAGCTGTATGCAAAGCTTTCCAAGTGTGAATTTTGGCTCGAGAAAGTAAAATTCTTAGGCCATGTGATTACTAGTGAAGGTATCGCAGTGGACCCTGCAAAGATAGAGGCTGTGCTGAAGTGGGAACAGCCCAAAAATGTGACTGAAGTCAGGAGTTTTCTTGGTTTGGCAGGTTATTATAGGAGATTTATCAAGGATTTTTCTAAAATAGCCTTGCCATTGACAAAGTTGACCAGGAAGGAGACTCCATTTAGGTGGACTCCCAAGTGTGAGGATAGCTTCTTGGAATTGAAGAGCAGATTGACTTCTCCGCCAGTCTTAATCTTGCCTGATCCTCAGAAGAACTTTGATGTTTATTGTGATGCATCAAGTCATGGTCTAGGCTATGTTTTGATGCAAGAAGGTAGGGTGATTGCCTATGTTTCCAGGCAATTGAGACCTCATGAGGAGAATTACCCTACTCATGATCTGGAGCTAGCAGCTATTGTTTTTGCTCTTAAGGTATGGAGGCATTACTTGTATGGTACAAGGTTCGAAGTGTTTAGTGATCATAAAAGTCTCAAGTACCTGTTTGATCAGAAGGAGCTCAATATGAGACAAAGGAGGTGGATGGAATTTTTGAAGGATTATGATTTCAATCTGCAATACCATCCAGGAAAGGCTAATGTTGTGGCTGATGCACTTAGCCGCAAAACCCTCCACATCAGTAGCATGATGATCAAAGAGTTGGAATTGATTGAGGAATTCAACAACCTCAATCTTGGAGTCCAATTCAAAAAGAACAGTATCAGTGTTGGTATGCTCCAAATTACCAATGATTTCCTGGATTCAATTCGGTAGAAGCAGTTAGAAGATGTCGAATTGCAGGAGCAGAAGAGAATGGCAGTATCCAGGAATGAACCTGATTTCCATGAAGGGAAGGATGGAGTCCTGAGGTTCAAAAACAGGATATGCATTCCTTCCAACCCAGATTTGAAGAAAGCACTCCTGGATGAGGCTCACAAGAGTAAGTTGAGCCTGCACCCTGGAACAACAAAAATATATCAAGATCTTAAGAGGATGTTCTGGTGGCTCGGAATTAAAAGAGATGTGGCAGAATATGTGGCAAGATGCTTGATTTGTCAAAAGTCCAAAATAGAACACAAGAAGCCAGGTGGAATGCTACACCCACTTGAAGTTCTAGTGTGGAAATGGGATAGCATAGCTATGGATTTTGTGTCGGGCTTGCCAAGAACCAATGTCGGTCATGATGCAATTTGGGTGATAGTGGACAGATTGACAAAGTCTTCTCACTTCATTTCCATTAGTATGAAGTTTTCAATGGAAAGGTTAGCCCAGCTTTATGTTAAGGAGATTGTCAGGCTGCATGGAGTTCCTTCTAATATCATTTCGGATCGTGATCCCAGATTTTATCAACGTTTTGGCAAAGTCTTCAACAGGCTCTGGGGACAGAATTGAGACTCAGTTCTGCCTATCATCCTCAAACTGATGGACAGACTGAGCGCACTATCCAATCCTTGGAGGACTTGTTGAGAACTTGTACCTTGGAGCAACATCAGAGTTGGGAACAGTTATTGCCTCTAGTGGAATTTACATATAATAATTCCTACCATTCTAGAATTGGAATGGCTCCCTTCGAGGCATTGTATGGAAGGAGGTGTAGGACTCCCCTATGCTGGTTTCAAGTGGGGGAGAATCAACTCATTGGACCTGAGATTGTTCAAGAATCAACAGAGAAGATCAGAATGATCCAAGAGAAAATGAAAGCAGCACAGGATCGGCAAAAGAGTTATGTAGATAAGAAAAGGAATCCAGAGGAATTTGCTGAAGGTGAGCATGTGTTCTTGAAAGTGGTGCCGACTACAGGTGTTGGAAGGGTGTTGAAGCCCAAGAAGCTCACTTCGCGATTCATTGGGCCGTATCAGATTTTGAAGAAAGTTGGAAAAATGGCCAATAGAATTGCCTTGCCACCCCAGCTATCCAATCTACATGATGTGTTTCATGTTTCGCAGCTTCGCAAGTACATCTATGATTCATCCCATGTCATTCCAGCAGAAGAAATTCCTTTAAGGGAGAACTTGACCTTCGAAATGCAACCAATCCGAATCGAAGATCGGAAAGTTAAGCAGCTTCGAGGTAAAGAAATCCCTTTAGTGAAAGTGGTATGGATTTGCAACAATGTTGACGAAGCAACATGGGAGTTGGAATCTAAGATGAAGGCATCTCATCCGCATCTCTTCAGAGCTAGCTGAATTTCGGGGACGAAATTCAATGTAAGTGGGGGAGGACTGTAACATCCTCTTTTTATTTAAGCTAATATAAGTATGTGAAGTTTTAACCTTGATTAGGAAGAGTAGTTAAGTGGCATTCATGCATTATGTTTAACCTTAGAATCGTGGAGATCAAGTTAGGAAAACCATAAGCCTAGGAGATTGGATTGTAGGATTTATAGCTTAAAATCTAAAACCCACCGTTGGATGTGAAGTTGGGATTATTAGGGAGCTTATCTCCAAATTTGAGCAAGATCCAACGGTTAACGAAAAAGTTATGGCTGTTTGAATGCGAAAGTTGCTGTCAGATTTTATCTGTTGACATAGATGTCCTTGTTGTGCACATTGATGTTGCACATCGATATCCATAGGTGGACATCGATGTCCACGACCTACAGAATCAGTTTTTAAGGCATTTGGCTAAGTTCATTTAAGAAAAAATCAAAAAGGCTCACTCGAACCTCTTGGGAAAATTAGGGTTTATCACCCCCCAACCTCCAACCTCTTGATTCCTTCATCAAATCATCTTTTCCCTTCATCAAAGCAAGGTTTCAACTCTCTTTCACCATCAATCTCTTCTTTTCCTCCATCAATTCACGGTTCTCTCTCTCCATCTCTCACCTCCACTTTCTCTAAATCAATGTAAGAGGGGAGATATACTTTTAATTAGAGGAAGGGCATGATTTTAGTAGTTAGCTCATAATCTTAGGCATGTTTTTGATTGTATATGGATTATTAGCTTAGGAATTCCCAAATTTCTAGGTTGTGGCTTGGCTGAAATTTTAGGGGTTTATGTTTGATTATGCTTGAATTATAAATGGTTTGGAATATGTTATTATGCTTCTAAATTTATGAGTATTAAATGGTAATGATATGGACTTTTATGTTGGAAACCTAAACTCTCATATTATGGAAATGAATATGTGTTAATAATTGGATTAAAGGAAAACTACTAAAAGATTTAGAAACACGTAATTAATGAAGTGAGGCAGGACGGTAGGAAATTGGAAAAGATACGAGAACATTTTATGGACCGAAGGACAGTCATGTGAAGGTTCCATAGAATAGACGGACGAGAATGGTATAGTGGCGAGATTGTGTTAAAATCACAATCACTAGAATTATTGTAGTTGGACTTTGATCTACCAAAGGACGTGGAAAATGCACCACGTTGGGGATTGGTCCTACGCGCCCTATAATAATTCTATTGGTCACTTAAACATTTCTGGACTAGTGCAAAGTGGTTCCCGCTATAGCCAATTTGGGTAAACAGCCCAAATTGTACGAAGGACAGTCACGTGAAGTACTGTGCAAGCATTGGTTGGGGAACACTTACTCCTAGTTGATCTTTTCCAATAGTGCGGAGGGTGATGTGAGGTTTTATGGAAACCAATGGGATATGGTTATATTATGGAAATTCTGGAAACTATGGAAATTATGGAAACCTCTGTGTTGACCATTTTAGGTAATGAGGCTGGAGATATTTCTGCTTTCCCTGAGGTCGAGGACGGGTACACTCCTCCTAAGGAAGTGTAACCCATCTCTTTATGGATCCACTCTTTCAGCTGACCTATGCTCTAATATCATGTATTTTGGAAAATATTATGTATATGAACTTTTAATGTAAATTCCCGGATATCACCACTTATGGACTTTGTTGGAAAAACTTATATGTATATGTTTTTTTTTGAAATGGTGATACTCCACATTTTTTATGTGTAAAACTTAACTTTGGGCTGGATGTGGCCTTGACTGATGACTTGTATAAGTACATACTTTGTTATGAATGAATATAAACATATACTTTTGAATGTTCTGGCTGACAGGTGACAGGTTTTCTATAAAGGGAAAGCTCTAATTTTAAAACAAACCCTGTCAAAATTTTTCTAAGATTTTTTTATAAGATAATGGTATATAGGATTAGAATTCTAGGTGTTACATTTTATGGTATCAGAGCAAAGGTGGCATTCCTCGGCTGTGAGTATGGGATTACCATACTCCCAAAGTGTTACTCACCAAGCGAGTAATCACTCAATTTTTATAAGTTAATAGGAAGTAGTAAGTTAGTAGAGTCTTAGTAGTAATGCTGGCTTATTTGTTATTCATTGGTGATGATGGTACTAATCACACATGAATATCAGATGGCAGGTAGATCTAATCAAGTCTTTGAAAGACTTACTGAGGTTCTTGGTAATCTTACCCGATCTAATGATCGTCAAGCTGAAGTCTTGGAGAATCTGGTTCAAGCCAGTGCTAATCAGGCCAACCAAAGGCATGAGCCAGCTGTTGCAAATGGAATTGCTGAATTTAAGAAGATGGACCCTCCCAGATTTGAAGGCGGCTTTGATCCTATGAGAGCTCAGCTGTGCCTGCAAGAATTGGAAAAGATCTTTCGATCTTTTGTTTGTTCCGATGAGGAGAAGGTGTCTTATTCTACTCACATGCTAGTTGGTGATGCTGAAGCCTGGTGGGAGGATACCAGGAGATTTGTGGAGGCTGAAGGAAGTGTTATCTCATGGGAACTCTTCAAGGAGAAGTTCCTAGAGAAATACTTTCAAGAGAATGTTCGCTGCAAAAAGGAAATTGAATTTCTGGAGCTGAAACAAGGGGCGATGAGTGTCGGAGAATATTCAGCAAAGTTTGAGGAGTTAATCCGATTCTCTCCTTATTTTCAGTTCCATCCAGATGAAAGGTCCAAGTGCACAAAATTTGAGAGCGGTCTTCGCCCGGAGATTAAGATGGCTATCGGATATCAGAATATCCGTAGTTATCCTTAGTTGGTGAATATGTGCCGCACATATGAAGATGATCGGAAGGCGAAGGAAGCTCATAAGAGGAGTTTGTAGGTAGCTCCCAAAACCCATGGACCAGATCGAGGCAGGGATAAAGGACCGGCGGTTAGAAGGAATCCTTACCCCATTCCAAAGGTAGCTGATGTGAAAGCGCCAAGGGTAGCTGCACGGAGAGAGCATCTCCTATTGTTCAGAATCCTTATCCTATGTGTCCTCATTGCAATAAGCGCCACACAGGAGTTTGCCGGAGATTGCTAAATCCAGGGAATCAGATTGTTTGCTTCTTATGTCAGCAACTAGGGCATATTTTTAGCAATTGCCCTCAGAATCAGAATGCAAGGAGAGGAGGAAATGTTATCAAGTCTGGAGCTAATCCTTCCACTGCTTATGGAAAAGTCTATACAATGTCTGGAGCCCAAGCAGAAGAATCAGAAGAGTTGATCAAATGTACCTGTTATCTGAATGGTTTTCCTTGCAGCATGTTGTATGATTGTGGTGCAACCCATTCCTTCATATCCTTAGTTTGTGTTCATAGACTAAAATTACCTGTCATAGAAACACCTTACAAACTAGTAGTGTCAACCCCCACAAACCCTTCTGTTATTACTTCAAAAATGTGTTCCAACTGTAACCTTAAAATCCTAGACCATGAATTTTGCATATTTATGTATATTTATGTATCATTGCATTATTTCTTACATGTTTTTGTAACATGTATATTATTATGTCTTATTACTGCTTTTATGTGTTTCCTTTGATTTTGAGCTATATCTTACCCTCTGTGTTGACCATTTTAGGTAATGAGGCTGGAGATATTTCTGCTTTCCCTGAGGCCGAGGACGGGTACACTCCTCGTAAGGAAGTGTAACCCATCTCTTTATGGATCCACTCTTTCAGCTGACCTATGCTCTAATATCTTGTATTTTGGAAAATATTATGTATATGAACTTTTAATGTAAATTCCCGGATATCACCACTTATGGACTTTGTTGGAAAAACTTATGTGTATATGTTTTTTTGAAATGGTGATACTCCACATTTTTGATGTGTAAAACTTAACTTTGGGCTGGATGTGGCCTTGACTGATGACTTGTATAAGTACATACTTTGTTATGAATGAATATAAACATATACTTTTGAATGTTCTGGCTGACAGGTGACAGGTTTTCTATAAAGGGAAAGCTCTAATTTTAAAACAAACCCTGTCAAAATTTTTCTAAGATTTTTTTATAAAATAATGGTATATAGGATTAGAATTCTAGGTGTTACAGGAGCTGAATTGGAGCTTCAATTTTGGTAAGTGTAAGAACTCCTTTGACCTCAAATCACTTCTATCTCTTAGTGCATGTTACCTAGATTGAGTTCTAATTGTTTTCCCCAATTTCTTTGGCCAATTACTATGTCAAATTTGGTGATTTTTGGACCCTGTTGCTGAAAACGTGGGTAAAGAGCAGAATTAGGGATTTTGGTGGAATCTAGGAATTCTCTTCAATCTCAGTGACATTACTCATCAAAAACTATCCTAAGGTATGGGAGAAGCTTACCTTATACTAGATTTAGACTAAAATCAAGTGATTTAGGATTTGAGTCAACAAAGACTCAAAAGGGCATTATGTGTTTGAAGCACAAAGGCTTGGAGGCCAAATTTTTGCTCAATTTTGTTTTGAGCAATTTTATGTTGATGCATGCAATGGATGTTGATGCCTGAATCTGAATCTAAATGTGTAATCTGAGTTTTGTGGCATTGAATTGTGTTTTTATGTATTTTTATGCAATTTGATGCACTAAACCAAATGCATGCAAGTTAAATGTGTTTCTGTGGTTAAACATGCTTACTTAAGGTATATGAACTCTTTGAAATGATTGAAATTTGGTTAGATTTGAGTAGTAAAAAGAATGGTTTGTAAACATCATGTTTTAGTGTCTAATTGCAAAATCTAACCGGTTACTCGATATTCGTAACCAGTTAGACACTGTAAAATTTCAAAAGAAAATAAGTTTATAAAATCAGTCTTGTGGTCTTATCAATTCTACTCAGATCTAAGCCTTAATTTCATTGGAAACATGCTGAAAGTAAGTTGATTATACTGTTTCAGATTGAAGTTAAAGAGATAATACCTTAATGTAATGAGATAATTTCAAGAGGAAATTGTGCTCATTGGAAATGGAATGTGATTTAGACTTTTGAATGATAAACATAGTGGTTTTGAGGTATAAAGCAAGGTTAAAACTTTTTATGGATTGGGTAGAGAATTCAAGAAAAAGGGTTTTTCTGAATTTCAATGGTAAGCAGTTCAGGTCTGTAATTCTAACCGGTTAGCTTGAGACTGTAACCGGTTAGTACCTGAATTTGAAAATAAAAAGTTAAGTCTTTTTGTGAACCATTGGTTATGTTTTCCCAATCTAAGCCTAATGACATGTTCTTGAGATAATTCAAGAGAGAATTTTTGTGCCAAAGATTATGCCTCAAATTAATCTTTCAAAAGATAAATTGAAATATTTCTAAATCACCGTAATTAAAGTAAAGATAAAACCAACCTTGATGATTGTGCATCCATATAGAATGGAGGTTCGGTTAGTAGGAACTTTTATCATATTCTGGGAATATGAGGAGGGTACTCCGGGAGTACCAAATTGTAACCTACTTGATGACACATTCTGGGAATGTGGCCAGTGTCCGCGACCTGGTTTTTATGCGTTTTGGGAACGTATGCATTCTGGGAACGTGTTGCACACTCCGGGAGTGATGCTTATTATCCAAGTATGGTTTGGCATTACGTTCTAGGAACGAATGTCAGTGTTCCGGGAACACAAGGGTGTATTGGATGGACGTCCAAGATGGACTTTTAGAGGCCTCAGTTGTGGATAGAAAATCATACATCATGCCACTTGCATTATAAGAGATATAATGTTGAAAAAAACTGGTGTGCTCATATGTACTTGCATTGTTATCTGTCCATGACATACTTGTGTTTGTAATTTTAGTCTTTATCAATTATGTATATGTGTATACTTACTCCCTGTGCCCTGCTTAGGTAATGGCCAGATACCTAGCTTGCATCGAGATACGCCCTATCCCTAGTGGCATATGGACGTATGAGGAGCACCGTGCCACTTTTGAGGTGGAGGTGAAGATTACTCTCTACCACCCTAACCCTCTGGTGCGAGTGCGACCTCGTCGATTTAGGATCCCTTTAGTCTATACTATGCATGTTCCACCCTTTTATACATATAGAGGACCACCCCCGGCTCGACCCGTGCGTCGATTTCATAGTTTTCGTTTCAGAGCTGCCACTCGTTCTTGTAACACCCTACATAATAATTACCCTTTAATTACCCCGAAATTAGGACTTTAAAAATTTATTTTGAGGAAATGATTAAGATAAATTGCCAAAATAATAGTTCACTTCATTAATGCCAGAGACACATCAGAGTTCAAAAGGCGGAAGACTTAAATGCATCAAATACATAAAACACAAGTTTAAGTACAATCAGTTCGGCAATTCCAAAAATACAAAATATTGTTTTTTGCTCGGCCAACTAGCCGAGACCCATCTAGGCTATCCGACTCTAATGACTTACTCTCCCTGTAAAGGAGAGTGATCCTGCTCGGCCGGGGACTGCGTCTGCTCGGGCTCAGTACCTGAAAAAGGGTAAGGAGGTGAGCATTACACAGAACTTAAATAAGCAGTTTCTAGAATAACATACCGAACTACCAAGTCAAACACACGTAGTCAAATAGCAAATAAATCACAAGTAATCAAACCCATATATTTCATGCATATATCAACATTTAGCTCGGTTCGCATACCCACATCCTCGTCTAGCTCGGCTCACATCATAAACCAGTTAACTCATTGCTAGCTATACCTCGGTTTATCCTCTCATGTCTCGGATTACCATCTCTATCTCGGGTTCACTACTCAATATTTCACTTTCACATAATTCGCAATCTTTTATTCTTCTCGGATGCATACACCCAGTGCATGTCTTACACCATTTAAGTCGGATATTGGAGTGTCCATAACTGCGAGTACCACAATACTCGGCTTACAGCTGCGAGCACCACAATGCTCGGCTTACGCGATCAATGCACGCACCCAGTACGCGTCTGCTATGACCAGGAACACTACCGCCGATCATTCTATGGAGTAAGGAGTGTCCATAACTGCGAGTACCACAATACTCGACTTATAGCTTCGAGCACCACAATGCTCGGCTTACGCGATCAATGCACGCACCCAGTATGCGTTTGCTATGACCAGGAACACATCCCACCGATTCCGTTCTCGGAACCTTGTGAGTCATAACTGCGAACACCACAATGCTCGACTTACAGCTGCGAGCACCACTATGTTCGGCTTACGCAATCAATGCACGCACCTAGTACGCGTCTGCTATGACCCGACCACACAACCATTTCTCTTGAAGGAAATGGAGGATTTTGGTCAAATTTCTCTGGAAACATCAACTTAGGGTTCCTAATTTCGGGTCTTGATTTCTCGAGCGTTGCTGAGATTTGAATTGAGAGTAATACACCATTGTAAAGCTCACATCTCGAGCTTTACAAAGATATATAGATTGAGAGCTGAGAGTTCGTGTAGAAGAAGAATCGGAGCCCGAACGATTGGAGGTTTTGCTGTCAAAACTCTAAAACTGAGGTCTGGAGCTGATTTCAAGCTTGAATTTTGGTAAGCTCACGAACCCTATGAACCTCAAATTCGTTCATACCTCTAGTTTATGTTGCAGAGAACCAATCCTAACCATTTTCCCCAATTTCTAAAACGTTTTTGCATGTCAAATTCTCTGGTCATGGTGCCTTGTTCAACTGTGGCTGCATGCAAAGGGTTTTGGGGGTTAGAGTGTTCTGCAAATTCCCTGTTGATTCACGACTTAGAGGTAAGGGTGAAGCTTTTAATTCACTAGAATAAGTTTAAATCATTTTAATTTAGGTTGAGAGTCAACAAAAGACTCTATGGGCATAGATGGAATTAGGTTTGAGGCTTGGAGGCCTTTCTGGATTCAAACATTGGTTTGGACAAGTTTATTAGGTTACATGCAAGCTGTACCAAAGCTGTAATTGAGCTAAATGTGCCTAGAATTGAATTTGGTATGTTGAGTTGTGGAAAAATGGATTTTATGCATAATTGATGAAATTCTATGATTCAGTGTTAAATGTTGTTAATTCTATATTGGAACATGTTTAAAATATGTAATATAAGCTCTGTTGATCATTGGTTTGGGTTGGAATTGACTATAGTTGGAAATGGTATGTTAAAACTCAATTTGCAGTATTGTCTGTCTGCAGATACTCGAGTATTTGGGATGATACTCGAGTATTTCGATGATTTTGGAAAAATTGAATTTCTGGAAACTCAAGAACACTCGATTACTCATGAAGAACACTCGAGTATTTTGATGTATTTAAAAAAATATATTTCTGGAAAATAAATAACACTCGAGTCTCATGAAGTACACTCGAGTATTTTGATGAATCTGTGAAACACTCGAGTCTTGGAAAGTTTACTCGAGTACTTTGGACCAAGGACAGAAAAGTAATTTTCTTTTAACATTCCTAAAGTAATGTCAATTAAGATCAACTATGCTTATGGGAAGGAATCATGTTCCATTAAAAGAACGGGGAAATTATTAACAACATTATAACTCACTGATGGAATAATATTGGATGCACATGATAAGATTATTGGTTAATCTTAATGGATAAATTTTGTGTGCATACATGCATGGAGAAAGGAGATGGAACTAATTCGGTGATAACTGGCTCGATGACACATTTTGGTAATGTGGGCAGCATTAGGGAATGCTGTTACGTCTTGGTGACGTTGTGTGCACACTATCCGAGCAGTTTCACAATACATGTTGGTCATGTATGTGAATTACTGGATTGAACGTTCAATGGACAATGGAAATGGGAGACATGCATCATGACACATAAATAATGGAACTCACATAATTGAATCATGTTTGTTCATTTGCATATGCATCTGGATACTTGGAACTTGCGATTGTTACTTCCTTTATTTATTCTTATTCGATTATGTGGATTATATTGCTTACCCCTTTATGCCCATTATAGGTGATGGCACGCTATCTAGCTTGCATCGAGCTGCGCCCACTCCCTAGTGGAGTGTGGTACTACGAGGACCACAGAGCCACGTTTGAGGGTGAGGTAGAGGTGACTCTATATCACCCTAACCCTTTGGCTCGTGTCCATCCTCGTAGGTTTCGCATCCCTATTATCTATACTTTGCATGTAACCCCTTTTTATACCTATCATGGACCACCCCCGACTCGACCAGCTCGTCGCTTTCATTCCTTTCGTTTTAGAGCTGCTACTAGATCTCACCCCTCTGCTTCTCGAGTGATCCGTGAGGAGACTCCTATACCTAGTCGGATGAGTCCGGTTCATGGGACTCCTTCAGGCGACCCAGTGCCCAGTGGTAGGGCACCCACTCAGTCGGACGAGGTAGAGGAAGATCCTGAGGAGGCTGAGAGTGAGGGCGAGCCAGTCGAGCACTCCACTGGGAGCTAGTGGGGAGTTGGGGATCCACCAGGTGATGCATAGTATAGATGATTAGGATGTGGGACAGGTGGAGTAGCTGCTGGAGAGTCTGGAGATGATGCTATGGAGGAGGATCACTGGACCACTGCTGGGATTTTTATGTTTTGCTCTACATATATATTGTACATATTTTTGAGAGATCTCAGTGAGGTAGTCTTTTCTTTTGGCTTTATATTATGGACTTGTATTTTATAAACTCTTGCTACCTCGACTTGACTTTGATGTATGTTGGTACTACTACATTATGATATGTATGGTTATGTTTATATATATATATATATATATATATCTTTATATAAATGGCATGAAACGTGAATTATCAAGTCAAGGTCCCTATTTTCCGCTTACTCTAATTATTGTGATTTTAGTACTGAGTTGGGAAGTTTTTAATAGTCCTAATGAAAACCCAACTTATGAAAGAAAGGATTATTTTCACCAATTGTTTTATAATAAAATTTTTATTACTTCTATACTTACTCAAGTCCATATACTCTATTCAATAAACAATAGATTAACAAATTTTCATAATATACAAAAGAGGGTGTGACACTTTTATGGTATCAGAGCACAACGGTCCTGACTCTTGATCCTCTCAAGCATAGTCTACCAGAAGATGCTACAGCTGGGTAAAGTTTCTTAGCTATTTGATTCATTTCATATAGCCTTAGTTCTATTAGTGATTGTTTAGAATTAGAACTAGATAGAGTTCAATGTTTAGATACATCTTTAACGACCTAGGTCCATAGTGTAGGCTCACTATGGCATCGCGATATAGAAACCATACGAACGATCTGCTGGAAAGGATCACCACAGTATTAGAGAATCTGCAGCAGAATCAGCATCAGCAACATCCATCTCAGCCCGTTAATCCACCTCCAGTGGGTGCGGCAGCTGTGGAAGCCAAAACTTTGTCGGATTTCAGGAACTGCAATCCCTCAAAGTTCACTGGTGGGTTTAAACCGGAAGAAGCTAATAAGTGGATCTTGGAGATGGACAAGATCTTTAGAACTTTGGAATGCTCCGACACTCAGAGGATAGTTTATGCTGTTTTCATGCTGGAAGGCGAAGCGGAACATTGGTGGAATCATACTGCTCAGTTACTTGCTCATGAAGGAAGAGAGGTAACTTGGGAAGTATTCATGGAAGAATTTCTCAAGAAGTATTTTCCTGATGATTTAAGGAGGAAGAAAGAAGTGGAGTTTCTGTAACTCAAACAAGGCAGCATGAGTGTAGGCGAATATGTTGCAAAATTTGAAGAATTGATGAAATACTCTCCTTACTATCACATGAATCCGGATGAAAGGAGCAAGTGTATTAAGTTTGAGGGAGGACTGAGACCTGAATTAAAGTCGGTGTTCAGTTATCGAAAGATTCAAAGCTTTCCTACGCTGGTTGATATGTGTAGGATGTACGAGGATGATAAAAAGGCGGAGACAGTACAGATTGTGGAAGGAAAGAAGGAACATCGGGGATATGGACCACAGAGGCGGAAGGGGCATGACCACCATCACAAAGGTCCTTATTCTCGTAACAATAGGGGAAAGGGCAAGATGTCGGATGATCGAAACACCTCTTACAATAATGCTCCTTATTGTGAGAAGTGCAGGCGTCATCACTTTGGAAAACTCTGTTGGTCCCACAGTGGGTGTTTTAACTGCGGGAAACCTGGTCATTTTTCTCGCGATTGCAAGGAACCACCCAAGAACACTCCAAGAGGACGTATGGACAAGCCAGTAACCCAAGGTCGAGTTTTTACCCTTAGTGGTGCTGAAGCGAATCAGACTCCGAGACTCGTGCAAGGTACTTATTTGCTCAATGACCAACCTTGTAGAATTTTATTCGATTCAGGAGCCACTCATTCATTTATTTCATTTGAATGTGTGAATCGTTTGAAATTGCCTGTGTTTGAATCACCCTATTGTCTCAGGGTTGAGACCCCTACTAATTCACCCGTGATAGCTTCAAAGGTGTGTCTTAATTGTAAAATTAGGATAGTAGACCGAGTCTCCCAGTTAGATTTGATCTGCTTACCTTTGTCCCAATTGGATGTAATTTTGGGCATGGACTGGATGACTAAAAATCATGTGGTTATTGATTGTGATAAGAAGACAATTTTATTCAAGCACTCAATCCTAGAGAAATATCTCTGCTTAGTCTGTGGAGGAGATTCCGATTGTTCGAGAATTTCCTGAGGTATTCCCTGAGGAAATGCCGGGATTACCACCCAAGAGGGAGATTGAATTTGGAATTGAGTTAATTCCAGGAACTGGTCCCATTTCTATTGCTCCTTATAGAATGGCACCACTCGAGATGGTCGAATTGAAGAAACAGATAGAGGAGTTGCTGCAGAAACAACTTATCAGACCAAGTGTATCCCCACGGGGCGCTCCGGTGTTGTTTGTCAAGAAAAAGGATGGAAGCCTTAGAATGTGTTATAGACAGTTGAATAAGGTGACCATAAAGAACAAGTATCCTTTGCCAAGGATTGATGATCTCATGGATCAAGTAAGAGGAGCTTCAGTGTTTTCTAAGATTGATCTGAGATCTGGGTATCATCAGATCAGGATCAAGGAGGAAGATATCCCTAAGACTGCATTTCGATCTCGATACAGACATTACGAGTATGTTGTAATGCCGTTCGGATTAACAAATGCACCAGCCATTTTCATGGACTATATGAATCAGATTTTTAGACCATATCTGGATTCATTCGTGGTAGTTTTCATTGATGACATCTTGATATATTCTAAGAATCCGGAAGAACATGCCGAACACCTCCGAGTAGTACTAAAGACTCTGAAGGAGAAGCAGCTCTACGCCAAAATCTCTAAGTGTGAGTTTTGGTTAAAGGAAGTTCAGTTCTTGGGGCATGTGATCTCGGAGGGTGGCATAGCTGTTGACCCAGCTAAAGTTGAATCGGTTTTGCAGTGGGTTCAACCAAAGACAGTCACGGAAGTCCGAAGCTTCTTAGGGCTGGCTGGGTATTATAGAAGATTTATTGAGGGATTTTCGAAGATTGCATTACCCCTCACCAAGCTGACTCGGAAGGATCAACCATTCATATGGGACGAGAAGTGTGAAAGGAGTTTTCTAATGCTTAAGGAAAGATTAACATCTTCACCAGTGTTAATCTTACCTGACCCTCACAAGGAGTATGAAGTGTACTGTGATGCATCAGGACAAGGGCTTGGGAGTGTTTTAATGCAAGAAGGAAAGGTTGTGGCGTATGCATCTCGTCAACTGAAAATTCACGAGATAAATTACCCCACCCATGATTTGGAACTTGTTGCAATAGTCTTTGCACTGAAGATATGGAGGCATTTGTTGGAGAGTGCCCTAGTGGCAATCGTATTTTCTCTTTTACTTGTACTTATTTCATGTTTATGGATCATGACTATTAATAATAATGAGGCATTTCATTTATTATATTTATGCTTTAATTGTTTAATTAAAATAGATGTAATAAAGTCCTTAGGATTATAAGTTCAATGTCATAAGAATATCAAGTACATGACTTGATAGTGAGATCTTATTGATTGATAATTATCCTTAAAGATTCCCTAGTCGAGTATTATAGTTAATAAGGACAACTATAATACATCGAGACTAGTATGTGGCAGACTGATGACTGTATCTCACCGGTCATGGATATGGGATATCAAGTCTTCACGTAAGTACACATTGGGACAATTGTGTACTGGATTGACCCGCCATGAGAATGCTACATGGGTTATTAAGTGAGTGTCATAAGCGATTCTCATAGTGACAATGGTGTACATGGTCCTTCGACTTGAAGTCGCTACGGTTCTCAACATGAGGAATTATATGGCTCAGTTAGTCATCATGTAATCAAGATGATTGATTATATTGAGAACATTGAGAGGATGGGTTTCCCACTAGGTCAAGAGTTCGCCGTTGACTTAGTTCTGCATTCCTTACCACAGAGCTTTAGTCAGTTTGTCATGAATTACAACATGAACAACATTGACAGCACTCTAACTGAGTTGTTAGGGAAGTTGAAAACTGCTGAGCATGATATCAACAAGGGAAAAACTGTATTGTTGGTTCAAAATGGAAAGGACAAAGGTAAGGCCAAAGGGAAAGCACAAAAACCTAAGGATAAGGGCAAAGCTAGAGTAGCTAAGGCTCTTAAGCCTAAAGGTGGGGTGGCTAAGGAGGGAAATTGCTTCCATTGTAACAAGGAGGGACATTGGAAGAGGAATTGCCCAGATTACCTTAAAGAGAAAGAAATGAAGAAAAGCGGAGCCTCTTCTTCAGGTATTTTTGTTATAAAAGTTAATTTTTCTGCTTCAACATCATGGGTATTAGATACTGGATGTGGATCTCACATTTGTGTTAATGTGCAGGATCTAAAAAGGTGTAGAAAATTAGCTAAAGGTGAAGTCGAACTACGAGTTGGAAATGGAGCAAGAGTTGTCGCCATTGCTGTTGGAACTTGTAGTTTAACCTTACCTAGTGGATTAGTTTTAGAACTAGAGGATGTTTATTGTGTACCTGCTATTCGTAGGAATATTATTTCAGTTTCATGTTTAGACAAAGTAGGTTTTTCGTTTTCAATAAGGAACAAGTGTTGTTCCATTTATTTGAATGAGATGTTTTTTGGCAGTGCACAATTAATAAATGGTCTTTATTTGTTAGATCTTGATCATCCAGTCTATAACATTATTGCTAAAAGGTTTAAATCAAATGATACAAACCAAACTTTTCTTTGGCATTGTCGTTTGGGCCATATAAATGAGAAACGCATTTCTAAGCTTCATAAAGATGGATTCTTAGACTCATTTGATTTTGAATCTTATGAGACATGTGAGTCTTGTTTGTTGGGCAAGATGACAAAGGGCCCATTTATTGGCAGCAGTGAACGGGCTAATGAACTTTTGGGACTCATACATACAGATGTATGTGGGCCTATGAGTTCAAATGCTAGAGGAGGTTACACGTACTTCGTCACATTTACTGATGATTTTAGTATATATTGGTATGTATATGTGATGAAATACAAACATGAAACCTTTGAAAAGTTCAAGGAATTCAAGAATGAAGTACAAAATCAACTTGGCAAAAGTATTAAAGCCCTTCGATCTGATCGAGGTGGTGAATACCTTAGCCAAGAGTTCGATGACTATCTAAAAGAGTGTGGTATAGTATCTCAACTCACTCCTCCTGGAACGCCCCAGTGGAATGGTGTTTCAGAAAGGAGAAACCGAACCTTGTTGGACATGGTTAGGTGTATGATGAGTCAATCGGACCTTCCAATCTCTTTTTGGGGACATGCTCTGCTTACAGCTGCTTTTACACTTAACTGATCCCCATCGAAAGCGGTTGAAAAGACACCATATGAGATATGGACTGAGAGGCGTCCTAGTATGTCTTTTCCCAAGATTTGGGGTTGTGATGTTTATGTGAAACGTCTACTTTCTGATAAACATAGTCCCAAATCTGACAAATGCTACTTTGTAGGATATCCCAAAGAAACTAAGGGATACTATTTCTACAATCCCACAGAAGGCAAAGTGTTTGTCGCTCACACAGGCGTATTTCTTGAAAGAGAATTTCTCTCTAAAGGAAATAGTGGGAGGAAAATAGATCTTTATGAGATTCAAGAATCCCAAAGTAGCCAAGACCAAGCGATGGATGTTGAGCAAGTTCCACAAGATGTTGTGGATGTACAACCTGCTCAAGTTACACAAGTTTTGAGTAGGTCAAGTAGGATTCCTCTTCAGCCAGAGAGATACGGATTTCTCTTGACTCAAGAGGATGACATTATGATTTTTGATCAAGATGAACCTACTACTTACCAAGAGGCTATAAACAGCCCTAACTCTGAGAAATGGCTTCAAGCCATGAGATCTGAGATGGAGTCCATGCACACCAACCAAGTTTGGATCTTGGTTGATCTACCTGATGGGGTAAAACCAATTGGGTGCAAATGGGTTTTCAAGAAGAAGACTGACATGGATGGTAATGTACATACCTTTAAAGGATGACTGGTTTCTAAAGGTTTCAAACAAGTTCATGGTATTGACTATGATGAAACTTTTTCACCGGTTGCCATGCTTAAATCCATTAGGATTTTGCTTGCTATTGCAGCATTTCATGATTATGAAATCTGGCAGATGGATGTCAAAACTGCTTTCCTTAATGGAAATCTTTTAGATGATGTGTATATGACACAGCCTGAAGGTTTTGTTGATCCAAAGCATGCTGGAAAGGTTTGTAAGCTGCAACGATCCATTTATGGATTGAAACAAGCTTCTAGGAGTTGGAATATTCGGTTCGATGATGCAATCAAACAATTTGGTTTCATCAAGAACGAAGAAGAGTCTTGTGTGTATAAGAAGGTTAGTGGGAGCGCAATTGTCTTTCTTGTGTTGTATGTGGATGACATACTACTCATCGGGAATGACATTCCTACATTACAGTCTGTCAAGACTTGGTTAGGGAATTGCTTTTCTATGAAGGATTTGGGTGAAGCAAACTATATATTAGGCATCAAGATTTATAGAGATAGATCAAGGAGATTGCTTGGCCTAAGTCAAAGTTCGTACATAGACAAAGTGTTGAAACGGTTCAACATGCAGGATTCCAAAAGGGGATCTTTGCCAATGTCACATGGTATAACCTTGTCAAAGGAACAGTGTCCTTCCACTAAGGAAGAAAGGGAATGCATGGATAGAATTCCATATGCATCTGCAATTGGATCTATCATGTATGCCATGATATGTACTCGACTTGATGTTTCGTATGCTTTGAGCATGACGAGCAGATACCAGTCAGATCCAGGTGAAGGTCACTGGACAGTAGTCAAGAATATCCTAAAGTACTTAAGAAGAACTAAGGATGCTTTCTTGGTATATGGAGGTGAAGATGAGCTGGTTGTAAAGGGTTACACCGACGCTAGCTTCCAGACTGATAAGGACAATTTCAGATCACAATCTGAATTTGTATTTTGTTTGAATGGTGGGGCTATATGCTGGAAGAGTTCAAAGCAAGAGACTGTAGCCGATTCTACAACAGAAGCTGAGTATATAGCTGCATCAGAAGCAGCAAAGGAAGTGGTTTGGATTAAGAAGTTCATAACTGAACTTGATGTTGTTCCTAGTATTGAGTTTCCAGTGGACCTCTATTGTGACAACAATAGAGCCATTGCGCAAGCTAAGGAACCGAGATCTCACCAGAAATCCAAACATATACTTCGGCGTTTTCACATCATTCGAGAGATAATTGACAGAGGAGATGTGAAGATATGCACAGTTTCAACAGATGATAATATTGCTGATCCACTGACTAAACCTCTTGCCATAAAAAAGCATGAGGGACATGTTAGGGCTTAAGGTATTAGATACATGAACGATTGGCTCTAGTGCAAGTGGGAGATTGTTGGAGAGTGCCCTAGTGGCAATCGTATTTTCTCTTTTACTTGTACTTATTTCATGTTTATGGATTATTACTATTAATAATAATGAGGCATTTCATTTATTATATTTATGCTTTAATTGTTTAATTAAAATAGATGTAATAAAGTCCTTAGGATTATAAGTTCAATGTCATAAGAATATCAAGTACACGACTTGATAGTGAGATCTTATTGATTGATAATTATCCCTAAAGATTCCCTAGTCGAGTATTATAGTTAATAAGGACAACTATAATACATCGAGACTAGTATGTGGCAGACTGATGACTGTATCTCACCGGTCATGGATATGGGATATCAAGTCTTCACGTAAGTACACATTAGGACAATTGTGTACTGGATTGACCCGCCATGAGAATGCTACATGGGTTATTAAGTGAGTGTCATAAGCGATTCTCATCGTGACAATGGTGTACATGGTCCTTCGACCTGAAGTCGCTACGGTTCTCAACATGAGGAATTATATGCTTTCACGCAATCAAACGTCATCTTTAACTAGGTGATCATAACGGTTGTAGTCGGGTATATGACAAATCATGTAGAGGGATGTGAGTGACGTAGATGGGATTTGTCCATCCTTATCAATAGGAATTATATCTCTGGGCCCCTTGATTGAGTGAGATGGTGAAATGTATGGCCATACTCAAGACCGTCAGTATGAGATATTGACGAGACTTGTTTAGACGCGTCTACTCAGGGATCAAGAAACCATAGGTTACACTATTCATGGGTGACACGTTCCATGCCATGAGTGTAACTATGATATTTGGACAAAGGGATTAAACTTACACATGTTCATTGGTCACAGTAAAAGGTTTAGTCAAATCACAAACATTCCTGTCACTTGGGTAGCAATGATGTGTTGCTAGATACCGCTCATTGCTTGTAAAGTTAAAATGTGATTTTAACATTACTGCCAACGTTACAGGAACCTAGAGGGTCACACACTAAGAGCAGATAAAATTGGAGATATTACATTTGATAAAAATACAATAGTTGTATTTTTATAAAATTAAATCTTTCTAATATGATTAAGATATGATTCGTTTTATCTTTATGTATAAGATATAAATTTGATTTTATCTTCTACATATAAGATAGAATTCGAATTTATCTCCTAAAAAGCCCAACCAGTTGGTCTGATAATATTATAAATATAATATTATTAGCTTTAGGGAAATAAAAAAAAGAGTAATATGTCAGATTAGTCCTTGACTTTGTAAGCATCGGTCAAGTTAGTCCCTGACTTTATCAAAATAGCAATTTAGTCCCTGAGATTTCATTTTAATTCACATACGTCCCTATCTTTATCCCATTTTAAAGCAAATACATCCCTGCGATAATGACGGCAGGGACTAACTTGATCGACGTTCTCCTATCTCAGGGACTAAATTGCTATTTCGATAAAGTCAAGGACTAACTTGACCCACACTTACAAAGTCAGGGACAAATCTGACATATTACTCAAAAAAAAGGAGGTGTGAGACACAGAACGGTAACCCTAGCCGTCATATTAGAGAGTGAGTCATACACAGACTCTCTCTTCTCTACTAGCATTGAGAAGAGAGACGTGACTCCAATTTGGAATTTGTTCGTGTGGATACCAATAGAGGCACAACATATTGACGTGCTCGTGATTGACGAAGCGTTCGTGATAAGATTCGTTGGTCTCCTCTTCCCTGCAAAAGGTAATTTTATTCACTATCTCAAATCATGCTTTCACATGGATCCTGGATGGAAATAGGATTTATTTTTTTTTCCCGCTGCGTTTGTCGCATCTTATTTCCTAACAGCATTATCTCTATGGCACTACATTTCGGGTGTTTAGTGACCATAAGAGTTTGAAGTATTTATTTGATCAAAAGGAGTTAAATATGAGGCAGCGGCGGTGGATGGAATTTTTAAAAGACTACGACTTTGAGCTTCACTACCATCCTGGTAAGGCCAATGTTGTAGCAGACGCTTTGAGTCGTAAAGCTATTTATACAAGCTCCATAATGATTAAAGAAGTGGCTTTGATTGAAGAGTTTCAGGATCTAAGTCTGGTGATGCAAGTGGAACCAAGTCACATTAAGATGGGCATGTTGCAAATTTCTAGCGAATTCTTGGCTCGAATTCGAGAATTGCAACATGAAGATCAGGAACTATTGGAAAAGAGGGAGCTGATGAAAGAAGGAAAAGAGTCGGATTTCTCGGAAGGGTCGGATGGAATTCTTCGTTTTAAAACAAGAATTTGCATACCGAAGAACTCGGAGATTAGGAGGCTGATTTTGGATGAGGCACATAAAAGTCAGATGAGCATGCACCCTGGATCGACAAAGATGTACCGGGATTTGAAAAGCATGTTTTGGTGGTCGGGCCTTAAGAAGGACGTTGCGGATTATGTAGCGTCATGTTTCGTTTGCCAAAAAGTTAAGGTGGAACATCAGAAACCTGGAGGAATGTTGCAACCCCTGGATATTCCACTATGGAAATGGGATAGTATTTCCATGGATTTTGTAACTGGACTGCCAAAGACAGTTGCAAACCATGATGCAATCTGGGTAATTGTGGATCGTCTTACTAAGTCAGCGCATTTCATTCCGGTGAATATGCGCTATTCTATGGAAAAACTTACCCAACTTTATATTCGGGAAGTGGTACGATTGCATGGAGTGCCATCCAGTATTATTTCGGATCGTGATCCGAGGTTTATGTCTAGATTCTGGTCAAGCCTGCATCAAGCTTTGGGGATGAGGCTTAAGATGAGTTCAGCATATCACCCTCAGACAGATGGGCAAACCGAAAGGACCATTCAAACTTTGGAAGATATTTTGCGAGCGTGTGTGTTGGAAGAACGAGGAAGTTGGGATCAGATTTTACCACTCGCAGAATTCACATACAACAATGGATATCATACAACTATCGGTATGGCACCGTTCGAGGCATTGTATGGGAGAAAATGCCAAACCCTGCTATGTTGGTTTCAAGTGGGGGAGAATTTACATCTTGGCCCAGATGTGGTGCAACAGACAACCGAAAAGATCAGAATGATTCAAGAAAAGATCAAGGCTGCGGATAGTCGTCAGAAAAGTTATGCTGATCAAAGAAGAAGTCCTTTAGAATTTGCAGAAGGCGACCATGTATTTCTCAGGATTGTACCGCTGAAGGGTGTGAGTAGAGCGTTGAGACCTCAAAAGCTTTCGCCTAAGTTTATAGGTCCCTACCAAATCCTTAAGCGAGTAGGACCGGTAGCTTACCAAATAGCTCTCCCACCATCTTTAGCCAACCTGCACAATGTTTTTCATGTATCTCAATTGAAAAAGTTCGTGCATGATCCAACCGCGATCCTTCAGATCCGTCCAGATGACTTAACCATACGAGAAAACTTAACCTTTAAGGCTGACCCAGTTCAAATTGAAGATAGGAGGACCAAACAGCTTAGAGGAAAGGAGATTCCGTTAGTCATAGTCGTGTGGCAAAGTGGATATGTGTATGAAACAACTTGGGAATTAGAGGATCGAATGCGTAAGGAGTATCCTGAGTTATTTTTGTAAGTTAAATTTCGGGGATGAAATTCCTATTAAATGGGGGAGTAGTGTAACACCCCAAATTTTCATCCCCTGATGTAATGAAAATTTTGATTATGAAAGGTTATTTCATAATTATTTTCTAATTAATTTAGATTAATTATGTGTTAGTATGGGTGCTCATAGGAAGTGGAAAATATTTTGATAAAAATATTTTATGTAAAAAATAAAGTTTTTACATACTAACCCTGAATGAGGACCTAGAAACAATATTAGAAAAGTCTTGGAGGGAAGGGCATTAAAATAAATATTTTTGAAAATTGACCAGAATACTCGAGTATTCCTGGAAACACTCGAGTAATCGAGTCAGTGGAGAACTCGTTAGTGCGTTTGATGAGTCAACACGCGACGATTCCCTTTCGTTGACACGAAAACACACCCAGAACACATTATGGAGTATCGTGGCGAGCTGCATGATCATTAGAAGTGTCTATATAAGCTCATGGTTGAAGGAAATGGAGGATTTTGGTCGAATTTCTCTGGAAACATCAACATAGGGTTCCTAATTTCGGGTCTTGATTTCTCGAGCGTTGTTAAGAATTGAATTGAGAGTAATACACCATTGTAAAGCTCACATCTCGAGCTGTGAGCTTTACAAAGATATATAGATTGAGAGTTGAGAGTTCGTGTAGAAGAAGAATTGGAGCCCGAACGATTGGAGGTTTTGTTGTCAAAACTCTAAAACTGAGGTCTGGAGCTGACTTCAAGCTTGAATTTTGGTAAGCTCACGAACCCTATGAACCTCAAATTCGTTCATACCTCTAGTTTATGTTGCAGAGAACCAATCCTAACCATTTTCCCCAATTTCTAAAACATTTTTGCATGTCAAATTCTCTGGTCTTGGTGCCCTGTTCAACTGTGGCTGCATGCAAAGGGTTTTGGGGGTTAGAGTGTTCCAGCCAATTTCTCTGCAAATTCTCTGTTGATTCACGACTTAGAGGTAAGGGTGAAGCTTTTAATTCACTAGAATAAGTTTAAATCATGTGAATTTAGGTTGAGAGTCAACAAAAGACTCTATGGGCATAGTTGGAATTAGGCTTGAGGCTTGGAGGCCTTTCTGGATTCAAACATTGGTTTGGACAAGTTTATTAGGTTACATGCAAGCTGTACCAAAGCTGTAATTGAGCTAAATGTGCCTAGAATTGAATTTGGTATGTTGAGTTGTGGAAAAATGGATTTTATGCATAATTGATGAAATTCTTTGATTCAGTGTTAAATGTTGTTAATTCTATATTGGAACATGTTTAAAATATGTAATATAAGCTCTGTTGATCATTGGTTTGGGTTGGAATTGACTATAGTTGGAAATGGTATGTTAAAACTCAATTTGCAGTATTGTCTGTCTGCAGATACTCGAGTATTTGGGATGATACTCGAGTTTTTCGATGATTTTGGAAAAATTGAATTTCTGGAAACTCAAGAACACTCGAGTACTCATGAAGAACACTCGAGTATTTTGATGAATTTAAAAATATATATTTCTGGAAAATAAATAACACTCGAGTCTCATGAAGTACACTCGAGTATTTTGATGAATCTGTGAAACACTCTAGTCTTGGAAAGTTTACTCGAGCACTTTGGACCAAGGACAGAAAAGTAATTTTCTATTAACATACCTAAAGTAATGTCAATTAAGATCAACTATGCTTATGAGAAGGAATCATGTTCCATTAAAAGAACGGGGAAATTATTAACAACATTATAACTCACTGATGGAATAATATTGGATGCACATGATAAGATTATTGGTTAATCTTAATGGATAAAATTTGTGTGCATACATGCATGGAGAAAGGAGATGGAACTAATTCGGTAATAACTGGCTCGATGACACATTTTGGTGATGTGGGCAGCATTAGGGAATGTTGTTACGTCTTGTTGACGTTGTGTGCACACTATCCGAGCAGTTTCACAATACATGTTGGTCATGTATGCGAATTACTGGATTGAAAGTTCAATGGACAATGGAAATGGGAGACATGCATCATGACACATAAATAATGGAACTCACATAATTGAATCATGTTTGTTCATTTGCATATGCATCTGGATACTTGGAACTTGCGATTGTTACTTGCTTTATTTATTCTTATTCGATTATGTGGATTATATTGCTTACCCCTTTATGCCCATTATAGGTGATGGCACGCTATCTAGCTTGCATCGAGTTGCGCCCACTCCCTAGTGGAGTGTGGTACTACGAGGACCACAGAGCCACGTTTGAGGGTGAGGTAGAGGTGACTCTATATCACCCTAACCCTTTGGCTCGTGTCCGTCCTCATAGGTTTCGCATCCCTATTATCTATACTCAGTCGGACGAGGTAGAGGAGGATCCCGAGGAGGCTGAGAGTGAGGGCGAGCCAGTCGAGCACTCCACTGGGAGGCAATGGGGAGTTGGGGATCCACCAGGTGATGCATAGTATAGATGATTAGGATGTGGGACAGGTGGAGCAGCTGCTGGAGACTCTGGAGATGATGCTATGGAGGAGGATCACTAGACCACTGTTGGGATTTTCATGTTTTGCTCTATATATATATATATTGTACATATTTTTGAGAGATCTCAGTGAGGTGGTCTTTTCTTTTGGCTTTATATTATGGACTTGTATTTTATAAACTCTTGCTACCTCGACTTGACTTTGATGTATGTTGGTACTACTACATTATGATATGTATGGTTATGTTTATATATATATATATATATATCTTTATATAAATGGCATGAAATGTGAATTATCAAGTCAAGGTCCCTATTTTCCGCTTACTCTGATTATTGTGATTTTAGTACTGAGTTGGGAAGTTTTTAATAGTCGTAATGAAAACCCAACTTATGAAAGAAAGGATTATTTTCACCAATTGTTTTATAATAATATTTTTATTACTTCTATACTTAATAATATACAAAAGAGGGTGTGATAGAAAGTATGAATGACAATAAGAGGAGGAGGAGTTGAATGTAAAATAAAAGCGATGGATGGAGTTTCTTAAAGATTATGGCTTTGAACTCCATTATCATCGTGGCATAGCAAACGTAGTTGCAGACGATTTGAGCTGAAAGACTATTTATGTGAGCTTAATGATGGTCAAGGAGGCTATTCTGATTGAGGAATTCAGAGACCTATGTCTGGAAACCCAAGAGGAACCCTCTAGTATTAGATTGGGAATGTTGCCAATCACCAACGAATTCTTGAATTGGATTCGTGAATTTCAACCAGGAAATGAGGAGTTAGATTCCTATGAAGAAACGAATGAGATTTAATCTTTGAAATTAAAGTCAGGGATTATGGATATTAGAAAATATATTATGGAAGTAAGGGATTTAGGAAGTGTTTTCTGGTACAACCTAGATGAGAAATCCAAAGGCATGAACTTCAGGAGTAGATTATGATCGAACCCAAGTTAGCTATCAATTATCAAGGAAGAAGGAATTTCTCGATGTTGGTAAGCATGTATGAGGACTATGGGAAAGTACATAAAATTCATGCGAGAAATGTCTGAGTTCAGAATAGGAGAAAGAATGATGAAATACAGGCCCAACTGGAGAAAGAGGAAAAAGTAAATGGGAGAATATCAACCACGGAAATATCAAGGTTAAGGAATCCTTGATTGAAGAAAAGTGACTAAGGAGGAAATAGGGAAGGGAACATTTGTCCATCTCAAGGTAATAATGTGAGGCACATCACTTGGAGTTTAGTTGTGATGTACCTAAGGGAATAGTAAATTCCGATTGTAGGAAGCTGGAGTATTATTCACCGAATTGTCTTGAAAGAAAAGGTGAGAAAGGATTGGACAGCAAGCGAATCCAGCACGAGAAGAATTCACCGACTGAGATGAGAGTTGAGTGTAATCCTGACGTAAACAACCCAAGCCTATCTCTTCCTTTGATCTGAGTTAACGTAGTTAAATGTTTCCAATTACGTTAATCTAATCGTTTGAGAATATCAATATCCTGTTGGAAGTTCAACTTCAATCTTTCTGTGATCAAAACCTTTATCACAGTTGGATGTGATAAATCGCTGTGGACACTACAGAAATAGAAAGATCAGTTATGGCTAGAGAGATTAACAACCACCAGGATAGGACAAATCTTTGTCTCCCCAACGGAAATGTCTCTAGAACTTGACTATCTAACTAAGTCTGATAGTGATAATTACCCTATCTTTAAGTTCATCTAACTTAAAGACCTGTCGTATGGTCTTTCATGCGAAAAATTATATCTGAAAGGAATGATTTTGTTACTAATGGTTTGAATATTAGGACTGATCACCCTAATGTCTCAAATTATTAAGGAATAAAGTCATACAAATGTTTCTTTGATCGTGCTCAAGAGATCAGAGTGCGCAGCCCAAAATGTATTTCCAAAAAGTTGATTGAAAAGTGTATTATTCAAAACAGTATTTCTTTTAAAAGAAATTCTTTCACATAAGAGTTTTATACAAAAAATCCTTGTGGTTTAGTTTGGAAAGTTTTTCCTGAAGGGTTTTATTTGAAATGTTTCAAAATACAAGGATTATATCGAAACTCTTTTAAGTGGGGGAGGACCCTAAAAAACGAATTTTTGGAAACAAGATGAAGTTTCTAGTATAAAAACACTTTGGAAAAGCGGAAAATTTCAGAAGATGAATTTCGGGGACGAAATTCCTTTTAAGTGGGGGAGTAGTGTAAACCCCTAATTTTTGTCTCCCAAATAACCGAGAAATTAATTATAACAATTAATTTATAATTTATTTATATTAGTTTTATTTATATTAGTTTTAAAGGGCATAAGTTGAAATGGTTAAGTGGCTTGGAGGCCAATATGAGCTCAATTATTGTTATGAGCAATGTTATCTAGATGCATGCAAGCTATATTGATGTTGGATTCATGACTTATTTGGGTATTCTGTGAATTGATGCATTAAGTTGTGAAATATGTGCAATTATGTGCAATTTGAGTATATAAATTGAATGCATGCAAGATAAATATGTTTATGTGATTGAACACACTAGTATTAAGGTATGTAAACTCTATTTATGAATGAAATTGGTTAGATTTGAGTATGGTAGAAAATGGTATGCAAAACCTCATTTTTCAGTGTATGTTTTGCCAAATCTAACCAGTTAGTCGAAATTTGTAACAGGTTAGATACTGTCAATTTTCAAAGAAAATGAATTTCTGAAATTGGCTAAGTATCCATACCATTTGTACTCAAGTTTAAGCTAGAATTTCATACAAAGACCAATCTAAAACTATGTGTTTAAGCACTGTTTGGTTTAGATTGGAGGTTATGAGTTAATACCTTAATATCAAAGGATAATTTCAAGAGGAAATTATGCATAAATGAAAATTGGATTATGACTTAGATCTTTTGAATGATATTATGTGTTGAACTTGAGGTATTCTGTTATGCTAAGACCTTGTTATTGGATTGAGAAGAGAATTTAAGAAAAGATTCTTGGAAAATCAGTGGTTTTATATTCAGGTCTGTAATTCTAACCGGTTAAGTAATGATGTAACCGGTTAGTACCTGAAACTTAAAAATAAAAGTTAAGTTTTTGAATAAGGGTTGCTAATACCAATGATTATATTCTCTCAATCCAGGTCTATGAGCATATGTTAAATTTAAATTCAAAGGTGAATTTTATGAGTAAAGCCATACCTCAAGATATCATTCAGAAGTTGTGTTTTCTAAGTCATAATAATGGAATTAATGGGAACATGACTCTGTACTCTAGGAGTACCAAACTGATGCAACCTACTTGATGACACATTCTGGGAATGTGGCCATTGTCTGGGACATGGTTTCTTGGATACGTTCTGGGAACGTGATGCACACTCCGGGAGTGGTGCTTGATTATATTCCAAGTATGGTTTTCGATACGTTCTGGGAAGGTATGTTAGTGTTCTGGGAACACATTGGTATAATAATAGAATTAAAGATAAAACCAACCTTGATGATTGTGCATTCATATAGAATGGAAGTTTGGTTGGTAGGAACGATTATCATATTCTGGGAATATGAGGAGGGTACTCCGGGAGTACCAAATTATAACCTACTTGATGACACATTATAGATATGTGGCCAGTGTCTGGGACCTGGTTATATACGTTCTGGGAACGTATGATAATGTTCTGGGAACACATTGATATGCAACCTACTTGATGACACATTATAGATATGTGGCCAGTGTCCGGGACCAGGTTTTTATGCGTTCTGGGAACGTGATGCACACTCTGGGAGTGATGCTTATTTATCCAAGTATGGTTTGCTACACGTTCTGGGAACGTGGTGCACACTCTGGGAGTGTTGCGTATTTATCCAAGTATGGTTTGGCATTACGTTCTAGGAATGAATGTCAGTGTTCCTGGAACACAACGGTGTATTGGATGGACGTCCAAGATGGACTTTTAGAGGCCTCAGTTGTGGAAGAAAATCATGCATCATGCCACCTGCATTGAAAGAATTATTATGATTAACCGGGTGTTCTCATATGATTATGCATCATGATTTGCTACATGTTGACTTGCGGATGTTAGTTTTATTCTCATTTAATTATGCGAATATGTATAGCTAACCCCCATGCCCTTATTAGGTGTTGATCGTGCATATAGCTTACACAAAAATCTGTAAAGGGAGATGTCTCTTAGGGCATGTAGAGTGTAGAAAGTGTGGGTTGAGGACCCGTTGTGCAGATATCGAGGATCCGACCAGAAGGATGTTTGGACAAAGGACCAGTGACCACTCTATAACATTGCTATTTTTTAATAGAATTTATATGATACATATTTTGGAAAAAGGGTATCATAAGAGGAATTCAGTTTCATAATTATATCTATTTGGTATTAATGGACTTGTTACACTTGATATATTTTGGGGGTATAATATGATGATTTTACTATGTTTCCGCAAACTCTAATTTTTTTAGTCAACCTCATTATTAATCAAGTGTTTGTGAAAAGGAATTTTTGTAACATCCCTAATTTTAATCCCTAATATAATTATAAGTTTTACCGAATTAAATATTTGTTTCTTGAAAATTTATCATTTAGTTGTTGGGTATTTTCCTAAAAATACACTATGTTAATTATGCAAGTATACTTGATTATATTTTAAAGTAAATTCATTTGAAACAATTACCCTATCTAAAACATAGACTTTCTATTCTTTACTTTGGTACTTATAAAGATACAATACTAAATGAATTTTTGTTATTTCCTAATATTCAAATAATTTTTAAACCTTATAGTTTTCCTATATGATGCTAGAGTTTTACTATTAATATTCTGGGGATATTAAATAAATAAAAGTGAGTCAAAACATAGAAAACTAAAAATTAAAAAAAAAATAAAAATATAATAACAATACTAAGAAAAAAAAAGAAAAGAAGTGATAAGTGTGTGCAGTGTGATGAAGAGGAGAAGAACCCTCTTCTTCTTCGTGGGTTGCCGCCACCAACGTTACCCCCCTTTCCTTGATTCTTCTCCTTCGTTTTCTTCTTCTTCATTGGAGCTTAGCTACTTTCTCTCTCACATTTTTCTCTCTCTCCGATCCTATATCTCTCTCTCCTTCCTTGTCGGTTTCTCTCCCTCCGCCACGGTCTCTCTCTCTTCGTCGCTGCCTCACCCACGACATCGCCATGCTCGCGCCCTTCTCTGCTGACGAAACCGCGCGCTCACGCCGTCCTCCCTCTCCTCCCGTCGCGAGCTACCACCGTGAGAAGAAGCTCGATCCGCCGCTGGTCGTTCTGTTCGTCGTCGCCGCTGACTCCGGGGTGTTGTGGTGTTCGATGATGTCGTTGGCGCCTGGGAGCTTGAAGGTTGTTCTCTCTCTCTTTCCCCGGTTCAGATCTGTGACGTTCTCGCCACCGACGCCGGTCGGGAATGCCGGGGCTGTGAAGCGGTGAACCGATCTTGCCTTTATTGCTTCAAAACCATATTTGAGGGTATATTTCTAATACCTTTTTAATTACTCTATGTTGTGTTTTAATTTTTAGTACTAATGCTAATTTTAATATTATTGGTAATTGGTAATAATTATAAAATGTTAAATTGTTTTAGGATGTTGTTTTGGAAAAAAAATATAATAATTGGTACTGCGGTTTAGTGTTGATTTTTTATTATACATATATTGATAATGATTTCCATTGGTTACTTTGACTTGGGATACCATCGAATTAAACTTTATGTCAAATGAATTGTTTTAAAGAGTATTTTAGTTAAACGTGTTGGATTCCTAAGTAAGTGAGCTGTCGCTTAGCTTGGTTGAGTTGTCCCTGAGCTAAACGATACCTCAGTTAATTAGGAAACTAATATAGTTGACATAATGTTAATTCAAGTTAGGACGTTGAATATTAATTTCAAACTGAAGGGAAGTGAAACTGTTTTAATGTTATAATTATGAATTGGACTTATTTTTTAATCAAGAACACTTTCTTTTAGTTTGGAATTAATAGTGTTGAATAACAACCTTTGATTTTGTGGTTTCAAAAACTAAAACTAATTAACTTTAATGAATTTTTGGTGATTATGTTAGTTTCAAAATGTTACGTATATTTTCGATAGAAAGCTATACTAATTATTAAAGAGACAATGATCTTAATTTGAAATCCAATGTTATTTTGGTTTGTAAATTATAGTTAAATGATTTCTTGATTTGGAAAACTTACGAAAATACTCTACTTTGATATATGATAAGTATATACCGAGATTTTAATTTGAGTCGTTTTTGGTGCATTAAATTGATTACTATATGATTTAATAATATAGTTAGACTACGAAGGAGCTTTAGGACAAACACAAGCGATAACAATGGGCCACGATATGTGCGAGTATCGGTATATGGAAAGGAGTGCGTTGTGAAAAGCTAAGAGTTAAAGCAATTACAGGTAAGGGGTTCTTTACCTTGCTTTAGAGAGTATTTTCTAATTAGTATATAGTGATTGCTAAGAATATGTGTTAGTGTATGATTTATTATTAGATGAAAATTAATAAGTAAATGTTGAATGTGTGAATGTGTGGAAATCATGCTAATAATTGTGATTAAATGTTGTTGTGTAATTTTATTATGAATGTCTATATGAGAAAGTGAAATATATGCATATTTGTGGCTACGTGAGTATGTGAGTTATTGTGATGATTGGAAGTTGTACGTAATTATTTATTGGTTTTTAATTTGAAGGTGTATTTGGAAAAATATGACAAGATTAAAGGAAATTGTGGAATTAATAAAGGTTGATACAAAAAGAGAATAATTTGTTTATGATTTAAAAGATTAAAGGCAAGTTAAGTGGTGACCCAGATCTTGTAAGACGTTGTCCGGGTTGTGGGACTGTACGCAAAGACTGGTATAATTCAGGTCTTGTAAGACGTTGTCCGGGTTGTGGGACTGTACGCATAGACCAGTGTGTTTTCATGTCTTGTAAGACGTTGTCCGGGTTGTGGGACTGTACGCATTGACTGGTTCGGTTTGAGGTCGTGTAAGTCGTTGTCCGGGTTGTGGGACTGTACGCATCGACTGATTTGATTTGATGTCTTGTAAGACGTTGTCCGGGTTGTGGGACTGTACGCATAGACTTGTGTGATCCAGATCTTGTAAGACGTTGTCCGGGTTGTGGGACTGTACGCATAGATCGCGTAAGACGCCATAGAGCGCAGCTGTAAGACGTTGTCCGGGTTGTGGGACTGTACGCAATGATGGATCCACGTGAATAAACTTCCAAATGTTATGAGAAACTCAAGGTATATGTAAAGAGAAAAGAAATTATGGAAATCAAGAGAATTGATGAAAAAGGCATATGTGTGAATCATGTGAAAAATACATGTGGTAAAAGATTAGTGAATGGTGCAAAGAAAGAATTGTGATGTTATATATGAGATTAAGAAATATGTAAATTTGTATAGTTTGGAAATGTATGAAATAATGAAATTAAAACTATGAAAGAACTATTTTATTATGGAAATGAAAATAATTGAATTGATTGGGAATGCTTATTGGACTATGTGCAATATATGGCTAAATGTGTTTGACTTAGTAGGTCATTATGTCTTGTTAGACACTACTTTCTACTTCATGTGTAAAGCTCACCCTTACAACCAATTTTTCTAGGTTCAAAGTTTGAGCTGCACTATATTTGGCTGAGCAGGAGTACACTCCACCTAGTGGAGTGTAAACTAGCTTAGAAGAGAGAGTTATTTTACTTTGTTTTTATTTTGTCATAAATAAGTCTTGTTTAGTTTTATTTATTTTTCATCCGTGAGAGCCTTGTGGAGGTTTTATTTGGTTACCAGAGCACGGAAAGTAAATCAAATTATTTATAAATATTGTCTGGACCGTGCTGGTTGACAGGTTTATAAATGTTATTTTTGGGAAAGTCCGATAAACAGAGGAGATTTTGTCCGTTTTTCCGGAAAAATATTCTTAAGTATTTTAATTTAAAAAAAAAATTTCAAGTCCTAATTTCGAAATCAACTTAATTTTTAGTAATTAATCTATTTTAATATAAGGGTGTTACAATTTTCAAGGTAAGGAAAAATTCTTATTTTCAGATCTTTTTCCAACGATAACAAGTCCAAGTATTCATAAACTTATTACTTTTCTTATAAAGTAAGATGATATACAAGGAGTGTTACATCATCAAACACACAAAATCATGTAATTATTTCTTCTTTTTCTTAGCAAAACCGTAAGCTACCACTTGGAAAATAATCAAGCTTTAATTTATTTCCTTTACTTAAATCAAATCAAAATCACACAAGAACATGGAACACATATCAAATTCTCACAAAATAAAAAGCATGGATTTTAATCTAAACTTGACCGGATACATCATAAACACATAGATTAAATCTTGTTCATGCAAATAAAATTGTTTTAAAGTTTGTCTCCCTAATTTTCTTCTAAAAACCGAGGCATGTAACAAAAGAACACATAGTCTTTTCATTTTAAAATCAACATGCAAGGTTAAATCCTAAGCTTTCCTAACAGAACATGTAAAAGTCATAAATCAACATAAACATTTTCAATTTATTGTCAAAGGAATCATAAAAATAACTTTCCAAAGTCAAACACTCACATGCATGCATATAAATCATATAGGTCAAGTCATGAATTTAACATAGTAGCACAAATCAAAGATAAAATCATTTTAAAAGGCATCTCAACAGCAGATAACTTTAGTCTCTCCATGCAATTGACAGAAATAAAAGAGTGTGTAGCTCCACAGTCAAATAGAATACCGCATGCAATATCATTTATATGACCAATACCTCGAATAAGCTCATCAGCCTCTGTCACCTCCTCTCCATCAGAAGTGTACACCTTCCCTTTCTGAAGTGGGCGGCCATCAGCAATCCGCTGCGCCCTAGTCACATTTGCTTCTTTCTTAACTGCATTCTGCGGGCAATTCATTGAAACATGGCCGGGCTGTCCACACTTAAAGCAAGTGATATTCGATTGATTCTGAGTCCAACATACACCCCTATGCTGCTTGCCACAATGAGGATAGGGCGGAATAGGACCGGGAGAACCCCCCATAGGGCCCGCTCTAGGCTGTGGATAGGGGCCTGGCCGCTGCACCGCTCCCTTGCCCTTCATAGGACAAACACTTCTCTGAACAGCCTTGCTTTTATCTTCTGCCATTTTCCTCTTAAGCCCCTTCTCATAAGTACTCGCCATGTTGACCAAACGGGCCAAATTATCAATATTGCGATACTCGCATGAATGGTGAATGTCAGTCCTAAGTCCAGATTCAAACTTGACGCATTTGCCGCGCTCACTGGCATCCCGATAGTCAGAGAATCGGATGAGATCTTCAAATCTAGCTGCATAATCCCCAACTGACATAGAGCCCTGAGTCAACTGAAGAAAGGCAATCTCCTTCTCCCTTCTCACGTCTTCAGGGAAATACTTCCCTAGAAAAAGACCCTTGAATACTTCCCAAGGAACCACCGGATTGGCTGCCTCCAATCCCCTCCTCTGCTGGTCCCACCAATGCTCAGCCTCATTGGTTAGCATAAATTCCGCCAGACGCACATGCTGCTCCATGGGTGGGTGAATAGAGCGGAGGATCTTCTCGATCTCCTGAATCCATCTCTGGGCTCCATCAGGGTCATTTCCACCCTCAAAGCGAGGTGGATCATTCTTGCGGAACCTAGCCATCCAGTCCACCTCTACTGGAGCGGGTTGCATAGCTGCTGCAGCTGCCATCTGCTCTCCTTGCTGTTGCTGCATCTGTGACAGATGCTCCAGAATGGCTGCAAGCCCATCATTAGCAGCCCTCCTTCCCGCCATAATGCTTAGCCAAAGAGAGCAGAAAAATAAGACTTAAATATTTAATGTATACATAGTACTATAATCATACTACTAAATTCCTAAACTTTTACTAGGAGCATTCATTACTCGCTAGGTGAGTAATCGTCTGGAGTTTGCATAACTCCAAGGCCGAGGAGAAACTGCTCTGATACCATAAATGTAACACCCTATAATTAATTACCGTTAATTCCCCTTATATTAAAAATATGAACTTAAAAATTCATTTTTAAATTATAAAAATCAACCGTCAAACGGACAGAGTTTCGTTTGTTTTTCGGACTTTTCTAAATCTTCAACCTGATAAACTCATGTATATAATATCAACAATAGCCAGCAGGGCTCAAATATAAATATATGCATCACATAGTTGCCCCATGGGCTCAAGTGTAAATCATCAGCCTCAGTATGTCAGAGTACCAGCAGAAATGCAAAATATGTGAATCAAGAGACCATAACAGCAACTATGCCCAAAAAGGAATCATAAACCATGCACAAAAGAAACTAATCCTAAGCCTCTCTCAAAAGCATATACAGCCCATATACATCAAATGAATACGGAGGCTTAGGCCAAAACAAATATATCTAAAACCCAACCCTACTCTCCCTGTGAGGGAGGGAGAGTAATCCTGCTCGGCTGATCCTGGTGTGTACTCCAACTCAGTACCTGAAAAATGGTAAGGAGGTGAGTATTACACAATAAAATAGGGAAGCAGTCTCTATTATGCTATACTGAACCACCAAGCCAAACACATCTAATCATGTAGTGCATATAATCCAATGAGCATTCCCAAACAGTTCAATTACATTCTTTCCACATTAAAGTAGTTCTCTTGTAGTTTTAATTCCCATAGTCCATGCATTTCCATAATATACAAGTTACATAGTCCTCCATCTCATTTACTTTCCCTAATTCATACAATTATAACTCACACAATTTGTTATCTTTCTCAACTTTACTAATTTCACATGCTCTTTTCTCATACTCTTGGAAGCTTTCATAGCATTTTTAGAATTTATCACGGGGATCCATCATTGCGTACAGTCTCCTAAGGACAACGTCTTATAGCTGCACACAATGTGTGTCTTACGCGGTCTATGCGTACAGTCTCCTAAGGACAACGTCTTACAAGATCTGGAGTAGCACAATCCAATTATAACATTATTAATATATGGTGTGTGTGTGTCCATAACTGCGTACAGTCTCCTAAGGACAACGTCTTACAACTGCGCACAATGTGCGTCTTACGTGATCTATGCGTACACTCTCCTAAGGACAACGTCTTACAAGATCTGGATCACATACTCTTTTTCCTTTAAATCTTTTAACAATTTATTTCGCTTATTCCATCTCTTTGTACTCATTCTCATTAGTTCCATTTTATCATCTCAGCATACTTTTAAATTCCCAAAAATACAGGGTAATTTCTAAGGGACATTCATGCCAATATCAAATATCATAATCATTACAACAACTCACATACTCACGTAACCACAAATATTGCATATATTTCACTTCTCAGGTAGACATACATAATAAAATTACACAACAACTAATCACAATTATTAACATGATTTCCACACAATCATTTACACATTTAGCATATGCTTATACTTTTAATTTTTCCAAGGAAATATTTATTCTTATTCCAACATAATATTCATTATCCTTTATAAAAATTCTTGATTTCCCATATAATCTAACATAATACCAATTCTCACAACTTAAATAGCAATTACCACATCTAAACACAAAATAACACATCCAATATTTTTATGCAATAACCATACCTAGGGTTTTTACTCTAATCTAACACATAACTCTTAGTAACCCACTATATACATAACACAACCTACCCCCTAGAATATGGTAACACAAACTTCCTTACCTCAAGTTTTTAGAGTTAGAGAGAGAATTTGTGCTTGGAGCACACTTGAGCAATGGCCACAACTTAAAGGAGAGGGAGGAACCTAAAATTAATGAAATAAAGAGACAAAATATTAAGCTTTTCCCAAGAATCTTGAGGGAAATTCGTGACCCCATCAAGACTTCCCTAGGTTGATGATTGAAGTGCCATGGGAGAAAGAGGGAGAGAGAAATTCGAATTCTAGGGGAAAGGAAAAGAAGAACATAAGCAGCAACCACTTACTTGGAGCTACAAGGATGGACTTGGGGGATGGACTTGGAGTGATTCTCTTGAGAATTGATCAATTAGAGTGAGTGAATTTGTGCCCTAGAAGATAGAGAGTTCGAGCTTTGCAAAATCTAAGAGATGGACGCCCTTTATTTTTTTTCAGCATCTACAGCTTTTAATCGATTATTAATCAATTAAGCCATTTCCCATTTTCTGACCTTAATAGATTAAGCTGCAGTTTAATCGATTAAGCTGTTCAGTTTTGCAGTACCCAAACTTTGAGAAGCCATAACTTCTTCGTTACCCGTTGGATCTTCTTCAAATTTTAAAGCAAGCTTCCTCACCTATCCTACTTCACATCCAACGGTGGAATTTATGTTTTAAGCTACAATCTTGTTATTCTAATTTCCTAAATTCCTATGTTTTAAACCTAAGGTTGCATGCTCAATTGGCTAAGTTTCTAACTTATGCCCTCAATTCTTCTACCCTAGGACCATCACAACATAGATTACACTATAAATTATGTTTGGGATGTTACAGAGCTTAACGTCAGCAGGAAGGTAATGACCGGAGTGACTTCACTGTCGGGGATGTAACACCTAAGTTTATTAACACTTTTACACCCTTAATTAAAATAGTGAATTGAAAATTTCTTTTTAAACTTATGATTTGAGTAGGACAAACACTTAGTTATTTTTTAATTCATATGGAAATCTCCCGTCAAACGGACGGAGTTTTGCTTATTTTTTGGGCTTTCCCAAAATTCCTGTTTTTCCTGTAACCTGATAAACAATAGCATTTTAAATTCATCAGAGGCCAGCAGTGCCCAAAATATGGTTTAGTCCACTCATTACATTATTCCTAAGGAAATACCAATAGTTTCTCAAACTCATAGTTTCTCAAAATACAAAGTAAATGATATAAAATAAAACTTCCCCAAAATAACCCATGACCAATAGGTGGTCGCTAAATACTATCCACACTCCACGTGGTGGAATATAATCCTGCTCGGCGAGACACGTGTATGCTCCTTCGGTACCTGTAAAAATATAGCAAGAAGGGTAGCATTACACAGTATTAAGAATAATAGCTTCTAAGAAGCATAGCTGACAAACTAGGCCCTATCACATTAGAAATTATCTAATAACCTAACATTCCTTTTTAGGTAACCACCTACAAGCTCATTTTCACTGAAATAGTCCTATGTCCATACTACCTTCCTAGCAATTCTACTTTCAACCTTAAATTACATGTCAATTCCGGTTACATTAACATTTCCATGTCCCAAATTCCAAACCCATAAAATGACCAACTCACATACATATATCATTATTTTCATAAACCTTTTTATTCTCTTTTCTTTCACTAAATTCACAATTCTCAATCATTCTGTCCCTGGTCACGACCTACTGCGTCTGCACTCCCGTGCACTCACGTCTTACTGCGCCCAGGTATATTTCATTTCATTCTGTCCCTGGTCGCGACCTACTGCGTCTGCACTCCTGTGCACTCACGTCTTACTGCGCCCGGGTATATTTCATTTCATTCTGTCCCTGGTCGCGACCTACTGCGTCTGCACTCCTGTGCACTCACGTCTTACTGCGCCCGGGTATATTTCATTTCATTCTGTCCCTGGTCGCGACCTACTGTTTCTGCACTCCTGTGCACTCACGTCTTACTGCGCCCGGGTATATTTCATTTTATTCTGTCCCTGGTCGCGACCTACTGCGTCTGCACTCCTGTGAACTCACGTCTTACTGCGCCCGGGTATATTTCATTTCATTCTGTCCCTGGTCGCGACCTACTGCGTCTGCACTCCTGTGCACTCACGTCTTACTGCGCCCGGGTATATTTCATTTCATTCTGTCCCTGGTCGCGACCTACTGCGTCTGCACTCCTGTGCACTCACGTCTTACTGCGCCCGGGTATATTTCATTTTATTCTGTCCCTGGTCGCGACCTACTGCGTCTGCACTCCTGTGCACTCACGTCTTACTGCGCCCGGGTATATTTCATTTCATTCTGTCCCTGGTCGCGACCTACTGTGTCTGCACTCCTGTGCACTCACGTCTTACTGCGCCCGGGTATATTTCATTTTATTCTGTCCCTGGTCGCGACCTACTGCGTCTACACTCCTGTGAACTCACGTCTTACTGCGCCCGGGTATATTTCATTTCATTCTGTCCCTGGTCGCGACCTACTGCGTCTGCACTCCTGTGCACTCACGTCTTACTGCGCTCGGGTATATTTCATTTCATTCGGTCCCTGGTCGCGACCTACTGCGTCTGCACTCCTGTGCACTCACGTCTTACTGCGCCCGGGTATATTTCATTTCATTCTATTAACATCATCACCTCTCATGAGTATTCGAGCACAACATCATTTCAATATCACATATTATCATACAGCTGTTATTTTCACATTTACACTTAACTAATTAAATCAATCACAACATCCATCAAGTGCCTAGTCACTCAATCACCCTTCTCTAACTTATGATTCATTTAATAATAAACATCACTTTCCTTTTATCAAGCCATTTGTCCTTAATTCATTCATTAATTACTTGTTCATAATTTTCCATTTAATTTGAATTTCCCTTTTATTACTCAACCTTTCCTATATGATTCGCCTATGCTAACACTTAATCCATTTCTTACCTTACGAGCCATTCTAAACCAAGCACGATATAAACATACATCAATGACAGGTAACAATCAACAAATAATAAACAAAACGGTCGACATACTCAGGTATGTCTCAGAGCACTATAAATTAAGTCAACTCCCTAGGGTCCTCAACTTCCTACTTAGTTAACATATAATCCACTCATTCCTAAGCAATTATGCCCTAAGATTCATTCCTTACACCTTAATTATCCTATGGTTTATTCTTTTAATTATTTGTCTACACCTAGTCATCATTACAACAACCTAGAATCTATATCCTTAGGAAAGGTAACACAACCCCCTCTTACCTTCTTAATGGAGGATGATGATAAATTCAAGTCCTAGCTCCTTGATTCCTTGGTATGTGAGTTCCTTGCCCTTGACGTGGTTTTGAGTTGGAAGGCATGAAATAGAGTCCCAATTAGTGGTGGAAAATTGAAAAGCTAAGAGAATGGAAGGTGGGAGTAACTCGTGTGGTCCATGGGAGGAAGAGGAGGAGGCTTTAACCCATCTCCATGGTGAAAAGCTTGATGGAGTTTGGTGGTTTTGGGTTTGATGTGCCCAAAACAATGTGTTTATGGTGGGATGTTGATGGGTATGTGATGGAGTTGCTCTTGGAGGTGTTGGAAAGAGAAGGAAAAGATGGAGGAGTTTGGGAGGACTTTTGGTGCTTGATCTATGATGGAGATTGGTGGTGAGAAGGATCAAGAGGGTGAGTTGTTGTGGTGATTGATGAGGATGGGAAGAAGAGATGAGGTTGATGATGGAAGAGGAGGATGGGGAGCTCTTGAGGTTGAGAGGAATATGGGTGGTGGTGGTTTGTTGTTGTTGTAATCTGGTTTAAGCCCAAGAGGAAGGGAAATCGTGTGGCCAAAAGGCCACAACTTGGCCCCCAAGTTGAATCAGACGCACCAGATCAAATCTGGTTGCGCCTCTCGCTTGGGCGAGAGTTTTGCTCGCTTGGGCGAGCTCATGCACCAGCTGATGCTGCTGGTGCGCACGCTGGTGCGGTCAGCAGGAAGCTGGTGCAGATTTTGGCTCGCCTGGGCGAGCTGGTGCCTCGCCTAGGCGAGCTGGTGCCTCGCCTGGGCGGGTTTTTCACTGTTTGGTGCACCAATGAACAGTGAACTCGCCTGGGCGAGTGGCTCATGCGCCTGGGCGAGTTTCAGGGTTTCCAACCTTCGATTCGCCGAAACTTTTTTGTCGACCGTCGGATCGAGTCCAAATTTTGAGACAAGCATCCTAAGACCTTAACCTTCACATCCAACGGTGGGAATTTGGTTTGGAGCTATGGATATTTTATTCCTAATTTTCTCTTTTCGGTTGATTTCTAACATCTAAAACGCCGATTTAACTCCCGATTTCGCTTATTTGACTTTGCCCAAAGCCACAATTGCCTTTTATACAACCCCTAGAACTTATAATTACCATTCACCTCTCTACCAAAATTCATTAAGTCACTTTTCCAATTTTTCTAAGGTTTTCATTAATAATCTAATTTAAAATAAAGTTTGGGATGTTACAGGGGATGAAGAAAGGGTGCAGGAGGAAAGGAAAGCTTCATTCGGTGGTCTTCATCAGAGTAACACAGCGGAAGCGATAGTAGTAAATTTAGTTTAAGTTATGATTTGTGTTTTGAGTCAAGGGTTACCAAGCAATGTGCCAATTATGTAACTAAGCCAAGTTTTAATTCTGTATTGTGGAATACTCTATTTTGGAAGAATAAACAATGTAATCTTTTGGGAAAATGTTATGATGCTTTTGAAACAAGCCACTTTATGAAGATGAAAGTCTTATGTGATGAACGATTTTAGTAACAAATCGATTGTCAGTAGAGAGTGGTACACGTAACATGGACACTTCAAACTGTTTTTAAAAAAAAAATTGGCCTCATTTTTGCCACTTTAATTAGTAAAAGTCAGTTATTTTTGGTTTACGAAAATCGGGCTGTTACAGAATGGTATCAGAGCAATGGTAATCCTTAGTGGCCTTAAGCATGGGCTTACATGTAACATCCCCAATTTAATTTCCAAATTGAATTAGGAGATTAGTGGACTTAAGAGGTGAAGAGTGGTAGGAAAAACCCAGTGATAGATATTAGAACCAAGAATAGTTATAGAATAGTTAAAGTTTCTAATAGGGAGAAAAATTAGGATTTTAATATTTAGAGCTCAAAACCCAAAACCAACGGTTGGATTTGAAGATAAGTATGTTAGGGAGCTTATCTCCAAATTTGAGCAAGATCCAACGGTTAACGAAGATGATATGGCCATTTGAATTGCGAAAGGTGCTGCCATTTTTAGCGTTGGATATCTATATCCAACATAGGGATATCGATGTTGGATATCGATATCCATCTCCACGACCCTGCTGCACCATATTTAATTCGTTAAACACGAGTTTCAGTGGTATTTCCCATTGTTTTCTCTTCTCTTTGCTCGAGTCTTTCTCTTCCAGCACCTTAGGGTTTTTCCAATCCACAAAATTACACCAAATCTCACGAGATTATCACCCCAAATCATCTCCCCATCAATCCTCTATGGTTTTCCCTCCTTGTTATCTCATATAACCCTCTCTTTCACTAAAAACCCCAATTGGAATTCCAACCCTAACTTCTCCAATCCTTCTCATAGAGTCTAATAATCATGCAAAGGAGCTTAGAAAGAGCTAAGGGACAAGGATTAGAGTACTAAGGAGCTTGGATTTGGAGTCTTGAAGTGAAGCTCCATCAAAGCCTTATTTTCTCTATCTCTCTCTCTAAAAGGTAAGGGGGGAGACATTTGGCTTAAATTAGAGAAAGGATATAGTGATAATCATAGAAATATAACCATATACATGATTGGTTTTGTATTTGCATGAGTTATGTGTGGTTTCTTACACTAGGGTTTTATGTTAAAGTGATTCGTTGTTGATTATGTTTGGTTTTATGTTTGGATAATTGAATATATGTTGTGAATTTTAGTGATATGCATAGACTAGGATTGATATTATTACTATCATGGAATTGTGCCTATAAATGGTAATTAGTGCATTATCATGGACAAACACCCTAAGCTAGAGGATATCTAAAAAGGAATATAATTATATAAAGCCTTGGCTATTCAACTTATATAAAAATGAGTAGAAACACGTGCATCAAGAAGTGAGGAAGGACGTTAGGAATTGGGAAAGGTTTGTGAACATTCTATGGATCGAAGGACGAATTCACGCGGAGGTCCATAGAATCGACGGACGAGAGTGTTATAGTGACTAGATTGTGTTATTTAAACAATCGCGGAAAACTATTATAGAGGACTTTGATCCACTAGAGGACCTAAGCCAGTACGAAGGACGAATTCACGCGAAGTACTGGATAAGTCGGGGATTGGTCCTGTGCACACTATAATAGTTTTTATCGGTCACTTATACACATCATGACTAGTGCAAAGTGGTCCCTGCTATAGCCAATTTGGGTAAAATGGCCCAAATTGTACGAAGGACGATTATACGCGAAGTACTGTGCAAGCATTGGTTGGGGGACACTTACTCCTAGTTGACCTTTTCTCAATTGTGTGGAGGGTGATGTGAGGATATATGGAATTATGGATATATGGGCATATGGAATCATGGAATTATGGAAATATGGATAAATGGAAACATATGGCATATGGATCATTATGGGTTATGGAGTTGCATTGCATCATATGCATTTGTGCATTTTGGATTATAATATGGAAAATATATGGAAAATTTATTTATATGGAATCTGTTGAGAAAATGCCTAAGCATAGGTAGTTTTGATGATTACAAAGTGCAAGTCAAGGAAAAAGTTCACAACTCAACTTAAGGCTCAACAAAGTCAACAAAGGGGTTCTTATTGTAATGTAATGTATTATTTATTCTTTATTAAGTCCCCTAGATGCATAATGGTTAGAGTCTAAGTTAGGAAAAACTAATCATAATCTAAAAGATATGGCATGCATGCTAAGTATAATCATAAGTGGGTGCTTTTCAAAATTAAAAGAAAAATATGTGATTTTATAAATATAAGAAAAATATTGATAAAATAATTTGAAAATATTTTTCTAATAAATTAAAGTGTTTTGGAAGTGAAGAAAATGTTTTAAATATAATACTATAAGTGTTAACAAGTAAAAATGTTGTTTTTGGAAATTTTTAACGAAAGTCTCTGGATACATCTGAAAGTATCCGGATACATTTGAAAAGTATCCGGATACATCTGAAAGTATCTGGATACTTTGTTAAAACAATAGTCAAATTTTTGAAATCAAACACGATGTATCTGAATACTTTCAAAAGTATCCGGATACAAACCGTTAAAACTGTCATAAACATAGCCGTTTGTTGTCCTAACTGATATATATATATGTTCCAAACGATTTCAAAACATGAGACAACGTTCTTACAACCTTCTAACACTTCTGGACATTCTCTTAAACACGTTTTACAGAATTCTCAAGTGTTCTTCATGAATCAATTGCATTTTCACATATGATCAAGAAGAACATTCAAGTGTTGCATTGAATTTTCACAAATACCCACTTTGATTACACTTGCATTCATTCTTATTCTTCTAGATTCTGATCTAATAGTTAGTGTTCTTAAATAAGTTGCTTATCCACACAAAAAGGTGCAAAGATCATTGCTTTCCATTGGAGTTGTTCATCCACACAACAAGGTGTAAAGTGCCAACAACAAGACATTGACAAACGCAAATTGGTGAAAGGTTTTCATCAATTATACTTGAAGGTTTCAAGTGGAATTGAAGAAGGTTTCTTCAAGCACAAGGTTCGCTGTGGTTTGAGGAATTGTTTGCGAAGACACAAGTTCCAAAGAGGTTCTTTGGAGGGACAAGTCTAAGGGAAAGGTTTTCTCTTACACATTACTTGTACTTACAATTCTTGTTCATAGTGAAGCAAATCTCCTATCTCAGAAAGGGAGGACTGGATGTAGCATTAGTGTTCGTTAACACACTAATGTGAACCAGGATAAAATCCTTGTGTTCGCTTCTCTTTCATTATCTCTTTACAATTCCGCGCGCTTAATTTTCATATATTTAAGTATATGCGTTTTATATGTTTTTACTCTGATTATTTTAAAGGCCTTAGTAAGCGATAAATTTTTAATTGGTGAAGATTCGTACTCTTCGCCTATTCACCTCCTTTATAGGGAATAGTACTACCCGCTTGTTTTCCAACAAGTGGTATCAGAGCTCGGTCGGAAACGATCGAGCATAACTGCTTTTCCGTACGATCCTTAGTTTGGTAAACAATGGGTTCTAGTAATCCCTTATGTGGTGAAGGTTCTTCCATTAATCGCCCCCCTATGTTTTCGGGAGAAGGTTACACCTATTGGAAGGTTAGGATGAAAATCTTCATTGAAGCAATAGATGTAGAAATTTGGAATGCTATAGAAAATGGCCCTTTTGTACCACAACATAAGGTTAATGACTCTGTTCTTGATAAGCCCAAGGGGAGTTGGAATGATGATGATAAGAAAAAAGTAAGTTATGATTTAAAAGGAAAAAATATCATTACATCTGCTCTCTCATATGACGAATTCTTTAGGGTCTCTCAATGTACTAGTGCCAAACAGATGTGGGACACTTTACAAGTGACCCATGAAGGTACTAGTGAAGTCAAAAGGGCTAGACTAAACGCCCTCATGCATGAGTATGAATTATTTAGAATATTTCCCAATGAACCAATTTCGAATATGCAAAAACGGTTTACACATATTATAAATCATTTACATGCTCTTGGCAAAACTTTTATTGATGGTGAAATTATTAACAAAGTTTTGAGATGTTTAGACAGACAGTGGCAGCCAAAGGTTACAGCAATAATGGAGTCAAAAGATCTAAGTGATATGGACCTAGCCACCTTGTTCGGAAAACTACAAGAGCACGAAATGGAATTGGGAAGGCTAAAAATGCATGAAGATTCGGACATGTGCAAAAATGATAGGGTTTCATTCAAGATGTTGTAGACTCTTGAAGTGTTATCCAATGATGAAAATTCAGATTCCGATATCGACGATGAGACCATGGAGCTTTTATTCAATAAATTCAATAAGTTCCTTACCCGATGAAATAAGAAATATCAAAAGGAAGGAACTTCTAGAAGAAAGTCTCCAAAAGACAAAATTCAATGTCACGAATGTGGTAATACGGGTCACATGAAATTTGAATGTGCTGCATATCTCAAGAGAAAAGAGAATGACAAAAAGGCAAGCAAAGGATTCAAATCCAAGAAGGCTTACATTGTATGGGATTTGCCTGAAAATTCAGAGAAGCAAGATGCTAGTAGTTCAGATGAGGAGGAATTGGTTAATAACATGTGCTTAATGGGAAGATTTGATGAAGAAACTTCATCAAGCGTAGAACAATCGGAGCCAAAGGACTACAAATGGGTCACATATTCTGACTCCGACTCTGATTCTGAAAATTCAACTTATAATGAACTATATGAATCTTATGTAGAAATGTATAAGGAATTAAGGAAGCTAGCTAAAATTAACATTGAAAGCAAGAGGATTATCTTGGAGTATGAAACTAAAATTTTAGAAATGCAAAAATTTATCGATGAACTTCAACTCCAAAATGAAACTCTTGATCTCATTTATTCAAATGCTTCTTGTGATTGTGAACTAAAAACTAATCCTATTGCCGAATGTGTAAGTTGCAAGCAATTTGAAAAGGAAGTACACGATTTAAAAGCTAAACTTGCAAGTTTCACTAAAGGTAATATGAACTTAAATAATTTAATTTCCAATCAAAGAGAAAATACAAATAAGACTGGTTTGGGATATCGAAAACCCAAAAACTGCAATTACAACAAGTTGGTATCTTTTTCAAATGTCAATTACTCTAAAACACCAACTTGCCATTATTGTGGAATTTTTGGGAATACTTCAAATGTTTGTAATATTAAACTTAAAGGTATCCCAAATGGCTCATTTGTATGGATTAAGAAAGGGTTTGATCCTAATGCTAATCAATTAGGTACCCAAGTTACCTAAAACATGCAAGGTATTTTTGGCTTAACATTAAGGGGGAGTGAGCTCAAATGTTAAGGGGGAGAAGGTTTATAATTTTCTTACCTATTTATATATCTCTCTTTTTTATTATGCCAAAAGGGGGAGAAGGTATGTTGTTGACTTTTGCAGGTTGATTGAAGCTTCTTATTATTATCTAATTATCTAATGCACATACTAAGGGGGAGCACAAATCAACAATGTTCGTCATCATCAAAAAGGGGGAGATTGTTGAGAAAATGCCTAAGCATAGGTAGTTTTGATGATTACAAAGTGCAAGTCAAGGCAAAAGTTCACAACTCAACTTAAGGCTCAACAAAGTCAACAAAGGGGTTCTTATTGTAATGTAATGTATTATTTATTCCATATTAAGTACCCTAGATGCATAATGGTTAGAGTCTAAGTTAGGAAAAACTAATCATAATCTAAAAGATATGGCATGCATGCTAAGTATAATCATAAGTGGGTGCTTTTCAAAATTAAAAGAAAAATATGTGATTTTATAAATATAAGAAAAATATTGATAAAATAATTTGAAAATATTTTTCTAATAAATTAAAGTTTTTTGGAAGTGAAGAAAATGTTTTAAATATAATACTATAAGTGTTAACAAGTAAAAATGTTGTTTTTGGAAATTTTGAACGAAAGTATCTGGATACATCTGAAAGTATCCGGATACATTTGAAAAGTGTTGCATTGAATTTTCACAAATACCCACTTTGATTACACTTTCATTCATTCTTATTCTTCTAGATTCTGATATAATATTTAGTGTTCTTAAATAAGTTGCTTATCCACACAAAAAGGTGCAAAGATCATTGCTTTTCATTGTAGTTGTTCATCAACACAACAAGGTGTAAAGTGCCAACAACAAGACATTGACAAACGCAAATTGGTGAAAGGTTTTCATCAAGTATACTTGAAGGTTTCAAGTGGAATTGAAGAAGGTTTCTTCAAGCACAAGGTTCGCTGTGGTTTGAGGAATTGTTTGCGAAGACACAAGTTCCAAAGAGGTTCTTTGGAGGGACAAGTCTAAGGGAAAGGTTTTCTCTTACACATTACTTGTACTTACAATTCTTGTTCATAGTGAAGCAAATCTCCTATCTCAGAAAGGGAGGACTGGATGTAGCATTAGTGTTCGTTAACACTAATGTGAACCAGGATAAAATCCTTGTGTTCGCTTCTCTTTCATTATCTCTTTACAATTCCGCGCGCTTAATTTTCATATATTTAAGTATATACGTTTTATATGTTTTTACTCTGATTATTTTAAAGGCCTTAGTAAGCGATAAATTTTTAATTGGTGAAGATTCGTACTCTTCGCCTATTCACCTCCTTTATAGGGAATAGTACTACCCGCTTGTTTTCCAACAGAATCATATATTGGTGTGATGTGTATATACTTATATTCTATTATTGTTATTATGTGTTTTCTTTAATTTCTGTTTAAATGTCTCACCCTCTTAGTGGACATTTTTAGGTGCACAATGGAGTCAATGGCAAGTCCGCCACCGAGGAGCATTACACTTCAAATGATAGAGTGTAATTCATATTTACGACCTGAGGGTCATGATGATGCAACCATTAGGATCTGTCATCATATGTAGCAAACTAATTATATTTTATAAAGAGTATTTCAATTGATTCAAATTCCAATTATTAATTGTTGTACAAGGATTATACTTTTCTATTGATATTTTATAACTGAGAAAGTTGTAATATCTGATTTATGTTTATGAATGATATCTGGAAATCTGACAAGTATATTGAATTATAAGGGAAAGATCCATTTTTAGAAAGGAAACCCTATCAAAAATTTTATAAGACTCACTATTTCTTATATTAAACTTTATTATAAAAAGGTAGGATGTTACATTATGGTATCAGAGCAATGGTTGCAATCCTCGGCTGTGGAGTATTAGCTAATTAAGTGTTAGAATTGCAATAGAAATATGTGTGTAGGTGGTTGGCAAGTCGGTGAGTCTTTAGTGATAAAGGATAGGATTTATATCCTTTAGTTAATGTTAGTAATGCAAGTCCAATCCAAAGTGGGCTAAGTTTAATTTTCAGAATATGACTTTGTCATGTTTAGAAAGGAACATGAAATCAAAACTAGGGAAAGTGGAAACTCCCAACGGGTCATAGCATGAACTTGCTACCAAAACGGGAAGGACTAATCCTTAGTTTTGAATCGAATGCATCATTTCCTAAATGTGACAAAGAAAGTGAAACTTTTGTTTACAATGAAATTCTTAAAGTCTCTCTCTGGAATGGATAAGGAGTGTCTATTATATGATTGGAATTCAGGTAGTACGAAAATGATTCTATTCTCCAATGCAATGTAGAATCGAGAAGGGCCCCTCGAAATTTACATTTAATTGGAAGATGATATCATTTAGTACTTGAATCCAATGAAATAATTGTTAGATTTATTTCCTAGGCCTAAGATTAGGAAGTGTGTTAGAAGGTATAGAAGTCGTAGCAGAGTTGCGCAGCGGAAGTGTTGTAAGTGTGGTAAGGGTTGTAGGAGTTATTTTGTAGGGAGATAGGAGTCTAGTTAGTTCAAGAATTTGAGTTAGCTATAATAGTTGCTAGAATTGCATGCATAGACTAGAAAGTCAGAAGTCCCAAGATAGTGCACGTTGTTAGTCTCAGGTTTAAGCAATTAGATGCTTGAAACTCTAGGTGGTTGCATTGAATTAGGATATATGTTTGATATACATATAAGTGTGTGATGCTATGTGTTGTCGTGTGTTTGCCTAAATGATTAATTGTGCTTTTGATGATGTTGATTATTGTTTGTGAATGTTGAACTTGTTTTAAGTATGAAAGCTATTTCGAAAACCTTTTTACAGAATTGTGCTATTATCAGGAGATCAATTGATTTCCAAGGGTAATGGTATAATGTTGGGAATTAGTTGATGTGAAACCTGATAGTATTTTAGATGAATTTCAATGTTTTAAAATGAATTTCATTATTTTGAATAGAATTTGGAGTCCTTCCAAATTGAGTGCTTTGTTGTATGATGAGATTTTGAGGATTTCTAAGTAATCGGCGGTGAATTAATTCGTTGTTTTATTTAAGTTATACGCCGATTAAATAGGAATCCTTATACATACGATACCAATCAATTTGGAATGAAACTTAGCTTTCAAGCTCAAAGTCAAAGGGAATATGATTGTTCTAACTTTTGAAGACGAATCACAATCAATTTTCTGGTCTAAGAGCATATTTCCTTTTTCCGTGAGTTTGATAATCCTAAGTAAGTTTATAATCCTTCATCTAAACTTTCCCGAAGTTAGATGGCGGTAACACTTCTTTAGAATATATAATTTTATTTGCAAAGTTGTTTTCAAATTTTCATCCAAGTTATTTTAAAAGAAAAGTATCAAGATTGTAAAGAACTAACCAACCTGGACGATTGAGTCTTTTATTAAGATTTTACCCAAACATAAAAGTTTCTATCAAGAGAAGAATCCGATTTTTCAAGAGTTTTGATTTCATCAGCATACAATTGAAAATTTTTTCTTGCATGTCACTCAGATTTTATAACATGAGAAACGCATACATGTTTCTGATGGGTTCTTTGTTTTTCATAAATATATATATATAGAAATGCATAACTGAATTTCTGACATCCACATTGATTTTAAAAGGTGTAAGTACTGTTACAATATGAGGGTTGCATTTCTTTTTACTTTAACCCCATACATGATAATTGTTTTTACCGAAGTTTTTAGCATGGCATAGGAATAGAATTGGTATTTCAAAACTCCAATCAGTATGCAGAAATTCAATAGTGGATATCGATATCCAGCAGGAGATATCGATTGTGCCTATCGATATGCACAAGAGGATATCGATATCACCACCCCAAATTTTTCTACCAAAATCTAAAATATTACATCTGAATTGATTAAAAAGTTGATAGTTAAAAATTTTGTTTACTAGAATGCATAGTTGTAATGAATGTCTGATGTGTGCCATTCTAATAGATAGATTCCTATCTTCTGGGAGTTAGATGTTTATCTCAATTTCCTTAGAATCTAAACTAGTGATGAATAGTCATCAATAGGTCAGGCAAATAGAGAAAGCGAACCCTAGGAATTGTTTGGTAATGCATGTTTATGCTTGTAATTAAATGATGAATGAGTATGTTTGATTGCCTAGGGAGCATGTGCTAATTCCTAGATTGTGTGTGGTGCTCATGAATTTTTGTTGATTGGGAAATCCGGGTTTTTAAATACAATGAAAAGCTGAGTTTTGGACTTGGGGATAATTGAAATGATTTGGAAAAGTGTGCAACTCTTTAAAGGTTGAATCAGAAGTTTTAAATGAAATTTCAAATTTCTTGGAGCAAGTTAGCATTTTAAAATAAATGTGACATTTTCTTATACAACGGACCTGAAAGTTCCCAATATTTCTTATGCTGGGAACGTAGGACAAAATTCAAGCTTAACATGTTCCGCTTAGTCTGAAAATTTTACACAACCCTTGAGGCTAAGTACAAGTTTAGTCCCTTTGAATTTTGAGGTTTCTTGGAGTTTGTTTCCTAGTTTTAAAGAAAATCTGATGAAGGTTTGACTTTTGTTGTTTTCATATTTTGACCAAGCGGTTATAAAACCAAAGTTGAACCTAACGAACTCCGACTTACCTGAAAATTTACTATTATAATTCTTTTATGCAAAGGGACGTTACTTGAAAAACTTGTATGACATTTTGGAATTGAATCAATCCTTGTTTTCGAAAATGTTTTTCAATGCAGTTAGGTGATTTCTGATTTGGTTTGTAAACAAATCATGGAAACCATATTATCTTACAAAAACTATTTTTGAGCAAATCTCTGGAATACTTGATTAGTGTCAAATGTGTGTGTAGATATAGGCCTGAATTTTAGGGTGAATCAAGTAGATCAGGATTAGGGTAGACGGAAATAGAGTCTACCTAAGTTAGAGTTTTCAATTAGGTGTTGATGTGAAATGTTGATGTATGTGCATGTTTGAACTTTGATTGTTATATATATTCTAATCGTTGTTTGACAATGTATGTGTTTTGCTAGGACTTAAGAGGGTCCTTAAGTAATTATGATTAGATCCCTGTATATAATGCCGTGTAAGTAGAATATAGAAGTAGATTGGGTTGTCCAATATACGATAGTCAATAAATGTTTAATCGCATCTGATCTTAGAACTTAAGGCCAATTGAGAGTCTCTTTGGTCAGACTCTTGAAATGTTTAGTTGTCTAAAGAGTAAACCTTGGAAACCTTAGAGTTTTATCGCTTTGAAACTCACCATAACTGGTATTCCTTATTAAATGCAAGAGTCCGTGGCGTACCAATGAAAAAGGGTATGTCAATTCCAAGTGGGGGAGTAAAATCAAAGTTCAGCCAGTATCGTAGTTTAGCAACCTTTTAGTTGGGATGATTCTCCATGTGATGGAATTGAACGGAATTTCGGGGACGAAATTCCAGTAAGTGGGGGAGAATTGTAACATCCCCAACCTTTTACTTAGCTCGGCCTCTCTCGGCTAAACCTAATAACCAGTCCCTCTTTCCATTAACCTTGTTCAGTCTCTCCGTATTACTCTATCCCCTACTTTCCATCTCTACCATTTTCTCATACCCATTCCCGAAGTCACTCAGCTCGGCCACAGACCTGGATCATAAATATCAAAGCTCATAAACATTTATGCACAAAGTTCATAATCACTTATACAACAACAACAACAACAATAAGAATAAAACATTTAACCAATCCATCATGTAAATACCAACATATAGCATATAACGATACTCATCCCTACTTCAAACTCATGTTTCTAATTCATTTATTAGTTCCCTTTTTACCCTTTTTACCATTTCCTTTCTACATTAACCTAGATCCATTCCCTAATCTAACACCCACTCTTAGTACCCTTTATGAACACCCTAGAAACCCAAACTCAAGTAGAGGTAACACTCACTCCTTACCTCAAACCGTGTGAGATAAGAGTTGAGAGTTTGAGAATGGTCCTTTGTTGCTTGTCCTTGATCTAGACCTTGACCTGGTGAGCTTCACACCACTCGAATCCGTGTCCTCCTTGCTGCCACCACCACACCACCACGGTCCAGGTACGCCGGAACAAAAGAGAACAGAGAGGAGGAGGGTTCCGTTTTGTGAGAAGAGAGGGAGAAAGAAAGTGTTGGGGTTTTGTTTGCTGAAGCTTTGGAGGAGAAAGAGAGAGATTCGTAGGAGGAAGAGAATGAGAAATGTAAAGTGTGATATGTGGTGTTTTGGGCTTTCTTTTATTCATTTAGGGAAAATATTTGTGTGGTCAAGATTCATTGGCTTCTTGGGGAAGCTAGAATGTGTGGACAGGGTTCATTGGCTTCTTGAGGAAGCCATGAATAGTACTTGAGAGGGACATAAAGCAATGAAAATGACATAAAGTGAATGGCAAGGACAGCGTACGGAGGGTACGAATCCCAAAGGGCTACAGCTCAACATGAGCTAGCACGGAGGAGCGAGGACGTGTTGGCTCGGGTACATCGGCTAGGATACGTTGGCTCGGCTTGTAGGAACAGCAGTAGTCCGAGCTTCCCTCTCGGACAGGACACTGAGATCGGCTAATCCAGACTGGACAATGGGTTTCACGTTGGGTTCCCCTTCAGCTCGGTTCAGAAGCACACAATCTTGTCTAGCTCGGCCGAGATCGGGCCGAGGCCTTAATCTCACATCCTAGGTCGGCCTATGCTCATACTACCCTTCTACCCTTGTACAACTTCTAAGGCTTAACCCTATCCTTAAAGAGATATTTATATATTAAAATTATATTATTTAATATCAATTTTTGGGATGTTACATTCCTCTCCCACTTACAGGAATTTCGTCCTCGAAATTTAGTCAGCATTGAACAGTTGCGCATATGACTGCTTCATCTTCTCCTTGAGTTCCCAAGTAGCTTCCTCCACACCATTTCGATTCCATACTACCTTGACCAAGGGGATTTCCTTTCCTCTGAGTCGTCTGACTTGTCTATCTCCAACTCGGACTGGTTGGACTTCGAAGGTTAGATTGTCTCTTAGCGGCAGTTCGTCCACTGCTATCACATGCGAGGGATCGTGAATGTATCTCCTAAGTTGCGAGACATGGAACACATCCTGGAGCTTAGACAAGTGCGGAGGTAGAGCGATTCTGTACGCTACTGGTCCGACCTTCTCCGATATCTGGTACGTTCCGACAAACCTAGGGGTCAACTTCTTTGATTTGATAGCTCGGCCGATACCCGTCATAGGGGATACCCGAAGAAATACATGATCTCCCTCTATGAAGTTCAAGGGTTTCCTTCTCTTGTCGGCATAGCTCTTCTGTCGGTCCTGAGCGGCTTTCATCTTCCCTTGTATCATTCGGATCTTCTCAGTTGTCTCCTGAACAATGTCGGGACCAATCAACAAGTTTTCACCTATATGGAACCAGCATAGCGGCGTTCGGCATTTCCGACCATACAAGGCTTCGAAAGGAGCCATTCTGATACTTGAATGGAAACTGTTGTTGTAGGTGAATTCGACCAACGGCAATAGTGTTTCCCAGCTTTCCGACTGTTCATGCACACATGTCCTCAGCAAGTCCTCAAGAGTCTGAACGGTGCGCTCGGATTGTCCGTCAGTTTGGCGATGATAAGCAGTGCTAAACCTCAACTTTGTACCCATGGCTTCTTGTAGACTCTGCCAGAATCGAGACAAGAAACGAGGATCACGGTCCGACACTATGCTTCTCCGAACACCATGGAGTCGAACAATGTCCTTTATGTACAGTTGCGTCAGCTTCTCCAGGCTGTACTTCATGCTGATCGGCAGGAAATGAGCACACTTTGTAAGTCGGTCCACCACAACCCAAATGGCTTCCTGCCCTGATATCGTCTTTGGTAGGCCTGATACAAAGTCCATCGAAATGCTATCCCACTTCCATTGTGGAATCTCCAAGGATTTGAGTAATCCTCCTGGTTTCTGATGCTCGATCTTGGCTTTCTGACATGTCAAGCACCGAGACACATAATCGGCCACGTCGGTCTTCAACTTCGGCCACCAAAATAACCTCTTCAAATCTTGGTACATCTTTGTGGCTCCCGGATGGACACTCATCTTTGTCTTGTGGGCTTCTTCCATCAACTCTCTTCTGATTTCAAAGTCCATGGGGATGCAAACTCTGCCTCGAAATCGTACAAGACCATCAGGTCCCTTAGTGAAGTCAGGTTCATCCTTGTCTCCGGCTCTTTCTAATAGCTTTTGGAGCTCTAGGTCGGCGGTCTGTCTTTCTTTAATGAAACCCACAAAATCATTGGTTACTTGCAGCATTTCCAAGACAACACTGTTTTCCTTCTTCTGTATGCCGAGGTTAAGATCACTGAACTCTTGCATCAGCTGCATCTCTCGGACCATCATGTTTCTCAAGTGAAGACTCTTCCTGCTTAGTGCGTCGGCCACCACGTTGGCTTTTCCAGGATGATAGTGCAAGTTGAAATCATAATCTTTCAAAAATTCCACCCATCTGCGCTGTCTCATATTGAGTTCCTTCTGGTCGAACAGATAGCCGAGACTCTTGTGGTCACTGAACACCTCGAATTTTGTGCCATACAGGTAGTGTCTCCAAATCTTAAGGGCAAACACCACGGCTGCCAATTCGAGATCATGCGTCGGATAGTTCTGCTCGTGTTGCCGAAGCTGACGAGAGGCATGCGCCACCACTTTTCCTTGTGGCATCAGCACACAGCCAAGGCCCTGCTTTGAGGTGTCACAAAATACGTCAAAGGTTTTGGTCGGATCGGGTAAAATCAACACGGGCGAGCTCGTCAACCTTTTCTTTAGCTCTTGAAAGCTCTGTTCACACACCTCGGACCATTGGTATGGGGTATCCTTTCTGGTTAACGAGGTCAATGGTAGCGCCAGTTTAGAGAATCCTTCAATGAATCTTCTGTAATACCCTGCAAGACCGAGGAAACTCCTGATCTCAGTGACCGAGTTGGGTCTCTCCCACTTAAGTACCGCTTCCACCTTGGAGGGATCAACTGCTACACCTTGCTCGGATATGACATGCCCGAGGAAATGGACCTCGTTGAGCCAAAAACTGCACTTAGAGAGCTTAGCGTAGAGATTCTTATCTTTCAGAACCTGTAGTACCGTTCTCAAATGTTGTTCGTGTTCGCTCGGATTCCGAGGGTAGATGAGGATATCGTCAATGAAGACTATCACGAACGAGTCCAAGTAAGGTCGGAAGATCCTATTCATGTAATCCATGAAGATGGCAGGGGCATTGGTAAGTCCGAAGGGCATAACCACGTACTCAAAATGCCCATACCTTGATCGGAAGGCTGTCTTCGGAATGTCTTCTTCTCGGACTCGGATTTGGTGATATCCAGATCGGAGATCTATCTTTGAAAACACTGACGCTCCCTTGAGTTGGTCTAATAAGTCATCAATCCGAGGGAGGGGATATTTATTCTTCACCGTTACCGCGTTGAGCTTTCTATAGTCAGTGCACATTCTGAGACTACCATCTTTCTTTTTCACAAACAGGATTGGGGCTCCCCACGGCGATACGCTTGGTCGGATTAGCTTTTTGGCCAAAAGTTCTTCCAGCTGTTTCTTAAGCTCTTCTAGCTCGGGAGGCGCCATTCTGTACGGAGCAATTGAGATCGGGCCAGTTCCCGGAAGGAGGTCTATACTGAACTCTACTTCTCTATTCGGCGGTATGCCAGGCATTTCGTCCGAGAAAACCTCAGGGAATTCTCCGACCACAAGAATTTGGTCTAAGGTCGGTTCCTCTGTTGTCTCTAACTTCGCAACAGACGGGCCACTAAAGATTACGGTCTTTTCTCGGCAATCGAGTAAGACACGGTGTTGAGACATCCAGTCCATGCCAAGGATAATATCTAGCTTGGTTAAGGGTAGACAAATCAGATTGACTTTAAATTATCTGCCTAATACTTGGATAGGACACTCTAGACACATTTTAGAAGTGATTACAGAAGAATTGGTTGGGGTACAAATGGATAGTTTGTAAGGCATTTCTACTGGGGATAGTTTTAGTCTATTCATACAGTCAAGGGAAATGAAACAATGTGTGGCTCCACAGTCAAATAGTACAGCACAAGGAATACTGTTTACTTGACAAGTACCTCGGATCAGTTCGTCAGCATCAGTCACTTCTTCTCCATCCATAGTGTAAACCTTGCCTCTCTGCATAGGTCGGTTAATACCAGTCTGATGAGCCTTGGTCACATTGACCTCTTCCTTCACAATATTCTCGGTACACCGAGCTGCAAAATGGCCAGGCTTGCCACATCGGAAACAGGACCCCCTGATTTTGCTCGGATCCATATTCCAGCATTCTCCCCTGTGCTGTCTTCCACAATGTTGGCAGATCGGATACGGGCCAGGAACAACCACCATCTGACCACCGCTCCTCGGAGCTGTTGACATTCTGGAGTTCGGGTTCGCATAGGGAGCAGATCTCTGGACAACTCCCTTCCCTCTGATCGGACCCACTCCTTTTTGTGCCAACTTGCTCTTCTTTCCATCAGCTTTTCTCTTAAGCCCTTTCTCATAGGTGCTAGCCATGTTCACCAGTTGCGAGAGATTGGCCACGTTCTGATATTCAAATGCGAGCCGAATATCGTCACGGAGACCAGCCTCAAACTTAATGCACTTGGTACGCTCATCGGCATCTCGGTAACTTCCTGAATAATGGATCAAATCTTCGAACTGAGCGGCATATTCCCCAACGCTCAAGTTCCTCTATTCCAACTTGAGAAAAGCGAGCTCCTTCTCTCTCCTAACATCCTCGGGAAAGTACTTTCCGAGGAAGCGAGCTCGGAACAAATCCCAAGTGATGACCTCATTAGCCGCTTCCAGTCCTCGGCTCTGTTGATCCCACCAGTGTTCGGCTTCACTAGCCAGCACAAACTCAGCCAACCTCACCCTGTACTCATAGGGAGGTTGCAGAGATCGGAAAATCTTCTCAATATCCTGGAGCCATCTCTGAGCTCCATCTGGATTATATCCTCCTTCGAACCTAGGTGGTTCGTTCTTCCGAAATCGGCTCATCCAGTCTATCTCGACCGGAGCCGGAGGTTGGGGCTGAAGGGCTGCAGCTGCAGCTGCTGCGGCTGCGGCGATGTTTTGAGCGAGGTTCTCAGCCTGATTCTGCTGAGTCTGCGCTTGGTTCTGCTGTAGTTGAACCAGAGTTTCCAACACAGCAACAATTCGGTCGTTATCAGCTCGTCTCCCAGCCATGCTGCTCGGTCATGGAGAGAAAGCCAATTAACTTCCGAATAATCAAGTAAATATTTATTTAGACATGTATACCCATAAGCCCTATTGTCTGACCTAGACTCCTAGACTCTACTTATTTGTCACTCTCTTGGTGAGTAACCACTGGAGTTCCTTGCAACTCCAATAGGCCGAGGAGAAACTGCTCTGATACCAAAAATGTAACACCCTATATAATAATTACCCTTAATTACCCCAAAATTTGGATTTAAAATTTTTTTTTTAAGATGAATATGATATTTGCCAAAATAATATTTCCTTTCATTAATAACAAAAACATCAGAGTTAATAAAACGGAAGACTTCATTAATCATTAAACAAGAGTTGAGAAACATAGCTACACCGAGCTCATTAGTTCGAATTACAAAAATGATGTTTAGCTCGGCCATCGGGCCGATATCAAAATATACAAAAGCGTGTTTTAGCTCGGACCAAATAGCCGAGACCCAATGCAAAACAAATATTTTAGCTCGGACCAATCCACATCTATGACTCTAAATAACTTACTCTCCCTATGAGGGAGAGTGATCCTGCTCGGCCGGGGACTGCGTTTGCTCGGGCTCAGCACCTGAAAAATGGTAAGGAGGTGAGCATTACACAGAACTTAAATAAGCAGTTTCTAAAATGACATACCGAACTACCAAGCCAAACACAAGTAGTCAAATAGCATATAAAAAGCAAGTAATCAAACCCTATATCACATGCATACTATCTCATTTAGCTCGGTTTACATACACACAATCTCATCCGGCTCGGCTCACATCATACCATCCAATCACTCTATTATCTATTAGTTATACCTCGGTTCACATTCTCTTACCTCGGATTACCATCTCTATCTCGGACATTACTCATTATTCCATTTTCACATAGTTACAATTTTTTTTACTCTTCTCGGATGCATACACCTAGTGCATGTCTTACACCATTTACAGTCGGATATTGGAGTGTCCATAACTGCGAGTACCCAGTACCCGTCTTACAGCTGCACATACCCAGTATGCGTCTGACGCGATCAATGCACGCACCCAGTACGCGTCTTCTATGACCAGGAGCACTACCGCCGATCATTCTATGGGGTTAAGGAGAGTCCATAACCGCGAGCACCCAGTACCCGTCTTACAGCGGCGCATCTCGGCGACTTACGCGATCAATGCACGCACCCAGTACGCGTCTGCTATGACCAGGACCACTTCCCACCGATTCCGTTCTCGGAATCCTGTGTGAATCATAACTGCGAGCACCCAGTACCCGTCTTACAGCTGCACATACCCAGTATGCGTCTGACGCGATCAAGGCACGCACCCGGTACGCGTCTTCTATGACCCGATCACACAGCCATTTCTCTTTTATTCCTCTTGTCCTTTCAACCATTATTTAGCTCGGCCTCTCTCGGCTCGACACTTGAATTTATTCCCCTTTACATTAATCTTATTATCTACTTATCTCGGCCTCTCTAGGCTAAACCTAATAACCAGTCCCTCTTTCCATTAACCTTGTTCAGTCTCTCCGTATTACTCTATCCCCTACTTTCCATCTCTACCATTTTCTCATACCCATTCCCGAAGTCACTCAGCTCGGCCACAGACCTGGATCATAAATGTCAAAGCTCATAAACATTTATGCACAAAGTTCATAATCACTTATACAACAACAATAAGAATTAAACATTTAACCAATCCATCATGTAAATACCAACATATAGCATATAACGATACTCATCCCTACTTCAAACTCATGTTTCTAATTCATTTATTAGTTCCCTTTTTACCCTTTTTACCATTTCCTTTCTACATTAACCTAGATCCATTCCCTAATCTAACACCCACTCTTAGTACCCTTTATGAACACCCTAGAAACCCAAACTCAAGTAGAGGTAACACTCACTCCTTACCTCAAACCGTGTGAGATAAGAGTTGAGAGTTTGAGAATGGTCCCTTGTTGCTTGTCCTTGATCTAGACCTTGACCTTGTGAGCTTCACACCACTCGAATCCGTGTCCTCCTTGCTACCACCACCACACCACCACGGTCCAGGTACGCCGGAACAGAAGAGAACAGAGAGGAGGAGGGTTCCGTTTTGTGAGAAGAGAGGGAGAAAGAAAGTGTTGGGGTTTTGTTTGCTGAAGCTTTGGAGGAGAAAGAGAGATATTCGTAGGAGGAAGAGAATGAGAAATGTAAAGTGTGATATGTGGTGTTTTGGGCTTTCTTTTATTCATTTAGGGAAAATATTTGTGTGGTCAAGATTCATTGGCTTCTTGGGGAAGCTAGAATGTGTGGACAGGGTTCATTGGCTTCATGAGGAAGCCATGAATAGTACTTGAGAGGGACATAAAGCAATGAAAATGACATAAAGTGAATGGCAAGGATAGCGTACGGAGGGTACGAATCCCAAAGGGCTACAGCTCAACATGAGCTGGCACGGAGGAGCTAGGACGTGTTGGCTCGGGTACATCGGCTAGGATACGTTGGCTCGGCTTGTAGGAATAGCAGTAGTCCGAGCTTCCCTCTCGGACAGGACACTGAGATCGGCTAATCCAGACTGGACAATGGGTTTCACGTTGGGTTCCCCTTCAGCTCGGTTCAGAAGCACACAATCTTGTCTAGCTCGGCCGAGATCGGGCCGAGGCCTTAATCTCACATCCTAGGTCGGCCTAGGCTCATACTACCCTTCTACCCTTGTACAAATTCTAAGGCTTAACCCTATCCTTAAATAGATATTTATATATTAAAATTATATTATTTAATATCAATTTTTGGGATGTTACAAAACCAAGGGCAAAAGAGGGACTTCACAGTTTGCCTATAAATACCTTTGGCCTTAGTACATTGGCACACAACTCATTCCATTCCCTTCCTTTCATTCTTCCATTCCCAAACACAATTGTTGTAGAGCAAAAATCAAAGCTCTCAACACACATAGAGAGAAAGAGAAACCGTGAGAAAGAAGGAGGAAGAAGGGGGAAGTTCAAGCCAAAAACCTGAGTCTCTCCTTGAAGATCAGAGAACTTAGAGCTAGAAGACTTTGATTTGGTGGGTGATTTGAAGAACACAAGAAGTTTAGAGTAGCTTTTATTTTTCTAAGCCTTTTTGATCTTCATTTCTTCCTGGCATGTCTAGTTGTATGGTTGTTCTATGGTTATGTGTAATGTTTAAGCTTTAATTTTGAATTTCAAGAATCAAATGAACTTGTAATAAGCTAAACTATGGACTTTATATTTCGGTTAAGGCTTTTCTTAATAAATCTTAAAAAATTTTCAAACTAAATCTTCTAGATCTAAAGGTTTGGTGAATTTTTGTAAAGCTTGGAGTGAATTTCTTGCATTTTGAATTTTCTTCCTAGAATTGTGAACCATGATGTTTTAAGAGATGATGTGATACATAAATTTATGATCTAAACTTGTTTGATGATGATCTTGAGGTTTGATATACATGCATGTGTTATTTATGCCTTGATCTTGAACTATTAAGAGTAGATAAACTTGTAAACACTAGATCATAGGTTTTGTAATTCGGCTATGACTTAAAGTTTAGGCCTTAATGCTTGTTAATTTATTTTAAGTCATTGCATGTTAACATTGTGATTAGAAAAATTGATTTCTGTTGTTAGAATGCTTTGATCTTGATTTGATGTTGATAAAGTTTGGATTTATGCTTTGATCTTTAAAAAGTTTTGTTCTTGAACATTGCATGTGATTTTTGAACAAAAAGATTTAATCTTTCTTTTATGTATGTCACGGTTTTGACCTTTTCTTATCTAAAGTGATTTTGATCTTTCATTTGTGCTATTTTAATTAACTTTATGGCTTGATCTATAAGATCTAAGTACATGCATGACATTCTTGACTAAAAAGATTTGATTTTTCTTGAGAACTATCACGGTTTTACAAAGAAACCAAGGAAAACATGTTTTTGGAAAATGATTTTAACTTAATTCATGTTTTATGTCCTTACACGTTGAAGATTTGAAATTAAACCAAGAGATCATGTTTTGTTTTTCATGAAAAAGATAAATGCATGATAATTTCTTCACCCTTTAGGAATTTTTAGGGTGCATGATTTGGTTTGAGAATTTTAAGGATTACATGTTGAAAAAGTGAACCAAAACCATGTTTTTGTCATGATGGTGTTCGGCCTAGGTAGATTTAGTAGGCTAGACTCCTTTTCTTATGAAGTGACCTAAAAGAAATGAGTATGTTTGTGAGATTATGATAAATTAAACTATTTGAAATAATGTTGTGATTATTATTTTTCTATTCGGTTTTGGGATTAAAAACAAAAGAAACAAATGAACTAAATTAATTTGGAAAAGTTTTGTGTTTAAATATGCATATATAGGTATATTCGGCCAAAAAGCAAAATGAAGAGTAAATGATTTTGTGGCATGAAAAATAAAATGGGGTTTAAGTACTTGAAGTAAATTAAGTTGATTTATGTGTTTTGTTTATCTTGACTTGTTTTCTTTGACTTCATTCGGTCATATAGTGTAAATAAATCTAGGAAAATTTGTTTGCATAAAAATAATTTCACATAACGATTTTTGAAAGGAATTAAGTTGTTTAAAGTAAGAGAAATATATGTGCTTGATTTATACCTTTAGTTCTATTCGGTTTGTGAGTGTATGTGTGACTAAGTGTTTATGTTTTATGAAAATGAAAGTGTTTGATTGTGAATAAGTGTTTGTTTGAAAAATACTTGAGCATGTAATTGGTTTTAAATTAAGTGATTTTAAGATAAATGCATTTGAGATTTTTAGTGGCTGTCCAAGAATCGTTTTATGACAAAAACTTGAGTTTTAAAGTGTTAAATTCAAGATAAAGAGTATTTGAAATAACAAGTGTTTTTACGATGTTTTCGGATTTTTTTAAATGATTTTGTGAAATAAACCTTTGCTGTCTAGAATTATTTAAAGTTGTTTCTTAACTTTAAAAAGGTATTTATGAAATTTTAAAGTATGGTTTTTCAAGTACTAATTGATTTAAGAAAAGCCAGGTTAAAAACGGTGCATTTTTCGGTATTTCCGAACGTATTTTAGGTGTTGTCCAAAACGGATCAGCAACCAAATTATATAATTTAAATTGTTTTATCAAATGTTTTCAAATGGTTTTAAAGTACTTAAAGTACTAGAAAAAAAAATGTTAGAGTTGTTTTGAAAACAATCATGTTTTATGTTTTTCCGACGAGGAACAAAATGCAAAATGAGTTAAGAAAATTTTTTCTTAATGCAAGTTAATGACGTAAACATATTTTATTTAGTACGAGGAATATTAAAGATGAGGGATTGGGGCAGCTGGCAGAGACAAGGATCCAAGGAGAACGTACGCATCTAATTGCTGGATCTCAGGTGAGAGAGAAGCTTTCCTAAGACACCGTGGTGTTTAGGTGACATATTAGGACGTTCTGTATCATCTCAAAGATCGGAACTTAGTGGTTCGGAGTCAGTAGTATAAGTGGCAATTGTTTGTGTTGTGTGGCCACTTATACGAAGGTGACAAAGACCACATTACTGTTGTGTGATTACTGTGTGAATTAGTATGTTTGTATGTTTATTTATTTAATTATGTATGATGATAATTATATTGATGATTAATGTCAATAATACGTTGATGGACATCTGTTACGTCCTGAAAACAGAAATGAAATAAATAAGATTGTAAAGTAAAGACATCATGAGAATGAAATAAGAATAAAGAATATGAGATTTATTGGAAAAGAGATAAAGTGTTGAGATTGGGGACAGATTTGATGATGAGAATGAGGTTAAGCCAGAGCTGGGGAAAGTGATGTGGAGTTGATTACTGGAATGAGATGTGATGTGAGTGGAGCGGGGCTCCTTTGTGACATTGTGGAAGTGAGACTGGTGTTGAGTTGAGCTTGCTCCTCCACTAGTACTCATGGAAACAATGAGTTTTCGAAAAGTTTTCGAAATATGGTTTTTGAAAAGGTTTATGAAAAGTGACTTTGAAAAGGTTTATGGAAAGAGATTTTGAAGAGGCTTTTGAAAATGGGATTTTTGAAAAAGGGTTTTTGAAACGAGATTTTTGAAAAGATTTGTGAAAGGAAATTTTGTGGAAAGTTTGTGAAATGAAGTTTTCGAAAAGGGTTTTTGAAAACGAGAATTTTTGAAAAGGTTTTTCAAAACGAGATTCTTGAAAGATTTTATGAAATGGAATTTTTAGAGAACTTGTGAAATACTATTTTTAGAAAGCTTGCGAAAAGAAGTTTTTTTTGAAATTTGGTGAAACGAGATTTTGAAAAGTGATGAAGGGAAACTTTTTAGAAGGTTTGTGAAGTTAGAATTTTGAAAAGTTTGTAAAATGATACTTTGACGAAATTTTGTAAACTGAGATTTTTGAGGAGAATATGAAAGGATATTTTGAGAAAGTCTATGGTTTGAGATTTTGGAAAGATGATGATATGAGATTGTTGAGATGAAAGTGTGATGATGTGAACCCAGCTCTGTGCTCTAATAAGAAAAGATTGTGCAAAGTTAGTGGTCGGGACTCATCGAAGGGATGTACGAAGGATGGGCCGACCTTAGGTTAATTGACAAGATAAAAGACATTAAAAGACATTAACGCGGTGAGGTACGAGAGTGCGAATTAGTGGAGAGGAAGGTACCCCGGATAACAGGGATATTTGGGTTGTGAATGCAATAGGGTAGGCTCGGGCGGTAAAACGTCACGTTGCCTTGAGTAATATTCTGGGCAGAACGAATCCCACATGTGGCGTACGAACGTGGTAGGGACTGGGTCCAATGCCGTGGTAAGTTCTGCACCCGGGACTGGAATAGTGCTGTCACCCCTATGGCATTTCGAGAACAGTGGAGAGGGACTGGAACGGGGCATCTTGATTGCCACTGTGAGACAGTGTGCCGTGATATATTTATGACTTGAATTGATTTGAGGATGTATTCCTCCGACTGTTCAAGCACACATGTCCTCAGCAAGTCCTCAAGAGTCAGAATGGTGCGCTCGGATTGTCCGTCAGTTTGGGGATGATAAGCAGTGCTAAACCTCAACTTTGTACCCATGGCTTCTTGCAGACTCTGCCAGAATCGAGACAAGAAACGAGGATCACGGTCCGACACTATGCTGCTCGGAACACCATGCAGTCGAACAATGTCCTTTATGTACAGTTGCATCAGCTTCTCCAGGTTGTACTTCATGCTGATCGGCAGGAAATGAGCACACATTGTAAGTCGGTCCACCACAACCCAAATGGCTTCCTGCCCTGATCTCGTCTTTGGTAGGCCTGATACAAAGTCCATCGAAATGCTATCCCACTTCCATTGTGGAATCTCCAAGGATTTGAGTAATCCTCCTGGTTTTTGATGCTCGATCTTGGCTTTCTGACATGTCAAGCACCGAGACACATAATCGGCCACGTCGGTCTTCAACTTCGGCCACCAAAATAACCTCTTCAAATCTTGGTACATCTTTGTGGCTCCCGGATGGAGACTCATCTTTGTCTTGTGGGCTTCTTCCATCAACTCTCTTCGGACTTCAAAGTCCATGGGGATGCAAACTCTGCCTCGAAATCGTACAAGACCATCAGGTCCCTTAGTGAAGTCAGGTTCATCCTTGTCTCCGGCTCTTTCTAATAGCTTTTGGAGCTCTAGGTCGGCGGTCTGTCTTTCTTTAATGAAACCCACGAAATCATTGGTTACTTGCAGCATTTCCAAGACAACACTGTTTTCCTTCTTCTGTATGTCGAGGTTAAGATCACTGAACTCTTGCATCAGCTGCATCTCTCAGACCATCATGTTGCTCAAGTGAAGACTCTTCCTGCTTAGTGCGTCGGCCACCACGTTGGCTTTTCCAGGATGATAGTGCAAGTTGAAATCATAATCTTTCAAAAATTCCACCCATCTGCGCTGTCTCATATTGAGTTCCTTCTGGTCGAACAAATAGCCGAGACTCTTGTGGTCACTGAAAACCACGAATTTCGTGCCATACAGGTAGTGTCTCCAAATCTTAAGGGCAAACACCACGGCTGCCAATTCGAGATCATGCGTCGGATAGTTCTGCTCGTGTTGCCGAAGTTGCCGAGAGGCATACGCCACCACTTTTCCTTGTTGCATCAGCACACAGCCAAGGCCCTGCTTTGAGGCGTCACAAAATACGTCAAAGGTTTTGGTCGGATCGGGTAAAATCAACACGGGCGAGCTCGTCAACCTTTTCTTTAGCTCTTGAAAGCTCTGTTCACACACCTCGGACCATTGGTATGGGGTATCCTTTCTGGTTAACGAGGTCAATGGTAGCGCCAGTTTAGAGAATCCTTCAATGAATCTTCTGTAATACCCTGCAAGACCGAGGAAACTCCTGATCTCAGTGATCGAGTTGGGTCTCTCCCACTTAAGTACCGCTTCCACCTTGGAGGGATCAACTGCTACACCTTGCTCGGATATCACATGCCCGAGGAAATGGACCTCGTTGAGCCAAAAACTGCACTTAGAGAGCTTAGCGTAGAGATTCTTATCTTTCAGAACCTGTAGTACCGTTCTCAAATTCTGTTCGTGTTCGCTCGGATTCCGAGAGTAGATGAGGATATCGTCAATGAAGACTATCACGAACGAGTCCAAGTAAGGTCGGAAGATCGTATTCATGTAATCCATGAAGATGGCAGGGGCGTTGGTAAGTCCGAAGGGCATAACCACGTACTCAAAATGCCCATACCTTGATCGGAAGGCTGTCTTCGGAATGTCTTCTTCTCGGACTCGGATTTGGTGATATCCAGATCGGAGATCTATCTTTGAAAACACCGACGCTCCCTTGAGTTGGTCCAATAAGTCATCAAGCCGAGGGAGGGGATATTTATTCTTCACCGTTACCGCGTTGAGCTTTCTATAGTCAGTGCACATTCTGAGACTACCATCTTTCTTTTTCACAAACAGGATTAGGGCTCCCCACGGCGATACGCTTGGTCGGATTAGCTTTTTGGCCAAAAGTTCTTCCAGCTGTTTCTTAAGCTCTTCTAGCTCGGGAGGCGCCATTCTGTACGGAACAATTGAGATCGGGCCAGTTCCCGGAAGGAGGTCTATACTGAACTCTACTTCTCTATTCGGCGGTAAGCCAGGCATTTCGTCCGAGAAAACCTCAGGGAATTCTCCGACCACAGGAATTTGGTCTAAGGTCAGTTCCTCTGTTGTCTCTAACTTCGCAACAGACGGGCCACTAAAGATTACGGTCTTTTCTCGGCAATCGAGTAAGACACGGTGTTGAGACATCTAGTCCATGCCAAGGATAATATCTAGCTTGGTTAAGGGTAGACAAATCAGATTGACTTTAAATTCTCTGCCTAATACTTGGATAGGACACTCTAGACACATTTTAGAAGTGATTACAGAAGAATTGGTTGGGGTAGAAATGGATAGTTTGTAAGGCATTTCTACTGGGGATAGTTTTAGTCTATTCATACAGTCAAGGGAAATAAAACAATGTGTGGCTCCACAGTCAAATAGTACAGCACAAGGAATACTGTTTACTTGACAAGTACCTCGGATCAGTTCGTCAGCATCGGTCACTTCTTCTCCATCCATAGTGTAAACCTTGCCTCTCTGCATAGGTCGGTTAATACCAGTCTGATGAGCCCTTGTCACATTGACCTCTTCCTTCACAATATTCTCGGTACACCGAGCTGCAAAATGGCCAGGCTTGCCACATCGGAAACAGGATCCCCTGATTTTGCATGGATCCAGATTCCAGCATTCTCCCCTGTGCTGTCTTCCACAATGTTGGCAGATCGGATACGGGCCAGGAACAACCACCATCTGACCACCGCTCCTCGGAGCTGTTGACATTCTAGAGTTCGGGTTCGCATAGGGAGCAGATCTCTGGACAGCTCCCTTCCCTCTGATCGGACCCACTCCTTTTTGTGCCGACTTGCTCCTCTTTCCATCAGCTTTTCTCTTAAGCCCTTTCTCATAGGTGCTAGCCATGTTCACCAGTTGCGAGAGATTGGCCATGTTCTGATATTCAAATGCGAGCCGAATATCGTCGTGGAGACCAGCCTCAAACTTAATGCACTTGGTACGCTCATCGGCATCTCGGTAACTTCCTGAATAACGGATCAAATCTTCGAACTGAGCGACATATTCCCCAACGCTCAAGTTCCTCTGTTCCAACTTGAGAAAAGCGAGCTCCTTCTCTCTCCTAACATCCTCGGGAAAGTACTTTCCGAGGAAGCGAGCTCGGAACAAATCCCAAGTGATGACCTCATTAGCCGCTTCCAGTCCTCGGCTCTGTTGATCCCACCAGTGTTCGGCTTCACTAGCCAGCACAAACTCAGCCAACCTCACCCTGTACTCATAGGGAGGTTGCAGAGATCGGAAAATATTCTCAATATCCTGGAGCCATCTCTGAGCTCCATCTGGATTATATCCTCCTTCGAACCTAGGTGGTTCGTTCTTCCGAAATCGGCTCATCCAGTCTATCTCGACCAGAGCCGGAGGTTGGGGCTGAAGGGCTGCAGCTGCAGCTGCTGCGCATGCGGCGATGTTTTGAGCGAGGTTCTCAGCCTGATTCTGCTGAGTTTGCGCTTGGTTCTGCTGTAGTTGAACCAGAGTTTCCAACACAGCAACAATTCGGTCGTTATCAGCTCGTCTCCCAGCCATGCTGCTCGGTCATGGAGAGAAAGCCAATTAACTTCCGAATAATCAAGTAAATATTTATTTAGACATGTATACCCATAAGCCCTATTGTCTGACCTAGACTCCTAGACTCTACTTATTTGTCACTCTCTTGGTGAGTAACCACTGGAGTTCCTTGCAATTCCAATAGGCCGAGGAGAAACTGCTCTGATACCAAAAATGTAACACCTTATATAATAATTATCCTTAATTACCCCAAAATTTGGATTTAAAATTTTTTTTTAAGATGAATATGATATTTGCCAAAATAATATTTCCTTTCATTAATAACAAAAACATCAGAGTTAATAAAACGGAAGACTTCATTAATCATTAAACAAGAGTTGAGAAACATAGCTACACCGAGCTCATTAGTTCGAATTACAAAAATGATGTTTAGCTCGGCCATCGGGCCGAGATCAAAATATACAAAAGCGTGTTTTAGCTCGGACCAAATAGCCGAGACCCAATGCAAAACAAATATTTTAGCTCGGACCTATCCACATCTATGACTCTAAATAACTTACTCTCCCTGTGAGGGAGAGTGATCCTGCTCGGCCGGGGACTGCGTTTGCTCGGGCTCAGTGCATGTCTTACACCATTTACAGTCGGATATTGGAGTGTCCATAACTGCGAGTACCCAGTACCCGTCTTACAGCTGCACATACCCAGTATGCGTCTGACGCGATCAATGCACGCACCCAGTACGCGTCTTTTATGACCAGGACCACTACCGCCGATCATTCTATGGGGTTAAGGAGAGTGCATAACTGCGAGCACCCAGTACCCGTCTTACAGCGGCGCATCTCGGCGACTTATGCGATCAATGCACGCACCCAGTACGCGTCTGCTATGACCAGGACCACTTCCCACCAATTCCGTTCTCGGAATCCTGTGTGAATCATAACTGCGAGCACCCAGTACCCATCTTACAGCTGCACATACCCAGTATGCGTCTGACGCGATCAAGGCACGCACCCGGTACGCGTCTTCTATGACCCGATCACACAGCCATTTCTCTTTTATTCCTCTTGTCCTTTCAACCATTATTTAGCTCGGCCTCTCTCGGCTCGACACTTGAATTTATTCCCCTTTACATTAATCTTATTATCTACTTAGCTCGGCCTCTCTCGGCTAAACCTAATAACCGGTCCCTCTTTCCATTAACCTTGTTCAGTCTCTCCATATTACTCTATCCCCTACTTTCCATCTCTACCATTTTCTCATACCCATTCCCGAAGTCACTCAGCTCGGCCACAAACAAGGATCATAAATATCAAAGCTCATAAACATTTATGCACAAAGTTCATAATCACTTATACAACAACAACAACAATAAGAATAAAACATTTAACCAATCCATCATGTAAATACCAACATATAGCATATAACGATACTCAACGCTACTTCAAACTCATGTTTCTAATTCATTTATTAGTTCCCTTTTTACCCTTTTTACCATTTCCTTTCTACATTAACCTAGATCCATTCCCTAATCTAACACCCACTCTTAGTACCCTTTATGAACACCCTAGAAACCCAAACTCAAGTAGAGGTAACACTCACTCCTTACCTCAAACCGTGTGAGATAAGAGTTGAGAGTTTGAGAATGGTCCCTTGTTGCTTGTCCTTGATCTAGACCTTGACCTTGTGAGCTTCACACCACTCGAATCCGTGTCCTCCTTGTTGCCACCACCACACCACCACGGTCCAGGTACGCCGGAATAGAAGAGAACAGAGAGGAGGAGGGTTCCGTTTTGTGAGAAGAGAGGGAGAAAGAAAGTGTTGGGGTTTTGTTTGCTGAAGCTTTGGAGGAGAAAGAGAGAGATTCGTAGGAGGAAGAGAATGAGAAATGTAAAGTGTGATATGTGGTGTTTTGGGCTTTCTTTTATTCATTTAGGGAAAATATTTGTGTGGTCAAGATTCATTGGCTTCTTGGGGAAGCTAGAATGTGTGGACAGGGTTCATTGGCTTCTTGAGGAAGCCATGAATAATACTTGAGAGGGACATAAAGCAATGAAAATGACATAAAGTGAATGGCAAGGACAGTGTACGGAAGGTACGAATCCCAAAGGGCTACAGCTCAACATGAGCTGGCACGGAGGAGCTAGGACGTGTTGGCTCGGGTACATCGGCTAGGATACGTTGGCTCGGCTTGTAGGAACAGCAGTAGTCCGAGCTTCCCTCTCGGACAGGACACTGAGATCGGCTAATCCAGACTGGACAATGGGTTTCACGTTGGGTTACCCTTCAGCTCGGTTCAGAAGCACACAATCTTGTCTAGCTCGGCCGAGATCGGGCCGAGGCCTTAATCTCACATCCTAGGTCGGCCTAGGCTCATACTACCCTTCTACCCTTGTACAAATTCTAAGGCTTAACCCTATCCTTAAATAGATATTTATATATTAAAATTATATTATTTAATATCAATTTTTGGGATGTTACAAAACCAAGGGCAAAAGAGGGACTTCACAGTTTGCCTATAAATACCTTTGGCCTTAGTACATTGGCACACAACTCATTCCATTCCCTTCCTTTCATTCTTCCATTCCCAAACACAATTGTTGTAGAGCAAAAATCAAAGCTCTCAACACACAGAGAGAAAGAGAAACCGTGAGAAAGAAGGAGGAAGAAGGGGGAAGTTCAAGCCAAAAACCTAAGTCTCTCCTTGAAGATCAGAGAACTTAGAGCTAGAAGACTTTGATTTGGTGGGTGATTTGAAGAACACAAGAAGTTTAGAGTAGCTTTTATTTTTCTAAGCCTTTTTGATCTTCATTTCTTCCTTGCATGTCTAGTTGTATGGTTGTTCTATGGTTATGTGTAATGTTTAAGCTTTAATTTTGAATTTCAAGAATCAAATGAACTTGTAATAAGCTAAACTATGGACTTTATATTTCGGTTAAGGCTTTTCTTAATAGATCTTAAAAATTTTTCAAACTAAATCTTCTAGATCTAAAGGTTTGATGAATTTTTGTAAAGCTTGGAGTGAATTTCTTGCATTTTGAATTTTCTTCCTAGAATTGTGAACCATGATGTTTTAAGAAATGATGTGATACATAAATTTATGATCTAAACTTGTTTGATGATGATCTTGAGGTTTGATATACATGCATGTGTTATTTATGCCTTGATCTTGAACTATTAAGAGTAGATAAACTTGTAAACACTAGATCATAGGTTTTGTAATTCGACTATGACTTAAAGTTTAGGCCTTAATGCTTGTTAATTTATTTTAAGTCATTGCATGTTAACTTTGTGATTAGAAAAATTGATTTCTGTTGTTAGAGTGCTTTGATCTTGATTTGATGTTGATAAAGTTTGGATTTATGCTTTGATCTTTAAAAAGTTTTGTTCTTGAACTTTGCATGTGATTTTTGAACAAAAAGATTTAATCTTTCTTTTATGTATGTCACGGTTTTGACCTTTTCTTATCTAAAGTGATTTTGATCTTTGATTTGTGCTATTTTAATTAACTTTATGGCTTGATCTATAAGATCTAAGTACATGCATGACATTCTTGACTAAAAAGATTTGATTTTTCTTGAGAACTATCACGGTTTTACAAAGAAACCAAGGAAAACATGTTTTTGGAAAATGATTTTAACTTGATTCATGTTTTATGTCCTTACACGTTGAAGATTTGAAATTAAACCAAGAGATCATGTTTTGTTTTTCATGAAAAAGATACATGCATGATAATTTCTTCACCCTTTAGGAATTTTTAGGGTGCATGATTTGGTTTGAGAATTTTAAGGATTACATGTTGAAAAAGTGAACCAAAACCATGTTTTGTCATGTTGGTGTTCGGCCTAGGTAGATTTAGTAGGCTAGACTCCTTTTCTTATGAAGTGACCTAAAAGAAATGAGTATGTTTGTGAGATTATGATAAATTAAACTATTTGAAATAATGTTGTGATTATTATTTTTCTATTCGGTTTTGGGATTAAAAACAAAAGAAAAAAATGAACTAAATTAATTTGGAAAAGTTTTGTGTTTAAATATGCATATATAGGTATATTCGGCAAAAAAGCAAAATGAAGAGTAAATGATTTTGTGGCATGAAAAAGAAAATGGGGTTTAAGTACTTGAAGTAAATTAAGTTGATTTATGTGTTTTGTTTATCTTGACTTGTTTTCTTTGACTTCATTCGGTCATATAGTGTAAGTAAATCTAGGAAAATTTGTTTGCATAAAAATAATTTCACATAACGATTTTTGAAAGGAATTAAGTTGTTTAAAGTAAGAGAAATAAATGTGCTTGATTTATACCTTTAGTTCTATTCGGTTTGTGAGTGTATGTGTGACTAAGTCTTTAGGTTTTATGAAAATGAAAGTGTTTGATTGTGAATAAGTGTTTATTTGAAAAATACTTGAGCATGTAATTGGTTTTAAATTAAGTGATTTTAAGATAAATCCATTTGAGATTTTTAGTGGCTGTCCAAGAATCGTTTTATGACAAAAACTTGAGTTTTAAAGTGTTAAATTCAAGATAAAGAGTATTTGAAATAACAAGTGTTTTTACGATGTTTTCGGATTTTTTTAAATGATTTTGTGAAATAAACCTTTGCTGTCTAGAATTATTTAAAGTTGTTTATTAACTTTAAAAAGGTATTTATGAAATTTAAAGTATGGTTTTTCAAGTACTAATTGATTTAAGAAAAGCCAGGTTAAAAACGGTGCATTTTTCGGTATTTCCGAACGTATTTTAGGTGTTGTCCAAAACGGATCAGCAACCAAATTAAATAATTTAAATTGTTTTATCAAATGTTTTCAAATGGTTTTAAAGTACTTAAAGTACTAGAAAAAAAATGTTAGAGTTGTTTTGAAAACAATCATGTTTTATGTTTTTCCGACGAGGAACAAAATGCAAAATGAGTTAAGAAAATATTTTCTTAATGCAAGTTAATGACGTAAACATATTTTGTTTAGTACGAGGAATATTAAAGATGAGGGATTGGGGCAGCTGGCAGAGACAAGGATCCAAGGAGAACGTACGCATCTAATTGCTGGATCTCAGGTGAGAGAGAAGCTTTCCTAAGACACCGTGGTGTTTAGGTCACATATTAGGGCGTTCCGTATCATCTCAAAGATCGGAACTTAGTGGTTTGGAGTCAGTAGTATAAGTGGCAATTCTTTGTGTTGTGTGGCCACTTATACGAAGGTGACAAAGACAACATTACTGTTGTGTGATTACTGTGTGAATTAGTATGTTTGTATATTTATTTATTTAATTACGTATGATGATAATTATATTGATGATTAATGTGAATAATACGTTGATGGACATCTGTTACGTCCTGAAAACAGAAATGAAATAAATAATATTGTAAAGTAAAGACATCATGAGAAAGAAATAAGAATAAAGAATATGAGATTTATTGGAAAAGAGATAAAGCGTTGAGATTGGGGACAGATTTGATGATGAAAATGTGGTTAAGCCAGAGCTGGGGAAAGTGATGTGGAGTTGATTACTGGAATGAGATGTGATGTGAGTGGAGCGGGGCTCCTTTGTGACATTGTGGAAGTGAGACTGGTGTTGAGTTGAGCTTGCTCCTCCACCAGTACTCACGGAAACAATGAGTTTTCGAAAAGTTTTCGAAATATGGTTTTTGAAAAGGTTTATGAAAAGTGACTTTGAAAAGGTTTATGGAAAGAGATTTTGAAGAGGCTTTTGAAAATGGGATTTTTGAAAAAGGGTTTTTGAAACGAGATTTTTGAAAAGATTTGTGAAAGGAAATTTTGTGGAAAGTTTGTGAAATGAAGTTTTTGAAAAGGGTTTTTGAAAACGAGAATTTTTGAAAAGGTTTTTCAAAACGAGATTCTTGAAAGATTTTACGAAATGGAATTTTTAGAGAACTTGTGAAATACTATTTTTAGAAAGCTTGCGAAAAGAAGTTTTTTTTGAAATTTGGTGAAACGAGATTTTGAAAAGTGATGAAGGGAAACTTTTTAGAAGGTTTGTGAAGTTAGAATTTTGAAAAGTTTGTAAAATGATACTTTGAGGAAATTTTGTAAACTTAGATTTTTGAGGAGAATATGAAAGGATATTTTGAGAAAGTCTATGGTTTGAGATTTTGGAAAGATGATGATATGAGATTGTTGAGATGAAAGTGTGATGATGTGAACCCAGCTCTGTGCTCTAATAAGAAAAGATTGTGCAAAGTTAGTGGTCGGGACTCATCGAAGGGATATACGAAGGATGGGCCGACCTTAGGTTAATTGACAAGATAAAAGACATTAAAAGACATTAACGCGGTGAGGTACGAGAGTGAGAAGTAGTGGAGAGGAAGGTACCCCAGATAACAGAGATATTTGGGTTGTGAATGCAATAGGGTAGGCTCGGGCGGTAAAACGTCACGTTGCCTTGAGTACTATTCTGCGCGGAACGAATCCCACATGTGGCGTACGAACGTGGTAGGGACTGGGTCCATTGCCGTGGTAAGTTCTGCACCCGGGACTGGAATAGTGCTGTCACCCCTATGACATTTCGAGAAGAGTGGAGAGGGACTGGAACGCGGCATCTTGATTGCCACTGTGAGACAGTGTGCCGTGATATATTTATGAATTGAATTGATTTGAGGATGTATTCCTCCTGGTCTGGGACCACATGTTTTGAGACAGCTATCGTGCCCGCGTGGTAAAGGTCCTATACTCCTGTTCGCTTCAGCCTAGGACTGGGTGGATGACCGAGGAGATGTAGACGTGTGTGACGATGGCAACGAAACGAGTACCTCGATGATCTTTTATGTTTTCCCCAATCATCGAAGGTTGTGATTTGATAAGACTTGAAAACAAAGGTTAAAAGTAATAAAATGATGGATGATATTATGAAGTGAAGTCCCCTAAAAGGTTGATGTCAAGAACTGAATTGAGATATTATGATTGAGAGAAGATAATAAGGTTGGAAAGATAAAGAATTAATGATAAGAATAATGATAATAATAATGTTATGTTTGATTGTCATGTTGTATGTATATTGCTTGTCCTATCTGTATTGTCCTAGTATCTTGCCTACTGTAATCCCACACCGTCGACGATGCGTCGTTCGGATCGCTTACTCTCTCCTGTTCGTTGGCATATCGGTGCTGCTGATATCTCAACGGGCAGACGGAGCATCACGTGGAGATCATCACTCTAAATGAATTGGAGCTGGAGCTTAACGTCAGCAGGAAGGTAATGACCGGAGTGACTTCACTGTCGGGGATGAAGAAAGGGTGCAGGAGGAAAGGAAAGCTTCATTCGGTGGTCTTCATCAGAGTAACGCGGCGGAAGCGATAGTAGTAAATTTAGTTTAAGTTATGATTTGTGTTTTGAGTCAAGGATTACCAAGAAATGTGCCAATTATGTAACTAAGCCAAGTTTTAATTCTGTATTGTGGAATACTCTATTTTGGAAGAATAAACAATGTAATCTTTTGGGAAAATGTTATGATGCTTTTGAAACAAGCAACTTTATGAAGATGAAAGTCTTATGTGATGAACGATTTTAGTAACAACTCGATTGTCAGTAGAGAGTGGTACACGTAACATGGACACTTCAAACTGTTTTTTTAAAAAAAAATTTGGCCTCATTTTTGCCACTTTAATTAGTAAAAGTCAGTTATTTTTGGTTTACGAAAATCGGGCTGTTACAGGCGGCCGTGGTTGGTGGCGGCGGTGGATGTTGTTGAGTCGCGAAGGAAGACGGGGTGAGGGAGAATGCGAGTGGCGGTGCGCGGTGATGTTGAAGCAAGCGCCGGTGATAGAGAAGCAAGCGCCGGTGATAGAGCAGCAAGCACCGGCGTGAAAGGAAGAGAAGGAAACTGCCATGAGAGAGGGAGAGAGAACCGAATGTGGAGAGAGGGAGTGGAGGGTGACGGCTCTTCCAGGAGAAGGAAGAAGATGAGGGTTTCATACCCTCATTTTACTTTTATGCCCCTCCTAACTATTCATCAATATATTTTTTTTATTCATTTATTTATTTTGAAAGGTAAAAACTATTATTATTATTGCTTAAAGGAAAAACCAACACTAAATATAAATTGCTATATCAACACATATGGGGTAAATCATAAGGTTAATAATTGATATTACTTGCGAAGTAACTTAATATTGGTATGTCCAAATTAAGGAAAATATAAAAAGTGTATCTTGCAACGAAGGCGATTATTTTTAAGAGCATCTAAAATAGAATTTAGTCATCAAATCAAATAACTAAATATATTTTTAAGAATATCCTAGAGTCAAATATTTAAAAACACAAAACATAATTCATTGTTGAATATATATAAAGGTTATGTAAAGTATTTAAAACGTTTAGCATTATTTTGATATGATAATTTTTCTTTAAAAGAATTAACTTTAAATATAATTATATACTCTTTCGTAATTATCATAATGTATCTTTTATGAAAATACCCAACAACTAAATGAATGATTTCAAGAAACAATATTTAATTCATTAAAACTTGTAATTATACTAGGATTAAAATTAGGGATGTTACAATCCTTCCCCCCAAAAAGATATTTTGTCCTCGAAATTTGATTAGGGAAAAATCGTAAGGTAGGGATCCAAGAATTCTTGTCGATGGTTCCAACAAACTTAGACAAACATCGCTATAAACAAGCACTACACCTAGCACAAGGGTCTTAGTTAACTTGTAAGCTAAGAGGTAAACTTCATGCCGATGTCGAACTCCAGGAGTTTGCTAAACCCTTCACATGGCATATGATAGCTAATCAAGTAACGGGAATCTAGAGTAAACCATCAACGAACAAGATAATTAATTGACTTAAGGATCTTGAATTAGGCAGTAGCACAACAATATGGGATAATAGTTGGTGGTATCCAGACTTCCTTTGATGTCAACTTTATTTTGGATAGGATAGGAGATTCATCTGCCTACTCATTAGAGACACATGACATAATAAACTCATGAAAGTGCCAATCAAATCCGAGGATAAGGTAAATCAGGATATTATCTAAAGTCATTTTCAATTTTCGAACAAGGAATAAGAATAGAGTCTCAGGAGCTACCTCTTTGAAAATATTAGGAGGCATGATCAAAATAAATTTGATCATCCAATCACGGGTCACATGAAAATGATTCCATGTTACTTGGAATTAGCAAGCATGGGTTTAGACATTGCAAGAGACAATTCGAGTCTACGACGATCACAAGGCAAATAGAATTGAAAAGAATGACCAGATAATCAAACTTGTTGGCGTGTAAGAGATTGTAAGGATTATCGACCAAAGACAGATTCAAGTATCGACTTATCAAGTCATAACTGTATGTTGCCTTCAGGAACAGATATGTGATTAAAGGAAGAATTGATAACTCTCTAATTATATTTGAAACACACGAAGTCAAGCTTGTTCAAAATACAATTCCATTGTCAAGGACAATAAAGAAATTCCATTTGATATCAGAAGACCATGGGGGTATGTAGGATCGAACCCATGCGAAATACGAAAAGGCAAACTTTCGGTTTGTATTTGAGCGATCCATTGAACTGGAAATGGAGGGTATAATGTACTTAAGAAGTTGTACATTAACGAGTGTGTCATGAATTAATAAAAATTCATTCACAATCAACCAATATTCGCAGAAAGATGAAATCTAGAGTCAACAATTAATATCCAAGATGTACAAATTTAAGCGAAGAAATAAAGGTTCAAGACGCTAAACCAATGTTAAGGTTCTGCACAACAGAAACAGAATCATGATTGAGGAGAGTGACACGACTTAATTCACGGTTTTAAATGTACGGAAATGTCATTGGAATTATTTTGTCTAAATTGTCACCATTGGAATTCATGATCTTGATTCAATACCAAGGGTTAATTCTTCCCTTTGGGGTGGCAGCTAGCATGCCCTGGCCCGTTGGGGTCTTTCACTACCCTTAGTCTTGACAATTACACGTTTTCCAAGTATGACAATACAACAAATGGGTAAATTGGATATGAACGCTTGATGAAGTTTGAAACAAACACCAAGAAATCAACTATGAATTAGCGATATTATTCTAAATCATAATTCCTAATCTAACTAACTTAGACATATAACTGTTTATTGGCTACTCGCTTGGTGAGAAAACCATAGGAGTTGTGAGTTCAAACTCCAAGGCCGATGAAAAACTGCTCTGATACCATAATGTAACACCCTCACAAATATTTAGTTAATTTATGATTTTATAAAAATTGGTACTTGAAAATTTCTTTTTAAATTAAAATACTTAAGAATACTTTTCCGGAAAAACAGACAGAATTTCCTCTGTTTTTCGGACTTTCCCCAAAATTTCCTGTTTATACCTGTCAGTCCAGAATTATTTAAAAATAATAATACACAATAGCAAAATAGACAGATCAAACCTAAAGCCCAATTAGAACACTTCAGGGCACATAACTATTACATATTCTAAATTACTAAAATAACAGTTTTTCACATAATTAAACTACAGTCCACTCATAAAATAGTGAACGAGCACACTCCACGTGGTGGAGTGTTATTCCTGCTCGGCCTGAAATTGTGTCTGCTCAAACTTTGAACCTGTAAAAATGGTTGCAAGGGTGAGCTTTACACATGAAATAGAGAAGTAGTTTCTAACTAGGCATAATGACCTACCAAGTCAAACACAATTAGCACGTAGCACATAGATTTTCATTTAGGCAAACCCAACATGCTTCATACACAACCAATAGTCTTATTAGTATCCATTCGTTTATTCCATTCATATTACCTTTCCAATAACTTCGTTAAGTCTCATTTTTTTTCCATTTCCATTCTCATAAATTACCAACTCATGTAAGTATATCATATAGCACATAGACACAATTTCAATATTCAAACACAATTACTCATTCCACTTCTTTTCATTCTAGTCTTTCCACTTACTTCTCTTTCTTATTTCCTTTCTTTATTTCTTTCTTTTCTTTTTCCTTTTCTTTTACTTTGTCTTTTCATTTTCTTTCTTTTTCTTTTTCCTTTCACTTTTATTATTTGGCCACAGGGTCACCACGACCATCCTGTGCCGATTATCATTTATATTTATTAGGCCACAGGGTCACCATGACCATCCTGTGCCGATTAACATTTATTTTTATTAGGCTACAGGGTCACCACAACCATCCTGCACTGATTTACATTTATTTTTATTAGGCTACAGGGTCACCACGACCATCCTACGCCGATTATCCTTTATTTTTATTAGGCCACAGGGTCACCACAACCATCCTGCGCCGATTAACATTTATTTTTTATTAGGCCACAGGGTCACCACAACCATCCTGTGCCGATTATCCTTTATTTTTATTAGGCCACAGGGTCACCACGACCATCCTGCGCCGATTAACATCAAGGTTTCATATTCTTCAATTAAGTGTGATTAAAGTGTGTGAATTATTGATGAATGTGTGTATGTATGTGTATGAGTATATATGTGTATATGTGTGGGTATGTAGGTGCGTGAGTGTGTATAGGAGTTAGAATGTATAAATTCCTAGAAGCTTAATGAGTATGTCAAGCCATAACCATGAGGAAATCTAGTTAGAAATCTAACCAAACTAAGTGCAAAACCCTAACCAAAAACCAACTAGTACTTGAACCTAGAATGACCCCAAAACCTAGCCACAAGAACTTGTCCCCTTGCATTTAATAAAATGCACCCATGCAAGTTTTTGTAAGGCCAAAATTACCCCTCCCATTATGCTATGGCCGAACCAAAATAAAGGGCACAAGAGGAAGAGTGAATTTGTTTATAAATAGTTGAAGCCCTTAGTTCATCTCCACTTCTTTCCATTTCATTTCTTCACATCAACACCCAACACACTCTAAGAGAAACCTTAAAGCTCTTAGAGAAAGAAAAAGAAAAGAAAGAGAGAGGAACCGTGAGGGTAGGAAGAAGGAAGAAGGAGGTTGCAAGCCCAATCAAATCCCATCCTTTGTAGTTCAAGAGTGTTAGAGCTAGAAGACCAACCCTTTCTCATGGTAGGACTTGGAGATCAAGATGAAGATTTTGTAATAGTATAGATTTTCCTTTCTAGTTGTAGATCTACTTCTTGTTCTTCCATGCATGTTGATTTTTATAAGTTTAAAGATGACTTTATGTGTTGTTATTCTTTAATCTTGGACTTTAAGGAGTCAAAAAATTTGTAATATGTGATCTTGATGCTTGATGTTTTCGGGTTAAAGTTTTCTTATTAGATCTAATGTTTTTCTAACCAAAACCTTAAAAGATCTAAAGCTTTGTTTGAGATTTTTTGTGAAAACTTAAAATGAATCTTTCTTGCATGTTTAATTTTCTTACTCCAAACCGTGATCTATGTGTTTGTTTATGATTATTTGATGAATAAAAATATGATCTAAACTTGATTGGTAAAAAGGTTTAAGTTTTTAAGTCTTGCATGTTGATTTTCAAACTAGATCTAGAATTTCTCTTTGCATCCACATGATTTTTTTAAGTTGATCCTAATTTTTCTTACTTGCATGTGAAAGATCTTGATCTAAAAATGAAAGATTAACTATTTTTAAAGAACTTGATGTTCATTTCGGTTTTGAAAGAATTTTTACTTAAAAGATTTGATGCATGCATGTGATGACCTAGTGAAAAAGAATAAGTTTTGAGTATGTGCATGTTAGGATCTAGGATAGTTTAGTTTGATTCTTGATTCTTAATTTAAAAGGCTTGGTTCTTATTTCTAGATATTGATGCATGTTTCATTTGAATTAAAATAAATTGTTTTTATGAAAAATTAATTCGGTTTTCAAAGGAAGTATAATTGATGGGTTGATTTTTGATGTTGATTGTATGTATGATAGTATCTTTAATTTTCATAAAATAAAATGAATGAACAAAGTTGTTGAATAAAGTGTATGCTGAAAGTTGTGATGTGTGTGCTTTTAATTTTGATAAATGATGTTTGTGCATGTTTGATAATTCTGGAATTTTCTCACTATCTTAAGCATGATAAAATGAACCTCTCTGAATTTTTAAATAATTTTTGGAATTTATTTTCTATTTCTATGAGAGCAAACTTTGTGAAAATGATTTTGAGAAAATAAGTTTTTCAGTTTAAAGAGAAACAGAATTTTCGAACTTGTGCTATTCCAAATTGTTTGAAATTTTTATGGTAGCTTCCTGAACCTCGCCTGATGTTCTCTATAAAATTTGAAGAGATTTGGAGTTGATTTGATATTTTTAATAAAGGCAAAACAGTGAACCACTTGGTTCAGATTTTCTGGACTTAGTGCCAATTTTAATTGGAAAAGTATGACTTGCACAACTCCAAATAATCTGAAAATGTTATGAGATAGTCTTGACTGTATAAGAAATATTTAAACCAATTTTTATGCAATTCGGAGTTGAACAACTATTTTTAATCATGCCATTTTGGTCTCAGACCAGCAACAGCTCCGACTTGCTCTTCATGCAAAATTTGATTTGAAACCTAGCTTAGGATTGTTTAAATGGCTTGAAAATTTTATATGATGAACTTTGGTATGTATGTGTGTGTTCTGGAAATTTTCAAGATTAAATAAATTTATTTGATATAGTTTTGGATTTTATCTTTTGTGTTTTAATCACCCTAAGGTTTCATTTGAACGTTTTTGATGTATGTGAACTTTTATGCTTGATATGATGACTTGCCTGACTTGTATGCTAATCATGATGCTTGGAAATGATTGGATGAGTGATTGCTTGATGTTATGCTTAGGTTGTGCATAAATGAACTATTTAATTAACCCAAAGTGTTGTGTTTGATTTTGTAATTGGTTTTGAAATAATCTAGTCTTGATGTAATTGAAGAACATTGGACTTAGTGGTTGCTGCCCTTAATTCATTTCATGGTTTTAAGTTTGAAAAATAAATCCTTTAAGTGTTTATTTTATAACAAAGTCTTGTATGAACTAAAGTTAAGTTTTTCGGTGTTTTTGAGTTTTGGTTGGTGACTGTCCGGAACGGACCAGCCATCAAAACTAATGATTTTAAAGTGTTTTATCAATTGTTTAAAAAAGATTTTGAGATGTTTAAAGTATGTTCAAAAGTTGAAATTGATTTGAAAAAGTCTTAACGATTTACGATTTTCCGACGAGAAGTAAAAAGAGTTTTCGAAAACGCGTTTTGATAATAAGTAGGGCGATTATTTAAAATAGACTTGTAACGCTAGTGTCCTCCATTTAGTACAAGGTGCGTATAAGTCGAGAAGCGGAACGGCCGACTTGTTGGGAAGGACCCGCGACGATTTCAGATGCTGGAATGTGAGGTGAGAGATGCAGTAGGCCTAAGTCATCATGACGCGTCGACTCGGTTCCAAACTGAGTCTGTCATGTAACAACCTTATAATTACTACCCTTAATTCCCAAGTATTAAAATATGTACTTAAAAATTCCTTTTTAATATAATAAAATCACCCGTCAAACGGACGGAGTTTAGTCTGTTTTTCGAACTAATCCAAAAATTCAACCTGTGGTAAACAATTTTAATTAAACAACCAATAGTCAGCAGGGCTTCAGATAATATTTCTAAAACATATCCAGGCCCAATGGGCTCCAAAAATATTAAAGTGCATAATTATTCAGAGTAATAGCGGGAATACTAAGTTTGAGTATTGAAAACAAAAGATATGACTTTAGCAAAGCAAAACCATCCTAAGCCTCATTCGAGATATGCATATTAAATTTACATCAAAATAACATAAGAGGCTTAGGCCCATATTATATTCTAAATCCCATAATAACGCTACTTTCCCTGTAAGGGAAAGTACTCCTGCTCGGCCGGGGGCTGTGCCAGCTCAATCTCCGTACCTGAAAATGTAAGGGAGTGAGCATTGCACATGAAATAGAAAAGTAGTTTCTAGATAGACATAACAACTAACCAGGCCAAACACACATAGCAATTTATTCACATAATCACATCATCATCGCAAGCATACCACATTTTCCAATTCCATCATTTTATAAGTGCCGATTCCCTTTTATTTAATCCATTTTCAACTTATGATTCCCTTTTTAATTATTTCCCCGTTTCAAAAGAAATCCCTTTTTATCCCCTTACCTCTTTCCTTATTCTTTTCTTTATATTTACGGTGTATGTATGTCTCCACCAAATCGAAGGCCTACATACATACACCAATTACGATGTATGTCTCCAACAAATCGAAGGCCTACATACATACACCAATTACGATGTATGTCTCCACCAAATCGAAGGCCTACATACATCGCTTTTCCATTACCATTATCCTTTCCAATTTTATCCCCTTTTTCCTTTATTCATTTCCTTTTTAATTTCGGTGTATGTATGTCTCCACCAAATCGAAGGCCTACATACATACACCAATCACGATGTATGTCTCCACCAAATCGAAGGCCTACATACATCCCGTTTCCATTACCATTTACCTTATTTTATCCATTGTCATTTCCTTTTTCCTTTTACTTAGGGTGTATGTATGTCTCCACCAAATCGAAGGCCTACATACATACACCACCGGCGATGTATGTCTCCATCAAATCGAAGGCCTACATACATCGCCCCAGTTACGTTGTATTGTCTCCCCCAAATCGAAGGCCTACAATACAACCCCAATTTTACGATGTATCGTCTCCCCCAAATCGAAGGCCTACGATACATCACCATATTTATCCAATATTAGTTGTCCATATTATATGTCATTATTTTGTCTACCGATTCCGTTTAATATTTACAAAATCATTCCAAGCACAAGTACCATCACAATTATCACCAAATAGCCATAATTCACTTTCCTAATTAACATCATTCCAATGTTTAAGAAATACCCAATAGAACACATAATTACATCCACCACTATTCATACAAATCACTTTTCACATAAACAATTAGTGCAAATAACAACAAAATTCACCTTTTCATATAATCATGCACAACCACATTTTTCACTTATCCGTATTATTGATTCAAAGTCCTATCTTAGGGGTTCATGCCATTTATTTTCCTCAATTAAAACCTAACCTCATTCTCTACTTCTTAGAATTCCATAATTAATAATTAAGCCTATTTTCAACATTTTCCTTAGTTTCTAAATTAGGATTTCTAATTTCCTATCCTAACACATAAACTCATAGCCAACCATTATATCTAAACACAAACCCTTTTCCTAGAACAAGCCAATGCTCACTATATCCACCCCCTTACCTTAACCTTGTAGAGAGAGAAGGGAGTACCAAACCCTAACTCTTTGAAATCCTCCCCTTTTGCGTTTCAATCCAATAGCCTCCAAATGTGTAGTGAGAGTGAGGAGGAGAGCTTGATCCTACCTCGCCTTGGTGTAGAGAGAGAAAGCTTCAAAGCTATGGAGGAGAGAGAAAGTGAACCATGAAGCAAAAGAGGTAAAAATAGTTAGAGATGATGGGAGAAATTCGTGTAACATGAAGGAAATGAGGAGGAAAGCTTGAATCTCACTTACTTTGATCATGAAATGGTGGAAATAAGAGTGGGTGTTCTTGAAGCTTCAAGGATGGAGAGAGAGAGAATTGGGGATTGAAGTGGGTGAGAGGAAATAGAAGAGATTGATGAATGATTATGTGTTAGTGTGTGATGGGGATTGATTTTTGGTAGTTTATTATGGATCTAAGGAAGGATTTGAGGATGAAATTAGAGAGAGAGAAGAGAGACCTTCGTGCCCTAGAGAGAGAAAGACAAAGGGATGAATGAGGAAGAAGACCCCCAATCACGTTTTATGTTTCTTTTTTTTTTCAGATGCAGTACGCAGTAGTCCAAATTTTCTGGACTTTCTGTTTCCACCAACTACTCGATTACCCAGTGAACTAATCGATTAATTGGTGAATTACTCGATTAATTCAGGTACTACTCGAGTAGTCTGGCCAGTTCTCTTTTTCCTTGGTATTTCAAAATGCCATAACTTCTTCGTTACTCGTCGGATCTTGCTCAAATTTTGACACAAGCTTCCTTACCTATCCTAGTTCACATCCAACGGTGGAATTTACGTTTTGAGTTCTAAATCTTTTATTTTGAATTTCCTAATGTAGGGTGTTTACAACACCGAGAACATCGCTTCTAACGCTCTTTTGTTCATCTTTCAACCTCCTTTCTGATGTCAATGCTTCTTGACTCCTTTATGGCATTCAAAGAACTCCTAATCCATCATTTAAAATCCTTTTTAGAATAATCTTTACTTTCAAATCTTATCATTATTCTAATTACTTTCAGAATTAAAATTCGGGATGTTACACGTCAAGCCTAATTGAGTATTTGTTATAGGTTATGTGCTGCATAATTATATGTGATCTATATGTGCTAGATGTTTATCTGTTTTGTTAAATATGTTGCATGAATAATTTTGGTTATGTATTGAAATTCTCTGTGAGCATATTGTTGACTGTCCTGTCTGAAAAGTTGAATGTGGTTATAAGTGATACCGCGAATTATGAGAAAGAGTGAGATTTGAGATTAGGTGAGAAAATAAAGAGATACAATTGAGAAAGAGATAAAACGTAACGCGAAATAAATTATGAAAGAAATAAGTCATGAGATGAATGAATTGCAAAAGATGTGAAGAGTGGAGATTTGAAAGAGAAAGTGGTTATGAAAGTGAGATGTGGTTTGAGTGGAGACGTGATTCCTCGTCCATGTTTTTGGAAAGAAGCCTAATGTTGAGTTGAGCTTGCTCCTCCATTAGCACTCATCCAAAAATGTGATTTTTTGAAAAAGGTTTTGAAAAGAGATTTTTGAAAACCTTTTGTGAAAATAATATTTTTGTGAAAGTTTTTGGAAACATTATTTTTGAAAAAGTTTTGTGAAAGGATTTATGAAATGAGGTTTCTGAAAATGTTTTGTGAAGCAAAAGTTGTGACATCACGTTTTCGAAAAAATGTTGCGAAAAGATATTTTGAGAAAGACGAGGAAAAGATGATGATATTGTTGATGAGAAATATGTTGACACTACAGCATTTTTAATTTTCTGCAACGGCACAAAACCGTTGCGTAAAGCCCAAAAACCGTTGCTGAAAGTATATGCAACGGTTTTAAAACTGTTCTCTAGGTGACCGTTGCCTATTGTCAAAGGCAACGGTTTTTTGCTTTTGGCAACAGTTTTATAAAAACCGTTGCCCTTTGAGTAATAAACAACAACGGTTTTTATTTACATAATAGGCAACGGTTTTCTATAAATAGCAACGGTTTTTTGTTTGGGAATATGCAACGATTTTGTTAATAAAACCGTTGCCTTTTCCTAATAAACAGCAACGGTTTTACTAAAAATAGCAACGGTTTCATTCTTCAAAATATGCAACAGATTAAAAAACCGTTGTCTTTTCCTTTAAAACAGCAACGGTTATTTTCATTAATAAATTATGCAACACTGATAAAACCGTTGCATTATGTTTCAGCAACAACAGTTATATAACTATTGTCAACTTGACATAGGCAACACTTATTTTAGATTCAATCTATATGCAACACTTTAAATAAAATTATTTAAATAAAATTATATATATATATATATATATATATACACACACACACACACGTAATGGAATTAAAATATAATCATCACTATACATACCAAAATAACATAAGATTATATTGTTCCATAATCCAAAGAGTACAATACTAAATTAAGTAATTGCTAAATAACATAATAATTTTTTGCTAAAGTTTAAAAAAAAAAGTCAAAGCTTAAATAATCCATATAATATATATATATATATATTCTTGCATTGCCAATGATATCCTTCTCATTCATCTTCGGCTTGGTCTTCCTCAACATTCAAATTTTGCTGCAATATGAAAAAAATATATGTGTTAAGAATATAGAATCAAAACATCATTACAATATATATATACACACACCTCTTCATAGCAGTTGATTCTTATATTTTGCGTTAGCAACCGAAACCATGGAACCAAGTGTAACAAGCAAAAAAAAAGATTAAAAAAAAATACTCAAAGGCTAAAGGTATGGCAAATTTCAGGAAAGTTTACAGGTATTTCCTCATAGATATCCACCCATGATAAGTTCTTCTCGATCTATTTCACCAAAAGAAATAAAATAAGTGACCAAATGGTTGAACTTCAACCTAAAGAAAGCATGACCTCAAGAAAAAGATTCATACTTATCTATAGTAAAATTTTTGCTGCGATACAGTTCCATGAAAGAATCAGAAAGCTAAGCTTCAAGGCCTTTAGAGCTAGGACACCTTGATCATGTTCATAAGGGAACCCCATTTGCAAGAACTTCTTGTTTTTTTTTCCACTTTCACTCATGTTCATAAGTTTTTCAATTTTTTAGATATTGATGAGAAATCTATCAGTACTTCTACCTGAGCATTTAAAGAAAAGATGGTAAAGCCTTAAAGAATGTATTCTAAAATGCTTTCGAGGACCATAACAAACAGAGGAAAAAAACAACATACCGTAACTATATTCTTCACAAGAAAAGAAAAAATAGATTTAATTGTAGTAAACTGATCCGCATCAAAAGATTTTCTATGTGCATAAATAATCTGCATTTAAGCAGCACCATAAGCATGAACCTATTAATAAATTAAGGTAAAATTATGAGATATATATAAGGAATTGAAGGAAAACAATAGTATTACCTGCTGGAAAAGAGAGCGGGCAGCATATAAAATAAAATTAGGCAGATGGGCCCCATGATGAGAGCAATGCCACAAATTAGTCAAGGTAACTCTACACTTGAGACACTGCACCCAAAACTCCTTTTGAAGCGTTGGTTCGAGCTAGCACAACCTGGGTTCCAATATGACAGAAGAAACCATGCTTTCAAATGGACTCTTGCAACATAAGTTATGATACCTTAGCATTAAAGCAAAACCTGGGAAGAAATAATTGTACAAAAGTAAGAAGCATGGGACATAGGTTACCTTGGTTAATTTTGAATTGTTTTGTTTTATCATTTGCAAAGCTCTGTTTACAGCAAGATCCCTAGCTACTTTACTGGGAATGTTATGGCTGCTTAATATTAATGTTGGAGGAGCTAGTCTATGAAACTTCGCAATGGAAGAAGAAACCTGCAGCCCAAAGATGTAATAAGGTTTGAACAAAATCTTTGGCTTAATGCCTAATTTAAAAGACAAACTATTTTCACTCACCTTGCAAAGTGTTGCTTCAAGTGCATTGATTGCATTTTCCCATGACCAAGAAAGAGCATTATCCCATGCAATATTTGTGGTAAGCATTGATCCTCCTTCAAGCTCATTAAACTTAACCTGTCAATTATTTATGTTTGGCTTGGTATGCTAGCTTATGATGAAAAAAAATGCTAATACAGACATAGACAAGCTAATAATTTTTCGAAAGAAAAAAAGAGTATTATGCACCTGAGCAATCATGAAGTAGAAAGAACCAAAAGCCTGCCACTCTGATGATACCTTAGCTTTTGCATTGAAACGAATAGCTCCATATGAACGGATTAATGGACATCTCTTGGAAAGAAACATTGAATGTGAATTTTGTTTTTTTAGAAAATCAAAACAAAAACAAAAGTATAAACAGATTTTGTGGTTCCTTTATATCTCAGATAGAGGAATGATTTTTGCTACGGTTTTTGCACATTACCTTTAAGTGGGTATTGGGTAATATTAGAAACTGTTGAATAGGAGGCGTGACTTCACCATTCAGGTGGTTGGTACATTCTTTTTTTAGCTCAGGAGAATGAAACATTGATTTGTTACATTTGAAAAAGATTATCCAGCAAACCAAAACATTACTAGACAATTTGGCGAGGACTAGGTGAAGCACACTGCCCACATTTTTGACAACCAAAAGAATCACTATAGTGCCGAAGCGGTGGAAGGTCAAAAAACAGTATTATCCCCTTGAAGACATTTAGATTATCATTCTGCTACACTGTAACTTATTCACAATTTGAAAAGTTATTAAGAGCAGATTGTACACATGGATAAGAACTAACGATAGATGGTCATAACTATTAGTTTCCCTCAATAGGCCTACAAACCCTGCCTTAATAGGGTAGTGACATAAAGGGTAAAAAGTGAGTTTGCCTCTATATGGTGGTAAGTATGAATTATATCAAAGGGGAATGTTGAAACCATGTTATGTGTAAGTAAAATCATTATATTTTCTTCTCCAGACTTAACAAAAGAATGTCAAATAACTAATTTTGCTCTCATAATAAATAAGACCAAGTAGTCTCACAATAAATGAGAGCAATTGAGTGAATATTCAAATTTGTCTTTGAAAAATGTGAGCAACTTCGCGTTAGTTCAAGAGAAGAAAAACTTCATTTTGTACCCTGAAAGTATTAAAATTCAGTCAAATCGCTAATAAAAATGGACCGAACAGGACCAATTTGACTGAGCTTTTACACTTCCCTAGTTCCCTGGACTAAAATAAGGTTTTTCTTTAATCAGGAACTAACGTGAAGTCATTCGCATCTTTCATGGACCAATTGTTTGCGCACTCGAGACCAACTACTCCCTTGGCTAAGTGAAGCCTCCTATTCTACATGTATGTTTCTGTTAGAGGGTGGTAACTTGGCGTTCCAATATGGTACAGATTGTAACTCTGCGCTTGAGACACTGCACCCAAAACTCCTTTTTAGCTCGACGTAATGAGGAGCAATCTTTGTAATACAGAGAAGAGAACCCAACTTCATGTCATTAAATCAAGGGAAAAAGTAGAAAATAGAAACCCTAAGATAATGTACATCTCTTGAACACAAATTATGTAACCCTAAAAGCAGAGATTGAAGAAAATCGAAATTATGTAACCCTAAAAATAGCAATTGAAGGAAATCGAAGGAGACAAAGCAAGGAGGACACAATTTGAGCTTACCTTTCCACGATGAAGAAGCAAGGTGGAGGCTTCACAGTTCACGATGTCTCTGCCGTCGGGGACAACGATGCTGTTGCCGTCGAGTTTTGGAGTGTGGTGGCTGCGATGTTTTGGGGTGTGATGGCGTCAACGGTTTTGGGTGGCTGCGATCGGTTTGGGGTGTGGTGGCGTTGGGCGTGTTTTGGCTGCAGAGGGAGTTTGTGAGATCTTGAAGGGCAATCGAGCCTTCTTCGAATGAAAGACGTAGAGAGGAAGAGAGGGAAAGGGATTGATAGATTAAAACTCAATTGGCCGAAGAAATGAAACTATAGGGTTGGGGGTTTTAATTTTAACTTATAGTTTTCAGCAACGGTTTTCTAAGGAAAAAAAGCTAACGGTTTTTCTTATCAAATTTTAGGCAATGATTTTATTTTTAAAAGAAAGCAACGGTTTTTCTTATCAAAGTTTTACGTAACGGTTTTATTTAAAAAAAAACAACGGTTTTTTTATCAAGTTTTAGGCAACGGTTTAAAAACGTGGTTCTTTCCATCAACATTTAAAAAACCGTTGCTTATATGGAAGGATATGTTGATATGAAGTAGTTGGCAACAAAGTTTTTCAAATGGATTTTCACAATAACTTTAATATGAGCTATTATAATCAAGATTAAGTTTTCTTCACTCTTAATCAAACATTATTATAAGCTTCATTAAGATCACCTAAAGCTACCCACTCTCATGATATGCATTGCATAAAATTAAATATTACATTGCATTAGAATCAAACTAAATCGTAATTCTATTCTTCATGAGATAGCTTCCTTGTTGATAATGTTGTTGCTTGGAGAAAGGTTGTTAGCATCAAAACATAGAAACCTACAAACTCCCTATTAAAAGTTCATAAGGTGTTTTATTTAAATGCGGACGAATAAGAACCCTATTTATCACATAACAAGCGGTGTTTACCGCATCGGCCCAAAAGTATGTAGGAACTTTAGATTCTTTTAACATTGTATGTGCAAGTTCCTCCAATACCCTATTCTTCCTTTCTACAACTCCGTTTTGCTCCGGAGTTCTAGGGGCTGAGAATTGATGTTCAATACCAAACTTATCACAAAACGCATCAAACTTAGTATTTTCAAACTCACCTCCGTGGTCACTTCTAATAGTCACTATTTTCAAACTTAGTTGATTTTGGATGATTTTGGCAAACTTTTTAAAACTTTTGTAAACTTCACTTTTTGCGGATAAAAATAAAGTCCATGTGAATCGTGTAAAATCATCTACTAAAACAAATCCATAGTAATTGCCACCTAAACTTCGAACTTGTGATGGGCCAAACAAATCCATGTGGATTAGCTCTAATGGCTTTGTTGTGCTTATCACATTTCTAGGTTTAAAAGAGCTTTTAACTTGCTTGCATTTTTGACATGAGTCACAAATGCTATCAAGCTTAAAGTTTAGTTTAGGTAAACCAATCACTAAGTCTTTTCGCAAAAGTTTATTTAATTGATTCACATTAATATGTGCAATTCGTCGATGCCAAAGACGAATCTTATCATCAAAAGATTTAAAACATTTTGAAAATAGTGAAGTTATCTCATCCAAATCAATTAAGTAAGTGTTATTAGAGCGACGACCAACAAACTTAACACTATCATCTATACTAGACTTAATAAAGCATAATTCCGGAGTAAAAGTCACATTATTGCCCATATCACATAGTTGGCTTATACTAAGCAAATTGTGTTCTAAGCCCTCTACGTATAGGACATTTTCTATGACAAGGTTAGATCCGTTACCAATCTTCCTGACTCCTAGAATTTTGCCCTTGTTGTTGTCGCTGTAAGTCACATATCCACCACTTTTTGAAGTAAGTTGAATGAAGTGCGTTTTGTCTCCCGTCATGTGTCTCGAACACCCACTATCCAAGTACCATCTACGTTCCTTGGTTCGAAGACACACCTACAAAACAATTATTATTTGTTTGATTTAGGTACCCAAGTTGTCTTGGGTCCTTTGTTGTTAGCATGGGGTGAGCTCCACTTAACAATCCAAATATATTCACCGCTTGGTATACCAAACTTCTTTATGTAAACATTTATTCGTGGTATGCCCAAAAATCCCACAATAATGGCAGGTTGGGTTTTTAGAAAAATTAATCTTAGAAAATACACCAACTTTGCGATAATTGCGTTTCTTAGGTTTGGTATAGCCAAGACCGGATCTATTACTATTGTTCCTTTGAGTTGAAAGCAAATGATCTAAGCATGTATCTCCTCTCATGAGCCTTGCAATCCGATCATTTAAATTGAAAACTTCTTTTTCTAAGGATGTGCAATTCTCACAAGATGGAGTCTCATTTGTTTTCAATTCGCAATTGCATGTAGAGTTTGTATAAATGAGTTCAAGTGTTTCATTTTGAAGCTTAAGCTCCTCTAAAGAGTTTTGAAGTTCCAAAATCTTTTCATGTTGCTTCATAATAAAATTCTTTCTTTCAACATTTATTTTAGCAAGTTTCTTCAACTCTTTATGCATCTCTACATAAACATTGTACAATTCATTAAATGAGGGGGAATTAGAACTAGAGCTAGCATCGGAAAGATAATCTACCTCATTGACGTTTTCACTTGATTTCATGCTCGAAGATTCTTCTTCATCAAGCTTCGTCATTAAACAAAGGTTTGCAAGTTCTTCATCTTTCGATGAGCTAGATGAGGATTGATTCTCCGGTTCATCCCACACTATATAAGCCCTTTTGCCTTTAGATGAGTTGGGCTTCCAATTGTCACCTTCGGACTTCTTAGAGTTAGTCGGACAATTTGATCTATAGTGACCAAGCTTCCCACACCCATGACACTTGATATTCTCTTTGTTAGTCTTGTTCCTTGATTGAGTGTCCTTAGAATCTCTTGGTCTATTTCTATTAAAGTTACCCTTTTTCTTAAGGAATCTTCCAAGCTTTTTGACTAACAAGCAAAGGTCTCATCATCTATGTCGGAGTCCGAGTCATCCATTTGAGGGTTTTCCTCTTGTGCCTTAAGGGATTTTGAAGTTGATTTGAGAGCTATTCCCTTTTTCTTCCTATCGGCATCTTCATTCATGGATAACCTCCCAAGCTCCATTTCATGCTCTTGAAGCTTTCCGAATAGAGTTGCTAAGTCAATTTGGTCCAAGTCCTTAGCTTCCATAATGGCCGTCACCTTAGGTTGCCATTCCCTGCTAAGACATCTCAAAATCTTATTAACAACTTCACCATTTGTTAGTACTTTACCAAGAGCCGAAAGATGATTTATAATATGTGTGAAACGCTTTTGCATGTCACCTATATTTTCATTAGGTAACATACGAAAGAGTTCATATTCATGCATGAGTGTATTTAACCTAGCCCTTCTAACCTCAGACGTGCCCTCATGTGTGACTTGTAGTGTGTCCCACATTTGTTTAGCATCAACGCATTGAGACACTCTAAAGAACTCATCATATGAAAGAGCGGACGTGATGATATTTTTCGCTTTTAAATCAAATTGAACTTTCTTCTTATCATCATCGTTCCAACTCGATTTTGGTTTTACAGAAACAACATCATTTACTTTAGTTTGTGGAACAAAAGGTCCATTCTCTATAGCGTTCCAAATTTCCATATCTATGGCCTGTATAAAAATTTTCATTCGGACCTTCCAATAAGCGTATCCCTCACCATTGAATAGTGGGGGCGGTTAATGGAAGCTCCTTCACCACCAAAAGGATTTGAAATTGAGCCCATTGTTTCCAAGTAAAAGGATCTTTTCGAAAAAGCTTTTTAAGGCTCGGATTTTTCATCCGAGCTCTGATACCACTTGTTGGAAACCAACAAGCAGCTCAATATAGTCTAGAGGGGGGGTGAATAGAATATTGGAGCCTTAGTACAGATATTTCGATCACCGTAGAGAATGATTTTAAGAAAATAAATTTTCTTTCAAAAACAAGTCAGGTTGCTCGAGTAAAATACCTTTTAATCGAGTATTACGCAAGCAAATTTTATTTCACTCGAGTATCAGAAGTCTCACTCGAGTAAAGTTAAAAACAGCTTTCAGATTAATCGAGTAATCCACAATTCACTCGAGTAATCTGGGTAAAAATCGAATAGTAAATGAGTTTTGATGAGAATTCTTTTAGAATCACAATATTATGATGATTCAACAAACTATGTATGAATGCTATGAACAATTGCAAGTAAATTTACCAACCAATTTTAGGTCAATTGATAATGAATTGAAAAACTCCAATTCTAACCTAAAATTCAATTGTTCTTGAATTAATGCAAACAAGAAAAGAAACAATGAAGACGGTGATTTTATCCTGGTTCACTTTCACCCACTTGAAAGCTACATCCAGCCCTCTTTATCAAAATGATAAAGAGTTTCTACTAGACAAATTCAATTGTTAGAATTACAATGTTTAAGATGCAACTTTCTCACAAAGCTATCCTATCATAACCCTTCTTCAAAGTGTGTACCAAACACTTTGAAATTCTAACCCAATTGAATTTTCGTCTTCTCTTGTTGATTTGTTGAAGATGCTTCCAACCAAATCATGTTCAATCTTGCTTTGATAAACCTTCAAAGACTTGCTTGTGAAATTCTTCACCTTTGTTGAACTCTTGAAATGTGCAACCTCTTGTTGCAAAGCTTCAACACAATTAAGAACAAAAAAAATATTGATCTCAAAGAAAACTTAGAACAATGATTAATCTTGTGTGAAGAATAGAAGAAATTTGTTGAATCTTGATTTCTCAAAGAAAGTGTGTAATAGCTCTTGAAAAAATGAAAGTGTATTGCTCAATAGAAAATTGTAAAAGAGTGTGTAACCTTGTTCATGTAAAAATGAAGTCCTTTTATAATTTTTCTGCCACTGTTCAAGTTACTCGAGAGAAGTGTAACACACTACTCGATTAACACATGTTGAAATACGTTACTCGAGTGACGAATAACTCATTACTCGATTAACCTATAACAACACACATTACTCGAGTAAAGGCAAACTCATTACTCGAGTGACCTGATCAGATATGGACTAAAAGCAAAGTTTTTCAAATGGATTTTCACAATAACTTTAATATGAGCTATTATAATCAAGATTAAGTTTTCTTCACTCTTAATCAAACATTATTATAAGCTTCATTAAGATCACCTAAAGCTACCCACTCTCATGATATGCATTGCATAAAATTAAATATTACATTGCATTAGAATCAAACTAAATCCTAATTCTATTCTTCATGAGATAGCTTCCTTGTTGATAATGTTGTTTCTTGGAGAAAGGTTGTTAGCATCAAAACATAGAAACCTACACAAAGATAGTGGTCGGGACTCATTGAAGGGATGCACGAAGGATGGGCCGACCATTAGGTTGAGTTAAAAAGATAAAAGACTTTTAAAAGACATGAACATACGTGGTGAGGTATGAGAGCGTGAAGTAGTGGAGAGGAAGGAACGATAAGTATCTACGGATACTTAGGACGAGATTGCATTAGGGGAGGACAATGACGGTGATACGTTAAGAAGTCTAGAGTATGTTTCTAGGCAGAACAACTCCACATGTGGCGCACTAACGTGGTGAGGACTGGGTCCAATGCCGTGGCAAGTTCTGCGAGCTCACTAGAAGCATACTGTCGCCCCCTAGATTGCAAATCGAGAACAGTGAGAGGGACTGGAGTGGGGCATTTGTTTGCCATTGCAAGGAAGTGTGCCATGTTTGTGAATTGATATTATTGAGGCGATGCCTCCTGGTCTGGGACCACTTGTGTTGACAGCTGTCGTGCCCGCACGGTAAAGGTCCTGTACTCCTGTTTGCTTTCGACTAGGTTTGGTGGATGACCGAGGAGATGCAGACGTGTGTGCTAACTTTGAAAGCGACCCTCCTCAATGATGATTAAATTCCCCGCATCATTGATGGATACGAACTAATAAAACTTAATTAAGAAAAGATAACGGATATTGTTAAGTAATAATTCTTAAGAGATAGCTTGAGAAAGAGGATGAGATGGATGTTGGAAGCAGAGTTCGCAGCGGAAGCGATTAATGGAAGTTTTGTGGATATGTAAACTTCTGAGAAAAAAAAAGGAATGAAGTAAAGTAGCGGTTCGAATATGAGTGCTTGTATGTGTGATTTATGTGTTTTTTTTATTTCTTAATATCTTACCTACTGTAATCCCACATCGTTGGCATAACATGCTTGGGAATACTTACTCTCTCGAGTCCTTTTGTTCTGTATGCTTGTTGTCGCGATGTTTATCCCCTAGTCTATGGACCCTGTCGGGTGTACGTACAACGCTTGAGGCGAAGGAAGATGGAAAGTAACGTGAAGACATCAAGATCGGTGGGTCTGCTAACTAACTCGGTGGGCGCCCGATTGCTCTCTGCTTACCCGCAAGAATTGGTCGGAGACGTAGATGCTCGGAGGTGGACACCGACTCTAGCTAGGCATTCTCCATGGACCATCGTCTTCAGTTTAATGGGCTTGGTGGCAGTCCTTTTATTTCCCCCGGAAGTAAGTTGTATTCCATTCATTTACTTAGTGTCATTGCAATACTATGATGTAAACCCCAAACTCTTGTGAACGAAATTATTTTGGTGACGACCACGGTTTTAATTTAGAAAAGAAATGGGCCATGATAATTGAGTTGAGAAGGATCAGGTTGCAAAGCGTAGTGTTAGTAACACTTCAGTTTGGAACTTGAACTCTAGCATGACGTACGAGAACACTCTTTGATTGCAAAGAAGTTTTTGAAAAACGTATTGGTTCTCATACTCATGCTACTCAACTACGTTACATGTATGTTTAAAAAAAAAAATTAATTTGGCCCTAATTTTCACTTAAAATGACTATGGTTTCAAGTTGCCAAATCGGGGTGTTACATATATGCTCAAACTGTCTTTTATAATATCTCGATTAATGTCGTGATGCATGCCTACTCCTCATTCATGCTACACGGTTTGGCATCCGAGTATCTCAGGCTCGAGATATTCTCAATCCTATGGTTCATCAAACCGGAGCGATTCATATTCAAGCATCACGATCGATGGGAACTCGGCCTTCCTAGCATCCTTGTGCTAGGGCTATTCTTATTTAACCTTACCGAAGTTCCGAATCTAGATCGGAGCAACTCCTTCTCCATGCATGATAATGCCACACAAGCTTTTCTCTTTAGTTCTTTACTTTCTCTTATTCTTTAATCACATCCTTGAACATCATGTCTCCAATATAGAGACCCAAAGTTCATAATCCTTCTCAATCTCTAATTCATCTTTTCTTTTGGCATTAACTGGTGCTAGTGCTTTTCTGAAAATTCCATCAACGGCCCAGCCACTTTGTGATGGTTTTATATGATAGGAGTTTAATCATTTTATTATTAATTAATGCAACGACCCCATTTAGGACTCCCAAAATATCAACCAAGTGGGTAAAGACTTCCACTGGGACGTGGGAAAATAATCAACCAAATGGGTGTACGCACTTCCATTGGGACATCCTGTCCGAATACATCAACCACTGAATAAAATTCCAGTAGGACTCATCCAGGATAAAAATCTACCAATGGGAATCAAATAAACTTATACATTTATCCGTTGGGACTCCTGTCCGAATATATCAACCACTGAATAAAATTCCAGTAGGACTCTTTCAGGATAATAATCAACCAACGGGATAACGAAAATAATTTTAATAATATAGGAGATTAGACGAGTTAATCTTTAATGAAATTATAAAAATATAAGATTTTTCTGAAAATTCTTTGAATTACTCGAGTAGTTCTTGCCTACTCGAGTGTTCATATGAATTTACTCGAGTCCTTAAGAAATACTCGAGTGTTCTTCAATTTTTCCAGAATACTCGAGTCCTCCTTAATTTACTCGAGTGTTTTTACTGCAACAGCACCAGTTTCTGCACCTTTCAATATCAATTCGGATTCTGTGCATTGTATTTCCATTCCTATGAATAACAGAGACATAAACTCACATAGTAAACATGTTAGAACACATAAACAAGCACTTAACAACACAAATCAATATCAAATCACAGAATCAATGTAAACTTGGAACATAACCATTTCAACATATGAAATTCATTTTTACTCGATTTTAACTTCGAAAATTTATATAGTAAGCATTATTAAGTCCATTTGAACTTGATTAAATCCGAAAACCTCAGGTTTATGACCTCTAAGTCATATTCCCAATTCCAACTTCATCCCTTGTTGAACCTTGTGAGGTTCCTACATTTCTAGCAATTAGCACGAGGAAATCAGATAACTCCTCCCTTACCTCAGAGAAGCTAAACAACAGATTAAACAACAAGGGTTGAACAGGCTGACATTGGCCACAGATTTCACCACGGATTTGGCATGAAAAAGAGTGAAACAAGTTAGTTTAACAAACTAGGATATACTAACTCCAATCAGGAACAAGTTTGACACAGAAAGGGTTTCTGAAATTACCAAACGAACTCAATGAAGATGAATACTTGATGCTGAAAACTACTCTGTTTTCTCAGCTTTGAACCTCAAACTTTGAAGGTCTGGAACTCGAACTACAGGGGCTTATTTGAAGGGATTCTTGATTCTAATTCAAAGATGGAACTAGAAATTTAATTTGTGTTTTGGTTTCGAAGGATTTGATTGAGAAACGAAGGAGAAATCAGAGATCCAAGAGTGCTCTGAAAAACTGAAAGTTTGAAACTGAAATTCGGGTTTTGGGATGATTAAGGTGTTGAATGCTTCAACTAAGCACTCATTTATAGCCTAGGAATGCTTCAAGTCGAAGTAAAGTCCAGCTCTATGCTTGAAGATTCGAGAAACCGCGTTTTGGTGCGAAAATTAAATGAATACCGACTTATACACTTTCAGGTCTGTACGAAATACTCGAGTCTTACCTAAATTACTCGAGTGTTTTTGCTAAAATAGTAAAAACTAACTATTTTAATGACACTAATATTGATAAAATACTTTTATTTCATATATTAAAATATAGGACCTTACACCGAAGCTCACTCTTGTACTAATCGATTAACTAAGATGTTACTCAATTAAGACCGAATGATACTTAAAAACTAATTGATTAATTAATCACTTAATCGATTAATACGTGTAAAATCTGATAGAAATTCAGTTTTAATCAGAAATCAATGGGGATCACAATTCAATGATGTACTAACAAATGATTTATGAATTAATGAACAAAACTACGTAAATTTACCAAGCCAATTTAGGTTAATTACCTAGGAATTGAAAAAGCCCCAAATTAAACCTAATCAATTGGTTTGTTCTTGATTAATGAAAGCTTGAAGAAAGAAAAACAAAGAAAACAAGATTTTATCCTGGTTCACTCTCTACCACTTGAGAGCTACATCCAGTCCCCTCTATCAAAGATAGAGAGTTTCTACTAGATACACAATTGTTAGATTACAATGGTTAAAGATGCAGCTCACTCTAGCTCTCCTATCTTAACCCCTTCAAGAGTGTACCACTACTCTTGAAATCTACCCAATTGTTTCTTGTATCTTGTCCTCTTGAATTGTTGAAGGATGCTCTCCAACCAATTCCTTTCCACTTGCTTTGAGATGCTTCAAAGACTTCAAGTTGTGAATTCTTCACTTGTTGTTGAAAGCTTGATTGTAACAACCTCTTGTTGTAGATTGCTTCAACACAAAGTACTAAAACTAGAAACTTGAATCCCAATGAATCTTAGAATATTGAATGATTGTAAGTGAAGAAGATTGAAAGATTATTGAATCTTGATAGAACAAATTGAAAATAGTAATAGCTCTTGAAAGATTGTGAATGTATGATTATCTATAGAAAATTATGAAAGTGTGTGTAACCTTGTCAAAGTAGAAATGAAAAGCTTTTAAACAAAATTAATTTTTTTCTGTTACAACAGTAATTAATCGATTAATGTACAACTCACTAATCGATTAACCTTTATTAACTCGTGCTAATCGATTAACGTATAAATCAATAATCGATTAACCTTTGTTAACACAATCAGTGTTGTTCAGTTTTAACGTGTTAATCGATTAAGCCTATCGTACTAATCGATTAACCACTGTAAAAAGTGATTAAAAATAAAGCTTTTCAAATGTACTTTGATCAACACTTTATTTAGAGCTATTTTTATCAAGATAACCTTTCTTCACTATTAATCAAACAATATTAAAAACCTATATTGAGATTCCTAAACTACCACCCACTCTCATGAAATGGAAAATTAAAAATATTACATTTGATTAAGAATAAAATAAAAACTTACTCTAAAATTCCATGAGTGGTGCTTTCCTTGATATTGAATGTTGTTGCTTGGCTTTAGTTTGTTAGCATCAAAACATCATAAATCTACAGGGCGGAGAAGAATGAGGGGGAGGGAGGCTGGTGCGAGATTTATGCGTCTGGTGCTGCTGGTCTGCGCCCGCAAGCCTGCGCGCGCCACACGCGCAACTGATGAGCGATCGATTTCCTTCGCGCGCCTGGGCGACTGGTGAGAAAGCCACTGGACTGGTGCGTGAATCATGCACCTGGTGCGTCCCGTGCCTGGGCGCACCGACAGCCCCGAAAACCCGATTTTCGCCCTATTTGACCCGATTCTAAGGATCCTAACCCTTCCTAACACTAAAACAAATACCCAAAACATTAATACACATATCAAACATTAAAGTCATAAATTAATAATAATAACCACATAAAATACAAACACCCAAAACACAAACGAGCTAAACACCGAACTCAAAACTTAACTCTTTAACCATAAAAACTAAGACTAGTCACGCACTCGAGGCATAACCCCAAGGGCCGGGCAACACCCAAATGCCTCACCAAAACCTATTCCTTCCAAGAATTCAGTTGAAGCACAAATCCGACCGAATTCTCCGAGCACTAATACTAGAGCTCATGCTTACAATCGAAATCCAACCTAGGATTCTCTATCCAATTATTCCCTCCCGGTTAAGGCTCTAAATCATTCAATAGGATTCCGAAAACCCCCGGTACTCGAACTTACCCAAATTCCAATTCGCACATACGCGACCCTACCAGATAAAACACCTAAAGGCTAAACCATAAACACACATCTCTATAACTAACCACTGTAACACCTAAGTTTATTTACCCTTTTTATACCCATAATTAAAAATAGCAACTTGAAAATTTCATTTTTAACTTATGAATTTATTAGGAAAAACTCTTAATTACTTTTAATTCATATGAAAATCTTCCGTCAAACGGACGGAGTTTCGTTTGTTTATTGGACTTTTCCAAAATTTCCGTTTTCCTGCAACCTGATAAACAACACATTTTCAAAAAGCAAAGCCTGCAGGGCTATTCACATATATTCACATATCAGTTAGTGCAACTTCGTGCACACATCAGAAGCAAGTTCAAGACATCAGAACATAGTCATCAGAGTTAGCGGAATATAAACAAGTTTTAGGAAATCAGTTTCTCCCCAAAATAGACCCCTTTCCCAAAAGGAGTCGTCCTGGGCCCCCAAAAAAGCTATTTACATTCTATATACAAAAAAAATGATTTATATCATCGGGCCCAGGACATTCCCATGTCCTACATGATGAAAGGTAACCTACTCTCCCTGTGAGGGAGAGTACTCCTGCTCGGCCTGATCCTGTGCAAACTCTTCCTCAGTACCTGTGGTGATAGTAAGGAGTGAGTATTACACATAAAATGGGGAGGCAGTTTCCAAATAAGACATAATGTAACACTAAGCCAAACACAAATAGTGTAACACCCTCACAATTATTTAGTTAAATTAGGATTTTATAAAAATAGGTACTTGAAAAATTCTTTTTAAATTAAAATACTTAAGAATATTTTTCCAGAAAAACGGACAGAGTTTCCTCTGTTTTACGGACTTTCCCAAAATTTCCAATTTTGTACCTGCTTAACCTGTTCAGTCCAGCAAACTTTAAAACATAAAACGTTTAAATTTTATCCAGAAACAGATCCTAATGCCCTGAATATCTCAAATAGGGCATACAACTAATACATATCTTTATATTACAAAATAGTAGTTTTTAACATATCTAAAACTGCAGTCCTCTCGTAAATAATAAACAGATACTCCACGTAGTGGAGGTTCAACCTGCTCGGCCAGAAACTGTGTAAGCTCCAATCTCAAAACCTGAAAAATGGTTGTAAGGGTGAGCTTTACACATGAAGTAGAAAGTAGTTCCTAACTAAACATAATGACCTACTAAGTCAAACACATTTAGCACGTAACACATATTTTCAATCATCAAACCAAGCATGCATCACACACAAACAATAGTTTCCCTTAACCACTCTTAAACCCATAACCTTCGCTCTTTTATCTTATTCATGTACTGTTGATTCTCTTTTCTCTCACTCACATCCTATTATCTTTCAATATTGCATTCATTCATTATTTCTTCCTTTTACATTTTTATCGTTTACTTCTCTTTCTTTCTTTTTAATCTTTCTTTACTTCTTTCTTTTTATTAATTTGGCTACAGGGTCTCACGACCAGGCCCACCGACCTAACCTGCACCAAATATTTCCTTTATCATCTAACCACAGGGTCTAACAACCAGATTCATATGACCTAACCTATGTAACAGGGTCTCACGACCAGATCTTTCGACCTAACCTGCGCCATAGGGTCTCACGACCAGATCATACTATCTAACCTGCGTTGGCCACAGGGTCTTACGACCAGATCCCACGATCTAACCTGCGTTGGCCCATTCTTTTATTAATTCTTTTATCAATTGGCCACAGGGTCTCACGACCAGGTCCTCCCGACCTAACCTGTGACAAGTATCCTTTTACTATTTTCATTCTCATTCTGCTTATTTTATTTAGTTATTCTTTTCATTTATTATCGTTTCACTTCTTTAATTTTCTTTATAATTATCCTTTTCTCTCTTGACTTTCATTATTAACTTGTTATTTCATTCGTTATTCAACATACATTTATCATACAAGCATACACGACAATTTTCACACTTTACATTTTCAATTCCCTAAGTTTATGCCATGACATTTTTAACACTCTTTATTCCTTAGTTCTCATTCTAGTTTTTACATCTCATACATATATACTTTCTTTTATTTATTATTTTACATCCCATACATACATACATACTTTCTTTTATTTATTATTCAATTCATTAGGTGATACACATTTAGGACACAAACATCACGATTCAGCCAGATATACAGAACAATAATCATTTATAATCATTCACAATTAACAACCAGAGTTCATGTTCTTCCAATAAACATACATGATAACATATAGCACTTAGCCTGCATACTCAAATCCAAGTATCAATTTATAGTTCATTTTATTTACTTTCTTACTTTATATTTAATTTAAATTAATTACTGAATAATCAGTTATAAGCATACCCACATATTCTTAGCAAGTATTATATACTAATTAGAAAATACTCCCTAAAGCAAGGTAAAGAACCCCTTACCTCGATGGATGAAAATAAAGGGTTAACCTCACAATCTGGGCTTGTCGACGAGAAGGAGCGGCGATCCGTGAAGCTTTAGTGACCCGGGATGATGAACGGGTCCGTGGCGGTCAACGTCGATGGATGGCGGTGTGTCGGCGGTCGATATCGGCGAATGACGGTGAAGATCGGCGGAGAGAGAGACACGAATTGTAAGGGAGAGAGAGGGCTAGGAGCGGTGGTTGCTTGCTCGTGGTGGTTCGGTGGTTTTTTGGTTAGAGAAAATAAACAAATTAAAAGCTAAGGGAGAAACTAGTGGAGTGGGCTACTATGAACTGGCTTTAGATTTGAGAAGCAAAGTTCCCTTCTCCTTCCTTTCTCTGTGCTGCGTGCTGCGCTGCTGCTTCCTTCTTCCCTCTATCTCCAGCGATTTCTTTTTCTTTCATTTTTTGTTTCATTTCTATTCACGGGGTGGGGGGTACTTGGGCTTTCATCCGTTTTCTTTTTCTTTCATTTTTGTTTCATCTCTGTTCACGGGGTGGGGGGTACTTGGGCTTTGGGTAGTTAGTATATATACTTATATTATAGTTACGGTGGGTGGTAGTAGATCATTAGGAAATTATATATATATTTTTTTTATATTTTGTGCTTATTTGTGGCTAAATGTGTGTAAGTATTTTGGATTATAATCAAAAGTTTGATGATCCCAAAAATAAAATATATTTAAGTACAACAATATTATATTTTTAATTACTCAAAATAATTAAAAAATAATATGGTTACCGGTCCATACATATGGCTATTGCGAAAGAAAAAGTATCGAAATTCAAAAGTAAATATATTTTCTCAATTCTGATGTTAAACTTGATAAAATATAATATTTATAATTTTGAAATAGAAGATCATTGTATATAATTTATACCGATAATATATTAAAACCGGTCCAGAAGCTAAAAATAAAACAAAATCCGAACGCTATGAAAATTTACAGAGGCCGCTCAAAATATTAAATTAAACATATCTTTTTAAAGAAACTATTTATAAAAATGCCTTTAGGACTTGTCAGTTGAACTCCCTGTCAAAATATTAATTAAACTAAATAAAAGTACTCTTTTATTTTAGAAAAAAAAACGCATGATAACAAATCTACACTTATTTTTTACTAGAAAACATATTTCAATTATAATGACGAAATCAAAATTTTATTATGACACTCAAATCTTGAAAACATCATATTAAATCATTTTATTACTTTATTATTAATATTCTATTATTATACGTTTCTAACACTAAAAGATCCTTTTTCAACACTCATTTAGTCTTGTTATTATTATTACTATTATTTTAATCACGCTATTATTCTAATTACACTTGGGATTAAAATTTGGGATGTTACATTTCTCCCCCACTTATGAGAATTTCGTCCCCGAAATTCCGTTAAATTCCGTCAAATGGAGAACCATCCAGCTAATGGGGTTCCTGTCGGTTCTATTTCCCTACTTCCGATGTGTTTTTGTCCATTCTTCTTAGTATTGTCATGTCTGTCCTCGGACACTACGTATCTCCTCTATCGTGACAGGATTCACCATTTCCTTATTATTAAAGTTCCATCTTCCATTTATTGGGTTGAAATCCTCCCCCACTTAGCATCAACTTACCTGCTTACTCCGATGCCAGGAAGCAGGAAATCGAACATGTCGGTTCCTGATTGCCTTTCATACGATTCTTAACAAAGAGTGCAAGAATCTAACAACAACAGGAAATAGAATCTTTGGAATTCACGAGGAATCTGTGACTTCGCTTAAAGAAAATGGCATAAGACTATGCGATCCAAAGACTTTTCGCAGAATATAGCAGCTTATGGCTAGAAATTTCTCGGAACCGGATCGAATAAATAAGGCTGGAACTCCAGGAACGATGGATATTCTAAGATAAGAAACAAGGAGAAGATTGTAAATTCACAATGTTTAGTAGACTGGAGCGAGAAATCTTTGATCCGTGATCAAAATCGCTAATTCGAGGTCATGTCAAACCAAGAAGAATGAGGAGGAAGGGATCTACTTGCAGGAATTGGGGTACTAATTAAGGCTTTCAGATTTATTATTAAATTCTTAAACGATTTTCGATGGTCAAAGGTTGGAGGTTGGCAAGTATTCTTGACGTTTGAACATTCTATTAAACACTATTTTAGACCAACGACACTCAAGACATACCTTGGGAGTATGTCAGCAATCCCTTACAACCCTCTTCACATTAGACCTTAAGGAAAGCTTGAATGAATTTGATACAGAACAAGAAAGCTAATGAAATTTGACCTTTCTGTCACCTTAAGACTTGCACTACTTCCGACATCGAGAGTCGTGTTGGGTTGACAAGTTTGAGAAGGTTGTGGTGTCTGACCACGTATGGTTTTCTCCATACTGTATGGTGATTGGCGGGTCCAAGAGGGTCTCCATCATGACAAGAATCGGGTAGATACAGGCATTGGAGACGATAACGTGATTAGATACATGTCAAGCAAGAAGATGAAGAAAATCATCCTAAAGAATGCATTTTTACTAGATATTCATAGAAAAAGGCATTTCCTCCGGACTAATGGTTGACTTCGTCCATACTCCGACACTTGTGAGTACCAACTTTGATTATTAGGGAAAGGTTCTTTCGGCTAAACGTCCAGATTTAATCAGCTAGGAGTAACGGATTCCGACTATGGTTCCTTACTCCCCCACTTGGCATTGACATACTTGGCTGTGTCAATGCCAAATAATAGGCTTGTTCAGTTCTAAGGATCGTCTATCTAACTTTTTGATGGTTCTTCGAGATTGAAGATGGCACCTGTTGAGGAGCATTGGGTCATATTGAATTTCTACGATTTGGCGAATTCTCGCGTCTACTTCTAAGTTCTCCCACTTGATGCTTGAGGCTCGAAAAGAGTGAAGATGTGAAGAAGAAACACGAAGCACTCAAGGAGAAGCTTAATGATCTTTGCAAGGTGATCAAGGATGTGCTGGGTGACAAGGTCGAGAAAGGTTCATGCCCGTACAGACATCGAGATTAGCAGCATGACTGGGTACATGTCAAGCAAGAAGACAATGGAGATTATCCCAGAGAATGCACTTTCATTAAGGAATCATTAATAGATGTACTTTCTACAGAGCGATGATTGACTTGATCGATCTCGGTGAGGGTACCTCGTGCAGTGGTCCAGCTTTATTCATACGAGGTAACTGAATCGAGTAGACAAAACTAGAACTCCGTGAACGTCTGATATTTACCAGACAAACATAGGGAAAATCAAGAGTTCACCAACCTTAGTTGGTTGAAACACGAATGCACTTGGTTAGGATTGAAATCGTTGCATCAAATTTGGTTCAGAACCATGAAGATCAAAATAAGAAGATGGAGGTTTACTCGCACGAATGGAATCATTACTTACGGTTCAACGAAACACGACTAAAGCTTGAATGACACTTTGTGCCCATGGATCGAGGCAGGCCAACACTCTTAGGGGTTTACATCATTTCCAAGACTAAGGGTCAGGTTAAGCTTACTATCTGTTGGTGCTCAATTGCTAAGATCATCTAATCTCAGCATGGAGACTTTATGGAATTGTCAAAACTTTTTTATTTATTTATTTATTAATTTATTTATTTATTTTATTTTATTTTTTTGGCTAGCAACATCTGATTTGGTTCTTCATGCAATTTAGAAGGGGTTCCTAAGGCCAGCTTGGTTTTCTCCAGGATGCTGCATGAAGGGTTCGAAAGGCACTGTCTGGTTGGCTTCCTTCCTCCTAAAGGTGGTACTTCTTAGGAAATTCTATTTCGGATCGGTTTTGGTTTTAGTTAGGAGCTTCCAATGGCATCGACCATGAATAGGTGCGAAGATCGAGGTGATCAGTCCCAATCTCCCATCTATCAATAGCAACATCATTGGAGCGGTTATTGATGATATTATCACTTAACAGATGCAAGGATCAGAGTGATCGGTTCTGACCTCACATTCCATCAAACGACAACACCATCGCCGAATTCAATTAAAGTTAAACCTGTGTTCCATGGCTTAACGCTATCACTACGCTTCCAAATCTTATCACTTAGTTCCTATAATTATATGTGTTTCCCTATAAATATATAAATATATATATAGGAATGAGTGCTTACTCAACTAAGCATACTAACCTATATACATCTATATTTATCCATCTAATTAGTTAACATAAGACTTGACACTATCTATTGGTTACTCGCTTGTTGAGTAAACCACAGGAGTTATGAGTTCAAACTCCAAAGGCCGAGGAAAAACTGCTCTGATACCATAATGTAACACCCTCACAATTATTTAGTTAAATTAGGATTTTATAAAAATAGGTACTTGAAAAATTCTTTTTAAATTAAAATACTTAAGAATATTTTTCCAGAAAAACGGACAGAGTTTCCTCTATTTTACGGACTTTCCCAAAATTTCCAATTTTGTACCTGCTTAAGTTGTTCAGTCCAGCAAACTTTAAAACATAAAACGTTTAAATTTTATCCAGAAACAGATCCTAATGCCCTGAATATCTCAAATAGGGCATACAACTAATACATATCTTTATATTACAAAATAGTAGTTTTTAACATATCTAAAACTGCAGTCCTCTCGTAAATAATAAACAGATACTCCACGTAGTGGAGGTTCAACCTGCTCGGCCAGAAACTGTGTAAGCTCCAATCTCAAAACCTGAAAAATGGTTGTAAGGGTGAGCTTTACACATGAAGTAGAAAGTAGTTCCTAACTAAACATAATGACCTACTAAGTCAAACACATTTAGCACGTAACACATATTTTCAATCATCAAACCAAGCATGCATCACACACAAACAATAGTTTCCCTTAACCACTCTTAAACCCATAACCTTCGCTCTTTTATCTTATTCATGTACTGTTGATTCTCTTTTCTCTCACTCACATCCTATTATCTTTCAATATTGCATTCATTCATTATTTCTTCCTTTTACATTTTTATCGTTTACTTCTCTTTCTTTCTTTTTAATCTTTCTTTACTTCTTTCTTTTTATTAATTTGGCTACAGGGTCTCACGACCAGGCCCACCGACCTAACCTGCACCAAATATTTCCTTTATCATCTAACCACAGGGTCTAACAACCAGATTCATATGACCTAACCTATGTAACAGGGTCTCACGACCAGATCTTTCGACCTAACCTGCGCCATAGGGTCTCACGACCAGATCATACTATCTAACCTGCGTTGGCCACAGGGTCTTACGACCAGATCCCACGATCTAACCTGCGTTGGCCCATTCTTTTATTAATTCTTTTATCAATTGGCCACAGGGTCTCACGACCAGGTCCTCCCGACCTAACCTGTGACAAGTATCCTTTTACTATTTTCATTCTCATTCTGCTTATTTTATTTAGTTATTCTTTTCATTTATTATCGTTTCACTTCTTTAATTTTCTTTATAATTATCCTTTTCTCTCTTGACTTTCATTATTAACTTGTTATTTCATTCGTTATTCAACATACATTTATCATACAAGCATACACGACAATTTTCACACTTTACATTTTCAATTCCCTAAGTTTATGCCATGACATTTTTAACACTCTTTATTCCTTAGTTCTCATTCTAGTTTTTACATCTCATACATATATACTTTCTTTTATTTATTATTTTACATCCCATACATACATACATACTTTCTTTTATTTATTATTCAATTCATTACGTGATACACATTTAGGACACAAACATCACGATTCAGCCAGATATACAGAACAATAATCATTTATAATCATTCACAATTAAAAACCAGAGTTCATGTTCTTCCAATAAACATACATGATAACATATAGCACTTAGCCTGCATACTCAAATCCAAGTATCAATTTATAGTTCATTTTATTTACTTTCTTACTTTATATTTAATTTAAATTAATTACCGAATAATCAGTTATAAGCATACCCACATATTCTTAGCAAGTATTATATACTAATTAGAAAATACTCCCTAAAGCAAGGTAAAGAACCCCTTACCTCGATGGATGAAAATAAAGGGTTAACCTCACAATCTGGGCTTGTCGACGAGAAGGAGCGGCGATCCGTGAAGCTTTAGTGACCCGGGATGATGAACGGGTCCGTGGCGGTCAACGTCGATGGATGGCGGTGTGTCGGCGGTCGATATCGGCGAATGACGGTGAAGATCGGCGGAGAGAGAGACACGAATTGTAAGGGAGAGAGAGGGCTAGGGGCGGTGGTTGCTTGCTCGTGGTGGTTCGGTGGTTCTTTGGTTAGAGAAAATAAACAAATTAAAAGCTAAGGGAGAAACTAGTGGAGTGGGCTACTATGAATTGGCTTTAGATTTGAGAAGCAAAGTTCCCTTCTCCTTCCTTTCTCTGTGCTGCGTGCTGCGCTGCTGCTTCCTTCTTCCCTCTATCTCAAGCGATTTCTTTTTCTTTCATTTTTTGGTTCATTTCTATTCACGGGGTGGGGGGTACTTGGGCTTTCATCCGTTTTCTTTTTCTTTCATCTCTGTTCACGGGGTGGGGGTACTTGGGCTTTGGGTAGTTAGTATATATACTTATATTATAGTTCCGGTGGGTGGTAGTAGATCATTAGGAAATTATATATATATATTTTTTTATATTTTGTGCTTATTTGTGGGTAAATGTGTGTAAGTATTTTGGATTATAATCAAAAGTTTGATGATCCCAAAAATAAAATATATTTAAGTACAACAATATTATATTTTTAATTACTCAAAATAATTAAAAAATAATAAGGTTACCGGTCCATACATATGGCTATTGCGAAAGAAAAAGTATCGAAATTCAAAAGTAAATATATTTTCTCAATTCTGATGTTAAACTTGATAAAATATAATATTTATAATTTTGAAATAGAAGATCATTGTATATAATTTATACCGATAATATATTAAAACCGATCCAGAAGCTAAAAATAAAACAAAATCCGAACGCTATGAAAATTTACAGAGGCCGCTCAAAATATTAAATTAAACATATCTTTTTAAAGAAACTATTTATAAAAATGCCTTTAGGACTTGTCAGTTGAACTCCTTGTCAAAATATTAATTAAACTAAATAAAAGTACTCTTTTATTTTAGAAAAAAAACGCATGATAACAAATCTACACTTATTTTTTACTCGAAAACATATTTCAATTATAATGACGAAATCAAAATTTTATTATGACACTCAAATCTTGAAAACATCATATTAAATCATTTTATTACTTTATTATTAATTTTCTATTATTATACGTTTCTAACACTAAAAAATCCCTTTTCAACACTCATTTAGCCTTGTTATTATTATTACTATTATTTTAATCACGCTATTATTCTAATTACACTTGGGATTAAAATTTGGGATGTTACAAATAGCAATTCAATCACAACATCAAATTAAGGGACAATTCATCACAATTCGTTTTCAAGTATTCATTAGTTCCTTGAGTCGATTTTATCTCATTATTCTTATGCATTAATCTCATAATGTCTTTCGTTCACATTTCATCATTTGTCATCACATTTCTCATCTAGTGTATTCCAGTCACGACTTTATTGCGTTCGCACCCCATGTGCGATGACGACTTACCACGTCTGGACAACACTCCCGGTTAGAACCGGTTTGCATCACTAGGAATTTAACGCTCCTGCCAGGACTTTGGAACAACCAAGGGTCTCTCGCCCAACCAGGTCTCTATATCACCCAAAAGGCTTCACCTGTTAAGCTATGCTAACATATAGTTTCCACATTCCCATTTACATTCAGTTATTTAAATTCATTAACTTTTCACATTCTCAACACATTCTATGTCTTTTATCTTGGCAGTGAATTGAGTCTTGGTGCATCGATGCCTAATAGGGATTTGTACCTAATGGGCTTTTATGCCTGGTTGGAAACGTAGCCCTTGGGCATTTTGAAACACCCGGCAGGGGCACCTAGTCTACCAATGCACCAATTCTCAATTCAACTGCACTTTCCATTATTATTTACTTTATACATTTTCATCATTCATTGCATTGGATTTAAATCAACATAATATCTCAGTCATTTCATAAATCAAGCATTCAAATACTCAACAATTATCAAATATCAAAATTAAACATATCGACATTAACATAAATTCCCTAAGTCATAAAATCTATTCTAACATGTGTTCTATATTATACCAACCTAAACTAACACAAACATCTTAGCACCCTTATATACATAATGTAAACTCAACCCCAGAGTAAGGTAATACTCACTATAACCCACTCCTTACCTTAAATTAGTAAAGAGTAAATAGAACCTTAGTGAGCCCTAGCTCAAAATCTTGGAAACTTTGAACTTCCTAAGTCTAGCTTGCCACCTCAATAAGGAAATGATGAAGTGATCCTTGTCTTTGCCTTGGTTTGAGTTTGAAGGCATGAGACTCAACTCCTACATGATCATGGTGCAAGAACCCCTAGGGTTTTAGAACAAAATCCATAAACTAAGAAAAGTTTGATTGAAAAGGAAAATACTTATGGCATGAAACTCACTTACCCAAATCAATGATGAGAAAATGAAAATCCAAAGAGAGGGAAGAAGGGAGTATCACGTGTGAGCAAAGGAGGAAGAGAAAAGAGCTCCTAGCCAAATTCCATGATGCAAGCTTGATGGGTGCGTTTGATTTTGGGTTTGGGGTGCCCAAGATCAAGTGTTTATGGTGGTTTGGTGGAGGAGATATGATGAAGTTGCTCTTGGAGCTTGAGAGAAATTGATGAAGTGATGAGTTGCTTTGGAGTTGAAAAGTGGTGGAATGAAGTGTGTTTGGTGCCTTTTTGATCAGCCTAGGGTGCAGGGAAATCGTGTGGCCAGAAATCAATACTTTGGCCCCAAGTTTGAATTTGGATGGACCAGATCTGATCTGGTGCGCGCCACTCGCTTGGGCGAGCCCATTACTCGCTTGGGCGAGTCTTGGCACCAACTGGTGCTGATGGTGCACCTGGTGCGTGCTAGTGGGGGCTCTGGCGCGCCAACAGAATTTCTGGTGCGGCTGGCGTGCGCATCATCTCGCTTGGGCGAGACATTCCCTCGCCTGGGCGAGAAAACTGCACCAGAACCAAGCTGGTGCGTAGCTGGCTCGGTCAGAAATGAAAATGGTGCGGCTGGGGGATTTTCTGGTGCGCCAACTCACGTTCCTGGTGCGCTGGAGTGGTGTTGCGCCCGCCTGGGCGAATGGTGGGCTGGCCTGGGCGGATTTCCCACTGGATGGTGCGCCAAATGAATAGTGACTCGCCTGGGCGCGTGGCTTGTGCGCCTGGGCGAGTTTCAGGGTTTCCAACCTTCGATTCGCCGTAACTTTTTTGTCGACTGTCGGATCGAGTCCAAATTTTTAGACATGTTTCTTCACCCCTTAAACTTCACATCCAACGGTGGAATTTATTTTCTTAGCTTCCCATAATAAATTTCTAATTTTATCTTTTCGGTTGATTTCTAACACCTAAAACGCCGATTTTACTCCCGATCTCGCTTATTTGACCCTGCCCAAGGCCATATATACCTCCTATACAACTCCTAGGACCTATAATCACCACCCACATATCTGGCAAAATTCATTAAATCACTTTTCCAATTTTTCTAAGGTTTTAAATCAATAATTTCCTTAAAATCAAAGTTCAGGATGTTACAATTCTCCCCCACTTATTGGAATTTCGTCCCCGAAATTCCATTCTGTCCCTCAATTGGAGAACCACCCCACTGACACAACTTTAGCCTATGGTTTGGATTTTCCTCCCGTTTTAGTTCGTCTACTTCTCGACTCATTTTTACTTAGACAAACCCCAAGTTGGATTGCTAAGTTGCTCCCCCACTTGGCATTACCATACTATATTATCTCGATACCCGGAGGTAAGAGACCGATTGTATCAGCTTTTGATCGTCTCTCATGGAACTTCCGACGAAGAACGCAAGGATTAAACAATGACACTTACTAAATCCATAGAATTTCACGAAGAATTTATGTGCTATTTTAGGGAGACAGAATAAGATCATGTGATCCACAAACTTTTGCAGAATACAACGGATCATGGCTAGAACTCTACTCGTCCATAAGGAACGAGCCGAGTAGATAAAACGGGGACTCCAGGGATAATGAATATTCCAGGATGAGAATTAAGGGTAAGTCGTGAATTCGCTCTTCTTAGTCGGCTGGAAGGAGGCAATCTTTGATTATGACGTAAAAGCCACTACTCCATAATCGCATTGGACCAAATAGAATAAGAAGAAGGAGGTCCACTTTTACTAACCGAATCATTAGTCAAAGTTTCACAGAATAGCAATGGAGCATTCAAACGATGATTGGGTACTCATGATCCAAGGTGGGCATATATATATATATACTTGAGATTTAGGGGTTTCGTTGTTCACTAAGCTAACTCTATAGAGTTATAAACCAAGTCTTGATGCTTGTTAATGACCAAACTTTCACCTACTTTGAATCAAACCTTCAAGGATGCTTGAATAAATTCGGTATAGACTAAGAGTGTTTATGGAATCTGACTCTTATGTCACTTTTAAGAGTCACAACACGCTTAAGATTTACATCACTTCTACGATTGAAGGCCAAGCGGTGTTTCATCACTTGTGGTTGGTCAATCATTAAAATTGTTCAGCCTAAATGTGGAGACTTCACAAATTTATTAAGATTTGTTCTCATGACAGAGGGTCATTTAGGAATCTTGGTAAGATTCCCAGTAAGTTCCGGATTACCCATAATCGGTTCGGTCTCTATGATAGTTAGAGTTAGTTCATGTAAGGTTTTGCTTAACCCGTTCTATGATTCTAATATGTACTAATACTATTCTACAATCGGGAAAAACAACCTAAGGTTCTCCTTCCTTCCGTTTTGTTCTAGGTCAAATTCTAGATCCTACAATAAGTTTTGGGAACGGTATTGTTTCGGTCAGTTGACTTTCTTACAAGGGTTTTACTTCTTGGAAGCCATTGCTTCGGCTGTCTCGATTTTACTTAAAAGGTTGTAATGACAGTATCCATTAATAGATGCGAAGATTGAGGTGATCAATCCCAAGCTCACTTCTATTAATAGTACATCACTGTTAAATGGTTGTTGACAATGTTATCATTTAACAAATGCAAGGATTAGAGTGATCAGTTCTAACCTCACACTCCATTAGATAATAACATTATCGTAGTTCTTGCTTAAGCGTCTTAACTGATGCCTTACACTTATAAGCTCTTTCTAAGGTCAGATTTATTTTGGTATATCACTAAATTTTCCACAATTTTCTGTTATAAGAACTCAGAAGTTCTAAGTCTTTTCCTGTGACCACTAATTTCCAGAACGAGACTTAAATCAGGAATACAATCCAAGGAATGTAGCTATCAAAACGACATCGAAGAAATTCGATTCCGACAATACCTAAGGGCATGGGTTGATTGATTTTCGTTCGCTTAGGCCTAACATTAACTTATTTTGAACTATTGGCCAGCCATTTTAAAATAGATAGAGGGGGTATACTTCATATGGTTTTACTAAAAGCTTAACAAGGGTAGAAACTTACAGCTCCTAAGATGTTCATAATTTTATAGGGAGACTAGGGAAATTTGCAAGAATACTCAATTTCCTAATTCCAACAACAACTACAAAAGATCGCCACATACAAGACGTACCCCTCGGAATATGCTGACTTCTAGGTGCCTGCTGCTGCTGTGACATAACTGCTTCCTCCCGTACACCCTTCAGGGGACAATTTGCCATGAAATGCCCCGATTGTCCACATTGAAAACAAGTGAAATTCTTCCTGGTTTGATTCCGATACCAGCATTCTCCCCCATGCTTCTTCCCACAATGGACGCAAGTAGACTTGGGAAACTAAGGGGTTACCATCCGCCTTGCTTTCTTTGAAGTAACCCTCTCGATATCAGGTTTAGAATGAACCTTTGATTTCCCTTTGGCACCTTTCGACCTCGCCATACCTTTATCCCAAACGCTGGCCCAATGTACTAGCCGAGCAAAATTGTCCTTGGGTACCTCTCCAAGAACTGCTCTACGATCCTCACGGAGTCCTGCGAGAAACTTGATGCATTTGATTTCTTCATTCACACCCTTATAGCTGGTAGCATAGTGAATCAGATCCTCAAATTTCCCTACATATTCATCAACACTCATGTTCTCTTGTCTCAAGCATAGGAAAGCACGTTCCTTCTCCTTTCGGACATCTTCGAAAAGATACTTTCCCCGGAACCTTTCCTTGAATGCGTCCCATGACACTTTTTGTTCATTGGTCCCCATACACTTTTGAACCTGCTCCCACCACTGCTCTGCTTCTCCAACAAGTGCATATTGAACCAAAAGGACTTTCTGTTCCTCAGGCGGCGATATATCGTGCAGAATTTCTTCTATCTCCCGAAGCCACTTCCGGGTTACATTCGGATTATAGCCACCCTCGAACTTAGAGGGACCATGCCACTTGAATTCAGTCAACCAATGAATTTCAGCTGGGGAGGGATCCTGAATTGCCTGAGACGACTGGTTAAGTGAGGCTATGGTTGTCACTGCCGTAGCCACCAATTCAGCTTGTCTTTGATTGATTTGGACCAAACTCTCAATGATTGCAGCGATCCTATCATCGTCACTGTGCCTACTTGCCATAACTTCTAATCCTAGAAAAATGACAAGCTAATACATATATTATTTAGCAGTAATAACTACTCTATCTTACTACTCTAATTTAGTCACTTATTTACTCATATCGGTTACTCGCTTGGTGAGTAACCATTTGGAGATGTGAGTCCACACTCCAAAGGCCGAGGGAAACTGCTCTGATACCATAAAATGTAACACCTAAGTTTATTTACCCTTTTTATACCCATAATTAAAAATAGCAACTTGAAAATTTCATTTTTAACTTATGAATTTATTAGGAAAAATTCTTAATTACTTTTAATTCATATGAAAATCTTCCGTCAAACGGACGGAGTTTCGTTTGTTTATTGGACTTTTCCAAAATTTCCGTTTTCCTGCAACCTGATAAACAACACATTTTCAAAAAGCAAAGCCTGTAGGGCTATTCACATATATTCACATATCAGTTAGTGCAACATCGTGCACACATCAGAAGCAAGTTCAAGACATCAGACCATAGTCATCAGAGTTAGCGGAATATAAACAAGTTTTAGGAAATCAGTTTCTCCCCAAAATAGACCCCTTTCCCAAAAGGAGTCGTCCTGGGCCCCCAAAAAAGCTATTTACATTCTATATGCAACAAAAATGATTTATATCATCGGGCCCAGGACATTCCCATGTCCTACATGATGAAAGGTAACCTACTCTCCCTGTGAGGGAGAGTACTCCTGCTCGGCTAGTACATTGGGCCAGCGTTTCGGATAAAGGTATGGCGAGGTCGAAAGGTGCCAAAGGGAAATCAAAGGTTCATTCTAAACCTGATATCGAGAGGGTTACTTCAAAGAAAGCAAGGCGGATGGTAACCCCTCAGTTTCCCAAGTCTACTTGCGTCCATTGTAGTAATCATAATAATAAAAACTTGGATTTCTCAAAATTCTCCACAAATCTCCGATTCTAACCTCGATGTGCTCTCCCACTTAGGCTTTTTCTATTCTTTCACATTTAAGATCGGTGTTCTCCTCTATTGAAAGGAAATGTATTCTATGGTTCTGCGGAGAATGTCACTGACTAATAGGCATTTAGGTCCTCAATGGTACTTCTGACCACTAAGATAACTTGGGAGATTCCGGGAAAGGCATTAGTTGGTACCCTAAGTTGGTTCTATCCAACAGGTCTTTGTTCTTTTGGTTCATTCCACTAGGTATCACACTTTCATAAGCTTCGGGAATTGCTCCAATGTGGTTGGATTTTGTTTGAGGTGTGGTGGTTCCTCGTCAGGTATTGTCTTAACTGGTGGTTTCTCTGGTCTTAATAGGTGTTGACAACCCTTACTTACAGTTCAACTATTGCATCACTGGCTTGGGAATCTACTGGCTGTCTTGGCCTTTTCCAAATCTTTGGAAAAACTAGAGGTATAAGGATGTGTTACTTCTGACCTAGTCTATCATTCAACTCCAGTTTTGGTTTGCTATCTTCCTTGAGATACTCACTGGTCCACAAGTCACTCTATTTGGTTTTAGGACTGAAGGTTTTTTCTACTTCCTTGGTTCTGTAGTTACTAGGTTGATCGGCCTTTCGTTTACTCTATGGTCCTACGGTGGATGTCATGGGGAAGAGCCAACATTGCACAGTTCCAAGAAATCCTTATCGAAAATAGCACAGGGAAAACAAAATTTGCATATACATACTTGAACATGCATGCATATATATACATTAGTATTCTTTTTCCCCAAAATTTTTGTTTGAAAACCTTCATAAAACAAATCCAGAAAAAACGTTTCATATACAGATATACACGTATACAAAAATATTCACTAATTATCTTTAATATGAAAATAGGAGTTTCCACTTATACCAGAAAGCCTTTTCAAAATGGAATTTGGAATTAAAACCAAATACACAAATATACTCACCATACAAAACCACAATCAAGCATACTACCATTACAATGAAGCAATCAACACATATACATGCATACACCTATTATGTTATCAATCTAATAAAAATCAATTTGAGAACCTCCCGATTGAATTCAAACCCCTTCTTAATTAATTATTTCACAAAATACATTAATTATTCTATTTTATTTCATGGAAAATAATTCTAACCTAATTAATCATACATAGACCGAAACACTTCACAAATCAAAACAAGATCCATGCATCATCAAACACACAAAATCATGTAATTATTTCTTCTTTTTCTTAGCAAAACCGTAAGCTACCACTTGGAAAATAATCAAGCTTTAATTTATTTCCTTTACTTAAATTAAATCAAAATCATACAAGAACATGGAACACATATCAAATTCTCACAAAATAAAAAGCATGGATTTTAATCTAAACTTGGCCGGATACATCATAAACACTTAGATTAAATCTTGTTCATGCAAATAAATTTTTTTTTAAAGCTTGTCTCCCTAATTTTCTTCTAAAAACCGAGGCATGTAACAAAAGAACACATAGTCTTTTCATTTTAAAATCAACATGCAAGGTTAAATCCTAAGCTTTCCTAACAAAAGATGTAAAAGTTATAAATCAACATAAACATTTTCAATTTATTTTCAAAGGAATCATAAAAATAACTTTCCAAAGTCAAACACTCACATGCATTCATATAAATCATATAGGTCAAGTCATGAATTTAACATAGTAGCACAAATCAAAGATAAAATCATTTTATATGGGAAAGGGACCAAAACCGTGACACACTTAAAGAAAATAAGAAAGTTTTATTCAAAAATCATTTACAAAAATCAAGATCAAAACAAAATATAAGGATCAAATCAAGAATCAAAGATCAAGTCAAGAATAAAAGCTTTTCTTAAAATTAAACCAAAAATCAAGACATGCAAGAGTTCAAAACCAAAACAAGATCAAAGATAAAACCGAAACATGCAAAGGGTCTAAGATCATCATCATAAACCAACATGCAAGGCCAAAAATTAAAACAAGTTTAGATCAAACATTGATTTAACCAATAAACACTAAAACACTTCATGATTCACGGTTTCAAGCATAAAAATTAGACATGCTAAGAGATCTACTTCAAACTCACAAAGATTATGAACAAAACTTTAGATCTAGAGGAAAACATCAAGATCTAACATGAAAGCATCAAGATCTACCAAGAAAAGCACCAACCGAATCTTTTAAAGTCCATCATTAATAAAATATCGACACATATGTGCATAAAAATAAACATGCAAGAGAAGAAAAGAAAGTAAAATTACAAGATCAAGAACTAATTCTAAGACTTCTAGGTCTTCGGTTTATACCAAGAAGAAAAGGTCTTCAACACTTCTAAGAACTTGATCTTCAAAAGGACTCCTAGGTTTATGGCTTTGAACTTCTTCTTCTTCCTTCTCTTACTCACGACTTCCTCTTCTTCTTTCTCTTTATTTTCTATTTCGTAGTCTAAGAGTTTGAGGAGCTCTTAGACTTGTGTTTTGGGGTGGGTGTTTGGACGAAAAAGGTGAAAATGAAAATGAATTTGGAGAAAGCAACTAAGGCTTCACCTATTATAAGCAAATCATGGTTTCCTATCTTAGCCTTCATGCAATTCGGCCAAGAGCTTTGGAGGGAGGGGTAATTTCGACCTTCCTTATTTTTGCAAGGGTGGAGGTTAGCAAAATTCAAGGGGACAATGTAGGGGACACTAGGTGCTTAAGGTCAAGCTAGGTTAAATGGCTTGTTAGCTCTTCATTAGGGTTTCCACCATTTAGTTAGGACTTGGTTAGGGATTTTGTTCACTTGGTTGCTTGCTCACCACTTAAAGAAATTTCTAGGTTTGTCTACACACTCACACACATACGGCACACACATATATTCACACACATTCACCTACTCATGCATACACACTTACACGTTACACACATATACATGCATTCATACCATCCTATATTTTTACTAATTAAATTTTCTCATGATCCTAAACATACATACACCAAAACCGTTCATACATATACATGCATGCATATAGGAAATGAATCATTCATACATAAAAATTATAATAGCACCAAAATATCAAGCACATATATTTATAAGAAATAAAACACATTTTCGTAAAATAATTCACCATTTCACTAAAAGAATTTTAAACACATAATTATTTCCAAAACTTAACTTAAAAATCTATATCATTATTTCATGAAAATCATTCTTTTAAAATCATTTTCACTTGAAATCGTGAATAAGGAAATTTATTTTGGAAAATATCCTTTCTAGAATACTTTTCTCAAAAATAATTCTTTTTAGAAATCAAACTGATACGAGGATTTTGAGGGATGTTACAGGATTGGCCAGTTCCGACACTACATTCCATCAGTGGTTATAGCCCTCGCCATGCAGTTAAAGTTTATGTACTTCGTTTTGATTAGCAAGGTTTTCCTTGGTGAGAAACTTCAAGTTTTGATTAATTCAAAACTTAAAAATTTTCATCGTTAGACAAAATTTAAATTACACCCGTTTTAAGTTTCCTGTTTGCAAATGGGTAAACACTTACAATATGTGATTCCTTGAATCCCTAAGGGATCCACTTAGGCTCCAAAGAATTCACTTTGGTTTCCACTTTTATATACAATTTCCTTAATTTTGACAATTATTAGCATTCCCACTTGCAAACATAAACTCATTCCACTAATACAAGACACATCATTTAATCACAGATTAGCATTTGGTACGAAACATACTTATCAACCACTTAACATAAAAATTTCCAATTAAAACGGTCTCACCTCTGGAAAAGATGCATGGGATGAGAGTGTTCGCAGCGAGTTTGGGACCACTTTCCCTCAGGTCGGAAGGAAGGAACTACTCTGATACCATAATGTAAAACCCCATGTTTTTTTTATATAAAATATCACTTAAAAAGTTTAATAATTAAAATGAAGAACTTGAAAGTTTCTTTTGATAAATCAAATTTACATATGAAATTGGGTAATTCAATTACAATATGAGTAGCGCAACATATAAATTCATTGTTAGAACTACAATCGGTGGGTGAAATAACTAGGAGACACTAGGAGAACACCTAGAAGGGGGGGTTGAATAGGTGTTAGAGAAACCTTGAAAGATTTTCGAAAGAAACAAATCGAAACAATTAAAACAAAATGATTTTTACAAAAAATATACTGATTAATCGATTAATTTCAGTATTAATCGATTAATGCCGAAGCTTACTTTCAAACTAATCGATTAACTAAGTCGTTACTCGATTAATGTCGAAAGCAAACAATTGATGAAGAGAGAGCAAGATCATGAAGACTTAGTTTGTGTTTTATTGTAATATCTTTAGCCTCTCAAGTCTTTTATTTTAATGAGTTTGGGTAGAGTCATTAGAGGGTAGTGAATCTCTATCAAGGTCATGATTATATCATAATTTGAGTATTCACTTAACCTAAAATCAATAGGTGGTTTAAATGTTTGAAAGGAAAGGTTTAGTTTTGAGAAAACAAGTTTTTAATTGAATTTAGCAGTGACTAATCGATTAATGTGTTAGGGTTAATCGATTAACATACATGTTACAGTGGTTAATCGATTAAGCCATGTGTTAATTGATTAACACGTGCAGAATCAGTTTTTAAAATAAGCTTTTCAAGGCAAAATCATTTTCTATTGTTTTCTAACTTTTGGGTATTCTATATAAACCTTTTCCTAATCATTGTGATTATCAAGAATCATTTTCATACACATTTTACTAAGATCAAGCCACTCTATTCTCTCTCATCTTCCATAGATCAAAGCATTAACTTTTACATTCTTTGATCAAGAATCTTTGAATCTCTTATGTTGATATTTTCATAGCTATTGAAAGAGATTCATAGGATTGTTATTGTTTTCATTTGAGTTGTAATCATTGCAAAGAAGGCAAGCTATCTACAACAAAGGAAGTCTTGGTTGTTCATCAAGCAAACAAGCATTTGGAAGTCTTGATTGTTATCAAGTAATTGGAAGTCTTGATTGTTATCAAGCAATTGGAAGTCTTGTTGTGATAACAAGCAAGTGGAAGTCTTGGTGTGAGGCATCATCAAGCAAGTGAAAGTCTTTGAAGCATCTCAAATCAATTGGAAGACTTGTTGTGGGGATATCAACAAGCAAGGTTAGAGGTTAGATTAGAGCATCAATAGGATTGCAAGGCAAGGGTGTGGTATCTCTTGTAGGCTATCAAGAAGGGAGTCTTGAGAGGCATTTACTTGTAATTTGAGAACTCTAATTCCTCATAGTGAAGAATCTCTCTTGGTTGAAGAGGGGACTGGATGTAGCTTTCAAGTGGATGAAAGTGAACCAGGATAAATCACTGTGTCGTATCTCTAAACTCTTAACTCTTTACAATCAAGTCATTTCAATATTGTTCTTGGTTGAAAACCTAGAAAAGATTGATTTTCATAATTGATTGAATTGAATCTTAATTGTGCAAATTGATTTGGGGAAAATCATTTTCATAAACTAGGTAATCAATAAGAATATTGGTGTTAATCAATTCCTCTTAATCTCTGATCATATGTGTTAATTGATTGATTTTCGTATTTGATTGAAAAGTGATTTTTCAGATACTGTTCAGATTAATCGATTAAGTTGATTGTTAATCGATTAATTTTTAAGTTGCTTTCGACATTAATCGAGTAACGACTTAGTTAATCGATTAGTTTGAAAGTAAGCTTCGACATTAATCGATTAATACTGAAATTAATCGATTAACCAATACATTTTTGTAAAAATCATATTGTTTTAATTGTTTCGATTTGTTTCTTTCGAAAATCTTTCAAGGTTTCTCTAACATCTATTCAACCCCCCTTCTAGGTGTTCTCCTAGTGTCTCCTAGTTATTTCACCCACCGATTGTAGTTCTTACAATTGGTATCAGAGCTCGATCGAAAGACACGAGCATAGAGCTTTTTCGTTAAGATCCTTGAGGAAACTACAATGGGTTCTACGAATCCCTTTGGTGGTGAAGGTGCTTCAATTAGCCGCCCTCCTATGTTTGGTGGAGAGGGTTATGCTTATTGGAAAGTTAGGATGAGAATTTTTATAGAAGCCATAGACATGAACATTTGGGAAGCCATTGAGAATGGTCCTCATATTCCCTCATCTCTAGTAGAAGGTGTATCTAAACTAACCACCAAAGATAAGTGGACCGATGATGATAAAAAGAAAATTCAATATGATTTAAAAGCTAAGAATATCATCACCTCCGCTCTATCTTATGATGAGTTCTTTAGAGTCTCCCAATGTCTTAATGCCAAAGAAATGTGGGACACCTTGCAAGTCACACATGAAGGCACTAGTGAAGTTAGGCGTGCTAGATTAAATTCTTTGATGCATGAATATGAATTGTTTCGTATGTTGCCTAATGAATCTATATGTATTATGCAAAAACGTTTTACACATAATGTTAATCATCTCATTGCTCTTGGAAAAACTTTCTTGAATTGTGAACTTGTTAACAAAGTTTTAAGATGTCTAAGTAGGGAATGGCAACCTAAGGTTACCGCAATTGTTGAATCAAAGGACATGGACAACATGGACTTAGCAACACTTTTCGGAAAGCTTCAAGAACATGAAATGGAGCTTGAACGTTTGCATTTGCATGAAGAATCGGACAAGAACAAAGAAAGAAAAGGAATTGCTCTTAAAGGTCAAAGGTCATATCAAAAATAAGAGAGTTCCGATAATGATGATAATGAAGATTCTGATTCAGACATTGATGAAGAAGAGATGAAACTTCTACTAAGAAAATTTAATAAGCTTCTAAGGAGAAAAGGAAGGTTGAACAAAGACAAAAGTAAATAGAAGAATTCCCCACACTACAAGACCAAGACAACAAAAGAAGGAGTAGTTTGCCATGAATGTGGAAAGCCCGGTCATCTCAAGTATTCGTGTTCTAAGTATCTCAAGAAGAAGGAGAAAGAGAAGAAAAATGCAAAACACAAAAGGGCATACATAGTTTGGAATAGTGATGATGAAGAAGACAAGAAAAGCACATCAAATAGTTCTTCGGATGATGAAGAAGCCGCTTGTCCAACTTGATAGCTCTAGTAAATGAAGAGGAAAGTTCAAATGATGAATCAAGTGAACAAAGCGACGAAAGTGATGTAAGTGAAACTAAATCCAAAATTTCTTCTAAATATGAAATCTTATATAATGCTTATGAAGAAATGCATGAACATCTTAAGAAACTAGCTTTGAAAAACATTGAAAGGAAGAAGCTCATTTTGAAACATCAACAAGAGATTTTAGAACTTCAAAAACAAGTTGATGAGCTTAATCTTCAAAATGAAACTCTTGTTCTCATTTATGCTAGTTCTTCTTGTGATTGTGCTAGTAGATTGAATATTGTGGTTGATTGTGAGAATTGCAAGTTACTTAAAGATGAAAATGCTATTTTGAAAAATAAGCTTGCAAGTTGCACAAATGGTGATATTAGATTGCGCACATTGTTAAATTTTCAAAGAGAAAATTCAAACAAGTTTGGTTTGGGTTATACTATGCTAAGAGTAAGTCTCATAGAAATATTGTTGATTTTTCTAAAGTTGATTTTTCAAATGCACCAACATGTTTCGATTGTGGCACTCATGGACATACTTCAAATGTGTGTTATATTAAAGTGCATGGTATACCTAAAGGAAATTTTGTTTGGGTTAAGAAGGGTGAGAGTCCCTTAACTAACAAAAATGGATCCAAAACCATTTGGATACCAAAAGGCAAAGCATGATTGTTTTGTAGGTGTGATTGAAGAGCAAAAGGCTTGAAAGTATTATTCTTTGATTTGCTTCTTCAATTCTCAAACGAAGTCCTACAAATTGGTACAATTGATATTGTTGGATTTTCACAATTGGTACTGTTTTTACAATTGGTATTACTCTTTTTTTATAATCTCAATTGGTATCATTATGTGATCATTAGATGTTTATCATGCTATTGTGATTATTGTGATATTTCTTTACAATTGATATATTACTTTGTTAAGTGATATGATGACTTTCTAGTTACAATTGGTATTATGTTTCATTGTTATATTTCTCTCCAATTGGTATCACATTTCAAAGTACATTAAAGATCTATACTTTGAAGAAATGTTATCTTTAGTTTTACATTTGGTATCATTGATTACTTGATTAATTAAATAAAATTGGTATAAATGTTGTGGAAGAAATGATCATTGACTATCTCTTATTTTGGCTTAGAATTTTATATTTCAATTGGTATATATTACTTTTTGATAATGCCAAAAGGGGGAGAAGAGGTTGTTTGTTTGTTTCTATATAGGTTGAGCAAAGTTGTTGAAGATAGGGGGAGAATCAAGCTTATCTCAAATTTGATTTCAAATGGCAAAAGCATTTATTGAGGGGGAGCAAGAATCTCACCAAGTGCTAAAATGGTTCAAGTATCAACAACTTCAAAGAACTTCAAACAAATTCAAAACATGGTTTGTCATTTTCAAAAAGGGGGAGATTGTTAGATCCAGTGAGAAGGTTTTGATAATGACAAAGGTTGACAAAGGTTTTGAACAAGCTACAAATGGTTTGATCAAGCTTAAAGTTTGAAGAAGTTCAACAAACAATCGGTGGGAAAAATAACTAGGAGACACTAGGAGAACACCTAGAAGGGTGGGTTGAATAGGTGTTAGAGAAACCTTGAAAGATTTTCGAAAGAAAAAAATCGAAACAATTAAAACAAAATGATTTTTACAAAAAATATACTGATTAATCAATTAATTTCAGTATTAATCGATTAATGCCGAAGCTTACTTTCAAACTAATCGATTAACTAAGTCGTTACTCGATTAATGTCGAAAGCAACTTAAAAATTAATCGATTAACAATCAACTTAATCGATTAATCTGAACAGTATCTGAAAAATCACTTTTCAATCAAATACGAAAATCAATCAATTAAGACATATGATCAGAGATTAAGCGGAATTGATTAACACCAATATTCTTATTGAGTACCTAGTTTATGAAAATGATTTTCCCCAAATCAATTTGCACAATTAAGATTCAATTCAATCAATTATGAAAATCAATCTTTTCTAGGTTTTCCACCAAGAACAATATTGAAATGACTTGAATGTAAAGAGTTAAGAGTTTAGAGATACGACACAGTGATTTATCCTGGTTCACTTTCATCCACTTGAAAGCTACATCCAGTCCCCTCTTCAACCAAGAGAGATTCTTCACTATGAGGAATTAGAGTTCTCAAATTACAAGTAAATGCCTCTCAAGACTCCCTTCTTGATAGCCTACAAGAGATACCACACCCTTGCCTTGCAATCCTATTGATGCTCTAATCTAACCTCTAACCTTGCTTGTTGATATCCCCACAACAAATCTTCCAATTGCTTTGAGATGCTTCAAAGACTTTCACTTGCTTGATGATGCCTCACACCAAGACTTCCACTTGCTTGTTATCACAACAAGACTTCCAATTGCTTGATAACAATCAAGGCTTCCAATTGCTTGATAACAATCAAGACTTCCAAATGCTTGTTTGCTTGATGAACAACCAAGACTTCCTTTGTTGTAGATAGCTTGCCTTCTTTGCAATGATTACAACCAAATTAAAAACAATAACAATCCTATGAATCTCTTTCAATAGCTATGAAAATATCAACATAAGAGATTCAAAGATTCTTGATCAAAGAATGTAAAAGTTAAAGCTTTGATCTATGAAAGTGAGAGAGAATAGAGTGGCTTGATCATAGTAAAAATGTGTATGAAAATGATTCTTGATAATCACAATGATTAGGAAAAGGTTTATATAGAATACCCAAAAGTTAGAAAAAAATAGAAAATGATTTTGCCTTGAAAAGCTTATTTTAAAAACTGATTCTGCACGTGTTAATCGATTAACACATGGCTTAATCGATTAACCACTGTAACATTTGTGTTAATCGATTAACCCTAACACATTAATCGATTAGTCACTGCTAAATTCAATTAAAAACTTGTTTTCTCAAAACTAAACCTTTCCTTTCAAACCTTTAAGCCACCTATTGATTTTAGGTTAAGTGAATACTCAAATTATGATATAATCATGACCTTGATAGAGATTCACTACCCTCTAATCAATATACCCAAACTCATTAAAATAAAAGACTTGAGAGGCTAAAGATATCACAATAAAACACAAACTAAGTCTTCATGAGCTTGCTCTCTCTTCATCAATTGTTGAGTGTTGACTGTTTGTTGAACTTCTTCAAACTTTAAGCTTGATCAAACCATTTGTAGCTTGTTCAAAACCTTTGTCAACCTTTGTCATTATCAAAACCTTCTCACTTGATCTAACATTCCTTCTTTCCAAATCTTCCACTGCGACACTCTGATCCTTAAGCTCCTTCAGCATTTACCTAAAATGTTAACCACTAAGGGTGAGACCTTTTCACAACACATTGAATTATAAGATAGTAAAAAGGCACATAATAAAAACTCAAGCATCATAATCAAACCAAGCCATGAATAACAAAATGCTTCTCATTCTCCTTTCCAAAAACATTTTCATTTCCATAATAAATCACATAACGTGTGTCTTCTGACGGTCAGAGAACAACACACCCAACATAATATCGCATGTCTCCTCACGGTCAGAGGACAACATACCAAACATAACATCGCATGTCTCCTCACGGTCAGAGGACAACATACCCATATTTCTTTCTTTTTCTCATTTCTTTTAATTTATGTAACAGCCCGATTTTCATAAACCAAAATAGTTGACTTTTATTCATTAATGTTGCAAAAGTGAGGCCAATTTTTTTTTGAAAACATTGTTGAAGTAGTTGAAAACATTATTGGGAATCTCTTTAAGTTCTGTAATTCACCTTTTCGAAAATCGAGTGTTACTAAAACCTTTCTTTTCATAAAACATTCATTTCCACAAAAGAACTTGATTCAAAAACATCTTGACAGTTCTTCAAAGACTTTATATGAAACAACTTTGCATAAAAATGTGCTCCACAAGTCAGATTAAAAACTTAGCTCAATTACATAATGGCTCATGGCATCGGTAATGCTTGACTCCACAATCATTACAACCTAATCTAACCACACTATCCTATTGAAAACAATTGGGTGAAGTTCCTTCTTCTTCTTTCGTCCTCTCTTTGTTCTCGAAGATGATGCCTTCCTTGTTGTGATTCCCTCCTTGCTAGTAGATTCCGGCTCTGCTCCATTGAGAGTGGTGGAGTTCCTTCGAGCCTCATACCGAATCTTCTCTTTGTAGTTCTTGTAGCCTCGTACGGTGACTTCCATCCGATATTCCATCTGCTCGCTGAGATACCAGCAGCACCGATATGCCAACGAACATGAGAGAGTAAGCGATCCGAACGACGAATCGTCGACGGTGTGGGATTACGGTAGGCGAGATATCAAGACCATACAAGCATACAGCACACAACATACATACAATACCACAATCAAGCATATCACATTTGTCATCATTATTTTTATCATTATTTTCCTCGTTTTACCGACTTATAAGCATTCTTTCTTTCTCAATTACTCTCCCAGTCTCATTTACAAATCTTTCATTTCTCAATTCGGTTCTTTTTATCACATTCCTGGGGACATCACTTTATACTATTATCACTCCATTCATCATCAAGTCTTATCAATTCACAACCATCGATGATTGGGGGTAATCATAATATCATCGAGGCATTCATTACATTACCATCGTCACACACGTCTACATCTCCTCGATCAGCCACCCAACCTAGTCGGAAGCAAACAGGAGTACAGGACCTTTACAGTGCGAGCACGACAGCTGTCTCATACACAAATGGTCCCAGACCAGGAGGACTCAGCCTCAAACAATAATATCAATTCATAATAATCATGGCACACTGCCTCACAGTGGCAAACAAGATGCCCCACTCCAGTCCCTCTCACTGTTCTCGATTTGCAATCTAGGGGGCGACAGTATGTTTCTAGTGGGCCCGCAGAATTCACCACGGCATTAGACCCAGTCCCCACCACGTTAGTGCGCCACATGTGGAGTTCGTTCTGCCTAGAAACATAGTCTAGACTTCTTGACGTTTCACCGTCATCGTCCTCCCCTAATGCAATCTCCTCCTAAGTATCCGCAGATACTTATGGTATCTTCCTCTCCACTACTTCGTACTCTCAAGCCTCACCGCGTGAGTCTTTTAAAGTCTTTTAATCTTTTAAATTATCCTAAGGTCGGCCCGTCTTTCGTGCAACCCTTCAACGAGTCCCGACCACTAACTTTGCACAAACTTTCTCTCATCCTTTCTCACATAGCACAGAGCTGGGATCACAACACTGAATTCTCATCTCATCTCCCAATCCTTCCACATTCTCAATCTCTTTCAAAACAATCTTACTTTCCTCGAAACACATCTCATGAACTTCTTTGGAAAATCTTGTATCTCAAGCTTTCACAAAATATCCTTTCGAAAACATTCGCATAACAATCTATTCTCACCAACATTCACAAAAATATTGTTCCAAAAATAATTTCTCAAAATGTCATTCCAAAAACTTTATCAAAAAGGTTGATTCACAAAACTTTCCTCAAAATTGTGTCCTTTCATAAAACTTTTTCAAAAATATCGTTTCATAAAAATTCCTTTGAAAACATTGTTTTACAAACTTCTTCAAAATCTCATTTCAAAACCTTTTCAAAAATTTCGCTTCCCAAATCTTTTTCCAAAAAGTTCTTTTCACAATTCTTTACAAAAATTTCTTTTCAAAAACCCTTTACAAAAGTCTCCTTTTTACAAATCTTTTCAAAAATTCCTTTTTCAAAAACACATCGTTGCTGAGCGCTAGTGGAGGAGCAAGCTCAACTCAACACTAGTTCCCAGTCTAAAACCAAAAACAAAGGAGCCCAACTCCACTCAAACCATATCGCATCTCAAACAACATCACTCTTCCCCCAAGCTCTGGCTCGTTCTCAACATCATCATTCACTGTTTCCCCAATCTCAGTTCTTTATTTCTTTCAATTCTTTCTCATGTCTTTCATCATTATTCCTTCCGTATTGTGTCTTTACTTTCAGTTTCATTACTTTCTCAACTTATTCCTTCCATTTTCATTTTCATTCAGGACGTATCCATCAGCATATTACTTCTTTAATCAACAACAACTAATATCATTAAACATAAATAAAACAATAACATAACATGCTACCAATCACACAAACATCACACAACAACAATGTGGTCATTGTCACCTTCATATAAGTGGCCACAGAACACAAACAATTTCCACTTATACTACTGACTCCGAACCACTTAGTTCCGATCTTTGAGATGATATGGAACGTCCTAATATATCACCTAACTACCACGGTGTCTTAGGAAAGCTTCTCTCTCACCTGAGGTCCAGCAATTTAAGATTCCTTTGTGCTGCCGGCTGCCCCAATCCCTCATCTTTAAGATTCCTCGTACTAAATAAAATACGTTTACGTCATTAACTCGTTTTAGGAAAATATTTTCTTAACTCATTTCACATTTTATTCCTCATCGGAAGATTCAAAAACGTAATTATTTTCCCAAAACAACTCTAATATTTCTTAGTACTTTAAGTTCTTTAAAACCATTTGAAAACATTTCATAAAGCAATTTAAATCGTTTGATTTGGTTGCTGGTCCGTTTTGGACAGCACCATAGCCTCATTCAAAAACACCGAAAAATTCACCGGTTTCAATCCGGGTTTTGCTCAAATCAATTACCATAAAAAAAACAAACTTTGAGTCTCATGAATTCAGCTTAGAGATCAAAAACAACTTTAAAATACACTTGGACAACAAGGAAACGTTTCACGAAAATCAATTTAATAAAATCCGAAAACATCGTAAAAACTCTTTTTGTTTCAAATACTTTTTAGTTCAATATTAATACTTTAAAACTCAAGTTTTCGGTCATAAGACAAGTTTTAGAAAATCATAAACACAATCTCACAACTTTCATTAAGATTAAATCAAAACCGAAACATGCAAGATCAAGGTTTCAAAAATAAGTTTAGATCCAACATTTATTTATCAAATAAACACATAAACACCTCATGATTCACGGTTCTAAGCATAAAAATTTAACATGCAAGGAGATCTAATTCGAGTTCACGAAAATCATAAACAAAACTTTAGATCAAGAGATTTAGCTTGAAAAACATAAAGATCCATCATGAAAACATTAAGATCTAACACCAACCGAACCATAGAGTCCATCATGTAGTTTATTACAAATTTATATAGTTTTTAAAAGTTAAGATCAAGGTAAAGCATCACATGCAACCTTAACTAAAACCAAGAAAATGAACATGCAAATAAAGAAGGTAAGATTACAAGATCACAAATCAAAACTAGTTCTACTTCTCCTAGGATCTTTGGTTTATACCAAGAAAAGATGGCCTTCTAGTACTTGATCTTCAAAGGGCTTCTAGGTTTTAGGCTTTGGACTCCTCTCCTTCTTCTTCCTACCTCACGGTTCCTCTTCTTCTTCTTCTTCCTACCTCACGGTTCCTCTTCTTCTTTCTCTCTTCCTCTATTTTCTATTTCTTAGTCTAAGAGTTTGAGAGGCTCTTAGAACTTGTATTTGGTTTGGTGTTTAGGCGAAGGAAACGAAGAAATGTGGTGAGAATGGGTGAAATGCTTCTAAGATCAAGACTTATATAAACAACTCATGGCTTCCTATTTTGTCCTTGATTGGATTCGGCCAAGAGCTTTGGAGGGAGGGGTAAATTCGGCCTCCTCTATTTTTTCATGGGTGGAGGTTAACATTTCTTAAGGAGACAAGGTAGGGAACATTAGGGCTTAGAGGTCACTTAGGGGTGAGACTTTTTAGCACTCCATTAGGGTTTTCCACCATTTGGTTAGGGTTTCGTTAGGATTTGGTTAGGTCTTGGTTCACTTAGTTAGCACTTAGGAAATTTCTAGGTTCTCTCTCACACTCACACTCATACACACGACACACACATATATTCTCACATATACATTCACACTTATATACACATACATACATAGACATTCACACGTATTACTCACACACATACATATTCACATACACATATCATACTCACATTCTTTACACTAATTAAATTTCTCATAATCCTAGGCACACATTCATGCAAAACCGTACACATATACATATACACACACATAGACAATAAACCCTTCATGCATAAAAATTATAATGACACCAAAATATCAAGCACATATTTTTAGAAATCAAAACACCTTTTTATAAAATAACTTCTTGTTTAAAATTTACCATTTCTTTAAAGCATGAAAATATTAGATCCATAATTATTTCTCAAACTCGACTTCGAAACTCATAACTTTATTTCATGAAAAACCATTTCTTTAGTATTTTAAATTAGTACGAGGAATTTGCGGGGTGTTACAATTTGTACCACGAGGAATTGGTTGCTCCTGCTAAGGCATTTGTACACCCATTAGGGACTATGACACCCATCAGGACTTTCACCCACTAGGCCTCACCCGTTAGGACTAATACACATAATCTTATTCTCATACATTATTCTTTTTCACATTTTTCCAGTCTTTTAGTTTTTCGTTGAATTGATCATTTGGGTACCATGAATCCTAACGGGGCATTTTCACCTAATGGGGCATTTTAGCCTAATGGGGCATTTTGCCCTAATGGGGCATTTGTACACCTAGCAGGAACACCTAGTGTCCCAATGTCCCAATGATCAATTCAACCGTCCATATTAACCCAAATGCGTTCTCCATAATCACAAAATTCACATGGCCATTTATAACAGGTAGCAATCATCCACACTTATGCTTTTACATCATTCTAATTTTCCACATCACATAACAACAATTAACCAAAACTCCAAATACAATATTCACCACTATTTCACCAATGCAAATCACAATTCATTTAGCCATTGCTAACAAGTAGTACTTTTTCCACATACCTGCATATATGACACCCTTAATTTCCAACATAACAAAACAACAAAATACTTATTCATTGAGTACCAACTCCACAACAATTTACCAACATAACTCTGGGACTCTTTTATTTTTCTCAATAATCACTCATACCACTTATTCATACTTGGAGTCACTTTTATGCTTTTTCAATAAACATGCTCATCCTAAACTAGGCAATAGTAATACTCTTATCATTCAAACATTCATGTGATATACTCATGTTTCATTAGTCATTTTCATCACCTATTAGCCCGTATTATCATTTTCTCACAAAGAGTACCTAACAATATTTCAATAAGCAACAAATATCACAAGTCAGTCGACATACTCAGGTATGTCTCAGAGTACTTTAAAGTAAGTCAACTCCCTAGGGTTCTTCACTTCCTACTTTACAATCTATACATAAGGGATTTTTAACAAATTATGTCAATTAAATTAAATAATTAAATTAAATCAAAATACATTCAGTCTCCCTAAACCAACTCTAAACAGGTGTTATTTTGCTACCCACAACCCAATTCAACTACTTAACCCAAATCCTATTATATACCCCAACTATCCGTAACTCAAAGTGTGGAAAAGAGACTCCCCTTACCTTGGAGAGAAAAGAGACTCCATAGATGCTCCAAGGACCAAGAATCTACCTCCGATCTAATGGATTTCCAACTATTTAGATCGATTCCCAATTGATTCCAAGATTGGAGGAGGGAGAGAAAACCCTAGATGAGAGAGAAAGCTTCAAGAGGAGAGAGAACTTGAAATTAAGAGGGGGGTAGTGTTTAAGTATAGGATTTAGCCCAAAATCAAGGTTAAATCCATGTGTGAGGGTAGAAATTAAGGTTTGGGTGCTTAGGGTTTGGGTTTTGTTTGTGGGTATGTGAAGAGAGGGAGAGAGCCATGAGGAGAGAGAAGGGCTCCATGAAAGAGGAGAAGAATAAGGAAACATGGAGGAGAAGAGATATGCCATGGGAGAAGGTTGGAGGTGAGCTATGGAGGTTTGGTGGATGATTGGTGGTGTTTTGGGGTGAGAAGAAGGAGAATGGGGCGGAGAAGAATGAGGGGGAGGGAGGCTGGTGCAAGATTTATGCGTCTGGTGCAAGATTTATGCGTCTGGTGCTGCTGATCTGCGCCCACGCGCCTGGGCGCGGGGTTAGGCGCGCCTGTGCGCGCCACACGCGCAACGGATGCGCGATCGATTTCCTTCGCGCGCCTGGGCGCAGGTCATGCCGCGCCTGGGTGAGAAAGCCACTGGACTGGTGCGTGAATCATGCACCTGGTGCGTCTGGGATGCACCGGTGCGTGCCTGGGCGCACCGACAGCCCCGAAAACCCGATTTTCGCCCTATTTGACCCGATTCTAAGGATCCTAACCCTTCCTAACACTAAAACAAATACCCAAAACATTAAAACACATATCAAACATTAAAATCATAAATTTATAATAATAACCACATAAAATACAAACACCCAAAACACAAACGAGCTAAACACCGAACACAAAACTTAACTCTTTAACCATAAAATCTAAGACTAGTCACGCACTCGAGGCATAACCCCAAGGGCCGGGCAACACCCAAATGCCTCACCAAAACCTATTCCTTCAAAGAATTAAGTCGAAGCACAAATCCGACCGAATTCTCCGAGCACTAATACTAGAGCTCACGCTTACAATCGAAATCCAACCTAGGATTCTCTATCCAATTATTCCCTCCCGGTTAAGGCTCTAAATCATTCTATAGGATTCCGGAAACCCCCGGTACTCGAACTTACCCAAATTCCTATTCACACATACGCGACCCTACCAGATAAAACACCTAAAGGCTAAACCATAAACACACATCTCTATAACTAACCACACTCGACTATATATATATATATACTTATCTAAGCACACATATACATGCACCAAGAATTGTTATAAACACTTATACTTAGTTATATCCACTCAAAATAAATATATATATAAAGATAATTATTTCCTTAATAAACATTATTATATATATATACACACACATATACATTAGGAAATAATTTCAATTACTTATATATATTAGCTCAACATAATTGTATACATATAGGCATTTACTAAGAAAATAATTGTAAATCATTTTTCATATCTTGTCTTCATATAAAATAAACATACATAAAATATAATTATTGGATTAATAAAAATCGGGTCGTTACAATTCTCCCCCACTTGTATGAATTTCGTCCCCAAAATTTACACTTGAAAAGAAAAAAAAAATAAAGTGGGTTCGTCAGAATTGGTTTTAACGAAAACCTTATAAAATCAGCAAAATACTTTAAGTTTCAAAAACTCGTTTAGATTTCCATAGTAGTAATCATAATAATAAAAACTTGGATTTCTCAGAATTCTCCACAAATCTCCGATTCTAACCTCGATGTGCTCTCCCACTTAGGCTTTTGTTATTCTTTCAAATTTAAGATCGGTGTTCTCCTCTATTGAAAGGAAATGTATTCTATGGTTCTGCGGAGAATGTCACTGACTAATAGGCATTTAGGTCCTCAATGGTACTTCTGACCACTAAGATAACTTGGGAGATTCCGGGAAAGGCATTAGTTGGTACCCTAAGTTGGTTCTATCCAACAGGTCTTTGTTCTTTTGGTTCATTCCACTAGGTATTACACTTTCTTAAGCTTCGGAAATTTCTCCAATGTGGTTGGATTTAGTTTGAGGTGTGGTGGTTCCTCGTCAGGTATTGTCTTAACTGGTGGTTTCTCTTGTCTTAATAGGTGTTGACAGCCCTTACTTACAGTTCAACTATGGCATCACAGGCTTGGGAATCTACTAGCTGCCTTGGCCTTTTCCAAATCTTTGGAAAAACTAGAGGGTATAAGGATGTGTAACTTCTGACCTAGTCTACCATTCAACTCCAGTTTTGGTTTGCTATCTTCCTTGAGATACTCACTGGTCCTGGGACAAGTCACTCTATTTGGTTTTAGGACTGAAGGTTTTTGCTAGTGCCTTGGTTCTGTAGGTACTAGGTTGGTCGGCCTTTAGTTTACTCTATGGTCCTACGGTGGATGTCATGGGGAAGAACCAACATTGCAGAGTTCCATGAAATCCTTATCGAAAACAGCACGGGGAAAACAAAATTTGCATATACATACTTGAACATGCATGCATATATATACATTAGTATTCTTTTTCCACCAAAATTTTAGTTTGAAAACCTTCTTAAAACAAATCCAGAAAAAACGTTTCATATACAGATATACACGTATACAAACATATTCACTAATTATCTTTAATATGAAACTAGGAGTTTCCACGTATAGCGGAAAGCCTTTTCAAAATGGAATTTGGAATTAAAACCAAATACACAAATATACTCACCATACAAAACCACAATCAAGCATACTACCATTATAATGAAGCAATCAACACATATACATGCATACACCTATTATGTTATCAATCTAATAAAAATCGATTTGAGAACCTCCCGATTGAATTTAAACCCCTTCTCCGATCAATTAAACCTCTTTCCAATAATAAATTTTATTTTCATAACTCGGGGTTCAAGTCCAACCGATAGGCACTCCATACTTATCCTTCGTTTAGTATTAAAGTTACCCGAATAAAATTAGTAGTGGAATCAGCTACAAGTTCAACTTAAATGTTTTCGATTCCTTTTCAGGGATTCTAGTCTAACCGATGTAAACTAAGTCACTCGGTTAGATTAGCATCAAGATAATAAATTATTTGAATTCTCTTTGCTCCACTTCTAATTTCCGCCAGCTTACTTTAACGCTAAACTACTCCTCATATAAACATATATCGAGGACCTTTCGATTGAATTCGAACCGCTTCCCAAAATAGACAGAAAGGTTTCTTTTATTTTTCATAATTTAAACTAGTATAGTTTAGCGGTTTAAATCCGATTGATCGGTACTCGATTCGTGTGTCACATTTGGTGCCACAGCTACTTGAATCAAGATTAGCCATGGAACCGACCATTTATTTACTTTAAACATTATTTTTCGTGCTCTTAGATACTAGTCTAATCGACGTGAATTTAATCACTCGGTTGGATTAGTATCGTGTCATAACTCATGAAATTTCTGCGGTTCCATATCCAATCCCTGTTCAATTACTTTGACACCAATTTGCTCAACAAACATTCATTAAAACCATGCACAAATACACATAGCGAGCAATCAAACATAAAAGAACTAACACAAAAGTTTCATACATAGAAAACCAAATACTAATTCACGATGGTATATAAAATTCTAGATTTCGACGACGTCACCTCCCGATAAATGCAACATCGGAATGGCCAGTTCCGACAATACATTCCATCAGTGGTAATAGCCCTCGCCATCCAGTTAAAGTTTATGTACTTCGTTTTGATTAGCAAGGTTTTCCTTGGTAAGAAACTTCAAGTTTTGATTAATTCAAAACTTAAAATTTTCATCCTTAGACAAAATTTAAATTACACCCTTTTTAAGTTTCCTGTTTGCAAATGGGTAAACACTTACTATATGTGATTCCTTGAATCCCTAAGGGATCCACTTAGGTCCCAAAGAATTCACTTTCGTTTCCACTTTTATATACAATTTCCTTAATTTTGACAATTATTAGCATTCCCATTTGCAAACATAAACTCATTCCACTAATACAAGACACGTCATTTAATCACAGATTAGCATTTGGTACTAAACATACTTATCAACCACTTAACATAAAAATTTCCAATTAAAAGGGTCTCACCTCTGGAAAAGAAGCTTGGGATGAGAGTGTTCGCAGCGAGTTTGGGACAACTTTCCCTCAGGTCGGAAGGAAGGAACTGCTCTGATACCATAATGTAACACCCCAAGTTTTTTTTATATAAAATATCACTTAAAAAGTTTAATAATTAAAATGAAGAACTTGAAAGTTTCTTTTCATAAATCAAATTTACATATGAAATTGGGTATTTCAATTACAATATGAGTAGTGCAAAATATAAATTCCTTCTTTCCAAATCTTCCACTGCGACACTCTGATCCTTAAGCTCCTTCAGCATTTACCTAAAATGTTAACCACTAAGGGTGAGACCTTTTCACAACACATTGAATTATAAGATAGTAAAAAGGCACATAATAAAAACTCAAGCATCATAATCAAACCAAGCCATGAATAACAAAATGCTTCTCGTTCTCCTTTCCAAAAACATTTTCATTTCCATAATAAATCACATAACGTGTGTCTTCTCACGGTCAGAGAACAACAAACCCAACATAATATCGCATGTCTCCTCACGGTCAGAGGACAACATACCAAACATAACATCGCATGTCTCCTCACGGTCATAGGACAACATACCCATATTTCTTTCTTTTTCTCATTTCTTTTCATTTGTACCACTAGGAATTGGTTGCTCCTGCTAGGGCATTTGTACACCCTTTTTCTCATTTCATTTCTCATTTCTCCTCATCGCATGTCTCCTGCTAGCTGCTGCTGACGCAGTCATAAAAAGGCCATCAGCGGCATAGCCACTTCGTGATGGTTGTACTTATTTTCCATTCTCTTTTCAGAAAAATCCATCAGCGGCCCAGCCACTTTGTGATGGTTTTAGAAATATCGTATGATCATTTATTTAATAATCCGTCGGGGCATCGTCTCGTATTGGCGGATTTTCATTGCAACGACCCCATTGGGACTCCCATAGAAAATATCAACCAAGTGAGTAAAACTTTCACTGGGACATCTAGGGATCATATCAACCAAATGGATGTACGCACTTCCGTTGGGACTCCTGTAGGGAAATAATCAACCACTGAATAAAATTCCAGTAGTACACCTCTAGGATAGTTATCAACCAGCGGGATTAGGTTTTAAACATAGAATGGTATTAAACGAGTTAATTATAAGAAAACTTTAAGAAAATAAGTATTTTCTGAAAATTGTTCAAACTACTCGAGTAGTTCTTGACTACTCGAGTTGTTCATGCAGAAATACTCGAGTCTTTAAGATCCACTCGAGTGTTCTTCCAAATTCCCAGAACACTCGAGTCTTTCTCTAAATACTCGAGTCTTTTTGCTGCAACAACACCAGTTTTCTGCATTTTAAGCACCAATTCGAGTTCCTTGCTTTATTTCTCCATTCCTATGCAAAACAACAACTTAGGAACATAAAACAAACATGTTACCACACTTAAACACAGATGAAACAACATCAATTAACATCAAATCACAAAATTGCACAAAACATAGACAAAGTCCAATTTAACATGTGAATCTCATTTCTACTTGATTTTAAGTTTGCAAATCAATCCAGTGAGCATCATTAGGTTCAGTTAAACTTGTCTAATCATAAAAACCGTGAGTTCCTGACCTCCAAGTCAGATTCCTAATTCAAAATTTATTGCCCATGAATCTCATATTGGTTCCTATGGAGTTAGTTTGTCATATGCCATTCTAGTGATTAGGTAACTTCCCCCTTACCTTAGAGAAGCTAAAGAAATAGTTGATTGAGAGAGAAACGATCAAGATCAAACTTTGAGTTCCAACATTCAAGTTCTGCACGTTGAACAGTGAACTTTGGCCACCAAATTCACCACGATTAAGGCATGAAAAAGAATGAAATAAGTTAGCTTAAGAAACTAGGGAATGTTAACTTTAATCATAAACAAATTTGGGATCAAGAGGGTTCCTGGATTTACCAAACCAATTCGAGGAAGAGGGGTGTTTGCCACTGATTTCTGCTCTGTTTTTCAGCTTTAGAACACCTAACTTTGAAGACTTGTAACTCGATCTATAGGAAGTCAATTTGAGTGGTTCTTGATTCTAATTCAAGATTGGAATTAGAACTTGGATCGTGTTTTGGTTTCACAGAATTTGGTTGAGTGAAGAGAGAGAATCGAAGGTACCAAGAGAGCACCAGAAAACAGAGGAAATGTGAATATAAATTCGGGTTAGGAGGATTTGAATGAGTTTGGTGCTTCCCCAATCACCTATTTATAGTCTAAGATTACCCTCCTATGAAGTAAGGTCCAGCTCTATGCTTGGAACCTCGAGAAAACACGTTTTGGTGCGAGTTTTGAATCAAAACCGACTTATAGACTCAGCACCACTGCTCGAAATACTCGAGTCTTTTTTAGCAACCCAAAGAACACTCGAGTCTTCCATGAAAGACTCGAGTCTTTCGACTCAAATTCAAAATTTTCAAACAACTAATGACTATACTCAAGTCCTCCCCAAAGCAATCGAGTATTTTAACCTAATTTCAGAAAAATTCATTATTTTATTTTATTTATTTGAAATACCCGGATCTTACATCCTCCCCCACTTATAAAGAATTTCGTCCCCTCAACTCTTACTCGAACCGATACGGGTACTCTCAACTCTTCCTTCATCTGACTTTCTAGTTCCCAAACGATGACATTACATTACCACGTTCCCATACGATCCTTACCAACCAAATTTCCTCCCCTCGCAATCGCTTAGTCTTCCTATATTTAGTCCGAACGGAACCGGTTTCGAATGTCAGGTTTTTTCGCAGGGGTACACTGGTGGATTCGATGGGTGAACTCTCCCCCACTTGGAATCATCATAGCGGAGTTTTATTTGCTCCTAACCTTAAGGCAACCACTTTTGCAACCAACTTTGATGGATGCCAATTGGTGAAGGGTTATCGAAATGGGATCAATCCTAGACACATGGTTAACGGTACAGGCAACTTCACGATAAAGGGATAAACTAACACTCTTTTGGGAAGAGACCTTGGGATATTCACTGAATACAAGAATGGTTTCTAACTAGGTTCTACAAACACGGAAACATGCCTAGGTATTCTTTGAGTTTAGATTTTGGTATGAAGGATAACATACTACGGTAGTCTATAATATCCCTTTTTCTTCTAGGGTTACATCTTAAGCGTTTCAAGTCGACTAAGGTGATTTTATTGAGTATAGCTATTTCACGAGTGGGCTTTGACATTAAATTACTAATGAGTTAGTCGGGTGGACACGTCTAGGTTACTTAGTAAAATCTGAGGTTTGAGATTTCTGGTTTCAGATAGTTTGCATATTCTAAGCAAAGAAAACATAGGTGGATTTCAAAATCATAATAAGTCTACAAGGCAACGACGATCTAAAAGACAACTAACTTCCTCTAAATCCAGACAATGATTCAAAAGACAACTAACTTATGCTAGATCCAGACAAAGGCTCAAAGGCACTAACTTATTCGAAATCTTCTGACGGATTGGCTTCGGTTCCCATCATCGTGAAAACTTTAACACTGGTGTTGGGTTTGGGCGTCACACCGCCTTGGTTTTTATTCTTTTCTGGATAGTACGGAGAGATATGTCCTAGTTTTCCACAGTGGAAACAGGTTTTAGGTTGCGAGTTCCAACAAAATCTTCAACCATGGAACTTGTGGCATTTTTCACACTTTGGTACACTAGCGCTTGTTGGTTTTTCCTTATTCTTTTTCCCTTTTCCGCGCTTATCGTAGAGACCCTTGTTGTGGTGATTATGGTGACGATTGTTCTTTTTTCGATTACGGTGGGGACCGTAACCCTCCTGGCTACGCTGTTGTCGATCATACACCGCCTTGGCGTTGAGGTCATCTTCAGTGATACGGTCTAGGGATTCGTCGTTATGGCGAACGTGCCTTGATGCCATTGCTACCTTTATGCTATTATATACAAAGATAACAGTTATATTTAAAACAAACAATATATATATATATATATATTACATCCTACTGACTTAATCCTAATCTACCCATAACTCAATCTAGAGTTATCACAGCTTAAAGCATGTGTGGCCATGTTCCATAGGCCGAGAGTTTGAACCATTGCTCTGATACCACTAATGTAACATCCCGACTCTCTAACCTTAATTTATTATTATGAAAATAGAGAATAATTTTTCGCGAATAAATTTCAAAACTTTATTATTCAATTGTTAAAGCAATTAGCCAAATAAGTTTATAACTTGATCATTTCAAAAGCGGAAGTAAAGTGACAGAACTTAACTCAAATGATCAAAACACAATAGTTCAAACTAATCTGTTCAAGTAACAAATAGACTCTGAGCTACTCAAGACACTAATCGTAACCCAGAGCATGGTTCTCAACTCCAATCGTCGGGAAGGGAATCTCATATCCCTTGCCGTACCTACTCCCCCTTTTGTGAAAAAGGATCTTCATTACCTACAAGGGAAACAAGGGAGTAAGTCATAGCTAATAACGTTAAAGAGAATGATAAATAACAGGGGCTAAAAACAACAAACACAAGTATTTCAAGTAGTAACAACTTATCAATGCATATACACATGTCAAACCCCTTTTTATCCAAGAAGTAGATCTTATTGTTAATGGCATGATGCATGCTTATCTCAATAATTTCCCAGGGCATCACAGCTTGGAGGAAAGTTTCCTCCGACAGACAACGGAGTAAGCTCGGCCATTCCCGACAGACAGCGGGTGCGACAAACAGCGCAATGGTACCTCAACAAGCTGGAGCAATCAATGCATGAATGCAATCATAATTTCATTAATAATCTTCATTATAATTCCTCATCATTATTTCCTTCACGACCGACAGCGTGATAAGCTCCAACAAACTGGATCAATGACATAAACCATCATTTCATCTTTCCATTCGTAAATTCTCATCTTTAACAATTTCTTTAGCTGGTGCTGACGCAGTCATAAAAAGGCCATCAGCGGCATATCCACTTCGTGATGGGTGTACTTATTTTCCATTCTCTTTTCAGAAAAATCCATCAGCGGCCCAGCCACTTTGTGATGGTTTTAGAAATAACGTATGATCATTTATTTAATAATCCGTCGGGGCATCGTGTAACACCCCGCAAATTCCTCGTATTAATTTAAAATACTAAAGAGATTTATTTTAAGAAAAGTGTTTTGAAAGAGTAATTATCTTAAATAAATTTCCTAAATCACGTTTTCAAAGTGGTAAATGATTTTAAAGAATGATTTTTCCTAAAATAATGTAATGAACTTTAAAGTTGAGTTTTTGGAAATGGTGATGTGTTTAAAATGATTCTAAGGAAATGATGAATTTTTCAACAAGAAATTAGTTTATGAAAAGGGTGATTTATTTTCTAAAAATGTGTGTTTGGTATTTTTGGTGTTATTATGATTGCTATACATGAATGATTTATTTTCTATGAATATGTATGTACGGTCTTGCATGAGTGTATGCTTAGAATCATGAATATGATAATACATGCATGAAAGTATGTGTTAGTATGATATGTGTATGTGAATATGTATGTGTGTATGTATTAGGCGTGAAAATGAGTGTGTGAATGCATAAATATATGGGTGTGCCGTGTATGCATGTATGTGTGTGAGAAGTCTAGAATTTTCTCTAAGTATGGAGCAAGTAACCAACTCCAAACCAAGTCCTAACTAAGTGAGGAAAACCCTAATGAAGAGCAAACCAACCATTAAGCCTAGATTGACCTTAAGCACCTAATGTCCCCTACATGTCCCCTTAAGCAATGCTAACCTCCACCCATGCAAAAATAGAGGAGGCCGAATTTACCCCTCCCTCCAAAGCTCTTGGCCGAATCCAATCAAGGACAAAATAGGAAGCCATGAGTGGTTTATATAAGTCTTGATCATAGAAGCATTTCACCCATTCTCACCTCATTTCTTCATTTCCTTCGCCCAAACACCAAACCAAATACAAGTTCTAAGAGCCTCTCAAACTCTTAGACTTAGAAATAGAAAATAGAGGAAGAGAGAAAGAAGAAGAGGAACCGTGAGGTAGGAAGAAGAAGAAGAGGAGTTCAAAGCCTTTAACATAGGAGTTCCTTGAAGAACAAGTGCTTAGAAGACCTATTTCTTGGTATAAACCGAAGATCCTAGAAGAGTAGACCTAGTTTTTATTTTGAAATCTTGTAATCTTTGTTTCTTCTCTTTGCATGTTCGTTTTATCCTTTGAAAGATGACTCTATGTGTTGATCTTTCTTAAATATGGACTTTTAAAGACTCAATTTAATTTGTAATATATGTAACTTATGTTTGATGATTCGGTTGATGATTTTCATGGTAGATCTTGATGTTTTTCTCTTTGATCTAAAGTTTTGTTTGTGATCTTTGTGAATTTGAAATAGATCTCCTTGCATGTTTGATTTTGATGCTTGAAACCGTGAATCAAGAAGTGTTTATGTGTTTATTTGATAAATCAATGCTTGATCTAAACTTGTTTTTAAATTTTGGTCTTGCATGTTAGTTTATGATATTGATCTTGAACCGTGTATGTGTAATTTTGGCTTAATCTCAAAGAAAAGCTTTGATTTGTGTTTTGATCTTTGATTCTTGATTTGATCCTTTGATTTTTGTTTTGATCTTGATTTTGTCTTGAGTTTTGTAAATGATTTTTTTGAAACAAAAGCTTTCTTATTTTCTTGGATTATGCCTCGGTTTTGACCCCTTTTCATCTAAAATGATTTTTGTTTTCTATTTGTGCTTTTATGTTTGATTTCCTAACTTGATCTACATGATTTAAGTGCATGCATGTGAATGTTGAACTTTGAAAAGTTATTTTTGTGATTCCTTTTTAAAATGAGTTGAAAGTGTTTGTGCTAATCTAGGATTTTTACATGTTTTGTTAGGAAAGCTTAAGATCTATTTTTGCATGTTAATTTTAGGTGAAGAGACTAGGTGTTCTTTTGTTGCATGTCTCGGTTTTTAGAAGAAAATTAGGGAAACAAGTTTTAAAATGATTTTTCATCTAAGAGTTGATTTTGTGCATGTTGTATTCGGCCATGTTTAGAATAAAATCCATGCTTTTATTTTGCGAGAACTCAAATTATGTTTTATGTTCTTGTATGATCTTTGATTTGATTTAAGTTAAGAAAAATAAATTAAAGTGTTGATAATTTCCAAATTCAAGCTCACGGTTTTTAGTAAAAAGAAGAATAAATATTTGCATGATTTTGTGTGTATTTGATGATGAATGAATCTTGTTTTGATTTGTGAGATTTTCGGTCTATGCATGTTAATTAGGTTAGAATTCTTTTCCATGAAGTAAAATGAAAATAATGAATGTGATATGTGAAAGGATGTTAAGCTAATTGATTAGGAATGATTTTTGTGAAGATATGTGTGCGTGTATTCGGTTTATGAGTTTAAGTATGCCTAAATGATTTTGTTTTATAAAAATGAAATGTTTTTGAAATTAATTATGTGTTGAATGATTGAATCCAGTGTTTGATTTGTGAAATATTTTCTTAGGAATGAATGTTTGTTTGTGATTAAGCTAAATGTTTGGTTAAATGCTTATGTGATTTGATTGATCAAAGTGTGTTGTTAATTGTGTGTGTGGTTGTGAAATTTATTTGGTTTATTTGAGTTGTGAGATTGTGTTTATGATTTTCTAAAACTTGTTTTATGACAAAAACTTGAGTTTTTAAAATATTAATGTTGAACCAAAAAAAAGTATTTGGAACAAAAAGAGTTTTTACGATGTTTTCGAATTTTATTAAATTGGTTTTTGTGAAACAATTCCTTGCTGTCGAAGGATTATTTAAAGTTGTTTTTTATTTCTAAAATTGAGTTCATTAGACTCAAAGTTTGGTTTTTTAAATGGTAATTGATTTTAGAAAAACCCGGATTGGAATCGGTGAATTTTTCGGTGTTTTCGAATGCGGTTAAAGGTGCTGTCCAAAATGGACCCGCACCCAAATTAAATGGTTTAAGTAACTTTCATAATGTTTTCAAATGACTTTTAAAAGTACTTAAGGTGTTATAAACATCCGAGTTGTTTGAAAGAAAACGGTTATGTATTAAGTTTTGATGAGGGATGAGAGGTGTTTAATTCACGAAAAAGATTTTCCTAATACAAGTTAATAACAAAAACGTGTTTTATTTACTACGAGGAACCCTAAAGACGAGGGATTGGGGGAGCCGGCAGCGCAAAGGATCCGAGGAGACGGTACGCATTAAATAGCTGGATCTCAGGTGAGAGAGAAGCTTTCCTAAGACACCGTGGTAGTTAGGTGATATATTAGGACGTTCTGTATCATCTCAAAGATCGGAACTAAGTGGTTCAGAGTCAGTAGTATAAGTGGCAATTGTTTGTGTTGTGTGGCCACTTATACGAAGGTGACAATGACCACAATGTTGTTGTGTGATGAGTGTGTGATTTATAGCATGTTTTTATGTTTTCATTTCATTATGGCTGCTGACATTTATTGTTGTTAAATTAAATGAGTAGTATACGAATAGACACCTTCTGAATGAGAAATGAAAATGAAAGGAATAAGTTGAGAAAGTGATGAAATTGAAAGTAAAGACACAATGAGAAAGATCGAATGATTGGAAATAAGATATGTGTTGGAGAAGAAAGAAAGAGTTGAGATTGGGGAAAGAATGAAATATAGTGTTGAGAATGAGCCAGAGCTGGGGAAGAGTGATGTTGTTTGAGATGAGATATGGCTTGAACGGAGCTGGGCTTCTTTTTGTTTTTGGTTTTTGTCTGGGACTAGTGTTGAGTTGAGCTTGCTCCTCCATTAGCGCTCAACAAAGTTGTATTGTTTTTGAAAAAGGATTGTGAAGCGAAATTTTTTTGAAAAGGGTTTTTGAAAAGATTTTTATAAAGAGATTTTTGAAAAGATTTTTGAAAACCGATTTCGAAAAGATCGTGAGAGAAGAATTTTGAAAAGATTTGTGAAAGGTGATTTTTGGAAAAAGGTTTTCGAAAGGAATTTTTTGTGAAAAGAAGTCCTTGAAAAAGGTTTGCGAAACGAAATCTTTGAAAAGGTTTTGAAATGGGATTTGTGAAGAAGTTTGTAAAACAATGTCTTCAAAGGAGTTTTTACGAAACAATCTTGTTGAAAAGATTTGGGAAAGAATATAATTTTGAGAAAAGTTGTGAATTAATCTGATGATGAAATTTTGGAATGACATTTTGGAAACTATTTGTGAAACCGTATTTTTGTGAATGTTAGTGCAATGAGATTTTTGCGGAAGTTTTTGGAAATGGTATTTTGAGAAAGCTGAGAAAAGATGATTTTGAGAAGGATCTGGAAATGAGATGAGAGTTCAGTGAAGTGACCCCAGCTCTGTGTCGTGTGAGACATGATGAGAGAAAGATTGTGCCAAGTTAGTGGTCGGGACTCGTTGAAGGGTTGCACGAAGGACGGGCCGACCTTAGGAAAATTAAAAGATAAAAGACTTAAAAGACATGCGTGGTGAGGTATGAGAGTACGAAGTAGTGGAGAGGAAGAAACGATAAGTATCTGCGGATACTTAGGACGAGATTGCATTAGGGGAGGACGACGACGGTGAAACGTCAAGAAGTCTAGAGTATGTTACTAGGGAGAACGAACTCCACATGTGTCGCACTAACATGGTGGGGACTGGGTCTAATGCCGTGGTAAGTTCTGCGGGCCCACTAGCAACATACTGTCGCCCCCTAGATTGCAAATCGAGAACAGTGAGAGGGACTGGAGTGGGGCATCTTGTTTGCCACTGCGAGGCAGTGTGCCATGATTATTATGAATTGATATTATTGATTGAGGCTGAGTCCTCCTGGTCTGGGACCATTTGTTGTGAGACAGCTGTCGTGCCAGCACGGTAAAGGTCCTGTACTCCTGTTTGCTTCCGATTGGGTTGGGTGGATGACCGAGGAGATGTAGACGTGAGTGATAGCCGAGAACGAGATGAATATTTTGATGAGATCTTAAAGCTTCCCAATTACTAAAGGTTGCGAAGTGATAAGACTGAATGAAAAGGGAAGCACAGTCATGAAAGGAAATGAGAGAAAAAGAAAGAATGTTTGTAAGAAGGAAAGTAAGTTGATAAGATAAAGCAAAATGATAATGATGATAATGATGGAAGATAATAATGATAATAACATTGATAATATGCTTGATTGTGGTGTGTTTGCATGTTGCACGTTGTATTGTATGTTGTATGGTCCTTCTATCTTGCTTATCGTAAATCCACACCGTCGACGATTCGTCGTTCGGAACGCTTACTCTCTCCTGTTCGTTGGCGTATCGGTACTGCTGGTATCTCAACGGGCAGATGGAGTGTTGTATGGATTTCACCACGTGGAGTAAATATGGAAGAGGATGGCTGGGTATGGATCGGCCATACTCAGATTGTGATCCCCGATCCGGAACATCAACTGAGCGGAGCTGATCTGGGGCCGCGCTTGAGACAAGTTACTGTGCGAGGGTATAAGAACTACAAGGAGAAGGTACGATACGATAAACAGTGGAATTACACCACCAGAGACGGAGCGGAGTTGGAGCCCAACAACAATGCAGTGACAACAATAGGAACAACTTCATCTTCGAGGGCGAAGAAAGGACCCAAGAAGAAGGAGGACCTCCACCCGATTGCCTTCAATAGGGTAGTCTAAGATTAGCATGGTTAGTTTAAATTGTAGTGGGTGCTTGGTGTCAAGGATTACCTGAGCGATGATCTATTGATGTAACTTAACTTATTATAAAGCCTGCCCGACTTTTTACAGCTTTATGAGAAATGTTTAATGACTTCTTTTGATGGAAGGCAAAGATCTATTTTACAATGAAACCAAACCATTTTTCCTAACAAATGATTTGGAAACTTGAAGGAGTAAAGATTTGTTTTAGTAACAACTCGGTTTTCAAAAAGGGTGTTCAGAACACCAAGGACTTTTCAATAATGTTTTCAAACACCTTCACAATGCTTTATAAAAAAAATAATTTGGCCTAATTTTTGCAATCTAAATGGATAAAAGTTAGTTATTTTGTGTTACGAAAATCGGGTTGTTACAGAATGGTATCAGAGCAATGGTAATCCTTAGTGGCCTTAAGCATGGGCTTACATGCTTTGTTTGTTTGTTTGGTTGTTTGATGTGTGACTATGTGAGCTTTCTAGTGTAAGGATAGGAGCATAAGATTAGGTTCTCGTCTTTCTAGGATGTAAGACATTGATTGTGATTTAGTGTCGGCCAAGTTAGTTTAAGGAACCTGTTCATCTAGTAGATTGAGGAACGTGGAGTAAGTAGAAGCGAATAGGATGAGATCTCTTAACCTTTGATGTTTCCTTAGTGTTTGATAAACTCCCAGTTGTTGGCCTAGATGTACCCTTGTTCAAAGAGTAGTCGGTACTGTAACATCCCAAATTTTAAACCCGAAGATAAATAAATAAATAATAATTAGAATAATTAAAATGAAAATAACAAACCACAAATAGGTATTCCAAATGAGAATTCTATCATGATAAGAAAATAATAATAATTTTAAGCGAATTAGAGGGGAAAGGAAAGTTAAATCGAAGTTAGGATCGGGCTAGAAAAATAGATAATTCGATAATAAACATAATAACAAGGGGAAAATTAAAATAAAATATTTGGGACTCAAAATGGAATTTCCACCGTTGGATATGAAGATATGATTTTTAGGGAGTTGCTAGTCAAATTTGAGCAAGATCCGACGGTGAACGAAGAAGTTATGGGGGTTTGAAGTCCGGAAGAAAATAAAAGAAAAATAGAAAAATGAAACAGCAGTATCCGATCATTACGCTTAAGCGAAAATAGTGCGAGTGGCTTTAAATCGGGGGGAGACCCTCGTCTTCACCCACTCTCTCCCTTTGTTTCTCTCTCCTCCTCCGATCCTCTTTCTTCCTCCCTCCTCCACGGCCTCCACCGCCGCCCTGGACCGCCCCACCGTGGCCTCCCATTCCCCCCTCTCTCAACCCGTCTCTCTCTCTCTCTCTTGCTTTCTCTCTCCTTCCCTCACAAGCTCTCTCTCCCTCTTTCTCTCTCCACCTCCTTGCCACCACGGCCGCCGCCACCAAGGCCGCCACCGCCACCTCCACCACGAGCCACCATCACTATCCCCCATCACCACCATCAAGACCCCTCTCTCTCTCTCACCCACGAGCTTTCTCTCTCTCCTCGGATCGCACCGGCGCCATTACCGACCCGTAATCGTGCCGGGCTCGTGTCGGGAACCTCAAAGCTCGAAGCTCTTGCCTCGGTCCAGCCGCGATCGTTCCCGCCAACGAGGAGCAACATCAACGCCGACATCGTCGCTGAGCTAAAATCCAGGTTCTATTTAAAAAGCCCGAGGTAAGAGGGTTCGCGTTACCTTTACTTAAGAAGTAAATTCTAGGATGCTATAGTGGTAGCTGAGAATAGGATAATTAAAAAGTATGTTAATGAACCTTAGGGAAGTCCCCGCTGATGTAAATTAAGTAATTAGAATTGTTAATTGAAAACCACACCTTAGGGAATAGAATGTATGCGCGTAGAATAAGGCTCAGAATGAATGAGCGTATTTAGGATCTTAAAATAGTTAATATAAAACGAAATGTGGGAAATCATAAAGTAAAAGCTATAGGGGAAGTAAAGGAACAAAAAGAGTAAAAGAGAGATTAGAATAGGAAATAATGAATACACGCGGAGTAAATTAGGGAATAGAAACAAAATAATGAATTAGCTTTAAAAGAAAATAGGAAACCGGTAAGAGGATTAATAAAAAGTTAATAAAACGAAGAGAGAGTACATTATGAGGGAAGTTAGGTAAAATAATGTAATAAGAATTGAAAAGCTAGATTAAGTGTATAGAGCAATTAAAAATAATATAGTCAATGAAATAGGAACAATGAGTTAGGTAATTGACTGAGATAAGAAACTGAGAAATAACTAAGAATTAGTAACGAGAACTAGAATATGCTATACTTGAGTGTACTAATTAGAGTTGGATAAAATTGAGGGAAACTAATAAAAAGAAAAAGAGTAAAGTAGAAAATGTAGAAAATGTGATAAGTCATAAAAGGAAATAAAGATTAAAAGAATTACTTAAATTATCAGAAAAAGAAAAGGAAGAAAAGAAGAAAAAGGAAAAGAAAGAGGGATATTGAAATTAGTGAAAGATAAACAATGTGATAACAAGTCCCTAAGTAAGGAAATGAAATAAAAGAGAAAATACAATAAACCAGAAAAAGAGAAAAGATATATGACTAAGAAAAAGGATAAAGTGAAAGAGAAAGAAAAGAAAGAGAAAGAAAGAAAATAAAAGTCCGGTGCGAGCCTGGTAAGGCGTGTCGATTAAAAAGGAAAATAAAAGAAAGTAAAGAAAACAAAAGTCCGGTGCGAGCCTGGTAAGGCGTATCGGCATCGATGCGAGCCTGGTAAGGCGTATCGATTAAAAAAGAAAATAAAGGAAAGGAATGAAAATGGAAGTCCGATGCGAGCCTGGTAAGGCTTATCGGCATCGATGCGAGCCTGGTAAGGCGTGTCGATTAAAAAGGTAAAAGGAAAAAGGAAAAATGGAAGTCCGGTGCGAGCCTGGTAAGGCGTATCGGCATCGATGCGAGCCTGGTAAGGCGGCGTGTCGATTAAAAAGGTAAAAGGAAAATGGAAGTCCGGTGCGAGCCTGGTAAGGCGTATCGGCATCGATGCGAGCCTGGTAAGGCGTATCGATTAAAAAAGGAAAATGGAAAGGAAAATGAATAATGAATAAGGGGACTCCAAGCGCTCAGTACCGTACGGCTGGCTGGGGCTGTCTACCTAATGAAAAATGGAAAAAAAAAAGAATGGGAAAGAAAGAATGAAAAGAAAATCAATAATTAAAAGAATGTGAGAATAAGTGAAGAATTAAAAGAGATTAATTATGTGAATAACTAGGAATAAAGTTGATTAATAGTTATATAGGCTTAGTTATTTGCTATGTCTTCTTTTAGAATTTATCTTTTTAAGTTCTGTGTAATGCTACCCTTCTTGATATAATTTTACAGGTACGGAAGTGGAGCTTACACTGTTGCGGGCCGAACTGGAAACTCTCCACCACGTGGAGTGAAATTATGATACCCCGAGTGGATTTTATTATATTAAAAACTGCTATTTTTGTAATTTATAATATGTGTAGTATTATGCCCTGAGATTGGTACTAGTCGGGCGTTAGGATCTGAACTGGTTTTTATTCTGTTGAGTTTATGTTTTTAAATATTCTGGACTGACAGATTTATAAGAAGAAATTTTTGGGAAGTCCGAAAAACAGAGGAAACTCTGCCGGATTTTCCTAAGAATTTTCATAAGAAATCAAATTCTAAAATGAACTTTCAAACTCTCATTTTATTAAAACTTAAAATTAACTAAATAAAGTGAGGATGTTACATTTATGGTATCAGAGCAGTTTCCCTCGGCCTTGGAGTGTGGAATCACAACTCCTATGGTTTACTCACCAAGCGAGTGACCAAATGTTAGTGTCAAGTTTTAGAATAGGCGAATAGGTACACTTAATTTAAGAGTTTTTAGTTAATTGTGGAATAACGTAATCTTTTTCAGAACCAAGTCACCATGCCTCGGAAACGTACTCAGGATGATAGGATGGCTGCTATACTTGAGAATCTGGTCCAAATGAATCAGAATCAGGCCGAAACGGTAGCAGTAGCCGCAGCAGCAATAGCCACCGCACTTCATCAACCACCAGACCCAATTGGCATCCATTGGCTGGCTAGATTTAGGCAGAGCGATCCTCCCAAGTTTGAAGGTGGCTACAATCCGGATGCAGCCCATGGATGGCTCCAAGAATTGGAGAAGATTTTCCGCACGATTTCACCGCCTGCGGAGCAGATCGTTCTTTTGGCGGCGTACATGCTCACTGGAGAAGCCGAATATTGGTGGGAGCGTGTACGAAGGGAAATGGAGAACGCTAACTAGGAGATCACCTGGGATGTGTTCAAAATCAGGTTTCTAGGGAAGTACTTTCCGGAAGATGTTCGCCGAGAAAAAGAGCTGGCATTCTTGACCCTAAAACAAGGGAACATGAGTGTTGGAGAATATGTTGCACATTTTGAGGATCTCATTCGATATGCCGGAAGCTACAGGGACACTGATGAAAGGACTAAGTGCATTAAGTTTGAGGTCGGGCTTAGCACTGAAATTAAAATCGCCTTTGAGTATCAGAATGTTGCGAACTTGTCCGACCTGGTAAACATGACTAGCACTTATGAAAAAGGATTGAGACAGGAGAGGCTGGAGCAACGAAGCAGGAGTATGCAGGGTGCTGGAAGTTCTACCAGGAGAGAAGGACCGACACAGGAACCAGACCCATATGCTGATGTGAACGCTATGGCAATAGTGCCAATGGACACGGCTCCAAACGAGAATGCCCCGAGAACCAGGCCACCCTGTCCACTATGTGGGAAATTCCATCGGAAACTGTGCCTAATATTGAAACATCACATAAAACAGGGCCTCTTCTATATATGCGGACAACCAGGACACATGGGGACAAACTGTCCTGGACGTATAGGTGAAGGGAGCGAATGAACTCACCCGAGGTACTTTCAGTGTTAACTATATACCAGATGTTTATTTGGAATATTTATTTAAAAATGTTTTGCATAAAAAATATGTATTCGATTTAACTTAAAAAAACAGAAATCAATAAATGATAATACATTAGTTAAAGTTTCACCGAACACAGTGATGGTATTGCCACTGGTAGAATGTAAGGTTAGAACTGATCACTCTGATTCTTACATCTGCTAGGGGACGATAACATCAACAAACCTGACGATGATGTTGCTATTGATGGATGTGAGATTGGGACCGATCACCTCGATCTTCGCAACTATTAGTGGTAGATATCATTGACACTTTCCAACTAAAAGCAGGACTGACAGATAGGAGCCTTAAGCCAATACACCCACTTACTAGTAGTGTAGCCGCGAATAGAACTCGCGAGAGAACCAAACTGAGCAAACCCGTAGTAAACGTCTTTAGACTTCATGAAAAGCCAAACTAAAAGCCTAAAACTCATCAAGCATTTTATTAAGAATCTGAAGTGGTTATTCGCGAGAAAGGCGAAACTGGAAGGATTAGTAGGGTATCCACACCGAGACCGACCCAAGTAAACTAGTAAATCGTGCTCACCATTAGGAATTAGAATTAAATTAAGAACTTAGTCCAATTTCCAAACTATTCCCTCAAAGGAAGCAAGTTTAGCCATTGCACCAAGTGCCTTCATCAAAACCAAATCAAATCAACGGTAGTTCCATAGAAAACGCACACTTAAGGATAATCTCCATTGTCTTCTTGCTTGACATGTATCCAGTACATCCTGGGTAGTCGTATGAAGACTATGAAACCCATCCTTGAGTGCTTCGTGTTTCTTCTTTTCATCTTCACTCTCTTCAAGCTCCAAGCATCTAAGATGCAGAGGTGAGGATTCACCAATACGTAGGAACCCAATATGGTTCTATGCCTACCGATGGATAATCACCCATATGTCCTTCCTAACCTTGGACACCGGTCGAGAAGCTTACATGCGTAATTCTGAATAATGAATGAGCATACCCCCGAGCATGGATATAATCAAGTATGTTGATGCTAAGTGGGGGAGGATTTCAATCCAAGGAATGGAAGATGGAACTTTAACAATAAGAAAATTGTGGATCCTATCCGAGTAACTAGGTGGAATGCAGAACGGTGACGAAGCGTAAGGAAGATTGTATCGATCCAGACTCAATGTCCGACGATCGTACCATAACCCGTAGAGCTAATGAATAACTCACCCCAAACGCTCCGCATTAGCTGTCGAAGAGGTTCGCGAAGAATGGAACGAGAATTAAACTAAGAATCTATCAATACCTTCTCGGACCATCATACAATTGGGAAATAAATTTAGACCCTGACCTCGACCCTTAAGTGAAATCGACCCGTAGGAATCCCTACATACCAAATTGAAATCGTTAAACGAACGGAAGGGGAAGTACCACCGAAGTAGAATGCAGGTATAGCTAAGGTGGAATTGAAGGGCGACCTCACTAGACTCACTTGAAGGAGTAAGAAACGAACAGGGAAAAGTGGAGTCGTGAAGTGGAGTCTCACTCCAGAGGATTATGTCGGACCACCGCCAATAATTGTCTCAGTCTCTTAAGACTCTGTGTATTACGCGGATTTCTGAGTGACTGAGATAAACCATACCCGAGGCGAGTAATTATACCGCAGAACCCTTAACTCAGAACTTCCTCAAAGGGAAGATTGGAACCGAAGGAATTGAAATGACATGAGTAGAAACTATGTCAGGGGATACTCCTCCAAATTAAGGGACAACTGGAATTTCGGGGACGAAATTCAAATAAGTGGGGGCGAAATGTAACATCCCAAATTTTAAACCCGGAGATAAATAAATAAATAATAATTAGAATAATTAAAATGAAAATAACAAACCACAAATAGGTATTCCAAATGAGAATTCTAGCATTAGAAGAAAATAATAATAATAATACTAAGCGAATTAGAGGGGAAAGGAACGTTAAATCGAAGTTAGGATCGGGCTAGAAAAATAGATAATTCGATAATAAACATAATAACAAGGGGAAAATTAAAATAAAATATTTGGGACTCAAAATGGAATTTCCACCGTTGGATATGAAGATATGATTTTTAGGGAGTTGCTCGTCAAATTTGAGCAAGATCCGACGGTGAACGAAGAAGTTATGGGGGTTTGAAGTCCAGAAGAAAATAGAAGAAAAATAGAAAAATGAAACAACAGTATCTGATCATTTCGCTTAAGCGAAAATAGTCCGAGTGGCTTTAAATCGGGGGGAGACCCTCATCTTCACCCACTCTCCCCCTTTGTTTCTCTCTCCTCCTCCGATCGTCTTTCTTCCTCCCTCCTCCACGGCCTCCACCGCAGCCCTGGACCGCCCCACCGTGCCCTCCCTTTACCCCATCTCTCAACCCGTCTCTCTCTCTCCCTCTTTCTCTCGCCACCTCCTTGCCACCACGGCCGCCGCCACCAAGGCCGCCACCACCACCTCCACCACGAGCCACCATCACTATCCCCCATAACCACCATCAAGACCCCTCTCTCTCACCCACGAGCTTTCTCTCTCTCCTCGGATCGCACCGGCACCGTTACCGACCCGTAATCGTGCCGGGCTCGTGTCGGGAACCTCGAAGCTCGAAGCTCTTGCCTCGGTCCATCCGCGATCGTTCCCGCCAACGAGGAGCAACATCGACGCCGACATCGTCGCCGAGCTAAAATCCAGGTTCTATTTAAAAAGCCCGAGGTAAGCGGGTTCGCGTTACCTTTACTTAAGAAGTAAATTCTAGGATGCTATAGTGGTAGCTGAGAATAGGATAATTAAAAAGTATGTTAATGAACCTTAGGGAAGTCCCCGCTGATGTAAATTAAGTAATTAGAATTGTTAATTGAAAACCACACCTTAGGGAATAGAATGTATGCGCGTAGAATAAGGCTCGGAATGAATGATCGTATTTAGGATCTTAAAATAGTTAATATAAAACGAAATGTGGGAAATCATAAAGTAAAAGCTATAGGGGAAGTAAAGGAACAAAAAGAGTAAAAGAGAGATTAGAATAGGAAATAATGAATACACGCGGAGTAAATTAGGGAATAGAAACAAAATAATGAATTAGCTTTAAAAGAAAATAGGAAACCGGTAAGAGGATTAATAAAAAGTTAATAAAACGAAGAGAGAGTACATTATGAGGGAAGTTAGGTAAAATAATGTAATAAGAATTGAAAAGCTAGATTAAGTGAATAGAGCAATTAAAAATAATATAGTCAATGAAATAGGAACAACGAGTTAGGTAATTGACTGAGATAAGAAACTGAGAAATAACTAAGAATTAGTAACGAGAACTAGAATATGCTATACTTGACTGTACTAATTAGAGTTGGATAAAATTGAGGGAAACTTATAAAAAGAAAAAGAGTAAAGTAGAAAATGTAGAAAATGTGATAAGTCATAAAAGGAAATAAATATTAAAAGAATTACTTAAATTATAAGAAAAATAAAAGGAAGAAAAGAAGAAAAAGGAAAAGAAAGAGGGATATTGAAATTAGTGAAAGATAAACAATGTGATAACAAGTCCCTAAGTAAGGAAGTGAAATAAAAGAGAAAATACAATAAACTAGAAAAAGAGAAAATATATATGACTAAGAAAAAGGATAAAGTGAAAGAGAAAGAAAGAAAATAAAAGTCCGATGCGAGCCTGGTAAGGCGTATCGGCATCGATGCGAGCCTGGTAAGGCGTGTCGATTAAAAAGGAAAATAAAAGAAAGTAAAGAAAACAAAAGTCCGGTGCGAGCCTGGTAAGGCGTATCGGCATCGATGCGAGCCTGGTAAGCCGTATCGATTAAAAAAGAAAATAAAGGAAAGGAAAGAAAATGGAAGTCCGATGCGAGCCTAGTAAGGCGTATCGGCGTCGATGCGAGCCTGGTAAGGCGTGTCGATTAAAAAGGTAAAAGGAAAAAGGAAAAATGGAAGTCCGGTGCGAGCCTGGTAAGGCGTATCGGCATCGATGCGAGCCTGGTAAGGCGTGTCGATTAAAAAGGTAAAAGGAAAATGGAAGTCCGGTGCGAGCCTGGTAAGGCGTATCGATTAAAAAAGGAAAATGGAAAGGAAAATGAATAATGAATAAGGGGACTCCTAGCCCTCAGTACCGTGCGGCTGGCTGGGGCTGGACTACCTAATGAAAAATGGAAAAAAAATAAAGAATGGGAAAGAAAGAATGAAAAGAAAATCAATAATTAAAAGAATGTGAGAATAAGTGAAGAATTAAAAGAGATTAATTATGTGAATAACTAGGAATAAAGTGGATTAATAATTATATAGGCTTAATTATTTGCTATGTCTTCTTTTAGGATTTATCTTTTTAAGTTCTGTGTAGTGCTACCCTTCTTGATATAATTTTACAGGTACGGAAGTGGAGCTTACACTGTTGCGGGCCGAACTGGAAACTCTCCACCATGTGGAGTGAGATTAATTTTGTGAAAAGAAGTCCTTGAAAAAGGTTTGCGAAACGAAATCTTTGAAAAGGTTTTGAAATGGGATTTGTGAAGAAGTTTGTAAAACAATGTCTTCAAAGGAGTTTTTACGAAACAATCTTTTTGAAAAGATTTGGGAAAGAATATAATTTTGAGAAAAGTTTTGTGAATTAATCTGATGATGAAATTTTGGAATGAAATTTTGGAAACTATTTGTGAAACAATATTTTTGTGAATGTTGGTGCAAAGAGATTTTTGCGGAAGTTTTTGGAAATGGTATTTTGAGAAAGCTGAGAAAAGATGATTTTGAGAAGGATCTGGAAATGAGATGAGAGTTCAGTGAAGTGACCCCAGCTCTGTGCCGTGTGGGACATGATGAGAGAAAGATTGTGCCAAGTTAGTGGTCGGGACTCGTTGAAGGGATGCACGAAGGACGGACCGACCTTAGGATAATTAAAAGATAAAAGACTTAAAAGACATGCGCGATGAGGTATGAGAGTACGAAGTAGTGGAGAGGAAGAAACGATAAGTATCTGTGGATACTTAGGACGAGATTGCATTAGGGGAGGACGATGACGGTGAAACGTCAAGAAGTCTAGAGTATGTTACTAGGCAGAACGAACTCCACATGTGGCACACTAACGTGGTGGGGACTGGGTCCAATGACGTGGTAAGTTCTGCGGGCCCACTAGCAACATACTGTCGCCCCCTAGATTGCAAATCGAGAACAGTGAGAGGGACTGGAGTGGGGCATCTTGTTTGCCACTGCGAGGCAGTGTGCCATGATTATTATGAATTGATATTATTGATTGAGGCTGAGTCCTCCTGGTCTGGGACCATTTGTTGTGAGACAGCTGTCGTGCCCGTACGGTAAAGGTCCTGTACTCCTGTTTGCTTCCGATTAGGTTGGGTAGATGACCGAGGAGATGTAGACGTGAGTGATAGCCGAGAACGAGATGAATATTTTGATGAGATCTTAAAGCTTCCCAATTACTAAAGGTTGCGAAGTGATAAGACTGAATGAAAAGGGAAGCACAGTCATGAAAGGAAATGAGAGAAAAAGAAAGAATGTTTGTAAGAAGGAAAGTAAGTTGATAAGATAAAGCAAAATGATAATGATGGAAGATAATAATGATAATAACATTGATAATATGCTTGATTGTGGTGTGTTTGCATGTTGTATGTTGTATTGTATGTTATATGGTCCTTCTATCTTGCCTATCGTAAATCCAAACCGTCGACGATTCGTCGTTCGGAACGCTTACTCTCTCCTGTTCGTTGGCGTATCGGTACTGCTGGTATCTCAACGGGCAGACGGAGTGTTGTATGGATGTCACCATGTGGAGTAAATATGGAAGAGGATGGAAGCGAACCGCAAGGGGATGGGTATGGATCGGCCATACTCAGATTGTGATCTCCGATCCGGAACATCAACTGAGCGGAGCTGATCTGGGGCCGCGCTTGAGACAAGTTACTGTGCGAGGGTATAAGAACTACAAGGAGAAGGTACGATACGAGAAACAGTGGAATTACACCACCAGAGACGGAGCGGAGTTGGAGCCCAACAACAATGCAGTGACAACAATAGGAACAACTTCATCTTCGAGGGCGAAGAAAGGACCCAAGAAGAAGGAGGACCTCCACCCGATTGCCTTCAATAGGGTAGTCTAAGATTAGCATGGTTAGTTTAAATTGTAGTGGGTGCTTGGTGTCAAGGATTACCTGAGCGATGATCTATTGATGTAACTTAACTTATTCTGAAGCCTGCCCGACTTTTTACATCTTTATGAGAAATGTTTAATGACTTCTTTTGATGGAAGGCAAAGATCTATTTTACAATGAAACCAAATCGGGCTGTTACACATTGTGTGACATCCCGTATTTTTCCCTTACATACATAAATGAATTTTTATGAATTTTGAGATTTTATTTTATAAAGGATTTTAAGTGAATATTTTATTTGTTTAAGTAACAAGCTATTAATTTTTATAGAGTTTCATAAATAAATATTTCCAAGGATGAATAATTTTACTATGTTTGGATTGTTGCAATTGATCAGAGATAAGTTATGATTTTATTATTTTGATTCTTTTGAGAAATGAATTTCTTTATGGACTTAAATTAATTTATTAACTTTGAAAATCCATAACTTTTTAACCGTAAGTCCGAAAATTATGATCTTTATATGAAAACGATCGTATTGAAACGTAGAATTTAAAACTGCAAAGTTTAGAATTTTCTGGCTTGATTTTAGAAAAATTATTTTCTGGGCACATTTTATACGAATTCTGAGTATTTAACTTATGAAAAATAATTAGAGACATCTATTGAACTTTTCCTTTTGGAAATCCTTTTTTATATATGAAAATATGATTTTTGAAAATTAAATGGGGACTGTATCTATAGCTGAAAAGTACAGTTAAATATTTTTACTTAAAGAGTGTATTTTCGGAGCTTCTCATTATAAATATTAATGTTTATCTCTTCATAAAAGGAAAACCTAAATTATTAATAATGAAATGGGTGTTGGTATGATGTGTGTATGAATGCTTGTATGAGGTGTGAATTCTTGAATAATTTGTATCTTAAAATGGTATAGGACTTAAAGTAATTGTGTATGATTGAAATTGAAATGAAATAAAATGAATATGTTTATGCATGTGTGTGTATGTGTCGAGCATGCATGAAGGAGAGAGTAGAAACTTGGACCCCAAGTTTTGGAAAATACCATTAAATCCATTTTTCTTACTCATTAAGGAATCCCACCAAAATTATTATTTTATTGCAACATTACTTGATTTCCAAAAATGCCCTTAGCCCCAAGGATAGTTTAATTGACTTTTTGGTCATTTCACCCAACAAACCAAAGTGAAAAAACGCATGTGCCCTTGCTCCTAAAGACTTTCCAACACACATTTTTTTTAATTTCACAATCTAACCTATATATATATATATTTCTGTTGCCTTAGTTCATTTTGGCTTAACACATTCATTTTCCCAAACACTTGGTCTTAGAGCAACATCTAGCTCCAAGACACATAGAGAGAGAGAGAGAGAGTGAGAGAGAAAAAGTTATTTTTCTTTTCAAAAGTGATTCTTCCTTTCAAAAGTGATTTTTCTTTCCAAAAGTGATTTTTTTTCAAGAAGCTAAAGTGATTCTCAAGGATCAAAGGTGGTTAGTGCAAGATCAAAGCTTTAAGGTAGGGATCTTTTCTTCCTTCTTGAAGTTTCATGAAGATCTTAGAGTTCTATTTTTCATTTTAATGTAATCTTGTAAGAAAAATAAAATAATGGAAGATCATGATGCATGTTTAATTTTTATAGCTTATTATCTGATGATTATTGCATGCATGATGGTTAGATGTTTAGATCATGATTTTAAAGCTTAGAAAAATTTGTGCATGTCATTATTTGGAGCTTGATGATTCGGCCATGTTAGAAAAAAATAGGATCCATGCTTTTTAATTCTAATTGAGTAGATGCATGTAAGTTTTAGAACTATATTTGTTGATTCAAGTAACATGCATGTTAGTTCTTAAGCTAGATCTTGAAGATTTAAGTATATGCATGTTGATATTTGACCTTGAGATGTTATTTTGATTGTTCTTTGAAAAATGAGTTATGAATATTTGTTTTGATCTCTTAATGTTTTTCAGTTTGCATGCTTAATTAAGGAGATTAAATTTTAATTAGTGCATGTTGGATTTTGTGTTGATCTTTGATTGTTTTAAAAAAAAAGGGCTTGAACTTGAAATGGAAAATGGACATTTGGAGATCCATACGGTTTTCTTGAGGATTTTCATGAAAAGTTTATTTATTTGTGTTGATCTATGTTTGCATGTTGATTTTTATCTTAAAGCTTTGATTTGTATGTTTGAATAAAAGTCTAGAAAATTAAAAGTGTATATGCATGATGTTTTTAAGCTCAATTTGGTTTTTGTATTTATTTGGTTCAAATTATTCTATCTTATTTTATCAATTGGGTTTTTGGTTTGAAATGGATAAATAAATATGTGATCTTTGTGTTTGATTCTTGATGCATGTCGTTTTTTTTATGATGATATAAGAGTTTTAAGCACATGCATGAGAAGGCCTAGAGTTTCGGTGTAAAAATAAGATTTTTATTCTTTATATGTATGTTTCGGTCTTATATGAAAATATATTGGATTATTTTTGTTTCATGTATTTGGATATATGCATGTGTGTATTTTAATGTGAAAAACTTGATTTAAGTGTTAAATAAATTATGACATGAACTATTTATTTTCCTGAATGTTTCTGTCACACCCTTGCTTTATTTATTATGAAATATAGTTTCTCTATTGTTTATTGAATAGAGCATATGGACTTGCGTCAGTATAGAAGTAATAAAATCTTTGTTATGAAACAATTGGGGAAAATAATCCTTTCTTTCATAAGTTGGGTTTTCATTACGACTATTAAAAGCTTCCCAACTCAGTACTAAAATCACTGTTATCAGAGTAAGCGGAAAATAGGGACCTTGACTTGATAATTCACGTTTCATGCCATTTATATAAAGATATATATATATATATATATGTATAAACATAACCATACATATCATAATGTAGTAGTACCAGCATACATCAAAGTCAAGTCGAGGTAGCAAGAGTTTATAAAATACAAGTCCATAATATAAAGCCAAAAGAAAAGACCACCTCACTGAGATCTCTCAAAAATATGTACAATATATATATAGAGCAAAACATGAAAATCCCAACAGTGGTCCAGTGATCCTCCTCCATAGCATCATCTCCAGCATCTCCAGCAACTTCTCCACCTATCCCACATCCTAATCATCTATACTATGCATCACCTGGTGGATCCCCAACTCCCCACTGGCTCCCAGTGGAGTGCTCGACTGGCTCGCCCTCACTCTCAGCCTCCTCAGGATCCTCCTCTACCTCGTCCGACTGAGTGGGTGCCCTACCACTGGGCACGGGTTCAGCTGAAGGAGTCCCATGAACCGGACTCATCGGACTAGGTATAGGAGTCTCCTCATGGATCACTCGAAAAGCAGAGGGGTGAGATCTACTAGCAGCTCTAAAACGAAAAGAATGAAGGCGACGAGCTGGTCGAGTTGGGGGTGGTCCATGATAGGTATAAAAAGGGGGTACATGCAAAGTATAGATAATAGGGATGCGAAACCTACGAGGACAGACACGAGCCAAAGAGTTAGGGTGATATAGAGTCACCTCTACCTCACCCTCAAATGTGGCTCTGTGGTCCTCGTAGTACCACACTCCACTAGGGAGTGGGCGCAACTCGATGCAAGTTAGATAGCGTGTCATCACCTATAATGGGCATAAAGGGGTAAGAAATATAATCCACATAATCGAATAAGAATAAATAAAGCAAGTAACAATTACAAGTCCCAAATATCCATATGCATATGCAAATGAACAAATGTAATCCATACATAATAGTCCCATTAATTATGTGTAATGATGCATGTCTCCAATTCCATTGTCCATTGAACGTTCAATCCAGTAATTCACATATATGACCAACATGTATTGTGGAACTGCTCGGATAGTGTGCACAGAACGTCACCAAGACGTAACAGCATTCCCAAATGCTGCCCACATTACCAAAATGTGTCATCGAGCCAGTCACCACCGAATTATCCCCAACCTTTCACCATGCATGTATGCACATAAAATTAAATGCTAAGATTAACCAATAATCTTATTATGTGCATCCAATATTATTCCTTCAGTGAATTAAACTGTTGTTAATAACTTCCCAATTCTTTTATTGGAACATGATATTTTTCCCCATAAGCAGAGTTGATCTTAATCGACATTACATCAGGTATGTTAAAAAGAAAGTTGTTTTTCTGTCCCTGATCCAAAAAGACTCGAGTGAACTCTCCTGGACTCGAGTGTTCCTCAGTTTTACCAAAATACTCGAGTGTTCTTCATGGCACTCGAGTGTTCTTCGTTTCCAGAACTTGATTTTTAAGGTTCATTCCTATACTCGAGTGTTATTTACAAGACTCGAGTGTTCATCATTTTTCAAGAAATACATTTCAAATTTCATCAGAATACTCGAGTGTTCTTCGTGAATACTGGAGTGTTCTTGAGTTTTCCAGAAAATTAATTTTCCAAAATAGGCAAAATACTCGAGTATCATCCATAACACTCGAGTGTTTGCAGACAGACAACACTGAAATTTGAGTTTTAACATACCATTTCCAATTATAGTCAATTCCAGTCCAAACCAATGATCAACATAGCTTATATTACACATATTAAACATGTTCCAATATAGAATTAACAACAATTAACACTAAATCACAGAATATCATTCATTATGCATAAAATCCATTTTTTCACAACTTAACATACCAAATTCAATTCTAGGTATATTTATCACAAATACAGCTTTGGTACACCTTGCATGTGACCTAACAAACATGTCCAAACCAACATTTGAACCCAGAAAGGCCTCCAAGCCTCAAAACTAATTCCAACTATGCCCATAGAGTCTTTGGTTGACTCTCATTATAATTTCACATGATTTAAACATATTCTAGTGAATTAGAAGCTTCACCCTTACCTCTAAGTCGTGAATCAACACTGAGATTGCAGAGAAATTGGCTGGAAATGCTAATCCTCAAAAACCCTTTGCATGCAACCATATATGAGCAGGGTACCAAGACCAAAGATTTTGACATGCAAAAACGTTATAGAAATTAGGGAAAATGGTTAGGATTGATTCTCTGCAACTTAAACTAGAGGTATGAACGAATTTGAGGGTCACAGGGTTCGTGAGCTTACCACAATCAAAGCTGGAAGTAAGCTCCAGACTTCAGCTTCCAACTTTGGCAGCAAAAACACCCTTGCTTTCGATCTTTGATTCTCCCTTCACACAGACACTCAGCTCACAACCTTTGTATCTTTGTAAAGCTCGTGATGTGAGCTTAACAATGGTGTATCACTCTCAAATCCACTCTCAAACACGATCGAGTAATTAAAGCACGAAATCAGGAACCCTAACTTTGAAACTTCAGAGAAAAATCAACCAAAATCCTTCACCTCCTTCACCCAAGCGCTTAAATAGACATGCCCAGCGTTCATGCAACTCGCCACGACATCCATTAACGTGTGCTGAAGGTGTTTTCGCGTCAACCAGAGGAATCGTCGTGTGTTGACTCATCAAACGCACTAACGAGTTCTCCACTGACTAGATTACTCGAGTGTTTCCAGGAATACTCGAGTATTTTTGCCAATTTTTCAAAAATATTTATTTTAATGCCCTTCCCTCCAAAATCTTCCTAATATTGCTTCTAGGTCCTAATTCAGGGACTAATATGCAAAAACATTATTTTTACATATTATACTTTATTAAAACACTTTTTCCACCTCACACTGGCATCAATACCAACACATAATTAATCCAAATTAATTATGAATATATATAATTAAGGAAAATAGTTATGAAATAACCTTTCATAATTAAAATTTTCACTACACCAGGGGATGAAAATTTGGGGTGTTACACTACTCCCCCACTTAATAGGAATTTCGTCCCCGAAATTCAACTTACAAAAATAACTCAGGAAAATCTTTACGCATTCGATCCTCTAATTCCCAGGTGGTCTCAAATACATTCCCACTTTGCCACACGACTTTGACCAACGGAATCTCCTTTCCTCTCAGCTGTTTGATCCTTCTATCTTCCACTTTAACGGGGCCAGCTTTAAAGGTTAGGTTTTCTCGTAGGGTTAAGTCATCTGGACGAATCTGAAGGATCGTGGTTGGATCATGCACGAACTTCTTCAATTGAGAGACATGAAAAAAATTGTGCAGATTGGCTAAAGATGGTGGGAGAGCTATTTGATAGGCTACTGGTCCTATTCGCTTAAGGATTTGGTAGGGACCTATAAACTTAGGCGAAAGCTTTTGAGGTCTCTACGCTCTACTCACACCCTTCATCGGCACAATCCTGAGAAATACATGGTCGCCTTCTGCAAACTCTAAAGGTCTTCTTCTTCGATCAACATAACTTTTCTGACGACTATCAGCAATCTTAATCCTTTCTTGAATCATTCTGATCTTTTCGGTTGCATGATGCACCACATCCGGACCCAGATGTAAATTCTCCCCCACTAGAAACCAACATAGCGGGGTTTGGCATTTTCTCCCATACAGTGCCTCGAACGGTGCCATACCGATACTTGCATGATATCCATTGTTGTATGTGAATTCTGCGAGTGGTAATATCTGATCCCAACTTCCTCTTTCTTCCAACACACAAACTCGCAAAATGTCTTCCAAAGTTTGAATGGTCCTTTCGGTTTGCCCATCTGTTTGAGGGTGATATGCTGAACTCAGCCTAAGCCTCGTCCCCAGAGCTTGAAGTAGGCTTGACCAAAATCTAGACATGAACCTCGGGTCACGATCCGAAATAATATTAGATGGTACCCCATGCAATCGTACCACTTCCCGAATATAAATCTGGGCAAGTTTCTCCAAAGAATAGTGCATATTCACCGGAATGAAATGCGCCGACTTAGTAAGACGGTCCACAATTACCCAGATTGCATCATGGTTTGAAACTGTCTTTGGCAATCCAGACACAAAATCCATAGAAATGCTATCCCACTTCCATTGTGGAATATCCAGAGGTTGCAACATTCCTCCAGGTTTCTGATGTTCCACCTTAACTTTTTGACAAACGAAACATGACGCTACATAATCCGCAACGTCCTTCTTAAGGCCCGACCACCAAAACATGCTTTTCAAATCGCGGTACATCTTTGTCGATCCAGGGTGCATGCTCATCTGAATTTTATGTGCCTCATCCAAAATTATCCTCCTAATCTCCGAGTTCTTCGGTATGCAAATTCTTGTTTTAAAACGAAGAATTCCATCCGACCCTTCCGAGAAATCCGACTCTTTTCCTCCTTTCATCAGCTCCCTCTTTTCCAAAAGTTCCTGATCTTCATGTTGCAATTCTCGAATTCGAGCCAAGAATTCGCTAGAAATTTGCAACATACCATCTTAATATGACTTGGTTCCACTTGCATCCCCAAACTTAAATCTTGAAACTCTTCAATCAAAGCTACCTCTTTGATCATCATGGAACTTACATAAATCGCTTTACGACTCAAAGCGTCTGCTACCACATTAGCCTTACCGGGATGGTAATGGAGCTCAAAGTCGTAGTCTTTTAAAAATTCCATCCACACGCTGTCTCATATTTAACTCCTTCTGATCAAATAAATACTTCAAACTCTTATGGTCACTAAACACCCGAAATGTAGTGCCATAGAGATAATGCCTCCATATCTTCAGTGCAAAGACTATTGCAGCAAGTTCCAAATCATGGGTGGGGTAATTTATCTCATGAACTTTCAGTTGACAAGATGCATACCCCACAACTTTTCCTTCTTGCATTAAAACACTCCCAAGCCCTTGTCCTGATGCATCACAATACACTTCATACTCCTTGTGAGGGTCAGGTAAGATTAACACTGGTGAAGATGTTAATCTTTCCTTAAGCATCAGAAAACTCCTTTCACACTTCTCGTCCCATATGAATGGTTGATCCTTCCAGGTCAGCTTGGTGAGGGGTAATGCAATCTTCGAAAATCCTTCAATGAATCTTCTATAATACCCAGCCAGCCCTAAGAAGCTTCGGACTTCTGTGACTGTCTTTGGTTGAACCCACTGCAAAACTGATTCAACTTTAGCTGGGTCAACAGCTATGCCACCCTCCGAGATCACATGCCCCAAGAACTGAACTTCCTTTAACCAAAACTCACACTTACAGATTTTGGCGTAGAGCTGCTTCTCCTTCAAAGTCTTTAGTACTATTAGGAGGTGTTCGACATGTTCTTCCGGATTCTTAGAATATATCAGGATGTCATCAATGAAAACTACCACGAATGAATCCAGATATGGTCTAAAAATCTGATTCATATAGTCCATGAAAATGGCTGGTGCATTTGTTAATCCGAACGGCATTACAACATACTCGTAATGTCCGTATCGAGATCGAAATGCAGTCTTAGGGATATCTTCCTCCTTGATCCTGATCTGATGATACCCAGATCTCAGATCAATCTTAGAAAACACTGAAGCTCCTCTTACCTGATCCATGAGATCATCAATCCTTGGCAAAGGATATTTGTTCTTTATAGTCACCTTATTTAACTGTCTATAATCCACACACCTTCTAAGGCTTCCATCCTTTTTCTTGACAAACAACACCGGAGCGCGCCATGGGGATACACTTGGTCTGATAAGTTGTTTCTGCAGCAACTCCTCTATCTGTTTCCTCAATTTGACCATCTCGGGTGGTGCCATTCTATAAGAAGCAATAGAAATGGGACCAGTTCCTGGAATTAACTCAATTCCAAATTCAATCTCCCTCTTGGGTGGTAATCCCGGCACATCCTCAAGGAATACCTCAGGAAATTCTCGAACAATCGGAATCTCCTCCACAGACTTTTCTCCTTCCTCCGGTTCAATAGCAGAGACTAAGCAGAGATATTTCTCTGAGATTGAGTCCTTAAATAAAATTGTCTTCTTATCACAATCAATAACCACATGATTTTCAGTCATCCAGTCCATGCCCAAAATTACATCCAATTGGGACAAAGGTAAGCAGATCAAATATAACTTGGAAACTCGGTCTACTATCCTAATTTTACAATTAAGACACACCTTTGAAGCGATCACGGGTGAATTAGTAGGGGTCTCGACCCTAAGACAATAGGGTGATTCAAACACAGGCAATTTCAAACGATTCACGCATTCAAATGAAATAAATGAATGAGTGGCTCCTGAATCGAATAAAATTCTACAAGGTTGGTCATTGAGCAAATAAGTACCTTGCACGAGTCCCGAAGTCTGATTCGCTTCAGCACCACTAAGGGTGAAAAATCGACCTTGGGTTACTGGCTTGTCCATAGATCCTCTTGAAGTGTTCTTGGGTGGTTCCTTGCAATCGCGAGAAAAATGACCAGGTTTCCCGCAGTTAAAACACCCACTGTGAGACCAACAGAATTTTCCAAAGTGATGACGCCTGCACTTCTCACAATAAGGAGCATTATTGTAAGAGGTGTTTCGATCATCCGACATCTTGCCCTTTCCCCTATTCTTATGAGAATAAGGAACTTTGTGACGGTGGTCATGCCCCTTCCGCCACTGTGGTCCATATCCCTAACGTTCCTTCTTTCCTTCCACAATCTGTACTGTCTCCGCCTTTTTATCATCCTCATACATCCTACACATGTCCACCAGCATAGGAAAGCTTTGAATCTTTTGATAACTGAACACCGACTTTAATTCGGGTCTCAGTCCTCCCTCAAACTTTATACACTTGCTCCTTTCGTCCGGATTCATCTGATAGTAAGGGGAGTATTTCATCAGTTCTTCAAATTTCGCAGCATATTCACCCACACTCATGCTGCCTTGTTTGAGTTGTAGGAACTCAACCTCCTTTTTCCTCCTTAAATCATCAGGAAAATACTTCTTGAAAATTCTTCCATGAATACTTCCCAAGTTACCTCTCTTCCTTCATGAGCAAGTAACTGAGAAGTATGATTCCACCAATGTTCCGCCTCGCCTTCTAGCATGAAAACAACATACACTATCCTCTGCGCGTCGGAGCATTCCAAAGTTCTGAAGATTTTATCCATCTCCAGGATCCACTTGTTAGCTTCTTCCGGTTTAAACCCACCAGCGAACTTCGAGGGATTGCAGCTTCTGAAATCCGACAAAGTTTTGGCTTCCACAGTTGCCGCACCCACTGGAGGTGGATTAACGGGCTGAGATGGAGGTTGCTGATGCTGATTCTGCTGCAGGTTCTCTAATACTGTGGTGATCCTTTCTAGAAGATCATTCGTATGGTTTCTATATCGCGATGCCATAGTGGGCCTGCACTATGGACCTAGGTCGTTAAATATCTATCTAAACATGAAAATCTATCTAGTTCTTATTCTAAACAATCACTAATAGAACTAAGGCTATATGAAATGAATCAAATAGCTAAGAAACTTTACCCAACTGTAGCATCTTCTGGTAGATTATGCTTGAGAGGATCAAGAGTCAGGACCATTGTGCTCTGATACCATAAAAGTGTCACACCCTTGCTTTATTTATTATGAAATATAGTTTCTCTATTGTTTATTGAATAGAGTATATGGACTTGCGTCAGTATAGAAGTAATAAAATCTTTGTTATGAAACAATTGGTGAAAATAATCCTTTCTTTCATAAGTTGGGTTTTCATTACGACTATTAAAAGCTTCCCAACTCAGTACTAAAATCACAGTTATCAGAGTAAGCGGAAAATAGGGACCTTGACTTGATAATTCACGTTTCATGCCATTTATATAAAGAGATATATATATATATATGTATAAACATAACCATACATATCATAATGTAGTAGTACCAGCATACATTAAAGTCAAGTCGAGGTAGCAAGAGTTTATAAAATACAAGCCCATAATATAAAGCCAAAAGAAAAGACCACCTCACTGAGATCTCTCAAAAATATGTACAATATATATATATAGAGCAAAACATGAAAATCCCAACAGTGGTCCAGTGATCCTCCTCCATAGCATCATCTCCAGCGTCTCCAACAGCTGCTCCACCTATCCCACATCCTAATCATCTATACTATGCATCACCTAGTGGATCCCCAACTCCCCATTGGCTCCCAGTGGAGTGCTCGACTGGCTCGCCCTCACTCTCAGCCTCCTCAAGATCCTCCTCTACCTCGTCCGACTGAGTGGGTGCCCTACCACTGGGCACGGGGTCAGCTGAAGGAGTCCCATGAACCGGACTCATCGGACTAGGTATAGGAGTCTCCTCACGGATCACTCGAAAAGCAGAGGGGTGAGATCTAGTAGCATCTCTAAAACGAAAAGAATGAAAGCGACGAGCTGGTCAAGTCGGGGGTGGTCCATGATAGGTATAAAAAGGGGGTACATGCAAAGTATAGATAATAGGGATGCGAAACCTACGAGGACGGCCACGAGCCAAAGGGTTAGGGTGATATAGAGTCACCTCTACCTCACCCTCAAATGTGGCTCTGTGGTCCTCGTAGTACCACACTCCACTAGAGAGTGGGAACAACTCGATGCAAGCTAGATAGCGTGCCATCACCTATAATGGGCATAAAGGGGTACAATATAATCCACATAATCGAATAAGAATAAATAAAGCAAGTAACAATTACAAGTCCCAAATATCCATATGCATATGCAAATGAACAAATGTAATACATACATAATAGTCCCATTAATTATGTGTAATGATGCATGTCTCCCATTTCCATTGTCCATTGAACGTTCAATCCAGTAATTCACATACATGACCAACATGTATTGTGGAACTGCTCGGATAGTGTGCACACAACGTCACCAAGAAGTAACAGCATTCCCAAATGCTTCCCACATTACCAAAATGTGTCATCGAGCCAGTCACCACCGAATTATCCCCAACCTTTCACCATGCATGTATGCACATAAAATTAAATGCTAAGATTAACCAATAATCTTATTATGTGCATCCATTATTATTCCTTCAGTGAATTAAACTGTTGTTAATAACTTCCCAATTCTTTTATTGGAACATGATATTTTTCCCCATAAGCAGAGTTGATCTTAATCGACATTACATCAGGTATGTTAAAAAGAAAGTTGTTTTTCTGTCCCTGATCCAAAAACACTCGAGTGAACTCTCCTGGACTCGAGTGTTCCTCAGTTTTACCAAAATACTCGAGTGTTCTTCATGGCACTCGAGTGTTCTTCGTTTCCAGAACTTGATTTTTAAGGTTCATTCCTATACTCGATTGTTATTTACAAGACTCGAGTGTTCATCATTTTTCCAGAAATACATTTCATATTTCATCAGAATACTCGAGTGTTCTTGAGTTTTCCAGAAAATTAATTTTCCAAAATAGGCAAAATACTCGAGTATCATCCATAACACTCGAGTGTTTGCAGACAGACAACACTGAAATTTGAGTTTTAACATACCATTTCCAATTATAGTCAATTCCAGTCCAATCCAATGATCAACATAGCTTATATTACACATATTAAACATGTTCCAATATAGAATTAACAACAATTAACACTGAATCACAGAATATCATTCATTATGCATAAAATCCATTTTTCCACAACTTGACATACCAAATTCAATTCTAGGTATATTTATCACAAATACAGCTTTGGTACACCTTGCATGTGACCTAACAAACATGTCCAAACCAACATTTGAACCCACAAAGGCCTCCAAGCCTCAAACCTAATTCCAACTATGCCCATAGAGTCTTTGGTTGACTCTCATCCTAATTTCACATGATTTAAACATATTCTAGTGAATTAGAAGCTTCACCCTTACCTCTAAGTCGTGAATCAACACTGAGATTGCAGAGAAATTGGCTGGAAATGCTAATCCTCAAAAACCCTTTGCATGCAACCATATATGAGCAGGGTACCAAGACCAGAGATTTTGACATGCAAAAACGTTTTAGAAATTAGGGAAAATGGTTAGGATTGATTCTCTGCAACTTAAACTAGAGGTATGAACGAATTTGAGGGTCACAGGGTTCGTGAGCTTACCACAATCAAAGCTGGAAGTAAGCTTCAGACTTCAGCTTCCAACTTTGGCAGCAAAAACACCCTTGCTTTCGATCTTTGATTCTCCCTTCACACAGACACTCAGCTCACAACCTTTGTATCTTTGTAAAGCTCGTGATGTGAGCTTTACAATGGTGTATCACTCTCAAATCCACTCTCAAACACGATCGAGTAATTAAAGCACGAAATCAGGAACCCTAACTTTGAAACTTCAGAGCAAAATCAACCAAAATCCTTCACCTCCTTCACCCAAGCGCTTAAATAGACATGCCCAGCGTTCATGCAACTCGCCACGACATCCATTAGCGTGTGCTGAAGGTGTTTTCGCGTCAACCAGAGGAATCGTCGTGTGTTGACTCATCAAACGCACTAACGAGTTCTCCACTGACTCTATTACTCGAGTGTTTCCAGGAATACTCGAGTATTTTTGCCAATTTTTCAAAAATATTTATTTTAATGCCCTTCCCTCCAAAATCTTCCTAATATTGCTTCTAGGTCCTAATTCAGGGACTAATATGCAAAAACATTTTTTTTTACATATTATACTTTATTAAAACACTTTTTCCATCTCACACTGGCATCAATACCAACACATAATTAATCCAAATTAATTATGAATATATATAATTAAGGAAAATAGTTATGAAATAACCTTTCATAATTAAAATTTTCATTACACCAGGGGATGAAAATTTGGGGTGTTACAGTTTCGGTCTAAGTCAGAAGGCAAGAGAAATAAATTGATTCTGTTTTAATAATATCAAAAGTAGTGTTTATGAATTTTTGTAAGATTTTTCTGATTGGTTTGATAATTTTATAAGAGTTATTTTGGTAAAAACACTTTCGGATAAATAAGTTTTTCGCGTAAAACCTAAACAGAGTTTTTGAACTTAAGTAGCTCTGAATGACTTGAAATTTTTACAGCAACTCTATTAACGTGTCTAGTGAGTCTCTGAAAAATTCGGACTTATTTAAAGTTGGTTTGGTATTTTTTTTATTGAAAAATATTAAGCACAAAAGTTCAGGATTTTCGGACTTAGTGGCAAAATTAATTTAAAAAGTATAACCTAAACAACTCCAAATGCTCTGAAATTTTTACTAGATGACCTTGACTATGGGAGGGATGTTTGTATCAAATTTTATGCCATTCGGAATTGATTTGTTATTTTTAATCAACGCGAATGTGCCTCGGGTCAGTGCGGTTCTGTTTCGGTTTCTGTGCGAAATTTGAATTGAAACTTAAGTTATGGGTGTTTGATTTACTTTAAAAATTTATATGATGAACCTTAAAATGTGTTTTAGTATTCTGGAAATTTAGGGATTGAAATTAATTGATTTGATATAGTTTTGAATTGTGTCTCTTCACTACAACAAAAATGTTTAAAGATCCCGGTTCCGCATGCATATTGATCCCGGTTCCGAACTGGGATTGTATCCCCTGGTATAACAAGTCTGATACTTTTGATCCCAGGTGTTTTAAAAAACACGGAACCAGGATCAATAAAAAACAAGGAACCGGGATCAATAGTATATCTGATCACTGTTGATTTTTAATAATGAACCGGGATCTTTAATATATATGATCACTGTTGAGTTTTTTAAAACGAACCGGGATCTTTAGTATGTATGATCACTGTTGAGTTTTTTTTAAAATGAACCGGGATCTTTAGTGAATATATATATTTTTTTTAAAATTATAATATTTTCTATATCCACATATTTAAATAAATTGTCAAAATTTTCTTTTTCAACAAATAAATGTCATAATTATATACATTAGAAACGTAAATATCAATACACATTTAAGATAGATAACTCCCAAACCAAAACAAATGGCTCCATACATACAAAAGGCTAAACAAGCTCGATCATATAGATGCTACCACTACTACATAATAAAGTAATAAAGAAAGGCAAAAATTAATAATTCTAACAGATCAGAGTATTGCCATTCTTTGAAGAAATATGAAGACTATTTTTGTCATACCTAACCATCAAGGTTATTTGATTAAACTATCAGACTCTCCTAGGAATCCTATTTCACCATCAGGGATACCTAGCAGGTGATTTAATGCAGAATCACATGTATCAAGAAATTGATAATAGCCTAACTCAGATCCCGCGGTTTCACCTTCAAGCTTTGGTTTATAGCCAATATCTTGTACTTGTTTTGTGTTCGCAAAGACACTGCTTCCGGTGTTTTTATCCTGCAACGAGATATCAGAACATGACTCCAATTTTGAGGATGATGATGCATGTGAGATGGGGCTTTGACACGCTGCTGCTGCTGCTGCTGCTCCTCCTCCTTCTTTTCCCTTGATCGTGCGAAACGACTGGCCAACCTCTGAATGCCATAGTTTAAGATAGTGATCAGGATATGTTTTGTAACAGCCCGGTTTTCGGAAACCAAAATAATTGACTTTTGTTTATTAAGGTTGCAAAAAAATGAGGCCATTTTTTTTTTGAAAATGTTATTGTAACTTATTGTTGAAGGGAATCGAGAACATACTTGAAAAGTGGTTGATGTTCTTTAACCGTCTCTTTTGAAAACCGAGTTGTTACTTGGATCCAACTCCCTTACTTTGTTTGTCGAAAATGTTTCATTCAGGGGACAGTTTGATTTCATCTTAGACTCTTTCATTCATTGCCCGAAAAGATCTTAAGTATATTTCATAAAAGAGTGTTGTCATAAAACGTCGGGCCTGCTTCAAAATAGTTAGAGTACAGTAATAGTTCATCACTTTGGTAATCCTGAGTACAAACAGAGCGTCAAGATCTAAAATAACTAGATTATCTTACACTACCCTATCAAAGGCAATCGGATGAAGGTCCTCTTTCTTCTTGTGTCCTTTCTTCTTCCCCGGGAATGCTACCTTACGAGTTGATGTCTCTGCTGGGTCGTCGGATTCCATCGTTGCTTCATCTCTGGTAGTATAGTTCCACAGTTCCTCATAACGTACTTTCTCTTTGTAGTTCTTATATCCGCGAACCGTAACTTGCCTCAAGCACGGTCCTAAGTCTGTCCCGCTCAATTGATGTTCCGGGTCGGGGATGACAATCTGAGTGTGGCTGGTCCATACCCAGCCTCTGGCGGTACGCTTCCATCCTCTCCCAGATTTGCTCCATGTGGTGACGTCCATACAACACTCCATCTGCCCGTTGGAATCACCAGCGACACCAATGCGCCAACGAACAGGAGAGAGTAAGCATTCCAGACGCGTAGCGTCGACGGTGTGGAATTACGGTAGGTAAAATAAAAGGACATATAACTAGCACACAAACATACCAAAAAAAATAGGCAACATAATATCATTATTGTTCCATTTTATCCTTATTATTGCTTCTCCTCTCACTCAAGGGTTTTACTCTCTTTTCCACAATTCCATTCTCAACCTCTTTCTCATTCTCTATACTTCTTACACCCATTCGTCCTTGGGCATTCTTTCCTTTTAATGTCTTATTGAATTAAAACCATCGATGATCAAGGGAGTTAAAGGATCATCGAGGTACGCATTTCCTTTCGTAGTTAGCATTCGCATATCAAGCCTACATCTCCTCGGCCATCCATCCACCTAATCGGAAGCCAACAGGAGTACAGGACCTTTACCACGCGGGCATGACAGCTGTCCAACAAATGGCTCTAAGACAGGAGGTCTCAGCCTCAAAACATATCATATAATCAAAACACATTGCCCCGTTCCAGTCCCTCTCCACTGTTGTAGACTTGCATCGAGGGGGTCACAGTGTTGTTGTAGTGCGCGCACAGAACTTACCACGGTATTGGACCCAGTCCCCACCACATTAGTGCACCACTTATGGAATTCGTTCTGTCTACAACAACACTCGAGACTTCTTGACGTTTCACCGTCATCGTCCTCCCCTCTTGCAATCCCCACCTGAGTATCCGCAGATACCCATAGTATCTTCCTCTCCACTACTTTGGATTAACACTCATGACTCGCCGCGTTCGCTGTTAATGTCTTTTAAAATCTTTTAATTATTTACTTAACCTAACGGTCGGCTCACCCTTCGTACATCCCTTCAGTGAGTCTCGGCCACTAACTTTGCACTTTCAAAGTCACACATAGCTCAGAGCTGGGAGTTCCTCAATCGAATCACATCACGTTTTTCAAGCTCAGTCACACTCTCACTATTCCTTCAAATCTTCCTTTTTACCGTCATTCTCAAAATATTATCTCACCACTTTCTAAAAACCGTATTTCTCAAACATTTCACAAACACTCCTTCCATAACTCTTTTCAAAACCTTATTTTCACCAACATTCACAAAAGCATTATTTTCACAAACTTTTCTCAAAGAAATCATTTCGTAAAACTTGCCCCAAAATATTGTTTCACAAGCTTCTTCAAAAATCTTTTCTCAAAAACCTTTCAAAAATTGGTTTCATCAACCTTTTTCAAAATATTTCTTTTCCCAACTCTTTACAAAAATTTCTTTTCACCAATCTTTTTCGAAAATTCCTTTTTTCAAAAACCCTTTTTCGAAAACACATTTTTGATGAGCACTAGTGGAAGAGCAAAATCAACTCGACACCAGTTCCTAGACTAAAACCATGCTGAGCGCTAATGGAGGAGCAGGCTCAACTCAACACTAGTCCCAGACTAAAACTGAAACTAAGGAGCCCAGCTCCGCTCCATTCACCTCTCATATCAACATCACTCTTCCCAAGCTCTGGCTCGATCTTAACCTTATCCTTAACTCTCTTTCTCAGGTTCAACTCTTATCTTTCTTCCACTTAATCTCTTATTCCTTTCTTATCAGTCCATCATTTCCATTCCGTCACTTTCTCAACTCTTTCTCTTCTCTTTCATTCTCTTATTTAAATCGTGACAAACGTTCATTGATGAGCATTTTATTTCCCATTATTCCTTGCATTATTTTACTCTTATTATTGATACTTGTTGCCCATTTGACATTGATTAGCTTGATTTATTGATTTAGAGTTTATTGGACTAATATTCCGAATATTGTTTAATTTGGAATTATTTAGCCTAATTAATTCTATTTCTATTTTCAGGTAATATTTGGCACAAGGACACTTTGGGAAGTTTGGAAATGAAGATTGAAGTATTGAAGTGAAGATTGTAATTTGCATTTAGGTCCCTTTTTAATTGTAATGTTCAGAATAGTGTTTCTTAGGATTTGGGCCCATGTTTTAGGCCCATTTTGTGTCTTAAGAGGGGAAATTCGTGTAACCCCCCAAGACACACTCCCATTTCAGATTTCTCACTCTCTCTCTAGGTTAGAACTTCTCTCTTGGCTCTCCCAAGTGGTGGTGGCTGCTAGGGTTTTGTTCTTCCCCATTTCTACTCGTTTTTCTTCATTTATGGCCATGGAAGGCTAGACTTCAAGGGTTAATCCCTTTGGTATTGTATTATCTACTCTTGAGCTCTTGTTATTAATGCAATTTCGTTTTCTCTTCTCTGTTTTCATGTTTATCGATGTGTAGTGGTTTGCTTAATTCCATTTCGTAGAGATAATACATGAATATAAATGCTTAATTTGTATTAACTCGTAAAAACTCCAATTCTGGTTTCTGATGCTTAATTAGAAGTTAGGGTTTGGAGTGATAACTGAATTTTCGCTTAGTATTTGGTTATCACGAGTTGGACAGAGGAGAGGAGAGGAATCGATCTTTAGTGAGCTAGGATTGAGTAGTGTACGTAACCAAAGGGGTTTGCCCGCTTTTGTTTCTGATTTTCTTAGTTTTTATATTCTGTTTGTGTTTTGTTCTTCACATTTGTCACACACAAAAACCCCCCATTTTACTGCACACTACGTGTTTGATACTTTGCCTAGACCGATATTCGCTGGGAAACGACCTAGGATCACCTTCCTAGTACTACAGAATAAACACCTTTTATTTTGATCGGGTACGGCCTCGATCATTCATCCACCATTTACTTATCATAACCAACAGCAATAAACAGTATCAACATAATTTAATAAATAACAAAAGCATGCTATCAACACACAACATCACACATGAGAATTGTGGTCTTTGTCACCTTCGTATAAGTGGCCACACAAAGCAAACAATTGCCACTTATACTACTGACGCCAACCACACAGTTCCGATCTTTGAGATGATACGGAACGTCCTAATAAATCACCTAGCTACCACGGTGTCTTAGGAAGGCTTCTCTCTCACCTGGGATCCAGCTGTTGAATGTGTGTTCTCCTTGCAACCTTGTGCTGCCATCTGCCCCAATCTCTCTTTTCTTTATTATTCCTCATATTAAATAAAATAGTTTAGTTATTAACTTATTTGAGAAACCCTCTCTTAGTTTAATACTTGCCCTTTCTTTGTTGGGAAAACTTGGAAAACATAATCAAAATCAACTACCATTTGAACACTTGGTTTTTGATCATATGGAAACATTTTTAGACAGGAAAAGCACGTCCAAGTGGTTCTGGACAGAAAAATGGTTTTACATAATTACTTGAATGAAACTCCGAAAAGATTGCGAAAACACTTTTTACTTTAAATAACGTTTTAGCTTAAAAATCAACACTTTAAAGAACTCGATCTATAGGAAGTCAATTTGAGTGGCTCTTGATTCTAATTCAAGATTGGAATTAGAACTCGGATCGTGTTTTGGTTTCACAGAATTTGGTTGAGTGAAGAGAGAGAATCGAAGGTACCAAGAGAGCACCAAAAAAAAGAGGAAATGTGAATATAAATTCGGGTTAGGGGGATTTGAATGAGTTTGGGGCTTCCCCAATCACCTATTTATAGTCTAAGATTACCCTCCTATGAAGTAAGGTCCAGCTCTGTGCTTGGAACCTCGAGAAAACGCATTTTGGTGCGAGTTTTGAATCAAAACCGACTTATAGACTCAGCACCACTACTTGAAATACTCGAGTCTTTTTCCTAATATTCGAGTCTTTTTCAGCAACCCAAAGAACACTCGAGTCTTCCATGAAAGACTCGAGTCTTTCGACTCAAATTCAAATTTTTCAAACAACTAATGATTATACTCGAGTCCTCCCCAAAGCACTCGAGTATTTTAACCTAATTTCAGAAAAATTCATTATTTTATTTTATTTATTTTAAATACCCGGATGTTACAGTATGTCTCAGAGTACTTTAAAGTAAGTCAACTCCCTAGGGTTCTTCACTTCCTACTTTACAATCTATACATAAGGGATTTTTAACAAATTATGTCAATTAAATTAAATCAAAATACATTCAGTCTCCCTAAACCAACTCTAAACAGGTGTTATTTTGCTACCCACAACCCAATTCAACTACTTAACCCAAATCCTATTATATACCCCAACTATCCCTAACTCAAAGTGTGGAAAAGAGACTCCCCTTACCTTGGAGAGAAAAGAGACTCCATAGATGCCCCAAGGACCAATAATCTACCTCCGATCTACTGGATTTCCAACTATCTAGATCGATTCCCAATTGATTCCAAGATTGAAGGAGGGAGAGAAAACCCTAGATGAGAGAGAAAGCTTCAAGAGGAGAGAGAACTTGGAATTAAGAGGGGGGATAGTGTTTAAGTATAGGATTTCGCCCAAAATGAAGGTTAAATCCATGGGTGAGGATAGAAATTAAGGTTTGGGTGCTTAGGGTTTGGGTTTTGTTTGTGGGTATGTGAATAGAGGGAAAGAGCCATGAGGAGAGATAAGGGGTCCATGAAAGAGGAGAAGAAGAAGGAAACATGGAGGAGAAGAAATATGCCATGGGAGAAGGTTGGAGGTGAGCTATGGAGGTTTGGTAGATGATTGGTGGTGTTTTGGGGTGAGAAGCAGGAGAATGGGGCGGAGAAGAATGAGGGGGAGGGAGGCTGGTGCGAGGTTTATGTGTCTGGTGCTGCTGGTCTGCGCCCGCGCGCCTGGGCGCGGGGTTAGGTGCGGCTGTGAGCGCGCCACACGCGCAACTGATGCGCGATCGATTTCCTTCGCGCGCCTAGGCGCAAGTCGTGTCGTGCCTGGGCGAGAAAGCCACTGGACCGGTGCGTGAATCATGCACCTGGTGCGTCTGGGACGCACCGGTGCGTGCTTGGGCGCACCGACAGCCCCGAAAACCCGATTTTCGCCCTATTTGACCCGATTCTAAGGATCCTAACCCTTCCTAACACTAAAACTAATACCCAAAACATTAAAACACATATCAAACATTAAAATCATAAATTAATAATAATAACCGCATAAAATACAAACACCCAAAACACAAATGAGCTAAACACCGACCTCAAAACTTAACTCTTTAACCATAAAATCTAAGACTAGTCACGCACTCGACGCATAACCCCAAGGGCCGGGCAACACCCAAATGCCTCACCAAAACCTATTCCTTCCAAGAATTCAGTCAAAGCACAAATCCGACCGAATTCTCCGAGCACTAATACTAGAGCTCACGCTTACAATCGAAATCCAACCTAGGATTCTCTATCCAATTATTCCCTCCCGATTAAGGCTCTAAATCATTCAATACGATTCCGGAAACCCCCGATACTCGAACTTACCCAAATTCTTATTCGAACATACGCGACCCTACCAGATAAAACACCTAAAGGCTAAACCATAAACACACATCTCTATAACTAACCACACTCGACTATATATATATATACTTATCTAAGCACACATATACAGGCACCAAGAATAGTTATAAACACTTATACTTAGTTATATCCACTCTGTAACACCCGTCAAAATCCTCGTATTGTTTTAAGTACTAAAGAGATTCATTTTTGAGAAAAGTGTTTTTGAAAGAGTATTTCCTTGACTAAATTTCTTCTTTCATAATTTCAAAGTGGTGAATGATTTGAAAAATAATGGTTTTCATGAAATGATATTATGGGTTTTAAAAATTGAGTTTCGGAAAGGTTGTGTATTTCATATTTGTATGCTTCAAAGAAATGGTTATTTTTTAAACATGAGTAAATTCATGAGAAAAAGAATTTATTCCTATGTGTGTGTATGTGTATGTGTGTACGGTTGACCATGTATGTGCATGCTAAGATTTTATTTTTTTTAAGACAAGGAGCTTATGGAATAGATTAGAACCATAAAGAGATTAACTTGGTAGGAAAATTTGAGGTAGTAGAATTAATCATGCATGAAGTGACCCTAAAGCCTTAAATTACTCCTCATTGTCCCCTTGCTAAAATCCACCCATGCAACAAATTGAGGAACCAAAATTGCCCTTCCTCAACACACATAAACCGAAACCAAACCAAGGGCAAAAGAGAGACTTCACAATTTGCTTATAAATATCTTTGGCCTTAGTTCATTTTCACACAATTCATCTCATTTCCTTCATTTCTTCACTTCACAAACACTTTGTTGAAGAGCAAAAATCAAGCTCTCAACACATAGAGAGAGAGGGAGAAACCGTGAGAGAGAAAAGAGGAGAAGGAGAGTGAAAATCCAAGCTCCTTAACCCAATACCCTTGGTCCTTCATCTTTGCACACTTCCTTTTCCAAAACACTAGAAGAAGATCATCCGTTACCCAAGGGGAGAGAAGGCCGAAGCTAACTTAGGAGAAGAAAAGAGAGATCTTGAAGTTTGAAGTTAATATTTTTGATTTAAGGTAGTTGATTGAGTTTTAAGAGTTTTAAGTGTAATAATCTTATGTTGTAAAGGACTTGATGATAAACTTTGTTTGAACTTAAAGTTTTATGATGCATGTGCTTATTTTTAAGTGATCTTGAAGTCTAAATGACATGCATGATATTCTTAGGCCTTGATCTTGAATATTTGTGTTTTAAAGTCTTGATCTTTAACTTGTAATCCTTCTTGTCACGGTTTTTGCTTAAAGTTGTGCTTAAGTTTAATTATTTGCCTTGATCTTCTCTTGCATGTGATGATTTATGGTTTGATTGATGGTTGCATGTATTGTTAATGCTTTGATCTTGAATTTCAAGAGTTAAATGAACTTGTAAAACACTAAATCATGAACTATGTGATTCGGCCATGACTAGTACAAGAGGTCTTAATGCTTTTTAATTTAATCCAAGTAGTTGCATGTTAACTTTATGCCTAGAAAAGTTGATTAGAGTTGTTGAAATGTCTTGATTTTGACTTGATCTTGATAAAGCTTTGATTTTGTCTTGATCTATGAAAAAGTTTTGTTCTTGGGCTTTGCATGTGATTTTTGAACAAAAAGATTTAGTCTTTCCTCAATGCATGTCACGGTTTTGGCCTCTTTTTATCCAAAGTGATTTTGTGCATGTCATGGAAGTGTTTATGTTGATCTATGATCCTTGAGTCTTGCATGTTCTATTTGAGTGAAAAGATTATTTTTCCTTGATAACCCTCACGGTTTTACAAAGAAACTAAGGAAACAAGCTTTTGAAAAATGATAATTGACTTGATCTATGTCTAATGTTCATGCATGTTAAAGATTTGAAGTTAACTCTTGATTTTTGGTGATGAGAATTCGGTTTAAGCATGAGAACCAAGAGATCATGATTTATTTTCCATGAAAAAGGCACATGCATGTTAATTTCTTCTTGATTCAAGGATTTTTAAAAGTGCATGCAAGGGAATTAAAATGAAAACTTGATTTGAAATAATGATGATGACACGGTTTCATGCTTAGAAAAAGGAAATAATATTTTTAAAATCTTTGTGTAAGGAAGTGCATGATTAAACCCATGAATCTTAATTTTTGCATGTTAAAAAGTGAACCAAAAACCTTGTCCTTGTCATGTTGAGTTTTCGGCCAATGCATGCTAACTAGGATAGGATTCTTTTTCATGAAGTGACATAAAAGTAATGAGTGTGTTTTGTGAAATAATGCTAAGTTAATGTGTTTGAAATTGTGTTGTGATTATTTATTTTCTATTCGGTCTTGGTTAAAGATAAAGGAAACAAATGAACTAAATGGTTTGGGAAAAAGTGTTGTGCTTAAATGTATATATGTGTGTGCATTCGGTCAAGAGCAAAAGGAAGAGTAAATAACTTTGTTTCATGAAAAAGAAAATGGAGTTTAAGTGCTTGAAATAAATTAAGTTGGTTTATGTGTTTTAGATTTGTAATTTTAACTTTTTTTCTTTGATTCCATTCGGCCATGTAGTGTAAATAAGTCTAGGAGATTTAGTTGCATGAAAATAAATTTATATAGTGATTTTTGAAAGAAATTAAGTTGTTTAAAGCAAGAAAAACAAATGTGCTTGGTTTATATCTTTGGTTCAATTCGGTTTGTGAGTACATGTATGTCTAAGTGTTTTTGTTTTATGAAAATGAAATGGTTTTGAAAGTAATTATGTGTTGAATAAGTGATTAAGTGTTTAATTGTGAAAGTGTTTATATGAAAATGAATTATTTTGGAAAAAGAATGTGAGTTGTATGATTGCTTTGGTGCCAGTTGCAACACCCCGATTTGGAAAACTCAAAAACAACACTTTAAACTACTAATTAATTCCTTCATGAAAAACAGGGCTTTTTTTGTTTGAAAGCAATAATAAATCTCATCGGTCAAGTTTCCCAAAACAAGGTATTACTTTTATAAACCTCTATTTAAAAAACGTTTGCCCAAGTTTCTAAAAATAGTTTAATATTGAAAACTTACTTTCAACAGATAGGTAAAACATTTCACTTATAGAAAACATAACTGATTTACTTAAAATAGTTATCTGTCTGATTACAACAGTCTTTCGGAAAACAGTTTAAAACAGGTCTTAAAGATTCCTTCAAAAGTAGTCACCATAGATCAGCGGTGCCATTCTTACATAAGCTTTTACCATAGCAAAAACATTTCAAAAGAAAAGGGGTACACTTGATATACATATCATGCAAGGGTCCATCGGGAACCTAATTACAACTACTAAGCAGCGTCCCCTTCTCGATCCGGAATGTAAGTCTTCAAAATCAATCTCCGTCGTCCAGCAGTAGCCCTCTCGTCAGCGCATCACGATCAGCAAGTCCTTCTTCCAGGAGAAGTCACACCAGCTCCATCGTCTTTTAGAATCGGAGATTCATAGTCACATGTGCACAAGAAGTTGAGAGAGTAAGTTATCCGAATGGAATCACTCCCATCGACTTCTTGGATTCACACTAGCAACGCATACCAGAACATAACGAACAATACAAGCAAACAATACAGCAGATAATTATGCAATACGAGGATGCAATGCAATCGTCGCATTATCTAACACTTAATCCTTATCTTAAGGGAATCTCATGATCGATCGCCTCGCAAGGTCGAATTTCTTTACGACTTATCTCGCAAAGTCAAAGTCTCTTTGTCCACGTATCTCGAGTCCATAACTTCGGAAATTCGAGTTTTATGGTCTTGGGTTCGAGTCTACATCTCCTCGGATTCCATCCACCTAGTCGGAAGCAATCAGAAGTATAGGATCTCTAACCACACCGGCTCCTGGAGACAACCCCAAAATATAATATAAAATGCCCGGGAAAAATGTCATGACAGGGGTGTCTACCTCCACCGTGTTCAAGCATCCCTCTTCCGATCCTAATTTAGTCAAGGGGGTGTCAGTCATCCACCTAGTGATCATGCAGTACTTCAGCTACGACACCAGACTACCTACCCAACCTCGGATGGTCAACCCAGGTCACTGTAGCTTTTTCCCGCCTAGAAAGACTCCTCTTAGGCTTCTTGACGAGTCACCGTCATTGCCTTCCCCTATCCTAATCATCAAGTGATTACCACGCAGGTAAACACCGTATCTTCCTCTCCACTACTTCGGGTAAGGGTTTTAAGTCGTGGGGTTATTCTCGATTGCCCTAATGTCGACCAGTCCTAATTCATCTCCGCCATACAGCACCGACCATATGCGGATTACTTCTATGGGACTCGACTACTAAGTCTGACTGGCTCTGACCCTTCCAGAATCATTCTCAACATATGGCTACGACCATATGGAAACATTCTCAACACATGGCTACAACCATGTAGATACACTTTCAACATATGGCTACGACCATATGGAAATCAATTCAACACAAGGCTACAACCATGTAGATACACTCTCATCATATGGCTACGACCATATGGAAATCAATTCAACACATGGCTACAACCATGTAGATACACTCTCATCATATGGCTACGACCATATGGAAATCAATTCAACACATGGCTACAACCATGTAGATACACTCTCAACAATGTTCCACAGTCATTGCGTCCATGTTCAAAACATCATCGTCACATTCACATCATCAGCTCGATCCACGTACTCGACACATCAGCATCATCCAGATCCATTGCGTGCTCCATCCCTTAGAGTCTCGCTCTAATCGTTGGGGAATTTCTTATAGTTTTCTAATGTCTTTACTATTCTTATCTTATATCGCGGGATGATGCATTATGCTCATGCAATGACAATATAACAACAATATATCTCAACATAAACAAATATAGCAATCAATCAATACCATGTAATGGTATAGGTCTGAGTCTTCGTATACCGCGATACAAACAAGCACACAATTTATCGGGTATACTACTAGCTACGATAGACATTTACTCCGACTTTGAGAGAGTACGGAGTGTCCTAGCATACTCACTAGACACCAAAGCGTCTTAGGATAACTTCTCTCTCACCTGGGTTTGCAGTTATCGAATCTACAAGTTCCGAACGATCTGCTCCCTTCCTAGTCTGCCCGACTCCAACTTCTTCCAAGTCCCATAAGATAGACATATGAGTATTAAACATTATTTAAATATTACTCTTAGAATTATTCTCAAAGCAACTTAAGAAAATCCAAACTTTTGTCTTTGTTTAAAAATCAAAGCATCAACTCTTTCACTCAAACATGTCCAAAATCAAGTACTAACTTTTATAATTTAAAATCATGAGAAATAATCAAATAAATCAATTTAAATAAAACAAGAAATATAACTTAGAAAATTCTGGACAGCATCTCGTCTTAAGTTTTAAATTCATTTTCCATTATTCACAATCAACTCGAATCCACAAATAAACCCAGAATCTTGAGAACAATCAAATAAACATTTCGATCAACAAATTCTCCAACTCAAACACTTATAATCAAACTTTGACAGCATGCTATTCAAATGAAACAAGTCATTTAAACACTTCCATAAGCTTCAAGAATTATTCATTCAATTCATGAACCAATTTAGTACTTGAAAACACTTAAGTTAATTCCTCAAACCATAATTTTTCTCAACTTTAACACTTTTAAACAAACATTGGCAACAAATAACTTTAAATGTAAATCACATATAAGCATATTAAACTCAAGGAGATTAAGTTTCTCACTCAATCTCCTCAAACCCGAAATATATAAGCTCAAGTTCAAGGTTTAACAAAATTTTTAACTTCACACCCCATCATCATTTATCAAGGTCATGGCATTTGATTCACGAAAATCAAACTTTCATGAAGACCATCCCAAAACCAAATCATGCATGAATTAAGATCACAACCTTAACATATTTTTATTCATTAAAATTCATTTAAGCCTTAGATCATCACATGCATGCACCTTGATCTAAATAAAAACATGATTTTTTTTTAACAAAAACATTATAGATCCGTGACATGCATCCAAGATCAAGACTCAAACAAATTTTTCTATTCACCAAAACAACTCATAAACTCATAGATCATTGTATGCACATCATCAAAACACAAGAAAGTCTAAACTTCAACAAAACTACCTCAAACCGTGACCAATGTAAGATCCATGAAGAATGTTTTGATAAATGCCAAAAGTTTTTGAACAATCTTCAAGTGTGTTGATCAAGTTCAAGCTCAAAAAGCAACAACAAACATCAAGTGAAGAAGAGAGAGCCAACTCATGAAGACTTAGTTTGGTAGTTTATGTTTTATTGTTTTATCTTTTGCCTCACAAGTCTTTTAGTTTATGAGTTTGGGTAAAGTTTATTAGAGGGTAGTGAATCTATTTTGATTGCATGATTATATCATATTTTGAGTATTCACTTTGCCTAAAATCAATAGGTGGCTTAAAGGTTTGAAAGAAAAGGTTTAGTTTTTAGAAAACAAGTTTTAAGTGATTTTTAATGTTAATAATCGATTAACAGATTTTGATAATTGATTAACAGTGTATTTTGTACTGATAATCGATTAACAAACTTTTTATAATCGATTATCTGAACTTTTACTCGAGTAAAACCTTTTTCACTCGAGTGAAATTTATGCAGCTTTCGTATTACTCGAGTAACACTTATTTCACTCGAGTAACTTGATCAGATATGGTTTTTTAAATACGTTTTTCACTTCTCAAAAGCCATTCTAAGTGCTCCAACTTTTGGGTATTCTATATAAACCTTTTCCTAATCATTTCTATCAACTAGAATCATTTTGATACAAAATTTTACAAAGAATCAAAGCCACACTATTCTCTCTCACTCTCTCAAGATCAAAGCTCTCATTTTTATATTCTTTGATCAAGAACCTTGAATCTCTCATGTTGATATTTCATAGCTTTTGAAAGAGATTCATAGGATTGTTTTTGTTTTCTATTGAGTTGTAATCATTGCAAGAGGAAAACGTTCTACAACAAAGGAAGCCTTGATTTTGTGAATCAAGCAAGTTTAGTTGAAAGTCTTGAAGAAGCATTTCATCAAGCATTTGGAAGGCACTTTGAAGAATCTCAAAGTACTTGGAAGTCTTGTGAGTGAAGCAAGCAAAGAAGACTTGTTGTGGGGTTATCAACAAGCAAGTAGAGGTTAGATTAGATATCAATAGGATTACAAGGCAAGGGTGTGGTATCTCTTGTAGGCTAGCAAGAAGGAAGTCTTGTGAGGCATTTACTTGTAGTTTGAGAAACTCTAATTCCTCATAGTGAAGAATCTCTCTTGGTTGAAGAGGGGACTGGAGTAGCTTTCAAGTGGATGAAAGTGAACCAGGATAAATCACTGTGTCGTATCTCTAAACTCTCTACTCTTTACAATTCTTGTTATTAATTGTGTTCTTGATTGAAAATCTAGAAAAAGTGATTTTTCTATATTTGATTGAATTGAATCTTTATTGTGCAAAATTGATAAAGGGAAAATCATTTTCATAACTAGGTGAATCAATAAGAATATAGGTGTTAATTGTTTCCGCTTAATCTCTGATATAATATTTGTTATTTGATTGATTTTCATTGGTTTTAATCGTTTAGATTTATTTCTTGCGAAAATCTTTCAAAGTTTCTTTAACACCTATTCAACCCCCCCTTCTAGGTGTTCTCCTAGTGTTCCTAGTTGTTTCAACCACCGAGTGTAGTTTTCCAACAATTGGTATCAGAGCTCGGTCGAAAGACACGAGCATAGAGCTTTTTCGTTAAAGATCCTTAAGGAAACTACAATGGGTTCTACGAATCCTTTTGGTGGTGAAGGTGCTTCAATTAATCGCCCTCCTATGTTTGGTGGAGAGGGTTATGGTTATTGGAAAATTAGGATGAGAATGTTTATAGAAGCTATAGATGTGAACATTTGGGAAGCCATTGAAAATGGTCCTTATATTCCCTCAAAAGATGTAGAAGGTGTGCTTACCCTAACTCCCAAAGATAAGTGGACCGATGATGATAAAAGAAAAATTCAATATGATTTAAAAGCAAAAAATATCATCACCTCCGCTCTATCTTATGATGAGTTCTTTAGAGTCTCCCAATGTAAAGAAGCCAAAGATATGTGGGACACCTTGCAAGTCACACATGAAGGCACTAGTGAAGTTAGGCGTGCTAGATTAAATTCTTTGATGCATGAATATGAATTGCTTCATATGTTGCCTAATGAATCTATATGTTTTATGCAAAAACTTTTTACTCATATTGTTAATCATCTCATTGCTCTTGGTAAAACTTTCTTGAATTGTGAACTTGTTAACAAAGTTTTAAGATGTCTAAGTAGGGAATGGCAACCCAAGGTTACCGCAATAGTTGAATCAAAGGACTTGGACACCATGGACTTAGCAACACTTTTCGGAAAGCTACAAGAACATGAAATGGAGCTTGGACGTTTGCAAATGCATGAAGAGTCGGATAAGTACAAAGAGAGAAAAGGAATTGCTCTTAAAGCTCAAAGGTCACATAAAAAGGAAGAGAGTTCCGTTGATGATGATGATGTTGATAATGAAGATTCCGATTCGGACATTGATGAAGAGGAGATGAAGCTTCTACTAAGAAAGTTCAATAAAATTCTAAGGAGAAAAGGAAGGTTGAACAAGGACAAAAGTAAAGAGAAGAATTCCCCACACTACAAGACCAAGACTTCAAAAGAAGGTGTAGTTTGCCATGAATGTGGAAAGCCCGGTCATCTCAAGTACTCATGCTCTAAGTATCTCAAGAAGAAGGAGAAAGAGAAGAAAAATGCAAACACAAAAGGGCATACATAGTTTGGAATAGTGATGATGAACAAGACAAGAAAAGCACAACTAGTAGTTCTTCGGATGATGAACATGCCGCTTGTCTCAACTTGATAGCTCTAGTACATGAAGAGGAAAGCTCAAATGATGAATCAAGTGAGCAAAGTGACGAAAGCGATGTAAGTCTTACTAAATCCAAAATTTCTTCAAATTATGAAATGTTATATAATGCTTATGAAGAAATGCATGAACATCTCAAGAAATTAGCTAAGAAAAATATTGATAGGAAGAAGCTCATTGAGGAACATCAACAAAAGATTTTAGATCTTGAAAAGCAAGTTGATGACCTTAAGTTAGACAATGAGACTTTGCATCTTATCATTGATAATTCTACTTGTGATTGTGCTAGTAGATTGAATATTGTGGTTGATTGTGAGAATTGCAAGTTGCTTAAGGATGAAAATGCTATTTTGAAAAATAAGCTTGCAAGTTTCTCAAATGGTGATATTAGATTGCGAACATTGTTAAATTTTCAAAGAGAAAATTCAAACAAGTTTGGTTTGGGTTATACTAATGCTAAGAGTAAATCTCATAGAAATGTTGTTGATTTTTCAAAGGTTGATTTTTCAAATGCACCAACATGTTTCTATTGTGGTACTCATGGACATACTTCAAATGTGTGTTATATTAAAGTGCATGGTATACCTAAAGGAGATTTTGTTTGGGTGAAAAAGGGTGAGAGTCCCTACACTAACAAAAATGGATCCAAAACCATTTGGATACCAAAAAGCAAAGCATGATTGGTTTTGTAGGTATGATTGAAGAGCAAAAGGACTTTCATTTGATATTCATTCATTTGCTACTTCAATTGGTATCAAGGAGAAAATTCTACAAATTGGTGTTATTCTATTCATGCTTTGGTTATATTTCTTCTATTTTGGTTTAGATCTTATTTCAATTGGTATATATTTCTTTTTGATAATGCCAAAGGGGGAGAAATATGATATTTTTGAAACAAAGGGAGAAATTTTTAAATGGTATGTTTGGAGAAAGGTTGTTTTGTTGTTTTTATGTAGGTTGAGCAAAGTTGTTGAAGATAGGGGGAGAATCAAGCTTACTCAATTGGATTTCAAATGTCAAAAGCATTAATTGAGGGGGAGCAAGAGTCTCACCAAGTGATCAAATGGTTCAAGCATCAACAACTTCAATGAACTTCAAACGATTTCAAAACATGTTTGTCATTTTCAAAAAGGGGGAGATTGTAAGATCCATGAAGAATGTTTTGATAAATGCCAAAAGTTTTTGAACAAGCTTCAAGTGTGTTGATCAAGTTCAAGCTCAAAAAGCAACAACAAACATCAAGTGAAGAAGAGAGAGCCAACTCATGAAGACTTAGTTTGGTAGTTTATGTTTTATTGTTTTATCTTTTGCCTCACAAGTCTTTTAGTTTATGAGTGTGGGTAAAGTTTATTAGAGGGTAGTGAATCTATTTTGATTGCATGATTATATCATATTTTGAGTATTCACTTTGCCTAAAATCAATAGGTGGCTTAAAGGTTTGAAAGAAAAGGTTTAGTTTTTGAGAAAACAAGTTTTAAGTGATTTTTAATGTTAATAATCGATTAACAGATTTTGATAATTGATTAACAGTGTATTTTGTACTGATAATCGATTAACAAACTTTTTATAATCGATTATCTGAACTTTTACTCGAGTAAAACCTTTTTCACTCGAGTGAAATTTATGCAGCTTTCGTATTACTCGAGTAACACTTATTTCACTCGAGTAACTTGATCAGATATGGTTTTTTAAATACGTTTTTCACTTCTCAAAAGCCATTCTAAGTGCTCCAACTTTTGGGTATTCTATATAAACCTTTTCCTAATCATTTCTATCAACTAGAATCATTTTGATACAAAATTTTACAAAGAATCAAAGCCACACTATTCTCTCTCACTCTCTCAAGATCAATGCTCTCATTTTTATATTCTTTGATCAAGAACCTTGAATCTCTCATGTTGATATTTCATAGCTTTTGAAAGAGATTCATAGGATTGTTTTTGTTTTCTATTGAGTTGTAATCATTGCAAGAGGAAAACGTTCTACAACAAAGGAAGCCTTGATTTTGTGAATCAAGCAAGTTTAGTTGAAAGTCTTGAAGAAGCATTTCATCAAGCATTTGGAAGGCACTTTGAAGAATCTCAAAGTACTTGGAAGTCTTGTGAGTGAAGCAAGCAAAGAAGACTTGTTGTGGGGTTATCAACAAGCAAGTAGAGGTTAGATTAGATATCAATAGGATTACAAGGCAAGGGTGTGGTATCTCTTGTAGGCTAGCAAGAAGGAAGTCTTGTGAGGCATTTACTTGTAGTTTGAGAAACTCTAATTCCTCATAGTGAAGAATCTCTCTTGGTTGAAGAGGGGACTGGAGTAGCTTTCAAGTGGATGAAAGTGAACCAGGATAAATCACTGTGTCGTATCTCTAAACTCTCTACTCTTTACAATTCTTGTTATTAATTGTGTTCTTGATTGAAAATCTAGAAAAAGTGATTTTTCTATATTTGATTTAATTGAATCTTTATTGTGCAAAATTGATAAAGGGAAAATCATTTTCATAACTAGGTGAATCAATAAGAATATAGGTGTTAATTGTTTCCGCTTAATCTCTGATATAATATTTGTTATTTGATTGATTTTCATTGGTTTTAATCGTTTAGATTTATTTCTTGCGAAAATCTTTCAAAGTTTCTTTAACACCTATTCAACCCCCCCTTCTAGGTGTTCTCCTAGTGTTCCTAGTTGTTTCAACCACCGAGTGTAGTTTTCCAACAACCAATTCTTAGCTTTTCTCAAAAAAATTCTTAGAACTTTAACTTATCCAAAACAAGTTTCAAATATTCCAAGATCAACATGCACATATCATAAATGTCGTGTCTGGGACACGGTGTATCAGATGCTCCCCTAGCTCTAAGGTATAGTGAGACCCAAGAATTAGCGGATAGACTGAAGTTAATATATGATTATCTAGGTATACTAGAGGTCTAGTTGGGACAACTAGGGTTTCCCTAATCACAGTCTGTGTCGTTGTGCAATTAGGGAGAGAGAGAACGTACCTGAGCCCCTAGCTGGAGACAGCTATTTATAGGGGGAGTGGTGTTGTACCCTATGGGCCTGTACGGAGGTCCAGTAGGGCTGACGTGTCCCTTTACAGGATAAAGGATGAGTCATTCATCCTCATCCTATTAGCGGTTGGCCTTATCCGGTTAGCGAGCTAGGCTCACGCGCCCTTAGCTTGGACTTTTTAAGGGGAGAGGTCCCTGCGCTCGGTCCAGAGATGCTAGAGCGGGTCCTATGTCGTACGCTCGGCCCGAAGGGTAATGACCTGTCAGAATGTGTATTCTGGTCGGCCAGAGGAGGTGTGACCTACAGAACGACCTATGTCGTACGCTCGGCCCGAGGGGTAATGACCTGTCAGAATGTGTATTCTGGTCGGCCAGAGGAGGTGTGACCTACAGAACGAGTATTCTGGTCGGCCTGGGGTACTTTAAGGTAGACCGAGGGTCGGTCTACCACATAAGCCCCCTAGCTCGGTAAGACTTTTTGAGTCTTGAGCCGAGCTGAGCTTTCTTCCTAGATGACCTTCAAAATGTCGAGGGTTAGACTCGGCTGGGGATGGTGGGTTCTGGACAGCTCACGCTGCCTCGCTGTCCCCTTGACTGACTGAAAGGACGTTTAAATGTCCTTTTCCTGATACGTGCTGCCTTGTGTCAGAGGGGTCATGATGGTGCCTGCTACCTTTTGGGTTTTCGAGATGCTTCTTTCCATTAGTTGTGCGCCACATGGCGTTTTCGTGGCTCGATGTAGGCTTTTGGGCTTTTGTGATTAGGCCCAAATTTTCAAACGTGGGGGGAAGTAACCCCCTCAAATACTCTTCTTTCCTCCTTTTTTCATACTTTCCTTCAAACTCAGACTTCTGACATTCCTCTTCTCTCTGAAATTCGTCTCCTTGGCTTTTGGATTATAATTTCTCTACTCCATTACTCTTCTGTTCTTGATTCTCCAGTTCGTTCCTACCAGTTCTCATCTTCAAATCTCAGGTATTTTGATTTTCTTCTTCTGTTCCTGATTTTGGTTTTTGGTTGCAGATTTTGTTTCTGTGTTTGCTAGTTTTCTGGGTTTATTTCTGGGTAAGTTAGATTTCATTATGAGTATCAATTGGCTTTAGTACGAGGAGTGGTCTAGGATTCTGGGTTTGAGTGATCTTGAGGATTCTTCCTCTTCTTCTTCTTCTTCTTCTTCTTCTTCGGATCTGGAGGTGCTGGACTTCCTGCCCTCACCTTTCCACCATCGCATGGCAGATCCGATGGCGGAAGTACCATTATCAGTAGATTACCCTCGGAATTCCGAGGAGGAGGAAAGTAGGAAACTGTTGTATCATGCGGCGGAAGAGCAAGCCCAACTATCCCGCCGCCCTTCGAACCGTTCTTGGGAGAAACCCTTCTGGGGAAAAGCTGTTAGGGTTAGGGGAAGGTGTAGCAGGCTCGGCAATAGGACTAATAAACCTAGGGTTAGGTTGTTTAAAAATTTTGATTTTATAGATTCTGACGCCGAGTATTCCCTTTCCCCAGGTATGGTTCGAAGGTGCGTCACACATCCTCAGGAGTTCCTTGTGCCTCCGAACTATGGAGATTATGACTGGGTTGACTTGGAGGTGCTTGGAACCCCGTCAGCTTTGGTCAACAGTAATCTAAGTCATATCCGAGCCCACATACTCCCCTGCCCCACGGATAAAACTGGGACGTCTTATGCAATAAGTTCACCGGCAGCCAACGACCGAGTATGTACGGCTATCGCCGCGGATCGTAAAGAGTATTTCATGTATGAAGAAGTTGTCATTCAGCTGGGGGTGAAGTTGCCCTTTACTGAAATAGAAATAGAGCTGTTGCGTCGGTTACGCTTGGCTCCTACTCAACTACACCCTAGTTGTTGGGCCTTCATTCGAGCCTTTCAAAAGTTTTGCGAAGCTCAAAAGTTGACTTGCTCGCTCCGAGCGTTTCTATGGTTGTATATACCGCAAGTGAACATCTTTGAGAAGGGGTCGCGCCAGAGATTGTGGGTGTCGTTGAAAGCACGCAACGGACATGCCCTCTTTGATAAATTCACAGATTCATGGAAGACTTTTAAGCCTTTATACTGTAAGTATCAATTCGTCGGAAATGGGGACTGTTGGTTTATGGAGGTTGATCAACCTCGGTTTCCGTTGTCTTGGTCGCCCGATTTTTTTAACCGCAACCCCAAACTTTACCAGTATCAATATGAGTCCGAGCTATCGGTAGCCGAGAGGATCACTTGTGATACCTTCTTTTCCTATCTTAGGCGGAATGGTCCAGTAGATATCAGGAAGATCATTCTTTTTCCCCAAGAGCTTATAAAAGCCGAGCTTGGTACATATATATATATATATATATATATTTTTTTTATTTTTTTTAACACTTGGATTCTTGGTTTTGCAGAAAAAATGGCTAAGGAAAACAAGGTTGTTGCTCGTATAAAGGAGCTTGCTAAAGCAAAGGCGGCTGCTGGGTCAACTGGTTCTCGGAGTGGAGACATGTCCTCGGAAGCCACTCGCTCGGTGACTGTTGCCGAAACTTGTCCCTCCGAGGTCGAGGTGGTGCAGGTTGTTCGACCTGGACCGACTAGGGGGGGGGGAAATAGCTACTGGAATCCCGTTGGTGCAAGTGGAAGAAAAGGAGGATGAAGAGGATCGGGTGCCTCTTGCCAAAAGGGCTAAGTTGGATAAAGGAAAAGGCAAGGCTGTGGAGGTGGTGAAGACGAAGGTTGCCGACCTTCAAAGGACCAATCTGTGGTTCGATATGTCTGACCCGGATGAGGAGAGTGTTTGGGCTAGGAAGCTAAATGAGAAATTCGTCGGCTTGGTTTATACGCCAAACGATGAAAAAAGGTTATCGGATCAGACGGCAAGCACCTTAAGGTGCCATTGTGACCTTTTGGGACAAAACATGCTGAGGGCTGCCAGTTATATGTTTCATTTAAGCAAAAATGCTGAAGACATCAGTGCCACCCTCTCGTCGGCTGAGAAAGAGAAGAGGAAAGCTGCTGCTGCTGAAACTAAAAATCTGCTAAGTCAAGTTAAGGAAAGTGAGGCAAATCTCCGAGCTCTAACAGAAGCAAACGTCGAGCTTCAAAAAAGATTTGACGCTTCTGAGAGAGCTCGAGAGACAGCTCAAAAGGCCCTGGAGGATACAGTTGGAAAGGATGCTGAGAAAGGAAGGTTGCTGCAGGCGGCCCAGGCGAAGCTGACTGAAGCTTGTCAAAGGGTTAATGAGCTGGAAGGTGTTGCTGGTCGTTTGACGAGTTCGGAGGCGGAAGTGACTAGGTTACAAGGGGAACTGGCCGAAGCTCAGAAGGAGATGATCAAAATTCGTCGGAAGGCTTTGAAGCATAAGGTGCTGGCTTGCAAGAACCACTTCAACTGGGATCATGGTGCTGTTGACTCTTTTGTGAATGCTATGAAACAGTTAATGCTCTTGAACCCTGGAATCTGAGTGGTAGGGGCTAGCCCATACTATGGGGTTGATGGTGATCGGATGATCGATTATCGTGATGATGCTGAAGTGGATTTATCAGCACCCAACCTGCCGAACCCCTTGGAGTTGGAGCAAAGCGAAGAAGATTTTGATGGGTCATCCATTGCCTTGTCCGAAGACGAGGATTAACTCCCTGGAGATGTATTTTGCTGTATTTTGCTGTGTAATTTTGTAATTTGAACTTGTTTAGATTTCCTTTTGCAACATTGTTCTGTAAGAAGTGAATCTTATTCTGTTCTTCATGATCTAACATTGTGTTTTATCTCGTTATAAACTGTTGTTTAGATTTCGAATCTCCGACCTATGGCCTAGGTGGGATCCTCGGTCCTCGGCACTATGAAACTGTTTTTAGTTTTTGGCCGGGCATCTTATTAAAGTACTTGCAATTGTTAGTTTATATGTCCTTGTTAGAAGGTCATGTATAAACACCCAAGTTCGCCTCGGTGGCGAGCCGAGGGGAAATGGATAGTACGTTAACAGTAAGAGAGTATGAGAGATAATTGAAACGAAAAAAAGACTTCATTGAATTTCCTTGATCCGTTTGTAAACAGGAGTCAAATACAAAAAAGGATAACTAAGAGCATGCTAAAGATAAATGACCGGAATTTTAAATGATAAAATTTCATCTTTGCAGACAGTGTTGTGGCTCCCACTTAGCTATAGTAGGGTTTGAGCTTGGTGGCGTTCCAGAAGTTGTTCAACTGTTGGTTGGTTAGTGTTTCGAGTCTGTAGGCCCCCGAGCCTGTCTTTGAGATCACTCGTTAGGGACCTTCCCAGTTCCTAGCCAACTTCCCTTCTCTTGAATTTTTCAGTCCAATGTCAGCTCGTCTAAGGACCAGGTCTCCCACAGCAAAACTCCTCGGAACCACCCATTTGTTGTACTCTCGGGACTGCCTTTCCTTAGCTTTTTTCTCTCGGTCCGAGGCTAGAGATCAGATTTCCTCGCTGAGGGTTAGCTCTTCCTTTAGCAAATCTTCGTTTACTTCTATTGGTCGCTCGGATATACGAAAGGTAGGGATCCGAGTTTCAATAGGTAGCAAAGCCTCACAACCGTAGGTCAGTCGGAATGGGGTTTCTCCTGTTGAGGTGTGTATGGTCGTTCTGATTGACCATAATACCTCGGGAAGGAGGTCAGCCCATGAACCCTCGGCATCGAACAATCTTTTCTTCAAACCGTCAATGATGGTTTTATTCGCAGCTTCATCCTGCCCGTTGGTTTGTGGATGCTCGACTGATGAGAAGTGGTGGGTGATATGGAAGTGGTTGACAAGTTCCTGGAAAACCTTAGCAGTGAATTGGGTACCGTTGTCGGTGACCAGGGTGTGCGGGACATCGAAACGGGTGATGACTTGTCTGAGAAAGAACTTCTGAATTTTGGCGGAAGAGATTGTAGCCAATGCCTCGGCCTCAATCCACTTTGTGAAATAATCAACCGCGACCACCACAAATTTTAGCTACCCCGGAGCTGTTTTGAATTTTCCTATGATGTCCATGCTCCACTGATAGAAGGGCCATGGTGCAATCATCGAATGTAGCTCCGTTGGGGGGCGTTGAAAAATCTTTCAATGAAGCTGACAGGAATCGCATTTTTTAACATGTTCTGAGGCGTCGCTGAGGAGTGTAGGCCAGTAGTAGCCCGCTCGGAGCACTTTGCGAGCCAATGCCTTCGCACCCACATGGTGGCTCGAGATTCCTTCATGAACCTCGGCCAGTACCAGATCAGCTTCCGCTCAGTCCAGACACCTTAGCATTGGGGAGTCTATTCCCCATTTGTACAAAATGTTGCCGACCATTGTGTGTTGAGCTGCTTGTCTGACTATCTTCTTTCCTTGGGAGGAGTCGGTAGGTAGGATTTGGAACTGGAGATACTGCTTAATGGGGTCCATCCAGCTGGTGGTTAAAGATATAGCTAAGATAACACTCAGCTGGTGAACAGTTTCTTGGACGAGGGTTTTGTTGTTCTCTGGTCCTTTAGTACTGGCGAGCTTTGACAGGATATCTGCACGGCTGTTAGAAGACCTAGGGATGTGGGTGATAGAGAATTGGGGGAAAAGATCTGTGAGAGTTTTGACTTGTTCTAGATATTTCTGAAGGATTGGTTCTTTGACTTGGAACTCACCTTTGACTTGAGATACAACTAGCTGGGAATCACTGAAAACTTCAATTTCTAACGCCCCCATTTGATAGGTCATTCGCAAGCCGGCTATCACCGCTTCGTATTCTGCTTGGTTGTTCGAGGTGGGGAAGTTGAACTTGAGGGAGTACTCCACACAAATTCCTGCTGCGTTTTCAAGGATTATCCCTGCTCCTGCCCCCTTATTGTGGCTGGAGCCATCAACATAAATTTTCCATGGTTGGGAGGGGTTGGAATAAGTAGAATCTGATAGCTCTTAAACAAAATCTGCTAAAATCTGGGACTTGAGAGTTTTCCTTGGCTCGTAGGTGATGTCGAACTCTGATAGTTCAACAGACCACGAGACCATCCTTCCAGCCAAGTCAGGTCGGTTGAGAACCTGCCTGATCGACTGAGTTGTTCTGAGTACTATGGGGTGGTTCTGAAAGTACTGCCGGAGCCTCCTAGCAGCAACCACCAAAGCAAAGGCGAGTTTTTCAAGTCTGGAATATCTTATCTCAGGCCCTTGGAGGGCCTTGCTGACAAAGTAGATGGGACGCTCGGTTCCTGAGTCATCTCTGACCAAGACCGAGCTAACAGATGTTTCACTTACGGACAAATACAAAAACAAAGTTTCCCCTTCCCGAGGACTGGTGAGGACGGGAGGGGCCGAGAGGTATTGCTTGAGCTCTGTAAATGCTTGTTCACAAGAGTCGTTCCAATGAAAATTCTTGTTTTTTCTGAGTAACTGGTACCATGGTAAAGCTTTCTTGGCTACTTGAGGGAGAAATCTGGAGAGGGCTTCCATCCGACCAGTTAGCCTTTGAACTTCTTTGACATTAGATGGGCTGTGCATGTTCAGAATAGCATGACATTTCTCCGGGTTGGCCTCGATACCCCTCTCCGTGAGCATGAAACCTAAAAAGGCCCCGGCTGGGACCCCAAAGGTACACTTATCGGGGTTCAGGCGCATGTTAAATTTTCTGATTCTACCCAAAATAGCCACGAGGTCCCGAGGATGGTCCTCCTTCTTCTTACTCTTTGCTATCATATCATCAATGTACACCTCGAGAGTAGGTCCGATCATTCCCGAGAAGACCTTGTTCATCATACGCTGGTAGGTTGCGCCAGCGTTTTTCAACCCGAAAGGCATTACCGTGTAGCAGTAAGTTGCCCTTTCAGTGATGAAGGCCGTTTTCTCCTGATCAGGAGGGTACATCGGGATTTGATTATATCCCGAGTATGCATCCATGAAAGATAGGAGTTGGTAGGCAGATGAGTTGTCCACTAGTTTGTCGATGATGGGGAGGGGGTACTGGTCCTTTGGGCATGCTTTGTTCAAATCGGTATAGTCGACGTACATGCGCCACTTCCCATTCGATTTCTTGACCAGAACGGTGTTGGAGAGCCACTCCGAGTAGCTAACCTCCCTTATGAACCCGGCGGAAAGGAGCTCGGATACCTTCTCCTCTATCACTGCAGCCTTTTCGGCGCCAACCCTTCTCTTCTTTTGGGCGACCGGTTTGGCGGTCGGATGAACGCTGAGCCGATGACAGATCAAGTTCGGATCAATCCCCGGCATGTCTGCCGAGGTCCAAGCGAAAAGATCTTTGTTCTTCTTTAAAAGCTCGAGCATTTCTGCTCGTATTTCTTCTGGAAGGTTGGTTCCTAGTTTCACTCTTCTGTCTGGTAGTTTTTCATCTAAAACAATGAACTCCCACTCTCCTTCAGGGGTCGGTCTTGAATCATCCAAATCGGACCTAACATCTAGGTCCGTCAAGAGTACACTTCCCTTGTTCAAACTTAACTTTGGCTGAATTTGTTCGGGAATCTTGATCTTTGCCAAACTGGCATTGTAACACAGTCGAGCCTTCTCCTGCTCGGCTCGGATGGTAACTACAGTCCTGTCAGTGCCTTCAAACTTCATAGCCAGATGGACAGTTGAAACGACCGCGCCGAAGGCCTGCAACCATGTCCTGCCAAGGATGGCATTGTATGCCGATGGGCAATCGACGACAAGGAACTTGATAATCTCGGTTCTCGCCGAGGGGTGGTTCCCAAGGGTCACTGGCAGCTGGATGTGTCCTTTGGGAACCACTACATCTCCAGTAAAGCTGATCAACTTTCCCTCGCAAGGGGTCAGGTCCGAGGTTTTTAATTTCAGTGCTTCAAAAAGGTTCAAGAACATGATATCTGCCGAGCTACCCTGATCGACGAATACCCTGGCAACCTCGTAGTTACCGATCAATGCAGTGATGACCATAGGGTCGTTATGACCCGGGATCACCCCTTCAAGATCATCATCAGAAAAGCAAATGGGAATACTTTTTGTGGCTCACTTTCGGATTGGATGGTTGTGAACTGCAAGGACTTGATTGATATATTTCTTTCTGTCGGACCGTTTCTCTCCTCCTCCCGCAAAACCTCCGGCAATGGTGTTGACTCGCAGGTTTTGCGGGGATTGATCCGTCGTGGCTACCTCTACCATGGCCACTCTCTGCTGATTGGTTGGTTGTTGTTGGTTGGTGTTTTGATCGGCCTGCCTGGTTGACGACCTGCCATTCCTGTCTGGGGATGGAGTTCTTCTTCGAGTATGTCGGTCAAGTGCTTCCCTGACATACTGCTGTAACTTGCCGTCCCTGATTAACTGCTCGATCACATCCCTGAGCCAAGTGCATTCTTCTGTAGTGTGCCCATACCCACCATGATATGAGCAAAATTTGGAGCGATCTTGTCGCTGACTTCTCTTCAAGAGGGGTGGTCTTTCTATTGCTCGGAGGTTAGTCTGCATTGTTTCCTGCAGAATTTGGCTTCTTGGAACTGTGAGAGGGGTGTATTGCTCGAATTTCCCTCAGGGAGGTCCAAATCTCCTCTCCCCTCGGGGTCCTCTCCTTTGATCCTCTCTTCGGTCATCCCTTCTGTCATCTCTTCTCTCGTCTTTTCTTGATCTTCCCTGGGAGGATGGCTCTCCTCGCTCCCTTCTGTCTCTCTTTCTTTGCCATTTTCTTAATTCTTCTAAGTTTATGAACTTAGTAGAACGATGTCTTAGCTCCACCATATCCCTCAGCGGTTTGCCCACTAGTGAGTTTTTGAAATCTCCGTTTCGGAGACCCTGAGTGAAGAGAAAGACTGCAAAGCTTGGTTCTAAGTTAGGAATGGTCCCTGGCTCCGAATGGAAGCGTGAGAGATATTCCCGTAAAGGCTCTTCGGGTTGCTGCATAACGCCTACTAGTGCGTGGTTGGACTTCGGCTGGACGTAACTAGCAGTGTACCTGTTCAGAAAAACTCTCTTCATTTCTGCCCAGGAGTTAATAGAGTTCCTGGGCAAGGCTGAGTACCATCTTAAGACGGGTGGTTGTAGAGTCATGGAAAAAGCTCTGCATTTCATCATGTCTCCACCGTTGTAAAAGTTCATAGCTCCTTCAAAAGACAAGATATGCTCCAAAGGGTCGGTTAACCCGTTATACTTGGAAACACTCGTTGGGCCGAGAAAGGCTGAGGGTGTCTCGTATGCCATGATTCTCGGAGTGAAGGGATGGCCAGGGTGAGCAGTGTGGTCGGTTTCATATGTGTCCTCTAGGGTTGGGTTTATGGGGGGTGGTGGAGGTAGAGTGGTGGTTGGGTGGGGGATCAGCTGAGTTGCTGGGGTTGTTGCTAACGCCCCTCCGGCCACCGCCTGCATATGGAGCTGTTGGAGGTCGGCGATGGCCTTTCCCTGCTGTTCCAGGATCTTAGCTTGTTGCTTAATGATTTCTTCCAACTGGCTCTCCCTTTGACCACGGGAGTGATCCCTATCACCTCCAGAAACACGGGCGTCGATGGATTGGCCTGATCCATGGTTTTGTGCATGATTGGGGTTAAGAGGGTTTGGGTTTTCGGGGTTTGTTTGCCTGGAATGGACGGTGTAAGGACCACTATGCATGCGAGCTGGAATGGAGTGGTGGCTCTGGGCTGGAATTTTTCTTACTGATGGCATGCTGGGATGTGGAGGGTTTCTCCCTTCGAGATCTCTGCCGTTGTCGCCACTGCCTTCTTGCAAACTCTGACAGTTTCGCCCTGCTTGGCGGCTTGCGCCACGCGATGCGGCGTTTCCTCGCGTCTCTACCATTTTGGGGTGGGAATAGCAGTTTATGGTTTCCCACAGACGGCGCCAAATGTCGTGTCTGGGACACGGTGTATCAGATGCTCCCCTAGCTCTAAGGTATAGTGAGACCCAAGAACTAGCGGATAGACTGAAGTTAGTATATGATTATCTAGGTATACTAGAGGTCCAGTTGGGACAACTAGGGTTTCCCTAATCACAGTCTGTGCCGTTGTGCAATTAGGGAGAGAGAGAACGTACCTGAGCCCCTAGCTGGAGACAGCTATTTATAGGGGGAGTGGTGTTGTACCCTCTGGGCCTGTACGGAGGTCCAGTAGGGCTGACGTGTCCCTTTACAGGATAAAGGATGAGTCATTCATCCTCATCCTATTAGCGGTTGGCCTTATCCGGTTAGCGAGCTAGGCTCACGCGCCCTTAGCTTGGACTTTTTAAGGGGAGAGGTCCCTGCGCTCGGTCCAGAGATGCTAGAGCGGGTCCTATGTCGTACGCTCGGCCCGAGGGGTAATGACCTGTCAGAATGTGTATTCTGGTTGGCCAGAGGAGGTGTGACCTACAGAACGAGTATTCTGGTCGGCCTGGGGTACTTTAAGGTAGACCGAGGGTCGGTCTACCACAATAAACAAATTAACAAACTTGTAGCCTTTGGTTCTCCAACAAAACCGTGGCCCCTTTTTAACAAAATCACCAAGGAAGATTTGATTTTTAACAAAACAAGCTTTATGCATGTTAAAATCAAGTCTTGATCCTTTGAAAAACAAGTCATACAAAACCAAAATAAAACTTTTCGAAGAACACTTTAAGAAAATCAAAGGAGAGATGAAAAAGTCCAAGAAATCAAGAAGAAAACTCCAGATCATGAGAGAAAACATTTTCTTAGCAAAAACTTCAAGATCAAGGTCAAAGATCAACATGCATGTAAAGGAAATTACTAGATCTAACATAAAAACAAACATGCAGCAACACCTTTCAAACAAAATCAAAGTCTTAGAAGAAAAGTGTGAAAACGAAAAAGAATCAAAGAAAAGGGTTTAAAACTTTTAGATCATGAAATAAAATTCTTACTTAATCTAAACTTTTCAAAAATCAAGTCCAATATCTTTGGTTTCTCTCCTCTCTTCACGGTTCATTTATTCTTTCTAAGGTCCATGGTTTTCCCCTTTTCCTCTTCACTATCTTGGCTTGATTTCACTAGATTGTGAAGAGTTTGGGTTGGTTCTTCCTCTCTTACAATTCGGCCACTCTCTTTCTTTCTCTCTCACCAAGAGCTTGATGTAGCTCTTTAGTGTTGTGTTTAGTTTGGAAAAGAAATGAAGGTGATAAAGAGAAGTGTGTTGATCATCCTCTCTTGGCTTCACTCCCCACGGTTTTGAGGGTGTTTGGTGGTGTGTGTTGTTGTTGTTGTTGATGAGAAGAAATGGTGAAGAATGAAGAATGAAGAATGAAACAACTCACTCTCTTCTTCACACGGTTTTGGTCCCTTCTTTATTCTTCTTCATTTTTCTTATTTTCCATCAAGGGCTTGCATGGGAGGCTTCTTTGCAACTACTTCGGGACTAAGTTACAAAACTTGGAGGCCAAGTCTTGCTCTCAAGTCCCTCACGGCTCCCTCCTTCCTTTCTCTTCTTTTTCCTCTCTTATGTCATGCTTTGGTCATCTTGATGATGTCACTAGTTTGACTATAAGGCATGCAACTTGGTGACTAAGCAAAGCTACTTGGTGGCCAAGTAATGCACCTAGGCATTCGGCCATAGGTGATTAGGGTAGGATTAGATTAGCTTAATTAGGTTTAGGGTGATAATTAGGCTCTAATCATGATTAGGGTAGGATTAAGAAAATTAATTTAGGTTTAGTCCACTAATCCTTAGAGATTTGGGTTTAATCTAGGATTAAGGTGCTAATTTAAACTTAATATTTTCTAACTTAGGTTTATGGAAACCAATTCTAGATTAACTCACTAACCTTGAGGGTTTAGGGTTTAAGAGAGTGATTAAGTTCTTAATCGAGGATTAAGAACTCGATTAGGGTTTAATCAAAAATTAGGAAACTAATTAGGGTTTCTAGAATCGATTCTTAATCAAGATAATTTGGACTTTGATTCTTTGAAACTTAAAATAAAAATAAATTTCCATCATAAACCACAAAATCACATGCAACAAAATCTCAATTAAAACTTTAAGGAATCAAACACAAAATCACAGCACAAGTAAATTAAATTTCAAAGCATGAAATAAAAACTCTTTTTAGATTAATTCTTAAATCAATTAGGTTAAAATAATTTTCATGATTTGGGACTTGTAGAAGTGAGTCAAAAGGCAGATGTTACACTAGTTGATGATTTGAAAATGTTTGCGTATGTAACTAGCTTTGAAATTAATTGACTCTAAGTTTATTCGATTTGATTTATTCGGAAGAGTTGGTTATGTTTAGTGGCTGTCCTAAATTTGTAGTTATTGATAAAGTTTTAGTTTTAAAGTGTTAATTTTGGGCCAAAAAGAATTATTTGGAAACAAAAGTGTTTTTATGATGTTTTCGGATTGTTATCAATGTGATTTTGTGAAACGATTCCTTGCTGTCCAGAATTGTTTGGACTTGTTTCTTGACTTTAAAAAGTGTGTTCATATGATTTGAAGCATGGTTTTAAAGTGGTATTTGATTTAGAAAGAAACCGGATTGAAAACGGTGAATTTTTCGATGTTTTCGAACGTGTAGATACACTTTCAAATTGATTTTTAAGTACTTGAAGTACTAGAAGATATTAGAGTTGTTTTGAGAAAACAATTATGTTTTAAGTTTTCCGACGAGGAACGAAACTTGTTTTGAGCTAAGAGAAGATTTTCTTGAGACAAGTTAGTAACGCAAACGTGTTCTATTTAATACGAGGAATTTTAAAGACGAGGGATTGGAGCAGCTGGCAGCGATAAGGATCCGCGGAGATCGTGTGCATTTGTTTGCTGGACTTGAGGTGAGAGAGAAGCTTTCCAAAGACACCGTGGTATTTAGGTGATATATTAGGACGTTTCGGATCATCTCAAAGATCGGAACATAGTGGTTCGGAGTCAGTAGTATAGTGGCAATTGTTGTGTTGTGTGGCCACTTATACGAAGGAGACAAAGACCACATTGTTGTTGTGTGATGAATTTGTATGTGGATGATGTGAAATAGCATGCTTATGTTTATTTGTTTAATTATGCATGATGATATTTAAATTGTTGATTAATATGAGTAGCATGTTGATGGACGTCTGTTATGTCCTGAAAATGAAAATGAAATGAATAAGTTTGTGAAGTAAAAGACACAAAGAGAAAGATGTAACCCCCTGTTTGGCCTAAGTCCTTATGGAATAAGGCAGCCCTGATAAGACATTAAGAGAAGAACTAATGATGAAAGATATGAGACTGATTGGAAAAGAGATATGTGCTGAGAAAGAGATAAAGAATTAAGATTGGGGAAAGACATGACAATAATGATGAGGATGAGCTGGAGCTGGGGAAAGTAATGTTGTTGTTGTTTATCGGGATGAGATGTGATCTGAGTGGAGCTTAGCTCCTTTGTCGATGTTGTTGGAATGAGACTTGTGTTGAGTTGAGCTTGCTCCTCCACTAGTGCTCATTGAATTGAGATTTTTAGAAAGGTTTGGGAAATGAGATTTTTAGAAAATTTTGTGAAATGAGATTTTTAGAAATTTCGTGAAATGAGATTTTTAGAAATGTTTGTGAAATGAGATTTTGAGAAAATTTACGAAACATGATTTTGAGAAAGTTTACGAAACAAGATTTCGAGAAAGTTTACTAAACAAGATTTTGAGAAAGTTGGTGAAACAAGATTTTGAGAAACCGTGTGAAACGAGATTTTTGAGAAAAGTGTGTGAAATGAGATTTTGAGAAAATTCATGAAATGTTACTTTGAGAAAAGTTTATGAAATGATATTTTGGGAAAGTTTATGAAATGACATTTTGAGAATGTTATGAAATGAGATTTGAGAGAGAGTCTATGACATGAGATGTTGAGACGTTGAGAAAGATTGTGAAATGAGATATTGACATGTTGAGAACAAATGTGAAGAGAGATGTTGAGAAAGTTTATGAGATGAGATGCAAGTTGTTGATGCGATCCCAGCTCTGTGCTATGTTGAGAAAGGATAAAGAAAAATGATGTTTCAAAGATTAGCGGTCGGGACTCGTTGAATGGATGCACTAAGGATGAGTCGACCATAGGATAATAATTAAACACTAAAACTCTTTAAAAGACATTAACGAATGCGAATGCGGTGAGCTATGAGTGTAATATCGAAGTAGTGGAGAGGAAGGTACCATGGGTATCAGGGATACTCAGGTGGAGATTGCATTAGGGGAGGACGATAATGGTGAAATGTCAAGAAGTCTTGGGTACTTTCTAGGCAGAACGAACTCCACATGTGGTATACGAACGTGGTAGGGGTTGGGTCCAAAGCCGTGGTAAGTTCTGCAGCGCAACTAGAACTAGTACTGACGCCCCCTAGATTGCAAATCCTGAACAGTGAGAGGGACTGGAGTGGGGCATCTTGATTTGCCACTGTACCCAATTTTTTTCTACAGTGTGCCTTGATATTATATGATATGATTCGATTTGATTTGGGACTGTACCCGAGTTTTCTACAGTTCTCCTGGCTTGGAGCCATTTGATTGTTGTGACAGTTGTCGTGCCCGCACGGTAAAGGTCGTGTACTCCTGTTTGCTTCCGACTAGGTTGGGTGGATGACCGAGGAGATGTAGATTTTATACGTGTGTGCTAACTGCGAAAGAAACGAGTACCTCGATGATATTTTAAATTCTCCAATCATCAATGGTTGTGATCCGATAAGACTTGATAAGAAAAGTTTAAAAGTAATAAAAGAATTGATAATCATACGATGTAAAGTCTCATGGAATGTTGATGACAAGAAATGAATTGAGAATGGAAAGCATGGAAGGACGAATGAAACCTTATGAAGAGGAAAGTGAATGAAAGTGAAAGATTTGCAAGTTGAGAATGAGAAAAGAATTGAGAAAGAAAGAATGATTATGTTGAAAAATGATAATAAGTTTGGCAAGATAATAATGACAATGATAATGATGATAATGATGATGATGATGATGATATACCTGAATGTTATGTTGTATGTATGTTGCTTGTTATGCCTGTATTGTCTTGATATCTTGCCTATTGTAAACCCACACCGTCGACGATGCGTCGTTCGGATCGCTTACTCTCTCCTGTTCGTTGGCATATCGGTGTTGCTGGTATCTCAACAGGCAGAAGGAGCATCGTTTTGAGATTACTACCAGGCGTCGTCAGGGAAGCGGCTGGAAACCCACACATTATGGATGGGTGTGGACGGGATGTACTCAGATGGTGATCGCGGATCCCGAGCACAAGCTGAGCGGATCGACAACGGGATCGTGTTTGGGAAGTGTCTCTGTGCTGAGATACAATAGTAATGAACCACCGTCACGGGATGAAGCTAAGGAGGAATCTGTGAAGCTGTTTGGAGTAGAGCTAAAGCCAAGATCCGAAGGAGAATCAGCAACGGAGGTAGCATCATCCTCCGGCACGAAGAAATTATCAGAATAGAAAAGGAAGCCGCATCCGGTTGTCCTCATTAAAAGGAATCGAAAGTAGTGTGTTCAGTTAAGATGACCTTAGTCTTTTCATGATTTAAATTTGTGGTTAGTGTTTGAGTCAAGGATTACCGAGCAAAGAACCATTTATGTAATTAAGCTATGTTTGAAGTCTGTATTGTGGAGTACTTTATTTTGGAAGATCAAACAATGTAATCTTTTGGGAATCGTCATGATGCTTTTGAAACAAGTCACATTGTGGAGATGAAAGTTTTATGTAAAGAACTGTTTTAGTAACAACTCAGTTTTCAGTAAAGGATTTTAAGAACAGGTTTACAAAAAAAAATAAAATTGGCCTCATTTTTGCAACTTTAATAAATAAAAGTTAGTTATTTTGGGTTACAAAAATCGGGCTATTACACACTCAACATAAATATATTATATATAAAGATAATTATTTCCTTAATAAACATTATTATATATATATACACACATATACATTAGGAAATAATTTCAATTACTTATATATATATTAGCTCAACATAATTGTATACACGTAACACTCCTTGAATATCATCTTACTTTATAAGAAACGTAATATGTTTATGATTACTTGGACTTGTTATTGTTGGAAAAAGATCTGAAAATAAGAATTTTCCCTTCCCTTGAAAATTCCTTTTCACAAACACTTGATTTAATTATGAAGTTGACTAATAAAAATCAGAGTTTGCGGAAACATAGTAAACTAATCACATTATACCCTCAAAATATATCAAGTGTAACAAGTCCATGGATACCAAATATGTATTATTTTGAAACCAAATTCATCTTATGATACCTCTTTAAAAAGGTTTTTCATATAAATACTATTCAAAATAGAGATGTTATAGAGGTGGTCACTGGTCCTCTGTCCAAACATTCATCTGGCTGGATCCTCCATATCTGCACAAAGGGTTCCCAACCCACACTTTCTACACTCTGCATGCACCTAAGGGACATCTCCCTTTACTGATTCTTGTGAAAGCTAGATGCACGATCAGACCTAATAAGGGCATGGGGGTTAGCTATACATATTCGCATAATCAAATGAGAATAAAACTAACATCCACAAGTCAACATGTAGCAAATCATGATGCATAATCATATGAGCACACCCGGTTAATCATAATAATTTTTTCAATGCAGGTGGCATGATGCATGATTTCCATCCACAACTGAGGCCTCTAACAAAGTCCATCTTGGACGTCCATCCAATACACCGTTGTGTTCCCGGATCACAGACATTCGTTCCCAGAACGTAATGCCAAACCATACTTGGATAAATAAGCATCACTCCCAGAGTGTGCATCACGTTCCCAAAACGTGTAGCAAACCATACTTGGAATATAAACAAGCACAACTCCTAGAGTGTGCATCACGTTCCCAAAACGTATCAAAGAAACCATGTCCCGGACAATGGCCACATTCCAAGAATGTGTCATCAAGTAGGTTGTAACATCCCAAATTTTAAACCAAAAGACGAATAAGTAAATAATAGTTGGAATAAAGGAAATAATGATAATAAACTACAAATAGTTATTTAAAATAAGTATTTTAACATTAGGAAAGGATAACAATAATAATAATGAGGTTAGAAAAGAAAGGAGCATTAAATTGAAGATAGTAACAGGCCAGAAAAATAGATAATTCGGTACTAAAACATAACAAAGGGTAGAAAATTAAAATAAAAGATTGAAGACTCAAAACACAATTCCCACCGTTGGATATGAAGGTATGATTTTTAGGAAGTTGCTCGTCAAGTTTTAGCAAGATCCGACGGTGAACGAAGAAGTTATGGTAATTTGAAGATAGGGGAAAAATAGAAGAAAAATAGAAAAGCAAACTAGCAGTATCTGATCATTATGCTCGAGTATTTTGGGTCAAAATACTCGAGTATTGACAGAAATACTCGATTATTCTGCGATCTGCAACATTAAAAACGCGTTTTGGGGCTGAAACCCCCCATTTCAACCCCTCTTTCTCTCTCTCCACACCCTTTCTGTCCTTCCTCCACCGACCTCCACCGCCGGACCACCCAAGGCCGCCGCCGCCAAGCCCTTCCTCCCCTCCAACCGTTCTCTCTCTCCTCCGGTCTCCTCCACCACATCCCTGTGCCTCCACCAACCGCCACGGTTAGTGACTCCTTGAGGCTGGAACAAACCGCCGCTCGTGGTCCAGCCACCATCAGTCCTCTTCTCTCTCTCCCGTGCTCTCTCTTGCGAGTTCCCTCTCCATCCAGTCGCGCATCACCATCTCCGTCCTAGCTGAAAAGAATCGCCGCCGCTCTCCTTTCCCTGGTTCGTGCAGACGCCACCACACCCCGCTGTGTTCCTCCTCTCCTCCCAGCCGCAACCAGCCACCAACGCCGCCTTTGGTTCTTGCGGTGTCTTTAACCAAGGAGGGTTCGAACCGAGCCGACGCCGTTATCGTCATCGGCCACAGTTGTGGGTTCGATCCAAACGGCCATCACCAACATAGTCGAGGAGTCAAACCGATCCCGGTCGTGTGAGCCGTAGTTTCCGCTGGTGGATTTGGACTAGTTCGACGTAAGCCGCAGCGGGATCCCCTCACCGAGCCGTAAGCCAGGTTCTAATAAAACCCTGAGGTAAGGGGTTCTTTACCTTACTTTAGGGAGTATTTTCTAATTAGTATATAATACTTGCTAAGAATATGTGGGTATGCTTATAACTGATTATTCGGTAATTAATTTAAATTAAATATAAAGTAAGAAAGTAAATAAAATGAACTATAAATTGATACCTGGAATTGAGTATGCAGGCTAAGTGCTATATGTTATCATGTATGTTTATTGGAAGAACATGAACTCTGGTTGTTAATTGTGAATGATTATAAATGATTATTGTTCTGTTTGTCTAGCTGAATTGTGATGTTTGTGTGCTAAATGTGTATCACATAATGAATTGAATAATAAATAAAAGAAGGAATCTATGTATGAGATGTATAACTAGAATGAGAACTAAGGAATTGAAAGAGTTAGAAATGTCATTGCATAAACTTAGGGACTTGAAAATATAAAGTGTAAAAATTGTTGTGTATGCTTGTATGATAAATGTGTGTTAAATGACTAATGAGATAACAAGTAATAATGAAGAGAAAAGGAAAATTATAAAGAAATTAAAGAAGAGGAAAGATAATAAATGAAAAGATTAACTAAATAAGATAACTGGAATGAGGTTGAGAATAGTAAAAGGACACTTGTCACAGGTTAGGTCGGAAGGACCTGGTCGTGAGACCCTGTGGCCAATTGATAAAAGATTAATAAAAGAATGGGCCGATGCAGGTTAGATCGTGGGATCTGGTCGTAAGACCCTGTGGCCAACGCAGGTTAGATAGTATGATCTGGTCATGAGAACCTATGACGCAGGTTAGGTCGAAAGATCTGGTCGTGAGACCCTGTGACATAGGTTAGGTCATATGAATCTGGTTGTTAGACCCTGTGGATAGATAATAAAGAGTTGCCTGGTGTAGGTTAGGTCGTTGGGCGTGGTCGTTATACCCTGTGACCAGCTAAATGAAAGGAATGGGTGATAAAGAATATTTTGGTGCAGGTTAGGTCGGTGGGCCTGGTCGTGAGACCCTGTAGCCAAATTAATAAAAAGAAAGAAGTACAGAATAAATAAAAAGTGTAATAGCCCGATTTTCGTAACTCGAAATAACTATCTTTTATCAATTTTATATTGCAGAAATTAGGCCAATTTTTTTTTTAAAAACATTGTCGGAGTGTTTGGAAACATATCTGAGAAGTTCTTGAGGTTCTTCAACACTCTCTTTCGAAAACCGAGTTGTTACGAAGATCGTCCTTTTCCTAAAACGTTCGTTTTCATAAAAGAAATTGATTCAAAATTATCTTAACAGATTTCAAATACTTTACATGAATTTACCTTTGAATAAAGATGTGCTCCACATGTCAGATTAAAAACTTAGCTCAATTACATAATGGCTCATGGCTTCGGTAATCCTTGATTCAACAATCATCACAACCTAACCTAACCACACTACCTTAAACTATCTTATTGAAAACAATTTGGGTGAGGTTCCTTCTTCTTCTTGCGTCCTCTCGTTGCTTTCAGAGATGATGCCTTCCTTGTTGTGATTCCCTCCTTGCTAGTAAATTACGACTCTGCTCCATTGAGAGTGGTAGAGTTCCCTCAATACTCATGCCAAATCTTTTCTTTGTAGTTCCTATAACCTCGTACGGTGACTTCCATCCGATACTCCATCTTCCCGTTGAGATACCAGCAGCACCGATATGCCAACGAACAGGAGAGAGTAAGCATTCCGAACGACGGATCGTCGACGGTGTGGGATTATGCTAGGCAAAATAATAGGACCATACAAGCATACTATATAACACACAGGCACACAACAATCAAACATATCATTATCATTATTATCCTCTTTTATGCATTTCTCATGAGTATGCTTTCTTTCTTTCTTTCTTTCATTCCTTTACTCCCCTTAATTTCTCATTTTCTTTTCATCCAGTCTTATCAATTTACCCTTTTTAACGTTTGGGAAAATACCATACATCATCAGGATATTCACTTCGTTCTCGTCTATCACTCACGTCTACATCTCCTCGGTCATCCACCCAACCTAGTCGGAAGCAAACAGGAGTATAGGACCTTTACCACGCGGGCACGACAGCTGTCACAACATGTAATGGTCCCAGACCAGGAGGATCTCGTCCTCAAATCATATCAATAATATCAAGGCTCACTGTCCACGCAGTGGCAAACATAATGCCCCGTTCCAGTCCCTCTCACTGTTTTCGATTTGCAATCTAGGGGGCGACAGTATGTTTCTAGTGGGCCCACAGAACTTGCCACGACATTAGACCTAGTCCCCACCACGTTAGTGCGCCACATGTGGAGTTCGTTCTGCCTAGAAACACACTCTAGACTTCTTGACGTTTCACCGTCATCGTCCTCCCCTAATGGAATCTCCTCCTAAGTATCCGAAGATACCTATGGTTCCTTCCTCTCCACTACTTCGCACTCTCATAACTCACCGTGTATGTCTTTTAAGTCTTTTATCTTTTAATTATCCTAAGGTCGGCCCGTCCTTCGTGAAACCCTTCAACGAGTCCCGACCACTAACTTTGCACAACCTTTCTCTCATCATATCTCACATAGCACAGAGCTGGGATCACATCACGATTTCCAATCTCATCTCTCAAACTTTCTAAACATACTCCATTTCTCACAAACATCTCATTTCAACATCTTTTCTCAAAACAATCTTTTCACAACTTTCTCAAAACAATCTTTCAAAAAAGGGTATCATTATCATTATTATCCTCTTTTATGCATTTCTCATGAGTATTCTTTACACAACAATCAAACATATCATAATCATTATTATCCTCTTTTATGCATTTCTCATGAGTATTCTTTCTTTCTTTCATTCCTTTACTCCCCTTAATTTCTCATTTTCTTTTCATCCAGTCTTATCAATTTACCCTTTTTAACGCTTTGGGGAAAATACCATACATCATCAGGATATTCACTTCGTTCTCGTCTATCACTCACGTGTACATCTCCTCGGTCATCCACCCAACCTAGTCGGAAGCAAACAGGAGTATAGGACCTTTACCACGCGGGCACGACAGCTGTCACAACACATAATGGTCCCAGACCAGGAGGATCTCGTCCTCAAATCATATCAATAATATAAAGGCTCACTGTCCACGCAGTGGCAAACACAATGCCCTGTTCCAGTCCCTCTCACTGTTCTCGATTAGCAATCTAGGGGGCGACAGTATGTTTCTAGTGGGCCCGCAGAACTTGCCACGACATTAGACCTAGTCCCCACCACGTTAGTGCGCCACATGTGGAGTTCGTTCTGCCTAGAAACACACTCTAGACTTCTTGACGTTTCACCGTCATCGTCCTCCCCTAATGCAATCTCCTCCTAAGTATCCGAAGATACCTATGGTTACTTCCTCTCCACTACTTCGCACTCTCATAACTCACCGTGTATGTATTTCAAGTCTTTTATCTTTTAATTATCCTAAGGTCGGCCCGTCCTTCGTGAAACCCTTCAACGAGTCTCGACCACTAACATTGTACAGCCTTTCTCTCATCATATCTCACATAGCACAGAGCTGGGATCACATCACGATTTCCAGTATCATCTCTCAAACTTTCTCAACATACTCCATTTCTCACAAACATCTCATTTCAACATCTTTTCTCAAAACAATCTTTTCACAACTTTCTCAAAACAATCTTTCAAAATATCATTTCTCAAAATCTCCTTTCACAGACTTTCACAAAATATGGTTCTCACAAACTTTTTCATAAAATGTCATTTCATGAAACTTTCTCAAAAAATCTGGTTTCACCTCTTCTGAAAATTTCCTTTCAAAACCTTTCGAAAAATCTTTTCTCAAGCTTCTAAAAATCTCTTTTCAAAAACTCTCATAAAATCCATTTCCAAAACTTTTCTGAGAATACTATTTATAAGGAATCTCTCTTCAAAAAGGATGTTTATTAAAACAAGGTTTTCCAAACATTTTTCCAGAAATAAGATTTCATAAAATCCTTTCAAAAATACATTTTCACAAACCTCGTCAAAAATTTCCTTTCGAAAACATTTTTCACAAATCCATTTTTGCTGAGCGCTAATGGAGGAGCAAGCTCAACTCAACACTAGTTCCCAGACTAAAACCAAAAAAACAAAAGGAGCCCAGCTCCGCTCACATCACATCTCATATCCACATTCACATCACTCTTCCCTGCTGTGGCTCGTTCTCAACATTATCATTCAATCTTTTCCCAATCTCAAATCTTTCCTTATTTTTCAACACATCCCTTATTCTCACATCTCTTAGCATTCTTACTTTCTCTTCTTTTATTTACTTCTCTCAAGTTTCTTATTTCTTTTCCAACTTCAGGACGTAACAGACGCCCATCAGCATATTACTCATTTCATTAACAGCAATAATTAACATAAGGCATAATAAATATATAAAAGCATACTATCATTCACACAAACATCACACAACAATGTGGTCTTCGTCACCTTCGTATAAGTGGCCACACAATCAAACAATTGCCACTTATACTACTGACTCTAACCACTTAGTTCCGATCTTTGAGATGATATGGAACTTCCTAATAAATCACCTAACTACCACGGTGTCTTAGGAAAGCTTCTCTCTCACCTGAGGTCCAGCAATGTAATGCGTACCGTCTCCTCGAATCCGTTCTATTGCCGGCTGCCCCAATCCTTCGTCTTTAAGATTCCTCGTACTAAATAAGATATGTTTAGGTTATTAACTTATATTATAAATATCTTTTTCATAACTTAGACATCTCTCATTCCTCGTCAAAACTTAAAACATAATCGTCTACTCTTATGTAACCCTAATATTTTCTAATACCTTAAGTGCGTCAAAAACCATTTGAAAACGTCATATAAAATAATTTAAACCATTTAGTTAGGTTGTTGGTCCGTCGTGGACAGCAAAAGGTTATTTCAAAAATCATTTTGATAAAAACCCCGAAAACATCGTAAATACACTTTTCGTTTTAAACAACTTCTTTATTCGAAATTAACATTTTAAAACTCAAGTCCTTATCACAACACAACTTTGGACAGCCATGAACATAATTTAAAAATCTCAATTAAATCAAATAGAATTGTTTTACAATTAATTAATTCCAAAACCGATTACACTTTCACATATTTTTCAAACATCAACTACACATAAACAACAAGCGACACTTCACCAAGCATATAATCAATCATCAAGATAGTTGTATAACTCACAAATAGTTCATAACACAAACACTTAGGCGTTCATGCATTAAACCAAGCTACAACCCATTTGCTTTAAACAACTGGATTCTTTTCAAAAGTCATTGTGTGAAATTATTTTCATGCATCTAAATTTCCTAGACTTATTTAAACTATATGCCCGAATGCAATCAAGGAAAGCAAGTCAATCATCACAAATTTGAATCACATAAATCAATTTGATTCCTTTCTATACTTAAACTCCATTTTCTTTTTCATGGGACTAATTTATTTATTCTCCCTTTAACCGAATTCACACACAAGCACAATTAAACTCAAAACTTTTCCAAAACCATTTAATTCATTTATTTCCTTTTATTTTTAATAAGGAACCGATTAGAAAATAAATATTCACAACATGATTTTAAACACATTAATTTAACAATAATTTTCAAGACACACTTATTACTCTAAATCAATTCATGAGAAAAAGGATCCTAGTCTACTTATCATCCTAGGCCGAATCTCATCATAACAAAGGCAATGGTTTTAAGTTCATTTTTCAACATGCAAAAGCATCAAAATCATGCATGTCTCCCTTATGAAAATCAAACATGACTTCTTGATTTCTAAGCCTAGACCGAATACCTCATCACCAAAAATTGAGTTGCAACATCATAAATCAAGACCAAAAAATCATTTTTCAAAAACTCATTTCTCGATTTCTTTGTGAAACCGTGAGGTTCATGAAAAATAAAGTACTTTTTTACTTAAAATCACATGCATGCCTCTATATTTTATAGATCAAATTATGAAATCAAGCATGATATAACAAAACTTTTTAAAGATTAAAGCAAAGACCAAGACATCTCCAAAGATCAAAGTAAAAATCAAAGCTTCATCAACATCAAATCAAAACCAAACCACTTCAATAACTCAAATCAACTTTTAAAGGCATAAAATTAACATGCAATGACCTAGATCAAATAAAAAGCATCAAGACCTAATTTCCTACCCATGGCCGAATTATAGGGTCTAGGATCTAGTGTTTATTAGCTCATTCATCCTTTAAAATTCAAGATCAAGATGTAAACAAGACATGCATGTACTTAATTTATCAAGATCATCCTCAAATTAACATGCAACCGAAAGGTCTTAACTTTATTACCAACCAAATTTAGATCTCACATTTGTTCATCAAATAAACTCATAAATACATCATGACTCACGGTTTTAAGAAGGAAAATTCAACATGCAAAGAAACATACTTCATTCTTCACAAAAATCTCATCAAACCTTTAGACTTTGAAGATTTAGTTTGAAAAGCTTTAGGATCTCTTAGGAAAACTTCAAACGAGTTAGGAAGTCCATTGATTAGATGTTTACAAATTTTTTCAAGCTTTGAGAAATTATCATGTGAAGAGATACACTTTAAACTTTGCAAGAATCTCCAAAACTTTTTAGATCTTTAAGATTTATTTTGAAAAACTTCAAGATCCTTCATGAAGACCTTAAACGAGTTATGGAGTCCGGTAGTTAGACGTTTTTAAGTTATTTTTAGCTTAGAACATTCATGATCAAGTACAAACACACTTGTACTTCATCATTTAGACTTGGAAAATTAACAAGCAAAGAAAAAGGATAAGAAAAATTACAAGATCAAAAGAAAGTCTAACTATTACAATTTCCTTTACTTTCATCCGAAATACCCACCAAGGAAAAGGGTTGGTCTCCTAGCTTTTTAGGTCTTGGTTCTTCAAGAAAGGTCTTAGGTCTTTGGCTTGGTTTCTCCTTCTTCTTTCTCCTTCCTTGTTCACGGATTCTCTTCTTTTTCTTTAGGTGTTCAGAGCTTTGATTTTGCTCTTCAACAAATGTGTTTGGAAAAGGAAAAGAAGTGAAGGAAATGAAGGGTAGAAATGAAGAAATGCAGTGGTCATCCCTTCACCCATTCGGCCATATATAGACAAGGACTAAAGCATGGGACTTTTCCTCTTTTGTCCTCAATTAATTCGGCTATGGTGCAAGTGGGAGGGATAGTTTTGGCAACTCAAAACTTTGCATGGGTGGTGTTTAGCAAAATTAAGGGGACAATGTAGGGAACATAAGGTACTTAGGGTCATTCTAGGCTTTAAGACTTTTTGGTCCTCCATTAGGGTTTCTTCTATCTAGTTAGGATTTAGTTAGGGACTTAGTTAGGATTTGGTTCTTTTGGTTACAACTTAGGAAAATTATAAGCTCCCTTCTATACATACACACACGGCACATACTCATGCACAGACATATCATACATTCATGCATTTATCATCATATACTTTTCACTAATTAAATTTCACATGATCCTAGGCATACATACATATATACAAAACCGAATATACATATGCATATACACATATAAAATAAATTATTCATACATATGAATCACAATAACACCCAAAAATATCAAACACACATTTTTAGAAATCAAATCACCCTTTCATTAAATAATTTCTTATGGAAGAATTCAATATTCCTTTAGAAGAATTTCAGTCATATAATCATTTCCAAAAATCAACTTTAAAAATCATAATACTATTTCTTGAAAAATCATTCTTTTAAAATCACTCATTACTTTAAAAACGTGAGTTAAGAAATTTATTTAAGAAAATACTCTTTCCAAAAATACTTTTCGCAAAAACAAATCTCTTTAGTATTTTAAATTAATACAAGGAATTTGCGGGGTGTTACAAAAAGAAAGAAAGAGAAGAAAAAAATAAAAATATAAAAAGAAAGAAATAAATAGAGAAGGCAAGATTATAAGACAATATGATGTGAGTGAGAGAAAAGAGAAATCAACAGTGCATGAAAAAGATAAAAGAGCGAAAGATATGGGTTTAAGAGTGGCTAAGGGAACTCCTGTTTAAGAGTTCCCTTTAGAAGAATTTCAGTCATATAATCATTTCCAAAAATCAACTTTAAAAATCATAATACTATTTCTTGAAAAATCATTCTTTTAAAATCACTCATTACTTTAAAAACGTGAGTTAAGAAATTTATTTAAGAAAATACTCTTTCCAAAAATACTTTTCGCAAAAACAAATCTCTTTAGTATTTTAAATTAATACGAGGAATTTGCGGGGTGTTACAAAAAGAAAGAAAGAGAAGAAAAAAATAAAAATATAAAAAGAAAGAAATAAATAGAGAAGGCAAGATTATAAGACAATATGATGTGAGTGAGAGAAAAGAGAAATCAACAGTGCATGAAAAAGATAAAAGAGCGAAAGATATGGGTTTAAGAGTGGCTAAGGGAACTCCTGTTTGTGTGTGATGCATGCTTGGCTTGATGATTCAAAATATGTGTTAAGTGCTAAATGTGTTTGACTTAGTAGGTCATTATGTTTAGTTAGGAACTACTTTCTACTTCATGTGTAAAGCTCACCCTTACAACCATTTTTCAGGTTTTGAGCTTGGAGCTTACACAGTTTCTGGCCGAGCAGGTTGAACCTCCACTACGTGGAGTATCCGTTTATTATTTATGAGTGGACTGCAGTTTTAAATATGTTAAAAACTTTTATTTTGTAATTTAAAGATATGTATTAGTTGTACGCCCCTATTTGAGATATTTGGGGCATTAGGATCTGTTTCTGGATAATTTTATATCATTTTATGTTTTAAAAGTTTGCTGGACTAAACAGGTTAAGCAGGTACAGAGTTGAAAATTTTGGGAAAGTCCGAAAAAAAAAAGGAAACTCTGTCCGTTTTTCCGGAAAAATATTCTTAAGTATTTTAATTTAAAAAGAAATTTTCAACTACCAATTTTTATAAAATCCTACATTAACTAAATATTTGTGAGGGTGTTACATTATGGTATCAGAGCAGTTTTTCCTCGGCCTTTGGAGTTTGAACTCATAACTCCTATGGTTTACTCAGCAAGCGAGTAACCAATAGATAGAGTCAAGTCTTATGTTAACTAGCTAGATAGATAAATATAGATGCATACAGGTAAGTACGCTTAGTTGAGTATGCACTCATTCCTATATATATATATATGTATATATATGTGCCTAAACTTGTTTTATTTTCAGAATCAGACCTCATGGCACGGAGGCGTGCTGATAATGACAGGATTGCCCAGATTCTGGAAAATCTAGTTCAGCAAAACTAGAATCAGGCGGAAGCAGTTACTGCTGCTGCAAATGCAGCTGCAGCAGCGGTAGCAGCAATAAATCAATATGCCCAGGCACGTCCAGCTCTAGCCGAAATTGATTGGCTTGCACGATTTAGGAAAAACGGACTGCCTAGGTTCGAAGGAGGTTATAATCCGGATGAAGCTCAGGGATGGCTTCAAGAATTGGAGAAGATTTTCTGCACAATGTCGCCACTCGTTGAGCAGAAAGTCCCCTTGGCAACATATATGCTCAGTGGATAAGCATAATATTGGTGGGAGCATCAGAGAAGGAGTTTAGAAGCAGCCAATCAGATGATCACTTGGGATCTATTTAAGACCCGCTTCCTTGGGAAGTATTTTCCTGAGGATGTTAGAAGGGAAAAGGATCTACTATTTCTTAAGCTGGAACAGGGGAGTCTGAGTGTCGGTGAATATGCGACACAATTCGAGGATTTGATTCGGTACTCCAGTGGTTACAGAGATGCAGATGAGCGAGCTAAATGCATAAAGTTTGAATCTGTTCTCCGGGAGGATATTCGACTTGCTTTCGAATACCAGAATATTTTAGATCTCTCTCATCTGGTAAATGTGGCGAGCACTTATGAGAAAGGGCTCAAGAGGAAGGCGGATGCAGATCGGAACAAAATAATGCATGGATCAGAAGGTTCCAGCAGAGGCAAGGAACTGGCCCAGGAACCTGACCCATACACTAACATTGGCGCCGAAGCAGTGGCTCCGGAAGCTGCAAACCCGAATATGGATGCCCCGAGAACTAGGCCACCATGTCCACATTGTGGAAAGTTCCATAACCGTAAATGTTGGATGTTTGGGCAGCATAGGCGGGAAGGTCTGTAACATCCTCACTTTTAATAGTTAATTTTAGTTTTTATTAAAATCAGAGTATGAAAATTCTTTTTAACTTTTTATTTCCTTTGAAAAGTTTTAAGAAAATCCGGCAGAGTTTCCTCTGTTTTTCGGACTTCCCAAAAATTCTCTTCTTAAAACCTGTCAGTCCAGAATTATTTAAAAAGAGAAACAAGAGAAACAACCAGCAGCATGGGAGTTGGCTATTGAGAAATTGGCCAAGTCTACAACTGGGTTTGTGGAAGAGACGAGGCAGAATTTCAAGAATCAGGGAGCCAGTATCCGCAATCTGGAGGTCCAGGTTGGTCAGATAGCCAAGCAACTTTCAGAGAGGCCACAGGGTTCATTTCCTAGCGACACCATCACGAACCCAAAGGAGCACTGTAAGGCAATTACCCTAAGGAGTGGCAAGTCGTTAGAGGAGCCACTTCCAAAGGGAAAGGAGGTGATTTCTGAAACTGCAATGGAGCCTCAAAAAGCACCTGAAGTACAACCTCCTGAATCAGAAACATCAGCTGGACTAGGAAGTCAGAAAAAGGAGGTGATTCCAAAAGCTGGAGCACGAGTTCCGTTTCCCCAGCGGTTGAAGAAAGAGGAGACACAAAAGCAATTTGCAAAGTTTATGGAGGTTTTCAAACGCCTCCAAATAAACATCCCATTCGCAGAGGCGTTGGAGCAGATGCCTACTTATGCAAAGTTCATGAAGGAACTCCTCACAAATAAGAGGCGGATGCAGGATGATGAGACAGTTCTCCTCACTGAAGAATGCAGTGCTATATTGCAAAAGAAGTTGCCTCAGAAATTGAAGGATCCAGGTAGCTTCACTATTCCTTGCAACATTGGAGGATTCGACATTGGTAAAGCCCTGTGTGACTTGGGGGCAAGCATCAACCTCATGCCCTTATCCATTTTCAAGAAGCTGGGGATAGGTGAGGTGAAGCCAACCTTGATGTGTCTGCAGTTGGCTGACCGTTCAGTGAAGAGGCCATATGGGAAGGTGGAGGATGTCCTTGTCAAAGTGGACAAGTTCATTTTCCCCGCAGATTTTGTCATATTGGATATGGAGGAGGATTCTGACATTCCTCTCCTCCTTGGTAGGCCTTTCTTGGCTACTGGGCGAGCGTTGATTGATGTGCAACAAGGGGAGTTGAAACTCAGGGTCCATGAAGAAGAAGTCTCTTTTAATGTGTACCGTTCGATGAAGAGCCCTATGGGAGATTCACAGTGCTTTGCAGTGGACGTGATAGATACTATGGTCACATCCGCCTTTGAAAGGAATGGGCTCAGAGACGTGGTGGAAGCAGCTCTGGTACTGGGGAGCTGTGGAGATGAAGAGGTAGATGCTGTGGTGTCCCAATTGGATGCACCAGAGGCTTTCGCAAGGACAGATCAGCTGAAGGCACTGATGCCAGACAACAAGGAGGCACGAGCTGTGCCCGAATTGAAAACACTACCCTCCACCCTCAGGTACGCATTCTTAGATGATACTAAACTTTTTCCTGTTATAATAAGTAGTTCCTTAACCGAACTTGAAAGTAATAGATTAATTAGGTTGTTAAGGCACTACAAAAATGCTTTAGGATGGACTGTGTCTGACTTGAAGGGTATCAACCCGAGCTTTTGCATGCATAAAATTCTCTTGGAGGAGGATTTTAAGCCGGTCAGGCAACCTCAACGAAGACTTAATCCCACTCTCCAAGAGGTAGTCCGGAAAGAGGTGGTAAAACTTTTAGATGCTGGCATAATTTACCCCATCTCTGACAGCGCCTGGGTTAGCCCGGTGCAAGTGGTGCCTAAAAAAGGGGGGTTAACAGTGATAAAATCTGAAAATAATGAATTAATCCCCACTAGGACGGTCACCGGGTGGCGAGTGTGCATTGACTATAGGAGATTGAATAATGCCACCCGGAAAGACCACTTCCCTCTCCCATTCATGGACCAAATGTTGGAGCGATTAGCTGGACACGCATATTACTGTTTTCTAGATGGCTATTCGGGTTACAACCAAATCTGTGTTGACCCGATAGACCAAGAAAAGACGGCCTTTACATGCCCCTTTGGAGTTTTTGCCTACAGGAGAATGCCCTTTGGGCTTTGCAATGCACCAGCAACTTTTCAAAGGTGCATACTTTCCATTTTCTCTGACATCGTTGAAAACTGCATAGAGGTATTCATGGACGACTTTTCGGTCTACGGGTCAACCTTTGATGCATGCTTGGCTAATCTTGAAAAGGTTTTGAATAGATGCACTGAAACCAATTTGGTCCTGAATTGGGAGAAGTGTCAGTTTATGGTCAGGGAAGGCATTGTGTTGGGGCACAAAATTTCTGAAAAAGGGATTGAGGTAGATAAGGCCAAAATTGATGTAATAAAGAACTTGCCTCATCCAGTAAATACAAAAGGGGTTAGGAGTTTTCTTGGGCACGCCGGTTTTTACCGGCGCTTTATAAAAGATTTTTCAAAGATTGCAAAACCCCTATGTAATTTACTGGAAAAAGATTCTGAATTTCTGTTTGATGAGGAGTGTAAGAAATCTTTTGCCATCCTCAAGGACAAATTGGTAACAGCATCCATTGTGGTCGCTCCTGATTGGCGTAAACCTTTTGAACTGATGTGTGATGCGAGTGATCACGCAGTGGGTGCTGTACTAGGCCAAAGGATAGATAAAGTTTTCCACACTATATATTATGCTAGTCGTGTGTTGAATAGTGCCCAAGTCAACTATACGACTACAGAAAAAGAGTTGTTGGCTGTTGTGTTTGCTGTGGACAAATTTAGAGCCTACCTCATAGGCTCTAAAGTTGTGATTTATACTGATCATGCAGCATTAAGGCACCTTTTGGCTAAGCAGGATGCTAAGCCAAGGCTGATCAGGTGGATCCTGCTCTTGCAGGAGTTTGACTTAGAGATTAAGGACAAAAAGGGGGTGGAAAATGTTATAGCCGATCACTTATCTAGGATCTCCCTTAGTATTGAAAACAAAGACAAACAGGTAGAAATAACTGAAAACTTTCCTGATGAATACCTTTTTGCTACATCCGCCTTGCCTTGGTATGCCGATTTGGCAAATTATTTGGCAGCAAAGGTTATTCCGAAAGATCTAACTTGGCAACAAAGGAAGAAGTTTTTACATGACGCTAAGTTTTATCTTTGGGATGAGCCGTTTTTATTCAAAAGGAGTGCGGATGGAGTAATTAGGCGTTGTGTTTCAGAGGAAGAGATTCCTGAGATTCTTTGGCATTGTCATGATTCACATTATGCTGGTCATTATAGCAGCGAAAAAACTGCATTAAGAGTTTTGCAAAGTGGGTATTTTTGGCCTACAATTTTTAAGGATGCTAGAAACCACGCAATGAATTGTGATAAGTGTCAAAGGTCTGGGAACATTTCCAGAAAAGATGAGATGCCACTGCAGGGAATTTTGGAAGTTGAAGTTTTTGATGTGTGGGGCATAGATTTTATGGGCCCCTTTCCCCCTTCTTATAATAATAGATATATTCTTGTGGGGGTGGACTATGTTTCAAAGTGGGTGGAGGCGATTCCCACTGTCACCAATGATTCTGCTGTAGTTGTGAACTTTTTAAGAAAATATATTTTCAGCAGGTTTGGAGTGCCAAGGGTGCTCATTAGTGACGGTGGAAGCCATTTCTGTAATCAGGTTATGGAAAAAGCTTTAACCAAATATGGGGTTCGCCACAAGGTGGCTACTCCATACCACCCACAGACCAGTGGACAGGTGGAGGTGTCCAACAGGTCTTTAAAGAGAATTCTGGAGAAAACAGTCAACAGTAGCAGGCAAGATTGGTCTAGGAAATTAGACGACGCTCTCTGGGCGTATAGGACTGCTTTTAAGGCACCCATTGGGATGTCGCCTTTCCAGTTGGTTTATGGAAAGAGTTGCCATTTGCCTGTGGAGCTACTTCACAAGGCATACTGGGCAACGAGGTTTTTAAATTTGGAAATACAACCTGCTGCTGATAGAAGGTTGTTGCAGCTCACTGAACTTGATGAGTTCAGAGAGCAGGCATACAACACTTCTAAGAAATTTAAATAACAGACAAAAAAATGGCATGATAAGAAAATAATTAAGAAGAGTTTTGAACCTGGTCAACATGTCTTGCTATTTAACTCTAGGCTTAAGCTTTTCCCAGGAAAGCTTAAATCTAGATGGTCTGGTCCCTTTGTGGTTTTGCAGGTGATGCCAGGAGGAGCTGTGGAGGTTAAAAACCCCAACAATGGAAATGTGTTCAAAGTGAATGGACAGAGGCTCAAGATATATCATGGTGGCGAAATATCAAGGAGCCCTTCCCAAGTGGAGCTCCGTGATCCTTGATCTCAATAAGTGCCAATCGTCAGGCTCGGGACGTTAAACAAGCGCTTGCTGGGAGGTAACCCAGTGGTAAGTAGTTTCTTTTTCTTTTCGTGTAGGATTTTATTAATTTACAAAATTAAATATAAAAAAAAATATAAAAAAAAAATAATATAAAAAAAAAAAGTGTACAGGTTTGATGACCTCGCCTAGGCGTGATTATTTCTCGCCCAGGCGAGGTGGGGTGCAGCTGGGTTGAAGGGGGTCAATTAACTAAATCGTGCAAAGTGGCAAACCCGTGAAAAACTCGCCCAGGCGAGCATAAATTTCGCCCAGGCGAGGTGGGGTGCAAGGGGGTTCAAAGTCAAATTCGTGTAAGAATGGAAAAATTGGGAACCCGTGAAAAACCCGCCCAGGCGGGAGGAAAATTCGCCCAGGCGGATGTTTGGGTCTGTATGCCTCGTGAAAAATTAAGGGACTCGCCCAGGCGAGCCATGACCCTCGCCCAGGCGAGTGGCGATATAAAAAAAAAGGAAAGGGGTGGGTTTCGAACCCACCATCCTTTCTCCTTCTCAGCCACTTCTTCCTCCCTCCTCAACCCTAAAACCAGTCCACATCTCCCAAATCCATCACTCTCTTCCACCTTCTCCACCACATTTCATTCTCACTTGCTTCTTCTCCTTCCTCCTTGTCGCCTGCTTGAGGGTTTTGTTTCTCTCTCACTCCAATTCGGGTTCCTCTATCTCTTTACTAGGGCGCCGAATTTTTCACTCTTTTTGTAGGTAAGAATGTTTCTTATCTTGTCTCCTCTATGAATTGTGGCTGAGTTTTTGTCTTGGGGTAGTGTTTGCACTAGATTTTCTCTTTTTAGGACTTTTAGTTCTAGTGCCCACAAGGTGTTTGTTGAATTGCCACTTAGGATTTCTGAACATAATGGCTTCCAGGGACAAGGGTAAGAAACATAGGCTTGCTAGTAGCTCTAGTCGGTCCTATTCCAGAAATTTTGAACATCAATTGGCAAAAAAATTCTACACTGAAAGAGTGGTGGGAAAAGGTATTACCCCAGATACTAGTATTGAGGACATAAAGGGGGGCATTATGGTTGTTCCTGCGATTTACAACCCATTGATTCAATTAGATTGGTCAACTTTTACTCTCTCACCACCAGGCAACATGAGTAAGCCATTAATCTGGGAATTTTTTGCTCACGCACATTATCGTGAGCAACAAAATCCAGGATGTCACACGAGTTGGGTCCGGGGGGTTGAAATTGACTATAGTCAGCATGCGATTAACCGAGTTTTAGGATTACCTGATTCTGCTGAACCCACAGATTTCGTGCAATACTATCTTAGGGACACCCTTGATCCCCAGAGCTTGGATGATATCAAAAACACCCTCTTCTTGCCCAACAGAGATTGGAATCATGGTTCTAACAATACCGTTAAGCATGTGACAGCAAAATTCCTTCGCCCTGTCTCTCGTTTTTGGGCCCACTTTGTTATGCACAATTTGCATCCCCAGTCTCATGAGACCGATATCAAACCTTTTATCTTGCGGATTGTCTATGGGATTATGCGGGGTATGAGGGTTGATGCTGGATTTCTGATGTCAGAGTATATTTTCCATATGGCGCGGGAAAGCGACCCGGGCTCTTTTGGGTTGCCTGCGGTGATTACCAAGCTATGTTTAGACAAGGAGGTGGATTTGGGAGATGACCTGTTAGAAATTTCACCAGCCAAACGGATGAATTTTAAGGTTTATGCGCGATATGTGGATATTGCTAGGCGTGAGCTTGGTCACTGTGAGCCAATGCCTGCAGAGCTTCAGGTTCCAGCTGCTCCTCGGGGACGAGGGCGCGGCCGTGGTGGTGGTGATATGGCTGGGCTGACTAGTATGATGGAGCGGCTTTTGCGCAGGCAGAGCCGTCAAAATGAGTATTTCCAGCGCGAGATGCGCCGGAATCAGATAGTCCAGGATGCTTTGCGCTCGGTGACTGAGCAGATGAGTCTTCCTTTTCCATTGCCTCCATATTCTCAGGAGGATTTTCAGGTTTTGGATCAGAGTGATGAGGATGGCATGGATGAGGATGCTGATGCTGGTGGGGTTTTGTCTTAGTTGATTTAGGTTGTCATGTTACTCTGGAGACTTGTAATCAGACCTGTCGTACTTTTGTTTGTGCCCTGGTGTGGCATTTTTCTGTTTCCAGATATTGTGTCTGTTTTCGTTTATGTGTTGTGTTGACTTTAATCAATTTGTGTAGTCGGATTGCATTTGTCACAGGTGATATTTGGTGGTGTTTGATGCACCTTGGATTTAATTGGAGTGGCAGGTGTTAAGTTTGGGGGAGCATGTGTTTTCCCTTGATGTTCCAATTGCATTTTGAGAGGGAAGTGTTTCTTTGTCTCTTTTATTTTTATTTTATTTTTATTTTGTTGTTTAGGATTGGTGTGTTGCTTGAGGACAAGCTAACTTTTCAGTTTGGGGGAGTCCAACAAAATAAATAAAAACTTTTTCATGACTTGATGATTTCCCCTAGCTTTGTGTTAGTTATATCTTGGTAGAAGTAGGTGATTATTCTAGGCTTAGGATTTTTTTTCTCTTGATAGGTTTAGATGTCTGGTTTAGGAATGAAGCTCACTTCTCTAAAATAAACTGCTTGGATTGAATGTGTAATTCTTTTAAAAATTGGTTACTTGGGCAAACTCTTTGAGAATATGTGTTTAGCAAACTGACCTTACCTGTGAGATTTTGGGCTTATACACAAAAGGGGTAGTAATTGATAATTGATGACTGAATTTTTAAACCCCCATTTCTTTCATGAGTGTTTTCTCTTTTACTATGTGTTCTAGAACTTGACTTGTGACCTTCTCAAAATTGACAATTGATTACATGCATGAACATGATAAAGGCACTCAGGTTTGTGTTTTTGTGGCCTCCAACATATTGTTGAGACATAATGATCCCTTAGTTGCCCACTTTGAGCTTTGAGATTTAAGGATTTTCTTTGGTACCCTACATGAATTGAATATTTTGAGAAGTACCTTTGAAATTGTAAATGAGCAATTAAGTGGAATGTGTAAAAATGGTGAAAGTGTAAGTGCTGAAAATTTGTGTTTCTATTTCTCTTCTAAAAAAAAAATAATAAAAAAATTTGAAAAGAAGAAGAGAATAGAAATAGAAAAAAAAAAGAAAAAGAAAGAAAAGGAAAAATCAAGTGAATTGAGTTGTGATTGTGTAATTACCTTATTGCTCATTTCATAATTTAAAAGGGAAGTGTTGTGATTTCATTGATTAAGCCCTTTGTTTATCCTTTTATTCTTTTATCCCACCTAACACTTTTAGCCATGACCCCGTTACAACCAAATAAAGACCTTATGATTTGTGCATGTTTTCAATAAATTCAGTGGAGATGTAGGTCTATAGTCAAGCTTATGGTAACACATTGTGATTGTAGAACTTGAGTGCAAATTTTTAAACCTTGATACACATGAGAGAGATTTGTGAGTTGTGAGTTGTTTGCTAGCCACATTGTTCTTTTGGAGATTGCTCCTCTAACCAGTTTTGATTGGATTATCTATTTGTGAAGAAGAGTTTTGAAGAAAGTGAGTCAAGTTTCTTGATTGGATTGATTTATCTTGATAGAGGAAGTGTTCTTAAGTTGTGAATTTTTGTTTTACTTTTGCCTGGGACATGCAAAATGCTAAGTTTGGGGGAGTGATTTGAGCTCAATTTATGATGTTTTTGGATGAATTTTAACCCCTTTTTCTCAGTAATTTTGGCTTGTTTCTCAAGTATTTTAGGAAAAAGATGAAAATTTCGCTTACTACTGTGCTGAATGAGATCCGTGAGGATTTTGTATCAATTTGTTGTGAATTTCAGGTTTTAGAGGCTTAATTTGATGATTTATGGAAAAGAAGGAAAAAGCAAGCCTTGGAATCAGAAGTTCGGAGCAAAGCGATGAAAATCAGTGAAAAAGTGCAGGACTCACCCAGGCGAGGTTTTTACTCGCCCAGGCGAGTGGGGTTTGCTGTTTTAAAAAAATGGGTTTAAAGTTCTAAGTTTCTCAGTGAGAAACTCGCCCAGGCGAGCCTTATTCTCGCCTGGGCGAGTGTCGCAGATGTGCAGTTACGAATTTTCTATCTTTTAGGATTTTAAAGGGATTTGTTTTGATCCTTTTTTGGGGAGAAATATATGAGGATTGGTAATGAGGATGAACCAGGAGTTTGTTTTTTTGGAGGAACAGAGGGAGGTTTTTCAGGGCTTCTAGAAAAGAAGAAGATCAATTCTAGAGTGGTAATTATGAACTCTTCAATGTTTATCATCTCTTTTTCTTGTTTTTCTATTTTTATGAGTAGCTAAACCCGTTATTGGGAATGTAACAGATTCGCATGGATCCCAATTGATGTTTATGGAATAAATTGATGTATTTTTCATGTTTGATACCGTGTTTGAATATGTTCTTAGTTACTATTATGAAATTGATCAATTCATAATCATGGTTTTTCTATGTTAATAGGAATATTAATTTAGGAAATTGCCTAATATTCAACAACCCATGTGTGTAGGAATAGGAATAACTTCTACAAATTGGGTAATTCTTTTAATTTGATTGTTCTATAATTTTCATGATTAGGAATTGAGGCTCCACTTGAGGAATCAAGGGAGATCAATTCTTAAGAAACGAGTACGACCTAAGGAATTAGGCATTTTCTACCCTTGCAAATTGAATTCGGATTAAAGAAAATACATCGATTTAGAATTAAACATCTAGGGAGTCTGCGATGATGTTACGTTCCCTGCTTTTCCAAACATAAGTTTCAATCAGTTACATTTTTAATATTAATCTTAATTCAAATTTAAAATCCAACTTCCAATCAAACTTTTGTCACGTAATTTTCATCAACTAAGCTAATTAACTAAAATCGACTGCTCCTGGTGGAACGATATTTGGTCTTACCAATTATATTACTTGACGATCTGGTACACTTGCCAGAATCCCAACAATTAATCCCGAATTTTCCACGATTACAGCCTTGGATTAGTGGAGAACCACGCGTCAACCTACATGTTCATTCAATTTGCTTATAAATAGATGAATTTCTGAAGAATGGAGGGTTGATGCAACTGATTTCGTGTTGAGTGAGTGAATTAGGGTTTCTCTTTCTTCCAAAGAAATTCTCCCTTGTTACTGAGAGTGAGACTGAGAGCCATACACTATTGCAAAGCTTACATCTTGAGCTTTGTAAAGACACCAAGTTTGTGAGTTGAGGGTTCGTGTGGAAGGAGAAATCAACTTGGGAAGTTGGAAGTTGAAGTCTGAGTTCTTGGTCATTCCTGTTCTGGAAGCTGGATTTCAGCCTTGATTTTGGTAAGTGTAGTTCACCATTAAGTCTCAAACCTCTTTGATTCTCTAGTGCATGTTACCTATTTGGAGTCCGAATTGTTTTCCCCAATTTCTTTGGCCATTTGTCATGTCAAAACTTCTGGTCTTTGGACCCTGTTGGTGAAATTCGTGGCTGGGAGCAGAGCCGTGAGTTTATGAGAAATTTGTGGAGTTTTCTTCAAGTTCTGTGTCAATCTTCATCAAAATCAATCTTAAGGTATGGGAGAAGTCTACCTTATACTAGATTTAGACTAAAGTGATTTAGGATTTGAGTTAACAAAACTCAAAAAGGGCATTATGTGCAATATGGCACTAAGGATTGGAGGCCAAAGTTTTGCTCAATGTGGTTTTGAGCAACTTTATATTGATATATGCAAAGTATATGGAAGCTAAATTCTGAATTTGAATGCCTATTATAAGTTTTGTTGTATTAAAGTGTGTTTATGTGAATTTTCATGCAATTTGATATAATAAACTTGATGCATGCAATTTGAATGTGTTTCTGGGTATAAACATGTTTATCTTAAGGCATATGAACTCCGTGAATATTGAGATTTGGTTAGATTTGAGAAAAGAAAAAAATGAATTGTTAAAACTCTTGTTTTAATGGACTGACTGCATAATCAAACCGGTTACTCGATATTCGTAACCGGTTAGACACTGCAGAATTTCAAAGAAAAGTCAGTTCATTAATCAGTCCTGAAATTTTAGTGGTTTCTGCTCAAATCTATGCTTTAATCTCATTATACCTGATTTGAACATGAGTTGTTATAATGTCAAGGTTCAGGTTTGAAAGATTGGAACTAATGCCTTAATTTAACGAAATAATTTCAAGAGGAAATTATGTTCATTGGAAAGTGAAAAGTGATTTAGACCTTTGAATGATAAAACTGTAATTTTTTAGGCATAAAACAATGTCTAACTTGTTTATGGATTGGGTAGCAAATTCAAGAAAGAGGGTTTTTCCTGAATTTCAATGGTAAACAGTTCAGGTCTGTAATTCTAACCGGTTAGCCTGAGACTGTAACCAGTTAGTACCTGAATCTGAAAAATAAAAAGTTAAGTTTTTGAATACCATTGACTTTGTTTTACCTAATCTAAGTTTAAGGGCTTGTTTTGAGAAAATTCAAAGGAGAATTTTATGCCAAAGTGTATGCCTCAAATAAATCATTCAAAAGGGAAATTGGAATATTTCTAAATCACATTAATTAAGGTAAAGATAAAACCAACCTTGATATTTGTGCATCCATATAGACTGGAAGTCTGGTTGGTAGGAACGTTTATCATATTCTGGGAATATGAGGAGGGTACTCCGGGAGTACCAAAATATAACCTACTGGATGACACATTATATATATGTGGCCAGTGTCCGGGACCTGATTTTTATGCGTTTTGGGAACGTATGCGTTCTGGGAACGTGGTGCACACTCCGGGAGTGATGCTTATTATCCAAGTATGGTTCGGCATTATGTTCTGGGAACAAATGTCGGTGTTCCGGGAACACAAGGGTGTATTGGATGGACGTCCAAGATGGACTTTTAGAGGCCTCAGTTGTGGATAGAAAATCATACATCATGCCACTTGCATTATAAGAGTTATAATGTTGAAAACTGGTGTGCTCATATGTATTTGCATTATGATCTGTCCATGATATACTTGTGATTGTAATTTTAGCCTTTATCAATTATGTATATGTGTATACTTACTCCCTGTGCCCTGTTTAGGTGATGGCCAGATACCTAGCTTGCATCGAGATACGCCCTATCCTTAGCGGTATATGGACGTATGAGGAGCACCGTGCCACTTTTGAGGGGGAGGTTGAGATCACTCTCTACCATCCTAACCTTCTGGTGCGAGTGCGACCTCGTCGATTTAGGATTCCCTTAGTCTACACTATGCATGTTCCACCTTTTTATACATATAGAGGACCACCCCCGGCTCGACCTATGTGTCGTTTCCATAGTTTTCGTTTTAGAACTGCCACTCGTTCCCATCCTTCCTACCATTGTGTTGTCACTGAGGAGACTCCTTCTCCTGGTCCGGCTGACTTGGATAGGACTGCTTCTGCAGACCTTAGACCTAGTGGTGGGGTCTCTACACAGTCGGGCGAGGTCGAGGAGGACCCTGTGGAAGATGAGAGCGAGGAGGAGGTGTATGTTGAGCCGACTGTTTCTGCTAGAGGTGGACCTGCTGGTTCATAGGAGCCTGCATAGCATAGATGTTTTGGATCCTAGATCCTAGGGATAGAGCTGTGGAGGATCTGAGGAGCTGCTGAGGACACGGATGACTTGCTCTAGGACTTCTATTTTGGATTTAGTTATATATATTGTATATATTTGAGAGGTCTTAGAGTGAGCTTTTATTTTATGCAGCTGGTCTGTATATGTTTCATCAAAACTTGCTATCTCGACTTTTTATCACTTGCTACTGACTGTACTGATGGGGTTATGTTATGACTATTATATATATATGATGTTTTTCTTTACCTCAGCAGTGCCCCATAAGTATTATTTTTACTTCCGCGAACTTTGATTTCTATTGAGAAAGGATTCGGCGATAAGTTTATGCTTTATATATTCAAATTCAACTCGAGAGGCAAATAGTATGTTTTAATATTAACTATGAAGAGTATTTTCTATAGTTAAGGAAATGTTATCTCGAGAGCCTTTTCGAAACTAAGATATTGTTAAGCCGAACTTTCAAAAATGATTTATGTTCAAAAGGGTTTATGAACGAGCAAGTACTATTTCTAAAAAGGAGAAAAATTTTCTAGCCCAAATTTTGATAGCATGTATTCCATTATTTGGAAATATTAATTATTTTCAAGTTAAAAAGAGAGCGTCACACCCTATGGTGGTATCAGAGCATAGGTCCTGTCCCTCATGGCCCGAAGATGCAGCTAAGTATGGTATTCAATGTTGATTGAATATATTTGGAGTAAGTTAGTAGCATTTATGTTTTAAAGACCTTTTTAGTAACCCAAAGTCCATAGTGCAGGTCTTTCTATGGCAACCCGGAATAGAAATATTTAATGAAATGTCAGAACGAATCACGACCGTGCTGGAAGGCATGCAGCAGCAGCAGAGACAACAACCATCTCAAGGGCGAGCTGGTAACCCATCTGCTGGCAATATGGCGAATCAGGATGCTAAGACTCTATCGGAGTTCAGAAAGTGCAACCCACCAAGGTTCGAGGGAGGATATAAACCTGACGAGGCGAACAAGTGGTTGTATGAGATTAACAAGATTTTCCGAACTCTGGAGTGTTCTGATGAACAGAAGGTGACCTATGCAGTTTACATGCTTCACGAAGCTGAAAACTGGTGGGATCACACTGTCCAATTGCTGAATTTTGAAAGGAGGGCAATCAACTAGGAAGTATTTATGGAGAAGTATCTTAACAAATATTTTCCAAAAGATTTGCGGAGACAGAAGGAAGTGGAATTCATGCAATTGAAACAGGGAGATATAAGTGTAGGAGAGTATGCTGCCAAGTTCGAGGAGCTGATGAAGTACTCTCCCTACTACTTAAATAACCCTGATGAAAGGAGTAAGTGTGTTAAGTTTGAAGGTGGACTAAGGCCGGAGCTGAAGTCTATCTTCAGTTATCAAAGGATTCAGAGTTTCCCTGCACTTGTGGATATGTGCAAAATGTATGAAGATGATAAGAAGGCTGAGTTGATTGGAAGTCAGGTGAAGGGGGTTGGACAGAACTATGGACCACAAAGGAAGAAGAAGTTTGATCATCAGAATAATGGTCCATATTCTAAGAACAAGGGTAAGGGCAAGGCGGTGATGGATAACAAGAACAAGTCTTGCGATAATGCTCCTTATTGCGAGAAGTGTAGACGTTATCATCATGGTCAGTTTCGCTGGTCCACAGGAGGATGTTTCAAGTGTGGAAAGCAAGGTCACTTTGCTCATGAATGCAAAGAATCTGAAAAGGGAGATACAAAGGGATCTGCTGCCAAGCCTGTGGTGCAAGGAAGAGTATTTACCCTGAGTGGTAATGAAGCAACCCAAACCCCGAATCTCGTGCGAGGTAACTTTCTGCTTAATAACCAACCTTGCAAAATCATGTTTGATTCTAGAGCTACACATTCTTTTGTTTCTCCTGAATGTGTGAATAGGCTGAATCTTGTTGTTTCTGATTCACCCTGCTATCTTAGTATAGATACCCCTACGGGAATACCGATCTTCACCGCTAAAGTCTGTTTAGGGTGTAATGTAGAAATTCTGGGTCGTCTTTCTAAGGTAGATTTGGTTTGTCTTCCTAAGTTACAATTGGATGTGATCTTGGGTATGGATTGGTTGATGAAGAACCAAGTGATCATCAATTGTGAGGAAAAGACAATTCAATATAGGACCCTTGAACCGGAAGGTTATATGTGTTTATTCTCGGCTTCTGGAGAAGAAGAGTCGATGCCGATCGAGGAGATTCCGGTGGTGAAGGAATTTTCGGAAGTATTTCCTGAAGAGATACCAGGATTACCTCCGAAGCGAGAGATAGAGTTTGGGATTGATTTAGTCCCTGGAGGTTGTCCCATCTCTATTGCTTCTTATAGGATGGCACCACCAGAAATGGTAGAAATGAAGAAGCAGATAGAGGAGTTGCTGCAGAAACAGATGATCAGGCTAAGCGTTTCGCCTTGGGGAGCTCCATTACTGTTTGTAAAGAAGAAAGATGGGAGTATGAGGATGTGTGTGGATTACAGGTAGTTGAATAAGGTCACTATTAAGAACAAGTATCCTTTTCCAAGGATTGATGACCTTATGGACCAGGTTAGGGGAGCTGCAGTGTTCTCCAAGATTGATCTGAGATCGGGTTATCATCAGATCAGGATAAAGGAGGAGGATATACCCAAGACTGCATTTCGATCTCGATATGGTCATTATGAGTATGTTGTGATGCCGTTCGGGTTTACTAATGCACCTGCTATTTTCATGGATTATATGAACCGGATCTTTAGACCATATTTGGATCTATTTGTGGTGGTATTCATTGATGATATTCTGGTCTATTCTAAAAATCCGGAAGAGCATGAAGAGCATCTTAGGATTGTGTTGAAAGTCCTGAAGGAGAAGCAATTATATGCCAAACTTACGAAGTGTGAGTTTTGGTTGAACGAAATGAAGTTTTTGGGGCATGTAATCTCTAAAGAAGGAATTGCGGTGGATCCAGCAAAAGCAAGTTCAGTGCTAAGTTGGGAACAGCCTAAGACCGTGACGGAAGTGAGAATTTTCTTAGGGCTGGCTGGATACTATCGTCGGCTCATAGAAGGATTTTCTAAGATTGCACTACCTTTGACTAAGTTGACTCGGAAAGATCAACCGTTCGTGTGGGACGATCGGTGCGAAGTTAGTTTCCGTGAGTTGAAGGAAAGGTTAACATCGTCTCCTGTGTTAATCTTACCTGATCCTCACAAGAGTTTTGAAGTGTACTGTGATGCATCTAAGCAAGGACTGAGTTGTGTATTGATGCAAGAAGGAAGAGTAGTGGCTTATGCATCGCGACAATTGAAGAATCATGAAGTGAATTACCCGACACACGATTTAGAATTGGCTGCGATCGTGTTTGCCTTAAAGATATGGAGACATCATCTCTATGGCACTACATTCCAAGTATTTAGTGACCATAAGAGTTTGAAATATCTGTTCGACCAGAAAGAGTTGAACATGAGGCAAAGAAGATGGATGGAGTTTTTAAAAGATTATGACTTTAAACTCCACTATCATCCGGCTAAAGCAAATGTGGTTGCAGATGCTTTGAGTCGGAAAGCAATCCACATAAGTGCGATGATGGTTAAGGAAGCAGCATTGATCGAGGAATTCAGAGACTTGAGCTTGTTGGCACAAGTGGAGCCATCAAGTATCAAGTTGGGGATGTTGCAGATTACAAACGAGTTCTTGGAAAGAATTCGGGAGTTGCAATGAGTAGACGAAGAATTGATGTAAAAGATGAAACTAGTTTCAGAGGGAAGGGAACCTGATTTAAAGATTGGGCAGGATGGAATCCTTCGTTTCAGGACAAGGATTTGTATACCAAGAGTTCAGGAAGTTAGAAGACCGATTCTCGACGAAGCCCATAAGAGTCGGATGAGTATGCATCCTGGATCAACCAAAATGTATCAAGACTTGAAAAAGATGTTTTGGTGGTCTGGATTGAAAAAGGATGTTGCGGAATACGTAGCGGCGTGCTTGATTTGTCAGAAAGCTAAGGTAGATCATCAGAAACCGGGAGGACAGTTACAACCTTTGAGGATTCCCCGGTGGAAGTGGGATAGCATCTCAATGGATTTTGTGTCTGGTTTGCCAAGGACAGAAGCAAATCATGATGCAATTTGGGTAGTTGTAGATAGGTTAACCAAGTCGGCGCATTTTATTCCGATAAATATGCGTTATCCTTTGAACAAGCTTACCCAGATCTATATCAAGGAGGTAGTTCGTCTTCACGGAGTGCCTTCGAGTATTGTGTCGGACCGAGATCCCAGATTTTCGTCGCAATTCTGGAAAAGTTTGCATGAGGCTATGGGAACAAGATTGAAACTGAGTTCTGCGTATCATCCACAGACGGATGGCCAGACGGAGAGAACGATTCAATATTTAGAAGATGTGTTGAGAGCTTGTGCACTTGAAGAACAAGGAAGTTGGGATCAAGTGTTACCTCTTGCAAAATTCACATACAACAACATCTATCAGGCGAGCATTAAAATGGCACTGTTCGAGGCGTTGTATGGAAGGAAGTGTCAAACCCCGCTATGTTGGTTCCAAGTGGGAGAGAACTTGATGGTTGGACCAGAAATGATACAGCAGACATCTGAGAAGATTAAGATGGTCCAGGCAAAGATGAAAACGGCTCAGAGTCGGCAGAAGAGTTATGCGGATAAGAGGAGGAAACCATTAGAGTTTTCAGAGGGCGATCATGTGTTCCTTCGGATAGTTCCGATGAAAGGAATCAGTAGAGCTTTGAGAACCCGAAAGCTTTCGCCTAAGTGTATAGGTCCATACCAAATTCTTAAGAGAGTTGGCCCTGTTGCTTATCAGCTAGCTCTACCACCCTCTTTATCCAATTTGCACAACGTCTTTCACGTTTCGCAATTAAAGAAGTACGTGCATGATCCATCAGTTATTCTAAAACTCCAACCTGACGATCTAACTCTAAAGGAAAACCTGACCTTTGAGACCAGACCAGTTCAGATAGAAGATCGCGAAGTTAAGCAGCTCAGGGGAAAGGAGATACCTTTAGTAAAGGTCATATGGGAAAATGATGACGTATCTGAAGCGACGTGGGAATTAGAGGAAAAGATGCGTCAGGAGTATCCGTAGTTGTTTTTGTAAACTAGAATTTCGGGGACGAAATTCCTTTTAAGTGGGGGAGTAGTGTAACACCCCTAATTTTCGTCTCCCGAATAATAGGAAATTAATAATAAAAGTTCTATTATTAATTTATAGAAATTTTCCAAGTTTATATTTTGTATTTAATTAGCCTTAAAAATAAAAATAAGTTGAAATATTTTTATAGGGCAAATAAATGCAAAATATAAGGATATTGCATTTCGGTCCCTGAATGAGGACTTAAAGGTAATATTAAAAAGGTTCTTGGAGGGAAAGATTTAAAAATATTAATTTTTGAATTTGGTACTAATCTAACTGGTTAGTAATGCCCTGTAACCGGTTAGACGATGAACCCAGAAACTGGGTTAGTGGATTTTGAAGAGCAATCACTTGATTAATCCCGAATTCGCCACGATTACAGCCTTGGATTAGTGGAGGGTTGATGCAACTGATTTCGTGTTGAGTGAGTGAAATAGGGTTTCTGTTTCGTCCAAAGAAATTCTCCCTTGTTACTGAGAGTGAGACTGAGAGCCATACACTATTGCAAAGCTTACATCTTGAGCTTTGTAAAGACACCAAGTTTGTGAGTTGAGGGTTCGTGTGGAAGGAAAAATCAACTTGGGAAGTTGGAAGTTGAAGTCTGAGTTCTTGGTCATTCCTGTTCTGGAAGCTGGATTCCAGCCTTGATTTTGGTAAGTGTAGTTCACCATTAAGTCTCAAACCTCTTTGATTCTCAAGTGCATGTTACCTATTTGGAGTCCTAATTGTTTTCCCCAATTTCTTTGGCCATTTGTAACATCCCTAATTTAAATCCAAGCATAATTAGTGAATTAATAAGTTTAAAGTGTAAGGAATGGGTAGATTAATTGCTTAAAGAATTTTGGGAGCAAGGTGAGTGGTAATTATAAGTATTAGGGGTTGTGTAGGAGACATTGGTAGCAAGGGGCAAAATTATGTAGGCGAAAATCGGGAGTTAAATCGGCGTTTTAGATGTTAGAAATCAACCGAAAAGAGAAAATTAGGAATTTATTATAGGATTCTAAGAAATTAAATTCCACCGTTGGATTTGAAGTTTAAGGAATTAAGAAGCTTGTCTTCAAATTTGGGCAAGATCCGACGGTTAACGAAGAAGTTATGGTGTAGTCAACATAAAAGTCAACAAACCCTCGCCTAGGCGCGCCAACAGCTCGCCCAGGCGCGCGAACAGCTCGCCCAGGCGCGCGAACACGCATCAGACCCTCCCCACAGCAGCAAACTCGCCCAGGCGAGCAGGAGGCCTCGCCCAGGCGCACGGTGCGCGAATCAGCAGCACCAGCACCATAAATGGTGCGAGAATGACCCACCAAACCCCCATTTTCCAACCCTTCTTTCTCCCTCTCAACTCCCTCTCTCTCTCCGCCCCCAGCACCACCAACCGCCACCACCGGAGCCACCCAAGGCCGCCGCCCCTCTCCTTGACCTTCCTTCCTTCCTCCCCATAGATCCACTCTCTCTCTTCCCTCTTGATCTCTTTCTCTCTCTTTCCCTCATCTCTTCCTCCTCTCTCCTCCGGCCACCACGAACCACCACCACGAACCGCCACCACCCAAGGCCTTCCACCCTCTCCCACGATCGTCTCTCTTCCCTCCCTCTTGATTGCTCTCTCTCTCATTTCCCTTGGCCGAGCTTTCTCTCTCCTCGGGACTCACCGGCGTCGTTACCGACCGTGATCGCACCGGGCTTGTATTGGGTACTCCGAAGCTCGAAGCTATTGCCTTGATCCAACCACGATCGTTCTCGCTAACGAGGAGCAACACCGACGCTGTCATCGTCGCCGAGCCACAACCCAGGTTCTTTTTAAAAAGAAAAGCCCGAGGTAAGAAGGGTTCGTATTACCTCTATTTAAAAAGTAAATTCTAGGAGTTTATAGTGGTGACTAAGAATAGGGTAATTAAGGAATAAGTTAATGAACCTTAGGGTAGTCCCCGCAAATATAAATGATTTATTTAAAATGACAATGGAGTAGATTGGACATGTATAGAATGATTTCCGGAGTGAATGAATATGGTAGAATATTAAAAGAGTTAATATAGAATGGAAGTGTAGGAAAACTAAGGGAAATTAGTTAAGGAAGAACTAACTAAAGTTGGGAGTAAAAGAATAAAGGGAAAGTGTAATAGGCAAAAAGAGTAGAACTAATAAGATTAAAGATAATAAGTAAAATAGTAAGTGAAGATTTAAATGGGAAAAAAGAGGGATTAGTATGTGGAATACGGAATATGTGTGGAGTCGAATATGGAAATAGAAATAAAATCGTGAATTAGATATAAAGAAAAGTAGATAACCGGTAAAAGAAACTAATAAAAAGATACCAAAGTAAAGAGAGAGTACGTGGTTAGGCAAGTTAGATAAAATGTTGTAAATGATAGGGGAATTGAGCTAAGTTAAAAAGGGTAATTAATTAAAAGAGAGTAATGGAATAGGAAAACTAAGTAAATAAAAATATGAGATAAGGGAAACAAGGAGATAAATAATAACTAATCATGAGAGTTAAAATATAGAGTATATGATCAGGATAAGAGTTAAGTAAAAGAAAGATTTACATTAATAAAGAGGAACACTTAAAACGAAAAGAAATAAAAGAAAATGGGCTAATGGTGTATGCAGATCATCTGCTTGTGCTTGCATACATCGTAAATAAAATTGTAGGTGCATGCAGATCATCTGCTTGTGGTTGCATGCATCGTAAATAAGTTGTGGGTGTATACAGATCATCTGCTTGTGGTTGTATACATCTTAAATAAATGGTGGGCGTATGCAGATCATCTGCTTGTGGTTGCATACGTCGGAAATAAAATTGTGGGTGTATGCAGATCATCTGCTTGTGGTTGCATACATCGTAAATAAAGTTGTGGATAAGATGGTGGATATATGCAGATCATCTGCTTGTGGTTGCATATATCGTAAATAAATTGTTGGTGTATGCAGATCATCTGTTTATGGTTGCATACATCGTAAATAAGTGGTGGGGGTATGCAGATCATCTGCTTGTGGTTGCATACATCGTAGACAAATTGGGTGTATGCAGATCGTCTGTCTGCGATTGCGTATACGGGTATGTGTAGATCTCTGTTTGAGGTTACACCCAATGGAATAAAAAGGAAATAAAAATGGAAAAGATAATGAAAATGGTAAGGGAAAGGAAAAATGGATAATCGAATGAATATTGGAAAATGAAATAAGAAAGTGAACAATGGGAATGATATAGGAACTAGAGGAAATAAATAAGGGTAGTAATTATGGAAATGCTAAGTATAAGTGGCAAATGGAAAGTGGATAAAGTATGGAAATGAGAGAATGATAAGAGAATAGAAAATTAAATGAATGTGAGAATAAGTAAAGATCTAGAAGAGATTAATTAAATGAATAAAGGAAGTTAAGAATTGGGTAGACTTGGTTTATTGCTATGCCTCTTTTAGGATCTATCTTTTTAAGTTATGTGTAATCCTACCCTTCTTGCTATATTTTTACAGGTACTGAAGTGGAGCTTACATGGGACATGGCCGAGCAGGATTTTCATTCCACTACGTGGAGTGAATATATATATATATATGTATATATTATTTTGAGTGGACAACTATTTTGTAATTTAAAATATGTAATAGTTATACACCCTGAACTTGTACTACTTGGGCACTAGGATCTGATCTGGATATTTTATCTATTGTGCGCTATGTTTTTAAATATTCTGGACTGACAGGTTTTACGAAGAAACTTTGGGAAAGTCCGAAAAACAGAGGAAACTCTGCCGGATTTTCCTAAGAATTTTTATAAATAAAATAATTAAAAAGAAATTTTTAAACTCTGATTTTATTTAAAACCTAAAATTAACTAATCAAAGTGAGAGTGTTACATTTTGGTATCAGAGCAGTTTTTCCTCGGCCTTTGGATTGTGGACTCACATCTCCGATGGTTACTCATCAAGCGAGTAACTGAATCGTTTAGTAAGAGTCTAAGTCTAGGAATAGGATATTTAGATTATTGATTAAGTATTCAGTCTTTAACTGGCTGTTCCCTTCATGACCTAACAGTATGGTTGGGCGACGTGCCGAAAATGAGCTGATGGCTGCTAAATTGGAGAACCTGATTCAAATGAATCAGAATCAGGCCCGAATGCAACAGAACCAAGCTGAAAACATCGCAGCAGCCGCAGCCGCAGCAGCAGCAGCATTAAATCCACCACCCATTCCCATCGAAATTGACTGGATGGCTCGATTTAGGAAATGCGAACCGCCTAGGTTCGAAGAGGGTATAATCCTGATGGAGCTCAGCGATGGCTCAAGGAAATTGAGAAAATCCTTCGCACCATGGCGCCACCTGCTGAACAAACTGTGTTGCTAGCGCAGTATATGTTGACTGATGAAGCAGAGTATTGGTGGGAACGAGTGCGAAGAGAATTGGATGCAGCTAATCAGGATATCACTTTTGATCTGTTTAAGGCTCACTTCCTGGGAAAGTATTTTCCTGAGGATGTTCGTAGGGAAAAGGAGATCTCTTTTCTGCATCTGGAGCAAGGAAGTATGAATGTCGGTGAGTATGCAGCACAATTTGAAGATCTGATTCGCTATTCTGGCAGTTATCGGGACGCAGACGAACGCACCAAGTGTATTAAATTTGAAGCAGGTCTCAATGCCAGGTTTCAGACTATCTTTGTGCACCAGGGTATAGCTAACCTCTCTCAGCTGGTGAATATGACTAGCGCTTATGAGAAGAGTTTGAATCAGCAGGAAGCAAAGGAAAGGAGCAAGAATATACCGGATGAAGTAGGTCTCAACAAGGGTAAGGGACTAGCTCAAGGATCAGGTCCGTACGCTGTGAACCGCACCAGAGCAGTAGTGATAGAGAATGCGGGTCAGAGTGCGACCGCTCCAAGGACCAGGACACCATGTCCACATTGTGGAGGATCCCATACTCGTATGTGTTGGATGCTTGAGCAGCGTAGAAAAGAAGGTCTCTGCTTTCAATGCGAGCAACCCAGACACCGTGCTGCAGAATGTCCTATGGGCACGTAGAATGAGGAGTAAACTTATCCAAGGTACTTTTCATGTTAATTCTGCATCAACTGATTACTTTAGCGTCTTTGCCTAGAGTAAGTGTGAGTAGTGTAATCTAGAAGGAGTTGATAAGTGTTAAAACCTTAGTTAGAAATTCCATCAAGCTCAATTATGATAGCGTCGTCCTCTAATAGAGTGTAAGGTCAGGATTGGTCATCCTTCCTCTTGCACCTGTTAAAAGATAATGCTATCATTCAATAATGCAGTGATGTACAGTTAATAAATGTGAGATTGGGACTGACCACCTCGGTCTCCGAGTTTATGGACATGTTATATTATTGCAATCATCTAGTTGAGATCCGAATAAACCGTCTAGGAATTCTATCTCCGTCAAAAGCCCGATTTGACTTTAATACTATAGGATCCTTACTAAAACTCATGAACAGCGATTCGCAAACCAAACCCATTCAAGACACTCATATTCTATATTTCCACTGAGAACATCCCACTAAACGACTGAATCACCCCTCTAACTTGCATGAGAACTTAGCCGTAGGCGTAAGTATGGAAAGCCTAGCTAATCAATTCTTGGAATTCGCCTAGTCTCCTCCCTGCCTTCGACTTACTCAGGTATGTTGATAATAAGTGGGGGAGACGTGACGACTCAATTCGGATCCTAACCGAGCAAACAATAACTAGTAACCATACCATAAGCTATAGGACTACCAAACAGATAATTCCAAACACTTCGCGGAGAATCGAATGACAGTTAAACTAGAGAATAAAACAAGACCTTCCCAAAATGACATCGAATTGAGAAATAACGACTAAACCTTGACCTTGACCCTCGAGTGTAATCAATCTTTAGGAATTCCTACATCGAATTGAAATTACTAAACGAACGGGAAGGAAGTAGCATCGAAGTAGAATGCAAACGCGGTGAAGATTGATTCTAAGATTGACTCTGCTAGACTCACTTGAAGGAGTAAAAGGTAAACGGGATGTAAGTGAAGTCGCGAAGTGGAATCTCAATCAAGACGTTATGTCGAAACATCGCAAGTGATAATCAATCCTTTTTGGGACTCTGTGCATTTGATAGGACCCCGGTCGACCGAGACCAAATCAATTAACCCCAGATCCATAGGAAACGCATCCTTCGACGGCTCTCTGCTGAAAATGCACACTTTGGGGATAATCTCCGTTTTCTTCTTGCTTGACATGTATCCAGTCCATCTTGGGTCATCTTGCAAAGACCATGAGACTCATTCTTGAGTGCTTCATGTTTCTTCTTTTCGTCTTCACTCTCTTCAAGCTTCAAGCATCTCAGATGTATGTGCGAGAAATTCGCTAAGTCGTGGAAACTCGACATAGTTCTATGCTTACCGATAGATAGTCACCCACGTGTCCTCTTTTCAGCCTTGGATACCGGTCGGGAACCTGCGTACTCTATTCTGAGTAACGAATGATCATACCCCCTAGCATGGATATCATCAAGTATGTCGATGCTAAGTGGGGGAGGATTTCAATCCAAGGAATGGGAGATGGAACTTTAATAATAAGAAAAAACTGACGACCTTGTGCAGATGGAGACAACACGTAGTTCTAGAAGACAGACGTTGAAATAAGCATGGCCCTAACCACATATGAAGCGGAAATTAAAAACTGAAGGGAAGTGAAAACTGTGGTCGGAAGCTTACTATTGGGATGGTTCTCCATTTGAAGGAATTGAACGGAATTTCGGGGACGAAATTCTAATAAGTGGGGGAGAATTGTAACATCCCTAATTTAAATCCAAGCATAATTAGTGAATTAATAAGTTTAAAGTGTAAGGAATGGGAGGATTAATTTCTTAAAGAATTTTGGGAGCAAGGTGAGTGGTAATCATAATTATTAGGGGTTGTGTAGGAGACATTGGTAGCAAGGGGCAAAATTATCTAGGCGAAAATCGGGAGTTAAATCAGCGTTTTAGATGTTAGAAATCAACCGAAAAGAGAAAATTAGGAATTTATTATAGAATGCTAAGAAATTAAATTCCACCGTTGGATATGAAGTTTAAGGAATTAAGAAGCTTGTCTTCAAATTTGGGCAAGATCCGACGGTTAACGAAGAAGTTATGGTGTAGTCAACATAAAAGTCAACAGACCCTCGCCCAGGCGCACGAACACGCATCAGACCCTCCCCACAGCAGCAAACTCGCCCAGGCGAGCAGGAGGCCTTGCCCAGGTGCACGGTGCGCGAATCAGCAGCATCAGCACCATAAATGGTGCGAGAATGACCCACCAAACCCCCATTTTCCAACCCTTCTTTCTCCCTCTCAACTCCCTCTCTCTCTCCGCCCCCAGCACCACCAACCGCCACCACCGGAGCCGCCCAAGGCCGCTGCCCCTCTCCTTGACCTTCCTTCCTTCCTCCCCATAGATCCACTCTCTCTCTTCCCTCTTGATCTCTTTCTCTCTCTTTCCCTCATCTCTTCCTCCTCTCTCCTCTGGCCACCACGAACCACCACCACGAACCGCCACCACCCAAGGCCTTCCACCCTCTCCCACGATCGTCTCTCTTCCCTCCCTCTTGATTGCTCTCTCTCTCATTTCCCTTGGCCGAGCTTTCTCTCTCCTCGGGACTCACCGGCGTCGTTACCGACCGTGATCGCACCGGGCTTGTATTGGGTACTCCGAAGCTCGAAGCTATTGCCTTGATCCAACCACGATCATTCTCGCTAACGAGGAGCAACACCGACGTCGTCATCGTCGCCGAGCCACAACCCAGGTTCTTTTTAAAAAGAAAAGCCCGAGGTAAGAAGGGTTCGTATTACCTGTATTTAAAAAGTAAATTCTAGGAGTTTATAGTGGTGACTAAGAATAGGGTAATTAAGGAATAAGTTAATGAACCTTAGGGTAGTCCCCGCAAATATAAATGATTTATTTAAAATGACAATGGAGTAGATTGGACATGTATAGAATGATTTCCGGAGTGAATGAATATGGTAGAATATTAAAAGAGTTAATATAGAATGGAAGTGTAGGAAAACTAAGGGAAATTAGTTAAGGAAGAACTAACTAAAGTTGGGAGTAAAAGAATAAAGGGAAAATGTAATAGGCAAAAAGAGTAGAACTAATAAGATGAAAGATAATAAGTAAAATAGTAAGTGAAGATTTAAATGGGATAAAAGAGGGATTAGAATGAGGAATACGGAATATGTGTGGAGTCGAATATGGAAATAGAAATAAAATCGTGAATTAGATATAAAGAAAAGTATATAACCGGTAAAAGAAATTAATAAAAAGATACCAAAGTAAAGAGAGAGTACGTGGTTAGGCAAGTTAGATAAAATGTTGTAAAGGATAGGGGAATTGAGCTAAGTTAAAAAGGGTAATTAATTAATAGAGAGTAATGGAATATGAATACTAAGTAAATAAAAATATGAGATAAGGGAAACAAGGAGATAACTAATAACTAATCATGAGAGTTAAAATATAGAGTATATGATCAGGATAAGAGTTAAGTAAAAGCAAGATTTACATTAATAACGAGGAACACTTAAAACGAAAAGAAATAAAAGAAAATGGGCTAATGGTGTATGCAGATCATCTGCTTGTGGTTGCATACATCGTAAATAAAATTGTGGGTGCATGCAGATCATCTGCTTGTGGTTGCATGCATCGTAAATAAGTTGTGGGTGTATACAGATCATCTGCTTGTGGTTGTATACCTCGTAAATAAATGGTGGGCGTATGCAGATCATCTGCTTGTGGTTGCATACGTCGGAAATAAAATTGTGGGTGTATGCAGATCATCTGGTTGTGGTTGCATACATCGTAAATAAAGTTGTAGATAAGATGGTGGATATATGCAGATCATCTGCTTGTGGTTGCACATATCGTAAATAAATTGATGGTGTATGCATATCATCTGCTTGTGGTTGCATACATAGTAAATAAGTGGTGGGGGTATGCAGATCATCTGCTTGTGGTTTCATACCTCGTAAATAAATAGTAGGTGTATGTAGATCATCTGCTTGTGGTTGCATACATCGTAGACAAATTGGGTGTATGCAGATCGTCTGTCTGCGGTTGCGTACACGGGTTTGTGTAGATCTCTATTTGAGGTTACACCCAATAGAATAAAAAGGAAATAAAAATGGAAAAGATAATGAAAATGGTAAGGGAAAGGAAAAATGGATAATCGAATGAATATTGGAAAATGAAATAAGAAAGTGAACAATGGGAATGATATAGGAACTAGAGGAAATAAATAAGGGTAGTAATTATGGAAATGCTAAGTATAAGTGGCAAATGGAAAGTGGATAAAGTATGGAAATGAGAGAATGATAAGAGAATAGAAAATTAAATGAATGTGAGAATAAGTAAAGATCTAGAAGAGATTAATTAAATGAATAAAGGAAGTTAAGAATTGGGTAGACTTGTTTTATTGCTATGCCTCTTTTAGGATCTATCTTTTTAAGTTCTGTGTAATCCTACCCTTCTTGCTATATTTTTACAGGTACTGAAGTGGAGCTTACATGGGACATGGCCGAGCAGGATTTTCATTCCACTACGTGGAGTGAATATATATATATATGTATATATTATTTTGAGTGGAAAACTATTTTGTAATTTAAAATATGTAATAGTTGTACGCCCTGAACTTGTACTACTTGGGCACTAGAATCTGATCTGGATATTTTATCTATTGTGCGCTATGTTTTTAAATATTCTGGACTGACAGGTTTTACGAAGAAACTTTGGGAAAGTCCGAAAAACAGAGGAAACTCTGCCGGATTTTCCTAAGAATTTTTATAAATAAAATAATTAAAAAGAAATTTTTAAACTCTGATTTTATTTAAAACCTAAAATTAACTAATCAAAGTGAGAGTGTTACACTATTTGTCATGTCAAAACTTCTGGTCTTTGGACCCTTTTGGTGAAATTCGTGGCTGGGAGCAGAGCCGTTAGTTTGTGAGAAATTTGTGGAGTTTTCTTCAAGTTCTGTGTCAATCTTCATCAAAATCAGTCTTAAGGTATGGGAGAAGTCTACCTTATACTAGATTTAGACTAAAATTCAAGTGATTTAGGATTTGAGTTAACAAAACTCAAAAAGGGCATTATGTGCAATATGGCACTAAGGCTTGGAGGCCAAAGTTTTGCTCACTGTGGTTTTGAGCAACTTTATATTGATGCATGCAAAGTATATGGAAGCTGAATTCTGAAATTGAATGCCTATTATAAGTTTTGTTGTATTAAATTGCGTTTATGTGAATTTTCATGCAATTTGATATCTTAAACTTGATGCATGCAATTTGAATGTGTTTCTGGGTATAAACATGTTTATCTTAAGGCATATGAACTCTGTGAATATTGAGATTTGGTTAGATTTGAGAAAAGAAGAAAATGAATTGTTAAAACTCGATATTCGTAACCGGTTAGACACTGCAGAATTTCAAAGAAAAGTCAGTTCATTAATCAGTCCTGAAATTTTAGTGGTTTCTGCTCAAATCTATGCTTTAATCTCATTATATCTGATCTGAACATGAGTTGTTATATTGTCAAGGTTCAGATTTGAAAGATTGGAACTAATGCCTTAAGTTAATGAAATAATTTCAAGAGGAAATTATGTTCATTGGAAAGTGAAAAGTGATTTAGACCTTTGAATGATAAAACTGTAATTTTTGAGGCATAAAACAATGTTTAACTTGTTTATGGATTGGGTAGCAAATTCAAGAAAGAGGGTTTTTCTTGAATTTCAATAGTAAACAGTTCAGGTCTGTAATTCTAACCGGTTAGCCTGAGACTGTAACCGGTTAGTACCTGAATCTGAAAAATAAAAAGTTAAGTTTTTGAATACCATTGACTTTGTTTTACCTAATCTAAGTTTAAGGGCATGTTTTGAGAAAATTCAAAGGAGAATTTTATGCCAAAGTGTATGACTCAAATAAATCATTCAAAAGGGAAATTGGAATATTTCTAAATCACATTAATTAAGGTAAAGATAAAACCAACCCTGATATTTGTGCATCCATATAGACTGGTAGTCTGGTTGGTAGGAACGTTTATCATATTCTGGGAATATGAGGAGGGTACTCCAGGAGTACCAAATTATAACCTACTTGATGACACATTATAGATATGTGGCCAGTGTCCGGGATCTGGTTTTTATGCGTTCTGGGAACGTGGTGCACACTCCGGGAGTGATGCTTATTATCCAAGTATGGTTCGGCATTATGTTCTGGGAACAAATGTCGGTGTTCCGGGAACACAAGGGTGTATTGGATGGACGTCCAAGATGGACTTTTAGAGGCCTCGGTTGTGGATAGAAAATCATACATCATGCCACTTGCATTATAAGAGTTATAATGTTGAAAACTGGTGTGCTCATATGTATTTGCATTATGATCTGTCCATGATATACTTGTGATTGTAATTTTAGTCTTTATCAATTATGTATATGTGTATACTTACTCCCTGTGCCCTGTTTATGTGATGGCCAGATACCTAGCTTGCAGCGAGATACACCCTATCCTTAGTGGTATATGGACGTATGAGGAGCACCGTGCCACTTTTGAGGGGGAGGTTGAGATCACTCTCTACCACCCTAACCCTCTGGTGCGAGTGCGACCTCGTCGATTTAGGATTCCCTTAGTCTACACTATGCATGTTCCACCTTTTTGTACATATAGAGGACCACCCCCGGCTCGACCTATGCGTCGTTTCCATAGTTTTCGTTTTAGAACTGCCACTATTTCCCATCCTTCCTCCCATAGAGTTGTCACTGAGGAGACTCCTTCTCCTGGTCCGACTGACTTGGATCGGACTGCTTCTGCAGACCTTAGACCCAGTGGTGGGGTCTCTACACAGTCGGGCGAGGTCGAGGAGGACCCTGTGGAGGATGAGAGCGAGGAGGAGGTGCATGTTGAGCCGACTGTTTCTGCTAGAGGTGGACCCGCTGGTTCATAGGAGCCTGCATAGCATAGATGTTTTGGATCCTAGATCCTAGGGATAGAGCTGTGGAGGATCTGAGGAGCTGCTGAGGACACGGATGACTTGCTCTGGGAATTCTATTTTTGATTTTGTTATATATATTGTATATATCTGAGAGGTCTTAGAGTGAGCTTTTATTTTATGCAGCTGGTCTGTATATGTTTCATCAAAACTTGCTATCTCGACATTTTATCATTTGCTACTGACTGTACTGATGGGGTTATGTTATGACTATTATATATATATATGATGTTTTTCTTTACCTCAGCAGTGCCCCATAAGTATTATTTTTACTTCCGCGAACTCTGATTTCTATTGAGAAAGGATTCGGCGATAAGTTTATGCTTTATATATTCAAATTCAACTCGAGAGGCAAATAGTATGTTTTAATATTAACTATGAAGAGTATTTTCTATAGTTAAAAAAATGTTATCTCGAGAGCCTTTTCGAAACTAAGATATTGTTAAGCCGAACTTTCAAAAATGATTTATGTTCAAAAGGGTTTATGAACGAGCAAGTACTAGTTCTAAAAAGGAGAAAAATTTTCTAGCCCAAATTTTGATAGCAAGTATTCAATTATTTGGAAATATTAATTATTTTCAAGTTAAAAAGAGAGCGTCACAATGTGCTTTCAAACAAGGGAGTAGCGGTTGACCCATCAAAGGTGAGTTCAGTTTTACAATGGGAACAACCAAAGTCAGTCACGGAGGTGAGGAGTTTTCTTGGTCTGGCTTGATATTATAAAAGATTTATAGAAAGTTTCTCGAAGATTGCGCTACCCTTGACGAAGTAAACTCGGAAGGATCAACCATTTATATGGGATGAGAAGTGTGAAAGGAGTTTTCAAGAGCTGAAAGAAAGGTTGACATCCTCCCTTGTGTTGGTTCTTCCTGATACACAGAAGAGTTTTGAGGTGTATTGTGACGCATCGAAACAAGGTCTTGGGAGTGTTTTGATGCAAGATGGGAAAGTCGTTGCTTACGCCTCGAGACAGTTAAAAGTTCATGAAATGAACTACCCAACTCATGATCTAGAGCTGGCAGCGGTTGTTTTCGCTCTAAAGATTTGGAGGCACTATCTCTATGGCATTACATTCCGAGTGTTCAGTGACCATAAGAGCTTAAAGTACCTCTTTGACCAGAAGGAGTTAAATATGAGGCAGCGCCGATGGATGGAGTTCTTGAAAGATTTTGAGTTCGAACCTCATTGCCATCCTGGGAAAGCAAACATGGTGGCTCATGCGTTAAGTTGAAAGGCAATGCATATCAGTGCGATGATGGTCAAGGAAGCTGCACTGATAGAAGAATTTAGAGATTTGAGTCTGACAATGCAAGTGGAGCCAACAAGTATCAAGATGGGGATGTGCAAATTGTAAATGAATTCTTTCAAAGGATTCGAGAATTGCAACAAGATGATGAAGGACTCAAGGAGAAAAGGAAGCTGATGGAAGAAGGCAAAGAGTCTGAATTTCAAGAAGGAAAGGATGGAATCCTTTGCTTTAAAGCAAGGATTTGTGTGCCTAATAATTTGGAGATAAGGAGAATGATTCTGGATGAAGCGCATAAGAGCAAGATGAGTATGCATCCAAGAGCTACCAAAATGTATCAAGATTTGAAGAAGATGTTTTGGTGGCCTGGCTTAAAGAAGGACGTAGCTAAGTATGTGGCATGTTGTTTAGTATGTCAGAAAGCTAAGGTGGAACGTCAAAGGCCAGGAGGAGAATTACTTTCCTTGGAAATTCCATTATTGAAATGGGATAGTATCTCGATGGATTTCGTGTCGGGATTGCCAAGGACAGCTACTGGTCATGATGCAATTTGGGTGATCGTGGATCGTTTGACCAAGTCAGCGCATTTTATTCCCGTTAACATGCGCTACTCTTTGGAGAAGCTCACTCAGTTGTATATCAAGGAAGTTGTTCGTCTGCATGGGGTACAATCAAGTATTGTGTCAGATCGTGATCCGAGGTTTACATCAAAGTTTTGGCAAGATCTACATAGAGCTCTGGGTTCAAGATTGAAGTTGAGTTCTGCATACCACCCTCAGACTGATGGTCAAACAGAGCGAACTATTCAGTCACTAGAGGACATCTTAAGAGCTTGTGTTTTGGAAGGTCAAGGGAATTGGGGAACAGATGTTGCCGCTCGTGGAATTTACTTACAACAATAGTTACCACTCAAGCATTGGCATGGCACCATTTGAAGCTCTGTATGGGAGAAAGTGTCAGACACCGTTATGCTGGTTTCAAGTGGGGGAGAGTTCTCTGGTTGGACCAGATTTTGTGCACGAAAAACTGAGAAGATCAAGATGATACAAGAGAAGATGAAGACTGCTCAGAGTAGGCAGAAAAGCTATGCTGATAGGAGGAGAAAACCCTTAGAATTTGCCGAAGGAGACCATGTGTTCCTTAGAATAGTACCAACCAAAGGTGTTAGTAGATCCTTGAAAACCCAGAAACTATCACCTAAGTTTATTGGTCCCTATCAAATTCTTAAAAGAGTCGGCCCGGTAGCTTATCAATTAGCCCTGCCCCCGTCACTAGCTAATCTTCATAATGTATTCCATGTCTCTCAATTAAAAAGATATGTCCAGGATCCCACCATTGTCCTCGATCAATTGGGCTATTTATAGAGCAATCAGGCTAACATGCATCAAGACACGTAGCTCCCACTACGTTTAAGATGATTTCGTGGCGAATTCTGGGTTAAAACGCGTGATTACTCATCAAACGCACTAACCCAGTTTTCTGAGTTCATCGTGTAACCGGTTACAAAGCCCTTCTAATTGGTTACATACTGATAAAATTCAAAAATTAATAATTTTAAGTATTCTTTCTTCAAAAACCTTTTTAATATTGCAATTAGGTCCCGACCCAAGGACTCAATTACAATATTCATATTTTTGTACAAAATAACCATATAAAAATATATCCCATATTTTTATACATAAAAACACATAATGTACAAAAACTAAAACCTTCAAAACTAATATAAATCAATTATAAAATAACTGTAATAATTAATTTCTTGGTTCTTTGGGAGACGAAAATTAGGGGTGTTACAATACATATAGGCATTTACTAAGAAAATAATTGTAAATCATTTTTCATATCTCGTCTTCATATAAAATAAACATACATAAAATATAATTATTGGATTAATAAAAATCTGGTCGTTACAGCGCATATTTACCGGAATGAAATGCGCCGACATAGTCAAACGATCCACAATTACCCAGATTGCATCAGGGTTTGCAACTGTCCTTGGCAATCCTGTCACAAAATCCATAGAAATACTATCCCACTTCCATTGCGGGATATCCAAGGGTTGCAATTTTCCTCCAGGCTTCTGGTGTTCCATCTTAACCTTCTGACAGATTAAACAAGAAGCTACATAATCCGCTACATCTCTCTTTAAACGCGACCACCAGAACATGCTCTTCAAGTCTTGGTGTAAGACCCTGTATTTTGAATAAAATAAATAAATATTAAGTATTTAAATGATAATGTTAGTATGTTGAATAAAATAATGAATTTTATAAAATTAGGTTATTATACTCGAGTGTTTTGGGGAGGACTCGAGTATAATCATTAATTGCTTGAAAATTTTGAATTTTGTCAAAAAACTCGAGTCTTTCAGGAAAGACTCGAGTGATCTTTGAATTTCTGAAAAGTACTCGAGTATTGGGTAAAAGACTCGAGTAAATCGAGCCGTCTGGTTAAGTGTATAAGTCGGTTTTCATTTGAACTTTGCACCAAAACGCGTTTTCTTGAAGTTCCAAGCATAGAGCTGGACTTTACTTCGTAGGAGGGTAATCCTAGCCTATAAATAAGTGATCAATAAAGCTCAAACACTCTCCAATCTCTTGAAACCCGAATTGTTGGCAAAATTCCTCTGTTTTGCAGAGCTCACTTTGATCCTTTCGTTCTCTCTCAATTCTCATCCTTTTCCTTTGAAACCTAAACACAAACTGAAGTTCTGATTCCACTCTTGAATTAGAACTTGAAATCACTTCAAATAGCCTCCTGTAGATCGAGTTATAGGAACCCAAAGTTGAGGACTTGAAGCTGTGAAAACAGAGCAAAGTTCAGCACCAAACACCCTTCTTCCTTGAATCCGTTTGGTAAATCCAGGAACCCTTTCAATTTCAAACTCGTTCCCATGTAAAGTTAGCATTTCCTAGTTTCTGAAACTAACTTGTTTCGTTCTTTTTCATGTCTTATTCGTGATGCAATTGATTGCCAAAGTCAGCCAGTGCAACTGTTTTTCTCAAAGTCCAGAAACAAAGTTTTTATTCAGCCCTTTTCTCTTCGAATCTATTCTTTCTTTAGCTTCTCTAAGGTAAGGGAGGAGTTATCTAAATACTAGAATGAGTAATTTCAAGCTAGAAATTTAGGAACCATTAAGGTTCAAAAGAGGGATGAAACTTGAATTGGGATTCTGACTTGGAGGTCAGAGACCCAAGATTTTATGATTTAAACAAGTTTAAATGAACCTAAACAAGCTCACTGTAATGTGTTTCGAAATTAAAATCAAGTGGAAATGAATTTCATCTTTTGAATTGGATATTTGCAAGTTTTGATGCAATCTGTGATTGATGTTATTTGATGTTGTTTCAGTGATGCTTAAGTGTTCTAACCTGTTTATTTTATGAGCCCCAGTTGCTGTTTTGCATAGGAATGGAGATATAAAGAAAGGAATTCGAATTGATATTGAAAAGTGCAGAAACTGGTGCTGTTGCAGCAAAAACACTCGAGTAGTTTAAGGAGGACTCGAGTATTCTGGGAAATTGGAAGAACACTCGAGTATTTCTTAAGGACTCGAGTAATTTTACATGAACACTCGAGTGGTCAAGAACTACTCGAGTAATTCAAAGAATTTTTCAGAAAAACCTTTATTTTCTATAAATCCAAGAAAGATTAACTCGTCTAAACTCTAAATTTTTCTATTTTTATGCTTAAAACCTAATCTCGTTGGTCGATAATTATCCTGGAGGTGTCCTACTAGAATTCTATTCAGTGGTTGATTATTTACCACAGGAGTCCCAATGGAAGTGCGTACACCCATTTGGTTGATATGATCCCTAACGTCCCGGTGAAAGTTTTATTCACTTGGTTGATATTTTCTATGGGAGTCCCAATGGGGTCGTTGCAATAAATATCCGCCAATAGGAGGCCGTGCCCCGACAGATTATTAAATAAATGATTATACGCTATCTCTAAAACCATCGCAAAGTGGTTGGACCGCTGATGGATTTTTCTGAAGTAAAAGTTTAAAGCAATTAAACCCATCGTGAAATGGCTATGCCTCTAATGGTCTTTTTTTAAAAGCACCAGCACCAGATAAGAGAAGAAAGAAATTGATGAAAACAAATGCTGATGAGAATAATGAAAGAAAAGAAATGAGACTTGTTTGTGACATTGGAATCATGCATGCTGAAAGGATTTGCTCCGATCTGATTTGGAACACTAGTTTAGGTTAGAAGAATATCCGTGGCACAGGATGCTACGATGATTGAGAATATCCATGGCATAGGATGCTATGAAGACTAGTTTCCAATCAATCGTGATGCTTAAATGGAATCGCCCTGGTTCGATGAAATATAGGCATGTGAATATCCCGAAAGGATGCCGAACCAAGAGGCATGAATGAGAAGTAGACATGCATCATGCCATTAACAAAATGAAACAAGAATGGAAAGAGTTTGAGCATATGAAATTGCATTCTTCTTGATACTTGTCGATATATATATGTGATTGTTATTTCTAGCCCCTGTTATGCTCATTTGTTATTGTATTTAGCTATGACTCACTCCTAATCCCTTGTTGTAGGTCATGGCGAGGAATATGTTTTGTGTGGAGATGAGGCCGCTCCCTAATGGGGAGTGGAACTTCGAGGATCATCGGGCTATTTATGAAGGGGACGTGGAAGTCATTTTTCGTCACCCAAACCCATGGTCCTGAATGCGCCCGCGGCGAACGAGAATCCCAATGATGTACATTATGCACATTCTGCCAAATTTTGTGTTTCGCCATGGAACACCACCACCACCACCGAGACGTTTTCCGAGACGCACCCTCCCACCAAGTCCATCACCCTCTGAGGAAAGAATCGTTTTGGAGGTTCCTGCTCCCTCTCGTTCTTCCACTAGAGCCCGACCTCGGACTCCAATTTATGTGCCATCTGATCCGGCACATGAGGAGGAAGAGGAGGAGGAGGATCCGATAGAGGATGAGGATCCGGTGGCTGATGATGATTTCATGGACAACTCAACTGGCAGTCAGTGGGGAACTTATGATTGAGTTGAGTTTTGAAGGTTGGAATGTGGATAACGTAACTCATCAGGTTTCTCTTACTTATGTTATGTTTTGAGTTTCGAATCCATTGCTCTAGGTTGTTATAAGTTTTGTTTTAATATATGTAATATAATGTAATGACCTAGAGTGTTAAGTTAAGTTTAATGTTGTTAACTTTTGATGTAATGAATATGTACTTTCACTTTAAAATGAAATATAAAGTTGGTGTTTTCTTCATGAGAATTTGAATGTCTTCCACAGGAATAGAAATGGATGATGACTTGACTTATGACAAAACGGAAAACTTATGAACAAAAAAAAAATGGTTGTATTTCCGAATATAAGTATTTTTATTATGAATAGAAAGTCGGGTCGTCACACTTGGTACATCTTAGTTGATCCTGGATGAATACTCATCTGACTCTTATGTGCTTCATCCAAGATTAATTTCCTAATTCCGGATTCTTCGGAATGCAAATTCTCGTTTTGAAACAAAGAATTCCATCCAATCCTTCTAAGAAATGTGGCTCCTTTCCTCCTATCATCAAATCTCTTTTCTCCTTAACTTCTTCGTCCTCTCGTTGCAATTCACAAATTTGAGCCAAGAATTCGTTAGAAATTTGCAGCATACCCATCTTAATACTGGTTGGTTCTACTTGCATTACCAGACTCAAATCCCAAAACTCTTCAATCAATGCGACTTCTTTAATCATCATTGCACTCACATGAATCGCTTTACGACTCAGAGCGTCTGCCACCATGTTGGCCTTACCAGGGTGGTAATGAAGCTCAAAGTCATAATCTTTCAAAAACTCCAGCCACTGACGCTGCCTCATATTCATTTCCTTTTGATCAAACAAATACTTCAAACTCTTATGGTCACTAAATACTCTGAATATAGTACCATAGAGATGATGCCTCCAGATCTTCAAAGCAAACACTATTGCAGCATGTTCCAAATCATGGGTGGGGTAGTTCACCTCGTGGATTTTCAATTGACGAGATGCATATGCCACAACCTTTCCTTCTTGCATCAATAAACTTCCGAGCCCTTGCTTCGATGCATCACAATACACCTCATACTCCTTGTGAGGGTCAGGTACGATCAACACTGGCGAGGATGTTAATCTTTCCTTCAGCATCTGGAAACTTTTCTCACACTTCTCATCCCAAATGAATGGTTGATCTTTCCCACTCAACTTTGTAAGAGGTAGTGCGATTTTGGAGAATCCTTCAATAAATCTCCTATAATAGCCGGCCAATCCTAAGAATCTTCGGACTTCAGTGACTGACTTAGGCTAAACCCACTATAGAACTGAATCAACTTTAGTTGGGTCTACTGCTATACATTCTTCTGAAATTACATGCCCCAAAAATTTAACTTCCCTCAGCCAAAACTCAAATTTGGAGAGTTTGGCATAGAGCTGCTTTTCCTTTAAGATCTTCAACACTATCCGGAGATGGTCGGCATGCTCCTCTAGATTCTTAGAATATATTAGGATATCATCAATGAATACCACCACGAATGAATCCAGATACGATCTAAAAATCCGGTTCATGTAATCCATGAAAGCAGTTGGTGCATTAATCAATCCGAACGACATTACAACATACTCATAATGTCCGTATCGAGATCGAAATGAAGTCTTAGGAACATCTTCCTCCTTAATTCTGATCTGATGATATTCAGATCTCAGATATATCTTAGAAAACACCGAAACTCCTCTGACCTGATCCATGAGATCATCAATCCTTGGAAAAGGATACTTGTTCTTTATTGTCACCTTATTCAACTGCCTGTAATCTACACACATTCTCAGGCTTCCGTCTTTCTTCTTAACAAATAAAACTGGAGCTCCCCAGGGTGATACACTTGGTCTAATAAGTTGCTTCTATAGTAGCTCCTCTATCTTTTTCTTCAATTCGACCATTTCGGGTGGTGCCATTCTATAAGGAGTAATAGAAATGGGACCGGCTCCGGGAATAAACTCAATCTCTCTCTTCGGTGGCAATCCCGGCATCTCCTCTAGGAATACTTCAGGAAAATTCTGAACAACCGGAATCTCCTCAACAGACCTTTCCCCTTCCTCTGATCCAACGGCGGAGAAAAAACAGAGATACTTCTCTGGAGTCGGATGCTTATATAAGATTGTCTTCTTATCACAGTCAATAACCACATGGTTGCTAATCATCCAATCCATACCCAGAATCACATCCAATTGGAACAAAGGTAGGCAAATCAAATCTACCTGAGACACATGGTCTAGAACCTTAACTCTACAATTAAGGCAAATCCTCGAAGCTATCACAGGAAGATTAGTAGGGGTTTCTACCCATAGGCAATTTTAAACGATTCACACATTCAAAAGAAATGAATGAATGAGTGGATCCTGAATCGAACAAAATCTTACAAGGTTGGTCATTAAGAAAATAATTACCTTGACCGAGTCCTAGAGTCTGATTAGCTTCAACACCACTGAGAGCAAAAACCCGTCCTTGTATCACCGGCTTTTCAACAGATTCTCTTCGGTTGATCCTCTGCGGTTCCTTGCAATCACGAGAAAAATGACCAGGTTTCCCGCAATTGTAGCACCCATTGTGGTCCAACAAAACATCCAAAAATGATGACGTTTGCATTTCTCACAATAAGGAGCATTATTGTAAGAACTGTTTCTGTCACCAGACACCATCTTACCCTTTCCTCGATTCTTATGGGAATAGGGACCCTTGTGACGTTTATCATGTCCCTTTCTCCTCTGTGATCCATACCCCTTGTTCACTATCTAGCAAGTATACTAGATCGAATAGTAATACAGTCGGTTAAGACCAGATATCGTCCCACAGGGATGGTAACTTGTGTTCAATAATTTCTACCTTATTCCTAGGTATTAATGAAATCTGAAAAATCTAATTAAATTGATAATAGGAATGGATTTAGAAAAACTAAATACTGATTTAAAAAATAAAACTAAATCTGAATTAATTAAGTGAAATTAAGATGGGAAAAGCGTTAGGAATATGATTTCATTGTAGGACCTAGTTTATTAATTATGAATTTCTGTTTTCCTAATTTATTCAACAACATTCCAGCTGTAACAATTACCAAATCCCTTTAATAATTGTGTTTCCTATTCAATTGGAACCCCTTAATTCCTTAAGAAATTACCAACCAATTAGTCATTAATTTAGATCTCTGAAATTAATTAGTTATATAATCCCCAAAAGTATCCCTACAAATTGAATGATTATAATGTTTGATTGCAAGGTCTATTCTAATCCTAATTTTTCAATTGAAGAACTAGAAACCCAAAACAAAACATAAAGTGGCCAATTCTATGATTTGTAAGGATACTGCTGCGGTGTCTTGAAGGCCATGATTTCGTCGGAAAAAGGGTGGCCTGGGTGAGAGGAATGTCCCATCGGATACTGGTTAGGATGGACAGCCGATGTCGGGAAAGTATTGGGAAAAGAGGAAGAAATCCTGTGAGGTGGTGGCATATTCGGGTTGAGAGGTGGAGGTGGAGGCAGGTCTACAGTAGGTCCTCCCATACGTGTAGGGCTTTCATGCTGGTTAGCATGCGCAATCTGCGCCATTGTTGTTTGTTGTAAATCGGCTATGACTAAGTTCTGGCGTTCGATCATGGCTATATTGCATTTTAGTACCTCCATGATCTCGTTAGTAACCTTGGAAGACCCTATGGAGAGGCGAGATTGGCCCTTTGATCGTTTCGTCCTCTCCCCCCTTTGTAGGGTTCCGAACCTCAAGTCAGACCATCGTGGCTCTTCACGAGAGCGGGGTCTATGACTTGAGGCCCTGGTGGGTCCTCGCTCCGTGGCTACCTCATGGGCAGGGGAGCGGGTACGAGAGGAACCCACTCTCCTCCCTTCATTGCTGGGGAAGAGAATCCTAGCCAATGCTGAGAGCCTGGGGGGTTGCATCTTGGAGGTGGCGGTGTCGTCATCATAGGCCGTGAGCCCCTCCACTACTTATCGATGAGGAGGAGCCTCTTGGGTGGGCCTTGTTCTTCTGCCATGTTGTTTTGTGGAGGTGGTGGCGGAGCCTCCGCAGCTTTAAGACTGGGGGGAAGCTCCACTTAGGCCCTGCGACCCCGTTCTGCACGGCCACGAGAGGGGCCTCCACACCCCCATCAGCTTTCACGTTGTTGTCATCCATCTTCCCGACAGAGGTAGAATGGAAGGAAGGAAGAAAGTTTTGATCTTGTTGCTTTTTTTTTGGAGTGGTTGGGAATCGAAGTTTAACGGTTCCCACAGACAGCGCCAATGTAGTGGATGTGGAAAATAGGAAAATGTTCCTGTTCAATGGGACCTCAAGACCAGTGACTGATGGCCCTGAAATCTCCATCACCCAAACAATGAGCATCATGGCATCATCCACCCTCCTTGATCCTTCTCACCATCAATCTCCATCATAGATCAAGCACCAAGAGTCATCCCAAACTCCTCCATCTTTTCCTTCTCTCTCCAACACCCCCAAGAGCACCAAACCCTCATCAAGCTTCATCATTCAAAATCAAGCCATATCAACATCACCTTGATCATTTCCACCAAGAATCAAGCAAGAAAGTAACCAACTCAAACCCTCCTACTCTTCTTCAAATTCGTGTGACCCTCTCCCTCTCCCTATTTGTGGTTTTGCAATTTGGTAAACTAGGGAGAGTGATTAACGTAGATCTCACCATCAAGAGCAAGGAGTAGGAGATTGAAGTTTGGTTGTCAAGGGCCAAAAGGGAGTCAGAAGCTAGGGAGCTTGAATACGAGGTGTTTGGGCTAGAACTTGGAGTTTATCATCATCCTCCATTAAGAAGGTAAGAGGGTTCGTATTACCTTAGCTTAGGAAATAGATTCTCTTTAGTTATAGTGATGGCTAGGGGTAGTGAATGAGTGGAGCACAAAACCTTAGGGTAGTTGATAATGAAAATAAATGAAATAATTAATGGAGAATATAGAGAGAAACTAGTGAAATGTGTGATAACAAATATATAAATGATGATAGATAGAAAGGGAATGATGGACTAAGTAGATATATAATTAGGGAGTAATGAGAGTAATTAAGTTGATGAATCATAAGGAAATTATAAAGGAATTGAAAGTGGATAATAGAGTGAAAATAAATAGAGACTCGTTGTATACTTGGAAAGATATGGAAATTATGGAAGGAATGAAATATTACATTATAGGGATAACCAAGAGGTAGGTAAAGAAAAGGGAAAGTGTTAATGATAGACTGGTTTTAATTCAGGAAGATGACGGATGATAAATAGGGAAGGTATAGAAGATTGTATGCTAAGAGAAAATGATGAATGTATGCTAAGGGAAAATGATGAATTAGTGCTAAATAAATAATGTGATTGATAAATGGATATGAAAGTGAATTGATAACGGAAAGGGCATTTGTGGCCAAAATAGGGTACGAGTGCTAAAGCTTGCAAAGAAATTGAATGGAAACTATATAGAGAATGGGTTAAAAGTGAGTGGAATAATGGAACAATGGGACTATATTGTTAGTGTGAGAAGGACCCACCTATTTAGGTGTGGATATAGGAATGTGAAAAAGGTGAGTTTATGATGTGAATTGATGGTTTAATTACGAATGACCCTCCCAAAGGGAGTGCGAATAAGTGAATGTGTATGAATGACCCTTCCAATGGAAGTGAGAAATATGTATAATCTAAATGGACCCTCCCTAAGTGGAGTGTGAAAGTATACAATGGACCCTCCATAGCGGAGCGTGTAAATAATGGACCCTCCATAACGGAGCGTGAATAATGGACCCTCCATAAAGGAGTGGATATGTGTAAATAATGGACCCTCCATAACGGAGCGTGAATAATGGACCCTCCATAAAGGAGTGGATATGTGTATATATATGGACCCTCCATAACGGATCGTGAATAATGGACCCTCCATAAAGGAGTGGATATGTGTATATAAATGGACCCTCCATAACGGAGCGTGAATAATGGACCCTCCATAAAGGAGTGGATATGTGTATGTAAATGGACCCTCCATAGCGGAGTGGATAGATGCGTGTTATGGACCCTCCCTAGGGGAGCGTGATAATGTATGTGATGGACCTGCCTATATGGCGTGTGTAAATGTGAATAGGACCCGCCCTCGTGGTGTGCAAATAAATGGAAATAATACCCACCGAAAGGTGCGCGAAAGAATGGAAAGAAAAGGAAAGACTAGAAAGGCATAGGGGATGTATGTAACTGAAATCATAAGGAAATGTTGAGTTGTATAAAAGGAAAGTGAATTAGTATTTAATGTGGATAGTATGGGTTAGGGTAGGTCCTTGGTTTGTTACTATGCTTTTGTAGAAGCTATATTTCTAAGTTCTGTGTAATGCTACCCTTCTTGATATACTTTTACAGGTACCGAAGCGGAGCATGCACTAGCTGTGGCCGAGCAGGGGCACACTCCACAACGTGGAGTGTGAATATTAGGGGTGTGATAGTATGTGGATCCGAGAATTAAACTTTGGCTTTTTGATGTATATAAATATTATGTATTATCTTTTGGGGAGAGTAAACTATTTTGTAACTTGATTAATATTGTTTTGGAGATGATGTACTCGAATGTTGTGAACTGATTGTATTTTGCCCTGCTGGCATACTGCTGATTATGTAACAATGTTGAAACAGGTTTTCATGGCAGAACTCATATTTTCGGAATGTTCTTAAAACAAAGGAAACTCTGTCCGATTTGACAGAGATTTTTATAAGCTAAAGTGGTTTTAAAAAGAAATTTTTAAGTCACTAAATCAATCGAGGTAATTAGAATATTAATTAAGATAGGGTGTTACATGTTGTGTGCGTGCAGAAAGAGAAATAGAAAAATTGGTGCCACGTCCATGTGTCGGTAGCTGGCGCTTGGGCGCGTGGACCTGCGAGTTGGGCCTATTTATTTGGTTTTTGAGGATTCTGATAGATTTTAGATTGATTCGTTTTAGGGCCATATATTCTAGGACTTAGCATTAGGTTCAGTAGCTTTTAGAGAAAGAGGGAGATTACATATTTTGCACTTCATTGGAAGAGAGAGTTAGAGGTAAATCCTTATTGTCTATGATATGGATTCCTATTCTGTTTCTTCTATTTATTCTTTTATAATGTGTAACTAAACCCTTTTTAGTTAGGAACATGGTGGATTTGTATGGATGTGTTTATTTAATTTATGAATTAATGTTTTTCATTCAAATCTATTGTTTGGTTGTGTTTTAATTCCACTTCATGAAATTGGCCACTTTATGTTTTGTTTTCGATCGATAATCCAACAAGAGGGATCTAAGGGTTAGAATAGGTCATTCAATCAAACTTTATAACCACCTAGTGTGTAGGGATACAGTTATGGCTTATATGACTTATGTATTCCAATGTTCTTAATTAATGGTTATTCGAATGTTTAATCGCTTAGGGGATTAAGGTTTTCATATATAATAAGAAACGTAAATTCACAGAGGGATCTAGTTTTTACTACCTCTGGAATGTCGTGGATTTAATGAAAAATAGGGTTTCATAATTAATAAACAAGTCTTGAAATGAAACTCAATTCTAAACGCCTTTCTCTATCTGTCTCACAAACCTTATTTGTAATTGGTTTATCTTTTATTGGTTTGTTTATTTTATTCAATTTTATAAAAATTTATCAATTTCTCTTTTAATTATGGCTTTGGTGAGAATTATTTGGAAACAACTCACAATGCCCGAGTAGAACGATAATTTACTTTCATTATATTACTTGTGATCTAGTACACTTGCTAGTATCAACACTGTAACATCCCTAATTTTAATCCCTAATATATTTATAAGATATATGGACTTAAATAAATGTTTCTTGAAAAATCAACTATTTAGTTGTGTATTTTTATAAAAATACATTATGTTAATTACGAAAATATAAGTTTCATTTATTTTATGTTCTAAAGTAAATTCATTTAAAATAGTTATCCTATATAAAAAATATACCTTATGTGTTTTACTTTATTTTGATATATTTCATATGAAAATATTTTATTGGAAATATTTATAAGTTTCTTACTTTATAATTTTTATTTTAGTATTTAAATTGATTATTGGTATTTTGAGTTTTAAAATAAAAGAATAAATAAAATGAAATAAATAGATAAATAAAAGTGTGTATTAGTGTATATGTTTTAATAATAATAATACTAATAATACTAATAATAATAAATAAAAAGAAAAAGAAAAATAATAATAATAATAGTAATAATACTAATAATAACAGTAATAATAAATAAAAATAAAAAGAAAAATAATAATATAATACTAATAATAATAATAATAAATAAAAATAAAAAGAAAAGTAATAATATTAATAATAATAATAATAATAATGATAATGTAATAATAATTTTTAAAAAATAAAAAATAAAAAATAAAAAAATAAAAAAATAAAAATAAAAGAGGAAGGGGGTTCGATCAACCCCCCAACTTCTTCTCCTTCCTTTGTTTCCTCCCGCCGGCCATAAACCCAGCCGCCGCCCTTACCCCCCTTTCACTCTCCCCCTTCAACTTCTTCTTCTTCCATGGCCATTCTCTCTCACTCCCAGTCATGTCTTCCTCCATATCATGCGACTCCTTTCTCTCTCTCCTGCATCTCTCTCTCCGCCACGTCTCTCCCACTCCTCCAAGTCGCGGATCGTGACTTTCTCATGGCCACCACGAAATAGCGCTGCCGCCGTCGCGTTTCGCCCTTCCCCAGTCACGATCGCGACTCGCTGCCTTTGGGGTCACGATCCGCCGCCACCAACCGCGAGCCACGAACCTCCAGCCGCCTTGTGGTGTTTCTTCTCCCTCCAAATGCTGCAGATCCGTCGCCGCCGCCTGGGTGTTGTGGCGATGGGAGATGTCGTAGTCGGAGCTTAGAGCTCAAAGCTCGAACTCTCTCTCCTCCCTGGATCGTCAGCGTCACCAGCCGCCGCCGGTGCTCCTCGTTGCTGCTGTCGTGGAGGCCGCCGCTGTCAAGGACGACATTCGCCTCCTCTTAGCCGTGTGTGCTTTGCTGTGGGTCCAAACCATGCTGTCGCCGGTGGAGTTCTCACGGTGCATCAATTCGTTGCATCAGAACCGTGGCCGTTCTCACCACCGAAGTCGGTCGTGGATGTCGTGTTGCCATGAACGAGTGGCTGCTGTTACTGCGATTTGGATTGAACCGGGTCTGAACCAAACCGGCCTTGATCTTTTGCTGCCTCAAAAGCCTAATCGGAGGGTAAATCCCTAATACTTTTCTAATTGCTCTTTATTGTGTTTTAATAATAACACTAATTATAATAGTATGACTAACAATTATTTAGTATTAAATTGTTTTGGAAATTAAACTATAATTTATATTGATTTTAATTATATTGTTATTAATAATGATTTTTAATTAGTACGTTGATTTATGTTAGGGCAGAATTAACTGTTATGTCGAACGATTAATTTTTAAAAGTACTTTAGTTAAACGTGTTGGGTCCCTAAGTAAGTGAGCTGTCGTTTATGTGACGCTCTCTTTTTAACTGGAAAATAATTAATATTTCCAAATAATTGAATACTTGCTATCAAAATTTGGGCTAGAAAATTTTTCCTTTTTAGAACCAGTACTTGCTCGTTCATAAACCCTTTTTGAACATAAACCATTTTTTTTTTAAAGTTCGGCATAACAATATCTTAGTTTCGAAAAGGCTCTCGAGATAACATTTTCTTAACTATAGAAAATACTCTTCATAGTTAATATTAAAACATACCATTTGCCTCTCGAGTTGAATTTGAATATATAAAGCATAAACTTATCGCCGAATCCTTTCTTAATAGAAATAAGAGTTCGCGAAAGTAAAAATAATACTTATGGGGCACTGCTGAGGTAAAGAAAAAGATCATATATATATATATATATATAATAGTCAGAACATAACCCAATCAGTACAGTCAGTAGCAAGTGATAAAAAGTCGAGATAGCAAGTTTTGATGAAACATATACAGACCAGCTGCATAAAATAAAAGCTCACTCCAAGACCTCTCAGATATATACAATATATATAACAAAATCCAAAATAGAAGTCCCAGAGCAAGTCATCCGTGTCCTCAGCAGCTCCTCAGATCCTCCACAGCTCTATCCCTAGGATCTAGGATCCAAAACATCTACGCTATGCAAGCTCCAATGAACCAGGGGGTCCACCTCTAGCAGAAACAGTCGGCTCAACATGCACCTCCTCCTCGCTCTCATCCTCCACAGGGTCCTCCTCGACCTCGCCCGACTGTGTAGAGACCCCACCACTGGGTCTAAGGTCTGCAGAAGCAGTCCTATCCAAGTCAGTCTGACCAGGAGAAGGAGTCTCCTCAGTGACAACTCTATGGGAGGAAGGATGGGAACGAGTGGCAGTTCTAAAATGAAAACTATGGAAACGACGCATAGGTCGAGCCGGGGGTGGTCCTCTATATGTATAAAAAGGTGGAACATGCATAGTGTATCCCTAAGGGAATCCTAAATCGACGAGGTAGCACTCGCACCAGAGGGTTAGGGTGGTAGAGAGTGATCTCAACTTCCCCCTCAAAAGTGGCACGGTGCTCCTCATACGTCCATATACCGCTAGGGATAGGGCGTATCTCGATGCAAGCTAGGTATCTGGCCATCACCTAAATAGGGCACAGGGAGTAAGTATACACATATACATAATTGATAAAGACTAAAATTACAATCACAAGTATATCATGGACAGATCATAATGCAAATACAGATGAGCACACCAGTTTTCAACATTATAACTCTTATAATGAAAGTGGCATGATGTATGATTTTCTATCCACAACTGAGGCCTCTAAAAGTCCATCTTGGACGTCCATCCAATACACCCTTGTGTTCCCGGAACACCGACATTTGTTCCCAGAACATAATGTCGAATCATACTTGGATAATAAGCATCACTCCCGGAGTGTGCACCACGTTCCCAGAACGCATACGTTCCCAGAACGCATAAAAACCAGGTCCCGGACACTGGCCACATATCTATAATGTGTCATCAAGTAGGTTATAATTGGGTACTCCCGGAGTACCCTCCTCATATTCCCAGAATATGATAAACGTTCCTACCAACCAGACTTCCAGTCTATATGGATGCACAAATATTAGGGTTGGTTTTATCTGTACATTAATTAATGTGATTTAGAAATATTCCAATTTCCCTTTTGAATGATTTATTTGAGGCATACTCTTTGGCATAAAATTCTCCTTTGAATTTTCTCAAAACATGCCTTTTAAACTTAGATTAGGCAAAACAAAATCAATGGTATTCAAAAAAACTTAACTTTTTATTTTTCAGATTTAGGTACTAACCGGTTACAGTTTCAGGCTAACCGGTTAGAATTACAGACCTGAACTGTTTACCATTGCAATTCAGAAAAACCCTTTTTCTTGAATTTACTACCCAATCCATGAACAAGTTAAACATTGTTTTATGCCTCAAAAATCACAGTTTCCATCATTCAAAAGTCCAAATCACATTTTGTTTTTTGTAACATCCGCAAATTTACTAAGTGGCTAGGTGTATTAGTGAGTAGGATTCCGATGAGTGTCGTAGTATCCTTAAGTGTCGATTTCGTTTAGAAACGATAGTTGGTATTAGAACTAGTATGTGTTTAAGTGTTTAGAATGTGGTCTTTAGCTTAGAGTGGGTTTATATGAAATTCAAGTAAGTTAGAATAGGTTTAGAGTGAAGATAAAGGAATGTGTTAGGTTAAGATGGTGGTTTAGAAATGTTATTTAAGGATTAAGAGCATATGACTTTAGGAAATTAAGAATAAAAGATCCATAGCTCTAAACCCAAATTCCACCGTTGGATGTTAAGATAAGTGTCTTAGGAAGGCTGCCTCAAAATTTGAGCAAGATCCGACGGTTAACGAAAAAGTTATGGCACTTTGAAGTGCAAAGGAATGGTGGGTTGAACCAGTTAATCGATTAAGCCTTGAGTTAATCGATTAAGACCGAATGATGCACACGACTTAATCGATTAAGCATGAGGTTAATCGATTAAGGCAATTACACTGGTTAATCGATTAACCACTGCTGAAACAGCCTTATAAACTCGTTTTTGAGCCATTTTTCACAATTTTTCCTCTCTCCTCTCCCTTCCACACGAATTCTCTCTTCTTCCCCTCCCCTAGGGCTTTTGATTTCACACAGCCACCACCATGAAACGACAAATCAAACCCCCAAATCAATTCCCCATTACTCCCTCATGGATTTCCCTCTCTCAATTTCAATTTCCCCTCTTTCTCACAAAATCCCCAAATAAAACCCTAAGACCCAAATTGTGTAATGGAGCAATTGGAGCTTCAACTCATCCTAGGAGCTTGAGGAGTCATAGGAATCAAGAGAGGAAGCACATAGGAGCTTGTATTGGAGTGGGTGTTGGTGGTCCCTCAACTTCTCTCTTTCTCCTCTTCCCTCCAAGAGGTAAGGGGTGTACTTTGGTCTAGTATTAGAGGAAGGGTTTATTTATAGTAATAGAGTTATAATTGGGTATATTATTGATTGGTTAGGTTGATGGTTAGGAGGGTAGAGTATAGTTAGAAATTCTAAGTTTTAGGGATATGTTATATTAACTGATTTTGTTAATTGTTAAAGTAGGAAGTGAAGAACTCTAGGAAGGTGATTTAAATTACAGTCCCTGAGACATACCTGAGTATGTCGACTGATTATTGATTGATATTGTTTGTATTAATATTATCAAAGTTTATATAAGTAAATTTTAAATGACATTCATATAGTTATGCATCAAATAGGGCCAAGTATTTATCAATTGAGTTTAAACCAATTAAATGACATTTTCTAAAGAATCAAGAGGGTCTTAAATTCAATTGAGAAACACTTTAGATATTGGATCATGCATGGTGAAAAGGTGGATGTTAGGAGTAGGGGAAAAACATACGTCGCTTTGCGATTGATGAGGACAAGAGTAAATGTTAGGAATTACTATAGGGGACTTTGATCTTCCAAAGGACATGGGTTCATCACCCGTGTCGGGGATTGGTCTGATGCAAACCATAGAAATTCTATTTACTTTGGCTCCTTTTGGCCAGTGATAGTGATTTCTGCTAGAGCCAATCTGGGTGAATCAATCCAGATTGTACGTTGTTAACACTACCCTAGAGGAGTGTGACGTATTGTGCAAGCGGGTGAGCGAGGGACCTTCCTAAGTGGAGGTGAAGCACCCAAACAGGGGTTGAGAAATGCTCCCTCCTGGTCGGTTTTTCCCCAGAGTGGAGGGGGGTTGTGAGGTGGTTGTGTTGTTATTGTTATTGAAAAGGGAAAGTGTTATAGGTACATTGTGTGAGGAACCCTCCTTCGGGGAGAATGTGAAGCACAATGTACCCAATTGTTAAAAGTGTTAATTGTTAAAGTTAAAGTGTGAAAGTGAAAGGGAAAGTGTGAATGCATTGTATAGATGTTTTAATTCTTCGAGTCCGATTAAAATTGTTAAAGTGTTTAAATTGAAATGAAATGTTTAATATCGGATTCAAGGATTAAATCACCTAAGTGTGACGTTAGCAGGGCATAACCATGTTTTTGTGCATTATAGTATTATATTAAAGTATTAGACCCTTATAATTATAGTTCTTAAACTGAATAGTGTTGTTGTGCCTTACTTGTTAATTGAATTGTGAATTGTATAATTGTTATTGTTTGTGTTTGAATATACCTATTTATGATTTATTACTGTTTTTAAACGTTTTCTTTGATCTAGATTTCAAAGTACTCACCCTTACAGTGGACATATTAGATACACCAAGGAGACAGGCACAGAATGTCAAGGCCGAGAAAGTGATACTCTGTTGGAGAGTATATTATTTAGGGGTGACCTCACGGTCCCATTTGCAGGGCAACCATTCATAGGTTTATATTGTAATAAATAGATTTTTGTAAATATAATTGTAATTTAATGATTTTATTTTGTTTAAGCGTTTTGTATATTGAAGAGTTATATGTATATTCTTATTTTGAATTGAAAGTTTTATTTTACTCGATTTGCAAACTGTTCTGGACTGACAGGTTTAATCCTATTTCGGGGAAAGTCCAATTTTCAAAGGAAACTCTGTCAAAAATTTTATAAACCCCGAATATTTTCATAAATAAATATTAAATTAAGTATTTTCTTAAAGTATAAAAATGTAGGATGTTACATTTTCCATAAAGCATAATTTCCTCTTGAAATTATTTCATTGAATTAAGGTATAAACCCCTTACCCTTAAATCTGAACCAAGAGAGTATTGTCACCTCACTTTCAGGTTCTTTCCAGTGAATTTAAGGTACAGATTTGAGTAAAATTAGTGAAACTTCAGGACTGTTTTATAAAATGATTTTCTTTTGAAATTCTGCAGTGTCTAACCGGTTACGAATATCGAGTAACCGGTTAGATTATGCAGTCAATCCTTCAAAATAAGGGTTTTAACACATCATTTTCTTTAATTCTCAATTCTAACCATTATTCATCATTCAACAGGGTTCATATACCTTAAACAAACATGTTTCATCACAGAAACCAAATTCAAAGTGCATGCATCAGCTTTTTGCATCAAATTGCATAAAAATTCACATAAACAGAATTTAATACAACAAAACTTATCATAAGCATTTAAATCCAGAATTCAGTATCAATATACTTTGCATGCATCAACATAAAGTTGCTCAAAACACCATTGAGCAGAACTTTGGCCTCCAAGCCTTTGTGCCATATTGCACATAATGCCCTTTTTGAGTTTGGTTAACTCAAATCCTAAATCACTTGAATTTTGGTCTAAATCTAGTATAAGGTAGACTTCTCCCATACCTCTAAGTCGATTTTGATGAGAATTACCATTGTACTTGAAGATTAATCCACATATTTCTCACAAACTCACAGCTCTGCTCTCAGCCACGAATTTCACCAACAGGGTCCAAAGACCAGAAGTTTTGACATAGAAAATGGCCAAAGAAATAGGGGAAAACAGTTAGGACTCAAAATAGGTAACATGCACTAGAAAATAGAAAATATTGGAGGCTTAATGGTGGCTGTACTTACCCAAAACCGGATCTGGAACTCAGCTTCCAGAACAGAAAAAGTACAGAACTCAGTTTCCAACTTCTAAATTCCAAGCTTGATTTCTCCTTCCACACGAACCCTCAACTCACAAACTTGGTGTTTTTACAAAGCTCAAGATGTAAGCTTTGCAATGGTGTATCACTCGTCTCTCAACACTCAACAACAAAAGAGAATCACAAGGAATGATTCTGAAACCCTAGAACAAAGCCTCCCCCCAAAATCAGAGCAACAACAACCCAATCCTTCAGCAATTCACCTATATATAGATCAACAAAGGTTACATGCACACTGACGCGTGGTTTTCCATTTGATTCAGGCTGTAATCGTGGCGAATTCGGGATTAATCAAGTGATTACTCATCAAAATCCACTAACCCAGTTTCTGGGTTCATCGTCTAACCGGTTACAGGGCATTACTAACCGGTTAGATTAGTACAAAATTTAAAAATTAATATTTTTAAATCTTTCCCTCCAAGAACCTTTTTAATATTACGTTTTTGTCCTCATCCAGGGACCAAAATGCAATATCCTTATATTTTGCATTTATTTGCCCTATAAAAATGTTTCAACTTATTTTTATATTTAGGGCTAATTAAATACAAAATATAAACTTGGAAAATTTCTATAAATTAATAATAAAACTTTTTATTATTAATTTCCTATTATTCGGGAGACGAAAATTAGGGGCGTTACACTTTAGCTTAGTGGAATTGTCCCTAGGCTAAACAATACCTCAGTTAATTAGGAACCTGATATATTTGGCGTAACGTTAATTCGAGTTAAAGCGTTGAACATTAATTTCAAATTAAGGGGAAGTGTAATTAATTGAATGTTGTAATTTTAACTTGGATTTATTTTTGAATTGAGCACACTTCCTTTTAGTTCGGAATTAATAGTGTGAGGTGAAAACATTTGATTTTGTAACTTCAAATTAAAATTACTTTACTTTAATGTATTTCTGACGAAAAGTTAGCGTACTTTTAACAAAAAGATCTAGTATTTTATGGAGAAAACAATAGTCTTAAGTTTAAATTTCTATTTGACCTTGATTTACGAATTTTAGTTAAATGTTTTCGAGATTAAATTGTTTCGAATTCCAAGTTAAAGTTATTTAACTTTAAATGTATTCTAACGATTATATTAGCCGGGAGGTTAAATTCTTTTCAATAAGAAACTACACTATTTTATTGAGAAAACAACGATTTTAATTTGAAACTTCATATTAATTGTTGAGATTTCAAACTGAGACGATTTTGGCGCAATAAATTGATTTCTATTTGATTTAATAATATAGTCATACGATGAAGGACTTTAGGACCAGCTAGAATGCGAGCAACGAACCGCGGAATGCTGTGAGTAGAAACAGGATCTCCTCGTTGTGCCTCGAAACAGGTTCTGGTAGAACCCCCAAGGTAAGGGGTTTATTGCCGCACGGTGGTTGTGTAACTAGTATGTGTGTGCGTGTTGAGATTATTTGGTTTGTGTAGTTGATATTAGGAATTGATATTTATGACTTATAATATGAATTGATGATTTATTATGCTAGGTGATTAATTGACATATACGTTTGTTAAGTATACTTTATGCCATGAGAACTATGTGATAGCCTACTAAATGCTAATTGGAATTATGAATCTTGTGTATCTTGCTGAGAGTATAATGATGCATATATATATATATATATATGTGAATTGAAATAGATTGAATGGAGTATGCATGTGTATTTTAGAGATTGATTGGAAAACGGGAAGGAGTGGACGGAGGAGTGAGCTTAGGATTTAGTAATAGCACATAAATGGAAATGATAATGAGTTAATTCTAGGGAAATAGAATGGTTGGAGTAGAAGAGAAAAAGAGGGAAATGAGAGTATAAGAAAAAGGTTTTAGGCGAGGGCAGATTAAAATTGATAAAAAGGAAAAGAATAAAAGAAAAGAATGAAAAAGAAAAGAAAAGAAAAAGAGAATATTGGTATGCGGTTTGGATCCTATAAGACACACGGTGGGGTGCAATAAGTCGGGTGCGCAACACCTGCAATAAGCCGCCGGCTGGTACGTGTGCAAGGGTTGAGTTAGACGTGCGGCCTTTGGGGATCCGTACGCATCGGTAAGTCGTATCCTCTGAAAGACTGGGAACGCAGTGACAAACTCGCATAGCCAAGGATTTTGTGGCATTCTGGCCGTGTAAGACACGCTCTCGGGTGCAGGAAACGTAAGCCACCTTGGCAGAGTGCGCAGTGGTTGAGTTAGACGTGCGGCCTTTGGGATCCGTACGCGTCCGTAAGACGTATCCTCTGAAAGACTGGGGAACACAATTGTGAAACCACAAAGATCCCGAAAAAGTAAAAAGAAAGGAAAAGAATGAAATGAAAAGAAAGAAATGAAAAGAATGAAATGAAAGGAATGAATTGAAAAGAGAATGAAATGAAAAGAAATAAAAAGAAGAAAGTTGAGATGGTGGTGAATGAGATGGAGAAATGAGAGATAGAGATTAGGATTAGTTAACTTGATAAAATAGGAAGAATGCGAGTAAAAAGTAAGAATGGAAGAAGAATTGAGAGTTTAAGTTTAGGCGAGGGTAGAAAGCTAATGAACGGAAATAGAATAGGAATTGACATTAATTAGGAAATGCGAATCATTGGAGATGTTTGTGTTTGCAGTGGATAGGTGATTGGGCTTGATGTATTTGTATTATTTTGGTTAATTGCTAATTGTGTATGACTTGGCATGCATTATGTAACACTCCTTGTATATCATCTTACTTTATAAGAAAAGTAATAAGTTTATGAATACTTGGACTTGTTATCGTTGGAAAAAGATCTGAAAATAAGAATTTTCCCTTACCCTGAAAATTCCTTTTCACAAACAATTGATTAATAATGATGTTGACTAACAAAATCAGAGTTTGCGGAAACATAGTAAAATCATTATATTATACCCCCAAAATATATCAAGTGTAACAAGTCCATTAATACATGTAACACTCCTTGTATATCATCTTACTTTATAAGAAAAGTAAGAAGTTTATGAAAACTTGGACTTGTTATCGTTGGAAAAAGGTCTGAAAATAATAATTTTCCCTTCCCTTGAAAATTCTTTTTCACAAACACTTGATTAGTAATGAGGTTGACTAACAAAATCAGAGTTTGCGGAAACATAGTAAAATCATCATATTTTACCCCCAAAATATATCAAGTGTAACAAGTCCATTAATACCAAAAAAGTATAATTATGAAATTGAATTCCTCTTATGATACTTTTTTCCAAAATATGTATCATATAAGTTCTATTAAAAATAGAAATGTCATAGAGCTGGTCACTGGTCCTTTGTCCAAACATCCTTCTGGTCGGATCCTCGATATCTGCACAACGGGTTCCCAATCCACACTTTCTATACTCTGCATGCACCTAAGGGACATCTCCCTTTACTGATTCTTGTGCAAGCTAGATGCACGATCAACACCTAATAAGGGCATGGGGGTTAGCTACACATATTCGCATAATCAAATGAGAATAAAACTAACATCCACAAGTTAACATCTAGCAAATCATGATGCATAATCATATGAGCACACCCGGTTAATCATAACAATTCTTTCAATGCAGGTGGCATGATGCATGATTTCCTTCCACAACTGAGGCCTCTAAAAGTCCATCTTGGACGTCCATCCAATACACCCTTGTGTTCCCGGAACACCGACATTCGTTCCCAGAACGTAATGCCGAACCATAATTGGATAATACGCATCACTCCCAGAGTGTGCACCACGTTCCCAGAACGTGTAGCAAACCATACTTGGAATAATAAGCACCACTCCCAGAGTGTGCACCACGTTCCCAAAATGCATACGTTCCCAGAACGCATAAAAACCAGGTCCCGGACACTGGCCACATATCTATAATGTGTCATCAAGTAGGTTGCATATCAATGTGTTCCCAGAACACTAACATACGTTCCCAGAACGTATAAAAACCAGGTCCCAGACACTGGCCACATATCTATAATGTGTCATCAAGTAGGTTATAATTTGGTACTCCCGGAGTACCCTCCTCATATTCCCAGAATATGATAATCGTTCCTACCAACCAAACTTCCATTCTATATGAATGCACAATCATCAAGGTTGGTTTTATCTTTAATTCTATTATTATACCAACGTGTTCCCAGAACACTCACATACGTTCCCAGAACGTATCGCAAACCATACTTTGAATAAAATCAAGCACCACTCCCAGAGTGTGCACCACGTTCCCATAACGTGTCCAAGAAACCATGTCCCAGACAATGGCCACATTCCCAGAATGTGTCATCAAGTTGGTTGCATTAGTTTAGTACTCCTAGAGTACGGGGTCAAGTACCCGAACATCACAAACTATCCTTGCCAACCTATTTCATTACCTTTCTCTATGCATGCCTTGCATACATAATTACTAAGGTTGGTCTTTCCATTAATTACTGTGATTTAGAAATATTCCAATTTCTCTTTTGAATGATTTCTTTGAGGTATAGTCTTTGACACAAAATTTTCCTTTGAATTATCCCAAAACATGCCCTTAAACTTAGATTGAGTAAAACAAAGTCAATGGTATTCAAAAACTTAACTTTTTATTTTTCAGATTCAGGTACTAACCGGTTACAGTTCCAGGCTAACCGGTTAGAATTACAGACCTGAACTGTATACCATTGTAATTCAGAAAACCCTTTTTCTTAAATTCCCTACCCAATCCATAAACCAGTTTAACAATGTTTATACCTCAAACCCACTGTTTATATCATTCAAAAGTCTAAATCACCTTTCATTGTCCAATGAGCATAATTTCCTCTTGAAACTATCTCATTACCTTAAGGTATTAACTCTTTAACTGCAATCTGAACTATAACAGTGAAATCAACTTATTTTCATATTGTTTTCCATGAAATTAAGGCCTAGATTTGAGTAGGATTTATAAGACCACAATGCTGATTTTGTAAACTTATTTTCTTTTGCATTTTAACAGAGTCTAACCGGTTACGAATATCGAGTAACCGGTTAGATTATGCAGTCTGACACTAAAACATGAGTTTTAACAAACCATTCTCTTCACTACTCAAATCTAACCAAATTTCAACCTTTAACAGAGTACATATACCTTAAATAAGTGTGTTTAAACACAGAAACATATCTATCTTGCATGCATTCAATTTGGATACACCAATTGCACATATTTCACAACTTAATGAATCAATTCACATAATATTCAATTAAGTCATGAAATCAACATCAACATAGCTTGCATGCATCCAGATAACATTGCTCAAAACAACAATTGAGCTCAAATTGGCCTCCAAGCCATTTAACCATTTCAACTTATGCCCTTTGAGTCTCTTGGTGACTCATCCTATATTCTACCACAATTTATTCTCATTCTAGCAAATAGTAAGCTTCCCCCTTACCTTAGGTTCATGCTTGATGAATCTAATCACTGAAATTTTCCAGATCTCCCCAGAATCCACAATCTCCATTTTCAGTCCACAACAGGTTTGACAGGGTCCAAAAACCAGAAGATTTGACATGGCAGTTGGCCAAAGTAATTGGGGAAACCAATTAGGACTCAATATAGGTAACATGCACTTGAGAATCAAAGAGATTTGAGACCAAAAGGGTTTGTGTGCTTACCAAAATCGAGCCTCAAAGTCAGCTCCAGAAACCAGAAGCTGAGGTTTGACAGCACCAACACCTTTACTTTGCAAGCTACGTTCTCTTGATTCAGGGACTCTCAACTCAAAAACTTTATATCAATACAAAGCCCTTGATGTGAGCTTTGTAACCGTGTATCACTCATGTTCTAACTCTCAGAAATGAAGAAGAATCGAGGAGACGAACTTGAAAACCCTAAATAGAGCATTTCTTCAACACTAAGGCAAAATCAACCTTGATTCAATCGTGATTGAGCTTTATATAGAACAAATTGGTGTTCATGCAAGCTGACGCATGTTTCCCACTTGGTTTGGACTGGATTCGTGGCGAATTTTGGATTAATCCATGGGATTACTCATCAAACGCACTAATCCCAATTTCTGAGTTCATCGTGTAACCGGTTACACAGCCCTTCTAACCGGTTACATACTGATAAAATTCAAAAATTAATAATTTAATTACTCTTTCTTCAACAACCTTTTTAATATTGCAATTAGGTCCCAGCCCAAGGACTAAATTACAATATTCACATTTTTGTACAAAATAACCATATAAAAATATATCTCATATTTTTATAATAAAAACACATAATGTACAAAACCTAAAACCTTCAAAATTCAATTATAAAATAATTGTTATAATTAATTTCTTGGTTATTTGGGAAACGAAAATTAGGGGTGTTACAATACCAAATAGGTATAATTATGAAACTGAATTCCTCTTATGATACCCTCTTTTCCAAAATATGTATCATATAAATTCTATTAAAAAAATAGAAATGTTATAGAGCTGGTCACTGGTCCTTTGTCTAAACATCCTTCTGGTCGGATCCTCGATATCTGCACAACGGGTTCCCAACCCACACTTTCTACACTCTGCATGCCCTAAGAGACATCTTCCTTTACAGATTTTTGTGCAAGCTATATGCACGATCAACACCTAATAAGGCCATGGGGGTTAGCTATACATATTCGCATAAGTAAATGAGAATAAAACTAACATCCACAAGTCAACATGTAGCAAATCATGATGCATAATCATATGAGCACACCCGGTTAATCATAATTCTTTCAATGCAGGTGGCATGATGCATGATTTCCTTCCACAACTGAGGCCTCTAACAAAGTCCATCTTGGACGTCCATTCAATACATCCTTGTGTTCCCGGAACACCGACATTCGTTCCCAGAACGTAATGTCGAACCATACTTGGATAATAAGCATCACTCCCAGAGTGTGCATCACGTTCCCAGAACGTGTAGTAAACCATACTTGGATAAATAAGCATCACTCCTAGAGTGTGAATCACGTTCCCAGAACGCATACGTTCCCCGAACGCATAAAAACCAGGTCTCGGACACTGGCCACATATCTATAATGTGTCATCAAGTAGGTTGCATATCAATGTGTTCCCAGAACACTAACATACGTTCCCAGAACGTATAAAACCAGGTCCCACACACTGGCCACGTATCTATAATGTGTCATCAAGTAGGTTATAATTTGGTACTCCCGGAGTACCCTCCTCATATTCCCAGAATATGATAATCGTTCCTACCAACCAAACTTCCATTCTATATGAATGCACAATCATCAAGGATGGTTTTATCTTTAATTCTATTATTATACCAATGTGTTCCTAGAACACTAACATACGTTCCCAGAACGTATCGCAAACCATACTTGGAATATAATCAAGCACCACTCCCGGAGTGTGCATCACGTTCCCAGAACGCATGCAAGAAACCATGTCCCAGACAATGGCCACATTCCCAGAATGTGTCATCAAGTAGGTTGCATCAGTTTGGTACTCCTAGAGTACAGGGTCATGTTCCCATTAATTCCATTATTATGACTTAGAAAACACAACTTCTGAATGATATCTTGAGGTTTGGCTTTACTCATAAAATTCACCTTTGAATTTAAATTTAACATATGCTCATAGACCTGGAATGAGAGAATATAATCATTGGTATTAGCAACCCTTATTCAAAAACTTAACTTTTATTTTTAAGTTTCAGGTACTAACCGGTTACATCATCACTTAACCGGTTAGAATTACAGACCTGAATATAAAACCACTGATTTTCCAAGAATTTTTTCTTAAATTCTCTTCTCAATCCAATAACAAGGTCTTAGCATAACATAATACCTCAAGTTCAACACATAATATCATTCAAAAGACCTAAGCCATAATCCAATTTTCATTTATGCATAATTTCCTCTTGAAATTATCCTTTGATATTAAGGTATTAACTCATCACCTCTAATCTAAACCAAACAGTGCTCAAACACATAGTTTTAGATTGGTCTTTGTATGAAATTCTAGCTTAAACTTGAGTACAGATGGTATGGATACTTAGCCGATTTCAGAAATTCATTTTCTTTGAAAATTGACAGTATCTAACCGGTTACAAATTTCGACTAACCGGTTAGATTAGGCAGAACATACACTGAAAAATGAGGTTTTGCATACCATTTTCTACCATACTCAAATCTAACCAATTTCATTCATAAATAGAGTTTACATACCTTAACACTAGTGTGTTCAACCACATAAACATGTCTATCTTGCATGCATTCAATTTAGATACTCAAATTGCACATAATTGCACATATTTCACAACTTAATGCATCAATTCATAGAATACCCAAATAAGTCATGAATCCAACATCAATATAGCTTGCATGCATCTAGATAACATTGCTCATAACAATAATTGAGCTCAGATTGGCCTCCAAGCCACTTAACCATTTCAACTTATGCCCTTTGAGTCTCTTGGTGACTCATCCTATATCCTACCACAATTTATTCTCCTTCTAGCAAATAGTAAGCTTCCCCCTTACCTCGAAATTGTGCTTGATCCAAAACATTGCAGAGAGAAAGGCTCCAACACCGGTTTCCATTAAATCCACTCCATGCTGATAGAGTTAGACAGGGTACCAAAACCAGGGAATTTGACATGCAAAACCAAATTAAGAATTGGGGAAACTGGTCAAATTGAATTCTCTGCAACATGCAGTAGAGGTAGGAACAGATTTGAAACCAAAAGGGTTCGTGTGCTTACCAAAATCGAGCTTCAAAGTCAGCTCCAGCAACCAGAAGCTGACGTTTGACAACATCAACACCTCAACTTGGCAAGCTTCGTTCTCTTGATTCAGGGACTCTCAACTCACAAACTGTATATCAATACAAAGCCCTTGATTCAAGCTTTGTAATGGTGTATCACTCATGTTCTAAATCTCAGAAACGAAGGAGAATCGCACCAGACGAATCAAGAATCCTAAAAACAGAGTTTCAACCCTTCTATCAGAAAATCAACCCAAATTCATCAACAATTTGGGTTTTTATAGAGAAATCAGACTTGCATGCAAAGCGACACGCATTCCTCAGCGTGATTTGAGTGGGATTTGTGCCGATTTCTGGATTAATTGGGTGATTACTCATCAAAATACACTAACCCAGATTCTGAGTTCATCGTGTAACTGGTTACAAAGCCCTTCTAACCGGTTACATGCTGATAAAATTCAAAAATTAATAATTTAATTGCTCTTTCTTCAAAAACTCTTTTAATATTGCAATGAGGTCCCAACCCAAGGACTAAATTACAATATTCACATTTTTGTACAAAATAACCATATAAAAATATATCCTATATTTTTATACATAAAAACACATAATGTACAAAAACTAAAACCTTTAAAACTAATATAAATCAATTATAAATTAATTGTTATAATTAATTTCTCGGTTATTTGGGAGACGAAAATTAGGGGTGTTACACATTATGCATTACTAGTTCGTGCAATTCTCACCCTTACAACCACCACAGGTGCAGGTCAGGAGCATAGCTGTTATTTGGGCCGAGCAGGAGCACACTTCCCCACGGGAAGTGTGAGTAATTTATCTTTAATTTATTTTTATTTTGAGTTGAGTCGTACCGGGCCATATTATGGAATATTATGCATTTTTGAGAATTTATTAATAAATGTATTTTTAAATCTCAGTTGTATATTTGGTGGCCCGGGCTCTTTATTTGGTTTTCTCGAAAATCTAAGTTATTTATCTTCGCATTTTATTCCCGGATATTGGGAGAATAATTAAATTATATATGTATACTCTGTCTGGATGCCTCGTTATTAGGGAAACTGTTTTGAACAGGTTACAGGTTAAAGTCAATTTTTGGGAATGTCCATAAAATAGAGGAAACTCTGTCCGATTTTTTATAAAAATTATAATATGTATTGTAATTAAAAAGAAATTTTCAAATCCATATTTTCAAAATAGGTAAAATAAATAGGTTGTTACATTTATGGTATCAGAGCAGTTGTCCTCGGCCACGGAGTTGCGAGTTACTCCAATGGTTATCTCACCAAGAGAGTAACCGAAAAGTAGTGTCAAGTCCGGTTGTAGTAGGTCAGTGTGTTTATATATAATATGTATATATATATATATATTTATATATATTTAGGTGGACTTAGCCAATTCTATAGTTACCAATCATTCGTGCCATAATTTATTTCTATTACAAAATCTTAGTACTATGACCAAAGCACCTAGTGACAACACCCCGCCTCGACTGAGATCAATCGTTTAGCTGGGGGTAGGAAGATGGAAATTGCCTTCCTAAATCGGACACATTTGAAGACTTGATTCGGTGGACTACATGCTACAGAGGAGTAGATTGGAAGGCGAAGTGCCTCGAATTCAAGTGGGACTGCGACTTGGAATCAGGTTACCTTGGGAAAGTCAAGGTGAGTCAAACTCGTCTTGACTGGCGAAGGTGCTAATCACCTATAAAATGGGATTGGCACTAGAAGCGAACGATGACAAAAGGAGACACGACAATTAATCGGGGGTCCCAAACAGAACGAGATCGCTTCACGTGTTACACCACTATGCCATAGTGAGGGAAACCCCACCGTGGTATAGATTGGTTCCTGAACCATTTTTAATAGGAAGCTTATTGTTATAGGTGCGAGTAGTCGGGCCACATTACTTCAAACTACCCCAAGAAATAAGAGAATTTGTTCGAAAGGACTTGAGCGGAATGATTAGAGGCACATTCTGCTACTAATATGGGGAACTATTTTAGAACCTTAATACTCCATCTCTGCTAATCCTTTAAGGAGGACCTTGCTAAACTCATCTTTCTTAGAATCCAAATTCCGGACCTATCACTAAGAGGAACTGTGGAACTTAGGGAGTATGTATATATGTAACATCTGCCTTTTGACTCACTTCTACAAGTCCTAAATCATGAAAATTATTTTAACCTAATTGATTTAAGAATTAATCTAAAAAGAGTTTTGATTTCTTGCTTTGAAATTTAATTTACTTGTGCTGTGATTTTGTGTTTGATTCCTTAAAGTTTTAATTGAGATTTTGTTGCATGTGATTTTGTGGTTTATGATGGAAATTTATTTTTATTTTAAGTTTCAAAAAATCAAAGTCCAAATTATCTTGATTAAGAATCGATTCTAGAAACCCTAATTAGTATCCTAATCTTTGATTAAACCCTAATCGAGTTCTTAATCCTCGATTAAGAACTTAATCACTCTCTTAAACCCTAAACCCTCAAGGTTAGTGAGCTAATCTAGAATTGGTTTCCATAAACCTATGTTAGTAAAGATTAAGTTTAAATTAGCACCTTAATCCTAGATTAAACCCTAATCTCTAAGGATTAGTGGACTAAACCTAAATTAATTTTCCTAATCCTACCCTAATCATGATTAGAGCCTAATTATCACCCTAAACCTAATTAAGCTAATATAATCCTACCCTAATCACCTATGGCCGAATGCCTAGGTGCATTACTTGTCACCAAGTAGCTTTGCTTAGTCACCAAGTTGCATGCCTTATAGTCAAACTAGTGACATCATCAAGATGACCAAAGCATGACATAAGAGAGGAAAAAGAAGGGAAAGGAAGGAGGGAGCCGTGAGGGACTTGAGAGCAAGACTTGGCCTCCATGTTTTGTAACTTAGTCCCCAAGTATTTGCAAAGAAGCCGCCCATGCAAGCCCTTGATGGCAAATAAGAAAAATGAAGAAGAATAAAGAAGGGACCAAAACCGTGTGAAGAAGAGAGTGAGTTTTTTCATTCTTCACCATTTCTTCTCATCAACAACAACAACAACACACACCACCAAACACCCTCAAAACCGTGGGGAGTGAAGCCAAGAGAGGATGATCAACACACTTCTCTTCATCACCTTCATTTCTTTTCCAAACTAAACACAACACCAAAGAGCTACATCAAGCTCTTGGTGAGAGAGAAAGAAAGAGAGTGGCCGAATTGTAAGAGAGGAAGAACCAACCCAAACTCTTCACAATCTAGTGAAATCAAGCCAAGATAGTGAAGAAGAAAAGGAGAAAACCATGGACCTTAGAAAGAATAAATGAACCGTGAAGAGAGGAGAGAAACCAAAGATATTGGACTTGATTTTTGAAAAGTTTAGATTAAGTAAGAATTTTATTTCATGATCTAAAAGTTTTAAACTCTTTTCTTTGATTCTTTTTCGTTTTCACACTTTTCTTATAAGACTTTGATTTTGTTTGAAAGGTGTTGATGCATGTTTGTTTTTATGTTAGATCTAGTAATTTCCTTTACATGCATGTTGATCTTTGAGCTTGATCTTGAAGTTTTTGCTAAGAAAATGTTTTCTCTCATGATCTTGAGTTTTCTTCTTGATTTCTTGGACTTTTTCATCTCTCCTTTGATTTTCTTAAAGTGTTCTTTGAAAAGTTTGATTTTGGTTTTGTATGACTTGTTTTTCAAAGGATCAAGACTTGATTTTAACATGCATAATGCTTGTTTTGTTAAAAATCAAATCTTCCTTGGTGATTTTGTTAAAAAGGGGCCACGGTTTTTTTGGAGAACCAAAGGCTACAAGTTTGTTAATTTGTTTATGATATGTGCATGTTGATCTTGGAATATTTGAAACTTGTTTTGGATAAGTTAAAGTTCTAATAAATTTTTTGAGAAAAGCTAAGAATTGGTCAAGGTTTGAGGTAGTTTTGTTGAAGTTTAGACTTTCTTGTGTTTTGATGATGTGCATACAATGATCTATGAGTTTATGAGTTGTTTTGGTGAATAGAAAATTTTTTTTGAGTCTTGATCTTGGATGCATGTCACGGATCTATAATGTTTTTGTTAAAAAAAATCAAGTTTTTATTTAGATCAAGGTGCATGCATGTGATGATCTAAGGCTTAAATGAATTTTAATGAATAAAACTATGTTAAGGTTGTGATCTTAATTCATGCATGATTCGGTTTTGGGATGGTCTTCACGAAAGTTTGATTTTCGTAAATCAAATGCCATGACCTTGATGAATGATAATGAGGTGTGAAGTTAAAATTTTTGTTAAACCTTGAACTTGAGCTTATATATTTCGGTTTTGAGGAGATTGAGTGAGAAACTTAATCTCCTTGAGTTTAATATGCTTATATGTGATTTTCATTTAAAGTTCTTTGCTGCCCATGTTTGTTTAAAAGTGTTAAAGTTGAGAAAAATTATGGTTTGAGGAATTTACTTAAGTGTTTTCAAGTACTAAATTGGTTTATGAATTGAATGAACAATTCTTGAAGCTTATGGAAGTGTTTAAATGACTTGTTTCATTTGAATAGCATGCTGTCCAAGTTTGATTATAAGTGTTTGAGTTTGAGAATTTGTTGATCGAAATGTTTATTTGATTGTTCTCAAGATTCTGGGTTTGTTTGTGGAATCGAGTTGATTGTGAATAATGGAAAATGAATTTAAAACCTAAGACGAGATGCTGTCTAGAATTTTCTGAGTTATATTTCTTGTTTTATTTAAATTGATTTATTTGATTATTTCTCATGATTTTAAAGTATAAAAGTTAGTACTTGATTTTGGACAAGTTTGAGTGAAAGAGTTGATGCTTTGATTTTTAAACAAAGACAAAAGTTTGGATTTTCTTAAGTTGCTTTGAGAATAATTCTAAGAGTAATATTTAAATAATGTTTAATACTCATATGTCTATCTTATGGGACTTGGAAGAAGTTGGAGTCGGGCAGACTAGGAAGGGAGCAGATCGTTCGGAACTTGTAGATTCGATAACTGCAAACCCAGGTGAGAGATAAGTTATCCTAAGACGCTTTGGTGTCTAGTGAGTATGCTAGGACACTCCGTACTCTCTCAAAGTCGGAGTAAAGGTCTATCGTAGCTAGTAGTATACCCGATAAATTATGTGCTTGTTTGTATCGCGGTATACGAAGACTCAGACCTATACCATTACATGGTATTGATTGATTGCTATATTTGTTTATGTTTAGATATATTGTTGTTATATTGTCATTGCATGAGCATAATGCATCATCCCGCGATATAAGATAAGAATAGTAAAGACATTAGAAAACTATAAGAAATTCCCCAACGATTAGAGCGAGACTCTAAGGGATGGAGCACGCAATGGAACTGGATGATGCCGATGCGCCAAGTACGTGGATCGAGCTGATGATATGAATGTGACGATGATGTTTTGAACATTGACGCAATGACTGTGGAACATGATGAGAGTGTATCTACATGGTTGTAGCCATGTTTTGAATTGATTTCCATATGGTCGTAGCCATATGATGAGACTGTATCTACATGGTTGTAGCCTTGTGTTGAATTGATTTCCATATGGTCGTAGCCATATGTTGAAAGTGTATCTACATGGTTGTAGCCATGTGTTGAGAATGTTTTCATATGGTCGTAGCCATATGTTGAGAATGATTCTGGATGGGTCGGAGCCCGTCAGACTTGGTAGTCGAGTCCCACAGAAGTAATCCGCATATGGTCGGTGCTGTATGGCGGAGATGACTTAGGATGGGTCGACATTAGGGTAATTAAGAATAACCCCACGACTTAAAACCTTTACCCGAAGTAGTGGAGAGGAAGATACGGTGCTTACCTGCATGGTAATCACTTGATGATTAGGATAGGGGAAGGTAATGACGGTGATTCGTCAAGAAGCCTAAGAGGAGTCTGTCTAGGCGGGAAAAAGCTACAGTGACCTGGGTTGACCATCCGAGTTGGGTAGGTATTCTGGTGTCGTAGCTGAAGTACTGCATGATCACTAGGCGGATGACTGACACCCCCTTGACTAAATCAAGATCAGAAGAGGGATGCTTGAACACGGTGGAGGTAGACACCCCTGTCATGACATTTTTCCCGGGCATTTTATATATATTTTGGTGTTGTCTCCAGGAGCCGGTGTGGTTAGAGATCCTATACTTCTGATTGCTTTCGACTAGGTGGATGGAATCCGAGGAGATGTAGACCCGAACCCAAGACCATAAAACCCGAATTTCCGAAGTTATGGACTCGAGATACGTGGACAAAGAGACTTTGACTTTGCGAGATAAGCCGTAAATAAATTCGACCTTGCGGGGCGATCGATCATGAGATTCCCTTAAGATAAGGATTAAGTGTTAGATAATGCGACGATTGCATTGCATCCTCATATTGCATAATTATCTACTGTATTGTTTGCTTTTATTGTTCGTTATGTTCTGGTATGCGTCGCTAGTGTAAATCCAAGAAGTCGATGGGAGTGATTCCATTCGGATAACTTACTCTCTCAACTTCTTGTGCACATGTGACTATGAATCTCCGATTCCAAAAGACGAAGGACTTGCTGATCGTGATGCGCTGACGAGAGGGCTACTGCTGGACGACGGAGATTGCTTTTGAAGACTTACGTTCCGGATCGAGAAGGGGACGCTGCTTAGTTGTTGTAATAAGGTTCCCGATGGACCCTTGCATGAGATGTATATCAAGTGTACCCCTTTTCTTTTGTAATGTTTTGGCAAGGTAAATGCTATGTAAGAATGGCACCGCTGATCTATGGTGACCACTTTTGAAAGAACTTTGAAGACTTGTTTCTAAACTGCTTTCCGAAAGACTGTCATAACCAGACAGATAACCGTTTTAAGTAAATCAATCATGTTTTCTATAAGTGAAATGTTTTACCTATCTGTTGAATGTAAGTTTTCAATATTAAACTATTTTTAGAAACTTGGGAAACCGTTTTTGAGATAGAGGTTTATAAAAGTAATATCTTGTTTTGGGAAACTTGACCGATGAGATTTATTATTGCTTTAAAAAAAATCCCTGTTTTTCATGAAGGAATTAATTAGTAGTTTAAAGTGTTGTTTTCGAGTTTTCCAAATCGGGGTGTTGCACTTGGTGGTATCAGAGCAATGGTTGTCCATGTGGCATGAACATGGCCTTACATGTTCTCTGTTGTCTGATCTCTAGATATGTTAGGTTGTGTGATTAGATACGTTAGTGAGTGTATTAAACTATTAGTGAGTTAATGAATATAGCTTACGATGTCTGGAAGAGGAAGAGGTAGACATGCTCCTGAAGCAGCTCGGAACACCAAGGACATGCTAAACGAGCTGACTACTGCAGTTCTGGGCATGAATGAGAATCTCAACGCGATGCATCAGCAGGCTCAACAGAACAACCAGAACCAAAACTTAGGACCTCAGGAGTATAGGGGTTTAGATGAGTTTTGTAAGAGGAACCCTAAGGAATTCGTCGGTGGATATGCCTCGGAGAATGCTAATGAGTGGATTAGGGAGTCAAAGAAGATCTTCACGGCAATGCAATGCACTGATGCTCAGAAAGTGACCTATGCGGTCTACATGTTGACGAAGGAAGCATCTGACTGGTGGGAGAATACTAGGCAAGTCATGGAGGTTCAACAAGAGGCTATCACTTGGGACTCTTTCAAGCAAAGGTTTGTGGAGAAGTATTTTCCTATCGACATGAAATTGAAGAAGGAAATAGAGTTCATGCACCTAACTCAAGGGAATATGTCGGTTGGCGAGTACGCTGCGAAGTTTGAGGAGCTAGTGAAGTACGTGCCACACTACAATCAACCCGGAAACGACCAGTCGAAGTGGGAAAATTTCCTCGACGGGCTTAAGACTGAGATTAAGATGGCTTTCATACACATGGGGATCGATAGCTTTCCGCTCTTAGTGAGCAGATGTAGAATTTATGAGGATGGATTCAAGGCGAAGAACGCGGGCAATAAGACTACTGTACCCTCGAGTTCCCATGGACCAATGAGGAACACCCCCAATTACCAGAGTGTGAGGCAAGGAACCCAGCACGGGCGAGGACCCTATGATCGATTCGGAGGAAGAAGGGACAATCACTATGGAGGATCGAGATTCTAAAGGAACAACAATCGCAACAATGGCAACCGGGGTAATAGGAACGCCAACACTTGGAGCAACAATGGAGGTAGAAATCGTCCCAATTATACTGATGGGAACTCTGAAACATCACCTCCCTTCTGTACTCAGTGTCGCCGGCACCACTTCGGTCAATGTCGCTCTAAGATAGTTTGTTTTAACTACCAAGAGACCGGCCACTATGCAAACCAGTGCACTAAGCCAAGGCAAGACAAGAATGTTTCGACTTCTGCTAAGCCTCAAGAGAAAGGAAGAGTCTTCACGATGAGTGGTGTAGAGGCTTCAAACCACGATGGTCTCATCCAAGGTACATGTCTTATACGTGAGAATTCCTTAAATGTGTTGTATGATTCGGGTGCCACACACTCTTTTATATCGAATGATGTTGTGAGTAGGTTGCACTTAATGGTAGCTTCTCTACCATATGATTTGATTGTGTTTACCCCTACAAGTGACCCAGTCACAGTTTCAACTTTTTGCCCTAAGTGTCCGGTAGTGATAGATGATAGGACTTTTCCCACAGACATGATAACATTACCCTTATCCCAAATTGATGTTATCTTAGGAATGGACTGGTTATCCGCTAACCATGTTCAGTTGAATTGTTTCACTAAGACCCTATCTTTTGGAAACCCTGACGATTCCTTCCTAAAGCACTTAACTGCCAATCAAATCATGGCTTCTCTGAAAGAGGGAGCCCATGTATACATGATCTGAACCTCTTTGGACGTCAGAGTGGACAGTCACATTCAAGAACTGCCTGTAGTTCGAGACTTCCCAGAAGTATTCCTTGACGACATTCCCGGATTACCACCTGTTCGAGAGATCGAGTTTTCAATCGATGTGATACCGGGGACTGGACCGATCTCTAGAGCGCCCTACCGAATGGCTCCAGAGGAGCTAGCTGAGCTAAAAAAGCAGATCGAGGAGTTGGCGGAAAAGCAACTCATCAGACCCAGTGTGTCGCCATGGGGAGCTCCAGTTTTGCTAGTGAAGAAGAAGGATGGAAATATGAGGTTGTGTGTCGACTACCGCCAGTTGAATAAGGTGACGATCAAGAACAAGTATCCCCTGTCGCGGATAGACGACTTAATGGATCTGTTGAGAGGAGCTGCGGCGTTTTCGAAAATTGATCTTCGATCGGGCTATCACCAGATCCGAGTAAAGGAAGATGATATTCCGAAGACTGCATTTAGAACCCGATACGGACATTTCGAGTACTTAGTCATGCCTTTTGGAGTGACTAATGCACCTGCAGTGTTTATGGACTACATGAACAGAATATTTCAACCCTACTTAGATTCGTTCGTGGTAGTATTCATAGACGATATCTTTATTTATTCCAAGAACAAGGAGGAACATGAGGAACATTTGAGGATAGTTCTACAAATTTTGAAGGAGAAGCAGTTGTATGCGAAACTCTCAAAGTGCGAATTTTGGTTAGAGGAAGTGAATTTCTTGGGTCACGTTATCTCGAAGGAAGGAATAGCAGTAGATCCAGCCAAGGTAAAGGCGGTTTTGGACTAGGAAGTGCCAACGACGGTGACGGAGATTCGAAGTTTTCTTGGTTTGGCAGGATATTATAGGCGTTTTATCGACGGATTTTCAAGATTATCCTTGCCAATGACGAAGTTAACAAGGAAAGGACAACCGTTCGTGTGGACAACGAAGTGCAAAGAAAGTTTTCAGGAGTTAAAGAGGAGGCTAACTACAGCCCCAGTGCTTGTTTTGCCTGACCCTGAGAAGAATTTCAGTGTTTACTGCGATGCGTCGAAGCAAGGTTTAGGCTGCGTTCTGATGCAAGAGTGAAAAGTCGTAGCTTACGCCTCTAGACAACTGAAGGTTCACGAGCAAAATTACCCAACTCACGACTTGAAGTTAGCTGCGGTGGTTTTTGCTCTAAAGATATGGCGACATTACCTCTATGGAGCAAGGATCGAGGTATTTAGCGATCATAAGAGCCTTAAGTACCTCTTTGATCAAAAGGAGTTAAACATGAGACAAAGGCGATGGATGGAATTTTTGAAGGACTACGACTTCGAGCTACAGTACCACCCGGGGAAAGCAAACGTGGTAGCAGACGCTTTGAGTAGAAAGTCTCTTCATTTGTCTACAATGATGGTAAGAGAGATGGATTTGATCGAGAAATTCAGAGATATGAATTTGGATGTCAGGCTGAACCTACAAAGTATAACTTTGGGAATGCTAGTTGTGTCGAACGAGTTTATGGAACAAGTCAAGAAAGGACAGTCGGACGATCCGGAGTTGCTAACAAAGAAGCAGATGGTTTCGGAAGGAAAGGAGACTGAGTTCCAAGTAGGAGCTGATGGATTGTTGAAGCATAAGGGTCGAATTTGTGTGCCACAAGACATGGCAATCAGGGAGATGATTTTGGAAGAAGCTCATAAGAGTAAGCTGAGTATTCATCCCGGAGCGACCAAGATGTACCAGGACTTGAAGAAGGTGTTTTGGTGTCCTGGTATGAAAAGAGAAGTAGCGGAGTATGTGTCGAGATGTCTGGTATGTCAGAAAGCCAAGATCGAGCACAAGAAACCCGGTGGAGTGTTACAACCATTGGAAATTCCAAGTTGGAAATGGGATAGTATTTCCATGGATTTTGTAACTACTTTGCCTAAGACCCGAAGAGGATTTGACGCTATTTGGGTAATTGTTGATCGATTAACCATGAACGCTCATTTCCTACCCGTCAATATGAAGTATCCGCTGGAGAAGCTGGCAACCATATATGTCAATGAGGTAGTGAGACTTCATGGAGTGCCAACAAGTATCATCTCAGACAGAGATCCAAGATTCGTTTCGAAGTTCTGGAATAGTCTCCATGCTGCACTCGGGAAAAAACTTCAGTTGAGTTCGGCTTATCACCCTCAGACGGACGGACAATCAGAAAGGACCATTCAGTCACTAGAGGATCTTCTCAGAACTTGTGTTTTGGAACAAGCAGGAGAATGGGATACTCTTTTGCCACTGATTGAATTCACGTACAACAACAGTTATCACTCGAGCATAGGAATGGCTCCTTATGAGGCTTTGTATGGAAGGAAGTGTAGAACGCCCTTATGTTGGTTTGAAATTGGAGAGAATCTCATTTTAGGTCCAGAAATGGTTCAACAGACGACAGAAAAGATTAAGATGATTCAGGAAAAGATGAGAAGTGCTCAAAGCCGACAGAAAAGTTACTATGATCAGAGAAGGACTCCTATCGAGTTTAAGGAAGGTGACCATGTATTCATGCGAGTAGTACCCACTACTGGGATTCGCAGAGTGCTTAAAACCCGAAAACTTACCCCAAAATTCATAGGACCTTACCAAATCCTGAAACGTGTAGGACCAGTAGCTTATGAAATAGCCTTACCCCCAATGTTTTCCAACCTACACAATGTCTTTCATGTGTCACAACTTAGAAAATACATTGGTGATTCTTCTCACATCATCGAACCCGATTCTATTCAACTCAAGGAAAATCTAACGTACGAGACTTTGCCCTTAAGGATAGACGGTCGGAGTATAAAGACTCTTCGAGGAAAGGAAATTCCTCTAGTTAAGGTTATATGGGATTCTGTGAATGGTGAAAATGCTACGTGGGAGCGTGAGAGTAGCATGAGGGATTCGTACCCTCATTTGTTTGAAACAGGTACTTGATTTCTCGAGGACGAGAAATTTCTAAGTTGGGGAGGATGTAACATCTGCCTTTTGACTAACTTCTACATGTCCCAAATCATGAAAATTATTTTAACCTAATTGATTTAAGAATTAATCTAAAAAGAGTTTTGATTTCATGCTTTGAAATTTAATTTACTTGTGCTGTGATTTTGTGTTTGATTCCTTAAAGTTTTAATTGAGATTTTGTTGCATGTGATTTTGTGGTTTATGATGGAAATTTATTTTTATTTTAAGTTTCAAAGAATCAAAGTCCAAATTATCTTGATTAAGAATCGATTATAGAAACCCTAATTAGTATCCTAATCTTTGATTAAACCCTAATCGAGTTCTTAATCCTCGATTAAGAACTTAATCACTCTCTTAAACCCTAAACCCTCAAGGTTAGTGAGCTAATCTAGAATTGGTTTCCATAAACCTATGTTAGAAAAGATTAAGTTTAAATTAGCACCTTAATCCTAGATTAAACCCTAATCTCTAAGGATTAGTGGACTAAACCTAAATTAATTTTCCTAATCCTACCCTAATCATGATTAGAGCCTAATTATCACCCTAAACCTAATTAAGCTAATCTAATCCTACCCTAATCACCTATGGCCGAATGCCTAGGTGCATTACTTGGCCACCAAGTAGCTTTGCTTAGTCACCAAGTTGCATGCCTTATAGTCAAACTAGTGACATCATCAAGATGACCAAAGCATGACATAAGAGAGGAAAAAGAAGGGAAAGGAAGGAGGGAGCCGTGAGGGACTTGAGAGCAAGACTTGGCCTCCAAGTTTTGTAACTTAGTCCCCAAGTAGTTGCAAAGAAGCCACCCATGCAAGCCCTTGATGGCAAATAAGAAAAATGAAGAAGAATAAAGAAGGGACCAAAACCGTGTGAAGAAGAGAGTGAGTTGTTTCATTCTTCATTCTTCATTCTTCACCATTTCTTCTCATCAACAACAACAACAACACACACCACCAAACACCCTCAAAATCGTGGGGAGTGAAGCCAGGAGAGGATGATCAACACACTTCTCTTCATCACCTTCATTTCTTTTCCAAACTAAACACAACACCAAAGAGCTACATCAAGCTCTTGGTGAGAGAGAAAGAAAGAGAGTGGCCGAATTGTAAGAGAGGAAGAACCAACCCAAAATCTTCACAATCTAGTGAAATCAAGCCAAGATAGTGAAGAAGAAAAGGAGAAAACCATGGACCTTAAAAAGAATAAATGAACCATGAAGAGAGGAGAGAAACCAAAGATATTGGACTTGATTTTTGAAAAGTTTAGATTAAGTAAGAATTTTATTTCATGATCTAAAAGTTTTAAACCCTTTTCTTCGATTCTTTTTCGTTTTCACACTTTTCTTCTAAGACTTTGATTTTGTTTGAAAGGTGTTGATGCATGTTTGTTTTTATGTTAGATCTAGTAATTTCCTTTACATGCATGTTGATCTTTGAGCTTGATCTTGAAGTTTTTGCTAAGAAAATGTTTTCTCTCATGATCTTGAGTTTTCTACTTGATTTCTTGGACTTTTTCATCTCTCATTTGATTTTCTTAAAGTGTTCTTTGAAAAGTTTGATTTTGGTTTTGTATGACTTGTTTTTCAAAGGATCAAGACTTGATTTTAACATGCATAAAGCTTGTTTTGTTAAAAATCAAATCTTCCTTGGTGATTTTGTTAAAAAGGGGCCACGGTTTTGTTGGAGAACCAAAGGCTACAAGTTTGTTAATTTGTTTATGATATGTGCATGTTGATCTTGGAATATTTGAAACTTGTTTTGGATAAGCTAAAGTTCTAAGAAATTTTTTGACAAAAGCTATGAATTGGTCACTGTTTGAGGTAGTTCTGTTGAAGTTTAGACTTTCTTGTGTTTTGATGATGTGCATACAATGATCTATGAGTTTATGAGTTGTTTTGGTGAATATAAAAATTTGTTTGAGTCTTGATCTTGGATGCATGTCACGGATCTATAATGTTTTTGTTAAAAAAAATCAAGTTTTTATTTAGATCAAGGTACATGCATGTGATGATCTAAGGCTTAAATGACTTTTAATGAATAAAACTATGTTAAGGTTGTGATCTTAATTCATGCATGATTCGGTTTTGGATGGTCTTCATGAAAGTTTGATTTTCGTGAATCAAATGCCATGACCTTGATGAATGATGATGGGGTGTGAAGTTAAAAATTTTGTTAAACCTTGAACTTGATCTTATATATTTCGGTTTTGAGGAGATTGAGTGAGAAACTTAATCCCCTTGAGTTTAATATGCTTATATGTGATTTTCATTTAAAGTTCTTTGCTGCCCATGTTTGTTTAAAAGTGTTAATGTTGAGAAAAATTATGGTTTGAGGAATTTACTTAAGTGTTTTCAATAACTAAATTGGTTCATGAATTGAATGAATAATTCTTGAAGCTTATGGAAGTGTTTAAATGACTTGTTTCATTTGAATAGCATGCTGTCCACGTTTGATTATAAGTGTTTGAGTTTGAGAATTTGTTGATCGAAATGTTTATTTGATTGTTCTCAAGATTCTGGGTTTGTTTGTGGATTCAAGTTGATTGTGAATAATGGAAAATGAATTTAAAACTTAAGACGAGATGCTGTCCAGAATTTTCTAAGTTATATTTCTTGTTTTATTTAAATTGATTTATTTGATTATTTCTCATGATTTTAAAGTATAAAAGTTAGTACTTGATTTTGGACAAGTTTGAGTGAAAGAGTTGATGCTTTGATTTTTAAACAAAGACAAAAGTTTGGATTTTCTTAAGTTGCTTTGAGAATAATTCTAAGAGTAATATTTAAATAAAGTTTAATACTCATATGTCTATCTTATGGGACTTGGAAGAAGTTGGAGTCGGGCAGACTAGGAAGGGAGCAGATCGTTCGGAACTTGTAGATTCGATAACTGCAAACCCAGGTGAGAGAGAAGTTATCCTAAGACGCTTTGGTGTCTAGTGAGTATGCTAGGACAGTCCGTACTCTCTCAAAGTCGGAGTAAAGGTCTATCGTAGCTAGTAGTATACCCAATATATTCTGTGCTTGTTTGTATCGCGGTATACGAAGACTCAGACCTATACCATTACATGGTATTGATTGATTGCTATATTTGTTTATGTTGAGATATATTGTTGTTATATTGTCATTGCATGAGCATAATGCATCATCCCGTGATATAAGATAAGAATAGTAAAGACATTAGAAAACTATAAGAAATTCCCCAACGATTAGAGCGAGACTCTAAGGGATGGAGCACACAATGGAACTGGATGATGCTGATGCGCCGAGTACGTGGATCGAGCTGATGATATGAATGTGACGATGATGTTTTGAACATGGACGCAATGACTATGGAACATGATGAAAGTGTATCTACATGGTTGTAGCCATGTGTTGAATTGATTTCCATATGGTCGTAGCCATATGATGAGAGTGTATCTACATGGTTGTAGCCTTGTGTTGAATTGTTTTTATATGGTCGTAGCCATATGTTGAAAGTGTATCTACATGGTTGTAGCCATGTGTTGAGAATGTTTCCATATGGTTGTAGCCATATGTTGAGAATGATTCTGGATGGGTCGGAGCCCGTCAGACTTGGTAGTCGAGTCCCACAAAAGTAATCCGCATATGGTCGGTGCTGTATGGCGGAGATGACTTAGGATGGGTCGACATTAGGGTAATTGAGAATAACCCCACGACTTAAAACCCTTATTCGAAGTAGTGGAGAGGAAGATATGGTGCTTACCTGCGTGGTAATCACTTGATGATTAGAATAGGGGAAGGTAATGACGGTGATTCGTCAAGAAGCCTAAGAGGAGTCTGTTTAGGTGGGAAAAAGCTACAGTGACTTGGGTTGACCATTTGAGGTTGGGTAGGTAGTCTGGTGTCGTAGCTGAAGTACTGCATGATCACTAGGCAGATGACTGACACCCCCTTGACTAAATCAGGATCAGAAGAGGGATGCTTGAACACGGTGGAGGTAGACACCCCTGTCATGACATTTTTCCCGAGCATTTTATATTATATTTTGGTGTTGTCTCCAGGAGCCGTTGTGGTTAGAGATCCTGTACTTCTGATTGCTTCCGACTAGGTGGATGGAATCCGAGGAGATGTAGACCCGAACCCAAGACCATAAAACCCGAATATCCGAAGTTATGGACTCGAGATACGTGGACAAAGAGACTTTGACTTTGCGAGATAAGCCGTAAAGAAATTCGACCTTGCGAGGCGATCGATCATGAGATTCCCTTAAGATAAGGATTAAGTGTTAGATAATGCGACGATTGCATTGCATCCTCATATTGCATAATTATCTGCTGTATTGTTTGCTTGTATTGTTCGTTATGTTCTGGTATGCGTCGCTAGTGTAAATCCAAGAAGTCGATGGGAGTGATTCCATTCGGATAACTTACTCTCTCAACTTCTTGTGCACATGTGACTATGAATCTCCGATTCCAAAAGACGATGGAGCTGGTGTGACTTCTCCTGGAAGAAGGACTTGCTGATCGTGATGCGCTGACGAGAGGGCTACTGCTGGACGACGGAGATTGCTTTTGAAGACTTACGTTCCGGATCGAGAAGGGGACGCTGCTTAGTAGTTGTAATTAGGTTCCCGATGGACCCTTGCATGATATGTATATCAAGTGTACCCCTTTTCTTTTGTAATGTTTTGGCAAGGTAAATGCTATGTAAGAATGGCACCGCTGATCTATGGTGACCACTTTTGAAAGAACTTTTAAGACTTGTTTCTAAACTGTTTTCCGAAAGACTGTCGTAACCAGACAGATAACCGTTTTAAGTAAATCAATCATGTTTTCTATAAGTGAAATGTTTTACCTATCTGTTGAAAGTAAGTTTTCAATATTAAACTATTTTTAGAAACTTGGGCAAACGTTTTTCAGATAGAGGTTTATAAAAGTAATACCTTGTTTTGGGAAACTTGTCCGATGAGATTTATTATTGCTTTAAAAAAAAAATCATTGTTTTTCATGAAGAATTAATTAGTAGTTTAAAGTGTTGTTTTCGAGTTTTCCAAATCGGGGTGTTGCAATATACACACATAGGCTCAATCCAAATTCGTAGGAAATCATGAAAAATTATAGGAAATCCCAATCAGTTGTAAGATCTCATTGAGAAAGTTAACCGATAGGACCTTGTAATAGTGTTATCTTTTAATGGAATGTAAGGGTAGGATTGGTCATCCTTACTCTTATGCCTGTTAAAGGATAATATTATCATTATCTGCGATGATGATGTACTGTTGATAGATGTGAGATTGGGACTGAGAACCCCGATCTTCGCGTTTATTGATATGCTACATTATTGCAATCTATTAGTTGAAATCAGAACAACCCACATAAGAATTCTAGTTTCATCAAAGCCAAATCTAACCTGCAGCCCATTAAGAACCTTACCCAGCACCGTGAATAGTTGGTTACAAAACCATCCAGTTTAGGGCAACTTTATTTAGTACTTCAACTCGGACCAGTTAAGCAAAAACATCAACTCACCCTCTTCTCTTGATGCCAGAACTGAGATATGGCATAGGAAATTTAAAAGTAACACCAATAATACCGACTAGAAGTCAATTTAGCCATGTACCACCTCACCAAACAATTAAGTACTTAGCCAATAAATTCTTAGAATCAACCTAGTTTCTCCCTGCCTTCGACCTACTCAGGTATGTTGATTGTAACATCCTCGCTTTTAATAGTTAATTTTAAATTTTAATAAAATCAGAGTTTGAAAATTCATTTTTAAATTTGATTTCCTATGAAAGGTTTTTCGAAAATCCGACAGAGTTTCCTCTGTTTTTCGGACTTACCAAAAATTCTCTTCTTAAAACCTGTCAATCCAGAATATTTAAAAACTTAAAACATAATAGTTCAATAACCAGATCAGATCCTAAAGCCCAATTAGTACAAATTCAGGGCATACAATTACTACGCATATTAAATTACAAAAATAACAGTTTTAATAATAAAATCCGCTCAGGGTATCATAAATACACTCCACGTGGTGGAGAGTTTCCAGTTCGGCCCGCAACAGTGTAAGCTCCGCTTCCGTACCTGTAAAATTATATCAAAAGGGTAGCATTACACAGAACTTAAAAAGATAAATTCTAAAAGAAGACATAGTAAATAACTAAGCCTACTTAATTATTAATATACTTTATTCATAATTATTCATATAAATAATTTCTTTTAGTTCTTCACTTATTCTCACATTCTTTTAATTATTGATTCTCTTTTCATTCATTCTTTCCCATTCTTTATTCTTTTTCCATTATTCATTAGGTAGTCCAGCCCCAGCCAGCCGTACGGTACTGAGCGCTAGGATTTCCCCTTTTCCATTATTCATTTTCTTTTCTTTTTCTTTCTAATCGACACGCCTTACCAGGCTCGCATCGATGCCGATACACCTTCCTAGGCTCGCACTGGACTTTCATTTTCTTTTTAATCGTCTTTTCTTTTCTTTTTAATCGACACGCCTTACCAGACTCGCATCGATGCCGATACGCCTTCCTAGGCTCGCACCGGACTTTTATTCTCCTTTTTAATCTTTTTAATCGACACGCCTTCCTAGGCTCGCATCGACGCCGATACGCCTTCCTAGGCTCGCACCAGACTTTTATTCTCCTTTTTAATCTTTTTAATCGACACGCCTTCCTAGGCTCGCGTCGACGCCGATACGCCTTCCTAGGCTCGCACCGGACTTCCATTTTTCCTTTTTAATCGACACGCCTTCTCAGGCTCACATCGATGCCGATACGCCTTCCTAGGCTCGCATCGGACTTCCATTTTTCTTTCCTTTCTTTCTCTTTCTTTTTCTTTCTTTTTCTTTCTCTTTCTCTTTTCTTTTAGACTTATCATCATATTATTTACTTTCTACTATTTTCAACATCTTTCTTTCTTTTCCTTTTTCTTCTTTTCTTCCTTTTCTTTTTCTTATAATTTAAATAATTCTTTTATACTCATCTAAATATTTTAGCCTTTATCCTCATTTATGACTTATCACATTTTCTACGTTTTCTACTTCATTCTTTTTCTTTTTGTTAGTTTCCCCCGATTTTATCCAACTCTAATCAATACGGTCAAATATAATATATTCTAGTTCTTGTTATTAATTCTTAGTTATTTCTCAGTTTCCTTATCTCAATCAATTACCCAATTCATTGTTCCTATTTCATTAACTATATTAGTTTTAATTGCTCTATTCTCTTAATCTAACTTTTCAATTATTTCACTCCAACTTCCCTCATAATGTACTCTCTCTTAGTTTTCTTATCTTTTCGTAAATCCACTTATCGTTTTCCTTATTTTATTTTAAATCTTAATTCATCATTTTATTTCTATTCTCTACTTTACTCCGCGTGCATTCCTTATTCCTTATTCTAGACTCTCTTTTACCCTTTTTGTTCCTTTACCTCCCCTATAGCTTTTACTTTATAATTTCCCACATTTGGTTTTATATTAACTATTTCAATATTCTAAACACGCTCATCCATTCCGGAACTTATTCTATGCTCATACATCTTATTCCCTAAGGTGTGGTTTCTCGTCATAATTTTATTTACATTATTTCTATCAACGGGGTACCCTAAGGTTCATTAACATACTTTTAATTACTCTATTCCTAGATACCACTATATAATCCTACAATTTACTTCTTAAGCAAAGGTAACGTGAACCCTCTTACCTCGGGCTTTTTATATAGAACCTGGATTTTAGCTCGGCGACGATGATGGCGTCGGTGGTGCTCCTCGTTAGCGGGAACGATCGCGGCTGGACCGAGGCAAGAGCTGTGAGCTTCGAGGTTCCCGACACGAGCCCGGCACGATTACGGGTCGATAACGGCGCCGGTGACGTCTGTGGAGAGAGAGAGAAAGAGAGCTTCGAGGTGAGAGAGGGAAGGGATGAGGGAGGAGCTGTGGCTGTGGTGGCTCGATCGACGGCCACGGCGGCGATGGTGGCCGCCGGCAAGGAAGAGAATAGAGGGAGAGAGAGAAAGCTAGTGGGTGAGAGAAAGAGCTTGGGAATCGGTGGTGAGGGAAAGAGAGAGGTCTTGATGGTGGTGGGTGGTGGATAGTGGTGGTGGCTCATGGTGGAGGTGGCGGCCGGATGTGAGTGTGGTGGTGGAGAGTGAGAGGGAGCCAAGTGAGAGAAAGAGAGAGAGAGAGAGAGCAAAGCCAAGAGAGAGAGAGACGGGTTGAGAGAGGGGAAAGAGAAGCCAAGGTGGGGCGGACAAGGGCGGCGGTAGTGGTGGCCGAAGTTAGAGGAGGGAGGGAGATCGAAGGGAGAGAGAAACAAAGGGGTTGAAATGGGGTTTTCAGCCCCAAACACGCGTTTTTAATGTTGCAGACCGCAGAATACTCGAGTGTTTCTGTCAACACTCGAGTGTTTCTATCAAAACTCGAGTATTTTGACCCAAAATACTCGAGTATTTAACAAAACACTCGAGTATAATGATCAGATACTGCTAGTTTGCTTTTCTATTTTTCTTCTATTTTCTCCCTAGCTTCAAATAGCCATAACTTCTTCGTTCACCGTCGGATCTTGCTCAAATTTGATGAGCAACTTCCTAAAAATCATAGCTTTATATCCAATAGTGGGAATTGTGTTTTGAGTCTTAAATCTTTTATTTTGAATTTCTCAAGTTAGCGAAGTTAAAACACCGAAAACACCGCTTTTAACCCTCGTTTGGTCTTCTTTAAATTCGCTTTTCGATGCCAATGCTCCTTCACTCCTTTATGGCACTCAAAGAATTCCTAATCCATCATTTTAAATCCCTTTTAGGATAATTCTTATTTCAAAATCTTATTATTATTCTAATTATTATTAGAATTAAAATTCGGGATGTTACATTGATACTAAGTGGGGGAGACTTGATGACTTACTTCGGATCCTATCCGATTGACAAAGGTGAAGGAAAAAGGATAAGAGTGAAGTCGCGAAGTGAAGCCTCACTTAAGGTGTTATGTCGGTGCACCGCAAGTGATGACCTCAGTCTCTGGAAACTCTGTGCATTTGACAGAACCCCGATTGACCGAGATAAACCCCATAGGAGACAAGTAAGTATGCCGACGATCTTTCACCTTAGGAATTCCTCCAATGGAAGAATGGAACCGGAGGAATCAATTAACATGGTTGGAAACTATGCCAAAGGATGCTCCTCCGAGTTAAGGGACAACTGGAATTTCGAGGACGAAATTTCAATAAGTGGGGGAGAAATGTAACATCCCTAATTTTAATCCCTAATATATTTATAAGATATATGGACTTAAATAAATGTTTCTTGAAAAATCAACTATTTAGTTGTGTATTTTTATAAAAATACATTATGTTAATTACGAAAATATAAGTTTAATTTATTTTATGTTCTAAAGTAAATTCATTTAAAATAGTTATCCTATATCAAAAATATACCTTATGTGTTTTACTTTATTTTGATATATTTCATATGAAAATATTTTATTGGAAATATTTGTGACGCTCTCTTTTTAACTTGAAAATAATTAATATTTCCAAATAATTGAATACTTGCTATCAAAATTTGGGCTAGAAAATTTTTCCTTTTTAGAACCAGTACTTGCTCGTTCATAAACCCTTTTTGAACATAAACCATTTTTTTTTTGAAAGTTCGGCTTAACAATATCTTAGTTTCGAAAAGGCTCTCGAGATAACGTTTCCTTAACTATAGAAAATACTCTTCATAGTTAATATTAAAACATACCATTTGCCTCTCGAGTTGAATTTGAATATATAAAGCATAAACTTATCGCCGAATCCTTTCTTAATAGAAATCAGAGTTCGCGGAAGTAAAAATAATACTTATGGGGCACTGCTGAGGTAAAGAAAAACATCATATATATATATATAATAGTCATAACATAACCCCATCAGTACAGTCAGTAGCGAGTGATAAAAAGTCGAGATAGCAAGTTTTGATGAAACATATACAGACCAGCTGCATAAAATAAAAGCTCACTCCAAGACTGTAGAGTTTTGGTGTTTTGATGCTAACAACCTTATGCCAAGCTACAACATTCAACAAAGCAAGCACCACTAATGAAGATTAGAATAGGTGTAAGATCCATGAAGAATGTTTTGATAAATGCCAAAAGGTTTTGAACAAGCTTAAATGTGGTGATCAAGTTCAAGCTCAACAAGCAACAACAAACATCAAGTGATAAAGAGAGAGCCAACTCATGAAGACTTAGTTTGGTAGTTTATGTTTTATTGTTTTATCTTTAGCCTCTCAAGTCTCTTAGTTTGAGTTTGGGTAGAGTCATTAGAGGGTAGTGAATCTCTATCATAGTCATGATTATATCATATTTTGAGTATTCACTTTGCCTAAAATCAATAGGTGGCTTAAAGGTTTGAAAGAAAAGGTTTATTTTTTGAGAAAACAAGTTTTAAGTGATTTTTAATCAAAATAATCGATTAACAGGTTTTGAAAATCGATTAACAGTATATTTTGAACTGATAATCGATTAACAACTTTTGATAATCGATTATCTTGACTTTTACTCGAGAAAATTTTTTACAGGCTTGCGGCATTACTCGATTAAGGCATGGTTACTCGATTAGCACTTATTTTACTCAAGTAACACGCACAGATCTGGTTTTTAAAATGCGTTTTTCACTTCTCAAAAGCACTTTTAACCATTCCTAACTTTTGGGTATTCTATATAAACCTATTTCTAACCTTTGTGATCATATTCCATCATTTTGGTATTTATTTTACAAAGAATCAAGCCACTCTATTCTCTCTCACTTTCTCAAGATCAAAGTTCTCATTTTTACATTCTTTGATCAAGAACCTTGAATCTCTCATGTTGATATTTTCATAGCTTTTGAAAGAGATTCATAGGATTGTTATTTTGTTTTCATTTGAGTTGTAATCATTGCAAAGAAGGCAAACACTCTACAACAAAGGAAGTCTTGAAGAAGTTATTCATCAAGCAAAGATATTTGGAAGCCTTGGTGTTGCATATCATCAAGCACTTGGAAGTCTTGTAGTGAAGCAAGCAAGTGGAAGTCTTTCAAGAATCTCGAAGCATTGTAAGTCTTGTTGTGGGGTATCGGCAAGAAAGAGATGAGGTTAGATTAGATATCAATAGGGTTACAAGGCAAGGGTGTGGTATCTCTTTTAGGATAGCAAGAAGGGAGTCTTGTGAGGCATTTACTTGTAATTTGAGAACTCTAATTCCTCATAGTGAAGAATCTCTCTTGGTTGAAGAGGGGACTGGAGTAGCTTTCAAGTGGATGAAAGTGAACCAGGATAAATCACTGTGTCGTATCTCTAAACTCTTTACTCTTTACAATTCTTGTTATTAATTGTGTTCTTGGTTGAAAACCTAGAAAAAGTGATTTTTCATAATTGATTGAATTGAATGTTAATTGTGCAAAATTGATTTGGGGAAAATCATTTTCATAACCTAGGTAATCAATAAGAATATTGGTGTTAATCAATTTCGCTTTATCTCTGATCATATGTGTTAATTGATTGATTTTCATATTTGATTGAAAAGTGATTTTTCAATTTTAACATTGATTAATCGAGTAATTGGTTTCATTAATCGATTAGTTTGAATTGATCATTCGGCATTAATTGATTAGTTGACTTGTTAATCGATTAATAGATGAATATTTCAAGAAAATCATTTCTTTTAATCGTTTTGATTTGTTTCTTGCGAAAATCTTTCAAAGTTTCTCTAACACCTATTCAACCCCCCCTTCTAGGTGTTCTCCTAGTGTTTCCTAGTTGTTTCAACCACCGATTGTAGGTTCTTACAATTGGTATCAGATCTCGGTCGAAAGACACGAGCATAGAGCTTTTTCGTTAAGATTCTTGAGGAAACTACAATGGGATTCGTACCCTTTGGTGGTGAAGGTGCTTCAATAAATCGCCCTCCTATGTTTGGTGGAGAGGGTTATGGTTATTGGAAAATTAGGATGAGAATCTTTATAGAAGCTATAGATGTGAACATTTGGGAAGCCATTGAAAATGGTCCTCATATTCCCTCAAAAGATGTAGAAGGTGTGCTTACACTTACTCCCAAAGATAAGTGGACCGATGATGATAAAAGGAAAATTCAATATGATTTAAAAGCTAAGAATGTCATCACCTCCGCTCTATCTTATGATGAGTTCTTTAGAGTCTCCCAATGTCGTGATGCCAAAGAAATGTGGGACACCTTGCAAGTCACACATGAAGGCACTAGTGAAGTTAGGCGTGCTAGATTAAATTCTTTGATGCATGAATATGAATTGTTTCGTATGTTGCCTAATGAATCTATATGTTTTATGCAAAACCGTTTTACTCATATTGTTAATCATCTCATTGCTCTTGGTAAAACTTTCGTGAATTGTGAACTTGTTAACAATGTTTTAAGATGTCTAAGTAGGGAATGGCAACCCAAGGTTACCGCAAGTGTTGAATCAAAGGACTTGGACACCATGGACTTAGCAACACTTTTTGGAGAGCTACAAGAACATGAAATGGAGCTTGGACGTTTGCAAATCCATGAAGAATCAGATAAGTACAAAGAAAGAAAAGGAATTGCTCTTAAAGCTAAAAGGTCATATAAAAAGGAAGAGAGTTCCGATGATGATGATGATGATGATAATGAAGATACCGATTCGGACATTGATGAAGAGGAGATGAAACTTCTACTAAGAAAATTCAATAAGATTCTAAGGAGAAAAGGAAGGATGAACAAAGACAAAAGTAAAGAGAAGGATCCCCCACACTACAAGCCCAAGACATCAAAAGAAGGTATAGTTTGCCATGAATGTGGAAAGCCCGGTCATCTCAAGTACTCATGCTCTAAGTATCTCAAGAAGAAGGAGAAAGAAAAGAAAAATTCAAAATCTAAAAGAGCATACATAGTTTGGAATAGTGATGATGAAGATGACAAGAAAAGCACATCGAATAGTTCTTCGGATGATGAAGATGTCGCTTGTCTCAACTTGATAGCTCTAGTAAATGAAGAGGAAAGTTCAAATGATGAATCAAGTGAGCAAAGCTACGAAAGCGATGTAAGTGAAACTAAATCCGAAATTTCTTCCAAATATGAAATGTTATATAATGCTTATGAAGAAATGCATGAACAATTTAAGAAACTAGCTTTGAAAAACATTGAAAGGAAGAAGCTCATTTTGAAACATCAACAAGAGATTTTAGATTTTCAAAAACAAGTTGATGAGCTTAATCTTCAAAATGAAACTCTTGATCTTATATATGCTAGTTCTTCTTGTGATTGTGCTAGTAGATTGAATATTGTGGTTGATTGTGAGAATTGCAAATCGCTTAAGGATGAAAATGCTATTTTGAAAAATAAGCTTGCAAGTTTCACAAATGGTGATATTAGATTGCGCACATTGTTAAATTTTCAAAGAGAAAATTCAAAAAAGTTTGGTTTGGGTTATACTAATGCTAAGAGTATGTCTCATACAAATGTTGTTGATTTTTCTAAAGTTGATTTTTCAAATGCACCAACATGTTTCTATTGTGGTACGCATGGACATACTTCAAATGTGTGTTATATTAAAGTGCATGGTATACCTAAAGGAGATTTTGTTTGGGTGAAAAAGGGTGAGAGTCCCTACACTAACAAAAATGGATCCAATACCATTTGGATACCAAAAAGCAAAGCATGATTGTTTTTGTAGGTATGATTGAAGAGCAAAAGGACTTTCGTGTGATATTCATTCATTTGCATCTTCAATTGGTATGAAGAAAAGATCCTACAAATTGGTAACATTTGATATTGTTAGATATTACTCATAATTCTCTCAATTGGTACTATTCTAAATTGATATTATACAATTGGTATTTGTTTAGTTACAATTAGTAATATTTCTCTTGATGTGATATTGTTTATACTTTTGAGAAAATACTATTGGTATCAAATTCTTACAATTAGTATTATAATTGGTATACAATTGTTTCAATTGGTATAATTGAGTGATTATTAGATGATTGTCATGCTATTGAAGAAATGTTTGGTATAGAGATAGTATGGTTATTAATTTCTCTATTTTGGTTTAGATATCTCTATATATGACATAGTATTTCTCATTTTGGCTTAGATCTTATATTTCAATTGGTATATATTTCTTTTTGATAATGCCAAAGGGGGAGAAATAGTATGTTTTGACTATTTTGTGGAGAAATGGTATATTTGTTTGGAGAAAGGTTTGTTTTGTTGTTTTTATGTAGGTTGAGCAAAGTTGTTGGAGATAGGGGGAGAATCAAGCTTTTATCTCAATTAGATTTCAAATGTCAAAAGCATAAATTGAGGGGGAGCAAGAGTCTCACCAAGTGATCAAATGGTTCAAGCATCAACAACTTCACAACTTCAAAACATGTTTGTCATTTTCAAAAAGGGGGAGATTGTAAGATCCATGAAGAATGTTTTGATAAATGCCAAACGGTTTTGAACAAGCTTAAATGTGTTGATCAAGTTCAAGCTCAACAAGCAACAACAAACATCAAGTGATAAAGAGAGAGCCAACTCATGAAGACTTAGTTTGGTAGTTTATGTTTTATTGTTTTATCTTTAGCCTCTCAAGTCTCTTAGTTTGAGTTTGGGTAGAGTCATTAGAGGGTAGTGAATCTCTATCATAGTCATGATTATATCATATTTTGAGTATTCACTTTGCCTAAAATAAATAGGTGGCTTAAATGTTTGAAAGAAAAGGTTTAGTTTTTGAGAAAACAAGTTTTAAGTGATTTTTAATCAAAATAATCGATTAACAGGTTTTGAAAATCGATTAACAGTATATTTTGAACTGATAATCGATTAACAACTTTTGATAATCGATTATCTTGACTTTTACTCGAGAAAATTTTTATAGGCTTGCGGCATTACTCGATTAGCACTTATTTTACTCGAGTAACACACACAGATCTGGTTTTTAAAATGCGTTTTTCACTTCTCAAAAGCACTTTTAACCATTCCTAAATTTTGGGTATTCTATATAAACCTATTTCTAACCTTTGTGATCATATTCCATCATTTTGATATTTATTTTACAAAGAATCAAGCCACTCTATTCTCTCTCACTTTCTCAAGATCAAAGTTCTCATTTTTACATTCTTAGATCAAGAACCTTGAATCTCTCATGTTGATATTTTCATAGCTTTTGAAAGAGATTCATAGGATTGTTATTTTGTTTTCATTTGAGTTGTAATCATTGCAAAGAAGGCAAACACTCTACAACAAAGGAAGTCTTGAAGAAGTTATTCATCAAGCAAAGTTATTTGGAAGACTTGGTGTGGCATATCATCAAGCACTTGGAAGTCTTGTAGTGAAGCAAGCAAGTGGAAGTCTTTGAAGAATCTCAAAGCATTGGAAGTCTTGTTGTGGGGTATCGGCAAGCAAGAGAAGAGGTTAGATTAGATATCAATAGGGTTACAAGACAAGGGTGTGGTATCTCTTGTAGGCTAGCAAGAAGGGAGTCTTGTGAGGCTTTTACTTGTAATTTGAGAACTCTAATTCCTCATAGTGAAGAATCTCTCTTGGTTGAAGAAGGGACTGGAGTAGCTTTCAAGTGGATGAAAGTGAACCAGGATAAATCAGTGTGTCGTATCTCTAAACTCTCTACTCTTTACAATTCTTGTTATTAATTGTGTTCTTGGTTGAAAACCTAGAAAAAGTGATTTTTCATAATTGATTGAATTGAATCTTAATTGTGCAAAATTGATTTTGGGAAAATCATTTTCATAACCTGGGTAATCAATAAGAATATTGGTGTTAATCAATTCCGCTTTATCTCTGATCATATGTGTTAATTGATTGATTTTCATATTTGATTGAAAAGTGATTTTTCAATTTTAACATTGATTAATCGAGTAATTGGTTTCATTAATCGATTAGTTTGAATTGATCATTCGACATTAATTGATTAGTTGACTTGTTAATCGATTAATAGAAGAAAATTTCAAGAAAATCATTTCTTTTAATCGTTTTGATTTGTTTCTTGCGAAAATCTTTCAAGGTTTCTCTAACACCTATTCAACCCCCCCTTCTTGGTGTTCTCCTAGTGTTTCCTAGTTGTTTCAACCACCGATTGTAGGTTCTTACAATAGGTTTATTTTATTTCTAATCAATGTAATATTTTATTTTTGCATATCATGAGAGTGGGTGGTAGCTTTAGGAATCTCAATTAGATTTATAATATTGTTTGATTAATAGTGAAGAAAGATTAATCTTGATAAAATAGCTCTAAATAAAGTATTTGTCAAAGTATATTTGAAAAGCTTTATTTTTAATAACTTTTTACAGTGGTTAATCGATTAGCAAGTAAGGCTTAATCGATTAACTCAAATAACTTTACAACACTGATTGTGTTAATAAAGGTTAATCGAGTAGTGTGTTACACGTTAATCGATTAGCATGAATTAACACAGGTTAATCGATTAGTGTATTTACCTTAATCGATTAATTGTTGTTGTTTCTGAAAAATAATATTTTGTTTAAAAAGACTTCATTTCTACTTTGACAAGGTTACACACTCTTTCATAATTTTCATATAGAGAAACATACTTTCAGATTTTTCAAGAGCTATTACTACTTTTCTTTGTGATATCAAGATTCAAAAACTTTCAATTTTCTTCACTCATGATCTTTCAATATTCTATGTTCTATTGAGATTCAAGTTTTCTAGTTTTCTAGTTTTTAGTTTTGTGTTGAAGCAATTCACAACAACAAGGTTGTATCATTCAAGCTTTCAACAAAGAAGTGAAGAATTCACAATTCAAGACTTTGAAGAATCTCAAAGCGATTGGAAAAGGAATTTGGTTGGAGAGCATCCTTCAACAAATTCAAGAGGACAAGATACGGATTCAATTGGGTAGATTATCAAAGAGATTGGTACTCTCTTTGAAGGGGTTAAGATAGGATAACTAGTGAGAGTTGCATCTTAACATTGTATTCTAACAATTGAAGTATCTAGTAGAAACTCTTTATCTTTTGATAAAGGGGACTGGAGTAGCTCTCAGTGGTAGAGAGTGAACCAAGATAAAATCTTGTCTTCCTTGCTTTTATTTCTTCTAGTTTTCATTAACCAAGAACAATTGAATTAGGTTTAATTTGGGGTTTTTCAATTCCTTGTTAATTAACCTAAATTGGCTTGGTAAATTTACTTGATATTGTTCAATCATTCATTCATCATTTGTTGGTGCATCAAGGCATTGCAATCTCCATTGAATTCCAATTAAAACTGATATTTCATCAGATACTGTTCAGATTAATCGATTAATTTTTAAGTTGCTTTCGGCATTAATCGAGTAACGTCTTAGTTAATCGATTTGTTTGAAAGTAAGCTTCGGCATTAATCGATTAACCAGTACATTTTTGAAAGAAAATTTATTTTCTCAAATCTATTCTCTTTGGTGATCGAAATATTTGTATTAAGGCTTCAAAATTCTATTCACCCCTCCTCTAGACTATTTTGAGCCGCTTGTTGTTTTCCAACAAGTGGTATCAGAGCTCGGTCGAAAGAACCGAGCCTTAAAAAGCTTTTTCGAAAAGATCCTAATCTTTGGAAACAATGGGCTCAAATTTCAATCCTTTTGGTGGTGAAGGAGCTTCCATTAATCGACCCCTGTAACACCCTACATAATAATTACCCTTTAATTACCCCGAAATTAGGATTTTAAAATTTCTTTTGAGGAAATGATTAAGATAAATTGCCAAAATAATAGTTCACTTCATTAATGCGAGAGACACATCAGAGTTCAAAAGGGGACGACTTAAATACATCAGATACATAAAACACAAGTTTAAGTACAATCAGTTCGGCAATTCCAAAAATACAAAATATTGTTTTTAGCTCGGCCAACTAGCCGAGACCCATCTAGGCTATCCGACTCTAATGACTTACTCTCCCTGTAAGGGAGAGTGATCCTGCTCGGCCGGGGACTGCGTCTGCTCGGGCTCAGTACCTGAAAAATGGTAAGGAGGTGAGCATTACACAGAACTTAAATAAGCAGTTTCTAGAATTACATACCGAACTACCAAGCCAAACACAAGTAGTCAAATAGCAAATAAATCACAAGTAATCAAACCCATAGATCTCATGCATATATCAACATTTAGCTCGGTTCGCATACCCACATCCTCGTCTAGCTCGGCTCACATCATAAACTAGTTAACTCATTGCTAGCTATACCTCGGTTTATCCTCGGATTACCATATCTATCTCGGGTTCACTACTCAATATTTCACTTTCACATAATTTACAATCTTTTACTCTTCTCGGATGCATACACCCAGTGCATGTCTTACACCATTTAAGTCGGATATTGGAGTGTCCATAACTGCGAGTACCACAATACTCGGCTTACGGCTGCGAGCACCACAATGTTCGGCTTACGCGATCAATGCACGCACCTAGTACGCGTCTGCTATGACCAGGAACACTACCGCCGATCATTCTATGGAGTAAGGAGTGTCCATAACTCCGAGTACCACAATACTCGACTTACAGCTGCGAGCACCACAATGCTCGGCTTACGCGATCAATGCACGCACCCAGTACGCGTCTGCTATGACCAGGAACACATCCCACCGATTCCGTTCTCGGAACCTTGTGAGTCATAACTGCGAGCACCACAATGCTCGACTTACAGCTGCAAGAACCACAATGCTCGACTTATGCGATCAATGCACGCACCCAGTACGCGTCTGCTATGACCTGACCACACAACCATTTCTCTTCAATTCCCCTTATCTTATTAACCATTACTTTTAGTTCGGCACACCTCAGTTCACCTCTAATTTATTCCTCTTTGCATTAATCTCATTATTTACTTAGCTCGGCCTCTCTCGGCCCAACCTCTCTACTTATACCTTTAACCATCTTTCTAGCTCGGCCTCTCTCTCGGCTAAATTCGGTAACCATTCCCTCTTTCCATTAACCTTACTAATTTTCTGCCTTATTACTCTAGCTCTCCTACTTTCCATCTCTACCATTTTCTCATACCCATTCCCGAAGTCACTCAGCTCGGCCACAGACATGGATCATAAATATCAAAGCTCATAAACATTTATACACAAAGTTCATAATCACTTATACAACAGCAACAACTATAAGAATAAAACACTCAACCAATCCATCATGTAAATACCAACATATAGTATATAACGATACTCATCCCTACTTCAAACTCAAGTTTCTAATTCGTTTATTAGTCCCCTTTTTCCCTTTTCACCATTTCCTTTCTACATTAACCTAGATCCATTTCCTAATCTAACACCCACTCTTAGTACCCTTTATGAACACCCTAGAAACCCAAACTCAAGTAGAGGTAACACTCACTCCTTACCTCAAGCCGTGTGAGATAAGAGTTGAGAGTTTGAGAATGGTTCCTTGTTGCCTGTCCTTGATCTTAGCACCCTTGAATCCTTCTTACTCCAAGCTGCACACGAGCTCCACCAATCTACACACGAACTCCACGGCGGTCCAGGGGCGTCCGGGACGGGAGAGAGGGCGGCACGGAGGAGGTCTCTGGTTGGTGGAAGAGAGGGAAATGTTCGTGAGAAGAGGAGAAAAAGAAGATATGTTGGGTTGTTGTGGCTGGACCTTGAGAGAAAAGGGAAAGAAAGACGTAGGGAAGAGAGAGGAATAAAAGTGAGAAGTGTTATGGGTTATGTGTTGGGATTTTCTTTTATTCAAATGTGGAAGACATTTGTGTGGCTCTCATTGGAAGCTTCTTGAGGAAGCTTGAATATGTGGACAGGATTCATTGGCTTCTTGAGGAAGCCAAGAACAGTACATTGAAAAGGACATAAAGCAGTGATGATGACATAAAGTGAAGGATAGTACATAGTACGGATGGTATGAATCCCAAAGGGCCAACAGCTCAACATGAGCTGGCACGGAGGAGCTAGGACGTGTCGGCTAGGATACGTCGCCTAGGATACGTCGGCTCGGTATGGAGGAATCGTAGTAGTCCGAACTTCCATCTCGGATAATAGATGAGCTTGGATATACTAATGAGCTCAATAATACTGATGAGCTCGCTGATAATGAGCTCGGTTGCACTAATGGGTTCGGTCATCATGAGCTCGGTTATGATGAGCTCGGATTGCTCGGCAATTAGGCACTCCTAGCTGATTGCTCGGTTCGGAGTAGTTTAGAAGCAAGAGGTCGGATTACTGCTCATGCTTAACAGATACAAAACCGACGTAGATGTTTAGTCGAAATGGCGTCGGCTTATGACACTAAATGTTTATTCGGTTAGTATGAGCCCAGCGCTACAACTCGGTTCTACCGATGAGTTCGGCTTGTGACTCTGGACGTCGTTCATTGGTCGGATGAGGGGTGATAGTTTAGCATAAGGTCGGTTTACGACTCTAAACCTCTTTTCGGTCGGCTAAGATAGAATTTGCTCGGACCGAGGTCCGAGCCGCTACACTTAACCCACTTGTTCTTTGCTAAAGCTTAATCTCTTCATAGACTGATTGTAATCGATTAACACCCCACAGTAATTGATTACACTAAGAGGTCTTTATGTACTGATGGTTTCTAACTTCATGGTATACTCCTTAACTCCAACATACACTTTGTCCACGAACACATTACTACATTCTAGCTTACTCTTCTGATTATCCTTAGCTTACTTTAGACTTTTCCTATTTTAAGCTTAGATTTAGAAATCGGGATGTTACAATTCTCCCCCACTTACTGGAATTTCGTCCCCGAAATTCCGTTCAGTTCCATAAATGGAGAGTCATCCCTTGACAAGGCTTTCGAATATGGTCTTTACGCCCCTTTTGTTTCATTCTTGTATTTGGGGTACTCCTAAGTTCATTCTTCTTACTGCTTTCGAATTTACGTTAAAACATCTCACAGCTCGTCCTCGCATGACTTCACTTCTTGTTTCCTTTTGATGTTCGGACAAGGTGTTAGTTGGGTTACTAAGTCCTCCCCCACTTGGCATTGACATACCCGATTACACCAATGCTAGGAGGTGGAAGGTCGAATGAATCCGCTTCCGGTTATTTGCACTAACTGCACCTTTAATTAAGGCTCGATACACATGCATAAACCATGAAAGAATTTTCGGTGGTTATGAATTAAGATGGGTGGGTACTCTTGAGATTCGGAACGCTTTGTTAAACACTGATTCCGATTAATGGAACTTAAGTCATACATCAAGTGTATGCCAGCAGTCCTGCTTCCACTGATTCTAAATGGGATACCGGGAGAAGTTTGATTGGGTGTCTAGAACCTAGTATGGTTTTCATGCTGGTCAAAAATAATTTTTCCATAGGATTTGCTTGATTATTTCCAGTACTAAGTATTTGGTTACACTCTTCTTAAATAGGTAGGGTAGCTTAAGGTTCTTACCCTATAGTTTCGCCTTAGGTCTATTCTTCTAAACCTGCAAGAACTCTTGGAAAGAATACTTTCCGGTTAATTTATTTCCTTATGGAGGATTTGTTTCTCGGCATGATGCTATCTTGGTTGTCTTGATTTAACTTAGGAGGTTGCGATGATACCATCCATCAATAGCTGCAAGGATCGGGGTGATCAGTCCCAACCATACGTCTATCAATAGTGTACCGTTGCCAGGTTGGTCTGATAACATTTTCATTTAATAAATGTAAGAGTAAAGATGGCCAATCCCAACTTTACATCCTGTTAATGACAACACCATCATCGTGTTTAGCTATAGACAAACTAGGATCCTACAATTCACTGTTTCTGTGTAAGGTACTTCATGATCTTCTAGTGGGTTGGATCAAATCTTTTACACCCCATAACAGGGTACATCTTAGGGAGCCTTTACTAGAGAGCTAATGAAAACAGGGCTTAAAGTTTACAAAGATACATTTTAACCTAATACTCGGATAGGACAATCCGAGTACAATCGAGAGGTGTTGACCGAATTAGTCCCTACGGTAGACAACTCTAGCTTTCTCGCAGCCAATAGAATAGAAGAGCGCGCTGCGCCGTTCTCGAACCAAAACTGCACAAGGGTTAATCGTTTACCTAGCAAAGACCTCAGATCAGCTCGTCGGCATCATCCCCCTCTTTGCCGTCCATAGTGTAAAAATCATCCCTCCGAGGTGGTCGATTCCCACCGACCTGCCGAGACGGATCAGCATTGATTTCCTCCTTCAGGACGTTCGTAGGGCATTGGGCCGCGAGGTGACTGGACTGATGACATCGATAGCACAGTCCTTTTCCTTTGTTCGAATTCCGCATCCAGCACTTTCCCCTATGTTGCTTTCCACAATATTGACAGATCGGATAAGGACCAGGGCCGGTCACTTTCCGACCATCGCCCCATGATGCTGTCGTTGCCTTTGAGCTCGGACCCTCGTGACAGTCCGAACTCCGAGTTGTTTCTCTCATGATGGGTTTACTAGTCCTTGAAACATCCTTGCCCCTCTACTTGGCTGCTTCGTTATTGAGGCCTCTCTCGTACATACTCGCCATATTAACCAACTGGGACAGGTTGGCTATGTTTTGGTTCCCGAATGCTAGCCTGATTTCGGCTCGAAGTCCAGCCTTGAACTTAACACACTTGGTCCTCTCATCGGCAGCCCGATAGCTTTCGGCATACTTAATCAATTACTCGAACTTAACCGCATACTCGTCCACGCTGAGACTGCCTTGCTTCAGATTTAAGAAGGCAATCTCTTTCTCCCTTAGAATATCCTCTGAGAAGTATTTTGCACAAAATCTCGTCTTAAATACTTCCCATGCTACGCTTTGCCTCTTCACTTCTAGGATTTGTTGCATTTGCGCCCACCATTGCTCCGCCTCCCCTGCTAACGCACACATCACTAGCAAGGCCCTTTGGTTGTCTGGAAGACGCATCGTGCAGAATACTTCTTCTATCTCTTGGAGCCACTTACGTGCTCCGTCCGGGTTATAGCCACCCAGGAACCTTGGTGGATTGTTTCTTCTGAGTTCGGTCAACCAGTCAATTCCCGCTGGTACTGGGTTTTGAGATGCCTGTAGTTGTCGATCCATTGCTTCCTCTGGCTCTTGTAATTGTGACTCTTGCTATCCCTTCGGTTTAATCTCTGTTTATGTGGATCGAGTTCTCTAGAGTTGTCACGATCTTGTCAATGCTGCTGCTGTTCCCTTTCCTTACTGGCTACCTCTAGGACAACCGATAGGTTAATGCCAACCTAATCAACAACACATATACACCTCATTACTCTAATTTAGACACTTAACTACTTAGCGGTCACTCGCTGGGTGAGTAACCATGGGAGATGTGAGTCCACACTCCAAAGGCCGAGGGAAACTGCTCTGATACCAAAAATGTAACACCCTACATAATAATTACCCTTTAATTACCCCGAAATTAGGATTTTAAAATTTCTTTTGAGGAAATGATTAAGATAAATTGCCAAAATAATAGTTCACTTCATTAATGCGAGAGACACATCAGAGTTCAAAAGGCGGACGACTTAAATACATCAGATACATAAAACACAAGTTTAAGTACAATCAGTTCGGCAATTCCAAAAATAAAAAATATTGTTTTTAGCTCGGCCAACTAGCCGAGACCCATCTAGGCTATCCGACTCTAATGACTTACTCTCCCTGTAAGGGAGAGTGATCCTGCTCGGCCGGGGACTGCGTCTGCTCGGGCTCAGTACCTGAAAAATGGTAAGGAGGTGAGCATTACACAGAACTTAAATAAGCAGTTTCTAGAATGACATACCGAACTACCAAGCCAAACACAAGTAGTCAAATAGCAAATAAATCACAAGTAATCAAACCCATAGATCTCATGCATATATCAACATTTAACTCGGTTCGCATACCCACATCCTCGTCTAGCTCGGCTCACATCATAAACCAGTTAACTCATTGCTAGCTATACCTCGGTTTATCCTCTCATGTCTCGGATTACCATCTCTATCTCGGGTTCACTACTCAATATTTCACTTTCACATAATTTACAATCTTTTACTCTTCTCGGATGCATACACCCAGTGCATGTCTTACACCATTTAAGTCGGATATTGGAGTGTCCAAAACTGCGAGCACCACAATACTCGGCTTACGGCTGCGAGCACCACAATGTTCGGCTTACGCGATCAATGCACGCACCCAGTACGCGTCTGCTATGACCAGGAACACTACCGCCGATCATTCTATGGAGTAAGGAGTGTCCATAACTGCGAGTACCACAATACTCGACTTACAGCTGCGAGCACCACAATGCTTGGCTTACGCGATCAATGCACGCACCCAGTACGCGTCTGCTATGACCAGGAACACATCCCACCAATTCCGTTCTCGGAACCTTGTGAGTCATAACCGCGAGCACCACAATGCTCGACTTACAGCTGCAAGCACCACAATGCTCGACTTACGCGATCAATGCACGCACCCAGTACGCGTCTGCTATGACCCGACCACACAACCATTTCTCTTTAATTCCCCTTATCTTATTAACCATTACTTTTAGTTCGGCACACCTCAGTTCACCTCTAATTTATTCCTCTTTGCATTAATCTCATTATTTACATAGCTCGGCCTCTCTCGGCCCAACCTCTCTACTTATCCCTTTAACCATCTTTCTAGCTCGGCCTCTCTCTCGGCTAAATTCGGTAACCATTCCCTCTTTCCATTAACCTTACTCATTTTCTGCCTTATTACTCTATCTCTCCTACTTTCCATCTCTACCATTTTCTCATACCCATTCCCGAAGTCACTCAGCTCGGCCACAGACATGGATCATAAATATCAAAGCTCATAAACATTTATACACAAAGTTCATAATCTCTTATACAACAGCAACAACTATAAGAATAAAACACTCAACCAATCCATCATGTAAATACCAACATATAGTATATAACGATACTCATCCCCACTTCAAACTCAAGTTTCTAATTCGTTTATTAGTCCCCTTTTTCCCTTTTTACCATTTCCTTTCTACATTAACCTAGATCCATTTCCTAATCTAACACCCACTCTTAGTACCCTTTATGAACACCCTAGAAACCCAAACTCAAGTAGAGGTAACACTCACTCCTTACCCCAAGCCGTGTGAGATAAGAGTTGAGAGTTTGAGAATGGTTCCTTGTTGCTTGTCCTTGATCTTAGCACCCTTGAATCCTTCTTACTCCAAGCTGCACACGAGCTCCACTAATCTACACACGAACTCCACGGCGGTCCAGGGGCGTCCGGGACGGGAGAGAAGGCGGCGGGGATGAGGTCTCTGGTTGGTGGAAGAGAGGTATATGTTCGTGAGAAGAGGAGAAGAAGAAGATATGTTGGTTTGTTGTGGCTGGACCTTGAGAGAAAAGGGAAAGAAAGACGTAGGAAAGAGAGAGGAATAAAAGTGAGAAGTGTTATGGGTTATGTGTTGGGATTTTCTTTTATTCAAATGTGGAAGACATTTGTGTGGCTCTCATTGGAAGCTTCTTGAGGAAGCCAAGAACAGTACATTGAAAAGGACATAAAGCAGTGATGATGACATAAAGTGAAGGATAGTACATAGTACGGATGGTATGAATCCCAAAGGGCCAACAACTCAACATGAGCTGGCACGGAGGAGCTAGGACGTGTCGGCTAGGATACGTCGGCTAGGATACGTCAGCTCGGTATGGAGGAATCGTAGTAGTCCGAACTTCCATCTCGGATAATAGATGAGCTTGGATATACTAATGAGCTCAATAATACTGATGAGCTCGCTGATAATGAGCTCGGTTGCACTAATGGGTTCGGTCATCATGAGCTCGGTTATGATGAGCTCGGATTGCTCGGCAATTAGGCACTCCTAGCTGATTGCTCGGTTCGGAGTAGTTTAGAAGCAAGAGGTCGGATTACTGCTCATGCTCAACAGATACAAAACTGACGTAGATGTTTAGTCGAAATGGCGTCGGCTTATGACACTAAATGTTTATTCGGTTAGTATGAGCCCAGCGCTACAACTCGGTTCTACCGATGAGTTCGGCTTGTGACTCTGGACGTCGTTCATTGGTCGGATGAGGGGTGATAGTTTAGCATAAGGTCGGTTTACGACTCTAAACCTCTTTTCGGTCGGCTAAGATAGAATTTGCTCGGACCGAGGTCCGAGCCGCTACACTTAACCCACTTGTTCTTTGCTAAAGCTTAATCTGTTCATAGACTGATTGTAATCGATTAACACCCCACAGTAATTGATTACACTAAGAGGTCTTTATGTACTGATGGTTTCTAACTTCATGGTATACTCCTTAACTCCAACATACACTTTGGCCACGAACACATTACTACATTCCAGCTTACTCTTCTGATTATCCTTAGCTTACTTTAGACTTTTCCTATTTTAAGCTTAGATTCAGAAATCGGGATGTTACAACCCCTACTATTCAATGGTGAGGGCTACGCTTATTGGAAGGTCCGAATGAAAATTTTTATAGAAGCTATTGATATGGAAATTTGGAATACCATAGAGAATGGGCCTTTTATTCCTTAAACAAAAGTTAATGATACTGTCTCTTTGAAACCAAAGGCAAGTTGGAATGATGATGATAAGAAGAAAGTTCAATATGATTTAAAAGCCAAAAACATCATCACTTCGGCATTGTCTTATGACGAATTGTTTAGAGTATCACAATGCACTGATGCAAAACAAATGTGGGACACTTTAAAAGTCACACATGAGGGCACAAATGAAGTTAGAAGGGCTAGGCTTAACACTCTCATGCATGAGTACGAGCTCTTTCGTATGTTGCCAAATGAAAACATAGGCGACATGCAAAAGCGCTTTACTCACATCATTAATCATCTTTCTGCTGTTGGAAAAAGACTAACTAATGGTGAAGTTGTTAATAAAGTTTTGAGATGTCTTAGCAGGGAATGGCAACCTAAAGTCACGGCCATTATGGAGTCTAAGGATCTTGACAAAATGGATTTAGCAACACTATTCGAGAAGCTTCAAGAGCATGAAATGGAGCTAGGGAGATTATCCATGAATGAGGATGCCGATAAAAAGAAGAAAGGGATTGCTCTTAAAACTAATTCAAAATCCTTAAAGGCACATGAAGAACACTCTTTAGTGGATGACTCCGACTCGGATATCGATGATGAGACACTTGGGTTGTTGGTCAAAAAACTTGGACGTTTCCTTAAGAAGAAGAATAATTTCAATAGAAATAGATCAAGAGACTCTAAGGACGCTCAACCAAGGAATAAGACCAATAAAGACAACATCATATGTCATAGGGGTGTGGGAAGCCGGGCCATTATAAAGGAAAAAGGGCGTACATAGTGTGGGATGAACCGGAAATTCAATCTTCATCTAGTTCATCGGATGATGAAGAACTTGCTAACCTTTGCTTGATGACTAAGGTTGATGAAGAAGCATCTTCAAGCATGAAATCAAGTGATAACACAAATGAGGTAGATTATCTTTCCGATGCTAGTTCTAATTCTAATTCTCCCTCCTTCAATGAACTTTATAATGTGTATGTAGAAATGCATAAAGAGTTAAAGAAATTAGCAAAAATCAATGTTGAAAGAAAGAATTTCATTTTGAAGCAACAAGAGAAAATTTTGGAATTACAAAACTCCCTAGAGGAGCTAAAGCATCAAAATGAAACCCTTGAACTCCTTTATGCAAATTCTACATGCAATTGTGATTTGAAAACAAATGATATCTCCACTTGTGATAATTGCAAATCTCTTGAAAAGGAAGTTTTTAATTTGAATGATAGAATTGCAAGGCTTACAAGAGGAGACACATGCTTAGATCATTTGCTTTCTAATCAAAGGAATAATAGTAATAGAACCGGACATGGGTATACCAAACCCAAAAATCGCAATTTTCGCAAAGTTAGTACATTCTCCAAAATAAATTTTTCAAAAACTCCAACTTGTCATTATTGTGGGATTTTTGGGCATACTACAAATAAATGCAATATTAAGAAGTTTGGTATACCAAGTGGAAAGTATGTTTGGATTGTTAAGGGGACTTCACCCCAAACCAACATCAAAGGACCCAAGATAACTTGGGTACCTAAGTCAAGTAAATGACATTGTTTTGTAGATGTGCCTTCGAACAAAGGAGCGTAGATGGTACTTGGATAGTGGATGTTCGAGGCATATGACGGGAGACAAAACGCACTTCATCGAACTTACTTCAAAAGGTGGTGGTCATGTGACATATGGCGACAACAACAAAGGCAAAATTCTAGGAGTGGGTAAGATTGGTAACGTATCTAACCTTATCATTGAAAATGTCCTATTGGTAGAAGGCTTAGAACACAACTTGCTTAGTATAAGCCAACTATGCGATATGGGCAACAATGTGACCTTTACTTCGGAATTTTGTTTTATTAAGAGTTGTATAGATGATATTTTAAGTTCGTAGGTCGTCATTCTAATAACACTTACTTAATTGACTTGGATGAGATAACTTCATTGTTTTCAACATGTTTTAAATCTTTTGATGATGAAGTTCGTCTTTGGTATCGACGAATTGCACATGTCAATGTGAATCAATTAAATAAACTTTTACGAAAAGACTTAGTGATTGGTTTGCCTAAACTTAATTTTAAACTTGATAGCGTTTGCGACTCATGTCAAAAATGTAAGCAAGTTAAAAATACTTTTAAACCAAAAAATGTGGTAAGCACAACAAAGCCATTGGAGTTAATCCACATGGATTTGTTTGGCCCATCACATGTTCGAAGTTTAGGTGGCAATTACTATGGATTTGTTTTGGTAGATGACTTTACTCGATTCACATGGACTTTGTTTTTATCAGCAAAAAGTGAAACTTATAAAAGTTTTAAAAAATTTGCCAAGCTCATCCAAAAAATAGTGTCTATTAGAAGTGACCACGGAGGTGAGTTTGAAAATTCAAAGTTTGATGCGTTTTGTGAAAAGTTTGGTATAGATCATCAATTTTCAGCCCCTACGACTCCGGAGCAAAACGGAGTTGTAGAAAGGAAAAATAGAGTTTTAGAGGAACTTGCTCGTACTATGCTTAAAGCATCTAGAGTTCCTTCTTATTTTTGGGCTGATGCGGTAAATACCGCTTGTTATGTCTTAAATAGGGTTCTTATCCGTCCGCATTTAAATAAAACACCTTATGAGCTTTTAAAAGGGCGAAAGCCAAATATCTCTTATTTTCATGTATTTGGGTGTAAGGTGTTTGTTTTAAATAAGGGTAAGAATCCGGTCGGCAAGTTTGATTCTAAAGCCGACGAAGGTATATTCATAGGTTATTCAGCCCATAGCAAAGCATATCGTATTTTTAACAAAAGGACCTTAACTGTTGAGGAATCGGTGCATGTTGTATTTGATGAATCTCTGAAAGGAGATTATGTTGTTTCTTGTGATGATGATCTTGCAGGTACTTTTATGGATCATGAGAAGTCAACACAACAACAAATAGTAGAGAATGAAGTTAAGCATGGAGAAGTGCAAGCACATGATAAAGACTTAGCACAAGAGACACAACCTCAACTACCAATTGCTTGGAAGTCAAACAAAAATCACCCGGTCTTGAATATCTTAGGTGACATTGCTAAGGGGGTGGTAACCCGAAGCACATTGAATAATTTTTGTTATTATGTTGCTTTTGTATCGCAAGTAGAACCTAAGAATATTAGTGAGGCTCTTCAAGATGAACATTGGGTTATGGCCATGCAAGATGAATTAAATCAATTTGAAAGAAACCAAGTTTGGGAGCTTGTGCCAAAACCCGATGATCGTCCTAAAATCGGCAGTCGTTGGGTTTATAGGAATAAACTAGATGAGTCGGGTATAATTGTTAGGAATAAAGCTAGGTTGGTAGCAAAGGGGTATATCCAAGAAGAAGGGATAGATTATGATGAAACATATGCTCCCGTAGCTAGATTAGAAGCCATTAGAATTCTTCTCGCTTTTGCATCTATAATGAACTTTAAATTGTATCAAATGGAAGTAAAAAGTGCTTTTCTTAACGGATACATTCAAGAGGAAGTGTATGTCTCACAACCTTCCGGATTTGAAAGTTTTGAACATCCGGACTATGTTTTTAAATTGAAAAAGGCTTCGTATGGTCTTAAACAAGCTCCTAGAGCTTGGTATGATCGACTAAGCAACTTTTTATTAGAAAAAGGTTTTAAAAGAGCTATTGTGGACACTGCACTTTTTATTGAAAGATCCGGTAAGGATATACTTTTGGTTCAAATATATGTGGATGACATAATTTTTGGTGCAACTAACGAAAATTTGTGCAAGAAATTTTTTGAAACTATGTACAGTGAATTCGAAATGTCTATGATGGGAGAGCTTACTTTCTTCCTTGGGCTACAAATTAAGCAACTTGATGATGGGATCTACATTCATCAAGGGAAATATTGTAGAGAACTTATCAAACGATTTGGCATGGAGTCATGCAAGGAAACATCAACTCCTATGAGCGCGCATGCTATTTGGACAAGGATGAAGCCGGAAAATCCGTTGAGGTAACAAAATATTGTGGCATGATAGGTAGTTTACTTTATTTAACTGCTTCTCGCCCTGATATTATGTTTAGTGTCTGTATGTGTGCGCGTTTTCAAGCTAATCCGAAAGAGTCACACTTAACTGCTGTTAAAAGGATTATGAAATATTTAAAAGGTACAACCAATACCGGTTTATGGTATCCTAGACATGCCCTTTTAAATCTAATAGGTTATTCGGATTCCGATTTTGCGGGTTGTAAAGTTGAAAGAAAGAGTACAAGCGGAACATGCCATTTGATTGGTAGTTCACTTGTATCGTGGTTTTCTAAAAAGCAAAATTGTGTCGCTTTATCAACCGCGGAAGCCGAATACATTGCGGCCGGAAGTTGTTGTGCTCAAATCCTTTGGATGAAGCAACAACTCTCGGATTTTGGTTTAATATTGTCAAAAATTCCTATTAAATGTGACAATACATCCGCAATCAATTTAACTAAAAACCCGGTATTGCACTCAAGGACAAAACATATTGAAATTAGGCATCACTTTTTAAGAGATCATGTTCAAAAAGGTGATTGTGTTATTGAGTTTGTTCAAACCTCAGATCAATTAGCTGACATTTTTACAAAACCATTATCAAGAGATACTTTCTATCGTATTAGAAGGGAACTTGGTATTTTTGATGAATCTACTGTTAGCTAATTGCATTTGAAATTTTTATAATCACCTTAAAGCCTATTTCATTATGCTTTGTGTTTTTGAGTTGTTGTATTTTAAAAATTATTTCATAATTCTCTTGATAAGTAGTTGTGTGTGTATGTGTTTCTTTGATATGTTTAATTGCTTAATTTTGTGTGCTAAATGCTAAGTGTTAATATGTGTGTTTGTGTGTATGAAAAACATTTTTTTCTTTTTTTTCAAAAATTCAGAAATTTGAGTTATTGTGCTTATTAATCGATTAACAGTAGTCATTAATCCATTAAAATTTAAACCTCTTTCGGCATTACTCGATTAATGACACTGCTACTCGATTAAATTTTAAACTCCTTTCGCACTTACTCGATTAATGAAGTTGCTACTCGATTAAATTTTAAACTGCTTTCGCACTTAATCGATTAAGGGTTTTCTACTCGATTAAGGGTCAAATTAATCGATTAATGGCTTCACTACTCGATTAATGCGTGAAATTTATAAAAACCAGTTTTCAGCACACTTGCTCATTTTTCCTCTTTCTTTTCTCTCTCTTCTCTGAAATTCTCTCCTCTTCTCTCATTTCGAAAATTGCATGTTACACTGAAGGGCTACTGTAAACTTAATTTTAACCTCTTTTCTTCTCTAATTACTTCTTCCTAACATCAATCCTACCTATATCCATCTCCAATTTCACCAATTTCCCACAAAATCGGATTTTCCCCAAAAAAATCCGAAACCCTAACCCTAAAACGAACATAACCCTCTTCTCCAGCAATTATGGCCTCCTCCTCCTCTAATCCTCCAAGAAAGAAGGCGAACCAACACAAGGACAGGAATGACCCGTGGTTTTCGCAAGCTGAACGTGAATCTCGGGCTCCCAATTTCGATAATCGTCTTTTTGGGATTATTCGGTATGTCAATTATGCTTGGTTAAGAAGAGATCGTTTTAAATTCTATGATGATCTTGTTGCTCGGAATGTTCAAAGATTTTTGGAATTTAATACACATTACTATCCTCGATTAGTAAGGCAATTTTATCAAAATGTCACTAAGATAGATGGTGTGTACCAAAGTCAGGTTAGGGGTGTGCATTTTGTTGTGAAACCTGATGATTTACGATTGCTGTTTGGTTTGGAAGACAAGGGAACTTATTTTGGGGATAATGATTCAGTTGAATTAGAGGTTGATCCTGTCACTGTATATAAGGATGCTATTAGGACTGGTGAGATTTGGGATAACAAAACTAAAATTGTCTCTTTATTGCATGTTGATGATAGGGTTCTGCTGTATATCATAGCATATTGTTTGCTTCCTAAAGGAAATTAGAATTACGCTCAAGTCCAAGAGGACGATTTGAAACTGTTTTATGGGTTTAAGAAGCATGTTGAAATTAATTGGAACAAGATTGTTTTAGCTAGGATGCATACAACTGCCCAATCTGCATCTACCCAGTATCTTCCTTATCCCATGAATGTTACCAAGCTTCTTAGGCATTATGGAGTTCCGATACCTGATAGTGAGCCATGTGAAAAGGATCCAGAGAAAAAATGGTGTCTCAACACTCATCATATCAATTACATGAAGATTGCTTTTCATAGACCTACTAGGACTTGGTTATGGAAGTCACAGATTAAGGCATTGGAGCAAGCTGCTCCTGTTCCTCCTCCTGCTGCACAAGCAGCCCCTGCTGCTCCTCCTCCTGTAGTTGATCCTATGGACATGGATCAAGGGCCAAATATTGAATATTTTATTGATTTTAGTAATTTGGAAGCCCCATTTGATGCATAGGCTGCTCATGCTTCTCTGGTTCAGCATATTGATGAGCAACTTGAAGCCATGGAACAGCGTATGGATATTAAAAATCTTGCAATGGAGCAAAGATTGATGGAGCACTTTTCAAGCCTTTTCACCCACCATTCACCTCCTAACCCTTAGTCCTTCTGGTTTCTATGCTGATTTTCACATTTTATCACTTCACTGACTTTTGCTGCACTGTTTTCACTGCTGGTTTATGATGTTTTCACTGTTTTTTGCTGGTTTTTAATGGTTTTATGGACTTAGTTCTGACTGGACAGCTTTGTTTTGACTATGGTTGATGTACCTAGGGTCTGTGTATGGCCTAGATTATGCTTTTATTGCTGCTATACTATTTTGTATGAACTCGGTTTATGGTGTTAATATTTGCATATTTGGACTGTTCATGTATGTTTGGCACTATTTTGGTTTATGCACTCATGGATGAAAGTGTGGTATCTTTATGGTCTTGGTTATGGCCAACTTTATATGTTTTTTACTGCATTATTTGTATTATCCTATTTAGTGCTTATTCATATATATATATATGCAAATGTTCGCACTTACCTCCAACTTTTGGCAAAGAAAATTTTTTTTTTAAATTCTATACTTTTTAATGATGCCAAAAGGGGGAGAAAATGTTTGTTGATGTTGTTTTTGTAGGATAAGTTTTTTAGATATTATTCCTAAGTGTATTACATTTAGGGGGAGTATTTAAAAACTTAGTGCTTAATTGTAAAGAAGGTTTGTCATCATCAAAAAGGGGGAGTTTGTAGAGTTTTGGTGTTTTGATGCTAACAACCTTATGCCAAGCAACAATATTCAACAAAGCAAGCACCACTCATGAAGATTAGAATAGATTTATTTTATTTCTAATCAATGTAATATTTTATTTTTGCATATCATGAGAGTGGGAGGTAGCTTTAGGAATCTCAATTAGATTTATAATATTGTTTGATTAATAGTGAAGAAAGATTAATCTTGATAAAATAGCTCTAAATAAAGTATTTGTCAAAGTATATTTGAAAAGCTTTATTTTTAATCACTTTTTACAGTGGTTAATCGATTAGCAAGTAAGGCTTAATCGATTAACTCAAATAACTGTACAACACTGATTGTGTTAATAAAGGTCAATCGAGTAGTGTGTTACACGTTAATCGATTAGCACGAATTAACACAGGTTAATCGATTAGTGTATTTACCTTAATCGATTAATTGCTGTTGTTTATGAAAAATAATATTTTGTTTAAAAAGACTTCATTTCTACTTTGACAAGGTTACACACTCTTTCATAATTTTCATATAGAGAAACATACTTTCAGATTTTTCAAGAGCTATTACTACTTTTCTTTGTGATATCAAGATTCAACAACTTTCAATTTTCTTCACTCATGATCTTTCAATATTCTAAGTTCTATTGAGATTCAAGTTTTCTAGTTTTCTGGTTTTTAGTTTTGTGTTGAAGAAATTCACAACAACAAGGTTCTATCATTCAAGCTTTCAACAAAGAAGTGAAGAATTCACAATTCAAGACTTTGAAGAATCTCAAAGCGATTGGAAAAGGAATTTGGTTGGAGAGCATCCTTCAACAAATTCAAGAGGACAAGATACGGATTCAATTGGGTAGATTATCAAAGAGATTGGTACTCTCTTTGAAGGGGTTAAGATAGGATAACTAGTGAGAGTTGCATCTTAACATTGTATTCTAACAATTGAAGTATCTAGTAGAAACTCTTTATCTTTTGATAAAGGGGACTGGAGTAGTTCTCGGTGGTAGAGAGTGAACCAGGATAATATCTTGTCTTCCTTGCTTTTATTTCTTCAAGTTTTAATTAACCAAGAACAATTGAATTAGGTTTAATTTCGGGTTTTTCAATTCCTTGTTAATTAACCTAAATTGGCTTGGTAAATTTACTTGATATTGTTCAATCATTCATTCATCATTTGTTGGTGCATCAAGGCATTGCAATCTCCATTGAATTCCGATTAAAACTGATTTTTCATCAGATACTGTTCAGATTAATCGATTAAATCGATTGTTAATCGATTAATTTTTAAGTTGCTTTCGGCATTAATCGAGTAACGTCTTAGTTAATCGATTAGTTTGAAAGTAAGCTTCGGCATTAATCGACTAACCAGTACATTTTTGAAAGAAAATTTATTTTCTCAAATCCATTCTCTTTGGTGATCGAAATATTTGTATTAAGGCTTCAAAATTCAATTCACCCCCCTCTAGACTTTTTTGAGCCACTTGTTGTTTTCCAACAAAGACCTCTCAGATATATATAATGTATATAACAAAATCCAAAATAGAAGTCCCAGAGCAAGTCATCCGTGTCCTAAGCAGCTCCTCAGATCCTCCACAGCTCTATCCCTAGGATCTAGGATCCAAAACATCTACGCTATGCAAGCTCCTATGAACCAGCGGGTCCACCTCTAGAAGAAACAGTCGGCTCAACATCCACAGGGTCCTCCTCGACCTCGCCCGACTGTGTAGAGACCCCACCACTGGGTCTAAGGTCTGCAGAAGCAATCCTATCCAAGTCAGTCGGACCAGGAGAAGGAGTCTCCTCAGTGACAACTCTATGGGAGGAAGGATGGGAACGAGTGGCAGTTCTAAAACGAAAACTATGGAAACGACGCATAGGTCGTGCCGGGGGTGGTCCTCTATATGTATAAAAAGGTGGAACATGCATAGTGTAGACGAAGGGAATCCTAAATCGACGAGGTCGCACTCGCACCAGAGGGTTAGGATGGTAGAGAGTGATCTCAACCTCCCCCTCAAAAGTGGCACGGTGCTTCTCATACGTCCATATACCTCTAGGGATAGGGCGTATCTCGATGCAAGTTAGGTATCTGGCCATCACCTAAACAGGGCACAGGGAGTAAGTATACACATATACATAATTGATAAAGACTAAAATTACAATCACAAGTATATCATGGACTGATCATAATGCAAATACATATGAGCACACCAGTTTTCAACATTATAACTCTTATAATGCAAGTGGCATGATGTATGATTTTCTATCCACAACTGAGGCCTCTAAAAGTCCATCTTGGACGTCCATCCAATACACCCTTGTGTTCCCGGAACACCGACATTTGTTCCCAGAACATAATGCCGAACCATACTTGGATAATAAGCATCACTCCCGGAGTGCGCACCATGTTCCCAGAACGCATACGTTCCCAGAACGCATACGTTTTCAGAACGCATAAAAACCAGGTCCCGGACACTGGCCACATATCTATAATGTGTCATCAAGTAGGTTATAATTTGGTACTCCCGGAGTACCCTCCTCATATTCCCAGAATATGATAAACGTTCCTACCAACCAAACTTCCAGTCTATATGGATGCACAAATATCAGGGTTGGTTTTATCTTTACATTAATTAATGTGATTTAAAAATATTCCAATTTCCCTTTTGAATGATTTATTTGAGGCATACTCTTTGGCATAAAATTCTCCTTTGAATTTTCTCAAAACATGCCTTTTAAACTTAGATTGGGTAAAACAAAATCAATGGTATTCAAAAAAACATAACTTTTTATTTTTCAGATTCAGGTACTAACCGGTTACAGTTTCAGGCTAACCGGTTAGAATTACAGACCTGAACTGTTTACCATTGCAATTCAGAAAAAGCCTTTTTCTTGAATTTACTACCCAATCCATTAACAAGTTAAACATTGTTTTATGCCTCAAAAATCACAGTTTCCATCATTCAAAAGTCCAAATCACATTTTGTTTTCCATAAAGCATAATTTCCTCTTGAAATTATTTCATTGAATTAAGGTATAAACCCCTTACCCTTAAATCTGAACCAAGAGAGTATTGTCACCTCACTTTCAGGTTCTTTCCAGTGAATTTAAGGTATAGATTTGAGTAAAATTAGTGAAACTTCAGGACTGTTTTATAAAATGATTTTCTTTTGAAATTCTGCAGTGTCTAACCGGTTACAAATATCGAGTAACCGGTTAGATTATGCAGTCAGTCCTTCAAAATAAGGGTTTTAACACATCATTTTCTTTAATTCTCAAATCTAACCATTATTCATCATTCAACAGGGTTCATATACCTTAAACAAACATGTTTCATCACAGAAACCAAATTCAAAGTGCATGCATCAGCTTTTTGCATCAAATTGCATAAAAATTCACATAAACACAATTTAATACAACAAAACTTATCATAAGCATTTAAATCCAGAATTCATTATCAATATAATTTGCATGCATCAACATAAAGTTGCTCAAAACACCATTGAGCAGAACTTTGGCCTCCAAGCCTTTGTGCCATATTGCACATAATGCCCTTTTTGAGTTTGGTTAACTCAAATCATATATCACTTGAATTTTGGTCTAAATCTAGTATAAGGTAGACTTCTCCCATACCTCTAAGTCGATTTTGATGAGAATTACCACTGTACTTGAAGATTAATCCACATATTTCTCACAAACTCACAGCTCTGCTCTCAGCCACGAATTTCACCAACAGGGTCCAAAGACCAAAAGTTTTGACATAGCAAATGGCCAAAGAAATTGGGGAAAAAAGTTAGGACTCAAAATAGGTAACATGCACTAGAAAATAGAAAAGATTGGAGGCTTAATGGTGGCTGTACTTACCCAAAATCGGATCTGGAACTCAGCTTCTAGAACAGAAAAAGTACAGAACTCAGTTTCCAACATCTAAATTCCAAGCTTGATTTCTCCTTCCACACGAACCCTCAGCTCACAAACTTGGTGTTATTACAAAGCTCAAGATGTAAGCTTTGCAATGGTGTATCACTCGTCTCTCAACACTCAACAACAAAAGAGAATCACAAGGAATGATTCTGAAACCCTAGAACAAAGCCTCCCCCCAAAATCAGAGCAACAACAACCCAATCCTTCAGCAATTCACCTATATATAGATCAACAAAGGTTACATGCACACTGACGCGTGGTTTTCCACTTGATTCAGGCTGTAATCGTGGCGAATTCGGGATTAATAAAGTGATTACTCATCAAAATCCACTAACCCAGTTTCTGGGTTCATCGTCTAACCGGTTACAGGGCATTACTAACCGGTTAGATTAGTACAAAATTTAAAAATTAATATTTTTAAATCTTTCCCTCCAAGAACCTTTTTAATATTACCTTTTAGTCCTCATCCAGGGACCAAAATGCAATATCCTTATATTTTGCATTTATTTGCCCTATAAAAATGTTTCAACTTATTTTTATATTTAGGGCTAATTAAATACAAAATATAAACTTGGAAAATTTCTATAAATTAATAATAAAACTTTTTATTATTAATTTCCTATTATTCGGGAGACGAAAATTAGGGGCGTTACACTACTCCCCCACTTAAAAGGAATTTCGTCCCCGAAATTCTAGTTTACAAAAACAACTCCAGATACTCTTGACGCATCTTTTCCTCTAATTCCCACGTAGCTTCAGATACGTCAGCATTTTCCCATATGACTTTTACTAAAGGTATTTCCTTTCCCCTGAGCTGCTTAACTTCACGATCTTCTATCTGAACTTGTCTGGTCTCAAGGGTCAGGTTTTCCTTCAAAGTTAGGTCATCAGGTTGGAGTTTCAGAATAACCGATGGGTCATGCACGTACTTCCTTAGTTGCGAAATGTGCAAATTGGATAAAGAGAGTGGTAAAGCTAGCTGATAAGCAACAGAGCCAACTCTCTTAAGAATTTGGTATGGACCTATACACTTAGGCGAAAGCTTTCGGGTTCTCAAAGCTCTACTGATTCCTTTCATCGGAACTATCCGAAGGAACACATGATCGCCCTCTGAAAACTCTAATGGTTTCCTCCTCTTATCCGCATAACTCTTCTGCCGACTCTGAGCCGTTTTCATCTTTGCCTGGACCATCTTAATCTTCTCAGATGTCTTCTGTATCATTTCTGGTCCAACCATCAAGTTCTCCCCCACTTGGAACCAACATAGCGGGGTTTGACACTTCCTTCCATACAACGCGTCGAACGGTGCCATTCCAATGCTCGCATGATAGCTGTTGTTGTATGTGAATTCTGCAAGAGGTAACTCTTGATCCCAACTTCCTTGTTCTTCAAGTGCACAAGCTCTCAACACATCTTCCAAAGATTGAATCGTTCTCTCCATCTGGCCATCCGTCTATGGATGATACGCAGAACTCAGTTTCAATCTTGTTCCCATAGCCTCATGCAAACTTTTCCAGAATTGCGACGAAAATCTGGGATCTCGGTCCGACACAATACTCGAAGGCACTCCGTGAAGACGAACTACCTCCTTGATATAGATTTGGGTAAGCTTGTTCAAAGGATAACACATATTTATCGGAATAAAATGCGCCGACTTGGTTAACCTATCTACAACTACCCAAATTGCATCATGATTTGCTGCTGTCCTTGGCAAACCAGACACAAAATCCATTGAGATGCTATCCCACTTCCACTGGGGAATTCTCAAAGGTTGCAATTGTCCTCCCGGTTTCTGATGTTCTACCTTAGCTTTTTGACAAATCAAGCACGCCGCTACGTATTCCGCAACATCCTTTTTCAATCCAGACCACCAAAACATCTTTTTCAAGTCTTGATACATTTTGGTTGATCCAGGATGCATACTCATCCGACTCTTATGGGCTTCGTCGAGAATCAGTCTTCTAACTTCCTGATCTCTTGGTATACAAATCCTTGTCCTGAAACGAAGGATTCCATCCTGCCCAATCTTGAAATCAGGTTCCCTTCCCTCTGAACCTAGTTCCCTTCCCTCTGAACCTAGTTTCATCTTTTCCATCAATTCTTCGTCTGCTCGTTGCAACTCCCGAATTCTTTCCAAGAACTCGTTTGTAATCTGCAACATCCCCAACTTGATACTTGATGGCTCCACTTGTGTCAACAAGCTCAAGTCTCTGAATTACTCGATCAACGCTGCTTCCTTAACCATCATAGCACTTATGTGGATTGCTTTCCAACTCAAAGCATCTGCAACCACATTTTCTTTACCCGGATGATAGTGGAGTTTAAAGTCATAATCTTTTAAAAACTCCATCCATCTTCTTTGCCTCATGTTCAACTCTTTCTGGTCGAACAGATATTTCAAACTCTTATGGTCACTAAATACTTGGAATGTAGTGCCATAGAGATGATGTCTCCATATCTTTAAGGCAAACACGATCGTAGCCAATTCTAAATCGTGTGTCGGGTAATTCACTTCATGATTCTTCAATTGTCGCGATGCATAAGCCACTACTCTTCCTTCTTGCATCAATACACAACCCAGTCCTTGCTTAGATGCATCACAGTACGCTTCAAAACTCTTGTGAGGATCAGGTAAGATTAACACAGGAGACGATGTTAACCTTTCCTTCAACTCACGGAAACTAACTTCGCACCGATCGTCCCACACGAACGGTTGATCTTTCCGAGTCAACTTAGTCAAAGGCAGTGCAATCTTAGAAAATCCTTCTATGAACCGACGATAGTATCCAGCCAGCCCTAAGAAACTTCTCACCTCCGTCACGGACTTAGGCTGTTCCCAACTTAGCACTGAACTTACTTTTGCTGGATCCACCGCAATTCCTTCTTTAGAGATTACATGCCCCAAAAACTTCACTTCGTTCAACCAAAACTCACACTTCGTAAGTTTGGCATATAATTGCTTCTCATTCAGTACTTTCAACAAAATCCTGAGATGCTCTTCATGCTCTTCCGGATTTTTAGAATAGACCAGAATATCATCAATGAATACCACCACAAATAAATCCAAATATGGTCTAAAGATCCAGTTCCTATAATCCATGAAAATAGCATGTGCATTAGTCAACCCGAACGACATCACAACATACTCATAATGACCGTATCGAAATCGAAATGCAGTCTTGGGTATATCCTCCTCCTTTATCCTGATCTGATGATAACCCGATCTCAGATCAATCTTGGAGAACACTGTAGCTCCCCTAACCTGGTCCATAAGGTCATCAATCCTTGGCAAAGGATACTTGTTCTTAATAGTGACCTTATTCAACTTCCTGTAATCCACACACATCCTCATACTCCCATCTTTCTTCTTTACAAACAGTAATGGAGCTCCCCAAGGCGAAACGCTTGGCCTTATCATCTGTTTCTGCAGCAACTCCTCTATCTACTTCTTCACTTCTACCATTTCTGGTGGTGCCATCCTATAAGGAGCAATAGAGATGGGACCAGCTCCAGGGACTAAATCAATCCCAAACTCTATATCTTTCTTCGGAGGTAATCCTGGTATCTCTTCAAGAAATACTTCCGAAAATTCCCTCACCACCAGAATATCCTCGATCGACATCGACTCTTCTTCTCCAGAAGCCGAGAATAAACACATATAACCCTCCGGTTCAAGGGTCCTATATTGAATTGTCTTTTCCTCACAATTGATGATCACTTGATTCTTCATCAACCAATCCATGCCCAAGATCACATCCAATTGTAACTTAGGAAGACAAACCAAATCTACCTTAGAAAGACGACCCAGAATTTCTACATTACACCCTAAACAGACTTTAGCGGTGAAGATCGGTATTCCCGTAGGAGTATCTATACTAAGATAGCAGGGTGAATCAGAAACAACAAGATTCAGCCTATTCACACATTCAGGAGAAACAAAAGAATGTGTAGCTCCAAAGTCAAACATGATTTTGCAAGGTTGGTTATTAAGCAGAAAGTAACTTGCACGAGATTCGGGGTTTGGGTTGCTTCATTACCACTCAGGGTAAATACTCTTCCTTGCACCACAGGCTTGCCAGCAGATCCCTTTGCATCTCCCTTTTCAGATTCTTTGCATTCACGAGCAAAGTGACCTTGCTTTCCACACTTGAAACATCCTTCTGTGGACCAGCAAAACTGACCATGATGATAACGTCTGCACTTCTCGCAATAAGGAGCATTATCGCGAGACTTGTTCTGGTTATCCATCACCGCCTTGCCCTTACCCTTGTTCTTAGAATATGGACCATTATTTCGATGATCAAACTTCTTCTTCCTCTGTGGTCCATAGTTCTGTCCAACCCCCTTCACCTGACTTCCAATCAACTAAGCCTTCTTATCATCTTCATACATTCTGCACATATCCACAAGTGCAGGGAAACTCTGAATCCTTTGATAACTGAAGATAGACTTCAGCTCCGGCCTTAGTCCACCTTCAAACGTAACACACTTACTCCTTTCATCAGGGTTATTTAAGTAGTAGGGAGAGTACTTCATCAGCTCCTCGAACTTGGCAGCATACTCTCTTACACTCATATCCCCCTGTTTCAATTGCATGAATTCCACTTCCTTCTTTCTCCGCAAATCTTCTGGAAAATATTTATTAAGAAACTTCTCCATAAATACTCCCCAGTTGATTGTCCTCCTTTCAAAATTCAGCAATTGGACAGTGTGATCCCACCAGTTTTCAGCTTCTCCGTGAAGCATGTACACTGCATAGGTCACCTTCTGTTCATCATAACACTCCAGTGTTCGGAAAATCTTGTTAATCTCATACAACCACTTGTTCGCCTCGTCAGGTTTATATCCTCCCTCGAATCTTGGTGGGTTGCACATTCTGAACTCCAACAGAGTCTTAGCGTCCTGATTCGCCATATTGCCAGCAGATGGGTTACCAGCTCGCCCTTGAGATGGTTGTTGTCTCTGCTGCTGCTGCATGCCTTCCAGCACAGTCGTGATTCGTTCTAACATTTCATTAGTAATATTTCTATTCCGGGTTGCCATAGAAAGACCTGCACTATGGGCTTTGGGTTACTAAAAAGGTCTTTAAAACATAAATGCTACTAACTTACTCAAAACATATTCAATCAACATTGAATACCATACTTAGCTGCATCTTCGGGCCATGAGGGACAGGACCTATGCTCTGATACCACCAAAGGGTGTGACGCTCTCTTTTTAACTTGAAAATAATTAATATTTCCAAATAATTGAATACTTGCTATCAAAATTTGGGCTAGAAAATTTTTCCTTTTTAGAACCAGTACTTGCTTGTTCATAAACCCTTTTTGAACATAAACCATTTTTTTTTTAAAGTTCGGCTTAACAATATCTTAGTTTCGAAAAGGCTCTTGAGATAACATTTCCTTAACTATAGAAAATACTCTTCATAGTTAATATTAAAACATACCATTTTCCTCTCGAGTTGAATTTGAATATATAAAGCATAAACTTATCGCCGAATCCTTTCTTAATAGAAATCAGAGTTCGTGGAAGTAAAAATAATACTTATGGGGCACTGCTGAGGTAAAGAAAAACATCATATATATATATAATAGTCATAACATAACCCCATCAGTACAGTCAGTAGCAAGTGATAAAAAGTCGAGATAGCAAGTTTTGATGAAACATATACAAACCAGCTGCATAAAATAAAAGCTCACTCCAAGACCTCTAAGATATATACAATATATATAACAAAATCCAAAATAGAAGTCCCAGAGCAAGTCATCCGTGTCCTCAGCAGCTCCTCAGATCCGCCACAGCTCTATCCCTAGGATCTAGGATCCAAAACATCTACGCTATGCAAGCTCCTATGAACCAGCGGGTCCACCTCTAGCAGAAATAGTCGGCTCAACATGCACCTCCTCCTCGCTCTCATCCTCCACAGGGTCCTCCTCGACCTCGCCCGACTGTGTAGAGACCCCACCACTAGGTCTAAGGTCTGCAGAAGCAATCCTATCCAAGTCAGTCGGACCAGGAGAAGGAGTCTCCTCAGTGACAACTCTATGGGAGGAAGGATGGGAACGAGTGGCAGTTCTAAAATGAAAACTATGGAAACGACGCATAGGTCGAGCCGGGGGTGGTCCTCTATATGTATAAAAAGGTAGAACATGCATAGTGTAGACTAAGGGAATCATAAATCAACAAGGCCGCACTCGCACCAGAGGGTTAGGGTGGTAGAGAGTGATCTCAACCTCCCCCTCAAAAGTGGCACGGTGCTCCTCATACGTCCATATACCGCTAGGGATAGGGCATATCTCGATGCAAGCTAGGTATCTGGCCATCACCTAAACAGGGCACAGGGAGTAAGTATACACATATACATAATTGATAAAGACTAAAATTACAATCACAAGTATATCATGGACAGATCATAATGCAAATACATATGAGCACACCAGTTTTCAACATTATAACTCTTATAATTAAAGTGGCATGATGTATGATTTTCTATCCACAACTGAGGCCTCTAAAAGTACAGAACTCAGTTTCCAACTTCTAAATTCCAACTTGATTTCTCCTTCCACATGAACCCTCAGCTCACAATCTTGGTGTTTTTACAAAGCTCAAGATGTAAGCTTTGCAATGGTGTATCACTCGTCTCTCAACACTCAACAACAAAAGAGAATCACAAGGAATGATTCTGAAACCCTAGAAAAAGCCTCCCCCCAAAATCAGAGCAACAACAACCCAATCCTTCAGCAATTCACCTATATATAGATCAACAAAGGTTACATGCACACTGACGAGTGGTTTTCCATTTGATTCAGGCTATAATCGTGGCGAATTCGGGATTAATCAAGTGATTACTCATCAAAATCCACTAACCCAGTTTCTGGGTTCATCGTCTAACCGGTTACAGGGCATTACTAATCGGTTAGATTTGTACAAAATTTAAAAATTAATATTTTTAAATCTTTCCCTCCAAGAACCTTTTTAATATTACCTTTTAGTCCTCATCCAGGGACCAAAATGCAATATCCTTATATTTTGCATTTATTTGCCCTATAAAAATGTTTCAACTTATTTTTATATTTAGGGCTAATTAAATACAAAATATAAACTTGGAAAATTTCTATAAATTAATAATAAAACTTTTTATTATTAATTTCCTATTATTCGGAGACGAAAATTAGGGGCGTTACACTATTTATAAGTTTCTTACTTTATAATTTTTATTTTAGTCTTTAAATTGATTATTGGTATTTTGAGTTTTAAAATAAAAAATAAATAAAATGAAATAAATAGATAAATAAAAGTGTGTATTAGTGTATATGTTTTAATAATAATAATACTAATAATACTAATAATAATAATAATAATAATAAATAAAAATAAAAAGAAAAATAATAATAATAATAGTAATAATACTAATAATAACAGTAATAATAAATAAAAAGAAAAAGAAAAATAATAATAATAATACTAATAATACTAATAATACTAATAGTAATAAAAAAAAAAAAAAAGAAAAGTAATAATATTAATAATAATAATAATAATGATAATGTAATAATAATTTAAAAAAAATAAAAATAAAAAAATAAAAAATAAAAATAAAAGAGGAAGGGGGTTCGATCAACCCCCCAACTTCTTCTCCTTCCTTTGTTTCCTCCCGCCGGCCCTAAACCCAGCCGCCGCCCTTACCCCCCTTTCACTCTCCACCTTCAACTTCTTCTTCTTCCATGGCCATTCTCTCTCACTCCCAGTCATGTCTTCCTCCATATCATGCGACTCCTTTCTCTCTCTCCTGCATCTCTCTCTCCGCCACGTCTCTCCCACTCCTCCAAGTCGCGGATCGCGACTTTCTCATGGCCACCACGAAACAGCGCTGCCGCCGTCGCGTTTCGCCCTTCCCCAGTCAAGATCGCGACTCGCTGCCTTTGGGGTCATGATCCGCCGCCACCAACCGCGAGCCACGAACCTCCAGCCGCCGTGTGGTGTTTCTTCTCCCTCCAAATGCTGCAGATCCGCCGCCGCCGCCTGGGTGTTGTGGCGATGGGAGATGTCGTAGTCGGAGCTTGGACCTCAAAGCTCGAACTCTCTCTCCTCCCTGGACCGTCAGCGTCGCCAGCCGCCGCCGGTGCTCCTCGTTGCTGCTGTCGTGGAGGCCGCCGCTGTCAAGGACGACATTCGCCTCCTCTTAGCCGTGTGTGCTTTGTTGTGGGTCCAAACCAAGCCGTCGCCGGTGGAGTTGTCACGGTGCATCAATTCGTTGCATCAGAACCGTGGCCGTTCTCACCACCGAAGTCGGTCGTGGATGCCGTGCTGCCATGAAGGAGTGGCTGCTGTTACTGCGATTTGGATTGAACCGGGTCTGAACCGAACCGGCCTTGATCTTTTGCTGCCTCAAAAGCCTAATCGGAGGGTAAATCCCTAATACTTTTCTAATTGCTCTTTATTGTGTTTTAATATTAACACTAATTATAATAGTATGAGTAACAATTATTTAGTATTAAATTGTTTTGGAAATTAAACTATAATTTATATTGATTTTAATTATATAGTTATTAATAATGATTTTTAATTAGTACGTTGATTTATGTTAGGGCAGAATTAACTGTTATGTCGAACGATTAATTTTTAAAAGTACTTTAGTTAAACGTGTTGGGTCCCTAAGTAAGTGAGCTGTCGTTTAGCTTAGTGGAATTGTCCCTAGGCTAAACAATACCTCAGTTAATTAGGAACCTGATATATTTGGCGTAACGTTAATTCGAGTTAAAGCGTTGAACATTAGTTTCAAATTAAGGGGAAGTGTAATTAATTGAATGTTGTAATTTTAACTTGGATTTATTTTTGAATTGAGCACACTTCCTTTTAGTTCGGAATTAATAGTGTGAGGTGACAACATTTGATTTTGTAACTTAAAACTAAAATTACATTACTTTAATGTATTTCTAACGAATATGTTATTTTTGAAAGTTAGCGTACTTTTAACAAAAAGATCTAGTATTTTATGGAGAAAACAATAGTCTTAAGTTTAAATTTCTATTTGACCTTGATTTACGAATTTTAGTTAAATGTTTTCGAGATTAATTTGTTTCGAATTCCAAGTTAAAGTTACTTAACTTTAAATGTATTCTAACGATTATATTAGCCGGGAGGTTAAATGCTTTTCAATAAGAAACTACACTATTTTATTGAGAAAACAACGATTTTAATTTGAAACTTCATATTAATTGTTGAGATTTCAAACTGAGACGATTTTGGCGCAATAAATTGATTTCTATTTGATTTAATAATATAGTCAGACGATGAAGGACTTTAGGACCAGCTAGAATGCGAGCAACGAACCGCGGAATGCTGTGAGTAGAAACAGGATCTCCTCGTTGTGCCTCGAAACAGGTTCTGGTAGAACCGCCAAGGTAAGGGGTTTATTGCCGCACGGTGGTTGTGTAAATAGTATGTGTGTGCGTGTTGAGATTATTTGGTTTGTGTAGTTGATATTGGGAATTGATATTTATGACTTATAATATGAATTGATGATTTATTGTGCTAGGTGATTAATTGACATATACGTTTGTTAAGTATACTTTATGCCATGAGAACTATGTGATAGCCTACTAAATGCTAATTGGAATTATGAATCTTGTGTATCTTGCTGAGAGTATAATGATGCATATATATATGTGTGTGAATTGAAATAGATTGAATGGTGTATGCATGTGTATTTTAGAGATTGATTGGAAAACGGGAAGGAGTGGACGGAGGAGTGAGCTTAGGATTTAGTAATAGAACATAAATGGAAATGATAATGAGTTAATTCTAGGGAAATAGAATGGTTGGAGTAGAAGAGAAAAAGAGGGAAATGAGAGTATAAGAAAAAGGTTTTAGGCGAGGGCAGATTAAAATTGATAAAAAGGAAAAGAATAAAAGAAAAGAATGAAAAAGAAAAGAAAAGAAAAAGAGAATATTGGTATGCGGTTTGGATCCTATAAGACACACGGTGGGGTGCAATAAGTCGGGTGCGCAACACTTGCAATAAGCCGCTGGCTGGTACGTGTGCAAGGGTTGAGTTAGACGTGAGGCCTTTGGGGATCCGTACGCATCGGTAAGTCGTATCCTCTGAAAGACTAGGGAACGCAGTGGGAAACTCGCATAGCCAAGGATTTTGTGGCATTCTGGCCGTGTAAGACACGCTCTCGGGTGCAAGAAACGTAAGCCGCCTTGGCAGAGTGTGCAGTGGTTGAGTTAGACGTGCGGCCTTTGGGGATCCGTACGCATCCGTAAGACGTATCCTCTGAAAGACTGGGAACGCAATTGTGAAACCACAAAGATCCCGAAAAAGTAAAAAGAAAGGAAAAGAATGAAATGAAAAGAAAGAAATGAAAAGAATGAAATGAAAGGAATGAATTGAAAAGAGAATGAAATGAAAAGAAATAAAAAGAAGAAAGTTGAGAAGGTGGTGAATTAGATGGAGAAATGAGAGATAGAGATTAGGATTAGTTAACTTGATAAAATAGGAAGAATGTGAGTAAAAAGTAGGAATGGAAGAAGAATTAAGAGTTTAAGTTTAGGCGAGGGTAGAAAGCTAAGTGAACGGAAATAGAATTTGAATTGACATTAATTAGGAAATGCGAATCATTGGAGATGTTTGTGTTTGCAGTGGATAGGTGATTGGGCATGATGTATTTGTATTATTTGGTTAATTTCTAATTGCGTATGACTTGGCATGCATTATGCATTACTAGTTCGTGCAATTCTCACCCTTACAACCACCACAGGTGCAGGTCAGGAGCATAGCTGTTATTTGGGCCGAGCAGGAGCACACTTCTCCACGGGAAGTGTGAGTAATTTATCTTTAATTTATTTTTATTTTGAGTTGAGTCGTACCGGGCCATATTATGGAATATTATGCATTTTTGAGAATTTATTAATAAATGTATTTTAAATCTCAGTTGTATATTTGGTGGCCCGGGCTCTTTATTTGGTTTTCTCGAAAATCTAAGTATTTTTATCTTCGCATTTTATTCCCGGATATTGGGAGAATAATTAAATTATATATGTATACTCTGTCTGGATGCCTGGTTATTAGGGAAACTGTTTTGAAGAGGTTACAGGTTAAAGTCAATTTTTGGGAATGTCCATAAAACAGAGGAAACTCTGTCCGATTTTTTATAAAAATTATAATATGTATTGTAATTAAAAAGAAATTTTCAAATCCATATTTTCAAAATATGTAAAATAAATAGGTTGTTACAAACACCAGCACTTATAGTTGGTAAATTCTACATTTCTCTTTGTTCATGCTGATTCTAATCAATTGGTTATGACTGTTGCTGTTGGAAAATTGTGTCATGTTAGATCCTTTTGTTTTTCATTATGTTTTTCTTTTGGTAATTGCTCATGAAACTTGATTGTTACTGTTCCTAACTGGTTTGTTGCTTGGTTTTATTAGTATTCACCTCATCGATCTCATTGGTTTGTTTCTTTTATTTGTATTTTACAGGTTCCCAAGCAAGCAAATGGTATTGATTGCAGCCATTATGTGTTGAAATTTATGAAAGACATTGTGCTATATCATGAGGATAATAAGATTTCTCAAAAAGTTTGTAATTCAATTGGTTATATTATTGATTTGGTTATATCATTATTATTCAATTTCATCGGTTATATTAACATTGAAATTGGTTATATTATTACTTGGTTACAGTATTACGACGATGGCCGCAAATCTAGCAATGATTATTTTAGCCACAAAAAACTAGACGATCTAAAAATGAAATTTGCTTCGTATTTCTTAGGATTATTTTCTATCTTGTCCTAGCTAGGTATCTAAGGCCCTATATTTTGAATAAAATAAATAAATATTAAGTATTTAAATGATAATGTTAGTATGTTGAATAAAATAATGAATTTTCTAAAATTAGGTTATTATACTCGAGTGTTTTGGGGAGGACTCGAGTATAATCATTAATTACTTGAAAAATTTGAATTTTTGTCGAAAAACTCGAGTCTTTCAGGAAAGACTCGAGTGATCTTTGAATTTCTAAAAAGTACTCGAGTATTGGGTAAAAGTGTGACACCCTAAGTTTTAAAATAAAATTAAACAAATATTTTTGTGAGTTTTGCTTAATTATTTAGTTTTTAACTCCATTATCAGAGTGGGGAAGCCTAATTCATTACTAAAAATAGTGGTCTAAAATTTTCCTTTTCCTAACCTTTCAAAACATAGGGCTCACACGCGGAATTACCTAATTATACTTATTTATAAAGTACATTTAGTAATATTTAGTTATAGGGAATTCTAGGAAAAATCCGACAGAGTCTTCTCTGTTTATTGGATATTTCCCATATTTCTTGAAAACCTGTTACCTGCTTGCAAGTTCATTTTATATTTTTTCAGTCCAGTTCATATAACCTCTATGCATCACTAGGGTGTTTCCCTAGTTCATTCTATGTACCTGCATGGCTTAGATTCACCAAAAAGATTAGGTATTACTTACAACAAAATATGCACGGAACATCCCCGTCATAACGGAGGAAATCCGGCCCAAAGGTGCCTACACATTGCACCACAAAAATAATAAGTTATAGAGAAAGTATCAAGGTGGTTTTATATATATACAATCTCAAAATAACCTAAGTTCCAAACTAGTAAAATGGCATGAAACACTACTCTCCCTAGTTGGGAGAGTGATCCTGCTCGGCTGGGACCTCGGAATCTAACTCTGAACCTGAAAAATGGGCGTAAGGGGTGAGAAATCCACGAACCCAGAAATGTCATTTTAAAGAGGCATAAGAACAACTAAGGCACATACATAAATCATATTTCATTGCATACCTTATTGGTTCAAATTTAAAATCATATAACAATAGTAAATACTCTTGGTTTTTCTTAACTTCTAACCTTGTCTTTTACTTTCATATGCTTTTAACTTTTACCTTTTAACTTTGTCTTTTGCTTTGCTAGCAATATAAATTCCATTAGGTATTCTTGATTGCACAATTGGTTAGGATGGTATCTTCACCCAATAGGACTTTTTCTCACTCAGGACTTCTTGACCCATAAGACCTTTCCCTCGTTAGGGCCTTTTCTTTATTTTCTTTTCTTCACTCTCTTTCATATATTCTCATTTATTCATATTTCATGATTATATTTGGTAATGCAGCTATTAATCATCGCGTAGGATCCACGTAACCTAACGAGCCTTTGATCTTATGGGGATTTTTCCTGAGCGAGCTTTGTACCTATTGGGGCTAATTCGGGCCTACTTTGCTAGTAGGACCCTGTCCTAACCGTGTGCACCTAATGGGTGTGGATCCCAAAACGCGATTAATAGCTGCAGACCTTCTTATTTTTCCTTACTTTGCATTACCACTTTATTTCTTTCATTTCTCATACTCGATTTGCAAAGTAACACTTCTCATTTCCAATTCATATAAACTTTTCAAAACATCTCATTTTTTTCACTTGAAGTTACATAATTACATATTTACTAACATAAACAATTTCTTACTCCTTATTCTCATAAATTCATTTTTCAACTTATTACTTACAATGTCCATAAATTCCTCAACTAATTCCAAGGTAAACAACTAATACAAAACAAACCACAAATACAACTAATAATCATGCTTATTTCATGTAGCAAATAGGGTCAAGCAATTTCATGAACAATAACATATATATTAAAGAGAGAAAATCAGATTATCTAACCCTAAACTTAATCATAATTATACACATCCAAAATTCAACTCCCAAGCCCATGAATCAACCCCCTTACCTTGATTTTGAAGATTAAAAGAGAAAATACCAAGTTTAGCTAAGATCCTCTTGGCTGGATGAGAGAGAAAACGTGGAGAGAGAGAGAGATCAAAGAGCTTGATGATGATGAATAGTGCAAGAGGGATGCTTAATAATGATCCATGATGATTTATGATGATTAATTTGGGGAGATTTGTTTGATTTATGAATTGGGGTTGAAAACCCTAGAGAGAAGTCGGAGAAAAGAAGAGTGAGAAAGTGATATTTGGGGTTAAAATGACCCCAACTCGTGTTTTTATTTTTTGCTGATCTGATAAAAACACTCGAGTCTTTTCCAAATCACTCGAGTGAATTCATGAAAAATACTCGAGTCTTTTCTAAAAGACTCGAGTGAATCTGAGGGCTTTGCCTTTCCCTGATTCAGGATCTGTAAAACACTCGAGTCTTTTCCAAAACACTCGAGTCTTTTCCAAAAGACTCCAGTGTTTTGCCCAGTACCCCATTTATTCATTTTCCTATTTTCCTCCTATTTTCTTCCTGCTTCAATTCGAGATAACTTCTTCGTTCACCGTCGGATCTTGCTCAAATTTGACGAGTAACTTCCTAAAATCCTTAACTTCATATCCAACGGTGGAAATCTTGATGGGGGTTGTAATTATTTAATTACAATTTTCCAAGTTAGGGTTGTTGGAAAGGTGTTTTAACTTAGATAAACTTGCACTTTCTAACCCGATTCACTTCCAATTTCGATTCTACCCTTCATAACTCCTTTCTAGCACCTCACATACTCGTTGGATTATTTTTTCTTAGTTTTTCTTAATTAATTTTAATATATTTCCATAACAATTAATTAAATGCATTAACGGGAAATTAAATTGAGGACGTTACAATCCTCTCCCACTTACCAGAATTTCGTCCCCGAAATTCACTAAGTGCTGAAAAGCTGTGGATAAGATTCCCTCATCTTTTCTTCTTGCTCCCAAGTAGCTTCTTCAACATTATTGCGGTGCCAAATAACTTTTATCAAGGGAATTTGCTTGCCTCGGAGTTGCTTAATCCAACGATCTTCAATCCGAATGGGATGGATTTCAAAAGTCAGATTTTCTTTCAAAGGTATATTATCCACATCAATTATATGCGAAGGGTCATGCACGTACTTCCGATGTTGTGATACATGGAATACGTCATGTAACTTAGCTAGATGAGGAGGCAATGCAATTCGATACGCTAAAGGTCCAACCTTCTCAATTATCTGATAGGGACCAATAAACCTGGGAGAGAGCTTCCGGTACTTGATTGCACGACCGACACCGGTGGTAGGACTTACCCTTAAGAACACGTGATCACCACCATCGAATTCCAAGGGTCGTCTACGTCTATCCGCATAGCTCTTTTGGCGATCCTGTGATGCCTTCATTTTTTGCTGAATCATTTTGATCTTTTCGGTGGTTTCTTGTACAATATCTGGACCAAGAAGTAAATTTTCACCGATTTGAAACCAGCACAATGGAGTCCGGCACTTTCTGCCATAGAGAGCCTCAAAAGGAGCCATCCCAATACTGGAATGAAAGCTGTTGTTATAAGTGAAGTCAATTAGTGGCAAGAGACGTTCCCAACTACCCGATTGCTCAATAGCACAAATCCTTAGTAAATCCTCCAACGATTGAATGGTGCGCTCTGTTTGCCCATCAGTTTGGGGATGATATGCAGTGCTGAACTTGAGTTTTGTGCCCAAAGCCTGTTGAAGACTTTGCCAAAAACGAGAGAGGAATCTGGGATCACGGTCAGAGATGATACTTGAAGGAATTCCGTGCAGTCTCACAATATTTTGAATGTATAGTTGTGTCAACTTCTCCATACTATACTTCATATTCATCGGGATAAAGTGAGCACATTTAGTAAGCCGATCGACTACTACCCAGATAGCTTCATAGCCAGAAGGGGTCCTTGGAAGACTAGATACGAAATCCATAGAGATGCTATCCCATTTCCACTCGGGAATCTCCAAAGGCCTTAGCAAGCCTCCGGGCTTTTGATGTTCAATCTTGGCTTTTTGGCATACTAGGCATCGTGATACAAAATCTGCGATAGCTTTCTTCATTCCAGGCCACCAAAATAATCTTTTAAGATCTTGGTACATCTTGGTGGTACCTGCAGATGGTGGTTAGATAGAATATGCTATAGGATATTATTGGAATCGAGGAAATATTTGGTCAAGTTTTATGGATTTGATAGGTTTTACCTGGGTGGAGGCTTAATTTAATTTTATGTGCCTCGTGAAGAATATCCCTTTAAACTTCAAAATCTTTAGGAACACATACCCTTCCTCGAAATTGAATGATTCCGTCTGAACCCCTGATGAAATCGGGCTCTTCTCCGTCAGAGGCTCTTTCTAAGAGTTTTTGCAATTCTGGATCATCAACCTGCCTTTCTTTGATCAAGTCGATGAATTCATTATGCACCTGCAGCATTTCCAGAATAATACTCTTTTCCTGCACCTGCACACCCAACATGAGATTACTAAACTCCTGCATCAATTGCATCTCCTTTATCATCATATTGCTAACATGAAGTGTCTTGCGGCTTAGAGCATCCGCCACTACATTTGCTTTGCCTGGATGATATTGGAGACTGAAGTCATAATCTTTAAGAAATTCTATCCACCTCCTTTGTCTCATGTTCAGCTCCTTCTGGTCAAATAAATACTTAAGGCTCTTATGATCGCTGAACACCTCGAATCGAGTGTCGTACAAGTAGTTCCTCCAAATTTTCAATGCAAATACCACGGCCGCTAATTCGAGATCATGTGTAGGATAGTTCTGTTCATGTGGGTGAAGTTGCCGAGAAGCATATGCAACGACTTTGCCTTGTTGCATCAGTACGCATCCTAACCCTTGTTTAGATGCATCACAATAAACATCGAAGGGTTGAGATGGGTCTGGCAAAATTAGAACGGGTGAGCTAGTGAGTCGCTTCTTTAATTCTTCAAAACTATGCTCACACTCCACTGTCCACTGATAGGGTACCTCTTTGCGAGTCAATTTGGTTAGCGGAAGTGCTAACTTAGAAAAACCCTCAATGAATCTTCTATAATAACCGGCCATGCCTAAAAAGCTTCTGATCTCTGTGATTGTAGTGGGTCTCTCCCACTTGAGCACTACTTCTACCTTCGATGGGTCAACTGCCACTCCTTTTTCTGAAATGACATGACCCAGAAAGTACACTTCATTTAACCAGAAACTGCATTTGGCGAACTTAGCGTACAACTGTTTCTCCTTGAGGACCTGCAACACCGTCCTCAAATGCTCATTATGCTCACTTGGAGTTTTGGAATAGATAAGAATATCGTCGATGAAGACTACGACGAAAGAGTCCAGAAAAGGTCTGAAAATCCGATTCATGTAGTCCATGAAGATTGCTGGTGCATTAGTAAGGCCGAAGGGCATGACAACATACTCAAAATGCCCATAACGAGTGCGAAAAGCTGTTTTGGGGATGTCGGCCTCTTTAACTCGGATTTGATGATACTGATCGAAGATCGATCTTAGAGAATATGGATGCTCCCTTCAGTTGATCTAACAAATCGTCAATTCGGGGAAGTGGATACTTGTTCTTAATTGTTACCGCTGGCGGTAGTCAGTACACATTCTCAAACTGCCATCCTTCTTTTTAACGAATAGTACTGGGGCTCCCCACGGAGACACACTAGGCCGAATGAATTGTTTAGCAAATAACTCTTCGATGTGCTTCTTTAGCTCGGCCAATTCTGGAGGGGCCATCCGATACGGGGCAATTGATATTGTTCCTGCACCGGGAACCAAATCAATGCTAAATTCTACTTCTCTGTGTGGCGGTAAACCAGGAATATCATCCGGGAATACCTCCGGAAACTCCTGCACCACTGGAATCTTGTTAACATCCAGATCGGTTCTGATTTCTAGATTTGACAAGGTTGCATCAGGGAATAGGATGGCCTTGCTATGGCAATCAATAAGAACTTTATTCTTCGCCATCCAATCCATGCCGAGGATGATATCAAGCCCCTTGAGAGGTAAACAAATAAGATTCAAGTTGAATTCTCTCTCAAGTACTCGCAAAGAACAGTTTAGACATGCGAGGGACGTAGTCACTGCGGGGATGGTAGGTGTCGACACCGAGAGCACATACGGCATCTCTATCGTAGACATTCCGATTCTCTTGACACATGATAATGAAATAAAGGAATGCGATGCACCACTATAAAACAATATTTTACAAGGGAGAGTATTTAAAGTACCAATACCTCGGATAAGTTCATCACCTTCCTCTACCTCCTCGCCATCCATAGTGTACACCTTACCCTTCTGGACGGGTTTCTTTCCCTTGGCGGGTTGCGCCCGAGTCACATTAACTTCCTGTTTCATATTCTTCTTTGGGCATTGATAATAGAAGTGACCAGGTTGACCACAAGTAAAACAAACCCTGGGTTTTGAGTCTTGATTTTTGAACCAGCACTCTCCAAGATGACGCTTTCCACAATGAGTGCATGTAGGATAGCTAGGAAAAGCAACTCCTGAGGGACCAGAATTGGACCGTGGAGGACCTCTGTTGGCACTAGCAGAATAGGGACCAGATTTATTCATAGGCGCTTTACCCTTGATCGGGCCTCCAGATTTTTGCACATTTTTACCCCGATCAGTCCCTTGCATATTCTTCAAGCTCCTTTCATAAGCACTGGTCATATTAATCAGTTGAGCTAAGCTGGCAATATTCTGATATTCAAACAACACCTTGATCTCAGGGCGTAGGCCACTTTCAAATTTAATGCATTTTGCCCTCTCCTCAACATCTCTGTAACCAAGCGAGTAGCGCATCAACTCCCGGAACTTTGCAGCATACTCACCAATATTCATGTCAACTTGAACAAGATTCAGAAATTGCAGCTCTTTCTCTCTGCGTTCATTCTCCGGAAAATACTTGCCCATAAAGTGAGTGCGGAAAAGTTCCCAAGTAATTTCCCGATTAGCCGCTTCAAGATCGCGACGTTCCTGTTTCCACCAATATTGGGCCTCACTGATCAGCATAAATTTTGCAAGACGAACCCATTGGTCCGGTGGAGGCTGAAGAGAAGCAAAGATTTTCTCAATGTCCTGGAGCCAATCTTGGGCTCAATCTGGATTGTGTCCTCCATCAAACCTCAGAGGATCCTGTTTCTTGAACCTTGAAAGCCAATCAATAACAGGAGGAGCAGGTTGAGGTGGTTGCATAGCAGCAACGGCAGCGGTAACAGCATTTGCAATATTCTGAGCCTGATTCTGGTTGGCTTGAACCAGATTCTCCAGAATAGCTGTAAGACGATCATTATCGTTTGGTCGACGAGCCATAGAGGGTATTTACCTTGATTGAAGATCACCATTTAAATTAATATGTTAGAAAGAATCTAACGAAGAACTTAAAGAAAACTACATAAAATGTACCAAGAATAAACCTAAACATTGACATTTGAACAATTTCTCGCTTGATGAGAAATCAAGGAGTAATGAAACTCCATAGCCGAGGACAAAACTGCTCTGATACCATAAATGTGACACCCTAAGTTTTATAATAAAATTAAACAAATATTTTTGTGAGTTTTTCTTAATTATTTAGTTTTTAACTCCATTATCAGAGTGGGGAAGCCTAATTCATTACTAAAAATAGTGGTCTAAAATTTTCCTTTTCCTTACCTTTCAAAACATAGGGCTCACACGCGGAATTACCTAATTATACTTATTTAGAAAGTACATTTAGTAATATTTAGTTATAGGGAATTCTAGGAAAAATCCGACAGAGTCTCCTCTGTTTATTGGATATTTCCCATATTTCTTGAAAACCTGTTACCTGCTTGCAAATTCATTTTATATTTTTCCAGTCCAGTTCATATAACCTCTATGCATCACTAGGGTGTTTCCCTAGTTCATTCTATGTACCTGCATGGCTTAGATTCACCAAAAAGATTAGGTATTACTTACAACAAAATATGCACGGAACATCCCCGTCATAACGGAGGAAATCCGGCCCAAAGGTGCCTACACATTGCACCACAAAAATAATAAGTTATAGAGAAAGTATCAAGGTGGTTTTATATATATACAATCTCAAAATAACCTAAGTTCCAAACTAGTAAAATGGCATGAAACACTACTCTCCCTAGTTGGGAGAGTGATCCTGCTCGGCTGGGACCTCGGAATCTAACTCTGAACCTGAAAAATGGGCGTAAGGGGTGAGAAATCCACGAACCCAGAAATGTCATTTTAAAGAGGCATAAGAACAACTAAGGCATGCAACAATCAATTCATTCACATACATAAATCATATTTCATTGCATACCTTATTGGTTCAAATTTAAAATCATATAACAATAGTAAATACTCTTGGTTTTTCTTAACTTCTAACCTTGTCTTTTACTTTCATATGCTTTTAACTTTTACCTTTTAACTTTGTCTTTTGCTTTGCTTGCAATATAAATTCCATTAGGTATTCTTGATTGCACAATTGGTTAGGATGGTATCTTCACCCAATAGGACTTCTTCTCACTCAGGACTTCTTGACCCATAAGACCTTTCCCTCGTTAGGGCCTTTTCTTTATTTTCTTTTCTTCACTCTCTTTCATATATTCTCATTTATTCATATTTCATGATTATATTTGGTAATGCAGCTATTAATCATCGCGTAGGATCCACGTAACCTAACGAGCCTTTGATCTTATGGGGATTTTTCCTGAGCGAGCTTTGTACCTATTGGGGCTAATTCGGGCCTACTTTGCTAGTAGGACCCTGTCCTAACCGTGTGCACCTAATGGGTGTGGATCCCAAAACGCGATTAATAGCTGCAGACCTTCTTATTTTTCCTTACTTTGCATTACCACTTTATTTCTTTCATTTCTCATACTCGATTTGCAAAGTAACACTTCTCATTTCCAATTCATATAAACTTTTCAAAACATCTCATTTTTTTCACTTGAAGTTACATAATTACATATTTACTAACATAAACAATTTCTTACTCCTTATTCTCATAAATTCATTTTTCAACTTATTACTTACAATGTCCATAAATTCCTCAACTAATTCCAAGGTAAACAACTAATACAAAACAAACCACAAATACAACTAATAATCATGCTTATTTCATGTAGCAAATAGGGTCAAGCAATTTCATGAACAATAACATATATATTAAAGAGAGAAAATCATATTATCTAACCCTAAACTTAATCATAATTATACACATCCAAAATTCAACTCCCAAGCCCATGAATCAACCCCCTTACCTTGATTTTGAAGATTAAAAGAGAAAATACCAAGTTTAGCTAAGATCCTCTTGGCTGGATGAGAGAGAAAACGTGGAGAGAGAGAGATCCAAGAGCTTGATGATGATGAATAGTGCAAGAGGGATGCTTAATAATGATCCATGATGATTTATGATGATTAATTTGGGGAGATTTGTTTGATTTATGAATTGGGGTTGAAAACCCTAGAGAGAAGTCGGAGAAAAGAAGAGTAAGAAAGTGATATTTGGGGTTAAAATGACCCCAACTCGTGTTTTTATTTTTTGCTGATCTGATAAAAACACTCGAGTCTTTTCCAAATCACTCGAGTGAATTCATGAAAAATACTCGAGTCTTTTCTAAAAGACTCGAGTGAATCTGAGGGCTTTGCCTTTCCCTGATTCAGGATCTGTAAAACACTCGAGTCTTTTCACAAAGACTCCAGTCTTTTCCAAAACACTCGAGTCTTTTCCAAAAGACTCTAGTGTTTTGCCCAGTACCCCATTTATTCATTTTCCTATTTTCCTCCTATTTTGTTCCTGCTTCAATTCGAGATAACTTCTTCGTTCACCGTCGGATCTTGCTCAAATTTGACGAGTAACTTCCTAAAATCCTTAACTTCATATCCAACGGTGGAAATCTTGATTGGGATTGTAATTATTTAATTAAAATTTTCCAAGTTAGGGTTGTTGGAAAGGTGTTTTAACTTAGATAAATTTGCACTTTCTAACCCGATTCACATCCAATTTCGATTCTACCCTTCATAACTCCTTTCTAGCACCTCACATACTCGTTGGATTATTTTTTCTTAGTTTTTCTTAGTTAATTTTAATATATTTCCATAACAATTAATTAAATGCATTAACGGGAAATTAAATTGAGGACGTTACAAAAAGACTCGAGTAAATCGAGCAGTCTGGTTAAGTGTATAAGTCGATTTTCATTTGAACTTCGCACCAAAACGCGTTTTCTTGAAGTTCCAAGCATAGAGCTGGACTTTACTTCGTAGGAGGGTAATCCTAGCCTATAAATAAGTGATCAATGAAGCTCAAACACTCTCCAATCTCTTGAAACCCGAATTGTTGGCAAAATTCCTCTGTTTTGCAGAGCTCACTTTGATCCTTTCGTTCTCTCTTAATTCTCATCCTTTTCCATTGAAACCTAAACACAAACTGAAATTTTGATTCCACTCTTGAATTAGAACTTGAAATCACTTCAAATAGCCTCCTGTAGATCGAGTTATAGGAAACCAAAGTTGAGGACTTGAAGCTGTGAAAACAGAGCAAAGTTCAGCACCAAACACCCTTCTTCCTTGAATCCGTTTGGTAAATCCAGGAACCCTTTCGATTTCAAACTTGTTCCCATTTAAAGTTAGCATTTCCTAGTTTCTGAAACTAACTTGTTTCGTTATTTTTCATGTCTTATTCGTGATGCAATTGATTGCCAAAGTCAGCCAGTGCAACTGTTTTGCACAAAGTCCAGAAACAAAGTTTTGATTCAGCCCTTTTCTCTTCGAATCTATTCTTTCTTTAGCTTCTCTATGGTAAGGGAGGAGTTATCTAAATACTAGAATGAGTAATTTCAAGCTAGAAATGTAGGAACCATTAAGGTTCAAAAGAGGGATGAAACTTGAATTGGGATTCTGACTTGGAGGTCAGAGACCCAAGATTTTATGATTCAAACAAGTTTAAATGAACCTAAACAAGCTCACTGTAATGTGTTTCGAAATTAAAATCAAGTGGAAATGAATTTCATTTTTTAAATTGGATATTTGCATGTTTTGATGCAATCTGTGATTGATGTTATTTGATGTTGTTTTAGTGATGCTTAAGTGTTCTAACCTATTTATTTTATGAGCCCCAGTTGCTGTTTGGCATAGGAATGGAGATATAAAGAAAGGAATTCGAATTGATATTGAAAAGTGCAGAAACTAGTGCTGTTGCAGCAAAAACACTCGAGTAGTTTAAGGAGGACTCGAGTATTCTGGGAAATTGGAACAACACTCGAGTATTTCTTAAGGACTCGAGTAATTTTACATGAACACTCGAGTGGTCAAGAACTACTCGAGTAATTCAAAGAATTTTTCAGAAAAACCTTTATTTTCTATAAATCCAAGAAAGATTAACTCGTCTAAACTCTAAATCTTTCTATTTTTATGCTTAAAACCTAATCCCATTGGTCGATAATTATCCTGGAGGTGTCCTACTGGAATTCTATTCAGTGGTTGATTATTTACCACAGGAGTCCCAAATGAAGTGCGTACACCCATTTGGTTGATATGATCCCTAACGTCCCAGTGAAAGTTTTATTCACTTGGTTGATATTTTCTATGGGAGTCCCAATGGGGTCGTTGCAATAAATATCCGCCAATAGGAGGCCGTTCCCCGACGGATTATTAAATAAATGATTATACGCTATCTCTAAAACCATCGCAAAGTGGTTGGACCGCTGATGGATTTTTCTGAAGTAAAAGTTTAAAGCAATTAAACCCATCGTGAAATGGCTATGCCTCTGATGGTCTTTTTTTAAAAGCACCAACACCAGATAAGAGAAGAAAGAAATTGATGAAAAGAAATGCTGATGAGAATAATGAAAGAAAAGAAACGAGACTTGTTTGTGACTTTGGAATCATGCATGGTGAAAGGATTTGCTCCGATCTGATTTGGAACACTAGTTTAGGTTAGAAGAATATCCGTGGCACAGGATGCTACGGTGATTGAGAATATCCATGGCACAGGATGCTATGAAGACTAGTTTCCAATCAATCGTGATGCTTAAATGGAATCGCCCTGGTTCGATGAAATATAGGCATGTGAATATCCCGAAAAGATGCCGAACCAAGAGGCATGAATGAGAAGTAGACATGCATCATGCCATTAACAAAATGAAACAAGAATGGAAAGAGTTTGAGCATATGAAATTGCATTTTTCTTGATACTTGTCGATATATATATGTGATTGTTATTTCTAGCCCCTGTTATGCTCATTTGTTATTGTATTTAGCTATGACTCACTCCTAATCCCTTGTTGTAGGTCATGGCCAGGAATATGTTTTGCGTGGAGATGAGGCCGCTCCCAAATGGGGAGTGGAACTTCGAGGATCATCGGGCTATTTATGAAGGGGACGTGGAAGTCATTTTTCGTCACCCGAAACCATGGTCCCGAATGCGCCCGCGGCGAACGAGAATCCCAATGATGTACATTATGCACATTCCGCCAAATTTTTTGTTTCGCCATGGAACACCACCACCACCGAGACGTTTTCTGAGACGCACCCTCCCACCAAGTCCATCACCCTCTGAGGAAAGAATCATTTTGGAGGTTCCTGCTCCCTCTCGTCCTTCCACTAGAGCCCGATCTCGGACTCCAGTTTATGTGCCATCTAATCCGGCACATGAGGAGGAAGAGGAGGAGGAGGATCCGATAGAGGATGAGGATCCGGAGAAGGATGCTGATCCGGTGGCTGATGATGATTTCATGGACAACTCAACTGGCAGTCAGTGGGGAACTGATGATTGAGTTGAGTTCTGAAGGTTGGAATGTGGATAAAGTAACTCATCAGGTTTCTCTTACTTATGTTTTGAGTTTCGAATCCATTGCTCTAGATTGTTATAAGTTTTGTTGTAATATATGTAATATAATGTAATGACCTAGAGTGTTAAGTTAAGTTTAATGTCGTTAACTTTTGATGTAATGAATATGTACTTTCACTTTAAAATGAAATATAAAGTTGGTGTTTTCTTCATGAGAATTTGAATGTCTTCCGCAAGAATTGAAATGGATGATGACTTGACTTATGAAAAAAAGGAAAACTTATGAACAAAAAAAAATGGTTGTATTTCCGAATATAAGTATTTTTATTATGAATAGAAAGTCGGGTCGTCACATTTAGTGGTATCAGAGCAATGGTTCAACTGTCGGCCTTGGAGTGTGGCCTTACACACTAACCATTGCATACTCTAGAATCAAGATTGCATTTTGAGAGATAGAATAGCAGAATCTAATTAAGTTTCCCCTTTGGATTCTGTAGGATAAGATGGTTGGACGAAATAACGCTAACATTGCTGAGGCTCTGACTCGTATGGTTGCGGTTCTGGAAAACATGTAGCAAACTCGTCCTCCCAGGAACGGAACCCCGTCGGAATTTCAAGGCCTAGATTCCTTCCGTAGATGTAAACCCCCTGGCTTCTCGGGTGGTGGTTGCCCTGAGCAAGCTCAGTTTTGGTTAGATGAGATGAATAAGATCTTTCGAACGCTGACCCTCACGGAAGTTTAGAAGGTCACGCTTGCGGCCTACATGCTGAATGGTGAAGCTGCAACTTGGTGGGAGCAGACCCGCCAGTTCTTAAAGTACGACCATCGCGAGCTTTCTTGGGAAGTCTTCACGGAGTAGTTCTTGGAGAGGTATTTTCTGGATGACGTTCGGATCCAGAAAGAGATGGAATTCCTACACTTGAAGCAAGGTAGCATGACCGTCGACCGGTATGCTGAGAAATTTGAGGAGCTGATGAAGTACTCTCCGTACTTCCAATATCATCCTGATGAATACTCGAAGTGCACGAGGTTCGAGAATGGGTTGAGATCGGACATCAAGTTGGCAGTGAGCGTGCAAAGGATCCGTCATTATCCAACATTGATCAGTGCATGTCTCATCTTCGGGAAGAATAATTTCAAGAAGGAAATCAATCAAGGAGGCCATGGAACGCACCGACATCGGCACAGGAATAATCGTGGAAATCGTGGAGGCCCTTATTCGTATAAGGGAAAGGGAAGAGCATAGCCCTCTGGAGCAGTCAGCCTTCCGGCTCCGGCGGAGATCTGTAGCAAGTACCAACGCTCTCATCCTGGTCAAGAGTGCTGGAGAGACAAGCCACCGACCTGCTTCAATTGTGGAAAGACTAGTCACATCGCTCGTTTCTACCGCCAACCCCAGTGCCAAATCAATCAAGGACAAGGAAGCAAGCCCTGGGTCAATGGAAAAGTGTTCACTATGTCTGGAACAGAAGCGAAGCAAGCCGACAATCTTGTGCAAGGTAACCATTTCCTCAATGGCATGCCTTGTCGCTTTTTATTTGATTCTGGAGCGACACATTTCTTCATCTCCGAAGAATGTGCCAAGCGTTCAAATTTGTCTGTCTCGGAGACCCCGTTTAATCTGAGTGTGTCTACCCCCACGAATGCTCCTGTTGTTGCATCAAGAGCATGTATCGGTTGCGTTGTTAGCATAGGCGGTCAGATTTCTCGTGTAAATATGATTTGCTTGCCGTTATCCAACCTCGATGTTATCTTGGGCATGGATTGGATGGCGTCCAATCATGTGGTAATCAACTGCAAGGCTCGAACGATCGTGTTTCCCAGCGAGGAGTCTCCTGCCATTCAACCTGGAGGTTATGTGTGCCTATTTTCAGCCATCGCCGAAGAGAAGAAGGATGAAATAAAGATCGAAGATATTCCAATTATTCGAGAATTTCCCGAAGTGTTTCCTGATGAAGTGCCCGGTTTGCCGCTCCGTCGTGAGATAGAATTCAGTATTGACCTAGTCCCCGGTACTGGTCCTATCTCTATCGCCCTGTATCGTATGGCCCCATTAGAGTTAGCCGAGCTGAAGAAGCAAGTAGAAGACTTGTTAGAGAAGTAGTTCATCAGACCAAGCGTGTCGCCTTGGGGAGCGCCAGTCTTGTTTGTGAAGAAGAAGGATGGATCTATGAGGATGTGCATTGAATATCGGAAACTCAATAAGGCTACGATCAAGAACAAGTACCCGTTGCCAAGGATTGATGATTTGATGGATCAAGTGAAGGGAGCACCGGTGTTTTCAAAGATCGATCTGAGATCAGGTTATCATCAGATCAGGGTTAAGGAGGAAGATATTCCGAAGACTGCTTTTCGGTCACGATATGGACACTACGAGTATGTGGTGATGCCATTTGGTTTGGCCAATGCTCCAACAATATTTATGGATTATATGAATAGAGTGTTCCGGCCCTATCTGGATTTGTAACATCCCTAATTTTAATCCCTAGAATAATTATAAGTTTTATCGAATTAAATATGTTTCTTAAAAAATCAATTATTTAGTTGTAGTGTATTTTTATATAAAATAAAATAAAATAAAATAAAAAATAAAATACATTATGTTAATTACGAAAATATATTTCATTTCTTTTTATGTTCTAAAGTAAATTCATTTAAAATAATTACCCTATATCAAAAATACACTTTATGTGCTTTACTTTACTTTGATATATTTCATATGGAAATATTTTATTGGAAATATTTATAAGTTTCTTACTTTATGATTTTTACTATTATGGGTATTTTGGGGTTTTAAAATAAAAGAATAAGTAATATATGTGTATGTATGTGTTGAAAAAAAAAGGAAACCGTGTACTGTGTGCGTGTTTGCAAGCTTAGGGTATGAAACCCTCCTTCTTTTCCTCTTTGCAGCAGCCGCCGGCCCTAACCCCCTTTCACTCTCCACCTTCAACTTCTCCTTCTTCCATAGCCATGGGCTCTAAGCTCCTCTCTCATGTTTTTATTTTTTTTCCCTTCCAAAACCGTTTCTCTCCCTAGTTCATTCTCTCTATCGTTTCTCCCTCTCTCACCGCGACTCTCTCTCTCTTCCCTCTTGCCTCTCGCCGGTCTCTCTCTCCTCCGCAGCTGACGAACCGCGCCGCCGCCACCGCGGTCTTCACTGCCTCTTGGTTGCGCGCTCACGCGTGATTCTTCCTCCAACAAGTCGCGATTCGCGCCCCGCTGCCCCGAGGCTGTGATCCGCCGCCGCCGCCGTTCCTGGTTTTGTTGCCGCCGCAGGCGGCGTCTCTTTTGGTTAAGGAACTCCGCATCACCCCCTTCCTTCTCCTGTGCGTGTGCTGCTGCTGTGTTTGTTGTGGACCGGATCTGACCCGAACCGACGCCGGTATCGCCAACCTCCGTACCGTGGCCAACCCTTTTGACGTGCTTCGAACCAGACTCGAGTGGAGCTTTAGAATCGAACTGGTCTTGATCTCTTTCCAGCCTTCAAAATCGGATTTGAGGGTAAATCCCTAATGCTTTTCTAGTTGCTCTATGTTGTGTTTTAATTTTTATATTAATACTAATTTTAATGTTATTGGTAATAATTATTTAATATTAAATTGTTTTGGAAATTAAATTGTATTAGAGTTCATGTTGATTTTAATTATACTGATTTTAAGTGGTTAGTTTGGTTTGTAATATCGCCGAATTAAATGTTATGTCGAACTATGAGTCTTGAAGAAGTTTTTGTTAAATGCATTGGATTCCTAAGTACTTGGGTTGTAGGATTGGTGAGCTGGGTTGTCCCTAAACTAACAACAAACCAATTAAATAGGAATCCGGTTTATATTCGGCATACGTTAATTCAGGGTAATACTTTGGACTTTAAATTCAAATTGAAAGGGGCAGTTATTTGGACTTAGAAGATGTAACTTTAACTTATCCTTGAACAAGAAATGCTCTCTTTCAGTTTTGAATTTATAGTGTCAAGTTAGTATTTGATTTGGTGATTTGAAATTAAAACTAATTAACTTTATTGTATTTTTGACGAACACGTTACTTTCGAAAGTTAACGTATTTTTCAAAAGAAGTTATACTAGTTTAATAAAAAGGGCATGATCTTGCTTTTATGAGCTTGAGTCCAATAATTTTATGGTTTTGGGCACATGATTTGGAATTTGTCAAGTTTGTGTTAAGTGTTTGGTTGGAGTAAGGTTTAAGATGTAATTGATTTTTGTCTCGAATCATTGACTTATATAAAGTAAGATTAGGAATGTGATTTAAAGAAAAGTATAAGTCGTAATTTGATTATTAGTTGTTATTTTGAGACTTGTTTTCGAAAGTTAAAGCTGAATTGAGATGATTGGATTTTTAAGCGTTTGAAAAACAAAAGTTTAACTTAGATGTTGTACACCTTTTATCTGAAGGCACTAATTTCAGCCACGACGTGAAAACAAGGGATCTCATCGCGTGGAACGAATCGGTATTTGGCAAAATTAAGAGTTAAAGCAAGGTAAGGAGTGTGTTATAGTGAGTATTACCTTACTCTGGGGTTTAGTTTACAATATGCATATAATGGGTACTAAGATTTTTGTGTTAGTATAGGTTGATATGATATAGAATAATTGTTAAAATAGAATTTATAACTTAGGGAAATTATTTTGATGTTGATATGTTTCATTTTGTTATTTGGTGATGTTGATGAATTAAATGCTTATGTTGTTTAATGATTTGAGATGTGATATTACGTTGAATTGTGCTAATTAAGTTATAATATGTAATTGTGATGTTTGGATAGTGGAAATGTGTAATGTGGTGATTAATTTTGAGTAATGGAAATTGCAAAAGAATTGATAATGATAAAGGAACGAAATGAATTACACCCGGGCGCAGCCAGGGGAGAATGAGAAAAACATACCCGGACGCAGTAAGACGTGAGTGCACAGGGGTGCAGACGCAGTAGGTCGTGACCAGGGGAGAATGAAAAATATACCTGGACGCAGTAAGACGTGAGTGCACAGGGGTGCAGACGCAGTAGGTCGTTGTTGGAAATCAACAAGCGGCTCAATATAGTCTAGAGGGGGGTGAATAGAATGTTGAAGCCTTATTACAGATTTTTCGTCCACCTAAGAGAATGGTTTTATGAAAATAAAGTTTCTTAAAAAATTCAAATAAGATTACTCGAGTAACTCAAGTCTTCACTCGAGTAATACGCAAGCAAAAATAATTTCACTCGAGTATTCAGCAAATCACTCGATTATTACGAAAGCAAATTTTAAATCACTCGAGTATCAGAAAACCTACTCGAGTAATGTTCATAAACTGAAAGCAGATTACTCGAGTGACAAGAACTTTACTCGAGTAAACTGGGTAAAATTCAATTTAAAACTTAGTTTTCAATGGAGTTCTTCAAGAATAACAATGCTATGATGATTCAACAAATTAAGAATGATTAATATGAACAATTTCAAGTAATATTAACAAGCAATTTTAGATCAATTATATTGAATTAAGAAAACCCCAATTCTAACCTAAAAATGCAATTGTTAATGAATTAATGCAATACAAGGAATGAAAATAAAAGAGACATAAGGATTTATCCTGGTTCACTTTCACCCACTTGAAAGCTACTCCAGTCCCCTCTTAAATCAAGAGAGATTCTTCACTAGAAATCTTCAAATGTAGATTTTACAATGTTTTAAGATGCAACTAGATTCTTAGTTCTCCTATCTTAAAACCCAACTCAAAGTGTGTACCAAACACTTTGATCTAATCTACCCCTTTTGAGAATTCTAGATTTCCTTGCTAATTGATTGAAGATGCTTCCAACCAATCCTCTTTTCTTGCTTTGATTTGATCCTCAAAGTCTTCCTTGTGAGATTCTTCACTTGTGTTGAAACTTCAATAATGCAATCACAAATTGCAAATCTTCAACAACCACTAAGAACAAAAATATGATCTCAAGAATATTTGAACAATGCTAGAAAATAGAGTGAAGAATGAAAAGTTCTTTGTTGAATCTTGATAGCTCTTGAAAGATGTAAAATAGCTCTTGAATTGCTTTTGAAAGTATATTGTAAAATTGTAAGAATGAAAGTATATCTTTATGAAAGAGAAAATTAAGTCCTTTTAAAATTTTCCCAACACTGATTGAATTACTCGAGTAAACCAAACAACGTCACTCGAGTGAAACATGTCAGATTAAGTTACTCGAGTGATGTGTAAACCATTACTCGATTAACCTGTCATGACATAAATTACTCGAGTGATCCAATACTCATTACTCGAGTAAACTAATCAGGATCTGAATAAAAACAAAGTTTTTCTAAAATGATTTTCACAAGCTATTTAATCAAGATTTAAAGTGTCTTCACTCTTAATCAAACATTATTTAAATATTCTTAAAATCACCTAAGCTACCCACACCAATGAGATGCATTGCATAAAATAAAGATTACATTGAAATAGAATTAATAAAAATCCTAATTCTAATCTTCATGTGGTGTAGCTTGCTTGTTGCCAATGTTGTTGCTTGGAGAGAGATTGTTAGCATCAAAACATGAGAATCCTACAAACTCCCCCTTTTTGATGATGACAAACCTCCTTTCAAATTAAGCACTAAGTTTTAACATACTCCCCCTAAATGTAAAACATCTAGGAAAAATATAATAAAACTAAACCTACAAGAACAACATCAACACAAAATATTCTCCCCCTTTTGGCATCATTAAAAAGATAGAAAAGTTGAGAAAAGTCCTTTGCCAAAAGTTGAAGGTAAGTAGTTCACAATGGTATATAAAATATATAACAATAAAGACAATACCAAAATAAACCACAATAGTGCCACAACGAATATAAACAACGAATATAAACGCACAACGAATATAGCACCATAATATCAGAGTATCACACTATGCAGCAAATCATAGCAGATAAGCAAAACGAAAACTAACCAAACGAAACCATACGCAAGGTCTGTAAAAAAATAGTAGCAACAGAGTCAGAAACATAAACAGAAATATGCATATGAAACATGAAATAGAAATCAAGCAGGCAAAAACATCATCAGCATCCACAGGTCTAGGAATCAGGTGGAGGAGGAGGGAAATGGTGAGAAAATAGGCCAGACATGTAATCCATCAAACGATGCTCCATGGCAATATTCTTCACATCCTGTCTCATCTCCAACTGAGTAAATTGAGCATTAATGTGCTCAACCAATGACTCATGAGCAGCCTGTGCATCAAATGGAATACCAAGATTATCCAAATCGATATAGTCCTCAACACGATCGGTATCCATCGGATCAGTAGAAGTAGGAGGAACAGAAGAAGATGCACCAGCCCTATCAGCAAGTAAATTCCTTTTTCTAGAACCTGAAACTCTTGCAGCCTTTGCAGCTTCAGCCATTTCCTTAATTTGTGATTTCCATAACCAAGTGCGACTTTCCCTATGCCAAGCAATTTTCATATAACTAATGTGCGAATCATTAAGACACCAGTTATTTTTCTTTTCCATTTCAGCTGGCTCATCATCAGGGATTGGAACACGATAATACCTCATGATCTTGGTGACATGCATAGGATATGGCAAGAATTGGGTAGGAGGAGATTGAGCAGCAGCTTCCATACGAGCTAAAAACATTTTATTCCAATTCATCTCATACCTCTTTTTAATCCCATGAAACAAAGTAAGATCATCATCTCCCAATTGAGCATAATTTTGATTGCATTTAGGAATCAAACAATAAGAGATAATGTACATGAGCACCCTATCCACAGCATGCAAAGGTGATACAGTTCTAGTAGTCCTATCACCCCAAGATTCACCAGTACGCAACAAATCAGTATAAATCTGAGTAGTATCCACATTCAAATCCAGACATTCAGTATCACCAATAAAAGTTCCCTTGTTTTCTAAACCAAACATCATAGTCAAATCCGCAGGCTTTATAACAAAATGATGTCCTCTAACCATTGTTTGATACTCACCATCTAGCTTAGTAAAATTCTGATAAAATTGTCTGACAAGCCTAGGGTAATAATGAGTCTCAAATTCCAAAAACCTTTTCAAATTCTGAAATTCTAAATCCTCTACAAACGGAAATTGCTCCTTACGCAACCCAGCAAACTTAACATACCTTGTAAGACCAAAAGAGCGATTGATAAATGCCGGTTCCCGCAAATCTCGGTTGATTCCAGAAAACCAAGGATCATTACGACCTGCTCCTTGCTTTGCTTTCTTTTGAGGAGGTTGATAGTGAGAGGAAGAAGCCATTGATTCAGAAAGTGCAGATTCGGTTTTGGGGTTAGGGTTTTGATTTGGGGTTTTCGGATTTTTGGATAAAATTGGTGAAATTGATGAATGAAATGAGTAGAAATGATGATATAATGAGGAAATATGGAAAAAATTTGTATGATTTGTGAGTTTTGTGGCTGAAAAATGATGATTTGATGAAGACCCGTATGAGAGAGAAGAGAGAAAGACGAACAAGAGAGAGAAAAAGTCGTGAAAATGATGCAGATTTCAACAGTTCAGCTTTTAAAATCACGTAAGTTACTCGAGTAATGTTCATACGTCACTCGAGTGATTCGAGCAGTACTCGAGTGGAAAAGAATGTTACTCGAGTATGCCGAAAGATAAAAAAAATTACTCGAGTGATGGATGAACTTAATCGAGTGATACGAAAGTCAGTTTAAAATTAATCGAGTGACAGACAGAATTACTCGAGTAATACGAAAGAGATTTTAAAATTACTCGAGTGAAAAAATCTGTTACTCGAGTGAACTGACCAGATTTTTAAAAATTTCAATTTTTCATGCAAAAACATTTTTCATGCACAAACACAGAGAAACACTTAGCATTTTGCAAGAAACACACATACAAATAAAGCAATTAGCATATTATAGAACACATACACACATGACTACATATCAAAAAGTTAAGAAACACTTTAATAAGATACAACAACTCAAAATACAAATCACATTGAAATAGGCTTGAAGGTGATTTCGAAAAGCATTAAATACAATTAGCTAATAGTGGATTCATCAAAAATACCAAGTTCTCTTCGAATCTTATAAAATGTGTCCCTTGGTAATGGTTTTGTAAAAATATCAGCTAATTGATCCGAAGTTTGAACAAACTCAATAACACAATCACCTTTTTGAACATGATCTCTCAAAAAGTGATGCCTAATTTCAATATGCTTTGTCCTTGAGTGTAATACTGGATTTTTAGTCAAATTAATTGCCGAAGTGTTATCACACTTTATAGGGATTTTTGTCAAATTTAAACCAAAGTCAGATAATTGTTGCTTCATCCATAAAATTTGAGCACAACAGCTACCTGCAGCTATGTATTCGGCCTCCGCGGTTGATAAAGCTACACAATTTTGCTTTTTAGAAAACCACGATACAAGTGAATTACCAATTAAATGGCATGTTCCGCTTGTACTTTTTCGCTCAACTTTACAACCGGCAAAGTCAGAGTCCGAATAACCTATAAGTTTTAGAAAAGCATCCCTAGGATAATAAAGTCCAGTATTTGTTGTACCCTTTAAGTATTTCATTATTCTTTTGACAGCAGTTAGATGCGACTCTTTCGGTTTTGCTTGAAAACGTGCACACATACATACACTAAACATGATATCAGGCCTAGACGCAGTTAAGTATAACAAACTACCAATAATACCACGATACTTCGTTACCTCTACCGTTTTTCCAGCCTCATCTTGATCTAGGTAGCATGCAACGCTCATTGGTGTAGAAGCGGATTTGCACGAATCCATTCCAAAACGTTTGAGAAGCTCTCTACAATATTTACTTTGATGAATATAAATGCCATCATTAAGCTGCTTTATTTGAAGACCAAGAAAGAATGTAAGCTCTCCCATCATCGACATCTCGAATTCGCTTTGCATCAAGTCTGAAAACTTCTTACACAAGTTATCGTTAGTAGCACCAAATATAATATCGTCAACATATATTTGAACCAATAAAATATCCTTACCGGAACGTTCAATAAAAAGTGTAGTGTCAACAGTGCCTCGTTTAAAACCTTTTTGTAATAAAAAATTGCTTAGTCGATCGTACCAAGCTCTAGGAGCTTGTTTCAAACCGTACAAAGCCTTTTTCAGTTTGAAAACGTAGTCCGGATGCTCAAAACTCTCGAATCCGGGAGGTTGTGACACATAAACTTCCTCTTGAATGTATCCGTTAAGAAAGGCGCTCTTAACATCCATTTGAAACAATTTAAAATTCATAATTGAAGCAAAAGCGAGAAGAATACGAATAGCTTCTAGTCTAGCAACGGGAGCATATGTCTCATCGTAATCGATTCCTTCTTCTTGACTATAACCTTGTGCTACCAACCTAGCTTTATTCCTAACAATAATACCCGATTCATCTAACTTATTCCTATAGACCCACCGAGTACCAATTTCAGGACGATCATCGGGTTTTGGCACAAGCTCCCAAACTTGGTTTCTTTCAAATTGATTTAATTCTTCTTGCATGGCCATAATCCAATGATCATCTTGAAGAGCCTCTTTGATATTCTTAGGTTCTATTTGAGATACAAAGGCAACATAATAACAAAAATTATTTAAAGTGCGTCGGGTTACCACTCCCTTCGCAATGTCACCTAAGATATTAGAAATCGGATGATTTTTGTTGGACTTCCAAGCTATCGGTAATTGAGGTTGAATCTCTTGTGCTAAGTCTTTATCTTGTGCTTGCACCTCTCTATCTTCATTTTGATTCTCTTCCATTTGTTGTGGTGTTGAATTCTCATGATCCAAAAATGTACCTATATTATCATCACAAGAAACAACACAATCTCCTTTCGAAGATTCATCAAATACAACATGCACGGATTCCTCAACGGTTAATGTTCTTTTATTGTAGACTCTATATGCTTTGCTATGAGTTGAATAACCTATGAATATGCCTTCGTCGGCTTTAGAATCAAACTTGCCGACCGGTTCCTTTCCGTTATTTAAAACAAACACCTTACACCCAAAAACATGAAAATGTGAAATATTTGGCTTTCGCCCTTTTAAAAGTTCATAAGGTGTTTTATTTAAATGTGGATGAATAAGAACCCTATTAAGCACATAGCAAGCGGTGTTTACCGCATCGGCCCAAAAATATTTAGGAACATTTGATTCTATCAACATAGTACGAGCAAGTTCCACTAATATTCTATTTTTCCTTTCTACAACTCCGTTTTGCTCCGGAGTCCTAGGGGCCGAAAATTGATGATCAATACCAAACTTATCACAAAACGCATCAATTCTAGTGTTTTCAAACTCACCTCCGTGATCACTTCTAATAGACACAATTTTCAAACTTAGTTGATTTTGGATGAGTTTGGCAAACTTTTTAAAACATTTATAAACTTCACTTTTTGCGGATAAGAATAAAGTCCATGTGAATCTAGTAAAATCGTCTACTAAAACAAATCCATAGTAATTGCCACCTAAACTTTTAATTTGTGAAGGGCCAAACAAATCCATATGGATTAGCTCCAAAGGCTTTGTTGTGCTTATCACATTTTTAGGTTTAAAAGAACTTTTAACTTGCTTGCACTTTTGACAAGAGTCACAAATGCCATCAAGCTTAAAATTTAGTTTAGGCAAACCAATTACTAAATCTTTTCGCAAAAGTTTGTTTAATTGATTCACATTCACATGAGCAATTCGTCTATGCCAAAGACGAATTTCATCATCAAAAGATTTGAAACATTTTGAAAATAGTGAAGTTATCTCATCCAAATCAATTAAGTAAGTGTTATTAGAGCGACGACCAACAAACTTAACACTATCATCTATAGAAGACTTAATGAAACATAATTCCGGAGTAAAAGTCACATAATTGCCTATATCACATAGTTGGCTTATACTAAGCAAGTTGTGTTCTAAGCCTTCTACGTATAGGACATTTTCTATGACAAGGTTAGATACGTTACCGATCTTCCCGACTCCTAGAATTTTGCCCTTGTTGTTGTCGCCGTATGTCACAAATCCATCACTTTTCGGAGTAAGTTCCATGAAGTGCGTTTTGTCTCCCGTCATGTGTCTCGAACAACCACTATCCAGATACCATTTGCGCTCTTTGGTTCGAAGACACACCTACAAAAAATATCATTTGGTTGACTTAGGTACCCAAGTGGTCTTGGGTCCTTTGTTGTTAGCATGGGGAGAAGTCCCCTTAACAATCCAAATATATTCACCGCTTGGTATACCAAATTTCTTTATATTACATTTATTCGTGGTATGCCCAAAGATCCCACAATAATGGCAAGTTGGGTTTTTAGAAATCTTATTCTTTGAAAATCCACCAACTTTGCGATAATTGCGTTTCTTAGGTTTGGTATAGCCAAGACCGGATCTATTGCTATTGTTCCTTTGAGTTGAAAGCAAATGATCTAATGAAGTATCTCCTTTCATGAGCCTTGCAAGTCGATCATTCAAATTAAAAACTTCTTTTTCCAAAGACTTGCAATTTTCACAAGATGGAGTCTCATTTAATTTCAATTCACAATTGCATGTAGAGTTTGCATAAATGAGTTCAAGAGTTTCATTTTGAAGCTTAAGTTCTTCTAAATCTTTTTGAAGTTCAATTATCTTTTCATGTTGCTTCATTATGAAATTCTTTCTTTCAACATTTATTTTAGCAAGTTTCTTCAACTCTTTATGCATCTCTACATACACATTGTACAATTCATTTAATGAAGGAGAATTAGAACTTGAGCTAGCATCGGAAAGATAATCTACCTCATTGACGTTCTCACTTGATTTAATGCTCGAAGATTCCTCTTCATCAAGCTTTGTCATTAAACATAGATTTGCAAGTTCTTCATCATCCGACGAGCTAGATGTTGATTGACTCTCTACTTCATCCCATACTATGTAAGCCCTTTTTCCTTTAGATGAGTTGAACTTAGAGTTGTCACCTTCCGACTTCTTAGAATGATTTGGGCATTTTGATCGATAGTGACCAAGCTTTCCACACCCATGACACTTGATGTGATCCTTGTTAGTCTTATTTCTTGGTTGTGAATCCTTAGAATCTCTTTGTCTATTCTTATTAAAGTTTCCCTTACTCTTAAAGAACCTACCAAGCTTTTTAACTAGCAAGCCAAGGGTCTCATCATCTATATCGGAGTCCGAGTCATCCACTTGAGAATTTTCCTCTTGTGCCTTAAGAGATTTTGAAGTTGATTTAAGAGCAATCCCCTTTTTCTTTCTATCGGCATCTTCATTCATGGATAACCGTCCAAGCTCCATTTCATGCTCTTGAAGCTTTCCGAATAGAGTTGCTAAATCAATTTGATCCACGTCTCTAGCTTCCATAATGGCCGTCACCTTAGGTTGCCATTCCCTGCTAAGACATCTCAAAATCTTATTAACAACTTCACCATTAGTTATAACTTTTCCAAGTGCAGAAAGATGATTAATGATATGAGTGAACCGCTTTTGCATGTCACCTATATTTTCATTAGGTAACATACGAAAGAGTTCATATTCATGCATGAGTGTATTTAGCCTAGCCCTTCTAACCTCCGAAGTGCCCTCATGTGTGACTTGTAATGTGTCCCACATTTGTTTAGCATCAACACATTGAGATACTCGAAAGAACTCATCATAAGAAAGAGCAGACGTGATGATATTTTTAGCTTCTAAATCAAATGCAACTTTCTTCTTATCATCATTGTCCCAACTAGATTGAGGTTTAATTGAAACAACATCATTTACTTTCGTTTGAGGAACAAAAGGTCCATTCTCTATGGCATTCCAAATTTCCATATCTATGGCTTGAATAAAAATTTTCATGCGGACCTTCCAATAAGCGTAACCCTCACCACTGAATAGTGGAGGACGATTAATGGAAGTTCCTTCACCACCAAAAGGATTTGAAATTGAGCCCATTGTTTCCAAGTAAAAAGGATCTTTTCGAAAAAGCTTTTTAAGGCTCGGATTTTTCGTCCGAGCTCTGATACCACTTGTTGGAAATCAACAAGCGGCTCAATATAGTCTAGAGGGGGGGTGAATAGAATATTGAAGCCTTATTACAGATTTTTCGTCCACCTAAGAGAATGGTTTTATGAAAATAAAGTTTCTTAAAAAATTCAAATCAGATTACTCGAGTAACTCAAGTCTTCACTCGAGTAATACGCAAGCAAAAATAATTTCACTCGAGTATTCAGCAAATCACTCGAGTATTACGAAAGCAAATTTTAAATCACTCGAGTATCAGAAAACCTACTCGAGTAATGTTCATAAACTGAAAGCAGATTACTCGAGTGACAAGAACTTTACTCGAGTAAACTGGGTAAAATTCAATTTAAAACTTAGTTTTCAATGGAGTTCTTCAAGAATAACAATGCTATGATGATTCAACAAATTAAGAATGATTAATATGAACAATTTCAAGTAATATTAACAAGCAATTTTAGATCAATTATATTGAATTAAGAAAACCCCAATTCTAACCTAAAAATGCAATTGTTAATGAATTAATGCAATACAAGGAATGAAAATAAAAGAGACATAAGGATTTATCCTGGTTCACTTTCACCCACTTGAAAGCTACTCCAGTCCCCTCTTAAATCAAGAGAGATTCTTCACTAGAAATCTTCAAATGTAGATTTTACAATGTTTTAAGATGCAACTAGATTCTTAGTTCTCCTATCTTAAAACCCAACTCAAAGTGTGTACCAAACACTTTGATCTAATCTACCCCTTTTGAGAATTCTAGATTTCCTTGCTAATTGATTGAAGATGCTTCCAACCAATCCTCTTTTCTTGCTTTGATTTGATCCTCAAAGTCTTCCTTGTGAGATTCTTCACTTGTGTTGAAACTTCAATAATGCAATCACAAATTGCAAATCTTCAACAACCACTAAGAACAAAAATATGATCTCAAGAATATTTGAACAATGCTAGAAAATAGAGTGAAGAATGAAAAGTTCTTTGTTGAATCTTGATAGCTCTTGAAAGATGTAAAATAGCTCTTGAATTGCTTTTGAAAGTATATTGTAAAATTGTAAGAATGAAAGTATATCTTTATGAAAGAGAAAATTAAGTCCTTTTAAAATTTTCCCAACACTGATTGAATTACTCGAGTAAACCAAACAACGTCACTCGAGTGAAACATGTCAGATTAAGTTACTCGAGTGATGTGTAAACCATTACTCGATTAACCTGTCATGACATAAATTACTCGAGTGATCCAATACTCATTACTCGAGTAAACTAATCAGGATCTGAATAAAAACAAAGTTTTTCTAAAATGATTTTCACAAGCTATTTAATCAAGATTTAAAGTGTCTTCACTCTTAATCAAACATTATTTAAATATTCTTAAAATCACCTAAGCTACCCACACCAATGAGATGCATTGCATAAAATAAAGATTACATTGAAATAGAATTAATAAAAATCCTAATTCTAATCTTCATGTGGTGTAGCATGCTTGTTGCCAATGTTGTTGCTTGGAGAGAGATTGTTAGCATCAAAACATGAGAATCCTACAGTCGTGACCAGGGGAGAATGAAAAATATACCCGGACGCAGTAAGACGTGAGTGCACAGGAGTGCAGACGCAGTAGGTCGTGACCAGGGGAGAATGAAAAATATACCCGGACGCAGTAAGACGTGAGTGCACAGGAGTGCAGACGCAGTTGGTCATGACCAGGGACAGATTGAAAAGAATTATGAATATGATTAAAGTGTAAGGAATAAAAGACTTTATGAAAATGATGTATAAGAATGAATAGGCAAGATTGACTTGAGAAACCAATGGAATAATTTGATAATGAATTGTGATTTCTTGAGTTTTATTATATTGTTATTGAATTGTTAAATGTGTATGGCTTGGTATAGCATTATGTCCTAATTGGAAACTGTTTCCCCATTTTATGTGTAATGCTCACTCCTTACTATTTCCACAGGTACTGAGGTTTGAGCTTGCAATTCTATTGGCCGAGCAGGACTACACTCCACCAGGTGGAGTGTTGTAAAATTAATTAGAAGAGAGTTATTTATTATGTTTAAAATTTAGTTTTCTTTTGATTTGTTATATTTCATTCGTGCAAGCCCTGAATATGTTTTATTGGATTAGCAGGGCATGAAAATTAAATTAGTATGTTTATAAAGATTTTCTGAACTGTACTGGTTGACAGGTTTATAAAAGTTATTTTTGGGAAAGTCCGATAAACAGAGGAGACTCTACCGGATTTTTATCGAAATTTTCAAGTCCATATTTTTATAAAACTCAGTTTAATTAAATAATTGTGAGGGTGTTACATTGTGGTATCAGAGCAGTTTTTCCTCGGCCTGAAGGGAGTAACTCATTACTCCTATAGTTACTCATCAAGCGAGTAACTTGTAGTTAGATATCAAACTGCTTTGTGGTTTAGTTAGGTATTATTGCTAGCATGATAATTGTTATAGTTTGCAGTGAGTACTCTAGGTTCCTTCCAGTTTATTGAGTAATTTGAGTAGTGCGATTAGTATATGACAATTTCTTTCGAAAAGCATGGCAAGCATTAGAAAATCTTTTCTAAGTTCCTTTAAACTATGTTTAGTTTACCATGCTAAACTTGAAATCTTGTGGAGAATAATGAGTCATGTTTAGAAGTGGATGAATGACGAGACTAAGGAAAGCAATACCCCAACGGGCAAGAGCACTAGATTGCTACCCCATCGGGAGGAAGTGATCTTTAGTTTCGCGCTAAGTAAACCAACTCTAAATGTGATACACAAAACAAGTTTTCAACGTTTTAAAACTAATAGGTTGAGTGATTCGAACTTAAGTAAGACGAGAATGGTCTTATCACTAATGTGGTGTATGTTTGAGCCTTATCACCTCAAGTATACATATATTGGGAGATATCACCATCCTGTCCTTAAGTTTCGGCGAGTATTTTGGGAGTTTAGGAAGATCCCAAATTTAGGAGGATTAGAAGTCTAGTTAGCTGTAATAGTTACTAGAATTATGTGCATAGAATAGAAAATAGAAACTCCAAGATAGTACATAGTGTTAGTCTTAGGTCTAAGCAATTAGGTGCTTAAAATCCTAGGTGATTGCATAGAGCTAAGATGTATGTTGATGATAAGTGTATGTCATGTTATGTGCTATGTGCTGTTACATGTTTACCTAAATGTTAGGTTGTGAATTTGGATGATGCTTGCTTTTGTCTTTTTGAAAAAGTTAATGCTGAACTTGTTTTGGCACATAGCTATTTAAAAAAAAAACAACTTTGTTCTGATACGGTGCCAACATCAAGAATCATTCTATTTCAATTATAAAAGTATTTAAGGCGAATTTCAATGTTTTGAACTGAACCAGAGTCATTCCCAATTGATGGTTAAGTCGCTTGACAAAATTTTTAGAAAATAACAAGGAAAACAAAGATTCCTAAGTAATCGGACAGTGAACTAATTCATTTCTTTAATCAAACCACACGCCGATTAAATAGGAACCTTTTTACGCGACATAAATCAATTTGGAATGAAACTTAGTTTCCAAACTCGAAGAAAAAGGGAATGTAACTATTTTCACTTATGAAGAGGTATTGAAGAAAAATTTTCTTGCCAAAAATATATTCCTTTTCTCTTTGAGTTTGCTAAACATGGATAATGAAACACTCCTTCACCTAAGTTCTTATGAAGTTAGATGAAGGTGGTTCTTTTCATAAGGATGTGTATGCGATAAATGCTTACTAGAATAATGAATGTGTTTGATTAGGACATAAGAGTAGTACATAAATTGTTCGTACCTTGGTAGAGTAGGATCAATCCCTGTGGATGTTGTCGGTTAGATAGGGTGTAGAAGTAGCTTTGGGTTGTTCTGAGTGCTTCAGTTGCTAAGTGTCAGTGCTGTTAGTGAACCTGACCATGATGTTACCATTGATGGGTAAGAGATTGGGATGGGCACCTCAATCTTTCTATTTATTAATCGTTGATAACATTTGAAATCTTTAATTAGCACAAAACCAAACAGGCAATGAAGGAAGGAATTCGCCTGAATAGCAGTATTCCCAACCCTTATTATAAAATTTCTTGAGAAAACCCAGATGACCTTAGAAAACTATCTCTAGTTGTTGGGAGAACCGCACCTGATTCTTGAAGCCCAAGGCAAATTAGGAGTCTTCCTAGTAGGACTCTTAAAATGAGAGACTGCCAATAGTGTAAAACCTTGAAAACCTTAGAGCAGTTCGCGTCGGAAACTAACCAAATTGAACCATAACTTGTATTCTTCATTGAGTGCAAGAGTCCAGTGGCGTACTAATGCTAAATGCTATGCCGATTCCATGTGGGGGAGTAGAACCAAAGAGAAGTGAGTGTCGTAGTTAGAAGACCCTTTGTCTGGGATGGTTCTCCATTTGAAGGAATTGAACGGAATTTCGGGGACGAAATTCCAATAAGTGGGGGAGAATTGTAACATCCCTAATTTTAATCCCTAGAATAATTATAAGTTTTATCGAATTAAATATGTTTCTTAAAAAATCAATTATTTAGTTGTTGTGTATTTTTATATAAAATAAAATAAAATAAAAAAATAAAAAAAAAATACATTATGTTAATTACGAAAATATATTTCATTTCTTTTTATGTTCTAAAGTAAATTCATTTAAAATAATTACCCTATATCAAAAATACACTTTATGTGTTTTACTTTACTTTGATATATTTCATATGGAAATATTTTATTGGAAATATTGATAAGTTTCTTACTTTATGATTTTTACTATTATGGGTATTTTGGGGTTTTAAAATAAAAGAATAAGTAATATATGTGTATGTATGTGTTGAAAAAAAAAAGGAAACCGTGTACTGTGTGCGTGTTTGCATTCTTAGGGTATGAAACCCTCCATCTTTTCCTCTTTGCAGCAGCCGCCGGCCCTAACCCCCTTTCACTCTCCACCTTCAACTTCTCCTTCTTCCATAGCCATGGGCTCTTAGCTCCTCTCTCATGTTTTTATTTTTTTTCCCTTCCAAAACCGTTTCTCTCCCTAGTTCATTCTCTCTATCGTTTCTCCCTCTCTCATTGCGACTCTCTCTCTTCCCTCTTGCCTCTCGCCGGTCTCTCTCTCCTCCGCAGCTGACGAACCGCGCCGCTGCCACCGCGGTCTTCACTGCCTCTTGGTTGTGCGCTCACGTGTGATTCTTCCTCCAACAAGTCGTGATTCGCGCCCCGCTGCCCCGGGGCTGTGATCCGCCGCCGCCGCCGTTCCTGGTTTTGTTGCCGTCGCAGGCGGCGTCTCTTTTGGTTAAGGCACTCCGCATCACCCCCTTCCTTCTCCTGTGCGTGTGCTGCTGCTATGTTTGTTGTGGACCGGATCTGACCCGAACCGACGCCGGTATCGCCAACCTCCGTACCGTGGCCAACCCTTTTGACGTGCTTCGAACCAGACTCGAGTGGAGCTTTAGAATCGAACCGGTCTTGATCTCTTTCCAGCCTTCAAAATCGGATTTGAGGGTAAATCCCTAATGCTTTTCTAGTTGCTCTATGTTGTGTTTTAATTTTTATATTAATACTAATTTTAATGTTATTGGTAATAATTATTTAATATTAAATTGTTTTGGAAATTAAATTGTATTAGAGTTCATGTTGATTTTAATTATACTGATTTTAAGTGGTTAGTTTGGTTTGTAATATCGCCGAATTAAATGTTATGTCGAACTATGAGTCTTGAAGAAGTTTTTGTTAAATGCATTGGATTCCTAAGTAATTGGGTTGTAGGATTAGTGAGCTGGGTTGTCCCTAAACTAACAACAAACCAATTAAATAGGAATTCGGTATATATTCGGCATACGTTAATTCAGGGTAATACTTTGGACTTTAAATTCAAATTGAAAGGGGAAGTTATTTGGACTTAGAAGATGTAACTTTAACATATCCTTGAACAAGAAATGCTCTCTATAACATTCTAAATCTTGATTTTTAAGTGAAATAAATACTAAAAACCTTAGAAAAATTGGAAAAGTGATTTAATGAATTTTTCCAGATATGTGGGTGGCGATTATAGGTCCTAGGAGTTGTATAGGAGGTATATATGGCCTTGGGCAGGGTCAAATAAGCGAGATCGGGAGTAAAATCGGCGTTTTAGGTGTTAGAAATCAACCGAAAAGAGAAAATTAGAAATTCATTATAGGAAGCTAAGAAAATTAATTCCACCGTTGGATGTGAAGTTTGTGGGGTAAAGAAGCATGTCTAAAAATTTGGACTCGATCCGACGGTCGACGAAAAAGTTACGGCGAATCGAAGTTTGGAAACCCTGAAACTCGCCCAGGCGCATGAGTCACTCGCCCAGGCGAGTCACTATTCATTTGGCGCACCATTCAGTGAGATTCCCACCCAAGCCAACCCACCATTCGCCCAGGCGGGCGCAACACCAATCCAGCCGCACCAGTTTGCTCCTTGGCGCGCCAAAACTCCCACCAGCACGCACCAGCCTCCCACGTCGCGCACCAGCAGCACCAGCTGGTGCCAGGACTCGCCCAAGCGAGTAATGGGCTCGCCCAAGCGAGCGTCGCGCACCAGATCAGATCTGGTGCATCCAAATTGAGACTTGGAGGCAAAGCATGGCCTCATAGCCACACGATTTTCAGCAGGACCTAGGCTGATCAAGAAGCACTAAAAATACACCATTTCATCACCTTTCAACTCCAAGACAACTCTCCACCTTCATCCATTTCTCTCCACCTTCATCACATTTCCAATCATCAAACCACCAAAACACATTTGATTCTTGGGCACCTCAACCCAAAATCAACCAAAGCTCATCAAGTTGCATCATGGAAGTTGATTAGAGCTTCATTCCTTCCTCTCTCTTGGCACACGAATCACACCCACCCTCTTTCTCCTTGGTTTTTTTCAATTTCCACCATTAATTTGTGGTAAGCAAGCTTATATCATGAGTTGTTTTCCTTTCCATTTCAACTTTTCTTAACTCAGAAATTGTGCTCTAAAAACCCTAGGATTCTTGCACTCTTTAATATGTAGGGATTTTGTTCATGCTTTCCAACTCAAACCAAGGCAAGGATAAAGATAGTTCTTCTTGTGCTCTCACAAATAGGGTGGTATATCATCATTTCATCATTTCCTTATTGAGGTGGCAAGCTAGACTTAGGAAGTTCAAGTTCCCAAGATTTTGAGCTAGGGCTCACTAAGGTTCAATTTACTCTTAGCTAATTTAAGGTAAGGAGTGGGTTATAGTGAGTATTACCTTACTCTGGGGTTGAGTTTACATTATGTATATAATGGGTGCTAAGATGTTTGTGTTAGTTTAGGTTGGTATAATATATAACACATGTTAGAATAGATTTTATGACTTAGGGAATTTATATTGAAGTTGATATGTTTAATTTTGATATTTGATAATTGTTGATGATTTGAATGCTTGATTTATGAAATGACTGAGACATTATGTTGATTTAAATCCAATGCAATGAATGATGAAAATGTATAAAGTAAATAATAATGGAAAGTGCAGTTGAATTGAGAATTGGTGCATTGGTAGACTAGGTGCCCCTGCCGGGTGTTTCAAAATGCCCAAGGGCTACGTTCCCAACCAGGCATAAAATCCCATTAGGTACAAATCCCTGTTAGGCATCGATGCACCAAGACTCAATTCACTGCCAAGATAAAAGACATAAAATGTGTTGAGAATGTGAAAAGTTAATGAATTTAAATAACTAAATGTATATTGGAATGTGGAAACTATATGTTAGCATAGCTTAACAGGTGAAGCCTTTTGGGTGATATAGAGACCTGGTTGGGCGAGAGACCCTTGGTTGTTCCAAAGTCCTGGAAGGAGCGTTAAATTCCTAGTGATGCAAACCGGTTCTAATCGGGAGTGTTGTCCAAACGTGGTAAGTCGTCATCGCGCATGGGGTGCGAACGCAATAAAGTCGTGACTGGAATACACTAAATGAGAAAGGTGATTATAAATGTTGAAATGTGAATAAAGGACATTATGAGACTAATGCATAAGAATGATGAGATAAAATCGACTCAAGGAGCTAATGAATACATGAAAACGAATTGTGATGAATTGACCCTTATTTTGATGTGGTGATTGAATTTCTATTTGTGTTTGGCTTAGTGTTACATTATGTCTTATTTGGAAACTGCCTCCCCATTTTATGTGTAATACTCACTCCTTACTATCACCACAGGTACTGAGGAAGAGTTTGCACAGGATCAGGCCGAGCAGGAGTACTCTCCCTCACAGGGAGAGTAGGTTACCTTTCATCATGTAGGACATGGGAATGTCCTGGGCCCGATGATATAAATCATTTTTGTTGTATATAGAATGTAAATAGCTTTTTGGGGGCCCAGGACGACTCCTTTTTGGCAAGGGGTCTATTTTGTTGAAAAACTGATTTCCTAAAACTTGTTTATATTCCGCTAACTCTGATGACTATGTTCTGATGTCTTGAACTTGCTTCTGATGTGTGCATGAAGTTGCACTAACTGGTATGTGAATAGCCCTGCAGGCTTTGCTTTTTGAAAATGTGTTGTTTATCAGGTTGCAGGAAAACGGAAATTTTGGAAAAGTCCAATAAACAAACGAAACTCCGTCCGTTTGACGGAAGATTTTCATATGAATTAAAAGTAATTAAGAGTTTTTCCTAATAAATTCATAAGTTAAAAATGAAATTTTCAAGTTGCTATTTTTAATTATGGGTATAAAAAGGGTAAATAAACTTAGGTGTTACATTTTATGGTAACAGAGCAGTTTCCCTCGGCCTTTGGAGTTATGAGCTACTCCAGTGATTACTCACTGAGCGAGTAATCGATAAATTATAGTTTAGAGTCTAGTGCCTAATGATAGGGTGTTTATATTATTAACTATGATGTTAAGCATTAACTGTCGGCCTTGTGCATGACTAAACAGAATGGCTGGTAGACGGATCGATAATGATGGGATCCGAGCTATTTTGGAGCAGATGGCTAAGATACAACAGGATCAGGGGAATAACATCGCAGCAGCAGCAGCAACAGCAACAGCAGCTGCAATGATTCCTCAGCCCCCAGCTCCTGTGGCTATTGATTGGTTGGCGCGGTTCAGGTAGAATGATCCGCAAAAGTTCGAAGGTGGCTTTAATCCCGATGGTACACAGCTATGGTTGCAAGAGATCGAGAAGATCCTTAGTACTATGGCACCACCGGAGGAACAGAAAGTTCTGCTAGCACAATATATGCTGACTAGTGAAGCGGAACATTGGTGGCAGCAAATGCGGAGAGGTTTAGAGGCGGATAATCGGGTGATTACATGGGACTTGTTCAAGAGTCGTTTTCTGGGCAAGTACTTTCCGGAAGACGTCCGTAGAGAGAAGGAGATTACTTTTCTGCAGCTCGTGCAAGGAAACATGAGCGTCGGGGAATATGCTGCTAGGTTCGAGGACTTGATTCGGTATGCAGGAAGTTACAGGGATGCCGATGAGAGGACAAAGTGCATCAAGTTTGAGACCGGACTGCGTTTTGAGATCAAGATGGCTTTTGAATATCAGAACATCAGCAACTTGTCTCAACTGATCAACATGACTAGCACGTATGAAAAGAGCAGGAATCGGCATGCAGCTGAGAAACGCAGCAACAATGTTCAAAAGACTGGAGGTCCGATCAGGGGCAAGAGTTCGGTGCAGCGACCAGGTCCTTACTCCCAGCCTAGATCAGGCCCGGTAGTGAGCACCTATGGTTCTATTCCGACTTGTCCCCACTGTGGCAAGCAGCATAGGGGAGATTGCTGGAAGTTGGATCCGAGCAAGAGGGTTGTGACCTGTTACAGATGTGGTCAGCCAGGTCACATGAGCATGAGTTGTCCTAACAATGCAGTTAAAAAGGAGGTGAATGTGGCTAAGGTTCAGAAAGCTGGTGACAATCGGGTGACTCGGAATGGCAAGGTTTATACTCTGGATGGCGAGGAGGTTACTGATGCTGATGAACTGATTAGAGGTACCTGTTATGTTAATAGTATTCCTTGTGGCATTCTCTTTGATTGTGGAGCTACTCATTCATTTATTTCTTCCGATTGCATGAAGAAGTTAGGGTTGTCTGCAATAGAAATGCCTTATAGATTATCTGTTTCTACAGCCACGAATTCTTCTGTAGTCACATCAACTATGTGTTTGGATTGCCCACTTCGAGTATTGGAGCGGGAATTCAAAGTGAATCTAATCTGTTTACCTCTAACTAAGCATGACATCATTCTGGGCATGGACTGGATGTCTCGGCACCATGTTCTGATTGATTGTCATCAGAAATCAATCACTATCAGTGATCTTTCTATATCTGCCTTGGAGATGAATGAGGAGGCGGAAATCAGTCAGATTCTGGTAGTCTGTGAGTTTCCAGAAGTCTTTCCTTCAGAGATTCCTGGATTACCTCCAAACAGAGAAGTGGAGTTTAGCATTGATCTGATGCCCGGTGCAGGCCCTATTTCTATAGCCCCGTACCGGATGGCACCTCCGGAGTTAGAAGAGTTGAAAAAGCAGATAGAGGAGCTTTTGGCTAAGGGTTTGATTAGACTGAGCGTGTCACCTTGGGGAGCTCCGATTCTCTCTGTTAAAAAGAAGGACAGAAGTCTCCGAATGTGCATCGATTATAGACAATTGAATGTGGTGACTGTGAAAAATAAGTATCCTCTCCCTCGCATCGACGATTTCTTGGACCAATTGCGAGGAGCAGCTGTATTTTCTAAGATTGACCTTCGATCGGGATACCATCAAATCCGTATCCGAGAGGAGGACATTCCTAAAACGGCGTTCAGGTCGAGATATGGACATTTTGAATATGTGGTTATGTCCTTTGGTCTCACTAATGCTCCGGCTATCTTCATGGATTATATGAACAGAATATTCAGGCCGTACTTGGATTCTTTCGTCATAGTCTTCATTGACGACATACTAATATATTCTAAGAGTTCGAGTGAGCATGCTTAGCATCTGAGAATAGTGTTGCAAATTCTCAAATCCAAACAACTCTATGCAAAACTATCTAAATGTAGTTTCTGGTTGGACGAAGTGCAGTTTCTGGGGCATGTTATTTCTGAGAAGGGTGTTGCTGTTGATCCTTCTAAGGTGGAGGTGGTACTTAAGTGGGAGAGACCTAAGTCCATCACTGAGATCAGAAGCTTTCTTGGTATGGCTGGGTACTATCGGAGATTTATCGAGGGATTCTCTAAGTTGGCTCTTCCTTTGACGACTCTTACACGGAAAGGTGTTCCGTTTGAGTGGTCCCCGGAATGTGAAGGTAGTTTTCAAGAGTTGAAGAGGCGGTTGACTAGTTCCACAGTGTTAATTTTGCCGGACCCGACTCAATCCTTCGTGGTTTACTGTGATGCTTCTAAGCAAGGGTTGGGTTGTGTGTTGATGCAGCAAGGGCAAGTCATAGCTTATGCATCCAGACAATTGAGGCAGCATGAACAGAACTATCCCACTCATGATCTTGAGTTGGCGGCAGTAGTTTTTGCTTTGAAAATCTGGAGGCATTATCAATATGGTTCAAAGTTCAAGGTCTTTAGCGATCATAAAAGTCTTTGCTATCTCTTCGATCAGAAAGAATTGAACATGAGACAGAGGAGGTGGATGGAATTTCTTAAAGACTATGACTTCGATCTTCAGTATCATCCGGGCAAGGCCATTGTAGTGGCTGATGCACTAAGTCGTATGACTTTGCATGTCAGCAATCTGATGGTGAAAGAAATGGAACTGATTCAAGAATTTAGCGACCTCAACTTGAACATGCAAGTGAAAGAGAAGAGCATCGTTCTTGAAATGTTGCGGGTTACTAATGACTTGATTGGCCTTATTAAAGAAAGGCAAGCCGATGATGTAGAACTGCAAAAGTTGTTAGAAGGGGCATCGAGCAATGAAGAGCCCGACTTTGTGAAAGGTTCTGATGGCATCATCCGATTTAGGGGTCGGATATGTGTTCCTTTGGATTTTGAAGTTAGAAGAGACATCCTATGGGAAGCACATCGAACCAAGATGAATTTTCATCCTGGTACAACAAAGATGTACCAAGATTTGAGAAGGATTTATTGGTGGCCGAAGTTGAAAACTGATGTGGCCGATCATGTGTCTCATTGCTTAACTTGTCAGAAGGTTAAGATTGAGCACCAAAAGCCTGGTGGTCCTTTGCGATCACTTGAGATTCCGGAATGGAAATGGGACAGTATAGCTATGGACTTTGTGACGGGTTTACCAAGGACTGTTGGAGGATGTGATTCAGTTTGGGTGGTTGTAGACCGTCTTACAAAGTGTGCTCATTTCATTCCTGTCCATAAGAAGTATACTCTTGAGAAGTTGACTCAGTTGTACATAAGGGACATAGTGAAGTTGCATGGTGTTCCTACTAGTATTGTATCCGATCGCGATCCGAGATTTCTGTCTAGATTTTGGCAGAGTCTTCAGGAGGCATTGGGTACTAAGCTGAAATTTAGTATGGCTTACCATCCGCAGACAGACGGACAATCGGAGCGTACTATCCAGACACTTGAGGATTTGTTGAGAGCATGTGTACTGGAACAAGCCGGTAGTTGGGAGCAGTTACTACCTTTGATGGAGTTCACTTACAACAACAGTTTTCACTCCAGTATCGGTATGGCACCATTCGAGGCTCTCTACGGAAGGAAATGTAGAACGCCTTTGTGTTGGTACCAAATAGGTGAAAATCTGTTGACAGGTCCTGACATTGTGAAAGAAACAACAGAGAAGGTCACAATGATCAAGAACAAAATGAAAACTTCACAGGATCGCCAAAAGAGTTATGCAGATAGGCGAAGGAGACCTTTGGAGTTCGATGTTGGGAATCATGTGTTCCTAAGAGTGTCTCCGATCACAGGAATTGGTAGGGCAATCAAATCCAGGAAGTTAACTCCTCAGTTTGTTGGGCCTTATGAGATTCTGGAGAAGGTTGGCCCAGTGGCGTACAGGATTGCATTACCCCCTCACTTGTCAAGGCTTCATGACGTGTTTCATGTTTCACAATTAAGGAAATATGTCCATGATCCTTCGCATGTGGTTACCTTAGATGATTTGCCTTTGAAAGGGAATTTGATTTTCGAAGTTCTGCCAGTTAGAATTGAAGACAGGCAGGTGAAGCAGCTCAGAGGCAAGGAAATCTCTTTGGTAAAGGTTATATGGATCAGGAACGATGTGGAAGAGGCTACATGGGAACTGGAGGACAAGATCAGGCAGTCTCACCCACAATTGTTCGACGAATTTCGAGGACGAAATTCAGGTAAGTGGGAGAGAATTGTAACATTCTAAATCTTGATTTTTAAGTGAAATAAATACTAAAAACCTTAGAAAAATTGGAAAAGTGATTTAATGAATTTTTCCAGATATGTGGGTGGCGATTATAGGTCCTAGGAGTTGTATAGGAGGTATATATGGCCTTGGGCAGGGTCAAATAAGCGAGATCGGGAGTAAAATCGGCGTTTTAGGTGTTAGAAATCAACCGAAAAGAGAAAATTAGAAATTCATTATAGGAAGCTAAGAAAATAAATTCCACCATTGGATGTGAAGTTTGTGGGGTAAAGAAGCATGTCTAAAAATTTGGACTCGATCCGACGGTCGACGAAAAAGTTACGGCGAATCGAAGTTTGGAAACCCTGAAACTCGCCCAGGCGCATGAGTCACTCGCCCAGGCGCATGAGTCACTCGCCCAGGCGAGTCACTATTCATGTGGCGCACCATTCAGTGAGATTCCCGCCCAGGCCAACCCACCATTCGCCCAGGCGGGCGCAACACTAATCCAGCCGCACCAGTTTGCTCCTTGGCGCGCCAAAACTCCCACCAGCACGCACCAGCCTCCCACGTCGCGCACCAGTAGCACCAGCTGGTGCCAGGACTCGCCCAAGCGAGCGTCGCGCACCAGATCAGATCTGGTGCGTCCAAATTGAGACTTGGAGGCAAAGCATGGCCTCATGGCCACACGATTTTCAGCAGGACCTAGGCTGATCAAGAAGCACTAAAAATACACCATTTCATCACCTTTCAACTCCAAGACAACTCTCCACCTTCATCCATTTCTCTCCACCTTCATCACATTTCCAATCATCAAACCACCAAAACACATTTGATTCTTGGGCACCTCAACCCAAAATCAACCAAAGCTCATCAAGTTGCATCATGGAAGTTGATTAGAGCTTCATTCCTTCCTCTCTCTTGGCACACGAATCACACCCACCCTCTTTCTCCTTGGTTTTTTTCAATTTCCACCATTAATTTGTGGTAAGCAAGCTTATATCATGAGTTGTTTTCCTTTCCATTTCAACTTTTCTTAACTCAGAAATTGTGCTCTAAAAACCCTAGGATTCTTGCACTCTTTAATATGTAGGGATTTTGTTCATGCTTTCCAACTCAAACCAAGGCAAGGATAAAGATAGTTCTTCTTGTGCTCTCACAAATAGGGTGGTATATCATCATTTCATCATTTCCTTATTGAGGTGGCAAGCTAGACTTAGGAAGTTCAAGTTCCCAAGATTTTGAGCTAGGGCTCACTAAGGTTCAATTTACTCTTTGCTAATTTAAGGTAAGGAGTGGGTTATAGTGAGTATTACCTTACTCTAGGGTTGAGTTTACATTATGTATATAATGGGTGCTAAGATGTTTGTGTTAGTTTAGGTTGGTATAATATAGAACACATGTTAGAATAGATTTTATGACTTGGGGAATTTATATTGAAGTTGATATGTTTAATTTTGATATTTGATAATTGTTGATGATTTGAATGCTTGATTTATGAAATGACTGAGACATTATGTTGATTTAAATCCAATGCAATGAATGATGAAAATGTATAAAGTAAATAATAATGGAAAGTGCAGTTGAATTGAGAATTGGTGCATTGGTAGACTAGGTGCCCCTGCTGGGTGTTTCAAAATGCCCAAGGGCTACGTTCCCAACCAGGCATAAAATCCCATTAGGTACAAATCCCTGTTAGGCATCGATGCACCAAGATTCAATTCACTGCCAAGATAAAAGACATAAAATGTGTTGAGAATGTGAAAAGTTAATGAATTTAAATAACTGAATGTATATTGGAATGTGGAAACTATATGTTAGCATAGCTTAACAGGTGAAGCCTTTTGGGTGATATAGAGACCTGGTTGGGCGAGAGACCCTTGGTTGTTCCAAAGTCCTGGCAGGAGCATTAAATTCCTAGTGATGCAAACCGGTTCTAACCGGGAGTGTTGTCCAGACGTGGTAAGTCGTCATCGCGCATGGGGTGCGAACGCAATAAAGTCGTGACTGGAATACACTAAATGAGAAAGGTGATTATAAATGTTGAAATGAGAATAAAGGACATTATGAGACTAATGCATAAGAATGATGAGATAAAATCGACTCAAGGAGCTAATGAATACATGAAAACGAATTGTGATGAATTGACCCTTATTTTGATGTGGTGATTGAATTTCTATTTGTGTTTGGATTAGTGTTACATTATGTCTTATTTGGAAACTGCCTCCCCATTTTATGTGTAATACTCACTCCTTACTATCACCACAGGTACTGAGGAAGAGTTTGCACAGGATCAGGCCGAGCAGGAGTACTCTCCCTCACAGGGAGAGTAGGTTACCTTTCATCATGTAGGAGATGGGAATGTCCTGGGCCCAATGATATAAATCATTTTTGTTGTATATAGAATGTAAATAGCTTTTTGGGGGCCCAGGACGACTCCTTTTTGGCAAGGGGTCTATTTTGTTGAAAAACTGATTTCCTAAAACTTGTTTATATTCCGCTAACTCTGATGACTATGTTCTGATGTCCTGAACTTGCTTCTGATGTGTGCATGAAGTTGCACTAACTGGTATGTGAATAGCCCTGCAGGCTTTGCTTTTTGAAAATGTGTTGTTTATCAGGTTGCAGGAAAACGGAAATTTTGGAAAAGTCCAATAAACAAACGAAACTCCGTCCGTTTGACGGAAGATTTTCATATGAATTAAAAGTAATTAAGAGTTTTTCCTAATAAATTCATAAGTTAAAAATGAAATTTTCAAGTTGCTATTTTTAATTATGGGTATAAAAAGGGTAAATAAACTTAGGTGTTACACTCTCTTTCAGTTTTGAATTTATAGTGTCAAGTTAGTATTTGATTTGGGGATTTGAAATTAAAACTAATTAACTTTATTGTATTTTTGACGAACACGTTACTTTCGAAAGTTAACGTATTTTTCAAAAGAAGTTATACTAGTTTAATAAAAAGGGCATGATCTTGCTTTTATGAGCTTGAGTCCAATAATTTTATGGTTTTGGGCACATGATTTGGAATTTGTCAAGTTTGTGTTAAGTGTTTGGTTGGAGTAAGGTTTAAGATGTAATAGATTTTTGTCTCGAATCATTGACTTATATAAAGTAAGATTAGGAATGTGATTTAAAGAAAAGTATAAGTCGTAATTTGATTATTAGTTGTTATTTTGAGACTTGTTTTCGAAAGTTAAAGCTAAATTGAGATGATTGGATTTTTAAGCGTTTGAAAAACAAAAGTTTAACTTAGATGTTGTACACCTTTTATCTGAAGGCTCTAATTTCAGCCATGACGTGAAAACAAGGGATCTCATCGCGTGGAACGAATTGGTATTTGGCAAAATTAAGAGTTAAAGCAAGGTAAGGAGTGGGTTATAGTGAGTATTACCTTACTCTGGGGTTTAGTTTACAATATGCATATAATGGGTACTAAGATTTTTGTGTTAGTATAGGTTGATATGATATAGAATAATTGTTAAAATAGAATTTATAACTTAGGGAAATTATTTTGATGTTGATATGTTTCATTTTGTTATTTGGTGATGTTGATGAATTAAATGCTTATGTTGTTTAATGATTTGAGATGTGATATTACGTTGAATTGTGCTAATTAAGTTATAATATGTAATTGTGATGTTTGGATAGTGGAAATGTGTAATGTGGTGATTAATTTTGAGTAATGGAAATTGCTAAAGAATTGATAATGATAAAGGAACGAAATGAATTACACCCGGGCGCAGCCAGGGGAGAATGAGAAAAACATACCCGGACGCAGTAAGACGTGAGTGCACAGGGGTGCAGACGCAGTAGGTCGTGACCAGGGGAGAATGAAAAATATACCCGGACGCAGTAAGACGTGAGTGCACAGGAGTGCAGACGCAGTAGGTCGTGACCAGGGGAGAATGAAAAATATACCCGGACGCAGTAAGACGTGAGTGCACAGGAGTGCAGATGCAGTAGGTCGTGACCAGGGACAGATTGAAAAGAATTATGAATATGATTAAAGTGTAAGGAATAAAAGACTTTATGAAAATGATGTATAAGAATGAATAGGCAAGATTGACTTGAGAAACCAATGGAATACTTTGATACTGAATTGTGATTTCTTGAGTTTTATTATATTGTTATTGAATTGTTAAATGTGTATGGCTTGGTATAGCATTATGTCGTAATTGGAAACTGTTTCCCCATTTTATGTGTAATGCTCACTCCTTACTATTTCCACAGGTACTGAGGTTTGAGCTTGCAATTCTATTGGCCGAGCAGGACTACACTCCACCACGTGGAGTGTTGTAAAATTAATTAGAAGAAAGTTATTTATTATGTTTAAAATTTAGTTTTGTTTTGATTTGTTATATTTCATTCGTGCAAGCCCTTAATATGTTTTATTGGATTAGCAGGGCATGAAAATTAAATTAGTATGTTTATAAAGATTTTCTGAACTGTACTGGTTGACAGGTTTATAAAAGTTATTTTTGGGAAAGTCCGATAAACAGAGGAGACTCTTCCGGATTTTTATCGAAATTTTCAAGTCCATATTTTTATAAAACTCAGTTTAATTAAATAATTGTGAGGGTGTTACAGGATTCCTTCGTTGTGGTGTTTATCGATGATATTCTCATCTATTCGAAGAATCCGGAGGAGCACGCTAATCATTTGAAGATCGTTCTAGAGACCTTGAAGGAGAAGAAATTATATGCTAAGCTGGCCAAGTGTGAATTTTGGATTGAAAAAGTCAATTTCTTGGGACATATAATTTCAAAGGATGGTGTGGTTGTGGATCCAGCCAAGGTAGAGACAGTGTTGCAATGGGAAGGACTGAAGACTGTTACCGAAATTAGAAGTTTTCTTGGGCTAGCTGGATATTATCGGAAGTTCATCGAAGGTTTTTCCAAGTTGGCTATTCCGTTAACTCGTTTAACCCGGAAGGAGCAACCTTTTGTCTGGGACGAGAAATGTGAAGTTAGCTTCCAGACGTTGAAGGACAAGATAACATCGTCTCTAGTGTTAACTTTGCACGATCCTCGAAAAAGTTTCGATGTTTATTGTGATGCGTCTAGACAAGGTTTGGGTTGTGTCTTGATGCAAGAAGGGAAAGTTGTTGCTTATGCATCTCGTCAGTTGAAGGTGCATGAGGAAAACTATCCTACTCACGACTTGGAATTGGCTGCCATTGTCTTTGCTCTGAAGATTTGGAGACATTACCTATATGGTAATACGTTTCAAATATTCAGAAACCATAAAAGTTTGAAGTATCTCTTCGACCAAAAGGAACTGAATATGAAGCAACATAGGTGGATGGAATTCTTCAAGGATTATGACTTCGAATTGCATTACCACCCCGGCAAAGCAAATGTTGTAGCCGACGCTCTAAGTAGGAAGACGCTACACGTGAGTACGATGATGGTGAAGGAAGCTCAGTTAATTGAAGAATTCCGAAACTTGAATCTGGCAATTCATTGTACACCAGAATGTATCAAGCTAGGAATGCTTCAAGTGACAAATGAATTCCTTACTCAAGTGAGGAACTTGCAAGAAGAAGATGAAGAATTGATGGAAAAGAAAAGATTGGGCATAGATGGAGCAGAACCTGATTCTCAAGTTGGAGCTGATGACATCCTAAGATTTCGAGATCGTGTGTGTATCCCCGCTAATCAGGATTTAAGAAGAGCAGTTTTGGATGAAGCACACAAAAGCAAGCTGAGTATGCATCCTGGATCAACGAAGATGTACCAAGACCTGAAGAGGATGTTTTGGTGGCCTGGATTGAAGAAAGATATTGCGTCTTATGTTGCGTCTTGCCTTGCTTGCCAAAAGGCGAAGATTGAACATAAGAAGCCTGGAGGAGAATTGCAACCTTTGAGCATACCGGAGTGGAAGTGGGATGGAATCGCAATGGACTTTGGGAGTGGATTTCCGAGAACAAGAGAAGGTTTCGATGCGATTTGGTTCGTGATTGATCGTTTAACAAAATCAACTCATTTTATCCCTATCAACATGCAATATCCGTTGGAAAAGCTGGCAAGATTGTACATCAAGGAGATCGTCAAATTGCATGGTATCCCCTCGAGTATCATATCGGATCGTGATCCTCGTTTTGTGTTCCGATTCTGGCAGAGTTTGCATCAAGCGTTGGGAACGCAGCTAAGGATGAGTTCAGCCTATCACCCGCAAACGGATGGTCAATCAGAAAGGACGATTCAATCTCTGGAAGATCTGCTTCGAGCATGTGTTTTGAAATATCAAGAAGGTTGGGATCGTTTATTGCCTCTGGTAGAATTCACCTACAACAATAGTTACCACGCAAGCATCGATATGGCCCCGTACGAAGCTCTCTATGGAAGAAAGTGTAGAACCCCTCTATGTTGGTTCCAAGTGGGGGAGAATGTTCTCATCGGACCTGAGTTAGTTCAAGAAACGACCGAGAAGATCAAGGTTATCCAAGAGAAGATGAAGACTGCGCAAAGTCGTCAGAAGAGTTATGCCGATCAGCGTAGATCCAAGCTAGAATTTCAAGAAGGAGGTCATGTATTTTTGCGAGTGGTGCCGACAACTGGTATTGGAAGAGTAATGAAGCTGAAGAAGTTATCTCCTAAGTTTATAGGCCCTTATCAGATCGTGAAACGAGTTGGCCCTGTCGCATATCAGATTGCCTTACCCCCATTCCTGTCCAATCTGCACGATGTTTTCCACGTCTCTCAGCTTCGCAAGTTTATCCAAGACCCATCTTCGATCGTTCAGTTGCAACAAGACGTGATACCGCTGAAAGAGAATCTCACGTTCGATGTTGGGCCAGTGCGAATAGAGGATAGACAAATCAAGAAGTTGCGAGGGAAAGAGATTCCGTTAGTACAAGTCCTTTGGAGTCAGAATGGAGTATCTGACTCTACGTGGGAATTAGAATCTAAGATGAGAGAGTAATATCCACATCTTTTTATGTAAATCGGAATTTCGAGGACGAAATTCTGTTTTAAGTGGGGGAGGATGTAAGGCCCTGTATTTTGAATAAAATAAATAAATATTAAGTATTTAAATTTAATGTTAGTATGTTGAATAAAATAATGAATTTTCTAAAATTAGGTTTTTATACTCGAGTGTTTTGGGAGGACTCGAGTATAATCATTAATTGCTTGAAAATTTTGAATTTTTGTCGAAAAACTCGAGTCTTTCAGGAAAGACTCGAGTGATCTTTGAATTTCTGAAAAGTACTCGAGTATTGGGTAAAAGACTCGAGTAAATCGAGCAGTCTGGTTAAGTGTATAAGTCGGTTTTCATTTGAACTTCGCACCAAAACGCGTTTTCTTGAAGTTCCAAGCATAGAGCTGGACTTTACTTCGTAGGAGGGTAATCCTAGCCTATAAATAAGTGATCAATGAAGCTCAAACACTCTCCAATCTCTTGAAACCCGAATTGTTGGCAAAATTCCTCTGTTTTGCAGAGTTCACTTTAATCCTTTTGTTCTCTCTCAATTCTCATCCTTTTCCTTTGAAACCTAAACACAAACTGAAGTGCTGATTCCACTCTTGATTTAGAACTTGAAATCACTTCAAATAGCCTCCTGTAGATCGAGTTATAGGCAACCAAAGTTGAGGACTTGAAGCTGTGAAAACAGAGCAAAGTTCAGCACCAAACACCCTTCTTCCTTGAATCCGTTTGGTAAATCCAGGAACCCTTTCGATTTCAAACTCGTTCCCATTTAAAGTTAGCATTTCCTAGTTTCTGAAACTAACTTGTTTCGTTCTTTTTCATGTCTTATTCGTGATGCAATTGATTGCCAAAGTCAGCCAGTGCAACTATTTAGCACAAAGTCCATAAACAAAGTTTCGATTCAGCCCTTTTCTCTTCGAATCTATTCTTTCTTTAGGTTCTCTAAGGTAAGGGAGGAGTTATGTAAATACTAGAATGAGTAATTTCAAGCTAGAAATGTAGGAACCATTAAGGTTCAAAAGAGGGATGAAACTTGAATTGGGATTCTGACTTGGAGGTCAGAGACCCACGATTTTATGATTTAAACAAGTTTAAATGAACCTAAACAAGCTCACTGTAATGTGTTTCGAAATTAAAATCAAGTGGAAATGAATTTCATGTTTTAAATTGGATATTTGCAAGTTTTGATGCAATCTGTGATTGATGTTATTTGATGTTGTTTCAATGATGCTTAAGTGTTCTAACCTGTTTATTTTATGAGCCCCAGTTGCTGTTTTGCATAGGAATGGAGATATAAAGAAAGGAATTCGAATTGATATTGAAAAGTGCAGAAACTGGTGCTGTTGCAGCAAAAACACTCGTGTAGTTTAAGGAGGACTCTAGTATTCTGGGAAATTGGAAGAACACTCGAGTATTTCTTAAGGACTCGAGTAATTTTACATGAACACTCGAGTGGTCAAGAACCACTCGAGTAATTCAAAGAATTTTTCAGAAAAACCTTTATTTTCTATAAATCCAAGAAAGATTAACTCGTCTAAACTCCTAAGTTACTAAACTCTAAATCTTTCTATTTTTATGCTTGAAACATAATCTCGTTGGTCGATAATTATCCTGGAGGTGTCCTACTGGAATTCTATTCAGTGGTTGATTATTTACCACAGGAGTCCCAATGGAAGTGCGTGCACCCATTTGGTTGATATGATCCCTAACGTCCCAGTGAAAGTTTTATTCACTTGGTTGATATTTTCTATGGGAGTCCCAATGGGGTCGTTGCAATAAATATCCGCCAATAGGAGGTCGTGCCCCGACGGATTATTAAATAAATGATTATACGCTATCTCTAAAACCATCGCAAAGTGGTTGGACCGCTGATGGATTTTTTTGAAGTAAAAGTTTAAAGCAATTAAACCCATCGTGAAATGGCTATGCCTCTGATGGTCTTTTTTTAAAAGCACCAGCAGCAGATAAGAGAAGAAAGAAATTGATGAAAAGAAATGCTGATGAGAGTAATGAAAGAAAAGAAACGAGACTTGTTTGTGACATTGGAATCATGCATGGTGAAAGGATTTGCTCCGATCTGATTTGGAACACTAGTTTAGGTTAGAAGAATATCCGTGGCACAGGATGCTACTATGATTGAGAATATCCATGGCATAGGATGTTATGAAGACTAGTTTCCAATCAATCGTGATGCTTAAATGGAATCGCCCTGGTTCGATGAAATATAGGCATGTGAATATCCCGAAAGGATGTCGAACCAAGAGGCATGAATGAGAAGTAGACATGCAACATGCCATTAACAAAATGAAACAAGAATGGAAAGAGTTTGAGCATATGAAATTGCATTCTTCTTGATACTTGTCGATATATATGTGATTGTTATTTATAGCCCCTGTTATGCTCATTTGTTATTGTATTTAGCTATGACTCACTCCTAATCCCTTGTTGTAGGTCATGTCCAGGAATATGTTTTGCGTGGAGATGAGGCCGCTCTCTAATGGGGAGTGGAACTTCGAGGATCATGGGGCTATTTATGAAGGGGACGTGGAAGTCATTTTTCGTCACCCGAACCCATGGTCCCGAATGCGCCCGCGGCGAACAAGATTCCCAATGATGTACATTATGCACATTCCGCCAAATTTTGTGTTTCGCCATGGAACACCACCACCACGACCGAGACGTTTTCCGAGACGCACTCTCCCACCAAGTCCATCACCCTCTGAGGAAAGAATCGTTTTGGAGGTTCCTTCTCCCTCTCGTCCTTACACTAGAGCCCGATCTCGGACTCCAGTTTATGTGCCATCTGATCCGACACATGAGGAGGAAGAGGAGGAGGAGGATCCGATAGAGGATGAGGATCCGGTGGAGGATGCCGATTCGGTAGCTGATGATGATTTCATGGACAGCTCAACTGGCAGTCAGTGGGGAACTGATGATTTCATGGACAGCTCAACTGGCAGTCAGTGGGGAACTGATGATTGAGTTGAGTTCTGAAGGTTGGAATGTGGATAACGTAACTCATCAGGTTTCTCTTACTTATGTTATGTTTTGAGTTTCGAATCCATTGCTCTAGGTTGTTATAAGTTTTGTGGTAATATATGTAGTATAATGTAATGACCTAGAGTGTTAAGTTAAGTTTAATGTTGTTAACTTTTGATGTAATGAATATGTACTTTCACTTTAAAATGAAATATAAAGTTGGTGTTTTCTTCATGAGAATTTGAATGTCTTCCGCAAGCTAAGAATTGAAATGGATGATGACTTGACTTATGACAAAAAGGAAAACTTATGAACAAAAAAAAATGGTTGTATTTCCGAATATAAGTATTTTTATTATGAATAGAAAGTCGGGTCGTCACAAGGTATATATTATTGCTCAAGACTTTTTCCATTTCTCTATAACTTCTAAGTGTCATTTCTTTAATATGACATAAAACATTTAATTTGTTACATTGGTCATCCATTATTTTTTCTATGCAGGTATCACTATCTTTCGCTGCGGACATATGATGTGGAAAATGATGATGCAAGCTTTATCTATTTTTTTGGTGAACGATGCAGGATTTATTTAGATATTATGGGATTATTATTATGCGCCTATGGTAGCAAAACTATATCCATCTGATGAGTTATTTAGCTTGACTAAATTAAACTTTGTTCACAGTATGAGCTAGTAATTCAAGATTTTTAGCTACTAACAATACTATTGGTTGTACGTACACTATAAACAATTAGTAGATGCATATGCATGTTTCATTTCTCTTTGCCTCTTACTTGTTTTATTATGCCTATATAATGTTCACTTTAATTTGATAGATCTTTCTTTTGCTATATATATATATATATATTTATGCATTGCTTCTTGGCAAGAATTTTAAATTCTTACAAACATGCCTAGATGGGATGACTAAATATGTCAAGCATTACTAAATTGGTATAGCCGGTTAAAAAATTAATTCAGATCGGTTCAAAATAATAAACGAGAGTGGTTCAAAAATTAATTCAGATCGGTTCAAAATAATAAGCGAGAGTGGTTGAAAAGAATAATTCAGAGCGCTTCAAAAATTAATTCAGACATTTAACTTTCAGAGCGGTTAATAACCAGTCTTGTTAATGTAAACAAGACCGCTACATAACTGCTCTCGTTTAATATGTATTTTTTACAATACAGGCTTTGAGACCGGTGCAGAGTCGGTCTGAAACATTGTTCGGAACCGATCTGAAAAAGCTTATTTGTAGTTGTATTCCGTCTTTAATTACCTCCTTCTGAAACAAAGAGGGAAAAATTCCATCTCTAAGTTGAACTTTTTATAAGTAAAATATCACATGATTACACTAAACTAAGAAACAAATTCAATTTTTTTTTATAGACAAATTCAAATAAATTCAAATTAGAAGTTGATTAGAAGTTTATAAATGACAAAAGTTTTCAAAATTCTTTGTTTAAAATTCATGACATATAAATTATTGGTTAATGAGCAAATGAAGTGGCATCACGGAAAAGAAGCAACTCGCATACATATATATAGAGTATTAAAAATGAAAGGTAATTAGGAATTAAATTAAACCAAAGTATGAGACACGGAAGGGAAAAGTAATAAATTATTCGTTCCATTATCGTTTTCTTAATGATGATAATTATTATCCAGGTTCTGGATATATAAAAATAATAAAAAAAAGATGATAATTATTATATTGAGATACATAGTGGAAAAGGAACGATGAAGTGTAGGTTCATGCTAATTAAGGCTGAGGTGCAGCGGGAGGAGACGACGGTGGAAGCATATTCCAAATAAACTTCCAAATTTCACCAACGACATCCAAATTTTTGCCCTTCATACCTGTTGGCACTGTATGCACACACGTAACAAAATTGATTAATTAATCTCTTATAAAAAAATTAAGTAATAAATCTATTTATATATGCATGTATGTACAAAAAACGAACTTCTTCATCTATCAACTTACCTGTTATCATCGTCTTACGACCGGCGGTAGCAGCAATGATAAATTGCAAAAGCAATACAATCATTATGTATTGGATTAACAGAGTAGACATTGTTAATTAGTGTAAATATATGATATATTGAGTAAATATATGTTTGTCAAAACAAGTGATTACATGACATTGAAAATTGAAATAATGTCTTGTAAATCGGACCAATACAAATTCAAAGAAAATCTTAATTATATTAAAGGATAGAAGAAATGCTACAGTATTATTTTAGGAGCTGGGGGATTTTACAAGTTTATTAGATTTGATTAAGTTTCGATCATGGCACTGTTTAATATCTTTGAGGGATCTCGTATTACCTGTTCTAATTGGTGTGAGTCTTATTGATTGTATTAAAAGGATTTGCTAGCTAACTCCATAAAGTTGAGCACCCTGCTGCTTCTTTAATCTATTTTGCTTATTAGGAAAAAAAAAAGATAGTGGGAGTATCATTTAATTGTAAATACTACTCCAATAAATTTTAACAATTTGAGATAATTATGTATATGACTTTAACCGATAGAAAATTGATTTATTTAAGTTTTGTGCTTTTTTTAAATTAGATTTTAAATTTTTTTCGAGGCTTTGGGTTACACCCCAAATTTTCGTCTCCCAAATAACCGAGAAATTAATTATAACAATTATTTTATAATTGAATTATATTAATTTTGAAGGTTTTAGTTTTTGTACATCATGTGCTTTTATATATAAAAATATGAGATATATTTTTATATGGTTATTTGGTACAAAAATATGAATATTGTAATTTAGTCCTTGGGTTGGGACCTAATTGCAATATTAAAAAGGGTTTTGAAGAAAGAGTAATTAAATTCTTAATTTTTGAATTTTATCAGTATGTAACCGGTTAGAAGGGCTCTGTAACCGGTTACACGATGAACTTAGAAAACTGGGTTAGTGCGTCTGATGAGTAATAACGCGTTTTAACCCAGAATTCGCCACGAATCCCACTCGATTCATGGTGGGAGACGCGTGTCGCCTTGCATGCTGCTTGAATTCGTCTATATAAGCTTGATTGTTGATCCAATTTGTCTCATTTTTGCTAAGTTTGGTCTAAAAGCGAAATTAGGGTTCCAAGTTCGTCTGAAGAAATTCTTCCTTGTCTCTGAGTGTTGGAGAGTGAGTGATACACCATTACAAAGCTTGAATCAAGGGCTTTGTATTGATATAAAATTTGTGAGTTGAGAGTCCCTGAATCAAGAGAACGAAGCTTGCCAAATTGAGGTGTTGATGCTGTCAAACCTCAGCTTCTGGTTTCTGGAGCTGACTTTGAAGCTCGATTTTGGTAAGCACACGAACCCTTTTGGTTTCAAATCTGTTCCTACCTCTAGTGCATGTTGCAGAGAATTCAATTTGACCATTTCCCCCAATTCTTAATTTGGTTTTGCATGTCAAATTCCCTGGTTTTGGATACTGTAAATTTTCAAAGAAAATGAATTTCTGCAATTGGCTAAGTATCCATACCATTTGTACTCAAGTTTAAGCTAGAATTTCATACAAAGACCAATCTAAAACTATGTGTTTGAGCACTGTTTGGTTTAGATTGGAGGTGATAAGTTAATACCTTAATATCAAAGGATAATTTCAAGAGGAAATTATGCCTAAATGAAATTCGATTATGACTTAGATCTTTTGAATGATATTATGTGTTGAACTTGAGGTATTCTGTTATGCTAAGACCTTGTTATTGGATTGAGTAGAGAATTTAAGAAAAGATTCTTGGAAAATCAGTGGTTTTATATTCAGGTCTGTAATTCTAACCGGTTAGGTGATGATGTAACCGATTAGTACCTGAAACTTAAAAATAAAAGTTAAGTTTTTGAATAAGGGTTGTTAATACCAATGATTATATTCTCTCAATACAGGTCTATGAGCATATGTTAAATTTAAATTCAAAGGTGAATTTTATGAGTAAAGCCATACCTCAAGATATCATTCAGAAGTTGTGTTTTTTTCTAAGTCATAATAATGGAATTAATGGGAACATGACCCTGTACTCTAGAAGTACCAAACTGATGCAACCTACTTGATGACACTTTCCGGGAATGTGGCCATTGTCTGGGACATGGTTTCTTGGAGACGTTCTGGGAACGTGAGGCACACTCTGGGAGTGGTGCTTGATTTTATTCCAAGTATGGTTTGTGATACGTTCGGGGAACGTATGTAGTGTTCTGGGAACACGTTGGCATAATAATAGAATTAAAGATAAAAACCAACCTTAATGATTGTGCATTCATGCATATAGAATGGAAGATGGGTTGGTAGGAACGTTTATCATATTCTGGGAATATGAGGAGGGTACTCCGGGAGTACCAAATTATAACCTACTTGATGACACATTATAGATATGTGGCCAGTGTCTGGGACCTGGTTTTATACGTTCTGGGAACGTATGTTGGTGTTCTGGGAACACATTGATATGCAACCTACTTGATGACACATTATAGATATGTGGCCAGTGTCCGGGACCTGGTTTTTATGCGTTCTGGGAACGTATGCGTTCTAGGAACGTGGTGCACACTCTAGGAGTGGTGCTTATTATCCCAAGTATGGTTTGCTACACGTTCTGGGAACGTGGTTCACACTCTGGGAGTGATGCGTATTATCCAAGTATGGTTCGGCATTACGTTCTGGGAACGAATGTCGGTGTTCCGGGAACACAAGGGTGTATTGGATGGACGTCCAAGATGGACTTTTAGAGGCCTCGGTTGTGGAAGGAAATCATGCATCATGCCACCTGCATTGAAAGAATTATTATGATTAACCGGGTGTGCTCATATGATTATGCATCATGATTTGCTACATGTTGACTTGTGGATGTTAGTTTTATTCCCATTTGATTATGCGAATATGTACAGCTAGCCCCCATGCCCTTATTAGGTATTGATCGTGCATCTAGCTTGCACAAGAATCAGTAAAGGAAGATGTCCCTTAGGTGCATGCAGAGTGTAGAAAGTGTGGGTTGGGAACCTGTTGTGCAGATATCGAGGATCCGACCAGAAGGATGTTTGGACAAAGGACCAGTGACCAGCTCTATAACAATTTTATTTTTGATAAAATTTATATGATACATATTTTGGAAAGAGGTATCATAAGAGGAATTTAGTTTCATAATAATACTTATTTGGTATTAAGGGACTTGTTACACTTGACATATTTTGGGAATGTAATATGATGATTATACTATGTTTCCGCAAAACTCTGATTTTACTAGTCACCTTCATCATTCATCAAGTGTTTGTGAAAATAAATTTTTAAGGGAAGGGAAAATTCTTATTTTCAGATCTTTTTCCAACAATAACAAGTCCAAGTAATCATACACTTATTACTTTTCTTATAAAGTAAGATGATATACAATGAGTGTTACATTGGGTCCATGAACATTGTTAAATTTTTGGAAATGATCCTTTTGTCAATTAAATGATGATATGGCCTACGACATGCCATGTCACTTTCACCACATCGACAAATGACGTGCTAAAAACTTAAATATGCTTTAAAAATATATGGTGAGAATTTTTTTTTTTGGGTTGCCCACCCGGTTACCCAAGTACTACACTAGTACAAAATACATTTTTCAGACTGGTTCCGAACCATTTTTCAGACCGGTTCCGAACCGGTCTTAAAGCCCCTGTTGCTAAAAATACATGTTAAATGAGACCAGTTATAAACCGGTTTTTTTTATATTAACGAGACTGGTTATTAACCGCTCTGATTTAAATTTTTGAACCAGTCTGAATAATTATTTTGAACCGGTCTGAATAATAATTTTGTACCGGTCTGAATAATTCTTTGAACCGGTCTGAATAATAATTGTGAACCGGTCTAAATAATTCTTTGAACCGGTCTGAATAATAATTTTGAACCGGTCTGAATAATTCTTTGAACTGGTCTGAATAATAATATTGAACCAATCTGAATAATTCTTTGAACCGGTCTGAAAAATGAACCGCTCTGAAAAATGAACCGCTCTGAATTAAAAAATGAACCGCTCTGAAAAATGAACTGCTCTGAATTAATTTTTGATCCACTCTGAATTATTCTTTTTGAACCGCTCTGAATTATTCTTTTGGAACCGCTCTGAATTATTCTTTTGAATCGATCTAAATTAATTTTTGAACCAGCCAATCTCAATTTTTGAACATATACCAATTTAGTAATGCTTGCCATATTTATAGTCATCCCATCTAAGCCTCTGCTCATAGGGAATTTAAAATTTTTGCCAAGAAGCAATACATAATTATATATATATAAAGAAAGATTTATTAAATGAAATTTTATTAAAAACTAGAAGCAAAAGCATTGCTTCCAGATAAAGATCAAAAACAAATACATTACACCATAGAATTAACGGGTTGCTTACAAAGATCAAATACTAGCGAAAACACATCTCTTACTGTTGGAAACTAACAAATAGAACAAAAACTCTTAACCTCCTACACCAGCAAAAAGAATAAAAAAAACTACATAACTAGAGTCGTCAATATCCCTGCATAAAAACTCCAAGATTGCAAAGCCACTCCTTCAATTTTTCCATGCATCTGCAACATTCCTGCTGGAAACCAGATACACTTATCTGCATGTTTGGAAATCAGATACACTTATCTTTAATTAAAAGCAAAAACAGATAAAAATTATCTGCAAGACAATGGAGAAAATCCACAATCACAACAATCTGGTCCCAGAACCACATTTCACAAATTGACAAGAGGATAGCTTCCTTTCCTTAATTTAAAAACAACAATTCAGAAATTTAACACAAAAAACCCCAATCCTATTTTATGAATTTTACACAAACCCTAACTTCAACCAATTTAACACACAGGGGAATTAAATCTTTAATTAATCAACACAATTAGATTAATCAACAAACTGTTTGAACGATGATGTAAATTCCCAGACACTTAACAACAATGGACCAATTTGTCTTCTCTTTTAATTAATCAACACAAAACCAACAAATATGAATCAAAATAGATATACAAATACAATATACTATGCAATACTAGCAGTACGAGACTGAGACAAAGGTAAAAAAAATCATCAAATGGTATGACCTTTTTTCTTCTAGGGTAAGTGAAGTAACTTAAAACCAGACCTGATCAGGCTGAGCAACATCAGAAAATATCACATCTACCATGCCAACCAACATCCTGTATTTGGCTGGATGTCTAGCATCTTCAATAACTGGGATAACATTAGTACACTTCTTTGCCATATTGACCAAGTCACGCCCACTTCTATGAGAGAATTCTACTGCATAGACAACTCCTGTCTACATAAAAAAAAAGCATATTCTAAGAATCACTTTCAAACCTTATATACAATTAAGAAGTTGTAAATATGAAGTAGTACACATACCGGGCCAACAACGTCAGACACATGAGAGACAGTTGTTCCTGAAGCAGCTCCTAGGTAAAGGACTCAAAGGGAGACCAATCAGACACATGAGAGACAAGTTTGCATACTTTAAACAAGCCGTCATACAGGTTAAGACCAATCAGCCTACAATCAGGATCAATAATGCCATCCTGCAGGGAAAAAAATGGGTCAATGCTCAAATTCACTATAAAATATTCATCTGATATTCTTTCTGTAATGTATTCTTCTTTTCATTAAAAATAAGGCATCTGAATCGGCTCCTCAACCTGAACCGTCACTTTCCAAAACATTGCCTCAATCACATCCATCACCACCTCCTGATGCTATGGATGTCGAACCAGCCTTACCGATCCACTGCCTCAATCGCATTCATCACCACCTCCAGTACATGAACCCGCTGCTGCTGAGGATGCGCACGACGAACAAAGCCATCCTGAACCCACTCCCGATCCATCACATACATCACCGCCTCCGGTACCTGAACCCGCTACTGCTGAGGATGCACACGATGAAGTCCAAGAGGACGCACATGATTTCGGTGATGAAGGGCAAGAGGATGAGGATGAGGAGGATGCAAATGATGAGGGTGATGACCATGAGTCAGACGCTGAGGATGGTGAGGAGGCAGAAGAGATTCCTGACCCTCAGGACACGAGTTTACTCAAATCTTATACCGACCACGTGGCTCGTATACTAATATATATACATATAACCTGTTAGGGTCCAGAATTGCATAATTTCATAATACTCCATCACTTATGCTCACTAGCCTAAGGTATAAACATCATCATAAGGCAGTTATTTTACAAGTTCATAAAAGTCACCATAATTCTAAAAGAGGTTGCGGATTAAGAAACTACATTTACAAGTCATAATAATATGTACATCAAAATGATAGAGAGAGAGTGCGCATGAAAATAAACAACTATATAATATAAGAGACCAATGCATGAAATGCATCTACACTCCATCATGAGGAGCGTAGGGGTCCTCGGTAGAGGGAACAGTCGGTGGATCCTCGATATGCGTACCTAAAATGTCAACATGTAAAGGGTGAGTAACTCAAGCTTAGATTAGAGAAAACATTAGGAAATAATAATAAGACTTAGGTAAGCACATACACATTCAAGCACTCGAAGGCATAATTTTTAACAAGGGCAATCATAAGGTAAGACAGTGCACAGTATAAAATAATAAGGTATTATGCGACCATGTATGTATGTTATGCATGTCACACTGTTACAGGCTTAGTTCACAAATCCGACATTTCAAAATATATTTCATTTCGGTTCATTTAAACAATTTGATCGGATTTGGGTGAACTAATCCAATTATGCAAATCTCCTTTGACACTTTCACTTTACACTTTACACTTTGCACTTTACACTTTACACTTTACACTTTACATTATCCCTTTTCATTTACAATTCCATACTCTCACATACACCCTCCACTCTGGGGAAAAACCGACCAGGAGTAAGCATTTCTCAACCTATAGTTGGATACTTCGCCTCCTACTTAGGGAGGTCCCTCATATCCGCTTGCACAACACTTCACCTCCACATAGGAAGGTCCCTCATGCGATTTGGGTTGATTGGTCCAAATCGGGCTTTAGCAGAAATCACCCTCGACTGGCCCAAAGAAACCAAAGTAAATAGAATTATTATAGTTTGCATAGAACCGATCCGCAACATGGGAATCAAACCCGTGTCCTGTGCAAGATCAAGGTTCTCTATAATAATTCTAATAATTTACTTTTGTCCTCATCAATCAAAAGACGTGTGTTTTTCCCCTACAACTAACGTCCCCTTTACACCATGCATGCTTGACAACCAAGTACTCTCCAATTGAGAATGGAACCCTTTTTATTTTATAAAAATCACTATAGGGTGGTTCCTCTCACTTGGAAATTACTTGACCCTAGGTTATGTCTAACAACATATTAAGTTCATAATTAATAGACATCTCACAACATTTATATAAGTCATAATCATCAATTACAATTTAATAAAAGCATTAGACATAGAATAAGTACATACAAAATTTATCAAACTTAGAGTTTGCCAAGCTAATAATTCACCTTAATTCTAATTGCAACCATCTATCAAAACACACTTAACTAAGTACTAATTACTAGTTTCTAACACTTCCCCTAAGCTAAACCCAAGTTAAACCCCCTTACCTCTTGGAGGGTAGAGGAGAACCTTCCAACTCCTAGAGAATTGCTCCAACCCAAGTCCTAGTTCTTTAGCTCTTTCTCCTAAGCTCTACACCAAGCTCATGATAGCTAGAAGACTTCAAACCAAGGTATGCACATAGTTAGGGTTATGGGTAATTTGGGGGAAATGAAAAGAGGAAGAAATTGAGAGATTGAAGGGTAGGAAAGATGTGTAGGGATGATGGGTGATTGATTTGGGGTATTAATTGGGTGAAACTTTGAAGATTATGGGTAGAAATTGAAAGCCCTAGGAGAGCTAGAAGAGGAACTCGTGAAACATGAGAGACAAAGAGCTGCTGAAACTGATTTGGAATTCACATGTTCTTCAACTTAACTACAGGGGTTAATCGATTAATTCGACCCCTTAATCGATTAACAAGGCCATTAATCGATTAAGGCCGAAAGAGCAATAAAATTTTATCGATTAATCTGCTCCCTACTCGAGTAGATCCGAAAGGTGCTTAAATTCTAATCGATTAAGGCCCTTATTAATCGATTAACTCAGTGCAAAATGGCTTTCTTTCACACTTCAAAGACTCTTAGGCTTTCACAACTCTTTCTAACTTAACTTAACACCAAAACCTACACTCTAAACACAACCTAACCTATTCTTAACTCAATCCAACTTACACTTAGATAAATTTCTAATTCTAAACAAGTCTAAACAATTCTAAGCAATTATAATACTAACACGAATCAACACTTCTAAATGGAATTGAAAATTGAGGATGTTACAATCCTCCCCCACTTACCGGAATTTCGTCCTCGAAATTCAAGCCGCCTCAAAAAGGTGGGGATGAGAAATCCTGAACTTGTCCTCAAGCTCCCATGTGGCCTCCTCAACATTGTTGCGATTCCAAATCACTTTCACCAATGAAATCTCTTTGCCACGAAGCTGTTTAATCCTTCTATCCTCAATCCTAACTGGTTGCAACTCAAAAGTCAGGTTCTCTCTTATTGGAATCTCTTCTTCCATTATAACATGGGAAGGATCAAACACATACTTGCGGAGCTGGGATACATGGAACACATCATGCAAATTGGACAATTGCGGAGGAAGAGCAATCCTATAAGCCATGGATCCAACCCTTTGCAAAATCTGATAAGGACCAATGAACTTAGAAGAGAGCTTCTTAGGTTTCAAAACCCTTCCGACACCTGTGGTTGGAACCACCTTCAAAAACACATGCTCACCCACTTCAAATTCCAAGGGTTTTTCTCCGTTTGTCCGCATAGCTCTTTTGCCGATCTTGGGCTGCCTTCATTCTTTCCTGAATCACCTTTACTTTCTCCGTTGTCTCTTGGACAACATCCGGACCAACTAAATGGCTCTCCCCCACTTGAAACGAACATAGGGGAGTTTGACATCTTCGCCCATACAAAGCTTCATAAGGAGCCATTCCGATGCTCGAATGGTAGGAGTTATTATAAGTAAACTCTACCAAAGGCAACAGTTGCTCCCAACTCTTCTGATACTCCAAAGTGCAAGTCCTATGAAAATCCTCCAAGGATTGAATAGTCCACTCAGTTTGTCCATCAGTTTGAGGGTGATAGGCAGAACTGAGTTTCAACTCTGTTCCTAGAGCTTGCTGAAGACATTTCCAGAATCGTGAAAGGAACCTTGGATCACGATCTGAGATGATATCTGAAGGCACTCCATGCAACCTGATAATCTCCCTGATGTACAACTGAGCCAACTTCTCCATAGAATACTTCATGTTCATGGGAAGGAAGTGAGTAGATTTTGTCAATCTATCCACAACTACCCACACTGCATCATGTCCAGCTGTGGTCCTAGGTAAGCCAGAAACAAAGTCCATAGCTATACTGTCCCCTTCCACACTGGAATCTCCAACGGATGCAACACACCTCCAGGCTTTTGGTGTTCCACTTTGGACTTTTGACAGGTCAAACATCTGGCCACATAACCTGCCACATCCTTCTTGATACCGGGCCACCAGAATAACTTCTTCAAATCTTGATACATCTTTGTTGTGCCTGGATGCAAGCTTAACTTGCTCTTGTGTGCTTCTTCTAAAAGAGCCTCTCTCAACTCTGGATTAGATGGAACACAAATCCTATTTCGGAACCTTAAGACTCCATCAACACCTTCTTGAAAATCCGGCTCATTCCTGCTTACGGCTCCCCTTTTTATTTCCTGCAATTCAACATCTTCCAATTGCTTCTGTCGAACTGCATCAAGGAAAGAATTGGTGATCTGAAGCATCCCGACGCTCATGCTTTCTTTCTTGAATTGGACTCCAAGATTGAGATTACGAAAATCCTCAATCAACTCTAATTCCTTAATCATCATGCAACTCATATGGAGGGCTTTGCGACTAAGGGCATCGGCAACTGCATTCGCCTTTCCTGGATGGTACTGCAAACTGAAATCATAATCCTTAAGGAACTCCATCCACCGCCGTTGTCTCATGTTCAACTCCTTCTGGTCGAACAAATACTTAAGGCTCTTGTGATCACTAAACACCTCTAACCTTGATCCGTAAAGATAGTGCCTCCATATCTTGAGAGCAAAAACAACCGCTGCAAGCTCCAAGTCGTGGGTAGGATAGTTATCCTCATGTGGTCTCAACTGCCTGGAAGATTAAGCAATCACTCTTCCTTCTTGCATGAGAACACATCCTAATCCTTGCCTTGAGGCATCACAATAAACATCAAAATTCTTCTTTGGATCCGGAAGAACAAGAACAGGAGAAGAAGTCAACTTGTCCTTGAGTTCTATGAAAATCTACTCACACTTCTCATTCCAATCAAACGCCTTCTCCTTTCTTGTTAGCTTGGTCAAAGGCAAAGCTATCTTAGAAAAATCCTTGATAAACCTCGGATAATAGCCTGCCAATCCAAGGAAACTCCGAATCTCCGTCACCGATTTTGGCCTTTCCCAATTCAACACGGCCTCCACCTTCGCAGGATCAACTGCGATGCCTTCGTTAGCAATCACATGCCCCAAGAATTTGACTTTATCAAGCCAAAAATCACACTTGGCAAGCTTGGCATACAACCGCTTCTCCTTCAAGATGTTTAGGACTATTCTAAGATGCTCCCGATGCTCATTGGAGTCCTTTGAATATATAAGAATATCGTCGATGAAGACAACTACAAAGGAGTCCAAGTAAGGCCGGAATATCCGATTCATATAGTCCATAAAAACTATAGGGGCATTGGTTAGACCGAACGGCATTACCACATACTCATAGTGGCCATACCGTGATATAAAAGCAGTCTTGGGTATATCCTCTTCTTTAACTCTGATTTGGTGATAACCGGATCGAAGATCGATCTTGGAAAACACCGCTGCACCACGCAAATGGTCCATCAAATCATCAATGCGTGGAAGAGGATATTTATTCTTGACTGTCACCTTATTCAGCTGCCTGTAATCCACACATAATCTGAGGCTTCCGTCCTTCTTCTTAACAAAGAGAACCGGTGCACCCCAGGGTGAGGCACTAGGCCTGATAAACTTCTTGTCCAACATATCCTCCAGCTTCTTCTTCAATTCCACCAACTCAACCGGAGCCATCCTATGTGGAGCCAAAGAAATAGGTCCAGTACCAGGCACCAAATCAATACTGAACTCTACCTCACGCACCGGAGGTAAACCAGGCACCTCATCAGAAAACACCTCTGGGAACTCATTCACTATAGGGATTTGGTGAAGGGTTGATTCTTCATTGGTTTCTAAAGAAACTAAGTTTAATTTTGGTTCTTCGGGTTGGGGAAAGATTATGGTCTTTTTGTGGCAATCTATCATAACGTGGTTTTCCGACATCCAGTCCATCCCTAGGATAATATCTAGTTGGGTTAAGGGTAGGCATATAAGGTCAATGTGGAATGTGTGGTCATATATTGTGAGGGTACAATTTGGACATATTTGGGAGGTAGACATTGAGGGGTTTGTTGGGGTAGACACTATGAGTTTAAAGGGAACTTCTATAACAGGTAAGTCTAGTCTAGTAGCACAATCTAAAGATATAAATGAATGAGTTGCCCCACTATCAAATAAAACATTGCATGGCATTCCATTGACAAGACCGATACCTCTGATGAGATCCTCTGACTGCTCTGCCTCTACTCCAGTCATAGCATACACCCTACCATAAACTGCTGACTGAGCTCCTCCAGATTGCCCCACTGATCCACTTCTTCCCTGAACTTGATTTGGACAATTAGTAGCACGATGTCCAATCTGCTTGCAAATGAAACAAGGACCAATCGGAACGGGTTGACCCGCATACATCACCCTCCAGCATGTACCCCTGTGAAACTTTCCACAATGCTTGCATTGTGGAAAAGATGGAACAAATCCAGGAGCGGTAGCTGGCACATCTATCTTCCCTGCTGCTCCCTTAGTCTTGTTGTCCACAAACCTGGGAGTTGGATAAGGGGGATTCCTTTGGAGGGAAGGTCCCTTACCCTTGTCCCTCACCGGTCCAACAACCCTTTGAGCCGCCCTTATGCTCCTGCCGCTAGCCTCTTTCACCCTTAGGTCGCCTTCATACATCCTGCACATGTTCACCAGCTGGGGAAAATTCTGAATCCCCTGATACCCAATAGCCAACTTAATCTCAGGACGAAGGCCATTCTCAAACTTGATGCATTTGGAACCCTCTTCTGGGTGCTACTGGTAATAAGGAGAAAACTTGATTAACTCCTCAAATTTGGAGACATAATCCCCAATGGACATACTCCCTTGCTTCAACTCCAGAAACTCGATCTCTTTCCTCCTCCGAACATCCTCGGGAAATAACTTGTCCAAGAACCTCTCCTTGAACAAATCCCAAGAAATTTGCCTCCCTTCCGCTTCCAAGAAATGACCGGTGTCCGCCCACCATGATTCCGCCTCACCGGAAAGCATGAAGGTGGAATACATCACCTTCTCCGCATCAGAACAAGGAAAGGACTTGAAAATCTTCTCTAACTCCTTCAACCATTGTTGGGCTCCCACCGGATCAAATCCGCCCACAAACCATGGGGGGTCCAACTTCTTGAACTCTGTGATACCATGAGCTGCAACATGGGGCTGGTTAGCATTCTGGGCCTGCTGGGCACTAGCCTGCACTAAATTCTCTAGAATATTGGTTTGGTTGGCATTGGTCCGAGACAAGTCCTCCAAAACCTCGGATATTCTTTCGAATACTCGATTTTGTCGGGTCACCATACTAATCCTGGAACCAAAGAGCGATTATTAAGAATCACAACTACTAAGAAAATTTAAAACAAGAACCAGCTAACTAACTACTTAAGAAATGAAAACAAACTAATTACTAACTACTTTAGTGCTACTCTCATGTGGAGTAATACTTTGGGAGTAGTAAGAACCATACTCCACCGCCGAGGAATGCAACCACTACTCTGATACCAAATGTAACATCCCTAAATTTTCTTCTTTATATTTTAATACAACTTGGAAAATTGAGAAATTTTTTTGCAAGGTTTCGTTTGTAATTCGGACTTTTCCCAATACTAATATATATACATATAACCTGTCAGGGTCCAGAATTGCATAATTTCATAATACTCCATCACTTATGCTTACTAGCCTAAGATATAAACATCATCATAAGGCAGTTATTTTACAAGTTCATAAAAGTCACCATAATTCCAAAAGAGGTTGCGGATTAAGAAACTACATTTACATCAAAAAGGTGGATGATTAACCACCCTCACAACCTTTACAAGTCATAATAATATGTACATCAAAATGATAGAGAGAGAGTGCGCATCAAAATAAAAAACTATATAATATAAGAGCCCAATGCATGAAATGCATCTACACTCCATCATGAGGAGCGTAGGGGTCCTCGGCAGAGGGAACAGTCGATGGATCCTCGATATGTGTACCTAAAATGTCAACATGTAAAGGATGAGTAACTCAAGCTTAGATTAGAGAAAACATTAGGAAATAATAATAAGACTTAGGTAAGCACATACACATTCAAGCACTCGAAGGCATAATTTTTAACAAGGGAAATCATAAGGTAAGACAGTGCACAATATAAAATAATAAGGTATTATGCGACCATGTATGTATGTTATGCACGTCACACTGTTACAGGCTTAGTTCACAAATCCGACATTTCACAATATATTTCATTTCGGTTCATTTAAACAATTTGATCGGATTTGGATGAACTAATCCAATTATGCAAATCTCCTTTGACACTTTCACTTTACACTTTACACTTTGCACTTTACACTTTTAACTTTACACTTTACATTATCCCTTTTCATATACAATTCCATACTCTCACATACACCCTCCACTCTGAGGAAAAACCGACCAGGAGTAAGCATTTCTCAACCTATAGTTGGATACTTCGCCTCCTACTTAGGGAGGTCCCTCATATCCGCTTGCACAACAGTTCAGCTCCACTTAGGAAGGTTCCTCATGCGATTTGGGTTGATTTGTCCAAATCGGGCTTTAGCAGAAATCACCCTCGACTGGCCCAAAGAAACCAAAGTAAATAGAATTATTATAGTTTGCATAGAACCGATCCGCAACATGGGAATCAAACCTGTGTCCTGTGGAAGATCAAGGTTCTCTATAATAATTCTAATAATTTACTTTTGTCCTCATCAATCAAAAGACGTGTGTTTTTCCCCTATAACTAACGTCCCCTTTACACCATGCATGCTTGACAACCAAGTACTCTCCAATTGAGAATGGAACCCTTTTTATTTTATAAAAATCACTATAGGGTGGTTCCTCTCACTTGGAAATTACTTGACCCTAGGTTATGTCTAACAACATATTAAGTTCATAATTAATAGACATCTCACAACATTTATATAAGTCATAATCATCAATTACAATTTAATTAAAGCATTAGACATAGAATAAGTACATAGAAAATTTATCAAACTTAGAGTTTGCCAAGCTAATAATTCCCCTTAATTCTAATTGCAACCAACTATCAAAACACACTTAACTAAGTACTAATTACTAGTTTCTAACACTTCCCCTAAGCTAAACCCAAGTTAAACCCCCTTACCTCTTGGAGGGTAGAGGAGAACCTTCCAACTCCTAGAGAATTGCTCCAACCCAAGTCCTAGTTCTTTAGCTCCTGCTCCTAAGCTCTACACCAAGCTCATGATAGCTAGAAGACTTCAAACCAAGGTATGCACATAGTTAGGGTTATGGGTAATTTGGGGGAAATGAAAAGAGGAAGAAATTGAGAGATTGAAGGGTAGGAAAGATGTGTAGGGATGATGGGTGATTGATTTGGGGTATTAATTGGGTGAAACTTTGAAGATTATGGGTAGAAATTGAAAGCCCTAGGAGAGCTAGAAGAGGAACTCGTGAAACACGAGAGAGAAAGAGCTGCTGAAACTGATTTGGAATTCACGTGTTCTTCAACTTAACTACAGGGGTTAATCGATTAATTCGACCCCTTAATCGATTAACAAGGCCATTAATCTATTAAGGCCGAAAGAGCAATAAAATTTAATCGATTAATCTGCTCCCTACTCGAGTAGATCCGAAAGGTGCTTAAATTCTAATCGATTAAGGCCCTTATTAATCGATTAACTCAGTGCAAAATGGCTTTCTTTCACACTTCAAAGACTCTTAGGCTTTCACAACTCTTTCTAACTTAACTTAACACCAAAACCTACACTCTAAACACAATCTAACCTATTCTTAACTCAATCCAACTTACACTTAGATAAATTTCTAATTCTAAACAAGTCTAAACAATTCTAAGCAATTATAATACTAACACGAATCAACACTTCTAAATGGAATTGAAAATTGAGGATGTTACATGCTTCACCCTGTTTGAGACCATAACCAAGGACAAAGAAGCATAATTTATAAATAAAACCAAAAAGTCAAAAAGAAATTCATGAAACATGAATCAGTTATTTCTTTCCCACATAAGGGCGGAATAGTTCAAGTGTACCAATCCTTCCATATATTGGCACATCCAACATAGCTTGCAACAACAACAACAAAAACATATTTTATTTCAATATTATTTTATCAAAATTAGTCTGAGGGGTGTCCCTGGACGAGGTGAAAGAGGTTCTCGACCCGTTCCTGGTATGATGGTCGAACCTTGAGGATTAGTCTCGGCCAGGTATGAGGGGGCGTATTTATGTCCCGTAGTCGGCCTAAGGGTACATGTGCTGGTCACATGGCAAGTGATCTCGGTCGAAGGCGAGGTCCATCACATAAGCCCCCCCAACTCGGCAAGACAATTCAAGTCTTGGACCGAGGTAGGATGTGAGCCCCTCTTATATCCGAGGGGTTAGGTCGTGTAGGCCTCTGACCGTGTTGTCCTTTTAGTTGACCATGCTGACATGATGGTTGTCCTTTCATCTGACCAGAGTGACGTTTGCTTTTCCTATTTATTTTACGTGTCTCTTCGTCCTTATCCTAGTGCAACGCTATCTTATTAATTTAGAATAAGTTGAGTAAATGGTTAACTTATAGAATATATATGGACTTGAAGTGTGTTGGTTTTGGCCTCAAAATCTCGAGAGGGGGGGGTGAATCGAGTTTTATTAATGTATTGTGAAATCCTTTAAAAAATAAAAATTGTTTTGAGATGGAGAGATTAGACATTTGAGACGGATCACGAAAACGATAGATAAAAATAAATTGAGTAGCGCGGAAACGTAAATAATTGAAATATGCGGAAAAATAAAGAGATAGGGATAGAAAAGTTTGCACCAGGAAATTTTATACTGGTTCAGCCTTCCCGTCGAAAGGCCTAGTCCAGTCCCCAAGCGACCCGCTTGAGAGTTCTATAATCAGCAATAGACCCACACCCTATTACACCCAAGAGCACCCCGCACACTACTAGGAACCCCCGTTCGCTAGGGGCCTCAATATCACACAGCAGGGTTCCTCACCCTATGACGTATCATACGTCCACTAAGGGATTCTCTCCGTAACCACTAAGGTTTCAAATACAATGAATATGAGAGTGATTACACTAGCAAAGTGTGTTCTCAACAACACGGATACAACAATATGCTCTTATGATAGTGAAGTGCTTTTCTCTAAGAGTTAATCAGCCAATAAGGTTTTTGTTCTTCAAAAATGATATGAACGTGAAAACCAGAAGTTTAGAGAAGAAGAAGCGAGAACGTGAATTTCAGAAAAGATGTCAGAGATAATAATTCGATCAACTGAATGTTGGAGTGAAATGGTTTTTAAAATAGAAAAACATTTTAGAATCAAAAAGATTTAATTCAATAAATCAAAATCACTTTTAAATCAATTTAGAATAAAATAAGATTTTGAAATAAGTTTTAAAATCAAAACTAAATCAAAACGATATACAAAATAAAATATAGATTTGATTCTTAAAACGAAAAAGGAAATAATTCAAATCTTAAAATCATTTCCGAATTTTATAAAATAAATCAGAATCTTTTATATAAAAACAAATCAGGAAATAATAAAAATGATTCTGACACGTTTTTCAATAAAACTTGAAGTAATCGATTACTTTCTGAAGGTAATCAATTATTCCTTCAAAAATAGAAATTCTTAAATTCATTTGAAAAACAAGTAATCGATTAGACCAACAATGATTAATCGATTACATCACTCCTGTTCAATATGTGATGCAACTCATTTAATCGATTAACACTAATCAATTAATCGATTACTGAGCCTCTGTTATGCATAAGATGCAACATCATGTAATTGATTACTACACAACCTGTAATCGATTACTAAGCCTCTGAAAAACATATGATGCAACAATTATAATCGATTACTTGAGCCAGGTAATCGATTACTCCCATGAGAAATTAATTGATTAGCAAAGTTCACTTAATTGACAAGTGCCCAAAAATAGCACCTCTAATGGGGAAATATCAACTCATATCTGTTACACACAATATAACTTGATGCAAATAACAAATAATCCAAATAACTATCCAAGCAATAAAACTAAAAAAAATCCTAGAAAGCGACTACATATTTTTGTTGCACAGGTACAGGGACTGGTCTGATGGGAAAAGGGTATAAAATTGATCAATGAATAAAAATCCCCAAACTTTTGGACATTTTCGCCCAGCACACGCCCAGGCGTGACAGACCTGTACACTGGTGCTTTTTTTTTGAATTGCAGAAAATAAAATAATTATAAAAAACCTACACTAACTAATTTCCTAAACTAAAATCAACTACTAAATGGAATTAGGAAACTTACTTTTGTAGCACAGCTTTTTCTATTGATGCAACATGGAGGAAATCCCCCAAATCTTATTTACCTGTGTCACATGAACAACTAAAAATAATGCTATAAAGCTCCTCATTAGTAGTTACTTATAGAAAGTACCAACTCCTGATTCACTAACTAAAAAAATAAACAAAACCTACACTACTAAATAATTACAAAGAATCCACCAGGATCACAAATTCTGTGGCTCAACTCCCATGTGATATAGAAATAACAAGTTACTCCCATGTCCCATGGGAATGAGCAGTGATGATGATGAAGCAAAGAAATTTAGAAATAAATTCAATCCCACCAGGGTCAAAAGGTACTTTCCTTACATCATGCATCATCTTAGAAAATTTATTTTTTTCCCCATCCATGAAGGTGTTAATTCCATAAACAAGGAAAACAAAATTATTAGGATCTTTATTCATCCCTTTATACAACAATGACTTATTTTAAGGTTTTGGAAAAACATCATGCAAACTCAAGGGTCGAACATAATTGAAAAATTTTGAATCATCCAAACATGCTAGGGATTTAATACAAATTTTAAGTTCAGAAAATTCAGCACGCAAGGATGAGTCAAAATTCTCTACTATTATCCTTCTCTGTTCTGTTTTGTTTTGTTTCACCTCTTCTTCCTCATGATGCACCTTAATTTCTTTTTCTTCAAAATTTCCAGAGAATTTAGTATTTAAGTTTTCCTTAATGGAGAACTCTTGTACCAATTCCTCTACAACAAATTTATTATACTCTTTGAAATATAATTTCTCAATCTCATAAATCGAGGTATTTGCATCATAAGTAAGAGGATGTGAAGCCAAAACAAAGTCAAAAAATTTCAACTCTTCACAAGTCATTATTGTACATTACAATTAAGATCAAAAATAGATTTCACTCCAAATTACTTCTTAGTGCCAAAACAGATTAAACTAATTCAAGTCTCCGACAACGGCGCCAAAAACTAGATCACTCTCTAGCAAGTACACTAGATCAGATAGTAATATATATAGTCGGTTAAGACCAGATATCGTACCCATAGGGACTCAGAATTGTTCAATCTATTCCTACCTAAGGAAAAATCTAGAATAAAATCTATTAGAATACATAATTCAGAATTAAATAAATAAAATAAAAAGAAGAATTATATGCTAAAAATAAAATAAAAGAGAAATTAAATGGAAGAACTTGGTTAGGAACTTAGTTTCATTGTATATTCATTCATTTATTATAAATCAATATTTTTCATTCAAATCAAGAACAAATTCCTCTTATGAAATTACTGTTTATTATCCAATTTATTAAATCCTAATTCCTTAGAAATTTAATCCATTGAATAACCTTAATTAAGAACAGTGAATTATCAAGTTATATAATAATCCAAAAGTATTCCTACAAGTTGAATCCTTATATTGTTTAATTGCATGGCCTATTTTAAATCCTAATTTTCCAATTTAGATCTAAAAATCCATAACATGAGTTGATCAAGTTCATGCATAACAATAAAAACACAATTAAACACTTGATTTAAAAACTGAAAAACATTAATTCATATAAATAAACTACATAATCAAATCCACCATGTTCCTAACACAAGAGGGTTTAGTTACACATGATAGAGAAGAAGAACAAATAAGAATAGAAGTAATTCATTCCTAAATTACCACTAATCCTTGATCTGAATCTCCAGCCTTCAATGGATTCCTCCTCCGAATGCTCTCCAGAGAATGTAATCTCCATCAAACTTGATACTAATCTCTAATGATGACAGATTATGGCTTCTAATCTCTCCTTAAAACTAATCCTAAAAACATAAATATATAGATAAAATACAAATCCTAATAGAAACCCTCAAAATTGCTCAGAAATTGGCCCAATTGGGCCTACTTGTGTCATGCGCGCCTGGGCGTGCTGGTCAGCACGCCTGGGCGCGCCATATCTGATGCCCACTGATTAACGAAGCACGCGCGCCTGGGCGCGCCATTCCCGCGCCTGGACGTGCCAAGTAACATCCGACTCCGTTTCTCTCCGTTCTTGTGCCATTTTCAAGGTCTTCTTATGCTCTTCTCAGCTCCAATAATATTTTCTCCAAATTCAGCTCCGAAACACCTGAAACATACCCAAAAAGGATCAAAACGTTCAAAGGATTCTAATAAACTAAAAATTCTTAAAACTAATACAAAATACCTATATTTACAAGAGAAACAAGCCAAAACCATAGCAAACGGAAGTGAAATTAAGCATAAAAACATCATATATTAGACCCAAATCAAGTCATATTAGATAGGGCTTGTGTTATGTCCTCGATCTTTTGGGCATAGGATGATATTGTTTTTATTACCTGCCTAATTCTTAAATGTTTATTTTTGGGTTGGTCTAGGACCACTTCTTAAGCGTAGGAAGCATATTTTTGGGAAAATTAAACAGTTCTAAAACCTGTTCATATTTCCTGCTATCTCTGATGTATTTTTAACTCTGATGTGGATGTACTTGTTGCACTTTGATAATTTGGCCCTGTTGGCCTCTGGAGGAAATGATTATTTTGATTTTCACAGCTTATAGGAAAAACTTAATTTTTGGAATGTCCATAAAACAAAGAAAACTCTGTCCGATTTGACAGAAATTTTTATAAGCTAAAATGGTTTTAAAAAGAAATTTTTAAGTCACTATTTTATTATTGGGTAATTAAGGGTAATTATAAATAGGGTGTTATATTTATGGTATCAGAGCAGTTTCCCTCGGCCTTGGAGTGTGAACTCACTACTCTAGCGGTTAATCACCAAGCGAGTAACCGATAAATATTTAAGTGTCTAAGTTAGAGTAATAAGGTATATGAGTAGTTACTTCATAGTTTATGTATTGAGTTGTTATTTTTCCCAGGACTAAGTACTATGGCAAGTAGGCGCAATGATGATGATAGGATCCCTGCAATTCTAGAGAACTCAGTTCAGATAAGCCGAAGGCAAGCTGAGGCGGAGGCCGCAACTGCGTCGGCAGTGGCAACAACTAGTCAGCCGCTACAAGCATCTCAGAACCCATCCTCAGTTGAGAGTAACTGGTTGGCTGAGTTCAGGTGGCATAGTCCCCCGAAGTACGAGGGCGGCTATAACCAGGATGTAACTCCTAAGTGGCTTCAAGAGATAGAAAGGCTTCTCAGCGATATGTCACCACCTGAGGAGCAGAAAGTTCTTTTGCCCCAGCATACACTCAGTGGAGAAGCAGAACAGTGGTGGGAGCAGGTGAGAAAGGGTATGGAGGCTACTAACAAGAAAGTCACATGGGAAATCTTCAAAGGAATGTTTCAGGGAAAGTACCTTCCCGAGGACGTTCAAAGAGAGAAGGAAATTGCCTTTCTGCACCTGAAACAGGGGAGCATGCGTGTGGAAGAATATGTAAATTGGTTTGAAGAGCTAATTTGTTATGCGACCAGTTACAAGGATGTAGACGAGGAAGTCAAGTGCATTAAGTTTCTAGCAGGACTCCGTCTGGATATCAGGATTGCCCTTGGGAATACCCAGACTAACAACTTTGCCCAGTTAGTGTACTTGTCCAGCATTTATGAGGAGGGTATTCAGAGGCTGGAAGATTTCTTTGGGGAAAGAGAATTCTACCCTATTTTCGAGGTCGAGACAGTTACTCTTGGTGGAACAGAGCCTGCGATGGCTATCACATTTTCCCAATCACTTTGTTCCCACTGCGGGAAATTTCATCCAGGTGACTGTTGGATGAAGGGAATCCGGAAGAAGTGTTTTGTTTGCGAGCAACCAGGGCATTTGGCTGCTGACTGTCCTAATCGTGATCCTAAGCAAGAGGTGAAGGCGACTAACGCATCAAAGGTGTATGGCACTAGAAGCAGGGAGATGCAGAGGGAAGGAGGTCCTATTAAGGGCAAGGGACCGGCTCCAAGATCAGGTCGACATGTCAGTACCCAGGCTAGATCAACAGGCCAAAGGGAAGCGGGCCAGGATGCAACTACTTTAAGTACTAAGCCACCATGTCATCGCTGTGGAAAATTTCATCGTCATTTGTGTGGTTTTTTGGTCCATTATAGAGAGAAGGGACTCTGTTTTCACTGCAGACAACCGGGACACGTGGCTGTAAACTGTCCCCAGAGCATTGCAAAGAAAGAAGTGAATACACTGCAGGTACAACAGGCATCGGGAAGCCAACCCATACCGAGAGGTACATGTTATGTTTCGCATTCCTATCAGGTGTTCTATTAGAATATGAGGTCACGCATTCTTGCACTTTTCTTTAAAAGCAGGACAACATGAACAACATCCTGTAAGCGTTAGGTTTTCATCTTCATGAGTTCTTTAGTGAAGACGTATGAAGCGCACTTTACTTATCTTTTCCAAGCAGTTGGGAAATAGTTCAAACCAAATTAAGGTACGAGTCCAACTGAACGTGAGTAAATAACCAATATCCTTAAATCTTTCTGGAACCGACTCTACACGATATAGTTTTTGATAGCTATTTTCTTTAGATTACGTCTCTGTCAAAAGCATCATCTTAAAAGTCATCGGCGATAGGAAAGGACTTAGGATTCCAATTCCTTATAGCGAGGACTGGGAAACTTAAGTGATACGTAGAGGCGAACCAATCCATTAGAAAATCATGAGAAGCCTTGGATAGAAACAATAAGTGGTAGGATCCTAGTTGGACTATGGCTAAATTCCGTAATGGTGTTGTCATTTCATAGAGTGTAAGGTTAGGATTGGCCATCCTTACTCTTACATCTGTTAAATGATGATATTATCAACAAAACCCAACAATGGTGCGCTATTGATAGACGTGAGGATGGGACTGATCACCTCAATCTTTGCATCTATTGACGGATGGTATCATTGCAGCCTCCTAAATGAAATCAAGGCAACCGAGATAGTAACGTACCAAGAAATAGATCCTTTAGAAGACAAGAAACTAGCCTGAAAAGTATCCTTTCCAAACCTTCCCGCAGAATCGGGAAGTAGACCTAGAACAAAACTAACAGATAAGAACCTTAGTCTATTTTACTTGCTTAAGAGTAACATAGCCTAATACATAACCCAAGCAAAAATTAGGCGAACTTCATAAGAATCCCCTCTAACCATCATGAAAACAATCCAGATTTTAGATAACCTAAAACTCACCGGGAATCTTACCAAGGTTCCTAGATGATCGTCCGATAGAAAAGCCAACCTTGAAAACTTTATGAAGTCTCTACACCGAGACTCACCAAGTTGAACAATTTACCCGTACTCCTCGTCGAGCACAAGAACCTAGATGTGTGCGAACGTGAGATATCGCAAACCTTAAGAAATTCGGTCCAACCCATCGGCCACCAATGGGTAGTCAACTCAACATGGCCTTCGATCTCGAGAGTGATGCAAATCTTACGAATGACGTAAAGGTCGGATTTCGTTAGCATTCTTAGTCTATATCAAATTTGTAACACCCCGATTTGACAACTTGAAACCAATTTTTCTCTTTGTACTAAATGAGGTAAAATATGGGCAAATTATTTTTTTTAAACATAGTTGAGCAGCATGATTAGAAGAACTGTTACATTTTCAAAACTCTTTAATTAAAGGTAGAGTCCTCACATATCATCCTAAGCTTCAAGTTCCAAACCGAAGTGTCATGTGACACCACACTTTGCAGCTTGAACATTCACGACTCGATTGTCCTTATCCGTTAACTTTTGTAATCAGAGTCAGTGGTGCCCAAAATATCATTCATTAGAATTAGATCGGGGTTTACATCAGGATACCATATTGGTTTAGCAGAGCAAATACAAGGAAATATATACTTCAAGATAAGAAAAGAAACTACCAACGCATCTCCTAAGTTAATGACGAAGAATCGGCTGGAGGTGCCTCACTCGGGTCGATCTCAATCACATCAGCATCCGGATATTCTTCTTCCATATACTCCTCAGGATCCTCCTCAGGCTCACTTTCTTCCATGGCATCAAACGCATCGTCAGACAATTCATTCATGACTTCTTCCAATTCTTCTCACTCTTCCGCCTCGGGGACTATGCGTGCAGGCAATGGCATTGGATAGCCCCCATGGTAGTCTGCCGGTCCGCCCATCTGCAGATCTGATAGCACGAAGCGACATCTACGAGAATCTGGTTCGGTTCCTCTAAGGGTGTGGTCCGGGTCGAAAATGCGAACCTCAGTCGCTCCCCGCCATTCCCAACCACGGCGATTTACTTCCCATCTTCCTTCGTCGCGGATATCGAATGTGAACTTAACTGGATCCATGAACTAAGGGACGCGAACATAGAAACGGACACATATACAGAACAGAAGAATTTGAGAGAGTAAGTATTCCCAGACATGTGATGCCAACAGTGTGGAATTACAGTAGGTAAAATATTAAGATAGACAAACCATACAACAGACGGCACATAATATAACCAATAAACACTGAGGAATACCTACATCATTCTGATACCCTTCTTTCCTTATTACCTTATGCATATTCACATCACATTCTATGAAATGCTTTTGCTGCGCAACTCTGATTCCACTACCATATTTTCAATCAAGGATTATTAATAATTACACTATTATATATATATATAATCTCTTCTTTTTTTTAATTAAGTTTTATGAATTCGAGTCCATCAATGATGCAGGGGTTTTGAATCATCATTTAGGAAAACGCTTTCCAGTTAGCACACTCGTCTACATCTCCTCGGTACACCACCCAACCTTGTCGGAAGCAAACAAGAGTACAGGACCTTTACCATGCGGGCACGACAGCTGTCACAACACAAATGGCTCCAAGCCAGGAGGACTCAGCCTCAATCAATATTCACAATAAACATGGCTCACTGCCTTGCAGTGGCAAACAAAATGCCCCACTCCAGTCCCTCTCACTGTTCTCGATTTGCAATCTAGGGGGCGACAGTACTGACTCTAGCTTGCAAAGCAGGACGTGCCACGGCATTAGACCCAGTCCCCACCACGTTAGTGCGCCACTTGTGGAATTGTCCCACCTAGAACAGTACTCTAGACTTCTTGACGCATCACCATCATCGTCCTCCCCTAATGCAATCTCGTCCTAAGTATCCGCAGATACTTATCGTTTCTTCCTCTCCACTACTTCAGATCACTCATAACCCACCGCGTTAATACATGTCTTTTAAGAGTCTTTTAATAGGTTAGTAACTTAATCCTATTGGTCGGCTCATCCTTCGTACATCCCTTCAACGAGTCCCGACCTCTAATATTCTCACGACATCTCTTGTCTCAAAATTGCACAGAGCTGGGTTCTCCTCTACAACCAAAACTCCTCATCTCATCATCCATCATCAAATACTTGTTCTTTCTCTTCTTGAAAATATCTCTCCCAAAATAATGTTTTACAAATTCTTTTCAAAACAAGGCTTCTCAAATGCCTCCCCAAAATAAAGTTTCACAAATCCTTTTCAAATAGATTTTCTCCGAATATCCTTTCCAACAAGAATGTTTCCAAAAGAAATAAGGTTTCAAAAATAAAGACTCCAAAATAAGGTTTATAAACTCTTTTCAAAAATGATGTTTCATAAACAGTTTTCAAAATTGAGATTTTACAACCTCTTTTAGAAAATCATTTCAAAATCTCTCTTCCAAACCTTTTCAAAAATAGTATTTCACAAACTCTTTCTCCAAACCTTCCTCAAAAGATCCTTTCGAAAATTTATTTTCAAAATCCTTTCCAAAATCTCTTTTTCAAGAAAAATAACCTTTTGCTGAGCGCTAGTGGAGGAGCAAGCTCAACTCAACACTAGTTCCCAGACTAAAACCACAACCAAAGTCCATCTCCAATCCAACTCCATTATGTTTCCACAATTTCATTTCCCTTCACTCATGCCTCAACCTCAGAAAGCATCCATATCAACAATGTTGCCCAAGCTCTGGCTCCACTCATCGCTTTCATCCTTTATACTTTTCCAATAACATCTTACATATCTCCTCACTCATCTCTTATCTCTTATATCTTTGATTATTATTATTATTATTATTCACAACGTTGCCACCTTCCCCATTTGACAATCATAAGTAATAGATAATTAGGCAATAAATAACATACTAATATTCAAACATAAATAAATGACTTACTGATACTGACTCAAGACACTAAGTTTCGACTTTTGAGCTGGTCGAAACACTTAATATGTTACCTAAAGACCACGGTGTTTGGGGGAAACTTCTCTCTCACCTCGATTGACGAAAACTCTCACTATACGCTCCTTGATTCCCGATGCGGCGCTCGTAACAGCTTCCCGATTATTACTTAGATCAAGACTCTAACTAAGACTTCAAGCTTTCAATCTCCTTTCTTCTTCTCCTAAAGTTGCTTCGGTATCCTCCTCTTAGGGTTATTGGTTGTCTTTTCTCTTGATCCAAGAAGAAGAACAAGGTTGAGAACGAAATTAGGGATGTTTGGGTCAAGAACCATAGGCTTTGCACTCTTATCTCCTCTCTTCTTTCTTACGGCCTCTCTCACTTTTTCTCTAAAGTCTCAAGAGTTTGATGCACTCTTGGACAAAGTGTTTTGGGAATGAAGTGTTTGAAGATGGAGAATGGCTAACCAACACCATCCTACACGGTTTTAAGAACAAGAGCAATGGCTTGGGATTTCCTATTTGATCCTCGGTTCAAGGGGTTGTGCAAGGGATAATTCGGTCCAACCCAAAATTTGCATGGCAAGGGTCATGTGAAGGTGAGGCAAGGTGGAAGAAAGTCTTCTATAGGCATCATGAGTCACCAACCTAGGCTTCTACTTGGCTTTCCATTTGAATTTCTAATTTCTTAATGACTAGACACATGCATCCTATTTGGTTCCTCTTCTTCTACATTCGGCCGAACAACACATGCACACACAAATACACATATAATTTCATTTTACATAGCATGGAGACCATGAAACAATGCATACTTAATCACACATTAAATCATGCACATCATGTCTCACAATTCAATACACACGGCATACACACACATATATACATCGTGCATTCACATTCAAGCAATTCATGCATCCATTCATTCAAATTTCCTAATTAAAATTTGTCACACAAGTACACCCATACATACAATTTATTTAAATTTGCTGATTAAATTACATATACAATTTGTTGCACAAAACATACATTCATATTCACATAATTCATGCATAATTCTTTACACAAAACACACTTTCACAAATTAAAAAATGCAACGTTAAAGAAAATCAATCCACCTTTTCAAAAAAGAAAATAAGTTTTACTTTGTTTCATAAAAACTATAGTTTCAAAGATTTTCAAAAGAACAACCTATTCAAAACCTCAAATCATTTTGATTAAAAGCGATTTCCATTCATTAAGAAATAACAAAATCATAGCTTAGCTTTCATGAAATCAAACTTCAAAGAAAATCTCTTGCTAAAATTCTTTAAATGAAAGAAAAATCTTTCTTAAATTCTGAAAAATCAATCTTAAATAAAATCTTATTGACTTATTTGAGTCCAGAAAATGCGGGATGTTACAAAATTCATTCAAGCCTTCCTTAAGATTCAGTTCGAAATAAGTTGAAATGGAGTTGCTGGCATATACCAAGGTATGACTTAATCTTCATTAACCTAAAACGGAGTTTAGTGAAATGTTCAGAATTCAAGAACGCCGGCCTACCTCTCAATTTATGATTACCAAAAGTCATTTAAGGCTTTATTAGTGTTTTTGTGTGCCTTAATTAATGCTTCAATTCGTGCAAGTAAATCTCTTTCTTCTTTTCCTTCTTGTATTGAATCAATTCTAAAGCAGCAATTCTAGGTCACAATCAAAGGTTTTCTCGCTCCAACCGACCAAGGATCGTGAACTCATGGTTTTCTCCTTGTTTCTTGTAACACCCTAATTTGGACATAGAATTTTTTGCAAAAATTCGCGACATTGTTTTTTAAATATAATAATTATTTCTTAACTTCGTAATCAAAAACGATTTCCATCATCTTAGTTTAACATTCAAAATAAATTAAGTTGCAAAACATCCTTTCATATTATTCTATTTCAAGCTGAGACATTAGAAACTACATTTCCAAAAACTTATTTTCTCACAACCTTATTTTTCTCTAATGACTTCCTTAAGAAAAACATTTATTTATATTAAAAGTTGGAGTTATACCATTGATACAAAAATTATACTGAATAGACATTTCATTAAAAATGGTCATAACCCAAAAAGGCATGACATTGATTACAATGAAGATTTAGAACAAAAAGGTGTTTGCCAATGCTAAAGAGTACATTAGTCAGAGCAGACTCAATCTACTTAACCTTATGACAAACATAAAACTCCTCATCATCACTACTTCCTATAGCAGGTGCCTCTTCTGGATCGAACTCCCACTCTACTGGTCCTTCCTCGAGAACTTCCTCCTCTTCAGGTTCCCATATCTCAAATTCATCCTGAAGATCTTCAAGCTCCCAAATAGCTGCATCTTCATCTAACTCCATATTCAACATCTCTACGTCCTCTTGCAACTCCTCTTGAACATCTTCTAATTCCTCCTCTAAAGCTAACTCTTCGTCGCTATTAGACACCGCATTTGGATCTTCTTCTTCGTTGGGGATATCCTCGAAGTCCATACGCCCCAATGCCGGATGAATCTCGTGATAAGTAAAGGGACCACCAACCACTCGATCGCGGAGATACATCACACAAGGGTTTTCGTCCGCCATCCTTCCACTAACAACAAAGTCGGGGTCGATGATCTCAATTCTGGCCGGTCCTTCCCATAACAATCCAGTCTGCTTAACTACCCAATGCCCGAAGTCTTCCAAAAACGCTACCCCAATATTTGAAATTTCTATCTGACACCGAACTGGACCTGCCATCTATGGACATCATTCCCAATGTCCACAGAGAAGAGGAAAATAGAGAGAGTAAGCGATCTGAACGATACAATCGTCGACGGCATGGGCTTACTCTAAGGGTCACATTAAGATTCACACACATACATATACAACATAAATACTCAGATTGCATCATGCTTCATCATCTCAGCATATTCATTTCACAACCTTACTTATTTAATTATTCTCATAATAGATTCAAATATTTCACTAATCGTCTTTGGTAAACTTTCTCAATTCTCTTATCCAGAACCATAACATAGCTGTCAATGATTTAGGGAGGGAAATCATTGAAGCGAAGGGTAAGTCAGCACACAGGTTACATCTCCTCCTTTAATATCCAACCACAACCTAAGTCGGAAAGCAGATGGGAGGCACAGGAATACTAACCACACAGGCATCAAGTGTCAAAGGGTACGTACCGGCTGCAACCACGCTCTGTTGGCCAGCAAAAATAAAAGTGGACCACGCTCTGTTGGTCAATACATAAGAAAATCGATGACCTTTAGCCTTGATTCAGGTTCCCTCTCACCATCTCCGATTTGCTCAAGGGGGTGATAGCTCTATCCCTAATTGTACGTGCAGTCCTTGCTACGATCAAGGCCCAGCAGGTGACCTTGATCATTGTAACGTTGTCCCGCCTAGGGAAGCGCTCTAGGATTCTTGACGTTTCACCGTCCTTGCCCTCCCCTATCGCAATCACCACTCGAAGGAATGCATCGACCTCCAAGTATACGGTATCTTTCCTCTCCACTACTTCTCTCTCAACGCGTAGTTAGAAAGGATTAAAGCTTAAAGTCTTTTAAGTCTTTTATGTCTTTATTATCCTAAGTTGGTCGACCCATTCTAAGCCGCGCTTCTAACGGGTCTCGACCTCTAAGGGACCACAGCAAACACATCCCTATAGTACAGTGGATTCCACAAGACATGAAACCACGGCAAAGTCATTCACGTGGCCAGTCACTTAAGGGGATATAACAAAGTCATTGTGCCGCTTGCACCATCACTGTACACTAACAACGATCCTCAAATTTCCACAAGATTCAAATAATCATTCCTCATATTTTCTTGTCATAGTTCAGTTCCCACATATACCGAGTCCTTTCCATAGGAATAACCATTCCAATAAGTACCAAATAATTATCCATACATAAACCAGTATATTCTCAACCATTTATAATTCCATTTTGATCCTTTCTCCACATAATCTTTTTATCATTTCCCAAAACCATATCAAACAGGATAACTTCAGCATGTACAACATATCAATATCAAAATAAAATCAGAAAATTAATATAAAGTTACTGTCGCAACGTAGAACGACTAGGCACACCACAATCAATTGTCGTCTCGTATATTGACGTGTAACTTTGGATTCCGACTTTTGAGATGATCGAAATCATCCTAATGTTACCTTAGTGCCATTGTGTCTTAAGATAGCTACTCTTTCACCTGGATGTGAAGCTAGAGACAATGATTCTGATTACCCGATATTGCTTCGCTCGAACCTTAAACAATGATAATACAATTCAAAGGACCAATCAATTATACATTCACAAAACGATAACTTAAACCAATTGAATCCTTTTTCAAAATACATAGAAAAATAGTAGATCATATTAGTAACTTAAAATCTCTTTGAAAATCAAAACAAATTACTGCATTAGTAAAATCACTTTTCTTTTAGTTTTTTAAATCATGAAAACCTTTTCCAAAAATAATATATCTCTTATAATATTATTGTCACCTCTCAAAAATAATTTCCAAAACTTTTAATTACTCAAAAACTCATCTTTAATTATCTTATAACAACTACCATTTGTAAGTAATTTATACAGTCAGAGTTAAAAATCATTTTCAAATACTACTACGATATTTTTAACTTAATAACTCAAAACATAGAATAATTTGAAAACTCGTTCTAAACACGTCATAAACTTAACATGTAACTAAATATATAATACTTGGTTACACATATTTTATTTGCATAAAAATCAAAACCAAAACTTAAATAACAACTACCCTGCCATCACTAACATAAATAAACTACACTATATTACTCTGACTTGATGCAACATTTTTAAGAAATTGGGACAGCAACTAATATTCATTTAAAAATCATTTTTATTACATAAACAAGTAACCTAGCACATAAACAATATCCCTAATCAGAACTCATGCATTTTTCCAAGTCAAAAATGACTATTTGAGCTAATGCAACTTAATAGAGTTTCTGGACAGCATGCAATATAAGTACAAAAAGTCATTTTGATACATTTATATAACATGAAGAAACACATCACACACTTAAGAAATTTAGTCAAACACTTAGATGATTACTTTTTGGGCTTAAAAGTAGCTGCTGGACAGCAACTCATATAAAAACAAAAATTCATTTTTCTCATATATAAATACACATACCAACCACATAATACATAAGCAATTTAAACATTAAAAATCACATAACCATATTACAAGCACACCTAATTCATATAGAATATAATTCATGTAGTCAAAGCTAAAAATATATTTCTTTTCTAAAGTTGATGCAACTTTAATTACAGATTCTTAAACAGAATAGAAAAATTACTTTTTACACATCAATACATTTAGGAATCTAAATTCCTAACACATAAAGTCACATATTTTATGAAATTAAATAATTTACTAAACCATTAGAACATTCAAGTATACATTCACACAATAACTTCCATAATTCCTTTTGAACTCTATATACTTATACTAAAGATCCTAACATAAAATTTACATGCTAATTTATTTTAAGAAAATTTCTATAGTTGATGCCACTAATTTAAAATTTTGGACAGCATACATTACAAGTCTTAAAAAAAAATCACTTTTCTCACAAATGGTTTATCAAAAAGACATGCCACTTTTCCTTAAACTCCCTTTCAAGTTCTATTATAAAAATATGATTAAGTATAAGTTTAATAAAATATTTTTGCTTGCTGGACAACCACCAAAATTTAGTTGCATCACCTCCAAAAATTGAAACAAACATATTCTAACATCCATATAAAATCATAAACATATCACAAGGTCTAGAAATACAATTTGGCTTACTAAAATAACAATTCCTTATTCATATTAAACTCTGGACAGCAACCTATTATTTTTTTATCCAAGTCATTTTTATTTAAAAAAAAAACACATACTTTTAAAACCACACTTTATACATACACTTATATCATCTAAACAACTCAAACACATTACCAAAAATTCTCATTTGAGGCCTTATAGTGAAATAAAATATTAATTTTCAGAATAATAATAAATTTTCAATTTAATTTATTTTCCAAAAAAATATATAATTTATTTCATCCAAACACAACCATAAACACTCATACTCATCAAATAATCATTTAAACAATTAGAATTCAACCAAAAATTATTCTTTTCTCTTTTAAAATAATTCGGCCATGTCTATTAAAAATAGGATAGTACTATAAATTTATAAACACACCTATATCTTATTCATATGATTTTATACTTTTAAAAATTCACTTTAAACACTCATTAAATTGAAAAATAAGTACTTTTGAGATAAAATACTTTTTTTTTGGACAGCAACTACACTTATAATTTACACCTATCACATAATGATATAATCATATAAACATACATTTTTATTAACTATTTTCAACCATATCAAATATCACTCAATTATTTTTTCTCATATCAAACAACCACAAAACATGAATTATTATTGAAAACAAGGGTTTGACTTGGTTGACTTTTCTCTCTTCTCTCTCCCAGCCCTAGGTTCTCCTGGGACGCTGGTGCAGCCTCCATGGCAAAGAAGAGGGGAAGGCCCCCTAAGTCTCCTTCTTCTCCTTCTTCTTCTGTTTAGCATGATAAAGGCACACATGTTTTTGACTTGTCGCAACTTGATGACAAGGATTTGGCAACTATTGATGACTTGACCTCAAAGCAACTTGAATCTCTAGTGCATGGAATTGACCTGATCCGTGAAAGGCTCAACAAGCAAGGGAAACATGTTATTCAAATAGAACAAATGGGTGACATACAGCAAAATATTGAAAGTACTGAGAATACTCATTGCCATCAACCAGATAAAGAAGTATCAGTGAAGGAACAAGCACCAAAACCTAATGTGTGGGACAGTTTTGATATATCGAAGCTTCGAAACGCTGGAGGCAAACTAAGTTTTCATCAGCCTGTTTTAAAAGATGGGGTGGCTTTGGGTAAAATTGACCCTTCTGACGTGGAAGAAGAGGTTAGATTTTGGCAAAACTCCCTGGTATGCTATGTTATTGGGGCTAACCCTCCTTATCCGGTGCTAAGTGGTTTTATTAAAAAAGTGTGGGGTCAGTATGGTATTGACAAGATACTGTTGAATTCAAATGGCACTCTAGTTGTGAGATTCAACTCTATTGAGGGCAGGAATAATGTTCTCGAAGTGGGGGTGTTTCATTTTGATAAAAAACCCCTAATAATAGCGCCGTGGACAGGTAGACCTGTTACAAAGAGTTTTCTAGACAGAGTTCCCATATGGGTCCAGTTACCTAATTTAAATTTGAAGTTTTGGGGTTCTTCTGCTCTTAGCAAAATCTCTAGTTTGATTGGTACTCCGATTATGGCTGATAAGGTGACGGAGGATAGAAATAGAATCAACTATGCAAGAGTACTTGTGGAAGTGGATCCTACTATCCTTCCTGAGGAGGTTCATTTTGAAGATGACAAAGGTAATATCGTTTCCCAAAAAGTTCAGTATGAATGGAAATCTACCCTGTGCTTGAAATGTTCTTGTTATGGCCATGATGGTAAAATGTGTAGGAAGGGGGTGGCTAACAAAGGAAAGCAGATTTGGGTTGAAAAAAATAAACCTTCTCAAGAGGAAATACAGTATCTGGATGAGGCTCTAAAATTGAAAAGTAACATTGAGAATGGTTCTATCCTAGTGGAGAATGTTGCTAGTGCATATGTGGAGGCAGAAGAGGTGATTAATGCTCTTTCAAAAGAGAAGTCTCTGGAAGTTTCAGATGCAACTAAAGAGGCCCAAGGTGAGGAAGATAAAGAGGGCTGGACCCCTGTAACCACCAGAAGTAAGGCTCAGCAGATGGCTATCATGATAAGAGGGGAGTGTTCTCATCCTCCTCATGGATAGAATCGGAGCATGGAATATTCGAGGTTTGAACCATCCTCGAAAACAAAAACAGGTTCTAGATATGTATAATACTAATAAAATAGGATTGTTTGCTATCCTAGAAAATAAGCTGAGGCATAATAGTTTTCAGCAGATTCAGAATAAAATAGCTAATGGTTGGGGCTCTTTTATAAATTTGGATGTGTGCTCTATTGGTAGAATTTGGGTGATGTGGAGGAAGGATATTTTTGAGGTTCAAATTATAGCCAGGTCTCCTCAGTATGTTCATTTCCATGTTATGTTCAGACAATCCCTAAAGCAATTATTTGTGACCTTTATTTATGCTGATAATGATATGAATGTTAGGAAGGAGTTTTGGCAGGTTCTGGGTGGTGCTCAAAGCATTATAAATATTCCCTGGCTGGTCTTAGGGGATTTTAACACCTGCTTACATCAGAATGAGAAGCTTGGAGGATCCCTAATGGACTCATCCAGTAGCTATGACTTCCATAACTGGGTGGATTTTTGTGGTCTTACTGATATGAGATTCTATGGCTGTTTCTACACATGGTGCAACAAACAGGAGGGGAATGATAGGATTTTGTCCAAACTAGACAGGGCATGTTTCGGTTTTAGAAAGAAATTAGGAGAATAAGCTTTAAAACAATTTTTCCTTGCATGACTATGTGTTGTTGACCTTATGCATGATACATTCGGTCATGTCTAGATTTAAGATCCATGCTTTTATTTTATGAGAATTTGATATATGTCCTATGTTCTTGCATGATTTTTGATTTGTTTCGAGAAAAGTGAATTAAATTGGTTATTTTTCCCAAATTGTAGCTCACGGATTTATGAGGAAAAAGAATAGAATAATTGCATGATTTATGTATGTTTGATGATTGCATGAATCTTGCTTTGATGTATGCATGGTTTCGGTTTGTGCAAGATGATTAGCTTAGAGTTCTTTTCCATGACATAACCTAGAAATAATGCATGTATCTTGCAAAATAATTGAGTAGGAATAAGTTGTGTGAAAGTATTTATGTGCATGCATTCGGATTATGGGTCTATATATATATATATATTTAAATGCTTTCATTATTAAAATGAAGTGTTTCCAAAGTTAATTAGGTGCTTGAGGGATTATGTGTGTGCATGTATTCGGTTAGTATGCTTAAGTAAATTGTTTTATGAAGATGAAATGGTTTTGAATTTGTTATGTGATCTAATGTTTGATTTGTGAAATATTTGCTTAAGAATGAAGGTTAGTTTGGAATAAAATTGAATTTGTTATGTGATTAAAATGTGTTGTAACCGTATGTATGCTTAGTTGTGCATTTGATTTGATTTAATTTATTTAAGTTTGTGAGATTGAGTTTGTGACTTGTTTTCTAATAAGAACTTGAGTTTTTAAAGAATTAACTTGAAATAAAGAGTTTTACGATGTTTTCAGGTTTTGTAGAATTGACTTTTGTAAAACGTTTCTTTGCTGTCCAAGATGTTTTAAAATTATTTTCTTGATTTCTAAATTGGGTTGTGAGACTCAAAATTTGGTTTTTATAAAGTAATTGATTTTGGAAAAAAAAAACCCGGATCAAAAACCGGTGAATTTTCAGTGTTTTTGGAACATGGTTAAGGTGCTGTCCCAGACGGACCAGCCACCTAACCGAATGGTTTAAATTGTTTTAAATGATGTTTTCAAAGTGGTTTTAAATTATTTAAGAGTTAAGAAAAGTTTGAGTGATTTTGAGAAAAAGAGTTTTAATTAAACCGAGGAATGTTACAGACGAGAGATTAAGGCAGTAGCAGCAACCAAGCTCGGAGAACGATTGTGCACATTTAATCGCTGGACTTCAGGTGAGAGAGTAGCTTTCCTAAGACACCGTGGTAGTAGGTGTTGTATTAAGACGTTCCGTATCAGCTCAAAGATCGGAACTAAGTGGTTCTGCGTCAGTAGTATAATGGCAATTGTGTGCTTTGTGTGGCCACTCATACGAATAGGACAAAGACCACATTGTTGTGTGTGATGTGTGATGATGTGTTTTTTATGTGTATTTGTTTATGAATGTTGATGTTGAAATGTTAATATGAAACAATTTAGAAAGATAAAAGAAATTTTTAAAGTAAAAGACACCAAGAGAAGAAATAAACCCGGTTTGGCCTAAGCCCTTGCAGAACAAGGCCGCCTTACCTTGATAAGACATTGAGAATGGGAATGATGATAAAAGGATTGGACTGATGATTGTGAATAGTAATGTGATAAGAGATAGTATGATGAGATTGAAGTGGTGCAACGACGTGTGTGAACGAGCCAGAGCTGAGGAAAGTGATATGGATTGTGGAATGAGAGGTGAACTGAATAGAGCTGAGCTCCTCCGTTTTTGGTTTTAGTCTGGGAGCTAGTGTTGAGCTGGGCTTGCTCCTCCACTAGCACCCAGCACAAAAGTATTTGAAAAAGAGTTTTGGGAAAAGAGAATTTTCGAAAAAGATTTATGAAAAGAAATTTTTAAGTGGTGAAAATGATTTTGAAAAGGGTTTTATGAAAATGAGATTTTGAAAATGAGCTTTCAAAAGAGAAATTTTGAAATGGGATTCCCAATGTGAGATTTTTGAAAAGGTTTTATAATTTGGAAGGGACTCCCAAAATGAGAAAAAGTTTTCCAAAATAGATTTTCTGAAAGGGGTTGTGAAAGGAAGTTTTGAAAAAGAATTTGAAAGGAGACTTTTGAAATGAGTTTGAAAGGAGATTTTGGGAGGGAAGTAAGAAAGGAAATTTTTACAAAAGAATTGATGAACTAAAGTTTTGAAAGAGTTTCTATGAAGTTGTGGAAGGGGATTTGTGAAGTGAGATGTTGGAAGTGTTTTGATGTCGTGATGAGAGTTAAGTTGTGATTGTGATCTCGCTCTGTGCTAAGTTGTGAAAGAAAAGCGATGCAAAGTTAGCGGTCAGGACTCATTGAAGGGTTGCACGAAGGGTGAGCTGACCATTAGGATTAAATAAGATAAAAGCTTTTAAAAGACATTAACAGCGAACGCGATGAGTCATGAGAATTAACCCGAATTAGTGGAGAGGAAGGAACGATAAGTATCTGCGGATACTTAGGACGAGATTGCATTAGGGGAGGACGATGACGGTGAAACATCAAGAAGTCTAGAGTACCATTCTAGGCAGAACAACTCCACAAGTGGCGCACTAACGTGGTGGGGACTGGGTCCAATGTCGTGGCAAGTTCTGCGTGCACACTAAAATTGTACTGTCGCCCCCTAGATCGCAAATCGAGAACAGTGAGAGGAACTGGAGTGGGGCATTTCTTTGCCACTGCGAGGCAGTGTGCCATGTTTATGATTATGTTTGAGGCTGAGCCTCCTGGTCTGGGACCACTTGTGTTGACAGCTGTCGTGCCCGCACGGTAAAGGTTCTGTACTCCTGTTTGCTTCCGACTAGGTGGATGGATGACCGAGGAGATGTAGACTTGAGATTTGAGTGCTAACTACGAACGAACGCACACCTCGATGATTCTTAAATCTCCCCTTAATCATCGGTGGTTCTAATTCAATAAGACTTGATGAATAAAAGAGTAATAATTAAGACAAGAACAGTGTGTGAATGGTTGGTTATGGATAAGTGAATGATCAAGTATGGAATTGAGAAGGCAAAAAGAAAGTCGTTATATAAAGAATGATGATAAGATAATAAAGAGTTAAGATGATAATGGAATGTGCTAGGAATTTAATTGCGTGCTTGCTGTGTGTACATTGCATGTATTGTGTGTGTGTGGTCTTGGTATTGCGCCTGCGGTAAATCCACAACGTCGACGACTTGTCGTTCGGTTCGCTAACTCTCTCCTGCCCATTGGCATATCGGTATTTCCGGTGCTCCAACGCGCAGATGCATTATCGTATGGAGATCTCAACCTGGATGCGACATGGATGCGGCTGGAAGCGTACCCCTGCTGGTTGGGTATGGATTGGTGACTCGCAGATCGTGATTCCAGATCCAGAACACCGACTTTGCAGAGCAAATCTAGGACCGCTGTTGGGACAAGTTTTTGTCCGCGGAGACACCGACTATGAGGAGAACTGCGCTGCGAAACTCTGAAGACTTCTTCTGCTCCAGTTAGGATGCAGTGGATGCCAAAGTATAGTGGGCCAGCAGCAACAACAATGGCATCTTCTTCTGGTGTCAAGCAAGAGCCAAGGAGGATCGGGATCTTCACCCGATAGTGTTCATTAGGAAGAATCGTAGGTAGGGAAATGAGTCAAGTGTTGTAAGTGTGAGCCAAGGATTGACAAATGTAAAGTACCACTTCCGTGAGTATGCTGTACTTTTATCTTGAAAGCTGGCCAAACTTTGTGAAACCGTTTTGGGAAAGATGTGGAGGTAGGTTTTACGTAACGACCCGGTTTTCGAGGAAGGACGTGAAACATGCACCCACATCGTTTAAAAAAAATGGCCTCATTTTTGGGCAACTTTTTAAACGAATGATACTTGTTTTCGGGAGGTGAAAATCGGGGCGTTACAGAGTAACCCTTTAGGAGTAGGAAATCCATACTCCACGGCCGAGAATTGCAACCATTGCTCTGATACCATAATGTAACATCCTACCTTTTAATACCTTAATTCATTGGTTTTTAATATTGATTTCATAGGAAAATACTTGGGGTTTTATAAAAAATTTGGCGGAGTTTACTTTAAAGTGTGGACTTTCCCCAAGTTAAGTTTGTACCTGTCAGTCCAGAACGGTTTCTTTAAACAAAATTATAATTACAATGTAGTGGTTGTGACACACTATTGAATTCATTTAGAAGAGAATATTTGTATATCCTTCACAACCACTATTCATTCGATAAATTTAAAAATTCTTATTAAGTCCTTTACAATTACAAAACAAATGTATTCTTAACTTGTAATAAATGATTCAGAATTCAATACAATTTTAGTTAATGAAAACGTTTTACATTATAGAATCCTAGAATGATTGCAATAATAAAAATGAGACCAAGGAGGTCACAATAATAATATACTCTCTTAAAGTGAGAGTATACCTTCTCGGCGCGGAAGCTATGAACGTCTTTCTCCGATGCTACCTAAAATGGTCAACTTAAGGGGTGAGTAATTTGAATGATAATTAAGGAAAACACTTAAAATGGCGGTAATAGGACATAATTAGATATACCCAAACACATATCACCACCTTCATATTATCCTATTCAACAATAACAATCCTATATCTTATCACATAACCAATTCACACTATTCACACTTCCTTAAACAATAACAATAACAATAACAATACTTTACGATGCTTTTATGCTCAAACGTATGATCAATGCATGTAACTTTATACCATTATAGTTTAATTCCATAATCCAATGTAACACTGTAGCAATTAACTGTATTCACTTTAACAGTTTAACAATTCATTGGATTCAGTGAATTAAACCCATTTGTATAACAATGAATGCACTTCTCCAATTCCAATAACAATAACAATAAAAATTTCCTCACAACACTACACCCTCCACTCTGGGGAAAACCGACCAGGAGTAAGCATTTCCCAACCCCTGTTTGGATGCTTCACATCCTCTTAGGAATGTCGCTCATCCGCATGCACAATACGTAACACTCCTCAAGGGTAGTGTACTACGTACAATTTGGTTTGATTCGCCCAAATTGGCTCTAGCAGAAATCACCCTCACTGGCCACGAAAAGCCAAAGTAACTGACAGAATTATTATGGTTGCATAAAACCAATCCCCGACACGGGTTGCGAACCCGGCCCTTTGGAAGATCAAAGTTTTCCATAACAATCCTCGGCGATTGTTTTAATAGCACAATCTAGTTACTTTTGCCTTCACGAATAGAAACGTAAGTTTTCCCCGTTACACCTAAGGTCCACCTTACTCCTTTAATGCACGTGTTTCTAGTTCCTTTTATGAAGCTTTTGTTAATCAAACCTTTAATACTTTATATCCAATTGGTGGGGTTTTCTAACTTAAGAGTTATGGCCATACTATTTATATATATATATGTATATAATAACAATCACACATGAAAGCAATAACAACCATGGCCATATCATTCAGTCCATCAATTAAGTCTATAACAATTATAACAATCCATTACTAACATAATCCCTAAGTTCATCACATATACTTTTATGTTCAATCATAGCAAGATCAACATACAAATCAGACATACACATATAAAAATACATCGAATTATAACTCTATTACTATCATTAAATCCTTTCCTTAATTAAAACCAAAGTACTCCCCCTTACCTTTAAGAGTGAGAAAGAGAGAGATTGGGGTTTTCCTTACAACACATCCACCAAGCTCCAATTAAGCTCCTGGGCCTCCTATTCCATGACCTCATACCCGATCTATGCTTCCTTGAAGGATTGGAAGACTCGATTTGGTGGATTTGGGAGTTAGGGTTTTGGGTTCCCAATTTGGGGCTTTTCATGAATTTGAAGGAAACAATGAGATTTGAGAGATGAAACACATAAATATGTGATAGGGAGATGATTTATGATGTTTATTTGATGTTGGTTGGTGTGATTTGTTGTTGGTTTGGAAGATTGGAGCGTGAGGGTAGAGAGAAGAAGAGGGAGATCGAAGAACAAGAGAGAGAGAGTCGAGTAGAGGAGAGAGAAAACTTATGGGAAAAGTGAAGGAAAAGCGTGTTTTTAATCAGATTTGGCAGGAGGTAATCGATTACTTCCTATGAGTAATCGATTACTTCTTCAATGCAACAACCTAGTACAAAATCCTGAGGCCAAATAATTGATTAATCCTTCAAAATAATCGATTACTTCACTGAATCACAAGGTAATCGATTACTTCACCCAAATAATCGATTACTTTGCTGCAACACTTTGTGTGAATTCACCTGAGAGCAAGTAATCGATTAAACCCTTCTAAGTAATCGATTACTTGATGCAAAATACCATTTTGATGGCTTTCTAACCCTATTTCATTTCCTTAGGCTCCTATACTCATCTAGGTTTCGATTACTATCTAAAACCTTACTCAGATACTATATAAGCTCATTCTAAGCTAGTTCTACCTCGAGTCATTTTACTCTTAACTCAATTCTACACTCTAAACACTTAAACACATACTAACTTACGTCTAATCACCATTCTAAACGGACATCGGAAATTGGGGATGTTACAAACTAAGATCTTGTCTAAGTAACAAATGGAAACGAGAAGGAAAGCCGGGCGAGAACAAGAAGTAGAATGTTCAAACATAGGTCTATAAGCGTTAAAGAGTTTGCACTTGAAGTATCATAAGTGGGAGAATGAAACTGAAGGGACGTAAAGACCATAGACGAAATCCTTGTCATGGGATAGCTCTCCATTTACGAAACTGGACGGAATTTCGGGGATGAAATTCTCATAAGTGGGGGAGAATTGTAACATCCCAAATTTTAATTCCTAAAATAATTAGAATAATGATGGAATTAGGAAAATGATAGTTATCTTCAAGAATAATCAAGGTGATGGATTAAGATTATTTTTTTTAGCTATGAAGGAGTTAGGAAGCATTGGCATCAAAAAGGAGGTTAGAAGCGGTGTTTTCAGTGTTATAAACACCCTATATTAGGAAATTCAAAATAAAAGATTTACATCTCTTAACAAAAATTCCACCGTTGGATATCAAGGTTAGTATGTAAGGAAGCTTGCTTTCAAATTTGAGCAAAATCCGACGGGTAACGAAGAAGTTATGGCACTTTCAAGTGCAAATAAATGGTGGATTGAGCTGCTTAATCGATTAAGACCTGATAGCTTGTAAAAATAAAATACACTGGTTAATCGATTAACCAACTGGTTAATCGATTAACACGCATCATAATTGAAAAAAATAAAAGGGAATCAAGCCCCATTTCATCCTAAACTCGATTTTCTTCCCTTCTGGACCCACATTCGCACGACACTGAGGTACAGCCATTGATTTGTAGACTGATATATGCCCTTCGCCGTGGTATCGTAGTAGACGCTGCATCTATTATTTTGGATAGGATGCATCGTTTTGCTAAGAAGGATGCAGGGTATGAGGGCTTTCCTTGGGTGATCACCTGACTGTGTGCTGCAGCCGGTGTTGATTTTCGTGGGGATGTGCGGGATCTTAGGAGGACCCCGAAGATGACCAGGGCTACATGGGATATGTTTATTTGTATATCTATAGAGGTAGCTAGGACCGGTCCACCCCAGTCACAGAGCCAGATCGCAGTTCAGCAGCCTCAGGATGAGGCAGGTCCTTCCAGCCAGCACAGCAGGGGGGAGGTGATGATGGGAAGATCATTGGGATGTTACAGCGTTTGCTTCGGAGGCAGAGCAGAGCAGCTGAGTTTCAACGCAGAGAGATGCGTAGGAACCAGGCTAGAGATTCATTTCTGAGCAGTATCGGAGCAGCGCAGGGTATGCCCTATGATGTACCACCATACACGAATGAGGATCAGAGTTTGCTGGATGCATCTCCTAAGGTGGAGGATGAGGAGTAGTTTAGGGGATTTTGATTTTTATTGATATATTTTGTATCCCTTCCCCTATTCACACTTGTATTGTGGCCATTACAAAAACATGTATTGCTTTCTAGGATTTGTTTTTAGTTTTGATGCATGACTATTTATTTGGACTATTTATTTATGAGCATCTAGTTCTATTCTGTGTGTCATGAGTGAGTTGATATATTTCCCATTAGAGGTGCTATTTTTGGCACTTAGTTCTAACGCTTGCAGGTATTAAGTTTGGGGGAATATCTTTCACGTTTATTAGTGATGAGCATTTTTGTGGATGTAGTAGTAAGTATTCCAAATTTATTTCATGTAATTTTTTTTTATTTTGTAGTTAGGTAGTTTTAGTTTAGTTTGCTTGAGGACAAGCCAACCTTTATGTTTGGGGGAGTGGACAAAATAAAAAAAATTTCAGATCTGAATTTTTCTCCCATTTTTGGTATTGGTTTGTGTCTTAGGTAGAGGTTTTGTAATTATTCTAGACTTAGGATTATTTTTCTAATGATAGGTTTATATACATAGTTTAGGATTAGACTCATTGATTCATGTTATTTATTTGTTGAGCTGTAAATATTTTTGAAATTTGGTTATTTTGACAAAGTTTTTCAGAACTTGAAATTAGTGAACTGACTATAGCTTAGTGAGATTTGAGCATATTTGATGGGGTATGTGAATAATTTGAAATATTTTGATTTGAGACCACTATTTCTTTCATGAGTGTGTTCACTTTAGTTTTGTGTTCTAGAACTTGACCGGTGACCATTTTGAGACTGATAATTGATTACATGCATGAAAATGATTAAGGCATTTAGGATGGTGTTTTTGTAGCCTTCAGAGATTTTTGTTGGATTTGTTTTCCCTTAGTTGCCCATTTTGAGCCTGACATAAAAATGATTTTTCTTTGGTACCCTGCATTAATTGTTTATTTTTGTGAGTACCTTAGGAATTTTGAATGAGCAATGTAACACTCTCACTTTTATTAGCAATTTTTAGGTTTTATAAAAATCGGAGTTTTGAAATTTCGTTTTAATACTTAAATTTCTTAAAAAGGTTTTACGAAAATCCGACAGAGTTTTCTCTGTTTTCCGGACTTCCCAAAATTTTTCTCCTAAAAACCTGTCAGTCCAGAATTGTTTAAAAACATAAACAACAACAGTTTAATAGTTATAACAAAACCTAATGCCCGGTGGATACAAAGTTCAGGGCGAACAACTATTACATATTTAAATTACAAAATACTGGTCCACTCAAAATATATATATATATGTATATATTCACTCCACGTAGTGGAATGAAGATCCTGCCCGGCCAGCACTGGTGTATGCTCCACTTGCATACCTGAAAAATGTTAACAACACAGGGGAAGCATCACACAGAACTTAAAAAGGAGATTTCTAAGCAGATATATACGACACGCCAAAACTATTCAAGCCTATGCTATGCTACACAATTCATATTCTTCTTTCCTTTTTACCACCTGATTGTTTCCCAATTCTTATCCTTTCTAAATGTTTTCTTTTAGATAATCCTTAATCTCTATTTATCCATGTTACTCATTACTTTCGTTATTTTCCTTTTTATTCTCATTTGTATTTCCATTTTAAACTTCCTTTTATGTTATTTTCATTACTCTTTTTCCTTTCCATTTTCCTTTATTACTTTTGCTCTTTCCTTTTTCACGTTTACTATCTGGCCACAGGGTCAATACAACCACCTGCGCCGTTTACCAATCATAATAGGTCACAGGGTCAATACAACCACCTGCGCCGTTTACCAATCATAATAGGCCACAGGGTCAATACAACCACCTGCGCCGTTTACCAATCATAATAGGCCACAGGGTCAATACAACCACCTGCGCCGTTTACCAATCATAATAGGCCACAGGGTCAATACAACCACCTGTGCCGTTTACCAATCATAATAGGCCACAGGGTCAATACAACCACCTGCGCCGTTTACCAATCATAATAGGCCACAGGGTCAATACAACCACCTGCGCCGTTTACCAATTATAATAGGCCACAGGGTCAATACAACCACCTGCGCCGTTTACCAATCATAATAGGCCACAGGGTCAATACAACCACCTGTGACATTTATCATTTTCTTTATTTCTCATCATTAACTCGTCTTATCCTTTTCTCTTTACATTTAGTCCCTTAATTCTCTTTAATTCTTTTAATTCATTAATCCATCTTTAATCCCTATTATGTGTTTACTCCCCTTGTCCCTTTTCCTTATTTTTGTTTATTCTAAATACATTCAACTCACTAATAATTCTCGTTCCCAATTAACTTTGCTTGATTTAGCCCTATACATTATATTTCAATTCTCGCCACTCACCCTTAATAAATTTCATTTCCCTTTCTTTTCTTTTTCTTATTCTCTTCCTTTGTTTATTTTTTTTCTACATCACTCATATTTAATAATTCCTAGCTCATGCATTTAGAACCAAATATATTATATCTTTTTCCGTTAACCCTCTCTTTCTTATTTTCCGTTTATTTCTTTCCTCTAATGGTTAATTACTCATTCACTCCATTTATTTCTATTAACCTTATTTCATCCTAATTTAATTCTCAACTCATTTCTACACTTTCTTTATTTAGTTCCGGCTCTCCCTAATCAATCTCTAATTTCTTCCCTTTCTTACTTACGCTACTCACTCATTATTATAATTCCGCTCATTTCGTTGCTAATTGTTTCAACTCTTCTTTAACTAAATTTTCTTTCCTAATTATCTTCCTTCATTATTAGCGGGCTACTCTAAGGTTCATTCACAATTAACATTTCCCCCGGTCCTAGCGATAGATATAACTACCCAGAAATACACCCCTTAAGGACTGGTAATAAAACCCCTTACCTCAATCGATGACAGTGAGAGGGGTAACCTTAGCCTGATGCTTTACTCCCCGGCTTACGCTCTAGCTCGGCTCCAATTCGATCCTAAGCTTCCACGACCTTTGATTCCAAGCACGGCGGGGACAATCGATCCCGATCGCGGTGACGGTGTTGCACCTCGTTGTTTGCGAACGATCACGGCCGGATCGAGGCCCAAGCTTAAAGCCTCGGAGTACCCAACACAAGCCCGATGCGAATCACGATCGGTGTCGGCGTCGGTGAGATCCGGTGAGGAGAGAGAAAACCCTAGAGGAGAGAGAAACACAAAGGGAGGAGGAAGAGAGTAAGGGAACTCAATCAATAGGGAAAGGGAGAGGAAGAAGAGTTCTTGATGGTGGTGGTGGTGGGTGGTTCGTGGTGGTGGCCGGAAAGGAAGGAGGTGGATGGTGGAGGAAGGAAAGAGAGAAGGAGACTAAGAGGGAGGAGAGAGAGAGACGCTCATGGTGGTGGTGGCCTTGGTGGTGGCGGCTGGTGGTGGTGGCTGGTATTGCTGGAGGTGCTGGGGTTAAGTTTGGGTGGAGGAGGGAGAAGTGGTGCGGAGAAATGGAGAGAGGAGGGTCTGGTGCGCCCAATTTATGGGCCTGGTGGGTGAAAAACGCACCCGCGCGCCTGGGCGCGGAAAGCGTGCGCCTGCGCGCGCGCTGCGCATCTGATGCGCGTGCTGGTGATTCGGTCGCATGCCTGGGCGCTGGCGTGGGGCGCCTGGGCGCAAGGATACGCACCAGACTGGTGCTGGTGCCTGGCTGGTGCGCATTTCTGGTGGGATGATGGGGCTGGCGCGCGTTTCTGGTGCACCAGAAGGCTGGCTCGTGCAGATGGCGCGCCTGGGCGAATAATTGGTGCGCCTGGGCGGGTTTTTCACGGGTTTGGTGCACCTGATGCACACTGGTGCGCCTAGGCGTGCACCGGTGCGCCTGGGCGTGCACCAGTGGTTCCTGACTTCGATTCGTCATAACTTTTTCGTTAACCGTCGGATCGGGTCCAAATTTTTAGGCAAGCTTCTTCACCCCATAAAATTTATATCCAACGGTGGAATTTATTTTCTTAGCATCCTATAATAAATTTCTAATTTTCTCTTTTCGGTCGATTTCTGGCATCGAAAACGCCGATTTAACTCCCGATCTCGCTTATATGACTTTGCCCAAAGCCATAAATGCCTTCTATACAACTCCTAGGTCCTATATTCACCACTCACATATCTAGAAAAATTCATTAAGTCACTTTTCCAATTTTTCTAAGGTTTTTAATAATTATTTCATTTAAATCAAAGTTTAGGATGTTACAATTCTCCCCCACTTATTAGAATTTCGTCCCCGAAATTCCGTTCAATTCCTTCAAATGGAGAACCATCCCATGGGTAAGCTTTTTATCACGGTTTTCACTTCCCTTCGATTTTTACTTTCCGCTCCGTATGCGGTTAGAGTCATGCTTATTCCAACGTCTGTCTTCTAGCACCACATACCAACTCCATCAGGATCATCAATTTTCTTATTATTAAAGTTCCATCTCCCATTCCTTGGATTGAAATCCTCCCCCACTTAGCAGCGACATAATTGATTATATCCATGCTGGAGGGTTATGCTTATCCGTTGCTCAGAATAGAGTACACCGGTTCCCGACCGGTATCCAAGGCTAAAAAGAGGACACGTGGGTGACAATCTATCAGTAGGCATAGAACTATGCCGGGTTTCTATGACTTGGCGAATTCTCGCCAATGCATCTGAGATGCTTGGAACTTGAAGAGAGTGAAGATGAAAGGAAGAAACATGAAGCACTCAAGAGCGAGTCTCATGGTTTTTGCAAGATGACCCAGGATGTACTGGGTACGTGTCAAGCAAGAAGACAATGGAGATTATTCCCCAAAGTGTGCATTTTCAGCAGAGAGTCGCCGAAGGATGCGTTCCTACGGATCTGCGGTTAATTGATTGGTCTCGGTCAAAGTCTAGCTGTTGCTTCTCGATTCGGTGTCGTTTTGGGAAGGTCTTGTTTTATTCTTTAGTTTAACCCTCATTCGGTTCTCTTCGAAGTGTTTGGCAGTATCTGTTTAGTAGTCCTATGGCTTACGGTATGCTTATGAGTTATTGTCGCTCGGATAGGATTCGAATCGAGTCGTCAAGTCTCCCCCACTTATTATCAACATACTTGAGTAAGTCGAAGGCAGGGAGGAAACTGGGTCGATTCCAAGAATCAATTAGCTAAGTTCTCACAAGTTGGAGAGGTGGTTCGATTACTGAGTTGAACGTTCTCGGTGGAAATACCGAATAAGAGTGTCTTAAATGAGATTGATTTGCGAATTACTGTTTACAAGTCTTAGGAAAGATCCTATAGGATTAGAGTTCAATCGGACGTTCGACGGAGATGGAATTTCTAAATGGTTCGTTTGGATCTCCATTAGATGATTGCAATAATATAACATGTCGATAAACGCGAAGACCGAGGTGGTCAGTCCCAATCTCACATTTATCAACTGTACATCACTGTGTTATTGAATGATAGCTTTATCTTTTAACAGGTGCAAGAGAAAGGACGACCAATCCTGACCTCACACTCTATCAGAGGATGACACTATCATAACCGAGTTCGGTGGAATTTCTAACTAGGTTTTAACACTTATCGACTCCTTCTAGATTACACTACCCACACTTACTCTAGGAAAAGACACTAAAGTAACTAGTTGATGCAGCATTAATATAAAAAGTACCTTGGATAAGTTCATTCCTCGTTCTACGTGTCCATAGGACAGTTTGTAGCACGGTGTCCGGGTTGCCCGCATTGGAAACAGAGACCTTCCTTTCTACGCTGCTCCAACATCCGACACATACGAGTATGGGATCCTCCACAATGTGGACATGGTGGCCTGGTCCTTGGAGCGGTCGCACTCTGACCCGCATTCTCTGGCACTACTGCTCTGGTGCGGTTAACAGCATACGAACCTGATCCTTGAGCCAGTCCCTTAACCTTGTTGAGACCTACTTCATTCGGTATATTCTTGCCCCTTTTCTCTGCTTTATGTCGATTCAAACTCTTCTCATAAGTACTAGCCATATTCACCAGCTGAGAAAGGTTAGCTATATCCTGATGCACAAAGACAGTCTGAATCCTGGCATTGAGACCTGCTTCAAATTTAATACACTTGGTGCGTTCATCTGCATCCCGATAACTGCCAGAATAGCGAATCAGATCTTCAAATTGTGCCGCATATTCACCGACACTCATACTTCCTTGCTCCAGATGCAGAAAAGCGATCTCCTTTTCCCTACGAACATCCTCAGGAAAATACTTCCCCAGGAAGTGAGCCTTGAACAGGTCAAAAGTGATATCCTGATTAGCTGCCTCCAATTCTCTTCGCACACGTTCCCACCAATACTCTGCTTCGTCAGTCAACATATACTGCGCTAACAACACAGTTTGTTCAGCAGGTGGCGCTATGGTGCGAAGGATCTTCTCAATTTCCTTGAGCCATCGCTGAGCTCCATCAGGATTATACCCTCCTTCAACCTAGGCGGTTTGCATTTCCTAAATCGAGCCATCCAGTCAATTTCGACTTGGTTCTGTTGCTTTCGGGCCTGATTCTGATTCATTTGAATCAGGTTCTCCAATATAGCGGCCATCCGCTCATTCTCGGCACGTCGTCCAGCAATACTGTTAGGTCATGAAGGGAACAGTCAGTTAAAGACTGAATACTTAATCACTAACCTAATTGTCCTACTCTTAAACTTAGACTCTTACTAAACGAACCTGTTACTCGCTTGGTGAGTAACCATCGGAGATGTGAGTCCACACTCCAATGGCCGAGGAAAAACTGCTCTGATACCAAAATTGTAACACTCTCACTTTTATTAGCAATTTTTAGGTTTTATAAAAATCGGAGTTTTGAAATTTCGTTTTAATACTTAAATTTCTTAAAAAGGTTTTACGAAAATCCGGCAGAGTTTCCTCTGTTTTCCGGACTTCCCAAAATTTTTCTCCTAAAAACCTGTCAGTCCAGAATTGTTTAAAAACATAAACAACAACAGTTTAATAGTTATAACAAAACCTAATGCCCGGTGGATACAAAGTTCAGGGCGAACAACTATTACATATTTAAATTACAAAATACTGGTCCACTCAAAATATATATATATGTATATATTCTCTCCACGTAGTGGAATGAAGATCCTGCCCGGCCAGCACTGGTGTATGCTCCACTTGCGTACCTGAAAAATGTTAACAACACAGGGGAAGCATCACACAAAACTTAAAAAGGAGATTTCTAAGCAGATATATACGACACGCCAAAACTATTCAAGCCTATGCTATGCTACACAATTCATGTTCTTCTTTCCTTTTTACCACCTGATTGTTTCCCAATTCTTATCCTTTCTAAATGTTTTCTTTTAGATAATCCTTAATCTCTATTTATCCATGTTACTCATTACTTTCGTTATTTTCCTTTTTATTCTCATTTGTATTTCCATTTTAAACTTCCTTTTATGTTATTCTCATTACTCTTTTTCCTTTCCATTTTCCTTTATTACTTTTGCTCTTTCCTTTTTCACATTTACTATCTGGCCACAGGGTCAATACAACCACCTGCGCCGTTTACCAATCATAATAGGCCACAGGGTCAATACAACCACCTGCGCCGTTTACCAATCATAATAGGCCACAGGGTCAATACAACCACCTGCGCCGTTTACCAATCATAATAGGCCATAGGGTCAATACAACCACCTGCGCCGTTTACCAATCATAATAGGCCACAGGGTCAATACAACCACCTGCGCCGTTTACCAATCATAATAGGCCACAGGGTCAATACAACCACTTGTGACATTTATCATTTTCTTTATTTCTCATCATTAACTCGTCTTATCCTTTTCTCTTTACATTTAGTCCCTTAATTCTCTTTAATTCTTTTAATTCATTAATCCATCTTTAATCCCTATTATGTGTTTACTCCCCTTGTCCCTTTTCCTTATTTTTGTTTATTCTAAATACATTCAACTCACTAATAATTCTCGTTCCCAATTAACTTTGCTTGATTTAGCCCTATACATTATATTTCAATTCTCGCCACTCACCCTTAATAAATTTCATTTCCCTTTCTTTTCTTTTTCTTATTCTCTTCCTTTGTTTATTTTTTTTCTACATCACTCATATTTAATAATTCCTAGCTCATGCATTTAGAACCAAATATATTATATCTTTTTCCGTTAACCCTCTCTTTCTTATTTTCCGTTTATTTCTTTCCTCTAATGGTTAATTACTCATTCACTCCATTTATTTCTATTAACCTTATTTCATCCTAATTTAATTCTCAACTCATTTCTACACTTTCTTTATTTAGTTCCGGCTCTCCCTAATCAATATCTAATTTCTTCCCTTTCTTACTTACGCTACTCACTCATTATTATAATTCCGCTCATTTCGTTGCTAATTGTTTCAACTCTTCTTTAACTAAATTTTCTTTCCTAATTATCTTCCTTCATTATTAGCGGGCTACTCTAAGGTTCATTCACAATTAACATTTCCCCCGGTCCTAGCGATAGATATAACTACCCAGAAATACACCCCTTAAGGACTGGTAATAAAACCCCTTACCTCAATCGATGACAGTGAGAGGGGTAACCTTAGCCTGATGCTTTACTCCCCGGCTTACGCTCTAGCTCGGCTCCAATTCGATCCTAAGCTTCCACGACCTTTGATTCCAAGCACGGCGGGGACAATCGATCCCGATCACGGTGACGGTGTTGCACCTCGTTGTTTGCGAACGATCGCGGCCGGATCGAGGCCCAAGCTTAAAGCCTCGGAGTACCCAACACAAGCCCGGTGCGAATCACGATTGGTGTCGGCGTCGGTGAGATCCGGTGAGGAGAGAGAAAACCCTAGAGGAGAGAGAAACACAAAGGGAGGAGGAAGAGAGTAAGGGAACTCAATCATAGGGAAAGCGAGAGGAAGAAGAGCTCTTGATGGTGGTGGTGGTGGGTGGTTCGTGGTGGTGGCCGGAAAGGAAGGAGGTTGATGGTGGAGGAAGGAAAGAGAGAAGGAGACTAAGAGGGAGGAGAGAGAGAGAGATGCTCATGGTGGTGGTGGCCTTGGTGGTGGCGGCTGGTGGTGGTGGCTGGTGTTGCTGGAGGTGTTGGGGTTAAGTTTGGATGGAGGAGGGAGAAGTGGTGCGGAGAAATGGAGAGAGGAGGGTCTGGTGCGCCCAATTTATGGGCCTGGTGCGTGAAAAACGCACCCGCAAGCCTGGGCGCGGAAAGCGTGCGCCTGCGCGCGCGCTGCGCATCTGATGCGCGTGCTGGTGATTCGGTCGCACGCCTGGGCGCCGGCGTGGGGCGCCTGGGCGCAAGGATACGTACCAGACTGGTGCTGGTGCCTGGCTGGTGCGCATTTCTGGTGGGATGATGGGGCTGGCGCGCGTTTCTGGTGCACCAGAAGGCTGGCTCGTGCAGATGGCGCGCCTGGGCGAATAATTGGTGCGCCTGGGCGGGTTTTTCACGGGTTTGGTGAACCTGATGCACACCGGTGCGCCTGGGCGTGCACCGGTGGTTCTTGACTTCGATTCGTCATAACTTTTTCGTTAACCGTCGGATCGGGTCCAAATTTTTAGGCAAGCTTCTTCACCCCATAAACTTCATATCCAACGGTGGAATATATTTTCTTAGCATCCTATAATAAATTTCTAATTTTCTCTTTTCGGTCGATTTCTAGCATCGAAAACGCCGATTTAACTCCCGATCTCGCTTATATGACTTTGCCCAAAGCCATAAATGCCTTCTATACAACTCCTAGGTCCTATATTCACCACTCACATATCTAGAAAAATTCATTAAGTCACTTTTCCAATTTTTATAAGGTTTTTAATAATTATTTCATTTAAATCAAAGTTTAGGATGTTACATTATTTCATATCTAGAGGGAAATTTGTTTTGAATTCTAGCCCTTAGTTTCATCTTTCTTTCTTGTATCCCACCTTGACACTTTTAGCCATGGCCTCAATACAACCAAAATAAAGACCTTTTGATTTGTGCATGTTTTTAATAATTTCAGTGGAGATTTGGGTCTATGGTCAAGCTTATGGTAACATTTAACTATTGAATGAACTTGAGTGAATTGCTAATACCTTTGATACACATGAGAGATATACACTGAGAGGTTGAGAGTGTTCACTAGTTCTGAGTTCTAATTGATTTTGTTTCTTTAACCAGGTTTTGATATGTGAATAGCTTGTGTAAATGTGTGGCTGTGTTGATGAGTCGAAGTCTTAGATTAAGTATTGTACATTTTGATTTAGAAGGTAGTCCTGTTTTTGTGAATTTTTATTTTACTTTTGCCTGGGACATGCAAAATGCTATGTTTGGGGGTGTGATAAAGGTCTGATGTTTTAAGGCTTAATTTCACTTCCTTTTGCTTGGGTTTTAGCTTGTTTCTCTTGTAAATATAGGTATTTTGTATTAGTTTTAGGAATTTTTAGTTTATTAGAATCCTTTGAACGTTTTGATCCGTTTGGGTATGTTTCAGGTGTTTTGGAGCTTTAATTGGAGAAAATATTATTGGAGATGAAAAGAGCATAAGAAGACCTTGAAAATGGCACAAGAACGGAGAGAAACAGAGTCGAAAATTCCTCAGCACGCCCAGCCACAGGATCTGCGCGCCCAGGCGCGCTTGCTACATTAATTTGTGGGTTATCAGATACAGCGCGCCCAGGTGTGCTGGTCTGCATGCCCAGGCGCGCTAAGTGCGAGAAAGCCCAATTGGGCCAATTTCTGATCAGTTTTGAAGGATTTTGATAAGATAGACTTTTATCTATTTATTTGAGGATTAATATTAGTTTTTCAAAGAGTTTTTGAGAGTTAGCATTAGATGAATAATAATTAGGATTCAATAGATTAGAGTAGAAAGGAGAATTACACACTCTTGGGAGCATTCGAAGGAGGGATCCGGAGAAGATTGAAGATTCAAAGCCCCATGTAACACCCCTAATTTTCTTCTCCAAAATAACCAAGAAATTAATTACAACAATTATTTTATAATTGATTTATATTAGTTTTGAAGGTTTTAGTTTTTGTACATTATGTGTTTTTATATATAAAAATATGAGATATATTTTTATATGGTTATTTTGTACAAAAATGTGAATATTGTAATTTAGTCCTTGGGTTGGGACCTAATTGCAATATTAAAAAGGTTTTTGAAGAATGAGTAATTAAATTATTAATTTTTGAATTTTATCAGTATGTAACCGGTTAGAAAGGCTTTGTAACCGGTTACACGATGAACTCAGAAATTGGGAGTAGTGCGTTTGATGAGTAATCAAGCCAAAACCCAGAAATTTGCCACGAATTCATCCTTCTCTTGGTGGGTTAGGACGTGTCAACATGCATGGCTTTCTAATCTTGCTATATAAGGCCATTAATCAGATCAAAGTTGGGTTTTTGGTGAGTGTGTTGGTATCAATCTTTGTTTTAGGGTTCTTGCTGTGTTTCGTTCGATTCTCCTTCCTTGATAAGAGTTAGATTTCGAGTGATATACCGTTACAAAGCTTGAATCAAGGGCTTTGTATTGATGTAAGGTTTGAGAGTTGAGAGTTCCTGAGCTAGGAGAAATCGATTCACAAAGTTGGAGGTTCAAAACTGTCACAGTTCTGTATTGGGTTTCTGGAACTGACTTTTGTAACACCCCGCAAATTCCTCGTATTAATTTAAAATACTAAATGAAAATTATTTTGAGAAAAGTGTTTTGGAAGAGTAGGTCCTTAAATAAATTTCTTAATTTACGTTTTCAAAGTGGTAAATGGTTTTAAAGAAATGATTTTCGTGAAATAATGTTATGGTTTTTGGAAATGATTATGTGTTTAAAATTCTTTTAGTAAGATGGTGAATTTTTCTACAAGAAACTATTTGATGAAAAAGGTGTTTTGATTTCTAATAATATGTGCTTGGTGTTTTGGTGTCCTCGATTTGCTTCTTCATCTCTGCCATTTCTGGTGGTGCCATTCTATAAGGAGCAATAGAGATGGGACCAGCTCCAGGGACTAAGTCGATCCCAAACTCTATCTCTCGCTTCGGAAGTAATCCGGGTACCTCTTCAGGAAATACTTCCGGAAATTCCCTCACCACTGGAATCTCTTCGATCGGCATCGACTCTTCTTCCCCAGAAGCCGAGAATAAACACATATAGCCCTCCGGTTCAAGGGTCCTATATTGAATCGTCTTTTCCTCACAATTGATGATCACTTGGTTCTTCATCAACCAATCCATTCCCAAGATCACATCCAATTGTAACTTAGGAAGACAAACCAAATCTGTAACACCCTATGATTAATTACCCTATTATACCCTTATATAAAATAGTGACTTTAAAATTTCCTTTTTAAGCTTATAAAATCATCCGTCAAACGGACGGAGTTTTGTTTGTTTTTCAGACAAATCCAAAATTTAACCTGTTATAAACAATTTTCAAATAGACAACTAATAGCCATCAGGGCTTCAGATTATATTTCTAAATTATATCAAAGCCCCATGGGCTCCAAATATATCAGAGTAATAGCGGAAAATACTAAGTTTGAGTGTCATAACCAAGACATATAACTTTGACAAAATAAAACATCCTAAGCCTCACTTAAAATATGAATAACAAATTTTACATCAAATGAGTGTAAGAGGCTTAAGTTCATAATATCCTCCAAATCCCATAATAACCCTACTCTCCCTGTAAGGGAAAGTACTCCTGCTCGGTCGGGGGCTGTGCCAACTCAATCTCCGTACCTGAAAATGTAAGGGAGTGAGCATTGCACATGAAATAGAAGGCAGTTTCTAACTAGACATAACGACCCGCTAGATCAAGCACAAATAGCAATTAAACATATCTTCACATATTGCATACCATGCACATTTCATAATTTCCATATTCATTGATCATTCCAAATTTCCCTTTTCATTATTCATTTCAACATCCATTCCTTTACTTTATACTCATTTCACATACACATTTTATTTCAGTACATCACCTCAAATCAGAGGCCAATGTACAATTTCATTCAACACATTTTTCACCTCAAGCAGAGGCCCATATTCTTTTCCTTGTTTGAACTATGTGTCCCTCAGGTCAGAGGTCAACACTTCAGTTTCTTAATTCACGGTGTGTCTCTCAGGTCAGAGGTCAACACACCAATACACATTTCATCCGGTGTCCCTCAGGTCAGAGGTCAACACCCAATCACTTTAATTCATATTGTGTCCCTCAGGTCAGAGGTCAACACTTTATTTTATTCTGTGTCCCTCAGGTTAGAGGTCAACACTTTATTTTATTCTGTGTCCCTCAGGTCAGAGGTCAACACTTCATTCACTTTAATTCATATGGCGTCCCTCAGGTCAGAGGTCAACGCACACTTTCATTTTTATTTCACATTACCTCACATCAGAGGCCAAATCATACTTTCACCATCTTACACAAACAACTTGGCACATACAATCACAAATACACTTACACACATTTCCCATTCATTCTTTATCCATACCCATTCCCTATATCAATTATCGAATCTTTCCGTTAATCGTCACCTCAAAGCAGAGGCCAACGCATAAACCACATTGTCAATATTCGGCGCCTCAATTCAGAGGCCAATAATTATTAACTTTCCTGTTCAATTAATTGTAACACATTTAAGTACAACAACACACATTCAACAACTAGTCATTCTTGTAGTTTCCTTACTCTTTTCCTTTCTCAATTATCACAATCATACCAAATAGTGTTCTCTTTTATAGTCCAACATTTAGATTCGCCCTTCATTTTAATTTTGCATATATCATCTTTTACTTTTTATTTCCACATAATCGTTTTACTTCTATTTCCTATATTCACAAGTTCAATTCCTAAGCCATGACCTTTATTCACAATTGATTACTACTTAATATTCTTACTCATTTAGCAATTAGATACAAATATGAACATTCATGACATTTAATCGTTTCCATTCCCTTTCTCCCTATATCAATTCATTTCACAACACGTGCATATAATTGCTACAGTAATTAAGTTATCATTTAATTCACAACTTTACAAATAAAATAAATAATCATGGAAATCATTTATGTCAACTTTATTATCACATTACCCAATTCCTCATGTACTTCAATATAATCATTAACTAAATTTCATTTATCCAATTATTCATTTTCATATTATTGAGTTTCCTTTTCCTAATCTTAACATCCAATCATCATGCACATTTAATCAATTAGGATTTCATATTCAATAACTTAGGGATTTATAATCTAATATTCTCCCCTAACACATAACCCTAACAAGTATTATGTACTAACTAGAACCTACTCCCTAGAACAAGGCAAAGCTCACTATATCCACCCCCTTACCTCGAATACTTAAGGATAAGGAGATTCCAAATGCCCTATGCTTGAGTTTGCCCACCAACAAGATACCCAACCAAAAGATAAGGATGGTACCTAATATAGAGTTATAAAAGAGAGGAAATCATCATGTATGTCATGAATCAAGTCAAGAAACAAAGAAAAATGGTGTCTTCAAAGCCTAGCATTGAAAAACCACCATTTATGGTAGAGAGAGAAAAAAAAAACGAATTTGATAGGGAAAGAGGGGAACCCACACTTAAACACTCACTTAGAGATGATAATAACAAGCCTTGATGATGGAATGAGTGTCACCCCCTTGAGTCTTGATCAATTTGAAGTGAGGAGAGCTTGAGCGCTAGAGGAGAGAGAATACGAATTTTAGAGAGGGAGGGAGAGTTTGTTTGCTAGCTCCTTGCTTGTTCTTGAATGAAAATGGAGGGTGAGTTGTTGTGGTGGTTTGATTTTGGGTGCTTGGTGGGTGGTGGTGATTGGGTGTTCATGGGTGAAGAGGGAGGATGGGAAGAGGATGATGGAAGAAGAAGATGATGAGTGAGTGGTGGGGAGGAAATGAGTGATTTAGAGTGAGTTTGGGGTGGGCAAAATGCCCAAAACGCCCCCCATTCGTGTGCAGAGCGGGCTGATGCGTCAGGGACTCGCCTGGGCGAGCCATTGGTGCGCCTGGGCGAGTTTTTCACTGTCTGATGCTGCATTTTTCTAATTCACTCGCCTGGGCGAGTGCCTCATGCTCCTGGGCGAGAGTTAGTTGACTCCGCATTGACTTCGACATAACTTCTTCGTTAACTGTCGGATCTTGCTCAAATTTTTAGACAAGCTTCTTCACCCCATAAACTTCATATCCAACGGTGGAATTTATTTTCTTAGCATCCTATAATAAATTTCTAATTTTCTCTTTTCGGTTGATTTCTAACATCCAAAACGCCGATTTAACTCCCGATTTCGCTTAGTTAACTCTGCTCGAAGACACAATTGCTTTCTATACAACCTCTAGGACTTATAATCACCACTCACCTACCTACCAAAATTCGTTAAGTCATTATTCCAATTTTCTTAGGTTTTTAATAATAATTTCATCTAAAATAAAGCTTAGGATGTTACAAAATCTACTTTGGATAAACGACCCAGAATTTCTACATCACACCCTAAACAGACTTTAGCGGTGTAGATCGGTATACCCGTAGGGGTGTCTATACTAAGATAGCAGGGTGAATCAGAAACAATAAGATTCAGCCTACTCACACATTCAGGGGAAACAAAAGAATGTGTAGCTCCAGAATCAAACATGATTTTGCAAGGTTGATTATTGAACAGAAAATTACCTTGCACGAGATTCGGGGTTTGGGTTGCTTCACTACCACTTAGAGTAAATACTCGTCCTTGTACCACAGGCTTTCCAGCAGATCCCATTGCATCTCCCTTTGAAGATTCCTTGCATTCACGGGCAAAGTGACCTTGCTTTCCACACTTGAAACATCCTCCTGTGGACCAGCAAAACTGACCATGATGATAACGCTTGCACTTCTCGCAATAAGGAGCATTATCGCGAGGCTTGTTCCGGTTATCCATCACTGCCTTGCCCTTTCCTTTGTTCTTAGAATATGGATCATTATTCCGATGGTCAAACTTCTTCTTCCTCTGGGGTCCATAGTTCTGTCCAACCCCTTTCACTTGACTTCCTATCAGCTCCGCCTTCTTATCATCTTCATACATTCTGCACATGTCCACCAATGCAGGGAAACTCTGAATCCTTTGATAACTGAAGATAGACTTCAGCTCCGGCCTTAGCCCACCTTCAAACTTCACACACTTACTTCTTTCATCAGGGTTATTTAAGTAATAGGGAGAGTACTTCATCAGCTCCTCGAATTTGGCAGCTTACTCTCCTACACTCATATCCCCCTGCTTCAATTGCATGAATTCCACTTCCTTCTTCCTCCGCAAATCTTCTGGAAAGTACTTATTAAGAAACTTCTCCATAAATACTCCCCAGTTGATTGCCCTCCTTTCAAAATTCAGCAATTGGACCGTGTGATCCCACCAGTTTTCAGCTTCCCCATGAAGCATGTAAACTGCATAGGTCACCTTCTGTTCATCAGAACACTCCAGAGTTCGGAAGATCTTATTGATCTCGTACAACCACTTGTTCGCCTCATCAGGTTTATATCCTCCCTCAAACCGTGGCGGATTGCACTTCCTAAACTCCGACAGAGTCTTAGCATCATGATTCGCCATGTTGCCAGCAGATGGGTTACCAGCTCTCCCTTGAGATGATTGATGCCTCTACTGCTGCTGCATGCCTTCTAGTATGGTCGTGATTCGTTCTAACATCTCATTAGTAACATTTCTATTTCGGGTTGCCATAGAAAGACCTGCACTATGGGCTTTGGGTTACTAAAAAGGTCTTTAAAATATAAATACTACCAGGTCCCAAAATAATTTTTTTAAATTAAAATTACCAAAATTCGATTTTCTACCTACTGTACAGTACTTTTTGTAAATGCCAAAATAAAAATTCCATTTTCACATATTCAGATACTATATTTCAATACGATCATTTTCATATAAAGTTTATAATTTTTGGACTTACGGTTTGAAAGGTATGAATTTTTGAAGTCCTAAGATCATTTCCTTCAAAAATGCAATTCATAAGCTTTTGTAAATAAGAAAATACGAAAATATATTTTATTTGAATAGTATTTGTGACGCTCTCTTTTTAACTTGAAAATAATTAATATTTCCAAATTGTTTACTACTTGCTATCAAAATTTAGGACTCGAAAATTTTTCCTTTTAATATTATTACTTGCTCAATCAAAAACCTCTTTTTGAGATAAACCATTTCAGGAAATCGGCATGGTAATATCTTAGATTTGAAAAGACTCTCGAGGAAGCACATCTTAAGTTATAGACAACCTTAGTAGTTATCATTAAAGCATATAATTTGCCTCTCGAGTAAGATTTGAATATATAAAATATAAACCGATCGTCGAATCCCTTGTAAATTGAAATCAGAGTTCGCGGAAGTAAAAATAATACTTTTGGGGCTCTGCTGAGGAAAATAAGCATCATATATATATAGATCATAGCATAAAATAAAACCCCATCAGTACAGAAGGTAGCAAGTAACATCAGTCGAGATAGCAAGAGTTTATAAAAACATATACAACCCATCTGTGTAAAATAAAACCTCACTCTAAGACCTCTCAAAATATATACACTATATCACATGGTCTCAAAATAGAAGTCTCAGAGCAGGTCTTCAGTGTCCTCAGCAGCTACTGAAATCCTCCACCGCTCTATCCCTAGGATCTAGGATCCAAAACACCTATGCTATGAAGGCTCCTATGAACCAGCAGGTCCACCTCTAGCAGAAACAGTCGGCTCAACATGCACCTCCTCCCAAAAATATTTCAAGAACCTTTTCAATATTACTTTTAAGCCCTCATTCAGGGACTGAAATGCAATATTCTTATGTTTTGTATTTATTTGCCATATAAAAATATTTCAACTTATTTTTATATTTAAGGCTAATTAAATACAAAACATAAACTTGGAAAAATTCTATAAATTAATAATAAAACTTTTTATTATTAATTTCCTATTATTCGGGAGACGAAAATTAGGGGTGTTACAGTATTCCAATATAAAACCTCAGAAAAGTATTTAGTTTTCAAAATAAAATACACTTGAGTCAAAGGATCATTTAATGCATTAAAATCACACCTTTTCTCTTAATATTCAAAAATTCGTTCAGTATTGTAGCAGTGATAAAATTTCGAAAGTACCAAAATAAAATTCAAAGCTTTATGTTTTCATAATCTATGTTTTGCGACGTACGGTTTAAAAGATATGGATTTTCTAAGTTAAAACACTATAACTTGAAAAATGCACATTTCTATCAAAACACTAATAAAATTACCTCAAAATTATTTTTATAATATAAAAATATATTTACTTAATTATTTCTATCCCAAAAATATTTTTCTTATAAAAATTTATAATTATATGCATATATATATATATATATATATGTATTAACACCACACATATATAATTATATAACCAAAACCAATTTTTAATAACAAATACAATTAAATTATTCTTAAAATAAATATCACCAAATAAAATAAAAGCAAAAATATAAATATTATAATTTAAATAAATTGGGTAAAATTGCGGGTCTCACAATCCTCCCCAACTGAGAGATTTCTCGTCCCCGAGAAATACAAACAAAAACAAGCAAGGAAATACATAAGGTTATTCAAACATTCTCACGACGCTGCACTTGTCATTTACTTCTTTCGAGGATATATCTTTCCTTCGATGTCTTCGTTGATCACTACTCTTTTACTGGTCAGCCTTTGACGTAACGCCGCGCGAGAGCTGAATTGAGTCATGTTCAAGGGTAGGCAACAAACAATCATTGTGTCTCAAAAATTTTGTTTGACCAGATTAGAAGCATTAAAGGTAAGTGGGTACGAATTGTTCATAAGGGATATTGGTATCTACATAATAAATTTGATAAGAAGAGTTTGTTATTTTTTTTTTAAACTCGGTGTCAATCCAGAAGTAATTTCTTGTATGCATATCAAAACCATAATGACCGGCTGAGTTACTACTTACTTCCACACTACTTGCGTTATACGGGCACTTGCTACCAAGCTCTTCTAATATAGACTCTACTTAACCCTTTGCTCCCCAACTTTGCTCAAACTTATACCATCTATCACACAACCTTATATCAAAGTCCACCCTAAGACTATGATTACCTTCTAACTACTCGACTAATTTCTTTCTTAGCACCACTTAGGGACTGACCCTAAACCAATATTCCCAAAATTCCTAATTTTTAACACAACCGTACCATCACCTTGTCCCTTCAGCCTCCTAAAATTCATGTGCTATGCATACAAGTGTTACTTCCTTCATAACTTTATGTGGTAGGGTTATGTTTTAATCACGAACATTCGAGAAAAGAACTTTGAATTTTACTAAAATTTGGCATTTGGTTGAATAATTTGACGGAATTATGGTTATTAGGCTGGGTATTTTCTGTTAAATAGGAAGCCTTTTTAGTTTGAAGGGTCAATCATCGTCAAAATGCGAAAATCAGGCACAATAACTAGATGAAAGGGTAATTGGGTTTTTACAAGAACTGAGAATGATGTAGGGTAATGCCTTGACTCGAACTCAATTCTTCTCCGACAATCTTCATAATACTGTACCTTTTCCAATAACAGGTTTTTCCTTTGCTTCTCCCGTCGGAAAGTCTCCTACCAACGAGTCACTTTGTCCTGATCCACACTTCGGAAACTCCAAATGTGGAAAAGGCAACTTCAATCCTAGCCTTTGACCTCTTAGGAATTCGGGGTTCGCGTCATTGCTACCATTGTCTTGACTTGCCATACTTGCAAAACGTCCATGCATCTCCATTTATGCACCAACTCTAACCCTTAGTTTACTCTAAGACCAAAATTGTTACAACTCAAACACAAACAAACACAATCAGAGTCACACAAGGAAAGCATATAAGGCTATGCTTAAGGCCACTAAGGACAACCATCGCTCTGATACCACTAAATGTAACACCCCAATTTGGACTTAGAAATTTCACAAAAAATTTGCGCCATTTTTTTTATAACATATATATTGTAACACCATAAATAATTACCCTTAAATACCCATAATAAAATAGTGAATTTAAATTTTTCTGATTAATACCATTTTAACTTATGAAAATCTCTGTCAAAACGGACAGAGTTTGCTTTGTAATATGGACATTTCAAAAATGAGTCCTTTTCCTGTAAACCTGTTAATTTAATAATTCAAGTGAAATCAGAAAGCCATCAGGGCCAAACCATATATTAAAGCATTTATATCAGAGTTTCAGTACGGCGGAAAATTATAAACTAATACAAGTTTTAGCTGTTATTTAAATTCCATAAAATTCTCCAGAATTACTCCCTTCCCACAAGGAGTGGTCCTGACTATACCCCAAAATGATGTTTTTCAGTACATACACCTAATCATCATCATATACAAAAATCCCAAAAGTAGTCAGGACGAGACACACGACTCAACTAATATGACTTACTCTCCCTGTGAGGGAGAGCGAACCTGCTCGGCCGGGGGCTGTGCTAGCTCAATCGCAGTACCTGTGGAAATAGTAAGGAGTGAGCATTACACATAAAATGGGAAAAGCTATTTCCAATATTACATAATAACCGACTAAGTCACACACAATTACCACATAGTTCAATCAATTTCACAACAGCCACATTCATACCAACGTGCATCAATATTCCGATTCCATTATTTTTCCTAAGTTATAGTTCACTTTACCTATCCGACTAATCCACCTATGCTCCTATTTCCGTTTCCTTTTTACCCATCAATTACCTAACTCTTTAATTCGTTTTACATACCCTGTTGTCCTATTATTCCTAGTACACTTCTAATACAATCCCAAATTATCTTGTTATATCCTTCTACCAACCTTCCTATCTTATGTTTCTTGTATTTTTTTCCATTTTCATTCTTCATTCCTTTCTTCCTACCCTTTTCATGTCCTTTATTTTCCAATTCCCATTTACGATGTATGTCACCTCAGGTCAAAGGCCCACATACATCCCCAATTTACAAAGTACGTCACCTCAAGTCAAAGGCCAACATACTCACCCTATACACACATGATAAGTATGTCACCTCAGGTCAAAGGCCCACATACTTACCATATTCACAAAGTATGTCACCTCAGGTCAAAGGACAACATACTCACTCTATACACACATGATAAGTATGTCACCTCAAGTCAAAGGCCCACATACTTACCATATTTACAAAGTATGTCACCTCAGGTCAAAGGCCAACATACTCACCACTTCCAAACAATCATAATAAGCAACAAATATCAATATACAATAGTAAGCACACCATTCCTAATAATCTCATATAAACCATCTAGTAAATAAACACAAATACAATTCACAACACTTAAACACTTAGAGCAGCAAATGAACAGTTCACAATAATTATCAAGAATACACCAAATATATATAACAATTAGAAACAACTCAGATAAGCACCTAAAATATCCTACACATTAGCACTTAACAATTATTCTCAAGTAACACCTATAATAACATATAGTAGCAAGATCATGCATTTAGCTAGTTCAATTTATTTGTTTGCCTAATCAAATTATATTTCCTATTCCCCATCATAGAGTTACACTAAGTTCGTTTCTAATATTACCATTATTTTCTAACTTAGGTTTCCTATTCCTTATACTAACACCTAACTCTTAGCAAGCATTATATACATACTATAAACTATTCCCCAGAGTATGGTAATACTCACTAATACCCACTCCTTACCTCAACACTTAGAGATAAGGCGGTTACACTTGCTTTAAGCTTGAGAGTCTTGCCACCAATTGAGTTATGACCCGAGAGAAAAGTGAGGAACCTAATATAATAGCCATAACAAGAAGAGTTAGCATTTATGTCATAGCCTCTTGCCAAAACTCAAGAAAATGAGAAGCTTCCATGGCCTAGAGTTGAAAACCACCATGGAAGACAAGAGAGAGAAAGGAAAAACGAGTTTGGAGAGAGAAAAGAGGAAATCCATGGCATTAAACACTTACTTGGAGTGAAGAAGTAAGGGATTTGTTGATGGGATGAAGAAACCTCACTTGCTATTCATGGATTTGATGATGGAGAATGGAACCCTAGGGGAGAGAGGAAGGGAGAAACGAATTTGGGAAAGAAAGAGTGTGTGTTTTGCTTTTATTTTTTTCAGCAGCAGCACAATTTAATCGATTAAATTGCAGCTTAATCGATTAAGAGGCGATTAAGCTGCACAATTTTGCAGTATCCAAACTTTGAAAGGCCATAACTTCTTCGTTACCCGTTGGATCTTCCTCAAATTTTAAAGCAAGCTTCCCCACATACTAATATTCACATCCAAAGGTGGAATTTGTGTTTAGAGTTGTAAATCTTTTATTTTGAATTTCCTAATGTTCTATGTTTTTAACCCTAGTTCTACATGTATTTTTGGCTAGATTCTAACTTATATCTCCATTTCTTCTACCCTAAGACCATCCCAACATAGATTATACTTGGAATTAAATTTGGGATGTTACATATATAACATTATCAAAATTCAGTTTAATTATTTTACAAAAAGGTTTTCATAAATACAATTTGATTCATTTGGTTTACAAAAATGTTTTGGTACTTGCGTCATAAAATTCTATTTCTAAAATGAGATGTTACAATTGTGATGTCCTAGACGGTGAGGTCCTCCAAGGGTAGGAGAAGACCTTCAAAGGAGCCTCTATCTAGGGTTGATCTGTGATGTTTTGGTGGGAGTCCTCGAGTGGCTAAGGAAGAGAGCCAGGAAGTAACCCTAATCACTGGTGTGTGAGAGTGACAATTAGGGTTAGAGGACATACTTGAGCCCCATGTAGTACGGAGCTACTTATAGGGGGGCTGGATGACAATTAGGGTTAGCCTGTACTGAGCTATGAGTGGATGAGTTGTCCTTGTGGATAAGATGATGAGCTGTCCTTGTGGATAAGATGGGAAGACGTCATCATGTCCTTGGTGTCGGACTTGGGAAGGTGTCGGACTTGGACGTCGGACCTGAGTTGGAGCACGAGGTCGGCCTGTATCTGGCGTCTGTTCAGCCGTTGAGCTTTGAGCTCGGCCAAGCGTTCAGAAGGCTTCCTGAAGGGTCCTTAGGTCTCGGGCAATGGTTCTGAGGATCTCGGCTAGGCCGAGTCCGCCACATAAGCCCCCCAGCTCGGTCAAGGCTATCTAAGCCTTGTTCCGAGGTCTTGGTTTAGGTCCTTTTCCCAAATCCACCATATAAGAGCCGAGAACACCACATAAGCCCCCCAGCTCGGTAAAGGCTACTGAGCCTTGTTCCGAGGTTTTAGGGAGCTCGGACGATAAATCTGCCAAGAGCTGGATTCAGCTGTCTCTGACGTCTTCTCATTATGACAGAGTGGGTTTGACAGCTGTCTATTCATCAGTACCGAAGTGACGTTTGCTTTTACCAGATCTGACACGTGTCAGAAATCGCGACCTACGAAGCATCACCATCATTGTGACGTTGCTCGAGGTCCATTATTTCAGCTGCTGCGTGCCACGGGTCCCTATTGATATGGCTGCATGCTGGGTTGGGCCTTTTTGGGCCAAGCCCGGATTTCGAAAATGGAGGGAAGATGGTTCCTTTTCTCCTATTTTGACAAAAACCGCTCCTCTTCTTCTTTCTACCAAACAGTTGCTCTTTCACTCACTCACACCAGTCCCATTCTCCCTCTTCCCTTCGAAACTGCACTTTGGAACTGTGCTCCTCTTATCTTCCTTCTCAGCAAAAGGTCAACAGCAAGTTACTCTCTCCCTCCCATTCATTCTTTACGGTCGCTGTAACATCCCGAATTTTAATTCAAATAATATTTAGAATAACGATAAGATTTGGAAGTAAGGATTATTCTAAAAAGGATTTAAAATGATGTATTAGTCGTTCTTTTAATGCCATAAAGGAATCAAGAAGCATTGGCATCAAAAAGGAGGTTGAAAGACGAACAAAAGAGCGTTAGAAGCGATGTTTTTGGTGTTATAAACATCCTATATTAGGAAATTCAAAATAAAAGATTTACAACTTTAAACACAAATTCCACCGTTGGATGTGAAGTAGGATAGGTGAGGAAGCTTGCTTAAAAATTTGAGGAAGATCCAACGGGTAACGAAGAAGTTATGGCCTTCCAAAGTCTGGATACTGCAAAATTGTGCAGCTTAATCGCCTCTTAATCACCTCTTAATCAATTAAGCTGCAATTTAATCGATTATTAATTGATTAAGGGCTGTTGCAGTGGAAAAAATAAAGGCGATCCACACGTTGTTCTTGCCATAATGCACGAATTTTCTCTCTCTAGGGCACAAAACCTCTCATCCCAAATCCATCAAGCCTCAAGGGAACCACTCCAAAACCCTCCATCAAGTCCCTCTTTGTCACTCCAAGTAAGTATGCATGTTCTTGATTTCATTTCTCTCTCTTCCCACTTCTTGGTGAAGCACGAATTTCCCTTGTTTTGTGTCACAATCTCTTCATCGTTCTCATTTCTATGGCTTAGGGAAGAGTATCATCACTCTCTCCATCTTCTTTACTTGGGAGCTCTTTGTTTTGGGAGCGTTCGGAGCTAAAGCTTGGGTTTTTCCACTTTCCCTCTCTTTGGTTAAGGTAAGGGGGTGGATATAGTGAGCATTGGCTTGTTCTAGGAAAGGGTTTGTATTTAGATATAATGGTTGGCTAGGAGTTTATGTGATAGGATAGAAAATTAGAAATCTCAATTTAGGAATTAAGGAAAATGTTAAAAATAGGCTTAATTGGTAATTATGGAACTCTAGGAAGTAAAGAATGAGGTTAGGTTTTAATTGAGGAAAATAAATGGCATGAACCCCTAATTTAGGACTTTGAATCAATAATTCGGACAAGTGAAAAGAAAATGTGGTTGTTGCATGATTATATGAAAAGGTGAAGTTTGTTATTATTTGCACTCTAATTGTTATGTGAAGTGTGAAATGTGCCTATTTGTTTATAATATGATGGTGTTTGTGCTTGGAATGATTTGGTAAACATTAAATGGAATTGGTGGACAAAATAATGATATATATATGGACAACTAATAATGGATAAAGGTGGTGATGTATTGTCGGCCTTCGATTTGGGGGAGACAATACAACGTAAACGGGGCGATGTATGTAGGCCTTCGATTTGGTGGAGACATACATCGTCGGTGGTGTATGTATGTAGGCCTTCGATTTGGTGGAGACATACATACACCCTAAATAAAAAGGAAAAAGGAAAGGACATTGGATAAAATAAGGTAACGATAATGGAAACGCGATGTATGTAGGCCTTCGATTTGGTGGAGACATACATCGTGATTGGTGTATGTATGTAGGCCTTCGATTTGGTGGAGACATACATACACCGAAAATAAAAGGAAATGAATAAGGAAACAGGGAAATAAAATTGAATAAGGTAATGGTAATGGAAACGCGATGTATGTAGGCCTTCGATTTGGTGGAGACATACATCGTGATTGGTGTATGTATGTAGGCCTTCGATTTGGTGGAGACATACATACACCGAAAATAAAAGGAAATGAATAAGGAAACAGGGGAATAAAATTGAATAAGATAATGGTAATGGAAACGCGATGTATGTAGGCCTTCGATTTGGTGGAGACATACATCGTGATTGGTGTATGTATGTAGGCCTTCGATTTGGTGGAGACATATATACACCGTAAAAATAAGGAAAAGGTAAGGGATTAAAAAGGGATTTCTTTGGAAATGGGGAAAATAAATAAAAGGGAACCAAAGGGTGGAAAGGAATTAACTAAAAAGGGAATCGGCACTTATAAAATGATGGAATTGGAAAATATGGTATGTTTGTGATGAACTTGTACTTATGTGGATAATTTGCTAATTGTGTTTGGCCTGGTTAGTTGTTATGTCTATCTAGAAACTGCTATTCTATTTCATGTGCAATGCTCACTCCCTTACTATACTTTACAGGTACAGAGATTGAGATTGCACAGCCCCCGGTCGAGCAGGAGTACTTTCCCTTACAGGGAAAGTAGGGTTATTATGGGATTTAGAATATAATATGGGCCTAAGCCTCTTATGTTATTTTGATGTAAATTTAATATGCATATCTCGAATGAGGCTTAGGATGGTTTTGCTTTGCTAAAGTTATAACTTTTGGTTTCAATACTCAAACTTAGTATTCCCGCTATTACTCTGATATTTTTGGAGCCCATTGGGCCTGGATATGTTTTAGAAATATTATCTGAAGCCCTGCTGGCTATTGGTTGTTTAATTAAAATTGTTTACCACAGGTTGAATTTTTGGATTAGTCCGAAAAACAGACTAAACTCCGTCCGTTTGACGGGTGATTTTATTATATTATAAAGGAATTTTTAAGTACACATTTTTAATACTTGGGAATTAAGGGTAGTAATTATTAGGGTGTTACAGTCGCAAAACTCGAGGTATTCTCTTACCCCTTTTTCCTTTTTGTTTTTACCTTTTCTACTTCTCTGCTCTGGTTTGCTTGGGTGGAATTTAGGATTTTAAAGGCTTTGTTTCTATAGTGAGGGGTGGTTTTTTCTGTTTGTGGGGTTTTGTGTTAGGCTTGGGGAATGAAATTGGTGGTTTATAATGTTTCTGGGTTTGGAGCGTTTTAGGACTTGTTGGAGGGTATATAATGGGTTTATTATGAGTAGGAAACGGGTTAGGGAATTGTCTATAGTGATCTCCCTGTCCTATAGCAGTAACGAGGAAGAGGACGGCTCCTCTTCCTCATCCTGTTCCTCCTTGGAGGTTGACGAGGAATATGAGGAACAGGTTCTAGAGGTTGATCCCGTTGAGGTAGCTTATCCTCGGGATCGGGAGCAGAGGAAAAAGTGAATTTGGCAATACGCCTGGGCCGAGTTTATTGGTGATGGGGGCTATGCCAATCTCGAGAATATGGGGGATGGAAGAGGATATGAATGGGGGGTGCCTATGGTAGAGGGGGGGAGTGCTCGCCCCTCGGAATGACTACGAGGGGGTTTTCTGGGGGGTTATTCTTTGTAACCCATAGAACTAACGTCGAGCTCCCCTGTTCTTCCACAGGTACCATGCCGCCCAGGAAATGCGTCAGCCGACCTGAGCTATACCCTGAGCCCATCGATGCCGACCAATATCAATGGGTCGATGTGGAGCCGAAGGGAGTGCAATCTAGTTTAGATTCCGAGGATAGGCTCTCCGACGTGAAGAGAGCTGTACTACCCTATTCGGGAGATGCCACTGGTACTTCTTATGAGGTTCTTCCTTGTTCGACGAATGACAGAATATGCACCAAGACCGATGACAACTCCTTCTTTTTTTATGCCGACTTGATTCACACCCTCGGCGTGACCTTGCCGTTCACCGACCTTGAGATGAGGGTTCTGAAAGAGCTTGGAATGGCCCCTTCGCAACTTCATCCCAACACCTGGTCGTTCCTGAGGGCGTTTCAAAAGTATTGCGGGGCCAAAGGGTTGATCTGCACAGTTCGGCTCTTTTTGTGGATGTACAACCCGTTCGTCCATAACAAAGACGGGGTTACTGGTCGACTTTGGGTATCGGCCAAAGCCCGAGCTCGCTGTGGGCTGTTCGGAATGTTTACGGAATCTTGGAAGCACTTTAAGCCCAGATTCTTCAAATACAAGTTCGTAGGCACTGGCCGACCTTGGTTCCGGGACGAGACGGGTCGGAGGTTTCCCGTGGAGTGGACCCCGGAATTCTTCGATCGCCACCTCGGCACGCCACAAATGTGGTCGGGCGCGACTCTTGATGCCAACGAGGCCGCCACAGTCCACCATTTCCAAAATGAATACTATGCTCGGAAATTCCAACTTGATGTTGGAGTTTTCATGAAGTGTGCTGACAACGAAGTTTTAAGCAAAATTGGTAGTTAACCTCGCACTTATACCCTTGTGAAATTTTATTTTATTTTTTTTACTGATTTTTCTTTACCTTTTTGTTTGCAGAGGAATATTGGTCAGCCATGTCGTCTAAGGCGTTAAAGGCTGCATTGAGCCGCAAAAGAAAGAGGTCGGAAAATACTTCCAATGAGGCCGTGACCGCTGACACCACGTCAACCGACTCAGCTCTTCCACACTCTACTCCACCTGCGGTAATCACTACCCCACCACCTCCTCACTCTCCATCTCCAAGTGTCGAGCTTGTTACTGCTGCTGGTACCCCGAAGCCGACGACCCCCACTACTAGGGCCTCAGTCAAAGAGGCACTCGTAAAGATGTCGGGAGCCGAGTGGAAGAAGATGGCCGAAGAGCTAGCCTATCACTTGAAAAGGTCAACAAATATTTTCAATGTGTTGGCCGATGTTGCTGATGACGTTGCGGAAGGCGTGTAGCCAACCAGAAAGAGGGCCCGGTCTGATATGGCAGCTGAAGTGGCGGAGCTGAGGAATAGTAAAAACTATGCCGAGCAACAGTTGGCCGAGTCAGAAGAGAAGCACCGTCAGCAGATGGAGGAGCTTTGGAAAAGTCATGAGGAAGCCCTGGCCCAAGCGACGGCGGAGGCAAAGGAAGCTAGTCGGCAGGAATGGCTGGCCGAGGTGGAGAAGGTGAGGACATTGTTGAAGAGAAGAGCCACTCAGGCTCTTAAACACAAGGTAGCCGCACATGAATCGGATTTCAATCTTGAGAGGGCGGCTAGTAAAATTTTTACCAGTGCAATAGAGCAGATTCTTCACCTAAACCAGGGGCTCCGAATCAGGTATATCGATGCTTCTGCTGGGTTCGGGGTGGAGGAGGGGAAGATGGTTGACTACGATAAGGATGGGCTTGAGGTTGACCTTGATCAACCCGAGGAGAATCTGCCCAATCCTTTGGTGGAGAAACCGGATGAGGAGTTCAACCCAAACTCGGTTGTCATGTCCGATGTTGAAGATGAAGCAGCATAAGTCCCTTATGTTGGGCAGCTTGCGGTTTGTCAATGTTTTTTGTAACATGTTTGACAATGTTGGATTGTATTTTGCTTTATTGTGTACAACATTTTATTCTTATGCAAGTTCTTTCCAGTTTCAACTTGTTGCTTGCTGTTATATTTATGCAAGTTTTTATTCTAACTTGTTGCATATATACTGCGTCCGAGGTCGTTTCTAAGTGAAAATACTTTTGAGAATACAAGTCCTTTATCAACTTGTTGTATTTCGGCATGATCGGACCTAAAAAACTTGTACCCAAAACATTGGTGTTTAAAATCTAGTATAAATAATTCTGATAAGCTCGGATGACTCAGTGAGTGCAGTAATCTTATAAGTTTTCCTCTGAATAGAGGTACTGTATATAAGTGCATACGGTAGGGAACTCGGATCTACCCACCTTAGCCGAGGTGGGTGTCCTCGGCTCCGATGTAAAGGAGAGTGCTGAGTGAAGCTATGTGGAAACATTTCACAGCATTCTATTCTTTATCGGGTGTCCCTTGTACACTGTGCATATGAGCCGATCTTATTTAGAAGACGTTGGCTGTGCATAGCGCCATGCAACATTTAGGTGGCTAGTGCTAAATGATAAGCTAGTACGTACGTATATAAAACTGTGGCACTTCAGTAATGGGCAAGTTTGTACCTTTTTATTAATTATAAACATGAGTACATTGTCTGTGAATTAAAAAGGTGGGTATATCCCAAAGTGGAAAATAAGAGCATGACTAGGGGACGTAAAATGTTGACAAGAATGAAGGTAGAACTCAAAATTTTAGCTAATGTGGCTGATAACATCTGAGGTAAACCTAGATGAAGTAGGTTCTCAGTTTTGCAACGTTCCAAGAATTTTTGAGTTCAGCCCCTTCGAGAGTCTCCAGTCTGTATGCCCCAGAGTGTGTTTTTGAAATGACTCTGTAGGGGCCTTCCCAATTTTGAGCAAATTTCCCATCTCTTCGGTTTTTAAGACCGATGTCAGCTCTCCTGAGAACGAGATCCCCGGCCTCAAAAGACCTGGGTTGTACCGATTTGTTATACTGCTTGGCTTGTCTTTCTTTTGCTTTCTTTTCCCGAGTAGAGGCGGCGTCGCGGATCTCTTCGGCCAGTATCAAGTTTTCTTTGATCAAATTTCCGTTTTCCTCCTCGGGTCTGTCCCTCATTCGGAAGGTATGAATCCTTCGTTCGATGGGGATGACCGCATCACAACCATAGGTGAGTCTGAAGGGGGTTTCTCCGATCGAGGACTGAACTGTGGTCCTGATTGACCAGAGGACCTCGGGTAGAATGATCTTTGGCCTGTGTAATTATCTTCTTGAGGCCGTCAACGATAGCTCGGTTGGCGGCCTCGACTTGGCCATTGGTCTGGGGGTTCTCTACCGAAGAAAACCGATGAGAGATCCCAAGATTCTCAGCTAACATCTGGAAGTTGTTGGCAGCGAATTGACTACCATTGTCGGTGATTAATGTGAGTGGAAGGCCAAAACGGGAGATGACTTGTTTCATAAAAAATTTCTGGATCCTTGCCGAAGTGATGGTTGCTAGGGGCTCAGCTTCGATCCATTTGGTGAAGTAGTCTATTGCTACCACGATGAATTTCAGCTGGCCCGGAGCTGTTGGGAACTGTCCCACAATGTCCATTCCCCACATGCTGAAAGGCCAGGGGGAAGCTAGAGAGTGGAGCTCCTCGGAGGGTTTCTGATAAACATCGCTGAAGAATTGGCATTGAGGACACCGCCGAACATGGTCAATGGAATCCATAACTAAGATCGGCCAGAAATATCCGGCCCTTAGTATCTTCCTTGCCAAAGATTTTCCTCCGACATGGTGGCTCCCCAGTCCTCCGTGAACCTCATTCAAGGTTTCCTGAGCTTCCTCGGAGGTGAGACATCGGAGGAGAGGGGAAGACATTCCTCTTCTATAAAGAATTCCATCCATAATAACATACTCAGCCGCTTTTCTCTTAAGTTTCTTTGCCTCCTTTTGATCAGCTGGAAGAATGCCATGTTCGAGGTATGCCTTTATCGGCTGCATCCATTTCGGCGATACTGAAATAGCCATCACCACGCTTAGGGCCGAGATTTGTTCTTGAATGAGGCTTTTATTGTTCCCTCCACCTTTCGTGCTCGCCAACTTGGAAAGCACATCGGCTCGGGAGTTTGAACTGCGGGGGATATGGGTGATGGGAAACATGGCAAAATCAAGAGCCAAGGATTTAACTTTATTAAGGTATTTCTGCAGGATGGGCTCTTTGGCTTGGTAGTCTCCAACGACTTGGGAAACCACCAACTGGGAATCGCTCATAATTTGGACTTCAGTTGCACCGAGCTCCTTGGCCATGCGGAGGCCGGCAATGACTGCTTCGTACTCGGCCTGATTGTTCGAGGTTAAAAACTCAAATTTCAGGGAGTATTCGATGCTGAGCCCTTCCGCATTTTCCGAAATAACACCGGCTCCTGCACCCTTTTGATTGCTCGAACCATCAACATATATTACCCAAATATCCGAGCTAGAGCTTTGGTGGGACTCTGTGAGCTCGGACACAAAATCTGCCAACACTTGTGACTTGATTGCCTTTTTCGGTTCATAGGAGATGTCGAACTCGGACAGCTCGATTGCCCAGGCCATCATTCTCCCTGCGAGGTCGGGCTTTTTTAGAACTTGTTTAATGGGCTGGGCGGTTCTTACGACAATAGAGTGGCTTTGGAAATATTGTCGTAGCCGCCGTGCAGCCAGGATGAGACAGAATGCGAATTTCTCAATCTTGGAATACCGAAGCTCGGGTCCTTGGAGAGCTTGGCTTATGAAATAAACAGGAAACTCATTTCGGCCCTCGTCTCGGACTAACACCGTGCTGAGGTCAGAACCCCTACAGAAAGATAAATGAAAAGATTTTCCCCCTCTCGAGGGCTGGAGAGAACTGGAGGGGAAGAGAGATATTCCTTAAGCATAAGGAAGGAGGCTTCACAGTTCTGATCCCAGTTAAAAGTTGTGCCTTTTTTTAAAAGTTGGTACCAGGGTAAGGCCTTCTTAGCAGCTTGAGGAAGGAATCTGGACAGTGCCGCCATCCTGCCAGTTAATTGTTGCACCCCTCTGAGGTCGGCAGGGCTTTTCATTTCTAATATAGCACGGCATTTGTCGGGGTTTGCCTCGATTCCTCTCTCGGAGAGCATGAATCCGAGGAAGGCACCAGCGGGGACCCCAAAGGTACACTTCTCCTGATTCAATCTCATCCTGTGTGCTCTTACCCTTTCCAGAACCATGGTCAGATCTCGGACATGGTCTTCCCTTTTCTTGCTCTTTGTAATCATGTCATCGATATAGACCTCCATGGTGGTACCAATGATCCCATCAAAAACTTTATTCATCATCCTTTGATAGGTTGCGCCAGCATTCTTTAGGCCGAAAGGCATGACAGTGTAACCATAAGTTGCCTTTCCGGTCGTGAATGTGGTCTTGTCTTGATCAGGGGGATACATAGGGATCTGATTGTATCCCGAATATGCATCAGTGAATGACAACAACTGGTAGCCTGCTGAATTATCGACGAGCTGGTCGATAATCGGCAGCGGATATTGGTCCTTGGGGCAGACTTTGTTGAGGTCGGTGTAATCCACACACATCCTCCAACTGCCGTTTGCCTTTTAACCAACACAGTGTTTGCAACCCATTCGGCATATGGGACTTCTTTTATGAACCCAGCTTCGAGCAACTCGGACACCTTTTCCTGGATGACTTTTGCTTTCTCGCTCCCAACCCGTCTCATCTTCTGCGCTACTGGCCTTGCCTTCGAGTCTACACTGAGCTTGTGACAGATAAAGTTCGGGTCGATCACCGGCATATCGGCCGAGGTCCAAGCAAACAGATCCAAATTAGCTCGTAACAGTGCGATGATCTCATCCTGGATCGTCTTAGGGAGGTCGGCACCCACTTTGACAGTTCTGCTGGAGTCAGCAGGATCGATGGGAATTACCAACCATTCTCCTTGAGGTGACGGTCTGAGATCATCCTGTTCGGCCCGGACATCCAATTCGGCCAAAAGGACTTTCCCTTTGGCTAATGTCGGACCAAAGAGTTCTTCTTGCTTTTTCCTGTTTTCCCGTAGAGTCGCGTTATAGCAGAGTCGGGCTTTGAGCTGGTCGGCTTTGACGGTGACAAGGTTGTCGTCAGAACTGACGAATTTCATTGCTAAGTGAACTGTTGAGACCACTGCCCCAAAGGCTTGCAGGCAGGTTCGTCCCAGTGTCACATTATATGGGGATTCAGAATCAACCACTAAAAACTTGACAATCTCCGTTCGGGCCGAAGGCAGTTTGCCCAAGGTCACCGGGAGGAGGATGGCTCCAAGGGGGTGTATTGCCTCGCCCGTGAAGCTGATAAGATGCCCTTCAAAATGTACGAGGTTGGAAGACCTTAGTTTCAGTGCTTGAAATGTGTGGAGAAAAAGAATGTCGGCCGAGCTTCCTTGGTCGACAAGAACTCGGGCGATTTCGAAGTTGCCGATCATCGCCGCGATCACCATTGGGTCATTGTGATTCGGGATGATATCTCCTAGATCCTGATCAGAAAAACTGATTGGGATGTTTCGAGATGGTTTCTTACCAATAGGCTTGTGGCGGACAGCTAATACTTGCTGAACGTTGTAACACCCCGATTTGGCAACTTGAAAGCTTAAAGTAATTACGTTGAAAATTAGGGCCATTTTTTTTAGGTATGTACATGAGAACACTTATACTTTTAAAACCTGATCACATTGAAAATCACATGTTCTCATATTCATAGACCCTTCAAGTTCCAAACCGAGATGTCACGGGACACCGCGCTTTGAAACCCGATTTTGAAACGTAGCCCAGTTTACTTGGTTTCAAAACATTTATGTTTGATAAAACTTTAGTCGGGGCACAGTATAGTAGAGCTAGGCGACTAAGAACTTACAGTGGAATACCATGCTCTGAAGGGAAACCCTAGCTTCTAGTCATGCGCCCTAAAACTCCGCATCTATCTTTAATTCTTGGTAGATTCCATTCTCGAACCGCCAGTAGAGTTGTCCTTCTTTCAGCGAAGATGTTCCTACCCTTCGATCAAGCTGGATCTGGAACCTCAATCTCTTTGCGTCTGGTTGCCATATAATATTTTCCGGAAGAAATCAGAAGTACAGAGGAAGAGGAAACAGGAGAAGAGGAGAGAGTAAGCTACCCAAACAGTTATGTCGACTGTGTGGAATTACAGTAGGCAAGTATTAAGGAAAGACCATAAACAACATACAAACGACATCGACCTTAGGTACACATAGGATTAGATCCAATCTTATATTCAGCTTTCCACCATCACATTATTATCATCTTCCTTATACACTTTCACAATTTATCACCACCCTTTTCTTCTCATCATATGTCTCCATATTCATCACGCTTTCCAAGAATCCTTCCTTATAGTTTTCATTCGATGCTAGGTATTTATTGCATAACTCTTTTAAAAACATCTTTGTGCTTTAAGTTTTATTATGTCGGATAACATCAATGATGAGGGGGACACATCATTGAGCTCACACACGTCTACATCTCCTCGGTACACCACCCAACCTAGTCGGAAGCCAACAGGAGTACAGGACCTTTACCACGCGGGCACGACAGCTGTCACACAGAAATGGTCCCAGACCAGGAGGCTCAGCCTCAAATCATAATCATATCAAAGCACGCCCTCGGCGGCAAACACAAATGCCCCGTTCCAGTCCCTCTCACTGTTGTAGACTTGCATCGAGGGGGCGACAGTATAATTTCTAGTTCGCGATGCGGAACTTACCACGGTATTGGACCCAGTCCCCACCACGTTAGTGCACCACTTATGGGATTCGTTCCGCCTAGAAATATACTCGAGGCTTCTTGACGTATCACCGTCATTGCCCTCCCCTCCTGCAATCCCCACCTGAGTATCCGCAGATACCCATAGTATCTTCCTCTCCACTACTTCGATACGACACTCATGCCTCACCGCGTTTATAAATGTCTTTTAGTCTTTTATAGTCTTCAAGCTTTTAATTACGGCTTAATCCTAACGGTCGGCTCGCCCTTGGTGCATCCCTTCAACGAAGCCCGACCACTACACGCAATTCTATCCCCCTAAAACTCATTGGCCCTTGGCCTCACATCACTTTCTCATTTCATGCTTCTCAGCATTATTCGTTCACATCATCCACAGATTTTCCTCGTCTTTCCAAAACATCTTTCGCAAAACGTTTTCGAAAACACGATTCCACAAACCTTTTCAAAATTTCTTTTCAAAATCCTTTTCCAAAAATCACATTTTTGGGTGAGTGTTAATGGAGGAGCAAGCTCAACTCAACACTAAGCTTCTTCCCAAAAATGTGTACGAGGAATCTCTTCTCTACTCAAATCACATCTTACTTTCAAATTCCAATCCTTCATATCGCATCCAATTTCACTCGCATCGTGTTTCATCTCTTTCTCGTTCATTCTCATACTTTCTCATTATTCTTAACTCATTTACTCACTTCTTTCTCAATTGTTTTCAACATTCTTATTCGCATTTCTCAACTTTTCGCAGTCTTATTTTATCATTATCATTTCACGCTTCAGGGTGCAATCAACCATCGTCTACTACTAACGTACTAAACTAATTCAAGAAACTCATGCACAATTAAAGAAACAGGACATCATGTTATCTAGCAAGCAGGTTAACTATAGACAACATTTCGATCTCAGTGACTTGTAGGGATAGTTCAACACTTAACCAACAATAACAGACAACAAACAAACACTTCACTATCCCTCTCCCTCGCCTAACGAGATCGGGTCCAACCTTTGAGATGATTGGACGCCTTAATATGTTGCCTAAGACCATGGCGTCTTAAGGGGAGCTTCTCTCTCACCTGGATGACGACACATCCGAAGGCATTCCATTCCAAGGTTTCCCGTTGCTCGCTTTGCGTTGCTCCCTTCGCGTCCGTCACCCGAACTAGACATTTTTCCCGTGCGTTAGAACGTTTCGATAAATTACTATTTTCGTTTTGAAAACTCTTTAGAATAATTCCTTTCTTGAAAACACGTTGCTAATATCCGAAGATTTCAAATCCCAATTAACTAAAAAGATTTTTAAGAAAACTTTGAAATAATCTCTTTATTAAAATAAATCCAGGAAAATAAAATTTCAAAACCACTCATTGAAAAATCCTTTCAATGTTTAAAGGAGATAAAGTTCTAAATTAATTTGGGGCTATCTTAAGTCACAATTTTAAATAAAACACTTTTAATTTCTTTAAAATACAAACAAAACTCATAAATAGATTCAGAACTCAACACATTCAATTAGCACCCATAACAGCCATACACACACAAGCAATACAAGGAGCATTCACATATAATTCACAAACAGTATGTCAATACATTCGGCTAGTATACAGAACAATTACAACATTCACAAATACCATTCATACAAATCACATCTCACATCATTTAACGATTATTAATTAGATCTTAACCTTAATAATTTAACTAAATTAAACTACTCTTAAGAAAACAATCTAAATTAAGTATTTGGGATTAATTCACCAAGGACCGAATCATCATGGTCAGTAAATCTTAATCTCTAATAAATTTTAACAATTTGAACTTATTAAATTATTATCACAAAATTTCTTTTTCACATAATCAACTCAAATCATTTATTTTCATTTCTTAAAACTAAAGGATAAAAGACACACATACACATCAATTTCATCTAGCATACAGCAACACACACCATTTTAGCAAACATTCAATATCACACACTCAAGGCATAACCATAATCACAATAGATTTCATGAAAACAATTTTTCTAAATACATGCACATGCATAGACCGAATCATGCATACATGGTTTTGCAAATATTTGATATACCAATGAAAACATAAAATCATGAAATCATTTTCTATCATTTGTCCTAGAAACTGTGAGCTCACATTTAGAGAAATTATCAATGTTAATTCCTTTTTTTAAAACCTAAATCAAAACCACCATTTAAATAACAAAGCATTCCAAATATTATCACTCATTCTCTTTTAAATCCTACTATTTCATGAAGACACTTTTTAAGCCTTAAGCTCAATTTCTACATGCACATGCCTTTCAAGTCCTTAATTTCATCAATCTTGTGATGCATGTAAACTAAATGGGAAGTAAACCTAAATACCTCCTTACCCTAGGGTGACCGAACCTAATGATGCAAGGGAACAAGGTTTTCATACATTTTCAACATGCATGGATCACCAAAAGTCAAGGTAAATCATGTAGGAGTTCACACCACATCACATACATAAATAAGTCCAAAACTATCATTTTCCTCAAAACAAATTAAAGATTTAACTTTTAACTTCATGGAAATAGCATGCATGAAGCTTTCTACAAAATAAAAAGCATGGATTTCATTATTTTTGGACATGGCCGAATGGTCCTAAAACAAATGATGCACAAATCAAACACTTCATCAAGACATGTTTATTCTCAAAATCATTTAAAACTTGGTATATTGGATTTTCTTTTAAAACCGAAACACAACACCACAAGGAAAACATGATTCTTCATTAAAAATTAACATGCTTGCATTTAAATTACTAGATTCAATTCTTAACACAAACATGCATCAACTTTTACCAAAAGGAGGCATAGATCTTAACTAATTAAATATGGCCGAATGGCCTCAAAATATGGCATGCACAATTTAAACACTTACTGAAATCACGCTTGTTCTTGAAGAACTATCTTAAAACTCACTCTTTGAATTCTTCTTCCTATGACCGAATCACACATGAAATGAAGACATGGTCTTTCACAAAGTAAGGCATGCAACAAATCATTATCACACAAAGGAGATGGAAATCATTTAAGAAAGATGTGTTTCAAAACCGAATGGAACATCGAAATTGTTTTCAAGCCTTTTGTAACACCCCGATTCGGCAACTTGAAAACTTAAAATCAAAGTAGTGAAAATTAGGGCCATTTTTTTTTAAAAACAAGTGTTATGTGAACGTGAGAACACTAGACTTTTAAAATATAATTACATTTATAATACGTGTTCCCACATTACATAAACTCTTTCAAGTTCCAAACCGAGATGCCACATGACACCGCACTTTGAAACCCGTTTTCAAAGCTTCATTTAAACTTGGCCCATTTAATTTTCTCAAATAATCAGTGTCAAATAAGACTGTTGCCGGGGTACAGTATGGTCGAGCTAGGGAACTAAGAAACTTACATTGGAATACGTTCCACCAGGGGGATTCCTAGCTTCTAGTCATGCTTTCTAGCATTTGTTGTCTAACTCCGGCCTTGGTCGATGGAGCCCACCACGCTTCCGCTGCGCCATCTACCAGTTGCAAAATCAGCAAGTGCCAATACGACAACATGGTAGGAGAGAGTCAGTGTTCCGAACACTAACTGGTTGACCTTGCGGTCTCCGGGTAAATTCGAGGTAGAAAGAGACAGAAGGTATAACATAACTAAAACAAATTACTAAAGAATGCAAACATCTTCAACATAATGCATCTAGCATGTTATACACATAGCATGATTCACAACAACAATATAAACATCATCATCAACACCATTACATTATTTGGGGTTCTCATTCCCAACTTCTTTCTCACAAACTTTCTCCACTTTCCTCAATCCTTCTTTCCTCATAATCTCCACACTAAACACTTAATCCAAGAATTCACTCATTTTGTAAATCTTATCCGATACTTAATGCTTTCTTATACTTTCCTTTGGAACATCTTTGTCTTTTAAGTTTTATTATTTCGATTAGCGTCAATGATGAGGGGGAAAACATCATTGAGCTCACACACATCTACATCTCCTCGGTCAACCACCCAACCTAGTCGGAAGCAAACAGGAGTACAGGACCTTTACCACGCGGGCACGACAGCTGTCACGCAAACAAATGGTCCCTTACCAGGAGGCCCAGCCTCAAAAATATCATATCATAAACATGGCACGCTCTCAGCGGCAATCACAAATGCCCCGTTCCAGTCCCTCTCACTGTTCCTGAACTGCCATAGGGGTGACAGCACTATTCCGGTCTCGGGTGCAGAACTTACCATGGTATTAGACCCAGTCCCCACCACGTTAGTGCACCACATGTGGAGTTCGTTCTGCCCAGAACAGTACTCAAGGCAACGTGACGTTTTACCGCCCGAGCCTACCCTAATGCATTCATCAACCCGGATATCCCTGATATCCGGGGTACCTTCCTCTCCACTACTTCGATACGTCACTCATATCTCACCGCGTTTGTACATGTCTTTTAAAGTTTTATGCTTTAATTACGACTTAATCCTAACAGTCGGCTCGTCCTTGGTGCATCCCTTCAACGAAGCCCGACCACTAATCGCAAACTATTCCCCCTAAATCTCATTGGCCCTAGGCCACAAATCACTTTTTCATCTCATCATCAACAATCACAAAACTCATTCTCATTCACATCATCAACGGATTTTCCTCGTCTTTCCAAAACATCTTTCGCAAAACTTTTCGAAAACATGGTTTCACAAAACTTTTTCAAAAATAATCCTTCCAAGAACTTTCATAAGAATTTCATTTTTCACAAAAGCTTTTCACAAATTTATTTTCACAAATCTTTTTCAATAATCACAATTTTTGGGTGAGTGTTAATGGAGGAGCAAGCTCAACTCAACACTAAGCTTCTTCCCAAAAATGTGAACGAGGAAATCACGTCTTTTCTCAACCACTTTCTCACTTTCATAACTACATCCTCTTTCCAACATCAACTCTCTCCACTCAATATCAATTTCTCTTTCTTTCGTCCTTTATTTCTTTTGCATTCCATTCTCATCATACTTCATCTCTTTCTCACTCGTTCTCATACTTTCTCTTCAACCTCATCTCATCACTTATTCCTTTCTTAATTATTTCTCGTCTTTCTCATTCGTTCCTCTTTTCTCTTTTCGGATTTTCTTATTATTCTCACGGTTCTATCATCATCATTTCACTAACCATACACAATCAAATATTTTCTAAACAGAATAGAGAATGCTCAACGAAATAAACATCTAGTATGCAAGCAAATAAACATTCATCATGCAAAGAAAACAGGTAAACATCTAATTGCAACGTCCAGGTTGCCTAATTCGTGGTACTCTCACAATCCGTCCATTCGGATTGCGGGCAACCGCGTTACGGGACCACAGCACTCTCACTCACCTGGATGACGACACATCCCATGACTTTCCAAGATTCCCAGTCGTAATCCTTGCTTCTTTCGCGTCCGACACCCGCAATTCTTCTCTTGATCTTCGAGTTTCCTCTCATGAAGGGTGGTTCCTCAAGCTCCTAACAGTTAGGTCTTCAAAGGGAATGGCTTGATCTAGTTTTAGGTTTCCTCCTCCCTCCTTCTACACCATACGACCACCACTCTCATTCTCTCTATCTCTATCTCTTTTCTATTTTCCTCTAAGGGTTTGAGAAGTCCCTAGAGTTGCGTCTGTGTTGGTATGGTGGAAGAAGTAAAATGGGTGAAGAAATGAAATGCACCAAGGCTTCCCATGCATATAAACAATTCATCCTTCCTCTTGTGCCCTCATGTATAATTCGGCCATAGCATAAGAAAAGGGGCAATTTTGGGCTTCTAAAAGTTTGCATGGCTAAGGTCTCAAAAGTCAAGGAGACAAGGTGGAGTGGGTTAGATGACTAGGGGTCACTTAGGTTCAATGGATAGTTGGCTTCTTAGTTAGAGTTTTATTAACTTGGTTTGGTTTATGGTTGCATCCTAATTCCTTTGGTTTCTCACTTTCTTACTCAATAAGTCTCTCAAGTCTTAGACTCATCTACACACACACACACACGTATAATGCATACACACACATACACATAATTCGTGGCACTCTCACACACCTACACATGTCTTGCAAATTTTTATTTCCTCAACCATTAATTTATTCTTAATCACTTTTACTTATAAATTATTAAGTCACACAGTCATGCAACTAATTTTAAAAAATTTCATTCACACCCTTAGTTTCATGCATCATACAACACACATATCAAACCAAGCATGCATCACATAAAAATTTCAAGCCAAATGAAATAAAAATCACTTTCTTCAAAACACAATTTCTTCAAACTCGTATTTCACTGTTCTGAAAATAAATTTTTATAACACAACCCAGAAAATCTGAAAATCATACTCTTAAAATCTACGCTTCAAGACGATCGTTTTGATATAAAGTTCGTAAAAATCCGAGTTACGGTTTAAAAGTTACGAATTTTTAAAGTTAACAGACCCAAAATACTTCATTTTGATAAAAATCACTTTTCCATAAAATCACAACTAACTTCTTTTAAATAAACCAACCAAAATCGTTCTCTTTTCTTTTATAACAACATATTTTGTTCATAAAATACTTGAAAATTATCACTTTATTTCCTATTCACATAAAATATTTTTCCGAAAATCGTTTACGCACGTACGGGAAAAATGCGGGGTGTTACATTCTCCCCAACTTGGAGATTTCTCGTCCCCAAGAAATACCGTGTAGCTCGGTCTGATCGGCAAACGCGTAGCTCCTTGAAGAAATCCTTTTGCTCTCTAACCGCGGCATTTTCGATCATGTATCGTCTATTAGTCGTCCTTAAATCGGATCAAACGGATTACTTGCAAAAGTAATCTCTCAAAGGGCTTTCAATAACAAACATGATAGGTTACAAACAATACGGTTTCACTAATAACAAAAGACTGAGGGTTCCAAGGCTTAAAGACAGAGTTCGAGAATGACATAGGTACATTTACTTAGGGTCAGGACACTATGTCGCTCGGGGTTAAACCCTTTTAATCAATTCAAGCCTGAACAAACTACTCCTCAAAACTTCACATTTCCATCTACTCCCCAACTTAGATGACACATACCTCTATACATCATACTCATCATCACCAACTTAAACTCTAAATACCCCTATTCTTCATCACCTTTTGATCAATTCTTTCAAAATCTCCCATCACTTAGCTTCAATCTATCCTCTGGATACTTTATATCTTACTAGACAATTACCCTTATCAGACTCCTATGGTTCCTATTAAGTCTTTCCCTTACCCTATCAACCACTAGTCCTCAAGAAATATATAGCATCTTACTACTGATTCCTGACACTGTATCACATAGCTTAGACAATTCTAAACCTTTTTCCACCTTTTACAATTTTTCTTACATTCTAAGTCATCAAATTACACCACCCTATCACTTTGACTATACCACCTCATCACTTATTCACCTTTTTCTAACCATCTCCCAATTCCAATCAAAACACTTATGACTCTAATTATAAATATAACCTTAATTTTATTCCTCATCTTATCTCCATCTAAACCTTTGACCAATCCGGTATAAAAATTCTTAATCCTAATCACTTCACAACCCATCCTCTACTCTAGAACCATTTACTCGACTTGGTACAGGATGCCTGGGTTCAATCATTTCAAATAAGGGTTTAAAAAGGATGAATGTCTGGTCAAATACCAAAAAAAACGAAAGCTTCGGGTTCATGAAAAATCAGGGGCTAAGTTTTCGGAAAGAAGGTACTCTCAAACGTCATGCCAAAGTAATTTGGCACGCATAGGGTTTCACAAGAAAATTTTTAAGAAAAGAAAGGTTCTAGTGACATAACGAAATCTCATATCAAGAGTTCAGCGGTGACCACAAACAAAAGAGGTTCACCTCAAAGAAGAGTCTAGCGAAAGAAAATTCGAATCGCACGTCGACATCCCATGACGATACGGATCTATGCTCCTCGTCGTTGCCGTACACAAAACCGACATGCTTCATGAAAATATCCGCGCACTCTCAGCGTTCCTATTCTTGTCTATCACTATCTTAATACTAATGCACACACACACAGAGACATACAGCAGAGTATGTAGGTCTATGCAGAGGTTACTTAGTTTAACCTCGCTCTGATACCATTCTGTAACACCCCGATTCGGCAACTTGAAAACTTAAAACCAAAGTAGTGAAAATTAGGGCCATTTTTTTTTTAAAAAAACAAGTGTTATGTGAACGTGAGAACACTAGACTTTTAAAATATAATTACATTTATAATACGTGTTCTCGCATTACATAAACTCTTTCAAGTTCCAAACCAAGATGCCACATGACACCGCACTTTGAAACCCATTTTCAAAGCTTCATTTAAACTTGGCCCATTTAATTGTCTCAAATAATCAGTGTCAAATAAGACTGTTGCCGGGGTACAGTATGGTCGAGCTAGGGAACTAAGAAACTTACATTGGAATACGTTCCGCCAGGGGGATTCCTAGCTTCTAGTCATGCTTTCTATCATTTGTTGTCTAACTCCGGCCTTGGTCGATGGAGCCCACCACGCTTCCGCTGCCCCATCTACCAGTTGCAATATCAGCAAGTGCCAATACGACAACATGGTAGGAGAGAGTCAGTGTTCCGAACACTAACGGGTTGACCTTGCGGTCTCCGGGTAAATTCGAGGTAGAAAGAGACAGAAGGTATAACATAACTAAAACAAATTACTAAAGAATGCAAACATCATCAACATAATGCATCTAGCATGTTATACACATAGCATGATTCACAACAACAATATAAACATCATCATCAACACCATTACATTATTTGGGGTTCTCCTTCCCAACTTCTTTCTCACAAACTTTCTCCACTTTCCTCAATCCTTCTTTCCTCATAATCTCCACACTAAACACTTAATCCAAGAATTCACTCATTTTGTAAATCTTATCCGATACTTAATGCTTTCTTATACTTTCCTTTGGAACATCTTTGTCTTTTAAGTTTTATTATTTCGATTAGCGTCAATGATGAGGGGGAAAACATCATTGAGCTCACACACGTCTACATCTCCTCGGTCAACCACCCAACCTAGTCGGAAGCAAACAGGAGTACAGGACCTTTACCACGCGGGCACGACAGCTGTCACGCAAACAAATGGTCCCTGACCAGGAGGCCCAGCCTCAATAATATCATATCATAAACATGGCACGCTCTCAGCGGCAATCACAAATGCCCCGTTCCAGTCCCTCTCACTGTTCCTGAACTGCCATAGGGGTGACAGCACTGTTCCGGTCCCGGGTGCAGAACTAATTGGTATCCTTCATTCTCCACCTTGTTTCCAAAATGTTATATTTTTGATCATGACAAAACGGGGGAGAAAGGAGATTAAAGAGCAAAGAGCATATTTTTTATTTTTTCCGCTTTCTTACTTTCACTCTGATGATATATGCTCTTGCTCTGATACCAATGAGCACTTGATTATGATTATTATTGTATTACGTTGTGCTTGGCATTTTCTAGATTGTACAGGTTAAAAAGGTTCCTAGATTGAGGGGGAGCTCTCAAGTGCTAGAGGTTTAATTATTTTGTCATCATCAAAAAGGGGGAGATTGTAAAATCAAATCTCTGATTAAGGTGGATTAATTTTGATGATGACAATGTAATTAAATTATGGACTTAAAGTGAAGAATGCAAGCCCAACATTAAAGAAGATCAAGTGCTTAGTTAATTATTCATTCTCATTTAATTTTAATGTATTTTATTTTATTTATGAGAGTGGGTAGTTTAGGTTTTTATTCTCACATAAGGTCAAATAATAATCATGCATGAAAGGTGGAGATTAAAACCAATTGGACTTGAGAAGAGAATTGAAAACAATGTTAGAAAAACTTAATTTTTCCAACATTGAGCAATTCACTCGAGTGATTTATGAATTTTCAGTAATATAGCCGTTGGATAAAGTAAAAAGGCAACACTATCAGAGCTGACCAAAAACACTCGAGTGTTTTCAAAAAGACTCGAGTGATTTAGGTCTGTCAGCATATTTTTTAAACGTTAGAAGAGGACAAAAAGGGAGAATAACTTGGTTTTTGCTTCCCTTTTGTCCCCTCACTTATATTCTGAATAGTGGCCATTATCCAAGATAAGAAGCTTACACTCTATCATTGATTCTCTCTCTCTCTCAAGTGTTACAATCATTTTCTCTCTCTAAACTCAACCAAGCATTCATCTTTATTATTTGTCTTAGTGAGTTAAGAGAGTGTGCTTCATTTGTAAGAGAATTATTTGTTGTAAAATTCTCAAACACTCGAACACTTTAGCTTGTTTAGAAAATCTTGGTGAGGTATCCAAGTACTTGGTGAGGTATCCAAGTTCTCAAGTCTTGGGAGGTTCTCAAGCACAAAGACTAAGAGGATTCTTAGCTTGGTGGGCTCTTGGAGGTTCCAAGGAGCTTAAGAAGAAGGGACTCTTCATCACCAAATCAAGTTGGGGTAGAAATTTCAAGAGTTTGGTACACTCTTGAAAAGGGTTAGGATTGAGTGAGGAATCTCAATTTATCCTTGTAATTTCTAACAATTTGATCACTAGTAGAAACTCCTAAGTTGATTAGGGGGACTGGATTAGCACTCTAGATTGAGTGTGAACCAGGATAAAATTGGTGTTGTCTCTCTCTCTTTTATAGCTTTCTTAGATTTCAAGTAAAACCAAACCCTAAGTTCTCTAGAAAGGGGCTTTTATAATTCTAGTAGCAATTGGTTGCAATTAACTTGTTTTCAACTTGTTTTAACTTAGTTTAATTGCCCTATACTTTGATTTATATGTGCCCTGGATTAGTCTTTAAGAAATTGAAATCATTTTGCTAAATTTCTCTGAAACTGCTCCTTTCTATTCTGCATAAAACACTCGAGTGTTTTTCAATTCACTCGAGTATTTCGTAGCATTTCACTCGAGTGTTCTTCATTTTGACGCGAGTGTTTTTCAGGTTTTCTGAAAAACACGCGAGTGTTTTTAAATTCACTCGAGTAAATTGCCCAGTTTCAGAAAAAAAAGCTTTTGATCAATTATCTTTTAATTGCACCGAAAATTAGTCACTGTTGCTTCCATATTACTATTCACCCCCCCCCCCCTCTAGTAATTGCTAAGCCCGCTTGTTGGTTTCCAACAACTTTAACAAAGCATAAGCTTTACATTAAAACATTATCCCATTAACATCTCATAGTTATCATGGGTTCACCATAATCATAACATCACCACGCTATCCTTATCATATCAACATTTAATATCATTAATCAAGTGTTCCATACTCATAATCTTTCCACTATGTCTTTTTACAACCATCAATGATTTAGGGAGGGAAATCATTGAGGCAAGGGTAGGTTAGCACACACGATACATCTCCTCCTTCAATATCCAACCACCACCTAGTTCGGAAAGCAGATGGGACGCACAGGAATCCTAACCACACAGTCATCGAAGTCAAAGGGTACGTACCAGCTGAAACCACGCATGTTGGCCAGCAAACAAAACATAGTAAACAACTCGAGATCCGCCATGTTGGAACCATCAATATGGCCAACCGCCATGATCGTCGTAAGAAAATCAGTGACTTTTAGCCGTGTTCGGATTCCCTCTACACCATCTAAGATTTGCTCAAGGGGGCGACAGCTCTATCCCTAGTTGTACGTGCAGTCCTCGCTACGATCAACGCCCAGCAGGTGACCTTGATCATTGTAACATCGTCCCGCCTAGGGAAGCGCTCATAGGCTTCTTGACGAGTAACCGTCATTGCCCTCCCCTATCACAATCACCACTTGGAGGGATGCACGACCTCCAAGTATACGGTACCTTTCCTCTCCACTACTTCTCTCTCAACGTAGTTAGAAAGGATTTGGACCTAAAGTCTTTTAAGTCTTTTATATCTTTTCTTAATCCTAAGTTTTGGTCGACCCATTCTAAGCCTCGCTTCTAACGGGCCTCGACCTCTAAGGGTAACAACAAACACCTCCCTACAGTACAGTGGATTCCACCAGACATGAAACCACGGCAAAATCATTCACGTGGCCAGTCACATAAGGGAATATAATAAAGTCATTGTGCCGCTTGCACCATCACTGTACACTAACAACGATCATCAAATTTCCACAAGATTCAAAGAATCATTTCTCATAATTTCTTTTCATAGGAACAACAATTCAATATACATTGAGCACACTTCCATAGGATAAATCATTATCTCAAAAATAATCCCAACATATTTGTTATCTCATCACTTATCATTTTATCATTTCCAAAATCATTAAGGCAATATACCATATACAACTTCAGGATATACAACATGATTTAACAATTACTAACAGACATACAATTATTATTGAGGAATCGTATTTTTCGTAAGGACGGCGGAACACACACACATTTGCCGTCTTACTACTCAACCTATAGATTCCTGGTTCCGACCTTTGAGATGATATGGAACGCCCTAATGCTACCTCAGTGCCATTATGTCTTAGGAAGGTTGCTCTCTCACCTGAGCTCCACGCTTACTATGTTTTCAACCTTTGCGTTCACAGCTCCAACAACTCGTTTACTTTTAATTCCTTTTATTTCTTAAATGATGAACGACATACAATCAATATCAAGCAAGTACTTTATACGATCTATCTACGTAGGTAAAAACTAAACCCAAAGTACCAAAGTACCTTCAAACAGAAATCTTTTTTAAAGCAGAAATCCCTTTAAAAAAAGAAATCCTTTTTAAGGGCATAGCTTAAAACAATTCTTTTTAAAATCAAGAAATCCTTTTTACAAGGCATAATTAAAAACTCACTCCAATACTTTGAAGACTATTTAGAGTACATTTTCATTTCCACAAAAACCATACTATAATGCTTATATAACAACTACCACCTTCACACACTTATACATAAACAAACACTCAAACATATTTTTACATTTTGACTAACATAGATGTCCTAATTCTTATAATACTTCAAAAGACAATTCAAATATTATAAAAGCCATACATGAATTATTTTAGTCCTTATAGTTACACATAATACTTAGAGATAGAAAAGCATTTATCAATATACAAACTCTTTTATACCAGTAAAATTAACAACATGATACTCATACCTCAATATATACACACACGCACATTAATTCAAAATCATTTTTAGAATTACTTAAATCAATTTATCAAAGTTGTACAGTACTCACATACAAACTAAGTACTACTAATACTCTTACAAATAATCATTTGGGGTCTTGACTAATTAATTTTCAAGAATAAAAATTAAATTTCCAGAATTAAAATTAAATTTTCAGAATTAATCTTTTGCATAAAAACATGTAATTCATTCCATAGACATACTAAAACAATCATCAAATCAATTAGAAAACTTCAATTAACTTAATTTCTTTTCTCCTAAAATTCGACCAGCACTTAGAAAATTAGGAAAAGCATTTTTAATTCTTAAAACATCTATATAATATAATTACATCACTTTATATACTTAAAATAAGAGTTTTAACCATTTACAAAATATAAAATAGATCTCTTTAAGGAAGAACTCACATTTTCCAGTAAATAACATCTTCAATCACATCAACCACTTACTCATATAATCATCCAAAAATACATGCTCTTATAAATTTATGACAACTACCATTTGGTTCTATTTCTTTTAAACAATAAACTACAATTTAATTACACATCAAATAACAAACAAATTACAAAAATTATTTTAAAGAAAAGACCATAGGCCTCACGGCCTATTATATTTTTTATATTTTCCAGAAAATTTCATTTTTGTTTATTATCCTAATTCATTGTTCTTATTTAACTTAAATCCAAACAAAAAGAGAATCAAATACAATCAAACAATAACAATTAAATAAAATTTCCGTAAAATACAATTTCCTACACTTTAAGAATACCAAAAATTTCCAGAATTATTTTATTTCCCAAAAATTATTTTTATTTCCCTTTTTCACAAATCATTTTCATTTCATTTTACTTGAAGGAAAACACTTATTTGTTTTTTTATTCTCAAATACACATGAAATAACAACAATTACCATAAAATATAAATATATATATATATGTGGTGGACTCGGCCTAGCCGAGGTCCTCAAACGACCTCGCCAAAGTCCTAAGGACCCTTCAGGAAGCCTTCTGAGCGCTTGGCCGAGCTCAATGCTCAACGGCCGAACAGACGCCAGATACGGGCCGACCTCACTCTCCAACTCAGGCCCGACGTCCATGTCCGACACCTTCCCAAGTCCGACACCTAGGACATGATGACGTCTCCCTTCTTATCCACAAGGACAGCTCACCACCTTATCCACAAGGACAGCCTATCCACTCACAGCTCAGTACAGGCTGGCCCTACTTGGGCCTAAAGCAAGCCCATTAGGGCAACCAGCCCCCCCTATAAGTAGCTCCGTACTACATGTGGCTCAGGTACGTCCTCCAACCCTAATTGCCATCCTCACACACCAGTGATTAGGGTTGCTTCCTGGCTATTTTCCTTAGCCACCTAAGGACTTCCCCCAAACATCACATATCAACCCTAGACAGAGGCTCCTTTGAAGGTCATCTCCCATACCCTTGGAGGTCCTCACTGTCTAGGACATCACATTGGCGCCGTCTGTGGGGAGAGATAAACTTCACCCCCACCCAGAAGACTCTACCATGTCTGAAGCGCAGCCAGATCAGAAGAGGAGGAGGGAGCACCCAGGGAGAATCCCGTCAACCGGGGACCTGCAATCACATCTTGAGGCTAACGGGGCAGCTAGGCCCCCACCACCCCCACGTCCTCCTCCACTGTCACTGTCGTCCCATCAAAGTTGGCCCGTGCCGCACCCTGCCAAACTAGCCACTGTCCAAGCCTCAGCCCCCGACGGACCCCAACAACAACCAAGAACTTTTGTTGTACCAGATCTGGTTGAGATGCCGGGAAATGTCCGGGTGGAAACCATCTCTGGAGGTTTCGCCGGTGGCGGCGAGAAGAAGGTGGAAAGGAAAAAGTACGTTCAGCAAGTATTAGCTGTCCGCCACAAGCCCATTTATAAAAAACCATCTCGGAACATCCCCATCAGTTTTTCTGATGAGGATCTAGGAGATATCATCCCGGATCACAATAATCCGATGGTAATCGCGGCGATGATCGACAACTTCGAAATCGCCCGAGTTCTCGTCGACCAAGGGAGCTCGGCGGACATTCTGTTTCTTCACACATTTCAAGCTTTGAAACTAAGGTTCGCCGACCTCGCATATTTTGAAGGGCACCTTACCAACTTCGCGGGCGGAGCGATACGCCCCCTTGGAGCCATCCTCCTCCCGGTAACCTTGGGCAAACTGCCTTCGGCCCGAACGGAGGTTATCAAATTTTTAGTGGTTGATTCTGAATCCCCATACAATGTGATACTGGGACGCACTTGCCTGCAAGCCTTCGGGGCTGTCGTCTCAACAGTTAACTTAGCAATGAAATTCGTCGATTCGGATGACAACCTTGTCACCGTCAAAGCAGACCAGCTCAAAGCCCGACTCTGCTATAACGCGAGTTTACGAGAATATAAGAAAAAGCAAGAAGAACTCTTGGGTCCGACATTAGCCAAAGGGAAGGTCCTTTTGGCCGAATTGGATGTCCGAGCTGAACAGGACGATCTCAGACTGTCTCCGCAAGGAGAATGGTTGGTAATTCCTATCGATCCTGTTGACCCCAGGAGAACGGTCAAAGTGGGTGCCGACCTCCCTAAGGAAATCCAGGATGAGATCATCGCACTGTTACGAGCTAATTTGGATCTGTTTGCCTGGACCTCGGCCGACATGCTGGGGATCGACCCGAACTTTATCTGTCACAAGCTCAGTGTAGATCCGAGGGCAAGGCCAGTAGCGCAGAAGATGAGAAGGGTTGGGACTGAGAAAGCAAGAGTGATCCAGGAAAAGGTGTCTGAGTTGCTCGATGCTGGGTTTATAAAAGAAGTCCCATATGCCGAATGGGTGGCAAACACGGTCCTGGTTAAAAAGGCAAACGACAGTTGGAGGATGTGTGTGGATTACACTGACCTCAACAAAGCCTGCCCCAAGGACCAATATCCGCTGCCGATCATCGACCAGCTCGTCGACAACTCGGCAGGCTACCATTTGTTGTCATTCACTGATGCATATTCGGGATACAATCAGATCCCTATGTATCCCGCTGATCAAGACAAGACCACATTCACGACCGGAAAGGCAAATTACTATTACACTGTCATGCCTTTCGGCCAAAAGAATGCTGGTGCTACCTATCAGAGGATGATGAACAAAGTTTTTGATGGGATTATTGGCACCACCATGGAGGTCTATATCGACGACATGATTACAAAGAGCAAGAAAAGAGAAGACCATGTTAAAGATCTCACCATGGTTCTGGAGAGGGTAAGACCATGTTGAATCCAGAGAAGTGTACCTTCGGGGTCCCCGCTGGTGCTTTCCTCGGGTTCATGCTCTCCGAGAGAGGAATCGAAGCAAATCCCGACAAATGCCGTGCCATACTACAAATGAAGAGCCCTGCCGACCTCAGAGGGGTGCAACAATTAACGTGTAGGATGGGGGCATTGTCTAGATTCCTTCCTCAAGCTGCTAAAAAGGCCTTACACTGGTACCAGCTTTTGAAAAAAGGTACAACTTTTAACTGGGATCAGGACTGTGAAGCCTCTTTCCTTGCCCTTAAGGAATATCTCTCTTCCCCTCCTGTTCTCTCCAGCCCTCGAGAGGGGGAGAACCTCTTTATTTATCTTTCTGTTGGGGATTCTGCCCTCAGCTCAATTTTGGTTCGAGACGAGGGTCGAAGTGAGTTCCTCGTTTATTTCATAAGCCGAGCTCTCCAAGGTCCCGAGCTCCGGTATTCCAAGATTGAGAAATTCGCATTCTGTCTCATCTTGGCTGCACGGCGGCTACGACAATATTTTCAAAGCCACCCTATCGTCGTAAGAACCGCCCAGCCCATTAAACAAGTTTTGCAAAAACCCGACCTCGCGAGGAGAATGATGGCCTGGGCAATCGAATTGTCCGAGTTCGACATCTCCTATGAACCAAGGAAGGCGATGAAGTCGCAAGTATTAGCAGATTTTGTGTCCGAGTTTACAGAGCTCCACCAAAGCTCTAGCTCGGATATTTGGGTAATATATGTTGATGGGTCGAGCAATCAAAAGGGTGCAGGAGCTGGTGTTATTTTGGAAAATGCGGAAGGGCTCAGCATCGAATACTCCCTGAAATTCGAGTTTTTAACTTCGAATAATCAGACCGAGTACGAGGCAGTCATTGCCGGCCTCTGTATGGCCAAAGAGCTCGGTGCATCCGAAGTCCAGGTCATGAGCGATTCCCAGTTGGTGGTTTCCCACGTTGTTGGAGACTACCAAGCCAAAGAGCCTATCCTGCAGAAATACCTTGACAAAGTTAAATCCCTGGCTCTTGATTTTGCCAAATTTTCCATCACTCATATCCCCCGCACTTCAAACTCCCGAGCCGATGTGCTTTCCAAGTTGGCAAGCACAAAAAGCGGAGGGAACAATAAAAGCCTCATCCAAGAGCAAATCGCGACTCCAAGCTTAGTAATGGCCGTTTCTGTATCGCCGAAATGGATGTATCCGATTAGGGCATACCACGAACATGAAATACTCCCTGTCGATAAAAAGGAAGCAAAGAAACTTAAGAGAAAGGCAGCTGAGTATGTCGTTATTGATGGAGTCCTTTATAGAAGAGGAATGTCATCCCCACTCCTCTGATGTCTTACCTCCGAGGAAGCTCAAGAGACCTTGAACGAGGTCCATGGAGGAATGGGGAGCCACCATGTCGGAGGAAAATCCTTGGCAAGAAAGATACTAAGGGCCGGATATTTTTGGCCGACCTTAGTTATGGACTCCATCGACCATGTTCGACGATGTCCTCAATGCCAATTCTTTAGCGATGTTTACCAGAAACCGTCCGAGGAGCTCCACTCTTTAGCCTCCCCCTGGCCTTTCAGTACGTGGGGGATGGACATTGTGGGACAGTTCCCAACGGCCCCAGGCCAGCTAAAATTCATTGTGGTAGCAATAGACTACTTCACCAAATGGATCGAAGCTGAACCCCTAGCAACCATCACTTCGGCAAGGATCCAAAATTTTTTTATGAAACAAGTCATCTCTCATTTCGGCCTTCCTCTCACATTAATAACCGACAATGGTAGCCAATTCGCCGCTAATAACTTCCAGATATTGGCTAAGAGTCTCGGGATCTCCCATCGGTTTTCTTTGGTAGAACACCCCCAGACTAACGGCCAAGCTGAGGCCGCCAACCGAGCCATCGTTGACGGCCTCAAGAAGAGAATCACGCAGGCCAAAGAAGCATGGGCCGATCTTCTTCCCGAGGTCCTCTGGTCAATCAGGACCACGGTCCACTCCTCAACCGAAGAAACCCCCTTCACACTCACCTATGGTTGTGATGCGGTCATCCCCATCGAACGAAGAATTCATACCTTCCGAATGAGGGACAAACTCGAGGAGGAAAACGACAATTTGATCAAAGCAAATTTGATACTGGCCGAAGAGATCCGGGACGCCGCATCTGCTCGGGAAAAGAAAGCAAAAGAAAGGCAAGCCAAACAGTATAAAAAACCGTACAACCCAGGTCTTTTGAGGTCGGTGATCTCGTTATCAGGAGAGTCGACATCGGTCTTAAAAACCGAAGAGATGGGAAATTCGCTCAAAATTGGGAAGGCCCCTACAGAGTCATTTCAAAAACACACTCCGGGGCATACAGACTGGAAACCCTTGAAGGGGCTAAGCTCAAAAATTCTTGGAACGTTGCAAAGCTGAGAACCTACTTCAGCTAGGTTTACCTCAGATGTTATCAGCCGCCCCGGCTAAAAGTTCCTCATTTCTGTTGATATTTTCCACTTACTTCCCCTAATCACGCTCTTACTTTTCACTTTGGGACATACCCACCTTCTTAATTCGCAAGCAATGTACTCATGACTACAATTAATGAAAAGTACAATCTTGCTCATACTCAAGTGCAACAGTTTTATATACGTACGTACTAGCTTCTCATTTAGCACTAGCCACCTAAATGTTGCATGGCGCTATGCACAGCCAACGTCTTCTAGGTAAGATCGGCTCGTATGCATAGTGTACAAGGGACACCCGATAAAGAACAGACTGCTGTGAAATGTTTACTCATAGCTTCACTCAGCACTCTCTTTTACATCGGGGCCGAGGACACCCACCTCGGCTAAGGTGGGTAGATCCGAGTTCCCTACCGTATGCACTTATATACAGTACCTTTATTCAGAGGAAAACTTATAAGATTACTGCACTTACTGAGTCGTCCGAGTTTAACATTAAATAAGTTTTAAATCCGATCAAAGCCAAATACAACAAGTTGGTAAGGGACTTGTATTCCCAAAGATAGTTTTACTTATTATGACGTTGGACGTAGCATACATGCAACAAGTTAGAATAAAAACTTGCATAGATATGATAGCATGCAACAAGTTAGAATAAAAACTTGAAAGGCTAGAACAATTGTGCATAATGGCTTGGAAGACCAACCTTCACCCTTATGTTCTTTCATAGTTATGCATTTGGATACAAGATTCAAGGACAATTCAATTCAAGTTCACATGTTCATCATATTCTCTATGAATATATACAGGTTTGTTTTCGCTTCCGCTTCCGCTCTATTCATTCTTGATGATTTGACATGAATGTGTTCTGGTTTATGTTTTAATATCTCCTATCAATTTTCCAACAAGTTAAAACTGGAAAGAACATGCATAAAAATAAAATGTTGTACACAATAAATTAAAATACAATCCAACATTGTCAAACATGTTACAAAAAAATTGACAAATCGCAAGCTGCCCAGCATAAGGGACTTATGCCGCTTCATCCTCAACATCGGACAGGACAACCGAGTTTGGGTTGAACTCCTCATCCGGTCTCTCCACCAAAGGATTGGGCAGGTCCTCCTCAGGTTGGTCAAGGTCAACCTCAAGCCCATCCTTATCATAGTCGACCATCTTTCCTTCCTCCACCCCGAACCCAGGAGAGGCGCCGATGTACCGAATCCGGAGCCCTCGGTTCAGATGAAGAATCTGCTCTATTGCACTGGTAAAAATTTTACCTGCCGCCCTCTCAAGATTGAAATCCGATTCATGTGCGGCTACCTTGTGCTTAAGAGCCTGAGTGGCTCTTCTCTTCAGTAGTGTCCTCACCTTCTCCACCTCGGCTAGTCCTTCCTGCCGACCAGCCTCCTTTGCCTCCGCCGTCGCCTGAGCCAGGGCCTCCTCTTGATTTTTCCGAAGCTCTTCCATCTCCCGGCGGTGCTTCTCTCCTATCTCGGCCAACTGTTGCTCGGCAGAACTTTTACTATTCCTCAGCTCCGCCCCTTCGGCTGCCATATCAGATCGGGCCTTCTTCCCGGCTAGTGACACACCTTTCGCAATGTCGTCAGAAACATCGGCCAACACATTGAAAATATTTGTTGACCTTTTCAAGTGGTAGGCCAACCCTTCGGCCATCTTTCTCCATTCGGCTCCCGACACCTTCACATGTGTCTCTTTGACTGAGGCCCTAGTAGTGGGAGTCGTCAGCCCGGGGGTACTGGCGGCATTGGCGTGCTCAGTACATAGAGATGGAGAGTGAGGAGGAGGCGGGGTAGTGATCACCGCAGGCGGAGTAGAGCGTGGCAGAGCGGAGTCGGCTGACGTCGTCTCGGCAATTGCGGCTTCATTGGATGTACTCCTCGACTTCTTCCTTTTGCGATTCAGCGCAACCTTCAATGCCTTAGATGACATCGCGGACCAATATTCCTCTGCAAACGAAAAAGACAAAGAAGGATTAAAAAAAATTAAAAAAAAATTTACAAGGGTATAAGTGCGAGGTTAACTACCAATTTTGGCTAACACGTCATTGTCAGAACACTTCATGAAAATTCCAATATCAAGTTGGACTTTCCGAGCTTGATATTCATTTTGAAAATGATGAACTATGGCGGCCTCATCTGCATCGAGAGTCGCGCCCGACCACCTTTGTGGTGTACTGAGGTGACGGTTGAAGAACTCCGGAGTCCACTCTAAGGGAAACCTCGGACCTGTCTCGTCCCGGAACCAAGGTCGGCCAGCACCAACGAACTTATATTTGAAGAATCTGGGTTTAAAGTGCTTCCAAGATTCTGTAAACATGCCGAACAGCCCACAACGAGCTCGGGCTTTGGCCGATACCCAAAGTCGCCTAGTAACCCCGTCTTTGTTATTGGCGAACGGGTTGTACATCCACAGAAAGAGCCGAACTGTGCATACCAACCCTTTGGCCCGACAATATCTTTGAAACGCCCTCAAGAACGACCAGGTGTTGGGGTGAAGTTGCGAAGGAGCCAGCCCGAGCTCTTTCAGAACCCTCATCTCGAGGTCAGTGAACAGCAAAGTCACGCCGAGGTTCTGAATTAAATCGGCATAAAAAAAGAAGGAGTTGTCATCAGTCTTGGTGCATATTCGGTCATTCGCCGAACAAGGAAGAACTTCGTAAGAAGTGTCGGCGGCGTCTCCCGAACAGGGTAGTATAACTCTCTTCACGTCGGAGAGCTTATCCTCGGAATCTAGATTAGACCGCAATACCTTCGGCTCCACGTCGACACATTGATATTGGTTGGCATCAGTGGGCGCAGGATACAGATCCGGTCGGCTGACGCACTTCCGGGGCGGCATGGTACCTGTGGAAGAATAGGGGAGCTCGACGTTAATCCTACGGGTTACAAAGAATAACCCCCCAGAAAACCCCATCAAAGTTGTCCCGAGGGGCGAGCAACTCCCCTCCACCACAGGTATCCCCCGTTCATATCCTCTTCACTCCCCCATATTCTCGAAATCGACATAGCCCCCACCACCAATAAACTCGGCCTAGGCACATGGCCAAACCCACTCTTTCCTCCGTTCCCAACCCCGAGGATGAACTACCTCAACGGGATCAACCTCTAAAACCTATTCCTCATATTCCTTGTCGATCTCCAGGGAGGAACAGGATGAGGAAGAGGAGCCATCCTCTTCCTCGTTACTGCTACAGGATAGGGAGATCACTACAGACTATTCCCCAACCCGTTCCCTACTCATAATGAACCCAGTATATCCCTTTGATTTCTCGAAAAATGAAAGCAACAACCCTCCAACAAGTCCTAAACCACCCCAAACCCAGAAACATTGTAAGCCACCAATTCCTTTTGACACGAAACCCAGTAAGCAGAAAAAACCACCCCTATAGAAACAGAGCCTTTAGAATCGTAAATCCTAACCAGACGAACCAGAAAAGAGAAGAAGAAGAGGCGAAAACAAAAGGAGAAAAGGAGAAAGAGAATACCTTGAATATGCAACCGTGAAGAATGAATGAGAAGGAGAGTAAGCTGCTGTCGGTTTTCTGCAAAGAAAGAAGGCAAGAGGAGCACGATCTCAGAGTGCAGTCTCGAAAAAAGGGGGGAGAATGGAACTGGTGTAAGTGAATGAAGGTGTAGCCATTTGGTGGAGAAAAGAAGAAGAACGGTTTTTGTCAGAATAAGAGCAGAGGAACCACCTTCCCTGCACTTTCGAAATTTGGGCCAGGCCTGAAAGGCCCAACCCAACATGCAGCCATATCAATTGGGACACGTGGCACGCAGCAGCTGAAATAGTGGACCTCGAGCAACGTCACAATAATGATGACGCTTCGTAGGTCGCGATTTCTGACACACGTCAGATCCAGTAAAAGCAAACGTCACATCGGTACTGGGGATTAGACAGCTATCAAACCTGCTCCGCCATAATGAAAGGACGTCAGTGACTGCTGGATCCAACGTATCGGAGACTTATCGTCCGAACTCCCTAGAACCTCGGAACAAGGCTCAGTTGGCCTTGACCGAGCTGGGGGGCTTATATGTGGCGAACTCGGCCCTTATGAGGTGGACTTGGGAGAAGGTCCTAAACCAGAACCTCGGAACAAGGCTCAGTTGGCCTTGACCGAGCTGGGGGGCTTATGTGGTGGACTCGGCCTAGCCGAGGTCCTCAGACGACCTCGCCAAAGTCCTAAGGACCCTTCAGGAAGCCTTATGAGCGCTTGGCTGAGCTCAATGCTCAATGGCCGAACAGAGGCCTGATACGGGCCGACCTCACTCTCCAACTCAGGCTCGACGTCAAAGTCCGACACCTTCCCAAGTCCGACACCTAGGACATGATGACGTCTCCCTTCTTATCCACAAGGACAGCTCACCACCTTATCCGCAAGGACAGCCTATCCACTCACAACTCAGTACAGGCTGGCCCTACTTGGGCCTAAAGCAAGCCCATTAGGGCAACCAGCCCCCCCTATAAGTAGCTTCGTACTACATGGGGCTCAGGTACGTCCTCCAACCCTAATTGCCATCCTCACACACCAGTGATTAGGGTTGCTTCCTGGCTCTTTTCCTTAGCCACCTGAGGACTTCCCCCAAACATCACATATCAACCCTAGACAGAGGCTCCTTTGAAGGTCATCTCCCATACCCTTGGAGGTTCTCACTGTCTAGGACATCACAATATATATATATAATTACACACGGTCCAGAATCAGAAAATAAAAATAAAATCCATTTTAATTCTCTTATTTATTTTCATTCTCTTTTATTTTATTAAACAACAATACAATTCATATATCAAAATGCACAAATCAACCATCAATTCTTCTAATATATGCCACGACCTATATAAATATACATATACCAGAAATTATATTTTCCATTGTTATTTACTTATTTCTTATTTATTCCTTAATACAAAGAAAAAAAACAATTAAAAGAGAAAGAATAAAAACTTATTTGTTCATACAAAATTTTCTATAATTCATATGATCTAAGAAATACAATAAACCCATAAATTAAATTAATCATATAAACCCAGAAATTAAATTAATCATACTCATCAAAATTTCAGCCATCTTAAGAATTAAAGAAAAGGGGAGATAAATCCCTTTAAATACCCTTTTTGTGTCCCTTTTCTCATCCTTAATTCATATGACTCAAGAACAATATCACATATTAAATAATAACTTTAAAATGAAAAGGAAAATTTAGAACTTAGCTATAGAAGAATTTAGAAGTTTTTACTCAACAATAATAAAAACAAAACAACTTAAAAAGAGATTAAATAAATAAGTGATTTTGGGTTACCTCTACTCCTTAAGCTTTAAAGAAAACTTCAAGTGACAAAGCAAATCCTCCCTCCTTCCTAAGCCAATTCGTCCCTCTCTCTCTCTACTTCTTCTTAGGATTTTTTTTTCAAAGTGTTTGTAATGTGTGTGAAGAGATGGTGAAACTAAGTACCTATTTATAGATGAAGTGAGAAATGTATTCTCCCCCCATTTTGCTGCTGAAATACGTCCCCCCCATCTCCATATGAGTCAGCAAATTTAGTTCACTCTCTTTGGAACATGCATGAGTATTAATGCGACTTTTTGTAACTCCTAAAGCTTTAACTCAAAAGATGCTCCCACTAATTTTCATAAAATATGTAACACCTAAGATTTTTACCCTGAATTCCCCTTATATTAAGATACGGACTTAAAAATTCATTGTTTATTATATTAAAATCACCCGTCAAACGGACGAAGTTTTGTTTGTTTTTAGGACTATTCCAAAATTTGACCTGTGATAAGCAATTTCAATTAAACATCAAGTAGCCAGCAGGGCTTCAGAATATGTATGTCTAATTCATAACAAGGCCCTATGGGCTCCAAATATATCAGAGTGCATTAATTAATCAGAGTATTAGCGGAAATATTAAGTTGGAGCATCGAAAACCAAAACACAATACTTTATCAAAACAAAACATCCTAAGCCTCATTTAAAAGAATTTATAACAAATTTACATCAAAATAGTATAGGAGGCTTAGGTCCATATTATGATCTAAACCCATAACGCCCTACTCTCCCTGTAAGGGAAAGTACTCCTGCTCGGCCGGGGGCTGTGCCAACTCAATCTCCGTACCTGAGAAACGTAAGGGAGTGAGCATTGCACATGAAATAGAAGGCAGTTTCTAACTAGACATAACGACCCGCTAGGTCAAGCACAAATAGCAATTAAACAGATATTCACATATTGTACACCATACTCATTATTCATTCCAAATTTCCATTTTGATTATTCATTTCAACATCCGTTTCCATTATTCATTTCCACATCCATTTTCCTTATTTATCTCAACATCCATTTCATTAATCATTTCGCACACTTACCTTATTTAGGTACATCACCTCAAATCAGAGGCCAATGTACAATTTCATTCAACACGTTTGTCACCTCAATCTGAGGCTCCCATTCTTTTCCTTATTTAAATTATGTGCCCCTCAGGTCATAGGTCAACACCCATTCATTATAATTCATATTGTGTCCCTCAGGTCAGAGGTCAACACTTCAATCTCTTAATTCACGGTGTGTCTCTCAGGTCAGAGGTCAACACACCAATACACATTTCATCCGGTGTCCCTCGGGTCAGAGGTCAACACCCAACTCATTATTTAATCCGGTGTCCCTCAGGTCAGAGGTCAACACTCAATTCATTTTAATTCATATTGTGTCCCTCAGGTCAGAGGTCAACACTCATTTACTTTAATTCATATGGTGTCCCTCAGGTCAGAGGTCAACACCCATTCACTTTATTCCTTTTCGTGCCCCGTAGGTCAGAGGTCAGCCAAATCATCACTTTCCATTAATCGTCACCTCAAAACAGAGGCCAACGCACTTATTACATTTTCATTTCACATTACCTCACATCAGAGGCCAAATCATACTTTCACCATCTTACACAAACAACTTAGCACATACAATCACAAATACATTTACACACATTTCCCATTCATTCTTTATCCATACTCATTCCCTATATCAATTATCAAATCTTTCCTTTAGTCGTCACCTCAAATCAGAGGCCAACGCATAAACCACATTTTCAGTGTTCCGCGCTTCAATTCAGAGGCCAAGAATTATTCACTTTCTTGTTCAATTAATTGTAACACATTTGAGTACAACAACACACATTCAACAACTAGTCATTCTTGTAGTTTCCTTATTCTTTTCCTTTCTCAATTATCACAATCATACCAAGTAGTATTCTCTTTTATTTCCCAGCATTTAGATTGCCCTTCATTTTAATTTACATATATCATCTTTCACTTTCGTTTACACATAATCATAGAAATCATTTATGTCAACTTCACTTTCACATTACCCAATTCCTCATGTACTTCAATATGATCATTAACCAAATTTCAGTTATCAAATAATTCATTATTATATTATTATTGGGTTTCCCTTTCCTAGCCTTAACATCCAATCATCATGCATGTAACATCCCAAATTTTAAACCTAAGCGCAAATAAATTAGTAATAGTTTGGAATAATTGGGATAATAATAATAAAACCATAAATAGGTATCAAAATAAGTGTTCAAGCATTAGAAAAGATAAATAATAATAATATTGGTTTAGGAAAAGAAAGGAGCATTAAATTAAAGTTAGGAACAGGCCATAAAAATAGGTAATTCGGTACTAAAACATAACATAGGGTAGAAAATCAAAATAAAAGATTTAGGACTCAAAACAAAATTTCCATCGTTGGATATGAAGGTATGATTTTTAGGAAGTTGCTCGTCAAATTTGAGCAAGGTCCGACGGTGAACGAAGAAGTTATGGCTGTTTGAAGTTGGGAGAAAATAGCTGAAAAATAGAAAAGCAAACTAGCAGTATCTGATCATTATACTCGAGTATTTCATATTTACAGAAATACTCGAGTATTTCTGCGATCTGCAACACTGAGAACACGATTTTAAGGGTATTTTGGTATTTTCCCACCCCCAAAACCCATTTTAACCCCCAAACCCTCCGTTCCCTTCTCCCATTCGAACCACCCTTATTCTCCCTCATCTTCTTCTTCTCCATGGAGCTAGGGCTCCCTCCCTCTCCCTCTCTTCCTCCATTAATGACTTAGCTTAGGTTTCTAAGCTTCAAGGCACCATCAAACTCTCTTTTCCCTCTTCCAATTTATAATATCATCATCATCCATCATTACTCACCTCTTTCCTCCATGAGTTAGGGTCTCACACAAGTTCATCCATTTCCCTCATCATCTCCATTGAAGACTATGAAGGAAGCTTGAAGCTCCAAGGCCATCAAGCTCTCCCTCTCCTCTTCCAATCAATATCATCCCTCACTCCTTATCTCTCTCCTTCAAGCATTTGGTGTAGGCAATAACCCAGCTTTCCCTCTCAATTTCATTTTTAATTTTAGTATTAGTTTTATTCTTACTCTTTATTACTTCCTTGATAATCCAAGACAAAAACATGGACTCCCTTGGCCCTTGAAGATTTCGGCCAGCACAAGAGAGAGAAAAAGGGGAGTTCATCAACCCATTCCATTCCAAATATTGACGAATTCCAACACCCCTCGGAGCAATGATTACGGCCACTAAGCTCAATCGACAACCCTCCTGCATTAGGGCTCCTAACCCGGTTAAGGTTCTCTCTATCTTAATTATTTTAAGGTAAGGGGTTTATTGCCGCATGGTGGTTGTGTAACTAGTATGTGTATGCGTGTTGAGATTATTTGGTTTGTGTAGTTGATATTAGGGATTGATATTTATGAATTATAATATGAATTGATAATTTATTATGCTAAGTGATTAATTGATATATATGTCCTGATAATTGTGCTGTGAATTGCTAAATGTTAATTGAGGCCATGAGTTAGGTGTAATTGTTGAAAATATAAGAATGATATGTATGTGCTAAATTATGTGAATTAATTGGATAATGACTTGTATTATAATGTAATTATTAAATATATTGAATGGTGTATGTATGTTGTATTTAGAGATTGATTGAAAGCGGAAAGGAGTGAACGGAGGAGTGAGTCTTGAATTTAATAGTAACACCTAGAAGAAAAGGTAAGGGAAATAAATCGGGGAAAATAGGATGTGCCTTTAAAAGTGATAGTGAGTAAATTCTAGGGAAATGGATTAGTTGGAGTAGAAGAGAAAAAGAGGAAAATGAGAGTAGAATGAAAAAGGTGTTAGGCGAGGGCAGACTAAAATTGATAAAAAGGAAAAAGGAAAGTCCGATGCGAGCCTGGTAAGGCGTATCGGCATCGATGCGAGCCTGGTAAGGCGTGTCGATTAAAAAGGGAAATGGAAGTCCGATGCGAGTCTGGTAAGGCGTATCGGCATCGATGCGAGCCTGGTAAGGCGTGTCGATTAAAAAGGAAAATGGAAGTCCGATGCGAGCCTGGTAAGGCGTATCGGCATCGATGCGATCCTGGTAAGCCGTGTCGATTAAAAAGAAAAAGGAAAAAGAATAAATAGAAAAGAAAAAGAGAATATTGGTATGCGATTTGGATCCTGTAAGACACACGGTAGGGTGCAATAAGTCGGGTGCACAAATAAGCCGCTGGCTGGAACGTGTGCAAGGGTTGAGTTAGTCGTGCAACCTTTGGGGATCCGTACGCATCGGTAAGTTGTATCCTCTGAAAGACTGGGGAACGCAGTGGCAAACTCGCATAGCCAAGGATTTTTGTGGCATTCTGGCCGTGTAAGACACGCTCTCGGGTGCAGGAAACGTAAGCCGCCTTGGCAGAGTGCGCAGCGGTTGAGTTAGACGTGCGGCCTTTGGGGATCCGTACGCATCTGTAAGACGTATCCTCTGAAAGACTGGGGAACGCAATTGTGAAACCACAAAGATCCCGAAAAAGTAAAAAGAAATGAAAAGAATGAAATGAAAGAGAATGAAATGAAAAGAAATAAAAAGAAGAAAGTTGAGAAGGTGATGAATGAGATGAAGAAAGGAGAGATAGAGTTTAGAATTAGTTAACTTGACAAAATAGGAAGAATGTGAGTAAAGAGTACGAATGGAAGAAGAATCGAGAGTTTAAGTTTCGGTGAGAATAGAAAGCTAAGTGAACGGAAATAGAATAGGAATTGACATTAATTAGGAAATGTGAATCATTGGAGATGTTTGTGTTTGCAGTGGATAGGTGATTGGGCGTGATATATTTGCATTATTTGGTTAATTGCTAATTGTGTATGACTTGGCATGTATTATGCATTACTAGTTCGTGCAGTTGTCACCCTTACAAACACCACAGGTGTAACACCCCGATTTGGCAACTTGAAATCCATATTCATTTTAGTGAAAATTTGGGCCATTTTTTTTTAAACAACAAGGATCACACGCACATGAGAACACTTTCAATTTGAAAACGAGTTATAAAACATCACGTTCTCAGAGGTATGTCACCCTTCAAGTTCCAAACCGAGATGTCACGGGACATCGCACTTTGAAACTCATTTGCAAAACATCGTTTAAATAAGGTAGCCCATTTGATTCGATTTTAAAACATCAGTATCTCAAACTTATTGGGGTTACAGCATATTAGAGCCAGGTGTCTAATAACTTGTAATGGGAAACAATACTCAGGAGGGAATTACCTATTTTCTAGTCATCGAACTCTACTAGCGCTTTCCTCCTGATGTTGTTCTGTCACTTGTAACAACCCAAAATCTTGTCCATTGAAAAATGCGAGTTAACAAAAACTTTTTCGCAATGAAAGTGTGAAAACCAAAAATACTTTTCATAAGGGTGGTATTTCCTTTACAAAATATTCTGAGTGTAAAATACTTATATAATACAAACTCCCAAAAACCCCTTTTTACACCCAGAGCATTGGTCTTCACAACTCGATCCTTCTGCAAAAGGATTCGGATGACGAGACGTCATCCTGGTTGCTTCTTCTAGACACCTCCACTCCAACAGGAGTGACTTCAGTCCTGTCCTTTGAAAGAACCTACCACCACAGACATGGTAGTATGGGAGTCAGTCACTTGTCATATCGCCTAAGCAGATTATATGATTGGTCAAACACAATCATTACAGATATCATTTCAACATAATAAAAGCGTGCCCAAGAGTCTTATTAAACAACATTGGCTAAAACCATTAATTTCTCATGCAATGCATGCACGTCTCTCAAATCATTTCTCCATAATCAACTCTTCCAGAAAACAACACTCTGGGATAGGCAATCGTGCGCTCGATGTTTCCACAACCTGTATAGCGGCCACACCGTTCTATACTAGAACCCCATCGACCACGATCTTAAAATGATACAAGGGGATGATCCAGGACCATTGTCCACCAATAGTTCTAGGTCCTTGTCATTTCTACGGTGGCGGCCACACCGTTCCAACCGTCTCATGTAGCGGCCACACCGTACTACATGGTTTCCAATCCCGCATGCACCTCACTGAACGATTCCCTGTACACCATGCATGAGATGCGTCACACATATATTAATCATCACATCATACACATGGCGGCCACACCGTTCCATGCCTTCATATAGCGGCCACACCGTACTATATGGAATCACATACATATGGCGGCCACACCGTTCCACATGTCTTCGTATAGCGGCCACACCGTACTATACGGAATTCCATCACACTTACCACACATATGGCGGCCACACCGTACCACATGTCTTCGTATAGCGGCCACACCATACTATACGGAACACATCACAATTACCACACATATGGCGGCCACACCGTTCCACATGTCTTCGTATAGCGGCCACACCATACTATACGGAATCCTTTAAGCACAACGACTTCTTGCAGGAGTTAATCCATAACATATGGAAATCAGGGTGATCTCACTTATCCAACATTCACATATCCGAGTCGAAGTAACGAACCCTAACAATTTGGATTTGATCCTCATAATCAACAAGCATCACCACTCTTGCTTTATTCCCAATACTCCTTAAGTCATTGTCTATTGATATCTCAAAGCATTAATTATTCCATAGGTTCAATTTTAGTTATTAACCACACCAACCTTAGATGGAGACATCAGACTTACTCCGCTTATCATGCTGAGGTACTAACCTCTTTCTAATGTCTTTTAAACCTTTAACTTCTCATGTTCTAAGGCTTGGATTACCAAGTAGACATGATCATTTCTAATCCAAAGAGGATATGATGATCACTTCACAGCTTATACCTTGTGAACCAGCTTATCAAAAGGTTAAACTCAAATAATTATTCATGCATCTTATGCGATCTTCAATAGCACTAGGCTAGTATCTAATGCAAGTATAATGCTCCAACATATTTCAATTACAAGTTTCCCATTTAAGCAAATAGCTTGATGAATGAGTCTAGCTCTCAATCCTAATTCCAGAATGAATGCAATTTCTTAACTAAAAAGAAATGATTGGTATATCCCACTTAATAATACCTCGCATTATTTAGTCAATCACTTTACATTGTCATCAATCAATCTCTTTTAAGTCCTAGATTATTTGGACTATTATCACTTAAGTGTAAACAAAATGATTCAGAATTGAAAATGGAATTTCTTAATTTTCTAAACAGAAATACTCGAGTATTTTCCATAATACTCGAGTAGTTCATCAGTTTCCAGTTTTTACTCGAGTAGTTCATAATTATACTCGAGTCGTTATGTCTTTTCAGAAAAACTAAGTTTCAGAACTTCATAAATATACTCGAGTAACTCATGAGATACTCGAGTAGTCCATTACCCAGAATACTCGAGTAGTTCGTGTATTACTCGAGTGTCCAATCTGATTCTCAAGTTGGTGCGCCAATTTTCACTCTGGTGCACCACGAAATACTCGAGTGTTAAGCCAAATACTCGAGTATTTGCAGACATACCAGACTGAAACTTGATTTTTACATACCATTTTCAATTCTAATCATTTCTACTTCAATCCAATGATCCACAGAGTTCATATACCATATAACAAGTATGTTTAAACACTTAGAACTCCACAAATTACACAGAATTGAATTTGAGCACGAATTATGCATAAAACCATATTTCCAACAACTTGACATGCCAAATTCAGTTCTGAGTAATTCTAACTCAATCCAATGGTCAAATGAGCTCTATTTATATAATTAAAACTTGTCTCAACACAAAGATCCCAACAATTCACAGAGGACCCTATCATGCTCCTATTTATGCATAAACTACATATTATGCAACTCAACATAACAATATTACCTTTACCCACAATTAACATAGAAACTGAGTTTGTACAGCACAAATGCAGTATTTAGAACTTACTCCAAACTTATTCAATGTCCATTGATGGCTTACCATAAGCATACTACATCAAGGTCATGATTTATCATATTTGCCAATTATAACTCAACCAAATTCATAAGTCCCTATAGCTTAATTTCATTAATTCATTCCAGACATTATCCATATTATAAATCAAATGACCAAGTGATTGTCTGAACCTTCAAGTCCAGCAAGCATGTCTTGGTCCAATTCACATAGCACACACAAAACTAAATTCACAATCTATAATCCTAGCAATATGAATGACTTCTCCCATACCTTGAACAACACTTAGACAAGTTCAAAAACACTCAAGAACAGCAGCAGCCACACAGCAGCCACCAATCTAGCACACACCACTTCAGCCACCAAAGAGCAGAACCATTGTGAGCAGAGTTCCAAAACCACATTGTTGGAGTGAGTAATCGTGCACAAAAATTGGGGAAAAAGGTTAGAATCTACTCTCTGCAACATGCATGAGAGATTAAAACCCAATTGGAATCAAGAGGGTTCATGAGCATACCACAATTGAGGATCAGAGTGAGCTCCAAGAACCAGTTGACAGCAACCAAACCCCCACTTTTGAGCTTCGATTCTTCCAACACTCAAACTCTCAACTCACAATTTTGGTGTCTATACAAAGCTTTAGATGTGAGCTTCATATTGGTGTATGATTTGTGACCTAAATCTACTCAAGGAAGGAGAATCGAACCAGAGAAATCAAAAACCCTAACTTCAGATTCCAGAACAAAAATGGCCAAAAATGGTTGATCTTCATCAACAAGAGAGTTTAAATACTCGAATTCATAGCTCATGCAGGTCGACACGAAGCTATGGTCGTGTCCCTGAGTTGATAACGTGTCAACTCGTGAGGTTTCTGAGTTGGTGACTCAGCCAACGCACTCACGAGTGCAACTCTGTGCAAAATACTCGAGTCTTTTCAGAAAGACTCGAGTATTTTTTCCAAAATAGTAAAAATAAATATTTTTATTTCCTTTTCATCCAAAATCTTCCCATTATTATTTTTAAGTCCTAAAACAGGGACTACTATGTAAAAACATTATTTTCATATGTTAATGATTTTCCAATCCTTTTCATGCATAATAAATCATTAAAAATCAAGGATATTAATAAAATAATTAATTACAAATAAACCTTTATAATTAATTTTTATTAATCAGGATTTAAAAATTTGGGGTGTTACACTACTCCCCCACTTAAAAGGAATTTCGTCCCCGAAATTCATTCTTAAAAAAAATTCTATATTTTCAAAATCATATAAAAGATTATTATTATTCTTCAAAATAACATTAGGGAGATTTCTCCCCCACTTAAAAAGGAGTTCCTTTAACTTTTCAAACCTTTTTAGCTCAAAATATTTCATAAGAAAAATCTCTTGAATAAAACTTTTGCTTTCAACGCGTATAAAATCCTTTCTTACCAAAAAGGTTTTTCCTTAAACTTCTTCAAAATTATTTTACAATTAATTTGATCGAAATCTTTTGACTAACTTTTCCAGATTAAATACATATGTTAAACTGAAACATTTTTCAATAAACTTTTTGGAAGAAAAACTTTTTCTGACAAACATTTTTCGACTACACAACCCTAACTTAAAACATTTTGCAACAAATTTTTCGATGGAAAAATTTTTCCCGCTGCGCACTCTGATCACTCACGCACGAGTAACGAATCATTTGTATGACTTTATTCCTTAATAGTTACAAACATTAGGGTGATCAGTCCTAATATTCAAACCATTAATAATAAAATCATTCATTTCAGATATAACTTTTCGCAAGAAAAGTCATACGACACATCTTTAAGTTAGATGAACTTAAAGATAGGGTACTTGTCACCATCAGATTTAGCTAGATAGCCAAGCGCTAGAGGTATTTCCGTTGGGGAGACAAAGATTTGTTCTATCCCGGTGGTCATTAATCCCTCTAGTCTTAACTAATCTTTCTTTCTCCCATAGTGTCCACAGATATTTATCACATCCAACTGTGATAAAGGCTTCGATCACAGAAATTCGGATCAAAATGATATCTAGATCTCCAAATTATCGAACGGTTAAATTAATGTACTCGAAAGAAATAGTTGACTACGTTAATTCAGATGAGGAGAAAAACAACCTAAGGGTTTACCTCGCTTGCCTTGCTTGCTACCCGATCCTTTCTTGCTTTTATTCTCTGGACAGTCTAGCGAATAGTGTCCCGGCTTCCTGCAGCTGAAGCAGATGATTCCCTTGGGTACACCACAGCTTGATCCGAAGTGATGTATCCCACACCTTTCACATTGAGGAGGGAATGTGATCTCTTTCCCCTTTCCTTTCTGATTACCATTTTTCGATTGAGATTTTCCTAATCCCAATCTATATAGTTCGGGCTCCTCAAATTGATCCTTTTCCATAGTTGATTGTCTTTCTTCCTCCTCTAGTTGAGCTTCCATTTCCTCAATCTTTCGCTTCTTATGAATCCGAACATTCTTTTCATAGACCTCCTTTGCCTTCATATCATCCTCATAGATTCTGCACATGTTTACCAACATTGGGAAATTCCTTATTCCCTGATAACTGATTCCTGGCTTCAAATCCGGGCGTAGACCATTCTCGAATTTTATACATTTTGACCTTTCATCTGGATGATTCTGGTAATAGGGAGAATACTTCATCAATTCTTCAAACTTCGCAGCGTATTCCCCAACATCCATCTCCCCTTGCTTTAGTTCCAAAAATTCCACTTCTTTCTTCCTCCTTATATCCTCTGGGAAGTACTTTTCTAAGAACTTTTCTTTAAATACCTCCCAAGTGACGTGCCGATCCTCGGCTTCCAATAACTGCTTGGCGTGATCCCACCAAGTTTCTGCCCTATCATTCAGCATATACGTCGCATATACCACCTTTTGTGCATCGGAACAACCCATGGACCGAAAGATTTTCTGAACTTCTTGCAACCATTTTTGAGCTCCCTCTGGATTATATCCTCCTTCGAACTTAGGGGGATTGCAACTACGAAATTCTGTGAGTCCTCCGAACTCGGCAGGTTCAACATTGCATTGACGCGGTTGATTCGCTTGTGTTTGATGCTGCTGCATATTCTCTAATACAGCAGTGATCCTTTCTAACATATCATTCGTACGGTTTCGGTTTCTCGCTGCCATGAGAGACCTGCACTCATAAAAACTTTGGTCAGAGTCACACAACTTATTGAGTATGGGAAGGACCATACTCCACAGCCGAGAGTTGGAACCATTGCTCTGATACCATAAATGTAACAACCCAAAATCTTCTCCATTGAAAAATGCGAGTTAACAAAAACTTTTTCGCAATGAAAGTGTGAAAACCAAAAATACTTTTCATAAGGGTGGTATTTCCTTTACAAAATATTCTGAGTGTAAAATACTTATATAATACAAACTCCCAAAAACCCCTTTTTACACCCAGAGCATTGGTCTTCACAACTCGATCCTTCTGCAAAAGGATTCGGATGACGAGACGTCATCCTGGCTGCTTCTTCTAGACACCTCCACTCCAACAGGAGTGACTTCAGTCCTGTCCTTTGAAAGAACCTACCACCACAGACATGGTAGTATGGGAGTCAGTCACTTGTCATATCGCCTAAGCAGATTATATGATTGGTCAAACACAATCATTACAGATATCATTTCAACATAATAAAAGCGTGCCCAAGAGTCTTATTAAACAACATTGGCTAAAACCATTAATTTCTCATGCAATGCATGCACGTCTCTCAAATCATTTCTCCATAATCAACTCATCCAGAAAACAACACTCTGGGATAGGCAATCGTGCGCGTGATGTTTCCACAACCTGTATAGCGGCCACACCGTTCTATACTAGAACCCCATCGACCACGATCTTAAAATGATACAAGGGGATGATCCAGGACCATTGTCCACCAATAGTTCTAGGTCCTTGTCATTTCTACGGTGGCGGCCACACCGTTCCAACCGTCTCATGTAGCGGCCACACCGTACTACATGGTTTCCAATCCCGCATGCACCTCACTGAACGATTCCCAGTAGACCATGCATGAGATGCGTCACACATATATTAATCATCACATCATACACATGGCGGCCACACCGTTCCATGCCATCATATAGCGGCCACACCGTACTATATGGAATCACATACATATGGCGACCACACCGTTCCACATGTCTTCGTATAGCAGCCACATCGTACTATACGGAATTCCATCACACTTACCACACATATGGCGGCCACACCGTTCCACATTTCTTCGTATAGCGGCCACACCGTACTATACGGAACACATCACAATTACCACACATATGGCGGCCACACCGTTCCACATGTCTTCGTATAGCGGCCACACCGTACTATACGGAATCCTTTAAGCACAACGACTTCTTGCAGGAGTTAATCCATAACATATGGAAATCAGGGTGATCTCACTTATCCAACATTCACATATCCGAGTCGAAGTAACGAACCCTAACAATTTGGATTTGATCCTCATAATCAACAAGCATCACCACTCTTGCTTTATTCCCAATACTCCTTAAGTCATTGTCTATTGATATCTCAAAGCATTAATTATTCCGTAGGTTCAATTTTAGTTATTAACCACACCAACCTTAGATGGAGACATCAGACTTACTCCGCTTATCATGCTGAGGTACTAACCTCTTTCTAATGTCTTTTAAACCTTTAACTTCTCATGTTCTAAGACCTGGATTACCAAGTAGACATGATCATTTCTAATCCAAAGAGGATATGATGGTCACTTCACAGCTTATACCTTGTGAACCAGCTTATCAAAAGGTTAAACTCAAATAATTATTCATGCATCTTATGCGATCTTCAATAGCACTAGGCTAGTATCTAATGCAAGTATAATGCTCCAACATATTTCAATTACAAGTTTCCCATTTAAGCAAATAGCTTGATGAATGAGTCTAGCTCTCAATCCTAATTCCAGAATGAATGCAATTTCTTAACTAAAAAGAAATGATTGGTATATCCCACTTAATAATACCTCGCATTATTTAGTCAATCACTTTACATTATCATCAATCAATCTCTTTTAAGTCCTAGATTATTTGGACTATTATCACTTAAGTGTAAACAAAATGATTCAGAATTGAAAATGGCATTTCTTAATTTTCTAAACAGAAATACTCGAGTATTTTCCATAATACTCGAGTAGTTCATCAGTTTCCAGTTTTTACTCGAGTAGTTCATAATTATACTCGAGTCGTTCATGTCTTTTCAGAAAAATGAAGTTTCAGAACTTCATAAATATACTCGAGTAACTCATGAGATACTCGAGTAGTCCATTACCCAGAATACTCGAGTAGTCCGTGTATTACTCGAGGGTCCAATCTGATTCTCAAGTTGGTGCGCCAATTTTCACTCTGGTGCACCACGAAATACTCGAGTGTTAAGCCAAATACTCAAGTATTTGCAGACATACCAGACTGAAACTTGATTTTTACATACCATTTTAAATTCTAATCGTTTCTACTTCAATCCAATGATCCACAGAGTTCATATACCATATAACAAGTATGTTCAAACACTTAGAACTCCACAAATTACACAGAATTGAATTTGAGCACCAATTATGCATAAAACCATATTTCCAACAACTTGACATGCCAAATTCAGTTCTGAGTAATTCTAACTCAATCCAATGGTCAAATGAGCTCTATTTATATAATTAAAACTTGTCTCAACACAAAGATCCCAACAATTCACAGAGGACCCTATCATGCTCCTATTTATGCATAAACTACATATTATGCAACTCAACATAACAATATTACCTTTACCCACAATTAACATAGAAACTGAGTTTGTACAGCACAAATGCAGTATTTAGAACTTACTCCAAACTTATTCAATGTCCATTGATGGCTTACCATAAGCATACTACATCAAGGTCATGATTTATCATATTTACCAATTATAACTCAACCAAACTCATAAGTCCCTATAGCTTAATTTCATTAATTCATTTCAGACATTATCCATATTATAAATCAAATGACCAAGTGATTGTCTGAACCTCCAAGTCCAGCAAGCATGTCTTGGTCCAATTCACATAGCACACACAAAACTAAATTCACAATCTATAATCCTAGCAAAATGAATGACTTCTCCCATACCTTGAACAACACTTAGACAAGTTCAAAAACACTCAAGAACAGCAGCAACCACACAGCAGCCACCAATCTAGCACACACCACTTCAGCCACCAAAGAGCAGAACCATTGTGAGCAGAGTTCCAAAACCACATTGTTTGAGTGAGTAATCGTGCACAAAAATTGGGGAAAAAGGTTAGAATCTACTCTCTGCAACATGCATGAGAGATTAAAACCCAATTGGAATCAAGAGGGTTCATGAGCTTACCACAATTGAGGATCAAAGTGAGCTCCAAGAACCAGTTGACAGCAACCAAACCCCCACTTTTGAGCTTCGATTCTTCCAACACTCAAACTCTCAACTCACAATTTTGGTGTCTATACAAAGCTCTAGATGTGAGCTTCGTATTGGTGTATGATTTGTGACCTAACTCTACTCAAGGAAGGAGAATCGAACCAGAGAAATCAAAAACCCTAACTTCATATTCCAGAACAAAAATGGCCAAAAATGGTTGATCTTCATCAACAAGAGAGTTTAAATACTCGAATTCACAGCTCATGCAGGTCGACACGAAGCTATGGTCGTGTCCCTGAGTTGATAACGTGTCAACTCGTGAGGTTTCTGAGTTGGTGACTCAGCCAACGCACTCACGAGTGCAACTCTGTGCAAAATACTCGAGTCTTTTCAGAAAGACTCGAGTCTTTTTTCCAAAATAGTAAAAATAAATATTTCTATTTCCTTTTCATCCAAAATCTTCCCATTATTATTTTTAAGTCCTAAAACAGGGACTACTATGTAAAAACATTATTTTCATATGTTAATTATTTTCCAATCCTTTTCAGGCATAATAAATCATTAAAAATCAAGGATATTAATAAAATAATTAATTACAAATAAACCTTTATAATTAATTTTTATTAATCAGGATTTAAAAATTTGGGTTGTTACATCACTCGCCTTCCTCCTCTGTCGAAAGATCCTCAGGGTTCGGACATCCATCCTCATTACTCAGACACTTATCTGTGTCGGCCTCAGTCCCCGTGTCGGAATCCTCTTTGCATTGGTGGAGCGCCTCTCCCCCCCGTGATCAGCTGATATCTTGCAAGGTTGATCATCTAGGATCCGCAGCAATTTACATAACAGAATTGTAGGAGAAAGAGAGAGAGAGTGAGCTACCCAAAACGGCAATGTCGACTATGTGGGATTACATCAGTTTAATATTAAGACAAAGTAGCCATAATAATTTAAAATCAAACAATCAATCAAATGTAATCAAAACCATACATATTTATCAACACCATATAAACGTAAACCATATTGGATCATTCATATCAATGTTTTCCACATTCTTTGACATCACACTCTTCACCATGAGACTTTCCTTTCCTTCCCACTCTCGGATTCATCAGATACTTTACAAGTACTCGTATTCCATTCCACTCCCAAACTTATCTATCACTCGAGGCTTAACATAATCATCAATAGCATTTTATTACCATCACACTTATCTTTGAAATATCTGAGTTATTTAAGTCTTATTAATTCGATTAGCATCAATGATGAGGGGGAGACATCATTGTGCTCACACACGTCTACATCTCCTCGGTCAACCACCCAACCTAGTCGGAAGCAAACAGGAGTACAGGACCTTTACCGTGCGGGCACGACAGCTGTCACAACACGAATGGCCCCAGGCCAGGAGGACTCAGCCTCAAATCATAATCACAATAATCATGGCACACTGCCTCGCAGTGGCAAACAAAATGCCCCACTCCAGTCCCTCTCACTGTTCTCGATTTGCAATCTAGGGGGCGATAGTATGTTTCTAGTAGGCCTGCAGAACTTTACCACGGCATTGGACCCAGTCCCCACCACGTTAGTGCACCACATGTGGAGTTCGTTCCGCCTAGAAACATACTCTAGACTTCTTGACGTATCACCGTCATCGTCCTCCCCTAATGCAATCTCGTCCTAAGTATCCGCAGATACCTATCGTCTCTTCCTCTCCACTACTTCGATACGACACTCATTCCTCACCGCATTTTCAATGTCTTTTAGAATCTTTCAAAGGGTTTTTAGTTACGGCTTATCCCTAATGATCGGTTCATCCTTGGTGCATCCCTTCAATGAAACCCGATCTCTAATCGTTCGCATCTAATCCCCCTAAAGCTCATATACTTTCACGTGACTCATCACGACGTCATCACATGCTCTTTCTCTTTCTCAAATCACAGCACATTGGTTCTCATCAGCATGAGCAACCTAATCTCAGGTCAATTTTGGGACTCGGCACATCATCGGGTCCTCTCCATCAGCTGTGGATCAACGGCATCCCTCACAGCCTTTTCCTCACATAGTACAGCAGCATCGTCAACATACTTTATTGTCGGCTCGATCTCGCACGTTGTTAGCTCCGCTCCTCATCACCACGCTTCCGCTCGCTTACACTTTTCATAGTCATTTTGGCATCGCCTCCTCGTTACATTCTTCCTCGGCTAATCATGTCTTGCATATCCATCGTGTTCATCTTTTCTTTCTTTAATTAATTCTTTATAAATTTAGTCTTTATTGATTTACTCACACAGTTTCCAACCATATCATGTAGCAATTAAACATCTCTCAGATAAATAATTAAATAGCACACATGAACAATTATAAAAACATATCATACCCCAATCTCAGTCGTTCGGGTGGATAGCTAAATTAATCAAACATGCGCTATCACATACACCACTACGCTAAATGAGATTGGATGTCCAATCTTTGAGATGATTGGACGTCCTAATATGTTACCTAATCACCACGGCGTCTTAAGGGTACGCCCCTCTCTCACCTCAATGACGATCATCCTAAAATTCTCCAAGATCCTCTAATTGCTATCCTCGCCTTGTTTCCTCTTGCGTCCGTCACTCTAACTAAGACATTTTTCCCGTGCGTTAGAAACGTCTTCGATATATTCATTGAATTCATTTTGAAAACAATTTCTCTTTTGAAAACTTTTTATCATCTTCCAAGATCTTCAAATTCGATTCAAATCCAAAAACCAATGCTTGAGAAAACTTTTTTTGAAAACAAATTAGAAATAAATTTTTTTTTCATCATAAAATCCTTAATTTAAAACATTCACCGTTCACTTACTGTAAAACATTCTTAAGTTTCATGAAAACAACTACTTAAATCACAACATCAACACACACATTCAAGCATGTACAGGAAAATGGTTCAACTAAATTTCTAAACCTTAAAATCATGGAATTAACATCATGAAAATCAATTTAATCAATTTTATTTATTTCTAGTTCTTAATCCGAAAAGAATAAAAAGAAGTTAACACATCATTGCACCAAGCATATAAGAGCACACATATAGATTATGATCACTTTCATGAATCATTTAAAAAGGCAAATCATTTTAAGCACCTAAACGTGCATCCACCGAATCAATAAAACACAGCACACAATCAAAGACATCAAACAATGGAATTATTTTGTTTTCTTTCAGAACTGGAACCGTGAGCATCTTAGGGAATTTAGCAACTTCAACTTCATGTTCTTAATTCCAATCAAAACAACAATTAAAGCTACAAATTACTCCAAAGATTTATTTTATTTTCCTTTAAATTGGTTAGTCTACACATGCACCTTTATGCTCTAAATTAAGCTAATCTTAGTTTACATACAATCCAAATGATGAGGAAACTCACTTCCCTAATTCCCTACCTCAAGGCCGAATAGTATCACACATGAGACAAGAATTTTAGTTTACTTTTTGACATACTAGAGACAATTAATCAAAGCAAATCATGTAGGTCACACATTACCATTTAGTCACACCAACATGCATGAACCACTATGAGGTTTTCTTTAGATTCTTTTTATTAGAAATCCAACTCATAATTTTCTAAAATAAAAACATGGTTTGTAACTTTAATCTTCAAAAAGAATGACATGCATGAACTCAAAATCACTAAATCTACCTGTAATGCATACATGTACCCAATAATCAAGTACCAAAACATTTTTAGCACTCATGGCCGAATGGCCTTCATGTTCATACAACATGGATAAAACAAATCTTCAAATCCATCATGCTTATAAAAGAAAAATCATTTTAAAGACCTTTATTCTAATTATCTCTTCTAGGCCGTAACATACATAAGGGAAAACTTGATCTCTTTACTCGAAAATAATCATGCAAATCTCAATGTTCTAACTTGTAAGAAGATAAACATGGATTAAAACATGTACATACAAAGATCAACCTAAATCATTACAAAATGAATATGAAAGCTGAAAAGCCCTATTCTTTTCTCAAATAAATTTAGATCATGAAATTGTTAATCAAACATTTACATAGAAGCACATAGATCACGGATTGAACACAAGGACTCAATCATGCAAGACATAGATTCCTCACTGCATCACAAACCGAATTTAGATCTTGCAAAGGTTTATCAAATAGTCATGTAGAAGTACATGGATCACGGTGTAAACAAGGAAAATCATCATGCAAGACTTAAAATTTTCACTTTATCCCAAATCAAACTTAGATCATAGTTTATTTACCAAAACCACTCCTAAAAACCTTATAGATCACGGTTTAAAAGAAGAAGTCCAACATGCAAGGGGTTTCAATTTTAGTTTTTATAAAAATCTCAAGGGATAATTTAGGTTCATTAAAAATTTGTTTAGAAATCATAAAGGTCCAACTAGAAAGAGTTACAACCGAAACATAGAGTTTATGAGTTCACATATTACAAACCAATTTCAAAAGTCTATAGTCAAAGCTAAAACACACTTGTGTTCATGAAAACAAGCAAGGGAAAAGAAAGAAAAGAAATGTTACAAATCCAAAAGAAAATACAACTATCATGGTTTTCTTCTTGATCTTCATGTAACCTACGAAGGAAGTTGGTTCTCTAACTCCTAAGGTGCTTGATCTCCAAGGGAACTTCAAGTCTTGGCCTAATTCTCTTTCTTCCTCCTTCTTGGTTGCCTACGGCTACACCTTCTTCTTCTTCCTTCTTTCTTTTCTTTTCTAAGGGTTTGATGTTCCCTTAGAAGGTGTTCGGGCGTTTAAGTGAATGGAATGGGAATGAAATGTGAGAAATGAACTAAGGTGAGATAGTTTTAAGGCCACCGAATGTGCCCCTTCTACCCTTAGATTGAGGTTCGGCCAAAGCATCAAGTGGGAGGGTAAAATTGGGTTTCTAATATTTTTGCATGGCAATGTTTTGATCAAAGGGGACAAAGGTTGCTTAGGCTAGGCTAGGCTTCATTTTTCTACCCAAGAGTCAAACTCCTCCTTGCATACTCACTCACCCATCACCGTGGCTCCCTCACAAGCTCACACCATAGCACACACATGTCCACACCGTAGCACATTCATGTGTTCACACTTCATGCAAATTTTATTTTCATTTCCTAATCCTATTTAATCGAGATGCTATGGTCATGGCTTCCTATGATCATGCAATATTTTTAAGAGGCATGCATACTCCTATATGCCTTCCCCGTAACACATTAATACACACACATACACACACATATTTGTTTTCAAGCAATATTTACATATCAAGCAAACACATATCACAATAAGCACACATCACAAATTAATTCTAAGTCATGGCAATTGATCTAATCCTTTACAAAAACACATCATCATCCTAGGGACACTTGATCTATTTCAAAATGAAACAATTCATCCACGCAAGGCACATAATTAGCAATTCTTAAAAATCAAACGCCTTGTACAATTAGAAAATTTCCAAAAGATAATTTATTTAAGGTCATTCTGCTTTTTAGAAAAGAAATCATGGTTTCACAAAATTCAATTCCCAAGATTTTCAGAAATACGATTTGTAATTGAATCTAGAAAGTTCTTAAAATTACATTTTCAAGGTTTATCCGTAAAAGTACAAATTCTTTTCATAAAGAAATTATTTTCGAATAAAACCATAAATAATCCTTTTAGATGAATCCTTTTGAAAATAGAATTCAAGGTTTATTTTTAACGAATTCGTTTACGCACGTACGGGAAAAATACGGGGTGTTACAACAGGTACAGGTTGAGCATTGCAGACATTGAGGCTGAGCAGGAACACACTTCCCACAGGAAGTGTGAAATCGAGTCGCTTTATGAATTTGAGTCAAACCGGGCCACATTTGAGTACTTTATGTATTTTGTATAATTAGGAATTATGTATGTATTTCCAATGTGTATTTTGGAAAATTGGTGGCCCGGGGTATCTCGTTTTAAATTCAAGTTTAAAAGTGTCTACTTTAATATTTAATGTCAAAAGAGTCTAAATATGTTATATATTATATCTGGCAGCCTCGATGTCATTGAAAACTATTTTGAACAGGTTGCAGGTCAAAACTAAATTTTGGGAAAGTCGGAAAAACAGAGGAGACTCTGTCCGATTTTCCGGAAAAATTATAATAAGTATTTTAAATAAAAAGAAATTTTCAAATCCATATTTTCAAAATAGATAAAATAAAATAGGTTGTTACATTTATGGTATCAGAGCGTTTTGTCCTCGGCCTCAGAGTGAGAATTACTCTATTGGTTCACTCACCAAGAGAGTGACCAAAGTCTTGTGTCCAATATAGGTAAATATATAGGTACATACACTAGAATAATTATATTTTCTAGAATAACATTTAATTGTGTATGCATATGTGTGCATTTATTTTTGATTCCTCCAGGTACTAAGCATTATGGCGGGTAGTGGCAGTGACAATGTTAGGATCACTGCCAACATAGGAGGTTCGGTTCAGACAAACCAGGAGCGAGCTAAGGTAGTGCCCACAAATACTCTCATGGTGGCAGGAAGTGACAAGGCACCACAGGCACTACAGGACATAGCCTCGTCAGATACTCAGTGGTTAGCAGAGTTCCGGTGGAATAATCCTCAAAAATTTAAGGGTAGCGATGACATGGCGAAAGCACTAGGGTGGCTTCAGGAAATCGAGAGGATTCTTCGTGCTATGGCACCCCCAACGAAGCAGATGGTCATTATGGTAGAGCATGCACTTATCGGGGAAGCCGCATGCTGGTGGAATCAAGAAAGAAGGATGTTGGAGGCATCTAAGCAAGAGGTGTCCTGGAGAGTGTTCAAAACTAAATTCCTGGCGAAATACTCTCCAGAGGTGATTTGCAGAGAAAAGGAAGTCGCCTTCCTAAATTTGACTCAAGGGGACATGAGTGTAACGGAGTACACCAACCTGTTTGAGAATCTTATCCAGTATGCCTCAAGCTACACTGGGGCTGATGAGAAGACGAAGTGCATCAAATATGAAGCGGGACTTCGTGGAGATATCAGGACTCTCTTGGATAATCGTAAAGTTAGAAAACTTGCTCAACTGGTGGACTTGGTCCGAACTTGTGAGAAAAACTTAGAAATGTCTGCTGGTGGAAGACATAAGGTTCGGAAAGTAATGGACCGTACCAAAGGAAAAGGACTAACTCAGACATCATGTCCACAAGCCAATACTCGCACTAGAGCAACATCTCCCAGAGTTAAGAACCAAAGTGAAACAGTTTCCACTACTCAACAGTCATGTCAGACTTGTGGAAAATGTCACCGAGGTGGGTGCCGGTACAAGGATCGTATTGTGAAAGATAGCCTATGCTTTCATTGCAAACAACCGGGACACTTTGTTGCAAATTGTCCCCACATCACTCCATGGAAGGGAGTGAGTGTACTGCCGAGGCAACAGGCGGAAGGAAGTCCATCCGAACAAATAGGAGAAGAGCACAACATGGACAAGGCAGCAGGACTGGACATGGACGATCCAAGCGAAGGTACGTGTTATTTTGAAGTAACACTTTGCTAAAGAATCAACTCATGGAGAGCCTAGAATTATTTTCAATTAGAACCATTTACTAAATTCTAAACTTCTCTTTTCTTTCAATAGTAAGATCTCCTAGAGTATTTCCTTAGTAATTATATTCCGACTATTTCACAACGGGGTACTAAGAGACATATCGGGAACATCCTTTCCATTCTTTCGCCTAAGTAACCGTGAAAGAGCATAGAAAATTATCTATGAAGTTAAAGCTTCAATAATCACACAATCCAGTGTTGGTGTTGTCATTTGATAAAGTGTAAGGTCGGGATTGGCTATCCTTCTCTTACATCCGTTGAAAGACAATACTATCATACAAGGGAACGCGATGATGTGCTGTTGATAGAGGTGAGCTTGGGATTAGCTACCCCAGTTTCGCATTTATTGACAGATGACAGCATTGCAAATCTAGAAGAACGTGATGATGTGTTGTTACTAAATGAAGGATTGGGATTAGCTATCCCGGTCCTTGCATTTATTGGCGGATATATCATTGCAAATCTCTCAAGTCTGATTAGAACCATTGACATAAGAACTCCGACCTGAAGAAGGTCAAATCGAGTTCAAGCTCACTAGAAATCTTGTGGAAACTCGTGACAATCGATCGTGCGACAAATCTACCCATGACAATCCTATCTAGAATAGGAACATAGAGAGATGTAAGTACGTGAAACCACCATATCTTAGAAAACCCAACGAGTGGTTCATCCAATCTTGTTTTCCAACCCATCACCTAATCGAAAAGTAGAACCACTAATTCTTAACATCTGTTCAGTTACCCCTTGGTATCGATCTACGTAGGTATGTTGATACTAAGTTGGGGAGAACCTTATAGTCCTACCCGAAACCCATCCGAGTGATGGTAAAGAATGAGAACGACAGCCGAGCAGAATTAGAACGTAAACTACCTTAGTGTACCCACAGAAACATCAAGACCAAAAATGGATGAGATGTCGAACATTCGCTGTTATCTCTTCCCACACTTTGGAAAGGCATAACAGACTTGCACAGGCCACCAATATCTCTCAAATTGATGATGACATTATGTCGGGCATCAATCCAACTTTTAACAATGTTATCCTCATCAATGGTTGCCCAAGACCGTTATTCTTAAGAACCTTACGTAAACCGCTAAGAAGGTCATTAGGAATTGGTGGAGAACCAATCTCGAACAAGTTAGGATAAATCCGGACAAACACGGAACTAAGAAGTACAATGAGACCTTGACCTCTATTTCCAAGTAGAAACCAATCTTAGCTTCTTTCAAGACGAAGCGGAGCTAGGAAGCGAGTAAGCTAAAGCGACAATGAAATAGGATTCGGATGAAGTCAAGTGGAATGTCGGAATGATTTTTGCTAAATTCAAGCAAGGAAATGAAGTGCTAGGAACTCTTCAAGTGTTGTGATTAGGAGAACTGCAACCTGACAACAATGCCATTCTTAGAGTCTCAGGACTCTATATTGTGGCCCGAATGACCAAAAACCTTGGGTTGCGCACACAGGAGAATAAACAGAAGTCTGATAAAGGGAGTGAATATTCTAGGAAACGAGCAGGAGTTGTGGCCATTAAGTCTCTTGGATAAAGTCTGAGTAGGGGAGTGAATGACGAAGAGATGCGAGGTTGTTGTGCATTATTTCTCAAGGGTTTGTTATCTCCCTATATTACTCGATGGAATTTCGCGGACGAAATTCAAATAAGTAGGGGAGAAATGTAACATCCCAAATTTTAAACCTAAGCGCAAATAAATTAGTAATAGTTTGGAATAATTGGGATAATAATAATAAAACCATAAATAGGTATCAAAATAAGTGTTCAAGCATTAGAAAAGATAAATAATAATAATATTGGTTTAGGAAAAGAAAGGAGCATTAAATTAAAGTTAGGAACAGGCCAGAAAAATAGGTAATTCGGTACTAAAACATAACATAGGGTAGAAAATCAAAATAAAAGATTTAGGACTCAAAACAAAATTTCCACCGTTGGATATGAAGGTATGATTTTTAGGAAGTTGCTCGTCAAATTTGAGCAAGATCCGACGGTGAACGAAGAAGTTATGGCTGTTTGAAGTTGGGAGAAAATAGCTGAAAAATAGAAAAGCAAACTAGCAGTATCTGATCATTATACTCGAGAATTTTGTTAAATACTCGAGTATTTACATAAATACTCGAGTATTTCTGTGATCTGCAACACTGAGAACGCGATTTTAAGGGTATTTTGGTATTTTCCCACCCCCAAAACCCATTTTATCCCCCAAACCCTCCCTTCCCTTCTCCCATTCAAACCACCCTTATTCTCCCTCATCTTCTTCTTCTCCATGGAGCTAGGGCTCCCTCCCTCTCCCTCTCTTCCTCCATTAATTACTTAGCTTAGGTTTCTAAGCTTCAAGGCACCATCAAACTCTCTTTTCCCTCTTCCAATTTATAATTTCATCATCATCCATCATTACTCACCTCTTTCCTCCATGAGTTAGGGTCTCACACAAGTTCATCCATTTCCCTCATCATCTCCATTGAAGACTATGAAGGAAGCTTGAAGCTCCAAGGCCATCAAGCTCTCCCTCTCCACTTCCAATCAATATCATCCCTCACTCCTTATCTCTCTCCTTCAAGCATTTGGGGTAAGCAATAACCCAGCTTTCCCTCTCAATTTCATTTTTAATTTTAGTATTAGTTTTATTCTTACTCTTTATTACTTCCTTGATAATCCAAGACAAAAACATGGACTCCCTTGGCCCTTGAAGATTTCGTCCAGCACAAGAGAGAGAAAAAGGGGAGTTCATCAACCCATTCCATTCCAAATATTGACGAATTCCAACACCCCTCGGAGCAGTGATTATGGCCACTAAGCTCAATCGACAACCCTCCTGCATTAGGGCTCCTAACCCGGTTAAGGTTCTCTCTATCTTAATTATTTTAAGGTAAGGGGTTTATTGCCGCACGGTGGTTGTGTAACTAGTATGTGTATGCGTGCTGAGATTATTTGGTTTGTGTAGTTGATATTAGGGATTAATATTTATGAATTATAATATGAATTGATAATTTATTATGCTAAGTGATTAATTGATATATATGTCCTGATAATTGTGCTGTGAATTGCTAAATGTTAATTGAGGCCATGAGTTAGGTGTAATTGTTGAAAATATAAGAATGATATGTATGTGCTAAATTATGTGAATTAATTGGATAATGACTTGTATTATAATGTAATTATTAAATATACTGAATGGTGTATGTATGTTGTATTTAGAGATTGATTGAAAGCGGAAAGGAGTGAACGGAGGAGTGAGTCTTGAATTTAATAGTAACACCTAAAAGAAAAGGTAAGGGAAATAAATCGGGGAAAATAGGATGTGCCTTTAAAAGTGATAGTGAGTAAATTCTAGCGAAACAGATTAGTTGGAGTAGAAGAGAAAAAGAGGAAAATGAGAGTAGAAGGAAAAAGGTGTTAGGCGAGGGCAGACTAAAATTGATAAAAAGGAAAAAGGGATGTCTGATGCGAGTCTGGTAAGGCGTATCGGCATCGATGCGAGCCTTGTAAGGCGTGTCGATTAAAAAGGGAAATGGAAGTCTGGTGCGAGCCTGGTAAGGTGTATCGGCATCGATGCGAGCCTGGTAAGGCGTGTCGATTAAAAAGGAAAATGGATGTCCGGTGCGAGCCTGGTAAGGCGTATCGGCATCGATGCGAGCCTGGTAAGGCGTGTCGATTAAAAAGAAAAAGGAAAAAGAATAAAAAGAAAAGAAAAAGAGAATATTGGTATGCGATTTGGATCCTGTAAGACACACGGTGGGGTGCAATAAGTCGGGTGCGCAACACCTGCAATAAGCCGCTGGCTGGAACGTGTGCAAGGGTTGAGTTAGTCGTGCAACCTTTGGGGATCCGTACGCATCGGTAAGTCGTATCCTCTGAAAGACTGGGGAACGCAGTGGCAAACTCGCATAGCCAAGGATTTTTGTGGCATTCTGGCCGTGTAAGACACGCTCTCGGGTGCAGGAAACGTAAGCTGCCTTGGCAGAGTGCGCAGTGGTTGAGTTAGACGTGCGACCTTTGGGGATCCGTACGCATCCGTAAGACGTATCCTCTGAAAGACTGGGGAACGCAATTGTGAAACCACAAAGATCCCGAAAAAGTAAAAAGAAATGAAAAGAATGAAATGAAAAGAAATAAAAAGAAGAAAGTTGAGAAGGTGATGAATGAGATGAAGAAAGGAGAGATAGAGTTTAGAATTAGTTAACTTGACGAAATAGGAAGAATGTGAGTAAAGAGTAGGAATGGAAGAAGAATTGAGAGTTTAAGTTTAGGTGAGAATAGAAAGCTAAGTGAACGGAAATAGAATAGGAATTGACATTAATTAGGAAATGTGAATCATTGGAGATGTTTGTGTTTGCAGTGGATAGGTGGTTGGGCGTGATATATTTGCATTATTTTGTTAATTGCTAATTGTGTATGACTTGGCTTGTATTATGCATTACTAGTTCGTGCAATTCTCACCCTTACAAACATCACAGGTACAGGTTGAGCATTGCAGACATTGAGGTTGAGCGGGAACACACTTCCCACAGGAAGTGTGAAATCGAGTCGCTTTATGAATTTGAGTCAAACCGGGCCACATTTGAGTACTTTATGTATTTTGTATAATTAGGAATTATGTATGTATTTCCAATGTGTATTTTGGAAAATTGGTGGCCCGGGGTATCTCGTTTTAAATTCAAGTTTAAAAGTTTCTACTTTAATATTTAATGTCAAAAGAGTCTAAATATGTTATATATTATATCTGGCAGCCTCGATGTCATTGAAAACTATTTTGAACAGGTTGCAGGTCAAAACTAAATTTTGGGAAAGTCGGAAAAACAGAGGAGACTCTGTCCGATTTTCCGAAAAAATTATAATAAGTATTTTAAATAAAAAGAAATTTTCAAAATAGATAAAATAAAATAGGTTGTTACAATGCACATTTAATTAATTAGAATTTCATATTCAATAACCTAGGGATTTATAATATAATTTTCTCCCCTAACACATAATCCTAACAAGTATTATATTCTAACTAGAACCTACTCCCTAGAACAAGGCAAAGCTCACTATATCCACTCCCTTACCTCAAATACTTAAGAATAAGGAGATTCCAAATGCCCTATGCTTGAGTTTGCCCACCAAGGAGATACCAAGCCACAAGATTAGGAAGGAACCTAAAATAAAGATTCATAAAAGAGAGGGATCAACATTTATGCCATGATTCAAGTCAAGCCTCAAATAAAAAGTGAAGTCTCAAGAGCCTAGTGGTGAAAACCACCATTGATGGTGGAGAGGGAGAGAGAAAACGAATTTGGAAGGGAAGGAAATTAATATTATGACATGAAGCTTAACTTACTCCAATAATGGTGGAATTTTAAAACCAAGAAGAAGGAAGGAGGGAGCAATTCGTGAGTCAAGGGAGAGGGAAGGAATGATACTTCAATCAAAATCCATGATGCAAGCTTGATGGGTTTGGTTGATTTTGGGTTTGGGGTACCCAAAAATCAAGTGTTTGAGAAGGAATGATGATGGAAGTGATCTTGGAGTTGAGAGGATTTGATGAAGGTGATGAGTTGATGATGGTGTTGAAAGGTGGTGAAATGAAGTGTTTTTGGTGCCTTATGTTCAGCCTAGGGAGCAGCACAAATCGTGTGGTCAAGATCTAAACATTGGCCCCAAGTCTCAATTTCAACGCACCAGATCTGGTGCTGCAGCGCGCGCGCCTGGGCGCACGCCTGGCTCGCCTGGGCGCGAGAACTGCACCAGCTCGTGCTGCTGGTGCGTGGTGCATGGGGCTGGTGCGTGTGGTGGGGGGATCTGGTGCGCCAAAACGCGAATTGGTGGGGCTGGTGCGCATTTCCGCTCGCCTGGGCGAATTGGTGCCTCGCCTGGGCGGGTTTTTCACTGTTTGGTGCACGTATGAACAGTGCACCTGTAACATCCCGAATTTTTATTCTAATAATAATTAGAATAATAGTAAGATTTGGAAGTGAGGATTATCATAGAAGGGATATAAAATGATGTATTAGGAGTACTTTGAGTGCCATATAGGAGTGTAGGAGCATTGGCATCGAGAAGCAAATTTAAAGAAGACCCAAACGAGTGTTAAAAATCGATTTTTCGGTGTTATAAACACACGACGTTAGGAAATTCAAAATAAAAGATTTAGGACTCAAAACAAAATTTCCACCGTTGGATATGAAGGTATGATTTTTAGGAAGTTACTCGTCAAATATGAGCAAGATCCGACGGTGAACGAAGAAGTTATCTCGAATTGAAGCAGGAAGAAAATAGGAGGAAAATAGGAAAATGAATAAATGGGGTACTGGGCAAAACACTGGAGTCTTTTGGAAAAGACTCGAGTGTTTTGGAAAAGACTGGAGTCTTTTAGAAAAGACTCGAGTGTTCTCAGCCTCTACTCGAGTCTTTGTGAAAAGACTCGAGTGTTTTACAGATCCTGAATCAGGGAAAGGCAAAGCCCTCAGATTCACTCGAGTCTTTTAGAAAAGACTCGAGTATTTTTCATGAATTCACTCGAGTGATTGGGAAAAGACTCGAGTGTTTTTATCAGATCAGCAAAAAATAAAAACACGAGTTGGGGTCATTTTAACCCTAAAAATCACTTTCTCACTCTTCTTCCTCCGGCTTCTCTCTAGGGTTTTCATCCCCAATCCTTCTCCAATGTTAAAATAGCACCAAATCAAATCAAATTAACATCCCATAATCATTCCCCATCAAATCCCCATGATTTTCTATCAACAAAAACCCCAATTTCATTCTCAATCCCTCAAATCCCCAATTCCCAATTCAAAACCCTAAATCCTTCCAATCCCCATAATCACTCAAAGTTATCAAAAATTAGTGCCACAAATCAATTCCTCATGAATTTTCCCTCTCCAAAAACACATATTACTTCCTCTTTCTTATGAAATTCCAATTCCCTATCAAACCCCAATTTGTGTAATCGGAGGCATAGGGTCTTCTAATCATGCAAGGAAGCTTAGGAAGTGATTAAGGGCAAGGAATAGGAAGCTAAGAGGCATGGATTAGAGCTTGGTGAGGATGCTCCCTCAAAACCCCATTTTTGGTTCTTGCTCTTCAAAGAGGTAAGAAGGGTTGTTCACATTACCTTTACTTAGAGAGTAAATTCTAGGATGCTATAGTGGTAGCTGAGAATAGAAAAGATTAGTTAGAAATAATATACAATAGGGTAATTGCAATAGACAATAAACAAAGCTTAGGAATAAAGGAAATGAACTCATTAGATAAATTGCGAATATATGAAGTATATGATGATGTTTGTAATGTGTGAATTTAGTATGGAAATGTTAAATGAACGGATAATGAATGAGGAAACTATAGGGAAATAAAGGTAATAAATCGAGTAGGTGAATAAATAAAATAAACCCGCCAAATTGTTTGTAATGCTATGTGTAAGTGAATTGTGTTGTTATGCTTGAATGCTTATATGTGAGATACTGGGTCTTAAAAATGAACCTAGGACTTAGTAAGATTAGAGGTATCACAAGCTAATGAAAGAATCAGAATATTGCGTATGTGTGGGAAATTAATCAAGATAGTTAAACAAGAATAGTAATCAATTAATTAATCGAAAAGATAAGGAAGGGGTAAGAGGTTTATATTGGGAAAATGATTGTGAATGTCCGAATGTTGTGAATGTTAGTTTTGTATGCTAACACCTTTAAGTGAAGATAAAGAAAATGATAACAAGTCACATGATAAGACATAAATGAAAATACAGATCAAAGATAAGATACAAACATAAACGAAATGCTATAATACAAATCAGGTATATGTGTTATTTCTGAAATGGAAATGTAATGTAAAGTAAAAGAAAAGCAATAGGGTCTGCAGCTATTAATCGCGTATTGGGATCCACACCCATTAGGTGCACACGGTTAGGACAGGGTCCTACTAGCAAAGTAGGCCCGAATTAGCCCCAATAGGTACAAAGCTCGCTCAGGAAAAATCCCCATAAGATCAAAGGCTCGTTAGGTTACGTGGATCCTACGCGACGATTAATAGCTGCAGCACCAAATATAAGCATGAATCATGAATAATTGAGAATATATGAAAGTGAGTGAAGAACAGAAAATAAAGAAAAGGCCCTAACGAGGGAAAGGTCTTATGGGTCAAGAAGTCCTGAGTGAGAAGAAGTCCTATTGGGTGAAGATACCATCCTAACCAATGTGCAAGCAAGAATACCTAATGGAATTATTATTTTGCTAGTAAAGCAAAAGACAAGATAAAAGTCCGATGCGATCCTGACGAGGCGTATCGGCATTAAAAGAATTAGTCGGCGCTCAGTACCGTACGGCTGGCTGAGGTTGGACTACATAATGAATACTGTAAAATGAAATAAAGAATGGAATTAAAAGAAAGCAAGCACATGAATCTTCATGTATAAGTATGCTAATAAAAATGAAAGAAAGAAAGGAAAACCAAAGATTAAAAGAATTAGAAGAAATAAATTATATGCAAGCTTTATGAATAAATGTATATTAATGGAATGAAAGAATAAGTGAAGAAATGTATATTAAAAGAATGTAAAAATAAGAGAAAAATTAGAAGAACTTAATTATATATGAAAATTTATGAATAAGGAAGATTCAGAATAGTGTAGGCTTAGTTATTTGCTATGTCTTCTTTTAGAATTTATCTTCCTAAGTCCTGTGTAATGCTACCCTTCTTGCTATACTTTTACAGGTACAGAAGCGGAGTTTACATGGGTCATGGCCGAGCAGATTTATGTTCCACTACGTGGGATATATATATATTTTGTTTTGAGTGGACTGTTATTTTGTAAAACGGAATATGTAATAGTTTTATGCCCAGAGACTAGTTCTAATCGGGCGTAGGATCATTTAAGTTGTTTGTAATATTTTTGTGTTTTATGTTTTTAAATAATTTTGGTTTGACAGGTTTAAAAGAAGAAAACTTTGGAAAGTCCGATAAACAGAGGAAACTCTGTCGAATTCTTCCTAAGGATTTTTTTTACAAGTATTTAAGTTTTAAAAAAGAAATTTTAAATCACCAATTTTATTAAAACCTAAAAATTAACTAATTAAAGTGAGGACGTCACAGCACCCGCCTGGGCGCATGGCTGGTGCGCCTGGGCGAGAAACAGGGTCTTCAACCTTCGATTCTCCGTAACGTTTTCGTTAACCGTCGGATCGGGTCCAAATTTTTAGATAAGCTTCTTCACCCTATAAACTTCATATCCAACGGTGGAATTTATTTTCTTAGCATCCTATAATAAATTTCTAATTTTCTCTTTTCGGTTGATTTCTAACATCCAAAACGCCGATTTAACCCCCGATTTCGCTTAGACAACTTTGCTCGATGCTACAAATGCCTTCTATACAACCCCTAGTACTTATAATTACTACTCACCTATCTCCCAAAATTCTTTAAGCAATTAATCTACCCATTTTCTACGCTCTAGGCCTATTAATTGAATATTTCTACTTGGAATTAAATTTGGGATGTTACAATTCTCCCCCACTTATTGGAATTTCGTCCCCGAAATTCCGTTTCAATTCCTTTAAAAGGAGAATCATCCCAATTGCAAGGTCCTTTGGCTGTGCTGCTATTTTCCTCTTGGTTCACTCCCCCACTTAGATCCTGCGTACTACTAGGGCTTCGCACTAAACAAAAAGTAAAACTTCCGATGCTAAGCTCGTTTTCATCCAACGCTAAAAGATGGGGAAGGAAGGAGTCCATATCAGTTCCAAGATTTACCCAACTACCAAAGGTGAAGGGTACGACACTCGCCGTTAGCTGGGTCAATTATCAAGATTGTTTGGTCTTAATGCAGGGATTTTACAAATTTTTTGGCATAAACCGGCTATTCTTATGAACGGTTACATAAGAACTGAGAAAAGATTCGAAGCAAATGTCAAATTGCTCAAATCGGTTTGGTTGATATGATGGTTAAGAATAATTTTTGGAGAGTTTTCTTAACTCATCCAAGGGGTTTGCACTTAGCTATACTACCTTGGAGCAAGTAGTATACACCAAGACTTCCTTTCTTTAGAACTATTTTCTATTTACTCTCTAACTCTATATGAAGCTTTAGAACGAATGTTGTTGGGTTAGGTTGGCTTCACTTACAAGAATTATTTTCCTTGGAAGTCACTACTTTGGTTGTCTACTTTCACTTTAAAGGTTACAATGATAGCATTTATCGATAGATGCAAGAATTGAGGTGATCAATCCCATTCTCACATCTACCAACAACACATCACTGTCGGGTTCTATCTGTAATGTCATCATTTAACAAATGCAAGGATTAGAGTGATCAATTCTAACCTTACATTACATCAAATAACAACATCACAACATAATATTGGTTACTTGATACAAGAATTCTCAAACTTAAGAATTCCTTATAAGGTCTTTCATACGTTCTCTATAAGAACAAGATTTGAATTTGGGAAGGCAGATATGTAATATGTTTTAAACACTTCGACTCTAAAACACCACTAACTCATTATTTAGCTAATAGAAGGGAAAACTAACTCCACAATGATCGAACTTAAAAGCATTACGCATGGACTTGTCAAACGTTAGTTACCTGCGACCATATCAGCCGGGTCCACCTCGTCACTCTCGACGGTAAATAATTTCCCCTTCTGCAAAGATGGACCAAAACGGGCCTTCTGTACCTTAGCAGCATTAATGTCTTTCATCATTGTGTTCTTAGGACAATTTGAAGCAAAATGTCCGGGTTGTCCACAGTGAAAGCATAACCCCTCCTTTCGACCCAATGTCCAGCACAATCCCCTATGCATCCTGCCATGGTGCTGACAAGTCGGAATAGGACCAAAGGTACTCACTACTTGGCCTGATCTAGGCTGGGAGTAAGGACCTGGTCGCTGCACCGAACTCCCGCCCCTAATAGGACCTCCAGCCTTCTGAACATTCTTGTTTCTTTTCTCAGCTGCCCATTGTTTCCGACTTTTTTCATAAGTACTAGTCATATTGATCAATTGAGACAGGTTGGCGATGTTTTGATACTCAAAAGCCATCTTGATTTCAGAACGAAGTCCGGTCTCGAACTTGATGCACTTGGTCCTTTCATCCGCATCCCTGTAACTCCCTGCATAGCGGATCAAGTCCTCAAACCTAGCAGCATACTCCCCAACGCTCATGTTCCCTTGCACGAGCTGCAGAAAAGTTATCTCCTTCTCTCTACGAACATCTTCAGGAAAGTATTTGCCCAGAAAATGATTCTTGAACAAATCCCATGTGATCGCCTGATTGTCCACCTCTAAACCCCTCCGCATTTGTTGCCACCAGTGTTCCGCTTCACTAGTCAGCATATATTGTGCTAGAAGAACCTTCTGTTCCTCCGGTGGTGCCATAGTGTTCAGGATCTTTTCAATCTCCTGCAACCACAGTTGTGCAACATCGGGATTGAACCCACCTCCGAACTTTTGTGGATCGTTCTTTCTGAACCGCGCAAGCCAATCAATTGCAACTGGAGCTAGGTATTGAGGATTCATTGCTGTCGTTGCGGCCGTTGCTGCTGCTGCAGCTGCTGCTGCTATGTTTTCCCCCTGGTTATGATGCACTTGCGCTATGTTAGCAGCCTGATCCCATTGCATCTGTACCAGATGTTCCAGAATAGCGCGGATCCCGTCATTTTTGACTCGCCTACCAGCCACTCTGTTCAGTCATGCATCAGGCCGACAGTTAATGCTTATTAGCATAATTAATAGTATAGACATCCTACCAATAGACTCTAGACTCTAAACTATAATTATCGATTACTCGCTCGGTGAGTAATCACTGGAGTAGCTCATAACTCCAAAGGCCGAGGGAAACTGCTCTGATACCATGAATGTAACACCTAAGATTTTTACCCTGAATTCCCCTTATATTAAGATACGGACTTAAAAATTCATTGTTTATTATATTAAAATCACCCGTCAAACGGACGGAGTTTTGTTTGTTTTTAGGACTATTCCAAAATTTAACCTGTGATAAGCAATTTCAATTAAACATCAAGTAGCCAGCAGGGCTTCAGAATATGTATGTCTAATTCATAACAAGGCCCTACGGGCTCCAAATATATCAGAGTGCATTAATTAATCAGAGTATTAGCGGAAATATTAAGTTGGAGCATCGAAAACCAAAACACAATACTTTATCAAAACAAAACATCCTAAGCCTCATTTAAAAGAATTTATAACAAATTTACATCAAAATAGTATAGGAGGCTTAGGTCCATATTATGATCTAAACCCATAACGCCCTACTCTCCCTGTAAGGGAAAGTACTCCTGCTCGGCCGGGGGCTGTGCCAACTCAATCTTCGTACCTGAAAAACGTAAGGGAGTGAGCATTGCACATGAAATAGAAGGCAGTTTCTAACTAGACATAACGACCCGCTAGGTCAAGCACAAATAGCAATTAAACAGATATTCACATATTGTACACCATACTCATTATTCATTCCAAATTTCCATTTTGATTATTCATTTCAACATCTTTTTCCATTCTTCATTTCCACATCCATTTTCCTTATTTATCTCAACATCCATTTCATTAATCATTTTGCACACTTACCTTATTTAGGTACATCACCTCAAATCAGAGGCCAATGTACAATTTCATTCAACACGTTTGTCACCTCAATCTGAGGCTCCCATTCTTTTCCTTATTTAAATTATGTGCCCCTCAGGTCAGAGGTCAACACCCATTCATTATAATTCATATTGTGTCCCTCAGGTCAGAGGTCAACACTTCAATCTCTTAATTCACGGTGTGTCTCTCAGGTCAGAGGTCAACACACCAATACACATTTCATCCGGTGTCCCTCAGGTCAGAGGTCAATACCCAACTCATTATTTAATCCGGTGTCCCTCAGGTCAGAGGTCAACACTCAATTCATTTTAATTCATATCGTGTCCCTCAGGTCAGAGGTCAACACTCATTTACTTTAATTCATATGGTGTCCCTCAGGTCAGAGGTCAACACCCATTCACTTTATTCCTTTTCGTGCCCCTCAGGTCAGAGGTCAGCCAAATCATCACTTTCCATTAATCGTCACCTCAAAACAGAGGCCAACGCACTTATTACATTTTCATTTCACATTACCTCACATCAGAGGCCAAATCATACTTTCACCATCTTACACAAACAAATTAGCACATACAATCACAAATACACTTACACACATTTCCCATTCATTCTTTATCCATACTCATTCCCTATATCAATTATCAAATCTTTCCTTTAGTCGTCACCTCAAATCAGAGGCCAACGCATAAACCACATTTTCAGTGTTCGGCGCCTCAATTCTGAGGCCAAGAATTATTCACTTTCTTGTTCAATTAATTGTAACACATTTGAGTACAACAACACACATTCAGCAACTAGTCATTCTTGTAGTTTCCTTATTCTTTTCCTTTCTCAATTATCACAATCATACCAAGTAGTATTCTCTTTTATTGCCAAGCATTTAGATTTCCCATCATTTTAATTTACATATATCATCTTTCACTTTCGTTTACACATAATCATAGAAATCATTAATGTCAACTTCACTTTCACATTACCCAATTCCTCATGTACTTCAATATGATCATTAACCAAATTTCAGTTATCAAATAATTCATTCTTATATTATTATTGGGTTTCCCTTTCCTAGTCTTAACATCCAATCATCATGCACATTTAATTAATTAGAATTTCATATTCAATAACCTAGGGATTTATAATCTAATTTTCTCCCCTAACACATAATCCTAACAAGTATTATATTCTAACTAGAACCTACTCCCTAGAACAAGGCAAAGCTCACTATATCCACTCCCTTACCTCAAATACTTAAGAATAAGGAGATTCCAAATGCCCTATGCTTGAGTTTTCCCACCAAGGAGATACCAAGCCACAGGATTAGGAAGGAACCTAAAATAAAGAGTCATAAAAGAGAGGGATCAACATTTATGCCATGATTCAAGTCAAGCCTCAAATAAAAAGTGAAGTCTCAAGAGCCTAGTGGTGAAAACCACCATTGATGGTGGAGAGGGAGAGAGAAAACGAATTTGGAAGGGAAGGAAATTAATATTATGACATGAAGCTTAACTTACTCCAATAATGGTGGAATTTGAAAACCAAGAAGAAGGAAGGAGGGAGCAATTCGTGAGTCAAGGGAGAGGGAAGGAATGAGACTTCAATCAAAATCCATGATGCAAGCTTGATGGGTTTGGTTGATTTTGGGTTTGGGGTACCCAAAAATCAAGTGTTTGAGAAGGAATTATGATGGAAGTGATCTTGGAGTTGAGAGGATTTGATGAAGGTGATGAGTTGATGATGGTGTTGAAAGGTGGTGAAATGAAGTGTTTTTGGTGCCTTATGTTCAGCCTAGGGAGCAGCACAAATCGTGTGGTCAAGATCTAAACTTTGGCCCCAAGTCTCAATTTCAAGGCACCAGATCTGGTGCTGCAGCGCGCGCGCCTGGGCGCACGCCTGCCTGGGCGCGAGAACTGCACCAGCTAGTGCTGCTGGTGCATGGTGCGTGGGGCTGGTTCGTGTGGTGGGGGGATCTGGCGCGCCAAAACGCGAATTGGTGGGGCTGGTGCGCATTTCCGCTCGCCTGGGCGAATTGGTGCCTCGCCTGGGCGGGTTTTTCACTGTCTGGTGCACGTATGAACAGTGCACCCGCCTGGGCGCATGGCTGGTGCACCTGGGCGAGCAACAGGGTGTTCAACCTTCGATTCGCCGTAACTTTTTCGTTAACCGTCGGATCGGGTCCAAATTTTTAGATAAGCTTCTTCACCCTATAAACTTCATATCCAACGGTGGAATTTATTTTCTTAGCATCCTATACTAAATTTCTAATTTTCTCTTTTCGGTGGATTTCTAACATCGAAAACGCCGATTTAACCCCCGATTTCGCTTAGACAACTTTGCTCGATGCTACAAATGTCTTCTATACAACCCCTAGTACTTATAATTACTACTCACCTATCTCCCAAAATTCTTTAAGCAATTAATCTACCCATTTTCTACGCTCTAGGCCTATTAACTGAATATTTCTACTTGGAATTAAATTTGGGATGTTACAAGATACATCCCCCCTCTCTCCCTCTTGATTTGGACGGCACTTATAAAAAAAAGGAAAAGAAAATTTTCCATTGGTTCCTTTTGAAAATTTTCCATTGGTGCCTTCACTATTAACCAATCATATTAAACTATTATTTTAAATAAATCAGAAAAAATTAAGAAAATACTTAGATAGGGACTGTGCAGTCAAACATCACTAAGATAAATATTTAAATATACCAATAAAAATATTTTATAGTCCATTAAATTATTTTATGCCCCAAAATAATTTTTTTTAATTAAAATTACCAAAATTCGATTTTCTACCTACTGTACAATACTTTTTGTAAATGCCAAAATAAAAATTCCATTTTCATATATTCAGATACTATATTTCAATACGATCATTTTCATATAAAGTTTATAATTTTTGGACTTACGGTTTGAAAGTTATGAATTTTTCAAGTCCTAAGATCATTTCTGCAACACTCATTTTATGTCATCTTACTTTATAAGAAAAGTAAGAAGTTTATGAAAACTTGGACTTGTTATCGTTGGAAAAAGATCTGAAAATAATAATTTTCCCTTCCCTTAAAAATCCTTTTTCACAAACACTTGATTAGTAATGAGGTTGACTAACAAAATCAGAGTTTGCGGAAACATAGTAAAATCATCATATTGTACCCCCAAAATATATCAAGTGTAACAAGTCCATTAATACCAAATAAGTATAATTATGAAACTGAATTCCTCTTATGATACCTCTTTCCAAAATATGTATCATATAAGTTCTATTAAAAATAGAAATGTTATAGAGCTGGTCACTGGTCCTTTGTCCAAACATCCTTCTGGTCGGATCCTCGATATCTGCACAACGGGTTTCCAATCCACACTTTCTATACTCTGCATGCACCTAAGGAATGTCTTCCCCTTACTGATTCTTGTGCAAGCTAGATGCACGATCAACACCTAATAAGGGCATGGGGGTTAGCTATACATATTCGCATACTCAAATGAGAATAAAACTAACATCCACAAGTTAACATGTAGCAAATCATGATGCATAATCATATGAGCACACCTGGTTAATCTGAATAATTCTTTCAATGCAGGTGGCATGATGCATGATTTCCTTCCACAATTGAGGCCTCTAAAAGTCCATCTTGGACGTCCATCCAATACACCGTTGTGTTCCCAGAACACCGACATTCGTTCCCAGAACGTAATGCCGAACCATACTTGGATGATAAGCATTCACTCCCAGAGTGTGCATCACGTTCCCAGAACGTGTAGCAAACCATACTTGGATAAATAAGCATCACTCCCAGAGTGTGCATCACGTTCCCAGAACACATACGTTCCCAGAACGTATAAAACCAGGTCCCGGACACTGGCCACATATCTATAATGTGTCATCCAGTAGGTTGCTTATCAAAGTGTTCCCAGAACACCAACATACGTTCCCAGAACGTATAAAACCAGGTCCCAGACACTGGCCACATATCTATAATGTGTCATCAAGTAGGTTATAATTTGGTACTCCCGGAGTACCCTCCTCATATTCCCAGAATATGATAATCGTTCCTACCAACCAAACTTCCATTCTATATGAATGCACAATCATCAAGGTTGGTTTTATCTTTAATTCAATTATTATACCAATGTCTTCCCAGATCACTAACATACGTTCCCCGAACGTATCGCAAACCATACTTGGAATAAAATCAAGCACCACTCCCAGAGTGTGCATCACATTCCCAGAACGTGTCCAAGAAACCATGTCCTAGACAATGGCCACATTCCCAGAATGTGTCATCAAGTTGGTTGCATTAGTTTAGTACTCCTAGAGTACAGGGTCAAGTACCCGAACATCACAAACTATCCTTGCCAACCTATTTCATTACCTTTCTCTATGCATGTATTGCATGCATAATTTACTAAGGTTGGTCTTTCCATTAATTACTGTGATTTAGAAATATTTCAATTTCTCTTTTGAATGATTTATTTGAGGTATAGTCTTTGACACAAAAATTCTCCTTTGAAATATCCCAAAACATGTCATTAAACTTAGATTGGGTAAAACGAAGTCAATGGTATTCAAAAAATTAACTTTTTATTTTTCAGATTCAGGTACTAACCGGTTACAGTTCCAGGCTAACCAGTTAGATTTACAAACCTGAATTGTTTACCATTGTAATTCAGAAAACCCTTTTTCTTAAATTCCCTACCCAATCCATAAACCAGTTTAACAATGTTTATACCTCAAAATCCATTGTTTCAACATTCAAAAGTCCAAATCACATTTCCTTTTCCAATGAACATAATTTCCTCTTGAAATTATTTCATTAACTTAAGGCATTAAATTTGATCTTTCAAATCAGAACTTTGACAACTCAGGTTCAGATCATGTATAATGAAATTAAAGCTTAAATTTGAGCAAATGCCATTGAGATTTCAGAACTGATTAATAAACCAATTTTCTTTGAAAATCTGCAGTGTCTAACCGGTTACGAAAATCGTGTAACCGGTTAGATTATGCAGTCAGACCATTAAAACAAGAGTTTTAACAACTCAATTTCTTCCTTTCTCAAATCTAACCAAATTTCATTATGCACAAAGTTCATATGCCTTAAAATAAACATGTTTACACCCAGAAACACATTCATATTGCATGCATTCAACTTGGATACACCAATGGCACATAATTGCACACATTTCACAACTTAATGCATCAATTCACATAATATTCAATTAAGTCATGAAATCAACATCAACATAGCTTGCATGCATCCAGATAACATTGCTCAAAACAACAATTGAGCTCAAGTTGGCCTCCAAGCCATTTAACCATTTCACTTATGCCCTTTTGAGTCTCTTGGTGACTCATCCTATATTCTACCACAATTTATTCTCATTGTAGCAAATAGTAAGCTTCCCCCTTACCTTAGGTTCGTGCTTGATCCAAAACATTGCAGAGAGAAAGGCTCCAACATAGATTCCCCACAAATCCTAGGTTCTGCTCTCAGCCACGATTTCCATCAACAGGGTTCAAAGACCAGAAAATTTGACATAGTAATTGGCCAAAGAAATTGGGGAAAACAATTAGAACTTGATCTGGGTTACATGCACTAGAAAATAAAAGTGATTTGAAGCTTAAACATTATCTGTGCTTACCAGAATCAAAGATCGAACTCAGCTTCCAGAACCAAGAGAAAACAGAGTTCAGTTTCCCAACTCCAATTTCTAAGGTTGATTCCTCCTAACATAAGAACCCTCAGCTCACAAGGTGTATATCACTGGAAAGCTCTCGATTTAAGCTTTCCAGAAAGGTGTGTTTCCCTCTCTAACCCTCAACGAAGAAGACGAATTGTTCAACACGAATCTGGAACCCTAATTTCAGCCTCTCCACCAGAAATCAAGTGCATCAACCTCCAATCCTTCAGAATTCCTTCAATTTATAGAGGAATTCGTTGACATGCAGGAAGACACACGTCCTCCAACATGCAATTAGTGGAATTCGTGGCGAATTCTGGGTTAAAACGCGTGATTACTCATCAAACGCACTAACCAAGTTTTCTGAGTTCATCGTGTAACCGGTTACATACTGATAAAATTCAAAAATTAATAATTTAATTACTCTTTCTTCAACAACCTTTTTAATATTGCAATTAGGTCCCAACCCAAGGACTAAATTACAATATTCACATTTTTGTACAAAATAACCATATAAAAATATATCTTATATTTTTATAATAAAAATACATAATGTACAAAAACTAAAACCTTCAAAATTCAATTATAAAATAATTGTTATAATTAATTTCTTGGTTATTTGGGAAACGAAAATTAGGGGTGTTACAATTTCCTTCAAAAATGCAATTCATAAGCTTTTGTAAATAAGAAAATACGAAAATATATTTTATTTGAATAGTATTCCAATATAAAACCTCAGAAAAGTATTTTGTTTTCAAAATAAAATACACTTGAGTCAAAGGATCATTTAAAGCATTAAAATCACACGTTTTCTCTTAATATTCCAAAATTCGTTAAGTACAGTAGCAGTGATAAAATTTCGAAAGTACCAAAATAAAAATCAAAGCTTTATATTTTCATAATCTATGTTTCGATACGGTCGTTTTGACATATCATTTGTAATTTTTCGACGTACGGTTTAAAAGATATGGATTTTCTAAGTTAAAACACTATAACTTGAAAAATGCACATTTCTATCAAAACACTAATAAAATTACCTCAAAATTATTTTTATAAGATAAAAATATATTTACTTAATTATTTATATCCCAAAAATAATTTTCTTATAAAAATTTATAATTATATGCATATATATGTATTAACGCCACACATATATAATTATATAACCAAAACCAATTTTTAATAACAAATACCATTAAATTATTCTTAAAATAAATATCACCAAATAAAATAAAAGCAAAAATATAAATATTATAATTTAAATAAATTGGGTAAAATTGCGGGTCTCACATTAAACCTTTGCATATCTTGATTTTGGTTTGATTTTAAGAAAAGCTTTGATTTGTGCTTTGATCTTTAATTTTGTTTTGATTCTAAGCTTTGCATGTAATTTTTTAAACAAAAGCCTTCTTATTTCCTTTAAGTATGTCTCGGTCTTGATTCTTTTTCCCACTCAAGATGATTTTGTCTTCTAATAGTGTTACCATGATGGATTCCATTACTCGATCTACATGATTTAAGTGCATGCATATTGGTCTTGAATTTTGAAAAGTTATTTTCATGTTTCTTTGAGAAACAAATTGAAAATGTCTGTGTTAATATATGATTCTCGCATGATTTGCTAGGAAAGCTCGAGGACTTAATTCTTGCATGTTGAATTCAAATGAAAAATCATGTTTTCCTGGATGCATGCCTCAGATTTTAGAAGAAAATTAGGGGAATAATCTTTAAAATAATTTTCTTTGCATGAACATTATTTAATCTAGGTGCTAATTTTGTGCATGTTGCATTCGGCCATGTTTGGACTAAGACCCGTGCTTCTTATTTTGTGAGAACTTGAGATGTGATCTATGCTCTATGTTCTTGCATGATTTTTGATTTGTTTTTAGTTAAGAAAAATACATTGAAGTTTGATTGTTTTTCTAAGTTGTAGCTTGCGGTTTTTGTTAAAGAAAAGAAGAAATAATTGCATGATTCGGTGTGTTTTATGGTGAATAAATCTCGCTTTGATTTGTGATAGTTTTCGGTCTATGCATAATAATTAGGTTAGAATTCTTTTTCCATGAATGAAATAGAAATAATGAATCTGCTTGGTGAAATAATGCTAAGCTAATTAGGTTTAAGAAAGAGTTTTGTGTTTGAATGGCTATGTGTGTGTGCATTCGGTTTGCGAGTTTAGGAATGCCTAAATGATTTTGTTTTATAAAAATGAATGTTTGTGTGTGTGATATAATTAATTAATCGATTAAGTGTCTATGTGTGCATGTATTCGGTTTATGGGTTTAGACGTGTTTAAATGTTTTTGATTTATAAAAGTGAAATGGTTTTGAGAGTAATTATGTGTGGAGTAATTGAATAAATGTTTAGGTGACTTGGGTAATCAAGTGTGTGGTTGATTGTGTGTCTGTACTTGGTTTTGAATTTAATTTGATTTATTTGAGATTGTGAGATTGTGTTTATGATTTTATAAGGTTTGTTTATAATGCGAACTTGAGTTTTTAAAGAATTAATATGGAACTAAAGCGTATTTGAAATCAAAAAGAGTTTTATGATTTTTTCGGATTTTATTGTACAACATTTCTTTGCTGTCCAAGCTTATTTAAAGTTGTTTCTTGATTTCTAAAAATGAATTTATGAGACTCAAAGTTTGGTTTTTAAAAGGTAATTGATTTTAGAAAAACCCGGATTGAAACCGGTGAATTTTTCGGTGTTTTCAAAAAACGGTTATGGTGTTCTCCAAAACGGACCAGCAACCAAACCAAATGATTTAGACTATTTTATTAAATGTTTTCAAATGTTTTTACAATAACCAAAGTGCTAGAAATATGAGAACTGTTTTGATAAAAGCATAGCGTTTTAAGTCTTTCGATTAAGAACGGAGAGTGTAACAAATTAAGAAAAGATTTTCATAGAACAAGACAATAACGTAAGTGTATTTTATTTAGTACGAGGAAATCTTAAAGGCAAGGGATTGGGGCAGCTGGCAACAAAAAGGATTCAAGGAGAAGGTACGCATTACATTGCTGTACCTCAGGTGAGAGAGAAGCTTTCCTAAGACACCGTGGTAGTTAGGTGATATATTAGGGCATTCCGTATCATCTCAAAGATCGGAACTAAGTGGTTTGGAGTTAGTAGTATAAGTGGCAATTGTTTGTGCTGTGTGTGGCCACTTATACGAAGGTGACAAAGACTACATTATTGTTGTGTGATGAGTGTGTGATTGATAGCATGCTTTTATGTTTTTATTTCATTACGCCTGATGATATTTATTGTTAAATTAAATGAGTAATATGCTGATAGATACCTTCTAAATGAGAAATGAAAACGAAAGGAATAAGTTGAGAAAGTGATGAAATTGAAAGTAAAGACACAATGAGAAAGTTCTAATGATTGGAAATAAGATATGTGTTGGAGAAGAAAGAAAGAGTTGAGGTTGGGGAAAGAATGAAATATATTGTTGAGAATGAGCCAGAGCTGGGGAGAGTGATGTTGTTTGAGATGAGATGTGGTTTGAGCGGAGCTGGGCTCCTTTTTGTTTTGGTTTTAGACTGGGACTAGTGTCGAGTTGAGCTTGCTCCTCCATTAGCGCCCAGCAAAGTTGTAATTTTTGAAAAAGCAGTTTTTGAAAAGTAATTTTTGAAAGATTTTGAAAAGAGACTTCTGAAAAGATTTGTGAAAGGAGAAGTTTTGAAAAAGATTTGTGAAAAAGAGATTTTTGTGGAGAAGGGTGAAAAGAAATTTTTAGACAAGGGTTTGCGAAAATAAATTCTTTTGAAAATGTTTTTGAAAAGAGAATTTTTTTGAGAAAGATTATAAAAAGTATTTCAGGGAAGTTTTTAAAAGGAAATTTTGTGAAAGGTTGTGAAAAGAGATTTTTAAGAAAGTTTTTGAAAAGAGGTTTTGAGCAGTTGTGAAATTAGACTTTTGAGAAAAATTACAAGAGGGAATTTTATGAAAATGCTTATGAAATGAGGTTTTATGAAAGCTTATAAAATGGTATTTTGAGAAAGTATGCGAAGAGATTTTTTTAAGATAAGATTGTGGAGTGAGACTGTTAAGAGAGATGGTGAATTGTATTTTGTGAAATGAGATTTGACCCCAGCTCTGTGCTATGTGAGCTTTGATGAGAGAAAGGTTGTGCAAAGTTAGTGGTCGGGACTCGTTGAAGGGTTGCACGAAGGACGGGCCGACCTTAGGATAATTAAAAAGATTAAAAGAATTTAAAAGACTTACGCGGTGAGGTACGAGAGTGCGAAGTAGTGGAGAGGAAGAAACCATAAGTATCTGCGGATACTTAGGAGGAGATTGCATTAGGGGAGGACGATGACGGTGAAACGTCAAGAAGTCTAGAGTATGTTTCTAGGCAGAATGAACTCCACATGTGGCGCACGAACGTGGTGGGGACTGGGTCTAATGCCGTGGTAAGTTCTGCGAGCCCACTAGAGGAATTGATATAGGGCCAACAAATTCAAGATTAGGGTTCTTAACTTGAGGAGCTCAATTCTCTCTCGTCCCAGAGTCATACTACACAAACCATATACCGTTTCGAAGCTCACATCTAGAGCTTTGAAAAGCACCAAAAATTGTGAGTCAAGGTTGAGTGTGTGGGGAGTAATGAGTGCTGCAAGATGGAGCTTCAAATCTGCCAAAACCAGAACTATGTTCAGACCCGTCAACTTCATGGCTTAGATTCTCTCTCATCCTTGAGAGTTAGGTCATGAGTGAGATACCATTGGAAAGTTCTTTCAATGATCTTCTATTTGATACCAAGTTTGTTAGATTTGAGTCTCTGGTTGAAAAGTTATGCTCCTGCGAAGTTAGGTGTTGAAATCTGCCAAACCAAATGTTCAGATTCAAGGAGCTGACTTTGAGCTTCAATTGTGGTTTTGAACCCGTTCTGAAACTGTCATGCAAGTTCGGGTTGGAAGTGGTTAGATCTTTTGGTTGTTGTTCTCTATGGAGCTTTTTTTCAAGCACGACCCTAAGGTATGGGGGAAGCTTACCATTTGCTAGAATGAGAATAAAATGTATTAGAAAGTAGGATGAGCCACCATGAGGCTTAAGGGCATAGCTTTGAATTAGAGAAATGGCATGGAGGCCAATCTAAGACATGCTATATGTTTGAGCAAGTTTGTTATTCTGCATGTGTGTTGTATTCAAGTTATTTTCATGCCAAAAATGATTAGAATGGAATTTGGTATGGCAAGTTGCTCAAAATGTGGCTTTTATGCATAATTGATGCTATTATGTGATTCAGTGTAATATGTTGTTAATTCTATATTGGAACATGATTAATATGTGCAATATAGGCTTTGTTGATCATTGGTTTGGTTTGGAATTGACTATAGTTGGAAATGGTATGTTAAAACTCAATTTGCAGTATTGTCTGTCTGCAAATACTCGAGTATTAAGGATGATACTCGAGTATTTCGATTATTTTGGAAAAGTTGAATTTCTGGAAAATCAAGAACACTCGAGTACTCATGAAGAACACTCGAGTATTTTGATGAATTTAAAAATATATTTCTGGAAAATAAATAACACTCGAGTCTCATGAAGAACACTCGAGTATTTTAATGAATCTGTGAAACACTCGAGTCTTGGAAAATTCACTCGAGTCTTTTGGACCAAGGACAGAGAAGTAATTTTCTTTTAACATACCTAAAGTAATGTCAATTAAGATCAACTATGTTTATGGAAAGGAATCATGTTACAATAAAAGAAGGGAAAGATTATTAACATTGTATTTCACTGATGGAATAATACTGGTTGCACATAATAAGATTAATGGATAATCTTAAACGTAAAATTTGTGTGCATTCATGCATGATGATAAGACGATAAGGTACCACTTGTCATGAAGAGGGTACTCTGGGAGTACCAAATGTACACGATAAGTTTGATGACACATTCTAGGAATGTGGGCAATATTCGAGGAATGTTGTTGATTTCGTTCTGAGAACGTGGACGTACATTCGGATTGGGACGTATGATGCCAAGCTTGACTATTAATGTTATTCGTTCGTGGAACGTGAAAATGTACTTTAAGAGTACCAAAGGTGGTATGACAAGCTTGATAACACATTTTGAGAACATGGGCGACATTCAAAGAATGTTTTTGAGATTAAGGAGAATGCGTTTTGAAAACGTGCACGTACAATTCGAATGGGACGTATTGGTTATGAGCCAAACTTGTTGTTACATTGGTACATTTATTGCATGTTGCACATATGGAGATTAAGGAATAACCTTAAATGGAACGTTGGTATGTATTTATGCATGGTGACGTGTAACATATCATTTTTTTTGCATGTTCGAGGAACATGAGGAGGATAATCTGGGAGTACCAATTTGGTTACGACTTGCCTGTAGTCACATTTTGGTAATGTGGCCAGCATTGGTTGCTGTGAACGTTGGATATTCGTCTTGGTGACGAAAGGACTATTATAGTCACATTTTGGTAATGTGACCAGCATTGGTTGCTGTGAACGTTGGATATTCGTCTTGGTGACGAAAGGATTATTGTAGTCACATTTTGGTAATATGGCCAGCATTGGTTGTTGCCAACATTGGATATTCGTCTTGGTGACGAGATGTGCACATCAATATTGGTATTATGGACCACGTTCCAGGCAAAGTCGTGTGGCTTGCTTGATGACACATTTTGGTAATGTGGGCAGCATAGGAGATGCTGTTACGTCTTGGTGACGCGACGTACACTTTGGTAGTGTCGTTATGGATTATGATCCGATCAAGTTTACTATACGTCCAAGGCACGTATACGGGTTGTTTGGATGGTCATGCATGAGAGCATTGATTAGAGAATCTCGTTACTTGAGAAATAGTAAGCAAGCATATGGACATATCATTAATGGGTTTGATTATCAACTAACTTGGCTTGCTCATAAGTTGTGCATATAACTTGAATTTTTGGTGCTCGAGTATATGCATTGGGATTATGATGAATTGCTTACTTGTGCATATTAGTACTTTATTCTCATTTGAATATGTGAATGAGTATAGCTTGCCTCCCTGCCCTTAATAGGTGTTGGCCAGGTACCTAGACTTTCTAAAGATCAGTGATCATGAGATAGAGACTCCTTGTGCAACTCTTGAAGACCCGACCAAAAAGGATGATTGGACGAAGGACCATTGACTAGCTCTGAACGTCTCCAACTTTTGATAGAAATCGTAACTTTATGATTTGAGAGATGTATCAGAGTAAAACTTAAATTTCATTACTTGGTTATATTGGTGGTACTCAAAGAGTTTTTACACCTGATTTTAGGAATCAATGACCTTCCTCATGATTTATAAACTCTATGAAAATATAAATAAACCATTTTAAAATATTCCGCTGACTCTGATTTTATCATTTGAGTTCGGTAATGGAAGAAGTATTGTTAAAGTCAATTTTCTGGGATAACCTTATAACTAAGCTATTTTCGAAGGCTATTTCGTGCAAACAAGGTTATCTCAAAATGATTTTAAGATGTTCAGGAAATAATTACTCCTTCCACCGGATTCACTTCCAGATGCATGGTTTAGACTTGAGTACCACATATAAGGAAAAATTTTCATACTCTTTTTTTACCAATATAGTCAATAAGAAAATAAAATTCTTTTGATTAAACGAGGGACGTTACACGCAAGCCCGCAACACATCTTCCAAAGACTGAATCGTTCTTTCCGTCTGGCCATCCATCTGTGGATGATACGCAGAACTCAGTTTCAATCTTGTTCCCATAGCATCATGCAAACTTCTCCAAAACTGCGAAGAAAATCTGGGATCTCGATCCGACACAGTACTCGAAGGCACTCCGTGAAGACGAACTATCTCCTTAATATAGATCTGGGTAAGTTTATTCAAATAATAGCGCATATTGATCGGAACGAAATGCGCCGACTTGGTCAACCTATCCACAATCACCCAGATTGCATCATGATTTGCTGCTGTCCTTGGCAAACCAGACACAAAATCCATGGAGATGCTATCCCACTTCCACTGGGGAATACTCAAAGGTTGCAACTGCCCTCCAGGTTTGTGATGTTCTACCTTATCTTTTTGGCAAATCAAGCATGCCGCCACATATTCTGCAACATCCTTTTTCAATCCAGACCACCAAAACATCTTCTTCAGATCCTGATACATTTTGGTTGATCAGGGATGCATACTCATCTGACTCTTATGTGCTTCATCAAGAATCAGTCTTCTAATCTCCAGATCTCTTGGTATGCAAATCCTTGTCCTGAAACGAAGGATTCCATCCATCCCAATCTTGAAATCAGGTTCTTTTCCTTTTGAACCTAATCTCACCTTTTCCATGAACTCTCCATCCGCTCGTTGCAACTCCCGAATTCTTTCCAAGAACTCATTTGCAATCTGTAACAGCCCGGCCCCAGCCAGCCGTATGGTACTGGGCACCGGGCCCCAGTGCACCGCCACGTGGATATTGTCCACTTTGGGCATCCTTCACCCTCACGGTTTTGCTCTTGGTCTCACACAAACAGTGAGCCCCAAAACGCGTCCACATGAGGTAAGGTATCCACATCCTATATAAGGCATGCTTCGTTCACCTTACCAGCCGATGTGGGACTAAGGCGTACCTTACATCCACCCTCCTTGGAGGCCCAACGCCCTCGTTGGCACACCGAGGGCAAGCCTTAGTCCCACATCGGCTGATAAGGTGAATGAAGCATGCCTTATATAGGGTGTGGATACCTTACCTCACGTGGACGCGTTTTGGGGCTCACTATTAGTGTGAGACCAAGAGCAAAACCGTGAGGGTGAAGGATGCCCAAAGCGGACAATATCCATGTGGCGGTGCGCTGGGCCCCAGTGCCCAGTACCGTACGGCTGGCTGGGGTTGGGCTGTTACATTTGGTATCAGAGCCAGGGCCGGGTCGGTGTGCCGACGGGGACGTTGGGCCTCCAAGGGGGGTGGATGTAAGGGCAAGCCTTAGTCCCACATCAGCTGGTAAGGTGAACGAAGCATGCCTTATATAGGGTGTGGATACCATACCTCACGTGGACGCGTTTTGGGGCTCACTGTTAGTGTGAGACCAAGAGCAAAACCGTGAGGGTGAAGGATGCCCAAAGTGGACAATATCCATGTGGCGGTGCGCTGGGCCCCAGTCCCCAGTACCGTACGGCTGGCTGGGGCTGGGCTGTTACATAATCTGCAACATTCCTAACTTGATACTTGATGGCTCCACTTGTGTCAACAAGCTCAAGTCTCTGAATTTTTCAATCAACGCTGCTTCCTTAATCATCATTGCACTTATGTGGATTGCTTTCCGACTCAAAGCATCTGCAACCACATTTGCTTTACCCGGATGATAGTGGAGTTTAAAGTCATAATCTTTTAAAAACTCCATCCATCTTCTTTGCCTCATGTTCAACTCTTTCTGATCGAACAGAGATTTCAAACTCTTATGGTCACTAAAGACTTGAAACGTAGTGCCATAGAGATGATGTCTCCATATCTTTAAGGCAAACACGATCGCAGCCAGTTCCAAATCGTGTGTCGGGTAATTCACCTCATGATTCTTCAATTGTCGCGATGCATAAGCCACTACTCTTCCTCCTTGCATCAATACACATCCCAGACCTTGCTTAGATGCATCACAATACACTTCAAAACTCTTGTGAGGATCGGGTAAGATTAACACAGGAGACGATGTTAACATTTCCTTCAACTTACGGAAACTAACTTCACACCGATCGTCCCACACAAACGGTTGATCTTTCCGAGTCAACTAGGTCAAAGGCAATGCAATCCTGGAAAATCCTTCTATGAACCGACGATAGTATCCAGCTAGCCCCAAGAAACTTCTCACCTCAGTCATAATCTTGGGTTGTTCCCAGCTTAGCACTGAACTTACTTTTGCTGGATCCACCGCAATTCCTTCCTTAGATATTACATGCCCTAGGAACTTCACTTCATTCAACTAAAACTCACATTTCTTAAGATTGGCATATAATTGTTTCTCTTTTAGGACTTTTAACACAATCCTGAGATGCTCTTCATGCTCTTCCGGATTCTTAGAATAGACAAGAATATCATCAATAAATACCACCACAAATAAATCCAAATATGGTCTAAAGATCCGGTTCATATAATCCATGAAAATAGCAGGTGCATTAGTCAATCCGAACGGCATCACAACATACTCATAATGACCGTATCGAGATCTAAATGCAGTCTAAGTGTTTTCTAAGCTTTATTGGATCAGATTAAAGTAGTCTAAGTGTTTTCTAAGCTTTATTGGAGGTTGGATTAATCCCAAATCAGGATTCGGGACAGGGATACTCTTAAGACTGCATTTTTGATCTCGATACGGACATTATGAGTAGGAAATAATGTCGTTCGGATTGACTAATGCACCTATTCTTTTATGGATTATAAGAACGGGACCTTTAGATTATATTTGGATTCGTTTGTGGTTTGTTCTAAGAATCCGGAGGAGCATGAGAAACATCTCAGGATTGTGTTGAGAATCCTGCAAGAGGAGTAGTTGTGTGCTAAGCTCGCCAAATATGAGTTTTGGTTGAGCAAAGTTAAGTTCGCAGAGCATGCGATCTTTAAAGTAAGAAGTTCTTAGGGTTGGCTGGGTACTATCGCCGGAGTATTTAAGGATTTTTAAGATCGCATGGCCTTTGACCAAGTTAACTTGGAAAGATCAACTGATGGTATTGAATGATAGGATGTTGTTTAATTATGGTGGGGTAGTGATGGATTATACCCCAATATAATATGATTAGTCCAAGAGGAATTATGGAAAATGTGAGTAGACTACGATTTAAATCGTTTCAGTGATGAATTCAGTTGAAATCGAGGTATTAGATTATGATTAAATCCTATTTTGAGTTGGATTGGATGATGTAAAGAAAATGGTTTTGAAATTCTTTGGTTTTATTTCTAAAATTGTACTTCATAACCGGTTAGAAACTGAAAGTTTAAAATAAAAATTTAAGTCATTTGTGAAGGAACTTTTGGTATCAATAAACATCTTCCTCCAATCCAAACTCAATGTCAATCACCTAAGTAAAATTTAAGGAAGTATTTAATGTGGTAAAATAACATAATGCCTTGATTCATCATTGGAGTTGATTTAAGAGGATTGCATCATAATACTTATGGACTAATCAAAAGTTAAAATTAGGAAGCTACTCCACTTAGAGAAGGTAGAGAATTGAGCTGAATGATGCAAAAGAAACAATAGGTAGTAAGATAAGAAGGTTGTGATTCATGAACAAGTTTGGTGTTCAAAAGTATGAATGACAATAAGAAGAGGAAGAGTTGTATGTAAGATAAAGGCAATGGATGGAGTTTCTTAAAGATTATGGCTTTGAGCTCCATTATCATCCTGGCAAAGCGAACGTAGTTGCAGACGATTTGAGCTGAAAGGCTATTCGTGTGAGCTCAATGATGGTCAAGGAGGCTAGTCTGATCGAGGAGTTCAGAGACCTAAGTCTGGCAATGCAAGTGGGACTATTTAGCCTTAGATTGGGAATGTTGCCAACCACCAACGAATTCTTGAATCGGATTCGTGAAGTACAACCAGAAAATGAGGAGTTGAAAGAAACGAATGAGATTTAATCTTTGGAATTAAGGTCAGGGATTATGGATATTAGAAAGTATATTATGGAGACAAGGGATTTATGAAGTGTTGTCTAGAACAACCTAGATGAGACATACAAAGGCATGAATTTCAAGAATAGGTTATGTTCGAACCCAAGTTAGCCATCACCTATCACGGAATAAGGAATTTCTCAATGACGGTAAGCATGTATGAGGATTATGGGAAAGTACATGAATTTCATACGAGAAATGTCTGAATTCAGAATAAGAGGAAAAAAAATGATGAAATACAGGCCCAACTGGTGAAAGAGTAAAAGTAAATGGGTGAGTATCAACCACGGAAATATCAAGGTTAAGGAATCCTCGATTGGAGAAAAGTGACTAAGGAGGAAATAGGGAAGGGAACATTTGTCCATCTCAAGGTGAAAACTGTGAGGCACATCACTTTGAGTTTAGTTGTGATGTACCTAAGGGAGTAGTCAAGTCCGATTGTAGGAAGCTGGAATATTATTCACCGAATTGTCTTGAAGAAAAAGGTGAGAAAGGAATGGACGAATCCAGCACGAGAAGAATTCACCGGCTGAGATGAGAGTTGAGTGTAATCCTAACGTAGACAACCCAAGCCTATCTCTTCCTTTGATCCGAGTTAACGTAGTTAAATGTTTTCGATTACGTTAATCTAATCGTTTGAGAATATCAATATCCTGTTGGAAGTTCAACTCCAATCTTTCTGTGATCAAAACCCTTATCACAGTTGGATGTGATAATATTTGTGGACACTACAGAAATAGAAAGATCAGTTATGGCTAGAGAGATTAACAACCATCGGGATAGGACAAATCTTTGTCTCCCCAACGGAAATGTCTCTAGAACTTGACTATCTAACTAAGTCTGATAGTGATAATTACCCTATCTTTAAGTTCATCTATCTTAAAGACCTGTTGTATGGTCTTTCTTGTGAAAGATTATATCTGAAAGGGATGATTTTGTTATTAATGGTTTGAATATTGGGACTGATCACCCTAATGTCTCAAACTATTAAGGAATAAAGTCATGCAAATGTTTCTTGATCGTGCTCGAGGGATCAGAGTGCACAGCCCAAAAAGTTTTTCCAAAAAGATTTCCAAAATTTTTGATGAAAAGTGTTTTATTGAAGAATGTTTATGTGAAGTGTATTACTCAAAAGAGTATTCCTTTTAAAAGAATTCCTTCACATAAGAGTTTTTATGCAAAGAATTTTTTAAAGTGAAAGATTTCTTTAGAAATGTTTCGAAATAAAAGAACTATATCGAAACTCTTTTAAGTGGGGGAGGACCCCAAAGAACAAATTTTTGGGAACTAGATGAAGTTTTCTAGTATAAAAACACTTTGGAAAAGTGGAAAATTTCAGAAGATGAATTTCGGGGAAGAAATTCCTTTTAAGTGGGGGAGTAGTGTAACACCCCTAATTTTCGTCTCCCGAATAATAGGAAATTAATAATAAAAGTTTTATTATTAATTTATAGAAATTTTCCAAGTTTATGTTTTGTATTTAATCAAGCCTTAAATATAAAAAATAAGTTGAAATATTTTTATATGGCAAATAAATGCAAAATATAAGGATATTGCATTTTAGTCCCTGAATTAGGACCTAAATGTAATATTGAAAAGGTTCTTGGAGGGAAAGATTTAAAAATATTAATTTTTAAATTTTGAACTAATCTAACCGGTTAGTAATGCCCTGTAACCGGTTAGACGATGAACCCAGAAACTGGGTTAGTGGATTTTGATGAGTAATCACTTGATTAACCACGAAATCGCCACGATTACAGCCTGAGATTAGTGGAAGCACACGCGTCAACGTGCATGTCACCCTTGTTGATCTATAAATAGTGGAATTCTTGAAGAATTGAGGGTTGATTGTTGCAATTTGTGTTGAAGAAGGGCGATTAGGGTTTCGAATTCGTTCTGAGCAATTCGTCTTCGTCGTTGAGAGTTAGAGAGTGAAACACACCTTTCTGAAAAGCTTGAATCAAGGGCTTTCCAGTGATATACACCTTGTGAGTTGAGTGTTCGTGAGGGTGGAGGAATCCATCTTGGAAGCTAAGAGTGGGAAATTGAGTCCTGTTTTCTTCCTGTTCTGGAAGCTGAATTTCAGCTTTGATTCTGGTAAGTACAGTCCACCATTGAGCCTCAAATCTCTTTGATTCTCTAGTGCATGTTACCTATATTGAGTCCTAATTGTTTTCCCCAATTTCTTTGGCCAATTGCTATGTCAAATCTTCTGGTCTTTGGACCCTGTTGATAAAAAATCGTGGCTGAGAGCAGAACTGTGGATTTAATGGAAATCTGTGTTGGAGCCTTTCTCTCTGCAATGTTTTGGATCAAGCACAACTTAGAGGTAAGGGGGAAGCTTAATATTTGCTAGAATGAGAATAAATTTTGGTAGAACATAGGATGAGTCACCAAGAGACTCAAAGGGCATAAGTAAAAATGGTTAAGTGTCTTGGAGGCCAATCTGAGCTCAATTGTTGTTATGAGCAATGTTATCTGGATGCATGCAAGCTATATTGATGTTGGATTCATGACTTTTTTTGGATATTATGTGAATTGATGCATTAAGTTGTGAAATATGTGCAATTATGTGCAATTTGAGTATCTAAATTGAATGCATGCAAGATAGATATGTTTCTGTGTTTAAACATATTTATTGAAGGTATATGTACTCTGTTAAAGGTTGAAATTTGGTTAGATTTGAGTAGTGAAGAGAATGGTTTGTTAAAACTCATGTTTTAATGTCAGACTGCATATTCGTAACCGGTTAGACACTGTTAAAATGCAAAAGAAAATAAGTTTACAAAATCAGTATTGTGGCCTTATAAATCCTACTCAAATCTAGGCCTTAATTTCATGGAAAACAATCTGAAAATAAGTTGATTTCACTGTTATAGTTCAGATTGCAGTTAAAGAGTTAATACCTTAAGGTAATGAGATAATTTCAAGAGGAAATTATGCTCATTAGATAATGAAATGTGGTTCAGAATTTTGAATGGTATAAGCAGTGGTTTTTGAGGTGTAAAACAATGTTAAATTTGTTTATGGATTGGCTAGAGAATTCAAGAAAATTTTTTTTTTCCTGAATTACGATGGTAAACAGTTCGGGTCTGTAATTCTAACCGGTTAGCCTGAAACTGTAACCGGTTAGTACCTGAATCTGAAAAATGAAAAGTTAAGTTTTTGAATACCATTGGTTATGTTTTCCCAATCTAAGCCTATGGGCATGTTTTTGAGATAATTCAAAGGAGAATTTTGTGCCAAAGACTATACCTCAAATAAATCATTCAAAAGAGAAATTGGAATATTTCTAAATCACAGTAATTATGTAAAGATTAAACCAACCCTGTTATTTGTGCATCCATATAGAATGGAAGTTTGGTTGGTAAGAACGTTTATCATATTCTAGGAATATGAGGAGGGTACTCCGGGAGTACCAAATTATAACCTACTTGATGACACATTATAGATATGTGGCCAGTGTCTGGGACCTGGTTATGTACGTTCTGGGAACGTATGTTAGTGTTCTGGGAACACATTGATATGCAACCTACTTGATGACACATTCTGGGAATGTGGCCAGTGTCCGGGACCTGGTTTTTATGCGTTCTGGGAATGTGATGCACACTCTGGGAGTGATGCTTATTTATCCAAGTATGGTTTGCTACACGTTCTGGGAACGTGTTGCACACTCTGGGAGTGTTGCGTATTTATCCAAGTATGGTTTGGCATTACGTTCTGGGAACTAATGTCAGTGTTCCGGGAACACAACGGTGTATTGGATGGACGTCCAAGATGGACTTTTAGAGGCCTCAGTTGTGGAAGGAAATCATGCATCATGCCACCTACATTGAAAGAACTATTATGATTAACCGGGTGTGCTCATATGATTATGCATCATGATTTGCTACATGTTGACTTGTGGATGTTAGTTTTATTCTCATTTGATTATGCGAATACGTATAGCTAACCCCCATGCCCTTATTAGGTGTTGATCGTGCATCTAGCTTTCACAAGAGTCAGTGGAGGGAGATGTCCTTTAGGTGCATGCAGAGTATAGAAAGTGTGGGTTGGAAGCCTGTTGTGCAGATATCGAGGATCCGACGAGAAGGATGTTTGGACAAAGGACCAGTGACCAGCTCTATAATATTTCTATTTTTTTAATAGAATTTATATGATACATATTTTGGTAAAAGGTATCATAAGAGGAATTCGGTTTCATAATCATACTTATTTGGTATTAATGGACTTGTTACACTTGATATATTTTGGGGGTATAATATGATGATTTTACTATGTTTCCGCAAACTCTGATTTTACTAGTCAACTTCATTATTAATCAAGTGTTTGTGAAAAAGAATTTTCAAGGGAAGGGATAATTCTTATTTTCAGATCTTTTTCCAACAATAACAAGTCCAAGTAATCATAAACTTATTACTTTTCTTATAAAGTAAGATGATATACAAGGAGTGTTACAGTTGACACGTGTTTTCCACTGGGTTAAGGCTGTATTCGTGGCGATTAATCGAATTAATCAAGTGATTACTCATCAAAATCCACTAACCCAGTTTCTGGGTTCATCGCCTAACCGGTTACAGGGCATTACTAACCGGTTAGATCAGTTCAAAATTTAAAAATTAATATTTTTAAATCTTTCCCTCCAAGAACCTTTCAATATTACATTTAGGTCCTAATTCAGGGACTAAAATGCAATATCCTTATTATTTTGCATTTATTTGCCATATAAAAATATTTCAACTTATTTTTATATTTCAGGCTAATTAAATACAAAACATAAACTTGGAAATTCAAATGAATTAATAATAAAACTTTTATTATTAATTCCCTTATTATCCGGGAGACGAAAATTAGGGGTGTTACAATATTGATGTTGGATTCATGAATTATTTGGATATTATGTGAATCGATGCATTAAGTTGTGAAATATGTGCAATTATGTGCAATTTGAGTATCTATATTGAATGCATGCAAGATAGATATGTTTCTGTGGCTGAACATACTAGTATTAAGGTATGTAAACTCTATTGATTGTTGAAATTGGTTAGATTTGAGTATTGAAAAGAATGGTATGCAAAACCTCATTTTTCAATGTACAGATTGCATAATATAACCGGTTAGTCGAAATTTGTAACCGGTTAGATACTGTCAATTTTCAAATAAAATGAATTTCTGAAATTGACCAAGTTTCCATACCATTTGTACTCAAGTTTAAGCTATAATTTCATACAAAGACCAATCTAAAACTATGTGATTGAGCACTGTTTGGTTTAGATTGGACGTGATGAGTTAATATCTTAATATCAAATGATAATTTCAAGAGGAAATTATGCATAAATGAAATTAGGTTATGACTTAGATCTTTTGAATGATATTATGAGTTGAACTTGGGGTATTTTGATATGCTAAAACCCTGCTATTGGATTGAGTAGAGAATTCAAGAAAAGACTTTTTCAAAATCAGTGGTTTTGTATTCAGGTCTGTAATTCTAACCGGTTAGGTGATGATGTAACCGGTTAGTACCTGAATCTTAAAAATAAAAGTTAAGTTTTTGAGTTAGGATTGTTAATATCAATGATTATATTCTCTCAATCCAGGTCTATGAGCATATGTTAAAATTTTATGAGTAAAGCCATACCTCGAGATATCATTCAGAAGTTGTGTTTTTCTAAGTCATAACAATGAAATCAATGGAAAGACCAACCTTAGTAATTATGTCTGCAAATCATGCATAGAGAAAGATAATAAAATAGGTTGGCAAGGATTGTTTGTCATGTTCTGGAAACATGACCCGGTACTCTAGGAGTACCAAACTGATGCAACCTACTTGATGACACATTCTGGGAATGTGGCCATTGTCTGGGACATGGTTTCTTTGATATGTTCTGGGAACGTGATGCACACTCCGGGAGTGGTGCTTGATTATTCCAAGTATGATTTGCGATACGTTCTGGGAACGTATGTTAGTGTTCTGGGAACACATTGGCATAATAATAGAATTAAAGATAAAAACCAACCTTAATGATTGTGCATTCATGCATATAGTGTTGGAAAACTACACTCGGTGGTTGAAACAACTAGGAACACTAGGAGAACACCTAGAAGGGGGGCTTGAATAGGTGTTATAGAAACTTTGAAAGATTTTCGCAAGAAACAAATCTAAACGATTAAAACCAATGAAAATCAATCAATTAACAAATATTATATGAGAGATTAAGCGGAAACAATCAACACCAATATTCTTATTGATTCACCTAGGTTATGAAAATGATTTTCCCTTTATCAATTTTGCACAATAAAGATTCAATTCAATCAAATATAGAAAAATCACTTTTTCTAGGTTTTCAATCAAGAACACAATTAATAACAAGAATTGTAAAGAGTAGAGAGTTTAGAGATACGACACAGTGATTTATCCTGGTTCACTTTCATCCACATGAAAGCTACTCCAGTCCCCTCTTCAACCAAGAGAGATTCTTCACTATGAGGAATTAGAGTTTCTCAAATTACAAGTAAATGCCTCACAAGACTTCCTTCTTGCTAGCCTACAAGAGATACCACACCCTTGCCTTGTAATCCTATTGATATCTAATCTAACCTCTACTTGCTTGTTGATAACCCCACAACAAGTCTTCTTTGCTTGCTTCACTCACAAGACTTCCAAGTACTTTGAGATTCTTCAAAGTGCCTTCCAAATGCTTGATGAAATGCTTCTTCAAGACTTTCAACTAAACTTGCTTGATTCACAAAATCAAGGCTTCCTTTGTTGTAGAATGTTTGCCTCTTGCAATGATTACAACTCAATAGAAAACAAAAACAATCCTATGAATCTCTTTCAAAAGCTATGAAATATCAACATGAGAGATTCAAGGTTCTTGATCAAAGAATATGAAAATGAGAGCTTTGATCTTGAGAGAGTGAGAGAGAATAGTGTGGCTTTGATTCTTTGTAAAATTGTGTATCAAAATGATTCTAGTTGATAGAAATGATTAGGAAAAGGTTTATATAGAATACCCAAAAGTTGGAGCACTTAGAATGGCTTTTGAGAAGTGAAAAACGTATTTAAAAAACCATATCTGATCAAGTTACTCGAGTGAAATGAGTGTTACTCGAGTAATACGAAAGCTGCATAAATTTCACTCGAGTGAAAAAGGTTTTACTCGAGTAAAAGTTCAGATAATCGATTATCAAAAGTTTGTTAATCGATTATCAGTTCAAAATACACTGTTAATCAATTATCAAAATCTGTTAATCCGTTATTAACATTAAAAATCACTTAAAACTTGTTTTCTCAAAAACTAAACCTTTTCTTTCAAACCTTTAAGCCACCTATTGATTTTAGGCAAAGTGAATACTCAAAATATGATATAATCATGCATTCAAAAGAGATTCACTACCCTCTAATGACTCTACCCAAACTCATAAACTAAAAGACTTGTGAGGCTAAAGATAAAACAATAAAACATAAACTACCAAACTAAGTCTTCATGAGTTTGCTCTCTCTTCATCACTTGATGTTTGTTGTTGCTTGTTGAGCTTGAACTTGATCAACACATTTGTAGCTTGTTCAAAACCTTTTGGCATTTATCAAAACATTCTTCATGGATCTTACAATCTCCCCCTTTTTGAAAATGACAAACATGTTTTGAAATCGTTTGAAGTTCATTGAAGTTGTTGATGCTTAAACCATTTGATCACTTGGTGAGACTCTTGCTCCCCCTCAATTAATGCTTTTGACATTTGAAATCCAATTGAGTAAGCTTGATTCTCCCCCTATCTTCAACAACTTTGCTCAACCTACATAAAAACAACAAAAACAACCTTTCTCCAAACATACCATTTTAATTTCTCCCCTTTGTTTCAAAACATCATATTTCTCCCCCTTTGGCATTATCAAAAAGAAATATATACCAATTGAAATAATATCTAAGCCAAAATAGAAGAAATATAACCAAAGCATGAATAGAATAACACCAATTTGTAGAATTTTCTCCTTGATACCAATTGAAGTAGCAAATGAATGAATATCACATGAAAGTCCTTTTGCCCTTCAATCATACCTACAAAAAACAATCATGCTTTGCTTTTTGGTATCCAAATGGTTTTGGATCCATTTTTGTTAGTGTAGGGACTCTCACCCTTTTTCATCCAAACAAAATCTCCTTTAGGTATACCATGCACTTTAATATAACACACATTTGAAGTATGTCCATGAGTACCACAATAGAAACATGTTGGTGCATTTGAAAAATCAACTTTTGAAAAATCAACAACATTTCTATGAGATTTACTCTTAGCATTAGTATAACCCAAACCAAACTTGTTTGAATTTTCTCTTTGAAAATTTAACAATGTTCGCAATCTAATATCACCATTTGAGAAACTTGCAAGCTTATTTTTCAAAATAGCATTTTCATCCTTAAGCAACTTGCAATCCTCACAATCAACCACAATATTCAATCTACTAGCACAATCACAAGTAGAATTATCAATGATAAGATGCAAAGTCTCATTGTCTAACTTAAGGTCATCAACTTGCTTTTGAAGATCTAAAATCTGTTGTTGATGTTCCTCAATGAGCTTCTTCCTATCAATATTTTTCTTAGCTAATTTCTTGAGATGTTCATGCATTTCTTCATAAGCATTATATAACATTTCATAATTTGAAGAAATTTCAGATTTAGTAAGACTTACATCGCTTTCGTCACTTTGCTCACTTGATTCATCATTTGAGCTTTCCTCTTCATGTACTTGAGCTATCAAGTTGAGACAAGCGGCATGTTCATCATCCGAAGAACTACTAGTTGTGCTTTTCTTGTCTTGTTCATCATCACTATTCCAAACTATGTATGCCCTTTTAGATTTCTTTTCTTTCTCCTTCTTCTTTAGATACTTAGAGCATGAGTACTTGAGATGACCGGGCTTTCCACATTCATGGCAAACTATTCCTTCTTTTGAAGTCTTGGTCTTGTAGTGTGGGGGATCCTTCTCTTTACTTTTGTCCTTGTTCAACCTTCCTTTTCTCCTTAGAATTTTATTGAACTTTCTTAGTAGAAGCTTCATCTCCTCTTCATCAATGTCCGAATCGGAATCTTTATTATCAACATCATCATCATCAACGGAACTCTCTTCCTTTTTATATGACCTTTGAGCTTTAAGAGCAATTCCTTTTCTCTCTTTGTACTTATCCGACTCTTCATGCATTTGCAAACGTTCAAGCTCCATTTCATGTTCTTGTAACTTTCCGAAAAGTGTTGCTAAGTCCATTGTGTCCAAGTCCTTTGATTCAACTATTGCGGTAACCTTGGGTTGCCATTCCCTACTTAGACATCTTAAAACTTTGTTAACAAGTTCACAATTCAAGAAAGTTTTACCAAGAGGAATGAGATGATTAACAATATGAGTAAAACGTTTTTGCATAAAACATATAGATTCATTAGGCAACATATGAAACAATTCATATTCATGCATCAAAGAATTCAATCTAGCACGCCTAACTTCACTAGTGCCTTCATGTGTGACTTGCAAGGTGTCCCACATATCTTTGGCATCTTTACATTGGGAGACTCTAAAGAACTCATCATAAGATAGAGTGGAGGTGATGATATTTTTTGCTTTTAAATCATATTGAATTTTCCTTTTATCATCATCGGTCCACTTATCTTTGGGAGTAAGTGTAATCACACCTTCTACATCTTTTGAGGGAATATAAGGACCATTTTCAATGGCTTCCCAAATGTTCATATCTATAGCTTCTATAAAGATTCTCATCCTAATTTTCCAATAACCATAACCCTCTCCACCAAACATAGGAGGGCGATTAATTGAAGCACCTTCACCACCAAAAGGATTCGTAGAACCCATTGTAGTTTCCTTAAGGATCTTTAACGAAAAAGCTCTATGCTCGTGTCTTTCGACCGAGCTCTGATACCAATTGTTGGAAAACTACACTCGGTGGTTGAAACAACTAGGAACATTAGGAGAACACCTAGAAGGGGGGGTTTGAATAGGTGTTATAGAAACTTTGAAAGATTTTCGCAAGAAACAAATCTAAACAATTAAAACCAATGAAAATCAATCAATTAACAAATATTATATGAGAGATTAAGCGGAAACAATCAACACCAATATTCTTATTGATTCACCTAGGTTATGAAAATGATTTTCCCTTTATCAATTTTGCACAATAAAGATTCAATTCAATCAAATATAGAAAAATCACTTTTTCTAGGTTTTCAATCAAGAACACAATTAATAACAAGAATTGTAAAGAGTAGAGAGTTTAGAGATACGACATAGTGATTTATCCTGGTTCACTTTCATCCACTTGAAAGCTACTCCAGTCCCCTCTTCAACCAAGAGAGATTCTTCACTATGAGGAATTAGAGTTTCTCAAATTACAAGTAAATGCCTCACAAGACTTCCTTCTTGCTAGCCTACAAGAGATACCACACCCTTGCCTTGTAATCCTATTGATATCTAATCTAACCTCTACTTGCTTGTTTATAACCCCACAACAAGTCTTCTTTGCTTGCTTCACTCACAAGACTTCCAAGTACTTTGAGATTCTTCAAAGTGCCTTCCAAATGCTTGATGAAATGCTTCTTCAAGACTTTCAACTAAACTTGCTTGATTCACAAAATCAAGGCTTCCTTTGTTGTAGAATGTTTGCCTCTTGCAATGATTACAACTCAATAGAAAACAAAAACAATCCTATGAATCTCTTTCAAAAGCTATGAAATATCAACATGAGAGATTCAAGGTTCTTGATCAAAGAATATGAAAATGAGAGCTTTGATCTTGAGAGAGTGAGAGAGAATAGTGTGGCTTTGATTCTTTGTGAAATTGTGTATCAAAATGATTCTAGTTGATAGAAATGATTAGGAAAAGGTTTATATAGAATACCCAAAAGTTGGAGCACTTAGAATGGCTTTTGAGAAGTGAAAAACGTATTTAAAAAACCATATCTGATCAAGTTACTCGAGTGAAATGAGTGTTACTCGAGTAATACGAAAGCTGCATAAATTTCACTCGAGAGAAAAAGGTTTTACTCGAGTAAAAGTTCAGATAATCGATTATCAAAAGTTTGTTAATCGATTATCAGTTCAAAATACACTGTTAATCAATTATCAAAATCTGTTAATCGATTATTAACATTAAAAATCACTTAAAACTTGTTTTCTCAAAAACTAAACCTTTTCTTTCAAACCTTTAAGCCACCTATTGATTTTAGGCAAAGTGAATACTCAAAATATGATATAATCATGCATTCAAAAGAGATTCACTACCCTCTAATGACTCTACCCAAACTCATAAACTAAAAGACTTGTGAGGCTAAAGATAAAACAATAAAACATAAACTACCAAACTAAGTCTTCATGAGTTTGCTCTCTCTTCATCACTTGATGTTTGTTGTTGCTTGTTGAGCTTGAACTTGACCAACACATTTTTAGCTTGTTCAAAACCTTTTGGCATTTATCAAAACATTCTTCATGGATCTTACATATAGAATGGAAGATGGGTTGGTAGGAAACGATTATCATATTCTGGGAATATGTGGAGGGTACTCCGGGAGTACCAAATCTGTAACCTACATGATGACACATTCTGGGAATGTGGCCAGTGTCCGGGACCTGGTTTTTATGCGTTCTGGGAACGTATGCGTTCTGGGAATGTGATAGTGCTAAGGAAATGTGGGACACTTTACAAGTGACTCATGAAGGAACTAGTGAGGTTAGGAGAGCTAGATTGAATGTTTTGATGCGTGAATATGAATTGTTTCAAATTCTTCCAAACGAATCTATTAATGATATGCAAAAACGTTTTACTTATATTATTATCCATTTACTTGCTCTTGGTAAGCCTTTCTTACAAGGTGAACTTACTAACAAAGTGTTGAGATGTTTAGATAGGAATAGGCAACCAAAAGTAACGGCTATTGTAGAATCTAAAAATTTGGATGCTATGGATCTTGCAACACTTTTCGGAAAGCTTCAAGAACATGAAATGGAGCTAGGACGTTTGAATATGCATGAAGAGTCGGATAAGAACAAATCAAGAAAAGGACTTGCTCTTAAAGTCAATAGATCATATAAAAAGAAAGAGAGTTTCGATGATGATGATAGTGAAGATTCCGATTCGGATGTTGATGAAAAAGAGATGAAACTTTTACTAAGGAAGTTTGACAAGTTTCTAAGGAGAAATGGAAGGTTGAACAAAGACAAAGGTAAAGAGAAAAATTCCCCACACTACAAGACCAAGACTACAAAAGAAGGAGTAGTTTGCCATGAATGTGGAAAACCCGGTCATCTCAAGTACTCATGCTCTAAGTATCTCAAGAAGAAGGAGAAAGAAAAGAAAAATTCAAAATCTAAAAGGGCATACATAGTTTGGGATGATGAAGAAGAAAAGAAAAGCACAACTAGTAGTTCTTCGGATGATGAAGAAGTCGCTACTCTCAACTTGATAACTTTAGTAGATGAAGAGGAAAGTTCAAATGATGAATCAAGTGAACAAAGCGAGGAAAGCGATGTAAGTCATACTAAATCCGAAATTTCTTCTAAATATGAATTGTTATATAATGCTTATGAAGAAATTCATGAACAATTTGAAAAACTAGCTTTGAAAAACATTGAAAGAAAGAAGCTCATTTTGAAACATCAACAAGAGATTTTAGAACTTCAAAAACAAGTTGATGAGCTTAATCTTGAAAATGAAACCCTTGATCTTATATATGCTAGTTCTTCTTGTGATTGTGCTAGTAGATTGAATATTGTGGTTGATTGTGAGAATTGCAAGTTGCTTAAGGATGAAAATGTTATTTTGAAAAATAAGATTGCAAGTTTCACAAGTGGTGAGATTAGATTGTGTACATTGTTAAATTTTCAAAGAGAAAATTCAAACAAGTTTGGTTTGGGTTATACTAATTCTAAGAGTAAATCTCATAGAAATGTTGTTGATTTTTCTAAAGTTGATTTTTCAAATGCACCAACATGTTTCTATTGTGGTACTCATGGACATACTTCAAATGTATGTTATATTAAAGTGCATGGTATACCTAAAGGAAAGTTTGTTTGGGTTAAGAAGGGTGAAAGTCTCTTAACTAACGAAAATGGATCCAAAACCATTTGGATACCAAAAAGAAAAGCATGATTGTTTTGTAGGAATGATTGAAGAGCAAAAGGGCTTTCAAGTGTTATTCTTTGATTTGCTTCTTCAAATCTTAAAGGAAAATCCTACAAATTGGTAACATTAGATATTGTTAGATATTGACAATTGTATTTCTCTCAATTGGTATTACTTTTCTAAAAGTTCAATTGGTATCATTGAGTGATCATTATATGTTTATCATGCTATTGTTGTTATTGTGATATTTCTTTACATTGATATCTTACTTTGTTAAGTGATATTATGATCGTGTTAGTCTCAATTGGTGTCATGTTTCATTGTCATATTTCTTGCCAATTGGTATCACATTTCAAAGTATAGTTCTTGTGTATTTCAATTAGGTATCAATGTTGTGAAGAAATGAATGTTGGTCTCTCTATTTTGGCTTAGAATCTTATATTTCAATTGGTATGTATTACTTTTTGACAATGCCAAAAGGGGGAGAAAGGGTTGTGTTTTGTTGTTTTTATGTAGGTTGAGCAAAGTTGTTGAAAATAGGGGAGAATCAAGCTTCTATCAATTGGATTTAAAATGTCAAAAGCATTTATTAAGGGGTAGCAAGAGTCTCGAGTCCCTTCAAGTGATTAAATGGTTCAAGTATCAACAACTTCAAACAATTTCAAACAACTTCAAAACATGTTTGTCATTTTCAAAAAGGGGGAGATTGTAAGTTCCATTGAGAATGTTTTGATAATGACAAAAGGTTTTGAACAAGCTACAAATGTGTTGATCAAGCTCAAGTGTGAAGAAGTTCATCAATCAACAACAAACAACAAAAGGATGAAGAGAGACAAGCTCATGAAGACTTAGTTTGTGTTTATTGTAATATCTTTAGCCTCTTTAGTTTGAGTCTTTTATTATGATGAGTTTGGTTAGAGTATTTAGAGGGTAGTGAATCTCTATCAAAGGTCATGATTAAATCATAATTTGAGTTTTCACTTAACCTAAAATCAATACGTGGCTTAAAGGTTTGAAAGAAAAGGTTTAGTTTTTGAGAAAACAAGTTTCTAAGTGAAAATCACTATTCTAATCGATTAAGGTTTATTCTAATCGATTAAGACATTTTTAGAAACAGTGTTTAATCGATTAAGCTGAGATTTAATTGATTAAGAGTCGTAGATCAGGTTTTTAAAATACGTTTTTCACTTCTCAAAATCAGTTTTTAAGTATACTAACTTTTGGGTATTCTATATAAACCTTTTCCTAACCTTTGTGATTAATTAGAACACTTTTCATATCAATTTTACAAAGAATCAAGCCACTCTATTCTCTCTCAATTTCATAGATCAAAAGCTTTATCTTTTACATTCTTTGATCAAGAATCTTTGAATCTCTCATTGTGATTTTGTCATAGCTATTGAAAGAGATTCATAGGATTGTCATTGTGTTTTCATTTGAGTTGTAATCTTTGCAAGAGGCAAGCCATCTACAACAACAAAGAAGACTTGGTGTGTCGATTATCGTCAAGCAAAGTTCATTCAAGTTGAAGAAGAAGTCTTGGTTGTGAATCAAGCAAAGTGAAGTCTTGGTGTGAGGTATCATCAACCAAGTGGAAGTCTTGTTGAGGGGAATCGGCAAGCAAAGGGTAGAGGTTAGATTAGAGGGTCAATAGGATTGCAAGGCAAGGGTGTGGAGTATCTCTTGTAGGCTATCAAGAAGGGAGTAAGTGCGTTGGCCTCTGATTTGAGGTGACAATTAAAGGAAAGATTTGATAAATGATATAGGGAATGAGTATGGATAAAGAATGAATGGGAAATGTGTGTAAGTGTATTAGTGATTGTATGTGTTAAGTTGTTTGTGTAAGATGGTGAAAGTATGATTTGGCCTCTGATGTGAGGTAATGTGAAATGAAAATGTAATAAGTGCGTTGGCCTCTGTTTTGAGGTGACGATTAATGGAAAGTGATGATTTGGCTGACCTCTGATATGAGGGGCACAAAATGAATGAAAGTAATAGAGTGTTGACCTCTGACCTGAGGGACACCGGATGAATTAAAATGAATGTGTGTGTTGACCTCTGACCTGAGGGGCACGGAAAGGAATAAAGTGAATGGGTGTTGACCTCTGACCTGAGGGACACCGTATGAATTAAGGTGAATGAGTGTTGACCTCTGACCTGAGGGACATAGAATGAAATAAAGTGTTGACCTCTTACCTGAGGGACACAAGATGAAATGAATGTTAATGTGTGTTGACCTCTGACCTGAGGGACACCAGATGAAATAAAGAACTGAGTGTTGACCTCTAACCTGAGGGACACATAATTTAAATATGGAAAAGTATAAGGGCCTCTGTTCTGAGGTGACAAATGTGTTGAATGAAAATTGTTCATTGGCCTCTGATTTGAGGTGATGTATTGAAATGAAATGAGTATGTGAAATGAATAAATTAATAATGGAAAAGGATGTTGAAATGAATAATGGAAATGGATGTTGAAATGAATAATGGAAATGGATGTTGAAATGGAATAATGAAAATGGAAATGTGAAATAAATAATGAGTATGGAAATAATGGAATGAGTATGGTGTGCAGTATGTGAATATATGCTTATTTGCTAATTGTGCTTGACCTAGTGGGTCGTTATGTCTAGTTAAAAACTGCCTTCTATTTCATGTGCAATGCTTACTCCCTTACATTTTCAGGTATGGAGATTGAGTGGCACAGCCCCCGGCCGAGCAGGAGTACTTTCCCTTACAGGGAGAGTAGGGTTATTATGGGATATGGAAGAATATTATGAACTTAAGCCTCCTACACTATTTTGATGTAAAATTTGTTATTCATATTTTAAGTGAGGCTTAGGATGTTTTATTTTGACAAAGTTATATGTTTTGGTTATGACATTCAAACTTAGTATTTTCCGCTATTACTCTCTGATATATTTGGAGCCCATGGGGCCTTGATATGATTTAGAAATATAAATCTGAAGCCTTGCTGGCTATTGGATGTTTATTTGAAATTGATTATCACAGGTTAAATTTTGGATTAGTCCGAAAAACAAACAAAACTCTGTCCGTTTGACGGTTGATTTTAATATAATAAAAATGAATTTTTAAGTCCGTATTTTAGTATAAGGGGAATTAAGGGTAATTAATCATAGGGTGTTACAGGTTTTATAAAAAATTTTGGCGGAGTTTACTTTAAAATATGGACTTTCCCCAAATAAAATTAACTTTATACCTGTCAGTGCAGAACAGTTTATGAAAATTACAAAACTATAATTACATTGTAAGTGGTTGTGACTTACTTTGAAATAATTTATAAAAGGATATTTTTATATCCTTCACAACCATTAACACATTTAATCAAAACGAATGCTTTTATGAAGTCCATTTTACAAAATAGAAGTATCCTTAAGTGGAGATAAATAATTCAAAATTAAATACAACTTTAGTCAATAAAAATAATTTACATTACATTATCCTAGAATGATCGCAATAAAAATGAGACCACTAAAGTCTCAACAATTAATATACTCTCCTTATGTGAGAGTATATCTTCTCGGCACGGAAGCAGTGAATATCTTTCTCCAATGGTACCTAAAATGGTCAACTTTAAGGGGTGAGTAATTTGAATAATAATCAAGGAAAACACTTAAAATAACAGTAATAAGACATAACTAGACATACCCATCCACACATATACCCATGATTCACATTATCCTTTTTATCAATGTTTTTCCTATGCCTTAACATCCATCTATTTCATTACACTATGCATACACCTTTAATTTATCCAATAACAATACATATCAATGCCTTGATGCTCAAACATATGAATATGAATGCACTTTATACCATTATGGTTTAATTCCTGAATCTAATGTAACACTGTACCATTTAACTTTATCCACTATAACACTTTAACACTTTCATTGGATTTAGTGAATTAAACTCATTATATAACAATGAATGCACTTCTCCATTTCCAATAACAATAACACTTTTCAACCCTCACATACACCCTCCACTCTGGGGGAAAACCGACCAGGAGTAAGCATTTCTCAACCTCTATTTTGGTACTTCACCCCTCTAGGGTTCGTCATACTCGCTTGCACAACACTTCACCCCTCTAGGGTTCGTCATGCAATTTGGATTGATTTGCCCAAATTGGCTTTAGCAGAAATCACCCTCGACTGGTCAAAACGAGCGAAAGTAATGGAATTACCATGGTTTGCGTAGAACCAATCCCCAACACGGGAAGCAAACCCGTGTCCTTTGCAGGATCAAAGTTCTCCATGGTAATCCCAATGATTTACTTTTGCCCTCATCAATCGTAAACGGCGTATGTTTTTCCCCAAACACCTGAGGTCCACCTTACTCCTTGATTCACGTGTTTCTAGTTCATTTTTATATGGCTTTTGTTAATCAAACCTTTAATACTTTATATCCAATTGGTTGGGTTCTCTAACTTAGGGTTATGGCCATACTATATAGTAGCAATCACCCATAACAACAATAATAATCATGATCATAACATTTATTCATTCATCCATTTAATTCAATAACAATAATAACAGTTAATAACTAGCAACACCCTAAGTTCATCACATACTTTCATATTCAATCATAACAATATCATTCATTTGATCATTTAATTCACTATCAATTATAATAATCAATTACTAATATCTATCCTAATTCATAACATAAACATTCACACCCAAACATACCAGACAAACATTCACATAACAATATACATCTAGCTATGACCCTATTACTATCATTAAATCCTTTCCCTAATTAAAACCAAAGTACTCCCCATTACCTCTTGAAGAGAAGAGGAGAAATTGGGATTCTCATGGAATCCATTCACCAACTCAAAATCCTAGCTCCTTAGCACTCCAATCCTTGATTCCTAGTGATCCCCAAGCTCCCTTGATGACTATAAGCCTCTATTCCATGGATTGCTCAAGTTGGGGATTTTAAGAAAAAGAGATGAAATGAAGATTTGGGAGAGGGAAATTGGTAGAGAGTCAATAGGGAGATGATTGGTGGTGATGATTTGTTGTTATTTTTGTTGATTTGCAAAATCGTAGGGCAGAGAGAGCAAGAAGCTCGAAGAAGAGGAAGAGAAACAAATGAAATCAACACTGAAAACTTGTAACACCCCGATTTGGCAACTTGAAAAATATACTGCTTTAATGCCAAAATGCAGTGAAAGTGTGGGCCAAATATTTTTTTTTTTAGAACAAGTAACGTGGTTGAGTAGCATGAGTATGAGAACCATTAAGTTTTCCAAAACTTTTCTCAATTAAAAGAGTGTTCTCATACTTTATGCTAGAGTTCAAGTTCCAAACCGAAGTGTTACGAACACTGCGCTTTGCAACCTAATCCTTCTCAACTCAACGGTCATAGCCCATTTTCTTTTGTAATCAAGATCAGTGATGGTTATTAAAAATAAATTTATTCCACATAAGTTTGGGGTTACATCATGGTACTGCAATGATGCTAAGTGAATACGGGGAATATAAAATACTTCAGGGAAAGTGAAAGACTACCACCAAGCCCATTGAACTGAATACGATGGTCTACGGGAATGCTTTGTTAGAGTCGGTCTTGATCACGTCCGCCTCCGGGTAGTTAAGTCCTCGTCTTAGTCCTCTAACTTCTCACCCTCGAGGTCAATGTGTGTAGACCAAAGCATCAGATATCCACCATGATATTCAACTGGCCCCCCTGACTCGGAGTATTCACGCCACTCCTAATCTTGATAAGCCACTTCCATCATTCCTTGTCTCAAATGTAGAACGTGAACATGACAGGATCCATATACTAAGGGAAAGGACACCATAACAACAAGCAGACAGAACAGAAGACTAGAGAGAGTAAGTATTCCCAAGCATGTTATGCCAACGATGTGGAATTACAGTAGGTAAGATATTAAGGAATAAAAAAAACATATAAGCAAACCACACATACAAGCAATCATATTCAAACCTATACTGTACTCCATTTCTTTTCTTTTCTCAAAACTTATATATATATTCATAGAACTTTCGTCAATCGCTTCCGTTGCGAACTCTGTTTCCATCATCCATCTCATCCTCTTTTCAAGCTGTCTCTTAAGAATTATTTCTTAACAATATCAGTTATCTTTTCTTAATTAAGTTTTATGTATTCGTATCCATCAATGATGCGGGGGATTTTCATCATCATTGAGGAGAGTCGCTTTCAAAGTTAGCACACACGTCTACATCTCCTCGGTCATCCACCCAACCTAGTCGGAAGCTAACAGGAGTACAAGACATTTACCACGCGGGCACGACAGCTGTCTCAACACATAAATGGTCCCAGACCAGGAGGATCTCGTCCTCAAATCATTTCAGTAATATCAAGGCTCACTGTCCATGCAGTGGCAAAACACAATGCCCCGTTCCAGTCCCTCTCACTGTTCTCGATTTGCAATCTAGGGTGCGACAGTATATTTCTAGTGAGCTCGCAGAACTTGCCACGGCATTGGACCCAGTCCCCATCATGTTAGTGCGCCACTTGTGGAGTTCGTTCTGCCTAGAAACATACTCTAGACTTCTTGACGTATCACCGTCATTGTCCTCCCCTAATGCAATCTCCTCCTAAGTATCCGCAGATACTTATGGTTCCTTCCTCTCCACTACTTCGCACTCTCATACCGCACCACGTATAATCATGTCTTTTAAAAGTCTTTTATCTTTTTAAGGTCAATCCTAATGGTCGGCCCATCCTTCGTGCATCCCTTCGATGAGTCCCGACCGCTATCTTTGCACATATTTCCTCTCATCATTTCCCACATACTTATGTCGGAGCACCGCAAATCATTGTCTCAGTCTCTTAAGGCTTTGTGTCTTACGCGGATTCTTGAGTGACTGAGATAAACCATACCTGAGGCGAGTAATTATACCACAGAACTCTTAACTTAGAAATTCCTCAAAGGGAAGATTGGAACCGGAGGAATTAAAATGACATGGTCGAAAGTTATGTCAAGGGATACTTCTTCCAGATAAGGGACACTGGAATTTCGGGGACGAAATTCTAATAAGTGGGGGAGAAATGTAATATCCCGAATTTTAATTCTAATAATAATTAGAGTAATAGTAAGATTTGGAAGTAAGGATTATCCTAGAAGGGATTTAAAATGATGGATTAGGAGTTCTTTGAGTGCCATAGAGGAGTCAAGGAGCATTGGCATCGAAAATCAAATTTAAAGAAGACCAAACGAGTGTTAAAAATCGATTTTTCGGTGTTATAAACACCCAACGTTAGGAAATTCAAAATAAAATATTTAAGAATCCAAACACGTTTTCCCACCGTTGGATATGAAGATATGATTTTTAGGAAGTTACTCGTCAAATTTGAGCAAGATCCGACGGTGAACGAAGAAGTTATGGCTATTTGAAGTTGGGAGAAAATAGCTGAAAAATAGAAAAATGAAGTAGCAGTATCTGCTCATTTCGCTTAAGCAAAAATGGTCCAGTAGCAACACATATTGGGTTCGCTTAAGCGAACAGATTTCGCTTAAGCGAGATTACTTCAATCTGAAACATTAAAAACGCGTTTTGGGGCGGAAACCCACCCCCAAACCCCCATTTTTCTTCCCCCGTTCCACCCTCCTCCGCCCACCTCCTCCAGGGCAGCCACCACCACCCACAACCACCACTCTTCACCTCTCCCTTCCCTCCTTCCCTCACATTCCACCATCAACTCTCTCTCTCTCTTTCTCTCTCTCTCCATTGAGCTCTCCCTCTCCTTCTCTCTCCACCACCACGGCCACCGCCGCCAAGGCCACCACCGCCACCTCCACCACGAGCCACCATCACTATTCCTCATCACCACCATCAAATCTCCCTCTCCCTCTTCCCCTTTAGCTTGGTCTCTCTCTCTCCCTCTCTTCGAGCTTTCTCTCTCCACGGATCTCACCGGCGCTGTTACCGGTCCGTGATCGTGCCGGGCTCGTGTCGGGAACCTCGAAGCTCGAAGCTCTTGCCTTGGTCCAGCCGAGATCGTTCCCGCTAACGAGGAGCAACACCGACGCCGTCATCGTCGCCGAGCTAAAATCCAGGTTCTATTTAAAAAAGCCCGAGGTAAGAGGGTTCGCTTTACCTTTACTTAAGAAGTAAATTCTAGGATGCTATAGTGGTAGCTTGAAGAAACCGCAATTGGTGGTTGGAGAGACTAAAGAACCCTAGGAGAACACCTAGAAGGGGGGGTTGAATAGGTGTAAAAGAAACCTTGAAAGATTTTCGAACGAAACAAATCGAAATAATCAAAACGAATGATTTTTGCAAATTTGTACTGTCTTAATCGATTATTCTGAAATTTAATCGATTAAACCTGAAAGTTCAAAAGTCCTTAATCGATTAAGAATGTGCTTAATCGATTAAATCTATCAGAAACTGAAAAATCACTTTTCAATCGCATACGAAAATCAATCAATCAACACGTAAGATCAGAGATTCAGCGAAAACAAATAACACCTATATTCTTATTGATTACCTAGGTTATGAAAATGATTTTCCCCAAGTTAATTTGAACAATAATTCAATTCAATCAATTATGAAAATCAATCTTTCTCTAGGTTTTCAAGCAAGAACACAATGAATTGACTTGAATGTAAAGAGTTAAGGGTTTAGAGATACGACACAGTGATTTATCCTGGTTCACTTTCATCCGCTTGAAAGCTACATCCAGTCCCCTCTTCAACCAAGAGAGATTCTTCACTATGAGGAATTAGAGTTCTCAAATTACAAGTAAATGCCTTACAAGACTCCCTTCTTGCTAGCCTACAAGAGATACTCCACACCCTTGCCTTGTAATCCTATTGATCTTCTCTCTAATCTAACCTCTACCCCTTGTTGATAATCGACACATCAAGTCTTCTTTGCTTGATGATAATCCACACACCAAGTCTTCACTTTGCTTGATTCACAACCAAGACTTTCTTCTTCTCCAATGAGATTTGCTTGATGATAATCGACACACCAAGGCTTCTTTGTTGTTGTAGTTGGCTTGCCTTCTTGCAAAGATTACAACTCAATGAATACACATGATACTCCTATGAATCTCATTCAATAGCTATGACAAATCAACATAAGAGATTCAAAGGTTCTTGATCAAAGAATATGAAAATATGAAAGCTTTAATCTTTGAAATTGAGAGAGAATAAAGTGGCTTGATTCTTTGTAAAACTTGTATTAAAATGATTCTAGATAACCAAAATAATTTGGAAAAGGTTTATATAGAATACCCAAAAGTTATAGCACTTGAAAACTGATTTTGAGAAGTGAAAATCGTATTTTAAAAAACCAGTTCAGTAGTACTTAATCGATTAAATCAACATTTAATCGAGTACTAATCGATTAAATATGTTATTAATCGATTAAACATGTCTGATACTTGTTTAAAACTTGTTTTCTCAAAACCAAACCTTTCCTTTAAAACCTTTAAGCCACCTATTGATTTTAGGTTAAGTGAAAACTCAAATTATGATTTAATCATGACTTATGAAAGAGATTCACTACCCTCTAAATAATCTACCCAAATAAAAGACATAAGAAGCTTGAGAGGCAAAAGAAAAAACAATTACAATTACACTCAAACTATGTCTTCATGAGCTTGCTTTCTCTCTTCTTCATTTGATGTTTGTTGTTGCTTGTTGAACTTGAACTTGATCAACACATGATAGCTTGTTCAAAACACTTTGTCATTATCAAAACATTCATCATGGAACTTACATAGCTGAGAATAGGGTAATTAAAAGTATGTTAATGAACCTTAGGGTAAACCTCGTTGACATAAAGGAAGTAAATAAAATCGTTAATAGAAACCACACTTTAGGGAATAAAAGGAATGAGCGTAGAATAAGTCCCGGAACGAATGAGCGTATTTAGGATATTAAAATAGTAATATATAACGAAATGAGGGAAATCATAAATTAAAAGCTATAGGGGAAGTAAAGGAACAAAAAGGGTAAAAGAGAGATTAAAATAGGAAATAATGAACTTGATTTTAAAGAGAATAGGAAAGATGATAAGTGGATTAATAAAAAGCTGATAAAACGGAGAGAGAGTATGATGTTAGGAAAGTTAGAATAGAATGCTGGAATAAAATAGGGAAACTAAATGGAGCAAATAGGGTAGTGAAAGAAAATGGAATTAATGAAATAGGGATAATGAGTTAAGCAATAATGTGAGTTAATAGAGTAGTTAAATAAAAAGGAGACAAAGAATTAGTAATAATAAGTTAAGTAATAGTATAAAAGAAGGAAATCAAAGAAATGACTGAGAAATAACAACGAGAACTAAAATATAAATATATAGAACCAAGTTAAACAGAGTTGGATAAAATCGAGGGAAACTAACCAAAAGAAAAGAGTAAAGTAGAAAATGTAGAAAAAAATGTGATAAGTCATAAACGAAGATAAGGATCAAAAGATTGAGACAAGTATAAAAGAAATACTTAAATTATAAGAAGAGAAAAGAGAATTATTTAAGAAAAAATAAAAGAGAACGGCTGATGATCTGTTGGACTCAGTCATAATAAAAGATGAACGGCTAATGGTCTGTTGGACTCAGTCATAATAAAAGATGAACGACTGATGGTCTGTTGGACTCAGTCATAATAAAAGATGAAGGGATGATGGTCTGTTGGACTCAGTCATAATAAAAGATGAACGACTGATGGCCTGTTGGACTCAGTCATAATAAAAGATGAACGGCTGATGGTCTGTTGGACTCAGTCATGATAAAAGATAAACGACTGATGGTCTGTTGGACTCAGTCATAAGAAAAGGAAAACGGCTGATGGTCTTTTGGACTCAGTCACCAAAAGGAAAATGGCCGATGGTCTTTTGGACTCAGTCATATAGAAAGAAAACGGCTGATGGCCTTTTGGACTAAGTCAAAATAAATGAAAAAGGGCTGATGGTCTGTTGGACTCAGTCATAAGGAAAAAGGAAAGGATAAAGAAAAGGAAAAAGAAAAGGAAAAGGAAGAGAAAAAGAAAAAGAAAAGAAAAGTGAATGTAGAAATAGTAAGAGACCTGTTAAAAGAGAATCAATAATTAAAAGAATGTGAGAATAAGTGAAAAATAAAAGAGATTAATTATGTGAATAACTATGAATAAAATGTATTAATAATTATGTAGGCTTAGTTATTTGCCATGTCTTCTTTTAGGATTTATCTTTTTAAGTTCTGTGTAATGCTACCCTTCTTGATATAATTTTACACGTACGGAAGCGGAGCTTACACTGTTGCGGGCCGAACTGGAAACTCTCCTCTACGTGGAGTGAATTTGTGATACCCTGAGTGAATTTTATTATGTTAAAAACTGTTGTTTTTGTAATTTATAATATGTGTAGTTATATGCCCTGAGACTGGTACTAATCGGGCGTTAGGATCTGAACTGGTTTTTAGTATGTTGTGTTTATGTTTTTAAACAATTCTGGACTGACAGGTTTTTAGAAGGAAATTTTTGGGAAGTCCGAAAAACAGAGGAAACTTTGCCGGATTTTCGTAAAATCTTTTATAAGAAATTAAAATCAAAAAAGAATTTTAAAACTCTAATTTTATTAAAAACTAAAATTAACTATTAAAAGTGAGGATGTTACAGAGTCACCACGACCATCCTGCGACAATTATCATTTATATTTATTAGGCCACAGGGTCACCACGACCATCCTGCGACAATTATCATTTATATTTATTAGGCCACAGGGTCACCACGACCATCCTGCACCGATTAACATTTATATTTATTAGGCCACAGGGTCACCACGACCATCCTGCGCCGATTAACATTTACATTTATTAGGCCACAGGGTCACCACGACCATCTTGCGCCGATTAACATTTATTTTTATTAGGCCACAGGGTCACCACGACCATCCTGCGACATTATATCATTTATATTTATTAGGCCACAGGGTCACCACGACCATCCTGCGACAATTATCATTTATATTTATTAGGCCACAGGGTCACCACGACCATCCTGCGATAATTTTCATTCATTTTCTTTCTCATCATTAATTCGTCTTGGTCTTTTCTCTTTACTTTTAGTTTCCTTAGTTCTCTTTAATTCTTTTAATTTCTTAACCCTTCTTTTATCTTCTTATATTTAAATGTTTCTCATTTTTAACTAGTTCTGCTTGATTACGCCATATACATTATATTTTAATTCTCGTTTCCTAGCTCTTATTTATTTCCCTTTACTCTTTCTTTTCTTTTTCTTCTTCTCTTCCTTTTCCTTTGTCCTTATTCTTTTTATTAATTATTCTAGTTTAGGTCTAACTCCACTTAGCTTTGATATAGTCGTTATATCTTAAACTCTCCTTTTCAAATTCTTAGTTATTCCATTAATTCTTTTGTCTCCCACTTTTATTTACTTATTATTCTTATTTCATTACTCAACTTTAATTAGATAACCTTCTTAATTTAGCTTAGTTTCCATATCTTACTACAACATTTTATTTAACTTCCCTAACAACTCACTCTTTTTGTTTTAGTATCCTTTTTGTTAATTTATTTTACTGATTATCTATTTTCCTTTTATATCTAATTCACTATTTTGTTCCTCTTCCCATATTTGATTCCACATATTTCCGTGTTCCACTTTCTAATCCCCTTTTCTTTTTATCCCATTTAAATCTTCACTTACTATTTTAGTTTTTGTCTTTTAGTTTGTTAGTTCTACTCTTCTTGCCTATTACATTTTCCCTTTATTCTTTTACCCCCAATTTTAATTAGTTTTTCCTTAACTAATTTCCCTTGCTTTTATTTCATGTTTTCCTACACTTTCATTCTATTTTAACTCTTTTAATATCCTATCATGCTCATTCACTCCGGAACTCATTCTATACATATCCAATTTATTTCATTGTCATTTTAAATAAAGAATTTATATTTGCGGGGACTACCCTAAGGTTCCTTGACTTATTCCTTAATTACCCTATTCTTAGTCACCACTATAGCATCCTAGAATTTACTTCTCAAGTAGAGGTAATACGAACCCTTCTTACCTCGGTTGACGAAAATAAAGAGATAACCTCAACTCCGGAGAGGGAGCGGCGATCCGTGAAGCTTTAGTGATCCGGGTGATGAGCGGGTCAACGGAGATCGACGTCGGTGGTGAGAACAATCACGGCTGGAACTAGGCAAGAGCTCCAAGCTTTGGCGTACTCGACCGAGCCCGGCACGATCAAGGGTCGGTAACGGCGCCGGTGAGATCCGTGAAGAGAGAGAGGAAGCTCGGCCAAAACGGAAAGGACAAAGGGATGAGGGTGCTCTCCGTGATGGTGGCCACGGCTCACGGCGGTGGCGGCCGGAGAGGAAGAGGGTGGACGGTGGAGAGGGAAAGGAAATCAATGGTAAGGGAAAGAGAGAGAACCAAGAGGGAAGAGAGAGAAAGTAGATCTATAAGGAGGGAGAAAGGGTCAATGAGAGAGGGTGGCAGCCTTGGGGCGGCCCAGTGGTGGTGGCTGGTGTTGGGGCGGTGTTTGGGGTGATGAGGGAGAAGATGGGCGAGAAATGAGGGAAGGAGGGCGATTAGCGCACCGTTTTATGGTGCTGGTGCGGACAGAGTCGGGCGCTGGCGCTTGGGCGCCGCATCGCGTACTGGAGCGCGAGACGCGCATCTGATGCGCGATTGGATTCTCGCGCGCGCCTGGGAGGGGGTGCAGCGCGCCTGGGGGGAAAACTCACTGGTCTGGTGCATGATTCATGCACCTGGTGCGTCTGGGACGCACCGGTGCGTGCCTGGGCGCACCCGGGGGGTCCTAACTTCTAATCGCCATAACTTCTTCGATAACCGTTGGATCTTGCTCAAATTTTGAGACAAGCTTCCTAAAATCCTATATAAGGTCCTATATTTTAATATATGAAATAAAAGTATTTTATCAATATTCGTATCATTAAAATAGTTAATTTTTCCTATTTTAGCAAAAACACTCGAGTATTTTAGGTAAGACTCGAGTATTATAAGTAGCTGTTTGGAAATTTGAATTTTTAAATAAACACTCGAGTATATTTGAAAACACTCGAGTAATTCGTACAAACCTGAAAGTGTATAAGTCGGTTTTCATTTAATTTTCGCACCAAAACGCAGTTTCTCGAATCTTCAAGCATAGAGCTGGACTTTACTTCGACTTGAAGCATTACTAGGATATAAATGAGTGCTTAGTTGAAGCATTCAACACCTTAATCATCCCAAAACCCGAATTTCAGTTTCAAACTTTTAGTTTTTCAGAGCACTCTTTGATCTCTGATTTCTCCTTCGTTTCTCAATCAAATCCTTCGAAACCAAAACACAACTCAAGGTTCTAGTTCCATCTTTGAATTAGAATCAAGAATCACTTCAAATAAGCCCCTGTAGTTTGAGTTCCAGACCTTCAAAGTTTGAGGTTCAAAGCTGAGCAAACAGAGTAGTTTTCAGCATCAAGTATTCATCTTCATTGAGTTCGTTTGGTAATTTCAGAAACCCTTTTTGTCTCAAACTTGTTCCTGATTGGAGTTAGTATATCCTAGTTTGTAAACTAACTTGTTTCACTCTTTTTCATGTCAAATCCGTGGTGAAATCCGTGGCCAAAGTCAGCCTCTTCAACCCTTTTTCACAAGCCCAGAATTCGAATTTTTGATCCAGCCAATTTCCTTGTTGTTTAATCTGTTGTTTAGCTTCTCTAAGGTAAGGGAAGAGTTATCTAATTTCTAGAATGAGTAATCTCAAGCTAGAAATGTAGGAACCTTACAAGGTTCAACAAGGGATGAAGTTGGAACTTACAATCTCCCCCTTTTTGAAAATGACAAACCATGTTTTGAATTTGATTGAAGTTGTTGATACTTAACAATTTGATCACTTGGTGAGAAACTTGCTCCCTCTAAATCAATGCATTTGATATTTGAAATCCAATTGATAGAAGCTTGATTCTCCCCCTATCTTCAACAACTTAGCTCAACCTACATAAAAACAACAAAACAACCTTTCTTCACAAAAACATATCATTTCTCCCATTTTTCAAAACATACCATTTCTCCCCCTTTGGCATTATCAAAAAGTAATATATATACCAAACTTATTTGAATTTTCTCTTTGAAAATTTAACAATGTGCGCAATCTAATGTCACCATTTGTGAAACTTGCAAGCTTATTTTTCAAAATAGCATTTTCATCTTTAAGCAACTTGCAATTCTCACAATCAACCACAATATTCACTCTACTAGCACAATCACAAGAAGAACTAGCATATATAAGATCAAGAGTTTCATTTTCAAGATTAAGCTCATCAACTTGTTTTTGAAGTTCTAAAATCTCTTTTTGATGTTTCAAAATGAGCTTCTTTCTTTCAATGTTTTTCAAAGCTAGTTTTTAAAGTTGTTCATGCATTTCTTCATAAGCATTATATAACAATTCATATTTAGAAGAAATTTTGTATTTAGTATGACTTACATTACTATCCTCGCTTTGTTCACTTGATTCATCATTTGAACTTTGTTCTTCATCATCTACTAGAGTTATCAAGTTGAGACAAGCGGCTTCTTCATTATCCCATGAACTACTCGATGTGCTTTTCTTGTTATCTTCATCACTATCCCAAACTATGTATGCTCTTTTGTGTTTAGAATTTTTCTTGTCTTTCTCCTTCTTCTTGAGATACTTAGAGCACGAATACTTGAGATGTCCGGGTTTTCCGCATTCATGGCAAACTACACCTTCTTTTGATGTCTTGGTCTTGTAGTGTGGAGAATCCTTCTCTTTACCTTTGTCTTTGTTCAACCTTCCTTTTCTCCTTAGAAATTTGTCAAACTTCCTTAGCAAAAGTTTCATGTCTTTTTCATCAACATCCGAATCGGAATCTTCACTATCATCATCATCGGAACTCTCTTTCTTTTTGTATGATCTATTGACTTTAAGAGCAAGTCCCTTTCTTCCTTTGTTCTTATTCGACTCTTCATTGATACTTAATTGTCCAAGCTCCATTTCATGTTCTTGAAGCTTTCCAAAAAGTGTTGCTAGATCCATAGCATCCAAATTCTAAGATTCAACAATAGCCGTTACTTTTGGTTGCCAATTCCTGTCTAAACATCTCAACACTTTGTTAGAAAGTTCACCTTGTAAGAAAGTCTTACCAAGAGCAAGTAAATGGTTAATAATATGAGTAAAACGCTTTTGCATATCATTAATAGATTCATTTGGAAGCATTTGAAACAATTCATAATCACGCATTAAAGCATTCAATCTAGCTCACCTAACCTCACTAGTTCCTTCATGAGTCACTTGTAAAGTGTCCCACATTTCCTTAGCACTAGAACATTGGGAAACCCTAAAGAACTCGTCATAGGATAAAGCGGAGGTAATGATATTCTTTGCTTTATAATCATATTGAACTTTCTTTCTATCATCATCCTTCCACTTATCCAATATGCATAGACTTCTCCGGCAAACAATGGAGGACGATTTATTGAATAACCATCACCACCAAAGAGATTCATGGAACCCATTGCGATTCTCTTAAAGGATCTTTACGAAAAAGCTCTTATGCTCGTGTCTTTCGACCGAGCTCTGATACCAATTGAGGAAACCGCAATTGGTGGTTGAAACAACTAAGGAACCCTAGGAGAACACCTAGAAGGGGGAGTTGAATAGGTGTAAAAGAAACCTTGAAAGTTTTTCGAACGAAACAAATCGAAACAATCAAAACGAATGATTTTTGCAAATTTGTACTGTCTTAATCGATTATTCTGAAATTTAATCGACTAAACCTGAAAGTTAAAAAGTCCTTAATCGATTAAGAATGTGCTTAATCGATTAAATCTATCAGAAACTGAAAAATCACTTTTCAATCGCATACGAAAATCAATCAATCAACACGTTGAATCAGAGATTCAGCGAAAACAAATAACACCTATATTCTTATTGATTACCTAGGTTACGAAAATGATTTTCCCCAAGTTAATTTGAACAATAAAGATTCAATTCAATCAATTATGAAAATCAATCTTTCTCTAGGTTTTCAAGCAAGAACACAATGAATTGACTTGAATGTAAAGAGTTAAGGGTTTAGAGATACGACACAGTGATTTATCCTGGTTCACTTTCATCCGCTTGAAAGCTACATCCAGTCCCCTCTTCAACCAAGAGAGATTCTTCACTATGAGGAATTAGAGTTCTCAAATTACAAGTAAATGCCTCACAAGACTCCCTTCTTGCTAGCCTACAAGAGATACTCCACACCCTTGCCTTGTAATCCTATTGATCTTCTCTCTAATCTAACCTCTACCCCTTGTTGATAATCGACACAACAAGTCTTCTTTGCTTGATGATAATCCACACACCAAGTCTTCACTTTGCTTGATTCACAACCAAGACTTTCTTCTTCTCCAATGAGATTTGCTTGATGATAATCGATACACCAAGGCTTCTTTGTTGTTGTAGTTGGCTTGCCTTCTTGCAAAGATTACAACTCAATGAATACACATGACACTCCTATGAATCTCATTCAATAGCTATGACAAATCAACATAAGAGATTCAAAGGTTCTTGATCAAAGAATATGAAAATATGAAAGCTTTGATCTTTGAAATTGAGAGAGAATAGAGTGGCTTGATTCTTTGTAAAACTTGTATTAAAATGATTCTAGATAACCAAAATAATTTGGAAAAGGTTTATATAGAATACCCAAAAGTTATAGCACTTGAAAACTGATTTTGAGAAGTGAAAATCGTATTTTAAAAAACCAGTTCAGCAGTACTTAATCGATTAAATCAACATTTAATCGAGTACTAATCGATTAAATATGTTCTTAATCGATTAAACATGTCTGATACTTGTTTAAAACTTGTTTTCTCAAAACCAAACCTTTCCTTTAAAACCTTTAAGCCACCTATTGATTTTAGGTTAAGTGAAAACTCAAATTATGATTTAATCATGACTTATGAAAGAGATTCACTACCTTCTAAATAATCTACCCAAATAAAAGACCTAAGAAGCTTGAGAGGCAAAAGATAAAACAATTACAATTACACTCAAACTATGTCTTCATGAGCTTGCTTTCTCTCTTCTTCAATTGATGTTTGTTGTTTCTTGTTGAACTTGAACTTGATCAACACATGATAGCTTGTTCAAAACACTTTGTCATTATCAAAACATTCATCATGGAACTTACATAGCTGAGAATAGCGTAATTAAAAGTATGTTAATGAACCTTAGGGTAAACCTCGTTGACATAAAGGAAGTAAATAAAATCGTTAATAGAAACCACACTTTAGGGAATAAAAGGAATGAGCGTAGAATAAGTCCCGGAACGAATGAGCGTATTTAGGATATTAAAATAGTAATATATAACGAAATGAGGGAAATCATAAAGTAAAAGCTATAGGGGAAGTAAAGGAACAAAAAGGGTAAAAGAGAGATTAAAATAGGAAATAATGAACTTGATTTAAAAGAGAATAGGAAAGATGATAAGTGGATTAATAAAAAGCTGATAAAACGGAGAGAGAGTATGATGTTAGGGAAGTTAGAATAGAACGCTGGAATAAAATAGGGAAACTAAATGGAGCTTATAGGGTAGTCAAAGAAAATGGAATTAATGAAATAGGGATAATGAGGTAAGCAATAATGTGAGTTAATAGAGTAGTTAAATAAAAGGGAGACAAAGAATTAGTAATAATAAGTTAAGTAATAGTATAAAAGAAAGAAATCAAAGAAATGACTGAGAAATAACAACGAGAACTAAAATATAAATATATAGAACCAAGTTAAGCAGAGTTGGATAAAATCGAGGGAAACTAACCAAAAGAAAAGAGTAAAGTAGAGAATGTAGAAAAAAATGTGATAAGTCATAAACGAAGATAAGGATCAAAAGATTGAGACAAGTATAAAAGAAATACTTAAATTATAAGAAGAGAAAAGAGAATTATTTAAGAAAAAATAAAAGAGAACGGCTGATGATCTGTTGGACTCAGTCATAATAAAAGATGAACGGCTGATGGTCTGTTGGACTCAGTCATAATAAAAGATGAACGGCTGATGGTCTGTTGGACTCAGTCATAATAAAAGATGAACGACTGATGGTCTGTTGGACTCATTCATAATAAAAGATGAACGGCTGATGGTCTGTTGGACTCAGTCATGATAAAAGATAAACGACTGATGGCCTGTTGGACTCAGTCATAAGAAAAGGAAAACGGCTGATGGTCTTTTGGACTCAGTCACCAAAAGGAAAACGGCTGATGGTCTTTTGGACTCAGTCATATAGAAAGAAAACGGCTGATGGTCTTTTGGACTAAGTCAAAATAAAGGAAAAAGGGCTGATGGTCTGTTGGACTCAGTCATAAGGAAAAAGGAAAGGATAAAGAAAAGGAAAAAGAAAAGGAAAAGGAAGAGAAAAAGAAAAAGAAAAGAAAAGTGAATGTAGAAATAGTAAGAGACCTGTTAAAAGAGAATCAATAATTAAAAGAATGTGAGAATAATTGAAGAACTAAAAGAGATTAATTATGCGAATAACTATGAATAAAATGTATTAATAATTATGTAGGCTTAGTTATTTGCTATGTCTTCTTTTAGGATTTATCTTTTTAAGTTCTGTGTAATGCTACCCTTCTTGATATAATTTTACAGGTACGGAAGCGGAGCTTACACTGTTGCGGGCCGAACTGGAAACTCTCCTCTACGTGGAGTGAATTTGTGATACCCTGAGTGAATTTTATTATGTTAAAAACTGTTGTTTTTGTAATTTATAATATGTGTAGTTATATGCCCTGAGACTGGTACTAATCGGGCGTTAGGATCTGAACTGGTTTTTAGTATGTTGTGTTTATGTTTTTAAACAATTCTGGACTGACAGGTTTTTAGATGGAAATTTTTGGGAAGTCCGAAAAACAGAGGAAACTCTGCCGGATTTTCGTAAAATATTTTATAAGAAATTAAAATCAAAAATGAATTTTAAAACTCTAATTTTATTAAAAACTAAAATTAACTATTAAAAGTGAGGATGTTACAGGGTCACCACGACCATCCTGCGACAATTATCATTTATATTTATTAGGCCACAGGGTCACCACGACCATCCTGCACCGATTAACATTTATATTTATTAGGCCACAGGGTCACCACGACCATCCTGCGCCGATTAACATTTACATTTATTAGGCCACAGGGTCACCACGACCATCCTGCGCCGATTAACATTTATTTTTATTAGGCCACAGGGTCACCACGACCATCCTGCGACAATTATAATTTATATTTATTAGGGCACAGGGTCACCACGACCATCCTGCGACAATTATCATTTATATTTATTAGGCCACAGGGTCACCACGACCATCCTGCGAAAATTTTCATTCATTTTCTTTCTCATCATTAATTCGTCTTGGTCTTTTCTCTTTACTTTTAGTTTCCTTAGTTCTCTTTAATTCTTTTAATTTCTTAACCCTTCTTTTATCTTCTTATATTTAAATGTTTCTCATTTTTAACTAGTTCTTCTTGATTATGCCATATACATTATATTTTAATTCTCGTTTCCTAGCTCTTATTTAATTCCCTTTACTCGTTCTTTTCTTTTTCATCTTCTCTTCCTTTTCCTTTTTCCTTATTCTTTTTATTAATTATTCTAGTTTAAGTCTAACTCCAGTTAGCTTTGATATAGTCGTTATATCTTAAACTCTCCTTTTCAAATTCTTAGTTATTCCATTAATTCTTTTGTTTCCCACTTTTATTTACTTATTATTCCTATTTCATTACTCAACTTTAATTAGATACCCTTCTTAATTTAGCTTAGTTTCCATATCTTACTACAACATTTTATTTAACTTCCCTAACAACTTACTCTTTTTGTTTTAGTATCCTTTTTTTTAATTTATTTTACCGATTATCTATTTTCATTTTATATCTAATTCACTATTTTGTTCCTCTTCCCATATTTGATTCCACATATTTCCGTGTTCCACTTTCTAATCCCCTTTTCTTTTTATCCCATTTAAATCTTCACTTACTATTTTAGTTTTTGTCTTTTAGTTTGTTAGTTCTACTCTTCTTGCCTATTACATTTTCCCTTTATTCTTTTACCCCCAATTTTAGTTAGTTTTTCCTTAAATAATTTCCCTTGCTTTTATTTCATGTTTTCCTACACTTTCATTCTATTTTAACTCTTTTAATATCCTATCATAATCATTCACTCCGGAACTCATTCTATACATATCCAATTTATTCCATTGTCATTTTAAATAAAGAATTTATATTTGCGGGGACTACCCTAAGGTTCCTTGACTTATTCCTTAATTACCCTATTCTTAGTCACCACTATAGCATCCTAGAATTTACTTCTCAAGTAGAGGTAATACGAACCCTTCTTACCTCGGTTGACGAAAATAAAGAGATAACCTCAACTCTGGAGAGGGAGCGGCGATCCGTGAAGCTTTAGTGATCCGGGTGATGAGCGGGTCAACAGAGATCGACGTCAGTGGCGAGAACAATCACGGCTGGACCTAGGCAAGAGCTCCAAGCTTTGGCGTACTCGACCGAGCCCGGCACGATCAAGGGTCGGTAACGGCGCCGATGAGATCCGTGAAGAGAGAGAGGAAGCTCGGCCAAAACGGAAAGGACAAAGGGATGAGGGTGCTCTCCGTGATGGTGGCCACAGCTCACGGTGGTGGCGGCCGGAGAGGAAGAGGGTGGACGGTGGAGAGGGAAAGGAAATCAATGGTGAGGGAAAGAGAGAGAACCAAGAGGGAAGAGAGAGAAAGTAGATCTATGAGGAGGGAGAAAGGGTCAATGAGAGAGGGTGGCGGCCTTGGGGCGGCCCAGTGGTGGTGGCTGGTGTTGGGGCGGTGTTTGGGGTGATGAGGGAGAAGATGGGCGAGAAATGAGGGAAGGAGGGCGATTGGCTCACCGTTTTATGGTGCTGGTGCGGACAGAGTCGGGCGCTGGCGCTTGGGCGCCGCATCGCGTGCTGGAGAGCGAGACGCGCATCTGATGCGCGATTGGATTCTCGCGCGCGCCTGGGCGGGGGTGCAGTGCGCCTGGGGGGAAAACTCACTGGTCTGGTGCATGATTCATGCACCTGGTGCGTCTGGGACGCACCGGTGCGTGCCTGGGCGCACCTGGGGGGTCCTAACATCTAATCGCCATAACTTCTTCGATAACCGTTGGATCTTGCTCAAATTTTGAGACAAGCTTCCTAAAATCCTATATAAGGTCCTATATTTTAATATATGAAATAAAAGTATTTTATCAATATTAGTATCATTAAAATAGTTAATTTTTCCTATTTTAGCAAAAACACTCGAGTATTTTAGGTAAGACTCGAGTATTATAAGTAGCTATTTGGAAATTTGAATTTTTAAATAAACACTCGAGTATATTTGAAAACACTCGAGTATATTTGAAAACACTCGAGTATTTCGTACAAACCTGAAAGTGTATAAGTCGGTTTTCATTTAATTTTCGCACCAAAACGCGGTTTCTCGAATCTTCAAGCATAGAGCTGGACTTTACTTCGACTTGAAGCATTCCTAGGCTATAAATGAGTGCTTAGTTGAAGCATTCAACACCTTAATCATCCCAAAACCCGAATTTCAGTTTCAAACTTTTAGTTTTTCAGAGCACTCTTTGATCTCTGATTTCTCCTTCGTTTCTCAATCAAATCCTTCGAAACCAAAACACAACTCAAGGTTCTAGTTCCATCTTTGAATTAGAATCAAGAATCAATTCAAATAAGCCCCTGCAGTTCGAGTTCCAGACCTTCAAATTTTGAGGTTCAAAGCTGAGAAAACAGAGTAGTTTTCAGCATCAAGTATTCATCTTCATTGAGTTCGTTTGGTAATTTCAGAAACCCTTTTTGTGTCAAACTTGTTCCTGATTGGAGTTAGTATATCCTAGTTTGTTAAACTAACTTGTTTCACTCTTTTTCATGTCAAATCCGTGGTGAAATCTGTGGCCAAAGTCAGCCTGTTCAACCCTTTTTCACAAGCCCAGAATTCGAATTTTTGATCCAGCCAATTTCCTTGTTGTTTAATCTGTTGTTTAGCTTCTCGAAGGTAAGGGAAGAGTTATCTAATTTCTATAATGAGTAATCTCAAGCTAGAAATGTAGGAACCTTACAAGGTTCAACAAGGGATGAAGTTGGAACTTACAATCTCCCCCTTTTTGAAAATGACAAACCATGTTTTGAATTTGATTGAAGTTGTTGATACTTTAACAATTTGATCACTTGGTGAGAAACATGCTCCCTCTCAATCAATGCATTTGATATTTGAAATCCAATTGATAGAAGCTTGATTCTCCCCCTATCTTCAACAACTTAGCTCAACCTACATAAAAACAACAAAACAACCTTTCTCCACAAAAACATATCATTTCTCCCATTTTTCAAAACATACCATTTCTCCCCCTTTGGCATTATCAAAAAGTAATATATATACCAATTGAAATATAAAATACTAAGCCAAAATAGAGAAATTCACATCTATTTCTTCAAAGTAATATATACCATTATCAATGTTGTGAAGAAATAACAATATAACACCAATAAACTTTGAAATATAACAAGTACTATACTTTGAAATGTGATACCAATTGGCAAGAAAATATAACAATGAATTATGAACCAATAGAAATACTAAGAAGTCATAATACCAATTGAGATATCATCAATGTAAAGAAATATCACAACAAAAATAGCATGATAATCATCTAATCATCAAAATTAGTAGCATTGAGTGATCAATATCAATTATACCAATTGAACTTTAGAAAAGTAATACTATTTGAGAACAATTCAATTATACCAATTGAGAAGATACTATAATCATCAATATCTAACAATATCACTTGTACCAAATTTGTAGGACTTCTTTTGAGATGCAAAAGTGATACCAATTGAAGATGCAAATGTATGAATAACACTTGTAAGCCCTTTGCTCTTCAATCATACCTACAAAACAATCATGCTTTGCTTTTTGGTATCCAAATGGTTTTGGATCCATTTTTGTTAGTGTAGGGACTCTCACCCTTTTTCATCCAAACAAAATCTCCTTTAGGTATACCATGCACTTTAATATAACACACATTTGAAGTATGTCCATGAGTAGCACAATAGAAACATGTTGGAGAATTTGAAAAATCAACTTTAGAAAAATCAACAACATTTATATGAGAATTACTCTTAGCATCAGTATAACCCAAACCAAACTTGTTTGAATTTTCTCTTTGAAAATTTAACAATGTGCGCAATCTAATGTCACCATTTGTGAAACTTGCAAGCTTATTTTTCAAAATAGCATTTTCATCTTTAAGCAACTTGCAATTCTCACAATCAACCACAATATTCACTCTACTAGCACAATCACAAGAAGACCTAGCATATATAAGAACAAGAGTTTCATTTTCAAGATTAAGCTCATCAACTTGTTTTTGAAGTTCTAAAATCTCTTTTTGATGTTTCAAAATGAGCTTCTTTCTTTCAATGTTTTTCAAAGCTAGTTTTTCAAGTTGTTCATGCATTTCTTCATAAGCATTATATAACAATTCATATTTAGAAGAAATTTCGTATTTAGTATGACTTACATTACTATCCTCGCTTTGTTCACTTGATTCATCATTTGAACTTTGTTCTTCATCATCTACTAGAGTTATCAAGTTGAGACAAGCGGCTTCTTCATTATCCGATGAACTACTCGATGTGCTTTTCTTGTTATCTTCATCACTATCCCAAACTATGTATGCTCTTTTGTGTTTAGAATTTTTCTTGTCTTTCTCCTTCTTCTTGAGATACTTAGAGCACGAATACTTGAGATGTCCGGGTTTTCCGCATTCATGGCAAACTACACCTTCTTTTGATGTCTTGGTCTTGTAGTGTGGAGAATCCTTCTCTTTACCTTTGTCTTTGTTCAACCTTCCTTTTCTCCTTAGAAATTTGTCAAACTTCCTTAGCAAAAGTTTCATGTCTTTTTCATCAACATCTGAATCGGAATCTTCACTATCATCATCATCGGAACTCTCTTTCTTTTTGTATGATCTATTGACTTTAAGAGCAAGTCCCTTTCTTCCTTTGTTCTTATCCGACTCTTCATTGATACTTAATCGTCCAAGCTCCATTTCATGTTCTTGAAGCTTTCCAAAAAGTGTTGCTAGATCCATAGCATCCAAATTCTAAGATTCAACAATAGCCGTTACTTTTGGTTGCCAATTCTTGTCTAAACATCTCAACACTTTGTTAGAAAGTTCACCTTGTAAGAAAGTCTTACCAAGAGCAAGTAAATGGTTAATAATATGAGTAAAACGCTTTTGCATATCATTAATAGATTCATTTGGAAGCATTTGAAACAATTCATAATCACGCATTAAAGCATTCAATCTAGCTCTCCTAACCTCACTAGTTCCTTCATGAGTCACTTGTGAAGTGTCCCACATTTCCTTAGCACTAGAACATTGGGAAACCCTAAAGAACTCGTCATAGGATAAAGCGGAGGTAATGATATTCTTTGCTTTATAATCATATTGAACTTTATTTCTATCATCATCCTTTCACTTATCCTCGGGGATTAATTGTTCTACACCTTCAACTAAACTAGAGGGGATATGAGGACCTTTTTCTATTACTTTCCAAATTTCACTATCTATGGCTTGGATAAATATTTTCTTTCTAACTTTCCAATATGCATAGCCTTCTCCGGCAAACAATGGTGGACGATTTATTGAATAACCTTCACCACCAAAGAGATTCATGGAACCCATTGCGATTCTCTTAAAGGATCTTTACGAAAAAGCTCTTATGCTCGTGTCTTTCGACCGAGCTCTGATACCAATTGAGGAAACCGCAATTGGTGGTTGAAACAACTAAGGAACCCTAGGAGAACACCTAGAAGGGGGGGGGGTTGAATAGGTGTAAAAGAAACCTTGAATGATTTTCGAACGAAACAAATCGAAACAATCAAAACGAATGATTTTTGCAAATTTGTACTGTCTTAATCGATTATTCTGAAATTTAATCGATTAAACCTGAAAGTTCAAAAGTCCTTAATCGATTAAGAATGTGCTTAATCGATTAAATCTATCAGAAACTGAAAAATCACTTTTCAATCGCATACGAAAATCAATCAATCAACACCTAAGATCAGAGATTCAGGGAAAACAAATAACACCTATATTCTTATTGATTACCTAGGTTACGAAAATGATTTTCCCCAAGTTAATTTGAACAATAAAGATTAAATTCAATCAATTATGAAAATCAATCTTTCTCTAGGTTTTCAAGCAAGAACACAATGAATTGACTTGAATGTAAAGAGTTAAGGGTTTAGAGATACGACACAGTGATTTATCCTGGTTCACTTTCATCTGCTTGAAAGCTACATCCAGTCCCCTCTTCAACCAAGAGAGATTCTTCACTATGAGGAATTAGAGTTCTGAAATTACAAGTAAATGCCTCACAAGACTCCCTTCTTGCTAGCCTACAAGAGATACTCCACACCCTTGCCTTGTAATCCTATTGATCTTCTCTCTAATCTAACCTCTACCCCTTGTTGATAATCGACACAACAAGTCTTCTTTGCTTGATGATAATCCACACACCAAGTCTTCACTTTGTTTGATTCACAACCAAGACTTTCTTCTTCTCCAATGAGATTTGCTTGATGATAATCGACACACCAAGGCTTCTTTGTTGTTGTAGTTGGCTTGCCTTCTTGCAAATATTACAACTCAATGAATACACAGGACACTCCTATGAATCTCATTCAATAGCTATGACAAATCAACATAAGAGATTCAAAGGTTCTTGATCAAAGAATATGAAAATATGAAAGCTTTGATCTTTGAAATTGAGAGAGAATAGAGTGGCTTGATTCTTTGTAAAAATTGTATTAAAATGATTCTAGATAACCTAATTAATTTGAAAAAGGTTTATATAGAATACCCAAAAGTTATAGCACTTGAAAACTGATTTTGAGAAGTGAAAATCGTATTTTAAAAAACCAGTTCAGCAGTACTTAATCGATTAAATCAACATTTAATCGAGTACTAATCGATTAAATATGTTCTTAATCGATTAAACATGTCTGATACTTGTTTAAAACTTGTTTTCTCAAAACCAATCCTTTCCTTTAAAACCTTTAAGCAACCTATTGATTTTAGGTTAAGTGAAAACTCAAATTATGAATTAATCATGACTTATGAAAGAGATTCACTACCCTCTAAATAATCTACCCAAATAAAAGACCTAAGAAGCTTGAGAGGCAAAAGATAAAACAATTACAATTACACTCAAACTATGTCTTCATGAGCTTGCTTTCTCTCTTCTTCATTTGATGTTTGTTGTTGCTTGTTGAACTTGAACTTGATCAACACATGATAGCTTGTTCAAAACACTTTGTCATTATCAAAACATTCATCATGGAACTTACATAGCTGAGAATAGCGTAATTAAAAGTATGTTAATGAACCTTAGGGTAAACCTCGTTGACATAAAGGAAGTAAATAAAATCGTTAATAGAAACCACACTTTAGGGAATAAAAGGAATGAGCGTAGAATAAGTCCCGGAACGAATGAGCGTATTTAGGATATTAAAATAGTAATATATAACGAAATGAGGGAAATCATAAAGTAAAAGCTATAGGGGAAGTAAAGGAACAAAAAGGGTAAAAGAGAGATTAAAATAGGAAATAATGAACTTGATTTAAAAGAGAATAGGAAAGATGATAAGTGGATTAATAAAAAGCTGATAAAACGGAGAGAGAGTATGATGTTAGGGAAGTTAGAATAGAACGGTGGAATAAAATAGGGAAACTAAATGGAGCTAATAGGGTAGTCAAAGAAAATGAAATTAATGAAATAGGGATAATGAGTTAAGCAATAATGTGAGTTAATAGAGTAGTTAAATAAAAGGGAGACAAAGAATTAGTAATAATAGGTTAAGTAATAGTATAAAAGAAAGAAATCAAAGAAATGACTGAGAAATAACAACGAGAACTAAAATATAAATATATAGAACCAAGTTAAGCAGAGTTGGATAAAATCGAGGGAAACTAACCAAAAGAAACGAGTAAAGTAGAAAATGTAGAAAAATATGTGATAAGTCATAAACGAAGATAAGGATCAAAAGATTGAGACAAGTATAAAAGAAATACTTAAATTATAAGAAGAGAAAAGAGAATTATTTAAGAAAAAATAAAAGAGAACGGCTGATGATCTGTTGGACTCAGTCATAATAAAAGATGAACGGCTGATGGTCTGTTAGACTCAGTCATAATAAAAGATGAACGGCTGATGGTCTGTTGGACTCAGTCATAATAAAAGATGAAGGGCTGATGGTCTGTTGGACTCAGTCATAATGAAAGATGAACGACTGATGGTCTGTTGGACTCAGTCATAATAAAAGATGAAGGGCTGATGGTCTGTTGGACTCAGTCATGATAAAAGATAAACGACTGATGGTCTGTTGGACTCAGTCATAAGAAAAGGAAAACGACTGATGGTCTTTCGGACTCAGTCACCAAAAGGAAAACGGCTGATGGTCTTTTGGACTCAGTCATATAGAAAGAAAATGGCTGATGGTCTTTTGGACTAAGTCAAAATAAAGGAAAAAGGGCTGATGGTCTGTCGGACTCAGTCATAAGGAAAAAGGAAAGGATAAAGAAAAGGAAAAAGAAAAGGAAAAGGAAGAGAAAAAGAAAAAGAAAAGAAAAGTGAATGTAGAAATAGTAAGAGACCTGTTAAAAGAGAATCAATAATTAAAAGAATGTGAGAATAAGTGAAGAACTAAAAGAGATTAGTTATGTGAATAACTATGAAAAAAATGTATTAATAATTATGTAGGCTTAGTTATTTGCTATGTCTTCTTTTAGGATTTATCTTTTTAAGTTCTGTGTAATGCTACCCTTCTTGATATAATTTTACAGGTACGGAAGCGGAGCTTACACTGTTGCGGGCCGAACTGGAAACTCTCCTCTACGTGGAGTGAATTTGTGATACCCTGAGTGAATTTTATTATGTTAAAAACTGTTGTTTTTGTAATTTATAATATGTGTAGTTATATGCCCTGAGACTGGTACTAATCGGGCATTAGGATCTGAACTGGTTTTTAATATGTTGTGTTTATGTTTTTAAACAATTCTGGACTGACAGGTTTTTAGAAGGAAATTTTTGGGAAGTCCGAAAAACAGAGGAAACTCTGCCGGATTTTCGTAAAATCTTTTATAAGAAATTAAAATCAAAAATGAATTCTAAAACTCTAATTTTATTAAAAACTAAAATTAACTATTAAAAGTGAGGATGTTACAGGGTCACCACGACCATCCTGCGACAATTATCATTTAAATTTATTAGGCCACAGGGTCACCACGACCATCCTGCGACAATTATGATTTACATTTATTAGGCCACAGGGTCACCACGACCATCCTGCACCGATTAACATTTATATTTATTAGGCCACAGGGTCACCACGACCATCCTGCGCCGATTAACATTTACATTTATTAGGCCACAGGGTCACCACGACCATCCTGCGCCGATTAACATTTATTTTTATTAGGCCACAGGGTCACCACGACCATCCTGCGACAATTTTCATTCATTTTCTTTCTCATCATTAATTCGTCTTGGTCTTTTCTCTTTACTTTTAGTTTCCTTAGTTCTCTTTAATTCTTTTAATTTCTTAACCCTTCTTTTATCTTCTTATATTTAAATGTTTCTCATTTTTAACTAGTTCTGCTTGATTACGCCATATACATTATATTTTAATTCTCGTTTCCTAGCTCTTATTTAATTCCCTTTACTCTTTCTTTTCTTTTTCTTCTTCTCTTCCTTTTCCTTTTTCCTTATTCTTTTTATTAATTATTCTAGTTTACGTCTAACTCCACTTAGCTTTGATATAGTCGTTATATTTTAAACTCTCCTTTTCAAATTCTTAGTTATTCCATTAATTCTTTTGTCTCCCACTTTTATTTACTTATTATTCCTATTTCATTACTCAACTTTAATTAGATACCCTTCTTAATTTAGCTTAGTTTCCATATCTTACTACAACATTTTATTTAACTTCCCTAACAACTCACTCTTTTTGTTTTAGTATCCTTTTTGTTAATTTATTTTACCGATTATCTATTTTCCTGTTATATCTAATTCACTATTTTGTTCCTCTTCCCATATTTGATTCCACATATTTCCGTGTTCCACTTTCTAATCCCATTTTCTTTTTATCCCATTTAAATCTTCACTTACTATTTTAGTTTTTGTCTTTTAGTTTGTTAGTTCTACTCTTCTTGCCTATTACATTTTCCCTTTATTCTTTTACCCCCAATTTTAGTTAGTTTTTCCTTAACTAATTTCCCTTGCTTTTATTTCATGTTTTCCTACACTTTCATTCTATTTTAACTCTTTTAATATCCTATCATACTCATTCACTCCGGAACTCATTCTATACATATCCAATTTATTCCATTGTCATTTTAAATAAAGAATTTATATTTGCGGGGACTACCCTAAGGTTCCTTGACTTATTCCTTAATTACCCTATTCCTAGTCACCACTATAGCATCCTAGAATTTACTTCTCAAGTAGAGGTAATACGAACCCTTCTTACCTCGGTTGACGAAAATAAAGAGATAACCTCAACTCCGGAGAGGGAGCGGCGATCCGTGAAGCTTTAGTGATCCGGGTGATGAGCGGGTCAACGGAGATCGACGTCGGTGGCAAGAACAATCACGGCTGGACCTAGGCAAGAGCTCCAAGCTTTGGCGTACTCGACCGATCCCGGCACAATCAAGGGTCGGTAACGACGCCGTTGAGATCCGTGAAGAGAGAGAGGAAGCTCGGCCAAAACGGAAAGGACAAAGGGATGAGGGTGCTCTCCGTGATGGTGGCCACGGCTCACGGCGGTGGCGGCCGGAGAGGAAGAGGGTGGACGGTGGAGAGGGAAAGGAAATCAATGGTGAGGGAAAGAGAGAGAACCAAGAGGGAAGAGAGAGAAAGTAGATCTATGAGGAGGGAGAAAGGGTCAATGAGAGAGGGTGGCGGCCTTGGGGCGGCCCAGTGGTGGTGGCTGGTGTTGGGGCAGTGTTTCGGGTGATGAGGGAGAAGATGGGCGAGAAATGAGGGAAGGAGGGCGATTGGCGCACCATTTTATGGTGCTGGTGCGGACAGAGTCGGGCGCTGGCGCTTGGGTGCCGCATCGCGTGCTGGAGCGCGAGACGAGCATCTGATGCGCGATTGGATTCTCACACGCGCCTGGGTGGGGGTGCAGCGCGCCTGGGGGGAAAACTCACTGGTCTGGTGCATGATTCATGCACCTGGTGCGTCTGGGACGCACCGGTGCGTGCCTGGGCGCACCCGGGGGGTCCTAACTTCTAATCGCCATAACTTCTTCGATAATCGTTGGATCTTGCTCAAATTTTGAGTCAAGCTTCCTAAAATCCTATATAAGGTCCTATATTTTAATATATGAAATAAAAGTATTTTATCAATATTAGTATCATTAAAATAGTTAATTTTTCCTATTTTAGCAAAAACACTCGAGTATTTTAGGTAAGACTCGAGTATTATAAGTAGCTGTTTGGAAATTTGAATTTTTAAATAAACACTCGAGTATTTCGTACAAACCTGAAAGTGTATAAGTCGGTTTTCATTTAATTTTTGCACCAAAACGCGGTTTCTCGAATCTTCAAGCATAGAGCTGGACTTTACTTCGACTTGAAGAATTCCTAGGCTATAAATGTGTGCTTAGTTGAAGCATTCAACACCTTAATCATCCCAAAACCCGAATTTCAGTTTCAAACTTTTAGTTTTTCAGAGCACTCTTTGATCTCTGATTTCTCCTTCGTTTCTCAATCAAATCCTTCGAAACCAAAACACAACTCAAGGTTCTAGTTCCATCTTTGAATTAGAATCAAGAATCACGTCAAATAAGCCCCTGTAGTTCGAGTTCCAGACCTTCAAAGTTTGAGGTTCAAAGCTGAGAAAACAGAGTAGTTTTCAGCATCAAGTATTCATCTTCATTGAGTTCGTTTGGTAATTTCAGAAACCCTTTTTGTGTGAAACTTGTTCCTGATTGGAGTTAGTATATCCTAGTTTGTTAAACTAACTTGTTTCACTCTTTTTCATGTCAAATCCGTGGTGAAATCTGTGGCCAAAGTCAGCCTGTTCAACCCTTTTTCACAAGCCCAGAATTCGAATTTTTGATCCAGCCAATTTCCTTGTTGTTTAATCTGTTGTTTAGCTTCTCGAAGGTAAGGGAAGAGTTATCTAATTTCTAGAATGAGTAATCTCAAGCTAGAAATGTAGGAACCTTACAAGATTCAACAAGGGATGAAGTTGGAACTTACAATCTCCCCCTTTTTGAAAATGACAAACCATGTTTTGAATTTGATTGAAGTTGTTGATACTTTAACAATTTGATCACTTGGTGAGAAACATTCTCCCTCTCAATCAATGCATTTGATATTTGAAATCCAATTGATAGAAGCTTGATTCTCCCCCTATCTTCAACAACTTAGCTCAACCTACATAAAAACAACAAAACAACCTTTCTCCACAAAAACATATCATTTCTCCCATTTTTCAAAACATACCATTTCTCCCCCTTTGGCATTATCAAAAAGTAATATATATACCAATTGAAATATAAAATACTAAGCCAAAATAGAGAAATTCACATCTATTTCTTCAAAGTAATATATACCATTATCAATGTTGTGAAGAAATAACAATATAACACCAATAAACTTTGAAATATAACAAGTACTATACTTTGAAATGTGATACCAATTGGCAAGAAAATATAACAATGAATTATGAACCAATAGAAATACTAAGAAGTCATAATACCAATTGAGATATCATCAATGTAAAGAAATATCACAACAAAAATAGCATGATAATCATCTAATCATCAAAATTAGTAGCATTGAGTGATCAATATCAATTATACCAATTGAACTTTAGAAAAGTAATACTATTTGAGAACAATTCAATTATACCAATTGAGAAGATACTATAATCATCAATATCTAACAATATCACTTGTACCAAATTTGTAGGACTTCTTTTGAGATGCAAAAGTGATACCAATTGAAGATGCAAATGTATGAATAACACTTGTAAGCCCTTTGCTCTTCAATCATACCTACAAAACAATCATGCTTTGCTTTTTGGTATCCAAATGGTTTTGGATCCATTTTTGTTAGTGTAGGGACTCTCACCCTTTTTCATCCAAACAAAATCTCCTTTAGGTATACCATGCACTTTAATATAACACACATTTGAAGTATGTCCATGAGTAGCACAATAGAAACATGTTGGAGAATTTGAAAAATCAACTTTAGAAAAATCAACAACATTTATATGAGAATTACTCTTAGCATCAGTATAACCCAAACCAAACTTGTTTGAATTTTCTCTTTGAAAATTTAACAATGTGCGCAATCTAATGTCACCATTTGTGAAACTTGCAAGCTTATTTTTCAAAATAGCATTTTCATCTTTAAGCAACTTGCAATTCTCACAATCAACCACAATATTCACTCTACTAGCACAATCACAAGAAGACCTAGCATATATAAGATCAAGAGTTTCATTTTCAAGATTAAGCTCATCAACTTGTTTTTGAAGTACTAAAATCTCTTTTTGATGTTTCAAAATGAGCTTCTTTTTTTCAATGTTTTTCAAAGCTAGTTTTTCAAGTTGTTCATGCATTTCTTCATAAGCATTATATAACAATTCATATTTAGAAGAAATTTCGTATTTAGTATGACTTACATTACTATCCTCGCTTTGTTCACTTGATTCATCATTTGAACTTTGTTCTTCATCATCTACTAGAGTTATCAAGTTGAGACAAGCGGCTTCTTCATTATCCGGTGAACTACTCGATGTGCTTTTCTTGTAATCTTCATCACTATCCCAAACTATGTATGCTCTTCTGTGTTTAGAATTTTTCTTGTCTTTCTCCTTCTTCCTGAGATACTTAGAGCACGAATACTTGAGATGTCCGGGTTTTCCGCATTCATGGCAAACTACACCTTCTTTTGATGTCTTGGTCTTGTAGTGTGGAGAATCCTTCTCGTTACCTTTGTCTTTGTTCAACCTTCCTTTTCTCCTTAGAAATTTGTCAAACTTACTTAGCAAAAGTTTCATGTCTTTTTCATCAACATCCGAATCGGAATCTTCACTGTCATCATCATCGGAACTATCTTTCTTTTTGTATGATCTATTGACTTTAAGAGCAAGTCCCTTTCTTCCTTTGTTCTTATCCGACTCTTCATTGATACTTAATCGTCCAAGCTCCATTTTATGTTCTTGAAGCTTTCCAAAAAGTGTTGCTAGATCCATAGCATCCAAATTCTTAGATTTGTGTTGTTAAGTGCTTGTTTATGTGTTCTAACATGTTTACTATGTGAGTTTATGTCTCTGTTATGCATCGGAATGGAAATACAATGCAAGGAATTCGAATTGACATTGAAAGGTGCAGAAACTGGTGCTGTTGCAGTAAAAACACGCAAGTAAATTAAGGAGGACTCGAGTATTCTGGAAAAATTGAAGAACACTCGAGTATTTCTTAAGGACTCGAGTAAATTCATAAGAACACTCGAGTAGGCAAGAACTACTCGAGTAATTCAAAGAATTTTCAGAAAAATCGTATTTTTATAATTTCATTAAAGATTAACTCGTCTAATCTCCTATATTATTAAATTATAATTATTTCCTTTTATCCCGTTGGTTGATTATTATCCTGAAAGAGTCCTACTGGAATTTTATTCAGTGGTTGATATATTCGGACAGGAGTCCCAACAGATAAATGTATAAGTTTATTTGATTCCCATTGGTTGATTTTTATCCTGGATGAGTCCTACTGGAATTTTATTCAGTGGTTGATGTATTCAGACAGGATGTCCCAATGGAAGTGCATACACCCATTTGGTTGATTATTTTTCCCACGTCCCAGTGGAAGTCTTTACCCACTTGGTTGATATTATTGGGAGTCCTAAATGGGGTCATTGCATTAATTAATAATAAAATGATTAAACTCCTATCATATAAAACCATCACAAAGTGGCTGGGCCGCCGATGGAATTTTCAGAAAAGCACTAGCACCAGTTAATGCCAAAAGAAAAGATGAAATTGTGATTAAGAAGGATTATGAACTTTGGGTCTCTATATTGGAGACATGATGTTCAAGGATGTGATTTAAAAGAAAGAAAGAAGATGAAAAGTTTGTGTGGCATTATCATGCATGGAGAAGAAGTTGCTCCGATCTAGATTTGGAACATCGGTGTATGTTAAATCAGAATATCCCTGGCACAAGGATGCTAGGAAGACCGATTTTCCAAATCGATCATGGAGTTGCTCCGATCTAGATTCGGAACTTCGGTGTATGTTAAATCAGAATATCCCTATAACAAGGATGCTAGGAAGACCGAGTTCCCAATCGATCGTGATGCTTGAATGTGAATCGCTCCGGTTTGATGAAACATAGGATTGAGAATATCCCGAGCCTGAGATACTCGGATGCCAAACCGCGTAGCATGAATGAGGAGTAGGCATGCATCACGACACTAATTGAGATATTATAAAAGACAGTTTGAGCATATGTACTTGCATTTATTATTGCTACATGATAACTTGTGTTTGTTATTTCTAGCCACTGTTATACTCATTTGTTATTGCTTTTAGCTATGACTCACTCCCAGTCCCTTGTGTAGGTGATGGCTGTAACATCCTAATTTTAATCCCTAATGTAATTATAAGTGTTATCGAATTAAATAATTGTTTCTTGAAATCAAATTATTTAGGTGTTGGGTACTTTTATTAAAATACATTATGTTAATTGTGAAAGAATATTTAATTATATTTTAAAGTGTCCTTTCACTCTTAATTCAGATATACCACTAGTAAATTATTTTGAGAGTAATTCCAAATTACTATCCTTATGATTTACCCTATTTGAAAAATAGATTTTTATTCCTTACTTTGGTAGTTTTGAAGATACAATATTAAATGAATTTTTGTTATCTCCTAATATCTAAATAATTTTTAAACCTTAAAGTTTTTTTTCTACATGAAGCTATATGATGCTAAAGTTGTATTATTAATATTTTTGGGCATAAATAAATAAAAGTATTAATAAAAGAAAAAAAAGGGAAGAAGTAATATGTGTGTAGTGTGTGAAGAGGGGAGGAAACCACTTTTCCTCTTCTTCTTCGTGGGTCTGAGGCCGCCACCCCATTCTCTATCTTCTCCCTTTTTTTGTTTTCTCTCTCATGCCCTCAACTCTCTCTCTCTCTTGGCCTTGTCACGGCCGACCACCACCATCGCAGCTCTCTCTCGCTCCATCGCCGTCGCGCGCTCTCTCCTTCTCCCTTGCGCCGCTGCTCTGTCGAAGTCGCCGCCAGCCACCGCCACCGTCGCGTCCTCCTATGGGTACAAATTCTTCTTCAATCAAAGCAGGGTGAATCGCGACGCTCCTCTCACCAGGGCCGTGATTTTTGGTTCCTCCGCCTCTGTCCCTTGCTACCGCCACCATGGGAGCCTCCGCCGCCGCTATTCACGCCGGAAACCGCTGCTCCTTGCTGTCCAGCCCCGTCGTCACACACACAGCCACCCTTTCTCCAACCCACGGCTCAAACCCTTCAGCCTTCCTCTTCCTTCTTCAACACAAAAGACCTCATTGCCCCTACACCCTACTTTCCAATTTCAGACCCCAGCCATAAAGAAAAAAAAATCAAATCTGTTGGAGGGGGGTGCCTTTGATCAGTTTTTATGGGTACAAATTCTTCTTCAATCAAAGCAGGGTGAATCGCAAAACCGTCACCGTACTGTGACCAGCCTCAGTTGTGCGTTGAACCGTAGGACAATGAAGGTTTTGTTCGAACCAATTTAACCGTGAGCCAGGCCTGATCGCTGAAGTTGCTAGTGTCGGGGTAAGCCGGAACGTCATGAGCTGAAACAGGACCTCCTCGCCAAGCCGTAAACCAGGTTCTATTAAAGCCCCGAAGTTGAGGTTATCTCTTTATTTTCGTCAATCGAGGTAAGGGGTTCTTTACCTTGCTTTAGGGAGTATTTTCTGATTAGTATATAATACTTGCTAAGAACATGTGGGTATGTTTGCGATTGATTATTCGGGTAATTAATTTAAATTAAATATAAAATAAGAAAGTAAATAAAATGAACTATAACTTGATACTTGTGATTGAATATGCAGGCTAAGTACTATATGTTATCATGTTTGTTTATTTTCTAGTTGTGAATTGTGAATGATTATAAATGATTATTTTTCCGTATGTCTGGTTGATTTAAAGAGATATATATAAATCATTTAAGTGGTTGAATCGTGATGTTGTGTGCTAAATTGGTATCGCGTAATGAATTGAATAATTGAATAATAAATAAAAGAAAGTAAATATGTATGAGATGTAAACTAGAATGAGAAGTAAGGAATATAAAGAGTTAAAAATGTCATGGCATAAACTTAGGGATTTGAAAATATATAGAGTGAAAAGTGTTGTGTATGCTTGTATAATAAATGTGTGTTGAAGGACGAATGAGATAACAAATTAATAATAAAAGGCAAGAGAGAAAAGAATAATTAAAAGAAAGTAAAGAATGGAGAAAAGAGAACTGCATGAATTGTAAAAGGAAACTGGCGCAGGTTAGATCGCGAGATCTGGTCATGAGACCCTGTGTCCAATTGATAAAAGACTAATAAGAGAATGGGCCAACGCAGGTTAGATCTTGGGATCTGGTCATAAGATCCTGTGGCCAACGCAGGTTAGATAATATGATCTGGTCATGAGACCCTATGACGCAGGTTAGGTCGAAAGGATCTGGTCATGAGACCCTGTGACATAGGTTAGGTCATATGTATCTGGTCAATAGACCCTGTGGCAGAACAATAAACAGTGGTTCGGTGCAGGTTAGGCGGTGTGGCCTGGTCATGAGACCCTGTAGCCAAACCGATAAAAAGAATGAAAGCAAGAGAGAAAGGGGAAAACTAAAGGAAAGAGAACAAGGTAAAAGAAAGAGTCAAAATAAAGGAGAGTGAATAACGGGAAAGAATAGAATGAAAAGAAGAGGAACGGGTAATTGTGTGTGAATATTTGAAATGGTGTTTACGTGATAAATGACTATATGTGTGTGAACGGGTGATTTATTAAAATGGAAATTTGAAAACTGAGACCTAACAAAGATATTATGAATGGAATAAATGAATGGATACTAATAAGGCTAATGTTTGTGTATGATGCATGCTGGGTTTGCCTAAATGAAATTTATGTGCTATATGCTAGCTGCGTTTGACATAGTCAGTTATTATGTCTAGTCTGGAGACTGCTTTCTACTTCATGTGTAAAGCTCACCCTTACAACCATTTTTCAGGTTCTGAGCTTGGAGCTTGCACAGTTTCTGGCCGAGCAGGTTGAACCTCCACTACGTGGAGTATCTGTTTATTATTTACGAGTGGGCTGCAGTTTTAGATATGTTAAAAACTACTATTTTGTAATTTAAAAATATGTATTAGTTGTACGCCCCTATTTGAGATATTCGGGGCATTAGGATCTGTTTCTGGATAGTATTTAAACGTTTTATGTTTTAAAAGTTTGCTGGACTGAACAGGTTAAGCAGGTACAAAATTGGAAATTTTGGGAAAGTTCGAAAAACAGAGGAAACTCTGTGCGTTTTTCCGGAAAAATATTCTTAAGTATTTTAATTTAAAAAGAAATTTTCGATTACCATTTTTATAAAATCCTAAATTAACTAAATAATTGTTAGGGTGTTACAATGGCGAGGAACATGTTCTGCGTGGAAATGAGGCCGCTCCCTAATGGGGAGTGGAATTTTGAGGATCATAGGGCTACATATGAGGGGGATGTGGAAGTTATCTTCCGCCATCCTAACCCATATTCCCGTATGCGTCCGCTTAGATCGAGAATTCCAATGGTTTACATCATGCACATTCCGCCAAATTTTGTTATGCGAAATGGAACCCCTCCACCACCACCAAGACGTTTTCCGAGACGCACTATCCCACCGAGTCCAACACTCTCCTCAGAAAGAATCATCCTAGAGGTTCCTGCTTGTCCTAGTCCTTCCCCTCGAGTTCGATCCCGAACTCCGACATACGTGCCCGATGATTCGACACAAGAGGAGGACCCCATCGAGGATGAGGATCCGGTGGATAATGCTAATCAGATGGTGGATGACTTTATGGACAACTCAACTGGAAGTCAGTGGGGAACTGACGACTGAGTTAAGTTGTGGGGTGGAATGTGAATGATATGATCCATCGGGTTTTCTCTTATCTATACTATTTTATATTTTGAGTCGTGAACCATATGCTCTAGGTTATTATGAATTTTGTGGTAATATATATAATATAATGTAATGTCCTACAGTGTTAAATCAAGTAATTATGTATTTTGTTGAAATGAAGAATGTGGTATGTAACCTTTTTAATATGAATGAAATATGATGTTACTTCACTTGTCTTTATGACTCGATGTTTATATAATTCCGCAAGATTGGAAATGGATGATGACTGACTTTTAGTTTCAAAGAAAAAAAAATATATGGTCGTATTTTCTAAATATAAATATTTTACTTTGGAATAAAAGTTGGGACGTCACATTTAGTGGTATCAAAGCAATGATTAGACTCTCGGCCTTGGAGTGTGGCCTTACACACTAACCATTGCATATCATTACATGATGTTTTTGATGTTTGTAGTATAAGACTAGAATTCACAGAATCTAATTAAGTTTCCCCTTTGGATTCTGTAGGACTAGATGGCCGAAAGAAATAACGCTAACATTGCGGAGGCTTTGACCTGTATGGCTGCAGTTCTAGAGAATATGCAGCACAACCATCCTCCAAGCAATGGAACCCCAGCGGAGTTTCAAGGCTTAGATTCCTTTAGGAAGTGCAAACCCCCTAGCTTCTCGGGTGGTCGTCGTCCTGAGCAAGCTCAGTTCTGGCTTGACGAGATGAATAAAATATTTAGAACGTTGACTCTGTCGGAATCGCAAAAGGTCACGTTTGTTGCTTACGTGCTCACTGGTGAAGCTGCTACATGGTGGAACCAAACTCGTCAATTCCTGGAGTTCGATCAAGTAGAGTTTACTTGGGGGATCTTCAAAGAGAAGTTTCTCGAGAAGTATTTCCCGGATGACATCAGGCTGCAGAAGGAAATGGAATTCCTCGACCTAAAGCAAGGAAATCTGTCAGTTGACCAGTATGCTGAGAAATTTAAAGAGCTGATGAAGTACTCGCCATACTTACAGTATCACCCCGATGAACATTCCAAGTGTACGCGATTCGAGAATAGACTGAGATCCGACATGAAATTAGCTGTAAGTGTGCAAAGGATCCGACACTATCCGACGCTGGTTAGTACTTGCCGCATCTTTGAAAGGAATGGTGTCAAGAAGGACATTGGACAAGGAAGCTTTGGCCCACATCGCAATCAGCATAGGTATGGTAACAAGAACCGGAGAGGTCCTTATCCACAGAAAGGAAAAGGAAGCGCATCATCTTCTGGAGTACCCAGTCTCCCAGCCTCTGGTGTAGTTTGCAATAAATGTCAAAGATTCCATCCTGGAAGGGAGTGTTGGAGAGACAAACCACCGGTTTGCTACAACTGTGGAAGGACTTGTCACATCGCTCGTCTCTGTCATCAACCCCAGCGTCAGAACAATCATGGTGCGGGAAACAAGCCATGGGTGAACGGGAAGGTTTTTACCATGTCCGGATCAGAGGCGGAGCAGGCAGACAATCTCGTGCAAGGTAACCATCTTCTCCATGGCATGCCTTGTCGCTTTTTATTTGATTCTGGTGCTACACATTCTTTCATCTCTGAGGAATGCGTTAAGCGATTGTGCTTACCCGTTTCGGAGACACCATTTAGACTTAAGGTGTGTACTCCTTCGAATGTGCCGGTAACTACGTCAAGAGCATGTTTTGGATGTTCTGTCGATATAGGAAGTTTGTCCTCTAGAGTAGATTTAATCTGTCTACCGTTATCCCAGCTCGCCGTTATTTTGGGGATGGATTGGTTAGCAACTAACCAAGTGGTGATCGATTGCAAGACTCGAACGATTGTTTTTCCCGGTAAAAAGTCGCCTGAGGTGCAACCTGAAGGGTACGTTTGTGTGTTTTCTGCGGTCGTAGCAGAAAAGAAAGATGAGCCGAAGATAGAGGAAATCCCGATTATTCAAGATTTTCCCTAAGTGTTTCCTGATAAGGTTCCCGGTTTGCCACCGCATCGAGAAATAGAATTCAGTATCGATCTAGTTCCTGGTACTGGTCCTATTTCTATTGCTCCTTATCGTATGGCTCCAACCGAATTAGTTGAACTGAAAAAGCAAGTGGAAGATTTGTTAGAGAAGCAGTTCATCAGACCAAGTGTGTCGCCTTGGGGAGCGCCAGTTTTGTTCGTAAAGAAGAAGGATGGATCCATGAGGATGTGCATTGATTACAGACAACTCAATAAGGTTACAATCAAGAACAAATACCCGTTGCCAAGGATCGACGATTTGATGGATCAATTGAGAGGAGCATCGGTGTTTTCAAAGATCGATTTGAGATCAGGTTATCATCAGATCAGGGTTAAGGAGGAAGATATTCCGAAGACTGCCTTTCGGTCACGATATGGACACTACGAGTATGTGGTGATGCCATTCGGTTTAACCAATGCTCCTGCCATATTCATGGATTACATGAATAGAGTGTTCCGACCTTATCTGGATTCCTTTGTTGTGGTGTTTATAGATGATATACTCATCTATTCAAAGACCCCAGAGGAGCATGCCAATCATTTGAAGATTGTCTTGGAGACTTTGAAGGAAAATAAATTATATGCCAAGTTAGCCAAGTGTGAATTTTGGCTTGAAAAAGTCAATTTCTTGGGGCATGTGATTTCGAGAGATGGTGTTGCTGTAGACCCAGCTAAAGTAGAAGCAGTGCTGAAATGGGAAAAGCCTAAGTCTGTTACTGAAGTTAGAAGTTTTCTTGGTCTAGCTGGTTACTATCGGAAGTTCATCGAAGGATTTTCTATGTTGGCTCTTCCTTTAACCCGCCTGACTAGGAAGGAGCAACCTTTTGTTTGGAATGAGAAGTGTGAAGTTAGTTTCCAAACTTTAAAGGACAAGTTAACATCGTCTCCAGTGTTAACTCTGCCCGATCCCCAGAAAGATTTTGATGTTTACTGTGATGCATCAAAACAAGGTCTAGGTTGTGTTCTGATGCAAGAAGGAAGAGTTATTGCTTATGCGTCGCGACAGTTGAAGGTGCATGAGGAGAATTATCCTACTCATGATTTGGAGTTGGCTGCTATTGTCTTTGCTTTGAAAATATGGAGACATTACCTGTATGGTAATACGTTCCAAGTATTCAGTGACCATAAAAGTCTAAAGTATCTTTTTGACCAAAAGGAGCTGAATATGAGGCAACGTAGGTGGATGGAATTCTTAAAGGATTACGACTTTGAATTACATTACCACCCCAGCAAAGCTATTATCGTAGCTGATGCGTTGAGTAGAAAGACATTGCATATGAGATCGATGATGGTGAAAGAAGCTGAATTGATTGAAGAATTCTGAAACTTGAATTTGGCGGTCCAGTTCAAACCAAATTGCATCATGTTAGGAATATTACAAATCACAAATGAGTTTGTGGGTCAAGTCCGAAACCTGCAACAAGTGGATGAAGAGCTTCTAGAGAAGAAAAGACTAGGGATAGAAGGAGTGGAACCAGATTTCCAATTAGGATTGGATGGCATTTTGAGATTCAAGGATCGAATCTGCATCCCGGCAAATCAAGAACTAAGGAGAGCTGTACTAGAAGAAGCCCACAAAAGCAAGCTAAGTATTCATCCTGGATCAACTAAGATGTATCAAGACCTGAAGAAGATGTTTTGGTGGTCTGGATTGAAGAAAGACGTTGCGTCTTATGTTGCGTCTTGCCTTGTTTGCCAAAAAGGCGAAGATTGAACATAAGAAGCCCGGAGGAGAATTACAACCTTTGAGCATACCAGAATGGAAATGGGATGGAATAGCCATGGATTTTGTAAGTGGTTTTCCGAGAATAAGAGAAGGTTTCGACGCGATTTGGGTAGTAGTTGATCATTTAACGAAGTCAGCTCATTTCATTCCCATCAACATGCAATATCCGTTGGAGAAGCTTGCAAGATTGTACATCAAAGAGATTGTTAGATTGCACGGTGTCCCTCAAGTATTGTATCGGATCGTGATCCTCGTTTTGTATCTCGCTTCTGGCAGAGTTTGCATCGAGCGTTAGGAACGCAGCTAAGAATGAGTTCGGCTTATCACCCGCAAACGGTTGGTCAATCGCAGAGAACGATCCAATCTCTGGAAGATTTGCTCCGTGCTTGCGTTTTAGAGTACCAAGAAAGTTGGGATCGTTTGTTGCCGCTTGTGGAGTTCACCTACAACAATAGTTACCACAGAAGCATCGATATGGCTCCGTACGAAGCCCTCTATGGAAGGAAGTGTAGAACCCCACTATGTTGGTTCCAAGTGGGGGAGAACGCTCTCATCGGACCTGAATTAGTTCAGGAAATGACCGAGAAGATCAAGGTTATCCAAGAAAAGATGAAGATTGCACAAAGTCGTCAGAAGAGCTATGCCGATCAGCATAAAACCAAGCTCGAATTTCAAGAAGGAGATCATGTATTTCTACGAATAGTGCCAACAACTGGTATCGGGAGAGTGATGAAGCCGAGGAAGCTGACACCGAAGTTTATTGGTCCTTATCAAATCCAAAAGCGAGTCGGTCCCATCTCTTATCAGATCGCATTACCGCCTTCTTTAGCTAATCCCCATGATATATTCCACGTCTCTCAGCTTCGCAAATTTATTCAAGACCCGTCTTCAATTATCCAGTTACAGCCAGATGAAATACCTTTAAAGGAGAATCTGACATTTGAAGTCGGACCAGTGCGAATTGAAGATCGTCAAATCAGAAAGCTGCGAGGAAAGGAGATTCCTTTAGTGCGAGTTCTTTGGAATCAAAAACGAGTGTCAAAATCAACATGGGAATAAGAATCTAAGATGAGAGAAGAGTACCCACATTAGTTTATTTAGTCGGAATTTCGGGGACGAAATTCTGTTTAAGTGGGGGAGGATGTAAGGTCCTATATTTTAATATATGAAATAAAAGTATTTTTTCAATATTAGTATCATTAAAATAGTTAATTTTTCCTATTTTAGCAAAAACACTCGAGTATTTTAGGTAAGACTCGAGTATTATAAGTAGCTGTTTGGAAATTTGAATTTTTAAATAAACACTCGAGTATATTTGAAAACACTCAAGTATTTCGTACAGACCTGAAAGTGTATAAGTCGGTTTTCATTTAATTTTCGCACCAAAACGCGGTTTCTCGAATCTTCAAGCATAGAGCTGGACTTTACTTCGACTTGAAGAATTCCTAGGCTATAAATGAGTGCTTAGTTGAAGCATTCAACACCTTAATCATCCCAAAACCCGAATTTCAGTTTCACACTTTCAGTTTTTTAGAGCACTCTTTGATCTCTGATTTCTCCTTCGTTTCTCAATCAAATCCTTCGAAACCAAAACACAACTCAAGGTTCTAGTTCCATCTTTAAATTAGAATCAAGAATCACTTCAAATAAGCCCCTGTAGTTCGAGTTCCAGACCTTCAATGTTTGAGGTTCAAAGCTGAGAAAACAGAGTAATTTTCAGCATCAAGTATTCATCTTCATTGAGTTCGTTTGGTAATTTCAGAAACCCTTTTTGTGTCAAACTTGTTCCTGATTGGAGTTAGTATATCCAAGTTTGTTAAACTAACTTGTTTCACTCTTTTTCATGCCAAATCCGTGGTGAAATCTGTGGCCAAAGTCAGCCTATTCAACCCTTTTTCACAAGCCCAGAATTCGAATTTTTGATCCAGCCGATTTCCTTGTTGTTTAATTTGTTGTTTAGCTTCTCTAAGGTAAGGGAGGAGTTATCTAATTTCTAGAATGAGTAATCTCAAGCTAAAAATGTAGGAACCTTACAAGGTTCAACAAGGGATGAAGTTGGAATTGGGAATATGACTTAGAGGTCATAAACCTGAGGTTTTCGGATTTAAACAAGTTCAAATGGACTTAATAATGCTTACTGGATAAATTTTCGAAGTTAAAATCGAGTAAAAATGAATTTCATATGTTGAAATGTTTATGTTCCAAGTTTACATTGATTCTGTGATTTGATACTGATTTGTGTTGTTAAGTGCTTGTTTATGTGTTCTAACATGTTTACTATGTGAGTTTATGTCTCTGTTATGCATCGGAATGGAAATACAATGCAAGGAATTCGAATTGACATTGAAAGGTGCAGAAACTGGTGTTGTTGCAGTAAAAACACTCGAGTAAATTAAGGAGGACTCGAGTATTCTGGAAAAATAGAAGAACACTCGAGTATTTCTTAAGGACTCGAGTAAATTCATAAGAACAGCAAGAACTACTCAAGTAATTCAAAGAATTTTCAGAAAAATCTTATTTTTATAATTTCATTAAAGATTAACTCGTCTAATCTCCTATATTATTAAATTCTAATTATTTCCTTTTATCCCGTTGGTTGATTATTATCCTGAAAGAGTCCTACTGGAATTTTATTCAGTGGTTGATATATTCGGACAGGAGTCCCAACGGATAATTGTATAAGTTTATTTGATTCCCATTGGTTGATTTTTATCCTGGATGAGTCCTACTGGAATTTTATTCAGTGGTTGATGTATTCGGACAGGATGTCCCAATGGAAGTGCGTACACCCATTTGGTTGATTATTTTTCCCACGTCCCAGTGGAAGTCTTTACCCACTTGGTTGATATTTTTGGGAGTCCTAAATGGGGTCGTTGCATTAATTAATAATAAAATGATTAAACTCCTATCATATAAAACCATCACAAAGTGGCTGGGCCGCCGATGGAATTTTCAGAAAAGCACTAGCACTAGTTAATGGCAAAAGAAAAGATGAAATTGTGATTAAGAAGGATTATGAACTTTGGGTCTCTATATTGGAGACATGATGTTCAAGGATGTGATTTAAAAGAAAGAAAGAAGATGAAAAGTTTGTGTGGGATTATCATGCATGGAGAAGAAGTTGCTCCGATCTAGATTTGGAACATCGGTGTATGTTAAATCAGAATATCCCTAGCACAAGGATGCTAGGAAGACCGAGTTCCCAATCGATCGTGATGCTTGAATGTGAATCGCTCTGGTTTGATGAAACATAGGATTGAGAATATCCCGAGCCTGAGATACTCGGATGCCAAACCGCGTAGCCTGAATGAGGAGTAGGCATGCATCACGACACTAATTGAGATATTATAAAAGACAGTTTGAGCATATGTACTTGCATTTATTATTGCTACACTATAACTTGTGTTTGTTATTTCTAGCCACTGTTATACTCATTTGTTATTGCTTTTAGCTATGACTCACTCCCAATCCCTTGTGTTGGTGATGGCGAGGAACATGTTCTGCGTGGAAATGAGGCCGCTCCCTAATGGAGAGTGGAATTTTGAGGACCATAGGGCTACATATGAGGGGGGATGTGGAAGTTATCTTCCGCCATCCTAACCCATATTCCGGTATGCGTCCGCTTAGATCAAGAATTCCAATGGTTTACATCATGCACATTCCGCCAAATTTTGTTATGCGAAATGGAACCCCTCCACCACCACCAAGACGTTTTTCGAGATGCTCTATCCCACCGAGTCCAACACTCTCCTCAGAAAGAATCATCCTAGAGGTTCCTGCTTGTCCTAGTGCTTCCCCTCGAGTTCGATCTCGAACTCCGATATACGTGCCCGATGATTCGACACAAGAGGAGGAGGAAGAGGAAGAGGAGGACCCCATCGAGGATGAGGATCCGGTGGATAATGTGAATCAGATGGTGGATGACTTTATGGACAACTCAACTGGAAGTCAGTGGGGAACTGACGACTGAGTTTAGTTGTGGGGTGGAATGTGAATGATATGTGCCATCAGGTTTTCTCTTATCTATACTATTTTATATTTTGAGTCATGAACCATATGCTCTAGGTTATTATGAATTTTGTGGTAATATATATAATATAATGTAATTGTCGTGTTCTTAAACGAGATCAACCTTAAAGCTACGGAAAAGCCTTGAAGAATGATCACAGTCAAGATATTAATGTAGGACTCTTTAGGATTTCTGAAGATCCAGTTGGGATAATCAGGTTCTCCCCAGTCAATAATGTGTGTTCTTGTGTCAACTTAGGGATGAGAAGACGTACCTTAGCCCCTATAGCATGGTGGTTCTTATAGGGGATTACCTGTGTGTTGTGGGCCGTTCTGATGAGTCTTCTGAAGAGGTGGAACTCAAGTAGGATTTGTATAGGATATGATAAGATCATATCCTTAAACCCTGTAAGTGATAAACTTTATCCCATGCTGTTATATCTAACCAAGAGTCGTGGGGAATCCAGTGATAGTTACGGTTTGATAAGGCTGTAAACGATAAGGATTAGATTGGAAGTCCTGTGCTAGCTGAAAACCTTATCAGTACGTAACCGGTGGAAACCCAGTTCGCTCGGTATAAATATCCGATCGACACCCCTGTATCAGTATCGAAGTAGTGGGAGTAATGAGCCCTTTGGTCGGTCGTAGCTCGGTCTACTATAGGTCCACTACATAAGCCCCCCAAGCTCGATTGGGTGATTCGAGTCCTGCCGAGCTTATGAGACGAACGAATTATTTACCAACCAAACTCTCGGTGATTGAGGAGGAAATCCGAGCCTTTCTACGCTTCGATCTAGGCTATCGTTTGATTGACCTTGGAGTGACCTTCCATTTCTCCCTAAGTTTACACGTGTCTTTAATTTTATCGGGAAACGTACCGTTATGATTTCAAATCCATCAGAGGTGCCACGTACTTGCTTTTCAACGCTAAATGGGCTTTTTTATCTAAAGCCCAAACTTTTTGAGATAGTGGAGGAAAGTTAAAAGAAAATCAAAGGGCGGTTCCTCTTTCACTCATTTCTTCTCTTTCTTCTTCGTACGTTCTCCTGAGAAATTGGAAACCAGAAACGAAACTGTACAAAGACCTCCTTGCAACAGCTTCTTGCCAGAGTCTTGATTGACGCTTCCTCTGCATTTCTTTTTGCCTTGCGTACCTCAGTCTTTTCTGCTTTTCTTGATCATTCACTACTAGCAGGTAACTGAACTTTCTTCTTCAGAGCATTTCTATTTTTGCTATTTTGATGTCCTCTTCGTTCTTGCATGTGGTTGTTGCTATTTGTTTACTGCATTTCCAAGTGTTGTATTTTGCTTCTAATGCTTCATTGCTATTCATGCTCCACTACTATTTCTTTGTCCCCGATTTTTGAATAAGTCGCTTTATTTGTACATTTCTAGGTTTACTCACTTTCCTGGTTTTGAAAAACTTTACACATTTCTGGGTTTTTGGATTTTCTGGGTTTTGCGAGTGTTATTTTTTCTGGGTCTTGAGGGTGTCATTCTTTCTGGGTTTTTAGGGTGTTATTTTTGGCTTTTCTGGATTGTGGGGTTTACTTTCTGGGTTCGGAGAAAACCCCAAATCGTTTTGTTGTTGTTGCTGTGATACCTCACTTGCCCCTCAAACTTCTTTATCCGCTTTACCGCCTATTGAGTGATCGCTGTAGAATTTCTTAGGTTTGCTTTACGCTTTTCTGCACTTAACTTCTTAGGGTTGGTACTGGAGCATCATTTATCATGAGTGAGGAATCTGTAAACTCTGATGTGCCAAGAACACATAAGGGAGGGAACCCCGAGGTTTGTGTTAAACCGATAGCCATGCATTTCCCTCGGACTTTGAGAGAGTTCAGGCAAGGTGTGATTCAGTATAGGATCGCCGATAGGGTAGAACAAAGGAGGTTAAGGAGGCTTCATAGAGGTATTAGACATTTCAATCGGTTTTGGGAAATTCTGCCCAGAAAGGGAGGTGTTCCCAAACCAACCGTAAGTATTTGGTAAAGTTTTTGTGGTTCTGACTCCATGTGTGCCCCCTTTTCCTCAGGTATGAAGAGAAAGTGTGTTACTAATCCCGACTTGTACCCTCTTCCACCAGATTCAGCTGAATATGATTGGGTGGACCGAGAGGTTCTTGGCACTCAATCAGAGCTTACGACACATCAATCACTAGAACAAACACGAGCCATAATTTTGCCATGTCCAGGAGATAACACAGGGAATTTGTACTCCATTACTCCAGTGGGTGAGAATGAGAGAGTCTGCACCAAGATTCCTGAGGGTAGTACATGCTTCTATTTTTACGAAGAGGTGATCACTCGGCTTGGGATAAGGCTGCCTTTTACTGATTTTGAGATGGGGGTTCTGAACTTCCTAAGAGTGGCCCCTACTCAGCTGCATCCGAACGCATGGGCGTTCGTGAAGGTTTTTGAACAGGTTTGCTCAGCCATGAATTGGGCTTGTAATCTTCGTATTTTTTTCCATCTTTTTGCTCCACAGTGTAATTCGTTTGAGAAAGGTTCGGCTAAGAAACCCTGGGTTTCTTTGAAGTCTCGCAGAGGATATGCTTTATTCACCAAATACTCTGTGTCCTGGAAGGGATTCAAACCTTTTTTCTTTAAGTATAACTTTAATGGTACTAGGGTCTGCTGGTTTACCCGACCTGGGGAAAGACGACACTTCCGCTGTTTCCTCTCCAATGGAGTGCCAGTTTCTTTAATCGATCAATCGCTTCCTATTCTTCTGACTGGAAAGAACTTGCTGAATTTGAAAAGGAGGTTTGTCGGTAGGTTGAAAGTTACTAGCAGAAAAATGGGATGATAGAGACGAGGGATATTGTGAATATCCCTTCTTCTGAAGTTAAAACGGAGCTTGGTATAGTGTATTTATTTTGCTTTTCAATTTTGTGGTTTGATCGGCTCTTATATCTATTGGTTTTGTTTTTCTTTGAATTTGTGGTTTGATCGGCTCTAACGTCTATATGTTTTGTTTGCAGAAAACATGGCCGCTCGCCTGGCAGCTCTGGTTCAAGGTCAAGGTGGTAAGAAGAGAAAAACTCTCGCCACTTCTGGATCCTCAAATCTGAGTACTCCAAGCTTGAATACTTCTAGCCCAACTCCTTCTGCCTCGACTGCCGAGGCTTCTCCTCGGCCAGCCGCCAATATGGTTGCTGTTGCTTCAACTATTTCTGTGGCCCCTGGTGGTCAAGTTCAATCATCTTCTCCTCTTCAACCCCTTCGCCAACGCCGACGAGTGGACAAAGGAAAGGAAAAAGTAACCGAGGGTGTAAACCCAAGGACTGAGGGACCAAGTGCCCGACCTGCTGCTGCTCCTACTGCTGGTACCACTGCTGCTGCTCCAACTTCTACTGAGAATCCTCCTGACACATCCATATGGGATGTGCAATTTGATGAAAGATTTGGGAAGTACGTCTACCCCGAATCGGATTGCACTCGTTTCGGAACGCTGAATACCGACGAGTGGTCACGTGGCAACATGACACTTGCTAAGTATCTCCTCAGGGGGGCCAACCTTGCCTATTTCTTGGCCAAACATCCTGATGGTCTTTTCACTGGCTACAACGCCGAACAAAGGGAAGCTCGGGATCTTTCCGCTGCTCAAGAAGCCAGTCTCTCGGATGAGCTGATCCGAGTGAAAAATGAGCTGGAAAACCTGAAGGCTGATAAGGGGGAGTTGGCTAAGGAGAGAGATTCATTAAAAGCTTCCAAAAAGCAACTGAAATCAAGAAGAAGGAGGCGGAGGAGACTCTGAAAAAGGAACTTCAAGTGCATTAGCAGAGGGTGGATGAATTAAAAGCTGAGGTTGACAAGTCGGCGGTGGTGGCTCGGAAGCTGAGAGAGAAAGCACTGTTTCACAAGAAGAAGGCGACGACCAACTTCTACAACTGGGGGAAAGCGGTTGATGATGCCTTTGTCTCGGCCATTCAGCAAGTTCAATTTCTGAACCCTAAATTGGAATTGAGGGTGGTTGGGGCTCATCCATTTCATGCTGTTCAAAATGGGAAGTTGATTGATCTTTCATCCAGGGCTGAGGTAGATCTGCAGGCCGAGGATCTTTCTAATCCCCTTGAGGAGTTGACCGAGGCACCAGACATTGATGACTCTCAAGTTGTTTTATCTAATATTGAAGAATGATATTTCACCCTTTACTATTTTGTCGTCTCGCCGTTTGCTCAATGTATTATGAGCGTTTTAACTTGATGCTTTTGTATTCTGCCTTACTGAACAACTTACTTTATCTTGCTTTCGCTCGTGATGAGCGTTGTTTTGGACAATTTACCTTACTTTGCGCATTTTGATAATGATATCATATTGTTATTTACTTTTTATTTCGTTCGTCACGTTTCGGTATTTACTAATGTGAATTCAAACTGCATAATTCATTGTGAGTAGAACTCGGATCGCCGACTTTAGCCAAAGTGGGATCCTCGGACCGCGAAGTAAGGAAAGTAGTTTCCTGGATTTGGGCGTTCTATAAGTACGTTGCTGAACTCTCGTAAAGAGTTGTGCCTCGGTTTGGCTTGGTGGCTAGCCGAACCAAATGAGTCGTGTGTTACATCACAATGTTTAAACAAAGATTTCGAATAAACCGAAGCATTTATTGATAAACGATTACAAAAAATGAAATTATTCATCTGCTAACAAATTCCTATTAATCTTCTAACCATTGTCACTAATCTAAGAAGGATGTTATCCTTCGTTTATTCAACCTAAACATTATTGAAAAATAAACTATCCTAACAGTGGAAGTCAAAGTGTGAGCTTAACTGTAATAGGCCCTGAGCTTGGCCACGTTCCATGAGTTACCTACTTCCGTGCCCGAGAGAGTCTCCAATTTGTATGCTCCAGATCCAGATTTAGCTTTCACTCGGTAGGGGCCTTCCCAATTTGGTTTCAACTTTCCGACTCCAGCATTTCCTTTGCCAATATCTGCTCGGCGTAGGACTAAGTCACCAACTTCAAAATTCCTTGGTCGTTCTTTCTTGTTGTATTCCCGAGCCTGCCGCTCCTTCATTCTACTTTCATGGGCTGCGGCCTTTTTGCGAACTTCTTCCAACAATACCAGCTCTTCACTGATCAAATGGTCGTTTGTTTCCGAGGGACGTTCAAGTGTCCTGAAGGTGGGAATATGCTTTTCGATTGGGATGACTGCGTCACAGCCGTATGTCAAACGAAAAGGGGTTTCACCTGTGGACGAATGTATTGTTGTCCTGTGTGACCATAGGATGCTCGGAAGTTTATCTGCCCAAGTGCCAGCAGCGTTTCCGAGCTTCTTTTTGATCCCATCTAAGATGGTTCTGTTGGCTGCCTCGGCTAACCCATTTGTTTGTGGGTGTTCAACGGAACTAAAATAGTGAGTAATGTTTAGATCGGCTGCTAATTGTTGGAAGTGATATGCTACAAACTGAGATCCATTGTCTGTGACTATGACATGTCGCACTCCGAACCGAGAAATTACCTCTTTGACAAAGAAAGATTGAATCTGAGCTGTTGAGATCGTTGCTAATGGCATTGCTTCGATCCATTTGGTGAAGTAATCAATAGCCACTACTGCAAATTTGAGTTGGCCTGGTGCAGTGGGAAACTTTCCTATGATGTTCATGCCCCATTGGTAAAAAGGCCAAGGTGCGCCGAGAGAGTGTAACTCTTTAGCAGGCTTTTGATAGACATCACTGTGAAATTGGCACTGAGTACATTTCTTGACATGTTCCATAGCGTCTTTCTGCAGTGTAGGCCAAAAATAGCCCGCTCGGATTACTTTTCTCGCCAAGGACTTTCCTCCCATGTGATGGCTGCAAATACCGCCATGAATCTCCTCCAAGATTTCCTCAGCTTGGGATGGATTGACACATCTGAGCATGGGGGATCCAAAACCTCTCTTGTACAAGACTCCATTTAGAACTGTGTATTGGGCGGCCTTTTTCACCAATTTCCGAGCTTCAGACTGATCTTGGGGGACAAACCCATGTTGCAAGTAAGTAAGAATTGGGTCCATCCATGACTGAGATATTGAGACCGCCAAAATGACGCTAGGTCGGTGAATAGTTCTTGTATCACAGTTTTGTTATTTTCCGACCCTTTTGTACTTGCCAATTTGGACAGAATATCGGCTCGGGAATTCGAATCTCTCGGTACATGTGAAATGTTAAATTCAGAGAAGTTTGAGATGATTCGTTTTACCTCTTCCAGATATTTTTGTAAAATGGGCTCCTTTGCCGAGTACTGACCCTTCATCTGAGAAACTACGAGTTGTGAATCGCTGAAAACTGACACTTTCTCAGCTCCGAACTCCTGAACCATCTTGAGGCCTGCGAGAACTGCCTCGTACTCTGCTTGATTGTTTGATGTTTGAAACTCAAATTTCAATGAGTATTCCATACACAAACCCTCGGGGTTTTCAATGATCACTCCAGCCCCAGCTCCTTTTCTATTACTTGACCCATCCACATAAACTGACCAAAGACTTTGGGAGTTGTCACAAGGGATGTCTGTGAACTCCGTAACAAAATCAGCAAGCGCCTGAGATTTCATTGCTTTCCTTGGTTCGTAGGCGATGTCGAACTCAGAGAGTTCGACAGACCATGAAACCATTCTGCCAGCTAGGTCGGGTTTGTGGAGAACTTGTCTGAGGGGTTGAGCTGTTCTTACCAATATTCTATGTGCCTGAAAATACTGTCTCAATCTCCGTGCCGATGTGACCAAACAATACGCAAGTTTCTCCAGCTTCTGATATCTCAACTCTGATCCTTGAAGTGCTCGGCTAACAAAATATACCGGAGCTTCAATACCTGAATCCTCTCTTACCAAAACCGAACTGACCATTGCTTCGGCCACTGACATGTACAGAATAAGGCTCTCACCAGGAAAAGGGCTGTGGAGGACCGGCGGGCTAGAGAGATACTCTTTTAACTGAATAAAGGCTTGCTCACATTGCTCATCCCAAATGAAATCCTTGTTTTTTCTGAGAAGTTGGTACCACGGCAAGGCTTTCCGAGCGGCTTGGGACAAAAATCTGGACAGTGCCGCCACTCGACCCGTAAGTTGTTGAACTTCTTTGAGATTAGCTGGGCTCCTCATACCAAGGATTGCCTCACATTTATCAGGATTGGCCTCAATTCCTCTCTCGGTTAACATAAAACCGAGGAAAGAACCTGCTGGGACTCCAAATACAGACTTCTCCGGATTCAACCTCATGGAGTATTTTCTCACTCGGTCGAGTATTGTGGTGATATCCTTGGCATGACTTTCTTGTTGTCTACTTTTTGCAATGATGTCGTCTATGTACACCCTCATGTTCGAGCCGATCATACCTTGAAAAATTTTGTTCATCATCCTCTGATAAGTAGCTCCCACATTTTTCAACCCAAAGGGCATAACGTTGTAATAGTAAGTCGCCCTATCGGTGATAAATGCAGTTTTATCTTGGTCGACAGGAAAAATTGGAATCTGGTTGTAACCAGGGTAAGCGTCCATAAATGATAAGAGTTTGTATCCTGCTGAACTGTCGACGAGTTTATCAATAACAGGGAGTGGGTATTGATCTTTAGAACAGACTTTGTTCAAGTCTGTGTAATCAACACACATTCTCCATTTTCCATTGGGCTTTTTGACCAAGACGGTGTTAGCTAACCAGTCTGTGTAGTCAATTTCCCTAATTAAACCAGCTCGGAGTAGTTCAGCAACCTTTTCCTCAATTGCAATCTCCTTTTCCGTACTAACTTTTCTTTTATGCTGTGCCACTGGCTTCGACCCCGGAATGATGCTCAACTTGTGACAAATAAAATTGGGGTCGATTCCAGGCATGTTGGCTGATGTCCAAGCGAATAAATCTGTATTCGCGATTAATAGTGCAGCCAATTCTTCTTTAATACATACTGGTAAATCCGAACCAATTTTCACTTGCTTGAGGGGGTCATTAGATAGTGTCAAGAACTCCCACTGTCCCTTTGGGGTCGGTCTATTTCCGTCGGACTGGTCTCGCATATCCAGGTCCACCAAATTGACATTTCCCTTACCCAAAGAAACTCTTTCCAGATTGCTCGGATTTTTACTTTTCACCTTCCCCAAGCTAGTATTGTAACATTTTCTTGTTGCATCCTGTTCGGCTTTGACCGTTACCACTCTGTCGTCAGTTCCAACAAACTTCATAGCCAAATGAACTGTTGATACAACTGCTCCAAAAGCCTGCAGAGAAGTTCTTCCTAGAATTGCATTGTAGGCCGCCGGGCAATCAACAACCAAAAATTTCACAATCTCAGTTCTGGCCGAAGGCTGTTGACTAAGGGTCACAGGAGTTGAATGTAACCCTTTGGCTCAACGGTGTCTCTAGTAAAACCAATCAGTTCCCCCTCGAAGGGAGTGAGATTACACTCCCTGAGTTTTAAAGCTTTGAATAGCGGGAAGAACATTATATCTGCCGAACTACCTTGATCAATAAAAACTCGTTTTACCTCATAGTTGCCGATCAAAGCAGTTATCACCATGGGGTCATTGTGGCCCGGAAGGATTCCATCTAAATCTTCATCATCAAAAACGATGGGAATGTTTTTTGTTGATCTCTTGGAAATTGGTTTATGACTAACAGCCAAAATTTGGTTGATGTACTTTTTTCTGTCGGCTCTCTTCTCCCCACCTCCAGCAAAACCTCCCGCAATAGTGTTTACCAGAAAATCATTTTTATTGGTGTTTGACTCGGGAACCGGAGTATGGTTGGTTCTCTGCTTCCCCGTGTTTCGATCATCTGGTGACCTACTTCTCTGGCGTTTAGGTTTTATGGTGATTGAGATCTGTGTCTGCTCCTTCGGCCAGCCGCATCTTTGATGTACTGCTGCAACTTCCCATCTCTGATCATCTCCTCAATCAGGTCTCGCAGCCAGATGCATTCGTCGGTTGTATGGCCATAACCTCTATGAAAATCACAGTATTTTGACCTATCACGCTGTGCGCCCATTCTTAAAGATGGAGGTCTTTGGGCAGAGAGTAAGTCAGTCTGCATAGTTTCTCTTAAAATCTGACTCCTCGGAACAGTTAGAGGGGTGTAATCCTGAAACTTATTCTGGGGAGGAATTCGTCGATCTCGATCGTTCCTTTCCTGTCTGCCACCAAAACGTTCGTCGCGTTTTTTTTTGTTTTGACTTGGTGGGTCGGCACGCTGTCTTTCCTCTCTTACTTTCTGCCCTTTGTGGAATTCCTCGAGATTGATAAATTTGTTTGATCTTTGCCTTAGCTCTGCCATACCTTTTGGAGGTTTGCCAATCAAGGATTTTCTAAAATCTCCAGATTGTAAACCTTGAGTGAACAATAATACTGCTAGCCCCGGTGCTAGTTGAGGGACTGAGCTTGCTTCTGCATGGAAACGCGAAAGGTAATCTTTCAAGGACTCATCTTGCTTTTGGGTTACAGCTGCTAAGGTGTGGTCGGACCTGGGCTAGATACAACTAGCCGTGTATCTATTTAAAAATACTTTTTTCATCTCTTCCCAATAATTAACAGAATTCCGAGGGAGAGATGAGTACCAACGCAATACTGAAGGTTCGAGGGTCATGGAGAAGGCTCGGCATTTCATTTCTTCTCCTCCGCCGTAATAGTTCATTGCCCCCTCGAAAGAGACAATATGGTCCACTGGGTCGGTTAGACCGTTATAATGTGGGACATTAGAGGGGCCTAAGTAGCCTTGAGGGGTTTGAAACGCCATGATATGTGGGGTGAAAGGATGACCAAGATGAAAATCACCCTGATCCTGGTTAATGGAGGGGTTAACATGGAAATTTGGTGGTGGAAGCTGCATTATTGGGGTTGGTTGGGGGTCCATAGTTGGTTGGTTTTGTGGTGGAATAGGGGTTGATTGATTTTGAGCAATCCTTGCCATAGCCTGTTTTTGAAGGTCGGCAATAGCACGTCCCTACTGTTCAATTAACGTGGTTTGCCTATTAAGAATATTAATCATCTCTAGTTCTCGAGCTCGAGCGGAAGCCGTAGTTGCATAGGATCTGCTAATGGAATGGCTATGACGAGAGTTTCCTGGGGCAGATCTTCTTGGATTCAGTCTGGTTCTGGGTGTTGTACTTACATGATCGGGGTTATGTGGGATAGGATGGGTGCGTTGGGTGTTTCGCCCATGGTGTGCTCGGGTTCCAGTGGTTCTACAAGTATTTCGTGTGGCAGGGGCTGTGCTACTTGAATCACCATGGGTAGAGGGTGGTGGTGTAGGTGGTGGTGGTGGTGGAGGGGGTGGAGGCTGCATGGTATGTAAGACCTGAAGGGGTAGGGGATTGCTCCCAGCCCTTCGATGGGAAGATCGTGGCGTTTGGGGGTGTACAGCGCGAACGCCACTATGATTTTGGCTTTGGTTGTGTGGTGGTTGGCTGTGTGAATGGTTTGGTGGCTGGGGGTTATTCCGTGGCCCAGATTGAGATCTTTGTGGTGGTTGTCCATTATTCCCACGATTGTGGTTAAGGATGTTACGCAGATCACCAGCAGAGTGTGGTTGCGGATCATTGGTATCAGTGTTTCTAGGCCTGCCACGGGTACGGGTGATACGATCTCGCAGATCACCCACTTGGCTTCTAGTGGTAACCATGACGGTGGTGGGAATTATATGTTATTCGGTTCCCACAGACGGCGTCAATGTCTTGTTCTTAACCGAGATCAACCTTAAAGCTACGGAAAAGCCTTGAAGAATGATCACAGTCAAGATATTAATGTAGGACTCTTTAGGATTTCTGAAGATCCAGTTGGGATAATCAGGTTCTCCCTAGTCAACAATGTGTGTGCTTGTGTCAACTTAGGGATGAGAAGACGTACCTTAGCCCCTATAGCATGGTGGTTCTTATAGGGGATTACCTGTGTGTTGTGGGCCGTTCTGATGAGTCTTCTGAAGAGGTGGAACTCAAGTAGGATTTGTATAGGATCATATCCTTAAACCCTGTAAGTGATAAACTTTATCCCATGCTGTTATATCTAACCAAGAGTCGTGGGGAATCCAGTGATAGTTACGGTTTGATAAGGCTGTAAACGATAAGGATTAGATTGGAAGTCATGTGCTAGTTGAAAACCTTATCAGTACGTAACCGGTGGAAACCCAGTTCGCTCGGTATAAATATCCGATCGACACCCCTGTATCAGTATCGAAGTAGTGGGAGTAATGAGCCCTTTGGTCGGTCGTAGCTCGGTCTACTATAGGTCCACTACAGTAATGGCCTAGAGTGTTAAATCAAGTAATTATGTATTTTGTTGAAATGAAGAATGTGGTATGTAACCTTTTTAATATGAATGAAATATGATGTTACTTCACTTGTCTTCATGACTCGATGTTTATATAATTCCGCAAGATTGGATAATGGATGATGACTGACTTTTAGTTTCAAAGAAAAAAAAATATATGGTCGTATTTTCTAAATATAAATATTTTACTTTGGAATTAAAGTTGTCGTCACATCCTCCACACCTCTAAGACCAACCACCTGCTGACCGGAAATGGCCTCATCAAGGATCATGCCCAATTCGGCGACTTTCGGATGCTCAAAAGTCGTCCCAACCTCTCCACTACTGTCCACCATAGGCCTCTTTCCTCTTCTCAACATGTTTTAGTTCAAAAAGTGCAAAAGGCAATATATCGAACACTAGGCAGGCAGCACAAAACCTTCAAAATTTTAACCTAACCTTCCAAATCCAAATAAATCAGACCAGAGAAGGGTAGAGAAGAGATTCTTACCTTAAAACATTGAAAAATTCGTGTTCCCTAGCCCTTTTTATGAAAATCCGAATTGAGAAGAGAAGAGAGGGGAATGGGGTTTTTGAATTTTTTTTTTAAGAAAAGGGAGAGAGATTGATGATGAGAATGATTATCAATGGAAGTGTGAGTGATTAATTTGATGAAAATTTGGGTGGATTTGATGGAATTTTAGAATTGGGGTTGAATTTGGGGGTTAGGGTTCTTAGTTTTCCTAATTGGTGATGAAAAGGGAAGTGGGGGGAATGAGGAAACTCTCCCCAGGCGTGCTGCCCAAATTGCCTTAGGATGCACGCGCCCCAGGCGTTCCAGGCCATGCGCCCCAGGCGCGCCTGGTCTGTACATGCAAATTTTTTTTTAAATGCAAACATGAATAATAAAAAAAATAAATAAAACTACCTAAACTATCCTAAACTAAAAAAATCATCTATCCTAAAGTGCCTATCCTAAGGGAGAATTACTTAAAATTGGGTTGCCTCCCAAAAAGCGCTTGTTTAATGTCACGAGCCTGACTCATCGCCCCTAGAAGGGGCTTAAGGGCAATTTATTTTAGAAGGGTTCACAAACTCTAAATCATTACCATGTTCATTAGAGCTTGAAAGACAATTGATTTGGGGGAAGTAATCCGCCGTGCATGGTGGTTTTTCAAAAATATTTATCACTGCTTGCTCACCATTAACACGTAGAATAACTTCTCCTCTAGGAACATCTATGATTACCCCTGCTGTGGCCAGGAAAGGCCTTCCAAAAATTAGAGGAATATTATCATCCTCTTCTATGTCAAGCACCATGAAATCAAGGGGTAATATAAAATCCTTCACTTTCACCAAGATATCTTCCACCATTCCATAAGGACGGAGGGCGGTATCAGCTAGTTGTAATAGGATCGGGGTCGGCTTAATCTCTCCTATCCCTAACTTATTAAAAAGTGACAAAGGCATGATATTAACATTGGCACGAAGGTCACAGAGGGCCTTACCTGTATAATCCTTGCCGATGGTTATAGGTAGATTGAAGCTTCCTGGATCCTTCAACTTCGGTGGCAGATTGGACTTTATGATTCTGCTACACTTCTCAGCAATTGGAAATGTCTCTCCAGTGAGCATCCCCTTCTTCTTGATCAGAAGATCCTTCATAAATCTCGCATACAGAGGAATTTGTTAGAGAGCCTCCGCAAACGGGATATTAATCTGGATTTTTCTGATCATGCCCAGAAACTTTTGAAAGTGCCTCTTATCTTCATCCTTCTTCAACCTTTGAGGAAAAGGCTCCCTCAAAGGCAAAGGAGTTGGCTTGGGCTTAACCGGATTGTGATCCGCAGGTGGACACTGCGTACTCGATGCTCCAACTTCACTTTCCTTCTTCCTTGATGTTGCATCACCCTTAGGCTCCTTCTCTTTGCTTGAATTTTCATTGGTGGCACTCCCCTTGGCAGTTGGCTCATCATATGTTGTGCCACTTCGGAGTGTCACCTTCATGCACCTCTCCTTGGGATTAGCTATGGTGTCACTAGGAAAAGTTCCCACTAACCTCTCAGAAATCTGCTTGGCAATCTGTCCCACTTGCACCTCCAAATTACGAATGCTAGCACCCTGATTGGCAAACTGGGCTCTAGTCTCCTCAATGAAAGATTGGGTGGAGTTGGTCAACTTGTCAAGTGCTATCTCCCAAGAAGGTTTCTGCTGTTGTTGTGGCTGATTCAATACTGGGCTGTGCCATGAGAAATTTGGGTGGTTGCGATATGCTAGATTGTAGGTGTTGGAGTACATGTTGTTTCTATTTCCTCCACCACCCACATATTGTGCTTGTTCCTCAATAGTCGCTGCTTTCCCCATTTCATTGGCACATTCTCCATTCCTATGGTTCCCATTGCAAAAGTCACACACAAGTGTGCTACCCACAGCTCCCAACTGATTCTGACCCATCCGCTTCATTAATGTTGTGATTTGATCATGCATCTCCTTATTCTGCCGAATGAGAGTCTGCATCTGGGTAGTGCTCAGTTCTGGATTCTTCAAGAAAGCCTTGTCAGCAAGGGCTTGACTACTGTTGTAGGCCATAGTCTCAATGATTTCTTTTGCCTCTTCCACAGTCTTCTTAATCAAGGATCCTCCAGCTGCTGCATCAATCATGAATTTGTTTGTGCTCCTCAACCCATCATAGAATAATCGGATTTGCATCCAATCTGGTATAGCATGTGTCGGGAACTTCTTCAACAGCTGGTTGTATCTCTCCCATGCATCATGTAACAGCTCCCCCTCTGCTTGAACAAAAGAGTTAACATCTTGGCAGAGCTTGGCTTGCTTTCCAGCTGGAAGGAACTGAGCCATGAATTTCTTGACCAGAACATCCCAACTGGAAAGGCTTCCAGGAGGCTGATTCCTCATCCATGTAAAGGCCTTGTCCCTCAAAGATAGAGGTAACATACGCATGCGAATCGCCTCATCTGATGCACCTTCTATCTTGAAAAGGTCCAACATCTGAAGGAAATTAGCTATGTGCTTAGTAGGATCCTGATTAGGTGCACCTGAGAATTTATCCTGTTTGATGAGATGAATGTATTGAGGATCAATCTCAAATGTAGTTGCTGTAATTGCTGGCCGGACTACACTAGATGTGCAGACATCTGGATCTACTGTGGTATAATCAGCCAAAGTCTTCCTTGTGGGTTGGGTTGTTGCACCGGAACCACCAGAACCATGTGATTCAGCCATCTTTCTTGCTTGCTTTTTCAACCGTTTCACACTAAGCTCCAATTCGGGATCAAGTTGCACAAGGCCTTGATTACCTATAGAGTGCAAACGCATAAAAACGGTTAAGCAGCACCTGTTAAATTAAATAAATTAAAAACAGAAAAATAAAAAGAAAAATAGAATTTACTAATAACTACACTAAGTACCAAAAATAAACTAAAGAATACTACTCCCCGGTAACGGCGCCAAAAACTTGTTGATGTGCCAGCAAGTGGACTGGGTCAACGAGTAATATAGTCTATGGAAGACCGAATAAAAATAAATCCTATAACTAAAAAGTTGATTTAAATTAAAATTCAGATTTGATATTAATAAATTAACTAAACTAATTTAATGCTAAAATTAAATAAAACTTGAGAAACTATGGGAGAAACTGGTTAGGAACGTTGGTTTCATTGTAGGTTTCACTTATTCAATTATAATTTAGATTTTCCTTTAATTCATGGACAATTCCTCTCAAATAGCAATAATTAGATCTCTCTAACATTACCCTTATTCTCTAAATATTTAATCCTTGATCTCTCAACAAATTACAATATTAGAAAATATCAAATTCAGCACAAGGGAATTACCAAGTCAATAATCATTTAATCATATCTCTATAACTAAACTGATTATACCGTTAATTGCAAGGCCTATTCAAAATCCCAACTCTCGTTGTGAATTAAGAAATCCAAAACATAAATTGCGCGGGTTTATGTATGCAATAAAAACACAATTAACGCATGAATTAAAAACAGGAAAACTCTAAATCATAAATTGAAATAAGCTACGCCATACAAATACACCTTCTTCCTAACAAGAGGGTTTTAGTTACACATAGAAATAAGAAGAATAGAAGAAATAATAGGGAAATTCATAGACAAATTACCCCAAATTCTTCAATCTTCAAATGCTCCAAATTGATGCAATCTCTCTCTTCCAATCTAATTTCTATTTTTTCCTCCAGTTGGCTGCTTAACCTAATTCTAAATCACTAATTTATAGTTACAAAATATCTCTAAGTAGAATCCCAATCAATTTCTGAAGTTTTGGCTCAATTGGGCTTTTTCTGCTGCACGCGCGCCCTAGGCGCACACGGTAACGCGCCCCAGGCGCACACCGCTGCTGCTGCTCTGTTTCTTCAGTTGGCGCGCCCCAGGCGCACCTGTCCACGCGCCTCAGGTGCGTGGGACTATTTTGGCTCTGTTTTTCTCCGTTCTTTTTCCTACTTCAAGATCTTTAAGTGCTCTTTCCAATTTCATAATTAATTTTTGCATTTGAGCTCCAAAATCACCTGAAACACTGAGCAAACGATCAAAAAGTTCATGGGAAACTACAACTACTAAAATTCCTAAAAACTAATAAAAAGATCCTAAGTTTGCTAAGAAAACAAGCCAAATCAAAGTAAAAGAGGGTAAAATGAAGTCCACAAGATATATATATATTAGACCCAAATCAGGGTTTTTAGCAAATTTGTGACAATTAGGTTAAATTATTAAATTAAATCAAAATACATTCAATCTCACAACACCAACTCTTACAGGTGCTATTTTACTACCCACAACCCAATTTAACTACTTAGCCCAAATCCTATTATATACCCCAACTATCCCTAACTCAAAGTGTGGAAAAGAGACTCCCCTTACCTTAGAGAAGGAAGGAGCCCACACAAAGCTACAGGGACCCCAAATCTACTCCGGATCTACCTTGTTTCCCGTTCTCTAGACCGATCTCCACTCCGTTCTTCAAGATTGAGGAGAGAGAAAAACCCTTAGAGAGAGAAAGAGCTTCCATGGGGGAGAGAGAGACACCAAAGGCAAGGAATGAGGGAGGAAGTGTTTATGTGTTGGATCTATCCCACAATCAAGCTTAGATCCACACATGAGGCTTGGAAAAGGAGTTTGGGTGCTTGGGGTTAGTTATGGTGTGAGTGTGTGTATAAAGAGAGAGAAAGCCATGGAGGACAGAGAGCATAAGAAGGAAGTGTGAGGTAGAAGGTGGGTTTGACATGGAAGAAGGATTAGGCGGGGAGATTTGGGTGGTGATGGTTGTTGATGGTGATTTGGGGATGAGAAGAGAGGGAGAAAGAACGTAGAAATGAAGGGGAAGAGAGAAGAGAGGAAGAGAGAGAGCGGATCGCGTTTTTGGATGAGGATAAGGGGGTGGAAAATACTTTTCTGCCCTTACTTTATTTTTTTTTCTGCATCAGACCTGAAGTAATTGTTACGCTCTCTTTTTAACTTGAAAATAATTAATATTTCCAAATAATTGAATACTTGCTATCAAAATTTGGGCTAGAAAATTTTTCCTTTTTAGAACCAGTACTTGCTTGTTCGTAAACCCTTTTTGAACATAAACCATTTTTTTTTAAAGTTCGGCTTAACAATATCTTAGTTTCGAAAAGGCTCTCGAGATAACATTTCCTTAACTATAGAAAATACTCTTCATAGTTAATATTAAAACATACCATTTGCCTCTCGAGTTGAATTTGAGTATATAAAGCATAAACTTATCGCCGAATCCTTTCTTAATAGAAATCAGAGTTCGCGAAAGTAAAAATAATACTTATGGGGCACTGCTGAGGTAAAGAAAAACATCATATATATATATAATAGTCATAACATAACACCATCAGTACAGTCAGTAGCAAGTGATAAAAAGTCGAGATAGCAAGTTTTGATGAAACATATACAGACCAGCTGCATAAAATAAAAGCTCACTCCAAGACCTCTCAGATATATACAATATATATAACAAAATCCAAAATAGAAGTCCCAGAGCAAGTCATCCGTGTCCTCAGCAGCTCCTCAGATCCTCCACAGCTCTATCCCTAGGATCTAGGATCCAAAACATCTACGCTATGCAAGCTCCTATGAACCAGCGGGTCCACCTCTAGCAGAAACAGTCGGCTCAACATGCACCTCCTCCTCGCTCTCATCCTCCACAGAGTCCTCCTCGACCTCGCGCGACTGTGTAGAGACCACACCACTGGGTCTAAGGTCTGCAGAAGCAGTCCTATCCAAGTCAGTCGGACCAGGACAAGGAGTCTCCTCAGTGACAACTCTATGGGAGGAAGGATGGGAACGAGTGGTAGTTCTAAAACGAAAACTATGGAAACGACGCATAGGTCGAGCCAGGGGTGGTCCTCTATATGTATAAAAAGGTGGAACATGCATAGTGTAGACTAAGGGAATCCTAAATCGACGAGGTCGCACTCGCACCAGAGGGTTAGGGTGGTAGAGAGTGATCTCAACCTCCCCCTCAAAAGTGGCACGGTGCTCCTCATACGTCCATATACCGCTAGGGATAAGGCGTATCTCGATGCAAGCTAGGTATCTGGCCATCACCTAAACAGGGCAGAGGGAGTAAGTATACACATATACATAATTGATAAAGACTAAAATTACAATCACAAGTATATCATGGATAGATCATAATTCAAATACATATGAGCACACCAGTTTTCAACATTATAACTCTTATAATGCAAGTGGCATGATGTATGATTTTCTATCCACAACTGAGGCCTCTAAAAGTCCATCTTGGACGTCCATCCAACACACCCTTGTGTTCCCGGAACACCTACATTTGTTCCCAGAACATAATGCCGAACCATACTTGGATAATAAGCATCACTCCCGGAGTGTGCACCACGTTCCCAGAACGCATACGTTCCCAGAACGCATACGTTCCCAGAACGCATAAAAACCAGGTCCCGGACACTGGCCACATATCTATAATGTGTCATCAAGTAGGTTATAATTTGGTACTCCCGGAGTACACTCCTCATATTCCCAGAATATGATAAACGTTCCTACCAACCAGACTTCCAGTCTATATGGATGCACAAATATCAGGGTTGGTTTTATCTTTACATTAATTAATGTGATTTAGAAATATTCCAATTTCCCTTTTGAATGATTTATTTGAGGCATACTCTTTGGCATAAAATTCTCCTTTGAATTTTCTCAAAACATGCCTTTTAAACTTAGATTGGGTAAAACAAAATCAATGGTATTCAAAAAAACTTAACTTTTTATTTTTCAGATTCAGGTACTAACTGGTTACAGTTTCAGGCTAACCAGTTAGAATTACAGACCTGAACTGTTTACCATTGCAATTCAGAAAAACCCTTTTTCTTGAATTTACTACCCAATCCATAAACAATTTAAACATTGTTTTATGGATCAAAAATCACAATTTCCATCATTCAAAAGTCCAAATCTCATTTTTTTTTCATAAAGCATAATTTCCTCTTGAAATTATTTCATTGAATTAAGGTATAAACCCCTTACCCTTAAATCTGAACCAAGAGAGTATTGTCACCTCACTTTCAGGTTCTTTCCAGTGAATTTAAGGTATAGATTTGAGTAAAATTAGTGAAACTTCAGGACTGTTTTATAAAATGATTTTCTTTTGAAATTCTGCAGTGTCTAATCGGTTACGAATATCGAGTAACCTGTTTGATTATGCAATCAGTCCTTCAAAATAAGGGTTTTAACACATCATTTTCTTTAATTCTCAAATCTAACCATTATTCATCATTCAACAGGGTTCATATACCTTAAACAAACATGTTTCATCACAGAAACCAAATTCAAAGTGCATGCATCAGCTTTTTGCATCAAATTGCATAAAAATTCACAATAACACAATTTAATACAATAAAACTTATCGTAAGCATTTAAATCCAGAATTCAGTATCAATATACTTTGCATGCATCAACATAAAGTTGCTCAAAACACCATTGAGCAGAACTTTGGCCTCCAAGCCTTTGTGCCATATTGCACATAATGCCCTTTTTGAGTTTGGTTAACTCAAATCCTAAATCACTTGAATTTTGGTCTAAATCTAGTATAAGGTAGATTTCTCCCATACCTCTAAGTCGATTTTGATGAGAATTACCACTGTACTTGAAAATTAATCCACAGATTTCTCACAAACTCACAGCTCTGCCCTCAGCCACGAATTTCACCAACAGGGTCCAAAGACCAGAAGTTTTGACATAGCAAATGGCCAAAGAAATTGGGGAAAACAGTTAGGACTCAAAATAGGTAACATGCACTAGAAAATAGAAAAGATTGGAGGCTTAATGGTGGCTGTACTAACCCAAAACCGTATCTGGAACTCAGCTTCCAGAACAGAAAAAGTATAGAACTCAGTTTCCAACTTCTAAATTCCAAGCTTGATTTCTCCTTCCACACGAACCCTCAGCTCACAAACATGGTGTTTTTACAAAGTTCAAGATGTAAGCTTTGCAATGGTGTATCACTCATCTCTCAACACTCAACAACAAAAGAGAATCACAAGGAATGATTCTGAAACCCTAGAACAAAGCCTCCCCCCAAAATCAGAGCAACAACAACCCAATCCTTCAGCAATTCACCTATATATAGATCAACAAAGGTTACATTCACACTGACGCGTGGTTTTCCACTTGATTCAGGCTGTAATCGTGGCGAATTTGGGATTAATCAAGTGATTACTCATCAAAATCCACTAACCCAGTTTCTGGGTTCATCGTCTAACCGGTTACAGGGCATTACTAACCGGTTAGATTAGTACAAAATTTAAAAATTAATATTTTTAAATCTTTCCCTCCAAGAACCTTTTTAATATTACCTTTAAGTCCTCATTCAGGGACCAAAATGCAATATCCTTATATTTTGCATTTATTTGCCCTATAAAAATGTTTCAACTTATTTTTATATTTAGGGCTAATTAAATACAAAATATAAACTTGAACAATTTCTATAAATTAATAATAAAACTTTTTATTATTAATTTCCTATTATTCGGGAGACGAAAATTAGGGGCGTTACACTACTCCCCCACTTAAAAGGAATTTCGTCCCCGAAATTCTAGTTTACAAAAACAACCCCGGATACTCTTGACGCATCTTTTCCTCTAATTCCCACGTAGCTTCAGATACGTCAGCATTTTCCCATATGACTTTTACTAAAGGTATTTCCTTTCCCCTGAGCTGCTTAACTTCACGATCTTCTATCTGAACTGGTCTGGTCTCAAGGGTCAGGTTTTCCTTCAAAGTTAGGTCATCAGGTTGGAGTTTCAGAATAACCGATGGGTCATGCACGTACTTCTTTAGTTTCGAAACGTGAAAGACGTTGTGCAAATTGGATAAAGAGGGTGGTAAAGCTAGCTGATAAGCAACAGGGCCAACTCTCTTAAGAATTTGGTATGGACCTATACACTTAGGCGAAAGCTTTCGGGTTCTCAAAGCTCTACTGATTCCTTTAATCGGAACTATCCGAAGGAACACATGATCGCCCTCTGAAAACTCTAATGGTTTCCTCCTCTTATCCGCATAACTCTTCTGCCGACTCTGAGCAGTTTTCATCTTTGCCTGGACCATCTTAATCTTCTCAGATGTCTGCTGTATCATTTATGGTCCAACCATCAAGTTCTCCCCCACTTGGAACAAACATAGCGGGGTTTAACACTTCGTTCCATACAACGCCTCGAACGGTGCCATTCCAATGCTCGCATAATAGCTGTTGTTGTATGTGAATTCTGCAAGAGGTAACACTTGATCCCAACTTCCTTGTTCTTCAAATGCACAAGCTCTCAACACATCTTCCAAAGATTGAATCGTTCTCTCCGTCTGGCCATCCATCTGTGGATGATACGCAGAACTCAGTTTCAATCTTGTTCCCATAGCCTCATGCAAACTTTTCCAGAATTGCGACGAAAATCTGGGATCTCGGTCCGACACAATACTCGAAGGCACTCCGTGAAGACAAACTACCTACTTGATATAGATCTGGGTAAGCTTGTTCAAAGCATAACGCATATTTATCGGAATAAAATGCGCAGACTTGGTTAACCTATCTACAACTACCCAAATTGCATCATGATTTGATGCTGTCCTTGGCAAATCAAACACAAAATCCATTGAGATGCTATCCCACTTCCACTGGGGAATCCTCAAAGGTTGCAATTGTCCTCCCGGTTTCTGATGTTCTACCTTAGCTTTTTGACAAATCAAGCACGCCGCTACGTATTCCGCAACATCCTTTTTCAATCCAGACCACCAAAACATCTTTTTCAAGTCTTGATACATTTTGGTTGATCCAGGATGCATACTCATCCGACTCTTATGGGCTTCGTCGAGAATCAGTCTTCTAACTTCCTGATCTCTTGGTATACAAATCCTTGTCCTGAAACGAAGGATTCCATCCTGCCCAATCTTGAAATCAGGTTCCCTTCCCTCTGAACCTAGTTTCATCTTTTCCATCAATTCTTCGTCTGCTCGTTGCAACTTCCGAATTCTTTCCAAGAACTCGTTTGTAATCTGCAACATCCCCAACTTGATATTTGATGGCTCCACTTGTGTCAACAAGCTCAAGTCTCTGAATTCCTCGATCAACGCTGCTTCCTTAACCATCATCGCACTTATGTGGATTGCTTTCTGACTCAAAGCATCTGCAACCACATTTGCTTTACCCGGATGATAGTGGAGTTTAAAGTCATAATCTTTTAAAAACTCCATCCATCTTCTTTGCCTCATGTTCAACTCTTTCTGGTCGAACAGATATTTCAAACTCTTATGGTCACTAAATACTTGGAATGTAGTGCCATAGAGATGATATCTCCATATCTTTAAGGCAAACACGATCGCAGCCAATTTTAAATCATGTGTCGGGTAATTCACTTCATGATTCTTCAATTGTCGCGATGCATAAACCACTACTCTTCCTTCTTGCATCAATACACAACCCAGTCCTTGCTTAGATGCATCACAGTACACTTCAAAACTCTTGTGAGGATCGGGTAAGATTAACACAGGAAACGATGTTAACCTTTCCTTCAACTCACGGAAACTAACTTCGCACCGATCGTCCCACACGAACGGTTGATCTTTCCGAGTCAACTTAGTCAAAGGTAGTGCAATCTTAGAAAATCCTTCTATGAACCGACGATAGTATCCAGCCAGCCCTAAGAAACTTCTCACCTCCGTCACGGTCTTAGGCTGTTCCCAACATAGCACTGAACTTACTTTTGCTGGATCCACCGCAATTCCTTCTTTAGAGATTACATGCCCCAAAAACTTCACTTCGTTCAACCAAAACTCACACTTCGTAAGTTTGGCATATAATTGCTTCTCCTTCAGTACTTTCAACACAATCCTGAGATGCTCTTCATGCTCTTCCGAATTTTTAGAATAGACCATAATATCATCAATGAATACCACCACAAATAAATCCAAATATGGTCTAAAGATCTGGTTCATATAATCCATGAAAATAGCAAGTGCATTAGTCAACCCAAACAGCATCACAACATACTCATAATGACCGTATCGAAATCGAAATGCAGTCTTGGGTATATCCTCCTCCTTTATCCTGATCTGATGATAACCCGATCTCAGATCAATCTTGGAGAACACTGCAGCTCCCCTAACCTGGTCCATAAGGTCATCAATCCTTGGCAAAGGATACTTGTTCTTAATAGTGACCTTATTCAACTGCCTGTAATCCACACACATCCTCATACTCCCATCTTTCTTCTTTACAAACAGTAATGGAGCTCCCCAAGGCGAAACGCTTGGCCTGATTGATGAGCATTTTATTTCCCATTATTCCTTGCATTATTTTACTCCTATTATTGATACTTGTTGCCCATTTGACATTGATTAGCTTGATTTATTGATTTAGAGTTTATTGGACTAATATTCCGAATATTGTTTAATTTGGAATTATTTAGCCTAATTAATTCTATTTCTATTTTCAGGTAATATTTGGCACAAGGACACTTTGGGAAGTTTGGAAATGAAGATTGAAGTATTGAAGTGAAGATTGTAATTTGCATTTAGGTCCCTTTTTAATTGTAATGTTCAGAATAGTGTTTCTTAGGACTTGGGCCCATGTTTTAGGCCCATTTTCATGACTAAAGAGGGGAAATTCGTGTAACCCCCAAAACACACTCCCATTTCAGATTTCTCACTCTCTCTCTAGGTTAGAACTTCTCTCTTGGCTCTCCCAAGTGGTGGTGGCTGCTAGGGTTTTGTTCTTCCCCATTTCTACTCGTTTTTCTTCATTTATGGCCATGGAAGGCTAGACTTCAAGGGTTAATCCCTTTGGTATTGTATTATCTACTCTTGAGCTCTTGTTATTAATGCAATTTCATTTTCTCTTCTCTGTTTTCATGTTTATCGATGTGTAGTGGTTTGCTTAATTCCATTTCGTAGAGATAATACATGAATATAAATGCTTAATTTGTATTAACTCGTAAAAACTCCAATTCTGGTTTCTGATGCTTAATTAGAAGTTAGGGTTTGGAGTGATAACTGAATTTTCGCTTAGTATTTGGTTATCACGAGTTGGACAGAGGAGAGGAGAGGAATCGATCTTTAGTGAGCTAGGATTGAGTAGTGTACGTAGCCAAAGGGGTTTGCCCGCTTTTGTTTCTGATTTTCTTAGTTTTTATATTCTGTTTATGTTTTGTTCTTCACATTTGTCACACACAAAAACCCCCCCATTTTACTGCACACTACGTGTTTGATACTTTGCCTAGACCGATATTCGCTGGGAAACGACCTAGGATCACCTTCCTAGTACTACAGAATAAACACCTTTTATTTTGATCGGGTACGGCCTCGATCAAAATTTGGCGCCGTTGCCGGGGATTATCGGTTCTTGCCAAAGATCATACAGTAGTTAATTAGATTAGTTAGTGTAGTTAGTGTGTGAATAAGCATTCTGATAACTGATTGAAAGTTGCCATGTTTGCTGATTTGCTGTTCTGCACAACTGATGCTATTCTAGTGATTCTGTGAGTGCCATTCAACATAGCTGCGGGTGGAATTTTTGCACGAAAATTGGTATCCACACTTGTTTCATCATATATTAGTGTTTTGATGCATCACAGACACTCAGATATGCACTGTTTGTGAGTTCCAGAAAAATTTTCCAAGTTTCAGCAGCACTTACTATAAATAGGCATAACTTTTGATCAGGTTGTCGGAATTGGACGAATTTTATATCAAATCGAAGGGAATTTTCTGAATAATCTGATTTTTCTCACTTCGTCAGAAAACCCCTTCGTTTGGATCCTGAAAAAGCCTGTTTACTGTTTCTTTTTTATTTTACAAGTTCTATTTTCTTAGTTTTTGGTCACTGTTTTAATTCTTTGACTTGGTTCCCTTTTGAATTTTGTCCTCAAACTTTCTGTGATATGTTTTCATGATTTTAGGGTGCTGAAAAAAATAAAGAAAAAAATTTTAAAAAATAATAAATTTTGTTGCCGATTTTGGTCATGCATATCTGTTACAGTATGCTATGGTTGATGCTGTTCTGTTCAGTACATGACTAGGGGCAACCCAAGTTATTTGCATCCTTATAACCCTGAAATTGATAGAACTTATCACAGATTAGTTAGACAAAATAGGAATCAGTCATTAGGTAGTGAGTCAGAGTCATCTTATAGTCCATCTAATTCTGATTCTGTTTCTATTTCTTCTATTCCTTCTACTTTTATTCAATCTGATTCTATACATTGTGATAACATGGCTCAACCCCCACCAAGGGAAAGGACACTTAGGGAGCTGGCTGCACCTGACTTCACTATTGAAGACTCGTGTATCCGGTATCCTGATGAGGATGTTCCTTTTGAGCTTAGAACAGGACTAATCCATTTGTTGCCCAAGTTTCATGGTCTTGCAGGTGAGGATCCTCATAAGCATCTCAAGAAATTCCATATAGTGTGCACCACAATGAAACCACATGATGTGCAAGAGGATCATGTTTGTCTCAGAGCATTTCCACATTCCTTAGAGGGTCTAGCACAAGATTGGTTATCTGACTTGGCCCCTGGTTCCATCACAAGCTGGGATGACTTGAAGAGGGCATTTCTGGAAAAATTCTTCCCTGCAAATAGGACCACTGCAATCAGAAAGGAAATTTCTGGTATCAGGCAACAACATGGAGAGAGTCTCTATGATTATTGGGAGAGATTCAAGAGGTTGTGTGCTTCCTGCCCTCACCATCAGATCTCAGAGCAGCTTCTCATCCAGTACTTTTATGAAGGTCTCAACTTCATGGAAAGAAACATGGTAGATGCTGCAAGTGGTGGTACATTGGGAGATATGACACCCTTACAAGCCAGGAGCAAAATTGAGAAGATGGCTTCCAATTGTCAACAATTCCATGCAAGAAGCAACAGTGATGCAATAGTTGTGAGGGATGTAAATGATGTTGGTGCAGACTCGGGCAAGGTTGAGAAGCTTGAGCAGAAAATTGATTCTCTCACAACATTGGTCACACAATTGGCTGTCAATCAGAAAAAGATGATACTTCCTGCTAGAGTGTGTGGCATATGCACATCCATTGAGCACCCCACAGATGCATGCCCTTCCCTTCAGCAGCAACAGCCGATGACAAGTGGTGACCAACCCGAGGCCTATGCAGCAGACATATACAACAATAGAGGCCCACAACAACATAATCATGACCTCTCTTCCAATAGATACAACCCTGGATGGAGGAACCATCCCAATCTGAAGTGGTCTGATCAACAACAACAACCTCCTCCTAATGTTCCATTTCAGAACACCGCTGGACCGAGCAGACCACCATATGTACCTCCTCCAATCCAGCAGCAAAGGCAACAACAACAGCAACAAGTGGTTCATCCTGCACCATCAGCCCCTCCATCCAACCAACCTACCTTGGAGGAGTTGGTGAGGCAAATGACCATGCAAAACCTCCAATTTCAACAAGAAACTAGAGCAGCCATTCAGAGACAAGAGGTATCCATTCAGACTTTGACAAATCAGATGGGTCAAATGGCAACTTCTCTCAACAACTTGCAATCTCAAAATTCTGACAAGTTACCTTCCCAAACAGTGATCAACCCTCAGAATCAGAATGTGAGTGCCATCAACCTGAGGTCAGGAAAGCAGATTGTCAGACCCACACCACAACCTCACCTCAACAATGATGCTCTAGCTTCCTCTAAAGGGAAGAGCCAAGTGATAGAGGAAGGTGAACACCCTAGCACCAAGGAGAGTCATCCAACTCAACCTTCCTCAAGCTCAACCACAAAACCTGCTGTTGTCCTGCAACCTCCTCCCATTCCTCTTCCATTCCCACCAAGAGTGCCTCAAAACAAAAGGGTGGAAGAGGTGGACAAGGATATTCTTGACACATTCAGGAAGGTGGAAGTCAACATACCCCTTCTTGATGTAATAAAACAAATTCCAAGGTACGCGAAGTTCCTTAAGGAGTTGTGCACTAATAAGAGAAGACTCAAGGGCAATGAGAGGATAAGCATGGGAAGGAATGTCTCCGCTCTCATAGGTAAACCTATCCCTCACATTCCTGAAAAATGTAAGGATCCTGGAACTTTCTCTATACCTTGCATCATAGGCAATGTGAAGTTTGAAAATGCTATGCTAGATTTAGGAGCATCCATAAATGTCATGCCTATGTCTGTTTTTAAGTCTCTTTCTCTTGGACCTCTTCAACCTACGGGTGTGGTGATTCAATTGGCAAATAGAAGTACTGCCCACCCTGCAGGTTTGATAGAGGATGTCTTGGTTCGGGTTAAAGAGCTGATCTTCCCTGCTGATTTTTACATACTTGATATGGAAGATGACTCCCCCCGTAATGCTGTTCCTATTATTTTGGGGAGGCCATTTTTGAAAACAGCCCGAACCAAGATAGATGTGCATTCAGGTTCACTTTCCATGGAGTTTGATGGCAGTGTGATCCGATTTGACATTTTCCATGCTATGAAACATTTTCCTGAGGATCACTCTGTCTTTCATATAGACTTTCTTGATGAGATTGATGAACATGTGCTTGATGTTTTGCATGATCCTGATTTGCCATCATTTACAGACTCATTTTCTTGTCCTGCATGTACTGATTCCGAAATGTGCATGTCATGCATTGATCAATTTCTAGCTTCTGACACTGCATCTGTTGATGACTCTCATATTATAGATTTTGCTAACCCCCTCTCTGTTATGCAAGAGTCTGATTCTTTTGTTCAGGTGCAGGCAGCAGAATCCATTTCTACTGTCCCTTTAGTTCCATCCATTATGCAGGCACCCTCATTGGACCTGGAGCCCCTCCCTCCTCATCTCAAATATGCTTACTTTGAGGATGAGCAGAAACTCCCAGTGATCATCTCTACCTCACTTTCTGTTGATCAAGAGGAGAAACTGCTAGATATGATTAGACAGAACAAGAGGGCAGTCGGATGGACTTTAGCATATCTACCTGGGGTGCCACTTGTGAACTTCAGAAACATAGTCCTTCGATTAGGAGACCAATGCAAGATGGCATTCGATCCGCTGAAGAGAGCACTCACCTTCTTCCCACCATGACTTCGGGAGTTTTCTTTTCTCCTTCTTCACTACTTTCATTGCACTTGTCTATATCTATCTGATTCTGCTGATTGTGTTACATTGAGGACAATGTGTGATTTAAGTGTGGGGGGGAGAGTAGTTTAGGTTGCATATTTTGCTTTGATTTTTTTTTTAGGTTTTGCTTAGTTTTGGGCATTTTCTTGCATGTTTTTGCTTCATTTTAGTAGAGTTTTGGTATCTTGTGTCTGAATTCATGCATTTCTGTGTGTAAAGTTGCTTTTGATAATTAAGAGGTGGTAACACTGTGATAGAATTGTCCCTTTTGTGAGGATTTGAGCCTTAATTGTGGGTGGATTGCTATATATGCCACCTAATTTTCTTTCATGTGTGATTGCACTCTGGATTACTTGCACTCTAGAACTTGACTTGACTCTTGTTGATACTTGATTGCTCATGCACATTTTGAAATGATTTAGGCACTTTCTTTCTTGAATAAACTACTAGCCATATGAGCCTACCTTGAATGAATGTATCCTTTGCTAGCCCCTTTGAGCCTTTTTATCCATTTCCTTGTTCTTTAGCTCATTACAAGCCTATGACTGAAAAACCATGATTGTCCTAACCTTAGGGAATTTTGGAGCTTTGGAATTGTTTTGGGAATGGGTATTAGGTAAGAAGTGTGCTCTATGCTTCAATTGGTTTAGTTCTTGGTTATGCCTCTTTGGTTGTTGTAACTATGGCTTCATCTTCATGCCATTTGTGTTGTTTCTTCTTTTCTTTTTGTATATCTCTCAAAAACAAAAAAAAAATAAAAAAAAAATGCAAAAATAAAAAGAAAAAAAAAAGAAGAAAAAAAAGAAGAAAAAAAAAAAAGTGAATAAAAGGTTGTTGAGGCAAAGAGGATTGGAATTAGTGGTTGTTGATTTTGGGGTGGATTTTGCTTACTTTTTACTTATTCCCCATTGCTCCTCTATTCCCTTGGTTTTAGCTACATTCCCATATTTTTATCCTACCTTGTCCTTGGCCCCATTACAACCCTTAAAAGACCTTTTGATCATTTTGTGCATGTGTGTTGATGGTTGATGTTAGAGGCTTGTCAAGCTTATGGTTGTGTTTGTTTTTCATGATGTGCCTTGAGTGTAAATAATGATTAACCCCAAACACTTGAGTGTAAACACTTTTGAGTGATCCTTGTGAGTTTCTATCATCTTTGTGACTATCCTCTTGATGTCATTGGTTTCTTTGCATACTTGAAGTAATTGGATGATGTTCGCGGATGCTTTGACTCTTTGATCCTTAACCATTTTGTGTGCTTGAGTTTGCCCATTTCTTTGCATTTCCTAGAATTCATTGTGAAGTATGTAATCTCTTAGGTTTGCATTTCTTAGTTGTAGTCATCTTGTTGCATGATTCACTTTGGTGCATATTGATCTTCATAGTCCTATCTTTTGGTTTTGCCCAGGAGTGCAAAAGGATAAGTGTGGGGGTATTTGATGAGCATTTTATTTCCCATTATTCCTTGCATTATTTTACTCCTATTATTGATACTTGTTGCCCATTTGACATTGATTAGCTTGATTTATTGATTTAGAGTTTATTGGACTAATATTCCGAATATTGTTTAATTTGGAATTATTTAGCCTAATTAATTCTATTTCTATTTTCAGGTAATATTTGGCACAAGGACACTTTGGGAAGTTTGGAAATGAAGATTGAAGTATTGAAGTGAAGATTGTAATTTGCATTTAGGTCCCTTTTTAATTGTAATGTTCAGAATAGTGTTTCTTAGGACTTGGGCCCATGTTTTAGGCCCATTTTCATGACTAAAGAGGGGAAATTCGTGTAACCCCCAAAACACACTCCCATTTCAGATTTCTCACTCTCTCTCTAGGTTAGAACTTCTCTCTTGGCTCTCCCAAGTGGTGGTGGCTGCTAGGGTTTTGTTCTTCCCCATTTCTACTCGTTTTTCTTCATTTATGGCCATGGAAGGCTAGACTTCAAGGGTTAATCCCTTTGGTATTGTATTATCTACTCTTGAGCTCTTGTTATTAATGCAATTTCATTTTCTCTTCTCTGTTTTCATGTTTATCGATGTGTAGTGGTTTGCTTAATTCCATTTCGTAGAGATAATACATGAATATAAATGCTTAATTTGTATTAACTCGTAAAAACTCCAATTCTGGTTTCTGATGCTTAATTAGAAGTTAGGGTTTGGAGTGATAACTGAATTTTCGCTTAGTATTTGGTTATCACGAGTTGGACAGAGGAGAGGAGAGGAATCGATCTTTAGTGAGCTAGGATTGAGTAGTGTACGTAGCCAAAGGGGTTTGCCCGCTTTTGTTTCTGATTTTCTTAGTTTTTATATTCTGTTTATGTTTTGTTCTTCACATTTGTCACACACAAAAACCCCCCCATTTTACTGCACACTACGTGTTTGATACTTTGCCTAGACCGATATTCGCTGGGAAACGACCTAGGATCACCTTCCTAGTACTACAGAATAAACACCTTTTATTTTGATCGGGTACGGCCTCGATCAAAATTTGGCGCCGTTGCCGGGGATTATCGGTTCTTGCCAAAGATCATACAGTAGTTAATTAGATTAGTTAGTGTAGTTAGTGTGTGAATAAGCATTCTGATAACTGATTGAAAGTTGCCATGTTTGCTGATTTGCTGTTCTGCACAACTGATGCTATTCTAGTGATTCTGTGAGTGCCATTCAACATAGCTGCGGGTGGAATTTTTGCACGAAAATTGGTATCCACACTTGTTTCATCATATATTAGTGTTTTGATGCATCACAGACACTCAGATATGCACTGTTTGTGAGTTCCAGAAAAATTTTCCAAGTTTCAGCAGCACTTACTATAAATAGGCATAACTTTTGATCAGGTTGTCGGAATTGGACGAATTTTATATCAAATCGAAGGGAATTTTCTGAATAATCTGATTTTTCTCACTTCGTCAGAAAACCCCTTCGTTTGGATCCTGAAAAAGCCTGTTTACTGTTTCTTTTTTATTTTACAAGTTCTATTTTCTTAGTTTTTGGTCACTGTTTTAATTCTTTGACTTGGTTCCCTTTTGAATTTTGTCCTCAAACTTTCTGTGATATGTTTTCATGATTTTAGGGTGCTGAAAAAAATAAAGAAAAAAATTTTAAAAAATAATAAATTTTGTTGCCGATTTTGGTCATGCATATCTGTTACAGTATGCTATGGTTGATGCTGTTCTGTTCAGTACATGACTAGGGGCAACCCAAGTTATTTGCATCCTTATAACCCTGAAATTGATAGAACTTATCACAGATTAGTTAGACAAAATAGGAATCAGTCATTAGGTAGTGAGTCAGAGTCATCTTATAGTCCATCTAATTCTGATTCTGTTTCTATTTCTTCTATTCCTTCTACTTTTATTCAATCTGATTCTATACATTGTGATAACATGGCTCAACCCCCACCAAGGGAAAGGACACTTAGGGAGCTGGCTGCACCTGACTTCACTATTGAAGACTCGTGTATCCGGTATCCTGATGAGGATGTTCCTTTTGAGCTTAGAACAGGACTAATCCATTTGTTGCCCAAGTTTCATGGTCTTGCAGGTGAGGATCCTCATAAGCATCTCAAGAAATTCCATATAGTGTGCACCACAATGAAACCACATGATGTGCAAGAGGATCATGTTTGTCTCAGAGCATTTCCACATTCCTTAGAGGGTCTAGCACAAGATTGGTTATCTGACTTGGCCCCTGGTTCCATCACAAGCTGGGATGACTTGAAGAGGGCATTTCTGGAAAAATTCTTCCCTGCAAATAGGACCACTGCAATCAGAAAGGAAATTTCTGGTATCAGGCAACAACATGGAGAGAGTCTCTATGATTATTGGGAGAGATTCAAGAGGTTGTGTGCTTCCTGCCCTCACCATCAGATCTCAGAGCAGCTTCTCATCCAGTACTTTTATGAAGGTCTCAACTTCATGGAAAGAAACATGGTAGATGCTGCAAGTGGTGGTACATTGGGAGATATGACACCCTTACAAGCCAGGAGCAAAATTGAGAAGATGGCTTCCAATTGTCAACAATTCCATGCAAGAAGCAACAGTGATGCAATAGTTGTGAGGGATGTAAATGATGTTGGTGCAGACTCGGGCAAGGTTGAGAAGCTTGAGCAGAAAATTGATTCTCTCACAACATTGGTCACACAATTGGCTGTCAATCAGAAAAAGATGATACTTCCTGCTAGAGTGTGTGGCATATGCACATCCATTGAGCACCCCACAGATGCATGCCCTTCCCTTCAGCAGCAACAGCCGATGACAAGTGGTGACCAACCCGAGGCCTATGCAGCAGACATATACAACAATAGAGGCCCACAACAACATAATCATGACCTCTCTTCCAATAGATACAACCCTGGATGGAGGAACCATCCCAATCTGAAGTGGTCTGATCAACAACAACAACCTCCTCCTAATGTTCCATTTCAGAACACCGCTGGACCGAGCAGACCACCATATGTACCTCCTCCAATCCAGCAGCAAAGGCAACAACAACAGCAACAAGTGGTTCATCCTGCACCATCAGCCCCTCCATCCAACCAACCTACCTTGGAGGAGTTGGTGAGGCAAATGACCATGCAAAACCTCCAATTTCAACAAGAAACTAGAGCAGCCATTCAGAGACAAGAGGTATCCATTCAGACTTTGACAAATCAGATGGGTCAAATGGCAACTTCTCTCAACAACTTGCAATCTCAAAATTCTGACAAGTTACCTTCCCAAACAGTGATCAACCCTCAGAATCAGAATGTGAGTGCCATCAACCTGAGGTCAGGAAAGCAGATTGTCAGACCCACACCACAACCTCACCTCAACAATGATGCTCTAGCTTCCTCTAAAGGGAAGAGCCAAGTGATAGAGGAAGGTGAACACCCTAGCACCAAGGAGAGTCATCCAACTCAACCTTCCTCAAGCTCAACCACAAAACCTGCTGTTGTCCTGCAACCTCCTCCCATTCCTCTTCCATTCCCACCAAGAGTGCCTCAAAACAAAAGGGTGGAAGAGGTGGACAAGGATATTCTTGACACATTCAGGAAGGTGGAAGTCAACATACCCCTTCTTGATGTAATAAAACAAATTCCAAGGTACGCGAAGTTCCTTAAGGAGTTGTGCACTAATAAGAGAAGACTCAAGGGCAATGAGAGGATAAGCATGGGAAGGAATGTCTCCGCTCTCATAGGTAAACCTATCCCTCACATTCCTGAAAAATGTAAGGATCCTGGAACTTTCTCTATACCTTGCATCATAGGCAATGTGAAGTTTGAAAATGCTATGCTAGATTTAGGAGCATCCATAAATGTCATGCCTATGTCTGTTTTTAAGTCTCTTTCTCTTGGACCTCTTCAACCTACGGGTGTGGTGATTCAATTGGCAAATAGAAGTACTGCCCACCCTGCAGGTTTGATAGAGGATGTCTTGGTTCGGGTTGAAGAGCTGATCTTCCCTGCTGATTTTTACATACTTGATATGGAAGATGACTCCCCCCGTAATGCTGTTCCTATTATTTTGGGGAGGCCATTTTTGAAAACAGCCCGAACCAAGATAGATGTGCATTCAGGTTCACTTTCCATGGAGTTTGATGGCAGTGTGATCCGATTTGACATTTTCCATGCTATGAAACATTTTCCTGAGGATCACTCTGTCTTTCATATAGACTTTCTTGATGAGATTGATGAACATGTGCTTGATGTTTTGCATGATCCTGATTTGCCATCATTTACAGACTCATTTTCTTGTCCTGCATGTACTGATTCCGAAATGTGCATGTCATGCATTGATCAATTTCTAGCTTCTGACACTGCATCTGTTGATGACTCTCATATTATAGATTTTGCTAACCCCCTCTCTGTTATGCAAGAGTCTGATTCTTTTGTTCAGGTGCAGGCAGCAGAATCCATTTCTACTGTCCCTTTAGTTCCATCCATTATGCAGGCACCCTCATTGGACCTGGAGCCCCTCCCTCCTCATCTCAAATATGCTTACTTTGAGGATGAGCAGAAACTCCCAGTGATCATCTCTACCTCACTTTCTGTTGATCAAGAGGAGAAACTGCTAGATATGATTAGACAGAACAAGAGGGCAGTCGGATGGACTTTAGCATATCTACCTGGGGTGCCACTTGTGAACTTCAGAAACATAGTCCTTCGATTAGGAGACCAATGCAAGATGGCATTCGATCCGCTGAAGAGAGCACTCACCTTCTTCCCACCATGACTTCGGGAGTTTTCTTTTCTCCTTCTTCACTACTTTCATTGCACTTGTCTATATCTATCTGATTCTGCTGATTGTGTTACATTGAGGACAATGTGTGATTTAAGTGTGGGGGGGAGAGTAGTTTAGGTTGCATATTTTGCTTTGATTTTTTTTTTAGGTTTTGCTTAGTTTTGGGCATTTTCTTGCATGTTTTTGCTTCATTTTAGTAGAGTTTTGGTATCTTGTGTCTGAATTCATGCATTTCTGTGTGTAAAGTTGCTTTTGATAATTAAGAGGTGGTAACACTGTGATAGAATTGTCCCTTTTGTGAGGATTTGAGCCTTAATTGTGGGTGGATTGCTATATATGCCACCTAATTTTCTTTCATGTGTGATTGCACTCTGGATTACTTGCACTCTAGAACTTGACTTGACTCTTGTTGATACTTGATTGCTCATGCACATTTTGAAATGATTTAGGCACTTTCTTTCTTGAATAAACTACTAGCCATATGAGCCTACCTTGAATGAATGTATCCTTTGCTAGCCCCTTTGAGCCTTTTTATCCATTTCCTTGTTCTTTAGCTCATTACAAGCCTATGACTGAAAAACCATGATTGTCCTAACCTTAGGGAATTTTGGAGCTTTGGAATTGTTTTGGGAATGGGTATTAGGTAAGAAGTGTGCTCTATGCTTCAATTGGTTTAGTTCTTGGTTATGCCTCTTTGGTTGTTGTAACTATGGCTTCATCTTCATGCCATTTGTGTTGTTTCTTCTTTTCTTTTTGTATATCTCTCAAAAACAAAAAAAAAATAAAAAAAAAATGCAAAAATAAAAAGAAAAAAAAAAGAAGAAAAAAAAGAAGAAAAAAAAAAAAGTGAATAAAAGGTTGTTGAGGCAAAGAGGATTGGAATTAGTGGTTGTTGATTTTGGGGTGGATTTTGCTTACTTTTTACTTATTCCCCATTGCTCCTCTATTCCCTTGGTTTTAGCTACATTCCCATATTTTTATCCTACCTTGTCCTTGGCCCCATTACAACCCTTAAAAGACCTTTTGATCATTTTGTGCATGTGTGTTGATGGTTGATGTTAGAGGCTTGTCAAGCTTATGGTTGTGTTTGTTTTTCATGATGTGCCTTGAGTGTAAATAATGATTAACCCCAAACACTTGAGTGTAAACACTTTTGAGTGATCCTTGTGAGTTTCTATCATCTTTGTGACTATCCTCTTGATGTCATTGGTTTCTTTGCATACTTGAAGTAATTGGATGATGTTCGCGGATGCTTTGACTCTTTGATCCTTAACCATTTTGTGTGCTTGAGTTTGCCCATTTCTTTGCATTTCCTAGAATTCATTGTGAAGTATGTAATCTCTTAGGTTTGCATTTCTTAGTTGTAGTCATCTTGTTGCATGATTCACTTTGGTGCATATTGATCTTCATAGTCCTATCTTTTGGTTTTGCCCAGGAGTGCAAAAGGATAAGTGTGGGGGTATTTGATGAGCATTTTATTTCCCATTATTCCTTGCATTATTTTACTCCTATTATTGATACTTGTTGCCCATTTGACATTGATTAGCTTGATTTATTGATTTAGAGTTTATTGGACTAATATTCCGAATATTGTTTAATTTGGAATTATTTAGCCTAATTAATTCTATTTCTATTTTCAGGTAATATTTGGCACAAGGACACTTTGGGAAGTTTGGAAATGAAGATTGAAGTATTGAAGTGAAGATTGTAATTTGCATTTAGGTCCCTTTTTAATTGTAATGTTCAGAATAGTGTTTCTTAGGACTTGGGCCCATGTTTTAGGCCCATTTTCATGACTAAAGAGGGGAAATTCGTGTAACCCCCAAAAACACACTCCCATTTCAGATTTCTCACTCTCTCTCTAGGTTAGAACTTCTCTCTTGGCTCTCCCAAGTGGTGGTGGCTGCTAGGGTTTTGTTCTTCCCCATTTCTACTCGTTTTTCTTCATTTATGGCCATGGAAGGCTAGACTTCAAGGGTTAATCCCTTTGGTATTGTATTATCTACTCTTGAGCTCTTGTTATTAATGCAATTTCATTTTCTCTTCTCTGTTTTCATGTTTATCGATGTGTAGTGGTTTGCTTAATTCCATTTCGTAGAGATAATACATGAATATAAATGCTTAATTTGTATTAACTCGTAAAAACTCCAATTCTGGTTTCTGATGCTTAATTAGAAGTTAGGGTTTGGAGTGATAACTGAATTTTCGCTTAGTATTTGGTTATCACGAGTTGGACAGAGGAGAGGAGAGGAATCGATCTTTAGTGAGCTAGGATTGAGTAGTGTACGTAGCCAAAGGGGTTTGCCCGCTTTTGTTTCTGATTTTCTTAGTTTTTATATTCTGTTTATGTTTTGTTCTTCACATTTGTCACACACAAAAACCCCCCCATTTTACTGCACACTACGTGTTTGATACTTTGCCTAGACCGATATTCGCTGGGAAACGACCTAGGATCACCTTCCTAGTACTACAGAATAAACACCTTTTATTTTGATCGGGTACGGCCTCGATCAGTTATTATGGGATGTGGAAGAATATTATGAACTTAAGCATCCTACACTATTTTGATGTAAAATTTGTTATTCATATTTTAAGTGAGGCTTAGGATGTTTTATTTTGATAAAGTTATATGTTTTGGTTATGACACTCAAACTTAGTATTTTCCGCTATTACTCTTATATATTTGGAGCCCATGGGGCCTTGATATGATTTAGAAATATAATCTGAAGCCATGCTGGCTATTAGTTGTTTATTTGAAAATTGTTTATCACAGGTTAAATTTTGGATTAGTCCGAAAAACAAACCAAACTCCGTCCGTTTGACGGTTGATTTTAATGAAATAAAAATGAATTTTTAAGTCCGGATTTTAGTGTAAGGGGAATTAAGGGTATAAATCCTAGGTGTTAAACTCCTCGGTGGTCGTTCAGTAGCACCACCAGTGTCGTCCTCCTCATTTGTAGCTCAGCATCATCAGCATTGCTCTCCATCACCACGCTTCCGCTCGCCTCGTCGAGTAATTCTTGCCACTATCTCGAGCATCATCTTTTCATTTCCGTTCACGTTAAGATTTATCTCTTTATTAATTGTTTTCAACCTTCTTTTCGCATTTCACTCCTTTTCTCAATCTCATTTCTTTACTATCATTTCATGCTTAAGGGTGCAATCACCCTTCTTCTAACACATAATTAAACCATTCACATACTAACTAAAATCAAGTAACTCATGCATGAATAACAAAACAAAGCATCATACCATCTTAATAAAAATATTGACTAAAGACAACACTTCGGTCTCAGCGACTTGTAGGGATAGACCAACACTTAACTAACAACGACAACCGACAAACAAACACTCACTATCCCTCTTCCTCGCCTAACGAGATCGGGTCCAACCTTTGAGATGATTGGATGCCTTAATATGTTGCCTAAGACCACGGCGTCTTAAGGGGAGCTTCTCTCTCACCTGGATGACGACACATCCGAAAGCTTTTCAAGACTTCCCGTTGCGAGCTTTGCATCGTTCCCTTCGCGTCCGTCACCCGAACTAGACATTTTTCCCGTGCGTTAGAACATATACGATAGATTCTTAATTTCGTTATGAAAATGTGTTGGAATAATTCTTTTTCTTGAAAACACATTGCAAATATCTAAAGATTCCAAAACCAAATCAGATTAATAAAAAGGGTTTTTCAAGAAATCTTTAAAACAATTAAGATAGTCTTCTTATGAAAACAAATTAATTCTTCTTAGTTTGAAAACATTCCGGTTATAAAATCAGTGTTTTCATACCTTTTAAAACAAAACACCAAAAATCCAAGAAAATAAGATTTCAAAACCATACATTGAAAATCTTTCAAGACACAAGGATTAAAGATAAAAATTTCGAATTGATTTTAAGTTGTTTTTAAAAAAAATCACACTTTTTTTTTAAATAAAACATTTCCAATTATTTTAAAATCCACACTTAAATCCTCACACATACATTTCAAAAACAATTTCAATTCAACATCACAGCAGCACACACACACACACAAACTCACATAAGGCAAACCACACTTCAATCATTCAAAACCCATCAATTTAATCTTAATCTTAATGAATTAATTTAATTATACTTAGGCCTTGTGACTAATTCACTAAGGACCGAATCATTTGACTAATAGTTTCTAATCTCTAATAAATTTTAACAACTTGAAATTACCATTACAAAATTTCTTTTTCACATAATCAAATCAAATCATTTATTTTTATTTCTAAGATCAAAAGATGAAAGAAAGACACACACCTAGGACATAGATATGATCACAAGTTATCTCATGCATATCCTTTTGGCCGAATTATGCATACAGGGTTTTGCAAAGATTCAATGCACACATAATCATGAAATCATTTTCTCTCCTATGACCTAGAAACCATGAGCATACAATTAGAGAAATTAATTTTAATTCCTTTTTAAAACCTAAACAATTTAAATCACAAAGCATTTCAAAGATTCACTTACATTTTCTTTTCAAAAACCTAATCATGTCATGCAAACCTTTTAAAACTCTTGTATTCACTTAGTCTTATGATGCATGCACCCTAAATGAGAAACAAACCTAGCTACCTACTTTTCCTAGGATGGCCGAATGTCATCAAACAAAAGTCAAGGTTTTCACTCATATTTCAACGCACATAATTTCACAAAAGTCATATGATCACATCAAGACATATAAGATTTCAAAGCAAATTTTCACATATCTTCAACATACATATTATAAACTCAAGTTTATTATTTCTTCTTAAACTAAAATTAAAGGTCTTATTTGACTTTATGAAAACAGCATGCAACAAGATCTTTCCCAAACATTTTTATAAATTAAACTCATGATTATAAATTTTCTTAAAAATAAAGTTCTTATTTAATCTTTCATGAAAACAACATATAGAAACATGAAATCACTAAATCTAATCCTAAAACAAACATGCATTAACAAAATAAAAGCATAGATCATATCTTGCAAGCATGGCCAAATGGCCTCATAAAAAGAATAACACATGCATAACATCAAACATTAGATCCAATCATGTTTGCACTCAAAAATCATTTTAAAACTTGATGTCTTTAAATTTTTGCCTTAAAACCGAATTACCCATCTAATGAAAAATATGATCTTTAGAGGGAATAAATTTCATCATGCATGTAAATTCAATGATGATCAAACATGGTTTTCTACTTTCTCTAGGTTTGGCCGAATGACAAAATGCACAAGGGTAAGATCTTTGGGTTCTATTTTCACATGCAAAACTTTAGAACAACATTTTCTTTTCAAACATCAACGAAATCATCATTACTCACACAAAATCTTGTTTAAAAAAAATCCTTTTTGTACCAAAAATCATTTTTAAAACTTAGTATTATAATTTTTTCTCTTTAAGATTGTAACATGCATCAAAAGAAAATTAAGACTTTCTTCTCAAAACAAACATACAAGGTTCAAACCATAGATCAAGACATGCAAGAGAAGATCAACCATAGATCAAGACATGCAAGAGAAGATCAAGGTAAAAACATAAACTTAAACACAAATCTCAACCAAACCGTGAAGAAGAACTTTTACAAGTTAAAGATCAAAACTTTCAAACACAATTATTCAAGATCAATGCATAAAAATAACATGGAAGGCATTTAAGCTTCAAGATCATAAGAAAATGAGTACATGCATCACGAAATCAAAGTTCAAACAAAGTCCACCATCGAGTTCTTTACAACACAAAAATTATTACATTAAACTCTTTCTTAAACAACTACCTTAAACAAAATCTCTAACTCAAATCTTCAAGCTTCAAATCTCCTCTCCCCCTCCTAGGGTTGCTTCGGCCTCCTCTTTCTTAGGGTTAAGGGTTGGTTTTCTTCTTAATCTTTGAAGAGGAATGTAATATCCTCACTTTAATTAGTTAATTTTAAATTTTAATAAAATCAGAGTTTGAAAATTCATTTTTATGTTTGATTTCTTATGAAAGGTTTTACGAAAATCCGGCAGAGTTTCCTCTGTTTTTCGGACTTCCCAAAATTTTCCTTCTAAAAACCTGTTAGTCCAGAATTATTTAAAAACATAAACACAACAGATTAAAAACCAGTCCAGATCCTAACGCCTGATTAATACCAGTCTCAGGGCATATAACCACACATATTATAAATTACAAAAATAACAGTTTTTAATATAATAAAATCCACTCAGGGTATCACAAATTCACTCCACGTAGTGGAGAGTTTCCAGTTCGGCCCGCAACAGTGTAAGCTCCGCTTCTGTACCTGTAAAAATATAGCAAGAAGGGTAGCATTACACAGAACTTAAAAAGATAAATTCTAAAAGAAGACATAGTAAATAACTAAGCCTACATAATTATTAATATATTTTATTCATAATCATTCATATAGTTAATCTCTTTTAGTTCTGCACTTATTCTCACATTCTTTTAATTATTGATTCTCTTTTCTTTTCTTTCCTTTCCATTCTTTATCCATTTTCTATTTTTCATTATTCAGTTTCTTTTCTTTTCCTTTTTAATCGAAACGCCTTACCAGGCTCGCATCGATGCCGATACGCCTTACCAGGCTCGCATCGGACTTCCATTTTTCCTTTTTAATCGACACGCCTTACCAGGCTCGCATCGATGCCGATACGTCTTACCAGGCTCGCACCGGAATTTTATTTTTCCTTTTTAATCGACACGCCTTACCAGGCTCGCATCGATGCCGATACGCCTTACCAGGCTCGCACCGGACTTTTATTTTCTTTTTAATCGACACGCCTTACCAGGATCGCATCGATGCCGATACGCCTTACCAGGCTCGCACCGGACTTCCATTTTCCTTTTTAATCGACACGCCTTACCAGGCTCGCATCGATGCCGATACGCCTTACCAGGCTCGCATCGATGCCGATACGCCTTAACAGGCTCGCATCGGATTTTTATCTTTTACCTTTCTTTCTCCTTTTTTTTTTCTCCTTTTTCTTAGTCATATATCTTTTCTCTTTTCTGATTTACTGTATTTTTCTCTTTTATTTCATTTCTTTACCTAGGGACTTATCATCACCATGTTTACTTTTCACTATTTTCAATATCCTTCTTTCTTTTCCTTTTTCTTCTTCTCTTCCTTTTCATTTTCTTATAATTTAAGTAATTCTTTTACGCTCATCAGAATCTTTTAATCTTTATTTTCGTTTATGACTTATCACATTTTCTACATTCTCTACTTTACTCTTTTTCTTTTTGTTAGCTTTCCCCGATTTTATCCAACTCTAATTAATACGGTCAAGTATAGTATATTTTTGCTCTCGTTACTAATTCTTAGTTATTTCTTTGTTTCCTTATCTCAGTCAATTACCTACTCATTGTTCCTATTTCATTAACTATACTTTATTTAATTGCTCTATTAACTTAATCTAGCTTCTCAATTTTATTTTTTTTAATTACATTATACTACCTAACTTTCCTCATAATGTACTCTCTTTTCGTTTTATTATCTTTTTATTAATCCGCTTATCGGTTTCTTATTTTCTTTTAAATCTAATTCATTATTTTGTGCCTATTTCTCTAATTGGTCCTGCACGTATTTATTATTTCCTATACCAATCCCTCCTTTACCTCACTTTACTCTTCGGGTACTATTATACTTATTATCTTTTAATTCATTAATTCTACTCTCTCCTTTGCCTATTTCATTTACCCTTTTGTCCTTTTACTTCCCATATGGTTTTATTTTATTGATTGCTCACGCTTTTGTTTTATTCTAACTATTTAAATATTCTAATTACGCTCATTCGTTCCGGGCCTTATTCTACGCTCATTCCTTTTATTCCCTAAAGTGTGGTTTCAATTAACAAGTCTAATTACTCATTTATGTCAGCGGGGACTACCCTAAGGTTCATTAACATACTTTTTAATTACCCTATTCTTAGCTACCACTATAGCATCCTGGAATTTACTTCTCAAGTAAAGGTAATGCGAACCCTCTTACCTCGGGCTTTTTAAATACAACCTGGATTTTAGCTCGGCGATGATGACGGCGTCGGTGTTGCTCCTCGTTAGCGGGAACGATCGTGGCTGGACCAAGGCAAGAGCTTCGAGCTTGGAGGTTCCCGACACGAGCCCGGCATGATCACGGGTCTATAACGGCGCCGATGACGTCCGTGGAGAGAAAGAGAGCTCACGGTGAGAGAGAGGGAATGGAAGAGGGAGGAGCTGTGGATGTGATGGTTCATTCGGTAGCCACGGTGGCGGTGGTCTAAGGCAGCGGTGGTGGCGGCCGACAAGGAAGAAAAGAGAGGGAGAGAGAGAAAGCTCGGCCAATCGGGGAAGGAGAGAGCGAGTAAGGGGTTTATGAGGGTGGTTGGCCGTGGAGGTGATGGCGGGGATGGCTGTAGTGGTGGTGGCGGCGGCTTGGTGGCCGGAGGAGGGAGGAGAAAAAGGTGAGGCAAAGAGAGAGAGAGAGAGAGAGAGATCTATGGAGAGGAGGAGAGAGAAGGAGGGAGGAAGAGAGAGCTTTGGTGGTGGTGGTGGGTCGGAGAGGCGGCCCTGGGGCGGCGGCTGCACGTGGTGGAGGGAGGGAGAAGATTGGGACCAGAAATGGGGGTTTGGGGGGTTGAATGACCCCTAACGTGCCTTTTTATTTTTGCAGATCGCAGGATTTTCGCTTAAGCGAAATAGCTTCAGTGGTGACATCAGGCTGAAATACTCGAGTATTTCTGTCAATACTCGAGTATTTTGACCCAAAATACTCGAGTATTTCACAAAATACGCGAGTATAATGATCAGATACTGCTAGTTTGCTTTTCTATTTTTCTTCTATTTTCCCCCTATCTCCAAATTGCCATAACTTCTACGTTAACCGTCGGATCTTACTCAAATTTGACGAGCAACTTCCTAAAAATCATAGCTTAATATCACATGGTGGAAATTGTGTTTTGAGTCTTAAATATTTTATTTTGAATTTCCTAATGTCGGGTGTTTATAACACCGAAAAATCGATTTTTAACACTCGTTTGGTCTTCTTTAAATTTGATTTTCAATGCCAATGCTCCTTAACTCCTTCATGGCACTCGATGAATTCCTAATCCATCATTTTAAATCCCTTTTAGGATAATTCTTATTTCCAAATCTTGTTGTTATTCTAATTATTATTAGAATTAAAATTCGGGATGTTACAAGGAATGTGTTGGAAGGAGGAAATCAAAGGTGTTTGGGTTGGGAAGTGTGGGTTTTCACCCTTGTTTTTCTCTTCTCTCCTCTCAGCCACACTTTCTATTCTAAGGGTCTTAAGAGCTTTGTGTTGCTCTTGGACCAAAGGTGTTTATGTTGTGTGAGAAAGGAAATGAATGAAGGAATTGAATTAGCCAACACACACCCACACACACACACACGGCTTTATGGGCAAAGTCAAGAGGTGGAGTTTTTCCTCTTTTGTCCTTGATAATTGGTTCGGCCATGACATAAAGGAAGGGGCGTTTTTAGGCTTCCAAAAGTTTGCATGGATGAGGTTTTTGTAAAGTCAAGGAAACAAGGTAAGCTAGTCTAGGGTTTAGGGGTCACTTAGGCTTAAGTGATAGTTAGCAACTAGTTAAGGTTTTGTCACTTGGTTTGGTTATGGTTTGGTTCATTTAGTCCCTAGTTCCTTAGTCCATAAGCTTTTCCACATACACACACATGCACACACACACGTAGACACATATAACACACACACATATACACCCACATGCATACACTAATCGTGGCACCTTCCTACACACACACACATATGTCTTTCATTTTTATTTTCCAATCACATTTTCTTAAAAATCCTTAATTCATATAATAATTAAATTAATTCTAAGAAATCACTTTTACAACATCACACATCAAACACACATCACATACACACACACACACAGATATATATATATATATATTCATTCCTACCTACAAACCGTATTACACATACCCACATGCTTATCTTATATTTTTATGTTCTAACTATATTTACTAATTCACATAACAATGTAATTAAGTCATACATTTCATTCACACAATTAGATTCATGCAACACACATCACATTAAATCAAACACATCATACAAAATTTCAAGCCAAAATTGTTAAATTCATTTTCTTCAAGATATAACTCAAAATTTGTATTTCACAATTCTGAAAATAAAATTTTATAGATCAACTCAGAAAATTCCAAAAGTCATATTTTTAAAATCTATGTTTTATTACGATCGTTTTGATATAAAATTCGTAAAAATTCGAGTTACGGTTCAAAAGATACAAATTAACACTCCAAAAAGGAATCATTTTCAAAAAATCATCTTTTCATAAAATCATCATTTAGCAAAGCATTTTCTTTTCAAAAAAATCATTCACCTTTTATTTATAAAAACATTTTGTTCATAAAAATCCTTGAAAATACAAGCTTTATTTCTTTCTCGTGTAAATTACTTTTCCGAAAATCTTTTATAAAACAGAACTTTAGGGTTTATTTTAACACAATTCGTTCACGCACGTACGGGAAAAATGCGGGTTGTTACATTCTCCCCAACTTGGAGATTTCTCGTCCTCGAGAAATGCTGCGTAGAGTCGGACTAATCCGTGGACGCGTAACTTCTTAAAGAAATTCCTTCCTGCTTTAACTACAGCAGTCGTCGCATCTCCGAACGCGTACCATCCATTTATCGTTCTTATAAGTGAATTAGACGGATTACTTTCAAAAGTAATCTCTCGGGGTATTTTCAATAAAAAATAGGGTGGTTTAAAACAACAGGGTTTCACTAACAACAAAGGACTGAAGGTTCAAGATATTGAAACAGTGTGTAAAGACAACAAGGTCATGGACAATTGGAGTCAAGACGCTACCACACTCAGAGTTAAACTCTTATCATCAGTTCAAGCCTAGACAATTTTCTCCTCAAGACCTCACATTTCTATTACTCCCCAACTTAAATGACTCACATCTCTCCATCCCACATTCATCATCACCAACTTAACCTCTAACTACTCCTATCTGTCATCACTCTTTAATCAATTCTTACAAAATTTCCCATCACTTAGCTCCAATCTATCCTTTTATTGCCTTGTGTATCACTAAATACTTGTCCTCTTTGGACTCCCGTGATCACTATAACCACTAATCCTCAAGAAATATGTACTAATTCACTTCCTATCTCCGACACTTGATTATATAACTTAAACAATTCCAAACCTTTTTCCATTTTCCACAGTTCTTCCTCCTATTCTAAACCATCAAAACTTCTCATCTTAACGACTTATTACCCATTATCACATCAAATCTTAGCATCTCACCTAATCTTAGGTCAATCACTTAAAGATTCTAACCATAAATTCCATCATCTTATCGCTTCGACTCCACCAGATCATCGCTTATTCACCTCTATTCAGCCATCAAAACACTTAGAACTCTAAACTCTAATTATCACCTTAATTTCTTCCCCATCTTATCACCACTTAAACCATTAACGTGGCTAATTCGACATCAAACTCTTAATCCTAACCATTTTACATGACTCACCACTCATCTAAGACTCAAAAGGATAATCCTATTTTCTCCAAGACTCATACTCCCTTAATTCATACCAACTAATCCTTATTCTCCTTGATCTTTACAACCTTTACCCGATCCACACTCCATCACTTACTCCCCGGTTTAGGAATATCTACTCGACTTGATACAAGGGTCAGGGTTCAAAATTCTCACCAAGACTCTAGGAAAGGATGAAAGTCCGGCTCAAGGTCAAAAGGGGAAACTTCAGGTTCATCAACAATCAAGGCTATGTCAGAAACAAGGTCTATGATTTTTCAAGCGCTGTGCCAAAGAGATTTGGCATACATAGGGTTTTCACAAGAAAAGTTTTAATCAAGGAAGTGTTCTAGTCACAAGACAAGATCACACAGCAAGAGCGTAAGGACCATCAAAAACAAAATGGGTCCACATCAAAGAGGAATCCACCAAAGAAGATTCAAATCGTGCATCAACATCCATGTTGTACTGATCACTGACACACCCCATGAAAATATTCGCGCACTCTTAGCATTCCTGTCCTCATCTATCGCTATCCTAATACTAACTCACACACAGAGACACACAGCAGAGTACGTAAGTCCATGTATAAGGTTGCTTAGTTCAACCATTGCTCTGATACCACAACTGTAACACCCCGATTCGGCAACTTGAAAACTTCCATTTAATATAGTGAAAATTAGGGCCATTTTTTTTGTAAAGTATGATCATGAGAACATTTAACTTTTTAAATGACATTTACAATTAAAACCACATGTTCTCATATTCATAAACCTTTCAAGTTCCAAACCGAGATGTCACAAGACACCGCACTTTGAAACCCGTTTTCAAAATATCATTTAAAACACGTAGCCCGTTTAATTGTTTCAAAACATCAATATAAAGTGAAACCTTTGTCGGGGTACAGTATGATAACAAGAGCGAGGGTTGTAACATCCCAAATTTAATTCCCAGTATAATTGATGATGGGTCAAGCTTAGAGTGAAGGAAATAATGATATCGAGTTAAAAATAGTGGATTGAAGGCTTGTTTTAGGATTAATAACATAGGATATTAAGAAATTTAAAATAAAATATTTACAACTCTAAACACAAATTCCACCGTTGGATGTGAAATTAGTATGTGGGGAAGCTTGCTTTAAAATTTGAGGAAGATCCAACGGGTAACAAAGAAGTTATGGCCATTCAAAGTCTGGATGCTGCAAAATTGTGCAGCTTAATCGATTAAGCTGCAATTTAATCGATTAAGGCCAGAATGGGAGAAAAAGCATAATCGATTATTAATCGATTAAGCACTGCTGCTAAGGAAAAAAATAAAGGCAAAACACACGTTCTTCTCTTGCCAATTTCGTTTCTCTCTTCCTCTCTCCCCTAGGGTTCCATTCTCCATCATCAAATCCACCAAGAGCAAGTGGGATTCCTTCATTCCATCAACAAATCTCTTCCTACTTCACTCCAAGTAAGTGTTTAATTCTATGCATTCCTTCTTTCTCTCTCCATAAATTCGTCCTCTATTTTCTCTCTCCTCCATCCATGGTGGTTTTCAAATTCTAAGCCATGAAGCTCTACTTTTCTTGGAGTCTTGGCATGAGCCATGGCATAAATGATGATCTTTTCTTTGATGACTCTATATTAGGTTCTATCCTCATATTGTGGTTTGGTGTCTCTTTGGTGGAAAAACTCAAGCTTAGAGCAAGCTAAATCTCCCTATCTCTAAGGATTTGAGGTAAGGAGTGAGTGTTACCTTAATTTAGAGATGAGTTTCTAGTATGTACATAATACTTGCTAAGAGTTAAGTGTTAGTTAGGACAAGAAACCATAGGGTAGTAAACGTGAGTAATGAATAGAGCTTGGAAATAAAGGATTTTTATTGATCATGATATTGTGTACATATGTGTTATTTTTATAAATATGTGTATGATTGAACTTAAGTGTTTAATTGTGGCATTGTTCGTGATGTTGTCAAGTAGTTTAACAATGTTTTGATGGCAACATTATTAAATGAATAGTTGATTATGGAAATAAATGAATGAAGATAGTGTTGACGATGCTTGGGAAATGTATTGATTAAGAGTTAGAAGAAAGAGGATTGAAGGAGTAAATAGGGAACTAATGAGTGAATAAATAAAGGAAACATATTGCGAAGGTCAAAAAGACCCAGCGCGATCAATTAAAATTAATTAATGCGAAGGTCGTATGTACCCAGCGCGATATGCGAAGGTCATATAACCCAGCGCGATAAAGAAACATAATAATGCGAAGGTATATGTACCCAGCGCTATATGCGAAGGTCATATTACCCAGCGCGATAATGAAACATAATAATGCGAGGTCATATCGACCCAGCGCGATCATTTGTATTTAATTAATGTGAGGTCATATCGACCCAACGCGATCAATTGTATTTAATTAATGCGAGGTCATCGACCCAGCGCGATCAGCGAGGTCGACACCGACCAGACGCGATAAAAGGTTAAAACTGAGGGGAATTGAGTAGACCTAAAGCATAGTAAATTAAAGAATAAGAATGAGTTGAATTGGGAGATAACAAGATAAAGAAATTATGAAGCTGTTGATATTGTTGGTGCTACTGTTACAAGATGTGAATGACTATATGTATTACTTGAACTATATGTGTTTGGCTTGGTCGGTTATTATGTCATATGAGAAACTGCTATTCCTACTTTATTGTGTAGTGCTCACCTCCTTACCATTTTTCAGGTACTGAGCTGGAGCATACACCTGTTTCGGCCGAGCAGGATTACTATCCCTCACAGGGAGAGTAGGGTTGGGTTTAGATGTTTTTGTTTTTGACCTAAGCCTCCATATTATTTGATGTATATGTGATGTATATGCTTTTTGAGTGAGGCTTAGGATAGTTTCATTTGTGCATGGTTATGATTCATTTTTGGGCATAGTTGTGCTTATGGCCTCTTGATTTACATACTTAACCTTTTGCTGGCACTCTGACAAACTGATACTGACGTTCTACTCTTGAGCCCATAGGGCAACTTTGTGATTGCATATATATTTATATTTGAGCCCTGCTGGCTACTGTTGATATTATATACATGTGTTTATCAGGTTGAAGTTTTGGAAAAGTCCGAAAAACAAGCGAAACTCCGTCCGTTTGACGGTTGATTTTCATAAATTAAAAAGGAATTTTCAAGTTCATAATTTTTAATAGCAGGGTCTTAAGGGTAAAAATCCTAGGTGTTACATTTATGGTATCAGAGTAGTTTCTCCTCGGCCTTGGAGTTATGCAAACTCCACATGATTACTCACCTAGCGAGTAACGGATGCTCATAGTAAAAGTTTAGGAATTTAATAGTATGAGTATAGTACTATGTATACATGTAGTAATTGAGCCTTACTGGTCTGTTCTCTTTGACTAAGCAGTATGGCTGAAAGGAGGGCTGCTAATGATGGGCTTGCAGCCATTCTGGATCATCTGTCACAGATGCAGCAGCAACAAGGAGAGCAGATGGCAGCAGCCGCAGCCGCTACAGCAGCAGCAGCAGCTATGCAACCAGCTCCAGTTGAGATTGACTGGATGGCTAGGTTCCGCAAGAATGATCCACCTCATTTCGAGGGTGGAAATGAGCCTGATGGAGCACGGAGATGGATTCAGGAGATCGAGAAGATCCTCCGCTCTATTCACCCACCCATGGAGCAGCATGTGCGACTGGCGGAACTCATGTTAACCAATGAGGCTGAGGAAAAAAATAAAGGCAAAACACACATTCTTCTCTTGCCAATTTCGTTTCTCTCTTCCTCTCTCCCCTAGGGTTCCATTCTCCATCATCAAATCCACCAAGAGCAGTGGGATTCCTTCATTCCATCAACAAATCTCTTCCTTCTTCACTCCAAGTAAGTGTTTAATGCTATGGATTCCTTCTTTCTCTCTCCATAAATTCGTCCTCTCTTTTCTATCTCCTCCATCCATGGTGGTTTTCAAATTCTAAGCCATGAAGCTCTACTTTTCTTGGAGTCTTGGCATGAGCCATGGCATAAATGATGATCTTTTCTTTTTATGACTCTATATTAGGTTCTATCCTCATCTTGTGGTTTGGTGTCTCTTTGGTGGAAAAACTCAAGCTTAGAGCAAGCTAAATCTCCCTATCTCTAAGGATTTGAGGTAAGGAGTGAGTGTTACCTTAATTTAGGGATGAGTTTCTAGTATGTATATAATACTTGCTAAGAGTTAAGTGTTAGTTAGGACATGAAACCATAGGGTAGTAAACATGAGTAATGAATAGAGCTTGGAAATAAAGGATTTTTATTGATCATGATATTGTGTACATATGTGTTATTTTTATAAATATGTGTATGATTGAACTTAAGTGTGTAATTGTGGAATTGTTTGTGATGTTGACAAGTAGTTTAACAATGTTTTGATGGCAACATGATTAAATGAATAGTTGATTATGGAAATAAATGAATGAAGATAGTGTTGACGATGCTTGGGAAATGTATTGATTAAGAGTTAGAAGAAAGAGGATTGAAGGAGTAAATAGGGAACTAATGAGTGAATAAATAAAGGAATCTTATTGCGAAGGTCACAAAGACCTAGCGCGATCAATTAAAATTAATTAATGCGAAGGTCGTATGTACCCAGCGCGATATGCGAAGGTCATATGTACCCAGCGCGATAAGAAATTAATTAATGCGAAGGTATATGTACCCAGCGCGATATGCGAAGGTCATATTACCCAGCGCGATAATGAAACATAATAATACGAAGGTATATGTACCCAGCGCGATATGCGAAGGTCATATTACCCAGCACGATAATGAAACATAATAATGTGAAGGTATATGTACGCAGCGTGATATGCGAAGGTCATATAACCCAACGCGATAATGAAACATAATAATGCAAAGGTATATGTACCCAGCGCTATATGCGAAGGTCATATTACCCAGCGCGATATTGAAACATAATAATGCGAGGTCATATCGACCCAGCGCGATCATTTTTATTTAATTAATGCGAGGTCATAACGACCCAGCGCGATCAATTGTATTTAATTAATGCGAGGTCATCGACCCAGCGCAATCAGCGAGGTCGACACCGACCAGACGCGATAAAAGTTTAAAACTGAGGGGAATTGAGTAGACCTAAAGCATAGTAAATTAAAGAATAAGAATGAGTTGAATTGGGAGATAACAAGATAAAGAAATTATGAAGCTGTTGATATTGTTTGTGCTACTGTTACAAGATGTGAATGACTATATGTATTACTTGAACTATATGTGTTTGGCTTGGTCGGTTATTATGTCATATGAGAAACTGCTATTCCTAATTTATTGTGTAGTGCTCACCTCCTTACCATTTTTCAGGTACTGAGCTAGAGCATACACCTGTTTCGGCCGAGCAGGATTACTATCCCTCACAGGGAGAGTAGGGTTGGGTTTAGATGTTTTTGTTTTTGAACTAAGCCTCCGTATTATTTGATATATATGTGATGTATATGCTTTTTGAGTGAGGCTTAGGATAGTTTCATTTGTGCATGGTTATGATTCATTTTTGGGCATAGTTGTGCTTATGGCCTCTTGATTTACATACTTAACCTTTTGCTGGCACTCTGACAAACTGATACTGACGTTCTACTCTTGAGCCCATAGGGCAACTTTGTGATTGAATATCTATTTATATTTGAGCCCTGCTGGCTATTGTTGATATTATATACATGTGTTTATCAGGTTGAAGTTTTGGAAAAGCACGAAAAACAAGCGAAACTTCGTCCGTTTGACGGTTGATTTTCATAAATTAAAAAGGAATTTTCAAGTTCATAATTTTTAATAGCGGGGTTTTAATGGTAAAAATCCTAGGTGTTACAAGGGTAACCAAGGACTTACACTGGAATACATTCCGCCAGGAGATTCCTAGCTTCTAGTCAGACACTCTAACACTAGGAGTCTAAGTCCTCGATCCACCAGTAGAGTTGTCCGCCTTACTGCCCAGGAATTCCTCCACCGAGTCGTCTCACTTCGGCGAAGATGTTCTTATCTCTCGAACAAGCTGGATCTGGAACCTCAATGTCCTTCGCATTTAATAACCGTGTAAATTTTCCAGAGACAGGATAGAAGAACAGGAGAAGAGAAGAACAGGAGAAGAGGAGAGAGTAAGCTACCCAAACAGTTATGTCGACTGTGTGGAATTACAATAGGCAAATACTAAGGAACAACAATAAGCAGAACAACAACAACAACAATATCATATCATATTATATATATATATAAACAAACACGATCTTATACTTAGCTTTTCATAGTCACATTCTCAACCATTCCTCATAAATTTCCACAATTCACTCAATCCCTGTCCATCAGGAGTTCCAAACTCATCACTCATTCCAAGAATCCTTCCTTATACACGTCTTATAATTCTTATTCAACACTTGATATCTTTCTATACTATTCTTTGAAACATCTTTGTTCTTTAAGTTTTAGCATTTCGGTTTTCTCAATGATGGGGGAAACATCATCATTGAGGGAGTCACACACGTCTACATCTCCTCGGTCATCCACCCAACCTAGTCGGAAGCAAACAGGAGTACAGGACCTTTACCACGCGGGCATGACAGCTGTCACACAACAAATGGTCCCAGACCAGGAGGACTCTGCCTCAAATCATAATCAATTCATATAACATCAATGCACGCTCTCAGCGGCAATCACAAATGCCCCGTTCCAGTCCCTCTCACTGTTCTAGATTTGCATCGAGGGGGCGACAGTATAATTTCTAGTTCGCGATGCGGAACTTTCCACGGCATTAGACCCAGTCCCCACCACGTTAGTGCGCCACATGTGGAGTTCGTTCTGCCTAGAAATATACTCGAGGCTTCTTGACGTTTCACCGTCCTTGCCCTCCCCTCCTGCAATCTCCACCTGAGTATCCGCAGATACCCATAGTATCTTCCTCTCCACTACTTCGATACGACTCTCGTACCTCACCGTGTTTATAAATGTCTTTTAAAATCTTTTAATGTTGTTAACGCTTTAATTAGCGGCTAAATCCTGACGGTCGGCTCGTCCTTGGTGCATCCCTTCAACGAAGCCCGACCACTAACCGCAATCCGTTCCCCCTAATCTCAATGGCAACCTCGCCTCACATCACTTTCTCATGCATCTCAACATCAATCATTATTCTCATCATCATTGCCCACCGGCATCATTAGCATCTTTTCTCATCCTCTTTGCTCAGCAACATCATCATTAGCATCGTTCTCCTTGTAACATCCCAAATTTAATTCCAAGTATAATCTATGTTGGGATGGTCTTAGGGTAGAAGAAATGGATATATAAGTTAGAATCTAGCCAAAAATACATGTAGAACTAGGGTTAAAAACATAGAACCTTAGGAAATTCAAAATAAAAGATTTACAACTCTAAACACAAATTCCACCGTTGGATGTGAAGATTAGTATGTGGGGAAGCTTGCTTTAAAATTTGAGGAAGATCCAACGGGTAACGAAGAAGTTATGGCCTTTCAAAGTTTAGATACTGCAAAATTGTGCAGCTTAATCGCCTCTTAATCGATTAAGCTGCAATTTAATCGATTAAATCGTGCTACTGCTGAAAAAAAATAAAAGCAAAACACACACTCTTTCTTTCCCAAATTCGTTTCTCTCTTCCTCTCTCCCCTAGGGTTCCATTCTTCATCATCAAATCCACCAAGAACAAGTGAGATTTCTTCATTTCATCAACAAATCTCTTCCTCCTTGCTCCAAGTAAGTAGTCAAGCCTTTGATTCCTTCCCTCTCTCTCTAATTCGAGTTTTCTCTCTTCCCCCTCTCATGGAGGTTTTCATTTCTAAGCATAGAACCTTCAAGTTTTCCATGGGGTTTAGTTTGAGAATCATGGAATGAGCAATAACCCTCATTTTTGTGGCTTTATAATAGGTTCTATCACTCTCTTGTGGATTTTGAGCTCTTGGTGGGCAAACTCAAGTATAGGACACTTGGACTCTCCTTATCCTTAAGTGTTTGAGGTAAGGGGGTGGATATAGTGAGCTTTGCCTTGTTCAAGGGAGTAGGTTCTAGTTAGTATATAATGCTTGTTAGGGTTATGTGTTAGGGGAGAACATTAGATTATAAATCCCTAGGTTATTGAATATGAAAGTCTAATTAATTAAATGTGCATGATGATTGGATGTTAAGGCTAGGAAAAGGAAACCCAATAATATAAGAATGAATTATTTGATAAATGAAATTTGGTTAATGATTATATTGAAGTACATGAGAAATTGGGTAATGTGAAAGTGAAGTTGACATAAATGATTTTTATGATTATTGACTTATTTGTAAAGTTGTGAATTAAATGATAATTAATTACTGTAGCAAATATATGTATGTGTTGTGGAATAAATTGATATAGGAAGAAAGGAAATGGAAACGATTAAATGTGATAAATGTGCATATTTGTAGCTAATTGTCCAATAAGTAAAAATGTTAAGTATTATCAATTGTGAATAAAGATCATGGTTTATGAATTTAACTTGTGAATATAGGAAACAGAAGTAAAACAATTATGTGGAAATAAAAAGTAAAAGATGATATATGCAAAATTAAAATGAAGGGCGAATCTAAAGGTTAGGCTATAAAAGAGAACACTATTTGGTATGATTGTGATAACTGAGAAAGAAAATGAATAAGGTAATTACATGAATCATTAGTTGTGGAATGTGTGTTGTTGTATTTAAAGGTGTTACAATTAATTGAACAAGAAAGTGAATAATTCTTGGCCTCTTAATTGAGGCGCCGAACATTGAGAATGTGGTTTATGCGTTGGCCTCTGATTTGAGATGACGATTAAAGGAAAGATTTGATAAATGATATAGGGAATGAGTATGGATAAAGAATGAATGGGAAATGTGCGTAAGTGTATTAGTGATTGTATGTGTTAAGTTGTTTGTGTAAGATGGTGAAAGTATGATTTGGCCTCTGATGTGAGGTAATGTGAAATGAAAATGTAATAAGTGCGTTGGCCTCTGTTTTGAGGTGACGATTAATGGAAAGTGATGATTTGGCTGACCTCTGATATGAGGGGCACAAAATGAATGAAAGTAATAGAGTGTTGACCTCTGACCCTGAGGGACACCGGATGAGATGTGTATTGGTGTGTTGACCTCTGACCTGAGGGACACAGAATGAAATAAAGTGTTGACCTCTGACCTGAGGGACACAAGATGAAATGAATGTTATTGGGTGTTGACCTCTGACCTCAGGGACACAAGATGAAATGAGTATGGTGTGCAATATGTGAATATATGCTTATTTGCTAATTGTGCTTGACCTAGTGGGTCGTTATGTCTAGTTAGAAACTGCCTTCTGTTTCATGTGCAATGCTCACTCCCTTACATTTTCAGGTATGGAGATTGAGTTGGCACAGCCCCCGGCCGAGCAGGAGTACTTTCCCTTACAGGGAGAGTAGGGTTATTATGGGATGTGGAAGAATATTATGAACTTAAGCCTCCTACACTATTTTGATGTAAAATTTGTTATTCATATTTTAAGTGAGGCTTAGGATGTTTTATTTTGACAAAGTTATATGTTTTGGTTATGACACTCAAACTTAGTATTTTCCGCTATTACTCTTATATATTTGGAGCCCATGGGGCCTTGATATGATTTAGAAATATAATCTGAAGCCATGCTGGCTATTAGTTGTTTATTTGAAAATTGTTTATCACAGGTTAAATTTTGGATTAGTCTGAAAAACAAACCAAACTCCGTCCGTTTGACGGTTGATTTTAATGAAATAAAAATGAATTTTTAAGTCCGGATTTTAGTGTAAGGGGAATTAAGGGTATAAATCCTAGGTGTTAAACTCCTCGGTGGTCGTTCAGTAGCACCACCAGTGTCGTCCTCCTCATTTGTAGCTCAGCATCATCAGCATTGCTCTCCATCACCACGCTTCCGCTCGCCTCGTCGAGTAATTCTTGCCACTATCTCGAGCATCATCTTTTCATTTCCTTTCACGTTAAGATTTATCTCTTTCTTAATTGTTTTCAACCTTCTTTTCGCATTTCACTCCTTTTCTCAATCTCATTTCTTTACTATCATTTCATGCTTAAGGGTGCAATCACCCTTCTTCTAACACATAATTAAACCATTCACATACTAACTAAAATCAAGTAACTCATGCATGAATAACAAAACAAAGCATCATACCATCTAAATAAAAATATTGACTAAAGACAACACTTCGGTCTCAGCGACTTGTAGGGATAGACCAACACTTAACTAACAACGACAACCGACAAACAAACACTCACTATCCCTCTTCCTCGCCTAACGAGACCGGGTCCAACCTTTGAGATGATTGGACGCCTTAATATGTTGCCTAAGACCACGGCGTCTTAAGGGGAGCTTCTCTCTCACCTGGATGACGACACATCCGAAAGCTTTTCAAGACTTCCCGTTGCGAGCTTTGCATCGTTCCCTTCGCGTCCGTCACCCGAACTAGACATTTTTCCCGTGCGTTAGAACATATACGATAGATTCTTAATTTCGTTATGAAAATGTGTTGGAATAATTCTTTTTCTTGAAAACACATTGCAAATATCTAAAGATTCCAAAACCAAATCAGATTAATAAAAAGGGTTTTTCAAGAAATCTTTAAAACAATTAAGATAGTCTTCTTATGAAAACAAATTAATTCTTCTTAGTTTGAAAACATTCCGGTTATAAAATCAGTGTTTTCATACCTTTTAAAACAAAACACCAAAAATCCAAGAAAATAAGATTTCAAAACCATACATTGAAAATCTTTCAAGACACAAGGATTAAAGAAGATAAAAATTTCGAATTGATTTTAAGTTGTTTTTAAAAAAAATCACACTTTTTTTTTTAAATAAAACATTTCCAATTATTTTAAAATCCACACACATACATTTCAAAAACAATTTCACTTCAACATCACAGCAGCACACACACACACACAAACTCACATAAGGCAAACCACACTTCAATCATTCAAAACCCATCAATTTAATCTTAATCTTAATGAATTAATTTAATTATACTTAGGCCTTGTGACTAATTCGCTAAGGACCAAATCATTTGACTAATAGTTTCTAATCTCTAATAAATTTTAACAACTTGAAATTACCATTACAAAATTTCTTTTTCACATAATCAAATCAAATCATTTATTTTTATTTCTAAGATCAAAAGATGAAAGAAAGACAACACCTAGGACATAGATATGATCACAAGTTATCTCATGCATATCCTTTTGGCCGAATTATGCATACAGGGTTTTGCAAAGATTCAATGCACACATAATCATGAAATCATTTTCTCTCCTATGACCTAGAAACCGTGAGCATACAATTAGAGAAATTATCATTTTTAATTCCTTTTTAAAACCTAAACAATTTAAATCACAAAGCATTTCAAAGATTCACTTACATTTTCTTTTCAAAAACCTAATCATGTCATGCAAACCTTTTAAAACTCTTGTATTCACTTAGTCTTATGATGCATGCACCCTAAATGAGAAACAAACCTAGCTACCTACTTTTCCTAGGATGGCCGAATGTCATCAAACAAAAGTCAAGGTTTTCACTCATTTTTCAACGCACATAATTTCACAAAAGTCATATGATCACATCAAGACATATAAGATTTCAAAGCAACTTTTCAAATATCTTCAACATACATATTATAAACTCAAGTTTATTATTTCTTCTTAAACTAAAATTAAAGGTCTTATTTGACTTTATGAAAACAGCATGCAACAAGATCTTTCCCAAACATTTTTATAAATTAAACTCATGATTATAACTTTTCTTAAAAATAAAGTTCTTATTTAATCTTTCATGAAAACAACATATAGAAGCATGAAATCACTAAATCTAATCCTAAAACAAACATGCATTAACAAAATAAAAGCATAGATCATATCTTGCAAGCATGGCCGAATGGCCTCATGAAAAGAATAACACATGCATAACATCAAACATTAGATCCAATCATGTTTGCACTCAAAAATCATTTTAAAACTTGATGTCTTTAAATTTTTGCCTTAAAACCGAATTACCCATCTAATGAAAAATATGATCTTTAGAGGGAATAAATTTCATCATGCATGTAAATTCAATGATGATCAAACATGGTTTTCTACTTTCTCTAGGTTTGGCCGAATGACAAAATGCACAAGGGTAAGATCTTTGGGTTCTATTTTCACATGCAAAACTTTAGAACAACATTTTCTTTTCAAACATCAACGAAATCATCATTACTCACACAAAATCTTGTTTAAAAAAAAAATCCTTTTTGTATCAAAAATCATTTTTAAAACTTAGTATTATAACTTTTTCTCTTTAAGATTGTAACATGCATCAAAAGAAAATTAAGACTTTCTTCTCAAAACAAACATACAAGGTTCAAACTTCATGCATTTGGAAGATCAACCATAGATCAAGACATGCAAGAGAAGATCAAGGTAAAAACATAAACTTAAACACAAATCTCAACCAAACCGTGAAGAAGAACTTTTACAAGTTAAAGATCAAAACTTTCAAACACAATTATTCAAGATCAATGCATAAAAATAACATGGAAGGCATTTAAGCTTCAAGATCATTAGAAAATGAGTACATGCATCACGAAATCAAAGTTCAAACAAAGTCCACCATCTAGTTCTTTACAACACAAAAATTATTACATTAAACTCTTTCTTAAACAACTACCTTAAACAAAATCTCTAACTCAAATCTTCAAGCTTCAAATCTCCTCTCCCCCTCCTAGGGTTGCTTCGGCCTCCTCTTTCTTAGGGTTAAGGGTTGGTTTTCTTCTTAATCTTTGAAGAGGAATGTAATATCCTCACTTTAATTAGTTAATTTTAAATTTTAATAAAATCAGAGTTTGAAAATTCATTTTTATGTTTGATTTCTTATGAAAGGTTTTACGAAAATCCGGCAGAGTTTCCTCTGTTTTTCGGACTTCCCAAAAATTTCCTTCTAAAAACCTGTCAGTCCAGAATTATTTAAAAACATAAACACAACAGATTAAAAACCAGTCCAGATCCTAACGCCTGATTAATACCAGTCTCAGGGCATATAACCACACATATTATAAATTACAAAAATAACAGTTTTTAATATAATAAAATCCACTCAGGGTATCACAAATTCACTCCACGTAGTGGAGAGTTTCCAGTTCGGCCCGTAACAGTGTAAGCTCCGCTTCTGTACCTGTAAAAATATAGCAAGAAGGGTAGCATTACACAGAACTTAAAAAGATAAATTCTAAAAGAAGACATAGTAAATAACTAAGCCTACATAATTATTAATATATTTTATTCATAATCATTCATATAGTTAATCTCTTTTAGTTCTGCACTTATTCTCACATTCTTTTAATTATTGATTCTCTTTTCTTTTCTTTCCTTTCCATTCTTTATCCATTTTCCATTTTTCATTATTCAGTTTCTTTTCTTTTCCTTTTTAATCGACACGCCTTACCAGGCTCGCATCGATGCCGATACGCCTTACCAGGCTCGCATCGGACTTCCATTTTTCCTTTTTAATCAACACGCCTTACCAGGCTCGCATCGATGCCGATACGCCTTACCAGGCTCGCACCGGACTTTTATTTTTCCTTTTTAGTCGACACGCCTTACCAGGCTCGCATCGATGCCGATACGCCTTACCAGGCTCGCACCGGACTTTTATTTTCTTTTTAATCGACACGCCTTACCAGGCTCGCATCGATGCCGATACGCCTTACCAGGCTCGCACCGGACTTTTATTTTCTTTTTAATCGACACGCCTTACCAGGCTCGCATCGATGCCGATACGCCTTACCAGGCTCGCACCGGACTTCCATTTTCCTTTTTAATCGATACGCCTTACCAGGCTCGCATCGATGCCGATACGCCTTACCAGGCTCGCATCGGATTTTTATCTTTTACCTTTCTTACTTTTTTTCTTTTTCTCCTTTTTCTTAGTCATATATCTTTTCTCTTTTCTGATTTACTGTATTTTTCTCTTTTATTTCATTTCTTTACTTAGGGACTTATCATCACCATGTTTACTTTTCACTATTTTCAATATCCTTCTTTCTTTTCCTTTTTCTTCTTCTCTTCCTTTTCATTTTCTTATAATTTAAGTAATTCTTTTACGCTCATCAGGATCTTTTAATCTTTATTTTCGTTTATGACTTATCACATTTTCTACATTCTCATTTCCTTTTTCAAACTAAACCGAATGCACATCACTTCAAAATAAAGTTTTCATTTCAACTCTTTATCATGCAAGAACATAACCAAATTAGAAATTAATTTCCAAGAACTTGTTTCCTTGGTTTCTTTGTAAAACCGTGAGGTTCATTAGGAAAATAAAATCTTTTTAGTCAAAAACCACATGCATGCATCTAGATCTTGTAGATCAAGTCATGAAATCAAACACAATAGTACAAATAGAAGATTAAAAATCACTTTGGGCAAGTAAAGGTCAAAACTGTGATGAATGTTGAAGAAAATCAAGTCCTTTCGTTTAAAAAAAACAACATGCATGGCTTCAAGGACATAATTTTCATAAATCAAAACAAGATCAAAGCATCTTATTCATAAATTACATGCAAAGCTTTAAGAACAAAACTTTTTCAAAGGATCAAGGCAAAGTTTAAAGCTTTTAAAGGTCAAAACTCACAAATCAAAGTTTTATCAAAACCGTATCAAAATCAAACATTTCAAATTAACTTTTCTAAACATAAGATTGACATGCAACCACTTAGATCAAATTAAAAAGTACCAAAACCTACTTTTCTACTCATGCATGAATTCAAATCATCAAGATCGTCAAATAAACTCTTAAGTATTTCCTTAAGTCACGGTTTAAGAAAGAAGATTCAACATACAACAAAATTTACTTCAAACATTATCAAAATCTCATCAAACCTTTAGATCTAAAAGATTTAGTTTGAAAAGATTTAAGATCTTTCATGGAAGACCTTAAACGAGTTGTAGAGTCCGTTGATTAGAGATTTACAAGTTTCTTTGAGTCTTAGGGGTCACGGTCAAACATAAAACTTAGAAAATTAACATGTAAAGAAAATGAAGAAGAAAATTGCAAGATCAAATAAAATTTTAACTATTACAATCTTCTTCCATGGTTTTCGAACTACCCACCACTTCAAGGTCTTCTAGCTTCTATTGTCTTGGTTCTTCAAAGAAAGGCTTAGGTTTTTGGACTTGGTCTCCTTCTCCTTCTTCCTCTTTAGCTCACGGCCTCTCCTCTTTTTCTTTAGGGGTTGAGGGCTTGATTTTTGCTCTCAACAAATGTGTTTGAAAGGGAAATGAAAGAAGTGAAGGGTGGAAATGAGTAATGAAGTGGCCAACACTTCACCCTCTTGGCCTTATATAGACAAAGGCAAAGACATGAGGCTTTCCTTCTTTTGTCCTTGATCAATTCGGCCTTAGGTGTAAATAGGAGGGGTAATTTTGGTTCTTCAAGATATGTTATGGTTCTTCACTCGAGTTAATTAGAATGATCTTCAACGATAATTTTCATAAATTGGAAGCATAGAAACCAATACAACGATGCAGATAATCTTTGAAGTCAAAGTGATTCCCATGTTATATTTTTTCTATAAACACTTTTAATACATACTCCCACTATGATCGTCTTATACATAAGATCCTACATGTAAAGACTTTATTTTTAATTCGGAATTTATTTTTGATCTTGTATATAAGACTTTATTCTAAAGGTTTTATATTTATTGTTTTATTGAGTTTTTCTTTTATTATTACTTCATCCATTTTTATTTATATGTTCTATTTTAAATAAAATAATTTTTTTTAAGAATTGTAATTATTGTTTAGACTTTTAATATATTAATTATGTTTTTTTATTATTATTTTTTACCCTTTATAATTATTAATTTTTCCAACTACTTAAGTAAATAAAAATTTATTATATATGAGTAAAGATAAAAAAATAAAATTTATGACACTTTTAAAAAATAAAATTTCAGGGACCTATCTGACGCCACGGGTATCTTTCAGGGACCTATCTGATGCCACGTCAGCTTCCGTTAAACACAAACTGACGGTGTTAGACGGCGGGACTAACGGGACGCCAAAGTGATCTTTCAGGGGTATAAGAGATGCCACATATCTTTCGAGGACCTATCTGATGCCACGGGTATCTTTCAGGGACCTAACTGACTAATAACTCTTTATAATATGTAGTTTCACTCTAAACGGGGAAGGAGAATCGATCAAGCAAATTTAAGAACCCTAACACACGAATCCTTAATGAAATTGGGCAAAATGGGTTGTTGATTCATCAACCAGGAGCTTAAATACACAACTAAAGCATTCATGCAGCTCGACACGATTGTTGGGACGTGTTCATGAGCTGTTTTCGTGGCAATTCTAGGTAATTCGAGTGGGTGGCTCATCAAATCGCACTAACTCGTGCACCGCTGTCTAAAATACTCATGTCTTGGCAGAAAGACTCGAGTCTTTTGGTTAGTTTTTGAAAAATAAATATTTTATTTCCTTTCCCTCCAAAACCTTTCTAATATTACTTCTAGGTCCTAAAATAAGGACTAATATGCAAAAACCTTATTTTCCCATAAAAATAATCATCTAGTCATTTCTACATATTTTTCTCTTATCAAATACATGTATAATAAAAAACTTTTAATCAAGGATTAAAATAAATGTAATTAATTATAAATAAACTTTATAATTAAATTTTCATTAATCAGGGATTAAAAATCTGGGGTGTTACATTGGTTGTAGCCTTGAGCAACGAGTCTTACTTTATTTCTTATAATTGCCCCTGATTCATCCATTTTATTTCTAAAAATCCATTTTGTGCCGATTATAGTATGATCATCAGTCTTAGGAACTAAATCCCAAACATCATTTCTGATGAATTGATTTAATTCTTCTTTCATGGAAATAGCCCAATGTTCATCCTCAATCGCATCAAATACAGAGTCTGGTTCAATTTGAGAAACAAATGATACAAAGTTACAAAAGTTTTGAATTGACCGTCGTGTAAGAACTCCTTTCGAAATGTCTCCGAGCACATTTTCTATCGGATGATTCTTGTTCGTTTTCCAAGTCGGAGGAAGTTCGGATGATTCTTGATTATTGATCGTTCTTCTGCTTGGAGGACGCTCGTCCTTTCATGCTCCGATTCCAGTTGTTGCTAGATCATCCTCTCGAACCTTATTTTCAGTTAAGCTCGGTTCATCCTTATTGAACTCGACAGTTGAGATAACTTGATTTCTTGCACAACTCCTAGTGTCTCCTTTCAGAGACTCGTCAAATACCACATGGATGGATTCTTCCATAGTGAAACTTCGTTTATTGAAGATTCTAAATGCTTTATTGTGAGAAGAATACCCTAAAAATATACCTTCAACTGCTTTTGAATCGAATTTTCCAAGATGTTCTTTTCCATTATTTAAAATAAAAACATTGCATCCAAAAGCATGAAGATGTAATATATTCGGTTTTCTACCCTTGTAATGTTCATAAGGAGTTTTCTTTAGAACGAGTCTGGTCAGAATACAGTTCATAACGTAACAAGCCGTATTAACTGCACCTGCCCAGAAATAATGCTGTAAATGATATTCGTTCAACATGGTTAGAACAAGCTCTGAAAGAACTCAGTTTTTACGTTCCACAACTCCGTTTTTGCTCGGGAGTTCATGGAGCAGAATACTGATGTTCAATGCCGATCTTAGAACATAATTTGTCAAATTTGTGGTTCTGGAACTCGCCATCGTGGTCTGTTCGGTTTACAATAACTTTTTGGTTGACTTGGTTTTGGACTCGTTTGACATGATTTTTAAAACTTTGAAAAGTATAACTTTTTGATGTTAAAAATAAGGTCCATGTAAATCTAGAGAAGTCATCAACAATCACTAAAACATAATGATTGCCACCAAAGCTTTTTACCTGTGAAGGTCCAATCAAGTCCATATGAAGTAATTCTAATGGCCTTGTTGTGGGTACCATTGTTTTGGAAGAAAAATTATTTTTATTTTTAATTGGTTTGCACGTCTTACAAGCAGTGCAAACACCTTCAAAATCAAAGTTTAGCTTTGGTAAACCAATTACTAAGTTATTGGATTGTAGTTTCTTCAATCGATTTACATTTATATGTGCTGTCCTACGATGCCATAGCCAATTATCACTTTATTTGCTAACCAAGCAAGTGGATACCAAAGAAGTGATTTCATTTGAATCACCCAAATAGGTATTGTCATATCTTTTACCAACAAATTTAACAGAATTGTCCTTGTCACTTTTAATGATGCAATGAGTGGAGGTAAAAACAACATGATTACCGATATCACAAAGTTGGCTAATGCTTAAAAGATTATGCTCTAGCCCTTTTACAAATAAATCATTATCGATAATCAAGTTGGAGGAATTTCCTATTTTACCTTCACCCAAAATTTTACCTCGGTTGTTGTCTCCGTAAGTGACGTAGCCCTTTTCCTTATATGAAAGTTCAATGAAATGCTGCTTATCCCCAGTCATGTGCTTTGAGCAACCGCTGTCCAGATACCACCTATTTTCCCTTGCTCGGAAGCATACCTACAAAACATATATTTTACTTGTTTGTTTCGGGTACCCAAACTGTTTTGGGTCCCTGATGATTAGCAAGAGGGTCTAACAATCCAAACATATGAGCCTTTGGCCACACCATAACGCCTGATTTTGCATTCATTCGGAGTATGTCCATGAATGCCACAATAAAAACATATTGGCTATTTGTAATGGTTAATTTTTGAAAATGAACCAACTTATCTAAAAAATTTCTTTTTGGCATTAGTATAACCAAGACCCGTTTTGTTCGAATTGTTTCTTTGTTCGATAATTAAACAATTTAACATATTATCACGTTTTGAGAAAGTTGCACAAGTCGTTTTCAGTTTTTGAATTTTGTTCTTATGCTTGATGCAACTTTTACACTTTTGATTTTTCAGAGACGTGATAGTATGTTCTAAGGAATTATTGCTGCTTTTTAAATTTTCAATGCATTTTTTCAGTTCAAGAACTTGCTCTTTATGGTGTAAAAGATTCTTTTTCAGTTTAACATAAATCATGGCAAGTTTCTGGAATTCATATTGCATTTCAATATATGCAGTATATAATTCTTCATTATCATCAAATTCGGACTCAGTATAAAAATCAGTATCAGAGGTTACCTCGGATTTTTGTTCGAAAGTTGTTCGCTCGGTGAGGCTTCCTCGTCATTTCTACCCATCAAGCACTAGGTTTCTCTTTCCTCATCATTGTCCGAGCTTGATTCAAACATCTCAGATTCTTGATCGACTTTTTTCCGGCTCAGTAAGGCTTGCATATTTTGTCTTCTCGTTAAGCACAAGTTTTCCTCTTCTTTGTCATACCATACCGTTTCGGGAGCATCCTAGACAATGTACGCTCTCTTCGGTTTGTGTTCTTTGCCATTCTTTTTATCAGCACTGCCTTTCTTTTGAAGCTTGGGACAGTAAGCTCTTATGTGCCCCGATTCACCACACTCATGGCATTTGATTCTATCTTTCGAGCTCTTATGATGGAAATTTTTGGTCTCTTTGTTTTTAACATTAAAACTTCTTTTGTTTTTGAAAAATTTTCCAAACTTTTTGACCATGAGACTAATGCTTTCCTCGTCCATATCTAAACTTGAGTCATTGTCCGAGGAGTCTTCACTTACTTTTGATGGCTTGGCGGAGGCTTTGAGAGAGATACCCTTTTTCGTTATGTCCGACTCTTCATGCATGGTTAGGCGTCCGAGCTCCATCTCGTGCTCTTGAAGTTTTCTGAACAGAGTTGCTATTTCTAGGGAGTCCAAGTCTTTTGATTCCATGATAGTTGTCACCTTGGGCTGCCATTCCCTGCTCAAACATCTCAACACTTTGTTAATAATTTCAGAGTTTAAAAATGTTTTACCGAGAGCAATGAGATGGTTTATGATATGAGTAAATCGCTTTTGCATGTCACTAATAGATTCATTTGGTTGCATGCGAAATAGCTCATCTTCATTCATTAACGTATTCAATCTGGCTCGTCTAACCTCACTGGTCCCTTCGTGAGTAAGTTGTAGAATGTCTCACATTTGTTTGACATTTTTGCAATGTGAAACTCGGAAAAATTCATCATAAGATAGGGTTGAAGTGATCATGTTTTTGGCTTTTAAATCGTATGAAACTCTCTTTTTGTCATCATCATTCCAACTTGCCCTTGGGATTTCTACAACATCCTCTCCGGTTTTTCATTTGGGAACATGTGAACCATTTTCAATAGAATCCCAAATATCCATATCTATAGCTTCGATAAAAATTGTCATCCGAGATTTCCAATAAGCATATCCATCACCGTTAAATAGTGGTGGACGGTTTATTGAAGAAAAGGATTGTTAGAACCCGTGGTTAAAAAGTTTTTACACTCGATCTTTCGACCGAGCTCTGATACCACTTGTTGGAAACCAACAAGCAGCCTAACAATTACTAGAGGAAGGGTGAATAGTAATTCGAAGCAATAGTACCAATTTTTCAAATAAGATTGAAAACAGATGAAATATACTTGCTGGTTTTATAAAAAGACCGATTAAGTGCCGAGCAGAATTTGATCACCTATTATCTATATGGATAATCGATTATCCGAGCTGCAACACACAGAATCGGATTTGCAGCGGATCCCAGCAAATACACTTCAACCAAAAATGAAGTTATGCAAAAACCAATTAAATGACTGACTAATGCAGAAACCAAAAATGCGGAAAGCAGTAAAAGAGGACACAAAGATTTTTATACTGGTTCACTCTCCACCACTGAGAGCTACGTCCGGTCCCCCCTACACCTTAGGGAGCTTTTACTCAAAATCAAATAATGGGTTAAAATAGGATTTACAGGAGAGCCTATCTCACTAAACCTATCCCTGTCATAGAGTGTACCAAACTCTTGACCACTACCCCAAACCAATTTGATATTGCTGGTTGAAGAACCTCTTCAACTCTTTCACAAAGGAGACTTCCTTCACACTTTCAAGGACTTCTTCTCTTCTTCAAACAAACACGAGAGCAGTAGCAGACTATTGGCTCCAAACTTCCGAAACCGGTTACTTTTGAATATAACAGTGTAAAGGCAACTAGGTTTCAGACTTAGAAAAGATTTACAGAGAAAATTTATCAGATACTGGTTTTTCAAAAGTATATTTGTTGATTCTATTCTCTATATTTTCTCTCTTGATGTTGGAGGAGGCAATTCCTTTTTAATTCACTTTTAAACCCAAGAATCCGGGAGGAAAGAATTTCACCACGTGAGGAATTAATGTTGACGAGATTCCCTCTCCAACAGTAATGATTTGATTTGGTTTAATTTTGAATTAGATCTTTCATTTATTGCCAATCCCTTTAGACAGATTTGATGATTAGCAAGCTCCGAGCTTTGAGTTGGACAAAGCTTTCACAACGAATGACTTGACATGAGCCGAGCTTGAACTTGATCTTTGACATTCGAGCTTTGGTTGAGCTTTGCATTCGAGCTCGAGTTTAACTTTGTTATCCGAGCTTTGGCTGAGCTTTACAAACTAGCTTGAAAGGGAGCTTGAGATTTGAGCATGAGTCAAGCTTCATCACTTCCGAGTTTCAACTGAAAGATGCTTCCTTAGCAAAGAGTTACGCTATAGACTGAGCAACTTCCGAGCTGAACTTCTGACGTGCTGATGATTTAACATTTCACTCGTCCGTAGCGAAGGCCGAGCATCTTCCGAGCTTACATATGAGCTCCTGACTTGCTTCTGGTTCGACTACATTTGTTGAGCATCTTCCGAACACCTTTCGAATTGAGCTTTCTTGCTATCTGAGCTGAGCTAACCACCTGAGTCTACCACTGGTTGATACCTAACGGTATGGTAAGTTGCCAGACTCGGAATTTGGGTTGCTGTTTTTACTCGTTATGCAATACGTCTTCATCCGCGCAATTTGTCTTCATCAAAACTCAGCATTCCTTGCTGATTCTACAGAAAGTGAAGTTTTATGTTAGTGTTATTGAAAATAAAAACATTTAAAATGCTTTTTCAAAACTAACCCTATAATTGTTGTATAGATTTTAAAAGTGTTGACTTAATAGGGCTATTTTTGGAAAGAAGTAATTAACTATTATTGGAAATTGAAAAAAGGTCTTATAAATAGAACCAAATTTTTTTCTCTCAAAGAATCTTAAAAATAATATCGAAGGGAGTACTCGAAATTGTAGGGCTTGGCCCAATATCCATTTCACTTGGGTTACAACCCTCGTTCAAAGCGAAAACCGTATGATGATTATAAGCTTTTAACATATCACATCCTTACCGATTTCCATACTCCTATCATCTCTCTCTGAAAATTAAACATTGTCATGCTCACCAATTTTCACAATCAAGACTGCTCTCTCTGAAAGTTAGGCGTTGAGAGGCTTGGGGGAATTAATTGGGTAGCTTTTCTTTTAAACTCAACACAGGGCTAATAGTCCACGTCCATATCGAAAATAGGTGTTTTGCATGGTAGTCCTTGTTGTAGGTCCTAGAAGTAATATTAGAAAGGTTTTAGAGGGAAGGTAAATAAAATATAAAATTTTAAAAATCTAGTCAAAACACTCGAGTATTTTAGCCAATACTCGAGTATTCTATACAGTGTTGCTCAACGTTAGTGCGTTTGGATGAGTCAATCACCGAGTTACCCCGTGTCGACACGAAATCAATCCAGCTACACGTCCCAACATTCGTGTCGAGTTGCATGGATGCTTAAGTTGTGTATTTAAGCTCATGGTTTATGAATCAACCAGCCATTTTGTCAATTTCGTGAAGAATCCGTGTGTTAGGGTTGATAACTTTCTTTCTTCGATTCTCTCTTATTTCTAAGAGTTAATACACAAACTATACACCATTGTGAATCCCACATTCAGGGCTTCACTAAGACACCAAAATCGTGAGCTGAGAGTTCGTGTGCTGGGAGAATCGAAACTAGAAAGTTGAGGTTCCATTTCTACAGAAAACGAAAACTGAACCTTGGAGCTTACTTTTGTCTTCGATTTTGGTAAGCTCATGCAACCATTTGATCTCAAACTTGTTTCTTTAGTTAGTATGTATTGCAGAGAGTTTATAGAAACTAATTTCCCCAATTTTCATTGCCATTTCATATCTCAACCAATTCGATTTTGGTGCCTACTCAAAACTGTCTGCATGTGATGCTCTTTAGTGGTCTGAGAGTTTTGGAGCAAATTTTCCACAAGTTTCTGTTGATTCACGTCCTAGAGGTAAGGGGAAAGCTTTTTATACACTAGATTGAGTTTAAAGTATGTGTTTTTGAATAGAGAGCCACCAAGAGGCTCTAAGGGCTTAGTTTGAAATAGGAATATCGTTTGGAGACCAATTCATGCACTAAGTTTGATTTGAGCAAGTCATATATGATGCATGCAAACTGTTTGGAACCTGAAATCATGAGTTTATTCAGTATATTGAGTTTTGGTATGTTGAGTTGTTGAATTTTATGATTTTATGCATAATCCATTGAATGTATGAAATCTCTGTGAACTGATGTGTTCTAAGTGTTTGAACATCCTCAATATATGTTATTTCAGTTCTGTTGATCATTGGTTTGAGTTAAAATTGGCTAAAATCGAAAATGGTATGTTAAAACCCAATTTGGAGTGTTTCTGCTGTAATGAAATACTCGAGTATTGTCTGATGTAGAATCACCAGACTTCAGCACCGTACCCGAGTAGTTGATGAACCACTCGAGTATTCTGGGTTGATGAACTACTCGAGTATCTTATGAACTACTTGAGTATCTTATGAACTGCTTGAGTATTCTGATCTGTGTGATGCAAATTTTTCAATGAACTACTTGAGTATCTTTGCAACTACTCGAGTATTAAGACAAAAATTGTTTAAAACACCATTTTTAATTTAACCACTTTTATCTTAACCTAATATCACTTAGAGGAATATCATGGATTGATTATATGACTGAGATATTTCTGATTGGGTATTTCCTAATTTTCTTGGAAATTGTTCATGAACTGAACCTTAATTACTTTGAGATAATGTTGGATATTATCAAGTAATTCCAATACCAATCAATGAGATTATCTGTGATGCATTCATGCATGGTGATTGGATGTTAGATCGATGTCATGTTTTTGTAACATGAGGAGGGCCTCTGGGAGCGCCAAAACACGTCTTTCTTGATGACACGTACATGAGATGAAAACGTGGCCAGTATGGTTGAATATTGTTGATGTGATTATTACGTTTGGAACGTGACGTCTACGTGAATTGAATCATTTAGTATCACTACCAAGCTTGAGCGTAATACATTCAGGAGGAATGTATTGAATTGTACCTTGCAAGGGTACCGAGTACGAGAATTGTACACCGAATGTGACAAGGATGGACGTTCGAGAGTGGAAATAGTTTCAATGGAAGATAGGATCAAGTGATAAGGCATCATACATCATACCACCTCATTTAATTAAAGATAAATGACTGATAACCTGAGTTTGAGAATATGTTTTGCACTATTATTTGTCATTGATTGATACTTGTTAATCTGTGATTGATGACATGTCTGATTGATATATCTTTGACACTTTATTATTGTTAAGTCTTTACTCTCTTTCTATTATGTGTATGTCTTTCTTATCCCCATGCCCTTGTAGGTGATGTCTCGCTCTCTCGCTTGCATCGAGATCCACCCTTTCCCTAGTGGAGTGTGGGTCTATGAGGACCACTGAGCAATGCTTGAGGGTGAGGTGGAGTTGACCTTCTACCACCCTAATCCACTGGTCCATGTTCATCCTCGTAGATTCAAGATCCCCATTATCTATAGTATGCACGTACCACCCTTTTATACTTATTATGGACCACCTCCTGCTCGACCTGCTCGTTCTTACCATAGTTTTCGGTTTCGTTCTGTTTACCACTCTCACCCTTTTACCTCTCGAGTTGTCTGAGAGGATATTCCCACACCTAATCTGATGAGCCCAGTCGGGGTTGTACCATCACCTGACCCAGTACCCAGAAGAAGGGTACCATCCCCGTCGGATGAGGTGGAGGAGGATCCTGTTGAGGCAGGGAGCGGAGACGGGCCAGTCGAGCACTCTACTGGTAGCCAGTGGAGGGACGATGACCCTCAGGTATGTGCTAAGTATAGGTAGTGTGGGTCAGGGACCCGATCTGCAGCTGTTGTGGACTCTTTTGATGGATGGATGGATGGATGACTCTCTGGTGATTTTGACTACTATTGCTACTTCTGGATCAGCTCTGGAGCCTTATTTTTTAGATGTGATATATTGCACATACTTTTGGAGATCTCTAGAGTGCTGATCCCTCTTTTTAGTTTTTATGCTATGGACTTGTATCTTGGACTCAGTTACTTTATTGCTAGGACTATGTACCCTTTTTACATCACTGATATATATATGCTATGTTTATATCCATTACTCATAGTCCAATGATTTTCTGCTTACTCTGATATTGTTTAGAAAGGGATTCGGTTATGCTATTTCCAAAGGATAATAACTTATGTTCTGAAATGACGATAGATAGCTACACTGATAATATTTAATAATGAAAGCGTACTAAGTATTTAATGTAAAGTGAAAGCTATCTCAAATCTCTATTTCTAAGACTCTAAGTTATATCTTATTAACGTTTATGAATGTCGAATCCAATGTTTAATAAATGTGTATTTTATCTTCCGAGGTCCAAAGGTTGTGTGATCGCACACCCGAATCTATTAGAATTTCAAGGAAAGAAAGAAAAAGAAAAAAAATTATTTCCTATAATTCTAATACTCTTTAACAAGTCCATACTATTTTCGAGTAATAATTATTATTTATTCTTAAATTACTCGGGGTATAAATGAGGGTGTTGAATTTTGGAAAAAGAACAAATAGATTTTAGGACATTCTTGAAATGCCTAACCAACTCACCTGTTAATCTAGTTTGTACCCTTTGTCAAACATTAAGAAAAAACATTGCAACCTACTCTTGAACAGTGTATGAACCTAGTATCTTCCAAATATTTTTTTCCTTTAATATATCACGCAATTTAAAAAAATTGATGTTGCGTCCGTCGAAAGTTTTCATAACATGTCATAGGATTCATTTAATACATTGAAAACCCATTCATGTCTAGTCAATTTCAAAGTCCTTTGAGATCGAGGTATTGACTGGAACCACCTATTATACTCATAGTTCAACCACCCAAAGGTTTTTTTCTCTCGATATATATTAACTTACGATATGTGTGTATATATATGCATGTGTATGATGATGATGATGATAAAAAGAAATCAAGTTCAAATCTTTTGAATATTGCTAGTCTCCAATCTCTTCAATATTACCAGTCTCAACTTGTTCCGAATATTGCAATCTGTGTAACACATGTAACTAGACAAGAAAAAAATATACAACACTTTTAATAAAAGTATGTGCTTGAATAACTTGAAGGCACATTTTGGATATGAAATATAATAAAATTGTAACGATCTGATTTTTATAAATCTAATAATTATATTTGAATATGTTCTATTTAAATGAAGGTGATGAATGAATAATGATTTATAACTATTTTATTAATATATACATATAAGTATATGGCTATGTTAAGCTAATAGATGTATGTATAAGTATTTATGATAATATTCTTGGTGTATGTATGTGTGCATCCATATATACATATAGTTGTGTCAAGCTAGTATACATAGGTGCATTCAAATGTATATATATATATATGTGCATAGATGGTGTAATTATTTTCTTTTGTGTGTGTTTGTGTATATATATATTTAAGCGTATATTATAAGGTTTGGTTAGGGAAAGATATTAGGAGTCGGTGAATAGGATGAGGTGTGTGTTGATTAGATTTTAATGCCTTAGAATTATGTGGTTGTGAATGTGTATTAGGATTCTGTGTAGGTTTGAGTACTGAGAGTTTCCACAGTCCGATTATGCATTCTTAGTGCCTTAACCTTGATAGGGTTTTCGGGTAGGGAACCCTAAGATAGAGTCTTGAGTGTAAGTATAGGCCTTAGGGTTAATGCTTTGAAATTTCCTTCAAACTCTCACTTCGATCGTGTTTCGGAAAGTAATAGGTTTTGTGAGGCAATCGGATGTTATCCGACCTTCTTGGGTATGCCTCGAGGGTGATTAGTTTTAAATCAATGAGGTTAGAGAGTTGCTTTAAGTTGGTCGAGTTAGACCGAGTGTTAGAAAGAGTTAAGTTTAAATTTTTGGTTCTTAACTCGTTTGATTTTCTGTGTTGTGATTCATGTGTTTAATTTTATGAATTGATGATTTTAATGTTTGATATGTGATTGAATGTGTAGGGGGTTTGATTTAGTGTTAGGTATTGTTAGGGACCTTCGAATCGGGTCGAAAAGGGCGACAATCGGTGTTTCGGGCCTTCTGGTGTGCCCGAGCACGAGCCGGTGCATCCCACGCGCACCAGGGTGCATGAATCACGCACCAGACCTGGGGCTTTCTCGCACCAGCACGCGCATTCTCGCTCAAGCGAGTGCTCCCAATGGCGCGCATCTGATGCGCGTGTTGGCCGCGCTCAAGCGCGCGTTTCCGCGCCTGGGCGAGAATGTGCAGAGAATCCGCACCAGCCAATATAAATGTCCAAAATCTAGACATGAATCTCGGATCACGATCCGAAATAATACTGGATGGTATTCCATGCAATTGTACCACTTCCCGAATATAAATCTGGGTCAGTTTCTCCAAAGAATAGTGCATATTCACCGGAATGAAATGCGCCGACTTAGTAAGACGATGCACAATTACCTAGATTGCATCATGGTTTGCAATTGTCCTTGGCAATCCAGTCACAAAGTCCATGGAAATGCTATCCCACTTCCATTGTGGAATATCTAGGGGCTGCAACATCCCTCCAGGCTTCTGATGTTCCACTTTAACCTTTTGGCAAATTAAACATGACGATACATATTCTGCTACATCCTTCTTAAGACCAGGCCACCAAAACATGCTTTTCAAATCCTGGTACATCTTTGTCGATCCAGGGTGCATACTCATCTGACTCTTATGAGCCTCATCCAAAATCATCCTCCTAATCTCCAAGTTCTTCGGTATACAAACTCTCGTTTTAAAACGAAGAATTCCATCCGGCCCTTCTGAAAAATCTGACTCATTTCCTTTTTCCGTCAATTCCCTCTTTTCTAACAATTCCGGATCTTCATGTTGCAATTCTCGAATTCGAGTCAAGAATTCACTAGAAATTTGCAACATACCGAACACAATCTGACCTGGTTCCACTTGCATCACCAGGCTTAGATCCCGTAACTTTTCTATTAAAGCCGCTTCCTTGATCATCATGGAGCTCACATAAATCGCTTTACGGCTCAAAGCGTCTGCTACAACATTAGCCTTACCAGGATGGTAATGAAGCTCAAAGTCGTAGTCTTTCAAAAATTCCATCCACCGACGCTGCCTCATATTTAACTCCTTCTGATCAAATAAGTACTTCAAACTCTTATGGTCACTAAACACCCGAAACGTAGTGCCATAGAGATAATGCCTCCATATCTTCAGTGCAAAGACTATTGCAGCAAGCTCCAAATCATGGGTGAGGTAGTTTACCTCGTGAACTTTCAGTTGACGAGATGCATACGCCACAACCTTTCCCTCTTGCATTAGGACACTCCCAAGTCCTTGTCTCGATGCATCACAGTACACTTCGTTCTCCTTGTGAGGGTCAGGTAAGATTAACACTGGTGAGGATGTTAATCTTTCCTTAAGCATCAGAAAACTCTTTTCACACTTCTCATCCCATACAAATGGTTGATCCTTCCTAGTCAGCTTGGTGAGGGGTAATGCAATCTTCGAAAATCCCTCAATAAATCTTCTATAATATCCGGCCAACCCTAAGAAACTTCTGACTTCAGTGACCGTCTTTGGTTGAACCCACTGCAAAACTGATTCCACCTTGGCTGGGTCAACTGCTATGCCACCTTCCGTGATCACATGCCCCAAGAACTGGACTTCTTTTAACCAAAACTCACACTTAGAGGAAAAGAGTAGGTATATATATATATATCATCATCCATAAAAGTCACATACAACCAAGTCAAAGTCGAGATAGCAGGTGTTACGAAAATACAAGTCCATAATATAAACTAAAGATAAGACCACCTCACTGAGATCTCTCAAAAATATGTACAATATATATATATATATATAGAGAGAGCAAAATGTGAAATCTCCAAAGGTGGTCCAGTGATCCTCCTCCATAGCCTGATCTCCAGAGTCTCCAGCAGCTGCTCCACCCGTCCCACATCCTAATCATCTATACTATGCATCACCTGGTGGATCCCCAACTCCCCACTGGCTCCCAGTGGAGTGCTCAACTGGCTCGTCCTCACCATCGCCCTCCTCCGGGTCCTCCTCTACCTCCTTCGACTGAGTGGGTATCCCACCACTGGGAACTGGGTCCGCTGAGGGTGTCCCATGAACCGGACTCATCGGACTAGGTATAGGAGTCTCCTCTCGAATCACTCGAGAAGCAGAGGGGTGAGATCTAGTAGCAACTCGAAAACGGAAAGAGTGGAAGCGACGAGCAGGTCGAGTCGGGGGTGATCCATGATAAGTATAGAAAGGGGGTACATGCAAAGTATACACAATAGGGATTCGAAACCTATGAGGACGGACACGAGCCAAAGGGTTGGGGTGATACAGAGTCACCTCCACCTCACCCTCAAATGTGGCTCGATGTTCCTCGTAGTACCACACTCCGTTAGGGAGCGGGCGCAACTCGGTGCAAGCTAGATAGCGTGCCATCACCTAACATGGGCAATAAGGGGTAAGCACATAATTCACATAATCGAATAAGAATAAATAAAACATGTAACAATAGCCAATTACAAATATCCAATGCAAAGGTAAATGCAGATGAATGTATTCCATTTATATTAATTCCATTAATTATGAGTAATGATGCATGTCTCCCAATTCCATTGTCCATTGAACGTTCATTCCAATAATTTGCATACATGGCCAACATGTATTGTGGAACTGCTCGGATAGTGTGCACACAACGTCACCAAGACGTAACAGCATTCCCAAATGTTGCCCACATTACCAAAATGTGTCATCGAGCCAGTTACCACCGAATTATCCCCAACCTTACACCATGCATGTATGCACATAAAAATTATACACCAAGATTAACCAATAATCTTATTATGTGCATCCAATATTATTCCTTCAGTAGGTTAAACTGTTGTTAATAATTTCCCAGTCCTTTTATTGGAACATGACACTTTTATTTCCATAAGCATAATTGATCTTGATCGATATCCCATTAGGTATGTTAAAAGTAAAATTGTGTTTCCGTCCTGATCCAAAAATACTCGAGTAAACTTCTCCAGACTCGAGTGTTTTCTTGATTTATCAAAGTACTCGAGTGTTCCTCCTGGTACTCGAGTGTTCTTTGTTTCCAGAACTAAATTTACAAAGATTCAACCATGTACTCAAGTGTTCCAGGCAAGACTCGAGTGTTCTTCCGTTTCCAGAAATATACATTAAAAATTTCCAGAATACTCGAGTGTTCTTGAGTCTTCCAGAAAATTAATTTCTCAAACAGGCAAAATACTCAAGTATTACCCATAATACTCGAGTGTTTGCAGACAGACTGCACTAAAATCAAGTTTTAACATACCAATTTCGATTATAGTCCATTCCAGTCCAAACCAAAGATCAATATAGCTTACATTACACATTTTAAACATGTTCCAACACAGAATTAACAACATTTAACACTGAATCACAGATTATCCATAATTATGCATAAAAATGCATTTTCCACAACTTCACATACCAATTCCAATTCTACATATATCCATTCCATTTTCAGCATTGGCACACCTTGCATGTGACCAAATAAACATGTCCAAACCTTCAGTTAAGTCCAGAAAGGCCTCCAACCCTCAAACCTATTTCAAACTATGCCCATAGAGTCATTCATTGACTCTCAACCTAATTCCACACAATATACTCTTATTTTAGTGAATCAATAGCTTCACCCTTACCTCAAATTCGTGACTCAACTCTGAAATTGCAGAGAAATTGGCTGGAGATGCTCAAACCCAAAAATTCTTTGCATGCAGCCACAGTTTGAACAGAGCACCAAAACCAGAGAATTTAACATACAAAATCGTTTTAAAAATTGGGGAAAATGATTAGACTCAATTCTCTGCAACTTAAACTAGAGGTATAAACGAATTTGAGGGTCATAGGGTCCAGGAGCTTACCACAATCCAAGCTGGAAGTGAGCTCCAAGCTTCAAGTTTCTGAACTTGGCCACAGAAAACGCCTCACTTTCGAGCTTCGATTCCCCTTCCTCAGGCAACCACAACTCTCAAATCTTAGGTCTTTGTAAAGCTCGTGATGTGAGCTTTACAATGATGTGTATCACTCAACTCAACTCTCAGAATCAGAGGAGAACGTGGAAGACGAAATTGAAAACCCTAACTCTATATTTTTAGAGAAAAACCAACCAAATCCTCCATTATCTTCAACCAAAGGCTTAAATAGACATTCACACTCGTCATGCAACTCGACACGAAGGTCCTTAACGTGTACTCATGGTGTTTTCGTGTCAAACTCGGGGATCGTCGTGTGTTGACTCATCAACCGCACTAACGAGTCCTCCACTGACTCGATTACTCGAGTATTTCCAGGAATACTCGAGTGTTTTGGTCAAATTTTCAAAAATATTTATTTTAATGCCCTTCCCTCCAAAGTCTTCCTAATATTGCTTCTAGATCCTCTTCCAGGGACTAATATGTAAAAACCTTATTTTTACATATTATCTTCTTGCTCCAATAACTCTCTACTTTCGCACATACTAATACTAACTTATCATAGACTTAATTTATTTATGAAATATAATTATGATTAAGAACGAAATTATAAAATAATCTTTCATAAATCATAATTGTATTACATCAGGAAGAGAAAATTTGGGGTGTTACAATGTAGGCCTCTGACCTCAGGATGCATACATGTTAAATAAAATGGCATGTATGTAGGCCTTTGACCTGAGGATGCATACATGTTAAATAGAAGGGTATGTAGTCCTCTGACCTGAGGATGCATACATTATAAAAATGATAAAATACAGGAGTATGTAGACCTCTGACCTGAGGATGCATACAGAGTAAAAAAAAAGGCATGTGTGTAGGCCTCTGACCTGAGGATGCATACATGTTAAATAAGATCGGTATGTGGGCCTCTAACCTGAGGATGTAACATCCTACCTTTTTATAATAAAGTTTAATATAAGAAATAGTGAGTCTTATAAAAATTTTGATAGGGTTTACTTTAAAAATGGATCTTTCCCTTATAATTCAATATACCTGTAAGGTTTCCAGAGATTATTTATTCACATAAAACAGATATTACAACTTCCTCAGTATAAAAGAGTAATCTTTGTACAATTATTAATAATTGGAATTTGAATCAAATATATTGAAATACTCTTTATATAACATAATTAGTTTGCTACATATGATTACAGTTCCTAATGGTTGCATCATCGTGACCCTTAGGTCATGTTTAGATATTACACACCGTCATTGGAGTGTAAAGCTCCCCGGTGGCGGAATATCCAAATTATCTCCATTGTGGGTACCTAAAAATATCAACTAAGAGGGTGAGACATTTAAACAGAAATTAAAGAAAACACATAATAGCAATAATAGAATATAAGTATATACACATCACACCAATATATGATTCCATATAAATAAAGTTTCCAAATTATAATCCAAAAATGCACAAATGCATATGATGCAATGCAACTCCATAGTACATAATAATCCATATACCCTTTTCCATTGGTTTCCATTTATCCATATGCCCATAATTCCATATTTCCATATTTCCATAATTCCTCACATCGCCCTCCACACAATTGGGAAAAATCAACTAAGAGTAAGTGTTCCCCAACCAATGCTTGCACAGTACTTCACGTGACCGTCCTTCGTACAATTTGGGTTGTTTACCCAAATTGGCTATAGCGGGAACCACTTTGCACTAGTCATGATGTGTATAAGTGACCGATAAAAACTATTATAGTGTGCACAGGACCAATCCCCGACTTATCCAGTACTTCACGTGACCGTCCTTCGTACTGGCTTAGGTCCCCTGGTAGATCAAAGTCCTCTACAATAGTTTTCCGCGATTGTTTCAATAACACAATCTAGTCACTACGACACTCTCGTCCGTCGATTCTATGAACCTTCACGTACCCGTCCTTCAGTCCATAGAAAGTTCTCGTATCTTTCCCAATTCCTAACGTCCTTCCTCACTTCTTAATGCACGTGTTTCTACTTGTTTTGATTTAATTTGAATAGCCACGCCTTTATATAATTATTTCCTTTTGATATGTCCTCTAACTTAGGATATTTCTATAAAACAATACCATGAACCTTAATCATTCACAAAACAACATAATAGCCAGATTATAATTCATTCTTCCAATTAAAGTTGTAAATCAAACATATAATCAAACATAATCATTATCGGACAATTTAGCTTAAGTCATAAATCAAAAACAAAACATAAGCATCAACCAATCACTTTAACATAAAACCCTAGTGTAAGAAACCACACATAACTCATGCAAATTACAAAACCAATTATGTATATAGTTATATTTCTATGATTATCACTATATCCTTTCTCTAATTTAAGCCAAATGTCTCCCCCCTTACCTCTTGAAGAGAAGAGGAGAAATTGGGGTTCACATGGAACCCACTTACCCACTCCAAATCCTAGCTCCTTAGCACTCCAATCCTTGCTTCCAACATATTCTAAGCTCCCTTTATTGATCTTAAGAATCTATGTGGTGGATTGAAGGAGATAGGGTTTTGGTTCCCAATTTTGGGGATTTTAGAGGAAGTGATGGAAATATGTGATTTGGAGGAGGAAAACACATATACATGTGATGGGGAGATGATTTGTGCGGTTGACTTCATGTTATTTGGTGTGATTTGGTCGATTGGAAGCATTAGGGTCGATTGGAAACATTAGGGTTTTGGTTCCCAATTTGGGGATTTTAGAGGAAGTGATGGAAACTGAAAAATCACTTTTTCAATCGAATACGAAAATCAATCAATCAACACGTAAGATCAGAGATTCAGCGAAAACAATTAACACCTATATTCTTATTGATTATCCTAGTTATCAAAATGATTTTCCCTTTATCAATTTGAACAATAAAGATTCAATTCAATCAATTATGAAAATCACTCTTTTCTAGGTTTTCAACCAAGAACGCAATCAAATGACTTGAATATAAAGAGTAAGGGTTTAGAGATACGACACAGTGATTTATCCTGGTTCACTTTCATCCGCTTGAAAGCTACATCCAGTCCCCTCTTCAACCAAGAGAGATTCTTCACTATGAGGAATTAGAGTTCTCAAATTACAAGTGATTGCCTCACAAGACTTCCTTCTTGCTAGCCTACAAGAGATAACCGACACCCTTGCCTTGTAATCCTATTGATCTTATCTCTAATCTAACCTCTACTCCATGTTGATAATCGACACAACAAGTCTTCAATTGCTTGATGATAATCCACACACCAAGGCTTCTCCTTGCTTGATTCACAACCAAGACTTCTTCTTCTTCAATGAACGTTGCTTGATGATAATCGACACACCAAGGCTTCTTTGTTTGTTGTAGTGGCTTGCCTTATTGCAAAGATTACAACTCAATGAATACACATAACAATCCTAATGAATCTCAATCAATAGATATGACAAATCACACAAGAGATTCAAAGGTTCTTGATCAAAGAATATGAAAATAGAAAAGCTTTGATCTTTGAAATTGAGAGAGAATAGAGTGGCTTGATTCTTTGTAAAATGAATATCAAAATGATAGGTTATGATCACAAAGGTTAGGAAAAGGTTTATATAGAATACCCAAAAGTTATGGCACTTAAAAACTGATTTTGAGAAGTGAAAATCGTATTTTAAAAATCAGTTCAGCATTGTTTAATCGATTAAATTGCAGCATACTCGAGTACCATGCGAGTATAATTGCATCTTACTCGATTAAATCCACACTGCACATTTTAGAAACTTGTTTTCTCAAAAACCAACCTTTCCTTTCAAACCTTTAAGCCACCTATTGATTCTAGGTTAAGTGAAAACTCAAATTATGATTTAATCATGACTATGATAGAGATTCACTACCCTCTAAACAATCTACCCAAATAAAAACCTATGAAGCTTGAGAGGCAAAAGATAAAACAAAAACAATTACACTCAAACTTAAGTCTTCATGAGCTTGCTTTCTCTCTTCTTCATTTGATGTTTGTTGTTGCTTGTTGAACTTGAACTTGATCAACACATGATAGCTTGTTCAAAACACTTTATAACCTTTTGTACCCTTTTGTCATTTTCAAAACATTCACCATGGAACTAACATCCTCTGTTTTTCGGACTTCCCAAAAATTTTATTCTTAAAACCTATCAGTCCAGAATTATTAAAAACATAAGATACAATAGTATAATAGTCAAATCAAAACCTAGAGCCCAATTAGTACAAGTTCAGGGCATGCATCAATGACGCATTCTAAATTATAAAATAACTGTCCACTCATAATACATTCCACGTGGTGGAACGTAGTCCTGCTCGGCCACAACTCATGTAAGCTCCACTTCTGTACCTGCAAAATATAGCAAGAAGGGTAACATTACACAGAACTTAGAAAGTTAAATCCTATAAGGAGACATATCAATAAACTAAGCCTACATTATTATTAACATACATTATTCATAAATATTCATATATTTGATCGCTTTTACCACTTCTCTTAATCCCATATTCTTTTCATTTTTAATTCTTTACTCATTGCTCACTTTTCTTTCCAATTTTTAGTTCTCTTTTCATTTCCTCACATTTCTCTTCATTCCTAATTCTTTATTCATTTCCTCACATTCATTCATTTATTTCCATTTATTTTCCTTTTCATTATTTGGCTCAGAGCTAGTTACCTTTATTTCCTTTATTTCTTTTAGTGATGACAGTGACTTCCGCCCGCCTGCCATCGAGACCATTCTTTTCTTTTATTTCTTTTAGTGATGACAGTGACTTTCGCCTGCCTGCCATCGAAACCATATTTTCTTTTATTTCTTTTAGTGATCGCCCGCCTGCCATCGAGACCATTCTTTTCTTTTATATCTTTTAGTGATGACAGTGACTTTCGCCCGCCTGCCATCGAAAGCATATTTTCTTTTATTTCTTTTAGTGATGACAGTGACTTCCGCCCGCCTGCCATCGAAACCATTCTTTTCTTTTGTTTCTTTTAGTGATGTCAGTGACTTCCGCCCGCCTGACATCGAAACCATTCTTTTATTTCTTTTAGTGATGTTAGTGACTTCCGCCCGCCTGACATCGAAACCATTTCTTTTTATTTATTTTAGTGATGACAGTGACTTCTGCCCGCCTGCCATCGTAACCACATTTTCTTTTATTATGACTGAGTCCAACAGACCATCAGTCGTTCACTCCCTTTCTTTCTTAATTATTTATCTCTCCTCTTCTCTTTATTTATATTATTTATTCTCTTTTCTCTCGTTTCTTTCCTCAGCGACTTATTATCATTTTCTTTATTTTCCTATATTTAAGTATTTCTCTTTACTAATTATTCTCATTTTTTAACTAACTCAACTTGGTTTGGTCATATACAATATATTTAAATTCTCGTTACTAGTTCTTGGTTTTTCCCCTGTTCTCTTTCTTCTTTTTTTTCTTCTCTTCCTTTTTCTTTTTCTTCTTCTATTTATTAATTACTCTAGTTTATATCTAACTCTACTTAGCGTTAGTATAGTCGTTATATTTTAATTCCCATTTCTAATTCTTAGTCATTTCTATGATTCCTCTATCTCACCCTATTACTTAACTTATTATTTCTATTTCATTAACTCCATTTTATTTAACTATCCTATTAACTCAACTTAGATTCCCTAATTTATTACATCGATCTATTTTAGCTCCCCTATAACGCCCTCTCTCTTTGTCTTATTGTCTTTTTACCAATTTCTTTTTATCGGTTTCCTATTTATATTTGAAATTTAGTTTATTATTTCATTTCATTTTCTCAAATCCCAACACTCTTAACTAAGTCCACTCCGCACATGCTTATTGTCTTCGCATTTTAATTCCTCTTTTACCTCACTTTTAGTTTAATAATTCTACTCTCCTTACTTATTACAATTACTTTTATTCTCTCACTTTCACATTTTTGTTGGTTTTTCATAACTCTTTTCCCTTGATTTTATTTTATGTTTTTCTACATTTTCATTCTATATTTACTATTTTAATGTCCTAAATACACTCATTCATTCCGGACCTTATTCTACGCACATACATTTTATTCCTTAAGGTGTGGTTTCCATTAACCATTTTAAATACTTCATTTATATCGGCGGAGACTAACCTAAGGTTCATTAACATATTTTTTAATTACCCTATTCTCAGTCACCACTATAGCATCCAAGAATTTACTCCCTAAGTAAAGGTAACATAACCCGTCTTACCTCGATTGACGAAAGTAAAGGGATAACCTCAACCTCGGGGAAAGAGCGACAATCCGTGAAGCTTTAGCGACCCAGAATGATGAACGGGTCGATGGCAGTCGATACCGATGAGTGGCGGTGCACCGGCGGTCGACGTCGGTGGCGAGCACGATCCCAGTTTGAACCAAGGCAAGAGCTTTGAGCTTCGGGGTACCCGACACAAGCCCGGCATGATCACGGGTCGATAACGGCGTCGGTGAGATTCGTGGAGAGAGATTCGTGTGAGAGAGAGAAAGGGGTTTATGGTGGTGGTGGTGGATCATGGTGGTGGTGGGTTGTGGTTGTGCCGGTGATGAGGGGAGAGAGATAGGAGGAGGAGGAGAGGGAGAGAGATCCGAATGAGAGGGACGGAGAGAGAGAGATAGGAAGAGAGCTGATGGAGGGGGAAAGAGAAGGGCCAAGCAGCGGCGGCTTGGGTGGCTCCGGCGGTGGTTGAAGGTGGGGGTTGTGTAGGAGGGAGGGGGATCAAAGAAATGAGGAAGGGAAAGGAAATGGGGGAAAAAAATGGGGGTTTGGGGGGGGGGGCTGACGCACCATATAAGGTGCTGATGCGGGTGAGATTCGCGTCGCGCGCCTGGCGCGAAACCCCCTGATGCTCAGGTCTGATGCCCAGGCGCGGGCTTCTCACGCGTGAGTGCGAGTCTGCTGACTTTGGGTTGACCGCGCTATAACTTCTTCGTTAACCGTCGGATCTTGCCCAAATTTGAAGGCAAGCTTCCTAAGACCCTTATATTCATATCCAACGGTGGAATTTATTGTTTGTGTTGTAAATCATTTATTCCTAATTTTTCCATTATTAGACATTTTTTAACACTAAACCTCTCGTTTTAACAATTATTTAAGACTTTGTAATTATCATTCTATTTACTCAAACATGTTATTAGTCTAATTATATTTGGAATTAAAATTTGGGATGTTACATAAATGGTAGGTTTTGGAGCTAGATTATAATCAACCTGAGCGGATATTAGTGTTTAGAGCGTAATAGTACCTTTTCTTGACCTTTGATTGTAGAATTCCGGAGGGAACCCAGTTAACCTCAGAAACCATTTCTGACTTCTTTGGGAAGTTAAACTTGACTTTTGAGAGTCCAAAACTCTCTGGGAGTCTTATTAGTAGAACTCCTGAAATATTTAACCGAGGGAAGAGTAAACCATAGCAGATCTGATAGAGTCTCCACGTCGGGACTAACCAAGTTGAGCCATAGTCGGTACTCTTCAATGAGTGCAAGAGTGTAGTGGCGTACACATGCTGAATGGTATGTCGATTCTAAGTCGGGGAGTAGCACCAAAGTGAAGTAAGTTGCATAGCTTAGAAACCCTTTATCCGGGTTGGTTCTCCAGTTAAGGATTTTGAACGGAATTTCGGAGACGAAATTCCAATAAGTGGAGGAGAACTGTAGCATCCCTGATTTTAATCAAAAGTTTAATTAGGAAAAACCTAAGTTAGAATTTATGAGAATATTAATAGTAAACCATGGGTAGGAGTTAAGCGTGTTTTCTTAGAGTTAGAATTTGTCAAATATGAGTTTTCGGCAAGATAATCAATTACCTTGGGTAAAGTAATCGATTATCAGCCCTCTAGTAGAATCTCTTCAATGTTGCATTAATGAATAATCGATTACCTCATGGAAGTAATCGATTACCTTGTGTTTTTAGTAAAGTAATCGATTACTTGAGATGGAATAATCGATTATCTGCTCTCAGGTGAGTCTCCTTTGATGTTGCATCAAAGAGATAATCGATTACCTTAAAGGGGTAATCAATTACCAGTAGGAAAAATCAGAAAAAAAAATAGTGCGTGAGGACCACATATTCGTGGCTTCCCATGGAAGCCACTCACCCCAACCACACATTTATTTCTCTCTCATGCAAAAAGAAAATAAAACCAACACACTTCTTCTTCTTCTTATTCTGATCATTTTCCCTTCTCTCTCTTCCTCCTCCCTTCCTATGCCTCTCTCTCCCTCTCTTCCACCATCAACCATCATCAACCCTCTAAAATCCACCCTTCCAAGCCTTCACCCATGAGATCCATCTCCTCCCTCATGTTTTCATCCTCATCTCCTTCCTTGGTGTCTCTTTCTCCCTCCATGAAGCTCTTTCTCTCTCCTAGGGCTCCTCTTTCTTTTCCAATCTCAAGAACCAAGTGGAGATCCGGCAAGGGAGTTGGAATCCATGTAGATCAAGGGTTGATTTGTGGCCTTGGAGCTTCAAGTGAGCTCTCTCTTCCTCTAAGGTAAGGGGAGTCTCTTTTCCATACCTTGTGTAACACCCCGATTCGGCAACTTGAAAACTTAAATTAAAACAGTGAAAATTAGGGCCAATTTTTTTTTACATGTGTTACATAGATGTGAGAACGTTTAGACTTTCCAAACATAGTTTAAAATAAACTCATGTTCTCACATTACGCAACAATCTTCCAAGTTCCAAACCGAGGTATCACAGGACACCGCATCTTGAAACCCGTTTTCAATCATCGTTTAAAATGAGGCCCGTTTATTTGTTCAAACATCAATACCAAATAAAACAATTGCCGGGGTACAGTATGGTAGAGCTAGGTAACTAAGAACTTACAATGGATTACCTTCCGCCAGAGGAGTTCCTAGCTCCTAGTCATGCACACCGAAACTATCGTTCTATGTTCGTGTCATGGCAGCCCAAGCTCTCGGTCCACAAGTATGGTTGTCGCCCTCAGCCGTCTCCGGAATCTCACGCAGAGAGTCGTCTGGTACCCGCCCCTTCTTGCAGGGTTGTAGATGCATCGCTACACGCTATACTACCTACCGGTTGCAATATCAACAATTGTCGATACGACAACACGGTAGGAGAGAGTCAGTGTTCCGAACACTAACGGGTTGACCATACGGTCTCGGGTATATTATAAAAACAAAAATTTACAGATAAAGCAACATAACATGCAATGCAATTAGCACATATGATTCATATAGAACAGCACATAACGTCATACTCTAAACACATCATTCATAACCGATTAATCCATTCGCACTCTCATAACACAACCTCAAAATCTTTCTCTTTAGCTTTCACAACTCTATTCCACTTCCTTTCATTACAGTACCACACTTATTTCTCATTCCAAGGATTCTTTCTTATCACTCTTATTCCAGGCTTAATAATTCGATATACTCCTTATTGGAGACATCTTTGTGCTCACACACGTCCACATCATTGAGCTCACACACGTCTACATCTCCTCGGCCAACCACCCAACCTAGTCGGAAGCAAACAGGAGTACAGGACCTTTACCACGCGGGCACGACAGCTGTCACACAAACAAGTGGTCCCTGACCAGGAGGCCCAGCCTCAATAATATCATAAACATGGCACGCTCTCAGCGGCAATCACAAATGTCCCGTTCCAGTCCCTCTCACTGTTCCTGAACTGCCATAGGAGTGACAACACTATTCCGGTCCCGGGTGCGGAACTTACCACAGCATTAGACCCAGTCCCTACCACGTTAGTACACCACATGTGGGATTCATTCCGCCCAGAATAGTACTCAAGGCAACGCGACGTTTTGCCGCCCGAGCCTACCCTAATGCATTCATCAACCCGGATATCCCTGATATCCGGGGTACCTTCCTCTCCACTACTTCGAGATGACACTCATACCTCTCCGCGTTTGTAAATGTCTTTTAAAGTCTTTTAAAATTTTAACGTTTTATTAGCAGCTTAATCCTAACAGTCGGCTCGTCCTTGGTGCATCCCTTCAACGATGCCCGACCACTAATCGCGATATTTCCCCCTAAATCTCACATGGCCTCAAGCCTCATATCACTTCCTCCTTATTCTCAAAAACTCATTCTCAACATAATTCTCATCACAACATCAACATGCGTTCCTCGTCTTTCTCAAAACATCATTTCACAAAACCTTTCCGGAATTAGAATTTCATAAAACTTTTACTTTACTAAACATTTTCCAAAAGCCTTCAAAAATCTCTTTGCAAAACCCTTTTCAAAAATCACATTTTTGGGTGAGTGTTAATGGAGGAGCAAGCTCAACTCAACACTAAGCTTCTTCCCAAAAACATGGACGAGGAATCACATCTCTGCTCAACCACTTTCTCACTTTCATAATCACATTCTCAGATCAATCTCAACTCTTATCTCTTTCCTTTACTCACATCACCTTTATCTCTTTCTCAAATTATCTCATACTTTCTTTTCATTCTCAGCTCATTACTTATTTCTTTCTTAATCGTTTCTCATGTTTCTTGTTCACATCTCTTTTCTCTTTATCTTATTACTTTCACAATTTCATCATCATCATTTCACTACCCACATAATCAAACAATTCTCAACAAAATGAAGTATGCACAATATTTAAACATTTAGTATGCAAACAGAACAGATAAACATTTAGCACGAATATCTACGTTGCCTAACTCGCAGTACTCCCGTAATCCGTCCACTCGAATTACGAGCAACCACGTTACGGGATCACCGCACTCTCACTCACCTGGATGACGACATGTCCAAAGACTCTCTAAGATTTGCAGTCGTTATCCTTGCCATGCTTCCTTCGCGTCCGACACCCGAACTAAACATTTTTCCCCGTGCGTTAGAAACGATTTACGTGAATTCTTAATTTTGTTTTAAAACACTTTAAAATAATCCCCTTTTAAAACACATTGCCAGTGTCCAAAGATTTTAAATCCCAATCGTTCTCTTATAAAATGTTCCCAAGAAATTTTCTCAAAACCATCTATTTCTCTTAGTTTAAAACACTTTGGGTTAAAATCATTTTTTTAAGTATCGAATGAAAAGAAAACAATTCTTTGAAAACCTTTATTAGATCAAATACAAAATCCAAGAGGGTAAAATTTCAAAACCAAAACAATTGATTTATTAAATTTCTAAGCTTCATAACATCATCACACATTGATCAAAGAATGTCAATTGAAGTTTCAAATTAATTTAAGTTACTTAAATTACACTTCTTTCAAATAACGAATTTTTCCATTACTTTAAAATCCATACATAAACTTTTCACAAACAAGGCATACAAACAAACAGCATCCCAGACAATTTCAATACATGCAAACAGTACAAAGAACAGTCACATTTTAAAGTATTTAAAATCATTATAATCTTATTAAATTAATTAAATTATTCTTTTAGAAAATAGTTTAGACTTAACCTCATAATTAACTCACAAAACCGAGTCATACTCATGGTTAACAAAAGTTCTAATTACAAATAAATTTTAAAACAAGAATTCATCAAATCAAATTTTACAAAAATCTATTCACAGAATAAAAGGGACTTTTCATTTTCATTTCGAGAATCAGAAAGATCAAAGGAAACACACACATAAGATACTCGAGTAGTTCATCACCCAGAATACTCGAGTAGTTCATGCATTACTCGAGTTGTTCATCAAACTTTACCCTTGTTGCATCTGATAATACTCGATTCCCAAGCCGGATTCTCAAGTTGGTGCGCCAAAATCCACACTGGTGCACCACGAAATACTCGAGTTTCAGGCCATCTACTCAAGTATTTTCAAACAGTACAGACTAAAAACATGGTTTTTACATACCATTTTCAATTCTAATCATTTCTATTTCGATCCAATGATCCACAAAGTTCATATACCTTATAATTAACATGTTCAAATACATAGATCATCTCAAATTACACAGAATTGAATTTGAGCACCAATTGTGCAGAAATCACATTTTCAACAACTTGACATGTCAAATTCAATTCTGAGTAATTCTAACTCAATCCCATGGTCAAATGGACTTTATTTACATATTTAAAACTTGTCTCATCACAGAAATCACAACGAATAACAGAGAATCCAAGTACGCTTCCAATTATGCACAAAACCACATATTATGCAACTCAACATAACAATATTAAATTTACCCACATTTAGCATGAAAACAGAGTTTGTACAACACAAATGCAATGTTTATAACTTGCTCCACACTTGATCAAAGTCCATTATTGGCTTACCAAAAGCATACCACATTAAGGACATGTTTTATCATATTTGTCAATTACACTTCAACCAAACTCATAAATTCATATAACTTAATTTCATTAATTCATTTCAGACATTAATCATGTTATAAATTAAGTGACCAAGTGATTGTTTGAACCTCCAAGTCCAGCAAACATGTCTTGGTCCAATTCACATAGCACACACAAAACTAAATTCACAATCTATAATCCTAGCAATATGAATGACTTCTCCCATACCTTGGACAAATGGACAATACTTAGACAATTTCCAAAACACCCTAGAACAGCAGCTACCACCAAACCAGCACAAATCACTTTCAACCACCAAAGAGCAAAACAGTGTGAGCAGAGTCCAAAGACCACGTTGTTTGAGTGAGTAATCGTGCACAAAAATCGGGGAAAAAGGTTAGAATCTACTCTCTGCAACATGCATGAGAGATTAAAACCAATTTGAGATCAATAGGGTTCACGAGCTTACCACAATCGAGGATCAAAGTGAGCTCCCAGAACCAGTTGACAGCAAACAACCCCCACTTTCGAGCTTCGATTCTTCCAACACTCAAACTCTCAGCTCACAATTTTGGTGTCTATACAAAGCTCTAGATGTGAGCTTTGTATTGGTGAATGATTTCTGTATTAACTCTTAAGGACCAAAGAGAATCGAAGAAGGAAACTCAGGAACCCTAACACTCGGATTCTTCATGATTTGGCAAAAATGTTTGGTTGATTCATCAACCAAAGCTTAAATAGGTGGATCAACGTCTCATGCAGGCCGACACGAAGCCAAAGACATGTTGAGGAAGACGATTTCGTGTCAACACACGAGAATCGTTAATGGTGACTCACCAAAACGCACTAACTCGTTCCTCACTGTGCAAAATACTCGAGTCTTTTCAGAAACACTCGAGTCTTTTTGCCAAAATAATAAAAATAAATATTTTTATTCCCTTTTCATCCAAAATCTTTCTATTATTATTTTTAAGTCCTAAAACAGGGACTACTATGTAAAAACATTATTTTCATATGGTAATGATTTTCCAATCCTTTTCATGCATAATAAATCATTAACAATCAAGGATATTAATAAAATAATTAATTACAAATAAACCTTTATAATTAATTTTTATTAATCAGGATTTAAAAATTTGGGGTGTTACACATTCCAGAAAGGCGTTCGCTTAACTTCGTGCTTCTAATCTTACCTCATCTTAATTCTAACACTAATATCCACACAGAGTCACACAAGCAAAGCATGTAAGCCCATGCTTGAGGCTACATAGGACAACCATTGCTCTGATACCATTATGTAACACCACGATTTATCACTTGGCAAATTGTATTTCATTTATTAAAATATAGTGAAAATTTGGGCTGAAATTTTTTTTTTAGAAACATGATAACATGGACATGCGATCTTTGACCAAGTTGACTTGGAAAGATCAACTGTTTGTATGGAATGATAGGATGTTGTTTAATTATAGTGGGGTATTGATGGATTATACCCTAATTTAATATGATTAGTCCAAGAGGAATTATGGAAAAATGTGAGTATATTATGATTTAAATCATTTCAGTGATGAATTCAGTTGGAATCAAGGTATTAGATTATGATTAAATCCTATTTTGAGTTGGATTGGATGATGTAAAGAAAATGGTTTTGAAATTCTTTGGTTTTATTTCTAAAACTGTACTTACTAACCGGTTAGAGTTTCTTGTAACCGATTAGAAGCTGAGAGTTTAAAATAAAAAATTTAAGTCATTTGTGAAGGAACTTATGGTATCAATAAACATCTTCCTCCAATCCAAACTCAATATCAATCACTTAAGTAAAATTTAAGGAAGGATTTAATGTGGTAAAATAACTTAATACCTTGATTCGTCATTGAAATTTATTGAAGAGGATTGAATCATAATACTTATGGACTAATCAAGAGTTAAAATTAAGGAGCTACTCCAATCGAAGAAGGTAGAGAATTGAGCTGGATGATGCAAAAGAGACGATAAGTACTTAAGATAAGAAGGTTGTGATTCAAGAACAAGTTTGGAGTTCGAAAATGTGGATGACAATAAGAAGAAGAAGAAGAGTTGAAGAAAAAGAGAAGTTGGCTTTTGAGGGCAAGGATCTAGTTTTCCATGAAGAAGTGAATGGAATTCTCTGTTTCGAGGTGAGAATCTGCATTCTGAGCGAACTGAAACTTATAAGGATGGTTAGGGATGAAGTGTGCAAGAGATGAATGATCAAAAATATGGTGAAAACTTGTAAGTCAGTTGTTGGAAGCCGGTAACCGATAAAATCGTCGGAGGGATAGTTAAAGAAAAGCTTTTTTTTTTAAAAAAAAAGTATTCCCAGACGAGGTAAGGAGGAAGAATGAGATTTAATCTTTGGAATTAAAGCCAGGGATTATGGATATTAGAAAATATATTACTAAAGGCAAGGGATTTATGATGTCAATCCCATAGCATATGGACCCTGTAAAGTTTACTTTCGACATCCGGGATGATGGAAGATGGGAAGTTAATTATAGTGGTTGGGAATGGCGTGGAGTCACTGAGGTGCACATCTTTGACCCCAACCATACTCTGCAAGGGATAGCGCCTGATGCTCGCACCTGTCGTTTTGTGCTTGCGGACTTGCAGACTGGTGGAGCAGCTGACTATCACGGTGGGCATCCGATGCCTTTACCTGCATGGATTGATCCTGAGGCCGAGGAGCTAGAGGAGTTGGATGAAACTCTGGATGATCTACCGGACGAGGCTTTCGAGGCTATGCAGGAGGACGACCCAGAGGAAGATCCAGAAGAGGATCCTGATGAGGACTTAGACTACTCGGAGGCTGAGGTGTGTAACATCCTCAATTTAAATGCTTAATATAATGTGAATTGTGCAAGTTATTGTATTAAGTTGAGATGGATTTATGAGACTCATAAGATTAAGAGATAGAATTTAGTAAAGAAAGCATAGCCTAAGGGGTATGGGAGCTAAGGAAAATGTTCTAGAGTTAGAAACTATGAAAAGATGGAAAAACAGCAAAGTAATCGATTATTGGTGGTGGGTTAATCGATTACGAGCTCTCAGCCAAGAATGAACCAAAATGTTGCATTGAAGGGTATTCGATTACTTTTGGGCAAGTAATCGATTATTGGGCCTCGACTGAAAACACCAAAAATGTTGCATTGAGGCGGTAATCAATTACCTGGCTGCGGTAATCGATTACCATTGGGTTTGTACAAAAAAAAAAGAGAACGAATGGGAGTGCACGTGTGGCACTTCTCCACCACACAAAGGGAATCTTCTTTTAGGGATTTAATTTAGAACCACTCATTCCTTGCCAACAAAAAAAATAAAACAACCCACTCTCTCTCACTCTCCTTCCATCAACATCGATCATCTCTCTCTTCCTCTCCTTCTCTCTACGGTTTTCCCTTCTTCCAAAAATTTTTTCTATCAAATACATAATTTATTTCATGTACCCTAAAATTTATTTCGTGTTCGAAAATTTTTTTCTTTATTTTTTTCAGCACCCTAAAATCATGAAAACAAATCACAGAAAATTTGAGGACAAAATTCAAAAGGGAACCAAGACAAATAGTTAAAACACGGACTAAAAAATATGGAAATAAAACTTGTAAAATAAAAAAGAAATAGTAAAACGCCTTTTTCAGGATCAAAACTAAGGGTTTTTATGACAAAGTGATAAAAATCAGATTATTGAGAAAATTCCCTTCGATTTGATATAAAATTCGTCAAATTCCGAGTTACGGATCAAAAGTTGCGACGATTTATAGTAAGTGCTGCTAAAACATGGAAAATTTCTCTGGAACTCACAACTGGTGCAAATTTGAGTGACCGTGGTGCATCAAAACCTTTTTATATGATAAAAGTAGTGTGGATACAAATTTTCGTGCAAAAATTCCACCCAGAACTATGTGAACTAGCAACCACAGAATCAATCAAATACACTAATTGCAACAAAATAGCAAAACAGCAAACAGTGCAACTTCAACCAGTTATCAGAATTGACTACTGTAACACCCTATATACTAATTACCCTTAATTACCACAAAAATTAGGATTTAAAAATTTCTTTTTAAAGAATATGATATTTGCCAAAATAATATTTCCTTTCATAATAACAAAAACATCAGAGTTGACAAAGCGGAAGACTTAAATGCATCAAATACATAGGGTATAGGTTTATGTACTTTCAGTTCGGCCAATCAAAATACAAACATTGTTTTAGCTCGGACCAACTGGGTAATTCCGAGGCAAAAATATACAAAAAGTGTTCTAGCTCGGCCCAACTGGCCGAGACCCCACAAATTCTCCTACTTTAAATAATTTACTCTCCCTGTGAGGGAGAGTGATCCTGCTCGGCCGGGGACTGCGTCTGCTCGGATTCAGTACCTGAAAAATGGTAAGGAGGTGAGCATTACACAGAACTTAAATAAGCAGTTTCTAAAATGACATACCGAACTACCAAGCCAAGCACAAGTAGCCAAATAGCATATAAATGACAAGTAATCAAACCCATATATCACATGCATATATCATCATCAGTTCGGTTCACCTCGTACAACATCAATTAGCTCGGCTCACATCCTACCAATTCCCCTTATACTCTTTCCATAAATCTTACACTCGGCATCTCGCCCACTATCTTCCTACCTCGGATTACCATCTCTATCCCGGACTCATTACTCATTATTCCACTTTTACATAGCTTACAATCTTTTACTCTTCTCGGATGCATACACCCAGTGCATGTCTTACACCATTTAAGGTCGGATGTCGGAGTGTCCATAACTGCGACTACCCAGTACCCGTCTTACAGCTGCACATACCTGGTATGCGTCTTAAGCGAATTAAACATGCAAGGCTAGAACTTGAACTTTTTCACACATCACACATGGATCATAAATTTATTTAGCAAATAACCACAAACATACACATAGGTCACGGATCTAAACAAAAGACTTAACATGCAAGCCAACAAAATTTCAATTTACAAATGAACAAACTTAGATCATGAAGTTATTCATTAAATCTTAACATAGACACATGTGTTTCACGGTTTAAAGCAAGAAACATAGACATGCAAAGAGATTCACTTTAGTTTTCACAAAATTTTAGCCATTCTTTAGATCTTTAAGATTTTAGTTAGAAAAATATTAGATCAAGCAAGAAAACCTTCAACCGAAACATAAAGCATCAAGATCACATATTACAAATTTCTTAGAGTCCTTAAGAGTTCAAGATCAAAAGAACAACAACATATAGAATTATTTTTAGAATCACAAAATAAGACATGCAAGAAGAATGAACAAGGATCTTCAAACTAGGAAAAGAAACTAAACTATTACAACTCTTTCATCTTGATCTTGGGTTCCTACCATGTAAGGTTGGTTCTTCTAGCTCTCATCACTCTTGGTCTACAAAGGTAAGGCTTGGTTCAAGCTTGGATTTCCTTTTCCTTCCTCTCCTAGTTCCACGGCCAAACTCCCTCTTTCTTTCTCTATTTTTTTCTTTTTTCTTTCTAAGAGTTGAATGAGTCTCTTAGAAGTTGTGTTTGTGTTGGTACGGTGGAGGAAGTGAAATGGGTGAAAGGAAGTCAAATGAAGAAGTGATTTAAGGCTCCTTGTATGTGTATAAGCCACGATTAATCCCCCTTTTGCCCTTAATAATTTTTTTGGTCCATGATGAATTGGGAGGGGCGGTCTTGGCATTACAAAAAGTTGCATGGATAAGGGTCTTCTAAGTCAAGGAGACAAAGTGGACTAGGTAGGCTTTTTAGGGGTCATTCTAGGTTGAAACTAGTTAGGGTTTGGTTAGGTTTTAGTTTGATTCTAACTAAGTTTGTTTAGTTGGGCTTTACTTGGTTCCTAGTTCCTTAACCTCCAAGTTTCTAGAATTTTAGTCCTAGCTATACATACACACACATATATACATACACATACCGTAGCACACACATACACACATACATACTTCACATTTTATTTTCTTAATCTTATTTACTTATACTTCCTAATTATTAATCCATACCCTAATGCAATCAATTCATAAATCATATTCACACAATTAATTTGATGCATCACATAGTGTACACACATTAAATCAAACACATTTCACATAAAAATTCAAGCCAAATCAAGAAATTCATTTTCTTTAAATCACAATTCTTTTAAACTCGTATTTTCACTGTTCTGAAATAAATTTTTTGTAAAACCACACAGAATATTCTAAAAGTTATGTTGTTAAAATCTACGTTTCAAGACGATCGTTTTGATATAAAGTTTGTAAAAATCCGAGTTACGGTTAAAAAGTTACGAACTTTTCAAGTTAACAGCTCAAAACTTCACTTTAAATAAAAATCACTTTTCAATAAAATCACAACTAATCTCTTAAAAATTAAACCAACAAAATCATTCACTTTTCTTTTTATGAAAATATCTTTGTTTATGAAAATCCTTGAAAATTATCACTTTATTTCCTTCTTACATAAAATACTTTTCCGGAAATCGTTTACGCACGTACGGGAAAAATGCGGGGTGTTACATTCTCCCCAACTTGGAGATTTCTCGTCCTCGAGAAATGCTGCGTAGAATCTATCAAATCGGTGGACGCGTGACTCCTTGAAGAAATTCTTTCCCTCTTCTACTGTCGCAATCGTCGCATCCTCGAATATGAACTACCTACTCGTCGACTTTTCAAATGATTCCAATGGATTACTTGCAAAAGTAATCTCTCAAAGGACTTTTAATAACAAACAAGGTAGGGTATAATCAACACGGTCTCATTGACAACAAAGATATGATGGGTTCAAAGGCATCAAAATAGGATTTAGAAACAACAGGGTTACGTTTATTCGGGGTCAAAACATTACTATACCTAGGGCTAAGTCCTTCTCATCAGTTCAAGCCTAAACAAACTATTCCTCAAAAATCACATATCCAACTACTCCCCAACTTAAATGACACATACCTCTATACACCACATTCATTATCACAAGCTTAACTTCTAAATACTCTTATCTTTCACCACCTTTTGACCAACTCTTACAAAAATTCCCATCACTTAACTCTACTCTATCCTCTCATTACCTTACTTTTCACCAACTAATTGCCCTCATCATACCTCTATGGTTACTATTAGATCCTCCTCTTGCTTTATCAACCACTAGTCCTCAAGAAACGTACAGCATCTCACTACTTGTTTCTAACACTGGATCATATAACTTAGACAATTCTAAACCTTTTTACATTTTCCAAAATTTTCCTCACATTCTAAACCATTAATTGAACAATCCGACATCAAAAACTCTTATTCCTAATCACCTTTCACCACTTGCCTAAGACTCAAAGATACTCCTATTTTCTCCAAGACTCATACATCCTTACCTCTTACTAACTAAACCTCATTCTCCTTAACCTTCGCAACCCTCACCTAACAACACCTCACAACTCACTCTCTATTCTAGGATTTTCTACTGGACTGATACAGGGGGTAAGGGCTTAACATCCTCACTAAGGCTTCAGGATTGAACAACGTTGGGTCAAGGACCAAGGAGAAACTTTGGGTTTATTGATGATCAAGGCTTTGTCAAAAGCAGGGTCTAAGATTTTTCAAGCGCCGCGCCAAAGCAATTTGACACACATAGGGTTGTCACAAGAAAAGTTTAAATCAAGAAAAGAAGGGTTTTAGTCGCAAAACAAGGGCTCATATCTCAAGGGCCATCACAGGCAAAAGGGTTCACATTAAGGATAGACTCATCAAAGAAGATCCGAATTCACACGTCGACGTCCATGACTACACGAATCTCTGCTTCCTCGTTCCACTATAGATGAGAACCAACGTAATCCAGAAGAACATCCGCGTACTCTGAACATTCTATCGCTATCCTAATACTAACTCACACACAGAGACACACGGCAGAGTACGTAAGTCCATGTATGAGGTTACTTAGTTCAACCTCTGCTCTGATACCATTTCTGTAACACCCCGATTCGGCAACTTGAAAACTTAAATTAAAACAGTGAAAATTAGGGCCAAATTTATTTTTTTTACATGTGTTACATAGATGTGAGAACGTTTAGACTTTCCAAACATAGTTTAAAAGAAACTCATGTTCTCACATTACGCAACAATCTTCCAAGTTCCAAACCGAGGTATCACAGGACACCGCGTCTTGAAACCCGTTTTCAATCATCGTTTAAAACGAGGCCCGTTTATTTGTTCAAACATCAATACCAAATAAAACAATTGCCGGGGTACAGTATGGTAGAGCTAGGTAACTAAGAACTTACAATGGATTACCTTCCGCCAGGGGAGTTCCTAGCTCCTAGTCATGCACACCGAAACTATCGTTCTATGTTCGTGTCATGGCAGCCCAAGCTCTCGGTCCACAAGTATGGTTGTCGCCCTCAGCCGTCTCCGGAATCTCACGCAGAGAGTCGTCTGGTACCCGCCCCTTCTTGCAGGGTTGTAGATGCATCGCTACACGCTATACTACCTACCGGTTGCAATATCAACAATTGTCGATACGACAACACGGTAGGAGAGAGTCAGTGTTCCGAACACTAACGGGTTGACCATACGGTCTCGGGTATATTATAAAAACAAAAATTTACAGATAAAGCAACATAACATGCAATGCAATTAGCACATATGATTCATATAGAACAGCACATAACGTCATACTCTAAACACATCATTCATAACCGATTAATCCATTCACACTCTCATAACACAACCTCAAAATCTTTCTCTTTAGCTTTCACAACTCTATTCCACTTCCTTTCATTACAGTACCACACTTATTTCTCATTCCAAGGATTCTTTCTTATCACTCTTATTCCAGGCTTAATAATTCGATATACTCCTTATTGGAGACATCTTTGTGCTTTTAAGTTTTATTATACCAGATAGCATCAATGATGAGGGGGACACATCATTGAGCTCACACACGTCTACATCTCCTCGGCCAACCACCCAACCTAGTCGGAAGCAAACAGGAGTACAGGACCTTTACCACGCGGGCACGACAGCTGTCACACAAACAAGTGGTCCCTGACCAGGAGGCCCAGCCTCAATAATATCATAAACATGGCACGCTCTCAGCGGCAATCACAAAGGCCCCGTTCCAATCCCTTTCACTGTTCTTGAACTGCCATAGGGGTGACAACACTATTCCGGTCCCGGGTGCGGAACTTACCACGACATTAGACCCAGTCCCTACCACGTTAGTACGCCACATGTGGGATTCATTCCTCCCAGAATAGTACTTAAGGCAACGTGACGTTTTACCGCCCGAGCCTACCCTAATGCATTCATCAACCCGGATATCCCTGATATCCGGGGTACCTTCCTCTCCACTACTTCGAGACGACACTCATACCTCTCCGCGTTTGTAAATGTCTTTTAAAGTCTTTTAAAATTTTAACGTTTTATTAGCTGCTTAATCCTAACAGTCGGCTCGTCCTTGGTGCATCCCTTCAACGAAGCCCGACCACTAATCGCAATATTTCCCCCTAAATATCAAATGGCCTCAAGCCTCATATCACTTCCTCCCGATTCTCAAAAACTCATTCTCAACATAATTCTCATCACAACATCAACATGCGTTCCTCGTCTTTCTCAAAACATCATTTCACAAAACCTTTTCGGAAATAGAATTTCATAAAACTTTTACTTTACTAAACATTTTCCAAAAGCCTTCAAAAATCTCTTTGCAAAACCCTTTTCAAAAATCACATTTTTGGGTGAGTGTTAATGGAGGAGCAAGCTCAACTCAACACTAAGCTTCTTCCCAAAAACGTGGACGAGGAATCACATCTCTGCTCAACCACTTTCTAACTTTCATAATCACATTCTCAGATCAATCTCAACTCTTATCTCTTTCCTTTACTCACATCACCTTTATCTCTTTCTCAAATTATCTCATACTTTCTTTTCATTCTCAGCTCATTACTTATTTCTTTCTTAATCGTTTCTCATGTTTCTTGTTCACATCTCTTTTCTCTTTATCTTATTACTTTCACAATTTCATCATCATCATTTCACTACCCACACAATCAAACAATTCTCAACAAAATGAAGTATGCACAATATTTAAACATTTAGTATGCAAACAGAACAGATAAACATTTAGCACGAATATCTACGTTGCCTAACTCGCAGTACTCCCGTAATCCGTCCACTCGAATTACGAGCAACCACGTTACGGGATCACCGCACTCTCACTCACCTGGATGATGACACGTCCAAAGACTCTCTAAGATTTCCAGTCGTTATCCTTGCCATGCTTCCTTCGCGTCCGACACCCGAACTAAACATTTTTCCCCGTGCGTTAGAAACGATTTATGTGAATTCTTAATTTTGTTTTAAAACACTTTAAAATAATCCCCTTTTTAAAACACATTGCCAGTGTCCAAAGATTTTAAATCCCAATCGTTCTCTTATAAAATGCTCCCAAGAAATTTTCTCAAAACCATCTATTTCTCTTAGTTTAAAACACTTTGGGTTAAAATCATTTTCTTTAAGTATTGAATGAAAAGAAAACAATTCTTTGAAAACCTTTATTAGATCAAATACAAAATCCAAGAAGGTAACATTTCAAAACCAAAACAATTGATTTATTAAATTTCTAAGCTTCATAACATCATCACACATTGATCAAAGAATGTCAATTGAAGTTTCAAATTAATTTAAGTTACTTAAATTACACTTCTTTCAAATAACGAATTTTTCCATTACTTTAAAATCCATACATAAACTTTTCACAAACAAGGCATACACACAAACAGCATCCCAGACAATTTCAATACATGCAAACAGTACAAAGAACAGTCACATTTTAAAGTATTTAAAATCATTATAATCTTAATTAAATTATTCTTTTAGAAAATAATTTAGACTTAACCTCATAATTAACTCACAAAACTGAGTCATACTCATGGTTAACAAAAGTTCTAATTACAAATAAATTTTAAAACAAGAATTCATCAAATCAAATTTTACAAAAATCTATTCACGGAATAAAAGGGACTTTTCATTTTCATTTCGAGAATCAGAAAGATCAAAGGAAACACACACATAAGATACTCGAGTAGTTCATCACCCAGAATACTCGAGTAGTTCATGCATTACTCGAGTTGTTCATCAAACTTTACCCTTGTTGCATCTGATAATACTCGACTCCCAAGCCGGATTCTCAAGTTGGTGCGCCAAAATCCACACTGGTGCACCACGAAATACTCGAGTTTCAGGCCATCTACTCGAGTATTTTCAAACAGTACAGACTGAAAACTTGGTTTTTACATACCATTTTCAATTCTAATCATTTCTATTTCGATCCAATGATCCACAAAGTTCATATACCTTATAACTAACATGTTCAAATACATAGATCATCTCAAATTACACAGAATTGAATTTGAGCACCAATTGTGCATAAATCACATTTTCAACAACTTGACATGTCAAATTCAATTCTGAGTAATTCTAACTCAATCCCATGGTCAAATGGACTTTATTTACATATTTAAAACTTGTCTCATCACAGAAATCACAACGAATAACAGAGAATCCAAGTACTCTTCCATTTATGCACAAAACCACATATTATGCAACTCAACATAACAATATTAAATTTACCCACATTTAGCATGAAAACAGAGTTTGTACAACACAAATGCAATGTTTATAACTTGCTCCACACTTGATCAAAGTCCATTATTGGCTTACCAAAAGCATACCACATTAAGGACATGTTTTATCACATTTGTCAATTACACTTCAACCAAACTCATAAATTCATATAACTTAATTTCATTAATTCATTTCAGACATTAATCATGTTATAAATTAAGTGACCAAGTGATTGTCTGAACCTCCAAGTCCAGCAAACATGTCTTGGTCCAATTCACATAGCACACACAAAACTAAATTCACAATCTATAATCCTAGCAATATGAATGACTTCTCCCATACCTTGGACAAATATACAATACTTAGACAATTTCCAAACCACCCTAGAACAGCAGCTACCACCAAACCAGCACAAACCACTTTCAACCACCAAAGAGCAAAACAGTGTGAGCAGAGTCCAAAGACCACGTTGTTTGAGTGAGTAATCGTGCACAAAAATCGGGGAAAAAGGTTAGAATCTACTCTCTGCAACATGCATGAGAGATTAAAACCAATTTGAGATCAATAGGGTTCACGAGCTTACCACAATCGAGGATCAAAGTGAGCTCCCAGAACCAGTTGACAGCAAACAACCCCCACTTTCGAGCTTCGATTCTTCCAACACTCAAACTCTCAGCTCACAATTTTGGTGTCTATACAAAGCTCTAGATGTGAGCTTTGTATTGGTGAATGATTTGTGTATTAACTCTTAAGGACCAAAGAGAAACGAAGAAGGAAACTCAGGAACCCTAACACTCGGATTCTTCATGATTTGGCAAAAATGTTTGGTTGATTCATGAACCAAAGCTTAAATAGGTGGATCAACGTCTCATGCAGGCCGACACGAAGCCAAAGACGTGTTGAGGAAGACGATTTCGTGTCAACACATGAGAATCGTTAATGGTGACTCACAAAAACGCACTAACTCGTTCCTCACTGTGCAAAATTCTCGAGTCTTTTCAGAAAGACTCGAGTCTTTTTGCCAAAATAATAAAAATAAATATTTTTATTCCCTTTTCATCCAAAATCTTTCTATTATTATTTTTAAGTCCTAAAACAGGGACAACTATGTAAAAACATTATTTTCATATGTTAATGATTTTCCAATCCTTTTCATGCATAATAAATCATTAACAATCAAGGATATTAATAAAATAATTAATTACAAATAAACCTTTATAATTAATTTTTATTAATCAGGATTTAAAAATTTGGGGTGTTACACATTCCAGAAAGGCGTTCGCTTAACTTCGTGCTTCTAATCTTACCTCATCGTAATTCTAACACTAATATCCACACAGAGTCACACAAGCAAAGCATGTAAGCCCATGCTTGAGGCTACTTAGGACAACCATTGCTCTGATACCATTATGTAACACCACGATTTATCACTTGGCAAATTGTATTTCATTTATTAAAATATAGTGAAAATTTGGGCTAAAATTTTTTTTTTTAGAAACATGATAACATGGACATGCGATCTTTGACCAAGTTGACTTGGAAAGATCAACTGTTTGTATGGAATGATAGGATGTTGTTTAATTATAGTGGGGTATTGATGGATTATACCCTAATTTAATATGATTAGTCCAAGAGGAATTATGGAAAAATGTGAGTATATTATGATTTAAATCATTTCAGTGATGAATTCAGTTGGAATCAAGGTATTAGATTATGATTAAATCCTATTTTGAGTTGGATTGGATGATGTAAAGAAAATGGTTTTCAAATTCTTTGGTTTTATTTCTAAAACTGTACTTACTAACCGGTTAGAGTTTCTTGTAACCGATTAGAAGCTGAGAGTTTAAAATAAAAAATTTAAGTCATTTGTGAAGGAACTTATGGTATCAATAAACATCTTCCTCCAATCCAAACTCAATATCAATCACTTAAGTAAAATTTAAGGAAGGATTTAATGTGGTAAAATAACTTAATACCTTGATTCGTCATTGAAATTGATTTAAGAGGATTGAATCATAATACTTATGGACTAATCAAGAGTTAAAATTAAGGAGCTACTCCAATCGAAGAAGGTAGAGAATTGAGCTGGATGATGCAAAAGAGATGATAAGTACTAAGATAAGAAGGTTGTGATTCATGAACAAGTTTGGAGTTCTAAAATGTGGATGACAATAAGAAGAAGAAGCAGAGTTGAAGAAAAAGATAAGTTGGCTTTTGAGGGAAAGGAGCTAGATTTCCATGAAGAAGTGAATGGAATTCTCTGTTTCGAGGTGAGAATCTGCATTCTGAGCGAACTGAAACTTATAAGGATGGTTAGGGATGAAGTGTGCAAGAGATGAATGATCAAAAATATGGTGAAAACTTGTAAGTCAGATGTTGGAAGCCGGTAACCGATAAAATCGTCGGAGGGATAGTTAAAGAAAAGCTTTTTTTTTAAAAAAAAAGTATTCTCAGACGAGGTAAGGAGGAAGAATGAGATTTAATCTTTGGAATTAAAGTCAGGGATTATGGATATTAGAAAATATATTACTGAAGGCAAGGGATTTATGATGTCAATCCCATAGCATATGGACCCTGTAAAGTTTACTTTCGACATCCGGGATGATGGAAGATGGGAAGTTAATTATAGTGGTTGGGAATGGCGTGGAGTCACTGAGGTGCACATCTTTGACCCCAACCATACTCTGCAAGGGATAGCGCCTGATGCTCGCACCTGTCGTTTTGTGCTTGCGGACTTGCAGACTGGTGGAGTAGCTGACTATCACGGTGGGCATCCGATGCCTTTACCTGCATGGATTGATCCTGAGGCCGAGGAGCTAGAGGAGTTGGATGAAACTCTGGATGATCTACCGGACGAGGCTTTCGAGGCTATGCAGGAGGACGACCCGGAGGAAGATCCAGAAGAGGATCCTGATGAGGACTTAGACTACTCGGAGGCTGAGGTGTGTAACATCCTCAATTTAAATGCTTAATATAATGTGAATTATGCAAGTTATTGTATTAAGTTGAGATGGATTTATGAGACTCATAAGATTAAGAGATAGAATTTAGTAAAGAAAGCATCGCCTAAGGGGTATGGGAGCTAAGGAAAATGTTCTAGAGTTAGAAACTATGAAAAGATGGAAAAACAGCAAAGTAATCGATTACTGGTGGTGGGTTAATCGATTACGAGCTCTCAGCCAAGAATGAACCAAAATGTTGCATTGAAGGGTATTCGATTACTTTTCGGCAAGTAATCTATTATTGGGCCTCGACTGAAAACACCAAAAATGTTGCATTGAGGCGGTAATCGATTACCTGGCTGGGGTAATCGATTACCATTGGGTCTGTACAAAAAAAAAAGAGAACGAATGGGAGTGCACGTGTGGCACTTCTCCACCACACAAAGGGAATCTTCTTTTAGGGATTTAATTTAGAACCACTCATTCCTTGCCAACAAAAAAAATAAAACAACCCACTCTCTCTCACTCTCCTTCCATCAACATCGATCATCTCTCTCTTCCTCTCCTTCTCTCTACGGTTTTCCCTTCTTCCAAAAAATTTTTCTATCAAATACATAATTTATTTCATGTACCCTAAAATTTATTTCGTGTTCGAAAATTTTTTTCTTTATTTTTTTCAGCAGCCTAAAATCATGAAAACCAATCACAGAAAATTTGAGGACAAAATTCAAAAGGGAACCAAGACAAATAGTTAAAACACGGACTAAAAAATATGGAAATAAAACTTGTAAAATAAAAAAGAAATAGTAAAACGCCTTTTTCAGGATCAAAACTAAGGGTTTTTACGACAAAGTGGTAAAAATCAGATTATTGAGAAAATTCCCTTCGATTTGATATAAAATTCGTCAAATTCCGAGTTACGGGTCAAAAGTTGCGACGGTTTATAGTAAGTGCTGCTAAAACATGGAAAATTTCTCTGGAACTCACAACTGGTGCAAATTTGAGTGACCGTGGTGCATCAAAACCTTTTTATATGATAAAAGTAGTGTGGATACAAATTTTCGTGCAAAAATTCCACCCAAAATTATGTGAACTAGCAACCACAGAATCAATCAAATACACTAATTGCAGCAAAATAGCAAAACAGCAAACAGTGCAACTTCAACCAGTTATCAGAATTGACTACTGTAACACCCTATATACTAATTACCCTTAATTACCCCAAAAATTAGGATTTAAAAATTTCTTTTTAAAGAATATGATATTTGCCAAAATAATATTTCCTTTCATAATAACAAAAACATCAGAGTTGACAAAGCGGAAGACTTAAATGCATCAAATACATAGGGTATAGGTTTATGTACTTTCAGTTCGGCCAATCAAAATACAAACATTGTTTTAGCTCGGCCCAACTGGGTAATTCCGAGGCCAAAATATACAAAAAGTGTTCTAGCTCGGCCCAACTGGTCGAGACCCCACAAATTCTCCTACTCTAAATAACTTACTCTCCCTGTGAGGGAGAGTAATCCTGCTCGGCCGGGGACTACGTCTGCTCGGATTCAGTACCTGAAAAATGGTAAGGAGGTGAGCATTACACAGAACTTAAATAAGCAGTTTCTAAAATGACATACCGAACTACCAAGCCAAGCACAAGTAGCCAAATAGCATATAAATGACAAGTAATCAAACCCATATATCACATGCATATATCATCATCAGTTCGGTTCACCTCGTACAACATCAATTAGCTCGGCTCACATCCTACCAATTCCCCTTATACTCTTTCCATAAATCTTACACTCGGCATCTCGCCCACTATCTTCCTACCTCGGATTACCATCTCTATCCCGGACTCATTACTCATTATTCCACTTTTACATAGCTTACAATCTTTTACTCTTCTCGGATGCATACACCCAGTGCATGTCTTACACCATTTAAGGTCGGATGTCGGAGTGTCCATAACTGCGACTACCCAGTACCCGTCTTACAGCTGCACATACCTGGTATGCGTCTTAAGCGATCAATGCACGCACCCAGTACTCGTCTGCTATGACCAGGAGCACTACCTCCGATCATTCTATGGGGTTAAGGAGAGTCCATAACAACGAGTACCTAGTACCCGTCTTACAGCGGCGCATCTCGGCGACTTACGCGATCAATACACGCACCCAGTACGTGTCTGCTATGACCAGGACCACATCCGACCGGTTCCGTGCTCGGAACCTTGTGTGAATAATAAATGCGAGTACCCAGTACCCGTCTTACAGCTGCACATACCCAGTATGCGTCTGACGCGATCAATGCACGCACCCAGTACGCGTCTGTTATGACCCGAGCACACAACCATTTCTCTTTTATTCCTCTTATCCATTTAACCAATTTATTTTGGCCTATCTCATCTCAACCCTTTAAGTTATTCCTCTTTACCTTGATCTCATTATACTCTTAGCTCGGCCTCTCTCGGCTCACCCCTTTAACCATTTCCTTATTCCATTATCTTTTCTCATTATCTGACTCATTACTCTATCTCTCCTAATTTCCATATATACCATTTTCTCAACCCATTCGCAACCTATCCCAGCTCGACCCAGCTCAGACACAGATATAAATAACAAATATCAAAGCTCATAAACATTTATACAACAAATTTCATAAACACTTATACAACATCAACAATAAGGATCAAAGCATTCAACCAATCCATCATGTAAATACCAACATATAGCATATAACAATACTCATCCCTACTTCAAACTCATGTTTCTAATTCGTTTATTTGCTCCCCTTTTTACCCTTTTTACCATTTCTTATGTAACATTAACCTAGATCCATTCCCTAAGCTAACACCCACTCTTAGTACCCTTTATGAACACCCTAGAAACCCAAACTCAAGTAGAGGTAACACTCACTCCTTACCTCAAACCGTGAGAGATAAAAGTTGAGAGCTTAAGAATGGCTTTCCTTGACCTTGACCTTGTGAGCTTCACACCCTTGAGTCCTTGCTTCCTAGCTCCACGCCGGCTGCCACACGACCAGGGAACGCCGAAACGGAAGAGAACGGAGAGGAGGAGGGTTTTCCAGCCGGTAACACGTGGTGGATAAGGGGAGTTGTTGTGAGTGAGAAGAGAGAAAGAAAGTATGTTGAGGGTTTGTGTGTGTTGCTGGAACTTCAAATAAAATGAGAGAGAAACGAAGGAGAAAGAGAGAATGAAAAGGCAAAGTGTATTATGTGTTGTGTTTGGGCTTTCTTTTATTCATTTAGGGAAAACATTTGTGTGGTTCTCATTGGAGGCTTCTTGGGGAAGCTAGAATGTGTGGACAGGATTCATTGGCTTCTTGAGGAAGCCATGAATAGTACTTTGAAAGGGACATAAAGCAATGATAGTGACATAAAGTGAGGGATAGTACATAGTACGGTTGGTACGAATCCCAAAGGGCCAACAGCTCATCATGAGCTGGCACGGAGGAGCTAGGACGTGTCGGCTAGGACACATCGGCTAGGTTTGTAGGAACAACCGTAGTCCGAACTTCCTTCTCGGATGATACTTTGAGATGCGCAGAGGTCGGCTAATTGGGACTGGAAAACCGGTTCCGCGTTTGGTTCCCATCCAGCTCGGTTCATATGCACACAATCTCATCTAGCTCGGCCGGGATCGGACCGAGGCCATATACTTACATCCTAGGTCGGCCTATGCTCATACTACCCTTCTAACCTTGTACAATTTCTAAGGCTTAATCCTATCCTTAAGTAAATATTTATATACTAAAATTATATTATTTAATATTAATTTTCAGGATGTTACATTCCTCTCCAACTTACAGGAATTTTCGTCCTCGAAATTTAGTCGGCATTGAACAGTTGCGGGTATGACTGCTTCATCTTGTCCTCGAGTTCCCATGTAGCTTCCTCCACATCGTTCCGATTCCAGACGACCTTGACCAAGGAGATTTCCTTCCCTTTAAGCTGTCTAACTTGTTTGTCTTGAACTCCGACTGGTAGGACATCGAACGTCAGGTTGTCTCTTAGCGGCAGCTCGTCCACTGCTATCACATGCGAAGGGTCATGAATGTACCTCCTAAGTTGCGAGACATGGAACACATCATGGAGCTTAGACAAGTGCGGAGGTAGAGCAATTCTGTAAGCTACGGGTCCGACCTTATCCAATATCTGATATGGTCCGACAAACCGAGGGGTCCACTTCTTTGACTTGATAGCTCGACCAATGCCCGTTACATGGGATACCCGCAGGAATACATGATCTCCTTCAATAAAATTCAAGGGTTTTCTTCTCTTGTCGGCATAGCTCTTCTGTCAGTCTTGAGCTGCTTTCATCTTTCCTTATATCATTCGGATCTTCTCGGTCGTCTCATGAACAATATCAGGACCAATCAACAAGTTTTCTCCTATCTGAAACCAGCATAGCGGCGTCCGACATTTCCGACCATACAATGCTTCGAATGGACCCATTCCAATACTTGAATGGAAACTGTTGTTGTAGGTGAATTCGACCAAAGGCAGATGTGTTTCCTAGCTTTCCGACTGTTCAAGCACACATGTCCTCAGCAAGTCCTCAAGAGTCTGAATGGTGAGCTCGGATTGTCCATCGGTTTGGGGATGATAAGCCGTGCTAAATCTCAACTTTGTTCCCATGGCTTGCTATAAGCTCTGCCAGAACCGAGACAAAAAGCAAGGATCACGGTCCGACACTATGCTGCTCGGAACACCGTGAAGTCGGACAATGTCCTTTATGTACTGTTGCGTCAGCTTCTCCAAGCTGTACTTCATGCTGATCGGCAGGAAATGGGCACACTTTGTAAGTCGGTCCACCACAACCCAAATGGCTTCCTGCCTTGATCTCGTCCTTGGTAGACCTGACACAAAATCCATCAAAATGCTGTCCCACTTCCATTGAGGGATCTCCAAGGATTTGAGTAATCCTCCTAGTTTCTGATGTTCGATCTTGGCTTTCTGGCATGTCAAACACCGAGACACATAACCGGCCACGTCGGTCTTCAACTTCGGCCACCAAAACAACCTCTTCAGATCCTGGTACATCTTTGTGGCTCCCGGATGAAGACTCATCTTCGTCTTGTGGGCTTCTTCCATTAATTCTCTTCGGACTTCAAAATCCAAGGGAACACAAACTCGGCCCCGAAATCGTACGAGGCCATCGGGTCCTTTAGTGAAGTCGGGTTCATCCTTCTCTCCTGCTCTTTCTAGTTGCTTCTGGAGTTCTAGGTCGGCAGCCTGTCTTTCCTTGATGAATCCCACAAAATCATTGGTTACTTGCAACATTTCCAGGACAACACTATTTCCCTTCTTCTCTATGCCGAGGTTGAGATCACTAAACTCCTACATCAACTCCATCTCTCGGACCATCATGTTGCTCAAATGAAGACTCTTCCTGCTCAGTGCGTCGGCCACCACGTTGGCTTTTCCGGGATGGTAGTGTAGGTTGAAATCGTAATCTTTCAAAAATTCCACCCATCTGCGCTGTCTCATGTTCAGTTCCTTCTGGTCGAACAGATAGCCGAGGCTCTTGTGGTCGCTAAACACCTCGAACTTCGTACCATACAGGTAGTGTCTCCAAATCTTAAGGGCGAACACCACAGCTGCCAATTCGAGGTAATGAGTGGGGTAATTCTGTTCATGTTGCCGAAGTTGTCTAGAGGCATAAGCCACTACTTTTCCCTGTTGCATCAACACACAGCCGAGACCCTGCTTCGAGGCGTCACAAAACACGTCAAAGGCTTTGGTCGGATCGGGCAAAATTAACATGGGCGAGCTCGTCAACCTGTTGTTTAGCTCTTGGAAGCTCTGTTCGCACTCCTCAGACCACTGATAGGGCGTATCCTTCCTGTTTAACGAGGTCAAGGGTAGAGCCAGCTTAGAAAATCCTTCAATGAACCTCCTGTAGTACCCTGCAAGACCGAGGAAACTCCTGATCTCGGTTACCAAGTTGGGTCTCTCCCACTTGAGTACAGCTTCTACCTTGGAGGGATCAACCGCAACACCGTGCTCGGATATCACATGTCCGAGGAAATGAACCTCTTTCAGCCAAAAACTACACTTAGAGAGCTTGGCGTATAGCTCCTTGTCCTTCAAAACCTGCAATACCGTTCTCAAGTGCTGCTCGTGTTCACTTGGACTTCTGGAGTAGATGAGGATGTCGGCGATGAAGACTATCACAAACGAGTGCAGATAAGGTCGGAAGATTCTATTCATGTAGTCCATGAAGATGGCAGGGGCGTTGGTAAGTCCGAAGGGCATAACCACGTACTCAAAATGCCCATATCTCGTCCTGAAAGCTGTCTTCGGAATATCTTCATCTCGGATACGGATCTGATGGTATCCAGATCGGAGGTCTATCTTTGAGAATACCGACGCTCCCTTGAGTTGGTCTAACAAGTCGTCAATTCAAGGAAAGGGGATATTTGTTCTTCACCATTACTGCGTTGAGTTTCCGATAATCAGTGCACATTCTGAGGCTACCATCTTTCTTTTTGACAAACAAGATCGGAGCTCCCCAAGGTGATACGCTTGGTCGGATTAGCTTCTTGGCCAAAAGTTCTTCTAACTGTGTCTTGAGCTCTTCTAACTCGGGAGGTGCCATTCTGTACGGAGCAATTGAGATCGGGCCAGTTCCCGGAATAAGGTCTATACTGAACTCTACTTCTCTTCTTGGCTGTAAGCCAGGCATCTCGTCCGAGAAAAACTCTGGGAATTCTCCGACCACAGGAATTCGGTCTAAGGTCGGTTCCTCTGTCGTCTCTAACTTCGCAACAGAAGAGCCACTAAAGATTACGATCTTTTCTCGGCAATCGAGCAGGACGTGGTGTTGAGACATCCAGTCCATGCCGAGGATAATATCTAGCTTCGTTAGGGGCAAGCAAATCAAATTGACCTTAAACTCTCGGCCTAATACTTGGATAGGACATTCTAGACACATTTGGGATGTAATGACAGAAGAATTGGTTGGGGTAGAAATGGATAGTTTGTAAGGCATTTCCACTGGGGATAGTTTTAGTTTGTTCATACAGTCAAGGGAAATGAAAGAATGTGTGGCTCCACAATCAAATAGCACGACACATGGAATACTGTTTACTTGACAAGTACCTCGGATCAGCTCGTCGGCATCAGTAACTTCTTCACCATCCATAGTGTAAACTTTGCCTCTCTGCATTGGTCGGTTAACACCAGTTTGATGAGCCTTGGTCACATTGACCTCTTCTTTCACAATGTTCTCGGTACACCGAGCTGCAAAATGACCAGGCTTGCCACATCGGAAACAGGATCCTCTCGCCTTGTTCGGATCCAGACTCCAGCATTCTCCCCTGTGCTGCCTTCCATAGTGTTGACAGATCGGATAAGGGCCAGGGACAACCACCACCTGACCACCGCTCCTTGGGGATGTTGACACTCTGGAGCTCGGATTCACATATGGAGCAGACCTCTGAACAGCTCCTTTCCCCCTGATTGGGCCCACTGTTTTCTGTGCCGACCTGCTTTGCTTTCCGTCAGCTTTCCTCTTGAGCCCCTTCTCATAGGTGCTAGCCATGTTCACTAACTGCGAGAGATTGGCCACATTCTGATATTCGAAAGCGAGCCGAATATCATCACGGAGAACAGATTCAAACTTGATGCACTTGGTACGCTCATCAACATCTCGGTAGCTTCCTGAATACCAGATCAAATCCTCGAACTGAGCGGCATATTTCCCAACACTCAAGTTCTTCTGTTCCAGCTTGAGAAAAGCGAGCTCCTTCTCCCTCCTAACATCCTCGGGAAAATACTTTTCGAGGAAGCGAGCTCGGAACAAATCCCAAGTAATGACTTCATTAGCCGCTTCCAGTCCACGGCTCTGCTGCTCCCACCAGTGCTCGGCTTCACTTGCCAGCACAAACTCGGCCAGTCTCACCCTTTATTCATAGAGTGGTTGCAGAGATCGAAAGATCTTCTCAATGTCCTGGAGCCACCTCTGAGCTCCATCTGGATTATAACCCCCTTCAAACCGAGGTGGTTCATTCTTCCTAAATCGGCTCATCCAGTCGATCTCGACCGGAGCCGGAGGTTGAGGCTGAAGGGCTGCAGCTGTAGCTGCTGCGGTTGCGGCGATGTTTTGAGCAAGGTTCTCAGCCTGATTTTGCTGAGCCTGTGCTTGGTTCTGCTGCAGCTGAACCAGAGTTTCCAACACAGCAGCAATTCGGTCGTTATCGGCTCTTTTCCCAGCCATGCTGCTCGGATATGGAGAGAAAGCCAATTAACCACCGGATAGTCAAGTAAATATATATATATATATATATTCATATACATCTATAAGCTCTATTGCCTAACTTAGATGTCTAGACTTTTCTTATTAGTCACTCTCTTGGTGAGTAACCACTGGAGTCCTTTGCAACTCCGATAGACCGAGGAGAAACTGCTCTGATACCAAAAATGTAACACCCTATATACTAATTACCCTTAAATACCCCAAAAATGATATTTTCCAAAGTAATATTTCCTTTCATAATAACAAAAACATTAGAGTAGACAAAGCGGAAGACTTAAATGCATCAAATACATAGGGTATAGGTTTAGGTACTTTCAGTTCGGCCAATCAAAATACAAACATTGTTTTAGCTCGGCCCAACTGGGTAATTCCGAGGCCAAAATATACAAAAAGTGTTCTAGATCGGCCCAACTGGCCGAGACCCCACAAATTCTTCTACTCTAAATAACTTACTCTCCCTGTGAGGGAGAGTGATCCTGCTCGGCCGGGGACTGCGTCTGCTCGGACTTAGTACCTGAAAAATGGTAAGGAGGTGAGCATTACACATAACATAAATAAGCAGTTTCTAAAATGACATACCAAACTACCAAGCCAAGCACAAGTAGCTAAATAGCAAATAAATGATAAGTAAACAAACCCATATATCACATGCATGTATCATCATCAGTTCGGTTCACCTCGTACAACATCAATTAGCTCGGCTCACATCCTACCAATTCCCCTTATACTCTTTCCATAAATCTTACACTCGGCATCTCTCCCACTATCTTCCTACCTCGGATTACCATCTCTATCCCGGACTCATTACTCATTATTCCACTTTTACATAGCTTACAATCTTTTACTCTTCTCGGATGCATACACCCAATGCATGTCTTACACCATTTAAGGTCGGATGTCGGAGTGTCCATAACTGCGAGTACCCAGTACCCGTCTTACAGCTGCACATACCTGGTATGCGTCTTAAGAGATCAATGCACGCACCCAGTACACGTCTGCTATGACCAGGAGCACTACCGCCGATCATTCTATGGGGTTAAGGAGAGTCCATAACTGCGAGTACCCAGTACCCGTCTTACAGCGGCGCATCTCGGCGACTTACGCGATCAATGCACGCACCCAGTACGCTTCTGCTATGACCAGGACCACATCCCACCGGTTCCGTGCTCGGAACCTTGTGTGAATCATAACTGGGAGTACCCAGTACCCGTCTTACAGCTACACATACCCAGTATGCGTCTGACGCGATCAATGCACGCACCCAGTACGCGTCTGCTATGACCCGAGCACACAACCATTTCTCTTTTATTCCTCTTATCCATTTAACCAATTTAGTTCGACCTATCTCAGCTCAAACCTTTAAGTTATTCCTCTTTACCTTGATCTCATTATACTCTTAGCTCGGCCTCTCTCGGCTCACCCCTTTAACCATTTCCTTATTCCATTATCTTTTCTCATTATCTGACTCATTACTTTATCTCTCCTAATTTCCATATATACCATTTTCTCAACCCATTCGCAACCTATCCCAGCTCGACCCAGCTCGGCCACAGATATAAATAACAAATATCAAAGCTCATAAACATTTATACAACAAAGTTCATAAACACTTATACAACATCAACAATAAGGATCAAAGCATTCAACCAATCCATCATGTAAATACCAACATATAGCATATAACAATACTCATCCCTACTTCAAACTCATGTTTCTAATTCATTTATTTGCTCCCCTTTTTACCCTTTTTACCATTTCCTTTCTAACATTAACCTAGATCTATTCCCTAAGTAAATATATATATATATATATATTCATATACATCTATAAGATGAGGGTTTGTGTGTGTTGCTGGAACTTCAAATAAAATGAGAGAGAAACGAAGGAGAAAGAGAGAATGAAAAGGCAAAGTGTATTATGTGTTGTGTTTGGGCTTTCTTTTATTCATTTAGGGAAAACATTTGTGTGGTTCTCATTGGAGGCTTCTTGGGGAAGCTAGAATGTGTGGACAGGATTTATTGGCTTCTTGAGGAAGCCATGAATATTACTTTGAAAGGGACATAAAGCAATGATAGTGACATAAAGTGAGGGATAGTACATAGTACGGTTGGTATGAATCCCAAAGGGCCAACAGCTAATCATGAGCTGGCACGGAGGAGCTAGGACGTGTCGGCTAGGACACGTCGGCTCGGTTTGTAGGAACAGCCGTAGTCCGAACTTCCTTCTCGGATGATACTATGAGGTGCGCAGAGGTCGGCTAATTCGGACTGGACAACCAGTTCCGCGTTTGGTTCCCATCCAGCTCGGTTCATATGCACACAATCTCATCTAGCTCGGCCGGGATCGGACCGAGGCCATATACTTACATCCTAGGTCGGCCTATGCTCATACTACCCTTCTAACCTTGTACAATTTCTAAGGCTTAATCCTATCCTTAAGTAAATATTTATATACTAATATTATATTATTTAATATTAATTTTCAGGACGTTACAACTACTAGACCCTAAATCAGACACAACACACTATAATAATTATGATACTAACTACGACACTAACTAACTACTAATGACCTTTGGCAAGAACCGATATTCCCCGGCAACGGCGCCAAATTTGATCGAGGTTGTACCCGATACAAATAAAAACAGTTTAAGTATAGTACTAGGAAGTGACTCCTAGGTCGTCTCCCATGGAATATCTTATCAAGCAAAAGGTCGAGCACATAGTATGCATAGAAAACAAGTGGGGTTTTGTATTGAATGTTGAAGTCTAGAATCAAAACAGAATTAAATAAAAATGAAGTAACATATAAGGAAAAGCGGATAAACCCCTTTGGCACGCGTTCACAACTCTATCATCGGTCACAAAAGATCAATTTCTTCCCTCTTCACTGTCCAACTCGTGAGAACTAAATACTAAGCGAAAATTCAATTCTCACCCCAAAACCCTAACCTCTAATTAAGAATTAAAAGCCAAAGCATGGAGATTTTACGAGTTTGCATAAATTAAGCATTCATACACATGGATTACTCTATAGAATGGAACTAAGCGAACCATAACATATCAATAAGCATGAAAACAGTGAATAAAAACGAAATAGCATTAAGAAAAAAACCTCAAGAGTATGTGATACATTACCAAAGGGATTTAACCTAAGAGTTTAGCCTTCCATGATGAAATAAGTCAAAAACGTGTAGAAAAGGAAAGAGAGAGAAACCTTAGTAGCCACCACAAGCTTGGAGAGCAAAACTAAGCCTTCTCTAAGAGAGAGATTGGGAAAAACGTGGAATGGAAGATGACTGCTAGCTCTACACGAATTTGGCTTTTTAAATCACAAAACGGGCCTAAATCATGGGCCAAATCCTAAGGAAAGCTAATCTCTAAATTAAATCTAAAAATATCCTATAGATAAAATCTAAATCTTAAAAGATATAAACTAAATCTCAAATAATCCTAAAGATAGATTACAATCTTCACTTCATCATATATCTTCTCTTCCAAAATTAAATCTTCACTCCCAAAATGTCCAAAAAACCCTTGTGCCAAATATGACATGAAAATAATAATAGATTAAATTAGGCTATATAATCCAAATTAATTAAAATCCGGAATAATAGTCTAATAAAGTCTAAAATACTAAATCATTCTAAACAATGTCAAGTAGGGACCAAAAATCATCAATGAGAGCAAAATAAGGCTATGAATAATGGGAAATATAATGCTCATCGATGAGTCATTACTCAACAATTTTCATTCATTGACACGAAAAAAACTCAAGGACATGATAATGGTCATCGTGTCGCCATGCATGATCATTGGAAACAAGTATTTAAGCCAATTGTTGAAGGAAATCGACCATTTTGGTTGAATTGCTCTGAAAATCTTGAGTCTAGGGTTCCTGATTTCGTCTCTTTCATTCTCATCCATTTCTGAGTGTTGATTCGAGTATTATACACCATTGTAAAGATCACATCACGAGCTTTACAAAGACACCAAAATCGCGAGTTGAGGTTTCGTGAGGAAGGAGAATCGAAGCTCGAAAGTAAGGTGCTCTTTGCTGTCAAGTTCAGAAACTAAAGTCTGGAGCTTACTTCAAGCTCGGATTTTGGTAACTTCATGAGTCCTACAACCCTCAAATTCATTCCTACCCTTAGTCTATGTTGCAGAGAATAGTTCCTAACCATTTTCCCCAATTGTTAAACTGAATTTGCATGTCAAAATCTCTGGTTTTTGGACTCTGTTCGTGTGTGGCTTCATGCAAAGGGTTTTGTGGGTTTAGTGCTTCCAATCAATTTCTCTAGAATAAGTTTAATTTGTTAAATTTTAAGTGTAGAGTCACCATGAGACTCTATGGGCATTGATTGAAGTAGATTATGGCTTGGAGGCCTCTCTGAGTTTAAAAGTTGTTTGGAACAAGTTCTATATGTTGCATGCAAGCTGTATCAAAGTAGTTTTCATGCTTAAAGTATTTAGAATTGAATTTGGTTTGTCAAGTTGCTGAAATATGATTTTATGCATAATTGATTCTCAGATTCAATTCAGTGTAATATGATGTTAATTTTGTGTTGGAACATGTTTGTTGTCACACTCACTCTCTTTGTCCATTATGTAAATCATTGTTGCTTATAATAAAGATATAGGATAATTTATATGGACTTCATTTATGACTATTAAAGAGAATAAATAAAAATCGTTATACAAAGTATTTCAATGAGTTCCTTTCCAAATCTCCTCTGTGCAAAGATATCGTGATACTTTAAAAGAAACAATAATTTATTCTCAAATAACGGTGTTTTCAGAGTATGCGGAAGTAAAGCATGAACCTTGAGCTATGAAATATCAGACCAGTAAGCATATGAAAATACATACATATATATATATATATATATAAGATATAAAATGTAAAAGTAGCCAAGGTACATGATAGTCGAGGTAGCAAAGTTTTGGGTAGTACAAGTCCGTAGTCAAAAGAAAAGACAACCTCTCCGAGATCTCTCAAAATATATACAATATAACTACAGAGCAAAAGATAAAAATCCCAGAGTGGTGGTCTGATGATCCTCATCCACAGCATGATCCTCCTCCTCAGTGTCTCCAGCCAGATGCTCCGTGCATCCCACTTACCAACCATCCATACTATGCATCACACGGTGGATCCCCAACTCCCCACTGACTCCCAGTGGAGTGCTCGACTGGCTCCCCCGCACTCTCTGCCTCCTCAGGGTCCTCCTCCACCTCGTCCGACTGAGTCGGTGCCCTACCACTGGGCACTGGGTCAGCAGAAGGAGTCCTACGATCTGGACTCATCGGACTAGGTAAAGGAGTCTCCTCTCGGATAACACGGGAAGCAGAGGGGTGAGATCTAGTAGCTGCTCTAAAATGAAAAGAGTGAAATCGACGAGTTGGTCAAGCCGGGGGTGGTCCATGATAAGTACAAAACGGGGGCACATGCATGGTATAGATAATGGGTATGCGGAACCTACGAGGACGAACACGAGCCAAGGGATTGGGGTGATAAAGGGTAACCTCTACCTCCCCCTCAAAGGTGGCTCGATGAACCTCGTAGTACCACACTCCACTAGGGAGCGAGCGCAACTCGATGCAAGCTAGATAGCGTGTCATCACCTACAGTGGGCATAAGGGGTAAGCAATATAGTTCACATAATGGAATAAGCATAATGTTAAGCAGATATACAACATGTATAACAGTGGACCATTTGGTTAAGCTGCAAAAACAGAGCAAGTTCAGCATCAAATACCCATCTTTCTTGAATCCGTTTGGTAAATCCAGGAACTCTTTCGATTTCAAACTTGTTTCTATTTAAAGTTGGCATTTCCTAGTTTCTAAAGCTAAGTTGTTTCATTCTTTTTCATGTCTTATTCATTGTGGAATTGATGGCCAAAGTCAGCCAAGTGCAACAGCTTTTGCACAATTTCAAAGCCAAGTTTTGATTCAACCCTTTTTCTTTGCAACCAATCCTTTCTTTAGCTTCTCTGAGGTAAGGGAGGAGTTACCTAAATACTAGAGTGAGTAATTTCAAGATAGAAATGTAGGAACCATTAAAGGTTCAAAGAAGGATGCAACTTGAATTGGGATTCTGACTTGGAGGTCAGAGACCCCTAATTTTATGATTCAAACAAGTTTAAATGAACCTAATAAAGCTCACTGTAATGTGTTTCGAAATTAAAATCAAGTGGAAATGAATTTCACATTTTAAGATGGATATTTTCAAGTTTGAATGAAATCTGTGATTTGATTCTATTTGATGTTGTTTCAATTGTGTTTAAGTGTTGTAACATGTTTGTTTTATGTGCTTAAGTTGCTGGTTTGCATATGAATGGAGAAATGAAGCAGGGAACTCGAATTGGTATTGAAAGTGCAGGAAACTGGTGCTGTTGCAGCAAAAACACTAGAGTAGTTTATGGAAGACTCGAGTATTCTGGAAAACTGGAAGAACACTGGAGTAGATCTTTAAAGACTCGAGTATTTTTGCATGAACAACTCGAGTAGTCTGAATAATTTTTCAGAAAACACTTACTTTCTAAAATTTTATTATAATTAACTCGTTTAATACTATAATATCTTATTCCCGTTGGTTGATGGCTATCCTGGAGGTGTCCTACTTGAATTTTATTCAGTGGTTGATTATTTTCCTACAGGAGTCCCAACGGAAGCGTACACCCATTTGGTTGATATGATCCCTAGATGTCCCAGTGAAAGTTTTACTCACTTGGTTGATGTTTTCTATGGGAGTCCCAATGGGGTCGTTGCAATAAAAATCCACCAATAGGAGGCTAGGCCCTAATGGATTACTAAATAAATGATTATACTCTATTTCTAAAACCATCATAAAAGTGGTTGGGCCGCTGATGGATTTTTCTGAAAAGAAAATTGAAAGTAAGTAAACCCATCGCAAAGTGGCTAGGCCGTTGATGGTCCTTTTTGGAAAGCACCAGCACCAGCTAAAAGAAAAGTTAAATGAAAACCAATGAAATGAGATGCTGATGAGAATAATGAAAGAAAAGAAATGGAACTCTACATGGCATTATCATGCATGGAGTTGCTCCGATTTTGATTGCGGAAATCTAGCATAGGATAGAATTTGGATACCATGGCCCTGAAGGTGTTGTGATGATTTGGATACCGTAGCATGAACTGCTATGAAGGCTAGTTTCCCAATCAATTGTGATGCATGGGATATGGATACACTCCAGTTCGAAGAAAACATATGTTTGAAATTGATACCCGAAAGGATGCCGAACTGTGAAGCATGAATGAGAAGTAGGCATGCATCATGTCACTAATGAAATTAAATATGTTTTAAACAAGTTTGAGGATACACTTTCACTCTTGATGCTATCTAATTACATGTGCTTGTTATTTTTAGCCTCTGTTATGCTCATTTTTTATTGTATTTAGCTATGACTCACTCCTAATCCCTTGTTGTAGGTCATGGCCACGAATATGATGTGCGTGGAAATGAGGCCGCTCCCTAATGGGAAGTGGAATTTTGAGGAGCACCGGGCCACGTATGAAGGGGACGTGGAAGTTACTTTTCGTCACCCAAACCCATGGTCACAGATGCGTCCGCGTCGTACGAGGATCCCAATGATGTACATTATGCACATTCCACCAAATTTTGTGTTTCGCCTTGGAACGCCACCACCACCACAAAGACGTTTTCCGAGACGCACCCTTCCACCAAGTCCATCACCCTCTGAGGAAAGAATTATTTTAGAGGTTCCTGCTCCCTCTCGTCCTTCTACTAGAGCCCGATCTCGGACTCCAGTTTATGTGCCATCTGATCCGGCACATGAGGAGGAGGAGGAGGAGGATCCCATAGAGGATGAGGATCCTGTGGAGGATGCCGATCCAATGGCGGATGATGAATTCATGGAAAACTCAACTAGAAGTTAGTAGGGAATTGATGACTGAGTTGAGTTCTTGATGCTGGAATGTGGATAATGCTACTCATCAGGTTTCTCTTACTTATGCTACTTATGTTTTGAGTTTCGAACCAGCTGCTCTAGGTTGTTATAAGTTTGTTGTAATATATGTAATATATTGTAATGGCCTAGAGTTTCTAAGTTATGTATTTGACTTTATGTAATGTAAGAGGTACTCTTTTGATCAATGAAATGAAGTTGAAAGTTTGATGTTTACCCTTCATGATATTTGTAGTTGTTTCCGCATGATTTGAAAATGATGATGATTTGACTTATGAAAAAAAATGGTCATATTTTCGAATATAAGTATTTAATTAAGAATAGAAAGTCGGGTCATCACAGCTACTACAGAAGCAACTTATTAGACCAAGTGTATCACCCTGGGGAGCTCCAGTTTTATTTGTGAAGAAGAAAGACGGAAGCCTGAGAATGTATGTAGATTACAGGCAGTTGAATAAGGTGACAGTAAAGAACAAGTATCCTTTGCCAAGGATTGATGATCTCATGGATCAGGTTAGAGGAGCTTCGGTGTTTTCTAAGATAGATTTGAGATCTGGATATCATCAGATCAGAATTAAGGAGGAAGATGTTCCTAAGACTACATTTCGATCTCGATACAGATATTATGAGTATGTTGTAATGCCGTTCGGATTGACTAATGCACCAGCTGTTTTTATGGATTACATGAACCGAATTTTTAGACCATATCTGGATTCATTCGTGGTGGTATTCATTGATGATATCCTAATATATTCTAAGAATCTGGAGGAGCATGCCGAACATCTCCGAATAGTGTTGAAGATCTTAAAGGAGAAGCAGCTATATGCCAAACTCTCCAAATGTGAGTTTTGGCTGAGGGAAGTTAAATTTTTCGGGCATGTAATTTCAGAAGAAAGTATAGCAATAGACCAAGCTAAAGTTGATTCAGTTCTACAGTAGGTTCAGCCTAAGTCAGTCACTGAAGTCTGAAGTTTCTTAGGACTGGCCGGCTATTATAGGAGATTTATTGAAGGATTCTCCAAAATCGCACAACCTCTTACAAAGTTGACTCGGAAAGATCAACCATTCATTTGGGATGAGAAGTGCGAGAAAAGTTTCCAGATGCTGAAGGAAAGATTAACATCCTCGCCAGTGTTGATCTTACCTAACCCTCACAAGGAGTATGGGATGTATTGTGATGCATCGAAGCAAGGGCTCGGAAGTGTATTGATGCAAGAAGGAAAGGTTGTGGCATATGAATCTCGTCAATTGAAAATCGACGAGGTGAACTACCCCACCCATGATTTGGAACTTGCTGCAATAGTGTTTACTCTGAAGATCTGGAGGCATCATCTCTATGGCACTATATTCAGAGTATTTAGTGACCATAAGAGTTTGAAGTATTTGTTTGATCAGAAGGAATTGAATATGAGGAAGCATCGGTGGATGGAGTTTTTGAAAGATTATGATTTTGAGCTTCATTACCACCCTGGTAAGGCCAACGTGGTGGCAGACGCTCTGAGTCGTAAGATCCATGTGAGTGCAATGATGATTAAAGAAGCCGCATTGATTGAAGAGTTTCGGGATTTGAGTCTGCTAATGCAAGTAGAACCAACCAGTATTAAGATGGGTATGCTGCAAATTTCTAACGAATTCTTGGCTCAAATTCGTGAATGGCAACAAGAGGACGAAGAACTTATGGATAAAAGAGATTTGATGATAGGAGGAAAGGAGCCACATTTCTTAGAAGGATCGGATGGAATTATTCGTTTCAAAATGAGAATTTGCATTTCGAAGAATCCGAAAGTTAGGAGATTAATCTTGGATGAAGCACATAAGAGTCAGATGAGTATTCATCCAGGATCAACTAAGATGTACCAAGACTTGAAGAGCATGTTTAGTGGTCGGGTTTAAAGAGAGATGTAGCGGATTATGTAGCTTCTTGTTTAATCTGTCAGAAGGTTAAGATGGAACACCAGAAGCCTGGAGGAAAATTGCAACCCTTGGATATCCCGCAATGGAAGTGGGATAGTATTTCTATGGATTTTGTGACAGGATTGCCAAGGACAGTTGCAAACCATGATGCAATCTGGGTAATTGTGGATCGTTTGACTAAGTCGGCGCATTTCATTCTGGTAAATATGCGCTATTCTTTGGAAAAGTTTACCCAGCTTTATATCAAGGAAGTGGTACGATTGCATGTGTAACACCCGTCAAAATCCTCGTATTGTTTTAAGCATTAAAAAGATTTATTTTTGAGAAAGTGTTTTTGAAAGAATATTTCCTTGAATGAATTTCTTGTTTCATGATTTCAAATTGGTGAATGATTTTAAAAAGGAATGGTTTTCATGAAATGATACCATGAGTTTTAGAAATTGAATTTTTGGAATGGTTGTGTATTTAATATTTTTATGCTTTAAAGAAATTGTGATTTCTAAACATGAGTTATTTTATGATAAAAAGATGTATTTCCCATGTATGTATGTGTATGTATGTACGGTATTGCTATATGTGTATGCTTAGAATTATATGAGAATTAAAATTAGTGGAAAAATATGATAATACATGTATGTTTGTAAATGTGTGCTACGTGAGTATGTATGCATGTGGGAAAGCTTAGGATTTTATTTTTTTTGGACAACAAGCTAATAGAATAATTAGAACCATAAGGAAATTAAGTAAGTGGGAAAAATGAAGTGGTAGAAATAAACGACACATGAAATGACCCTAAAGCCTAAAATTGCTCCTTATTGTCCCCCCATGATAAAATCCACCCATGCAACTGTGACACCCTTCCGAATATATCAAGTATAATATAGTAATTAAACTATGATAAAGGATAATACATATGGACTTGTAAGTATTAGAAAATTATGAAAGTAAAATTTTCTTTTAAAGCGGGTGCACAAACCAAAACTTGGAATACTTGGAGAAGAACTTCTAACTCGTTTCAAACAGTTGTGTCGAATTCGGCAATTTCTAAAACCTTTTCATGAATTGAGTAACATTCGTGTTTCGAAATCGTATTTATATAATAGAAAGTAAATGAAGCTACCCGTGCTTTGATTTGTGAAACTGATACCATGTAGCCGAACTCGTTTAATGATTAAATCAGAGTAAGCGAAAATTATAGGACTATGCATCTAATAGAAATATACACATAGGTTATATTTATATGTGTGAAAAGAGTCATGAGTACATAGTCCCAGTAACAAAGTCTCCAAGATCCAAACAAGTCCATAATAGATCTACATCATAGTGTAACCATAGCCCTAGAGTACTCAAAAGTATATCTACAAAATATGTACATAGCAAAGTATGGACTCTAGAGGTGGTCACGTAGATCTGGCAGCATCATCAGTAGTAGTAGTGATAGTAGCAGTCTCCAAGAAGCAAAAAGATAACAGCATCATCATCAACACAGCAACAACAGAAAAATCTCCTCCACAGCAACACCGCATCGGAACCTCAGATCCACATCATACACCATATGCACATACCTAGGGATCGTCATCCCTCCAGTCACTCCCAGTAGAATGCACGACAGGCTCGCCTTCGCTCTCGTCCTCCACTGGATCCTCCTCGATCTCATCCGAAGGGGAGTGTACCCTACCACTGGGTACATGGTCGGGAGATGGTGTGACCCTAATGGGGCTCCTCGGATCAGAAAGGGGAGTCTCCTCGCGGACGACTCTAGAAGAAAAAGGGTGTGAGCGAGTAGGTCGAAAATGAAAACTGTGATAAGAGCGAGCTGGTCGTGTGGGAGGTGGTCCATGGTATGTGTAAAACGGGGGTATGTGCATAGTGTATATGATGGGAATCCTAAATCTACGAGGACGAAATCGAATCAACGGGTTCGGATGGTAGAAGGTAATCTCTACCTCCCCCTCGAACATCGCGCGATGGTCCTCATAGATCCATATGCCACTAGGAAGTGGCCGGATCTCGATGCAAGCGATGTAACGAGACATCACCTACAAGGGCATAAGGGTAAGCATTTCTATACACATAATCAACAGAGTATAAATTTGTACAATATGAATATGTAAATGTGCAACAATGAACAACAATCACATTTAGCACTTAGCAGTTATTGAATGCAGATAGGATGCTCATACTTGTTTCCTTTATTACACTTAATTTAAATGAGTGACATGATGCATGAGTTTAGCTCTCAAGCCTATCTTCATCAAACTATATCACTCTCTGACGTCCATCCCTGACAACCCAGCACTCAACTGTGCGTTGTATTCCTAGGTATACAACAATTCGTATATTCACCTAGAATGTACACGACAAGCTTGGAATCCATGCCACCCGATCATATCCCGTCATCCAAACGGACCGTCATACAAACGCTATAACCATATCGGCATCCACTAAGTCGACCACGTCAACAACGTGTCATCAAGCAAGCGTATTGGCACTCCCAGAGGCCCTCCACATGTTTACCAAAAACATGATATACGTCCTACCATCCAACTCCAGAATGGATGCATCACTTTCTAAGCTTAAAGGAAATTGATTAATACATTAATGGACACCTAGGCGTATTTTATCTTTAAAAAGAACCGTCACCAAACGGTGCACTTATATTAATCCATCTCTTTTAAGTCCAGATCCTTTGGATTATTATAGTTAAATTCTTATTCAACAAAGTCAGAATTGAAAATGGTGTTTCTCAGGTTCTGGTAAATTACTCGAGTATAATTCAGCATACTCGAGTGTTTTTCAACTTTTCCAAATTACTCGAGTGTTCTTAGGGTTACTCGAGTGTTCATGACTTTCTGGGGATTTGGGTTTCAAATTCATTAAATTACTCGAGTAGTTCATGGGTTACTCGAGTGTTCATCATGATTTCCAGAATACTCGAGTCACCCCTGCATTACTCGAGTGGTTTGCCTTAACATGTCCCCAGGTCTTACTCGATACTCGAGTACTAACACAATACTCGAGTGTTCTTGCTCAAATTACATTGTTTTACAAACATTTTACTCGAGTACCCTGTCCAATACTCGAATGTTTCACAGCAGAACAGACTGTAATCTTAGTTTTAACACACCATTTTCAGTTCTACTCAATTTTAGTCAAATCCAGGGATCCACAAAGTTCATATATCATAAATAGAACTTGTTACAACACTCATTTCATAACAAATTACAGATTTGACAGAGAATTAGTCATTAATACATAAAATACACAATTTGACAACTCAACACCTCAAATTGCATAATAAGCACAATACTCATGATATAGTGTTCATTTAAGCTTGCATGCATGATGTAGAACTTGCTCAACACAGTTTTAGAGCATGACTTGGTCTCCAAACCAAAGTTCTTATTCAATCTAAGCCCTTAGAGCCTCTTGATGGCTCTCTAATGCATTTAATGGAATTTAAACTCTATCTAGTGTACGAAATTACTTCCCCTTACCTCTCAGACATGAATCAATCAGAGAATCCTCAAACAAAAGCTTTCCAACTCCAGAAACCACTTTGAGTATGACATGTAGAACAGTTTGAGTGCACCACCAAAATTGAATTGGTTCACACATGAAACAGAGATAAGATATGGGGATTTTAGATTTTCTAGACTCCATGCAACATATACTAACTATAGAAATCGAATTTGAGACTCAAGGACTCGTGAGCTTATCAGAAATCGAATTCAAAGTAGGCTCCAGATAACAGCTTGACCAAGAACAGCTCTACTTCCAAGCCTTGAATCTTCCACCATACTCACTCAATCCTCTTGATTTTGGTGTTTATACAAAGCTCGTGATGTGAGCTTTGTATTCGTGTATAGTTTATGACTCGAATCAAAATAGGGAGAGAGAATCGATCACTTGAACTCAGGAACCCTAACTTGAATAGCAAACTCGAATTTGACCAAGAGCTTCAACAAATCGAGTTTGACTTGCTTAAATAGACAAAGAGGAAGCTCATGCATGGAGACACGACACAGATGAAGTGTTGATGATGGAGTATTCGTGTCAATGGAGGGGAATCGGTGGTGGTGACTCACCAAACGCACTAACTCGTGCAACTCTGTCCAGAATACTCGAGTATTTCAGAAAATACTCGAGTATTTTACTCAGTTTTTGAAAAAAATAATAATTTTATTTAATTTCCCTCCAAAACCTTTCCTATAATTGCTTCTAGGTCCCCAACCCAGGGACTAATATGCAAAAATATTATTTCATGCATTATTATATTTATTAAATACTTTCACATACATTCTCTAACTACATAAACACATATTTTAATCAAGGTTTAATAGAGAAATCATTAATTATAATTAATTTATAATTAACATTTCATTAATCGGGGATTAAAATTTTGGGGTGTTACACTACTCCCCCACTTACAAGGAATTTCGTCCCCGAAAATCAACTCATACAAACAGGTCAGGATAATCCTGACGCATCTTATCCTCTAATTCCCATGATGCTTCCATCACATCACCACAAACCCAGACGACTTTGACCAGACAAATATCCTTCCCTCTAAGCTGCTTGATTCTTCGATCTTCAATGCGAACAGGCACGACGTTAAAGGTTAGGTTCTCATAAATTTCTAGATCATCAGGTTGGATTCTAAGGACAATGGTGGGGTCATGGATATATCTTTTCAGTTGAGACACATGGAATACATTGTGAAGGTTAGCTAGCGACGGGGGCAGGGCTAATTGATAGGCTACCGGGCCGACTCTTTTGAGGATTTGATAGGGACCAATAAACTTAGGTGATAGTTTCTGAGTTTTCAGGGCTCTACTAACACCTTTGGTTGGTACTATTCTAATGAACACCTGGTCTCCTTCATCAAACTCTAAGGGTTTCCTTCTTCTATCAGCATAGCTTTTCTGCCTACTCTGAGTCGTCTTCATCTTCTCTTGTATCATCTTGATCTGTTCCGTGGTCTCTTGTACAAAGTCTGGTCCAACCAGAGAATTCTCCCCCAGTTGAAACCAGCATAACGGTGTCTGACACATTCTTCCATACAATGCTTCAAATGGTGCGATTCCAATGCTCGTGTGGTAACTGTTGTTGTAAGTAAATTCAACGAGCGGCAACATTTGTTCCCAATTCCCTTGACCTTCCAAAACACAGGCTCGTAAGATGTCCTCTAGCGACTGAATAGTCCTCTCCGTTTGACCATCAATCTGAGGATGGTATGCAGAACTTAGCTTCAGTCTTGAACCCAAGGATCCATGCAGGTCTTGCCAAAACTTCGATGTAAACCTCGGATCACGATCTGACACGATACTTGATGGTACCCCATGTAGACGAACAACTTCCTCGATGTATAACTAAGTGAGCTTTTCCAAAGAGTAGCACATATTCACGGGAATGAAATGTGCCGACTTGGTCAAACGATCCCCGATCACCCAGATTGCATCATGACCAGTAGTTGTCCTTGGCAATCCCGACACAGTCCATGGAGATACTATCCCATTTCCACAACGGAATCTCCAAGGGAAGTAATTCTCCTCCTGGCCTTTGATGTTCCACTTTTGCCTTCTGACACACCAAACAACACGCCACATATTCAGCCACGTCCTTCTTCAAACCAGGCCACCAAAATATCTTCTTTAGGTCTTGATACATTTTGGTAGCTCCCGGATGCATACTCATCTTGCTCTTACGTTCTTCATCCAGGATCATCCTTCTTACTTCCAAATCATCAGGTACACATATCCTTGCCCTAAAACGAAGAATTCCATCCTTCCCTTCTCGGAACTCCAACTCTTTGCCTTCTTCCATCATCTTCTTCTTTTCCATAAGTTTCTCATCCTTGTGCTTCAATTCCCGAATCCTTTGCAGAAACTCATTAGCAATCTGCAGCATCCCCATCTTGATACTTGTCGGCTCTACTTGCGTTGTCAAAATCAAATCTCTAAATTCTTCTATCAGTGCAACTTCCCTGACCATCATTGCACTGATATGCATTGCCTTTCGACTCAACGCATCAGCCACCACGTTTGCCTTCCCGGGATGGTAATGAAGTTCAAACTCATAATCCTTTAAGAACTCCATCCATCGGCGTTGCCTCATATTCAACTCATTCTGGTCAAAGAGGTACTTTAAACTCTTATGGTCACTAAACACCCGAAACGTATTGCCATAGAGGTAGTGCCTCCAGATCTTTAATGCAAACACAACAGCTGCCAACTCCAGGTCATGAGTTGGGTAATTCATTTCATGAACTTTTAGCTGTCTCGAGGCGTAAGCGACGACTTGTCCCTCTTGCATCAAAACACTCCCAAGACCTTGTTTCGATGCATCACAATACACATCAAAACTCTTCTGTGTATCAGGCAGAACTAACACAGGAGAGGATGTCAACCTTTCCTTCAACTCTTGGAAACTCCTTTCACACTTCTCATCCCACGTGAAAGGTTGGTCTTTCCTAGTCAACTTCGTCAAAGGTAATGCGATCTTTGAGAAGCCTTCTATAAATCTTCTATAATACCCAGCCAGACCAAGAAAACTTCTCACCTCCGTGACCGACTTTGGTTGCTCCCATTGCAAAACCGAACTAACTTTCGTCGGATCTACGGCTATTCCCTTGTCCGAAATCACATGGCCCAAAAACTTAACCTCCTTCAGCCAGAACTCACAGTTTGTATGTTTGGCATACAACTGCTTCTCCTTTAGAATGCTCAACACTATCCTCAAGTGTTCAGCATGTTCCTCCGGGATCTTGAAATAAATAAGGATATCATCAATGAACACGACCACGAATGAATCTAAATAGGGTATAAAGATTTGATTCATGTAGTCCATGAAAATAGCCGGTGCATTCGTCAATCCGAACGGCATCACAACATACTCATAATGCCCGTATCGGGATCGAAATGCAGTCTTAGAGACATCTTCTTCTCTAATTCTGATCTGATGGTATCCTGACCTCAAATCAATCTTGGAAAATACCGAAGCCCCACGAACTTGATCCATAAGGTCATCTATCCTTGGTAATGGATACTTGTTCTTGATTGTGACCTTATTCAGCTGCCGGTAGTCGATGCACATCCTCATACTACCGTCTTTCTTCTTGACAAACAAAACCGGAGCACCCCAAGGTGACACACTGGGTCGGATCATCTGCTTCTGCAGCAGCTCCTCGATCTGCTTCTTCATTTCAGCCATTTCCGGTGGTGCCATTCTATAAGGAGGGATAGAAATGGGACCAGCTCCCGGAACTAGGTCAATACCAAATTCAATTTCTCTTCTTGGTGGCAACCCAGGAATCTCATCCGCAAATACCTCCGGAAAGTCTCTGACAACGGGGATCTCCTCTATCCTCGGACCATGTTCTTCTACTTCAGTGTTGAATAGGCACATGTAGCCATAGGGTTTTGGGTCTCTATAGGTCACTACCTTTCTATCACAATCGATGATTACTTGGTTTTGAATTAACCAGTCCATTCCCAAGATCACATCCAATTGTGCCAAGGGTAAACAGATCAAATCTACTTTAGAGGTTTGTCCTAATACTTCTATACAACAGTTAAGACATGCTCTAGAAACAACTACAGGAGCATTGGTAGGGGTTTCTACTTTCAAAGCGTAAGGTAATTCAGACATAGATAAACCCAAACGATCTACACATTCATATGAAACAAATGAATGCATTGCACCAGAATCAAACAAGACATTACAGAGCTGACCGTTGAGCAAGTATTTACCTTGCACCAGATCAGAGGATCGGTTTGCTTCCACACCGCTAAGCGTGAAAACCCTTCCTTGAACCATAGGTCTATCAGCAGCTCCTCTTGAGTTAGCCTTGACCGGTTCCTTGCAGTCGATCTCTTGCAAAATGTCTCGGCTTTCCACAATTGAAACAACCACTTGTTCCCCAACAAACACGGCCATAGTGATGGCGCCTACACTTATCACAAAATGGAGCCTCGTTCCGAAAATTCCTTCCATCCGATCCACCCACTTTTCCTTTGCCTTTCCCTCGGCGGTCATACGGACCCTTACCTCGGTTGTTGAAACCTTTACGTCTCTGAGGTCCATAGTTCTGATTGTCCTTCTTTTCTGAGACTTGCAATTCTTCAGCTTTCTTGTCATCTTCATACATTCTACACATGTCCACCAGAGCAGGAAAGCTTTGAATTCGCTGGTAGCTGAAGATCTACTACAACTTGGGCCTCAAGCCTCCTTCAAACTTGATGCATTTGCTTCTTTCATCAGGGTTGTTCTGATAATATGGAGAGTACCTCATCAAGTCCTCGAACTTGGCTGCGTACTCACGCACACTCATATTCCCTTGCTTAAGCTGTAAAAACTCCACCTCCTTCTTTCTCCTCAAATCTTCAGGGAAGTATTTGTGGAGAAACTTCTCCATGAATACACCCCAATTTACATCCCTTCCCTCATATTGCAAAAGCTGAACCGTGTGATTCCACCAATTCTCAGCTTCATCTTCCAGCATGTAAGTTGCATAAGCCACCTTCTGAGCTTCCGAACACTCCAAGGTTCTCAGAATCTTATCCATGGTATGAATCCACTTATTAGCCTCTTCCGGTTTAAATCCTCCTTCAAACTTAGGCGGGTTGCAACTTCTGAAATCAGCTAAACTCTTCGCCTCGGTGTTACCCACATTACACTGATGAGGCGGATTAACCGGTTGAGATGGTTGCTGAGATTATCGCTGCATAGCCTCCAACACCGTGGTGATTCTTTCCAACATCGCATTGGTGTGATTTTGGTTTCTAGTTGCCATAATAGACCTGCGCTATGGACTTATGGTCACATATGTTGAACTATAGAAACTTCAATTACACCACCTATACTAAGGCTATAGCTTAAAATTCTAAATTCACATTCAATTGCGTCTTGTGATCAAAAGAGACAAGATACAAACAAGTCAATTGTATCTAAAGCTCAATAAACAAGATACTAACAGTCAAGATAATGAACATGCCCTTGAGATACCTGCTTGATGTTGATGGCTACCATTCTGAAACTACTTCCACTACTACAGGATCTGACTTTTGCTCTGATACCACTCAGTGTGACACCCTTCCGAATATATCAAGTATAATATAGTAATTAAACAATGATAAAGGATAATACATATGGACTTGTAAGTACTAGAAAATTATGAAAGTAAAATTTTCTTTTAAAGCGGGTGCACAAACCAAAACTTGGAATACTTGGACAAGAACTTCTAACTCGTTTCAAACAGTTGTGTCGAATTCGGCAATTTCTAAAACCTTTTCATGAATTGAGTAACATTCGTGTTTCGAAATCGTATTTATATAATAGAAAGTAAATGAAGCTACCCGTGCTTTGATTTGTGAAATTGATACCATGTAGCCGAACTCGTTTAATGATTAAATCAGAGTAAGTGGAAATTATAGGACTATGCATCTAATAGAAATATACACATAGGTTATATTTAAATGTTTGAAAAGAGTCATGAGTACATAGTCCCAGTAACAAAGTCTCCAAGATCCAAACAAGTCCATAACAGATCTACATCATATTGTAACCATAGCCCTAGAGTACTCAAAAGTATATCTACAAAATATGTACATAGCAAAATATGGACTCTAGAGGTGGTCACGTAGATCTGGCAGCATCATCAATAGTAGTAATAGTGGTCACGTAGGCCTATAAAAGTTGATTTGAGTAGTTGAAATGCTTTAATTTTGATTTGATCTTGATAAAGCTTTGATTTTTGGTTTTGGTCTTTTAAAATCTTTGATTTTTGCCTTGATCTTTGAAAAAGTTTTGATCTTGAGTCATGCATGTGATTTTCAAACAAAAAGCTTTGATCTTGAACTTTGCATGTGATCCTTGAACAAAAAGTTTTGATCTTTTCTAATGCATGTCACGGTTTTAGCAAAGAAACCAAAGAAATGAGCTTTTGAAAAATGATTCCTAATTTGATCTATGTTTAATGTTCATGCATGATAAAAATTTGAACTTTACTCTTGATTTTTGGTTTTGAATATTCGGCCCAAGCTTAGAACTAAGAGATCATGTTTTGTTTCCATGAAAAAGGCATATGCATGTTAATCTTTACTTGATTTAAGAACTTTAAAAGTGCATGCATAAGATTTGAAGTTAAAAACCTTGCTTAAGTTATGATGATGATTCGGTTATATGCTTGAAAGAGGAAATGATATTTTTTAAAGTTTTTGAGTAAGAAAGAGCACGATTTGGTTTCAGAATCTTGTGTTTTGCATGTTGAAAAATGGACCCAAAAACCTTGTTTTGACCATGATAGGATTCGGCCAATGCATGCTAACTAGGATAGGATTCTTTTTCATGAAGTGACGTAAAAGTAATGAGTGTGTTTCATGTGTTGATTTAAAATGTTTATTAAAAACTTATAGAATTTGGTTTATTTTACTTGTTCAATTCGGTTTGTGAGTATATTTATAACTAAGTGTTTTTGTGTAATAAAAATGAAATGGTTTTGAAAAGTAATTATGTGTTGAATAAGTGAATGAGTGTTTAAATTTTTAAAAAAAGGGTTCACGATTTTTGGAATTAAAAAGGAGTGAATAATTTCATGATTTAATGTCTTTGGTCTTGAACAAATCTTTGTGTTGATTTACTCTTTTAGGCCATTCGGCCATGCATGTGATGGTAATGAAATAAATTTGATTCTTCGAATAAATTTGCATGCTATGCTTGAACATGATTAGGTTGTTTGAAGTATGTAAAATTGTTTTCTAGTCTATCTCTTTGATTTGAATTTGGTTGCGAATATAGAAAGGGTTAAGTGATTTTATCCTTTGAAAATGAAATCATTTGAATTAATTTAAAGTATGTGAACTTGTAATTTTGGTTTACATTGGCATATTCAATTCGGTCCTTTTTTTTATAAAGTAGGTAAATATGAAAATGAATTATTTGGAAAAAAAAAGATTGCGAGTTGTATAATTGCTTTGATGTTGATCAAATTGGTTATATGCTTTTAAAGTGTTGCTTGTTGGTTGTGTGTTAAGTTGATGTTTGAAAAATATTCGAGTACGTAAGTAGTTTTGAAAATTAATTAATTTTAAGATAATTTGATTTGATTTATTTGAGATTTTTGAATTGTGTTTATGGCTGTCCAAGATTTGTTTTATGATAAAAGCTTGAGTTTTAAAGTGTTAATTTTAAGTTAAAGAATTATTTGAGACAAAAGTGCTTTTACGATGTTTTCGGGATTTATTAAAGTGATTTTGTGAAGCAATTCTTCGCTGTCCCGAATTTTTTAAAGTTGTTTCTTAACATTAAAAATGTGTTCATGTGATTTAAAGTATGGTTTTCCAGTGGTAATTGATTTGAGAAAAAGTCGGATTTAAAACGGTGAATTTTTTGGTGTTTTCGAACGTGATTAAGGTGCTGTCCAAGACGGACCAGCAACCAAATCAAGTGGTTTAATTTATTTTATATGATGATTTCAAATGATTTTGAAGTACTTGAGGTACTAGAAAATATTAGAGTTGTTTTGAGAAATCGATTATGTTTTAAGTCTTCCGACGAGGAACGAAAAGTGTTTTGAGCTAAGAAAAGATTTTCTTAATACAAGTTTGTAACGTAAATGTGTTTTATTTAATACGAGGAATGTTAAAGACGAGGGATTGGGGCGGCTAGCAGCGACAGGAATTCGAGGAGATCGTGCGCATTTAATCGCTGGATTTGAGGTGAGAGAGAAGCTTTCCTAAGACACCGTGGTATTTAGGTGGTTTATTAGGACGTTCCGTATCATCTCAAAGATCGGAACTTCGTGGTTCGGAGTCAGTAGTATAGTGGCAATTGTTTGTGTTGTGTGGCCACTTATACGAAGGAGACAAAGACCACATTGTTGTTGTGTGATGATTGTATGTTGATGATGTGAAATAGCATGTTTATATTTATTTACTTAATTATGCGTGATGAAATTTAATATTGTTGATTAATATGAGTAGCATGCTGATGGACGTTTGTTACGTCCTGAAAATGAAAATGAAAATGAAATGAGTAAGTTTATGAAAGTAAAAGACACACAGAGAAAGGGGTAATGATAAAAGATATAAGATGGACTAAAAAGAGATAAAGAGTTGAGATTGGGGAAAAAGTGGATGATAATGATGAGGATGAGCCAAAGCTGGTGAGAGTAATGTTGGTTTTGTGAACGAGATGTGATCTGAGTGGAGCTTGGCTCCTTTGTTGATGTTTTTGAAAAGAGACTGGTGTTGAGTTGAGCTTGCTCCTCCATTAGTACTCAGCGAAATAAGATTTTTGAAAAAGTTTATGAAATGTATTTTGAGAAAAAGTTTGTGAAACGAGATTTTTGAGAAAGTTTACGAAAAGAGATTTTGAAAGAAATTGTGAAATAAGATTTCGGGAAACGTTGTGAAATGTTTTTTTGAGAAATTTTGCGAAATGAGATTTTTAGAAATTTTGTGAAAAGAGACTTTTAGAAAGTTTGTGAAATGAGATTTTGAGATAGCTCATGAAAATGTTATTTGAAGTTTGTTAAATGAGATTTTTAACGATTTTGTGAAAAGAGATTTTCAGAAATTTTGTGAAATGAGATTTTTATAAAGTTATGAAAGGATATTTTTGGAAAGTTTGTGAAATAAAATTTTTGAAAGTTTGTGAAATGAAACTTTGAGAAAATTTTGTGAAATGAGACTTTTCAGAAAGCTACGAAAGGAGATTTCGAGAAAGTTTATGAAATGAGATTTTCTGAGAAAGTTTATGGAACAATATTTTGAGAAAGATTATGAAATGAGATTTTGTGAAAAATTTATGATTTGAGATTTTGAGAAAGACGATGAAATGAGGTTTTGAGAAAGATTATGAAATGTTATGTCGAGAAAGACTGTGATATGAGAATGTTGAGAAAGATCGAGGATTGAGATTGTTGAGAAAAATTGTGAAATAAGATGCTAGTATGATGATGCGAACCCAGCTCTGTGCTATGTTGAGAAAAAATGAGAGAAAGATTGAGAAAGTAGCGGTCGGGACTCGTTGAAGGGATGCACTAAGGATGAGCCGACCATAGGTTAATAATTAAACACTAAAAGACTTTCAAAAGACACTAACAAATGCGAACGCGGTGAGCTATGAGAGTGATATCGAAGTAGTGGAGAGGAAGGTACCCCGAATATCAGGGATATTCGGGTTGTGAATGCAATAGGGTAGGCTAGGGCGGTAAAACGTCATGATGCCTTGAGTACTATTCTGGGCGGAACGAATTCCATATGTGGAAACCAGACATGGTGGGGACTGGGTCCTAATGTCGTGGTAAGTTCTGCACCCGAAACTAGAATAGTGTTGTCACCCCTATGGCATTTCAGGAACAGTGAGAGGGACTGGAGTGGGGCATCTTGATTTGCCACTGTACCCGAGTCTTCTACAGTGTGCCTTGATAATTACATGATTGATATAATTTGAATTGATTGATTTGAGACTGTACCTGAGTTTTCTACAGTTCTCCTAGCTTGGAGGCAATTGATTGTTGAGATAGCTGTCGTGCCCGCACGGTAAAGGTCCTGTACTCCTGTTAGCATGGAGCATGGTTGCATTGCATGGTGGCATCTCCACATCACTAAGTCTGTGCCCTTGGTGATAGGGCAGGACTCTCCTCAGCTGGTGCAATAGAAAACACGTCTCCAGGGGTAGTACCTAAAATGATCAACATAAGGGAGTGAGTGGTTTAACATAAATTAAAATAAAGAATTAAGAATAATAATACAGAAAACCAAAGAAGTTTTATTAATATTAGGGTCTTTATTTGAGTCATTATGGTGCAATGTTAGTATACGTTAGTATTATACTCATAAGGTTAATAATGAAACGATGCATGCTCGATGCTCTCAATCCACAATCGAATCCAATGAGTTTCATAATAATAATAATTTCACTTCTTCACAAATTCTTTTTCATTTCCAATTCATTGGATTCAATTAAGGATTATACACTAGAATCTCCAATTCACTCTCTTTCAATCTGTCACTTCTTTTTCCATCACCACATTTCTTTGCTTCATCATTCCATTACTCAACATTCTACTCAATCACCTCACTTCACCCTCCGCTCCAGGGAAAGACCAACCGGGAGTAAGTGTCCCTCTACCAGTGCTTGCATGGTACTGACCATCTATCCCGGTCCAGTACAACTTGGGTTGAAGGCCCAAGTTGGTTATAGCAGGGAACCACCCTCAACCGGTCATGATGTGACTCTGTGACCGATAGAATTATTGTGGTTGATGCAGAACCAATCTCCCGACACGAGTGGCCAGTTCGTGTCCTCCTAGGAGATCCAAGTTCCACCCACAAAAATTCCCGCAGTTGTTTCATTAGCACAACCTAGTCACATATCACTCACGTGCCTCCGCGTATGTCTTTCCCAACTTCCTCACCGCCCACCTTATACTCCATTTATGATGCATGTTCCTCATTACTTTCCAATTAAAATCATATTTATCAAAAGTATTGTTTAGAAAGTATTTCATAAGTAAATATCATTTCAATTGGAAAGCCATAAAAATTAAAATTAATAAAATTGCACATAAGATAACTAGGTGCTAACAAATGTATGACGTTAATCAGTTCATCACCGTTATCTTAGTTTTGAACGGAATGACGAAATTGCTCAAGAATTGACAATTGAGAGACTAGATACGTCGAACTAAAAGAAGGGAAACTAACTTCGCTAAATGAATAAAATTGGAAAACCAAAAGTACAATTAAGCCAAAAAAAACAAAACTAGAACACTAGCATCTGACAACTCTAAAGTGCAAATGACAAATGAAACATTCCAGTCTAATTCTTTTCTTCCCTGTACTTTCTTTGATCTAATTGACACTAATAAATGCCAATATCATTACACGAGTCTTCTAACTCATACAGTGATTAGCAAACAAAAGATGTGGAACCCACATCAAGTTCAACATCTCTAATTTGCCAAAGAAACTAAACAAGGATAACCTCAGCAGTAAATTAGACTTTGCTGGAAAGGGAAGAAGAAGCTCAATAATGTATTCAGAAAACTAACTCAGTTATTGTTCATTACAATAGTTAAGTAAATATAGTTTGCAGCTTGTGACACCCTCTTTTATACTTAAGTAAATATTACAATAGTTAAGTATTAATTGGTAAAATATATGGACTTGTTATTATAATGAAAATTAGGAAAATAAAAATTCCTTTTTCAAGGCGGGTGCACAAACCAAAACATGGAATTCTTGGAGAAGAAAATCTACATTGTTTCAAAAAATTGTATTGAATTCGGCGTTCTCTAAAACTTTGTCACAAGCTGGATAGCATCCGTATTTTAAAATCATATCTATGTGTTAGAAAGTAAGCGATGCCATCTTTCCTTTTGTTTTATAAAACTGATACCATTTAATTCTCTTGTTGCCGAATTCTTTAATTAGGTTAAATCAGAGTAAGCGGAAATAGTGGAACTATGCATAATTGTAAGATAAACATAATTTCCATATAGATATATATAAGTCATGAAGTACATAGTCCCATAGTCGTAACTCCAAGATCCATACAAGTCCATAAAATATCTATGTCCAACATAAACCATAACCTCGAGCTCTCAAGAGCATATCTAAAATATATATACATATCAAAATATGAACTCTAGGTGTGGTCACATAGATCTGACAGCATCAAAAGTTGTAGTGATAGTAGTAGCGGTCTCCAGGTAGCAAAAGGAAACGTCATCATCATCAACAGCAGCAGCAGCAGAATCTCCTCCACGGCATCCCCACATCGGATCCCTTGATCCTCATCATATACCTTATACACATACCTAGGGGTCATCATCCCTCCACTGACTCCCGGTAGAATGTACGACAGGCTCGCCTCCGCTCTCATCCTCCACGGGATCCTCCGCGATCTCATCCGATGGAGAGTGTACCCTACCACTGGGTACGGGGTCAGAAGATGGTGTGACCCTGACCGCTCCTCGAATCAGAAGGGGGAGTATCCTCACGGACGACTCTCGAGGAAAAAGGGTGTGAGCGGGTAGGTCTGAGACGAAAACTATGATAAGAGCGAGCTGGTCGTGTGGGAGGTGGTCCATGATATGTGTAAAACGGGGGTACATGGATAGTGTATATGATGGGAATCCTAAATCTACGAGGACGAAATCGAATCAACGGGTTCGGGTGGTAGAAGGTGATCTCCACCTCTCCCTCGAACACCGCGCGATGGTCCTCATAGATCCATGTAGCATTAGGAAGTGGCCGGATCTCGATGCAAGCGATGTATCGAGACATCACCTACAAGGGCATAGGGGTAAGCAATTCTATACACATAATCAATAGAGCATAAATACATGAACAATATGAAGGTATAATCATGTAACAATAAATCACAATCACATTTAGCACTTAGCAGATATAAGATGCAAGTAAGATGCTCATACTTGTTTCATTTATCAATCTTAGTTTAAATGAGTGGCATGATGTATGAACTTAGCTCTCAACCTATCTCCATCATTCTATGTCACTCTCTGACGTCCATCCTTTACTTCCCAGCACTCAACAGTGCATTGTACTCCTAAGTGTACAACATTCGTACATTCGTCAAGAATGTACACGACATGCTTGGAATCCATGCCACCCGAGCACGTCCCGTCATCCAAACGGTATAACCATATCGGCATCTCACTAAGCCGACCACGTCGTCCACCATAACGTGTCATCAAGCGAGCGTCAGTTGGCACTCCCAGAGGCCCTCCTCATGTTACAAGAACATGAATACGATCTAACATCCGAACTCCAGAATGTATGCATTATCTTGGGTTAAAAAGGAATTTATTGAGGTATTTCTCTTTTATTAACACATTACGTGCCTCCCGAGCAACGTATCATTTTACAAATGTACATATCCCCATCAATCAATTTCTTTTTAAGTTCAGATCTCTTGGATTATTGTTATTTAATCATTACCCAATTGATTTAGAATTAAAAATGATATTTTAATATTCAGGGTGAACTACTCGAGTGTTCTTAAGAATACTCGAGTGTTCTTCATTTATTTCCAGATTACTCGAGTATTCTTCAGGATACTCGAGTGTTCATGTCTTTCTGGGGATTTGGGTTCAGCTTAATAAAAATACTCGAGTGATTCATGAGTTACTCGAGTGTTCTTCATCAATCCCAGAACACTCGAGTGACCCCTGCATTACTCAAGTTGTTTACCTTAAGAGATCCCCATGAATCAGTTATTACTCGAGTCCTGGGCCCGATACTCGAGTGTTTCAACACCAAATACACTATTTTACCAAAATTTTACTCGAGTATCAAGCCAAGTACTCGAGTCTTTTCTCACAAAACAGACTGGAAACTTGGTTTTAACATACCATTTTCAATTCTAATCATTTTCAATCACATCCAATGATCAACAGAGTTCATATACCATATATTAAACATGTTACAACACTTAGCACATATCAAATTACAGATTTGACAGAGAATCGATCATTTATGCATAAAACATACAATTTCACAACTTAACACCTCAAATTGCAAAATAATCATCAAACTCATGAAATAGGGTTCATTACAACTTGCATGCATCATAAGAAACTTGCTCCAAACAACCATAGAGCATAAATTGGTCTCCAAACCAAAGTTCCTATTCAATCTAAGCCCTTAGAGCCTCTTGGTGGCTCTCTAATGAAAATGATGAAATTCATACTCTATCTAGTGCATAAAACAACTTCCCCTTACCTCTCAGACGTGTACCAACAGAAGATTCCAAAGAAAAAGCTCTCCAACACCAAAAACCACTTTGAGCATCACATGCAAGACAGTTTTGAGTGCATCACCAAGATTGAATTGGTTTACATGGAAGACAGAGATGACAATTGGGGAAATTAGTTTTTATAGACTCTATGCAACACATACTAACTAGAGAAATCGAATTGAGACTCAAAAGACTCGTGAGCTTACCAGAAATCAGAATCAAAGTGAGCTCCCAAAACCACTTGACAGAAAACAACCCCAACTTCCAAGCTCCAATTCTTCCACCACACTCACTCAAACCTCACGATTTTGGTGTCTATACAAAGCTCGAGACGTGAGCTTTGTATTGGGGTATAGTTTTTGATTCGAATCAACACAGAGATGGAGAATCGAAGGAAACTATTTCAGAACCCTAACTCACTAACTCTTCAACAATTTGGCAAAATAGCTCTCAATCTGAGTTCAAAGGGTTTAAATAGGCAAGGAACATGTCCATGCACGTCGACACGCATACAAGGACGTGTTGTGGAGGGTGTTTTCGTGTCAAGGCGGCGGTAACTCGGTGTTGACTCATTCAAACGCACTAATGCTGAGCAACTCTGACCAGAATACTCGAGTATTCAGAATAATACTCGAGTATTTTGCCCAATTTTTGAAAAATAATTATTTTATTTACTTTCCCTCCAAAACCTTTCCTATATTTGCTTCTAGCTCCCAACCCAGGGACTAATATGCAAAATATCTATTTCATGCATAATTATATTTATTAAATAAATTCACACACATTTTCTAACTTCATAAATATAGATTTTAATCAAGGATTAATATAGAAATCATTAATTATAATTAATTTTATAATTAAAATTTCATTAATCGGGGATTAAGATTTTGGGGTGTTACACAGCTTTGTGCCCTTATTATCCAAGTTATTAAACATGAAGTTCCTCCCAGATGTAAATTTTATTACCAACATCAATTCACTTAGTATTAAAAGCTTATTCTTACATCACAATTCTTGCATATTTAAGTATAATGAGTTTTTACAATTTCTATCACATACTCTTTTCAAAGAATACCAAATATTCTAACATCAAGTTATGAAAATCATAATAACATGTATGGTTATCATAACTCCTAGAGTTTTATGTATTACATCCCTAATTCTTAATCTTAATTTATGAAAACTTCTCCTCCCTTACCTTGCCTTGAGGAGATGAAGTGTTCTAGTTACACAAAGCTTTCTTGAAGCAAAAATGATCCTAGAATCATTTCTCTGGTTTGTCTTCTCTTTCTCCCTCAAGAATCCTTGCTTCTAATTCTCCTTCTTCATTTCAAATTTCTTTTCTTCAATTAATTTAGAAGGAACACCCAAAACAGTGAGAGCTACGAATTTTAGAGAAGAGAGGGTTGGTTGGTTGATGAAGATGGAAGAGTGGTGCTTGAATTTGAGAGGATGATGATGATGCATGTAGGAAAAATGGGTGATTAGTGAATGTTTTTGGTTGATTTCTAGGGGTTTTAGATGGTATAATGAAGTGGGGTTATGTGGTTGAGAGAGTATGGGTCGAGAGAGAAGAAGAAGGTTCTGGAAAATGATGAGAATTTGGGGTTGGTGCTGAATTTGTTCGGACTGGTGCTGGAGTACTGCTGTCTCGCGCTTGGGCGCGGCGGGGCGCGCGCGTTTCTGGTCCGACGCACCAGAATGGTGCTTCATTCACGCACCAGACTTTTGGCTCCTACGCACCAGGATTCTGGTTCCCTTGCACCAACTGGTGCGTCTCCCTGGTGCCAGCTCCCTGCACCGGTGCGTGCGCTCAGGTGCACCGGTGCATTTGGTGCTGCTATTTTTTTTTTACCTATTCCAAATCCTATTTAAATTAAAAAAACCTACTAAAATATTAAAGCTTTTATTTTACTAATTTTATAATTACTAAATTTTAAAATCACTTAATTAAATTTAATCACTTAAGCTTATAATTACTTAATTAATTCTAGAATGTTACAATAAACATTTAACTCTTAAGTTATTCAACAATTAATTTACAACCAAAGACAAGCAAATCAACAGACATCCAGCAACCAGTCAACATACTCAGGTATGTCTCAGAGTGCAGTAAAATAAGTCAGCTCCCTAGAGTTCTTCACTTCCTACTTTACAATTTACAAGGAAATATTTTACTATATTAATATTTATAAAAATATCAAAGTTAATGAAAAATACAAGAATAACTTTAATCAAACACTAATTGCTACCCACACTCTAATTTAATTATTATACCCAAATCCTATTATAAATTCTAACTATCCCTAACTCAAAGTGTGGAAAGAATCCCCCCTTACCGGTTGAAGAGTAGAGCAGAAGGAGAGAGAGAGCGCTCCACCAAGTCCTTGGGATAAGCTCCCTAAGCTCTAAGCCTTTGCTCCATGGTCAATTCCAAGCTGCCCTTGGTGATTGTCCAGCTCTATGTGGAGGATTGAGGGAGTTAGGGTTTTGAATTGGGAATTGGAGATTTGAGGGATTGAGAATGAAATTAGGGTTTCTGTTGGTAGAAAATCATGGAGAGTTGGTGGGGAATGATTATGGGATGATGGATTGAAGTTATTTGGTGTTGATTTGAAGATTGGAAGAGTATGGGATGAGAGAAGAGAGAAGAGTCGTGAAAGAGGAGAGAAAGAAATGAAGAGCAACACAATAAAATCGTGTTTTTAAGTCTGAACATCAGTGGTTAATCGATTAACCACTTTGGTTAATCGATTAATTAACTCCTTATAATTTACAAAGGATCAATCGATTAACACCTGAGTTAATCGATTAATGCCAGAAGGTGCTCAAAGATCTAATCGATTAAGCTATGCCTTAATCGATTAATGCCTGAATGTTGCTAAAAAAATAATTGATTAAGGAGTCTGTTGATTGTCTAGCAAGAGTACCAGGTCGACAAGTAATACAGATAGTAAGTGAGTATCGTTCCACTCGGGGATTGCAAATTGTTTCTAATAACTTTTTCACCAATTCGTAATTATTAATGCAACTTGTTATTGAACTTTAGAAGGAGAAGGAGAATTTAAATAAAAAATAAAATAAGCAATAAAAAGATTGAGGAGATAAGATGGTTAGAAAGCAATAGAAAAAGGTTAGGAACTTGGTTTCGTTGTTTGATTCACTTATTTAACTATGAATTAGATTTTCCTATAATTCATGGACAGTTCCTCTCAAATAGCAATAGTTAGATCTCTCTAACATTACCCTTATTCTCTAAATACTTAATCCTTGATCTCTCAACAAATTACAATATTAGAAAATAACAAATTCAGCACAAGGGAATTACCAAGTCAATAATAATTCAATCATATCTCTATAACTAAAATGATTATACCGTTAATTGCAAGGCCTATTCAAAATCCTAACTCTCGTTACGAATTAAGAGATCCATAACATAAAGTGATCAGTTTTACGTATGCAATAAAAACACAATTAACGCATGAATTAAAAACAGGAAAACACTAAATCATAAATTAAAATAAGTTACATCATACAATTTACACCATGTTCCTAACAAGAGGTTCTAGTTACAAATATAGAAGTAAAGAAAATAGAAGCAAAGAGAAAACCTCATATCATAGACAATACAGGTTAACTCTCCAAGAGACCTTCAATCCTCACGCAGATCTCTCTTGTAGTGATGATCTCCAATCTTTGTGCCTTACCTCCTTGCTCTCAATAGATGTTACTAACCTCTCTTTCTAATCCTAATTGAATTCTATGATCTCAAAACCTACTGAAAACTATTTACAAATCCTCTATTTAAAGAGTAAAACAAATCCTAAAATAAATCTTAATTAAATCTAATAGATAAGGTCCATGTTTATCTTCTAATTTCTGACCAAGTCTAAGATATGAAGCCAAATTAGACTTCTCTTCTTCTACTTTGTTCATAATCTGGTCAAATTGGCCCTCCAACATGTACGCGCGCCCCAGGCGCACGCGACCTCGCGCCCCAGGCACGCAGGTCTGATGCTTGTTCTTTCTCACACAGGCGCGCCTGAGGCGCGCCTCAGGCGCACCCGTCCTCGTGCTCCAGGCGTGCAGGACCTACTCTGGCTCCGTTTTGCTCCGTTCTTTTTCCATTTGCAAGATCTTTTCGTCCTCTTTTCAGGTCCATAAATATTTTGTCAATTTGAGCTCCAAAAAGTACCTGAAACACTAGCAAACGGATCAAAACGTTCAAAGGACCCTAAACTAATATAAGTAATTAAAATCTACTAAAAAGTCCTAAATTTGCTAGAGAAACAAGCCAAATACATAGTAAAAGGGAGTCCAAATAATGCTCAAATCTATATATATTGGACCTAAATCAGAGTCCCTTAATCGATTAATGCCCTATATTTTCCTTTCTTTCTAGCTTTCTAAGGGTTCTAAGTCGATCCTAATGCACCCTAACTTATCCTATCATAATACCACTATCTAAGCACTTCTAAACACCTCTTAACACACACAAAACATCACAATCATAAATCACAACAATAAACACACAATTCACAAACACGGAAAGACGAACGAATCGACACTCCGAGATCTAGACTTAACCTATTCTTAAACACTCGATCTAACCCGATCGACTTAAGGCAAAACTCTAACAACTTAACCCTAATGCCAGTCACGCTCGAGGCATAACCAACAGGGTCGGATCGATCCCAATTGCCTCACACATTTACTAAGCTCCGGAACTCCGTCGAAACATGTGTTCGAGGGAATTCTCCGAACATAGACCTTAAGGTCTACCTTTTAACTCGAGGCTCTAACCTAGGATTCTTATACAATCACTCTATCGAGACCAACACACTAAAATCACCTATATGGGCTATGAAATTCTTTGACCCCGAACCTACACCAAGTCCTAGTCGCAAGATCGCAACCACATCACTCTAAGATCTAACCCGAAACTCCTCAACTATAACCAACGACTCTCGGACACTACCTTACCCATCCTAACGATGCGATCACACAACAAATACACACATACACACAAAGAAACAAGCACAAACACTTACGCCTAGGAATGCACACAAGCAAAATTGCATATATCCTAGCTCAACCCATATATATATACCTATATAAACATACACATGCAATTACACACACACATACATTCATATACTCAAGAATATAATTACAATACTAACTCCTACATATATGTGTATACACATACAAATACCAACACACGCCTAGCTTAGGAAAATATCTACAAACGCTTATACATACGTATACTTATTTTAGTTCAACATACTAATATTCATATATGCAAATACCAAGAAAATAGCTATAATTCATTTTTCCTGATATAAATAAAATATTCATAATTATATTTATTAGGTTAACAAAAATGAGGATGTTACAATTCTCCCCCACTTAAAAGAATTTCCTCCCCGAAATTCATTCTTTGAAAAACATTTAAAAAGAATTGGAGGGAGGTTTCTGTAAAAAAAATTATTTTCTCAAAAACTTTTTAAAATTAACAAAATACTTAAAGTTTCAAAATCATTTAGTTTTCCGTAGTAAAAATCATGATAGTAAATATAACGATTTCTTGGAATTTCCACAATCTTAAATTCCGTTTCTGGGGTGCTCCCCCACTGAGGTTTGGGTTATCCTGGTAGACTCAGGCTCGATGTAAAGTGGTTCTACTTAGTAGGTGTTAAGCTTTCTTCATTCTCAGGTACCCAAAAAGTTGTTGGGTTTTAACGAGATGAGGTAATCCTCTCTTGGTTCACTTTCTCACTAATGCTTCCTCTTTCCATAACTTGCATAAAAATCAATCAGAAGTTCTCTGATGATTCTTATGCCATGGTTAGGTTCTAATCTCAAGGTACTTTCTATTCTTGGTGATCTACAACTATGAAGGTTATGGTTTGCAACTCCGTGTTCTTTTGGTTGGTTCCTTAGTTTCGGTTGGCGTTGGCACTCTTATTCACAGTTCCCCTCTGGCAATATAAGTTTGGTAAGCTACTAACTGTTTGGTCTCTCTCAATTCTTGAAAAATTGGAGAGCACTAGGATGTGTTACTTATGGGTCAGTCGGTTATTGGACTTAGGATTTTGGTTTTGGGCTTACTATCTCCCTTATGGTACACACTGTTCCATGCTAACCTAGCATACTCACGGGATAGGAAATACAACTCTAATTCTTATGTGACATGGCTCTATTTGGTTTCTTATTGAAAGGTCTTGTTAGTTCTTTGGTTTCACAGTCTACTAAATTGGTTAGTTTTCATTGGTGCTATGGTTCTCCTGTCGACTTTATCGGGGAATTCAAATTGCAGAGCTTCCGAGAAATACTTTGTAAAGATTAAGTAAAGAAAACAAAACTTTACACATAGGTGCATGAATATATTTATATAAAAACGCAAATATGCCATGAAAACATATACATATACATACAGACAAGTACATCATAAAAATATTCATACACACGCCATTTTTCATATCTCCAAATCTTAGTTTGAAAACCCTTTTTCAAAATAATCCGAGAGAATCATGGACATACATTTATACACAATCATGAACGTATAACGAAAATATCTGTCATATACCTAAGCATATCGTGAAAATACATATATATATATCTATGTGTTAAAATTCCTATTTTTAAAACTTAGATCGAAAATCTTTTCCAAAACAATTCAAGAAAACATTTAGTATCCATATACAAGTATATACATATATACATATAAACCTAATTCAACTTATTGTATCAATCTCCCGATCGAACTTAATTCCCTGGTTCTGCTTACTTAAAATCCTTTATCTTTCATAAATTCAATTACTACCATTCGGGTTTAAGTTCAACCGATAGAACTTCACACTTAGTTTCCGTTTAGTGTTAAAGTTATTTAGCTCAAGCTAGTAGTGGAATCAATCCCAAATTCAATGGAAAAGTTGTTATGGTTTTCTTAGATTTTAGTCTAACCGATGCCAACTAAGTCACTCGGTTGGATTAAAATCGTGAAATAAATGATTGGGTTTCATGGTTCCACTTCCAATCTTTGTTCGTTTACTTTGACACTAAATCAGTCCACGTCTGACACATTCGAGGACTTCCTGATTGAATTCGAACTGCTTCCCATCTTAGGTAAAATGTGTCTTTTATTCTTTCAAATTTTCAATTAGAGTAGTTCGACGGTTCGAATCTGATCGATTAGTTCTCGATTTCTATTTCATTCCTGGTGTCATAACTTTTTGAATCGAGATGAGCAATGGAATCGACCGTTAACTTAATTTAAATCTTATTTTTCATTCTCTTTGATTCCAATCTAATCGATGTGAACTTAGTCGCTCGATTGGATTAGGATCGAAGTCATGATTCATTTAAATCGAATGGTTCCATTTCTAATCACCATCCAATCACTTTGACACTGAACCATTTCACAAACATTCGTCCAAGACATACACAATACATAGAGTCAAGCAAAGAAAGAACAACAACAAACAATTAGGCACTAAGTTTCTATACACAGAAAATTGTTTACTAATTAATGGTAGTGCACAAACTCCTAGATATCGACGACTTCACCTCCCGGTAAATGTAATGTCGGATTGGCCAATTCCCACACTACATTAAATCGGGGGTAGTAGCCCTCGCAATCCAATGAATTCCCGTACTACGATTTCTATTGCCTTGGCATTGTTCGAATTTTTCCCTTGTATAAAACTTTAGCCTTTCCTTAGCCTAACACTTAAAACACTTCTACTCTCAACTATTTTTCTAATGTCACTTAGGTTTGTGGTTTGCAATTGGAAACACTTACAACATTTAAAAATTTCCAAGTTTTCTCCGTTTATAACTTGTTAGTGTTTTCCCCTTGCAAACTTAAACCCGATCGTTCTTAACGTTGATCGCTATATATATATATACTTACTCCGCTAGTAACTATTCCTATACATAATTATCAGCATAAATCATCAACTAATGTTGATGATGCACAAACCAACATTTTAAATAGGATGCACATGCCATGCAGTGCAAATGCAATGCGATGCGGATGCAATGCAAAACAATTCGTTTTCCTTTACTTTCCAATTTAAAACACTTTCACTTTTCATGCAATGCAATGCAATGCAATGCAACCTCACTTCTCCCTCTTGTATATTGTGCTTCACATTCTCCCCGAAGGAGGGTTCCTCACACAATGTACCAATTTTTAGCAATTTTTAACTTTATCACTTTATTGACATTGTACTTCTCGTTCTCCCCGAAGGAGTGTTCCTCATACAATGCCCACTTTTTACTTTAAAAACTTTATTGACATTGTGCTTCACATTCTCCCCGCAGGAGGGTTCCTCACACGATGTCCACTTTTAACAATTTTACTTTATGTGCATTGCACTTCACATTCTCCCCGAAGAAGGGTTCCTCATGCAATGCACCACTTTTAACAATTTTAACTTTTTAACTTTTTAAAACAATTCTCACTTTTCCTCACCACACTTGCCCCTCTACTCTGGGGAAAACCGGCCAGGAGTAAGCATTTCTCAACCCCTAGTTGGGTGCTTCACCTCCACTTAGGAAGGTCCCTCGCTCACCCGCTTGCACAATATGTCACACTCCTCGAGGGTAGTGTTAACAACGTACAATCTGGATTGATTTGCCCAGATTGGCTTTAGCAGAAATCACCCTCACTGGCCAAAACGAGCCAAAGTGATGGAATTACCCCGGTTTGCGTGGAACCAATCCCCAATACGGGAAACGATCCCGTATCCTTTGCAGGATCAAAGTTCCCCAAGATAATCCCATAATTCACACTTGCCCTCATCAATCGATAAACGACGTAAGTTTTCCCCGTACCTAAGGTCCACCTTTCTCCATGAATGCACGTGTTTCTAGTTCGTTTTAGGGGTAGTAATTGTTCTTTCTTTATTTATATATATTCATTGGGAGGGCTTTTATAACCTAAAATTTGTGGCCATATGATGCAACATTCACATTAAAGGATGCACACACTTATTCACAAACATTTAGCAACCAATATGCACATATGTTCCTAATTATGCATAACTATTGCATCAAACATATGTGACAACACTTAACATTAACACTTTTCACAAAATTCTATAAATCTCACCTTTGTTCAAGAAACTTGAGATTAGAGTGTTTGCAGCGGAATTGGGATTACTTTCCCTCAGGTCGAAAGGAAGAACTGCTCTGATACCAATTGTAACACCCCTATTTTTCGTATTATAAAAATATATGGAAATAAAAGTTTTGAAAATAATTGAGGAACTTAAAAAGTAATTTCCTTAAATAAAATACATAAATCAGAGTTTGAAACACAACGGATAACTTTAAAAGTTCGTTTACAAATTAAATTCATACAAAAGGTGGGGCACTTAGTTACAATATAGAGTACATATACAAAAAGTCAGTTTCCTTTCTTCCGACTTGTTCCGCTGCACACTCTGATCTCCAAGCTTCGTGAATATGTACCTAAATTTTTATCCACTAAGGGTGAGATCTTTCACAACACAGTGAATTAAAAGGACAGTATACAATTCATAATAAAGACATAAGAATAATAACCAAATTAAAGGTAGAGGCAACAACATACAATTACACACACAATTCCATTTTTATTCATATTTATTTAAATTTCCATTATTCAATTCCAACACTTTAACCCTTAACCATTTACACTTTCCCTTTTCTTCATTCCCTTAAACTATCTATTCACCTTCCATTTTCGATTTCACAAAATTTAACAACTAAAGCATTAAATCACAATTATAAACATTTAGCTCTTAAGTTATTCAACAATCAATTTACAACCAAAGACAAGCAAATCAACAGACATCCAGCAACCAGTCAACATACTCAGGTATGTCTCAGAGTGCAGTAAAATAAGTCAGCTCCCTAGGGTTCTTCACTTCCTACTTTACAATTTACAAGGAAATATTTTACTATATTAATATTTATAAAAATATCAAAGTTAATGAAAAATACAAGAATAACTTTAATCAAACACTAATTGCTACCCACACTCTAATTTAATTATTATACCCAAATCCTATTATAAATTCTAACTATCCCTAACTCAAAGTGTGGAAAGAATCCCCCCTTACCGGTTGAAGAGTAGAGGAGAAGGAGAGAGAGAGAGAGAGCGCTCCACTAAGTCCTTGGGATAAGCTCCCTAAGCTCTAAGCCTTTGCTCCATGGTCAATTCCAAGCTCCCCTTGGTGATTGTCCAGCTCTATGTGGAGGATTGAGGGAGTTAGGGTTTTGAATTGGGAATTTGGGATTTGAGGGATTGAGAATGAAATTATGGTTTTTGTTGGTAGAAAATCATGGAGAGTTGTTGGGGAATGATTATGGGATGATGGATTGAAGTTATTTGGTGTTGATTTGAAGATTGGAAGAGTTTGGGATGAGAGAAGAGAGAAGAACCGTGAAACAAGAGAGAAAGAAATGAAGAGCAACACAATAAAATCGTGTTTTTAAGTCTGAACATCAGTGGTTAATCGATTAACCACTTTGGTTAATCGATTAACTCCTTATAATTTACAAAGGATCAATCGATTAACACTTGAGTTAATCGATTAATGCCAGAAGGTGCTCAAATATCTAATCGATTAAGTTATACCTTAATCGATTAATGCCTGAACGTTGCTAAAAAAATAATCGATTAAGGAGTCCCTTAATCGATTAATGCCCTATATTTTCCTTTCTTTCTAGCTTTCTAAGGGTTCTAAGCCGATCCTAATGCACCCTAACTTATCCTATCATAATACTACTATCTAAGCACTTCTAAACACCTCTTAACACACACAAAACATCACAATCATAAATCACAACAATAAACACACAATTCACAAACACGGAAATACGAACAAATTGACACTCCGAGATCTAGACTTAACCTATTCTTAAACACTCGATCTAACCCGATCGACTTATGGAAAAACTCTAACAACTTAACCCTAATGCCAGTCACGCTCGAGGCATAACCAATAGGGTCGGATCGATCCCAATTTCCTCACACATTTACTAAGCTCCGGAACTCCGTCGAAACATGTGTTCGAGGTAATTCTCCGAACATAGACCTTAAAGTCTACCTTTTAACTCGAGGCTATAACCTAGGATTCTTATCCAATCACTCTATCGAGATAACACACTAAAAGCACCTATATGGGCTATGAAATTCTTTGACCCCGAACCTACACCAAGTCCTAGTCGCACGATCGCAACCACATCACTCTGAGATCTAACCCGATACTCCTCGACTATAACCAACGACTCTCAAACACTACCTTTCCCATCCTAACGATGCGATCACACAACAAATACACACATACACACAAAGAAACAAGCACAGACACTTACGCCTAGGAATGCACACAAGCACAATTGCATATATCCTAGCTCAACCTATATATATACATACCTATATAAACATACACATACAATTACACACACACACATACATTCATATAATCAAGAATATAATTACAATACTAACTCCTACATATATATATACACATACAAATACCAACACACGCCTAGCTTAGGAAAATATCTACAAACGCTTATACATACGTATACTTATTTTAGTTCAACATACTAATATTCATATATGCAAATACCAAGAAAATAGCTGTAATTCATTTTTCCTGATATAAATAAAATATTCATAATTATATTTATTAGGTTAATAAAAATGAGGATGTTACAATACTCAGGTGGAGATTGCATTAGGGGAGGACGATGACGGTGAAACGTCAAGAAGTCTTGAGTACTTTCTAGGCAGAACGAACTCCACATGTGGTATACAAACGTGGCAGGGACTGGGTCCAATGCCATGGTAAGTTCTGTAGTGCAACTAGAACTAGTAGTGACGCCCCCTAGATTGCAAATCTTGAACAGTGAGAGGGACTGGAGTGGGGCATCTTGACTTGCCACTGTACCCGATTTTTCTACACTGTGCCTTGATATTACATGATTTGATACGATATGATTTGAATTAAGACTGTACCCGTGTTTTCTATAGTTCTCCTGGCTTGGAGCCAATTGATTTGATGAGACAGATGTCGTGCCCGCACGTAAAGGTCCTGTACTCCTGTTTGCTTCCGACTAGGTTGGGTGGATGACCGAGGAGATGTAGACTTTAGATGTGTGTGCTAACTGTGAAAGAAACGAGTACCACGATGATATTCTAATTCCCCAATCATCGATGGTCGTGATCTAATAAGACATGATAAGAAAAGTACAAGAGTAATAGAAAAGATTTATAATTATGAGAAGCAAAAGTTTATGAAATATTGATAATGAGAAAGGAATAGAGAATGGAAAGTGAAAGATTTACAAGTTGAGAATGAGAAAAGAGTTGAGAAAGAAAGAATGATTATGTTGAAAAGAAAAAAAAAAGATTGGCAAGATAACGAATGATAACGATAATGATAAAGATTATAATGATGATATACTTGAATATTGTGTTGTATGTATGTTGTGTTGTTATGCTTGTATGGTCTTAATATCTTGCCTATCGTAATCCCACACCGTCGACGATGTGTCATTCGGATCGCTTACTCTCTCCTGTTCGTTGGCATATCGGTGCTTCTGGTATCTCAACAGGCGGATGGAGCATCGTATGGAGATCACCATGTGGAATAAGTATGGAAATGGTTGGAAGCGCACTCCATATGGCTGGATATGGACCGGCTACACTCAGATAGTGATTCCGGACCCGGAACATCGATTGAGCGGAGTTAATTGGGGCCGCACTTGGGACAAGTCACTATACTAGGATATAGGAGCTACGAAAGATCCATGAAGAATGTTTTGATAAATGGCAAAAGATTTTGAACAAGCTTAAATGTGTTGATCAAGTTCAAGCTCAACAAGCAACAACAAACATCAAGTGATAAAGAGAGAGCCAACTCATGAGGACTTAGTTTGGTAGTTTATGTTTTATTGTTTTATCTTTTGCCTCACAAGTCTTTTAGTTTATGAGTTTGGGTAGAGTTCTTAGAGGGTAGTGAATCTCTATCATAGTCATGATTAAATCATATTTTGAGTATTCACTTTGCTTAAAATCAATAGGTGGCTTAAAGGTTTGAAAGAAAAGGTTTAGTTTTTGAGAAAACAAGTTTTTAAGTGTTTTTTTTTTAACTGACTACTCGATTAGCCACTTGTTTACTCGAGTAGAATTTTCCAGTCTTGCGCAAATACTCGATTAAGGGGCTGATTACTCGAGTAGAATTTTGAAGCCTTGCGTAAATACTCGAGTAGTATCTTAAAAACTGGAGTAGTGAACAAGTTGTACACTTGTTACTCGAGTAGTGACTTTGTTACTCGATTAACACGAGCTGTAACTGTTTTTAAATGAGTTTTTCACTTCTCAAAAGCACTTCTAATCATTCCTAACTTTTGGGTATTCTATATAAATCTTTTCCTAACCTTTGTGAATCATTATTACAATTACCTATCATTTTCATATCAATTTTTACAAAGAATCAAAGCCACTCTATTCTCTCTCACTTTCTCAAGATCAAAGCTTTAACTTTTTCATTCTTTGATCAAGAACCTTGAATCTCTCATGTTGATCTTTTCATAGCTTTTGAAAGAGATTCATAGGATTGTTATTTTGTTTTTCATTTGAGTTGTAATCTTTGCGAGAGGCAAGCTATCTACAACAATTGGAAGTCTTGGTTGTGAATCAAGCAAAGTTATATTGGAAGCCTTGGTGTGGCATTTCATCAAGCACTTGGAAGCCTTGTTGTGTTAACAAGCAATTGGAAGTCTTTGAAGCATCTCAAAGCAATTGGAAGTCTTGTTGTGGGTATCGGCAAGCAAGAGAAGAGGTTAGATTAGATATCAATAGGGTTACAAGGCAAGGGTGTGGTATCTCTTGTAGGCTAGCAAGAAGGGAGTCTTGTGAGGCATTTACTTGTAATTTGAGAAACTCTAATTCCTCATAGTGAAGAATCTCTCTTGGTTGAAGAGGGGACTGGAGTAGCTTTCAAGTGGATGAAAGTGAACCAGGATAAATCACTGTGTCGTATCTCTAAACTCTCTACTCTTTACAATTCTTGTTATTAATTGTGTTCTTGGTTGAAAACTTAGAAAAAGTGATTTTTCATAATTGATTGGATTGAATCTTAATTGTGCAAAATTGATTTGGGGAAAATCATTTTTCATAACTAGGTTAATCAATAAGAATATAGGTGTTAATTGTTTCCGCTGAATCTCTGGTTATACTTGTGAATTGATTGATTTTTGTATTTGATTGAAAAGTGATTTTTCAATATACAGAGGCATTGATCGATTAGTTCATGTCATTAATCGATTAAGGCTAAAGATTTTTTGTGAAAATCATTTGTTTTAATCGTTTCAATTTGTTTCTTTCGAAAATCTTTCAAGGTTTACCTAACACCTATTCAACCCCCCCTTCTAGGTGTTCTTTTAGTGTTTCCTAGTTATTTCACCCACCGATTGTAGTTCCAACAAAGGTGCGATATGAGACTTAGAGAAACTCTACCACTCTAAATGGAGTGGAGTTGGAGTCCAGTGGCAATGGAGGAACAGCAACACGGATGGCATCATCCTCGGGAGCGAAGAAAGGACGCAACAAGAAGGAGAAACTTCATCCAATTGTTTTCGACAGTAAGATTTAAGAATAGTGCGTTGAATTTAGGTGTTTCTTGTTATCTTTAAGTTTAAGTTAAGTGTGATTGTCTGGAGTCAAGGATTTCCGAGCCATGAGCCATTTATGTAATTGAGCTAAGCTTTTAATTCTGTTTGGTTAAGTACTTCTCCTTTGAAAGGTTGAATAATGTAATCTTTTGGGAAACCGTCATGATGCTTTTGAAGCCAAGTCACTTTGTGGAGATGAAAGTTTTATATAGAGAACTGTTTTAGTAACAACTCGGTTTTCGACAAAGAATGCCAAAGTACATTGAAGACATTTCAAATAACGTTTAAAAAAAATTGGCCTCATTTTTGGCAACTTAATAAATAAAGGTTGGTTTTTTTGGGTTACGAAAATCGGGCTGTTACAGAATGGTATCAGAGCTTATGGTAATCCTTAGTGGCCTTAAGCATGGGCTTACATGCTTTGTTTGTGTGACTCTGTGTGTTTGCTGGTGTAAGGATAGGAGTATAAGGTCAAGTTCTCGCTTTTCTAGGATGTGAGACTCTGTTTATGGTTTAGTGCCTGCTGTGTTATTCTAAGGAACCTGTTGATTCTGTAGTTTGAAGGAAGTAAGTTGAGTAGAAAATGAATAGATTCTAAGATTGATACCTCCTGACCCTTGATGTTATATCATTGCTTGATAGACCCAAGTTCGTTGACCTTGACGTACCTCTTGTACAAGGATAGTTATTACCTTTAAGAGTATAAAATATCATCCTTGGATCCCCGTGTTTGTTGAATTGCTTCAACAAGGATAGTCAGTATTGTTGAAATTCGAACTTTTCTTCATGAGCCCTATTTTTAAACCATAGCCTTACCGATCCTTTCTGAAATCCCGTAGCCTGAATGGTGAAGATGAAAGTGTTATAGTTACCCAGATAGCTTAGGCTTGAATGATCATGGATGGATCACTGGTGAAATTGAATAAAATATAGGACAATGGTGAACCTAGTGGTAAGTTTGATCAAAGTTGGGGAGCTACAAGGAAGAAAAGAGGTGTATGTTACCGGTTATTAAGGGAAATTATGAGAAAAATATGATGACTAGGATTGTCTTACACTATAACCAGAGGTTTAGACGATGAAAGTGATAGGCATGATTGATATTTAGGACTTTCCTTGAAGATCCAAGAACTTAGAAGCTAGAAGATCAACTCTTCTTTAGGTGGGTGATTCGAAGATCTTAAAGGAGTTGTAATAGTTTAGATTTTTCTTTTGATTTTGTGATCTTCTTCTTTTCTTTCTTTGCATGTTGATTTTCATAGTCTTGATGATGAGTGCATGTGTTGTTGTGCAAGATCATGGACTTTTGAACTAAAAGAAACTTGTAATAAATTAAACAATGAACTTTATGATTCGGTTAAGATTTATATGATGGATTTTGATGTTTGCATGTTGAAAAAGTGAACCCAAAACTTTGTTTTTGTCATGATGGAATTCGGCCAATGCATGTTAATTAGACTAGGATTCTTTTTCATGAGGTGACATAAAAGTAATGAGTGTGTTTTGTGAAATAATGCTATGTTAAATTGTTTGAAATTGTGTTGTAACTATTTATTTCCCATTCGGTTTTGGTATGAAAAATAGGTAAATGAATTTGACTTTGAATGCATGTATGAGATTTCTAAAGCATGAAAGATAAGACTTTGATGTGGTGCTTGATTTAATAAATTAATTTAAGTTAAGAAAATGAACTAAAGTTTATTTAATTTTTCAAGAAGGGCACACGGTTTTTAATGAAAAGGGAAGAAGTAATTTCATGATTTTATGTTTTTAGTGTGAACAAATCTTTATTTTGATATATGCATACTTTCGGCCATGAATGATGAAAGTGTTAAGGAAACATTGTTTTATAAACCTAAAAGATGCAAGTTGATGCTTGAACATGATTTAGTTGTTTGGAGTGTATAAAGTCTATATGTTTGACCTATTCAATTCGGTCTCTTTTTAATAAAGTAGGTAAATATGAAAATGAAATGGTTTTGAAAAGTAATTATGTGTTGAATAAGTGAATGAGTGTTTGATTGTGAAAGTGTTTATTTGAAAATGAATGCTTTGGAAATTTAATGTGATTATTCTTCATGCTAATGGATATTTGAAAAGTGGATAATTTATATGATTTGATTTATCAAGTGTTGTTTGTTGTTGTTGTGTGTTAGTTGATGTTTGGAAAATATTTGAATACATAATTGATTTTGAAATTGATTGATTTTACGATAATTCGATTTGATTTATTTGAAAACATGGGACGTGTTTAGTGGCTGTCCTATGTTCGTATTTATTGATCAAAGCTTGAATTTTAAAGTGTTAATTTAGAGCTAAAGAATTACTCGAAACAAAAGTGCTTTTACAATATTTTCGGGTTTTTATTGAAGTGATTTTGTGAAATAGTTCTTTGCTGTCCTGAATTGTTTGGACTTGTTTCTTAACTTTAAAAGTGTGTACAAGTGATTTAAAGTATGGTTTTCAAGTGGTATTTGAATTGGGAAAAAGCCGGATTGAAAACGGTGAATTTTTCGGTGTTTTCGAACGTGATTAAGGTGCTGTCCAAAATGGACCAGCAACCAAATCAATTGGTTTAAATTATTTTTATTAGATGTTTTCAAATGATTTTGAAGCACATAAAATGCTAGAAAATATTGGAGTCGTTTTGAGAAAATGATTATGTTTGAAGTCATCGGACGAGAAACGAAATGTGTTTGAATTAAGAAAAGATTTTCTTGATACAAGATAATAACGTAAACGTGTTTTATTTAATTCGAGGAACTTTAAAGACGAGGGATTGGGGCAGCTGGCAGCGACGAGGATCCGCAGAGATCATGCACATTTAATCGTTGGACTCGAGGTGAGAGAGAAGCTTTCCTAAGACACCGTGGTATTTAGGTGATATATTAGGACGTTCCAGATCATCTCAAAGATCGGAACTTAGTGGTTCGGAGTCATTAGTATAGTGGCAATTGTTTGTGTTGTGTGGCCACTTATACGAAGGAGACAAAGACCACATGTTGTTGTGTGATGAATTTGTATGTTGATGATGTGAAATAGTATGCTTATATTTATTTGTTTAATTATGCATGATAATGTTTAAACTGTTGATTAAAATAAGTAGCATGCTAATGGACGTCTGTTACGTCCTGAAAATGAAAATGAAATGAAAATGTTTGTGAAAATAAAAGACACAAAGAGAAGGATATAGTACCCTATTTGGCCTAAGTCCTTAAAGAATAAGGCAGTCGTGATAAGACATTAAGAAAAGAATTAATGATAAGAGATAAGAGATAAGAGAATGATTGGAAAAGAGATATGAGAAAAGCTTGAGGAAGACTTAAGATGCCATGAAGGTTGAAGGAATTGATAAGAGATAAGATATGATGCGAATGAAAGTATCGTAATGACGTCAAGCCATAGCTGGGGAAAACAGTGTTGTTGTTGTTTACTAAAAAGAGACTGGTGTTGAGTTGAGCTTGCTCCTCCATTAGTGCTCAGTGAAATGAGATTTTTGAAAAAGTTTATGAAAAGAGATTTTTGAGAAAGCTTATAAAATGTATTTTTAGAAAGTTTGTGCAACATGATTTTGAGGAAGTTCGAGAAATGAGATTTTGTAAAAGTCTGTGAAATGAGTTTTCGAGAAAAGTTTGTGAAATGAGATTTTAAACGATTTTGTTAAATGAGATTTTCAGAAATTTTGTGAAATGAGATTTTTAGAAAGCTATGAAAGGAGATTTTTAGAAAGTTATTGAAATAAGATTTTTTTTTTAAATGAGACTTTGAGGAAATTTTGTGAAACGAGACTTTTGAGAAAGTTTATGGAACAAGATTTTGAGAAAAATTATGAAATGAGATTTCGTGAAAGATTATGAAATGAGATTTTGTGAAAGTTATATTTGAGATTTTGAGAAAGATGATGAAATGAGATTTTAAGAAAAATTGTGAAATAAGATGCAAGTATGATGATGCGAAACCAGCTCTGTGCTTTGTTGAGGAAAGATTGAGAGATTAGTGGTCGGGACTCGTTGGAGGGATGCACCAAGGATGAGCCGACCTTAGGTTAATAACTAAACATTAAAAGACTTTTAAAAGACATTAACAAATGCGAATGCGGTGAGCTATGAGTGTGATATCGAAGTAGTGGATAGGAAGAGACCATGGGTATCAGGGATACTTCTGTGGAGATTGCATTAGGGGAGGACGATGATGGTGAAACGTCAAGAAGTCTTGAGTACTTTCTAGGCAGAATGAACTCCACATGTGGTATACGAATGTGGTAGGGACTGGGACCAATGCCGTGGTAAGTTCTGCAGTGCAACTAGAACTAGTACTGACGCCCCCTAGATTGCAAATCTTGAACAGTGAGAGGGACTGGAGTGGGGCATCTTGATTTGCCACTCTACCCAATTTTTCTACAGTGTGCCTTGATATTACATGATTTGATATGATATGATTTGAATTGAGACTGTACCGGAGTTTTCTACAGTTCTCCTGGCTTGGAGCCAATTGATTTGATGAGACAGCTGTCGTGCCCTCACGGTAAAGGTCCTGTACTCCTGTTTGCTTCCGACTATGTTGGGTGGATGACCGAGGAGATGTAGCCTTTAGACGTGTGTGCTAACTGTGAAAGAAACGAGTACCACGATGATACTCTAATTCCCCAATCATCGATGGTCGTGATCTAATAAGACATGATAAGAAAAGTACAAGAGTAATGGAAAAGATTTATAATTATGAGAAGCAAAAGTTTATGAAATATTGATAATGAGAAAGGAATTGAGAATGGAAAGTGAAAGATTTACAAGTTGAGAATGAGAAAAGAGTTGAGAAAGAAAGAATGATTATGTTGAAAAGAAAAAAAAATAAGATTGGCAAGATAACGAATGATAACGATAATGATAAAGATTATAATGATGATTTACTTGAATGTTGTGTTGTATGTATGTTGTGTTGTTATGCTTGTATGGTCATAATATCTTGCCTATCGTAATCCCACACCGTCGATGATGCGTCGTTCGGATCGCTTATCGTAACATCCCAAATTTTAATTTTGTGGTAGACCGACCCTCGGTCTACCCTAAAACACCCTTGGCCGACCAGAATACTCATTGGCCGACCAGAATACTCATTCTGCCAGGTCACACATCTTTGGGCCGAGCGCATGCCATAGGACCCACCCTAGCGACTCTGGACCGAGCACAGGGACCTCTTCCCTTAAAAAGTCCAAGCTAAGGGCGTGTGAGCCTAGCTCGCTAACTAGATAAGACTAACCGCTAACAGGATAAGGATGAATGACTCATCCCTTATCCTATAAAGGGACACGTCAGCCCTACTGGACCTCCGTACAGGCCCATAGGGTACAACACCGCTCCCCCTATAAATAGTTGTCTCCAGCTAGGGGCTCAGGTACGTTCTCTCTCCCTAAGTATACACTAGCACACACTCATGATTAGGGAAACCCTAGTTATCCCCACTAGATAGCTAGCATACCGTTCTCTAGCTCTTAGGTCTTTCATACCCTTGAGCTAAGGATATACTCTGAACATTGTGTCTAGGACACTACAATTGGCGCCGTCTGTGGGAATCCATAAACTGCTATTCCCACCCCAAAATGGTAGACACGCGGGGAAATGCCGCTTCACGTGGCGCAAACCGCCAAGCAGGGCGGAACCGTCAGAGGTTGGAGGAAGGCAGCGGTGACAACGGCAGAGATCTCGAAGGAGAAATCCTACCCATCCCAGCATGCCATCGGTAAGACAAATTCCAGCCCGGAGCCACCACTCCATTCCAGCCCACACGCATAGTGGCCCTTACACCGTTCATTCCAGGCAAACAAACCCTGTTAATCCAAACCCTGTTAACCCAAACCCTGTTAACCCAAACCCTGTTAACCCCAATCATACACAAAACCATGGATCCGGCCGATCCATCGATGCTCGTGTTTCTAGAGGGGATAGGGACTACTCCCGTGGCCTAAGAGAAAGCCAGTTGGAAGAAATCATTAAGCAACAAGCTCAGATCTTGGAGCGGCAGGGAAAGGCCATCGCCGACCTCCAACAGCTCCATTTGCAGGTGGTGGCTGAAAGGGTGTTAGCAACGACCCCTACAACTCAGCTGATCCCCCACCCTACCACCACTCTACCTCCACCACCTCCCATAAACCCAACCCTAGAGGCCACATATGAAACCGACCACACTGCTCATCCTGGCCATCCCTTCACCCCGCGAATCATGGCATACGAGACACCCTCAGCCTTTCTCGGCCCAACGAGTGTTTCCAAGTATAACGGGTTAACCGACCCCCTGGAGCATATCTTGTCTTTTGAAGGAGCTATGAACTTTTACGACGGAGGAGACCTGATGAAATGCAGAGCTTTTTCCATGACTCTGCAACCACCCGTCTTAAGATGGTACTCAGCTTTGCCCAGGAACTCTGTCAACTCCTGGGCAGAAATGAAGAAAGTTTTTCTGAACAGATACACTGCTAGTTGTGTCCAGCCGAAGTCCGACCACGCACTAGCAGGCGTTATGCAGCAACTTGAAGAGCCTTTGCGAGAGTATCTTTCACGCTTCCACTCGGAGGCAGGGACCGTTCCTAACTTAGAACCAAGCTTTGCAGTCTTTCTCTTCACTCATTGTCTCCGAAGCGGAGATTTCAAAAACTCGCTAGTGGGTAAACCGCCGAGGGATATGGCGGAGCTGAGACATCGTTCTACTAAGTTCATAAACTTAGAAGAATTAAGCAAATGGCAAAGAAACAGAGACAGAGGCGAGCAAGGAGGGCCATCCTCCCAGGGAAAACCAAGAAAAGACGAGAGAAGAGATGACAGAAGGGATGACCGAAGAGAGGATCAAAGGAGAGGACCCCGAGGGGATAAGAGATTTGGACCTCCCCGAGGGAAATTCGAGCAATACACCCCTCTCACAGTTCCAAGGAGCCAAATTCTGCAGGAGACAATGCAGACCGACCTCCGAGCAATAGAAAGACCACCCCCCTTGAAGAGAAGTCAACGCCAGGATCGCTCCAAATTTTGCTCGTATCATGGTGGGTATGGGCACACCACAGATGAATGCACTTGGCTCAGGGATGTGATCGAGCAGTTGATCAGGGACGACAAGTTACAGCAGTATGTCAGGGAAGCACTCAACCGACATGCTCGGAGAAGAACTCCATCCCCAGACAGGAATGGCCGATCCTCAACCAGACAGGCCGATCAAAACGGCAACCAACAACAACCACCCAACCAGCAGAGAGTGGCCATGATAGAAGTGGCCACGACGGATCAATCCCCTCAAACCTTGCGAGTCAACACCATTGCTGGAGGTTTTGCGGGAGGAGGAGAAAAACGGTCCGACAGAAAGAAGTACATCAATCAAGTGCTTGCCGTCCACAACCACCCAATCCGAAAGAGAGCCACAAAAAGTATTCCCATTTGCTTTTCTGATGATGATCTTGAAGGGGTGATCCCGGGTCATAACGACCCTATGGTCATCACTGCATTGATCGGCAACTATGAGGTTGCCAGGATATTTGTCGATCAGGGTAGCTCAGCGGATATCATGTTCCTGAACCTTTTTGAAGCACTGAAATTGAAAACCTCATACCTGACCCCTTTTGAGGGGAAGCTGATCAGCTTTACTGGAGATGCAGTAGTTCCCAAAGGACACATCCAGCTGCCGGTGACCCTTGGGAACCACCCCTAGGCGAGAACCGAGATCATCAAGTTCCTCGTCGTCGACTGCCCATCGGCATATAACGCCATTCTTGGCAGAACATGCTTACAGGCCTTCGGCACCGTCGTCTCAACCGTCCATCTGGCTATGATGTTTGAAGGCACCGACAGAACTGTAGTTACTATCCGAGCCGAGCAGGAGAAAGCTCGATTGTGCTACAACCCCAGTTTGGCAAAGATTAAGATTTCAGAAGAAGTTCAGCCAAAGTTAAGTTTGAGCAAAGGAAGTGTACTCTTAACGGACCTAGATGTCAGGTCCGATTTGGATGATTCAAGACCGACCCCCCAAGGAGACTGGGAGTTCATTGTGTTAGATGAGGAGCTACCAGACAGAAGGGTGAAACTAGGAACCAACCTTCCATGAGAAATACGAGCAGAAATGCTCGCGCTTTTAAGAAAGAACAAAGATCTTTTTGCTTGGACCTCGGCAGACATGCCGGGGATTGATCCGAACTTAATATGTCATCGGCTCAGTGTTCAACCGACCGCCAAGCCAGTCGCCCAGAAGAAGAGAAGGGTTGGCACCGAGAAAGCTACGGTAATAGAGGAGAAAGTTTCCGAGCTCCTCTCCGCCGGGTTCATCAGGGAGGTCAGCTACTCGGAGTGGCTTTCCAACACCGTCCTGGTCAAGAAATCAAATGGGAAGTGGCGCATGTGCGTCGACTATACCGACTTGAATAAAGCGTGCCCAAAAGACCAGTACCCCCTCCCCATCATTGACAAATTGGTGGACAACTCATCTGGTTACCAGCTCCTCTCTTTTATGGATGCATACTCGGGTTACAATCAAATCCCGATGTACCATCCCGATCAAGAGAAAACGGCCTTCATCACTGAAAGGGCAACTTACTGCTACACGGTAATGCCTTTCGGATTGAAAAACGCTGGCGCAACCTACCAGCGTATGATGAACAAGGTCTTCTCGGGTTTGATCGGACCTACTCTCGAGGTGTACATTGATGATATGATAGCCAAAAGCAAGAAGAAGGAGGACCATCCTCGGGACCTCGCAGCTATTTTGGACAGAATCAGAAAATTCAACATGCGTCTGAACCCCGATAAGTGCACCTTTGGGGTCCCAGCCGGGGCCTTCTTAGGTTTGATGCTCACGGAGAGGGGTATCGAGGCCAACCCAGAGAAACGTCAAGCTATTTTGAACATGCACAGCCCATCTAATGTCAAAGAAGTTCAGAGGCAAACTGGTCGGATGGCAGCCCTCTTGATCGAGGCCGTACCCGATACAAATAAAAACAGTTTAAGTATAGTACTAGGAAGTGACTCCTAGGTCGTCTCCCAAGGAATATCTTATCAAGCAAAAGGTCGAACACATAGTATGCATAGAAAACAGGGGGTTTTTTTTTTGTATTGAATATTGAATAATTGAAATCAAAACAGAATTAAATCAAAACGAAGAAACAGATAAAGAAAAGCGGATAAACCCCTTTGGCTCGCGTTCACAACTCTATCATCGGTCACAAAAGATCAATTTCTTTCCTCTTCACTGTCCAACTCGTGAGAATTAAATACTAAGCGAAAATTCAATTCTCACCCCAAAACCCAAACCTCTAATTAAGCATTAAAAGCCAAAGCATGGAGTTTTTACGAGTTTGCATAAATTAAGCATTCATACACATGGATTATCTCTATGCAATGGAACTAAGCGAACCATAACATATTAATAAGCATGAAAACAGTGAATAAAAACGAAATAGCATTAAGAACCAAACCTCAAGAGTATGTGATACATTACCAAAGGGATTTAACCTAAGAGTTTAGCCTTCCATGAAGAAAAATACCAAAAACGTGTAGAAAAGGGAAGAGAGAGAAACCCTAGCAGCCTCCACAAGCTTGGAGAGCTACACTAAGCCTTCTCTATGAGAGAGAATGTAAAAAACGTGGAATGGAAGCTCTCCCAAGGGTTTACACGAATTTGGCTTTTTAAATCACAAAACGGGCCTAAATCATGGGCCCAAATCCTAAGGAAAGCTTATCTCTAAATGAAATCTAAAAATATCTTATAGATAAAATCTAAATCTTAAAAGATATAACTAAATCTCAACTAATCCTAAAGATAGATTACAATCTTCACTTCATCATATATCTTCTCTTCCAACATTAAATCTTCATTCCCAAAATGTCCAAAAAGCCCTTGTGCCAAAAATGACCTGAAAATAGAAATAGAATTAATTAGGCTAAATAATCCCAAATTAAACAATATTCAGAATATTAGTCCAATAAACTCTAAATCACTAAATCAAGCTAAATAATGTCAAATAGGCAACAAGTGTCAATAATAGGAGTAAAATAATGCAAGGAATAATGGGAAATAAAATGCTCATCAAATACCCCCACACTTATCCTTTTGCACTCCTGGGCAAAACTAAGAATTAGGACTGAGAAGATCAATATGCACCAAAGTGAATCATGCAACAAGATTACTACAACTAATGAATGCAAACCTAAGAGATTACATACTTCACAATGAATTCTAGGAAATGCAAAGAAATGGGCAAAATCGAGCACACGAAGAAAATAAGGACCAAAGAATCAAGGCATTCATGAACATCATCCAATTATTTCAAATATGCAAAGAAAACCAATGACATCAAGAGGGTAGTCACAAAGATGGTAGAAACTCACAAGGATCACTCAATGGTGTTTACACTCAAGTGTTTAAGGTTAATTAGTGTTTACACTCAAGGCACATCATGAAAAACAAACACAACCATAGGCTTGACAAGCCTCTAACATCAACAATCAACACACATGCACATTAAGATCAAAAGGTCTTTTCAGGGTTGTAATGGGGCCAAGGACAAGGTAGGATAAAAATATGGGAAATGTAGCTAAAACCCAGGGAATAGAGGAGCAATGGGGAACAAGTAAAAAAAAATAAGCACAATCCACCTCAGAATGAAATGGTAAACATAACAACAACCTCTAATTCCAAACCTCCATGCCTCAATCAACCTTTTATTCCATTTTTTTTTCTTTTTCTTCTTCTTCTTCTTCTTTTTTTTTTCTTTTTTTTTTTTTGAATTGCATTACATTGCAGAACTTCATGAACGAAAGAAAAGAAGAAACAATAAAAATGGCATAATGAGATAAAGCCATAATTACATCACCGACCATAGAGGCAAAACCCAGAACTCACAAGAGATGAAGAACAAAGCACCCTCGCTTACTTAATACCCATTCCCAAAACAATTCCAAAGCTCCAACATTCCCTAAGGTTAGGACAATCATGGTTTTTCAGTCATAGGCTTGTAATGAGCTAAAGAACAAAGAAAAGGGATATAAAGGCTCAAAGGGGCTATCAAAGGATAAATTCATTCAAGGTAGGCTCATATGGCTAGTGGCTTATTCAAGAAAAAAAACAATGCCTAAATCATTTCAAAATGTGCATGGGAATATCAAGTATCAACAAGAGTCAAGTCAAGTTCTAGAGTGCAAGTAATCCAGAGTGAAATCACACATGAAAGAAAAATTAGGTGGCATATATAGCAATCCACCCACAATTAAGGCTCAAATCCTCACAAAAGGGACAATTCTATCACAGTGTTACCACCTCTTAATTATCAAAAGCAACTTTACACACAGAAATGCATGAATTCAGACACAAGATACCAAGACTCTACTAAAATGAAGCAAAAACATGCAAGAAAATGCCCAAAACTTAGCAAAACCTAAAAAAATCAAAGCAAAAATATGCAACCTAAACTACTCTCCCCCCACACTTAAATCACACATTGTCCTCAATGGAAAACAAATAGCAGAATCAGACAGATATAGATAAGTGGAATAAAAGTAGTAAAGAAGGAGAAAAGAAGACTCCCTAAATCATGGTGGGTCAAAAATGGGGTCGACCAATGAGGCTTCCTCCACAGGTGCATCATCCAAAGTAGGAGAGGTTAGGAAAGGCTTGAGTCGGTGGCCATTGACTTTGAAGCTCTTGTCTGTGGACTCACTCTTGATCTCCACAGTGCCATAAGGAAACACCTGGGTGACTACAAACGGTCCAATCCATTTAGAGCGGAGCTTTCCACTCATGATTCCAAGCCTAGAGTTGTAGAGCAACACTTTTTGACCAACCAAGAACTCCTTTCTGCAAATTGAGCTATCATGGAGCTTCTTGGTCTTCTCTTTGTAGAACTTGGAATTCTCATAGGCCTCCAAACGGATCTCATCTAGCTCACTCAACTGCAGCTTCCTCTCCTCACCCGCTTGATCAAGATCTAAGTTACATTGCTTCACAGCCCAATATGCACGGTGCTCTATCTCCACAGGCAGGTGGCATGCCTTACCAAAAACAACCCGATAAGGTGACATCCCTATGGGTGCCTTGTAAGCAGTCCGATGGGCCCATAGAGCATCCTCCAATCGTGTGCTCTAATCCTTTCTATTAGGCTTCACCATCTTCTCCAAAATCCGTTTGATCTCTCTGTTTGAAATCTCAGCTTGCCCATTGGTTTGGGGGTGATATGGTGTAGAAACTTTGTGCACAACCCCATACTTCTTGAGCAAAGCTTGCATGGATCTATTGCAGAAGTGTGTGCCTTGATCACTGACTATGGCTCTAGGTATGCCAAACCTGCAAAGGATATTAGTCCTGACAAAATCTACAACAGCCTGAGCATCATTAGTCCTGGTGGCCTTAGCTTCCACCCATTTGGATACATAATCCACAGCAAGTAAGATATAATAAAAACCAAAACAAACAGGAAAGGGGCCCATGAAATCTATACCCCATACATCAAACACCTCACAGAACAACATAGGTTGTTGCGGCATCTGTTGCCTCCAAGATAGGGTGCCTCCTGCCCTTTGACATTGCTCACATGAGCTGCAGATTTTGCTTGCATCCTTGAAGATGGTAGGCCAATAAAATCCAGAATCCAGCACCTTCCGTGCTGTCCTTTGAGTGCCAAGGTGGCCTCCAACTGGTGAAGCATGGCAAAATTGGAGAACCGATTGGATCTCCTGGTCTGGAATGCACCTGCGAATGACCTAATCACTACAAAAACGCCACAAATAGGGGTCATCCCATACATAATACTTGGCATCGCTCTTCAATTTGTCTCTTTGAGCTTTGGATGCCAAGGGTGGAGAAACAGATGCAACTATATAATTTACAATATCAGCAAACCAAGGAGTAAGGGGAGGGGGATGTGAAACATGCAAAACTAAAAGCTGCTCATCCGGGAAGTCATCCCGGATAGGAAATGCATCCTCCTCTCTCTCTATTCTACTCAAGTGGTCTGCGACAAGGTTATGTGCACCACTCCGATCCTGAATCTAAAGATCAAACTCCTGGAGGAGCAACATCCATCTAATCAACCTAGGTTTGGAATCTGTCTTTTTCAAAAGATACTTCAGAGCAGCATGATCAGTATACACCACAACCTTAGAACCTAATAGATATGATCTAAACTTATCAAGTGCAAAGACAATGGCTAACAGCTCTTTTTCAGTTGTGGTGTAATTAACTTGTGCTGAATCTAAAGTCCTAGATGCATAATAAATCACATGAGACATCTTACCAACCCTTTGGGAGAGAACTGCTCCCAAAGCATAATTCGAAGTATCAGTCATGAGCTCAAATGGGAGGGTCCAATCAGGTGGTTGGATGATGGGAGTGGTGGTGAGTGCTCTCTTTAACTCATCAAATGCTTTCTTGCATTGGTATCCAAACTCAAATGCGGTATCCTTTTGAAGCAAGTTGGATAGTGGAAGGGCTATCTTGCTAAAGTTCTGAATAAACCTGCGATAGAAACCTACATGGCCAAGAAAAGAACGCACCTCTCGCACGCAAGAGGGGTAAGGCAAATGTGATATTACATGCAGCTTAGCAGGGTCAACCTCTATGCCCTTATGCGAAATAATGTGCCCTAAGACTATGCCTTGTTCTACCATAAAATGACATTTTTCAAAATTCAAGACAAGGTTAGTCTCAATGCACCTATTAAGCACCTTAGACAAACTATCAAGACATGCATCAAAAGAGGAACCATATACACTAAAATCATCCATGAAGACCTCTATGCAATGCTCAAGTAAGTCATTAAAAATACTCATCATACATCTTTGAAAAGTGCCAGGAGCATTGCATAGGCCAAAAGGCATCTTCCTATAAGCAAATGTACCAAAAGGACAGGTAAATGTAGTCTTATGTTGGTCCTCTGGTGCAATACAGATTTGGAAATAACCAGAGAAACCATCTAAGAAGCAATAGTGAGATTTACCTGCCAGGCGCTCCAACATCTGATCAATGAAGGAAAGAGGAAAGTGATCCTTGCGGGTCGCCTAGTTGAGCTTCCTATAATCAATGCAGACTCTCCAACTGTTCTGCACTCTAGCGGGAATCAGCTCATCCTTCTCATTTTTGACAACTGTCACCCCAGACTTCTTGGGAACTACTTGAACCGGGCTTACCCAAGTGCTGTCTGAAATGGGGTAGATAATGCCAGCTTGCAGCAGCTTGGTGACCTCTTTCTTCACCACATCAAGAATCTGGGGGTTCAATCGTCTCTGGGGTTGTCTCACTGGTTTAGCCCCATCCTCCAATAAAATCCGATACATGCACATGGAGGGGCTAATACCAGGTATGTCTGCCAAAGTCCATCCTATTGCCCTTTTGTTTGCTCTAATCACATCCAGCAGCTGCTTCTCTTGATCAACAGAAAGGGAGGTAGAGATGATCACTGGAAGTTTCTGCTCAGCCTCCAAGTAAGCATATTTGAGATGAGGAGGAAGGGGCTTCAGGTCCAATAAAGGTGCCTGCATCACAGATGGAACTAAAGGAGCAGCAGAATTGGATTCTGCCGCCTGCACCTGAACAAGTGAATTAGACTCATGCAAAACAGAAATGGGGTTAGCATGATCTGAATCTATATCATATGAATCAACAGATGCAGTGGCAGAATTTAAAAACTGATCAATTTCAATGCATGCAGTGCACATTTCAGAATCAGAACATGCAGAACAAGTAAATGAGCTAGTGAAAGATGGCAAATCATAATCATGCAAAAAGTCTAGAACATGCTCATCAATCAGATCATCAATCAAGTCAACATGAAAAACAGAGTGGTCATCAAAAAAATGTTTCATAGCATCAAAAATATTGAATCGAACCACACTGTCATCAAATTCCATGGAAAGTGTACCTGCATGCACATCTATCTTGGTTCGGGCTGTTTTCAAAAATGGTCTCCCTAATATGATAGGGACAGCACTACGAGAGGTGTCCTCTTCCATATCAAGAATATAAAAATCAGCAGGAAAGATAAGCTCTTCAACTCGAACCAGGACATCCTCTATCAAACCTGCGGGGTAGGCAGTAGATCTATTTGCCAAGTGAATAACCACACCCGTAGGTTGAAGGGGTCCAAGTGAAAGAGACTTGAAAACAGACATAGGCATAACATTAATAGATGCTCCTAAATCTAGCAAAGCATTCTCAAATTTAGTATTACCTATGATACAAGGCACAGAGAAATTTCCAGGATCCTTACACTTTTCAGGAATATGAGGGACGGGTTTACCTATAAGAGAAGAGACATTTCTTCCCATGTTGATCCTCTCATTGCCCTTGAGCTTCCGTTTGTGTGTGCATAGATCCTTCAAGAACTTTGCATACCTTGGAATTTGCTTGATTGCATCAAGAAGGGGTATGATGACTTCCACCTTCCTGAATGTGTCAAGTATCTCTTTGTCAATCTCTTCCATTTTCTTGCTTTGAGTCACCCCCCTTGGTGGGAAAGGAAGAGGAATGGGGGGTGGTTGTTGGGCAGCAGCAGGTGTTGTGCTTGTGGAAGGCTGAGCTGGATGGGATTTTCTGGTACTTGTGTGCTCACTCTCCTCGACCATTTGGCTCTTCTTGTTGGTTGAAACTAGATCATCTTTGTTGAGGTCAGATTCTGGTGTGGGTGTGACAATCTGCTTCCCTGACCTTAGACTAATGGCATTCACATTCTGGTTCGGATTGATCACTGTTTGGGATGGCAACTTGTTAGAATTCTGAGATTGCATAGTGTTGATTGCTGTTGCCATCTGTCCCATCTGATTGGTCAAAGATTGAATGGAGGCCTCTTGTCTTTGAATGGATGCTCTAGTTTCCTGTTGGAATTGGAGATTTTGCATGGTCATCTGTTTCATCAGCTCTTCCAATGAAGGCTGCTGCTCAGTACTAGGAGCTGGTGGTGCAGAATTAGCCTGTTGTTGTCTCTGTTGCTGGACTGGAGGAGGTACATATGGTGGTCTAGAATTGTTCTAAAATTGAACCTGTGAAGGTTGCTGCTGATCAGACCATCTCAGGTTGGGATGGTTCCTCCAACCAGGGTTGTATCTATTGGTAGAGAGATCAAAGTTCTGTGGCTGCTGGTTTCTACTGTTGAAGATGTTGGCAGCATATGCCTCAGGTTGGTCAGCACCAGTCGTTGGTTGCTGCTGCACAGAAGGGCATGCATCTGTGGGGTGCTCAGCGGATGTGCATATGCCACATAATCTAGCAGGCAGAGACAACTTCTTCTGGTTGATGGCCAATTGAGTGGCCAAAGTTGTAAGTGAATCTATCTTCTGTTCAAGCTTCTCAACCTTACCAGAACTTGTGCCAACATCATTCACTCCTCTCACTATGATTGCATCGCTGTTGCCACTTGCATGGAATTGTTGACAATTGGAAGCCATCTTCTCAATCTTGACTCTGGCTTCTAAAGGTGTCATGTCTCCTAGGGCACCACCACTTGCAGCATCAAGCATGTTTCTCTCCACGAGGTTGAGACCTTCATAGAAATATTGAATAAGCAGCTGCTCTGAGATTTGATGGTGGGGGCAGCTCGCACACAATCTCTTGAATCTCTCCCAATACTCATAGAGACTTTCTCCACGTTGTTGCCTGATGCCTGATATATCCTTTCGGATTGCTGTTGTTCTGCATGCAGGGAAGAATTTCTCCAAAAATGCCCTCTTCAGGTCATCCCAGACTGTGATAGAACCAGGGGCCAGATCGTACAACCAATCCTTGGCTAGCCCCTCTAGGGAGTGTGGGAATGCCTTAAGACAAACATGATCCTCTTGCACATCATGTGGTTTCATAGTAGCACAGACAATATGGAACTGCTTGAGATGTTTATGAGGATCCTCACCTGCAAGACCATTAAACTTGGGCAACAAATGAATTAGTCCAGACCTTAGCTCATACGGGTCATCGGGATACTGGATGCACAAATCTTCAATAGTGAAATCAGGTGCAGCCAGCTCCCTCAATGTCCTCTCACGTGGTGGAGGTTGAGCCATATTTTCAGAATAATCAGAATAAGAATCAGAATTTATAGGAATAGAAGAAAAAGAAGCAAACTCACTATGTAAAGACTCAATAGACTCACTACCTATGGACAGGTTCCTATTTTGTCTAACTAGTCTGTGATAAGTTCTATCAATTTCAGGGTTATATGGATGCAAGTAGCTTGGGTTGCCCCTAGTCATGTACTGAACAGAACACCATGTAGCATAGCAAACTGTCACTAATATACATGACCAAAATAGGCAACAAAATTTTTTTATTTTTTAAAATATTTTCCTTTATTTTTTTCAGCACCCTAAAATCATGAAAACATACCACAAAAAGTTTGAGGACAAAATTCAAAGGGGAACCAAGTCAAACAATTAAATCAGAGACCAAAAACTAAGAAAATAAAACTTATAAAATAAAAAAAAAATAGTAAAACGGCTTTTTCAGGATCCAGACGAAGGATTTTTCTAACAAAGTGAGAAAAATCAGATTATTCAGAAAATTCCCTTCGATTTGATATAAAATTCGTCAAATTCCGAGTTACGGGTCAAAAGTTGCGACGATTTGAAGAAAGTGCTGCTAAAACTTGGAAAATTTTTCTGGAACTCACAACCAGTGATGATCTGAGTGATCGTGGTGCCTCAAAACCTTTTTATATGATAAAAGTAGTGTGGATATAAATTTTCGTGCAAAAATTCCACCCACAACTATGTGAACTAGCAACCACAGAATCAATCAAATACATTAATTGCAACAAAATAGCAAAACAGCAAACAGTGCAACTTCAACCGGTTATCAGAATTGACTACTAGACCCTAAATCAGACACGACACACTATAATAACTATACTAACTACGACACTAACTAACTACTAATGACCTTTGGCAAGAACCGATAATCCCCGGCAACGGCGCCAAATTTGATCGAGGCCGTACCCGATACAAATAAAAACAGTTTAAGTATAGTACTAGGAAGTGACTCCTAGGTCGTCTCCCAAGGAATATCTTATCAAGCAAAAGGTCGAACACATAGTATGCATAGAAAACAGGGGGTTTTTTTTTTGTATTGAATATTGAATAATTGAAATCAAAACAGAATTAAATCAAAACGAAGAAACAGATAAAGAAAAGCGGATAAACCCCTTTGGCTCGCGTTCACAACTCTATCATCGGTCACAAAAGATCAATTTCTTTCCTCTTCACTGTCCAACTCGTGAGAATTAAATACTAAGCGAAAATTCAATTCTCACCCCAAAACCCAAACCTCTAATTAAGCATTAAAAGCCAAAGCATGGAGTTTTTACGAGTTTGCATAAATTAAGCATTCATACACATGGATTATCTCTATACAATGGAACTAAGCGAACCATAACATATCAATAAGCATGAAAACAGTGAATAAAAACGAAATAGCATTAAGAACAAAACCTCAAGAGTATGTGATACATTACCAAAGGGATTTAACCTAAGAGTTTAGCCTTCCATGAAGAAAAATACCAAAAACGTGTAGAAAAGGGAAGAGAAAGAAACCCTAGCAGCCTCCACAAGCTTGGATAGCAAAACTAAGCCTTCTCTATGAGAGAGAATGTAAAAAACGTGGAATGGAAGCTCTCCCAAGGGTTTACACGAATTTGGCTTTTTAAATCACAAAACGGGCCTAAATCATGGGCCCAAATCCTAAGGAAAGCTTATCTCTAAATTAAATCTAAAAATATCTTATAGATAAAATCTAAATCTTAAAAGATATAACTAAATCTCAACTAATCCTAAAGATAGATTACAATCTTCACTTCATCATATATCTTCTCTTCCAACATTAAATCTTCATTCCCAAAATGTCCAAAAAGCCCTTGTGCCAAAAATGACCTGAAAATAGAAATAGAATTAATTAGGCTAAATAATCCCAAATTAAACAATATTCAGAATATTAGTCCAATAAACTCTAAATCACTAAATCAAGCTAAACAATGTCAAATAGGCAACAAGTATCAATAATAGGAGTAAAATAATGCAAGGAATAATGGGAAATAAAATGCTCATCACCTCTCCAAATTTCTCCCACAAGTAGCCAAGAAAGCTTTACCATGGTACCAACTACTCAGAAAAAACAAGAATTTTCATTGGAATGACTCTTGCAAACAAGCGTTTGCAGAACTCAAGCAATACCTCTCGGCCCCTCCCATCCTCACCAGTCCACGGGAAGGGGAAACTCTGTTTTTGTACTTATCCGTGAGTGAAACATCTGTTAGCTCGGTCTTGGTCAAAGACGACTCAGGAATCGAGCGTCCGATTTACTTTGTCAGCAAGGCCCTCCAAGGGCCTGAGATAAGATATTCCAAAATTGAAAAGATCGCCTTTGCTTTGGTAGTTGCTGCTAGGAGGCTCCGGCAGTACTTTCAGAACCACCCCATAGTACTCAGAACAACTCTGCCGATCAAGCAGGTTCTCCACCGACCTGACTTGGCAGGAAGGATGGTCTATTGGTCTGTTGAACTATCAGAGTTCGACATCGCCTACGAGCCAAGGAAAACTCTCAAGTCCCAAATTTTGGCAGATTTTGTTTCAGAGCTATCAGATTCTACTTATTCCAACCTCTCCAAACCATGGAAGATTTATGTTGATGGCTCCAGCCACAATAAGGGGGCAGGAGCAGGGATAATCCTTGAAAGCGCAGCAGACAATTGTGTGGAGTATTCTCTCAAGTTCGACTTCCCCACCTCAAACAACCAAGCAGAATACGAGGCGGTGATAGCCGGCTTGCGAATGGCCCATCAAATGGGGGCATCGGAAATAGAAGTTTTCAGTGATTCCCAGCTAGTAGTATCCCAAGTTAAAGGTGAGTTCCAAGCCAAAGAACCAATCCTCCAGAAATATCTAGAACAAGTCAAAACCCTCACAGATCTCTTCCCCTAGTTCTCTATCACCCACATCCCTAGGTCTTCTAACAGCCGAGCAGATATCCTATCAAAGCTCGCAAGTACTAAAGGGCCAGAGAACAACAAAACCCTAGTCCAAGAAACTGTCCATCAGCCGAGTGTTGTCTTAGCCATATCTTTGACCACCAGCTGGATGGACCCCATCAAGCAGTATCTCCAATTCCAAATCCTACCAACCGACCCCTCTCAAGGAAAGAAGATAGTCAGGCAGGCGGCCCAATACACCATGGTCGGCGACATTTTGTACAAACGGGGAATGGACTCCCCTATGCTAAGGTGTCTGGACCGAGCGGAAGCTGATCTGATACTGGCCGAGGTTCATGAGGGAATCTCGAGCCACCATGTAGGTGCGAAATCATTGGCTCGCAAAGTGCTCCGAGCGGGCTACTATTGGCCTACACTTCTCAGCGACGCCTCGGAACATGTTAAAAAATGCGAGTCCTGTCAGTTTCACGGAAAGGTGTTCCAACGTCCCCCGACGGAGCTTCACTCAATGATCGCACCATGGCCCTTCTATCAGTGGGGTATATACATCATTGGGAAATTCAAAACAGCTCCGGGGCAATTGAAGTTTGTAGTAGTTGCTGTTGATTATTTCACAAAGTGGATTGAGGCCGAGGCATTGGCTACAATCTCTTCCGCCAAGATTCAGAAGTTCTTTCTCAAACAAATCATCACTCGTTTCGGTGTCCCACACACCCTGGTCACCGACAACGGTACTCAATTCACTGCTAAGGTTTTCCAGGAACTTGTCGAACACTTCCATATCACCCACCACTTCTCATCAGTCGAGCACCCACAAACCAACGGGCAGGTTGAAGCTGCGAATAAAACCATCATTGACAATTTGAAGAAAAGATTGTTGGATGCCGAGGGTTCATGGGCTGACCTCCTTCCCGAGGTATTGTGGTCAATCAGAACGACCATACACACCTCAACAGGAGAAACCCCATTCCGACTTACCTACGGTTGCGAGGCCTTGCTACCTATTGAAACTCGGATCCCTACCTTTCGTATATTCGAGCGACCAATAGGGGTAAACGAAGATTTGCTAAAGGAAGAGCTAACCCTCAGCGAGGAAATCCGATCTCTAGCCTCGAATCGAGAGAAAAAAGCTAAGGAAAGGCAGTCCCGAGAATACAACAAATGGGTGGTTCCGAGGAGCTTTGCTGTGGGGGACCTGGTCCTTAGACGAGCGGACATTGGACTGAAAAATTCAAGAGAAGGGAAGTTGGCAAGGAACTGGGAAGGTCCCTACCGAGTCATCTCAAAGACAGGCTCGGGGGCCTACAGACTGGAAACACTATCCGAGCAACAGTTGAACAACTCTTGGAATGCCACCAAGCTTAAGCCCTATTATAGCTAAGTAGGAGTCACAACACTTTCTACAAAGCTGCAACCCTAGCTTCAAAATTCTGTCATTAGAAAATCTGTTATTTAAAATTCTGTCATTTAAAATTCCTGTCATTTATCTTAAATTTGATCTTAGTTATCCTTTGTATTTGACTCCTGTTTACAAACGGATCAAGAAAACTTAATGAAGTTTTTTCATTTCAATTATCTCTCGTACCTTCTTACTGTTAACGTACTAACCATTTCCCCTCGGCTCGCCATCGAGGCGAACTTGGGTGTTTATACATGACCTTCTAACAAGTACATACAAACTAACAATCACAAGTACTTTAATAGATGCCCGGCTAAAAACTCGTTACAGTTTCCACAAGCAGAGGACCGAGGATCCCACCTTGGCCAAAGGTTGGAGATTCAAAATCTAAACAACAGTCTATAATGAGATAAAATACATGAAAAACAGAATGAGATTCACTTCTTACAGCGCAATATTACAAAAAGAAATGTTTAGGTCTAGCCGACCAATTCATACTTGAAAGAAATTCAAAAATTACAAAATAACACAGCAAAATACATCTCAAAGGAGCTAATCCTTGTCCTCGGACAAAGTAATGGACGACCCATCAAAATCTTCTTCGTCGTCTTGTTCCAAGTCAAGGGGATTCGGCAGGTTGGATGCTGAAAAATCCACTTCAGTGTCATCATGAGAATAATCAACCATCCGATCACCATCAACCCCATAGTATGGACTAGCCCCAACCACTCGGATACCAGGGTTCATGAACAATAGCTGTTTCACAGCATTCACGAAAGAATCAACAACAGAATGATCCCAGTTGAAATGGTTCTTGCGAGCCTGCACTTTATGCTTTAAGGCCTTCCGACGAACTTTGGTCAGTTCCCCTTGAGCCTTTACCAGTTCCCCTTGCAACCTATTCACCTCCACCTCTGAGCTCAGCAACCGACCCTCAACACCTTCAAGTTCGGTAAGCCTTTGCCGATATAGAGTCAACTTTGCTTGGGCCGCTTGCAGCAACCGACCTTTCTCGGCATCCTTTCCCACCCTATCCTCTAGGGCCTTTTGAGCAGTCTCCCGAGCTCTCTCAGAAGCATCAAATCTTTTTTGAAGCTCGGCATTAGCTTCTGTCAGAGATCGGAGATTTACCTCACTCTGCTTAATTTGACCTAGCAGATTTTTAGTTTCAGCAGCAGCAGCTTTCCTTTTCTCCTTTTCAGCCGCCGAGAGGGTGGCACTGATATCCTCAGCATTTTTGCTCAAGTGAAACATGTAACTGGCAGCCCTCAACATGTTTCTGCCCAAAAGGTCACAATGACACCTTAAGGTGCTTGCCGTCTGATCCGACAGCCTTTTTTCATTCTTTGGCGTATAAACCAAACCGATGAACTTCTCATTCAGCTTCCTAGCCCAAACACTCTCCTCGTCTAGGTCTGACATGTCAAACCATAGATTGGTCCTTTGAAGGTCGGCAACCTTCGTCTTCACCACCTCCACAACCTTGCCTTTGCCTTTGTCCAATTTAGCCCTTTTGGCAAGGGGCACTCGATCCTCCTCATCCTCCTTTTCCCCCACAACCTGAACCAAGGGAACCCCAGTAGCAATTTCCACCCCTTTAACAGATGAAGGTTGGACATCTTGCATCACTTCAACCTCAGAGGGACAAGCCTCGGCAATGGTCACCGAGCGAGTGGCTTCCGAAGAAACGTCCCCGCTCCGAGAACCAACCGACCCTGCAGTTGCCTTTGCTTTTGCAAGCTCCTTCATGCGAGCAACAGCCTTGTTTCCCTTAGCCATTTTTTCTGCAAAACCAAAAACCCAAGTGTTAAAAAAAATAATGTATTTATACCAAGCTCGGCTTTTATAAGCTCTTGAGGAAAAATAATGATGTTTCTGATGTCTACTGGACCATTCCGCCTAAGGTAGGAAAAGAAGGTATCACAGGTGATCCTCTCGGCTACCGATAGCTCGGCTTCATACTGATACTGGTAAAGTTTGGGATTACGGTTAAAAAAATCAGGCGACCAAGACAAGGGAAACCGAGGTTGATCACCCTCCATAAACCAACAATCCCCATTTCCGACGAATTGATACTTAAAGTATAAAGGCTTGAAAGTCTTCCATGAATCCGTGAACTTATCAAAAAGGGCATGTCTGTTGCGCGCTTTCAACGACACCCACAGTCTCTTGTACGACCCCTTCTCAAAGACGTTCACTTGCGGTACGTACAACCATAGCAAGTCAACTTTTGAGCTTCACAAAACTTTTGAAAGGCCCGAATGAAGGCCCAACCACTAGGGTGCAGTTGGGTAGGAGCCAAGCGCAACCGACGCAACAGCTCTATTTCTATGTCAGAAAATGGCATCTTCACCCCCAGCCGAATAATAACTTCTTCGTACATGAAAAACTCTTTGCGATCCGCGGCGATCGCCGTACATACTCGGTCGTTGGCTGCAGGTGAGTTAATTGCATAAGACGTCCCTGCTTTATCCGTGGGGCAGGGGAGTATGTGAGCTCGGATATGACTTAGATTGCTGTTGACTAAAGCCGACGGGGTACCGAGCACCTCCAAGTCAACCCAGTCATAATCTCTAGAGTTCGTAGGCACAGGAAACTCGTGAGGATGTGAGACGCACCGTTGAACCATACCTGGGGAAAGGGAATACTCGGCGTCAGAGTCTATAAAATCAAAATTCATAAACAGCCTAACCCTAGGTTTATTAGTCCTATAGCCGAGCCTACTACACCTTCCCTTAACCCTAACAGCTTTTCCCCAGAAGGGTTTCTTCCAGGAACGGTTCGAAGGGCGGCGGGATACTTGGGCCCGCACTTCCGCCGCATGATACAGTAGTTTCCTACTTTCCTCCTCCTCGGAGTTCCGAGGGTAATCTACTGATAATGGTACCTCCGCCATCGGATCTGCCATGCGATGGCGGAAAGGTGAGGGTAAGGAGTCCAGCACCTCCAGATCGGAAGAAGAAGAAGATGAAGAGGAAGAATCCTCAAGATCACTGAAACCCAGAATTCTAGACCACTCCTCATACTAAGACCAGTTGATACTCATAATGAAATCTAACTTACCCAGAAACCATCCCAGAAAATTAGTAAACACAAAAACAACCAAAAACCAAAAACTCAGAACCTAAGGAATCAACAGCTCAGTAGAAAAAGAAAAAGAGAACAGAAGCAAAACCAAAACCAGAAAGCAAAATACCTGAGAATGGAGGATGAGAACGGGCACGAACGAACTGGAGAATCAAAACAGAAGCCAAAAAGCTTCAAGACAAACTGGCAGAGAACGATGGAGTAAAAATGGAAGTCCAAGAGCCAAGGAGACGAATTGCAGAAAGAGGAGGAATACCAAAAGTCCAAGTTTTGGAAGAAAGTGTGAAAAAGAAAAGAAAAAGGAGCAGTTGAAGTTCAAGAGGGTAACTTCCCCCACGTTTGAAAACTTGGGCCTGATTACAAAAGCCCAAAAGGCTGTATCGAGCCACGGAGAAGCCACGTGGCGCACAATTAGTGGAAAGAAACATTTCGAAAAACCAAAAGGCAGCATGCACCATCATGACCCCTCTGACACAAGGCAGCACGTGTCAGGAGAAGGACATCTAAACGTCCTTTCAGTCAGTCAATGGGACAGCGAGGCAGTGTGAGCTGTCCTGAACTCATTATCCCCTGCCGAGCTTAACCCTCGGCACCTTGAAGGTCACATACGAAGAACTCTCAGCTCGGCTCAAGACTCAAAAAGTCTTACCGAGCTAGGGGGCTTATGTGGTAGACCGACCCTCGGTCTACCCTAAAACACCCTTGGCCGACCAGAATACTCATTGGCCGACCAGAATACTCATTCTACCAGGTCACACATCTTTGGGCCGAGCGCATGCCATAGGACCCACCCTAGCGACTCTAGACCGAGCACAGGGACCTCTTCCCTTAAAAAGTCCAAGCTAAGGGCGCGTGAGCCTAGCTAGCTAACCAGATAAGACTAACCGCTAACAGGATAAGGATGAATGACTCATCCCTTATCCTATAAAGGGACACGTCAGCCCTACTGGACCTCCGTACAGGCCCATAGGGTACAACACCGCTCCCCCTATAAATAGCTGTCTCCAGCTAGGGGCTCAGGTACGTTCTCTCTCCCTAAGTATACACTAGCACACACTCGTGATTAGGGAAACCCTAGTTATCCCCACTGGATAGCTAGCATACCACAAAAATCATACAGTAACATCAGACCGTTCTCTAGCTCTTAGGTCTTTCATACCCTTGAGCTAAGGATATACTCTGAACATTGTGTCTAGGACACTACAAATTCCAAGAGTAATTAGGAAGAACTAAGTTAGAAGTTATGAGGAAAACCATAGGAAACCATGGATAGGAGTTAAGGGTAGTGTCTTAGAGTTAGAATTTGTCAAAATAGGAGTTTTCAGAGGATAAATCGATTACCTACAGGGTGTAATCGATTACATGCTCTCTGGTGAAATCACACAAAAGTTGCACTAAAAGTAATGGATTACTTGGGCAAAGTAATCGATTACTTGGGCAAAGTAATGGATTACTTGGGAAAAGTAGTCGATTACTTGAGCAAAGTAATGGATTACTTGGACAAAGTAATCGATTACCAGTGCTCTGGTGATTGTATGATGCTACGAAAGTAATCGATTAATTGGAGGAAGTAATCGATTATTTAGGCAATGTAATGGATTACTTTGAGAAAGTAATCGATTACTTCAGGTCTGATGCTGAAAAAAAAATAAAGTAAGGGAAGAAACGTATTTTCCACCCCCTTATCCTCTATTTAAGCCACTCATCCCTCCCTCCTCATCCAAAAACTCGATCAACTCTCTCTCTTCTTCTCTTCTCTCTTCTCCTTCATTTCTACGTTCTTTCTCCCTCTCTTCTCATCCCCAAATCACCATCAACAACCATCACCACCCAAATCTCCCCACCTAATCCTTCTTCCATGTCAAACCCACCTTCTACCTCACACTTCCTTCTTATGCTCTCTGTCCTCCATGGCTTTCTCTCTCTTTATACACCCACTCACACCATAACTAACCCCAAGCACCCAAACTCCTTTTCCATGCCTCATGTGTGGATCTAAGCTTGATTGTTGGATAGATCCAACACATAAACACTTCCTCCCTCATTGCTTGCCTTTGGTGTCTCTCTCTCCCCCTTGGAAGCTCTTTCTCTCTCTAAGGGTTTTTCTCTCTCCTCCAATCATGAAGAACGGAGTGGA